>LR990132.1:10062500-15062500 GCA_905147285.1 Hypena proboscidalis
TTATTACAGTTGTCAAACACTATAACATTGTTAGTTTTATCTCTTGGACACGTCGAGGAGCTGTTTAGACGTCAGTCTGTAGGCTGTGATTGCTAATTGAGCAACGATCTTTCAGGTTCGTCACTTTATTATGCACAGACTTCAAAAATAATATTAAATACTTTTTAAATAAATTTTAAATACTTGGATATTAAAATATCAAGTTATATTTGAGAGTTTATTTTAGCTATTTACTGAAATTGCAAATTTTGAACAAATCAATTTAAAACAATTTAAAAAAAAATAATTCAAACTACAGCTTACAAGAGTAAGAAGTCGTGGTCGCAACGCTCCAATACCGACGGCCGGTTGTCAGTAAACAAAGCGTCAGTGTTGCTTTATTACAGTTGTCAAACACTATAACATTGTTCGTTTTATCTCTGGGACATGTCGACGAGCTGTTTAGACGTCGGTAGGCTGTGGTTGCTAATTGAGCAACGTTCTTTCAGGTTTGTCACTGAATTTTACGTAAAGAAGACATTAATGAAGTGACAAACAAACCTTCACTTCACTTCATGGAGATCATACATTCAAAGGATCATGCGTTCTGGTGGTAAGGTATACTTATTTAGTAAATAAAACGGCTTATAAAAATATGTACAAGTTTTCAGGTTTTTTTTTATAGTCTGGAAATAGTTCTTTTGATTACATTTTATATAAAATGGTAAATACCTCTGTTAACTTTGCACCCATGCAAAGTTAACAGAGGTATGTACAAAAAAGCTACTTTACTGAAGAGCATGTAATAGGAGAAAGGTCTCCTTGAAATTTTCGTCATTACTATATTATTACATAAGATATTTGTTTGTTTTACGAGACATTGCTAGTTGTCTGCCTCGACATTGAATTTTAAAATATTTCTTTTAATTTTTTTGCCGCTTAGCTGTTTCTACGTAGTATATTAAAAATGTGTGATTTAATTAATTGTGTTTCATTAATATTTTATAGAATACTGTGTCATGTAATCACATTTTTGACTATAAATAGTGTGAGATAAGTTTTGAGTTACAAGTATGAAAAAGGAAGTAAGAAAAAATGATAAACAAAGCAGCGTTTAACCATAATTTAATTAATATTTTTCGGACAATAAAGAAATAACATAAATAATAATAGATTCATACCAAAAATACTGCTTGAATTTACATCATGTATTTAAACAAGTGTTCGCTTATACGTGGTTTTCGTACGAAAATATGTCGTTGGTGAATACGACCAAGAGCTGGCAGTTGTACGCATTTACATTGTACGAATTTCGAAAGAAGCCATAGTTGTATCATTTGGCGTGTCAAAATAACAAAAGAGATATTTGTAATAATTTTTAGCAATGTTTTAGAACATGATATTTAATAGTTATTTATGCAACTGTTCTATAATGAGGGGCATTAAAACACGAGTGTGGGTTGATAACCATTAACCAATAACCATTATAACACCCGTTTGGGTGTTATAATGGTTATTATGACACTGGCTGTTTTAATGTTGACAATTAGCTAACTGTTTCAAGAACGTTTATAGAGGATTCATATCATGGGTGTAGATAAAGTCTTGTATGCAACTGTTATAATTAGGTATTAAAACACTCATGTGATACTATTATCACACTCGGCTTCGCCTCGTGTGATAAACCCACACTCGTGTTTTAATACCCCTCATTATAGAACAGTTGCATAAATAACTATTATCTACACCCATGATATGAATCCTCTATAAATGTTTTTTCAATACTATTATTGAACAAAAATGGCGGGATACGACGTCAATTCAAAAATTCGAATAAGTTTTTATTTAAATTACGGCGCTGTGGTAATGAAACGCGCGTGCATGACATGTTCTTTTTTTGAAATTCATAAAGATGCCATGAGAATGTGGCTGTTCGATGAGTAAAAAAGGAGTTGCATAATGAATTTCAGTACAACATTAGTAGGTACACCCGTTTGGGTGTTATAATGGTTATTATGACACTGGCTGTTTTAATGTTGGCAATAAGCTAACTGTTTCAAGAACGTTTATAGAGGATTTATAGCATGGATGTAGATAAAGTATATTTATGTAATAATCCGAAAAAAAATAGTCAACTTTTTCATCATTGCACTCGCCAAAATGATCTGTTTAGTTCTTAAATCATTCATAATTATCCGATCAAATAAATAACTGAAAAAGTAGTTAATGAAAAAACATTAATTGAAAAACATAAACGTACTGGTTTATATTATTATAAAATAAATGCGCAGAAACAATAATCGTACTTTCACATCGCATCACTACTAGGTACATGACACAAATTAATATATATTATATTCTTCCGTGTATCCTTACAGTACATACCAATATGATACCTGCATTCCACCAAAGATATTAATAACATCCTATACAAAGACGGTATCTGTGTAAGGTGCCGTGAAATTAAATCGTAAAGCGAGGGGAGTTTTTTCACGTACTCCCCTTAAGGCGCACCCTTCAATAGGTATTTAAAGTAGGACAAACATATCACGGCTTATTTTTTATATGGAGGCTTTGATTGCCATAACGAGCCCTCAAAGTCGTTTGCTTTGTACATTTCCCGCCCCTGATATTTTCCAACCGATGGACATTAACATAATAGCACTTTATGCGCACTTTCTATGAAAATTAATACAAACGACTTAAGACAGTCTCTCGAAATACAGGGCGAATTTTTGTATAATATTCAGCTCAAAACTTCGGCTATTACGTGGTTTAGATTGCCGAATATTTTTATTTTATATAATACCTAAAACTTATAATAAAAGAATTTATTTCAACAACTTCCAGCTAGTGCTCGGCTTTTATTGTATTTGTATTTTCTACAAACAGACCCCGGCAAATTAAAAGGTACTGATTTATCTTACGAGAAAGATTTGTTTTGTGAAGAAACTAATCCGGAAAAACTAGTAATAACTTTGTTTCATTTGTTATGTCGGAATGAACCAGCCAATCGCGCAGAGCAAATAAAGCGAAGTTTGTGGAGCGAAAATAGACAAAGGATCAGATACAGGTAAATAACTACGCATGACTTGGACGGGCAAGCAGTTCGTGCGCAGGGTTGCCGCAACGTAAATTAACTCGTAATGTGTTCCCAATAATTTACTCATCCGCCAAATAAATATGCAAATTGCCGGAATCGCGGCACCGTTTTTTCAAATCCATCGGAAAATGATAAATTACTTTCTTAAACAAATTTTCCACTCCGTCCTACCGCCGTGATACATACAGTTGTGACGGTGTGAAAAATTGTGTCATCGAATTAAGTATCAAACGCCGTGATGCGTGATAGAGTGCCGGTGATTTAGCCGGAGACATTGCTCGGTTAAACAATAAGTGAGTAACGCGAAGATATCACAAATATTCACATTCCGCCGCTGCGTCGCGTCTTTCACACAAGATTAACGCTCAATTCAAAAGGTAAACGTCGTTTCAAAAGCTATAAATTTCTCCCCGTGGCTCGTTTCACCCGCGAGAACGCACAAATTTATCGAAAATTAGAATCTACTAGAAACTCTACCGGGATGAATAGGCATAACGCTTACGAAGCTCAGCTGAATTTATTATTATCTACAGTCTACTTTCTGCGTTGGGATTTGGGAATAAACAAAATTAAACCTAGGCTATATTACTTAAATTTAGTAAACAAATAACATAAAGATTGCCGAACAAAGGACGTGGCATTTGAAATATAAACGATTGTAAGTTAAATTTACCTTGGTCTTTATTACATTCAATATCGTATCCCCATACTGTAATTATTTATTGATACCTATGACCATAATAGTACCTAAATGAGAACAAACCATTCTTTTTTCCATCTACCAGTATATTCTATATTGCGCATAACAACTGTATTTATTGTGATGCTCATCGAATTATGTCTGACGCAGAATACTATCTTGTAGTCATTACTACAAATTATCGCTCATATCTTTGGTGTGCCTATGGTTATAAGTTTTTGTGCTAATGAGATCACATATATTTGGTTCAGGCAATCAACTCGTGCTGTCTTTATTCTCGTAGCGAATAAATGTTGAAAGCTTATCTGGGTCGTCCCAAATCTTTTCATACATTTTGCAGCGTTGCAGGCGTATGCTCTGGTTATTGTCATCATTTTCCGTGTACATTGCGAGGATTTCGTCAGTAGATTGAAATTGCTTTCAAAATTGTTTGTGAAGACTCATCATCAGTAAAGCGATTGACATGGATCAATGAAGCTTTAATTAAAAATATGACCAATCGACTTTGTTCTTTAGTAATGCATGCGAGACCTTTGTTCAGTTGTCCGCGTGCGTCATATTTGTGATTGATCGTCGCTTTCTTTGATTGGATTTATGTCCGCCAACCCTAATAAAGTACAGTTCATAGTATGTAGTAAATAACAGTTCACTACTCTCGTTTGTACTCAAGTGGTATTGTAAGATTCATAAAACATTTCATAAATTAGATGTCTCGATTTAAAAACTACGATGCCTTAAGGGGGAACAGTGGGTACGCTGTATTCTATAAAAATGTAATAAGGGTTTTTTTAACTTTTATATTGTTAAGTTTTTGTATTTTTTTATATGCAAGTCATTTCTAAAACACTAACATGCATCATGCATTTAATGGTGCCCATTTTTTTTAATTATTATTATAAATTTCAGTTTGTATGCTACTCAATTAATTAATGAAACAATTTTGACAAAATGGCCACGAACAAACATGCATTTTAGTTTTTGAGACATAATTTGTCTTTAAAAATAGAAAAATCCTTAATAATATTAGAGTTAAACCCATATGTCGTAATAATGAAAATACGGCGTTCGAGACCAACTACTGGACCGTCTACCAAGTATCTATGCTAATATTATAAATAGTATTTTTTTTAATGTTTGTTTGTACCAAATAAGCTTCGGAACTGCTAGACCGATCTTTATGAAACTTAGAGTGGAGATAGTTCTAAGCCCCAGAAATAGCATAGGCTACTTTTTAACAAAGTACCATGCAAGCTGAACCGCGTATGATACTAGTTATTTTTTTTATCAACATTTTTAAATGTTTATAATGATATTATCTCTGCAACTATAACAACCCTGTTTTTATTTTCAGAGAGTTTTTCTTATCATCATCCAACTGCATCGATACCATTACTTATCGAAAGAAGTTTATTTTCCGTTCCAACGATGCGGTCTGCGGTTTATTTTATAGTTTACAGTCGAATGTGGTATCATGGCTTTTAGATGCACTTAACGTGACCTCAATGAGGTTTGCCGATTTCTTATTGGAGTTTATGTGATTTTGGTATCGCTATAGATTGTATTTAGTTATTGTGTATTCAATTTAACTAAACTTTTAGATAAAAATGTTTTTTTGAAATGTTATCATTTTCCTTTTTGATTGTTTTGTTCGTTAATTCATATCGACTTCCTTCATAATTACTCTTAAATATCAAAACCACTGCTGAGCTTGGGCCACTTCTCATGATGAGAAGGGTTAGGCCATTGTTCACCACACTGGCCAAGTGCGGATTGGTAGACTTCACACACCCTTGAGTACTTTTTAGGCACTCTCAGGCATGCAGGTTTCCTCACGATGTTTTCCTTCACCGTTAGCGAGCGATAATTTATATGCCAAATACACAGATATCTTCAAAAAGACAAAACTTAACGATTTATTGACATAGGTATCACAACTACTTGCAGGTAAATTGCCGCCATACTTATAATTTAACAGGAATTTCCACCTATCTACAGATCGCATGAATGCATGATTAAGTAAAACAGTAAATTTCATTCATCAGGTGTGCTAAAATCTATCACGGGTCACGGTAGTTTAATACCTGACCGACAATACATAAAGGACACATTACCTTCACAAAGTATCATACCTATAAAATATTTTGCCTGAAATCTAACCTGCCTCATTTTTCGTATATATGGCGACCCTGTCAAAATACCGGCTGTCCACTATAACATTTTTATGCTAGTATAAAAGAACCTATCCGAGCTATGTCTTATAAATTTTGCCGCTTTTTGATCTTCAGGTTTCCTGAAATATTTGTCAAATATTTTCTTGTAACTTATTAAGGCTCCAATATACATTTTTCCGCGTAGTTGCCTTCATAAACAGTTCTCACAGAGACGAAAATGACATGACGTTAATATATACCCACTTACGCTCACATGCGATAAAAAGTGAACTTCACAGGATAAGGAAAATGGAATAGGAGAAAATCTATTCACGCAAAGAAATATAAAATTAAGCAATGTAGCGTCATAAAGTAATTACTGTGAATTACAAACGATTTTGCTTGGTTCCGTAGCCGAATGGCAAAAAACGAACCCTTGTGGATTCGTCATATCTGTCCGTCCGTCTGTCCGTCCGTATGTCACAGCCACTTTTTTTCGTAACTAAAAGAGCTATACTGTGGAAATTTGGTAAGTAGATATATTCGGTGAACCGCATTAAGATTTTCATACAAAAATAGAAAAAAAACAATAAATTTTTGGGGTTATCCATACTTAGAACTGAAACTCAATTTATTTTCATCAAACACCCATACGTGTGATCTATGGATAGGTCTTCAAAAATTATATTGAGGTATATTTGTTTTCTAAAGTGCAAACTATTCACTTAAGAAAACAAATATATTAGAAACCTCAATATAATTTTTGAAGACCTAGAGAGCGAGAGACGCTGTCAAAGTGGAAAAAATGTGTCCCTCTCCCTCCCGTAAGTTCTAAAATAAGGGAATGATAAATGTAAAAATAATATATGATGTACATTACTACGCAAACTTTCACTTTTAATACGTTATAAATCGTAAACCGCATTTTACCTTTCATTCAATCAACTCCAATATAATAAAGAATAAAGAAAAACATTTATTTAGATGTATGTGACTCGCACTTGGCCGGTTTTTTTTAGACTCAATCATTCTGATTTATAAGCAGAGTAATCTTAGAAATATTAATAATCTCTTACGGGAGCTTCTCCACACATAATTACATTGTTTTACCACTTACAAATTATTATTTTTAAAAAATTTCATTAGGAATATTAAAACGATGTTTTTGAAAAGTCGCATGGCATGTTTATTTGATGCTATTAGTATTTAAAAAATGTGAAAATTACTCTTCAAAGACGATAGTCTATACGTTGAACCGTCCAAATCAAGTTGGCAATGGGCGGTCCCTTACACGAGTGCCAAGATGTCGGACAGTGAGAGCAACGCGACGTTCTTGAACAATTGACATCTAAACTGCAATCAAAAATGTGTTGAAGCAATTGTGTTCTCCCATCGAGATAAGGTGCATGTCCGTCTTGTCGAGCTTACTGTAATGAAGAGAAAGCAAGACGGGATTAATATCTCGCCGTATCTCGGTTGAGATCCTATCTCGCAGCTATCACAGTACGACTAGGTCGACTATGCTTGAAGAGACTTGCTTTTATCGTAATGGCTGGATTTAATTCTCGCCAATTTGTCATTTATCGCTGTCGAAATTAGTATCGAGTGTCAAGAAACTCAATCTTAACGCCATTTTTAATGTTCTCAGTAATGGCTTCATAACTTGGTAATGGCTACGCCCACTCGACCATTTTGTTCTTACTAGATAGAAGCATTATTAAGTTGGCCGTCTTTTCTTTAATCAAATACTAATTTGATTGATAGATATAGTATTTGAAATTTGACCAAATTTAAACATTAAGAAAGATAAAGTGACTGCACGATAGAAACTATTCCGATTTTATAATCGGAATAGTTTGCTAGATAGAAACTATTCCGATTTTATAATCGGAATAGTTTCTAAGACACAATAAGTGCCACATGACGACTACGCTCTCTTGCCCAAAAGTATAAACACAAAAGAAATGTAATAGTCAGTCAATCAAGGTGTTTTTTTTAAATTTGACTGGACAAAAGCTGAAAACACAGCATAACCCGCAGTGTGCCCACAAAGAAAAATAATTTAGAAAAACAATAAATTCCACGACCCGTGACGTTTTTAAATCTGGGTGTGTCGACATGGCGACTACGCCCATAGTATCAACTGTGTACCGACAAAGAAGAAGAAATTAGAAAGGTAATAAATTTCACGGGTCGACAGAAGGGCAGTCGAAAACGTGTCGAAGTGATGAGCGAGGTCTGCCCGTAAATTTTATTTTCATTCGTAAAAAGAATAAAACGTTTCTAACAGTCCGTGGAAAGTGGTGTGAGTATATTAATTAAATTAGCTGCCAGAGCCACGCCGTTTAATTGAAAAATGACAAAAGTGACGTGCTTTGTAGTTCCATTCGCGCATTCTCGCTGAAGGCGTACGGCTTTGTTTTTGTAAAGTAGTCAATTGGATTAGGTATGTATGAAAACATTTTTGCTGAGTTGATTAAACGAAAAGCTAAATCGTTGAGTGTTTCGCGTTTTAGGTTCAAATTTTGCTAATTTATTATTTTTCCTTTTATTTTATTGTTATTAGGTCTCCTTTTAACATTTTAAGTTTTTATGCAATTTGCATCTACGAATTAATAGCATTCTTTTAAACTTCTTGAGCTATTATATAGTCCTTGCAGTAAGACAAGGAATCCCTGTCGATGTTAGGGGTATACAGGCTGGATTGGAAACTACGATATATACAATACAAGTCCTAAGCGTTGCTCATTAGTCAACTTCCATGTAAACCATCGGACCTGTCACCATTTTTTTGGTAGATCACGCACATTCAACTGATGACATCATTTCAATATTTGAAGTGTTTATTCATTGACATTGCAATACATTTTTGTTATACTTGGATAATGACATCATGACGAAGTGATTAATTCTGAGACGCTGGGTCCATTTTATTGTATCATAAGTTGATACATTACATACATTGGTAAATTTGGTATTGGAAAAAAATAATGTACGCCATAAAATAATTGCAAATATTTGAAAATAAACTTAACGTTTTTGTGATTTTCCTTGTGCGGCAATTATTGATTGAAAAACTTAACAAGTGAAAAATTTTCCATCAGAATCTTTCAAAGTTGACTGGAAGATTGCAAATGTATAATGTGCATAGTCTAGAGTAACTTTACTCTTACATAATCAGTGTGAAATATAGAAGATCTAAAATTGCCTAAGAAAAATCATTAATTTTCTGCTTATTTTTTTTTTGGTTCTAATATCTTAATATCATGTACTAAATCACTGGTAACCGGCTTCGACACGATCTTAATCTCACCTAGTGTAGTTTCACAACTTATATTGTATATTAATTTTATGTACCTACCGTTCAATAAGCTAAGCGGTAATTATAACATTATAATTAAGTTACAAAAACTGTACAACTCATTGATATCCAATTATACATTTAAATTTCTTTATTTGACCCTTCCAGGATAAAATATTCAATAAAAATGCTCAACATTTTTCTTTCGTTAAAGAGACATAATTGGGGCATCTGAAAAAATATTGTGAGATGCAAAGAACGATAGTCCATTTCTGCAATATTTTGATATTTCTGCCTGTACGAAAATTTCTTTGTATTTTCCAGCAATAACGTACACAGGTTTGATACGTCAGAGAGGCTTTTTCCAAACAAATTGAATAATCACAATGATCAATTGGTTTGGAAAAAGCTTTTTTTCGCGTTCTTATTTTTTAACGAATGAATATGAACACTAACCAGGTCTAGAATTTGTGGTTTTAATAAATGCCTTTATGTCGCTTTAAATTGTTAAAACTACGAGAAACATAATGAGAACAAACATTTGAAAGTAGGTTTTAGTGATAGAACTCGTATCACAGTTATTAGTAAATTTTGTCTGTTTTTACGATGAATAGTCTGCAATAATATTTTTCAACAATACATTGACATCTTTATGGAGATGTATTTACTTACCATCCAGCAGCCACCAAAAATGTACGTTTGAATGTATAATACATACATGCTTATTATAGTAATACATTGTACCCGGAGCAAAGTTAGGGTAGGTCACTAGTCGGGTATGAAAGGTAAAAGATTAAAATGAAGAAGATTTTATCATTAAATACTAAAATCAAAACTAGAAACAGATTGTAAAAATACGGTTAAAAGTATTATTTAACTATATACGTCTTTAAACTATAGATAGATAGTATTTTTGGAACGTGTATTTGTTTGTTAAATATTGAAAAGAACGAACTTTAGTTTGACTATATACTTACAAATCATCGTTGCAATTTTTCGAGCACCATCGTACGCAAAACCACCTATTTGATTATGTCATTTGAATCGCTTTTTAAAAACTGAATGCAAAATTATTCTCATAACTCCCTCATACAAAGTTGGAAATTAAAATATCGATAACATGAATTTGCCAAATAGGTCTTAAAGTCGCAACGACGAAATATGAAACTACGAAAGGTATCCCTCGATATCTTACCAATCTCGATTTTCCTCGCTTGTCAATACAACGTTTCCAAGAAACAAAAAAATACAATTTCATCCGAGATAAAATAAAACATCCGAGGTATATTGGTTGTAAGGTATCTATCTAATTTAGCTCTGAGGCCACATAATCCAGGTACGTAAGAGTAGGTACCATAAAGCCGAGGAGCACGGAATACCGGCTCGGGGAAGGAATGCAGGTACCCATTGTAATTTCTCTCGGCCTTGCTCGACCCTCGCTTAGGAATGCCTGTTGTTTATACAACCTACATAACCTACTATTGATAAAAAACCTGATGAATTATGGAATGAATTTTATTTACTTTCATATACGAAGCCTATGTGAAAGAGGTTTTTGCGTTCAGATTCTAAACAATCTTCAATTTAAAACTTTAATACGAATTCATGTTTTTTACAGCAAAATTAAAGTTGTATATTTTTCTGAATGGAAGGTATAATGACATGATTTATTTATTTATTTAAAAAACTTTATGCACAAAATGGTACATGGGTGGACTTAATGCCGTAGGCATTATCTACCAGTCAACCTTTAGGTGATGCAGAGACGACAAGTGGTAGGTGCAAGAGCTGAGAGTAGGTTAGAAACAAACCAATTACAATTATTTAATTAAATACATCATAAAAATTAGTACACTACAAAAAACTTAAAATAAACTATTTAGAATATATAAATAATATATGGATCTATATATACGATTCTAATATACATAAATATTTATAAATATTATATATATATTATATATTATAACGAAGTAAACTATGTTTGACTTAATTCTGCCAACTTCTTCTTTCTAATTTTTAATTCTGATTTACTTTAAGACTGGTAAAAAAAATATCGAGAAAAAAAAAATTGTCATCAGAAATGCTAATATTTTACTTATCTGGTGATTTATAAACAATGCAGTTTGATGATATATTGTTATAGGCTTATACAGAAGGCATACAGTGGAACAAACGTGTCAAATATATTTTTGCTAATCTGCTTGAGTTGTCACTACGCAATGTTCAAACTTTAATTGTTAAAAAGGAAATTCTTCAAGATACAATAATAGAAACAAATAATTTGCTATTGGAAGTGTCTTAAAATGTTATTACAGACTTTCTTTATTTCCAAAATTGCTGCACTTGTGTGCTATGGATATCTTTAGACATAACTTGTATATATATTCAAAGAAAATTATATTTAAATATTGTGAAATAAAAAAAGGTCTTATCAACTTGACATAATCATACCTTACCACACCGTAAATGAGAGTATTATTTGCAATGTAATACAGAAAAAAATACGCAGAGATATCTGATATTCAATCCTAAACTTTTAATACTTCCATTTTCCTTTTCTATTTTTATCAAAAAGGGTCTCATAAAATTGAAATTCCAAACCAAAATAGGCTCAAACAACGTTTCCGGTTGCCGTAATTGTTTCTTCTTCGATAAAACGTAAACAAATCAAAAGACTAGAATATTCATATTTCAGGAACGTAAGTACTTACAAGTTAGTAAGTACAAAATTAGATACAAAACGTAATTCCAAGAACACAAATACACACCTCTGCGCCACAGAAACGTGAAACTCAAACAGAGCCTCAGAAACTAGGTAAACATAACACAAACACGAAATTCTATCTCGTTTCAAAGGACAACAAACCTGAAAATCGACAGCCGATAAGTATTGGCTTCATTCTCTCTCTAATCTTCTCCACGTGGGGCCGTTAAACTTCGTATCCCAGTAAAGAGGTTATGAGATCCCGGATGGGGTGACGACCGTACCCGAAAACCATCCAAAGGTGCCAATACGCCAGGTATGCCAAATCTATATCTTAAATGTTATGTTATCATCCGCTACGGGCGTCTACGAAAGTGCTACGAATTGGCTACGAATGTATATCTATTTCACACCCCGTAAGCTGACGTTTTGGCTTTTTGTTATGAATTTATCGGATATGAATGAGGAATTAATGCGTATCTTTTTCCGTATTTATTAATCTACCAATAAGGAATGCTTTCAGTTTGACATACACAAATATCAATGAAAATAATAAAATGACTCTATGTATGTGTAAACACAGATGTGATTTTTTTTATAAAATATTAATATTTTCAAGTTGCATGTGGTGTAAAATAATATTTCAATTATATATAAAGGAATAAATCTTGGTTTAACACACCCGGAAGGAGTGTCATGCTTACGCCTTCTTTAGAACATAAACAGTCTAAAACCACTCTGGTAAAATAAAAACAATTTCGGTTATTCGTCAAACAAATTGTGACTAATGATAGTCATCATTTATAACAGAAATCTTAAGAAAGAACGTATCATCGGGCGGTGATCGGCATTATTTGTTTCTATTATCATCGACACGATTTATACACTCGATGTACAATGACAACATTTATATAAAAATGTAATTTTACCTTTCCTGGTACAATCCTTTCTTTGTTCACTCCATATTTAAATTTAAGCACTAATCAAGTGTCCGTTTCGTATTAAATACGTGACGATAAAGGCCGTTAAATAGTTGGTGGTAATTTCGAAAGTTTTTTAATTAATACGTCCGATGGTTTTTAGAGTTACATCTCACTGGTGTAAAGAATGGGTGTTGACATTGAAGCGCGAAATGTCTATACCGGCTGAACGTTAGAGTGGATACAAAGGAGAGCGTGTACGTAGGAACGGCTTGCGGGAGCCATGTCCGAGGGCTCCGGCCGCCTGCCGTGTGCCGACTGACGTTGGTATACACGACACATCTGCATTTAAGAAGCCGCTATCGTTATGCGACTAATCGATTGGTCGAAGCGAGTGGCACTGTCACCCTTCTCGCTCCCACAAACCTCTCTGTCAGATCTCGCGCATGCGTGTTACAGAGTTATTCTCTTTTAAAAGTGGCGAAAAGTAAATAAACTCATACGAACTGTTTACTAAGAGAACTGAAGACGCGGTTGAAATCAAACATAACCGTTGAAACCGCTTACAATTATGAATGGTATATTTGTTTTATGTATATTTTTGCTAGTGATGGATTGATTGAGTATTAGTCGGTGGATAAGGAGCTCTTTCGCCTTAGGTGGTGGTTAGGGTCGAATCGTCACTTGTTGCGCAGCGACTTTGTTCGGCGATGAAAGCCACGCACGCCACTGCACGCCTTTTCTTTCCCTCTGTTGTTCTAGTAATTAATTCGAACGTATTATGCTCTACAAACAGGCTAATCATCGCATTAGACTAATTAGTATTGACGATGACAAATTAAATTGTACAAGCCAGCTACAGCTACGGTAACTGGTGCGCTGAGTGATTAGTGTCAAATTATAGGTATATGCAAAGGAGGGTATTGTTTTGAGTAATGTTATTATGTTAAGTTCATTTTTTAATTTAAACGCACTTCTTTATTTGTGTTAGAGTTGTGTAGAACCTTTGTTATTCAACTTCTTACTAATTATTTTTATAGCGTTAAGCTATGCTTAGCAAATTAAACTAAGAAACAGTTTGAAATAATTATGGGACCGGCATGATATTAACCTGCGACCTTCTGCACCCCGGGCAGCCACTTTAACCAACCAGCTACGGTCGCCTCTTGCCAGGACCCTAAATTTCTCAACTGTATGTTACGTCATTTCGTGACGTCACGTTCATCCATAGATATAATCCTGAAATCCTGCCGGACCCATAATTATATTAGTAAAACCTTCGAGTGGCTAGTAAAATGACCCAGATTTGAACTGACGACTTTTAATCATAAATCCGTTGCTTTATTCATTGGGTGACTATTTAATTTAATATTAAATATATTGTTTGCACGAAATTCATTTCTGTTGCTCTCATGTCATTATATATGTAGTTATGAAAAGGAAGTGTTTCAAAACTGAGTGTTGTGTTAAGTTGTTAAGTATAACCGACGAACCGGAGAACGTGTACACTATTTAATTGATCACTGTGGTACGATGTGCATTTGTTTCATATTATAAGATTTGAGACTAAAATGGTAATTTTCTTACGTAATATTTGAAATCCTGGGATATTTTGCGAAATATATTTTTTGGCAAACTCGCTACAACAAAATACATGGTAAATATACCGTGATATCTAATTATTTCATATTTATATAAATACGTTAAATAGGTGTTAGAATTACTTACAATGTAACCAACCTACATGCTTGTCTTTAGGTGGCATTCGAATTTTAAATGTCTCATTGTTTTTTGTTTACACACTCTGTCACTTCACTTCTTTTATGTCTACCAAATAAAATGTCTATTTTATTTTTATTTAATTTTTTGTATTGTAATATATCACAAATATCTTATTTTATTACAATCTAGCACATAAAGGCTAATGAGTAATTCTATTTTAACCTAAATTAATATGTAAACATAAATCTAAGAGGCGAAGAAGATTTTATTTTAATTGATAAAATTCTTTAATTCTCAACTATAAGAACTCTGCAACACTCAGTATAAAAATAGGTATACATATACATCATTTTAAATATTTGCATTGACTTGTATTGATAAAATAGTAAATTATTGTTTGTGTGTGCAATTTGATGCTCATAGAAATAATATAGAGCGTTATAATAATTCAAATCACTCACTGCGGTCACAATTTCAAATCATGGTTAGCAGAGATTTAATTTATGTTTAAATCAAATCAAATCAAATCATTTATTTTCATAGGCCCCAGGAGGCGCTTGAACACGTCAAAATATTATAAACAAATGATATAAAAATAAATTATAAGTAAAACTAAATTATACTAATTACAATGATTTGAATAACCGGGGCTTAGATTAATTTTAATCCAACTGTTTAGAATCAGATTAAAATCCAACTAAGTACCAGCTCCGATGGGTATTGCATTATGAGAAGAGCTGGTGAGAAACTCATGTGCACCATCTTTTCAAATGAAATGAATAATATATAACAATTATCATACATATTGAAAGTCACATAAAAAGAGCAGTTCATTTCCAAATACTATTATCATTTAAGTAGTCTAAAATACTGTAATAAGCTTTTTGAGATAATCTGATTTTAATATATTTTATTAAATTTACCTATCGATAATTCTACTGCGTCTAATGAAAGTTTATTGTAGAAGCGTATATATTGACCTAGAAACGAGTTAGAGATTTTTTGGAGCCTAGTAGTGGGCACAGCCAGTTTGTTTTTGTTCCTTTACAAATTGAATACAAAATTTATCTCTTTTTAAATTCTGCCTCCATAAATTTATATAAACAAACAATCAGTTTTCGAACGGTAATCCTTTTGAGAACTCTAATAATGACCCCTCAACAGGGAGGTAAACGTGAATGAACATAATGCAAATTTTCCTCCGACCTATAAAACTTTTTCTGGATTTTTTTCCATTTAAAAGAAAACCAAATTTCTATACAGCCTGTATTTACATTTTTTCCTTTGCGAATTATTATTTTAAGCGACAATCATTTGCACAATATTTACGCTATGCGAATTATTTGAGCGCTCACAATCGCTTTGACGGTTCCGGCGCTTATTAAAAAATGAAATTATGACAGTCTCTACATCCTCAATATTTTTTTGCTTTAAATTAAGTCGCTTTAGAAATTTTTCAGCAATACGAAACATATTTTTTTATTTCTGTAATGTTTTATCTTAATCATTTCCAAGGGTGTACCGTGTATACAAGTTATTTAAGTATTTTATGCATTTTTTTCTGTTTTTCTGATCAGGAATCGAACCCGGTAAAATTAAAAAAAATAAAATTGTATTATTTATATTAGGATATCGATTGTGTAGGTTATAAACAGTAAATCTTGCTCTGCCCCATACTGCCCCTATAAAATATGAGCCACTCTGGATTTTAGAAAAGATATATATAATCAATCTAAGTCTATTTCCAATTACATTGGGAACGGCTAGTCTTGTCTAACGGATCAAGCTGAATATTGGGGTGCATGAAAGGAGATTCCCTACGTCCGGCGCACCCTGGGCAATTCGCGAGTTCTTAAAAGTGAATTGGCTAATCCTTTCACCACGATGGCCAGTCAAAATAAAATTTGACTCAGCCATCGACACGACGAAGAAGAAGAAGAAGCCGAATATCATTATATCACGTGAAGCGAGTGCCATCTGTCCTCCGCAACCCAGTACGAGATGAGTTTTTTAGACTAGTTGTCAAACTTACTGGCCTCCGACTACCTGTAACGACTGCCATAGATCTTTAAAAAACAACTGGGACCGATAGCTTAAAGTGCTCGCCGAGGCTCGGCGGAAAACTCGTTATATTGAGACGGTCACCCATCCACGCCCGACCACGGTTAGCATTGCTTAACCGACAAGATCGATCGGATATACTTAGCCATGAGCTCCTCCTTAATATATAAACAAAGTTAAATATTTATAATAAAAATATTGAAGATGCAAAGCAGCCATAGCCGAGTGGGAGACCGTAGGACTGCTATGTCGACGGTCTTGGGTATGTACCCAAGACACACAAAATCTTTTTTATTAAAACTGACGTGAGTTTTTAACATTATTAAAATTATGAAATACGGGTGTTACTCACGTAATGTTGGTCTATTTAGTCGACCGTGCAAGACTGGCTGCGACTCAGGCGCGACGTATCGCACTCTCTTGATAATGCCTAGACATATAGGCGAAACCGCGGTCGACTAAATAGACCAACATTACGTGAGTAACACCCGTATTTCATAATTTTAATAACACACAAAATCTATCAATAAATCGTTCAGATTCATCTTTTCGAATGTAATTATCATGAAAATTATCACTTGACGGAAAACATCGTAAGAAAACCTGCATAACTACCTCAGTTAAGCAGGTTGTCTTAAAGTACTTGGGGTTGTGTGAAGTTTAACACGCTTGGCCAGCGTGGGAGACTAATAACTATACCTAACTAACACTCTCTCCTCATGAAAAGAAACCCGTGCCCAGCAGTGGGCATGTATTTTTATTTTTGTATACAATGCTGCTATTATTATATTACTATTATTTATAGGTATACGTGACGATGAAATTATTTATTATCTTTAGTTGTATTTTTTTAAATTAGTACTTGGCCTCGAAAACGTGATGACGTCATTATTCGCGTTATCGTTAAAATTTCATAGAAAGTGTTTGATTTTATATAATTTGTTCACAATACTTCATTTTGACTAGTGAGCTATTATCTAGTAAATTTTGTTACTTTTGTGCCCAAATAGACTTAATAAAATCTATTTAAACTAAATCGATGCATTCAAGTCATGTATTTAAAAAAATTTCGCGTGTTAAAAATGTAAATTCATGTTATTTTTACAAAGTGCACATCCCTGTGTGAGTCTTACTTACTAAAAGTAACTTCATAGATAATTTTATCGTATAATTATGTAATAAAAACACTTTTCGTCGTATTTATAAACTAGCGGATGAAAGACTAAAATAAGAACAACTCAAAGATGATTTCCGTGAACAGCCACAGCGCAATCAAAGGCATCCGACTAATACTGCTTCTAATTGATTCCAGGAAAACATTACGTAGTCTTACAAAAACAAGCGATGTTTTGAACCGACTTCAAAAAAAAGGAGGAGGTTTTCAATTCTCTTTTTCTCGTTTTGCTGCCGTGCGGCGCGTGTGCAGCGAATGCGCACGCGACGCTTGGCTTGTCCCACGCCGCACAAACGCCACACACCAGCAAAACGCGACGTTGACGCAGCGCACACACGTCTCTCACACGACCGAAGATCGCGCTCGCCTAATGTGAGGGATGCCTAAATAGTTCAAAGTGTTTACAAGGTAAAAAAAAAACGAATAAAAACCGAAAATCATTTCTGTGACACCTACTCTCGATTTTTCAACCGCCAAAGTTGATCGAAGTCGCCGAATAATAGAGCTTGTACTCGTCAGGTATAATATTTTCCGATTTGATGATGAGCTCAGATGATAAATATATATTATTCTGATATAACAAACAGTTTTATGTAGATGTTCATGGATTTTAGTTACCACTTACCATCATTTGGAATAGCTTTGCTATATACGTCTTGTAAAAATAGTGTGGCTCGCCGAGCATTCAATCGTTGGATCCCCACTGGGTGGTCTGCGGTATTTACGTAGATACATAGGCAGCGAACTCTTAACATTTAGCCGGGAGCGCATGAAACGATGCGGAAATTCCCACTTACTCCCTGATTGCCACACTAGGGGGGCTAATGTCATTGTTGATTTGGAATGCCGAATGCGCTTACTGGGATAACGACTTTAATGCTTTTGCGATTGCAGTTGAACTTATCGTGATAGCCCGCATTCTATGGACCGAAAGTAATGACCAATGTTAATGCTTTCATTATAACTGATGTATCTTTATATCATTCTAGCTAAGCTTTGCAAATAATGCTAAGAAACAGGTGATACATAAGGCGGGATATGTCATTGTGACCTCTAAATACCATTCCGTCACTCTCCCACCTGAGCTACCTGTCCATACCTAGGTATAATTTATCGCCAACGATATTATAGACGCCTCGTAATATCTTTTATACAAATATTTTTGTAGAAAGATAGAACAACAGGGTATTCAGAGGTAACAAGTTCAAGCTCTGCCCAGCCTCTTAATTTTTTTAACTATTTCTTGTTACAATTTAATGTCCCCTTTGTTTGTGATTCACTTTAATGGCTGTAGTTTCAGTGATGAATTTACGTAGTTGAGCAATATTGCAGCGTTTAAGCCTTGAATCGATGAGACCTGTTTATGTATTACGTAGGGATTGTGGACTGCCTCAGAGCAAATTAACCTGTCGGGTCCAGTTGTCTGTCTATCTATCTCCCTGGATTAATGACAGTCGTAATCTAAAATACATAGACGAATATTTGATTAATCGTAGCTAGTGAAGGGATGTTACTAGAAATGTTTTGGCATACCGAGCATATTTTGTCGGTACGATTTATATATAAATAAAAAAGTTACCAAACAACACTGAAAAAAGTCACTAAAATAACTGGTTAGCAAGAATATACTGGCAGTATTGTATCATTTGTATAATTTGTGTTATTTATACCTCGATACTTCTTTTTCGTAAATTAATTTTACTTTTAATTATATCTAATTTATGTATCAATGTGTGATTTTGCTGTCACGTGGTTTTTAAACTAAAAACCTAATTATGTTAATTTATTCGTGGATTGGCTAGACGTAGCTTATTATCTAACTAGCGACCCGCCCTGGCTTTGCTCCGGGTACTATGAAGTACTATAATCTGCAAGTTTTATACATAAAAACCTTTGATATACATCATTGTATTTATTAAAAAATGCATTAAATCCGTTGCGGACTTTAAAAGATCAAAGCAGATAGGGACAGAGAGACAGACAACGTGCAGCTACTATGTTTTATACTATGTAGTGATTGTGATTATTTAGAGTGGGCACACTGGGCACTAGTTATAAGTTTCTCTCTTACATACATTCCTGTCAACTGTTTGACATATTACATTATACTGACATTTCCCTTTTTTTCTACCTAGCGTTCGTAAATGTTCTTTGAAC
Organism: Hypena proboscidalis; assembly: GCA_905147285.1. Lineage (NCBI taxonomy): Eukaryota > Metazoa > Arthropoda > Insecta > Lepidoptera > Erebidae > Hypena > Hypena proboscidalis. The sequence continues at coordinate 10,082,475 of LR990132.1, forward strand.
TCTAATTAAAACTTTCCTTTTGTCTCTTAGCATGTTACTGAACAGAATAACAACAGCAATATCTAATGATATTCATTATTCCTCTCAAAACAAACTTCCAACTCCAATCCCCCAATTCGTTAATATCCCAAACTTTCCGATTACAATCATGTAAACATTAAACAATAAAGGCAGCGAGCCGAGACAAGTTACCGCAAACGATTGTTTACAATGCGTCGTAAACTAAACACTACTTAAGCTGACAGTTCGTTGTCATCCAGATGCTTAAACTTGATTAATAGACGATTTGGGACGGCCTGATTAATACACAAGCGACGATCTATTCAAAACCGTAACATCTTAATCATGATCAAACAAAGCAATAGGCACATGATGGATTTCTGCGACGGTATTGTTGCGCGGCTGATTACAACGAGATTTAGTACTTGGTAGCCCTGTTGGATCGGAACTAGCTTTGGATCATATCAGATGATACGGAAGACAAATGTCTGTATTATCAATTGGCGCGTGTTTAATTAAATAGGTAAATAATAATTAGAGCAATAATAGAAATATTAATAATTTTATTAGACTAGTTTAATTCAAAATCCATCAAGTATATATTTTTTATAAATATTACCTGCTTAATAATAGTAAATATGTAGTTTTAGCTAAATTAAAAATTTACAAACATTTAAAAATGAATATGGGTTGTTGTTACCTCAAAAATTGAAAATCCAATATTATTTCTTCCTTTTTTTCCAGATACGGTTTTTTAATTAATCAATTTTATTTTAAAAAGAGACTTAAATCCAGATCTACGAGTTTGTGTCAACTATGAACGAATTTTTTAACATCTTTCTTACAATACTTAAACTTAATCTGAAATAGAAAATAATAAAACAAACCAAATAAATCTCAAATCCAAAATGTTTCTAAAGCTTTGTTTCACAACATTAAACAGCAAACGCACTAAATATTTACAACTAAGCAAAGAAAATAGCTAGCTTATGTTCAAAGACAGAACTCACATCTAATAAAGTAAAAAGAATGTATACTCAACAAAAAGTTAGCAATGCAGACGTTAAACTTGTGTTACAATAATAATGTAACAAATCACAATAGCTTACTGTTACATTACGAAGCAAATATGGAACAAAAATACGCTACTTTTTTCCAAAGACAAATGTAAGGAGCAGATATTTGCAGACCAACTCTTTTATCGATGAAATTGATGTAAATTACTTTACCTACCGAGAATTTCTTTATCTTGTTTTCTTACCTTTCTCATTTGTTTGACTTACTTAGCTCAGGGTCATTTTAAAAATGACATAATAAATAATTAAAACTATTGATAATTGTAATTTATGTGCATTACTATGGAGTTTGTCTGATATAAATGATTATTTTTTTTATTCATAAATTACTCAACATACCAACGCGAAATATTGTGTTAAAGATTTCAGTTTATCGTCACATACTTCATAATTCTTCTACTTCCGTGACCAATCAGCAGTTATATAGTAAAATAAAAATTGTCTGAAATAAACATATTTCCTGTACATATTGTAAAGCACCCAAATTCTGTTTTTTTGTGTAGATAAACAAATTGACGGGTGATTTTTGCAATGTAGAAACAAATTACAAAAATTGTTCAGAATATTGTGTAAAAACACTCTAGATAATATAAGAATTTTAAAAATGGCCCCTATAGTCTGTAGCAGGTTTTGTTTGCAATTTAACCATTTTATTCACGGTATTGTTAGTACGGACTTCCTGTCCCGTTTGTGAGTTCTATAAGACGCTCTGAGAATTACAGGGATTTGGATTTCAGATTGTACTCTAATGGAAGACGATTTTCTTCTCATTTTACGTTTTCGTTGACAAGAGCATTTGGTAACAAACCAGTTTCTAGTTAATTATCTCACTTAGCAATACGATGCCGTTAATGTCTATGTTTGTTAACATTGCTGCTTAATTTTAATCCGCCAAGTCAAATTAACAAAATTAAATTAAAATCCATTCGATGATGAAGATAGTAACAAACATATAAGTAAAAAAAAAAATACACACTCCCAAACTCTCGCATGTAGGATTATTCAAACCGGTCCAGTTCGTTTTTAGCGAGACTAACTAACGAAGATATTTCTATATTGTAGAGATTAGGTATATTTCAACTAAAACCATAGCCATTTTTTTTTATACTACGCCCACAGCGAACGAACGTGTAGTCCACCTGATGGTAAGTGGAGTACAGTCCATGGACATCAACAATCCACAAAAGCAATTTTCAATTCAATTTCAATTTATTTCATTTGTGAAACACAGGTGGATACAGTTGTTATTACAAATAAATAGGTACATTCCATGTTCCGCCCATACAGGCATACAAAGTTTTCCCTCAAGGGTTCTTAAATTAAAATAATACATTAATCAAATAAAGAGTAAAATCGTGCAGTCATAATAATAATGTAGATTCAAAAATAATTGTAGATAATAGTAGTAACATGTCAAGAAGTTTAGAAAATATCCTATTAAAATGTCAATAAATTAGCATAAATGTGAACAAAAATAATGTCAATAAATTGTTTTATTTAATAATTTTGATCAACAACAAATAGGAGGAACATAAATATATTGGTATAAGAATAAATTGTATTTAATTAAAATCGATCATTTAAATATTCATTGACAGAATAATAAGCTTTGCCATTCAATAACTGAAAAAGTTTATTTTTAAATTCATTTATAGTCTTGCTTACCTTTATTTGGTCGGGCAACTTATTATATACCTTTGGTGCCATCGCATAAACACTTCTGTGAGCAAAGGCAGTTTTTGTTGGTAGCAAATGCAACATTTTTGAGCGACGTTGACTATCAATGCTTTTAAATAAATGCATGTTGGTTCTTACGAAAATACCAACCTCATAGATGTAGAGTGACGGAACTGTAAGAATCTACATGTTTTCAAAATGTGGCCGACATGCCACGGCTGCATAAGCAGATTATAGATGCGTCGCTGCAGCTGAGGACTACGGTGGTATGCCTCATGTGCCAGTAATTTCAGGGCCTGATCTCACCACCAAACCGGAACACAATAATGGAAGCACTACTATTTGGCGGCAGGTTAAAGATGAGACGGTGGTGCTGCCGCCCTTGAGCTCATTCACAAGAGCTCTACCACCACTAAATTTTGCGGGGATAATATAGTTATGTAAGGTTAGCTATACCCACTTTGTTTGTTTTCAACCGTCTATTCTAAGAATGCTCTGAGGAGTCGTTTCACTTATCGCCGCACTTATTGCCATCGTCACATTTCTGCCATCGCACCATTCAACACGTCCAGTACGATTTACTGTGTTACCGATGATGTTGGATTTCTGGGACAGATATTTTTTCTTTACTTTTATACCAAAGGCAACGTTAATTTAATATATTTTAACGTGGGAATAATCATATAATAATAATAAGAATAAATAATAACTGTGGGAATCAAAAAAAGCAAGAAAATGTTATTAACTTAACGTGGTATGGATCAAATTAGACCATGCACTCGAATTAAATGGGAGATTGAGGTACCGGTACAGATATTTTGATTTTTTATTACTAAAAGAAAAAATAATAGTCCCATTTCGACAACTAAGTTTGTTGAAAACGCAAAGAACTTCAAAATTTACATTTCTAACATAATTAGTTGGCCATAATAACATGATGTATCAAAAAACAGATGGTTTTATTATCTAAAACGGTCATAATAATCTTGAAATACCAACGGTATTTTGAGCTTTTAATTCTGCTAAATCACAAAAATCTACGGTATAAAATCGTGTATTCAGTTAATCCGAAGGACGATATTGAATCGCCATACTTCTGGGAGATCGTCGAAAATGGAATCGACTTTATACTTCGAGACAGATTAGTAAGATTAAGGGCTTTAAGTAATTTAACGATCTATATGCTCAAGAGCGTTTTTATGACCGCAGTGCGCGACTTTTGAGATTACGGACGACGCTTCTGTAAGCCGTCGTATTGACTTCATTTTATATGGGCCAAGACTTTGTAATGACTATAAACTAAGCCGGCGCTTGATTTATATGTGCCCTTATTGTTGGTAATTTGCATTTTAAGTCTGTCTGCCCCCTACGTTGTACTGATACGACATTTATTAAGGACGTGGCTCGTGCGACAAGAAATTTCTTAATAATTCGGCGGGTCAAATCCAAACTTTTTGATTTTGGAAGCTTTCGTTGACTGATTTCATTGAATGTTAGGTTATTTTTAATCGTCGAGTCTTTATTATCAATTAACGTGAATCAATATCTATTAGACCGCAGATACGCTTATTGATTTTATGTATGTCATCATTTAAAGCCAGTCCGGTGTTTTGTCCTACTTTGCAGTGGTTTGCAGTTGCAGTTTTTGTGAACAAGCTCGACCACCGTCTTACATTAAGCCTGTGGTCAAGTCAAGTCATAAGAAACTCACTTTGTTCGAAATTGATGGCGAAGGTAAATTTAGGCATTAATGAAAGGCGAAATTCTTTTCATTCATTCCTTCAATGTGCATCAATCATGTAAAAAAACACACTGGTTCACATAATTCGTACAAAAAAGACCACTGAATTAAAAACGTGGAGCACCGTGGCTCTGGTGGCCTACCGCGCAGTTGTCACGTATGCAAAACCACCACAATCCCTTTGTGGATTCGACTGGACGATGAAGAATAAACGCCTATTTTCTGATTAAAATATTTTATATTTAACACAAGCAAAAACAATATAAATTTTACCCACAACTAATGAGCACTTAATCAATATGGAGAGGAATTTAAAGAAAGTATCTATGCAAATAAGACTACTAAAAACTTGCGGGGGAGCGAGGGGGTAGATTGTGCCGTGCATCTATGATTTGACAACAAATTTTATATGACATGCAAGAGCGGTGCTCCTCCACATTTGACAGCCTGACTAGTCCTTTGTTAACTTAATCTCTTTTTATATAATTCAACTTTTTCGGTGAAAACATATAAAACTTGATATGATAGGGACATCATACTCGTTCTATCCGTTGCATGTTAGGATATAACGCATGCATCCGTAGCAATGGATCCATGAAAATCCCCTCCTATTAGAGCAGCAATCGAAGCGGATTTTTCACCAATAACACGTTCTAGTTCCGGTCCTAGTATGTCACGATAAAATGTACAGACAACTTTAATCATCGAAAGTAGATGTTTTGTTATGAAAAGGTTATGAACATTAAAATGTATGAATAGCGTACAGCTACGTATTGCAGTTTCTTTACTAACATCGATGAGATATTATTGTTTATTCGCCGCAAATTGGTAATAGGATAGAAACTTATCAAATTTCTCGTTCTGACGTTAAAATAGCCAATAACAGTGCGTTTTATCGGTTGAATCTTGTCACAGTTAACTGTCAAATACAAGAGTGTGAGAAGGCTCAATCCTATTACTAGTTAAATGAGCTACCACAACGGCCATGAAGTTGATCGGATAGAAAATGACATACATTTTAGCACATTTATGTCATTTCCTATCCGAACAACTTCATGGCCGTTACCAATGACAGTGAGTTGTAATTGCATCTCATTAACATATTTTTGGTAATGGCTATTGAATTATTTAAATAGCAAATGTGGTCTTCAGTATCATAATCATACTTTGCCTCATATACTACTTATTACAGATTATTTCTAACCAACCAATGGACATAGTTATAAAGGTTTGTTAATAAAAATACTGACATTACATAAGTATATCGCAAATCTATATTAAGAAAGTTCCAATATCGCTAATACAAAAAATCTAATAAACAACTGTATACACACGCCTTATTTGTTGTAATAAAAATCAATAACGCAAATTAATTAATCTATACATACACGCAATAAACAGAAACAGAACAATATCCAAGAGGGGGCGGCACTAATGAAATGTAGCAAGCGAGCGACTGACTCAATGTAGCGAAACAAACGCACCAACTTTCATTCCGGATGGGACACGATGCCGTACAAAAGTATCGATACATTCAATACTCATGAGTATTGGTATTTTGTCTCGTGAGTATCTGTAGAAAAGTACAAGTACGGTACAATATGCATAAAAATATGGTATAGGTATAAAAATATGCATGTCATTGATACTTCTCTCACTAACAATATTTGACAAGGGCGTTTGACCGTAGAGCAATATCAATATGATATTTCATCAGTCATAATATATTAATCATGTATACTTCAAATACATTAAACTGATACTTACCTATCCAAGATTCGTGTATTGAAATAATCATTTCTTTACACAGACTACAGTAAGAACGTTACTGATTATTGCGTCTTTGTAAAAAAAATCTGTGTACAATACAGGGTACAGAAATATCACAAAGTAAGTTAAAAAAGTATCGATACTGTTACAGTCCTCAATTCCCAGCCCTGTAGAATATCAATGCTAAAAACAGCGATGTTTGTCTTTGTATTGAACGAAAATCTTTTTCATTATGTCCAAATCGTTCTTTATAGCTTTAATCCTGCAAACATATTAATACTGTTTCTGTGTTTCTTTTCTTTCGACAAAATTACTTTCACTGTCTTTTGTTAAGACCTCATTTACATACATATAATTTTAATTAATTTTAGATCGAATACATTGATATGACAGTGCTTTTAACTAAGAAACCGTAAAAAAATTATGGGACCGGCAGGTTTTGAACCTGCGACCTTCTGCACACCGGGCAGTCACTTTAACCAACCAGCTACGGTCGCCTAGCCTAGCAAGGACCTTAAAATTTTCAACGTCATTCATGTTACGTCATTTCGTGACGTCTCGTTCATCCATTTGTTTTGTCTTAAGTAGGATACAAACAAACATGGCGAAGTTGCATTCAGCACAAATGTTGTAAAGAATGAACGCGCACAATAATTATTTTAACTTCTTAAAGCGACTGCCCGGTGTGCAGAAGGTCGCAGGTTCAAATCCTACCGGTCTTATAATTTTTCAACTGTTTCTTAATATAATTTGCAAAATGCCATAAAAATAATCAATAAAAAGTGCTTTTAACGTTCAATATTGTATGACCACAACATTAAATAATTTTTTTTAGATACGTGTGTTTTTCTTTTATGGCAAAAAGAAATAATATTGTAAACAAAACATTTAAAACGTGAGGTACCGTGTAATGAGAGTTTACTGAGCCATACGTACCTATCTGTATTATTTCGTGCGTAAACCAAATCAACTTAAAATAATCCTAGCATGCTCGCTTCGATAACGAATTTTAATTAGCTTTCATGTCCACACAAGACCGTCAAAGAAACCTTATTCAAATCTTATAATCCAATTAACTAACTAAAATATTCACCGAACAATAACAAAGAGAGGTGCAGCTACTGTTTAATAAGCTAACAATTTGAATGTGAGACAGGATTAAATTTTGAGGAACGCCTAAACTCATATAAGAATTTTTAATATTGGATCGTTCTCAGCTGCTAAACTTAACACTGCCAAAATGTCTCACACAATAGCAGAAGATAGTATATTGTTTAATTTGTATGAAACGGCAGCGTATCTTTCATTCACATAGAAACAGATCCAGAATCGAATATTCACTGAATTGTTTATTGGTCAAATTCTATGTTCTTAATTTTGTCTACGCTTGCATCGTTAACTTTGCCTCTCTACTTGAAAAAAACGTTTCTCCTATCTCTTAGCATAACGAAGATAAACAATGACAAATATGTTCTACTACTACGTGTTTCCGAATTCCCGAAAATTTCAATTCATTAGTTTCTACGACAAAAATCAAAGACCCTAGCCAAATTTCAGCTCATATGAGAATTATTTGACATAGTTGTGAACAAAGCGCCGTAGTTTCGGGGAAACTTACATAATTTATATAATTAACATTCTTAACCTTTGATATGAGCTTACAGGGCTTACACATAAGTAGTTTGTGTCTTTATCTTCCAAAGAGAATGTTTGCTTAGGACCACAACTTAAATACAACGTCGGGGTATTATTGCGACTCAAAAGCCTAGTTAACGTAGGACATACTAAAACATTCATGGCGTACAAACATACAAAATTATCCTTTGAAACGACAAGGATATTTTTTATTTGCTGTATCTTAAAATAATTCTCTTCTAATTTAGTAAAAGATAAGAAACTCTTTTTCAATGAACAGAGCAGTTATTTTTTCAATATTTCAGAAACTTTTTTTTATAATATTTATTTTTTTATTTTTGCTGTTTTATCCCTCAATAATATTAAGAATATTATTTATAATTCTAATATTAAAAATATTATAAAAGTAACTGTATTTATAAGCTTTGGCTTGTAAAGGCGCTCCCAGACCGCGTGATCATTCGCCTATAATTTTGGCTGCAACAAAAGTTGATATTACAAGCTGTATCAACATTGTTACAAACATTGATTAATGATTTTAATTTAAATTTTTAAGTTTAATTAAAGTCAATCTAAACTCCGGTGTCAAATCATTTTATTGCAATAAGTATTATAATTAAAATTAGCTAAGTTTGATTTTAATTTTATATTTTTTGTATTTTGATTGGTTTGATTATTAAACAAACCTCGGTCACTTCGTTGCTCTGCCAAGACTTTTTACTTTAAAACGCAAAACCTAAAATTAATAGCCTAGACATCAATGGCATTTTCCAGGAATATAAAAGTTATTGTTTGTTCTTGACACTGGAACTCAATTGCGATAAATCATATAATTATAATAATATTAATAACATACACTATTTTATTTATTTGTACTTAATAATGATAAAATAATTATTCAATAATAATATCATCAAGATTTTTCTATATAATTCTATTATGTAACTAAAGTTTTATTTGTATTGTGTAACTTATAATCTACAAATTTTCTTGCTGTGGTCTTCTGTAAGTGAAGGTACACAAACAATAATGAGTAAACCTAGATCAATACCACAAGCTGTATGACACCTGTGTATCTATGTTGATACTCCCAAATACATAAATAGTTACAATTTGTAATAAAATATTAAACATTATCCACGTTGCGCACTGTAGATAGATAGATAGAAATAGAGAAAACTTATCGCTTGACGCGAACTTTGCCAGGCAACCTTAGGATGGACATAATAAAATGGATATTTGCGGTAGTTTATTGCATTGGATTCGTTTTTTTTAATAACTATAACTCAGTTCGCTTATGTTGTTTTTACAGTTCATATCGATGAAAATTGGTCGGGTTGGGATGAAAAAGATACCAAGCGAAGAATTGCGGTTGAAAGCTTTTAGTTAATAAAGCTGTGTAATTAAATCAAATATACATAAAACATAGGTAGGTGCTTCAGACAAAATGAAAACAAAAGCGTTTTAATTAAATAGAATAGGTACCTATAATTCCGATAACATTTCATTTGGAATTATTCTTTCTGATAATAATTCCAAATGATTAACTATATCATTATGAATCATAATGTACTGGTTCGTAGTGCATTTAATTATATAGTATTTTAATATCACTGTATCTACTATAAATAATATGTGTGGTATCGATATTGATATGTATTGTAGAAATTAATAGAAAATAATATCGTTCTCTCGTATGAACAGAACCCAGCTAAAACAGTAGGACGTGCGAGTATCGCCGTCTTAGCTATACTACGATCAATCGGCTTAAAACAGCAGCCTTATATCTCGCATTGTCCGCAGAAATTGTAATATTGTGGACCTCTCAATAGAAAAGCAAGACCTGTCTATTTTTTTGACATGAGTTAAGTCCATGACCTGTTTTTTTGACTTGCCGAAACTATAACTGTTCTCTGTTGTTTCGCATAATTTCGCTTTCCTTCATTTAGCATAATGGTATGTAAAATAAACAAGTGGCGGCGGCTTACGGGTACCGCCGCACCCTTACCTTTTACTTATTTCAATTTCCTTCGCTCTTTTTAGGTGAAATCCTAATAAATAAGTATTATGCGAAAAAACATATTATGCTTAGTGAAATGTCATGCGACAAAAAAATATACGTAACGCGTAAACTAAATTATGCCAAATAATATAAAAAGGTACTCAGTATCGTAAAATCTTAGTTGGATCTATCAATAAATAATAATAATAATTTGGATTTATTTACATTAGATAGAACGCCAGAAGCAATTACACTATCCAATGACAAGGTCATATACACACATTCACTCACTCAGGCACACCCAGTCTCAGAACAAATCTTTTGCGAATCACACAAAGATTTGTCCCATGTTGGGATCGAACCCACAACACCAGTGCACTGGAGAGCGGCGAGGCGACCGCTTAAACCACTACATCACACGTGCAGACAATAAATGGTTGCTTTGACTGTCTACGGTGTAAAATCACTTTGACGGAATGCTAGTGTATATCAAGTCGTATAGCTCTAAAAATAAGTTTACAAATATACCCAAACACTAAATTCACAAATAAATAACTATTTCATACTTAGAAACCATAAAACAGGTTTATACACGCTTTAGATCCATAATCCCGCTCGCCGCGGGAATATAATCTCATAAGTAGCTACAGTAAATTAATTAAAACAATAGAATGAGTATAATATAATTTTAACGATATGGGATATTACGTAACTTCACTCGGCTGATGAGAAGCGGGCCGTATTTTGCCAAAGAAGGATTGTGCGCACTTGCTTCCAAAAGTTTCCATTGTAACATCTTAACTTATGCAATATACCGTCTGCTTCTTTAATACTTTCCACGACGCTCGATTACATTTAACGACCCGTTCGAATGAATTTTCTTATTTACAGTAAGCTGGCAGAAAATCGGATGGTGCTACTCTGCGCGATTTCACACTAGACGCTTCGCTGAGAAGTTTTGCATGCTGTTTCACCCCGTATAAACTTACATAAACATTTTTTGAGCTCTTTCTCTTCATATTTTCGCATAGATACGATCTCTGTTGACGTTTTTGTTTTTGCTGTAAGTTATACAGGGTGGATGCGACATACCGATATTTATTAAAACCACAGTTTCTATATATGTATATAAGTATTCATTTGAACCAATTCAAATTTTAATGACGACAAAAAAAAAACATTTTTGGAACAAAAAGTAACGTAAATTTTTTTATCGAGAAAAAAATTGAATTATTGTCAATACTGACCATCTCTGAATCTGTGGTAACACTACTTTACTATTAGTTTTATCGAAACGCACCTACCTTTGTTTCTCCGCACCACCTTAGGTTGACTGTTAGAGAACGCCACTAGGCATTAAGTCCACCTATGTACCATTTTGTGTGCAAAAAGTTAAATAAATAAATAAATAAATGTCACTATGTCACATTCACCCTGTATACGAGTATTATTGCTTGGAAATGTAAGTAAAGAAAATATTACTTTAATACTTTTCATTAAAGGCTATTAGGCTTAAGTCTAAATATAATAATACGATTTACGGTTTTGGACCAAATTATACGGTGCTGGTCTTATGATAGTAAAACAACACACGTGAGGCTCAAAATCTGTCAATTGTACATGCATACGTAAACTATCTCCTAACACAAACATGAGCGGCCGTGGCGCAATGGATAAATCATTGAGCCTTACGATCGAGGCTTCGAATCCTGGCCATTACACCTCGGACGTGAACTTCCTCCTAACACAAACAAATTAAGCTGAGCTGGAGGGGGTTAACAAGAATATTACTAATTTATTGCAAATTACTAGTAAAAAAATACCTCAGTTGGAGTGAGTTAACAAGAATACAGAATAACACTTCATTGTATTATATATCTAACACACCTCCTTGCAACAAAAACATTATCTTCTAAACTATAATATATCCATCATCTATTGTAATATCTAAAAGCATATTATATGCTGTGGTGACACGCAAGCATTTCTATCAGCCATTGATTATGTCATGACATGCCCATGTCGACCTTATAGACCATAATATCTCTAGGTATATCAATAATTGTTTCCTTATACTATTAATATAAATAATATTATAGAATTGATGGTAACTTACTCTGTCTGTAACGCTTTTGAATTAGCCAAGGGCAGCCTTGATGAAATTAGTATAAAAATGGTTGAAAAGATGTAAAACTTGAAAAACTTGGCTCATACAAGAAGATAGATCAATTACGTTTAGATTTACAAAAGGAGGTCTGATAGTGAGCCTTGTTCTGACATCCTACATTCATGTTTTCCCTGGAACTGACGACTCAACATACACAATGTAAGGATAAATAACAAATTCCTTTTAGCAGATTTTTTTAAATTACTGTTTGAACCATAAACCATGGTAAAAAAAACCATAAAGCTTCAAGAAAGATAAATGGGGTTAAATAAAGAATCCATTTACCATATTTGAAAACCGTTATATCACAGTATGACTTACCGTTATTTTTTTTTAATGTTTACTTTATAATTTTACAAAAATAAGGTATGGACATCCTACGGCTTATTTTTGTAAAATTAAAAAGTTATCTCCGCAGAAAGGTTAAACAGTTTTCCCAAATATCCGTGTAACGAGAAAGAGTCAGAATAATATTTTTGATGTGATTATTATTGAATTCTTTATAAATTTTCGTAACATGTGCAGTACTGATCTTTTGTTTTCAACATTATATCTTATAAGCGACATATCCGTCACGTATTGTAATATCACACGCACGCATTTATAACAGCCATTGCTGACGTCATGACGCACCCATATCGACCTAATATCAATAACCCATCGACAAAAAGCCTCTTTACTACACGTTCAAGGTAATTTTAATTTCAGTATAAAAGGTGCGGGTGCGGTCACTCAAGGCCTTATTCTGTAACGGACACTATCACTTTTTAAACATATTATTTTTTATTATTTTTTCTAAAAAGACTTTACACTTCGATACTATTTTTCTAGGTTAATTTTAGCCACAATATTAAATCAGGTTGTGTAGTAGGTACTTACGTTTGTATAAACACAGATACAATCTCTATCTCTTCACTTTTGAGCCCGATAGGAAGGATTAAAAAACGTTGTATTGTGATATAGTATAATGTATATACCAAAACATGTAGGTATAACAACAACAACTTATCAACCTCCTAACTCGACGCAGCTTACCTGTGACTTTATAACCTCTTTGTCTATACCTGAAAATCGAACACGCAACCTAGCCGCATCAAACAGGGTACACACTTGCCCGAGCCGATCACCGTATCTGACGCCGTATCATGATTGCCTATTTAGGCACCACGGCGCGGCGCGGCGGTTTGGTACGACATCAGAATCTGATTCGGCCGGAACCATGTCGAGGTGGTTTTTAGATAGTTTTAATAAAGGCGTCCAAAACTAGATATGTGATACAATGATACGATTACGGTGATCGGATCGAGCATGTAATACAAATGTAGATCTGACTTATTATATGCTAACCAACAGACCAACTAGTAACCATAAATATAACCCAAGGAAGGTGATATTTCAGATCAGATCAATAGCGACACTTGTGGATCGCCTGAGTATCCGTAACGACTGCTATAGATTTTCTTATGATGACTGGTTCTGACGGCTTAACTTGCTCTCCGAGGCATGAAGGAGTCTCGATATGTTATAAATGGTCACATTGGTCACCCACCCATATTTCAAATCATCTATGGTTCCAAATCTGTCGAAAAAATGGATTCCAAAAATATACATCACAAATTAATAGCTAGTTTGGTCTGAATAGCGGTAGTTACATTCTGCAAGTTTGAAAATATGTTTACTGATGGACTTGTCCCAGGAATTGATAAATATTAAACGCAGCCTTAATAAATTATTTACCTGATTAAAAGCGACGAGCATTCGCCTTTAATTATTATTGATACACGTGAATTATCTATAAATTACTAAAAGTCTTGATGGATATCACATTTTTTATATTTAAGATATATTGGGTAAATAACATCCAATTCTTCTTCTTTCGTGTCGATGGCTGCAGTTATATTCATTAACATCCAATTGATATCTACTTATATATGACATATTTTTTTTCTTTTTAGTAATCAAATCAAAATCAAACGAATTTCAATATCAATGTCAATGTCTAGAATAAAACTTATAATATAACTAGTGTTTAAACTTCCTCAAACATATCAATCATCAATTTGAAATGGCGACTACATAGCTAAATTTATGAAATTTAATCTAAGACCATAAAATAGATGCACACTCAAACACAAGCATGAAACACTACTCTAGATAGCGAGAAACCGGGGCAAATAATACTAAAACAATACCTTTAATCAAGCGAACAGGTTCAAAACGTACTACAGCAATTTAAACAAGACAGCACTGCCTCATGTGGCTCTCGTGTGCATCCTACATTAGATAAATATTAAAGTGAGGCAACACACCAGCCACATTTTCCTACGTCTACTTGTCATCTATGAAGATGCAGCAAACTCAGTCCATTATTTAGAAAGCTATTCGTGAGTTATAGTTTGTAGCTCTTACTGGTTGGGCAATTTGAGAAGTTTAGTTACTTTTCGGAACAGTACTCTCGTGGGTATAATCATTCATTCGATTTATGAACATTCGATAGGTAGGTACGCAAGCTGAAATTCGTTTAACATTGTGGCCATTGTTTTTGGAAAATGTAGATTTACTTTAATAATAATATATTTAAAAAAATGCATGGCCGCATACTTAATGATACCCAAAAATATTAATCACATAGTCTTACTACAGCTTAACGTACAAATTTGGTAGATGGAAAGATTGATTGATCCTGATATTTTTATTACTGTTTCTTAGACACAATTGAAAGGGCTTATTCGTAATACAAGGGCCCACAAAACAAAAATGAAACAAAAATGTTCGATACAGAATAAAGCTAAATATGAAATAGGTCACACCACTCAGCTCATATTGTTGGCTGCTCGCTAATTATTATTAATGATAGCCCGTTTATGAAACGACGAAGAAAGGCTCGCTCATGGTATTTAAACGACATGGACGTGTATGGCTACAATATTAATTAGAAGGAAATATGGTATTCGTCACCATGAAAATATATGATGAAATTTATTGCAAACGTGTGCCAAATATAGCCTTGTCTGAGATTAATATGAAATGACCAAATCCCTCTGGAATCCGCGTGCATTTAAATTTATACATTTTTTTTAGAATACTCGTTGCTTTGATTATATAACTCGTTGATTATCATTGTATTATTATTTCTTGGTGTCGATTGAAACTTTGTTGTTCGTTAGTATGAGGGTAGTTTTTGTATATGATTATCTTATGTATTGCCTGAATCTGATATTAAAATAACCTAAAAAAATCGATATGACTTCAGATAATGTTGTACATATAAAATTATGCACATTATATAATAAGCTGTTTAATAAAAGCGAAACGTAAGTTTCACTAATATTTTCAATTTCATAGAATTATGTCTTATAATCTCGGGGTATCTATTGTGTCTCTTTGAGATATCATGTAACTAAGCCTTCATTATTAATATGACGCGTGTCAGAGAAATATAACTTAGATATACTGAGTGCCCTTGTATTATTATGATGATTAGGTCGGTTCAAATCTAAGCGCGATGGTGTCGATTACTGTCCGAAATGGATAAATTCAGAATAACATTTAAACCCGCAAAAAATACTATTACTTATATCGTAGCGATAAATCTGTACAGACCAAGGCAGATTTCTCGATCGTGTGTATGAAACATTGTAACGAAAACATCAATAACGATTTATTCTTGTATTCTTTCGGTCTTGTCCATCGTGTGTATTATAAATCGAAAACTTCGCAAATCGGTCTGCACAAGTGTATTCTTCTTTTTCTTTTAATCGAATGTATAAAAGTACACAAAAGTATTCAAATAATACCCGCCACTTACTTTAACAGCGCTATCTGTGGTTGAGGAGTGCATCTATGGAGCAGTTGTCAGGGCGGTTGGGGCACTCGAGGAGGTGAAGCATGGTTTGCTGGATTGTATTATGGTTTATTACGTTTACTACTACGAGTTTTATTACTACGATATATAGTAATAGGAATGTGTAGTGATGCAAGAAACTCAGTCGTTTGAGTCGTTTAAGAAAGACTCGACACATTATTGACAATTTAATTCTTAATGATCTCCAGTGGCTAGTTTTTAGTAATAAGACTCAGTCGTTTAACTAAAAAACTGAAAGGACTAAAAAACTTAAACAGCTCACACGTTTTAAACAACTTAAACAGCTATTTAGTCAAGTATTAGTACTTAGTACTTTACAGATTAAGGTAGGGTTAGGTTGTAGATTGCATTTTTAACCAGCTTTCAAAATAGAACTTCATTTTGTTGATCTCTGAGGAAACCTTTACAAGACTTCAAGACTCCGAGTTGTTTAAGTCTTAAAACATGTTTGAGTCTTTTAAGTCTTATAGTAAAAATCACTAGTAACGTGTGTAGCGGGCATTATTAGTCTTCATGACAGTTAAAAGCGGCCGCTACGGCAAATAAACGACTCGGACCACAGACATGTTCGTATGGTAATCTATGGTTGCCACCTAAAGTATTCATAGAAAGCACACGTCTATGCAACTGAGTCCGCAATTGCAAGCAGAATCGGCTACAACGCGATTTCACGTTGACAACGAATTGATTGGATGAGGCTCTAGTGGTAGGTTGTACAAGCGGCTACACATCAACCTATACATTTCCAGTATGAGATGGACTCGTGTTGTATAGACTTCCCGTGCAAAGCGAGCCAAGCTTGTACTGGCAATGTATAGGTTGATCGGTAGCCGTGTGTACAGTCAGGCCAACGCAAACGGTTGCATGTGGATTACCGAGGACGAATAGTCAAGTTTGCCGTGTATTTCGTGCTTTGTCAGTTTTGTCACCGAGGCAATGATAGCCTGCACCACTCCCGTGTCATGTGAACAATGTGGATTAGCCCTAAAAGTAAGCCAAAGGTTTGTCGTGTTATCGCGCTAGGTTATTAGAAGTTTTGAGTAAAGATACCCGTGTATTTCGTGCTTTGTCAGTTTTGTCACCGAGGCAATGATAGCCTGCACCACCCCCATGTCATGTGAACAATGTGCATTAGCCCTAAAAGTAAGCCAAAGGATTTTCGTGTTTTCGCGCTCGTAATGGGTTAGTTGATATTTTTTACTCAAGATTCAATTCAGTATTATGAAAATATACAACAGACTTGCACAGTGCACCTTCTATCTACGGTCTAGCGATTTGATCCCCGGATCGAGCAAAACTGTATTTTTTTACGTTAGGATTTTTTCAGAAGGGAGCAGCACGGGGTTAAAATTATAACCGATACATGACTATACGATCTCTCTGTATAGTAACAGACCTAAATATAACAAATGAAATATGGGAAATAATAACAATACATCTACACAAATATGGGTACACATCATTTGGGTAATAAAGGCGTGATTAAAATTGTATGTATGAACAAAGACCATATTGGAATGTTGATAAAGCTACTTGATTAAGTAATATGTTATATCAAGCAAGTAGGTGAAGAAAGAAGTCTTGGTTAAGAAAGGAACGTGCAGATTGATCTCCGGGTTAAACTACATTGCTGCGGTCTGAGAATGGGCCCCATTTATTACGTGTCGAGACTCATCCGCGTCTCGGAGAGTAATTTAATCTCGGCCATGGAGTCATCAATAGATACCCGTTGCTTTTTATTATTTAGCTGGTTAATATATGAATAAAACACATAAAATAAGCCCGATGACCAATTTAATGTGAAATGTTAACTATAAAAAAAATCCTATTCATACCATGTGGTGGCAAACACAGAGCTGGGGCACAATTCTATTTGGGCTGTTTTGCTACTGAACGAAAAAAAGATCAAATAACACTTTAAACCGAACTTAGGTCCAAAGCTGACTCCTTTCGGTTATCGCCTGCAAATTATACAAGTAGATCACGAGGCAGTCGGTTGTACACCTATAATCATTTCCATGAAAAATTTTGACTGACCCCGCTTTAGACGCGCACGTCTAATATGGGGGACGTTTTACTGTGTGTAAGTTTGTGGTATATTTTAAGAAACCAGCCTTTTAATTTTAAAAGAAGAATTATACGTTATTTCGTTAATTTAAATATAACGTACATTTTTATGGTAACACACCTGATAAGTAAACTCATTTCAATGGTTAGTCGCCTCATTTTTCCCACTTAAAATTCCGTTGAAAATTCTCCAGCTTGTAAAACTAGCAGGAGCAAAAAGATGTTCAATTTTCAGTTCATTTCTATATGTTGGTCCATTACAATGTTATAGCTCATCTTTCTGCAATGCGAATCGAGTTGGCAGCAGGCCCGAAACTTGGATTTACACTGCCTCACTTTTTTTTTAAATTGCGGTAGTGTCTTCGATGAAATATGAAGTGGTGTTTTGATAACTGATGATAGTTCTCCACTTTTATTGTTTTGATTTATTATTGCTATTTTATTTTTTTTAAATCGTACGTTGGAAGCACGTTCCAGGTTATAAAAGTATTAACTACTTTGATGCAAAGAAGTTGCTAGTTGGTTACCAACACCAATGGTCGAACAATACAATAATATAAAATATTAGACAATTAAAATATATTTTTATAACGATGTCCTGCCTCAGTATATACCTTTTGTTATTGATGTAATATTTGATCTTTACCTTACGCTTTTTAAATGTCTTCAATGAATAACAATAAAGTTTAGCTAAACTAAAAGGTAGTAGAGTTCTTGTGAACAAGTTCAATACAGGAAGCAGTATTAGTACCTGAAATGGCTGACAGTGAAGACGATAATGGAAATATTTCAGCGCATCTGCAGCCTTATATCTTTGATCGCAGGCTGTAGTAGTTATCATTTATCATCAAATGGAATATAACCATTCGTATAAAAACATTTATTTTTTATTAATATTTAGAAGCGGCCGTGGCGCAATGAATATGACATCGGTCTTAAGCTTCAGTTTCCTAGGAAAGCGGTGTGGAAGTATGCGGCCGTAATATTATTACCGTGACACGATTAATATGTAATACGTTAGGTCAATCACCGCTCTCTAGGAAACCACTACATTTGTTTTACATAGGCAACGTTCTAGTGACGTCATTGTACCGTTATCTTTACGACCGCATTATTCCACACCACTATGCTAGGAAACCGAAGCTTCGATCGAGAGGTAGTGGGTTCGAATCGTGGCCATTGCACCACGAACGTGAAGCTAATCCTAATATAAGCGAATAAAGCTTAGCTGGAGGGGGTTATCAAGAATACTAGTCATTTGCAAATTACTAGAAAGCTTTTTAAAAAAAGAAAAATCACTTAACAACCCGCGAGAACCTTAATAACATCCAATTTTAGACGTATTACTGAAGCCAACGTCATATTCCATTATCTTTAACTAACTCTATTAAAGTCCACACACCATAAAACATAACACTGTAACAACAAAAGGGCGAATAATGAAATATTATCGATGCTAAAGCTACTTTGTACTAAGCCGCTGTACGTAATAAGATGCCAATTAGTTCGTCTTCGATCGAAAATCGGATTAATTTACTCGTCTTGCTAACAATAAAAGGATTAATTTGTATTAATATTGGCCTCCAAAGATGTGGATTGGTATTATAACTTAATGATGTTAGAGATAAGAGGCTTTTATAGTTAAATTTAGTTTTCGTAGGCTTATGAAATAAATTGTATTATTTATGTAGGTACTGATAGCGCGATCTGTGTCTAAATTATTATTCAAACTTACATAGTTGAATTCGTAATAAGGTCATCCGACAAAAAACCAAATTAACCCACATAGCTCGCAAAATAAGCTCGCTGAAGTGGCAGTGGGCTGGTCACGTTTGTCGACGGACTGACAGCCGTTGGAGCAAACGAGTCCTGGAATGGAGACCGCGACTCGGCAACTGTAAGGTGGGACGCCCCCTGCCAGGTGGACTGACGACCTGAAGAAGGTCGCTGGAGGGGACTGGATGCGGAAGGCGCAGGACCGGGTGTTGTGGCGCACATTGAGAGAGGCCTATTTCCAGCAGTGGACTACGAGAGGCTAAATGATTACATAGTTGATAGTCAACTCTTAAATAGTTACAGTAATAGTTTGAAACGTGTATAGATCTGCTTCTTTGGTCTAGTAGTTAGCGTATACGCTTTTCACTGCGAAGTTTCGGGTTCGATTCGCGGGTCGGATAAAGTGTTATTTGTGAACTTTTCTTCAGGAAATTTACAATAGCAGCACGGAGTTGGAATTTTGATCAAGTGGATGGATCCACTATCCTGTGGGACCTAAAACATAATGGGTGAAGTGTGGGTGTTGTACACCACTGCCACTACCTTCTGGGTAATATAGGCGTGATGTTATGTTATGTTTAATTTCACCGTGAGGTCTAAGGTTCGATGCCCGGGTTGGGCAAATTGTTATTCGTTAACCTTCTGTCAATTAATACTCCTGTATCCCGGAGGTGTTCATAGACATACATTATACACACACAAAGCGCACCCAGAGCCGGGATCGAACCCACAACACCAGTACAGTTGAAAACGGTAAGAGGACCGCTTTAACCGCGAACTATGCACTCAACTGCCTTTAAACAAAGTCTAAATGTCCAGATATATCATTTTGAAGTCAAAGTCAATATTACATAATTCTTGAAATCAACAAAAAATTTACAGGTGTCTTAATTAAACTAAGCTAAATTGCGAAGCTTGGATTCAATTACATGCGTTTAAGATGTAAGTGAATCTAAATGTCAGTTCCGTGCCAGTTTGTCTAACTACAATATGGGTCAAGACGAAGGCACCGTAACCGTACCCAGCCTGTCACCCACAGGACTTGTCTCGAAACAACTCAACGTCAACCCCATCTTCCGGTTCAAAGGAATCTAATCCTGATGTCACTTACATCGATTTTTAATGACTATGTAGACTGACTAGATTGCTAGACACTAGTTAAATTGCAATAATAAGCTTTGCAACTCTACGGCTGAATAACCATAAAAAGTTAATTTCAAACTGAAACATAGATCTTAATTTAATACAAATAAAATAGCTTATACTTTACAATAGACTCTGTTTGTGGTAATATTATTTCAATGGTCAATTATAGCTAGAGATATATTTAATTCGGCTTTTTCTAATAGACTCTTAGTAAGCAAGTAAAAATACCAAATAGCATACCCGTATACTATAACGTACAGAGGGCCAACGAGTTAGGTATGCAGGGCAAAAACTTTAAAGTAATCGTAAGTACTTAATACGCCATTTATGGATAAATGATTTACATATCTAAATAGTGGGTATATTACACTTCTTAAATATGTAATTCACACATGTATTTCTATTGCATTCAGTTTTCACAATGGCGTAGAAGTTTTTGCCCTGCATGCCTAATTGCTTGGCCCACTGTACTACCCCGTAACATAAGGAAATTTGTTTGAAAACACAGATTCTAGACGTGGTCACTTTTCATGTCCATCGCAGTACACTAGTTCAAAAATATCAAATCTGTGTATGGCGGCCGAATGTAAGCAAATCAATCATAAAGCAAAAGTGTATCACGTTCTAAGGATCAGCCAGTATCATGATCTTGACATGACTCTTTTAAACTCTATGCCAGACTTGCCGAAAAATGTTCAATTAAAATAATATAATATGATATACACAACTTACACACAACGCCATCTAGTCCCAAACTAAGAGAGCTTGGTACTAGAATAACTGATACTAATACATATATACTTTTCTTTTTGTAAATACACACTTATTATCTGACGACCGGATGGCGGAGTGGGTAGTGTACTTGCATGCGACGCCGAGGTCGTGGGTTCGATTCCCACTTAAGACAAATCTTTGTGTGCATATAGCAACACCCAAACTAAGACAAACCCCCATGCTCATGCACACAAAGATTTGTCATTAGCGGAAATCGAACCCGCCACCTCTGCGTCGCAGGCAAGTACCACTACCCTCTCAGCCATCCGGTTATCTAACAATAAAACAAACATGATCTCAACTCCAAAGACAATTTCTAATTAAATAAAGCGAGGCTATGAGATTCAACCAATTAGTATTACGCCAATTTCTGCATAACATTGTTTGACAGAGGAATTATAATTACAGTTGAAAACCTTCCGCGTAATGTCCTTAAGAAATTTCAAATTACATCACACAACTTTACCTTAGAGCCGGCAGACTAAATCAATAAGTTTAATTTCTGTTTCAAAGTTATATTCTTCAATTTGTGAATAATTACAGTGAGGTCCCGGCGTTTCTCTTTAACAACTTTACAAACGTGACCGGTATGCAAAGGTTATACAGTTAGGGAGGCTTTAGAGCATACAATGCATTACTTTCTTTAATGTCTTGAATGACATTATATGTAGATTATACAAAGAGGACTCTTTAGAACAAGTATTTATTTGTTCTTATATTTTTATAAACAAAAGAAAAAACAAGTTATTATATGACGTCACGAAATGACGTAACATTCTGTTAAGAAATTTAGGGTCCTGGCCAAAGGCAATCATAGCTGGTTGGTTAAAGCAGCTGCCCGGTGTGCAGAAGGTCGCAGGTTCAAATCCTGTCGGTCCCATAATTGTTCAACTGTGTTTAGTACAAGTTAAAAAATATTGTTAAAGTCAGTTTTACAAGCTTTTGGGATCTCATAACCTTATATAATAACGCCTCATATGTGTATTTAAACCAACAGTCTGGGTTGCCAGATAAATAACAATTCAGCGTACTACAAAAATATTTTGTCCATAAATTCTTATCTTAAATACTTCAAGCCGACCTTCCAATCTTGGCGGCCGCCACCACGACCCAATATTTTCTCTCATTTGCTAACCACGCCTGCCAGTGGGCGTATCACTGACACATAGTCCACAACCTAGTCTGCAGACTATTACATAATTTATTAAAATATCGCTTTCGTACATGAATTATAAATTAAAAATTGTGTAAAACAAAATTGTAGTCTTTTCACATAATATAACCACTGCTTGGAAAATATCATCCCCATATATTTTGAGACTCTCCGAGCACAGGCCTCTTCTTGGTGAGAATACTTAGGTCTTAGTTCACCACACGCGCTTGCCCAGTGCGGAATGGTAGACTTTGGGATAGAACATGGAAATACAAATCTGAGTGAAAGTGGGTGTCGTGGGTTCGAAGCCGACACGTTCTACTTCGCAGTGATACGGTCTACCACTCATCCATTGCCACTTGTATGTATCATGTCATTATAATATATCAGCGCTGTATGTACATATGTATGTTTTTAAATCCTTTTATAAACAGACGGCACAAAACATTCATACATAACCTAAAGTCAAATTTAATAAAAAACTCCCGTATTTAGGGCACATAGAAGCCACATCATACCATGACAATTTATGTACACTTGTTAAATACCAGCTAGCGCTATTATGTGTCTTATTCTGACACAAAAAAAAACTACTTTATATTTCGATTTAGATTGAAAATCATTGATAATCTAACCCATATTTATACTTTATATATAAAGTATATTTTATACTTTATATATAAAGTATAAAATATACTTTATACTTTATATCCAAAGTATAAAGTATATTTTTAACATAATTCATGAAAGCTTCATTAAAAATAAGTAGCATACTAAAACAAACATCGAAGTTCAAATATTTTAAGCACTTTTATCACAGTTTATACCGTTTTACAATGTTATTTACACTCATCCTCGCGTTTCAAATACTTTCAACATTCATGGTTACGCGTTGGAAACCGCCATAAAAATAAAATCCGTAAAAGAATTTTAACCAGCATTTGTGTACGTTCTAAAAGCTTAAAATAAACATTAAACTACTGCTGTTATGTTGCAGTTAAGTAAAAATGTAATCGCCTACTATCACAAGGTAAAACTTAATAATAACATTACTTACCTATTGGTTCGGTAAAAACTACTACAAACTGATATTAGTTCGTAATAAGTTAATGTAATTTCAGTATTTAAAGATAAAGATAAAGATATATATTTTGTCATACATGTGTGTACAGTACAAGATATAAGCTTGCATGCAGGATAGATAATATTGGTTATACATAGTTCTACATGTTTTGCCATCTTAAGCGTACAAAATGTAATAAGGTAGTAAGATAGTATGTATGGTAGTTTCATTTAACTTACTATCAGAATCACAATAACAATTTATATAATAGTCAATATTGAAAAATTTATACAAATTATTAAAAATAAATTTAGATTCCTTCATAATATAATTTAAAAGTTTATACAATAATATTTTTTGAAAATTAGCATCAGACCATAAAATAAATTGAAAGCTTAAAATTATTGATTCATAAAAAAGTTAAAAAGTTCAAGCTCATAATTTAATTATGTAATTGTAAAAAAATTATGACTTAGGAACTTTTTGCATTGACTTGTCGCAGTGTCTATCTAGTCTTGGTGAGTAATACAGTATTTTTGTTCTTCTGGCTTTTGACCCATGTTTAACGAGAAACGTTTTCCTCTTCTTTTGTCCTTCATCAGCCGCCGCACCGATCACAATATTGAAGTAACACGCAGTGCCTATTAAGAATTACAATAATAATAGTATTATGTTCCGTGTGCCACCTCAAAGATCTCAAATTATTTTTAACTTGTTTCACGATATTTTTTATCAAATGATTAACTTCAGGATAAATCTTAACCGACCCATGAAATATAACCTGACTGAATTTTAAAGTGACATAACACTTAAAAAAATAACACAGCTGTAATTTTCATTTATGTCTCTTATATGCTTATCCTGCCATTAAGGTTTATCTAGCACCCGTGAAATTGGAGCTAAAATATAACGGTGTCCGAGAATGATAAAGCTGCGTGTAAATTTGCAAGTCCATTATATGGGAACAATATGCGAGATTCAGGAGTGTGCGGCGAGTACGTGCGTGGCTTGAACTTATTAACACAGTTGATTGCCGAAGCAAATTGGATGGGGACTTGCATGCGCCGGCAATACGGCTAATGATACTCACATCAACGTGTGTACTCAGTGCGAGCACAAAGCACGGGCGTACAGAAGATTCATTGCACGTATGGCACTGGGATAATCTTGTGCGCCGCCATTTTCCAATGCAGACTTGATTACCGCACAGAACATGACTTTGGATGATTTGCAAAGACTAGTAAATTATGTGTGTTTTATAAACCTTCACGTTTAGAAAACTTTGAGTAGATACTCTAAAAGTCTAGATACTTAAATAAACTATTAGATAGATTTTTGGGAAATACCACTTCCTGAAGAGGTTAGTTTGGGGTTGAAAGTGTATGAGGGAATTGCCTTAATTTTGAAGGAAATAGCATGGAAATATTGAATTCTGCGCTGGCGAAGTCGCAGCCAACAGCTATTGATGAATGAATTGGTAAGTTAAAGAAAATAACTATGTTTCTTTGATAGCATAAAATTTTTAATGTTATATTTGTATGTTTCATACTGAATTAAACTGTCACTTATGAAGCTTTCAAAATATGCTAGTCTGTATAAAAAGCCTATTTAGAACGTTATACTTCTGTTATTTATTTTTATAGTACATGCAAGCATTACCAAGAGGCGACAGTTATATGGTTATTAGATATTGAGATAAACTAGTACACGTCTATAGATGCGTCACATAATGCACGAGGTATCAGAAGATTTATTTTCACAGGGGTGCTCGTAATAAATAAGGTAACAAAAACATTCGGGTAGATATTTGTACCGAGTAATAAAATTACAGTTTATTCACAAAGAAGCTACAGTTTATTGACAATAGGTATTATTAGTATTAACTAGTTAATGCTTAAAATAACCATGCAGGCAAATCGCGAAATATCTTTAATCATATTGCATGTGTGTGACTAGCCATAAGATTTCATTACGGCATTGTGTAAATCTAGAACCTATCCTCACGAAGCTAGGGAAACGTTTGGAATAATAGAATTAAATATATTATTACAAATGTTTCCTTAGCTTCTTGAGGAAAGTTTCTATATTTGCTCGTTGTGACGTCGCAACCGCACGGCCACCGCAACCTCAAGATGCGCCCCCCACTGCAGACCCCTGTGGGGTATATAAAGGACCTGCGTGCGCGTCGCGCCCTTCTTGCCTGCGGTCACCAGCGCCGAGTTAAGTGTTCCTCACTTAGCTGCACCAGGACTTACCAAACCACTTACCTACCTACCAACCTACGCCTTGAGACTACCTTGTATTTAATAGATATAAATATATAGAATAATAATACCTTTGTTAATCTATCGATTGTTTCTATTTATTCTGCCTACCTAACTAGTCATTAGTAGACTATGTTACAGCGGCGCCCAACAATAGAGGTTATATGGTACATGGTTTGGTTAAGTCTTGGCAGTTATTTAATTGTGTGTTATTTCTGTGTATATTTCTTTTCTTAGTCCGAAAGGTGCGTACGGTGTTTTTTTTTATTCTATTATCTCACTTATTTCACCTCGTGTTTTAAATAACCTACAAAAACTTCTACTTTTATGTGCTTATGTTTTTGATTTAAAAAAAAAAAAAAAAAAAAAAAAAAACACATTCTTATCACCTTTTGGACGGATTCATTTTTTTTCAAATAATTGTGTATCTTTGTATGCGTAATTCCCAATCAATTTTTTTTTAAATATGGCTTATGCTATCAAATTTAATCATTTAAGTAAGGCTGAGCTCGAATATGAAGTGCTTGTAAGAGGTGGTGTTGTGCCTGAAAAATCAATTACGGTTGAGGAATTGCGTAAACAAATTGCTAAATTGTCAGACCTGGCATTTGATGAAATAATATCGTCGTGCTTTTCGCCAGATGTTGATATTACCGCATGTAATGGCTCATTGTTGCGCGTTTCAAATAACCTTTTGACTTTGCAAACTCATTATGATAAAAACCTGTTTGTTAGATCGGAATCTATTATGCATCATGTTTTTCATAGATTATCAAGAATAGATACTTCGTTGCTTACTGATAAATCATCAATTCAAGTTGTATGGGATATGTTTCACGCTAATTATAAAATCTTAGCATCTTTTACCACGTGGTCGGTTCCTACCAATGTACCGTGTCATGTGGTCGAGCCAACGTGTTCATTACCACGTGAAGTTCAACACGTGGATTTTATAAATGAACGCAAAATGTTTTCTGAAATCTGCAAGTTTAAATATAGCGGTCGAACCTGTGTGAGGGCGTTTATTCAGAAGGTTGACGAGTTCATGTCGTGTCGAGGTATACCCGAAGATAGAATATTTTCTTTTGCTTTTGAGGTATTTTGTGATGATGCTTTGCATTGGTTTCGTTCAATTAAAGATAGTGTTCGTTCCTGGAAGGATTTGTGTATTTTGTTAAAACGCGATTTCAGTCCTCATAACTATGACTTTAAATTAATGTCGGAAATTAGGGCTCGTACTCAAGGTGAAAAAGAGAACATAACCATCTATGTATCTAAAATGCAAGGGTTATTTTCCTGTCTGGACGTACCCATCAGCGAGTCTATTAAATTAGAAATACTATTAAATAATATCAGGCCGTGTTATACAAATTCACTCTTAACTGGCAATATTGTGGATATTCCTTCTTTAATTAGTGTTTGTAGAAATTTTGAGAAGTATGACAGTCGTAGCAAGGAATTTTCGGAACCACCTAAAATTACTGCCAATACTCTAGCGCCAGATTTTGCTTATAGATATCCCAATGATACGAATTCGAAAAAAACTTCTTATAGCAATAATTCTTACAAAAAACATAAGTACTTTAAACCTACTTACAATGTTTTAAATACAGATCAATGTTCGACAGAAAATAGTAATTCTGCTGAACCGAGCGTCAATGCTGTTTCTGTCACTAGTACTGCTATACCTAAATTATACTGTCCGAGATGCAGAACAGATTCACATTCTTTAAAATATTGTCGTCAACCTCGTTTTTTGGTTTGTTTTAAATGCGGATTACCTGGCTATCGAGTTTTAGACTGTCCTAGTTGTAACAATAAAACTAATAAAAATTCAAAAAACGTAAAAAATACGGTTGGGGAAAATCAAAAGTAATTGTGAAAACATGTAAAAATGAATGGCATAATTGGCTAAATTATGTATCTAAATTTTTCAATTCATATCAACTTTCCTCAATCGTTAATTCTAACATTAATTATACTCCATTTATCCCCGTTACGGTTAACGGGAAGAACACTGTTGGTTTACTAGACACTGGTTCATGTGTAACTATTTTGGGTAATAATTCCCACAAACTTTTTTTGGATAAATCTAAATTATTACATTCTAAACCTCTGGATTTTATCACCGCTGGTGGCGACAAATATTCTTCACTTGGCTCAGTGGTACTTCCTTTTGAATTTCAAAATAAAATTATTTCTCTTGTTACTCATATTGTACCGGGTATTAAGAAAACTTTAATCCTTGGTATGGATTTCTGGAGGGGTTTTGGGTTGTTCCCTGATCAATTGGAATCTATTTTACTCACGAAAAATAATAACGACGTTGTTGTTTCGGAACTACAGCCTAGTTCTACCAGTCACTTGGTATCTTTTGATCATTTGTCTGATGAGCAGAGAGCTACTGCTAACGACATCATCGCCCAATTCACCGATATATCTTATGAACGGCGAGGGCTCGGCCGAACTTCACTCATTACTCATTCGATTGATACAGGTGATAGTCCACCTATTCGTCAGCGATACTATCGTATGTCTCCCGATAAACAGCGTATTTTGTTAAAACATGTCGATGCAATGTTGGCAGAAGATGTCATTGAACCATCTGAAAGCCCTTGGTCTAATCCCGTCATTTTAACGCCTAAAAAAAATGGTGAATTGCGTTTTTGTCTCGACAGCCGTAAACTAAATTCGGTAACAAAAAAAGACGCGTACAATTTGCCTTATATCTCTGAGATTCTGGATAACTTGAGAGACGCTAAGTACCTAACTAGTTTAGATATATCTAAATGTTTCTGGCAGACGTCAATAAGGGCAGAGGACCGTTGTAAAACTGCTTTTTACATTCCGTCACGTGAAACTTTTCAATTTAAATCCATGCCTTTTGGTTTAACAAATGCTCCTGCGACACAACAGCGTTTAGCAGATATTTTATTTTACGGGCCCGAATTTGAAAACAAGGTCTTTTGTTTCGTTGATGACATCGTATGTGTGACAAATTCCTTTGAAAATCACATTTCACTTCTAATTAAAATACTTAACAAATTAAAATATGCAAACTTAACTATAAATTTAGAAAAATGTAATTTTTTCAAAGACAAACTTAAATATTTGGGCTATATAGTGGATTCAGAAGGTCTTCATGCAGATCCTGAGAAGGTAAAATCAATTACAAGTTATTCCACTCCGACAAATAAAAAAGAGGTACGTCGTTTTCTGGGTGCTGCATCGTGGTATAGAAGGTTCATACCCGATTTTAGTACTTTAGCGGCTCCCTTAAATAAATTAACTTCTAACGGCAAAAAGGCTCCACTGTTCGCATGGTCGCAAGAGGCGGATGTAGCTTTTAATAAATTAAAAAAATGTTTATCTTCTTCCTCGGTCTTATGTTGTCCCGATTTTGATCAGCCTTTTGAAATACACGCCGATGCTAGTGATTAAGGCATTGGAGCTGTACTTTGCCAGGTCAAGGAGGGACAGGAAAGAGTCATAGCCTTTTATAGTAAATCCTTATCGGACCAGGAAAAAAATTACAGTGCTACTGAGCGCGAAGCGCTTGCTGTCTTATCTGCTATCGAACATTGGCGGTGTTATATTGAAAACGGAAAACAATTTATTGTGTACACCGATCATGCTGCTTTGAAATGGTTTTTAAAACTGAACAACCCTACAGGGCGATTAGCCAGGTGGGGAGTTCGTCTTTCCTCTTATAACTTTGAAATAAGACACCGTCGTGGTTCAGATAATATTGTACCAGATTTTCTTTCTCGATCACCTAATATTATGGATATCGATAGTAATCTCCTCCCAGATGGTAGTTCCTTATCTACTAATGACACTTGGTATTTGAATATTTTTAATGGTTGTTCGCAGTCTCCTACATCCTTTGTTGACTATCAAGTGATCAGTAATAAATTATATCGTTTCAAAAAGAGTCTTAATCCTCTTACCAGAGAATTTCAGTGGAAGGAAGTAGTTCCATCTGAACGGAGAAACGAAGTAATACTTCAGAGCCATTCCTCCCCTACGGCGGGTCATATGGGTATTTTCAAAACTTTCAAACGTTTAGCCCTCAATTATTATTGGCCTGGAATGTATTCCGATGTTGTAAAAGCGGTAAATTCTTGTGATAGTTGCATCGCACATAAGCATCAGAATCATGCAACTTTGGGTCTTATGGGTGAACCTAAGTCTTGTTCTAAACCTTTTCAAATGATAAGTATTGATTTGATTGGTCCCTTGCCTCCTACAAGGCAACAGAACAATTTTATTTTTGTCGTTTGTTGTTGTTTCTCAAAATATTGTTTACTTTTCCCTATTAAACGTGCGACTGCTGACGTAATAACTAGAATCTTAGAGGAAAAAGTTTTTCTGGTACATGGTATTCCATCTACCGTAGTACTAGACAATGGCAAACAATTTATAAGCGCAACTTTTAAAAACTTGTTAAATAAATATAAAATTCCAAATTTACATTACACACCGTTTTATGCACCTCATGTAAATACGGTAGAAAGATATAATAAAACTATAATAACAGCTGTTTCTACGTTCATTTCAAACGATCAACGCATATGGGATACACTTATACCTAAAATTCAGTTCGCAATGAATTGTGCAGTAAACGAAGTAACCGGTTTTACACCATCTATGATCGTATTCGGGCGTGAAATGGTAACCTGTGGTTCTCATTATGTTTCTAGTAAATCTGATACTAATATAATTCATGAGCCACGTGATAGTTATGCTGAGTCACTAGGCTACTTATCCTCTATTTTCGAGAGAGTACAGGCAGCGCTAATAGGTGCACACAAGCGTAATTGTCATTCTTATAATCTTCGCCGTAAAACGGCAGAATTCAATATTGGTGATATTGTTTGGAAACGTACCTTTTACTTGAGCGATAAGGATAAATATTTTTGTAAAAAACTCGCTCCTAAATTTATTAAATGTAAAATCGTAGCAAAAAAGTCTCCATTAGTGTACAAACTAGCAGATATGTCTGATAAGCCACTTGGCGAATGGCATATAAAGGATATTAAACAAATAAACTATAAACAATAATGGTATAAAAACAAAAAAAAAAAAAAAAAAAAAAAATTTACCCTATGGTTCAGTGGTTAAAATTCTCATTGTCGAATCGGGTATACCATTTTGTTCGCTAATATTCTTCACGCTCATAATTCCTTTAGAATCACATCTACTAATGATGTCGAATTCTATTATTTTCAACTATACGATGTTGTTCATTCATTCATCTTGAAATGTGTCATGCCTTCTGTGTAGACGCGCACACCCAATACTACTTCGCTAACGCGCTACTTGGTAAACAAGTTGTTATACTTACATTTTTAGTTATATTTAGTTCCGTTAGATAAGAATGAGTTTCAATAATCTTCTTTAATTAGTAAAAATTCAATCTTAATAGGTTGCACGTAGTGTTATTTTTGAATGACATCATGACATTGTTATTGTATTGAATACGTTTGGCTCGATCACTCCGGTTCTTTTCAATTTTATTTAGGTATCGTAACTTCATATTTTATCTAGTTATTTTTTTTATATACACTTATTGTTCTGATTTCAGTAAAGCCGGATCGAGCTGCCGGTGCTGCTTAAGAACTGCTTCCTGAGGTCTTCCATGTCAGCCAGGAGCCGAATTTTTTAAGAAAAATTCTGCCCTAACGGAGGGGGTGTGTGACGTCGCAACCGCACGGCCACCGCAACCTCAAGATGCGCCCCCCACTGCAGACCCCTGTGGGGTATATAAAGGACCTGCGTGCGCGTCGCGCCCTTCTTGCCTGCGGTCACCAGCGCCGAGTTAAGTGTTCCTCACTTAGCTGCACCAGGACTTACCAAACCACTTACCTACCTACCAACCTACGCCTTGAGACTACCTTGTATTTAATAGATATAAATATATAGAATAATAATACCTTTGTTAATCTATCGATTGTTTCTATTTATTCTGCCTACCTAACTAGTCATTAGTAGACTATGTTACATCGTATAAAATATCGACGTTACTTTGCTCAAATCCAGTACAGACCTATTGTAGTAGTAACCATTAGGTACCCCAAGAAAACATAACATGTATCATGTCATTATAATATATCATCGTTTTATGTACATACGTATGTTTTTAAATCCGTTCATAAACAGACGGTGCAAAACATACATACATAACCTAAAGTCAAATTCAATAAAAAGCTTACGTATTTAAGGAACATAGAAGCCACATCATACCATGACAATTTATGTACACTTGTTAAATACCAGCTAGCGCTATTATGGGTCTTATTCTGACCATTACTTCTCATTGCCACAAATGTTATTCAATACTTTCTGTCTGGTGAACTGTCAAAACTGGATACCAACAGCATTACGATATGATAAATCTCTAAATAATAATCTCTCTTCTAAAGATGGCAGATGCTGCAACTGGTAATTTTCCTTATAAAAGTTGCCGTAATTAAATTGCTAGGCCTGCTAAGCACGTAAACAAAATCATTCAAGTTACTTAGATCAAAACAGCTTCACTGTAACAGTGTGTAGTACCTCAGGCTTTACCAGGCTGGTGCAAACAATTACCTATGACACCGGTCACAAGATAGCATTCGGGGGACAAACACGCAAACACAATGGACTCTCTATTGTACTCCCGTTAAATCACAGTCGAGCTTACATTCGGAGATATACAGCGCTCTTGACTGTACAATTTTGGTAAATCGATATTAAAATTTAACTGATAGCCCAGTAATATTCACACTTTGTGAAAAGAGTTTGTCAAAAAATGGGGTTGAGCTTTTGACAACAACCTCAAGCGAAAAAGCACTACTATTTTACCTGTAATGTGCCACCTCATGACTGTGTGGCGGCAGATTACAGGTAAACACGCAATTACACGTAAAATAGGTATGATATAACGATAAGTTTGAAATCAGTTCTTGAAAGTATTACATTTAACAAAAAAATCATGTTTTAGCTCTTAATTTCAATTAAATTATTCTACTTTATCCTATTTTATAGTTAATGTCAATATTTTAATACTTAGTAGTCATATTTTATTCTACACACTATTATTAATTTACCTTAAACTCGAATGCCTCGATGAACCAGCAAGAGTAAACACAGTTGCTAGCTGAACTCTCAATTTTATATACGGAATGAAAAAACTTTTTGTTTCAAATTTCTACATTTTCAACAGTGGCAGTGAATCCTGGGCTTTGCTCGGTATATGTCAATAAGGTCATATATGAAACTAGCTGTTGCCCGCGACTTCGTCTGCGTGGGATTCGTTGATTCCCGCATTTTTTCCAGCGGAAAACATAACTGCCCTAAGTTGTAGCGCAAGTTATAAAATTTGCAGCATATTTAAGTTAGTTGTAACTATACGCAAAACGCCATCTATTGATGATTTTGCGTATAGTTACAACTTAATTATATCCCTTAATTTAATTCGTAGGGTAGTTCAGAAATCCCCGATACAGAAATTCATTTATTTTATTCAAGATCAACTACATGAAACTTTTCGTGCTTCTTACTTCAAAAATAACGGACTTTCATACAACCGTTTAACCCTTAAATTATAGAATTTCGGCATGGCATTTTAATAAATCTGTTTTTTGTGTGCCTCTACGTCATGTAAGGAACCTACTTGCCAAATTTTAAGTTTCAAGTCCCAGCACTTTAGACTTTATATTAATAATCAGTCAGTCATTTAGTTACTCGGGCAAACAATTACTTAGGTAAAGATTTATACATAATGTGCTAATAGACTATGATACTTTTACTTGCATTACTTTTGCACAGACAAGGTGTTGTTACATAGAAATCGATTGACGTTGATCGATGCATCGATCAATTGGTGTAATAGATTAGCTGACAGTTTTTGTTAACTAAGAAAAATAGAAAATTTGGTGACTACTATATTAGCCTTCGCGTGGTTAAGTTTACACGAGATTATTGCACAAAACAAGAGTAGAGTGCACCAAAAATACAATATTCTCTGATTTACTCACTCTATGGAATCCCATTTAATAAACGTCTGCATTTACTATTCCGAGAAATACAAGTTTATTAGCTGGTAAGCCTTTATGATTCAAAATTAAATCCGTTTTCAACTCGTACTATACCAATATCTACATGAAAGCCGTAGCTTCCAATAAATAGAAAATACATGGTGTAATATAACGTTCATAACACGAATCAAAACCACCACAAATCATCACAAAATTGAGAATTCTAGCTATTTTATAGGCTTTTTTGTATATTACTTTACTTGTATAAACATTTAATGCGAGCCTAAAAAACACGTGTGTACTTAAAAGTTTAAGTATATTTATCTGTAAAAGTATTTATCTCATGACAAGAAAACAATTCGATAAAAAATTCAATCTTCAGTAATTTTACCACGAATCAGTATGTAATACAAAAATATAATTTATTCGATGTTTTCGCAAGCTTACCTGAAGTAATTTGTTATTAATCTGAAACATGTTTTACATACCTATAACATAAATTATTTCCTAAGACGTAAAATGAAAAAAGCTAGAGTATAAAAGATTTCGTAAAAAACGATTCATAGGTATAATACAGGTACTTATTACCAGAGATATAATGTTGTATATTACAAGGCGTAAAATGAGCTGTAACAAAAGTATTCACATGTTCTGCGACATTTTATAATGCCTTGTAAACCTGACAGAGTAGTTGTAAGCGCGGGTTTGTTTATGCATGTATGATCAACCATCCTGATTATAACTTTTGCGTTGCATTGTGTGTCTAGTGTCGAACTAATCCCTTAGAAATGAAAGTTGTTCAGCGGTGGTGTAGTCACACTATGGCTTACTATGCGATGTTACGTCGTACTTAGTTAATGTTAAGGCTAAGTGCGTGTCGGGCCACGCACAATAGGGTTCCGTAGTTAGTCGTTGCAACAACATATTTTGAACTCTAGAGGGTAAACAATTTGTATTAAACAAGTAAAAATTTCATTTAAGTCATTATTTTCAAAGGTTTTTGTATCTCACGCTATGGGGTAAGCTAAAGAAAAAAAAACATCCCCACTTTACATGAAGAGGAGATAGACGAAAAAGCTATTTTCAAAATTTTATTGTACCAGTTTGTTGGCATAGATAATTTATATATTTAAGCAAAATTTTAGCATTCTAACACTAACGGTTACGACGCTATGCCACAGACAGACAGACAAACGGACATGGCGAAACTAATAAGGGTTCCTTGTAGGTACTACGGAACCCTAACAATTACCACAATGTTGCCACAAAAATCGTCGCTATGTCGCTCTTAGCGTATGCCTACAGATATTCTAGTTTTAGTTAGAAGAGGATTTAGTTATAAGTCATATCAAACAAGAGCTAAGTTTTTGACAAACAAATTAGCATCATAGCCACACATTGCGTGTAGTTATAATGGGTTAACTGGCTGTTGCAGACGTCATTATACCAAAGGGTGGCAGTCAATTAGCCATCGAAAACACCGCGCAGTGACATTTAGAGGCGATGGGAGGGACTCTATTTGTCATTAATTTAGGTAATGAGGTGACAGGGACACGGGCGCGGTTAATAACAATTAGTCCTACTGTTTTGGTGGTAATGTCTGAAAATGGCAACAAAATATACTGTTTTTATCCCATTCTTATTTACTATGTTACAAACCTATAAAAAAGACGCGTTTTAGATTAAAAAATACCTGTCAGTTAATGAAGAGCTTCTCAAAGATAACCAATATAGAGCACACATTGTTATGTAACTTTTAAAAAGGCTGAACAGGTACAGATAACGTTACCTATCCCTTTCAAAGGGTGATAGTCAATTAGCCATCGAAAACACCGCACGGTGACATTTAGAGGCGATGGGAGCGATTCAAGGACACGGGTGTGGTTCAACTACCTTACCTACTACTGTTTTGTCATACTGTACGTATTTTAATGACAAAGTTTCTTTCAATTGCGCTGATATTTCGGGTTTGTTCTCCACACGGGTCAAATCTTTGTGTAATTCGCAAAGATTTTTCTGACTCTACGCTTTGTGTGTTTGAAATGTGTGCGGGCGACGTGTTATTTAAATAAAAAAGTAAAAAAAATGTTCTATTATATTGTCATACTGTGCGTATTCTAATGACAAAGCAAATACGTTTGACTCGATTTCGATGCAGGGCATAATTTTACAGTAAATTAAAACAAGGATCCTCACTGAAATTACATCAAACAGTTAATGAAGCAGCTTCCGTAGAACTAATATTGATTCTATGATTGTCTAATGAGATTGCACTGTTATTGAATTGTTTGATTTACCAGACATATATTATTATTATCTAATTGACAACATGGACACGCACTGGTATATAATAATGTAACAAATATAACATATCGCGAGCAGACTGATTCAGCAGCGCCCGGCTCCGTTCGTGAAGGTTGATGATTTTTTGAAAACCACCCTCACTTTTTTTGGTTTTTATTTTTGCAATGTACCGCCGCCACACTCTATAGTAATCGAGTCTGGTTTATGAGAGTTAGACCGAAAGGTGAAAAATTAATCGCGTTAATTCCCGTCTAAATCATATCAGTAATGAAAAGTGTCGTTTCACACTTAGTATGAACAACTTAGTAATTTTGGTACCAGGTTCTAAGTTGATAGCAAACTTTTTCGAAATGCAATTTTCGCAGCTAAGGTAGGTCGAAGAAATAAGGTAATTTGTCTCTTCGTTTCGTTTCCATCTTTTCACTCATTGTCAAAGCTTCCACTGGTTCGGAAGGCCTACTTCAGTTAGTTTGGGAAGAAAACTAGCGCTATATTTTTCACTTCAAAATCTGCAACTTTCTTAGGAACTGGCAGTTTTGTATACTTCATTAGTGCCGCTTTTGCAATGTTTTTAATGAAGCTTCATATCTTCGAGATACCAACTCAATGTTCTAGACTAGAATAATTATTTTTGAATGACAATAGGCTATAGTTTTTCAGGCATGCGGTAACAAATTGTATTGTCAGTACTTCAATAACTCGACAGTTGTATAGAACTCATACACTGCGCAATTTTAATTGGGACTCCAATTTGTAACATACGGGATTATTGGAAAATTCATTTTGTTCGCAGAATAATAGCAAGGCAACTAAACTACTCTGGTATTGTATTGTGCCACAATTGTTTTATGAGTCCTTATCAACATAACTAACTCTATCAATTCTAGTTATAACGTAACATAATTTGTTATTATCATGTAGAATCTTCACCATTATGTTACAAACTAGGAAAACTCAATTATTTGAAATGACGAGGGACAACTTCACCTTTTAATCAAAGTTGGATCGTAATAGTAAGTTGACGTTTGTCTGAAAGCATTGTGCTTCACTAAAATTAGTGGGTGTCATAATAACATAATAGCTACGGCTCCCGCGTTTATCCAACGCGCCGTCGTCGCGAGGAACAACAAAAGGGTCCGAGCAGATATAAAACGGAGTCTTAGAATGAAAACTTTGCTATTGTTGCCACTGAGCCATGGGTCGGCATTGTTCAACTTATATTAAAGTGGGAGTTTAATACTTCAAAGGATTACTGTTAGATGTGGTCACGAGGCTATCACGACCCTGGCTGCGGATGGGCTGGAGATTGTAGATTAATTTTACGTCAAATGATGGCGAGCATCCTTGTTATGATAAAATTTAATGAATCGCTTGATAATCTTGGAATAGCTTTGGTCTACATTTGCTTTGTTAAGTTTTTGGGTCGCGTTAGTTTTATGCTCGTTAAATGCTTATTAAACAAGAATTTATTGTTTTGTATAATTCTATCCTACAACTTAGACCTAGTTTTGTAAAACAACATTAATAACCAGTGTTTTTGAAATCAGACACAAATTTTTATTGATTATTAACTAATAATGATTCTTAACTTGTTACTTTCTTGTAAAACGCATTATATTTTTCAAATATTTTTTTCATGTTTAAACTATTTAATTTTCTTTTATATTATCAATCTTATTTTAACCTTACCAAAAACCTGAAAGCCATTGAAACATAAAATCTGAAAATATGAACAAAAATACGTTTTCCATACCAATTGCACAATCCAAGTACTCGAAAAGTGAGACAAACATATTTTTTTTTTCAAAAATTAGACAACGGGTCTAAATCGCGTAATTATTATAAAGGTAAATATATAATAACGAGCTTTTGCCCGCGGCTTTGCTCGCGATTAAAAGTTGTCGTAAGTTGAGTTATCATTATAAATAAATACCCAATTAAAGTATTTCTTTGTAAACAATATTCCAAGTCTTCCCTTCAGGTGCCAACAAAACCAGATCTCGAGGCGAACTTACTCTCTACTAAAACTTTGGTCGATCAGAAAAATGCGCCGGTCAATTCCAAAACAATCAGGCATCCTTAGGGTCGGACCACACGGCACATTATAAATATTATGAAAATCTTCAAAAAATACATGAAAACGTGAAATTGAATTTAACATTAAATTTAAAAAAAGTTACTGTATAAAATCAAAAACATGCTAAACATAATAAAACACATGCATAAAGAAACAACAACAATATCCAAGTAAAAAAAAATCGTAAAAAAATTAAGAACATAAATAATATCAGAAAAAGATCAAATAAATAATGCAAAACGTAAATCATTAATATCATTAAAGTACACACATATTTTTATTACATAAATAATAAAAAAATAAATAAAAAAACCTATTGCTAAAAATTAAAGCGAACATTTAAAAAGTAATAAATACAATATAATATAATATAAAATATCTATCACTGAACGAATAAATTCTAAGTAAAAATATCACGACGGTTCATCCATTCGCGAGTTACGATGTCACAGGCAGACTCACACACACATACAGACACGTCTAACTGATAACACCTAGTAGTTTTTATGTGGGGGTTAAAAATTGAATGTCGGTACGAATGTCTAAATGTTATGGAATTGACCGTGGCAAAAAGTCACCCGTGTAGAAAGGCCCTTATACTATACCACGGATTTGAATTTATTCTATTTTTTTTTATATTATGACCTTTTTTTTCATAATTTGGAACGTAGTATTAACTTTTTAAATATCTTACAACGGACACTCAAGGAGACCGAATGACTACCAAAAAGTTTATACTTACACAATAAATAACATAACATTACTGTGACGTTCTCCTTTTTAGAATTATTATAATTAAAGTATTTAATAATTTAATAATAATTGAAGCAATTCACATGAGATTCGGACAGAGTTCGGTCGAAGATGTCATTGAATTCTGTCCGAATCTCATGTCAATTGTCTTGACGGATAAAAAATAGATATAATGCGTCTTACAGCTTGGCGTTTATTTGCGATGGGGTCTCCATCTTTTACTAATAAATAATATGGTTTAAGCCGCCGCCGGACTCCCTGCCTCTGCGATCTCATTGACTGACCATTTTAGTATGTGAGTGAACGCACGTTCTGACGGAGTTATATAATGTGACCGCCACACCGCCGCCGGCATTGCCTTTTTTGTTTCCCAAAAAACGCATCTTATTATGTTAACACTGCACTATTTTAATGGAGAATACCGATGACCTTCGCCATCGTCAAACTTAAATAAACGCACGTGTCGGGCTTTATTGTAGATTATATTTAATATTAATTAGTCCATCCGTCAGAAGTGTATGTTGTATAATTTGCGCAGTTGATGCCCTAACTTACCATCAGTTATACCTTGGGCATGTTTGCCACCTGACTATAGCACATCAAAATGATGATTTTAACCCTATTAAAATATTTTTTTATAATTTACATCACACATCTTCCATTACATTAAAGTTGGTTTCTACTAAACAAAACAATTACTTCTTATATATCTAAAGAGGCCGAAATGACAATTAAAAAGTTTATACTGACATAAAATCCTTTTTTTATGAAACTTCATGTCAACATATCGCACCTTCGGTGCAACAAAGCCTCAACTCGGCAAAATTGCTGAGTTGATATTATCATTGTCACACGATTGCTCAACAAAGTTCCATTTTTGAAATTGATCGAGCCTCATAATTACTACAAACGCTTTTCCATACAAACTTTCGTCCCACTTTTCACCATGTTAGAGGCCGAATTTTCAAAAATCCTTTCTTATTGCACGATAAAATCTTGTAAAGAATACACCCTCCAAATTTCAAGTCGCTACGACCTATGGTTTAGGCTGTGCGTTGATACTAAGTCAGTCAGGACAAAGCCTTTTATATATATAGATTACGCGATTTAAACCCGTTGTTTGATTTTTGAAAAATGTGCCCAAATCGCGAAAGTTTAAAAAGACAAAAAAATTGTTCGCTTTTGTCGTAAAATTAGAGAAATGGTTTCTGTTATTAATTCCGAACAAAATTCTTGCCTAGTTTTGGTAAAGCATAAATAAATAGAGAATCTTAAATACTATTTGCTATACTATTATGAATATCAATATTATTATACTATCATACTCACACATCAACGCACTAAATAAAATATGCCGAGTACCAACTGAAAATCGAGCCAAATTGGGCTTCTCGAGGCGAGGTATGATAGTCAAGTACATAACGAAAAGCAATAAAGCATCATCCAATGCAGCCTCGCGACGCTGAGAGCACTAGCCTCGTTTTCTACTTAAAAAATAAACTATTATATAGCCCGGCTTCGGACATCGAATTTGTACTGTACGAGGACACTTATCGATATAAAATGTTTGATGAAAGGTTTATTCGATAAAAGATTTGAGAACTTAAGAGGTTTGACGGTCGTGCTTTGATTTGATTTGATAGCGTTAAATTTTCGTGACAGGTTTACAGATTGAATACTTTTGTAAGGCTGAAGTGTTTAAAATGTTTAAATAAATAACAATAATAATTTGGATCTATTCGATACAGAACTTCTTTCATCTATTTCGCACAATTAATACTTAATTCTATATCACAAAGACCTTTCACGCAGCTAAAAATCAGCGTAAGGTGACTGTATGTCATTGCCGTCACTTAGCATTATGCTGAGTTGCTGGCCTTTTGGTACAGACTGTATTACTTTATTTCACTGTATTTCCTATGTTGTTTATTTTTTGTTTTGTGCCAATAAAATTTTCTTTTATTCTTTTCTTTCACACTCCCGATAGTCACGACGCTGCTACCGAAATTTCTCTGGCAATGAATATATCTAA
The DNA here is from genome assembly GCA_905147285.1 of Hypena proboscidalis. Lineage (NCBI taxonomy): Eukaryota > Metazoa > Arthropoda > Insecta > Lepidoptera > Erebidae > Hypena > Hypena proboscidalis. The sequence goes on from LR990132.1 coordinate 10,123,838, forward strand.
ATAACCCTTTCATCGACTTGAGAACCTGAGACCATTTCAGCTGCAATCGCTTACTCAAAACAAACAAGACACTCGTCATAAACAAATAAAAACTAAATTAATTAGAAATTTATCAATTGCTTTGACTGAATGATTCAGGCGAGCACCTTTGCAAATACCCTGCCCTCCACACGCTGCTCCCAAGATAACAACAATAATTAAATTAAAGATAAAAACCTTGAATTGATACCAAATAAAACCGCATGACTGTACTTTAGTACACATTAAACAGGTTTATCCTACTAATCATCTTCCGAGCTTGATTTAGCTGATTATCAGTATTTTACGTAGAGCGATTGCCATTAGTCCTTCACAACCCAGAACGAGGTAATACGTTACTTTTTGTTAGACAAGTTGTCAGAGTTTCCGGCCTCTGACTACCCGTAACGATAGCCGTAGATGTTCAAATGACAACCGGGACCGACGGCTTAACGTGCTCTTCGAGGCACGGCGGAAGACTCGTGATGTTAAAGATAGTCACCCATCCACGGCCGACCGCGGTTAGCATTGCTTAACCTGCAAAACCGATCGGTCCACGCGGTTTAGACTTAGTCACGAGCTTCTTATCCTACTACAATTACTTAAACATACAATAAAATTATGGTAACCATTTACAGACAGGTAGAAATTTCCTCTAACTTAGTGTAACTTTCAATGAATGATATTATCGTCCTCGTTATCGTAGAATTTCCAGCATTAATCGCTTAGCAAAGGTACGAAGTGATTCATTCAAATGGGTCAGTGGGGAAAACTTTTAAAACATTAAGACTTAGAGGAGAGAGATTTGTTCTAAGCAAACTGAGCATCGGTTTTAGATTAAACTAAAACTCAAACAGAAATATTTACTGATCATTTTAATACACTTGAATTATCTAATACAAATTGATACGAAATGATGAAAAAATATTATACGTAGGAACAAACTATGAAGCAGAATATTTAGAATGTAATTGAATTTCTTGCTTATTCTATAATTAGTTATACGAAATGAGACAGTTGAAGTCTTTCATTTTTCAGTAATTAAAATCGTCTTTAACTAAAATGAATGGCAAATTTCAATGAAATATCTCCTTACTTCACTATTTTACTTTAGCTAGTAACTTAGACACGTGGAGCACCTGAGCCACTATTTCAGGAACTCAACACTTATCGAGTTAAGAAAAGAAGATAAAACTAAGTAGTGAAACTTAATTAGAACATTGGAGTTCGTAATCCATTCCACTTTGATGGAAAACGCCCTTAGTCAGGCAGTACGTGGCTCTGCCAACGAGCTCTGACTCCATCTAATCTGTTTTGTGAAACTACGGGTTTAACTCTTCACAATGACAATTCAGTTTGCAAACTGAAACACGGGCATATCTATAGTACTGCGGTATTATACAGTGTGTAGCGACATACCTCACCTTATAATCTCGATATAAACAGGATGAGGTGGCGTAAAAGTTTTATTTTCTCCCATTTGTTATTTACGTTTCAGAGCATTCAACAACAACATCGTGCAATATGGATGGTTATTCTATGTAGTAAGTGGTTCTTTGGATTTGTTTGTGGCACAATTACTTATGAGCTGCGTTGCGAACTGCATTGTCATTCACGGTACAGGTAAATGTTATGACTCTTTAAAATAATAAACAATGTTACTTTATTAAATTATTATCTTATGCTCGGATATCCTGTCTACCTACTGACGTAATTTATGTGGTAGCCTATGCCTTAGAGAATACTTAAGCCTGATCCAATATGACACCAGCAAACAACCTGTGGGTGTAGGAAATTACGCTTAGCCGTAATGAAGTACGTACTTTGGATCGCCTTTACATAAGCGAGTATTATTACATATAATTTAGAACCTTTTCCTTTTAGCTGTTAAGTATTAAATGACAACATAATTACTAAACCCCACTTACCCGTTAAAAATAAACTACAAGTTAACTGGTAACACTTAACACTTGTCAATATAATGAGTATTTAATCTTGGGTTGGCAAAGAACCCGGGGTTTATTTTTTAACTCTGGGATACGCTAAAAACCCTAAGAAAAACAATCCCGTTTAAGTGGTTTTATGACCGCGATAACATAGAAATAGCAAGCCAATCAAATGCAATTTTAAAAATGAAAAGTTTTTGTAAGGCGAACTGATAAAATTACATTTGGCTGATTTAGGGTAGCAATAAGACGCCTAGGTACCCAATCTCAAAGTTATAATAAGAAAATACATTTTTATTTTTACAGCGTGTACGAAACAGTGACCGGTGGCTACGAATTTACATGAAGAGATGTAGATATATCTGTTGAAGTAGACTAGCAATCTGCATATAAATGAAAATAATTCGAGATATTTTTTGATACATGTGCCCTGAGTCGTGAATAATATGCACAATATATTGTAGTGAATGAAATATCTGCGCTGGCCAAATGTGTTACTTTTGCAAATAGCTGTTGTATGTAATATACATTCTACTTTAATCAAATGGAGAAATTTCATATCTCAGTACATTTTTAAATGAATTGTGTGAATGTTGAAGATTTTATGAGTTTAAAGTAAAACTAAAACTACGGATAAGACGTCTTCATACAGATACGGTCACAAATGCCAGATTCATGAATGTTAGTCAATGCAGTATATTTTTGATATCCAGATACAAAGTCGCTGATAGTAATCCACACTCTGGGCCCAGAAATTGTGTCCCCACGGAACCTATATCCAATGGAGAAACTGACAGAATGTCTTTGGTATCTCTAACTACTTAATGGCATGATAGTGAGGTACGGGTGAAGATAAAAAAGATCTATAAACTGCTAGGGAGGAAACCTCAGTAGCTCACTAGCCACAAAAATCAACTCAGGGACTTTTCATCACCTATGAATGTTCCAGGAAGAGAGAGGAAGAACAGAGTGATTCTTGCATGCGGAGCAATTTTAATTTCTCAGATATATAAATCTCATGTCTCAATCACAGGATTGTGATTGACAGATTTCAACATACTTAGCACCGTTTACACGAAAAAAAATAGTTTAAAACAACTAAAAAACACGCTTTTAATTTTTTTTTTTTTTTTTTATCGAATTATTGCATTGTCATCGATCTTTGACAGGTGTGCAAAATTGTGTAAATGAAATCTGTCCGTTTAAAGTGGGTCAAAATCGAGTCCAAAGGAGTCGGTTACATACATACATACATACAGGTGAAGCTAGTATAAGCGTGTTAAAAATGTTAAATGATATGCAAAAACATTATTCACGGATAGTATCGTCACATAATTCACAAGAACTATTCACATTATGTATTTGTGGAGATAGCTTTACTTAATATTAAACAAGTAATTCATTACATAGAATTACGCATGGTCCATTACAGAACTCCAAGAGCTATCTTGTAAGCTTGCTCATAAATAAATAGACAATATTTATACGTGTACCCCAAGTACAGTTATTAAACTCTACCAATATGTTCTCAGTAAATTTATAATTAAAGTTTTAATTCCCCGCTTTAACAGGGTTAAGTAAATTCAAAGGTCTACAATTTTACCTAAAAAGATTAATGTTGGGCAGCTATGCATAATTAATTAGTGATAGGAAGGGGTAGTTACTGTGTTATAGATTTAATTATGTAATATTGTTCGTGAAATATTGCTTTAATATTTTACGAGGTCAAATTTTATTTACTAAACAAATATTGAATTGTTTATAGACTTAGATCTACTCTTGTAGAACAGTGATCTGTTTACATAATCATGATTAAAACTACGCTTTATTTTGCATACTTCGTAATCGAAATTATTATGTCGTCCTTGGCAACAAGCTTTCCTTAGTGTCAGACAGCAGTTGATTTTTCACATTCGAACTGGAAAAAAAAACCGACTTCAAAAAGTAGGTAAACTAAAAAGCAAAAAATAAATTTACTTCGCACAAAATAATACGTTTTTTCATATAATTAAATAGAAATTATTAAATAATTATTTTATAATTCTGAAGTCGGTGCCAAGTAAAAACAACCTTTCTACAATATCAAATTACAGTTCACACAAAAAGGGAGGCGTAGTTGTTCTAGTGCGCGGTCGCCCAGTATTGGTACTTACCACAGAAATATAACTAATATTCAGTTAGAAAAATGTTGTTAGAACGATTGATATTATCTATACAGAGTTATTAATTGTTTACTTGGCACCGACTTCAGAATTATAAAATAATTATTTAATAATTTCTATTTAATTATATGAAAAAACGTATTATTTTGTGCGAAGTAAATTTATTTTTTGCTTTTTAGTTTACCTACTTTTTGAAGTCGGTTTTTTTTTTGTTAAAAATTATTTTATTTTACGATTTTAAGTGATGGGTACACCGAGCAAGAATGTTTCTCGAATGAGGAGACGATGGTTACTTGAGACGGAAAACTTATTTATAATAAACAAGAATTAAATCCTTTCTCCTGACTATTGAGGGTCACGACCTTCCATCATCAGCTCATTTTACACAATAACTAGCAGTAGGAATATGTGTACAGTAGTGAAAGAATTATCCTTTAATTCCTAACTATTGAGGAGTTGACCTTCCATCATCTGCTCAACCACATAAAATTATTGCGACCAAGCGTAAATCCTTGTGTAGCCTCGATTAATAAAATATGAGGGTTGCCCCCAATTTCTCTGGGATCCCATCATCAGATCATGACATGCTGACAATGGGACCCCTTTGGAATTATCTCCTGTCCAACAAAAAAAGAATCATCAAAATCAGTTCATAAACGACGGAGATATCTGTGAACAAACATAAAAAAAAAGCAACATATATACGAATCGAATTGAGAACCTCCTCCTTTTTTAGAAGTCGGTTAAAAAAAGCAACATATATACGAATCGAATAGAGAACCTCCTCCTTTTTTAGAAGTCGGTTAAAAAGTGCAGCCATTTTATACAATTATAGATTTTAGCCTTTTTGCAAAAAAAAATCGTTTATCATGTTCATTTTTCAAAATGAGAATTATCGACTCATAAACATTAAAGAATAGACAGAAAGTATTTTATCCTTTTAAATATACTGATCTTATTATGTAGATTATTCCACCACACTGTGTTAACTTATTTTTCAGATTCTGACCAACATCATCTGTGAAAAAAACATCAAAACGAAATTCTCAGTTCTTCTTATATAAACCTACAATTGTTTATTATGTTTAGCGACATTTCTGTAGTACAAGACTTTTAACAAGCCGTCTTTTTATTTACGAAAGTATTTTTACATAAGTTTCTGTCTTGCTGCTCGTTAAAACTTCTCATCAAATTTCAAAGTAAAACATTTTTAACAATCGTATGATATCAAAAGCAATTTATCGAAGTTTATTGACCTAAATCCGATTTTTTTTCTCTTCTAAAATGTTTTGAAGCGCGTCAAATTCCCGTTTGGAAGCCGAGACTCAAATATACCCGGTAAATGGTGATAGGATAACCCCAACCACGAATGGAACTAAAAGCCAATAAAGGGGAATTGTGGATATACGATACTTACCTCTTTGTTCTTATTTTCTATGGCAAATATTTTGACCGAAAAGATTGTTGTTTGAAATAGACCTTCTATTGGCAAATCAGCAGCAGTACAATGTGCTTTTTAACCGACTTCTAAAAAAGGAGGAGGTTCTCAATTCGATTCGTATATGTTACTTTTTTTTTTTTTTTTTTTATGTTTGTTCACGGATATCTCCGTCGTTTATGAACTGATTTTGATGATTCTTTTTTTGTTGGACAGGAGATGATTCCAAAGGGGTCCCATTGTCAGCATGTCGTGATCTGATGATGGGATCTTAGAGAAATCGAGGGCAACCCTCAAATTTTATAGGCACATGTAATGTTTTTAGTGTGTTTTTCAAAGCTACACCAGTATTTACGTATTTTTATGTGGATGAGCTGATGATGGAAGGTCAACTCCTCAATGGTTAGGAGTTAAAGGATAATTCTTTCACTACTGTACACATATTCAGACTGCTAGTTATGATGTCAAGTGAGCTGTTGGAACGGAGATTTTTCAAAGGTGGTCCCATTGTCAGCATGTCATGATCTGATGATGGGATCCCAGAGAAATTGGGGGCAACCCTCATATTTTATTAATCGAGGCTACACAAGGATTTACGCTTGGTCGCAATAATTTTATGTGGTTGAGCTGATGATGGAAGGTCAACTCCTCAATAGTTAGGAGTTAAAGGATAATTCTTTCACTACTGTACGCATATTAATTCCTACCGCTAGTTATTGTGTCAAATGAGCTAATGATGGAAGGTCGTGACCCTCAATAGTCAGGAGAAAGGATTAAATTCTTGTTTATTATTAATAAGTTTTCCGTTTTCAGTAACCGTCGTCTCCTCATTCGAGAAACATTCTTGCTCGGTCTACCCATCACTTAAAATCGTAAAATAAAATAATTTTTAACAAAAAAAAAACCGACTTCAAAAAGTAGGTAAACTAAAAAGCAAAAAATAAATTTACTTCGCACAAAATAATACGTTTTTTCATTTAGTTAAATAGAAATTATTAAATAATTATTTTATAATTCTGAAGTCGGTGCCAAGTAAACAATTAATAACTCTGTATAGATAATATCAATCGTTCTAACAACTTTTTTCTGACTGAATATTAGTTATATTTCTGTGGTAAGTACTAATACTGGGCGACCGCGCACTGTAATTTGATATTGTGGAAAGGTTGTTTTTACTTGGCACCGACTTCAGAATTATAAAATAATTATTTAATAATTTCTATTTAACTAAATGAAAAAACGTATTATTTTGTGCGAAGTAAATTTATTTTTTGCTTCTTAGTTTACCTACTTTTTGAAGTCGGTTTTTTTTTTGTTAAAAATTATTTTTGTTACTAAAATATATCTTAATGTTTTATATATTTAAGTCTTCAAATAGGTTTTTGTTTTTTTTTTTATGGTGTATAGGCACGCGTTTGACCACGATCTCACCTGATGGTAAGTGATGATGTGGTCTGCGGTGGAGCACGCTTACCTATGAGATACCTAATAACTCTTGCTTTAAAGAGATCCAGATTGTACTCATGCGGAAACACAGACTCGGGCAAGGCGTTCCATTCTTTGGCAGTTCGCATAAGAAATGTAGAGGCGATACGCTTAGTGCGTATTAGTGCAATATCTACCGTGAAGCGGTGTCTGAGTGCCGTTTGTCTGGTAGTCCGTGAAACGGGGACGGAGGGATAAGGTTGTGTAGTTAGTTATAATAGATTACTGATTGATAAGGATATTCATTTCATTTTGCCTTTTTTTTTTTTTTTTTTTTTTTTTTTTTTTTTTTTTTTTTTTTTTTTTACGACCCCCGCACTAGGAATAACTCCTGTGTCGCGGGGGTGTTCACAAACATACATATCACACACACAAAGCACAACCAGTCTCAGAACAAATCTTTGCGAACCACACAAAGATTTGTACCATGTGGGGATCGAACCCACAACACCAGTGTAGTGGAGAGCGGCGTGGCGACCACTTAAACCACTACACCACACGGGCAGACAATCATGCCGCATAAACAGTGTGTTATTAACATTTCAGGTAACATAAAATAAATGAAACGGAACTTAAAAGGATAGATTTCAAATATTGGTCAGGAACTCTAGCAAAATTTAGAGACCATATTATATTACTGTCCTCTGACTATATTTATAGTCAAATTTCTGAACCACATACATAATTATTTAAAAATGTAATATCTTACCTCCTCAGCACTCCGAAAATCAGAGTCAGAGTACCACAAAAATGCATCCAGTATTACGAATTTCAAGTACTTTTACAGTGAAGAGAAAATGTTATGAGTTTATTAATCTGAGGGCATTTTCCGTACGTTGCTTTTAGTGTGATGAAAGTTGTTGCGAAAGTCCCCCGTGCCGTATAAGTCCATTAACCAAATGGATGGAACGAAAATGAGAGACTTTTTAATTTCGTTGTCATGTAAATACGTGATATTAATAACGTGTATGTGTTGCTTTTTGTTAATGAAAGCTTTTAAACCTTTTATATGTAACTTTTTTTTATGAGGGTAGACTTAACTTAGTTTGTCGCTTATATTAATATGTACCGTCGTATTGGTATTATCTATTTTTGTAGGTTAAGTGTTTACCGATAGTTAATCTTTATGTTATAATACAATACCTACAAAATATAGGTACAAAAATCCTTCGTTTTTTTCAGATCGGAACGTTTTGGCTGGATACACAAAACTAGTATTTCTAATAGAATATTACAAAACAAATGGGTCCCCCTTTTTTCGCAAAACACGAATATATCGCATTATAGTCATAAGACATAATTGTCTCTTGGCATACTCCTTTACTTGATATAACTATCATTCCATATTTTTGTCTGCACGTGTGGTGTAGTGGTATAAGCGGTCGCCTCGCCGCTCTCCTCGGTGTTGTGGGTTCGATCCCCACATGGGAAAAGATTTGATCTGAGACTGGGTGTGTTTGTGTGAGTGAATGTGAGTATAAAATAAAAATAAATATAAATAACATTATGCGAAAAAAAACATTATGCCGAAAAACACATTATGCCAAAAAACATCATGCGAAATTATGCGGAACAATGGGGAACCAAAACAAAAATGTTATATACATTAAAAAGAAAACTCAACGTATTAAAAAAAAACTTAATTTGACCCAATTATACTATTTGTTCATTTAATTTTATTTCACGTAAAGTAATTAATGTTCGGTACTCAAGGGATTATATCGTACATGGTAGAACCACTATGACAGGCTGATTAATTATATTATGTAGTTGTGGTAGCGAGTCAAAATTTGGGTTAAAAGGTTCTGCTTTTTTAAATTAATTGTTTTTTTTACTTTTCTGCACTACCTCGTCGGTCTTGCGATATAATTTGTGTATCGCTCACCGCGGTTTCTGGTTCGAAACTCAAGCATAAGTGTTATTTTGGATTGTTCCGTCAGCAAATTCCAATAGCAGCACGGAGTTGGAATTGTGCCCGTAGGGTGGCGATAGGCTCACTACCTATCCCATGGAACCTAGACATAACAGGTTAATGTGGGTGTTGTACACTTCTGCCAAACGCTCATGGATAATATTGGCGTGATATCGTGTTATGCTATGTTGTATATGCAATCCACGTGTATATCTTACTGCATAATTATGAAGTCTTTATCACGATTTGAAGTCGTAAACCTACGTGAACAGTACAAGTCGCCCAAATACAAAACAAATTACAGTACAAATAAAATTTGTTATATATTTTATAATGTCTTCATAATACACCATTGCAGAGTGCAAAGACGAGATGGAGGCGCCGGGAGCGCGGCAACTAATCAACATTTTCACATAAATGGCTTTCTGCCATCAAACAAGATATTTGCATTTTTTCCTGTTGTTAAATCTTGTTTAGGTGGCCACTTAATAAGTAAGCCTCGGGAAGGAAAGACCACTTGAAGGTAACTTTTAAATTACGTCTCCGTCCCGCTAACTTATTTACTCCTTATAAGAACAAACAAATATAATTCCACTTTTCAGGTCAAGAGATAATGGCCTTTGATAACAGTCTGAAAAAGCTTTCCGCTGTTTTGTTTCTTTTATCTTCAAGTTTCTGTGAAGTTTTCCACAAAAATTATAACTTGCGAGATTAAATAATAAAGTTTTAATAAATTGCTCAGGGTTAGCTAGGATTACGGCTTAGGTGAATCTAATTTTTCATTTCTGAATAGTATCTGCGCTGAGATTAAATCTTTGGAATTGTTTAAAGTTATGATTTGCGAATAGGTAACGTACAGATTTAGTGTAAAAGTTTCCGCTTGGTCCATTTATTTTATGTTCCAAGGCAGCTGCAGATGTTGTCACAAACTGGCTTGCTTCAGGAAATATGATGAACTTTAGCTCAAGGAAAATATGTCGTCTCACTCACTGCCACATCGCAAACCAATTACTTACGTGCTGCAAAGATAAAATAATATATATAATGCTTTTATTTTAATCTACTCTGGGTGTATTCGTTTTTATCAAAGCACAAAAACAAAGTGTACAACAATTTGAATAGTATAAAGACTCTATGGAGTTTGAATCGAACAAACACTTTTATGAACTAGTGTTCGTGTTTTGCTCACTACAATGGAGATATGCGTACATTTAATAGGTACATCCACAATGCAGTTGAAGCGTTATCGCCTGGCAGTTACGATCCAAAAAAACGAAATATAAAAACGACGGAATCGTTGGTTGTGTAAGAGAGTTAAAGATATAAAAATAGCTTTAAATATACGCGTATGTTGCAGTATACGTCGGCATTTCGCAGTTTCACGCCCTGCAGCCAACATCACAGAGGTTATTATGCAAAATTTGTGCCAAAACGCATCCCTCTGTGTGCAGTTTTGGTGGCGGAAACCGTGGGCTTTTATTTACTTGCCGCCCGGATGCAATTGCAATTGTGGTCTGAAATTCCGCATGATAAATTGTCAACTGATTTCGGCTCAATTTGCTAATTAATGTTTGTGAGTGATTTCCACAATACATACGTAATGTTCTATCCTTGTTTATTCTGGCTCGAATTGTTTGACAACGTGTGTTTTCGCTGTTATAGAGGATTCGGCTGCGTCTATTTTCACAACGTAATGCAGTTTCTCTGAAGCGACTTTTTAAAACATTTTATAGTTTTGTGTTGCCCGCTGAAACAGTACGCATGGAAAAAATATCAAAACGTTACAAAAATATATTCATTTTATGACATAGATATAGGTGTAGTTGTCAAACCGTGTAACATCAAATGGCCATTTTTACGCTGGAGTTTGGTTTGTTTACTATTTGATCGATTATTTATAAGCTTTATAAAAAAGTGCTAATATTTTTATTCAAATTGGTATCCTTAAAAACATATGATTTTTAAATTTAAATTAAGCTTTTCCTTTGTTGGTGACAAAGGAAAATTTATGTGTATACGCCTTACTTTACTTACTTCTTTTTACTGTATATGCCTTACAAATAAATTAAATCATCAATTTGTTTTGTGTGAATGATGTTCTAATGATTAAAATTAAATAAATTAATATAATAATATCTGCGCAGGTAAATAATACTAAATTTAGTAGTGTTTGAACAATCGATGGCAGTTTTTACTGTAATTAATGTATAATACATTAATAACAATTGATAAATTTCGCCGAAATTATAAATTTAATTAGATGAAACCTATTTTGAAAGTGTTTCAATAAACATGTTCTATTTTTAATACCTACCTTTGCGTATTTGTTCAGTTGTGTTTTAGGTTTTATATGTAGGTTATTATTTAATAAAATGACGCAAAAACTTAAACAATTTATAATAATAGTATGATAATAATGATAATTAACGATTCATTTACTATTTACAAAGCAAAATACATCAAATAAAATAAAATAAATACTTAAATTAGTCATCGAAAACTTTTTCCGCATTTTTGTCGACAACAGATACCATGAGCAAAATGCTAGCAGCTTTGCTTCGTTGAATGGCAATGTTTATCCGCTGGGCAAAGTAAAAACCGGCCCTCTGATCACGTTACTCGTCGATTAGGCGCTTTATTTTCTTTAAATAAAGACCTGGCACTCGGACCCTATGGCCCTAAAGTTTCGGCCCGAAACGGCTCAAATACATAACCACTGATAAATTTATTGTATTCGCGCTGTTTTTCAGCAGACGCTGCAGCAGCACCCAAACAATTTACCGTGTCTTAGTAAAATTAGGGCTATTTGTGACGTCAATTAGGTTTTGTTAGAATTCTAAAGTCGAAAACAGTAGTACTAATTGGTAGTTGAACCGCGCCCGCGTCCTTGTTACCTCATTCCCTAAATTAATGACAAATAGAGTCACTCCCATCGCCTCCAAATGTCACCGCGCGGTGTTTTCGATGGCTAATTGACTATCACCCTTTGAAAGGGATAGGTAATGTCATCTGTATCTATGTAGCCTTTCTAAAAGTTATATACAATGTGAGCTCTTTTTGGTGATGTCTTCAGAAGCTATTCCTTAGGTTTGCTACAAAGTCAATATCAAGAATCGAATAAAAACAGGTTTTTTGCCATTGACAGAGATTACCACCAAAACAGTAGGACTAAATGGTATTTAACCGCGCCCATGTCCCTGTCACCTCATTTCCTAAATTAATGACAAACAGAGTCCCTCCCACCGCCTCTAAATGTCACTGCGCGGTGTTTTCGATGGCTAATTGACTGCCACCCTTTGGTATAATGACGTCTGCAACAGCCAGTTAACCCATTATAACTACACGCAATGTACGGATATAGTGCCATTTTCTTTTTTGACAATAACTAAGCCTTTTTTTAAGGTATGATGAAGGTAGTTAATTCGTTTCTCATTTATCCTGGCATGTACCCTAAATTTATAAATATGCGTTTATTAGAAGCTGTATAAAACACAATTGATATAGAAGGAGGGAGCCTGAAGATCTGTCATACAGGTCTTGAACCTATTACAGACTCCAGCTCTCACAAAGGAACAAGTTTCAGCTGTTATTTGCTCGTGGTGCCCGGGTTCAGGCTAGCGTTGAGCCGCCCTGCTTGTTTCATTATTAGGTACTTAAATATTATTATTTGTTTAATTCGTCTCATTGAATAACTAGGTACTAAAGTTGCAAGTAGGGCGTTGTCAGCGCTGGCTGGGCTTCAGGCATCACCGCAATAATTTATGTTTGAATTGTACATCCCTTTATGATAGAAATAAATAAATGTTTATGTTGTTTAAAAAAAAAATAAAAAAAATTCAAAATGAGTTCAGTATATTTTCATGGTTTTTAATTTTACCAAAGTGAATCTTTGCATTATGTGTAACGATTGTACTCTATGTCTTAGGACTACGATATTATGCCTCATGTATCTTTGAAAGACTTATCACCTTATCGCACAGCAGTGAAATCTCTATTATTGAGCGGCATGTGCGGTGGTAAAACTTTCTCCCTCAAACACGATCCCAAAAACTCAATAAATTGTGTTAACCTGCTTTCAAACTTAACCCATCAAATATTGTTACTGAACCACCTCTGTACAACTTTTATTTTTAAGGGAGTAGACACACAATGCATCGCAAAAGTTATAATCAGGGTGGTTGATCATACATGCATAAACAAAACCACGCTTACAACTACTCTGTCAGGTTTACAAGGCATTATAAAATGTCGCAGAACGTGTGAATACTTTTGTAACAGCTCATTTTACGCCTCGTAAAATACAACATTATATCTCCGGTAATAAGTACCAGTATAATACATGTGAATCGTGTTTTACGACATCTTTTATGCTCTAGCTTATTTCATTTTACGCCTTAGGAAATAATTTATGTTATATGGAAAACATATTTCAGATTTATAAGAATTTACTTCAGGTAAGTTTCTGAAAGATCTGAAAAATTATAATAATATCATTACGCACGTTTTCAGTGAAATTGAATTTAAGGACTATAAAATCTGTTCTCCAATCATTTTATTTTTACGTGAATAAACTTTACAATGCATTAAAGAAATTTTCTAATATTTTCTCAAACATGTTGTAGTCTTACCATAATTTAAAGAGCTAGGAAGATGACGTAAAAGTTAAAGTTTTAACATAATATGGACAAATATACAGACATAGCCCCATCTCAATGTAAACATCGATATATTTAAAATCATCCATTAACTTTGAAATGTAATCACCAAACAACGTTTCTAAACAACAAATTGTATAAGAAGCCATATCCGAGTGGGAGACCGTAGGAGTGTTAAGTTGAAGGTCTCCGGGTTCGAATCCACAATCAATAAATCGTTAAGGTTCGTCTTTTCGAAGATATGTGAGTATTGATCAGTCACTAACGGTTAAGGAAAACATTGTGAAGAAACCTGCATACCTACGAGTACCAAAGAAGTGTAAGTCTACCAATCCACACTTGGCCCGCGTGGTAGACCAAGGCCTAACCCTTTTCCTCATAAGAACTGGCCCGCGCCCAGCAGTGGGAGATTTATAATGTATACTGGACTGCTATTATTATTATTGTATAATTGTCTCCAGTAGCCGCAAATCATTGATTTGTGGTTGTCTTGATTGAAATTGGTTATGAACATTACCCGTAGTACTGTACCTACGAGTAGTATTGTACGTATTACTACGCATGAAATTACAGACCGCACCATGTATTGTATTCCATTAATTGAATATAATGGTTGAAACGCTCTATATTTTAGATACTGAAATTTGTAAATCTAATATCATCCAAAATGTTCCATTATTAGTATTGTCAGGGGATTTTATTTTGAAATACGAGTACATTTCTAATGGTATGTATTCCAAATTATAATTCCCTCTAACAATTTTCTAAGTTAATGCTTGAAAATTATTTAATTGAGTACTGAAAGTGGGCGTCGCGCAAAGGATAAGACGTCGGACTAATGATTGAGAGGTCGTAATTTCGAATCCTGGGCAATATACCACCGACGTAACTAACTGCCAGGCCAGTCGAGAACACAATAATCTGAAACCACGAGTACAAATTACATATAACAGGGCAAAAGACTACATTCCCTATCGCTGCCTCTACTGAGAATGGAGAATTGCCTAACAAAAACGTTTTCGTCCCTTGAATCAAATTTGAGACCACAGAAGTGTTATTCGTCGTATAGTCGAGTTCAATGAGAATTAATATCTATAATAATACAGGATGTAAATGATGATGATAATTTTTGTGTTCCACATTTTTCTGACTTACAATGGAAGAGTAACGATACCCTACACTATCCAAATAAATTTCCCGGTCAAGTTATCCGATGAATATTTTTTACACAGAACTTCAAAATGACGTTTCTAAATCAAACATGTTTTATGACGCCTAAGATTTGTTGTGGGTTTCAGAATCATGTACTGAATCACTAGTAAGCGGCTTCATCACGCTGTCATTTACACCCTGTATAATGTGGAATAAAAAGAAGGTATAATTCTATAGTAGTATTCATATAGTCCTAAAAAATATGCATGTTATTTATTAAATATTAAACCAACCTCTGCCAATTTGAAATTTGTAAATATTTGATATATTGAGTAGGTGTTTTTTGTTCTTATTTTTTACAGATTTTACGTTGACGATATTCAGGTTGAGACTATCAGGTCAGTGTACAATCAAGAGTGCTACATTTGTGACTTAACGGGAGTACAGTGGTGAGTCCATTGTTGGCGTGTTTGTTTCCCGAAAGCTATCTTGTGACCGGTGTCATAGCTGATTGTTTGCACCAGATAGAGCCTGAGGTACACACATTGTCAGAATAGTTGTTTGACTCAGCATACTCTGGTCATTATTTATACGCTGTATTTCTTACTTGTTGTGCTATATCAAAGTTGCCAAGACGAAACTACTGACGCCTTTACAAGATAAAAATAATGCAACGCCCGCCTTTAAAGAATAGTTAATTATATCAATTTGTCTGTTTTTTTTATTTACTATCCCTCTCTCTCTTTAATTATGCTATTTTTGGTCATGGCTGAGAGTTAGATAGTGCTGAAGTGCCAACAATTCAAAAATAAGATCTTTAAAATTTAAAAGTCAAAGAGCGCCGCAGACTCCGACTTTTAAAATTTACTCTTTAAAATCAAAGAGTAAGAGAGCGCCGCAGGCACCGTATTTTAATATACCTCAGCGCTCCACTCTAAACCGCTCATTCCGCCTCCGCTCTACTCCGTTTCAATGGACATACACCCTAATAAAATGACATGGTAAAAGTAATCCTTATGAGTCTTAACCAATCTCACTGCTTTAGCAATCTTCTTATAGTGTGCTAGGGGACGCGTCTACAGACGTGTGCTAGTTTAGCTTAATATCTAATATCCATCAACACATAACTGTCGTCTCTAGTTCATGCTTGCGAATTCCATAAAATACAAAATGCAGAAGTCCTTCCCCATTCGGTGCCTTGTAGAAGATCTGAGATCTGGCCTGAACATTAATTTACGACACAAAACCGAGTTTTTACACTTACTAGTACCACCGGCAGTTCCCCGCGTAGTATGTCGATAAAAATTGTCCATGACCAGAAGTCTGAGAATACTCTGACCTGCCAAATAATCACAAAAAAAAACATAAAAATCGTCAGTCTCACGCATTGCAATGTCATTTTAGCTCATTTTTGTTTTGGACAACATTTTGAAAAAGTAATCTAACGCACGAGCAAAAATAAGGAATGGTATTTTTTTACGCGTTTTGTTTATAAAACCAAAGAAGCGGCACCGAATTGATTGTACCTTCAAAGGTAAGAGCCGAATTGTTTACGCATTTTCTTTTATGAAAAAGAACTAGCACTAAAGTATCGGTAACTCAGTCTGAAACTCAGCTATCACTTCACAAAATTAACGCAGTTGCATATGACAGAGTCAAAGCTTATCTCACTAGCAAATGTGCCATGAATCTTCTGTACGCCCGTGCTTTGTGCTCGCACTGAGCACACACGTTGATGTGAGTATCATTAGCCGTATTGCCGGCGCATGCAAGTCCCCATCCAATTTGCCTCGGCAATCAACTGTGTTAATAAGTTCAAGCCACGCAAGTACTCGCCGCACACTCCTGAATCTCGCATATTGTTCTCATATAATGGATTTGCAAATTTACACGCAGCTTTATCATCCTTGGCCACGGTAATTTGCTAGTTTTGTGTTCGAAGAGATATATAACTTACCAATTTTAATATTTCAGATTTTGCATAATTACGATGATAAGCTATTGCTGAAATCTATCATAAAGTTTTCTATCATTTTCATAAATTAATAATACTTATTATTAAAACCAACGTGAGGTGAAGACATTATTATTGAGAATACGGGTTACTCACGTTATTTTAGCCGGGATATGCCGACTAGTTTCGAATCTAGTACGTAGATTCATCAACTGGGCGATTTACTGGTGGTAGAGCTCTTGTGAATGAGCTCGAAGGCGGCAGCACCACCGTCTCACCTTTAAACTTCTGCCAAATAGTAGTGTTTCCATTACTGTGTTCCGGTTTGGTGGTGAGATCAGGCCCTGAAATTACTGGTACATGAGGCATAACACCGTAGTCCTCAGCTGCAGCGACGCATCTATAATCTGCTTTTGTGGATTGTTGATGTCCATGGGTTGTACTTCATTTACCATCAGGTGGACTACACGTTCGTTCACTGTGGGCGTAGTATAAAAAAACCCGTATCGTCGATTCAAAACTAGTCGGCATATCCCGCCTAAAATAACGTGAGTAACCCGTATTCTAAATAATATATACTTTATAAATGAAGTTCAGCAATGTGCACTTCGACAAAATGAATATCGAATCAATTCAGATACCTAAATCAACATATAAGTTGCAGCTATTAAATTAAGCATATTCAATCTGACTTTTTTCTCTCAAACAAAATAGTTCGTAGATTTATTTTATTTGTAACGGAAATATGGATTCGTATAATAAAGCAGTTTCGTTTTTGTTATTTGTCATAAGTTTAGGATCGGGTCGGTAAAGTTTCGAAGGTTGAAGAGTCCCAGGCTTATCATGGAATAATAAAAATATCCTTTTATCGAATGGTAGGGCTCCATACATAAATCATGAGCCACCATTCAGATCCATGTCTTTAAGATGGTGCTGATTTCTGTTGTCCAACCAAAAAGAAAAATTGGTCATTTATAACATAATTATATTATTGATGACATATATAATGATATATAGTATCCAAGAGTGTGGTGTACAGTTAGGCGTTGAAGGTTCCTTACATGGCGTAGGGCGCACTAAAAAGGGATTTTCGGCAATTCCATTTTGAAGAGGGTAAATTAGAAGAAGAACGGTTGTTTTTAAACCCGTCATTTTTGAAGTTCCAAACACGGAATTAAGTATAGTTAAACTTGAATAAAAGTAAAGAAGCTCTGTACTGGGGTTTTTCTAAATTTTATTCCCAAGAAGATGAATTTGGGGTTTTTCAGTTAGAAGTGAGCTAACGAACTGATCTTCAATTGATGGCGTTGTAAATATTGATTAACTTGCGGGCACCGGCCAGAATAATGTTTGACGCAAGTAAAACCGCGCGGGGCATCTAGTCTTATATCTCATGTATCACAAGGATGGCTGACATGTATTGTGGTGTAACGGAGCACGAAGCCTCTCAATTTGTGCAATCAAAGCCTTGAGAGCATAGAATGCACAAATTGAGGGATGATGCGTACATAGCGACTTTACACAAACCACCGATAACCACATACATGGTCAGAAATAATTTCCACCACTTATGTTTTAATTACGTAAATTAAAACGCGTTTCCCGAACAAATTGGATAATTGCAATTTTCAATTTTCAAAGGAGAAAAAAAAATCAATAAACGAATTCAAATTTGAAAAAAAAATCAATTGAACAATGTTTTATTGGTATTGTTAATTCAATACAATTCAGTATATTGTAGGTGTTGCTTTCGTTCTCACGATCGTTTAATAAACAACCACTGGTAACTTTAAATCCTACTTAAAAAAAATTGGAACAGAGCAAATGTTAGGTTTTTGATTTCTACTTATTATAATAAATTGTTCTATATACCAAAAGGTAGCAACGTTTTTATAAAATACAGTACCTCATTACGGCTTCACGATATATCCTACTTATAGCAATTTACTGGTGTCATATTAGATAGGGCTTAGGTATTCTCTAAGGCACAAGTTGTTTCTAAGATTATCTCGTTACACAGGAAGATAGGAGACTTTCGAAATTTAAACATTTAAAAGAAAATCTTTAAAGTTCAAAAACGACTTAGTACTAAAAGTAAAGACAATTTGTCTATTTAAATATGCGGCGGCATTCTATGACTTGTTTTTATTTTTTATTTTTTATTGACTTGTATAGTTGTAAATATAAACATTACTAACAAAATGTGAGTTTAATAAATTAAAATTTGTTTATTTTAATTCCTAATTTAATAAAGGTACAGTTGTTAATCAGGAATGTGATTTCCAGTTGTGGATAATAACAAAAAAAAATAAACTGTAGAGGAACAGGGTGTGATGTTCCTCCACCAAAAAGGGAGGATCTTCCGACCAGGCTCGGTGGTATTGCCTGGCGGACAACTGTCCAACGGTAGCGTATTGGAAGTTGTACTTATGTACACTTGCTGTTAAAATTTCGTTATCGCTCTTTGACAGATGTGACGAGTGTGTCACTTGTTAAAGAGCCTTTTCCTACATTTAAAAAAAAAAATGAAAAAGATGCAGATAATCTTGGATGATACAATATAACGCTCGTGCCGCAAACAATTCTATAAAAGCACTCCTACATACAATAATTCCAACCATATGCCATGATGTTGTTGTTGAATGCTCTGAATCGTAAATAACAAATGGGCGAAAATAAAACTTTTCCGCCACCTCATCCTGTTTATATCGAGATTATAAGGTGAGGTACGTAGCTACACACTGTATAATACCGCAGTACTACAGGTATGCCCGTGTTTCAGTTTGCAAACTGAATTGTCATTGTGAAGAGTTAAACCCGTAGTTTCACAAAACAGATTAGATGGAGTCAGAGCTCATTGGCAAAGCCACGTACTGCCTGACTAAGGGCGTTTTCCATCAAAGTGGAATGGATAACGAACTCCAATGTTCTAATTAAGTTTCACTACTTAGTTTTATCTTCTTTTCTTAACTCGATAAGTGTTGAGTTCCTGAAATAGTGGCTCAGGTGCTCCACGTGCTAAGTAACGAGTTAAAGTAAATAGTGAAGAAAGGAAGCACTAAGGTTGTGATCATTAATTTGGAGATTCTTGGCGATTTAAGTTGAAGATGGTTTATAGTTTTTTTTTTTATAATTAACGATGTATTTGACATCACAACCGATATTTGTTCTATTAATTACTCAAACAGAACTGAAAACTCTGTATAAAGGTTTTGGAAGATGACATTCCTAAACTATACCACAGAATTATATTCATATTTGTTTGAAATATTTTGTACGTCCTTAAAGCACCATGCCATATACACATAATATCTTTAAAAATCGGATCAAATATTGCGTGCCTATTTACCATATAAAAAAAAATTGAATGTCGATTACATTGAGATCGTTAATTCAAGTTTCAGTTTAACCTGAAGCCTATGCTAAGTTTGCTAAGAACAAATTCTCTCTCCTCTTAGTCTTAATGTACTGAAAGTTTCCCCCACTGACCCATTTGCATGAATCAGCTTGTACCTTAACTAAGCGATTAATGTAAGAACAATTATATAATAAGAAGGACGGTAATAACATTCATTGAAATTTAAATAAACTAAAGAGAGGTCTTCTTTTGTATACATTATGGTCATAATAAATTGTATCGTTAAGTATTTTTTAGATAAGAATGCACTACATACAATCATGAATTATCACCTATACATACAGTAAATTGTGTCATAAAAAATATTAATCTTGTAATATTAGCGATTTGGTATGAGAATGTCTAATAATATCAGGCTTATGTTTTTTAACACGCTTATATTAGCTTAACCTGTATGTATGTATGTATGTATGTATGTAACCGACTCCTTTGGACTCGATTTTGACCCACTTTAAACGGACAGATTTCATTAAAATTTTGCACACCTATCAAAGATCGATGACAATGCAATTATTCGATAAAAAAAAACAATAAAAAACGCTCTTATAAATAAACCAAACTAAAACGTAGAAAATAAATAATAGTTTAAAAAAAACAAAAAACACGCTTTAAAGTACTAGTTAGAGAAGTACTTTAAAAGCGTGTTTTTTAGTTTTTTGAAACTATTATTTATTTTTTAACTGCCTCGTTGGTATAGTGGTTAGCATATGCACCTCTAGGCGCGAGGGCTCGAGTTCGATTCCCGGGTCGGACAAAGTGTTATTTGTGAACTTTTCGTCAGGAAATCTTTAACAGCACGGAGTTGAAATTGTGCCCGGTGGATGGTGATAGGCTCACACCCTATCCCATGAGACCTAAACATAAAAGAAAAAGAAATAAAGAAGAAGAAAGGTGCGTATTGTACACCTCTGCCGTAATATTTACTGTTACTAAATTTACTGGAGGTAGAGCTCTTGTGAATGAGCTCGAGGGCGACAGCACCACCGTCTCACCTTTAACCTGCCGCCAAATAGTAGTGCTTGCATTACTGTGTTCCGGTTTTGTGGTGAGATCAGGCCCTGGAATTACAGGCACATGAGGCATAACACCGTAGTCCTCAGCTGCAGCGACGCATCTACAATCTGCTTTTGTGGATTGTTGATGTTCATGGGCTGTAGGTACTCCACTTACCATCAGGTGGACTACACGATCGTTCGCTGTGGGCGTAGTATAAAAAAAGAAATAAAAAAAAAATCTGTCTGCGTAATATAGGCGTTATGTATATGTTTTTTTTTATAAAACGGGGCCCGTAGGTAAAATATCGTAATGCGTACGAAGATACATTAAATAGTATGGATTAGAATTCAGATAATACTGCAATAAATAAAGCAATTTTGTTATCAAATCTGGAACCTCACGAACTAAAACCGTACAAATAAACTGGCCACAAGACCAACACAACTAAAATTAAACAATAGTTTTCAGCTAACTAGTCTTTATGCAAAGTAATGACGGAATATATGAATAAATTACTGAATATAAGCTTATCTTGGGAGCAGCGTGTGGAGGGCAAGGTACTTGCAAAGGTACCAGGATCAACAATCATAGAGAATACTTGAAATATTTTAAAGCAAATTTTGGCTTTGCTATGCCTTTTTGTATTTTTTACCCCCTGGGTATACGCCCCAAGTGCTTTGCCAATTCAGGTGCAGGGGGTGCAGGTTCGAGTCCTGCTGGATTCTTAATTTTTCAACTTTAATATTATATAAAATCATAGAGAACACTAGTACATACATACATACATAACATCACGCCTATATTACCAACCCTTCACCAGTTATTTTAAGTCCCGTGGGATAGGGGGTGACCCTATCACCATCCACCGGGCTCTATTCCAACTCTGTGCTGCTATCGTGAATTTCCTGACGGATACTTAATAATAATAATAATAAAAAGCTTTATTTCACACCAAGGAAAAATAAATATACAGAGAAAAAGAAGATGTCTCTTACAGATAACCATTGGATGGAGAGTAAGAAAGAGACACGAAAGGGAATACTTCACAAATAAGCCTTCTTAGCCGTATTGAGATATACGTTCCTAATAGATGCACAAGAAATCCGTCTTGTCTGGCAATCTCAGCAGCTGACACTAACTACCGGTCTAATTCGTTTTTCCACCGTGTAGTTCAAAAAACAAACGAATATGTTAGGAGGGAAGATTTAGACATATTTAACAACCACACTCAGTTTCGCAATGTAATAACGAAACAATTTTTCGATCCATAATAATAATAATTAATTAAGTGGCTGGATCAAGGGTCTGATGCAGAAGGCGGTACTACTGGACACGGCACGCATTGTGAGGAGGTTCCTCTCTCTGGAGCCCTAACCATCGGTAGTTTGGTCCCTGTATCCGATGCCGGTGGGGTATTATTTTTTATATTTTTAAATATTTTTTAGTACTTAAATTTAAAAATGTAGAATTTTATACTTTTATATTTTTAAATGTACTTTACTTTTATAATTTATATATAAACATATAAAAAATGAGAAAAAGGATTAAATGAGAGAATAATAATGATAACTTATTTTTATTTACTATTATTCTAATTTATTATATCCTATCGACATATTAATTATTATTATACCATATTTTGTGAATTATTTAGATTTTAGATCATGTTATTTATTTTAATATGTAAGTTTCGAACTTAGCCATACACATAAGCGGAAACTGTCAATTGGCTTACGTTGTTATTTATATAAGTTATTTAATTGATTGTTTTAAAAGCTGTTTATTTCCCAAAATAAATAAATAAATAACACTTTACCTGACCCGGATATTGAACCCGAGACCTCGCGGCGAGAGGCGCATACGTTAACCACTAGACTATCGAAGCAAATTCTAGTAATTTTCGTTTTACGAGTCACGAGAAGTGAGTGCCTTGGTTGTATTTTAGTTAGCGTTTATACGATTGGTAATCAAGTAGTTTGATTTGATTCCCAGGTGGCATCGGAAACGCTTATGGCTTGGAGTTAGGGTGTTATCATTAGGAAATTTAACACCTTAGACTTAGACTTACAAACGTAACTCAATTTAGAAACCCGTCACAAACTTTTAACGCTATCAAGTCAAATCAAAGCACATTTTATGTTCTGAAATATTTTATCGAATAAACCCAGTCAAACATTTTATATCGATAAGTGTCCTCGTACAGTACAGATTCGATGTCCGAAGCCGGGCATATAATAGTTTATTTTTTAAGTAGAAAACGAAGCTAGTGCTCTCAGCGTCGCGAGGCTGCATTGGATGATGCTTTATTGCATTTCGTTATGTACTTGACTATCATACCTCGCCTCAGAAGCCCAATTTGGCTCAATTTTCAGTTGGTACTCGGCATATTTTATTTGGTAAGCAGATATCAGAGTAGTATATGATAACCTGATATTTAGGTATAGCTTGTACCGCGCCCTAAGAACGAGGGGCGAGGCGGGGGACGGGTAAAAAAAGAGCACGAGTTCACACGAAATTGATATTGTCGAATGGATCTTCCGTTATCATTTGGCAGCTTTAAGGTAGAACTGAGGTTTAAAGCCTAATATTATTAAAACTCTCTGCCTCTACTGCTCCCTCTACCTCTACCGCTCTCTCTGTCTCTACCGCTACCGCCCCCTGTACCTCTACCGCTCTCTCTCCCTCTACCGCTACCACCCCTTCTACCTCTACCACTCCGACCGGTACCCTCCCCCGCCTCGCCGCGCACTTACCTAGGGCGCGGTACAGCGGTTACGGTCAAGCTATAGTACGATAAAGTATGATGATTGATCAATACAATGATTTTATTCACTCATTGATATGAGTAATTTATTGATAAAACTATATATTTTTCAACTTATTGGTTTTTTACCGTACAGAAACCATTGACCTATATAATAACTTTAAAAAGTGTAGAATACGAGTCAAACAAAATTTAGAACGAAAGTAAAATACAGTGGCAATAAAATGGTGGAAAGAGTCAAGTTCTAAATAGACATATTCATTATTTCTAGTCTAATAAGCAATTAATAAGCGTCAAATCCACGCGACCCAAAAACTTAACAAAGCAAATGTAGACCAAAGCTATTCTAAGATTATCAAGCAATTCATTAAATTTAATCATTCATAACTAGGATGTTCGGCGTAATTCGACGTAATATTAATCTACAATCTCCAGCCCATCCGTAGCCAGGGTCGTGATAGCCTCGTGACCACATCTAACAGTAATCCTTTGAAGTATTAAACTCCCACTTTAATATAAGTTGAACAATGCCGACCCATGGCTCAGTGGCAACAATAGCAAAGTTTTCATTCTAAGACTCCGTTTTATATCTGCTCGGACCCTTTTGTTGTTCCTCGCGACGACGGCGCGTTGGATAAACGCGGGAGCCGTAGCTATTATGTTATTATGACACCCCCTACTAATTTTAGTGAAGCACAATGCTTTCAGACAAACGTCAACTTACTATTACGATCCAACTTTGATTAAAAGGTGAAGTTGTCCTTCGTCATTTCAAATAATTGAGTTTTCCTAGTTTGTAACATAATGGTGAAGATTCTACATGATAATAACAGATTATGTTACGTTATAACTTGAATTGATAGAGTTAGTTATGTTAATAAGGACTCATAAAACAATTGTGGCACAATACAATACCAGAGTAGTTTAGTTGCCATGCTATTATTCTGCGAACAAAATGAATTTTCCAATAATCTTGTATGTTACAAATTGGAGTCCCAATTAAAATTGCGCAGTGTATGAGTTCTATACAACTGTTGAGTTATTGAAGTACTGACAATACAATTTGTTACCGCATGCCTGAAAAACAATAACCTATTGTCGTTTAATTCAAAAATGAATACACTGAGTAGTTACCTCGAAGAATTGAAGCTTCATTATAAAACTTTGCAAAGGTTGCACTGTTAAATAAAGTATTACAAAACTGTTGGCCTGTCCCTAAGAAACTTATATATTTTAAAGTGAATAATATAGTGCTGCTTTTCTTTCCAAACTAACTGAAGTAAGCCTTCCGAACCGGTGGAAGCTTTGACAATGAGTGAGGCGATAGAAACAAAACGAAGAACCGAATTACTTTTTTATTTTTGATGTATATCGGCTATAGAAAAAATACCTGACTAAACATTAAGCCATCAAGTTTGTACCTTAAGTTTAGTCCTGCTTTTAACCCACTTTTAACCTTACTGCACAGCTCCCGTGAAGTGTGGCATAAGTAAGTAATGTTTAATATCTACAGAGCTTTATTGAGAGTTCGATTATTAAACAGAAAAAGAGTTATTAAGGTTCTTGAGATTAGCGCTATCAAACAAACAAACCAACTTTCTTCCACGGTTTCGTCTGCGTGGTAGATAGAAGCCACTTCATGTTGTCCAGCCGTTTAGTAGATTAACCGATACAAACAGACAGACAGATAGACAAACAGTTAAAAAATTAAGACTGTATTTTTTCAATTTAAACTACACTAATACTATAATTTTATGTAAAGACATTACTAGATAGAATACATAAAAGATTATTGCAAATCTGAGATTTTTATTTTATAAAACTAAACTTTTTTTGACTGCTTGACGGACTGTGGTGACGAATGAGCGTATTCATATATTATGAGTAGCGTATTATGTGAATACGCTATACTTGATAGATGACTATTGTTTGATGATTTCACTTTTCTGAACAAACATGCGGGATGGTTATTTTAATTACGTCGATAACACTAACCGACCTACATCGCTGACTACTTCATAGTGCATCCTACAATAATATATTTACAGCGCAGTGGAGAATTTCGTTGATCAAAGCGGTCGACCACATGATTGACATTAGTTTCACCAACGAGTTTCGTTATGGAATGCAAAATTGATTCCCGAAACCTCATCAAACGTTCATCTGCAAGGCTTGTATATATGTTTTCTGATTAAAACTGTTGCGTGTTACAACTGCAATTTCAGGCTTTAGTGGGACATGTCATTAGGGCATTAAAGTTTTAGTGCCATTTTGGCAAATGCACCCGTAGGTGGGCGAGAAATAATGATTTGATTTGGACAACTGACTTACATTCTAAATTTGAAAGTAACTCCGTCTATAAATCTGTCTGATACGCCTTCAAGGCTAAACCACTAAACCGATGCTGATGAAAATTACCATGAAGATAGTTCTAGAACTATGGAGTCTAGACAGAAAGAATATTTAGGCTACTTTTTACCGATGTAGCACATGGATATTTATTGGCTAACACGCGTGTTTACGAATAACTTACTGACTGGGTAACTTGATAATACGAAAGTTAATTTGTGAGTGAGGATATTAGGTATGATCTATTTTAACCGATTGGTCATTAGCTATCCTTTCAAACTTTGCAAAGTTAATTTGAATCGTACGAGCGTGCTTGTCTGATCGACGCCGTGTTATAAAATGGTATGTGTCGAGAATTGGCTGACAAAGGCTTGCATGAGCGGTATCTGAAGCGCGCACTCGACAATGGGTGCACGCGGGTAATCTCAGATTAGTGCTTAGATGGACGCCTGCTTACTGCCTGGGTAGTTTGATAATTCGGAAGTTAGTCTCGTCAGTAGTAATTTATTTTATTCAAATGTTCATTTGAAAGGTGATGATTTCGATAATACCGTGAGTCACGACACGTGTTGTACTCTTTACTAATAATTTTAAAGATGAAACTAACCTTATTCAGACTAAAGAGTCATAGGGTGTAACTTCAAACCCTAGCATAGTTCAATTGTGCATGTGTGATGTTCACCGTGTTGTAGAATGGTACGCGACAAAAGTGGCTCACAAAGGCTCACATGAGCGGTATCTGAGACGCGCACTCGACAATGGGTGCACACGAGTAATCTCAGCTTAGTGCTAAGACGGATGCCTGCTTACTGCCTGGGTAGCTTTATAATTCGAAATTTAGTCTTGTCAGTGAGGATATTGAGTGTAGTCTATTTTAACCAAAAAAGCATTAGAAAGGTAATGATTTGGATAATGTGTGCACCATGATAAGTGCTTCAATTAATAATTTCGACGTTGAAACTAAACTTAATTTAGACTATAAAAGTCATAGGATTTTATTTTAAACAATAACATAGTACAGTCATGCTTGTGTGATTTACACCGTATTGTAGAATGGTATGTGACAAAAGTAGCTCACAAAGGCTCACATGAGCGGTATCTGAGGCGCGCACTCGACAATGGGTGCACGCGGGTAATCTTAGCTTAGTGCTAAGACGGATGCCTGCTTACTGCCTGGGTAACTTGATAATACGGAAGTTAGTTTGAAAGTGAGGATCTTGGATGTGATCTATTTTACCCGATAAAATAACATATGATAAAAACACTGGAGTACATAGTCCACCATATATATACCACCTTAGGTTGATGATTTTAAAAGATTCAGATATCCTTCTGACACCCTGTATAAGGACGTGTCTGTTTTCAGAGCTCAAAAACTTTTTATAAGAGGCACAATATTAAAACAGCATAAAATAATGACCAACGTTACAAATCGGCGAAGAAGGGACTTGGTTATGTAATTCCTAGAATAAGAACTTTGTTAGCACTTTTTTTTTATTGGATTGGGCCAAAAATATTAAAAAAATCCTAGTTCCATATTTGAAAATCATAGGCATTTAAAAAAAAATGTACTAGCTGTGACGGATTTTTCGCGCCTATTTCTAAGGATTTTATTTTTTTAATTATTTTGTATCTTGAATACTATTTATTTAAACTCTGGGGAATAATTTAAAATGTGTTGTTTCGCAAAAAAAATTGCTTAGAAGTAAATGTAATTTTTTGCCCAACCAAAGATTCCAAGTTATTTCTATCTTCTATCTATCTAAATTAATTAAATATTTTATTAATTATTAAATAAAATGCGTGCACTTATATTGGACAAAACATAATACATAATTAAATATAATCTAACTAAATACCACACTGTACTACATGCTATTTTTGTTTGTTTGTTGTGTCCGTACCAATAGGATTACAGAAAGCATCTGTATTCCTTGCGTATGTATACTAAGCAGAACTACGCAGCCAATATACTTGTTGATATTTCTAGTAGTGGGTAATATAACAAATACTCTGTCGTCAATTTAGTTTTTAGTAGTATTACTTGGTCAATTTAAATAAAATCGGTAACTATTGGTACATAAATTAAATTGTTCATATGACGAGGCACATAGAATAAAGCAGAGATAGGGAAACCGTAGGACTGCGAAGTCAAATGTTATCTAAGGTTCGAACCCACGGCACACATCTCTGCCAATAAATCGTTAAATTCGTCTTTTCGAAGATGTGCGTGTTTATCATATACGGTAAAGGAAAACATCGTGAGGAAACTGCATGTCTGAGAGTGTCTAAAAAGTGCTCGAGAGTGTGTAAAATCCACCAATCTGTGTAGTGGACTATGGCCTAACAGTTCTTATCATAAGAAGAAGTCCAAGCCCAGCAACAAAACAAAAATTAGAGTCTGTCGTATGTATGTCATCGATCACCGACCATGATTTAATAATGGCCGGCATTTCTCTACCAATTCCAAAACTCACTCGTACAGCGAAACTCATAACTAAATTAAACTCAATGGGAATCAAGTCTGATCTAGAAACTATGGATTGGTCTAATATCACTGAGGCAACGTGTTCTACAAATGCTGCACAATATTTCATAACTTCTCTTTTGACAATAATGGAAAAACATACTGAAATTAAAAAGGTCAGAAGATCTAAGTTTATTTTAAAGCCATGGATGACACCAGGATTACTTAGGTGCTCAAAACACAAAGACAAACTCCACAAAAGTGCAAGACTAGATCCAGAAAACGCAATGAAAAGTCTCATCTTTAAGAGATATAGAAATTTTTACTACGATTTAATACGAAAACTTAGACGCGATTATGAGATAAAAGAAATAGACAAGAACTCAAAAGACCCTAAAATGCTATGGAGAACAATAAAATATGTAACCAATTCTACACTACAAAAAACCACCTCAAACAAACTATGTGAATTAAAGAGTAACAGAGTAGAATCACTTGATAGCTGCAACGATTTCTTTGCTACTGTGGGTCACAGATTGGCTGACAAAATCCTAGCACGACTCAATGAAACCCAAGAATCTCTTGCCAGTAAAATTAAAATTCCTTGCACTACACTAAACTCGCTTTTTCTTCACCCCACTACTGAAGCAGACGTTGAACGCCTTATCATAAAAATAAATATAAATAGCTCACCTGGATTAGATGGCATATCAAATAAATTAATAAAATGTATTAAAAATAGCATTATAAGACCATTAACCATAATTATCAACTTAAGCTTAGCTACAGGTAGATTTCCCGAAATATGGAAACTATCCAGTGTTACTCCCATTCACAAAGGAGGTTCTGATGATGATCCTAACAATTATAGACCAATTTCACTACTAATCAAACATTTACATGTGCATGTTACATGACAAATCATTTACGGTGCAAGCTGTAAGACTCTGGAATGAGTTACCGGTGTCAATAAGAAGTGCCAAAACACAATCAACTTTTAAATCTTTAGTGAAGGAACATTATCTCACTTTATAAAATTTCATACTTGTTTATGCTGCTTTCATCTCACTCCTCAATCTTTCATTATTAATATACCGTCTTCTGTCCCTAAACATAATAAAGGTATTTATGTATATTTATATATATATGTAGGTATATATATTTGTACTTTTATTGTATTTATGTATTTATATGTATTGCATGTAATTAGTATGTTTTATTTTTTATAATATTTTATTGTACCTATAGTTAGGTACACTAATATTTATTTGTTAGAAGTAGTTTTTTTAATGTATTTATTCCTTTCTTCTTCATTCAAACTTCATGCTAGTACACCTTTTACTTCCCTTTCGTGTCTCTTTCATACTTTTCCATCCAATGGTTGTCTGTAAGAGATTGCCTTTGCAGCGATAAGACCGCCATTTGTACTTTTGTTATCTACATATTCTTCTGTATTATTTTTCCTTGTTGTGCAATAAAGCTTATTATTATTATATTATTATTATAAGTACATTTTCAAAAATTTTAGAAAGGATAGTTAATAATCAACTGTTATCATTTTTAGAAACACACAAGATTTTATCCGATCATCAATTTGGCTTTCGAAAAGGTAGATCTACCGAACAGGCGGTCTCTTTACTAACGCAAATTATCTCTCAAATATGGGGATAATGGGGATGTTTGCATGGGAATCTTTCTAGATTTGTCGAAAGCGTTTGATACAGTATCACATAACATCTTATTAAAAAAACTAGAATTGATTGGGGTTAGAGGAATTTGCTTGGAATGGTTTCGGAGCTACCTTACTGGAAGAAAACAATGCACTAAAGTCGACGGCTTTGTCAGTAACTCCCAAAACATATCGTATGGCGTACCTCAAGGCAGCGTGCTAGGCCCAACGTTATTTCTCATTTATATCAATGATCTTGCTTCAAACGCCTATCTAAATAATGCTGACATAATAATCTACGCTGATGATACTGTTGTTATTTTCAAAGAAAAGTCGTGGCCTAAACTATTTGATATAGCCCAACGCGGTCTAGAGTATATTGTTGGTTGGTTAGATAACAATTTGCTAACTTTGAATGCAGCTAAGACAAGCCTGATATGCTTTCATAAAACATCTATTTCAGCCCCCCCTCCAAATCTCAAAATAATTGCTCGTTTTTGTCCCACAACTCTCTCATGTCTCAACACAGACTGTAAATGCATAAAAATAAATAAAGTCAAATCCGCAAAATATCTTGGTGTTATAATTGACGAAAGACTCACCTTTAATGAGCATATTGCTGCCACTTGTGCTAGAGTCAGAAAACTTATTTTCGTTATGAAAAGTCTTCGCGACGTTGCACCAAGAAACTTGTTAAACAAAGTTTACATTTCATTATGCCAATCTGTAATATCATACTGTATCACAGTATGGGGTGCTGCTGCTCCATCATTTCTAATTAGTTTAGAAAGGGCCCAGCGAGCAGTGATAAAGACAATGCTCATGAAGCCATATAGATTCCCAACTCGCATACTTTTTACTGAGGCTAAGTTATTAAGCGTAAGAAGATTATACATATTAAAGGTTACTCTTTTGAAACATAAAGAAATCTTAGAAACAAACACGGATGAAGATATGATCAGAAGGCGTCACTTTCATCTTACATTTCCATCCATAAAAACTGTCTTCGCAAAACGCTTTTGTGCGTATATGAAACCTTTCGTCTATAATAATATGTATAAATTATGTCCTCTTTCTGAACTGTCATACCACCAATGTAAACGAAAAGTTCAAAATATACTGCTTCTCTGGAATTATGACTATACAGAAGATTTTATTAAAAGAATAGAATTAAGAATGTAATAGTTTAAATAGTCATAAGTCAAAATTAAGTAAAATATTGTTACCCCGATCTCATTAATTTAGAATTTAGATGTTATTATTATTATTATTTTTTAGCTAAATATGTATTAAACTTAAACCTAAATAAGAACTAAAATTACCGCCATTTCTAACATGTTATATTCATCACAAAAACCTCCTGCAGGACAGGCCAAGCCTAGTGCAGGAGTTTTTTAGTCGATTGCAAACTTCTTTATATTACAAAGACCTGTCATTTATATTAATATACTTAGAATGTAAAGAAAATGTAAACATCTTGGCACTTAATAAATTTTATTATTATTATTATTATTATTATTATAGCTGTGCGACATGTAATAGATACAGGGCTGCTATTATACAGGACGAGGAGGGCTATTCTACCTCAATACAGTAATATTACTAGTTCGGGGAATAGCGCGAAAACAACTTATGACAACTACCTACTTTTGTAACAAAATGTATCATTATCATGATAAAACAGTTCATAAAATAATGGTTTGTATTTCCTGATGTATCCCCCTCCAGGGAGAACTCCATACCATCACACTATTCATTGCATTTTACCGTTGCCGTTGAGACCCATTACAATGCAGATAATTCCTGGCATATTGCGGTTATGTATGGAAATATATGGCGATGAAAAAACGTGATCTCTTTCGGATTAAAATTTCGCAATTAAAATATTCGTTTTTCTCGATAAAGAGTTGAAAATTCATCGATAAAAATTACACAAAGAATTTTCAGAATGATTTCAATTTTTATTTTGAGTAGCATACTCACAATTCGTTTTGTATGAGTATAATATTGAAAGCGCACTTGACTATTCTTTTTAATATATACGAGTATGTATAGGTGCGTAATCACCTTTATTCCAATATCCGACTGGAAAAAGGAAAGCCAGTTAAACAAGCGATTTTTTTTATTAAAACAGCTACGAATTTTAATAAACATACAGCCATAGTATACTAAAATAAATATAAAAAAGCTGTATGCATTTTATACCCGCTCAAGTTATTAAAAGCAATCAACTGTTAATTCAGTTTTATGCATATTTTTGTATTTATGAGTTTTAGATATCAAGAGAGTTTTATTTATGAAGCATGTATTATTTACATTTCCTTTTTAATCATTTAACTACTATCTATATTAGCATGTATATACTATCGAGATAGCTAACTATTATCTATCTCGATAGTATATACACTATTAGTAACAACAACCAAATGCCGGTGAAATTTAAAAAAATTGTAAGCATCCACTTACCGCTAACAGAAAAATGAAATGGTTTAGGGCATAAACTAACTCAAGAAGAGAGTTAACCCCCCCCGCCCCCATCCGTGATTTTGAATTGACGACACGTAATAAAGAGTAATATTTTTTTAACGTACATACCTGCCCTACACTTCAAAAATAAGGACAACCTAGACTACTTGTATTCATTCGAGTAGGCAATATTTTAATCTGAGAACTTCCATAATAACAACGATAGCAAGATCCCTCTCCTCAATTATGTTCATACAACGTCGGAGATGATAACGCGAGAAACTTAACGTATAAACATAATACACTAATCACAACACCTTCGCTAAGCTCACTCTGCACTTTACAAGTATTTCCCATAACAGCATGAAGGTGAGAGGGTCTCGTTTCGAATTAGTACGGGTAATAGTTCCATCAGATTACTTGTAAGCCGACCCCTGACATAAAATGTTGGGAAAAGCCTCAGTGATGATGAATGCCTGAGTACTGGAACTGTTTTACGTAATCAGATGAGCTTATAGCAAAGAGAATGCAAGTAGGATCTAAATTTTAATATCGTATCATCCACCGTACATAATGTACCAACCCTTAAAAGCCTGGCTTACTTTCTTCATTTCATAAAAGCTGAAAGGATCCTAAGCAGGGTCCATACTTGTGACAGTTTGGACTGTCAATGCTCCGTAAGTGAGTCAAAGACGCGTGTCTGCGTGATAATGTTGACAGGTAGACGTTCTCTGTGAGATGGATATTGAAAACGAGCTTCAGATGGACAAAATAGATAAAAAAAAAACAACAACAAAAAATAAACCGACGAAAAAGAAATAAGAAAAAAAAAAGTGAACATTATGAAGTCTTGGGAATTGAACTTAGTTACATAAACTATAAAATATTATATTTCACTAATTTTGAGTCGGCGCCAAAGAATAAACTAATAAACCGTCTATTTTTTTGCAAAGACGTAGAAATGGAGAAGATTAAACGTGGTATTCATATTATTGTTTGGCAGAGACTAGAGAACCTTCTCCATTTTTTTCGTCAGTTAAAAAGATTGTAGACACACCAAAACAGAAATATATCCAGGGGCTTCAACAAAGAAATATCTTTTTAAATGAATGCCCCTATATTGCACCCACTCCATGTATAAATGTGCAAACGCTCTTAGGTTACGTCTTGATGACAGGTTAGAAGTGAAGTTATGGTGCTGCTCCTCTTGTCCTCAGAACTCTAAAACTCTATTGTATTTTTGCAGCATATTATTTTCAATAAATTATTCATAAATAATACGAATTTGTGCGTTAGCCTTAAAAGAAAGTCCCACAATACTTACGTACCTACTTAAGCATCGTTACAATAAAGTTATAAGAAATATTAAATCACTGAAATAACTTCTATGTAAGAGAGACGAAGGTACCTAAAAGAATTCACGAATAAAGAACAAAGAATACAATAATAACTCTTAGTAACTTGCCGTATAAGAAAGTTTTAAGAATTTTCGGCTACAAAACTTCGTCCAATCCAATTTCGGTAAAGCTTCGAATTATAATTCTACTTAATTCAAATAAGAAACCATTAACTGCGCTTTTAAAGATATTTGGAATACTGAATATATTATGTTGAGGTGTTCATACAAGACTAGATAAACTTATTAATGAATAGTCTTGTCCATAAAACTAAAACGTATTGCAGAACACTTTTCGCATCTTTTTTTTATGAAAATATGTTAACTTACACCGGGCGTTGACGCTGACGCTTGCTTCCAACTGCGAACTTTAGGATCGCAGTTGACAGGGAGCGGAGCATATCCGGGGCGCAGCATGACGGCATATTTTCGTACAAAAAAGATGCGCGCGCAATAACCGTGTCTGAGCACGCCTCTCTTTGTATGAAAATGTGTTATCATAGTAATACGTCGGGCGTTGATGCTGACCCTTGCTTTTTGAGCATAAAAATGTAAATAGTTTATAACAATATCCTCTATCATTTTCGTGTTATAAAGAATTCAGAAAGAATAATATATATATTTCATTTTCTATTTCTGCTTTACCTTTGATCCCGGTTCACTCTTACGAATATTTGACATTCAAGATTGTGTAAGTGACTCTGAGGAAGAAGAAAAAAATCTTTGCAATCAATGAAATTTGTGCAAAGTATCGAATCATGATTTTCGGTCAGATTTGTGACAGAAAAATTATGATGGAGCCTCACTCACCTCACTACCGCTTCACCTACAACTAGTCGACAAATACTGCTGCACTGTTTTGTTCGTGTTTATTGTCAAGCCTAAAAAAACTCGTAAATTTCAAATCCAGAAGAGTTGACCGTTCATTCACCGAGGTAGGTATAAAGGTACGTTCATTGCGTACAATTATTTCTGTAGATGTATAACATACATAACATAACAAATAATTCGTAAAATAATACCACAAACGCGTATTACGTGGCTGCGGTATTATTGTCGTCCCGTTAATTATGTTCAATTAAGATCACCGCAAATTGCATGCACTTGTTCAATTAAAATTTAATTAGCACTTTAGCGTATCCGTGTCTTTGTTTTATGAGAGGTAATCATAATACTTAATGTATTGTAAAGCTTTTGCTAGCAGTTTCACTCAGTAATTTAAACATTAACTCAAATAAAAACAACATGTTTAAACCATTTAAACTATTTATTCACCAAACATTATCTTACATTAGAAAAAAATTAAACAATTTCCAGAAAATATAAATAGTACACAGAAAATGTGCGGCAAAGGATCTAGCTCAGTATATTTGCTGCGCGTAATGCACAACACTGATTTTAAGCTAGTCCCTGCCAGAAAAAACAACAAAAGATCAACGATCACAAGAAAATATAAACAAAGAAATATTAGAACCAAACATACAAGAAAAATAAATTAAAAAATAACGAAAATTGGTAGATACAGATACAGAGCAAAAGAAGATCGGGTGCAATTCATTAATTACACCCGATTTTACTAGAGTTATGTTAACTTAACTATTAAAATACTACACTCACTAAAAAGTTCATGCCAGCAAGAACTTGCCAAGTCAATCACAAATATGCTTCATAGAGTAAAGATAGTTATTCCCCAGAGAAAGATGGAAACCTTAGTCTGCTCGCCCGAATGAATCGACAAACGCCCAAGTTCGCCAACTTTGTCTAATTAGTCGCAAAACAAACACGCCAAAACCAGACTCGACTGGAAGAGCCCTCCAGGTTAAATATATTTTATTACGACACTAAAATTACTAGCAGACTTTTCTTTGAAGGTGGTAGTTAGGAATCCTTTTCATTGAAACAACGAGGCACGGAATTAACGTCCAATCTGCAAGCAAAGCTACGATAAACCAGTACATTGGTGTACAACACCAACTCCTAATTTCCCCACCGGAGAATTTTATTTGGCAAACCACGATTTTTATAAAAAAAATGTTTTTGTTAATGGTGTTTTATCATTGCGTTGGTATTTCTTAAGATTTTTCGCCAACCATATTGAAGTTCATAAACGCCGGTACCTTCAGAGTACAACACAATATTCTTTATTGGCTCAGATAATGGTCCCTGTCACTGTCTACCCATAATATGTTTCGAAATTCTTCATGTATTATAATAACAAAAACATACTGCACCAGGTACTGAGTCATGTCATGAATGATCACCCATCCAAGACCGTTTGCCCCAAACTTTAATTTATTACCAGATATAATTTTATCTTATCAACGCTACAAGTTCTAAAACAGAAAACTACATGGAATCGTTAAATAATAGAATTTTCGAACATGCACTATAGCGAGGCATGATAAGCTTACTGAATACTAAAATTATATCCTATAATGCCATCGTATTCGCATATAGAATCATTATTACATTTTACCAATATTATAAGCCATCACATTCTCCATTATTATACCTATAATATTAACTTATACAGAATATTACATCTAATATAGCAGTCATATAATTGGTTGATGTCGCATAAAAACATAAATAGGGCATAGCAACGCCTCATATTACTCTAGTACATCAATAAGGCTCATATGATGACGTCACGGGAGTATATTCATATAATGAAAAGACACGAGTGGTTTTATTTGTAGAAAACGTTCATATTTCCTCAATTAAGTTCGCTCTATTTCTGTGAACCTCTGCGCGCCTCACCGAGTGGAAACCAATATTGCGTTGGATTGGGAAACTTCCATTCCATATGAATGTTGTTTATTAAATTTATATCGCGAATTAACAATTGAATTATGTATGAGGGTTCATTTACATATATTTCAACAGGTAAAGTTTTTAAATATTATTATTGAGAATACGGGTTACTCACGTTACTTTAGGCAGGATATGCCGACTAGTTTCGAATCTAGTACCTACGTAGATTCATCATCAATCATCTGGGCTATAGCACTCATAATGTCAAAAAATAATAATAATGCATAATAATGTCTTAGACTTCACCTCACGTCGGTTTTCATAATATTATTTTTAAATATTAGCATATTTAATACAATGAGTACCTGGAGATCGAGCCTGTTTGGTTGTTATAAGTAGCGAAATATCGTAAAATATACAGGATGTTAAAGACATCCTGACGACGGCACTTAGCAGTGATTCAGTTTATGATTACACTAGCCAAAAACGGAGAACTCTTGGGCATCTTTGACTAAATAATCAGCTTAGGTTTTTACTTAATCATATTATTATTAGTAATTTACTAGATTCATACATGTATGCCAAATTTCAACCAGTTTCGATCAGAATCCTGCTTTGTTGGTCTAGTGGTTAGCGCATGCGGCAGCTCACCTCGAAGTCTCGGGTCCGATTCCCGGGTGGGGCAAAAATGATATTTTGTATTTTTCTTCGAAAAATCTTAATTGCAGCACCTCTGAGACGCCCTTGTGGGTAATATAAGCGTGATGTAAGTTATGTTTATGTCATAAATTGTTTTCCGCCACTTTACAGAGTAATAAGATTCTTCGGCAGTAATTTTTGTTCAATTTTTGCATTGAATTTAACAGGTCTTGGTTTAAACAATAAAATTTTTAAAGTTTTACATAAAACTACGGTATGCTAATACCATTTTTTTTAACACAATAAAACTAGAATATTTTTACCGCAATATGCACACTGGTCTCTACACATTTTTTTTACACCATAAAAGTTCAAACTTCAGGTACAAAAAAAAAAAAGTAAAATTATTTTTCATGCTTTGCACTTTTTAAATTAAATCATTGTACAATAATGAGACAGTAAATTTTACAGTTTATCTATTCGTTGAAATCCAAAACAGACTGTAAAACATCCAAGATATATGAATGGACAATAAAACAAGCATATTTTTGTTTAGCTTATCGATAAAAGTGGACGAAGGTATACATTTTGAGAAAAATTATAAAAATGTTTGATATTTAAAAACCGTAAGTAATATTTTTGTTAAAAGATTTTTGCATTTTGTGAAAATGTTCGATATTTAAAAACCGTAAGTAGTATTTTTGTTCAACACATTTTGCATTTTGCAATCAGGCGTGATGCTCTCAAGCTGCAGGTAGAGGATTATTCATTAATTATGGGACACCATATATACCAGATTTGCTTGTTTAATATAATAGGATTTGATTGAATAAAATATACAGTTTATGTCGAAGTCTGCAAAGTTTTAAGAAACTATTTGCTAGTTGTTGAATATTTTTAATAAATTCGTCAAATCAATCTCATCTTTGTTTAGAACTTGTTCAATTAGAAAGTTTGTGAGTAGTTTCTGTGTATGTTATTTTGTGAAATCTCTAGCTCTGCGCCCGTTGGGTATTTACCTATTTACATATTGTCATTGTGGCTTGGATAGAGCTAAGTAAGTTTTGTAATACCTTTATCAAAGTTATCCTAAATTTCTTAATTATATATTTTGGTTATAATATGTATGTAGATAAAAAATTGAGAGAATCAAGAGAAACGACTCGGACATAAGTTTTAGAGATATGCAAAACAATATAATGCTTATCAATGATGTCTTCTAGATAAATTTGATAGATTTGTTTTTATTATTGACGTATTTAAAGTATTATCATGTATTACCTACCATATATGTATTAATATGCATTTAATCGATTTTCAAATCAGTGAATATTTACTATTAGTATTATCGAAACGCACCTACCTTTGTTTCTCCGCACCACCCTAGGTTGACTGTCAGAGAATGCCACTAGGCATTAAGTCCACCTGTGTACCATTTTGCATGCAAAAAGTTAAATAAATAAATAAATGCAATTTTCATTAAAATCGGTGCAGTAGATATTGAGAACGAGATGCAAACGAATATAAGATAGTTAATAATTTCTCGTTTTGTGTATGACAAATAATATAGTAATAATAAGAGACATAACTTAAGCGGGATTGAATAAAAAAATTGATTATCTATTTAAAAATTAAGAATGAACTGGGCACTGAAAATTATTGCATAGAATAATCACGTGTTTGTACATTTGTACACTAACTTTTTTCATGAAACCCGGCTTCCTATTAAAATATCCGGCTTACATAATATAAACTTTCATATTATTATATTTTTTTTACATTGCCAAAAAATAGATAGCACAGCAGCGATAAGCCATCCCAAAGTCAATTGGCTAATACCCCTTTAAAAAAATAGTTTCGTCATTTTATCACGTGACAGAATGCATTATTGTAATAAATGCACAGTGATCCATTAATTTTTAAAGTTAACTTAACTCTTAACTTCAAACACATATTGACCCCTGACAGGTAATTTTGCAAATCCCCGCTAGAGACATTCATTAATTTTAATCCAAAAGCACATTCTATTCATATTATGCAAAATTTTGTGCTTCTAATAATGCCGAATTAAAAATACCAGCGAGCTTTTGAGCCACTTGACTCAGATATTAGCCAAACCGATCGTGCCGAACTACCTATGTGTATATAGACGCTTTAATACGTGACAAAAATTAAAAATATATTTGGTATTCTATGGTTTTTTTTTTATTATGACAACGTTATGTTAAATGTGGCAAATCAAATTTCAATGAAGACATAATTATGAATAGAAGGCATATTAAAGAACTTTGAGTTTTAAAGAAAAAATACTATTATTTCCAACTGTTTAATTACTTAGTACGTACAGTGGCGACTAAAAGTCCATAAGCAATCTCAAAAGGCAATAGTTTGAAGTGTAGTTTGACTTACACCCTTCTATTTCCAAGAAATAGACACATGTTGATAACAAATAATTGTACTTCATAATTTCGCTTACTTAGTATGAGTCAAGTTGGCCGAGCGGCTAAGGCGTGCAGTTAGATGCATTAAACAATGAGCCGTAAGATCTATTCTCGCTAAGTCCTTTCTATACTTTTTGAAATTTAGGAACATCCTTTCCTTGTTGCCATGATGCATCATTTTAGTAACATTTATATTATTGGTGGGTTACAATAAAAATCTTATGAACGGTTACAAGGGCACTTCTATTATTAATTTAGGCAGGAATGTGACGTCACAATTATTTTAAAAGTTAATAATTGTATAAATAAATAAAACGAATAAACATTTTTATCATCATTCAGCATGACTTTTTTTATTTCTACCTTACAATGGAAATAAAAATAAAAAATTACTTAAAATAATAATAACATATTTAACTTATTAGTTATTATATTAATATGTAACTATTTATGTTGTGTATAAAACTATTTAAGCATGAATACCTAACAAGTTTGTGCTTAAAATATTACAAATATTATTATGATTTCGTAAAATCAAAATACAACCACAAATCAACTAAGCTTCAAACTCAGATTTAGTTGATCGTGATGCCAATGCTTACCCGATATAGCTACCTTCTCATGATAGATAGATGCGAATTTAAAGAACAGGTCGCCACTGTGACGCGTTTAGTATGAATGCGACAACATTTCATTAGTGTATGTTATCTTAAAAACTGCTATACACGCACGCGACTTCGTTAGTGTGTGTACTGGCTGTATCGGGCTCGTACAGTTCATAGCAATGTAATCCTTAGCATGCCTATGGAGTTTTGAGCGTTTACTGTACAATTAGTTTAACGTCGGCATTTTTTTTTAATTATAATTTATTGCATAACGTAGAATAATTGAATTTGTGTCTTGACTTTCTTTTAATCCTTCAATGCTATTCCAAATTCTCTGAAACATTACCACAAAACTACGATCAGAATTACGGGATATTTCTCATAGTTTGCATTTAGCCTTTAGAGCCAACTGAAAACTGTTAGCCAATGCATATCTCCTGACAGTTTTACGATTACAATGAATGCTAATGTGGGCTGCCTTTGTGGAGCCACCATTGTCTTGCCCATACATTCAAACGACTTACTCACCCACTTTTGGCCAGAATTAATTAAACAATAATAAACCGATCCAAAACATTGCCAATTCTTTCGGTTGGATAAACAAATTATTAATAATTTCAAAGTAAATTAAACTTGGTGGTGTTCTCAAATGAAGTTCTTAATTACTTTAAAATTTAAATATAATTGATCAAATGATGATGATCAAAGTAAAGGAATAGCTACGGAACTCGCGGCACGAGTTAAACTCGCACTTGATTGGATTTCGCAGAAATTCAGTAATTGATTTCTTTAATTAAAATTATTTAATAACATACAATAAATATATTAGGAATAAATCAGTTTTTTTGCAAAAAGGATCTCATTATGCCATGGATTTCAAAGAGAGTCATTTGCAAATTTTTTGCGTCACCGACACATTTCTGAACTGCTCGTCTTATTTTTCACACAGCAGACAGTTTGCAGTAGAACTGTATTTTGAATGAGTATATCAAAAATTCACATTTCCATTTGCTTGCAAAAATAACAAATTGGCAATGCGACTAGTTAGTAGGTGTGACAGGATGTTATTTTCTACATTATAACAATTTTAATTTTTCATTGTTTTTTAATGTTTATGACCATCGATATCACAATATCGACGGTCATTTATAATACTGCTCAGTTCGATAGCAGGAAAGTAGCTCTACCATCATGACAACATAATACAAAAGCCCACATACCATTAACATAATGCAAACACATCTGTTATAATTAGGCTATAAACTAAAAAAAAAGGCCGCAAAATATAGAAATAGATTGTGTATTGTCGCGTTTTTCCTTTGAGCTTTGTGTGTTGTAAATTAACTCATTATGAATTAAAACGAACCGACACCCTTGCCCGCAACATGCCAGCGCCTCCCCTATGCAAAAATTCATCACTATGCGGAATTGCTCCCTAGGGTCCTGATCCGGTAACGCCTTTTCAAAATTAATGAAAAATTCTAATTAACTGGGCTTTCTGACAAAATTAACAGGCATGGGAAGTCTTGTTATGACAGAATAAATGTTATTTATTTAGAGTTCATGCGGATAGGCTAAACGTGCAATGGATCCTAAAACACCTCGCTTTCTTCTTCAATATTCATTTAGACGATTTTTCACAAGTCACGAGTACGCCGTACCGATAGCTATCTGTGAATACAAGGGTACGGCCTGAGTGCACGCTCGAATACAGCGTGCGGCGGGGCGTGCAGCGTTTATGTCAAACATAAAAACATTTGTGAGTGTTCTGAGTGCAGGTTGCGCGGCGTGGTGGCAATTACCGTGCATGTTTGCGTACAGCGGGACGTCGCGTTTAAGTTTTAACCAGTTTGAGATTTGCAGCGTACATAGGAGCGTGCGCGTCATCAAGTACATGCTAAAATTGTGGCAATTCAAACGAGAGATAAATATGGTAAGTATGTTATTTCTGATAACAATAACAAAAACAGAATAAAGAAACAGAAAGGGTGGAAATACATTGATATTAAAACTAAAAATTATAGGTACCTAAATAATCTTGTACAAGTGCATCCAGGCCACTCGATAAACGCTTTGTCGCCCGCTGGACGCAACGAGGAATGACCCGCCGCCGGATG
Organism: Hypena proboscidalis; assembly: GCA_905147285.1. Lineage (NCBI taxonomy): Eukaryota > Metazoa > Arthropoda > Insecta > Lepidoptera > Erebidae > Hypena > Hypena proboscidalis. The sequence continues at coordinate 10,166,641 of LR990132.1, forward strand.
CTTTTCCACTCAGGCAGGTTCTGAAGACAAACATTTTACGAGCGACAGAGAACGCACTTGCGCATAAGGCACGTATGAGAGCGATAGAGACGGACGTATAAATGTCCTCACTTGAAATTGCAACAAATATTTGTTCCTTTATGTGTGTCTTTTAAACGCCCTCAAAACCTGTACCTCTATATAAACATATAAACTCAATGGTTCGGATAATCAATGTCTGTCAACAAACTTTCACAGACCTTACTCTACAGTGGCACCAACTGGTGAGACAAAAAATTATAGCCCTCATTGAGTAGAGTTCATTGTACGACAAAATGTATTTTTGTGAAAGTATGTATAACAAAAAATACAATATCATAAATACCTCAGCCAGCAAAAGATATTTAATAAGTGAATTTCAATTTTAATATTCTGCCTACCAGCCAATTCTACGGTGTCATTCATTGAGATATTCATATTATACGCTCTGTGGAGGTATTCGATAAAAATATTTAAATGGCATTTTATTATAAACGATATATCGATATAACTTGTATTACTTATTTATATTACTTATACATTACTATGTGTGTATTGAGCATGTGAAATATACAAGTTCAATTTTATATAACGACAACGTACTGCCCGTGGCTCCAAACGCAATCTAAATTCTTTAGGTATTGTGTGGCCATAAATAAGATTACCATGGACAAATTATTATTAAAAGTGAGACCCCCAGAGCCGACAGTAACACAGACGCGTTGCTAAATTAGAAAATATAAAATGATAATAACAAAACGAAAACTGTCCCATGTAATTATGAAAAACATTCATAAAAATTTACCCGCGTCACCTCTCATATAATTTTTAAACGACATGCTCTTTTAGTCTTGAGTTTATGTGCGTACACATTATGCTAAATTCGTGTTGTTTTTATCCTAATCATGTTCATTAATCTACTCGTCTGTGTGTATAAAATGTTATCTTTTAGAATTTTGGACACTCTGCTATTTTAGGTGATACTTTACTACACTTCGGCAAAACTTTCTTCAGCCAACAAGATTTAATGAAAAGTTTAAATTAATTCTATATTCCTGGAAGATTATTTTAACGTAAAGGTTTTAGTGAGATAGTTAACTTGAAATAGGAAAACGTTTCTTTCAAACATTTTACTTTAAACAAGTCCCCATTATGAAATCTGTCAAATTTTAATGAGCTTAAAACCCGAATTTTAATTAATGTTAACAAGTTAACAAGCGAAAAAGCTAGTTGGGGCCAATTTCAGAGGTTCCGGATAGCTTTTATCTGCCCATAAAATATAAAAGTGACACAAGTACACTCAAATAAAGAACACAGCCGACATTTTCATTTATGTGTATTCCTGGCCTTTCCTGCCAATTAGGTTTACACACCTGTGATTTTGGGGCTATATTTAGTTTTTTAAAACATTAGCAAAATGGAAGCAAAATTGTTGAACCATGCATCAAACACAACTGACAATAAGTTGGTTCAGTAAAGCATAATACTTAGTAAAAACCTCATGTTTTTTACTGCTTATAAAAATATAGTGGTCATATAAAGATTGACATTAGGGCCGTATTCAGTCAACGAATAAAATATCAACTCCATATACTACCAGTATGTATACACAAACCACTAAACGCGCAGAGCGTAAAATTGTTTATTTTGCGGAGTGATTTAAGATTATATGTTTGGCGTTATGATACTATCGCTAATAACACGACAGGATTTGGCGACGCCCGATTGAAAAACACCCTAAATCCTTTATCAGTGGGCCGCACGCCTGTGTTAGGGTTACTTTCCACTAAGGAGGAAAATTAGGCGAAGCTAAATTGAGGGTAAACAATTTATATCAAAGCCTTACAATCCATAACTGAGGCAATATGTTTACCTTATTTTGAGAGTTTCTCGATGGAAAGCATGGGTTTATCATATAACCTGTGTTATTTATGACTTGACAAATTGTTATAAATCAATACCAGCAAACTGCCTGCTCCTTTATTAGTACATAGTATAATAAAAATTCACTCCCCGTTTGTGCTTAGATCGTTTAAACTGAAGGGATATTAATGCTCATTTCACGTTTTCCGAACAAATTGAATGATCTCAGTGTTCAATTTGTTCGTGAAATGGTATTTTTAAATAATCTGATGCAAATGAACACGAACCATGTTTATAAACTGTGCTTTCAATGAATGTCGCTATGACGCATCTACCACGTATAAAAAAGTACTTATTTACAGGCATTGCTACACCACTGTTACGTGCCGCTACGTCTCAGTGGCATATCACCCTTACGGCCCAACTACTGAATTTCCATACACTTATCGACGCCGCACTTTATTGCGAGTTCGATTGCAAGAACATAAATATTTATGAATTTGCGCCAAAATAATAGATGCAAAATTATGGTAAACACCGCTAACTGCGAGTGGAAATTTGCGATTGTTCAGAATGGAAGTATTATACGACGCTTATGTTTCATGCCAATTCAATATTTGATACTAGATACATAAAAAAAATACGAAAAGGCAAGATAGGAATTTTTTGCTTTGTTTAACGAGTCTTCAATTTCAGCATATTTACAAATACTAATGTCACTGACTTTTATAACATGTAGAGCAATTGTTAATTTAAGACGACTTGAAACTAGTGTTCTGCAAAACTGAATGGGTACCTGAGAGCCTTTGCTCTCAAGAGCCAGAGAACGCCGCGGTCGCTGACTTTTTCAAATAAGTTATTTAATTTTGAAAACCAAGAAGTAATATTTAGTTGTTTTTGCAGGCAGAAAGCGACGCAGACGCAGACATTTTTTTTTTTTGGAACCACGAAGTGGCACCTTATCGCCTTTGCTCTTGAGAATCAGAGAGCACCGCAGTCACCGAAATTTTGAAATATTTTCTTTAAAAAATAGAAGTGACACTTGATATATATGGGTCGATTTCCCAAACGACTTTTTTTTCTGTCCTCGTTGAAATTCGTATTTGAAAAGAAGAATATTGTATTAAATTGATTTTTATAGTATTATATAGGTAGATATAGGGTGGGGGCAAAAATATTAATGGGCTAGGATGAAATTTAAGGGTAGAAAAAAATTCCTAAAGTCCAAATTTTCGCTTGTCGGTGCTGTCCCAGTACTTTTTTTACAAACAAAATGGCTTATAAGTTAATGAATATTAGTAAATTAAGGTTACAACCTACCCTATTTCGTAGGATATTAGTTTCATCATTGATAAATAGCATATTCTATTATTTAACTAACCATATTTATTAATGAGAGGCACAAACGTACTTGTCCCAGAAATTCTTGGCTAATCGGTGCCAAAAAGTAATTTAGACATAACTTTACATAGGCAAGTCCGACAGTGTCCCCTCCCTGATTATTATTTCATGTTAGTACTGCCCTAATGCGCAGTGAAGACGGACGCTTTCTACATCGCTGCATTTGCCCGCAAAAAACGTAAGTACACCATGAAAATTGCTAGGCGACAAATATTTTATCTTATCGGAGAATGATTTTTTATATTGTAATATGTTGTTATTTTATATTTGTTTGATCCATACAGAGAAAGTAACTGCATTAGCTTTATTGGCTGTAGTTCAATTTGTCCTAGTTATTATAGTTCATTAGAAATTTTTAAAAAAGTGTGCAATTTATCTCGTCGCTGTACCGTTATCGGTGGAATCGGTGGTCATTTTACCCACCGATACGACAATTTTCCACCTGATCGGTGAAAAAACATTATCGGTGTATAATTTATCTGCTCAGTGTATTATTTTTTTGTGTATTAACAGTTTTAAGACATCGGTGGATTTCTTAATCGTATCGGTGGATCATTTTATCGAGTCGGTGGGTCGGTTCATCACATCGGTGGACCCTGTGTCATTTATTTTGCTTCTAAAACATTTTATTGATATCAGTAATTTCGTTAGGTATAGAAAATATGAGTTTTTGAAAGTTGCGATTTTTACAATACCGAACGCACTGTGTCGATAGTGAAATTGTACGATGTTAAATACCTTTGTTTGTTTGTAGCCAGAAAAATTCAAATTTTCTAGACCGATCATGGTGTGGGCATGGTTAAAGTAGATTGCGTAATTTTCATAGCCAGAACGCCTGTCGCAAAATTATACGCAAATTTAAAATAGATGCAAAATATTGTCTACATTAAACATAGTATTAAAAAAAAAGACATTTTATAATCGAATTAGGGACAAACAGTAAATTTTGAAGACCGATATACTATTGCATCTATAAAGTATCGATGGTAAAAGCATCGCACAATTGAACTTTTGACACATTGTGTTCGGTACTCTCGATCTTAAATATTTATTTTATTTAGCTTTAAGTATTTGTTGTTATAGCGGCAATAATTATACATCATCTGTGAAAATTTCAACGTCCTCGCTATCACGGTTCTTGAGATACATCCAGGAGACAGACGGACGTTCGGACGGACGGACGGACAGCGAAGTCTCCGTAAAAGGGTTCCATTTCCTTTGGGTAAGGAACCCTAAAAACATAAAAATTTTCATAAGCTTTCAAATAAAGTATAAAACTCTGATTTAACTGGAATATAAAAGTTATTGACGAAACAATGGTGCAAAGGTGGTCAGATTTACCATATCTGTGGATAAGCACACCTTTTCGGTGTTCAAGCATTTCATATCGGTGTACAGAAAACTAATCGGTGGTCAGCTTATCGTATCGGTGACAACCCAAATTCAAACTCAAATTTCTCTTCAGTCTTAAATGATACGATCATGTGCGTAAAATTGGGGACATTTAGTATCATATAGATTACAATAAATCTAAAAAATATCCAAAAAAGCTATAAATAAAAAAGTTCACCGATAAGGTACAAAAAAGACCACTTGTTGAAATTGACCCATATATATTATTTTTAAATAGATAGTCTTTTAAAACCCTAATATGTGGCATCGGAGCGCCTTTGTCAACAAACTGCTTTGCGAACAAGTCACAAAACGCAAAGCGCCTTCAAAATACGCTTAAAATTATTAAATTAATTGATTATAGTGTGTTTTTGAAGGATTAAATAGTTTAAGTCGTTTAAGATGAGGTTTTTGAATAATTTTTCAAATTCTCAAAATCCAGTTAGTGCAGTCGACGTTAGTGAAAATCAGAAAATATACACTATCTGTCTAAGAATTTTCTTCTTTTTGTAAATTTTTGATAATTGATTAAACTGATGCGATTATTTTCATGTAATTTCAATGAAAAAAAAATTGATTGCAGCTGTTAGGTACCCTTTCCTGAGAACGCCCATGATAATACTTGATATATACTAAATAATACGCACGCTTCACAGCTAGTCTTCTACATCAGTTATTTCAAATTAACAATTATACAAAACAAATGTGGTAGAAGCTGCCATTCCACTCGACTATTACAATCCTAACTTAATTTTATGCACAAACAAACGGCCTAGAACAGGCTAACAATGGGGGAATATAATTAACTAGAATAAACCCTTCTAATATTAAACTCGCTCGAGGCAAGCACAAAGAAACACTATAATAACAATATCAGTATGTAGATCCATTAGTCACAGTAGCGCCAGCACTGCAGTTGGATTAAAACTCAACATTAAGATATTTCATTCATTATTAAAAGGGTTTAAAACAAACTCGTTTGCGACGGAACAAAACTGCCGTAAATAAGACATAATAAAAACAAGTACTGAAATTGTTTTAGTGTATACTGTGCGCTAATTGAGCACAGTAATGGTTGAATAAATTTGTTTGAACAATAAAGACGCTCAAACTGAACTATGTCCTATTGTTGGGGGTCCAAATTGCTAATTTGACCGCGTAGATTTAATTATGCATGCCGTTGGCCGAGAGGGGGTCATAAAGGAGGGTGTCACCACCAGGCTTGTTTATAATGTAGCAAGTAATGCGCAATCCAACCCGACCCGCCTGCGCCAAGTATTAACTTTTTATTACACCGAACGAACTTTCGCGGTTTACGGCTACGCTGGGAAGGCACGGACGTGTCAAAATTTAAGCGCCTGTTATTTTAAATGCAGCACACATTTATTTTTTCGGACTGTCAGCAATAAGGCACTGCATTTTTTTAATAAATCAGACATGGTAGCTCTCCGCATTAAAGCTACCTGTCCGGCAATATTAGGTTTCTATTTCATGGTAAGATTAAACCCAATTAATTACGTGAGCCTCGGGAAATGCGATGTCAATATTATTTTCGAGGATATTTGGGTCGCTTACTCGAACATTACATGGTAGGTATACTGTTTCGCTCGTGCGACCGGTATTAGAAGGCTGCAAACATAATTTAACTCATCATAACGTTAATTACGAACAGTGTGGGTTGTGTACACAATAAACATACTTCGCCCCAAATGCACACAACGCGAGCTTCGTGGTTGATGAAGCGATGTTTTTTTATTAAAAAAAAATAGGGCAGGTACAGGGAACTTGGTGAAATTGCAGGCAATTCCAAATTTCTATCGCCTAAAATTAAAGAATCATGAGAGTAATCTCACTATTTCTCCTAAAATTTTGCGATTATAATCATTTAGTTATGTTAATGTTTTAATATAAAACAAATATAAAACATTTTCTTATGGTTTAATCACCTGTTTTCTCCCAAAATAAAAATTCTATTGACTCGTGGCTTATACTAAAGAAATTCCGGCCTTGTAAATCCTATTACGTTAAAGAGTATGTAAATAAGTAGGAAAGCATAAAAAAGAACGAAGAAGGATGAACGATGAATAAATACGATACCCAGACAAAAACTGTGCTTATCCCATAAGGCAACCACCAGCTACCCAGACTCTCTAACTGTTATAAAATTCGGATGTTAAATTAGACTGAACTGTCTGATACGAAACTGAATGGTATCCCATTGGGAATACAAACTAAATTAAACTTCGTAGAGGAATGGCCATTTCATTGTGCGATATTTGTCGTCACAGATTAGCCCAATTTTAACCCCCTTGGATGCATCAGCTGTCCAATAAAATGTCGTCAATGAACCTAATTTGTCGTCATATTGACACTGGCTATGCAGTTTATTAACATCTGGCAGAGCTCAGTTGCCAGCATCTTTATCCACAGAATGGCATTTTTGTTATTACTATTTAAAAGAAATTGTTTAATTGGTATGTATTATAAAGGTTTGTCTTGTGACAAGTATCCTGATTTAAGCTTTTGACTAAATATCTAGGTTATTTTAATGTATCCTGAAAACTATTTCAACACTGGCAGACTTGGATGTTCAAAGTATCATAATAATATATTATAGTACAATGAATTTGTATTCCAAATTTATAGTCTAATAAACTTAGGTGTAGTACTTGTGTACTGTACTGTGCTCACATAAATAAATTTATATTTTCCAGTAACACAAAAACAAACAGCCAGACAAACGTCAAAGTTATAACACTCCTTTGTTTACGTAAAAGTATTAAAACCATCATAAAATTCAAAGCCCAGATGAAACAAAACTGTCGGAATCAGATCTGATTTCCAGTGCATTGGGAATAACAACTAAGTTAGAGGAATGGGCATTTCATTGTGCGATAGTTTGACGTCACAGTTTAGTCCAGCTTTAGTCCCCTTGGCATCAGCTGTCCAATAAAATGTTGTCAATTAACCTAATTTATCGTCAGATTGACACTGGCTATGCAGGCTATTGACATCGGATAGTGATCGTGGATAAAGCTTCTATTTAATTATAAATGGTCTAGTGGTTAGCGTATGCGCCTCTCACCGCGAGGTCTCGGGTTCGATTCCCGGGTCGGGCAACGTGTTATTTGTAATAGCTGCACGGAGTTGGAATTGTGTCCAGTGGATGGTAATAGGCTCACCCCCTATCCCATGGGACTTAAACATAGCAGGAAAACGTTATACACCTCTGCCACACCCTTCTGGGTAATATAGGCGTGATATTATGTTATGTTAATTATTAATTTGTATATTTGAACAGGGTTTCTGCCAAGTATTAAGTTGCAATTAACGAAAAGGTTTTAATTATATCTAGATTATTTTGGAACGCTCTCCCTCTGAAAATATTTCTACGCTGCCGCTTAGATACTACCCGACAAGATATTTTGAGTATTTAAAATGAATTTAGATTCAAAAATTCTTCGAGTCCGTATTGTTTATACATACATATATGATTTTTAATGACCTAGCTTTAACTAACCTATCTAATTTACAGTTATATTTTTTTCTGTTTTGTTTTTTTTGTTTGTGTACGACAAATAAAGATTATAATTATCATAAATATGCAGCTGTATCTTTGAAGACACCTATACACCTAGACAATCTACCTCAGAACTGAAGTTTGTTTAAATGATGTAGAGATTTTCTTGTTCATATTTGGATTTAACAATGGTTTTACAACTAGGTTAGTTAAATATCACCTGCCTAATAACGAACGTATTTAGCGCTCCAGGCAAAATTCTAATCGAGCAAGATGCCGATATAATAGGAACTGGCTCGGATAAATTACTTCAGCTTGTCTGCTCCAAACTATACAATAATAGGTCGCGTACTAAGCTTTTTAGGTAGTACAGTGGGCCAAGCAATTAGGTATGCAGGGCAAAAACTTCTTCGCCATAGTGAAAACTGACTGCAATAGTTATGCATGTGTAAACTACATATTTAATAAGTGTAGTACGTACTATTTAGATATGTAACTCACTTATCCTTGACTGGTGTAGTAAGTCTTTACTATGACTTAGAAGTTTTTGCCCTGCATACCTAACTCGTTGGCCCACTGTACACCTTTACTCAGGGCTGCCATGCGGTGGTCCTTTGTGGTTTTGATGGTGGTACAACTCTTGTGAAAGAGTAAACGTAGTAACGAGCTTCCACTTCCCAGCAGGTAAACTACACATACGTATATCGTGTGAAAAATACTTTGAATACTTTAAATATCTGGTAAAGAAGAAGAATAAAATTTCCCAACATCCGGCAGCTGTGAAAACTATCTCAAATAAAATATATGTTTTAATAAACTGGATACCTCCGATTGTCATCCTTACTGGCTATCATACTTTGAAATTGCTCCAAATATTAATTTAGGTTGATTGTGCGGTTACATCTCATAAATAAAGCAATAGCTTAGCAAATTTTTAGCTATAGATAGAATTAAGTACGAGAAAGGTTAATATTGCAATGCATGCATATTGTAAAAGAGAAAGCTAAGAAATTAAAAGATTTTTAATGTGATATCGTTTACACTGCCAACAACACGTATAATCATCCAACGGGGGCAAAGAACGCAATAGAATAGTACTTGATTTTCAGTTATCCGACCCCCCATGGAAAAATATAGAAACATACTGATAATACTTTTAAAGTATGTAAAAAAATACTGTTTTTTAGAACTCTATAACGGGAGATCAAATTTACATAAAATAAAGATGTAATTTTCCCTAATGTAATCTTCTAAATTGAATGGAGGCCCTTAACATGCCTTGAGGCTTTGATTGACAACATGTAATTAGGCCCTATTCCAATATTGATTGGTAACGTAATTATATCATTGTTTGTCCTCTAATTTGCGACACGGGTACAAAATTACAAACCCTTCAGGCCCTAATTATTATTAAAAAGTAATTTTCAAAATTAAAGATTGTTAATTATAAGTTGGTTTGTACTTCTTTATATTTGATACTGCGTGCTCATTTTTTAATTTATTCGATTTTTTCTTTATACTTCAGCAATAATATTCTACTTTAATTGAAACTAAATCATGATATTACTAGCTACGGTAAAACGTCAACCTCAACATAACAGTTCCTTTTACACCTTAAAGGTACAGAATTCTAAAACAGATAATAAAAATCAAGTACCTATATTCCACTATAAAATGAGCGAAAAGCCACTCAAGCAAGATATAGCCGCTCTAAAATTTTAATATGAAAATGTGTTTGAATAAATCTGGGTCAAAGAGGAAGATAATATCGCCGATACTTCGAGATACAATATCATGTTGCCATTATCACGATAACGGTGTAAGCATAGAAAGTAGGTTAATAGCTGCTTTTATGCACAATATAAGTGTTAACACGCGTACTTAAGGGAAAATGCAGATTACCTTTTTTATGTTCTTGTGATGTACTGCGCAAATATTAATAACTACGCGTGTGGGGGCGCGTGGGTGATTTGTGTTTTATGGTCTCTGTAACGACTGTTATATCGAACAGCGTAATTAGGGCAGTGAATGACTCTTAGATAAGTCGCGGGAGTAAGAAATCACAAAGATTTATCTATTAACTAATCTAAAAAAATATTTATTAAAAAAAAACGACGTCTGTGGTGCTATCTGGGTCTTGAATATAAAAGAATATATTTATTAGAAAGAAGATTGATATTATTAACTATTATGTAAAGGGGTTGGCTTTTATTTACCTTGTAAGTTGGTGGTAATCTCTTTCTAGTGTGCATCTATTGACTAAACGAATATTGGCTTAAAATTATCCTGCCTGCACATTAGTTCAAAACGATTTTATCCTTAAAATCAGAAAATGTAAGTAAAACTAAAACTGTACAATCAAATTAACATTTCACGAGATTAAGCAGTGTGGGGCCGCCCAACTGTACAACCACTTACGTACACTCACGTATGAGCAAAATGCAACACGAACGTATCTAAAGGAGCTTAGCGTCACCTGGAGCGCTCCGCACTCACCGCACCTACAGACAACACTTTAAGCTGATTATGACGGATATGTCGCTGTTTCTAAGCCCACTACCCACCGCTACCCTTCGTTACCCACCACATTTCAACATAACATACAAATTATAAAATTATTTCCACATAAAGACAGATTAATTTGGGTGTGTGAACCCTGCTAAGGTTATTTTACATTCTCAAACTTATCCCTACTGCCACATTCAACTCACATATTGTAATTTTAGGGATGGCGATTTGTATGCAATAGCAGCTAGAGGCTTCTCTAGCCTTGTTTGTAAACTATATTGCCCGATTGCCCTATACCGTCCTAACAAGTTAATTTAAACTTCTGACGGTCATCCGACTTAGGTTGATGGGGCTTGTAAGCAAAACTTTAATATGTTTTATAGTTATATATTTATCTAAATACCAATTTATATTTTTTTTTGCTTTGAAGAGACCCTGATTGTATTAATGCGGCAACACAGACTCGGGCAGGGCGTTCCATTCTTTGGCAGTTCACATAAAGAACAGTGCAGCGAAACGATTTGTGCATATTTGAGGAATGTCTACTATGAAGCGATGCAGGAGTGGCGTTTGTCTGATAGTCCGATGGAGAAATGGGGATGAAGGGATAAAGTTGTGCAATTCCTCGACACACGAGAGCTGAGCTTCCGACTCAGGATACATAATACTATCTTCACCCTAAGGCTAAGTCGATAAAAAATTGTCTACGAAGAAAAACATTAAAATCGGTCAATTCGGCAGAGTTACGCTGTGCTCTCTGACACGCCACATGAAAATGTTTCGCTGATATTTCGATATTATCTTTCATAGTTTTAATTATAGGCTACTTTGTATACGACAAAAAGTTCGCACCCTATTTTTTTTAACTAATACATAATATTATTTGAACGAACTCATATAAATACATAAGTACGTATGTTATTTTCCTTCATAAACGTTAATACATAAACTTTGCCTCTACGTGTCTACGTGATCTAATAAAATACATGAACACCTACTCACCAGATAACTTCCCAAAAAATATGAATACCTCCCCGGTACAAGCAATAAATATGAAACGATATCAGAATATAAAATAATGGAACGATCATAACATCACGATCTGTCAAGTAATTGAAAAGGAAACCGTATCGCATACGTCCCTACTCGTATTTATAAAAATGTTCTTTCAGAAAATAGTGGTCCAGAACTGGGGTCCTGCCCAAAATATCGTATGCTCGTGATACAGGGACTTAATAATAAATTCCTTTGTGCAAAAGGCGCAAAAAATTAAAATTCTTTTCGTGTCCCCCGGCCTTCTACAGCGCAGTTTTGTCATTTTGTTGTGGAGGGATCTTGCGTGACATACGCAAATCCCTCCGCTGAATACATGTATACAAACTACAGAATATCTAAGTGAGCAATATTAGACACGTTTTCTCATAAATCTTACCATACTCGCAGTATGAAACTTTGAGCTGAAGTATTTTTTTGAATTCATAAAACTGTGATGGACAATATGGAATGATATAAACATTTTATTTTGATGTCTCGACATAGAGGATAATACTCGTAGTTTGCGCACATTCCAACCATCAATAATGATGCATAATTTATATCAAAGAATAGTGTTTAAGTTTCAGTGTATGCTACGTAGCCGCGAGTTATAAATTTGAGATGTACTTGAGAAAAATGCAACTAAATTTGAGATATATTTAGTTAGACGTAGCTTAGGCTAAGCTTAGACTTTGACAAAAGACAAAAGCAATATTTTGTTCAAGGTACCTTGAACAAAATATTGCTTTTGTCTTTTTACTATTCCGAGCTAATTCTAAATACGTGTGCGTCAGAATGGCTGGTTGTCTGTGGCGTTGGTTTATGAGAGTAGATTCGAAAATTGCTACATAATTGCTTATATTTGCTACATATAATAAATAATTGCTACATAGGATACATATTTAGAAATCAAATATTTATTTTGACCAGCCAGCCTGACGTTTGGTTGGCTGGTCACCTACTAGTTTAAAGTCAAGCGTGCAGAGTTTTCCAAAATGTATTGCGTCAATAATTGCTACATATTTATTTCATTTCTCTAATTTAGTTGTAACTTCAAACACATGTTAAATAAAGAATGTAGCAATTATTTAAATTATCCCAAGTAAAAGTGCCTGATAATATAATAATGGCAAACACTTAGTTCTTCCTCTCTTCATCGTCACAAACAACATCATTTTATCAGGCACTTTTCCTTGGGATAATTTAGATAATTACTACATTCTTTATTTAACATATTATTATGTTTCTACTAAATTAGAGAAATGAAGTAAATATGTAGCAATTATTGACGCAATACATTTTGGAAAACTCTGCACGCTTGACTTTAAACTAGGACGTGACCAGCCAACCAAACGTCAGGCTGGCTGGTCAAAATAAATATTTGATTTCTAAATATATATCAATAGCAATTATTTATTATATGTAGCAAATATAAGCAATTATGTAGCAATTTTCGAATCTACTCTCATAGACCAACGCCACAGACAACCAGCCATTCTGACGCACACGTTTAAATCTCAGACTCAATACTTCGTGCTTTCGTTTTTATTATAAATCTTTGGTTATTTAAAAATAGTAATTCGCAAATAATACGTTGGTTGGTAGCATAGAAGAGTTTAAATAAAAAAAGCTTTACCCAAGTTAGGGCACCAAGTGGAAGCAGAAATTCGTCGGGACTCCGAGGCAGTACTTTTTTATACGTTTGTTGTTGCTCTAGTATTTGTACTCCACACTCGGAAAACACGCGATTAACAAGCCATTAGGACGCTTACATTCTAGTAGGAATTAGAATCCGCAGTGCAACTGGTAAAAGAAGGAAAATACTTGGTTAAAAAGTAAATCAAACGTAAAGCTTTCTTATAAAACTCTTTTATCTTTGCAAAATTTAGTAAAAACAAATATTATCATAAAAATTACACAAAAGGTATTTATTAAAATCATATTTAAGCATATTATTGCGAAAGGTTTTGTAGGTACAATTCATAATAAAAAAATAACTCTTTCTGTATTATAATGTCAAAAACCGAACCCAAACATTTAATTTCAATAATTCATCATTTTAACGAAAACCGAAGTAAATGAAAGAACTTTTATTTGAAGCATTGAAAAAAATATCGTTATAATTTGATAAATTTTAATTTTCGATATTTTTTATTCTGTGAAGAAATAGTACCTAACTTGCTTCGAAATAGGGTCGAAGTAGTCATCGTGTGGAAGATCTAGATCTGAGAAAACAGATCCGAAATAATGTCTCGTGAAGTTCAGGGTATCTTGAGGGCGGAGCATCAGGATGGCCTGGAGATAATCGCGGACTGCACCAGTTAGCACTCCGCTCTCGGTCACGTACCGACCTCCCTCGCATGAGCGGACAGCCTGTTGGAAATAAATAATTAATAATAAGAACATGGTCATCCTTAAGGGATTCGGTATTGGTAGAATCTAGTGACCGTCTGGATGAACAATTAAGAGATTGGAATCGTAAAACTGAAACATGCCGTGATTAGACAGCTTCCCTTTCACATAAAACTCATACTACGTCAATAAATATAACTAGGAAAGAAGATTTCATTATATCTCACTGAATTCGATCAAATATATTATACAAGTAACAGCAAAATAAAATAAGTCGCCACCAACTTATTTTTTGCATTACGTGGGCACTTTCATAATGGTTTATGTAGTATAAGTAAGCACAACATGGTAATTCAACCTAGTCTTTCCTTGATGTGCATTAAATAAGGTTGGTTATGAAAGTATAGCATCTATAACACCTACCTTTATTACAAAACACATTTAAAGTAGTAGCATTGCAGCCTAAAATATTTTTACCCCGTTCTGATTAAATATAATACGAGTAATACAAAACTTGCTATTCCCCCTCTGAGATGATAAACTTGGTTGTGAAGAGACAACATGTTTAAAACCCGTGCAAAAGGATTACAGTTCAAACAACTGTGCGATACGCTCCACTGCACTCAAATCCGAGAGTTCTCGTCAAAACAAAAAGTTTGTCTTTTCTCCGAGAGCTGCTCCTATTCGTGCGATTCTTGGTACCCTTTCTGCTATAATCATTATTAAAACCAAAGGATTTTTTTGTCAAAATGTACCTCGGACTTCCACATGAAAACTAACTTTTGAAAATAGTTCACTTAAGCTTGTAACAAAGAAGAAGAAAGGTAAGAATAAGAAACTTGAAAACAAATTGCGTATTGTAAGACGTTTGCCGTGTTCTTCGAAGCAGAAAGGAGTCTTCATAGCATATCTATGAAACCGGTCATCCTTTTGCTGATCGACTGTGTAGCTTGATCCGGGAATCCGGAGATAACGTAACGACCACAAACTTTTGTAAATCACCGTCAACGTCATAGTTAAAAACAATTTGTGATCAATGTATGAACAGTTCCGAAAAAGCAATCAAATACCTCTTAATCTATGTCGGAAACGGTCTGTGAGAGAGTTCAAACAAAAAAATGCTTGCGAGTAGTCGACGGCCACCACTTAACTATTCGACAGCATTTCAGTTTCAGTTTGGCAAGTGAACTATGAACCAATTGCTTTATTGGTCTACAAAGTCATCAACGGGAAATATTAAATGAAAAACGCTGCATATGGGTGACACAAAATTAAATATATAAAGGCATTACATTTATTTTCAAATTAATTAACCCGGGTTGGCGTCTGCACCTTGGTCTTTACTTCGTAAGTATATCCCTTTTTAACACGCTTACCTATATTAGCTTCACCTGTATGTATGTTTGTATGTAACCGACTCCTTTGGACTCGATTTTGACCCACTTTAAACGGACAGATTTCATTAAAATTTTGCACACCTGTCAAAGATCGATGACAATGCAATAATTAAAAAAAAAATTAAAAAAATAAAAAATAAATAAATTAAAAAAAAAATAAAATAAAAATATACTTAAAAAAAACTAAAAAACACGCTTTTATATTACTAGTATTTTTTGTTTATTACCATTTTCAGCTTATATTAGGAATTATTTTTAACTTTTTAGTTAGAAGTACTTTAAAAACGTGTTAGTATTTTTAAACTATATTTTTATTTAACTTAGTATTTGATGAATTACAAAATATAACCATACCTTGAAGTCTAAATAATCAGACAGAAGCTGCATATCATCTCGCCATTTCTCGCGAAGAGGCGTGGAGGTTTCGATTTCATCTTTTTCAGGATTGACTTTCAGTAGCGGGTTTATATGCATCACGTAGCAGTTGTCAGCCCACTCATGACTGACAATGCGACCTTGAAAATGATAAAAATAAAAGTATCAAAGTTTTACATAAAACTTTATTTATTGCGGACTACTAAGAATTAGTTAAATCTTATTTTAATTGTAATTGTCTTATTTTATGTGTTTCTATGTATAATATGTATGTATTTACAAAAGAAAAGTATATATGTATTAGTATCAGTTATTCTAGTACCCATAGTACAAGCTCTGCTTAGTTTGGGACTAGATGGCGTTGTGTGTGGGTTGTGAAATATTTATTTATTTATTTATTTATTTATTCTTTTTACAAGCTTGTAGTCTTCTTCTTCTTTCGTGTCAATGGCTTTATGTTATAGAGTTTTTGCCCATAAAGCAGCAACGTCCACTCCTTGTTTTGTAGCTTGCATTAGATCTTGACGCGTACACGTGGCAGGAGACAACGGGCATGATAGCAGGTGAGCCATATTTTGTGTAGGGAACCCGCACTCACAAATTGATGGAATTTGTTTGTGTACATCCCCACTTAACAAGGTTTAGCGGCCAACTTGTGTCCGAAGGCGGTTAAGAGACTTCCAAATTGGCCACTGTAGCCCGCTGTAGCCCGCTACCTTATAGCTTATAGTAATCAACAATGATGGACGAACGATTGTGCAAAAGCGTATTGATGTTGCGATTACGATTGCCCTTAAGCTAGGACCGTAATCGCCGCCTCTAGTTCATCATCAAGGCTCGTGGTAGATGAGCTTCTTTTAGGTCCCCTTACGCGGTCGCGCTCCAAGGCACGGCACATGTTAGTTTTACTTTATCTTTATCTAGTGATAAAATTAAAGAATATTGAATGAAAATTGAAGTTAAAGAGCACTTTTTTTGTATGTATATGTTATGTATATGTAGTTATATTTATATTTTGTATTTTCTACTTAAGTTGTACACTTATCTTGCCCTCTATGGCATCATAGTCTCCTCTATTGCTCTAGGTTTGCTGGAAGAGAACTCAAGCACTGAGTTAACCTCGCCTTTTGTATACTCTTACTATAATATGTTTATTTTTCTGTAATCTTTTGTGTACAGTAAAGTGTTAAATAAATAAATAAATGAAGTCATGAAAGTCTAACAGACCGAGGTAATGATAATGATATCCTAAGTTAGTATAATGTGTTAATCTGGTACCTCTGAGTGATAGTACTGTCAAACTCTGGTGAATATATCCAGATGGTTCTATAATGTGCCGTTCTACCTTCACCACAAACAGCGGAGTACCGTTCACAATGGCTTGGCTGACGCCGTGGGAAACCTGAAAACATACCGCGTAATGTCTTTTAGACAATTCGCATGGAACTTGGCTACGAGCTGCTGGTGATGACACCTTCATCCGCGTGGAATTCGATACTTTCAAACTTTTAAAACCTAAATTTACCCCTAAGGGGTAGATTTGGGTTTAAAAGTGTATCGTAAAGTGTAAGTGCGATGCCCTTAACCTAAAGGATTATCCATTAATTATGGGACACGCTGTATATTAAACATGATGAGAAAACAAGTACAGCTTGACAAAATAAACATTGTCGAAGTAATGACGTATATTAATTTATGCTAATTTCGTTGCGTTAATTGGTAAATTTGTAATTTTGTTGCCATACGAACGGAAAAGGGTCGCCCTCATAATTTTCCACTCTTTTTTGTCAAGCTGTACGTCTTATAAATAATGTAAGTGATGTTACACCTACAGACATTCATTCTAAGTGGTCAGTTCTGAACCAAATATACAATCAGTTAAATGCAACAATTCTGCCGCTTTATCCTTCAAAACTCTCTATTATTAATTAGATCAATAGTAATAGGTTTGCCTATTAAAAACTGAACGGAGGTAGAGAAGTCGTTAAACAAGAAACATTCATTAGTCGAGCAAACTGCTGAGCCGACAATATCGTAGTCTATCTGCAAAGTTCATAACGTGCATGAATTGGTAATGAAAGTCTAATATAATTGACTCAGGGGTTTTACTTCTACTAAGACCTGGACTCCACCAAAGCGGAGATGCTTTGATTAGAGATTATTTCCTCTGAGCGGAGATGTATGGAAATGTCGGAAGCGGAGGCGAGAAGAGATCAGTTTTAACTAGGGTGTATTCAGATAACTCTATATTAGGGCCAAATGTGACGATATTGTATAATGACCAGCTGAAATGGGCAAATACTATCGGTAAAATTTTACTCTAAGTAGTGATAATATCTTTCTGGGCATTATTCTTTTGACTAACTAGTCTTTAATCAAACGGTTTTATAACTTTATCAAAATTAAATGTCAATTTAAGTAAAATAAGTAAAATATTGTTACCCCGATCTCATTAATTTAGAATTTAGATGTTATTATTTTTTTTTTTTTGCTAAAGATGTATTAAACTTAAAACTAAATAAGAACTTAAAATTACCGCCATTTCTAATATGTTATATTCATCACAAAAACCTCCTGCAGGACAGGCCAAGCCTAGTGTCTGCCAGTCTTTAGTCGATTGCAAACTTCTTTACATTACAAAGACCTGTCATTTATACTAATATATTTAGGATGTAAAGAAAATGTAAGATGGCACCTAATAAATTTTATTATTATTCCTCTTTATTTATTTTTAAACTTATTTTATATATTTTTAAATATGATTTATAAAAAATACAAAAAAACATTTAAAAATATAAAAAATTATTATTAAATTACTACATAAAAACAATGCGCTAAATAACTAAAGAGAGCTATAAGAGACTCACGTAAATGCTTTGACAAACGATTCCATCAATCATAACAGTATCCGTTTTGACGTTTCCTCTGTACCGACGAAGACCAAAATACCGCATCAGCACAACATTAGCACCTTCCAGAAGAAAGTTTTGAGCCTTCTCGAAAGTATGATAAATTCGTCTTCTAACATCCTTTTCGCCACATATTCGAGTTAATTTATTATAGTATCCGTTGGCACAAATTGCCATATAGCTTCGCTTTTCTTTTGTTAGATTTTTCTTTGTTATTTGCCTGTGATTGTATAAAATTATTGAAAAATAATGTTAATAAACTATCGTATCATATACTTAATATTTAATATATTAATTTCACTGAAGAGGTTTTCACAAAACAATGATTTTAACTGCATTATTTGATTTATTAAAAGTCAATAGCAATATTTTAGGTAATACTCACTCCGTCCTATTTTCTTCCAATGTATGCAGATTACAGTCTAAAATAGAGATAAGCTTTGAACTGGTCTTTGCACCCTCTTTTGAGGAATGTGACACGACTTGGACCAAGAGTTTGCTTTTATCTTCTCCGAGTGTCTCAATACTAATGCTGATTCCTGAATAAAAAATAATCATGCATTATTGCATATATTATTAACTAGCTTCTACCCGCAGCTCTGACCGCGTGTTATGTTGATATAGAGTATCATATATATTAATCCTGGCTATAAGCTACATTATTATTATTCCTGGTTTATGTTACCATATCTCGGGACTGCAGAGTCCCGGAACTTTGGTAGGTATGTGTGGAACCGAAGCCAACAGCACAGAGGCCCGATAAATAATTTACTCTATATGTAATAAGGCACAAACCGGCGATTATCAAAAAATACACCCAAGGACTATCCCCGCTTTGAGCAGACCCCAATAATTTAAAAATGGAGACTAAAAAGGGGCAGAAGGTGACTCGCCCAACTCACTTTATGGGCCCCCAATGGTCACCAAAGGCAAAGCCGGGTGACGCGGCACAACATTTCCGTGCGCTGCTTAAAGTGTCAAGAGGTGCTAAGGTTTTCTCGTAGTTATGCCCTTGAAAGAGTAAAAGAGTCACAAACATTCAAACATCCAGACATCCGTACATCCCGTACTCACAAACTTTCGCATTTATAATAAGTAATCTTAGATCTAAATAAAAGTTATTTAGATGACTGTGTCTATTTCATTCCTTTATCTATCTACGAGCTCGTTATTAGCCTACAATGAAGAAATATTTGATTACCTCCAACTGCACTGCAGCAGTCTAAAGATGGCTTCCTTATTTTCTTTTCATAATGGGGAGCTTTAACACCGTGTACAGCACACACTTCTTCTCCCCTTTCATCTTCTACGTGAAGCCCTTGTATTACGATTTTCTCTGGTTCAGGTTCTTTAGTTTCTATCATTTTGTGCCTTTCATAAGCGTAGTCAAAAAATGTATGTTGTGGATCAACATCGCGACACCAACGATAACCTTCTTTTTTACCGGCACGTTTTCTTTTGATTACCACCTTGTCTCCTTGCTTTGGGCATGTACAAACTATATCTGACAAACCTCCTGTTGATCCATCTAAACAAGCGCATGCCTTTTCTACAAGAGATACTGTATCACAAGAACATATTACACCTTTGCAATCACAAGTAAAAAAGCACTTGCAATTGCCTGGATCGCCACAAGTGCATATATCGTCAGGAAAGCATTTACACTTGCTGCGTGTTCCAGCGCCGCAAGTACAGATTTTCGGCACTGCACACTTACATATTGACTTATCATCTTGGTCTTTACAAGGAATATCACCACCTGCTGGTGGTGGCTCACAAATGCAAGGTTTTATTATGTCACAAATACAGGTACCAGTACCACAGGTAGCACATATACATTCTTTATCTTTCAGGCAAGCACAAATTACTTTTGCATCAGGCTTCTGACAATCGCATGGTTCACCACTATTACTACCTCCTTTAAGAGTATTTTCTTCTGATGCTTCATCTTCTTCACTTACTGAGCTTATAGATGGCATTATATTCCAGGGAGGCAGAGTTGGCTTACGTTTACATTTGCAAACAGGACTAGGGAAGATCGACGTACGACATACACATGGTTTTACTATTTTGTCACAAGTGCAAACGGGTTGTATTCCTTTATGAGAATCACAAATGCATATCTCGGCCTCCTCACAAGTGCATTTCGGCTTGATTTCTTTAGGGTCGCAAACGCATATATCTTTTAAATTGTGACAAATACAATCTTCTTCCTCAGTGGCTCCACAATCACAGGGTATCTTCGTGAAGCATTCGCATTTATCTTTAGGACAAGTGCACACAGCTTGCTCTTTTGGTGGTGGAGCTATTTGTGGCAAGCCTTCTACGATCACAATACTATCTTTACTGTGTTTTGGTGGCAGAGGTTCTTTGCAATCGGGAAAAAAAAAGAAATGGAAATTATCAAAATCCTCCTCTTTTTTTTCACTTTCAGGTATGGATATTACGATATCCTTCACTTCAATTGGTTCAGTTTCTTTGACTTCTGGTATCGATTCTGTTGATGTTGTAGAACGACACGTCCATTCGGATACTGATGACCCATCGTCAATATCACCTTCATAATGACCGCAACTTATAATCAAGGTTTCACCAAAACACAGTTCCTTCTTCAAGGCATCATCTGAGATAAAATTGATATTTTATAGAAAGCACACAGATAAGTACTATCAAACTAATATACTTAGATGTTTGGTTACTTTCTACTACCACTACTAGAACTATCCACAAACCTTGGCCGTAGCCTGCAGGTCGTTTTAAAGGTTCAAACCCTCATTGCAACGTTGAGTTACACGATTGAGTTAAATCAGAGTAATTTTTAATATTTTTCTACTATAGTTCAGTTAATATACGAATCATTTGTTAATAGATTTTTCGGCCACGTTGTGACGTCACATGATAGTTGTCAAATTGAACAATTTGTAATTAGGTTAGACAAGATTGAATGATACATTCCATGGTCTTTGTCATGCATTGAATAAAAATATTTATTCTGATTGAAGTTCAAGGATTTATTTACATTTTTTTTTACATTGATTTATAGACTTCACAACAACACATCCATAACAAAATGCGTAATGTTATAGCTAGACCAACAAAATAGGTGAAGAAATCTTGCCATACGATTACTTTACTACCAAAATAAAATTTCACATGGTCGAAAAATCTGATCTCATTTGATTCGCATTGCAAATCGTTATGCTCCTGTCGCGTGCGGTGCACGATAGCCGTAAATCCGCCGTCAGCGCCGCTTCGGCCGCGCGCGATAGGCCGCGAAGGACGAACATGCACCATAACACGACGCATGGTGAGATTTGGACTGAATGAAATATCGAAAGCTAAGCTTAGCGTTAACCGTTAAAGAAATAACAATACATATTTACACAATATAATATTACCACACACAACAATAACCGTTAAGTTATTAACAACAGCGCAATTATTATCCTTACCTATTTCAAAAGGCAATTGCTGTGATAAATCAATTAACGATACACGGGGCTCTTCTGCCATTTTCAAACCGTTTGGTATACTATGAAATACGGTATTAAAACCGTTTTATCTTGTATGCTGTACAAATAATGACCATTTTTTTAAATTTTACGTTTTTTTTCCGAAGGTGACTTTTTTGACCATAGAGAAACAAATCATCATCCAATACTTACTCTGAATCATCAACCATTCATCAACAATGTCTGTTTATAGCAAAAAGTTTCCATTGCTTGGGTTTTATCAGGCCCGCCGCAAGCGGGCGAGCAAGGCATGCACCGCAATCGGGCGGCACGTCTAGGGGAAGGCAAATCAAGGGTCCATCACATAATATTAAAAAAAAATTGTTAATAAAATGTATAGTATTTTGTTTTTTATAGAAAATGCGCAATCAGGGCTTTTTTACTTTTGGCGGGCTTGGGTTTTATCACGTTTTTTTAGTCTGAGCACCGTCACTAATAAATTAGCTGTTTCTCCATAAAAAAATAATTTTTCAACTACATGGTTAATGTGAATAAATGTACATTTTTATTTTAAATATTGACGGTTTAATACAAATGTACACATTTTTAAATTTACCAAATTTACAGCTTAAATTAATTAATTAATTATAATGGAACATAATTTACAAGTATCTTATGAAAAACGGAACGTATAATATTACGTTCCGTTTTTGTGTGCAACCAGAGATATTCTGCAACTATTTTTTATTTACTTTATGTCTAACATGTTAATTAATAATTTAATATGTTTATAACTTTATTCAATAAATCAATATTATTTAAATTATAATGGAACTGTTAAAAATATTACTAGTTTTCAAAAAAAATGCAATGAAAAACATGTCACAACTGTATAAATTTTCCTGCATGGCACAGAACGACTGAACGATCGACTTGACAGATGATGTGGCCCAACGTCTAGAGATTTTTAGGAAATATTAAAATTAATTAAAATAATATGCGAAAATGATTGTGTTAAAACTAATTTTATTTACGTTACTTATATCAGGATCATATTCCAAACAGCCTGATAAAGTTAATTGTGTTAACGAAGCGTGTGACGGTAAGTTGTTTTAGAGTGCATTACATTGTCAAATTTCATGTGATAACTTTCTAAAAACATATTCAATAAATCTTTCAGCACCCATTTCTAAAGCGAAAACCTTACTCAGTTATAATGGTGTCGAGCCGGGCTTTGTATCATTTCGTGGAAATAGTGAAGTTCTTGTTTTTATGAAATCAGCTGGTCCTGAATCTGACTTATGGGTGGTAAAAATCAATGGCAAAACGGGTCTAGCCAACCCTAGGTTCATTAGGGAATACAAGATATTAGAAAAGAATCTAGTTACTGTTCCCTATGCACCGAAGCCACAAAATGTTCAGCCTGACAAAGTTCAACAGGCGCATGAAGTGTTTGAAGGCACCACAATCTATACCACTGAAGCAGCTGTTAATGCTGCCCAACAAGATGCAGCCACTGAATCGCCGTTAAATGCGTCCAATGAAGATCTCACCCCATCTCTTGACAGTGCAAATGAAACACCAAATGAAAATGTAAATAATAGTCAAAACAATCCTAGTCAAGATTATGAAGTAACGGAGGACCAACAAGATAATAGTCAGAATTCAGAAACTCTAACTAAGGAGAATGATGTAGATGTTAATACATCTGCTGAGCAAAGTAATACTTCAGAAGAAAAAGATGTGGCCAATGAAAGTTTAGAATCTTCTACAGAAACAATTCCAGTATCTACTGAGAAAGTTGCCAAAAATAAACTAAAAGAAAATGAACCCATTACTCCTCAACCAGATCAGAAAGAGCTTGCTGTAGAATTACCTTCTGAGACACCACCTCAACAGATTTTATCAAGTGCTAGTGGTATTCTAAACAGTGAACCTATACTAGAAGTGCCTGAGAGTAAAGAATTCAATAGTTTGATAGATTCTGATCAGACTGATAGTAAAGAACAGAATACATCTACACCCAATAGTAATGTAGATAATGCACAGCCAACCCAAGAGGGTGGATCAAACCATGAGCCTAATGGAGAGTTAAATCCTGTAAATGAACAAGATGGGGACCAAACGCAACCAATAATTCAACCAGTTCCTACAGATAAACAGACTGAAATTACTCAAGATAGCAATGAGGCCTCTGAGAATAATAGTTCTGAAGAGACTGAAAATGTTACACCTCCTACTGAACAAACAACAGAACAGGCTGAAACTGTACCCACCACTGAAGCAGTTCCTTCTATACCAGAATCTGTAACTACTCCCTCACCAGAAGAACCTCCCGCACCAGAACCACTAAATATTCCACCTGGAGAAATACGTTCCACACCAGAAAAAGTTAATATTCCATCAGCAGAAATACCTACCATGCCAGAAACAGTTAATATTCCATCTGCAGAAATACCTACCATGCCAGAAACAGTTAATATTCCATCTGCAGAAATACCTATCATGCCAGAAACAGTTCCATCACTTCCCCCTGTATTAGGTGACACACCGTTAGATGCCTCACCTTCTCCTCCACTAGAAAGTTTGCCAACTATTCCCCCTATATTAGAAAATGTTCCATCAACTCCACCTAGGTTAGACACTATTCCTCCACTGCCACCATTCACCGCTAACACAATTCCTGCATTCTTTCCTCCGGCTGCCCATAATCCCTCAATTGAAAACATAGTACAGCCAGCAGATCAATACAAGCAACAGGAGGACATATCTGTGGAAACCACTACTGCAAGACCTTATTACTATGCTGAAGAATTAAATCAAGAAGCTACAAGTACAGAATCACCTATTCAAGACCCCTACTCATCGGCTGAAAATACAAATACTGCTTCCTCTGAACAATTACAAGATGAATCCAGCCCTACAACAGAAACACCCGTCCAGGACGAAAACACAGATGGCTTTTTCTCTAACATGTATTCTTCTGTAGCAGACATGTGGCCTTCTTCAACTGAAGCACCGCCTCCACTGTATAACACGGAAGACTATCCAACTTATGAGAAAGAAAAAAGTGAGAAAACGGACATCGAAACAAATGAAGGCTTTTCTTTTATGAAGTACTTAATGTCTACTTATTATTCTGTTATGGGAGTCAATGAAGAAACTAAAGCTCTGTTTCCCTCTGTTGGTAAGTAAATAGTTAATTAATGATTGTCTTCTAAATTATCAGTGTAAATTATGCTATGCCCTTTGAACTTTAAAGGTGACCCAGATTTTTAACAATATGTACCTCTGAACCATGTTTGAGTGTCACATCCACCAATCATATAAATAAATTTAATAATTAACAAATAAGTAAATAATAATAAACACTTTTATGAGGTAACAGATAAAATTAATTTTGAAGATAATATTGCTATCTCTATAATATGCTATCATTTTGCTATGATGAAATTGATAAATTAAATAATACTAATGTTATCAAATTGATTGCATCAATTACATTGTGCAATATAAATGATTTCCTTAAACATTTATCTATATTCACAAAAGAGTTTGATAAACAAGATTTTATCAAGTACATCAGTGATTTCACAAATTGATAAATAAAGATAACTGTGTCTTAGTCAACTGAAGTAGTAAAGATTCTAACCATTTCATCTAAACTTGTTATTAAAAATATTTATTAGGGAATGTGACTAACTCCACCCTTTTTTATAAATGGAAAATTCTTGTTGCGTATCACTTGAGCAATGTCAGTTGTTATGACCAGGTTGCATGGACTAAAATCCAGTGTGTTCCATCAACAAGACTTTAACGGAGGGCCAGACATCACTGGTGAATAGATGCTCATGCACTCCATCTAATAATGTGGTCATGTAAAAATATAAAATACAACTCTGAACATTAGTTTCTAAATCTTTCAGGTGAGACTTGCTACACAGATGAATACTGCGATGGCACATCCAATGACGGTAGCAATAGACTACTTACCTTCTTGCTCACCACTGCCAGTTCTGTCCTCCTCTTCACACTGGGTTATTACTACATAGACAACCGGCGACAGGATGGCAGACTCATTGGACAGATTAACTCACTACAGCGAGATTTACTTTTTACTACAAAGGTATGTTTTTACTAGTGATGTCTTGATTATGGCTAGTCAGCTTTACTATTTATTTATTTATTTATTTAAGCCTTAAACCTATACATTACATTTAATATCTTATAAACTTATTTGTTAGTTTTATTAGTATCTATCCTTATTAATAAGTTAGTTTACTAGTTTCCTCTTTTTAACACGCTTATATTAGCTTCACCTGTATGTTTGTTTGTTTGTTTGTTTGTTTGTTTGTATGTAACCGACTCCTTTGGACTCGATTTTGACCCACTTTAAACGGACAGATTTAATTCAAACTTTCTACACTTGTAAAGAATCAGCGACAATATAATAATTTCATAAATTTATCTCATTATCCTGATTAGGATCGCCAGGATTAAAAAAAAACTAAAAACTAAAAAGTGAAAAATAAATATAGTTTAAAAAAACTAAAAAAAGACGCTTTTAAAGCACATCAAACTAAAAAGTGAAAAATAATTCTTATTATAACCTGAAAATAATAATAAACGAAAAATACTAGTACTATTGTAAAAAAAACCGTGGGGCGCTCTGTGCCATATTTTTCGTCTATCGAGCGACCCACGCTTTTTTTCACAATAGTACTAGTATTTTTCGTTTATTATTATTTTCAGGTTAT
The DNA here is from genome assembly GCA_905147285.1 of Hypena proboscidalis. Classification (NCBI taxonomy): domain Eukaryota; kingdom Metazoa; phylum Arthropoda; class Insecta; order Lepidoptera; family Erebidae; genus Hypena; species Hypena proboscidalis. The sequence continues at coordinate 10,193,620 of LR990132.1, forward strand.
AATAAGAATTATTTTTCACTTTTTAGTTTGATGTGCTTTAAAAGCGTGTTTTTTTAGTTTTTTTAAACTATATTTATTTTGTATAGTCCCTTTTCGGGTAAAGGCCTCCTCCAAATCTTTCCACCTTTTCTTGTCTTTTGCTATTTCAATCCTCTTTTTTCCCGCTATTTCTTTAATATCATCTTCCCATCTTATTTTTGGCCTACCAACTTTTCTCTTTCCTATGGGGCCTTTCCATTTTGTAGTTTCAATTGTCCATCTTCTGTCTGTATATCTGGCTAGGCAGCTTTACTATAAATAGCAATAATCTGGGTGACAAACAATACAAAATATAACTAGGTTTAAAATTAATTTAAAATTAAAACGATTTTAATGATCTGCCAGGCTGACTAGCCGGCCACTGTAGTATTAGCCAACTTTTTGGCAATTCGATTAATAATGCAATTAGTATTATAATTAAATTTAATATAACATAACATTACATAACATAACATAACATGACGCTAATATTACCCAGAAGAGTGTGGCAGAGATCCGGGCACAATTCCAACTCCGTGCCCGGTATAACCACTCGACCATCGAGGCAGTATAATTAAATTTGCTAAAATTTTATATACTTTGATGATTGTTTTGACTTGTTTAAGCGCCCTTTGGAACACATAGGAATACATACATGAATTGATTGTGTTTTTGATTTTTGATATACTTTCAAATTATATTTCAGGAAGTGGAAATCCTTAAAGAAGAGCTTTCCACCACAAAAAACAAGTTAGCTGGCATAGAAGACAATTCTTTTGGTATGGATGACATGGTACAATCTCTTAAAGAAGAAATCAATGAGCTTAAGGCCACTAACGACAGGTTAAGGAACTCTTTGGATGACAATGAGAAACTACTCAGGGTATCAGAGAATACTGCAGGTGAAATGCAGAATACACTGAGCGAGGTGGAGAATACTCTTAGTGAGCTCTTGGCGGAGAGAGCTAATTCTGAAGAGCAAATTGTAGAATTGAATGGTAAGGATATTTCACTTGATTTTTTTATATGATGCTACAGCAAACAAGGTTATAACCGGCTCAATGTTAATGCAATCCATTGATCCATGAGTGCATGGTTGCCGTAGTGGTTAAAGTGGTCGCCTCACCGCTTTTAACTGCGCTGGTGTTGTGGGTTTGATCCCCACACGGGTCAAATCTTTGCGTGATCCGCAAAGATTTCTTCTGACTCTGGGTGTGCTTTGTGTGTGTGAAAACGTATGTTTGAGTACAGTAGCTATTCCTAGTGCGGTAGTGGTTACAAAAAAAAATGCAATCCATTGCAACGCATAATATATCTGCAATAGAATAAGAATAACTGGTTATGTCAGTACTTACAGTTTAATAGTGTGGTAACATTATGAAAATAAATCAATTACAAAAGTCTTGCATTGTGCGTTGATCAAGATAGGAAGGAAATAATATAGTAACTTTGATTAAATAAACGTTAAATATGCGTAAAGATTTATGTGATAGGGAACTGTGGAACGAAAGTTTTTATGCAATAATTCACTGTGGTTCTCAAGGTCTGAGATATTAAATAAAATTGCATTATTTTAGTTTTTGGTATAATTTTCTGGTTATGATTTATAACTTTTGACTGATAACTGTTGAATCATAGAGTACATAAAAAAAGCAGGAGAGAATGTCACATAGAAAATGATTGAAGCACCAAAATGGCAGCGGTCTGTTTATGAGTGCGTGTGTTAGGGGTTACCAGCCATGAGAAATATTACCCACATTTTTACAATAATTTAAATAAATATTTTAGAGGTTTAGTTCTTATATTTTTTTATTTGCTGCTTTTTACCATCAAACATGATATAGGTAGTTTTATACTACCGTGGCCAAAAACCAAACAATATAAAACAACTTTATGATTGAATTTCGAAACAAAGTTGATTTTATATTTCTAGCAGTCGATGCGGGCCTGCAGCTGGAAGTTGTTTGTTTTTATTAAGGGAATATGTACAAAATTCGTTGCTCTTGGCACTCCTGACGCAAGGCAGCGAAGATGCTTTAGTGCAGCTACCCAGTTTTTGGAAAATATTTTAAAATTACGACTCCTACGGCGCTTCCTGATTCTTAGATGGTGAAGATGCTTTAGTGATATACAGGGTGTCCCAGTTTAGGACCTGGAGCCGAAATTGGATAGTAGGGTAAGTTATGGCAGAAATCAAAAAAATAAAAAACAAAAATTCTCTATTACATAAACTATCAGAAAGTGCTTGAAAACGTCAACAAAATGTACAAACCAAATAAAATATCTAAGTTAAACTAAACCAACAATCACGAAGCTTAGATTCACTTACATGCGATTTTTCAATATTTCAAATAAATATTGGCAAATAAAAAATAAAGAAAAAAATAATAATAATAAACTAAACTAAGAAATAAAAAGTTTTAGATTAAAGTACTGGTATTTATTAATTTAATACTTTATTTAAAACAATATACTATTGTTTTACCTTTTTTGGTACGGCAAAGCTGACAATGCGAATAAGTCCACCTTTTGTTTTATATACATAAATCAATTTCCTCGAAGTGTATACTGCAGACTACACTATATTTTGGTGGATACCAACTGTTATCATTTCTGCAGTTTCTAATTATTTTTATCCAATAATTTTTCCATGCGTCGTTTGCAGCAGGAAATCTATAAAACATAGAATAATAATTTATACTTAATGTATTATACTACTAAAAAATATTTACCCAAATTCAGGGTAAATGAAAATATTTATTGACTGTCAACACTGATAGTTTTGGTATATTTTTTTACGAAAACAATATAATTTCGGCAATAAGCTGAATATATTACTTGCTTACCTATGAAAAGTGATCCCCTGGTTTTTTTTTATCGAGGCGCTATGGTTTCGGCAGCTTTTCACAACACAAGACGGCATTTTTAATTATTTTACTTGAACATCCGAGCAACAGCACAGTCCAAAGCGTAATGGCGGGCGATTGACTTACTATTGTGTCAATGTGTGTGTTCTGTGTGTACGTGTGACTTACTATGGGTGCTTCAGTAAGTGTTTCAAGAGACGGAGTCCTGCCTTTTTTTATGTAGTCAATGTGTTGAATATAGAAATAATTTTATATGATACAACCTGTTTGTATATCTATCATAAGTTTCTATATTCTATTGTTAATGGTATCACAGATAATATAATACTAGTACAGATACCCAATCTCATACAAAAAATTGACGCCACCTTAAAAAAATTATTTCTGTGAGCTACTTTAATTCACTTTTTATGCCAATAGATGGCCGTACTTGTGAGTAGTCTCAACCGCGCTACCCTAACGCCATCTAGCTTTTGCAAAAGGTAACATAGGTACATGTCGTCCTTGTGTGCGTAAGAATGTGTCTGTGTGCGTGCCAAAGCTGTCAATGTTTTAGAATATTATTATCTATCTGCATTTGTGCGTGTCCGTGTCAGTATGTTACATTACCATGACGTTTGACCTTCTACAGCGCTATAACACTGCTTCATTCAAAATATCAAACGATTTTTTAATGTTTTGCGATTTAAAATGTAATGTAATTAAATAATGATTACTTTCTATTGCAATTGATTTTTATTTAGACTTATGTTAGTTGTTTCATTTTTAAGGATATACAATACAATATCATTCACCCAAGAATAAATTCATTTTAATATGATAGAGCTTTTGTTAGCACGCTTGAATGATGCACGTAGCCGTGCTATGCGCTAAACTGGTTCTCAGTGTTCCTGTCAAACTTGGTAGGTATACCACTAACAAATTGGAGCCTACCTATGCCAAGGATGTTTCAATTCATAGGTTAGGTATAAATAGCCGGGGCTACTCCCGCGAAGCAGTACTGCATTGGGCTGGCGCTTAAGCGGTTACGGCGGAGCGCGGCGACACGGCGCGGCGGCGCGGCGCGGCGGAGCGCTGCGGTCTTCCAACCCCTAGCCATAACAGATCGCCGCGCTTAGAACATTCACAGTTCGCGCGCTGTAATAAGTTTCAATTTTGCGTGCAAGACTAGTATTATATTATCTGTGGTGCAAGTGGGTACCTCAGGCGAGGTGTAGGTATAATTTTTACATAAAATAAACTTGACTTTCGTTAGGGAGTGAATCTTCTGTTGTTCCCAAGGACGATATAATATCTATTAATTAACGTTGTTACTTATTTTGCCTATAGGTACCTACTTCAAATAATAATTTCAAGTAACTATTTCAACATTAATGTAAAGACAATTTAAACGTCTTAAGTCAATAAAAGAGTTGCTAAAGAAAGTAGGTAATCTTAATTTATTTCTGGTAAAGTTTGATCGAAAAATTTAAAATCTGTTTATAAAAACGTGCAATCATGTTTGCTTAGCATTGTTCCTACAACTGTCTTCGTTCGCAAAAACGTATTTTTGTAGCAATCTTATTATAGAAATTCTTAGCTAGACTAAGATTGCTTTGAAGGAAGAAGACAAGGGAGGTTTTAGTCATATCACTCAGTACAAAAAACATGTATGTAAATACCCACTAGTTATATAATATCATTGCCCACTAGTGTATCTAGGGGTGCGCTTTGTTTTTCATAAAAAAATTTCTTCATAAAATCGCAATTATTTTCCGAATTTGTTATTAATAACATTTTTCTTTATACTCATTGGCATTCATAATATTGTTTTTCATTCACATCTTTATCCTATTATTTTCTTATATTATAGTTTTTCTTAATGATACCGATCATTCTTTTCAACTCCTAATTATTTTTATTCATACATTTGTTTGTTCCTTTTAATTAATTAAATTCTTCATTTTGAGTGTTACGTTATTTACTCTATTGATATCCATAATGTCAATATAAATATATTAATTATTTATTTATTTAATTGTAAAAAGATCTGAAAAACATCTCACATAAAATATCCACAAGAGCACACAAACAATCCGAAAACTTCTACCGAAGTGAAGGAAACACGCGCAGCCCGTTTATTTGTAAATAAACATTGCAGAAAAACGTTTTGTTTCTGTTCGAAGTACATCACATGACAATTGATATCTATATTATTTTAGATTATAAAAAAATAAAATACATATAATATGATTACTTACATTATTAGAAAAACATGTATTTATTATATAATTTAAAAAGTTCGATGATGATTTTATATCTTACTACTATTGGAAGGCAATCGTAGACTCAAAACTAAACGCGTCATCGTAAGTGAATGTCCAATAATTTAGCATGCTGAGTGACAAAAGCGTCGAACTCCAATTTGTTTATAACTCAATATACACTCACACACTCATACAATGTTAAAATAAAATTGAAATAAGCGCCATCTATTAGCCACAAATAACCTAACCGCATGAATTTTTTACATTTTGTGCCGTATCCAAAGACGGCGACTTAGGAGTTAAAGACATAGATTTCTTTTTTCTCTCAAATCACTTTGAAATAATTGAAGAATGCTTTTAACGTTTTATATATACGTGCTTTATTTTTTAAAAATCATATTTTGGTCAAAAGTTGAACAATAGCGTTTATAACAATTTATTATTTTTGCATTGCTATACATAACGCCATCTATGGAAATTTTTAAGAAGTAAAAATCTAATGTTCCTAATGATACCCCATGATGGTATTGACAACGTTCGTTTATCTGTTGTCATCTATGTGATCGGGAAAATATAGAAGTTTGTTTTGTGCACAGAAAATCTCTTTTATTCACAATTAAATCCCTCGTAAATCCTAAAACCTCAACAGGTTATGGGCCCAGGAAGACTCTGTTACAGGTGAAATTGAAGATCAGTGGAAAACAAAACATACAGAATTTAGAATTCCTACCAAGGAGCAACGAAACAATGGACGCGCGATCAATGAGTATGGAAAAATTTGACGGCAACAATTTTCGGCAGTGGAAATTTCAGATGAAGTGTGCTTTAAAGGCAAAAGGTATCGACATAAATGAGCCAAAGCCTGCGGAAGGCAGTTCGACGTGGTTGAAAAATGATGGGATGGCCATGTTTATTTTAACATCAAGCATGGACCTGAAGCAGATCACCCTTGTGGAAAACTGCGAAACTGCAAAGGAAATTATGATAAAATTAGAATCAATTTATGAACAAAAGAGTGAATTAAACAAAATGATTATTCAAGAGCGATTTTATCAGTACAAAATGTCATCAAATGATTCCATCGCACAACATATTTCCAAAATAGAGAATTTAGCCAAGCAGTTAATAGAAAGTGGTGAAGTTGTAAGTGAATCAGCTATAATGACTAAGATACTCGGAACTCTGCCACCCAAGTATAGAACTCTCCGTCAAGCATGGTTATCTCTGGATCCTGCAAAGCAGAATATTATAAATCTAACTGCTTGATTGCTGGATGAGGAAGCAAGTCTAGCATGCGAGGAAGAGCAAGAAACAGCTTTATTAGTGTCTAAATTCAAAGGAAAAGGACAACCTAAGCTGAATGAGCAAAGTGGTGCTGGCTCTAAAGAAAACAACAATGGGAAGCATCGTTTTGAATGCTATAATTGTGGTAAAAGAGGGCATTTTGCTAAAGAATGTCGTGGCCCAAAGAAGTACACAAAGAAGCCCGATAATATGATGGCATTTAATGTTGAAAACTCAAGTATGTTAACTTATGACAATATTTGGATTTTGGATAGTGGTGCTTCGGCACATATAACCTATAGAAAAGACATCTTCTTTGAATTAGAAGAATGTATTCAAAAGACATTAACCCTCGGTAATGAACATTTAATTGAAGTATGTGGAATTGGAAAAATAATGATCGAAAGATTTGTAAACGGAAAGTGGCATTCAAGTATGTTGCAGAATGTACTTTATGTTCCAAGTTTAAAAAGAAATTTGCTCTCGGAGGGTGTAATAATGCGACAAGGTTATTCAATTGTAAAAGAAAGAAATAGTGCATTTATTTATTTGAACAAGGAATTGGTAATGAGTGCACAAATTAAGACAAACAATTTGTGTGAATTGAATATCAAAACTGTAGCTCCTGCAAAATGTAACATAGTGCAAAACAGTATTGACATCAAGAAATGGCATGAAAGACTAGGCCACATCAATTTGAAAGAAATTAAAAAGATGAATATAAGCAATGTGGTTGAAGGTTTGAAAATAGAAGGTGACATTGAACAGAAATTTACCTGTGAAGCATGTGCTTATGGTAAACAGCATCGCCTACCATTTCAACAATCTTCTAGAGGTGAAATTCAGCCAGGTGATCTTGTATACAGTGATGTGTGTGGGCCGATGAGTCACACATCAGTTCAAGGTATGCGCTATTTTGTATTGTTTAAAGATGCAAAGACAAGTTACAAGTGTGTAAATTTCTTAAGAAATAAGTGTGATGTCTTGGAGTATTTTAAAATATATAATGATATGATAAAGAATAAATACATGCACAGTGTGAAGACTTTACATACTGACAATGGAGGTGAGTATGTTAACAATGCATTTAAAGAATACATGGAAAGAGAAGGCATAATGCATGAATGTACTGCTCCTTATACGCCTCAGCAAAATGGACGGGCTGAGAGGGAGGTGAGAACTATTGTTGAGAGTGCTCGCTCAATGCTATATGCTAAAGATATACCATTATCTTTGTGGGCTGAAGCAGTTAATACTGCTGTGTATTTACTCAACAGAACCTCGTCAAGTCAATCTTCTAATATAACACCTTTCGATTCATGGACAGGTGTCAAGCCGCAGTTGAGTCATGTGCGGGTGTTTGGTAGCAAAGGGCATGTACACATTCCTGTACAATCAAGAAATAAAATAGATAAGAAGAGTGAACTGATGATATTAGTTGGATATGATTGCCAAAACTATAGAATGTTCAATACTCAAACCAAACAAATAAAAATATTACGAAATGTAATCTTTGACGAAGATAAGGTTCCAGAAATAAGAAGTAATATAGCAAACATTTTCTTAGAAGAAGAAGGAATTAAAGACAATAATATTGAAGAAAATAGACAAGAAAGTGAAGATGCTATATCGGAAGGAAATTCAGATGAAAGTCTGGTTAGCTGTCAGGATTCTGATGATCCCACTTATGAACCTTCACAGGAAATAGGAGATCTAGAAGAAAGACAAATTAATTTAAGACCCCGAGTCAATAGAAATATTGAAGCTAACTCTGTAGAATTTACACTTTCATCTACATATGAAGAAGCAATGATGAATCCTCAAAAGAATCATTGGTCCAAAGCTGTGAATGTGGAACTTGAAGTTCTTGATGATAATAACACTTGGACAGCTGTAAAAAGAGCTAATCAAACAACGCTAACTGAAAATGGAGATATCATAAGAGACAAAGCTCGTTTATGTGCAAGAGGATTTAATCAAAGTAAACATAAAGATGTGAAATATTATTTTAAAAGAAAAATATTGAAGAAGACTCAATAAAAATAAAATATGTTTCTAGTTCAAATCAATTGGTGGACATTTTAACTAAAGCATTACCAGTTGCAATGTTTACACGTTTATGAGGCCAATTGATATTTAAAGTTTGAAATGTTATATTTAGCCGTATATAATATTGTTTTTGTTACTAGTAGTTTCTTCAATGAATTTAAAATAATATAGCTTAAGAAAAATAAAATTATAGAGAGGGTGTTGAATATAGAAATAATTTTATATGATACAACCTGTTTGTATATCTATCATAAGTTTCTATATTCTATTGTTAATGGTATTGACAACGTTCGTTTGTCTGTTGTCATCTATGTGATCGGGAAAATATAGAAGTTTGTTTTGTGCACAGAAAATCTCTTTTATTCACAATTAAATCCCTCGTAAATCCTAAAACCTCAACAGATATTTAGAGTGAGGATTCGTGTTTTTTTTATTGGTTATTTTGTCATGATTATATTGTAATAGTTTCGGCGAAACTTACGAGACTTACATCCTATGTAATTGACGAATGTGAGGTGATCCATACTAAGCGATGAAAACTAGGCATTTTTATGGAGTTGTGTGTCGCTCACCTAGGACAATGACCTAGAAAAAAAGTATGCAAATAATATTCACAATTCGAAGGTTTTTGTCATTATTAAAATATTAATATCAATATTGTTTTATTCTTCAGGTAAAATTCAAGCATTTGAAGAGGAATTAATTTCAGTCAGTCGAGACCGAGATAATTTTCAATTGAAGTATGTATCGGCTGAGAGTGCTTTAGACGAATTTAAGAAACAGAAAAAACAATTAGAAGATGTCAATGAACAATTAACAGAAGCGAAGAATATTATAGAATTACAGAAACATGAAATTGAAGCATTAAAGGTAAGTGATATACAAGCGATATATATTTATTATTTATATTTATTTTATTTATTAATTTCTTTCAAAATCAACTTTTAAGTAATACAGCTTGGCAAGATAGAATAGAATATAATTAATCTCTTCTCTCATTGTGAGATTTACTATGATATACTATTATTTATTTTTTTCTATAACCGCAATAATTTAATTTCAGGATGCCATCAAGGAAATAAAGGGTGGAATGCCTTCAAACGTAGACGTGGCCTCTCTCATTGACCACACGGAGATTAAAGCAAAGCTATCCAAAGCTTTGCAAGAGAAAAAATCTTTTGAAAGTAAATATGATGTAAGTTTTCAAAATCTAATTTTTCTTTAACCAAAACCATTAATAGCAGTTTAAAATCAAAATCTAATGTTAATAATTTAGCAACATGAAATCGCAAACTATTTTTACTTACCATATTTATTGTAAACAAAGAGATTGATACATCTCAAAAATATTTAAAAAACTCGTTACAACTAATATACATGGTGAATACCACGTAATGTCTTATATTTAGTTAGAAAATAACCACGTTAAGACCCAATTTCACAGGTGTTAGATGAGCTTATTGGCAAGATAGGCATATTTATTACACACTTAAGTGAAAGTGACAGTTGTGTTTTTTTTTTCAGTGTAACTTGTGTCACTTTTAAATTCGGTTAGGTTATATTTTATGGGTCGGATTAGATCTATATGGAAACTCTGAAACTGGGCCTTAGTCTCAAAACTTATATCAAGGATTGATATTGTTAACTTAGATAGAGTGGTCTTATGTTCTGATATATTTTCATAATTAAATACTCTTATACCTTATCCTTTATAGATAGAACAAAAAGAAAAGAGTCGCTTGGCCGAAGAACTGCAAACTACTCAAGAAACCTTGCACACTACGAGTCAGAACGCCACTGAGGCGCTCACGAGGCTAGATGTATTAGGCAAATACTTCCAAGAAAGAGAGAGCGAACTTCTCAAGTGAGTACATGATTCTAAAGTTACATAATATTATTACATACACACTGCATTCAACGCTCTCCTGGATGCCTACCCTGACTGTGATTTGTTTGCATGGCCAAATGTTTTTACAGTGTGTTTGCGGTTTTGTGAAAAAGATGGATGAATTATTTATGTATTTATGTTCCTTTAAATTATATTGTCTTTGTTTGTCTTTAATCATTGTAATTGGAGTAATAACCGTTTTAATTAATATTTAAATAAATAAATAAATAACATCACGGTGATATTACACAGATAGATGTGGCACTAGTGTGTAACACCCATATTTGAACTGTTATGTTTAGATAGGGAATGAGTTGTTTTTGTGGCCTGTTTAGGCGTCAGGATGTCATTTATGCGTAAAGATAAATTGGACATTTACACAATGGGTACAATACCAACTTTGTGCTGCTATTGAGATTGCCTGACGGAAAAATACTTTTGTCCGTTTCGGCTACAAACTCAAGAGCTCATGGTGAGCGGTTGCAAATTATACCGCCAGACCAAAAGGCAATTTATATGCTTTTAACATTCCATCCATAGAGCAAAAAAAAATTGGTGATGTATTTTAAAGCGGTCAAGAGTTACCAACATTTTAATTTACTTATGTTTTTCAGAGAACTGAGCGCCAAAGAATCGTTGTACCTAAGCAAGCAAGGTGAATCAGCTAGTACAGTAGAAAAAATAGAACTTCTGCAAGAAGAAGTGCAGAGATTTAAGTAAGTTGTCCTGTATTTCTCATATCCTCCAAGAAAACATTATTCTGAAAGCATTAAATTGTCTAAAAAGAATATACCTTCTCAACACATGAAATGTTTTACTAATAAGGGCAGGAAGAAGGCGCGGCGTGTTACGACGCATCGCATTGCTGCCGCACAAATCGTAAACGCCCTAAACCACAATTTACGGTTTCAAGAAAAACATGCAATAAATTTATTTCGCAAAATATTTTTTTTGCCTTTCTTATTAACTATTAGAAAAGCAAGCAAACATATATACCTAGAAACAAACGAATTTTTGATTCTTATAGATATTAATATTAGCATCTCAAATATTGAAAAATAATCATTGTCTCAGAAGGCACTTACTGCGTATACGATTTGTATGGCAGATTGAATGTCGATCGCGCGGGCGTCTACGGCGTAACTTGCCGTGTGCTCCAAACCTTGCTATACCGTTTCCACCTGGTGACAAAAACCGTGATAGCCATTAAATCTCATATTCCAAGCCTCGACGATATATTATTATTCTGTATTATTTATATTTTATAATCTCCATTGTCATTATCATGACGTTTCTTTTTACTGTATTTTTCTTTTTTTTTCTTTAATTAACGCACCAACAACTGACCATAACTTTGCTCATTACTTACTTGTCCATCCTAAGGTTGCCTGTAAGAAATTGCTTATAGCGATAAGGCCGCCCATTGTGCAACTTAATTTTTGTGCATTTGTTTACATCATAAACTTCTTTGTTAATATTGGTGTACAATAAAGATTACTCTATCTATCTACATCAAAGCAATACTAACGGAAATTAAATTCCACAGAGAGAAATGCGACGCTCTAACACTGGAGCTGGCCGAGCAGGAGTCGTCGCGTCGCCTGGCGCTGAGCGCGGTGGAGGCGCGGGCGCACGCGGCGTGGCTGGACGCCCGCGGCGCGCGGCGGGAAGCTGACGCCGCGAGAGACGACGCCGCCGCGCTGCGACGCAAGCTCGCGGCCATCTCCCTGGCTGACGGCGCCGTGTCTCCGCATCATAGTATGTGTTTTGTATTCTTAATCATATTCCGGTTTCATGATACTTTAGACTTCTTCTTTGCGAGTCAATGGCAAAACACATGGAAATGCATGATATTTAAATTTTGTTTGACCAAAACTTTGCCACAATATTATCGGTGGCGCTCCACAGGTCGTCTATGGTACAGGTGGAGGGACATAAGGGGCATGTTAGAAGGTGAGCCATCGTTTGGGGACTGACACCGCATTCACAATCAAGTCTGCATAACCCCACCTCGCTAAGTTTAGACTAAAAACTCACGACGCAATTCCAAGTATTCAAGTCAAGTCTTTATTGCACTCCAAAATGCTGTAATGGTCTTATAAATAGGTACAGTGTCAATTATGGACCCTGACGGGCACGGCAAAGGGAGAAAAAAGAAGATGAAGCAGCTCTTTGTGTTTATATAAAAAATATTTAAATTTTAAGATAGTATCTTACAATTTTATATTATTTTATTATTTTTTTTGGCTTTAAATACATAAATATCATAATTATCATTTCCACGTCCGCAACGATAGACGAACTCCCGTTTTATTTTAAAACTCATGAAATCGGAGTTCTGTTGCGGGTAATCGAGACGGACGGTTGCAATACGAGCTGTTAACAAAATTGACCGCAAACTAACCACAGAGCGTGCGGTGCCCCTTAATATCTATTATATTCGGTTTTTCGTATTTTTTGTTATAGCGGTTATAGTTTTACATCAACTGTGAAAATTTCAACTGATGGTTTATGAGATACAGCCTGGTGACAGACGGACAGCAAAGTCATAGTAATAGAGTTCCTTACGGAATTCCTCCGGGGTTTTTACCCTTTGGGTACAAACCCTAAAAATGGTTGAACGAAATACGTTAGTAGTTAGTACTTCAGTTAACGCGCTTGCACATAGGCCCTACCGCTATCACATTAGATAAGATTCTTTATTTTTCTGAAGATACAGTAAAGTTCATGTCTAAACATAATCATAAGTCGCCGTACATTCTGCCTTGCGGCATACAAATTTAAAGCCTATAGCAAAATTTTGCATGCAGATAAATCTCTTAAATTAAATACTAAACATACGCATTTTAAAATTGTTGTTTACTTAGCAATAACCTTAAAAAAATATTTATGTATAAATAAAATATAGCCTAGGTCAAAATATTGTGTAGCAACATGTAGGAAGACTATGTTGGTTGTTACTAATTTTTTTTTTTTAAACTATTACTACTCGCACTAGGAATACCTCCTATGTTGCGGGGGTGTTCACAAACATAAATTTCACACACACAAAGCACACGTAGAACAAATTCCAAACTATATAAAACAGTTGAACATAACTCTCTTCAAGAGACATCTAAAAAAATTACTGATTCAAAGATCCTACTACAGTGTAACAGAGTTTTTAACCGATTCTTCGACTTCTTAATACTTACGGTTAAGACAATGCCTTACATGGTGGCTATAATTATAATAATATGGTTCAATGCATGATTATTGTAATATTAATAATCTCGTTCTTATTGTATTTCTTTTGACTAATATTATTTAATCATTATTATTAACTTTTCATTAAATTTTATAATATTTTTTTTATTAAACTTGAGTACTATTGTATAACTGATGGATTTTTCCGTTCCTTAATTGTTTGTGCTTTTTACAATTACATAATGAAATTATGACCTTGAACTTTTAAGTTATTTTATAAATCGATAATTTTAAGCTTTCAATTTATTTTATGGACTGATGCTAATTTTCAAATATTATTGTATAAACTTTTAAATTATATTATCTAAATTTATTCTTAATAATTTGTATATTTTCTTCAATATTGACTATTATATAAATTGTTATTGTGATTCTGATATAAAGTTAAATGAAACTATCATACTTACTACCTTATTACATTTTGTACGCCTAATATGGCAAAACATGTAGCACTATGTAAAACTAATATTATCTATCCTGCATGCAAGCTTATATCTTGTACTGTACACACGTGTTTTACAAAATAAATATCTTTATCTTTATCTTTATCTAAATCTTTGCGAATCACACAAATATTTGTCCCGTGGGGGTCGAACCCACAACACCAGCGCAGTGGAGAGCGGCGAGGCGACACCTTTAACCACTACGCCAACCGTGCACTCTAATTTGCATTTAAGTGTGCAATCACAACGGTCATGCTGGTACACGATAGTATCTATCGAATTTACGTTAAGGACACTTTGTTATTGCTGCATACAAGATTGTTTGCATACTTGTTTATTGCCAGCTGTCTCATTGATATTATTAATTATTTAGTTCCAGTCGCTGTTATGTTTAAAAACCGACTAAGTGCGATTCGGGCATACGCACGAAGATTTCCTTATCATTTATCTTCAAAAAAAGCGGTGGTTTAGAAGCCACCCTTAAATATTAATTTTATTTTATTTTAATTATTTATTTCTAAAGTAAATATATTAATAAATAATTTAAAAAACCATCTGTGAAAATTTCAACAAGTCAAGAGTCATCGCGGGCCCGGTGACCAATTTAGAGCAAAAAACAGCAAATAATCGCAGTTCTTGTAAAAAAGGAACCCACCTATAATATTAATTATATTAGTTTTTTAGTATTAGTTGTTATAGCGTCAACAGTATTACATCATCTGTGAAACTGACTAGCTATAACGGTTAATGAGATACAGCCTGGTCAAAGACCGGAAGACAGCCAGAGAATGTATGGACTTATGATCAAAATTAACCAAATGTTCACGCAAGTAGAAGTCGGGTATAATACAATTGTTAATAGCTATACCTACAAGTACAAAACTTTAATTGTCTACCTTCCTTACATTAAATTATTAATATCACACCATATTTGTGTAACAGAAGTGGTATCACCTCTCGAGAACGTGGAGAACCCCGTGATCCCGCCGCCATTGCCACCAATGTTCCTACCACCACCGCTGCTGCCGCCGCTGCCGCGTCCGCCACCACTTGGCCGATTGCCCTCACCAGGCCCACCAAGGTATTATTTGTGTAATATTTTACGAATTGTACCCGCTAGATGGCGTTAGGCTCACCCCACAGATATAGATCTACATAGATAACGCAAGTATCACGATTTGTATTGAAACCAAGCGTGCCGACTTTTTAATACCTATTGTGACGTCACAGCTGAAATTTAGTGACGGGAAATCCAAACCGATTCAAAGACACCGATGCCGCCGATGCAGTACGATTCAAACGATTCAACTGGAGCCGTCCGCTATGATTTTCTCTAACAAAAGACGCGCGTGGACTGAAGTTAGCGGCGATCAACCTTGACGCTTGGTCGGGGTTCGGACACGCGGAGTACATGCATTTGCGTTATCTATGTAGATCTATATCTGTGGCTCACCCCATTTCTCATGAGACCTAAAACATAACAGGTGAAATGTGGGTGTTGTACACCTCTGCCACACCCGTCTGGGTCATATAGGCGTGATGTTATGTCATGTTGTTTTCTGACAGAGGAAGCTAAAATAACTAACATTAGAATGGTGATTGTCTACCCCTATCTTCTTTTCAAAAAGCGAATTGAAGTTGTGACCCCTTTGAAAACATATCATGGGCATGCTTGTCTCTGGATTTGATACCATCAATCATATTCTCTGTGGCTTAAAATGTATACATTTTTTTTCGGTTTGTGAACGTGAAATAGTAAAGAAAACATTATATTTATTTAACTTTTTGCACTTAAAAATAGAATACACTTAAAAATCTGACAACTTTATTATATTTATTTTTGACTATATTTGACAAATAACTCGGACTTGTTTATTAAAGTTAATTTGGATGTATGTCGTAATTAAAATTGACATATACTATGCAGTAATATAATTATACAGGGTTATTGAGTAAGTCGACCTAGATCCGTTAAGGGGTGGTAGTTCCCATCATTTCTGACTGATCTGACTATGAAACACCCCACCCTAAACCTAACCGTTTTCGAGATATTGGACTTAGAAGGTTTTTTTAAAAAATATCCCGATTTCTTAACTATAGCCTATTTTTTTTGTATCCTATGCCTTTTATTTTTTTTTAATTCTGATTTTTGTGTGCCAGATAAGTTTGTTTATAATTCTCAACCCAAAAAGTGCAAGTATCTGAACCAATGGGATCGTAGTAGACGATTGATACCGTAAAAAAGTAATTAATTTGAAAAAAAAAAATTGTTTCTTTTAGTAATATTTAAAAAAAAATCTATGGCGTTAGTTCTGCAGATGTTTTAAATAATATCTACGTTCCATTAGCTATCCAACAAGGTATCACAAGCTAGGGTCTTATCACAATTCATAGAAAAAAAATCGATAAAAGGCTCCCAGGTAGTAAAAAAAAACAATGGTACTTAAGATTAAACTTCTCTTTTGGGCCAGGAAACGAAATAAAACAATACAAATAATTATTAAACAACATTTATTTAAATTTATAAATCTTGTTCTACATGGCCGCCTCTGTTTCGCACACACACTCTCATTCGGTGTCTTAGTCCGCTTTTAACTACTACAGTCGTTAAGTCTCTTCGAATTTCGTCAGCAGCCTCAATAATCTTCTGTCTTAATATGTCAATAGTTTCAATTGGATTATTCTCATTGTAGACTAATGTCTTCATGTGTCCCCACACATAAAAATCCATGGGAGTCAGGTCAGGACTTCTTGCTGGCCACGGTATGGGTCCACCTCTTCCGATCCACCTATTAGGATACTCGTTGTCTAGCCATTCCCTGACCCCTCTTCTGTAATGTGCAGGGCAACCGTCGTGTTGGAACTTCATGTTTCTAATCAGATTTAGGGGTAAATCCTCTAATAAATTTGGTAACTCTTCTCTTAGAAAATGTTCGTAAAATTCTCCGTTTAAATTATCAGGTAGAAAGAAGGGCCCAATTAATTTGTTTGCTATGATTCCCATCCAGACATTTAAACTAAATCTTCTTTGTGCGGCTTTTGTCCTCTTCTGGTTAGGATTTTTTTGCGCTTTTGAGGCCCAATAATGAGCGTTGTGGTAATTTGTAATTCCATCTTTATCAAATTTTGATTCATCTGTCCACAAGATTTGTTTTAAAAATGCTGGGTCTTCTAAATCTCCATGAAGCATAAATCTACAAAAGTCTAACCTCCTCACTGGATCTCCCTCTTCGATAACATGTACTGGCGTGTAGTGATAGGGGTAGAGGCCTGCAGTATTCACCGTAAACCACACTTTCCACTGCGAGAGTCCAAGTTCTCGGGCAACAGCATTAGTTGAAGTAGTTGGATCCGCTCTAAACCGTTGAACTATTTGATTATCTTCATCTTCATCATCAACAATGATCCGTGGTCGGCCTAGGTCTGCTCGACGCCTTAAAACAGAGCCAGTCTCTCTGAGTCGCCGGTAAGCGCCGTCAAAGACAGTGACATCCGGTATTCGGCGGCCGGGATAACGTGCAATGTATTCGTCACGAGCTCGTGCAGAAACACCATTGCAGTACCCATAACAAAGTAGAATATCCGCGTATTCCTCGTTCGTGAAGGTTGCCATCTTCAACAGTTCCAATTCAGAAGCACAATTCAAAGTCCAGTTAACAAGCACAGTCACAGTTTGTAGGAAACAGTCCAAAAATACAAGCCAAGTCGGGTAAGAAATGAAGAGCACTAAATATCGCATCTACTACGGACGAATCACGGAAGCAGACTAAAACGAAACAATAACAACAAATTGGCCGGGATTATTTTATCTCGCTTGCACCTGGTCAGTTTGTCCCGCTCGCACGCACCACAGCTCCGTGGAAGAACAATAGGACCAAAGAACCCAAATTTGTACTGCTACCTGAGAGCCTTTTATCGATTTTTTTTCTATGAATTGTGATAAGACCCTAGCTTGTGATACCTTGTTGGATAGCTAATGGAACGTAGATATTATTTAAAACATCTGCAGAACTAACGCCATAGATTTTTTTTTAAATATTACTAAAAGAAACAATTTTTTTTTTCAAATTAATTACTTTTTTACGGTATCAATCGTCTACTACGATCCCATTGGTTCAGATACTTGCACTTTTTGGGTTGAGAATTATAAACAAACTTATCTGGCACACAAAAATCAGAATTAAAAAAAAATAAAAGGCATAGGATACAAAAAAAATAGGCTATAGTTAAGAAATCGGGATATTTTTTAAAAAAACCTTCTAAGTCCAATATCTCGAAAACGGTTAGGTTTAGGGTGGGGTGTTTCATAGTCAGATCAGTCAGAAATGATGGGAACTACCACCTCTTAACGGATCTAGGTCGACTTACCCAATAACCCTGTATAAGTGGATATTGGAAAACATGACGTGTAAATTGACTTTATAAAATTAAATGAATATGAATAGTACATAGGCGGACTTGATGCCTGATGGCAATCTCTTACAGTCAACCTAGGGTGGTGCAGAGATGAGCATGGGTAGGTGCAGTTCAGAAAGAAGAATAATTATTGATATTCAAATAGAAGAAGTACATATTATACAAAACACGTGTATGTATCAATACATACCAAGATACGTAATATCTATATATATAAAAGAAAGTCGTGTTAGTTACACCATTTATAACTCAAGAACGGCTGAACCGATTTGGCTGAAAATTGGTGGGGAGGTAGCTTAGAACCGGGAGAAGGACATAGGATACTTTTAAAATATTTTCGAGGGCAAAATTTTATCGAGGGCGAAGCCGCGCGGGGCAGCTAGTTTAAAATAAAAATAAAATATTTAATAACATATATAAAAACATGCATTTATAAATAAAATAATAATAATATATACAAATACAGATTAGCCTTACAAGAGGAGGTGATAATTATATAAGGTAAATAAGATACATTATAATGATGAACATTCTATCTTCACTATACGTTACACAGTTATATATGTGCTTTAAAAACAATATTCTATATATTCTGAGGCAACACGTTCTCGAAATGCTGGCTTATATTTCGGCCAGCGACTTAGTATCGCAATACAACGCGGTAATGCTGCCAGCATTTTGGGAACGAGGCCTAATTTAAGATCCTATAATAGTATGTATATTTTTCTGTTAATAAAGAACATTTTTATATATTTTTAGATACAGCGATAGGCGCTACTCACCGGACAGCCGCTACTCGCCCGAAAGCCGCTACTCGCCTGAGAGCCGCTACTCGCCCGAGACTGTGCGGTATTCGCCCGAGAGCCGGTACTCTCCTCGGTCGAGACGCTCGCCCTACTCACCCAGGTCGAGACGGCGATCGAGATCCAGGGAAAGGTATGTTATTCTTTTACTACTTGTCCAAAAGTCACATCTGGGGGGAGAGTAGCTTGTCTGCCCAGACAGTTGCTTTAGTTGATTGTAAGTCGCTCTTGCCCGAACACGTCACGAGCCTGCCTTATTCTAACCGAGGTGGGGCACTGGTGACCCGTAACACAAGTTTTATTTAAACCTACATCAGGCACCAGTCTCTAAAATAAATTAAATAGTTTTATTTTATTTCATTTATTGAGGGATAATAAACAGCTACAATATATATATTTATAACAATGTTTAGTTGTATAGGATGTTGACAATATTGCAGCCCACTGCATTATCCTCAGATTGACAACAAAAATAAGCAAATAATTATTTAATATTTGTTAATTAATTAATATCAGGCACCGCAGTCTCTAAAAAGTCTTATTATTAAAATGTATTATTTCAAAATTTTGTCTATTTTATTTTATTTCGTTTGTTTTAAAATTTGATTTTTTATTTATGTTGATACCTTCGTATACCCGTCCGTTTTCTTCAATATCAGCTGTGCTGGCTTAAAAACACTGTAACATATGCCTGAGATGGAGCCAAAAATCTAAATATCTTACTTTTTATATTTATTCATTGATTGTTACCCTGTACACTGCTGTATTAAGTAAGTTTTATTATTATTGCAATAAATACGTTCCTTTCTTTCTTTCTTCTATAATATTTTGTACGGTGTCTCAGCCTTATGCTGTCATGATTTTATGTGTAATGTTAATCGCAATTCAGTACAACAAGAAAGGGCAACAACAGTAACTCAAGATAAACATCTTTATTTGTACAGTTCACTGAACCGCGATACAGCACGACCGGCGATAACGGCTAACAACAAAGCTTGAACATAAATTCACATAAACGCGTCACGACACGTTTAAACCGTGTTGATTATATCTTGAACTCTTCGCGTTAATATTGCCTAGTTGCGTGGAATTATAAAAAAAACAGTAATTAACTGCCTCGATGGTTTAGTGGTTAGCGTATCTGCCTCTCACCGCGAGGTCTCGGGTTCGATTCCCGGGTCGGACAAAGTGTTATTTTTAAACTTTCCGTCTAAAAAATCATATTACTAGCACAGAGATGGAATTGTCCCAGTGGATGGCGATCGGCTCACCTGCTATTTATATATTTGATTAATTATGGATCTCCAACAAGAGCTATACACAGTATAGACATATAACAAACACAATAAAACATTTTAGTGTATTCTCTCAATTATAGGAGATCACAGCTCACAAACATTAGATAAAAAGTTCAAGAATAAAATTAAAATAAAAAATACATATTATGAGATCAAAACATAGAATTACAATTTAGAAAGAAAGTATAATTATTTTTTAACAGGACGTTATTTTACTTGAGGTTCGAAAAACAATAAATAAAGTTATCAAAAAAAAAAAAATATTTATATTTTTTGTTTATCTATATAAACACAACAGGTGAAATATGGATGTCGTGCACCTCTGCCACACCCTTCTGGGTTATATAAACGTGATGTTATGTTATGTTATGTTATGTTCTAATAAAATAATTATTTTATGTAAATTTCACATTTATTTTGGCAAATACAATCTATAAGATTGATAAATAGAATTTTATGATTTCTAAGATTTGAGATATTATGTTGCTATTCAATAGAAGATTAAGATAATTCAAACAAAGTAATATTTGCTGTACATATCTTGGCAATGACTAATGCAACTATGTCAATAGTTTCTATAAACATCATAAACGTGGTGTCGCAAATGCTTGTATTGCATTTAATGATAGCCTTTTACTGGATGCAAAGAGGTTAGATCTAGTTTTTCCAGTTTAAAACATTCTTATACACATACGACAAATAAACTGCATCATAGTGTAGGGATACTTTCAAATGAATACTTTTTTTATATTTCTACACGCTGACCCGACGGACATTGTCCTGTCTAACTATGCATACATTCTCTGTGACGATATTTGCAGCACGCATTATGTCAATGTTATGTCAAACACCATAAAGGTACATTCAAAAAGTTCATATTGTCAAAAGCGCTAAGGTTACTAAAATGGCTATTAAAAAATAGGGATTGGTGATAAAAGGGTAAAAATTTAGGGTTATAATAATATGTATTTTGCTTGCGATTAGGTATACAAGCATACTACATTTTCAATCACATCTCTATTGGCCAGTCAAACAAGAAAGCAATTTTAAAATCTCTTTAATTTCTTCTACCATTAACACTTTTTATTGATACCTAGGTACGAGGAAAGCCGCGAGATCGTCCGGGGATCAAGAACTCGCAACGGCCCTGGAGACACAGAAACAGAATACAACTCCGAAAGTCCTTCAAGAGAGCCCCGCCGGCACAGTCCGCCGAGGGAGCCTCGTAGACACAGCCCTTCCAGAGAACCGCGCAGGCGTGGTAGATACTCAAGACATTCAGGTAAAATATACTTATAAAGTTTTTCTTTTAAAATCAAAGAGCACTTGATCAATATGGAGATGAAATGTATGTCTGCCAAAACTCGCGGCGGAGTGGAGGGGGTAGCGCATCTATGATTTAACAGCTAGTTTTATATGACGTGCAAGACCGCTCTGCCACATTTGGCAGTGGGGGGACGCCTGACAATGACTAGACTTTTTGGTTTAATTATCTAAGTTGTAAAACGATAAATGGTGAAAGACTGGTGAACGAACTCGTGGGTGGTACCTCTTCTTAGGCTGTAGTTATCACTAACTATCAAATGGACTACAAACGTCTTATAATGAAACGCCTTCAATAATAATAATGAGACGAGTCATTATCGAAAGAAAATATTCCTTAAACTCGTTATTATTATTTTATGTGATACTGATAAATGCTTTTTATCGCTTCCAGGACCAAGCTCAGGGTCGGGTTGTTCATCAGAATCGGACAAATGAAACATCTCCAGGTATCAATAGGTTACTATGCAATACACCATGTATTTTTGATGCCAAATCGGTTGCGGTGGTTACGTATTAGTGGAAAATAAACAGTTAAAACTTATGACGTGCGGCTAAACAGTTTGTGGGTAGTTTTCTTTTTATTCCGTTTTTTGTATGTTTCGTACTGAGCTATTTGATGCAGAGGACTTATATGTATCGTGTTATAGTATAGTCGACAAAGTTATTTTGGACTATGACGTAGTTATCAGTTGGAAACGTCAATTTCTTTTGTTTTGACGTTTTCATGCTAATAGAGTCAAAACGCTCTTAGTTGTCCTGTAGTCGCTCTATGGTTTTTATTGTCTCAAGATAACGACATACAATTTTGTTATTATTGTGAAATAGATATATTAGTACCTAGGAAATGCCGCGGGACAACCTGAACTTTGACTCTAACTACGTCATAGTTGAATCAAAAGGTCAAGAGTGGTAAGCAGGGTTCGAAGTAGAGAGAAGTATCATTGATAATTATCTTGATTAATATTCCTTGATAATTATTTTTTGCATATTATATCCAAATGCATTAGGTGTCAAATTTCGTTTTTGACCTGTGTTTTTGACATTGTGTTGTTATAAATGAATAAATATGGCAAGAAATAAAGATATTAATGTATTTGGGTATAATTGTTTGCACGAAAGCAAAAACCGCGGTTTATGGGTGAAACGTAGAGACATAGAAAGATCAAGTATAGTGATCTAGTAATGAATTATAGTGAATAATTATCCTATGATTATCGTGATAATTATCTTGATCATTTCGAACCCTGGTGGTAAGTCGTGCTTATATTTAGGCCCTATTCAGGCAATAGCTTTGTCTTCTATACTTACAAGGCAAGTAGGACATGATAATAGAACTATTAATTTTCTAACCAACATTCAATGAGAAGAGTTAGTTCTGTTCTCATATTCTTCTTGTCTGGTAAATGACGTGGGAAAGATTGCAATTTATTTCTGAACGGTCTCTGTTTTTAGTGGTTCTATCTAATGCCCGAGTGAAAATAGTTATTAAAGTATCAAAATTGAGTTCGTATTTCTTGTTTTAGGAAACTTATATAATACCCGTTGTCCTACATGAGCGACCAACGCGACGTGACGTGATCCATGCAAGCGACGGTTGCTATGGAAACTGAGGCGTTTGTATGGCGTCGTATCTCGTCGCGACCCACTTTTCGCTCACCTAGGACAACGCCTAAGTCACTTGTTATACGAATACTTTTAAAAGTGGATACGGATTACATAGTTTCGGCAGCTTTGTTTCCACGCATAATTGAAACTCAATCAAAACTCGAATTCTAGAGTGAAATTTCAGTTTAAAAATTTCTACATCCCATTGGGTAGTGCATTCTGTGATGTTTCATATTTAAAACATGCTAGACGTTATTCCAAATTGCTGTATTAAACTCGAAGCTTTATAATATACTCATGTAAATATTACAATTAATATTTCTAGCATTCACGACCCATGTGCCCCGGCTTGCAGCAACATTACTTCTAAAGCAATAATGATAAAAGTATATCTTTAGGGATTGGAATATTTTCCCTTTAGATATCCATATGAAACCGTGTGCCTAAGCAACAAAACTTGCAGAAGTTAACAATGCTAAGTAAACTGATTTCGACTTGCAGTGAGGGCTAAAACCAAAATCCTCTAGCAGCTAAACATTCATATAACGAATTACTTATTTTAAGAAACTTCTAATATGGCAGATTATATGTAATGGATTGAAATCCCATTATTATCCTTTTTATCACACTGGCAATTTGCAAGAGACGTACTGTGAACCGTTATCATAGATGAGCAACGAACACGACGCGAAGAGTCGTGACTCCATCCAAACGCTTCTATTTTACCATTCGTCGCATGTTTTGTATGGATCGCGTCGCCTTCGGCGCTCACCTAGGACCTGCCTGCCTGTGAGATGCGCGCGCAGATTTGAACTCGCTTGCAAATCGACTGTGTGATAAGTCCCTAATTGCTGCAAGCATCAAAATGGATTTGCGATGAATGTTCACACTATATTTACAAGTGACTTGCCATAGAGCGACGTTCTGCAAGCTTTGTTGATAGTCGACAATTGGCATTACAGAGAATTGATAGCTAAAGTAAGATTTGCTCTCACAAAATCACGTTGTGTGAGCCATAGTTCACCCGGGAAGACTGCTTGAAAGTAACGAAAACGTAATGTTATTGTTATTCGAAAGTTATAGTATAATCACTTGTGGTTTTTCTATGTACATAATATGATGCAATAAGTTCGTTGAACATAACTATTTTAAGGACTAAATTAAGTAAGGTATACAAATTAAAGATCTTTATTATTTTCGTTGGAATTAGTTAGCATAGGAGCTTTTTCGGGGAATATATGAAAAACAATAAATATTGCTTAGAGATCAACATCTGACAAATGGTGACGTACGAACGTCAAGTTCACACGAGCGCTTTTTAAACGCCCTGCCAAAAGCGTTTATCACCTCGCATTAAAAAAAGCGCTTGGCCTTACAAAAGTTAATTTCTTTGGTGCTTTTATTTTTTTAATTCCAATTGATTTCCGATTGCCATTTTAATGCATTTAAAACCTTGTGGAGCCAAAGAGTTTTCTCTATTTTCAAACCTGACTCTGTATTCTATAGTATTTTGTTGCTATCAATAAATTTATGTTCCTCACGTTAATTAACCTTGATTTGTTTTATATTAGATTGTACTTATACTCACGAAGTACCTAAGTCTTAAAGTCACGTTAAATGTTGCCACATCAAAAAAGTAATAAAATAGTATTGTAATGCTATCAGTCCGTCATGAGAATTGCAATCTTTAATTTATTGAACATTTGTTGTTTTATTAGTCAGTTAATGTATTATAATTAGATACGATTTTAAAAATAAATAATTTTATCATTTCATGTATTTGTATTATTTTATCATCCTATGAATTCAACTTTCTAATATATATGTAGTAATACTTGTGCCGGGGATTGGTTTAAATAAAATCCTGGATGCTGAGATAACGTATTAACTTTATTTTTCATTGGCTCGATATAGCGTGCGTCGTGCGTCCTATTTCTACCTCGTCCATGTCTCACTCATTCATTCATTCTTCCGCACTCACTCATAATTCAATCACGTTTCATTCTACTCAACTTACATTTCTACATTATATTATGCTTCTTTATACAATTATCTACCTACATAATAATAAATACGTGATTATTAATATTTTGCTGTAAGGAATTTTCGAAAATAACTGTTTCAAGTGCAACATATGTTACCAAAAACTCTTATATAAATATTTTTATGTATATTTTAGATATGTTTCCTTCACCTTTAGCGAGCGATAATTAACCTGCATGCCTAAAAGTGCCTAAAAAGTGCTCGAGGATGTGTGAAGTCTACCAATCCGCACTTGGCTCGCATCGTGGACTATTGCCTAACCCTTCTCTTCATGGGAAGAGGCCCGTTCCCAGCAGTGGGGCATGTATTAGATGCAGGGCTGCTATTATATTATTATTAATATATATTATTATGTAGCCCAAATTAATTTTCAGTTCCATTACAGAGCTCCGAGGCATATTTCATATTACAGCGGTTTGAGATGTTTTATATCCCTTATATTAGTTATATTATAACTTTAAAGGTGCGTAAAAACGAACGAAAAATTACCAAAGTGTATTTTATTTTCTTAAATTTGTTAACTTATCCTTATATATTCGGAATCTCGTAAACAAAAGATGAGAAATATATATGACGAAATAATAACA
The DNA here is from genome assembly GCA_905147285.1 of Hypena proboscidalis. Lineage (NCBI taxonomy): Eukaryota > Metazoa > Arthropoda > Insecta > Lepidoptera > Erebidae > Hypena > Hypena proboscidalis. Next base: position 10,219,739 of record LR990132.1, read on the forward strand.
CATTTTTGTGTAAATATTATATTTTAGTAACTTAATCAATTATATACATTAATTATAGAGTGTAATACATCATAATTATTATTAAAATATTTGATTAAACATTTACACAGCGATTTCACAACCTATATTGTTTTTTTTGTGACGTGGTAATTTTAGTTTAGTTTAATATTTCACACGGGCAATTTGCAAGCGAAGCGATTGCATATTTTCAAAGCAAATTGTCAGTGTGATAATTGATCCCTCACACGGACAGCTTAAGGTACGACGTTCCATGGGACAAAACTGCCTGGCTCCGGCACATCAAGCTGGAAATTAAAAAAAAAATATTACATAAACCGAGCTTATGGACCACATGATGGTAAGCGGTGAATGCAGCTTTTTTTTTTTTTTTTTTTTATTCCACTGAGGTGGCAAACAAGCATACGGCCCGCCTGATGGTAAGCAGTTACCGTAGCCTATGGAAACTTGCAACGCCAGAGGCATCACGCGTGCGTTGCCGACCCTTCAAAAACCTATTTGCACTCTTTTTAACCGACTTCTAAAAAAGGAGGAGGTTCTCAATTCGATTCGTATATATGTTACTTTTTTTTTTTTTTTATGTTTGTTCACGGATATCTCCGTCGTTTATGAACTGATTTTGATGATTCTTTTTTTGTTGGACAGGAGATGATTCCAAGGGGGTCCCATCGTCAGCATGACGTGATCTGATGATGGGATCTCAGAGAAATCGAGGGCAACCCTCGAATTTTATAGGCACATGTAATGTTTTTAGTGTGTTTTTCAAAGCTACATCAGTATTTACGTATTTTTATGTGGATGAGCTGATGATGGAACGTCAACTCCTCAATGGTTAGGAGTTAAAGGATAATTCTTTCACTAATGTACACATATTCAGACTGCTAGTTATGATGTCAAGTGAGCTGTTGGAACGGAGATATTTCAAAGGTAGTACCATTGTCAGCATGTCATGATCTGATGATGGGACCCCAGAGAAATCGGGGGCAACCCTCATATTTTATTAATCAAGGCCAGGATTTACGCTTGGTCGCATAAATTTTATGTGGTTGAGCTGATGATGGAAGGTCAACTCCTCAATAGTTAGGAGTTAAAGGATATTTCTTTCACTACTGTACGGATATTCCTACTGCTAGTTATTGTGTCAAATGAGCTGATGATGGAAGGTCGTGACCCTCAATAGTCAGGAGAAAGGATTTAATTCTTGTTTATTATAATAAGTTTTCCGTCTCAAGTAACCGTCGTCTCCTCATTCGAGAAACATTCTTGCTCGGTCTACCCATCACTTAAAATCGTAAAATAAAATAATTTTTAATAAAAAAAAAAACTGACTTCAAAAAGTAGGTAAACTAAAAAGCAAAAAATAAATGTACTTCGCACAAAATAATACGTTTTTTCATTTAGTTAAATAGAAATTATTAAATAATTATTTTATAATTCTGAAGTCGGTGCCAAGTAAACAATTAATAACTCTGTATATAGACAATATCAATCGTTCTAACAACTTTTTTCTGACTGAATATTAGTTATATTTCTGTGGTAAGTACCAATACTGGGCGACCGCGCACTAGCACAACTAGGCGTCCCTTTTTGTGTGAACTGTAATTTGATATTATAGAAAGGTTGTTTTTACTTGGCACCGACTTCAGAATTATAAAATAATTATTTAATAATTTCTATTTAACTAAATGAAAAAACGTATTATTTTGTGCGAAGTACATTTATTTTTTGCTTTTTAGTTTTTAAAGAACCCCATGCTGTAGTATCTAGGAAAAACCTTGGCAGGGAGCTCATTCCACAACTTTATCGTGCGTGGGAGAAAATTCCTCGCGAACCGCACTGTGCGCGACGATATTGGTTTTAGTGTGTGAGGATGAGCTCGCTGTCGATGGCGAGAGGTACGGTGGTAAAACGTAGCCGTAGGTACCATGTCAAACAGTTCTTCAGAACACAGCCCATTATACAGGCAGCTCACGAACACGATATATATGATGTATACATATTATTTTTAGAATTAATTCATGTATCTTGTTAAAAACAACATGACAGAATACGAATCAATCAAATAGAAGTTTCTGTTTTTAATATCAAAAAATCTTTTTTTTCAGCTGGCATAGTTATTTGCACGACACCTATGCAAAAAAAAAAACAGTTTTAAATGTTTGTGGGTCTGTCTGTTTGTATCTAAACGGCTGGACTGATTTTGACAAAATTTTACACACAGGTAACTGACTATAAGTACCTAAAGTTATTGGTGAAAACAATACATAGACACAGGATTGCAAAAAACACGGTTCATCAGCTGTTAGTTTTTTAAAGAGTTACATTGGCTGCCTCCGAAGGTATAATTGAAATATCGAAAACTCATTAAAATCGAACCAGCAGTTTCTAAGAAAATCGAGATCATACAAAGTTACATACAATAGATATATACGGATCTGACACAGAACCTCCTTCTTTTTTTAAATCGGTTAAATACACGTGAAGGTATTCAAATTTTAGTTGTATTTTGGCAAAATATAATATATCAAACCAATAGTCATGATCCACCTTAATACTAATTATGCGATGACATAAAAGCATTAGTCTAAATTCGTTTGATAATTCATTTCAAATTACATTTAAAATAGGGGTCAGTTTCAAATGTAAGCAAAATAATAGCTACCTTATCCAAAGTGACAATTTCAGAAGAAGCATTTGTCAAATAGGTCGTGAATCTATTGGTCTGATAGTACACTGAGTAGAGTAGGTACACACAGCGTTGAGTATACATATAACAACTGGACTTAAACCTCCGAAGGAAAGTGCGTACCTTTTTAGTAATATGATCTTCACACGCCATACGTATGCGAGCCGAAGTAGCGGGCGCATCCAATCGGAACTCCAAAGATGCGCCTGCGTCCTTACGCGCAGACTTTATAGCTTCTTTAATAGCGAAGAACGCTGATGATGCCAGGAACAGCGGAGGTTCTCCCACGGCCTAAATAACAAGGGTTCATTTATATACGATTACTTACGGAAGCCTTATTACTTCTGAAATTAGTGTACAGTGGGCCAAGCAATTAGGTATGCAGGGCAAAACCTTCTACGCCATAGTGAAAACTGACTGCAATAGATATGCATGGGTGAATTACATATTTAATAAGTGTAATATACCCACTATTTAAATATGTTACTCACTTACTGGTGTAGTAAGTCTTCACTATGACTTAGAAGTTTTTGCCCTGCATAGCTAACTCGTTGGCCCACTGTACAACCTCAAATTCTTCAAATAATCGATTTTATTATTATTGCAAGATTTATAGCCATCATTTCTCAATCACATGGCTCTAATATTAATGGTGACGCAACAGCGAATCAACTATGTATGGGTCAATTGAGTATTTGGTGACCGAGAACAGCTTAAATAATAATAGTGACCTCAATAGATAGTACCATTGCCTATCTGTCTTCATCGTAAACAAGATAAATAATACAATCGATGCAGTAGGGACTTGCCCTTCTTAATATTAATATATTTTTTTACCTTTGAAGAATACACAGCTTTCGGATTAGACGCCCCTTTAAGTAACGATACATTGAATTCTAGAGGAATATCCCCAAATCCAGGAATCTTGTAAGCACCAGGTCCTCTTGAATAAAGGGTACCAGTTGGAGAATAAATAAGCTCTTCAATGGTAAACAATCCGTATCCCTGTACGAAGCCTCCTTCAATCTGGCCTATGTCTATAGCGGGATTTATACTTTCACCCAGATCCATTACTATGTCACTTCTTATCACTTGGTGATCACCACTGAGGCAATCAATTTCTACTTCAGTGCAAGCAGCAGCAAATGTAAAATAGGCAAAAGGCTTCCCAGTATTCTCCTTAAAATTGTAACCAATTTCAGGTGTAGCATAGAATCCTGAGGCTGCAAGACTGACTCTTTCAATCCAAGCTTGCAGGATCCATTTTTCCCATGTCCCATCAGGATCCCTGTCTTTGAAGGGTTGTAAACGTTTGTTTATTTGTTCACATGCTTGTAGAACAGCCATACCATTAAGATCAGAGCCAGCACTCGCTGCTGTCGCTGAAGTATTAGGCACTTTGTCTGTAGATGTTTCACTGATGTGAATCTTTGAAGCATCTACTCCAAGAGCTCTAGAGGCCACTTGTATCATTTTCGTGTGAAGACCTTGCCCCATTTCTGTGCCTCCATGTGATAGAAGAACTGATCCATCAACGTATATGAGTACCAGAGCACCAGCTTGATTTAACAATTTCTCCGTAAAGGCAATGCCGAATTTTGTTGGAATAATAGAAATACCACGCTTTCTCCATCTGTGTTCCCTGTAATTTGTTAATTAACATTATTTTAATGTATCTTTTATAATAAGTATCTGACATTGTTTCTTTAAAAAGGCTAATCTTAATTCTTCTTTTATTTAGCTATTAATTCTTCTTCTTCGTCGTGTCGATGGCTGAGTCAAATTTTATTTTGACTTGCCATCGTGGTGAAAGGATTAGCCAATTCGCTTTGGAGAACTCGTGAATTGCCCAGGGTGCGCCGGACGTAGGGAATCGTTGTGTACGTCACTCGGGGAGGCTCCTTTCATGCACCCCAATTAATATAGAACCAATAGCTATTAATATAGAAGGTTGTATAACGAAAAAATCTTACTTGTTAAACTGTTCGATATTCTTTCTCCTTTCGGCTAGATTACTTTTTTGTACACATTCATCCCAACACCTCTGCAATGTGCAGTTATCCAAAGTTTGTCCATAGTGTGTGATGGAATTCTCTGTATACAAATTTATTCTTCGAATTTCCTCAGCACTCTTGCCTAGTTTAAATGCAATATCTTCTATTATATTTTCGGCACCAAACATTCCTTGGGGACCTCCAAATCCACGGAATGCCGTATTTGATGGTAAATTTGTTCTACAAACGTGACCTGTCACGATAGCATCCGGAATATAATAGGCATTCTCATAGTGGAACATGGCTCGTTCAACCACCTGTAAATTATAATTGAGTCATAAAAAACATATTTTTAATTTTTAGTATTATGCAATTAAACTATTTGTCAATGCAAATGAACCGAAAAATCGGCTTTTTGGATATTTATTTATTTTTATTTTATATTGCAGCCTAAAATTGTCGACCTCAATTTAACGACTTTATCCAATATAGCCGCGAAAGCTTATGAGCTTATATATTTTTTTACTGGCGGCGAAAGCGATAAGAAATCAAGATTTAAAATATCAGGGTAAAAACATCTTCTACAAAATATCCAAAAATCAGCATTCTAGGTTCATTTGCATTTATATCAGGCATTTCACGCATATTTTTCTTGAACTATTTGTGCAATATAAATTTGTATATTTTAGGACGTAAATTATTGATACTAACCGGCCCCGACAGATCGATTGAATATCCTCCATTGTTGTAAATGTCTACCTTTGCTCCCATTATTTTGCCCTCTTGAGTAAAAGCTACTTTGTATTTAACCAAGAATGGATGTCTTGTGCCTGTCATCTGCATGTCTTCGTCTCGATCAAGCATGCATCGCACCGGTTTCTGCAATCTGTGAGCCGCCAAGGCAACCGGTAAAGCTACAAGCATACCACGGGATTCCTTGCCTCCAAATCCTCCACCCATACGTTTGACTCGGGCCACAATTCTGTTCATGGGTACATGCAGTACGTGGCTCACCAATTTCTGAAAAATTTGACGGATAGGATATTAACCAATTGGTATTATAAAAGTTAAATAAACAGTACCTAATAAAACAAAAGAAGTGTTTACCGCAATTTCTGAAGGATGCTGACTTGAACAAAATATTTCCATTTCATCGTCTTCTTTCTTTGGAATAGCAAATGCAGCGTGAGTTTCTAAATAAAAGTGTTCTTGTCCTCCGATTCGACATTCACTTTCGAGTATCATGTAGTCCTTGTTGTCGAAAACTTTATCAACGTTTCCTCTCTTAATAGATTTAGGATATTGTGGATAGAAGGAGTTATGCTTGATCGCGTCTTCGATAGTGACAATAATCGGTTGGATTTCCTCGTATTTGATTTCTACCATTCTAGCTGCTTCTTGGGCAGTAGTTTGATCTTCAGCTACAATCACACCGATTGTTTGTCCCTGACTTGTGACTTTCTCAGTTATAAATAATTCTTCATCGTGAAATATTGGCCCAATGGCATTTTGTTCTGCTGTTATGTCTTTTGCGGAATAAAACGCGACGACACCTGGTTTTTGAAGAGCCTTTTCTGCATTTACAGATAATATTTTTGCATGTGCTTTTGTGCTAAGAACAAAAGCCAAGCATAATTCACCTTCGGCAATCGGAATGTCATCGCAATATATTGCTTCCCCGGTGGTCTGCTTAAATGCAGACATATGCGTTATAGGTCTGCCAACTGCATCACTTTTGACTTGTTTGTCTCCAACTAAATCAAAATATTGTGAACTTTTAGGCATTTCGCCGTGAAATTGTTCAGCTCCACTACTATAATATGGTTGAACTAAATCTTTATGTATATAATCTTTAGATATTTGTTTAGCTATTGATAAATATGCTTTCATGAATAAACTCATGGTCAAAGTTCTACGAAACTGAATATTGCCACCTGGTGCAGATGGGCTCAGTGGTAATTCTTCAATTAGGTATGTAAACGCTTTTTCTAACATAGCTGGATTCCATTTCTCTCCCTTTAACATCTCGCCTGTTTTTGTGGCGATTTTAGTCACAGGAGCCATCCCACCAAAAGCCAGATTGATATATTTTATAACATCTGTATTATCTTCAAATTCTACGTTAATCGATGCAGTAACGATTGAGATATCGTCTTCTCTCCTCTTTGCTTGTTTATATGCTTTCACGTATTGATATTTATTTGAATAGGGTAGTTCAATTGATAACAAAATTTCATTTGGTTTTACAACATTTCTTCTGTACCCAGTGAAAAATGTCTCATCCATAAAGACTGACCGATGTCCACCATCTTCACTTAAAAGATTAAACTTGACTTTCAAGGACATCAGAATTGGGTTTAAATCTGATATAGGACTGCCCGTCATTATATTTCCACCAATGGCTGCAACATTTCTAATTTGCTTACCAGCAAACCAATTTAACATATTTACGATGGACAAAAATGATCGGGTTTTGTACTTTGGCAAATTATTTATGTACTGACATAAAGTGTTTTCCATGTCCATTAACGTTACAGCAGATCCTACCGTTACACCTGTTTCGGTTTCAGTAATTTCATTCATTTCTCGTATTCCACTTGGCATTATTATAGTCGGATAAACTATATGTTTAAACTTTACTTCGACACCGACTTCGGTATTTCCCACTACTATTTTGGCGTCTGGATGTTGGTTTTTCAATTTTAGCAATGCACCTAATTCTTTTGGTCTATGCCACGTCGTTCTCTGACCCCTAAATATTAAATATTGATCATCATATACAGATGATAATTTTAATTCTGGCGGAAATATGGGTTCTTGTGTAGAATCGTATGGTAAAAAGGATGATCTGTCAAAAATATGTTCTGTTTCACTTATTTCTTCTTCGCTCTCAGTCTTGAATTTACAGCAGTCTTTACCCATGGCACACACCCCATTTTGTCCGCTTGCACTCTCACCATTAGTGCCATTAGATCCATTGCTAACCCGTTTTGTTTCCCAGTCCTCGAGGAAAGTTTTGTAACCTTCTATGATGGCTCGGTATCCTGTGCATCTGCAGAGATTACCTTGAAATGCGACTTCCAAGTCGGTGAATGATATGTTACTTTTGCTTCTAAGTAGACTGTACATGGACATTACTATACCAGGTGTACAAAATCCACACTGTGACCCATGGGCCTTAGCTATTCTTTCTTGAACTGGATGGAGTCTAGTTCTCGTGGATCCGATGCCTTCAACTGTAGTGACAGCTAGGCCGTGCATGGCACATACTGGTGCTAAACATGCATTTACTGCAAGGTGACTGAATGTTAAAGTTAAGGTAATAAGTATGATTTATATAATCATGACGTAATATTTTCTGTTTACCATTTTCTGCATTTGCATTCGATGACTTATTTTGATATGAGCACAATTGAATTTAAATTCATAAATAATCGTTACATTAGATAAATATTATTATTTTAAAGATAAACCACCTATCTTGAGTTGAAAATGACTATCATATTCATATTCTTATCTTAAAAACACTTAACATAATTTTACCAAACAGCTATTATTACCTATACCTACCATAATATTTTTTTGAAGATATCTTTCTAGCTTTAAGTGTTGCAAATTAGTATCTTTTATTATTCTTCACTTAGTATCTCACGGTTAAGATCAAATTTATGATGGTAAAATTTTCCGAGTTTATATCGAGAGACTGCGTCATCATACGAGTGCTAACAGGTTCTTAAAAGTGGTCATAGGTTACAGTAAATAATGTACGGTATGCCGTAAGTTTGTCTATGCCTTACTTACATAGGTACTAAACTACTGCTGGTTGCAGCTTAATTAAAAAAGGATACATCATTTTCTTCTCCTTGCGGTTGTATTTGGAGATCATGACGGTGCAAGCCCCGCAGCCGCCCTCGGCACAACCAAGCTTGGTGCCGGTAAGGCGGAGCTTCTTCCGAAGGTACCACAGCAGGGTCCATTCTGGGTCCGGCTTTGGTTCTATCACCTGGAAATGATAAATAAGATTTGAATTAGAGGAATAGTCGAACTTTAAATAAGTCGATGATTTGTCTAGATTACAAAATAATCCAACTATATAGTTACATAAGTACCTTTTGTATAGTTTTATGATAGGGGCTTAGCAAGCATGCTAGCAAAGAATTTTTATAATATGGCATTTTAAACCAGTTGATGACATAAGTAAGGAGGTAGGTACCGAATACAGAATAGTAAAGATATAGCTAGAAAACTTATGGAATTGCTAAAGACTTGTCTGTCTAGCTGTCACGGTTGTATACCTCCGAGGTTGTTCCACACCGCCAACTATTACTTAAAGGTACTTTAACTGGGTTAAGAAGGGATTATCAGGGATATGTTCTTGTTGTGCATTTTATCTAGTTATTTTTTTTTAGTTTTTTTTTTGTATTCTTATCTTTTGCTTAGCAAAACAATAAGGTAGGTACTTATTAATCTTATTAGGTAAGGACATTATTATAAATTGTTCAAGTGCGCGGTGTTTAGGTATAACCGCTTAACGCAATGTATTCAAGACAACGCGTTGCTTGATTTATTTATTAGATGGTTCATAAACTAAAATTTATTGACTGTAAATAACAGTAAGTAAGAAAATAGCATTACACTTGTTAATAGCAATGATCCTGTTTTTAATACTGATCAAAGGTTTTATGGAAAATTTTAAAACTGGGCTAAGACTTATACTTGACCAAACCATCTAGGTATCTACGTATCTATTAGTAATATACAGGCAATGGAGTTTTAGTAATATGTTTCCGTTGACACCCTTTGTGTTAAAATGCCTAAAAAGCCGCAAAATTCGCACATGGCCAATATCGAAAACAAATTGCAAAACGTCCTCGTGTATGATGTTTACATCAGAAACGATAAAAGCAAAAAATAATATTGATATTGGAGAACAAACTCCGTAATCTGGTCGCAACGATTGTCGCTGAGTTGAAAGGGCACTGCAGGTCAGGACTATCAGGGACAACCAGGCGACGACCCTCCGACAACGACAAATAAAAACAATTCACAACAGATATATGATACGACATGACGCAATGTTTTTGCGCTATATCTACGTTGATGGGCTCGGGAATTGCGTAGATTGCTCTGGCAATTAAGTAACGCTCTGATAGTTTTTGGCACTTTGATCTGGAAGGTTCGCATTGCAACTGATAAGTAGGTAGAATATAAGAACAAGTGGAAGAAATAAGAACCCGTGACTCTCTCAGTAAATGTTTCAACATATATTTATAAAATAAGTGGGTCAGATAGATTCAACGTTGTGCCTGGAGAGATAGACTCACACTCACAGATATAGATCTACATAGATAACGCAAATGCATGTACTTCGCGTGTCCGAACCCCGACCCAGCGTCAAGGTTGGTCGCCGCTAACTTCAGTCCACGCGCGTCTTTTGTTAGAGAAAATCATAGCGGACGGCTCCAGTTGAATCGTTTGAATCGTACTGCATCGGCGGCATCGGTGTCTTTGAATCGGTTTGGATTTCCCGTCACTAAATTTCGGCTGTGACGTCACAATAGGTATTAAAAAGTCGGCACGCTTGGTTTCAATACAAATCGTGATACTTGCGTTATCTATGTAGATCTATATCTGTGCTCACACCATTTCACGGGACCTAAATCACTACTATTGAAATGTGGGTAGGTATTAGTATATATTATGCCATATTCTTTAGGGCTAATAATAAAGGCGTGATATTGTTTTGTTTATATCGATGCAACGTTCTCTGAATAAGTACCTAAAATGCCTACAAATTTCTAAAATTTTTGAAAATATAGACAGACGAAAGTCGATTTCTGTATAAAATGCGCAAGGATTCTTCTGGACCTGAGACCTTTGAGTTGTTAGTCCTAAGGCCTCCTGCGCTATCGCTTCTTATTGAAACTGATTACGTTATTCAAATTGACCTAATGAAGTTTAACATTGACACTATTGATAATAATTGATAAAAACTGAATAAAATTCCGTTTGATTAACACAGATGTTCGTTATTCAATTTAGTAAATTTACTAACAAGGTCGGATCCAGCTTTAGAGCCAGGGGTCACATGAACATATTCTAGTTATCATTTCTTCTCTACTGGTTTCCTAGTCCCAGCTAAGACCCAGAAGGATCATGATCACAACAACCTTCCTGCTGGATCCGCGCCTGTTCACAAATGATTACGTTTATTATTACATGATGTTGTTGATGTCTTCACTTCAGTTCCCTGACAAATTGTAACTCTTGAAATGTTCACGGTAGATGCAATACGTTCAGTGCTCCACCCAAAATATTGGACATAACGTGCGAAGATTGCAACAGTCTAGACTGACGTAAAATCAGCTTGTTGTGGAATCACCTTAACATGTTACTTTTAAGTCAGTCCCACTCTCTAGTCAACGATGTTTACAAATGTTTGTCAATTTAAAGAAACATTCAGTGTGGGAGTAACTTTCCATTAAAGCTTTGTTAAGGGTCATCCAAATCATGAAAAATTAATGCTTTTTTTTTTATTTTCATTTTTTTTAAATGACTCCCAAATACCTGCTGTGTCGCGGGAGTGTTCACAAACGTACATTACACACACATAATGCAAATCCAGAGTCTAATTTTTTGTACATCACACAAAGATTTGTCCCGTGTGCGGATCGAACCCACAACACCTGCGCTGTTGAAAGCGGCGAGGCGACCGCTTTAACCACTACGCCAATTGTGTACAAGATATTAGGAGCGAGCTGTTAAATGACGATAGCTTAACACAAAAAAACTGATAGCTAACTCATTTTATATAATGCGCAACAAAACACTAACCATGTTAACATCCTAAGCAACAATGCACAATTGTTCATCTTATCAAATTGTTGATTGTAATCACAATCAGGTTAATTCCGTAATACAAGAACTTGCCACTAAAACAATATACCCAACAATCCATTTAAATCAATTTATGCAAGTAAATCATTTGAAACAGTTATAAGATTGTTCATAAATAATAAATATAACAAGTTCTAAGAATTATAGATTGGTATGTTGTTATGAGCAATTATCTAGTCACAAACGCGCAATTTCTAATGCTGGTTGCTTACCTTTTTTCCATTTACAAAGAAAACTAACTCCGTACATATATCACTGCTGTCATCTTCTATATTCAACAAACCCATAATGTCATTAGTTTATATTATTTTATTTTTAAATTGTAGACATGCACGTCTCACTTTCCGATCAAATAAACCACTACTGAGCGAGATACGGTATCTATTCTATGATACGATACGAACGATCCGCAGCGCGGGCGCACTTTACGGACAGACAACTAATCAACGCGTTATCTAAGAATTCACATTACGTATTTTAAACTCATAAAATAATCTTGTGAAATATCATATTGTAATTACATTATGAGAACTCATTAAATACTCGTTTAGTAACCACAAAATTGTTTTATTAATTTAAAAAATATATATTTAGACGATTTAGTTCTAATTGTTTTGAATTACATAATATGACACAATATTGTTACAGTTAGGTCAGTTAGACACTAACAACGAAGTAGCAGTAGATATATTATTTACGTTTTATGTCTTCTAATAACTTATATCCAGTAGGTATTAATGTGTGTAGTTGTTGGCAGAAGGTTAAGGTCATACATGAATGTAAGTATTGAGGCTAGGCCAGACGCTGCATAAAACAAGAAATAGTTATGTCTATGTCTAAAAGGCAATAGAAAATAACGCTCTTCTAACCATGCTTTTATAAGATTGAAGAATGAAAATGTGCCTAGTCTCTTGGGCAAATAAAAGGATAACTATACCTACATTCGTAGATTGAAGGCTAAAATAGTTAAGCTATTGGAGTGATATTACACACAATGACATTATCTGTATTGTATAATATACTCGTATAATAAACCTAAGTCTGCATTCATAGTTATATTCAGTATTAAAAATATTTTACCTGTCTGTTTAACAGCGCGGGCGGAACCGTGGGTGAAAGTTACTTTGTATACGCTAATCTTGGAAAGTATTGGTTGGATTTGAAAAAATTTTTTTTTTGTTTGATAAGCTATTTATTTGTGAAGGTTATAATAAGATATATAAAACATTTCGCTATAGGAGTGGAGGAGCGGTAAAATATGTCGCAAAAAGGAGCGGAGCTAACTTATAACGCGTGTGACGACGTAAAAACATGTGTGTGTTATTCACGTCTGCAACACCCTTCTGAATAATAAAGGCATGATTTTATGTTAGCTAATAGCTATAACATAACACACACATTTCATCTTCTATGTTTAGGCAACAGGCATGAGCCTAAGGCCATCCACCGGGCACAATTCCAGGTTTTATGTTTGAATATTCTAATCTCTTGCAATGCTGTTTGGATTACTTAACAGGTAACATAACCATGCCAAGTTTTATTAGCAGCCGTTTCGTACTTAGGCGGTAAAATTGTTCAAGATACAGACAGAAAGACATTTTTTTTACATTTTTGCTTCAATATCGATAGTAGAATAAAAGAAAAACCAATATACAATTTTAAAATATCCGATTTGTTTAAAATTGGACACTCAACAGTGTTATTATATTTATACATAAAAAAACTCCTCCAGAGGTGAAGATAACGGTTAAATTGTTTACCCATAATGACGTCGATCTAAACTTAATATGGTCACGGAAAGAAAAAAATCATGTATAAAATATACGATATACGATAAAATACATTCATAGATTAAAGGCTAAATAGTTAAGCTATTGGAATGATATTGATATTACACACAATTACATTACTTATCTGTATTGTATAATATACCTAAGTCTGCATTTATGACTCTTATCAGTATTAAAAATATTATTTCTGTTTCTGTGTTACTATGCTACTCGGTATGATTGCCTCAAGAACTGATCTGTTGTTCAAAGTTCTTATAGTTATAGAATTTTACTTTTGTTGTAACATAATGATTCTCCTCGTGTTCACCTTATATTATGTGTTCTCAAGTTTACAGCTAGGTATGTACATACCAAAATTGCATCATAATCGGCTTAGTAGTTTCGCAACGAAGATAATATTATATTCAGAACTAAATTTCTTCCGCATTAAGGACATTAATATTGTAATTATATTTTTTATCGTTTCGATCTTTTTTAGTTCGCTAACTTGATGTGTCATCATTAAGTATGATAATGATATCATTTGTTGATATCCACTATTTTTTAACGTGCGGTAATTAGGCAAAGCTAAGTTTAAATACTCTTTTCATTTGGTTCATAAATCCTAATGATGTCTGCCTTCTTAATTGGTCCTAAAATGCTACCTTGAGGAACTCCCAATATTATATTTTTATTGCTTTTAATTATTTTGTAATCCTTTGTTTACTTGATTTTACACATTACAGCAGTAGGTCTTTGGACTCAAAGGACTTCTCACAGATAAGCTTGTTCATCCGTAGAGCGCATTTATCACTTACCAACAGGTGTGATTGTAGTCGAACGCATGCCTATCCACCATAAAAAAATAGAAAAAAACAAAATTTTATTCTTATATGGTTGGTGGATAAATAATAATATGTATAAGTATATTTCAGACATCTTATTTAACATTTTTTTGGGTAGGAAGGTAGGCACATGGTTATTTAAACATTAAAGTCATTAGACACCAATTTGTGGAGGTCAAAGATCTCGATAAGGACATGACAATGGACCATTCAAACGATCATAATAGTCAATATCGTATACTTCAATCTTTTATAACCGCATACAGAGTCTAGGACACGTTGTGTACGGTACAGCGATTGAACTTACTTACACTATAATAGTTTTATTCTTACATGCTTAATTTGTATTAGGTATAATACCTAATTGTCCTGATATAATTTTTAATATTCTTCTCATAATAATTATGAACATATTTCCAGCTGTTCTTTAAACAATATTTTGTTTATGAAATTCTATGTGTTTAAAAGCGGGCTCACATAGCCGGAAATTCAGATTTTTCATTCATAATCTGAATTTCCGTGTGTGTTTTCTTTAACACGAGAGTACTGAAGATTTTTATTTGATCAATCTGATAAAGTCTAATCTGAAAAAATCTGTTTAAAAATTCAATTAGAAATTTTAATAATCAATAGTTAGTTATTCTTTTGCACGCACGCACGTCTTTTTCCACTATGTGTGTGGTGTGGTGATTTTATCTAATAGAAAGAGCCACTCATACTAGTCACTAACTTACTACCTATCTTCCCCGCAATACTATTTATTATTATTATAACGTAATATTATATTATTTGCATCCTTTTTGTTGCTCTGCATTATTCTGTCGCTTTTATAAGTAGGTAAACAAACCACTCATAATATTATTACCATAAAAGTGTTAGATAAATAAAAGATAATTCAAATTAAAGCAAATATATTTAATAACAGTAACAGTAGGTATCTTGAATTAGTAAACATATTGAACATTTGTAATTTTGCATGCTCGTAATAAGTATTGTATCTATTATGAAGTGACGTTCCATGGCTTGCCGTTGTACGAAATTGTTGGTTTTACCTGAAAACAAAAGAAAAATGTTATTTGTATGTAATAGTGTTATTTGTGAACTTTCCGTCGGGAAAACCACAATAGCAGCACGGACTTGGAATAGCGATAGGCTCAGGCTCCCTAGCCCATGGGACCTATATATAGTGAAATGTGGGTGTTGTACTCCTCTGCCACACTCTTCTGGGTAATATAGGCGTTATGATATCTCATGTTACTCAGTAAAGATGTAGTTTTATAATGTTGAAAGATTTTTTTTAAATCGGTCCATTTGTTATAAATCAAATCTTAGGATTGATATACAATTCGATTTGGTTGTATTTAGTTTTGTAAAAAAGTAAACACAATTATCAGCACTCTGAACAAATCAAGCTTGGTAAGATTTACTTTTCTGTGATGCTTTTGATGTCCCAATAGTACCTAATGTTTAACTAAAAAATATAGTTTAAAAAAACTAAAAAAACACGCTTTTAAAGCACATCAAACTAAAAAGTGAAAAATAATTCTTATTATAACCTGAAAATAATAATAAACGAAAAATACTAGTACTATTGTGAAAAAAAGCGTGGGGCGCTCTGTGCCATATTTTTCGTCTATCGAGCGACCCACGCTTTTTTTCACAATAGTACTAGTATTTTTCGTTTATTATTATTTTCAGGTTATAATAAGAATTATTTTTCACTTTTTAGTTTGATGTGCTTTAAAAGCGTGTTTTTTTAGTTTTTTTAAACTATATTTATTTTTCACTTTTTAGTTTGATGTTATTTAAAAGCGTGTTTTTTAGTTTTTTTTTAATCCTGGCGATCCTAATCAGGATAATGAGATAAATTTATGAAATTATTATATTGTCGCTGATTCTTTACAAGTGTAGAAAGTTTGAATTAAATCTGTCCGTTTAAAGTGGGTCAAAATCGAGTCCAAAGGAGTCGGTTACATACATACAAACAAACAAACAAACAAACAAACAAACAAACATACAGGTGAAGCTAATATAAGCGTGTTAAAAATAAAACGAATTAAAAAATAATAATTATGATCACCTGCTTAGTAATTCGGTCTTCACAGGCCATTCGGATGCGAGCGCAAGTCGCAGGTGAATCCAGTACAAACTCCGGCGATACACCGCTGTCTGCACGAGCTGCCTTAATTGCCTCCTTTATCGCGAAGAATATAGACGAAGCAAGGAATAGTGGCGGTTCTCCTACAGCC
The DNA here is from genome assembly GCA_905147285.1 of Hypena proboscidalis. Taxonomy (NCBI): domain Eukaryota; kingdom Metazoa; phylum Arthropoda; class Insecta; order Lepidoptera; family Erebidae; genus Hypena; species Hypena proboscidalis. The sequence goes on from LR990132.1 coordinate 10,236,197, forward strand.
TGAAACGAGACATCAATTTTTAATATCGCAAAAAAAAAATATGTAACAGAATCCAGCAAAAACGTATTTTAATTACCTTCGAAGAATATACCGCCCGTGGGTTAGGTGCGCCCTTCAGTAAAGAAACATTAAATACTTTCGGTATATCAGAAAACCCAGGAACCTTATACGTTCCAGGACCACGTGATAGTGCTTCACCACGATCTGAAAACACCATCTCTTCTAACGTGTAGAAACCATAGCCTTGCATGAAAGCTCCTTCAATTTGCCCGATGTCTATTGCTGGGTTCAAACTCTCTCCTACATCCATTACTATATCTGTTTGTAAGACTTGATGATCTCCAGTCAAACAATCGATTATAACCTCAGAACATGCCACACCATAGGTAAAATATTCAAAGAGGTTTCCAGAATTAGTTTCAGGGTTGTATTCAATCTTCGGTGCAGCATAAAAGCCTGTCGCTGACAACTGTACCCTATTTACCCAAGCATCTATTACCCAGTCTTCCCATTTTCCATTGCGATTCTTGGCTTTAAATGGTTCTAGTCTTTCTTTTAGAACTTGACAGGCCTCTAAGACAGCCATACCATATAAGTCTGAACTTATGCTCCCAGCTGTTGGCGAACTATTTGGCACTTTGTCCGTAGACATTTCGCTTATGTGAATTTTTCCGTAGTCGATATCAAGAGCCTTCGATGCCACTTGTACCATTTTGGTAAAAAGTCCTTGACCCATTTCTATTCCTCCAATAGACAAGAGAACGGACCCGTCCTTGTAAACATGTAGTAATGCGCCTGCTTGCATCAGAACATCAGTTTGGAAAGATATTCCGTATTTCGTAGGAACCAATGATATGCCTTTCTTTTTCCATATATTTTGTCTGGAACAAATGAAATTATATTGATGTTAATCATGTTATTGTTACTAAAGATTACGTTGATGACCGAATTTATGGTACTACTACTAACTTACCTATTAAACTCTTCAACGGCATTTTTCCTCTGCCTGTAATCAGACATGTCAATACATTCGTTCCAACATCTGGACAAAGTACAATAGGTAAGTTTCTGATTGAAATGAGTCATTGACCCTTCTTTGTATAAATTAATTTCTACAATTTCTTCATAACTTTTATTCAATGTTGCAGCTATATGCCTTATCATTGTTTCAGCAGCTAACATTGCCTTAGGAGCCCCGAAACCTCTAAATGCAGTATTCGACGGCATGTTTGTTTTACAAAGATATCCAACAACTTCAATATTCGGTATAAAATAGCAGTTATCGACATGAACAAGTGTTCTTTCTATCATCTGTAAAAAGAAAAGGTATGTTTTATAAATTTTAAAAATGTAAAAAAGGTAGATAAATTTTATATATAAGATAAAATTTTATTAAACTTACAGAACAAGAAATATCCATAGAGTTGCCTGCGTTGCCGTAAATTTCAAACTTCGATCCATTTATTTTGCCGTCGTCATTAAATGCAACTTTGTATTTGACTAGACATGGATGCCGATATCCAGTGACCTGCATATCTTCGTCTCTGTCTAACACAGATCTTACTGGCTTCTTCAGTTTATATGCAGCTATAGCAACGGGTATAGCTAAAATCGCTGCTCTGGTCTCCTTGCCACCAAATCCTCCGCCAATTCTTTTAACTTTCGCAACTACTTTATGATTGGGTATTCGAAGAGCTCCCGAAGCAATGTTCTGCAATAAATCAATGAAACCTTATTAATACAGCTTAGAATATTAAATATGTTGTATGTAATGTAAAACATGCTACATATAACATTCATAATAATATGAATAAGTAATAATTACCGCGATTTCTTCAGGGTTTTGTGTAGTCGATATAATTTCCAGTTCGTCTTCTTTTCTGATGGCATAAGCCGATATTGTTTCCAAGTAAAAATGTTCTTGTGCTCCATTTCTCACATACCCTTCTTTAACAAAAGTTGATTTTTGAAATGCTTCATCTGCATCTCCTTTCTTAAGTATTCTTGGATATCCAGAAAAGAATGACCTTTTTGATATTGCGTCTTCCAAAGTAACAATTACTGGTTCTAGTGGTTCGTAAGTTATCTTGACTAAATCTTTTGCTTTTCTGGCTATACTCTCTGATGTTGCTACAATTGCTCCTATTACACACGCGCGACTAGTAACTATTTGACTGCTAAATATTTCTTCGTCTTTTATTATCGGGCCCATTTTATTGCACTCTTCACCCAAATCAGCAGCTGATAGAAATGCTTGCACACCTGGTACCATCATAGCCTTACTAGCGTCTATTAATATAATTTTTGCATGTGCCTCTGAGCTGAATATTAACTTTAAATATAGTTCTTTTTCTACTGGTGGCACATCGTCACAATATAAAGCTTCGCCTGTGGCCTGTTTCAAGGCCGATAAATGAGTTATTGGCAATCCAACAGCATCAGAAAGTGTCGTTTCGTTTCTAATTTCATAATACTGTGAACTATTTGGTACCAGTGAGGATATATCCCCAACAGCGCTGACATCCTTGTCATTATATAGTTTAGTGCCATTCGGTACATGTATTTTTTGTAAAACAAATAAGTACATTTTAAAAAATAAACTTAAACAAAGTGACTTGCGGTACTCAGCCATTCCTCCAGGGACGGAAATATCAAGCTGAAGCTCGATAGTTAATGATTCAAAAGCAATGTTTAACATACTTTGATCCCACTGCAATCCTATTAATGCATCTGATGTCTTATTTGCACATATTACCGTTGGTCCCATGCCGCCATAACACAACTTTGCATATGACACTGTTTTAGAAATCGGATCTAGTTTAATACTGAACGCTGATGTTACTATTGAAATATCATCTTCTTTTCTTCTGGCTTGTTTGTATGCCTTAAAATACTGCATATTGTCTGTAAAAGGAATTTGAACTGACACAACGACTTCATCTCCTTCTACGATAGTATTTCTATATCCGTTGAAAAATGATTTATCAATTAATATTCTTCTGTGCCCTCTTGCTTTGCTATAGGCATTCAAACTGGCGGAGCAGGCCAATAAAATTGGATTTAAATCTGAAATTGGGCTAGCTGTTATAATATTCCCGACTAGTGAAGCGATGTTCCGAATTTGACTACTAGCGAACCAATGAAGCATATCTTTGATAGCTTCAAAAACTTGAGCTCTATCAGGAGTACTTTTGATTTGTTCCTCGAAAATTATTTCCAATTCAGATAGTGTTATGGTAGCTCCAACTGTAAGTCCTTCATCGGAAACGTTACAAAAATTCATTGCTTTTATTATTGATGGATATAACATAAGCGGATATACCATTTTCTTAAACCTTGTCTCTATTCCTATTTCTGTATTGCCAACCACTATTTTAGAATCAAGAATATGGGATTTTATAGAAAGTAAATTATCAAGAGTTTTAGGCCTTATCCATGTAACATTTTCTCCTTTATAATACAAGTAGTCTTCGCTATATCTTGAGTCTAATTTTAATTCTGGTGGGAAAATTGGTTCTTGCGTGGGATCATATGGTTGGAAAGACGATTTTCTAAATAATTTATTACTATTTCGATCTTCATTATTTCTACAGCAATCTTTACCCATCGCACATAATCCATTTGTTTTGTTCTCACTTTCATTATTATAGTATCTCTGCCAACCGTCTATAAATGTCTTGAAACCTTCTATGATGGGTCTGTAGCCGGTGCATCTACAAAGGTTTCCTTGCAGGGCATTTTCTATGTCAGCATATTTTATTTCAGTTTTGTTTCTAAGTAATGTGTACATCGACATCACGATTCCCGGCGTACAGAAGCCGCACTGTGATCCGTGAGCTTTTGCTAATCTCTCTTGGACGGGATGTAAGCGATCCTGTGTGGAGCCTATTCCCTCCACAGTGGTGACCGCCAAACCATGCATGGCACATACAGGTGTCAGACAAGCATTTACAGATATGTGCCTATGATGATGATATTTAGGAGTTAAGGATAATTAATATCATAATTTAAGGATAATGACTAACTACTGCTACGACGCCTGAAAGCACGAGTATATTTTTTTATTGCACTAAGTTGACAAACAAGCGTACAGTCCGCCTGATGGTAAGGAGTAACGTAGCCTATGGACACCTGCAACAACAAGCAACAAACTCTGCCTCTTGATTGATATTTTTCAGCAATCGTATAAAATTAATAATCCAAATCGATCGACATCGTATATAAGCTTTTGTAAAGGATACTTGAACTGGTCTTCACTCCTCAAATACTGCGACACCATGACAGTGCAAGCGCCGCAGCCACCCTCTCCACATCCATACTTGGTGCCGGTAAGAAGCAGTTTCCGCCGAAGGTACCAGAGCAACGTCCATTCTGGATCTGGATTCGGTTCTGTCACCTGAAACATTATGTATTTCAAATTTTAGCGCAGTAACCAAATAACTTGCTACCTATTTAAGTATATATGTATCCAGCCAGCCACAGTCGTAATGTATCAATTCGTTTTACTATTAATAATACTTATCGCTTAAATAGGCTTAGATATATAATTTAACTGTGGTTAGTTCAATTTTGTAGCAAAATTGGTATTTTAACTCTTGAGTGAAAGGTACCTAATGCATGTTACTTATAAGAAAATACTACGACTGCAAGGAACAACCTTTTATTGTAGCAAGAAGCTAATAATAGTCATTCATCCATTCAATTCAAGTATCAAATTAAAAGCGCGTTACATAAATTATCATATTATATCTCTTGCTGACAAATGTAACACTCTTTTATTTTGATAATGGATGATGAAGGTCTTTTTTTTAGCTTTTTAGTTACTTTTTACTAAAAAAAAGGCATCTTTTTAAAATGTATATAATAATGTATTTTATTTTTAACTTTTTAGTATAATACGATATTAAAATATATTGTATATTTTATTTGGTGCCGGTGCCCCAAGAATGCCCAAGATAAGTACAGTCAGTAACAAAATTTACTGAACACTTGCCATAGGAATTGATTTCTATGCAAAGTTACGTATCTGTGTTCCGAAGCATCAAGGAATTCCCTCACGAGAAGACACTTCTAGCTGCAGCATCAGACTATTCCTGTCATATAATTGCATTGTCACTGGAAATATACGACTTCCAATTTTTAACTCGATCAGGCAACTAGACGTTGTTGAAATATGCTTTGCATTTTGCAAGATTTGCGATCCCGCAAACATACATACACACCTAATAATACATACATTCCAACATACCCACGTTGCAAGCTAAAAAAAAGTTAAAAAAGCCTTTCGAGTTTCAGTGAAATCTTATTGTAACGCAGCTTTTAAAATTTGAGTTAACGAAGGAATAACTACATGCTGTTATTGAAATATTATTGTAAATATACAACTACTAATTAATACAACGAATTCCACGCGGACAAAGTTGCAAGCAAATTTTTGTTCCCTTCCTCCCTAAAAGCAAAACCGTAAGCTCGAAAAATCAGAAAAATATCATGGTGGTAACTAATTTAATGAACTTTCAAGGCAAAATATAGCGGCTACGTTAACTTAATTAGTTCAAGAGTAATTAGGGTCCAAAGTGCTAAATGCAGTTACTTAAAATATTTCGTAGAAAATACAAAAACCTGTGAAAATAATGACTTGTATGAAGTTGTTAATGTTCAATATAGATAATAAACCTATTCCTGTTACGGCTGACCACGGAACCGCGTGGCCCGACACGCACTTGGTCGGTTTTTTTTTCAAAGTAGATACGCATAAAATTCAGACACTAGAGTAAGTGCAAACATATTGCAAGAATATGACTGTAACTCAAAACTGCCAACACGTAAGTTACCATATTGTTGCTTACAGGTGTCGAGTAAGCTAGTGGTAATCGTATCTCTTTGTTGGTTGATATTTTATACTCACTCTTGGTATAAAACCAGGGCTGTTAATTTCTAACTGGACGACTAATGTTATTTCAATTGAGACATTAAATAGTGTACCAAGCCAATTTTATAATTTGGCTAAAATAAACACATCCGTCCTATGCAGAGGCAGACCGTGAAGTGATTATTTATATTTAATGTAATGGTGGATGGCCATTTTTCTTTATTGGGCGTAATAGACTTTCTATATTTGGTAGGCATGGAGCTAGACCCCAAAATGCCCTGGTTCTACTGATATAATTCAGGACTTTTACTAACACAGATGCCTATGAAATACCCCAATCTTAAATATTTTTAGGCAATTCCAGCACACCCTGTGCATATAGCAGCCCTAATGCAAATTATTTTTTTTAAATCGACCGTGTTTTATTATCGAGCTGAGTACAAGTTTTCTCATAAAACTAAGTATGCAGTTTTTGTTTTTACTAAAATTGATGCCATGGTTCCTATGAACAGATTTGTGTATGTATTATAATTACAGATTTCCCTATACTGGCCGATATAAATGTGACAACCTGTATATAAAGCTAAAGATTTTATTTGCTTAATCGCGCTTATGTCAGAAACTACTAAAAATAGTAGGATACTTTATTATATATTAGGGTTGGCAACCCTAGTTCCAAATTAGCATAGATACTTGGTATCTATTATAATAACTTAATATAATCGAATACAGCAGTTGCCAGTTACCCTAGTAAGTGAACAAGCAGATAAACAATTATTAAAAACAAAAAACCCGACTGCTTAAAAAAAAGAACTGAAAAGATAAAAACAAGTATAGCATTATCTACATTCACAACATTAACATTAATTCATTAACAACAAATGAAATATGTCAAACTAAATTCTTTATGATGTTGTAGGCGGGGACAAACAATACTTTGTTACTTCTATATAACTTCGTTTGTCCCCGCCTGCAAATAACAATTCTTATCCGCATTACTTACGAAGACTAAATATCTTTGTATAGTCTAAGTAAATAGTAGGTATTTTACCATAATAAAAACAAATGAGTCTTACCTTTTTTCCGTTGACAAAAAATATCAAAATTGTTTGTGCATCCGCAGGTACCAGCGAATTGATGCAGTCCATGGCAGAAACAGCTGACAAGAATAATAATTTCCACAACTTAGAACCGGTTTATTATGTAATTGTACACAGCTAGGCCGCGGCGTGCGACATTGCTAAACGCTATATTATCACTGCCTCTCAACTCTCAACCGCACGCTCTCAGTTTCTTTCGTTCATTGAAAATCTATGTACAATTGCCTTTATTAGTATGCAAGTAAAGCAGGTAACATACTACGTTAAGTAGTAGTAGGTACTTGCTTAACAGCTGATTAATGCTGTTAAAAAGCATTTAGTGGTTCTAAGTAATCTGATAGTGATATTGCACCATGTAAATATTAATTATTAAAAAAATATAGGCAGCCATTAAGATAATTTAAGTGCCTTTTCCTAGTACTTACCTACCTAATCTACGATTTTTATGTCTACGGGTTTCGAGTGAAATATGGTTTATTGGTTGCTGCCATAAGATGATTCTAGATGTAATAATAAAATATTGTCAAAAAACAAACAAATATTGTATGAATTGGAAAAGATGGCGCACATGAGTTTCTCACCAGCTCTTCTTATGATGCAATACCGATACCCATCGGAGCTGGTAATTGGATTGATTTTGATTCAAATTACGAATTTGAATTAAAGTCAATATAAGCTCCGGAGTCAAATCATTTTATTGCAATAGGTATTATAATTTAATTAGTTACGTTTTATTTTAATTTTAAATTGTTTGTATCTTGATGTTTGCTTTGACGTGCTCTAGCGCCTCTTGGGGCCCATGAAAATAAATTATTTCATTACTGATTTCTGATTTCTAATGTTGACAAATCTTAGACTAATATAAAGAGGAAAGATTTTTTTGTTTGTTTGTACCCAAAAATCTTCGAATCTACTGGACCGATCTTAATGAAGGCTTGGAGATAGTTCAAGAAAGCAGCCATAATATAGGCTACTTTTATTCTACGTACCGCACGAGTGGAGGCGCGCGTAGAAGCTAGTTTAATATGAACAGCCGCTTGTGTCGTAAATGGGTTAACGTTGCGTCGGTAATGCATTGATCCATTCCAATCCAGTATTTTAAACGTACATACGACACCTCGTCTATGGCCGCTACACGTAAAGACAAGAGATCCATACAGATAAATAAAATTTAAGAGCCTGTTTGTTTCGGCAAATAAAATGATAAACCGATTTTGTTTGTTATAAAATTTTAGACACAATTAGACTAAAAAGCTATATCTATGTGCAGACGGCTCCACATCAACCTACACATTTCTCGGTAATATATAGATTGATCGGTTGCCGAAATCGCGGGAAAAGGTTTTTGTTTGATTACGCGGATCTCCGAGGAAGCGGAGCAGTACGTATAGTCGCGTCGCGGATAAAACCACGGGCGCAGGATTAGGTACTTAATACAACTTTATCAGCTAGTTTAAATTATTAGTTATTACGATAAAATTTAATTCAAAATTATTGGGCAGAAACTGCTTCAACATACAGCTCACGCTAGTTTGGGAATCAGGGCGTATATCTAAATTTCTGAATGTATTTTGTTGCAAAGCAATTTATTATCAATTATTATTATCAAAATAACTTCGATAAGTCTGTCTTGCGCTCAAACGGGCCTAATGGCTAAAACCACTAAACCGACCGATCTTGATATTATCTGAAATTGAAATAATCGTGAACTGTTATCTGGCATTCTGGAGGCAACGCCATCGTCTGACCGTTAATCTGCCACCAAATGGTGGCGTTCAGTGCTTTAATATTGGGTTCCGGTTGTGAGATTAGGCCCTTAAATAACGGCTCATGAGAAATAACATCGTAGTCGTTATTTTTTTTGCGACGCATCTACAGTCTTTTATAGATTTTCGTTAGTTACACTGGCTGTTCTGCTAATGACTGGCGCAGGCTTTCCCGCAGCGTACAGCCTGTCCCATAACTCTGCTCTATCATGATATCAGAATAACACAGTATAACTTCCTCTCAGAAATTTGGCAAGGAACAGATTATACTTTTGAAGTTCAATTCCCAGGTTGTCGGCCAAAATTGCCTAATAAAAATGTCCTAACAGAAAGAACTTTTCATTTATGCACATGGGCGTACGCAGAAAGGGCTGCTCTATCCCCCTGGTATTGGTACGTCTCAGTACTTACATACTGCAGCCAATAAAAAATATCATTATATGTTTGATTTGTTCCCCTCCTCCTGGACCAATAGCTGAGTAAATCAATGTTTAAGCGTATGACAGCAAGTGTTTTATTTGTCACTGAAAAGTAAATATAAATACATCACCTCACAACATTGCTGATACATCACCTGATACATCAACATTTATTTAACCATATGAAGAAACCCAGAACCATAAAATTGTACAAAAAAAAAGTGTTCTAGTAGAACATGTGTCCAGTTCATTTCAGTACTATAATAATAATTATTATTATAGTACTAGGTTATTATTATAATTATAAAATCTGACAATATTAAATAAATAAACAATATTTCAAATTTTACATAATTTATTATATCTAAGCTAATAATCTAGAATATACAACATATACATAACTTACTATTTAGTTCACTATCATGATTATCAATAATTCTGTGGTAACTATTGTATGTATTATATCAATATTGTATAAAAAAAATGTGTGCATATTTTTGTTTGATTAAATCTGTATTCAACATAGTTAACAATAGGATAGACTAGAGTATTTTAAGTTACTGACCACCATGTAATTCTGCTCCTCACACTATACAGCATAATATCATCACAATATTGAGAAACTTATGTTCAGGAAGACAATTTTGTATTATTCTCTAACAAATGAAGATTTCCCACCCACACAGTATTATATAAGTTGGAAATATATACATTAAAAAAATCAATGGCAAAATAACATGGTTTCAACGATACTATTACTATCAGAAATGCACTGATTACCTTTATTTTGACTTATGACAAGTGAATATCATGACCAGTTATTGTTCTAAGCACTTTTCAATACCCCTTTCATCTCCAATTCTTTCTCCACAGCAGTGCCTTCATACATAATCTTGTCTTTTAAAGCATCCTGTAGGAGTTGTGCATCAAACCTCTGCTTTGACCATTGATACCTACAGAATGACCAATAGAACAATGTTGTCATTGTAAATGTAGCTACACCTACGTGTTGCGACAACATCGGCTTAGAGGTTTTAAGAAATGCCGCTATACCACCACCTACTCCTGTTGCAATTCCATAAAGAAAACTCTCTCTGAAGCAGGGAATTTTTGATAGATCTCTACCAAAAAGGACCAATCCCTGAAAATAAAAAAAACACATAAAAATTACATATATATAATAACTTAATTCCGATCTATGGAGCCAAAAAAAACATTTGGACAATTACTTTCTTTTCCTCCTCTGCCTCGTCCTCTAACATACTTTTAACAACCGTGTCCATTTCCTTTCCTTTATATTTCTTAGTTATACCAAAATTATAGTGGAAAATCAAGAGATAAATAAAAAAGCTTTATTTTTATTTATAACCTAGTACTGCCTAGAAGTCATCAAATTGTCACTTTGACTTTATCACTTGACATGACATTAATGACAAGTATGACAACTATGACAATGGACGAAACTGACAAGAGACGGCGATAGTGACATGTATTACATTTTTTATTTACGGTACAGTTGCTGAGGCTTTTCAGAGACGAATAATATCAGAATCTGTGTTCCAAAAGAAGCACCACTGAGTGAGATACGGATCATGCGGGTTGTGCAACTATAGAACTACTGAACAAATTTTTATGCGGTATCCATTGATAATATATTATATTATTATATACAAATGTCATTGGCGGTATCGCTAAGTTAGGTAGCTGAAAATGTAGCTTGAAAATGAAGTTGTAGGAAGTTAATTAAGGCTAAACTAAAATTAGTATTAAAATTCCCATCAATCTCATCTCCACAAAATCAAACCTAATTTTTATTTGCTTCAGTGTAGAATCTATTTGCTTATCAAATACTCTTTGTTGCATTTCAATAATTATTGAAATACTTAACGCTAGGCTATTAGCGCCAAGTCGACACCCATATTCTATGATTAATCCTATTTTTTTGACTAACAAATAGATTTAAGTTTGGCAATTATTTATTATCAATAAAATGTCAATCTGACTTGACGCATATATTTTTTAGATAATTGAGCATGTAAATATTTCTTTCTCTTTTACTCATACGTCTTTCAACGTTTTCTATCCTGCTGTCACTTGAAATAAATGTTTGATTTATTTTACGGCGAAAAGGCCGTTCGGTTGGCTGGCTGATCACTGAATATTTTCAGTCAAGGCTATAAAAGATATAGAAAGCTTATATTTAGCTTAAATCAATGTCGGTGTAATATATGAAAACTGTTTATTGCAACAAGTCGGATTCTAATTTTCTTACTTATATCAAATTGTTATCGAAGTAAACCAGTTCGGAAAACGCGAGTGATAAGTTTAGATTTAGAAAGCTTATCGGCAGCTTTGTGTTTACAAAAAACTCTTGCTGCACTTATTTTGGATCAGAAACTGATTGGACACCAAATCGGCTTACATAATGCTTCTGTAAGGGACACCTTCAACAGGCTACCTGCATTTTATGATAGGTAAGTACGTATCTATCAATAGCAAGTTATCTTATATTATCAAGATATCTATCTCTAGTACAGGGTATCAATTACAGGTCACGCTTTAGCCCCGTATGTACTGACTACATTTAATTAATGGTACTATTGTATCTTGAATTTACTGTAGTAGAATCTTATAAGACTCATTTTTTTTATTTTATTTTTTAATAGGTGGTTCTCCTAGTAATTTCATGTAGAGCCAGATTCTGAGGTTCAGCATAGGTCTTATCTGACCCATAAAATATATATAAAAAAGGACACAGCTGTCACTTTCATTTATCTGTGTTAAATACTTATCCTGCCAATACTAATAATACTGTTTTCTTACTTCACTTAGACTGAATTGCACAAGTTTCTGATAAGGATTTGGATAGTTAAGTGCTGGTTAATTCCATAAATTTCTCATTTCAAAAAAGTTCCATAATTATAGGCTATCCAGGACTTAGGTATTGAAAACTGGTGAAATGGCCCTTAATTTTAATTAGTTACTTAGGTCACTTAAGTTTAATGTAGTCAAAATTATATTTGATATTTAAAATTTTGATACAATTGAATATAAAACAAAAATTAAACTTTGATAAGTATTTTCCCTCATCCTTAATTATCTGAATACTTAAGATAAGCATTATAACAAAATTATAATGTAAGCATACATATTAAAATTGTACACATTTATTATACATTGCAATTTTATACTACCCAAGTGCGAAAAGTTAACAGCTAGACAACAATAATAGTTAGACAACAGCTATGTATTCTCAGTATTATGGTGTACCCAGTGGAGGTTGACATAAGGTCAGAGAAGATGGAGAACCCAAGCTACAACTTTTCATGAATGAATAGTACATAATATTTCAATAAGTGAGTTTGGAATTTTATTATACTGAAAAGTTAAAAATAGTTGTGTATTGCCTCTTCCTGGATATTTGTTAAAATCATAACTCTCTCACCTCATGAATAAGATATAATTCATGAAGTAACTGGACTACCTACAATATTGAAACACCAGTGTCAGCTATTGATACTAAACTTGTTACTGAAGAAAGCACTATCATTTGACATCAGTTCGATGCGATGGAGATAACTCAAACATGTCAAAAAGCCTTACCAGCTTCACAATCAAAGGAGGCATAATATTGTAATAAATAATAATTATTATCATATCATTTCTATCTATGTAGATATTTCCTTGGACTATACCTAGACATAAAGCAAAAGTACTTATGTCATATTATGACGCTGGCAAAAGAAATTAAGTTATTTGTTTAAATAACATAATTATTATAAATAATATAATAATATTATAATTTTATTTTTTAAATGTAAAGATCAATAATTAATTAATATATTAAATTACATAACTTAAGTTTAACTACTAGCACCATAACTTCCATAAAGAGTTTAAGACTAATAAGTAGTACTCTTTACTGCAATAGTTTATTAATTCATAGAGCCAGAAGGTTGATGTTGTCAGTTTTTAATAAGTACCATAGCTTAATAAAAGGTAGAATGGCAGAAATTGCGTCAAATGGTAAGGCCGCCCTTTGCATATTGTTATTGTATTTTAATAGCTGTCTTTAGTTTGTAATTAAATGGTTTGCAAATAAAGATTTATCTATCTATCTATCTATCTTAATCTGTCCTTTTATTCTTTTTCAAAATATATGTGCATATTACTGACCAGTACATTTTCTTTATTGACTCTTCTTCAATATCTTTTGTGGTTTAATGATGATATTTAGAATGGATATTATTTGTACATTAACATGCCCAGAAATGGATGAGAGCCAACAATAAGAAACTGGCAATGGGCCTAAAATTAATGTTACAAAAGAATTTTGCAAGCAATCTTTATGGGGTTTTCGTGGAACAAATATATTTAAGTAATATTCAGTGGCAGATTTAAAAACAATTAAGGTATAGGCTGGGAAGTTTTTGCCGCCGTTGCCTCAACAATTGTCATGTCCTAGATTATTTTTACGATCCAAAAATTAAACGTGAATAATGCAAAAATATTTTTGACTTCTATGAGCAAATTCTATGCAAAAAAAAAAATATAAAAAACTGCCGCCTTAGGCTCCACCCTTCTCAACCTACTGGCAGGGCTGGGCAAAATACATGTATTGCTTTAATTGAAATACAAATTACAAGATACTTTCGGGCATGTATTTAAAATACCAAATACAAAATACTTTTACGTCCTGTATTTGAAATACTGTACAAAATACAGTATATGTGCTGTTTTTATTTAAAATACAAAATACAAATTACAAAATACACACAGGTAATGTAAATAGTTCTACTAACTAAGCCGCACTTGGCCAGTGTGGGTGGATTATGACCTAACCTTTCTCATATCATAACGAATACTTTAGATGATCCCAAGTTTTATAAGCCTTTAAAAAAGGAGGAGTTTCTATGTTCGACGCGTATATATATTTTTTTATGTTTGTCCAGCCAGCGATATCTTCGTCACTTATGAACTTTTTGACAAAAAAATTGCAAAAGTATTGGGAAAGTCTCAGGTAGCGTTACTCTTCTATAATCAGTTGGCAAAATCGTGAAAAACGAAAATTACCCTCGGAAAACTCATGAAACATGAAACTTCCAATTAATTTTTTTTGCACCCAGGGTCACAGAATCATGTACTGAGTCACTGTGGTAAGCGGCTTCGTCACCATATCATTTGCACCCGTTGATTTTACCGCCAAATCAATGTCAAAAGCTTGCGGAAGCTTTCGACCGATATTTTCAGTAGAAAGCACGTTCTGATCATGGTGTATTTCTTAAAATGTATTTTGAGACCATAAGTATTTAAAATACTAAATACTCCACTGTCAGGTATTTAAAATACGAATTACAAATTACATTTATGGGAAGTATTTAAAATACAAATACCAAATACGTATTTCTATTTTAATTACGTATTTCAATTACAAGTATTTCAAATACTGCCCAGCCCTGCCTGCTGGTAAATTCGCCACTGTTAATATTAGAGGGTCTTTTCTTAAGTACTATTCTTCTTCTTAATGAAGACTATACACAATAAAACCTTTTGATGGTGATAATCAGAATAATATTTTTCAATCAGAATAATATATTTCCATTGAATGTTGAAATTCATTATAATTGCATCACTGCCTAATTGTTTGCAATCATTATTATTGGATTTCCAATGTCCTTTACCAGATTGAAATATTTCCTACAAAACTAATAGGTGCAATCAATATAAGTACCTAATGTAATAGAAGGAAAACAGCTTTGATGATTTTCAACTTTGCATAAAAAGTTGATTGCTTCTCTTGGCATTTTACTGTTAAAGTTCAAATATACAGGCCCTACCTGCCATACATTGAGTGATTAGGCAGTTTTTCTTACACATACAAAGAAAAGTATGAAATATAGTTAGTGTACATAAAATACCTACTTACCTATGTAGGTATATTATAAAACCTACACAAAGATTCTGTGATTATTATCATAAATTAGTATTGTGAATTATTTCTTTATTATACTAACTAACTCATAATGTTAATAAATCTTCACTTGTTCCTCGTTCCTTTTACTGTCTTAGATCAAATAAATTGAAAAAGAAAATAATTCGTTATCATTTTAGTTTACGTTCATCATCCCAACATATTATTTTACGCCTCCCCGAGTGACGTACATAACAATTCCCTACGTCCGGCGCACCCTGGGCAATTCGCGAGTTCTCCAAAGCGAATTGGCGAATCCTTTCACCACAATGGCAAGTCAAAATAAAATTTGACTCAGCCATCGACACGACGAAGAAGAAGAAGAAGAATTTTAAAACATGTCCTGGTTTGTGAAAGCAAGGTAAATTTGGTCTACCAACTTTATGCTTTTGGTCGATAATAACTTGTCATTACGATTTAGTATACTGATGGGGTCACGTAATCATATGTAGATGAGGGCAGTATACTGGCAGGGGAAAAATACAAACTAAGCACTCTTATTGTCACATTTTGGTTGTAATTTACGCCCTGAAACCTTGCATCCTACCTAACCTAACCTAGAATTATGCGTAGTATCGATTTTCCTCAGGCTTTCAAGAGAAACATGAATTTGTTGACCTTTTTGAGACCCATACTAATCTTGTACAAATGGGCCGGGCAATCTTTTGAGGGATATCCTGATTCGTCCTATTATAGGTATTCCTTAGGCACAATCCGGTAGAATACCTTCGCATATAAAAATATATATTTTGTATGACATCGCCCAAACACGAACGAAAAACCGGGAGACATAAAATTGACGTACACAAAACCAGCGGGTGTCCTTAGGCGTGTCGTACTGTTGAGTATTAGTACGACCTATCGAGCAAGTCATAAAATACTCATCAGGCTTCGAGCACCGTATTTAACGACTTTTGATATGAAACAATAGGGTTGCTATGACGTCAATACAGAGAGCCAAAGGTTCACAGTTATTAATGTCATTATCACTTCATTCTACAATTTCACGACTAATTTTATTTAATTACTGAAACAATTTGTAAGGGTCAAGAGTTACGAGCGGTTATAATGTTAAGTAATCCGACCTTTACAGCGTTTCCTAAAATTACTGCTTATCCACTGACCGGAAGATTGAGTTCTTCGTCGCAAATTAAATAGAGCATCTATTTCTACATAGATTTAATTAATGGAGCTACTCTGCCATGAAACGCAGAATGGTGAACCCGCAAGCTCCGCTTACTAATTAGATCAGTAGGTTTAATTAATACGCAAAGTAGTAACATCATAGCTAACAGGAAATGTGAGACTTGAAGGCCGAAATGAAAGCAGGTGGGTATGCCAGCTTCTGTTCAAAAATATTTACACTAGGAAAAACTAGTTTATTTTCACAAAATCAGTTACCTAACAGAAATCTGTAGGTTACTAATGACATGAACTAAAATAGTTCATTGGAATGACGTCTGACTCTGTGTGTGTTCGAACGAACAAGATCACCTATTTTAAGATTCATGGCTTTTATTTTCCCATGGTCCTTCACGTTCGCACGTCTCCATAATAATATTAGGATAACCCATGATCAATATCCAAAACTATAATTATCTTATCTATTTTTTTTAACCATTACTGTCCAGAAGGCAACCCTGCCCTTAGGTTAATCCTCCTTTCGGTACCGAATTAAACAAAACTGTTTTGATGATCACTCATCACGACAATTTCTTTAACGACACAAGCGTTGTTTGTGGTAGAAGAAATTATCGCAGAGGAGGAACATGAAAAAATAATAGCTATGTAGATAGATCGTAAATGTAGAGCTGTAAAAACATAAAACAGTTGAATATCACCTTGAGTAACGATCGGCGCCTCGCAAACGATCCGCCCACTGCAAATAGATTTTACAATCAACCTATTGACACAAATAAGAATCCTCTTCAATTCAGCCGAATCAACATTATTTACTATATTAACAATTAAAAGTAATAATCTTAGTCATTGGACTAATAATCGTGGGTGGTTCGTTCGTATTCAACAAATGCTGTTCGCATCTACTGAAAACGTTGTGTTGAGCATAAAACATCTTATTTGTCAAACGCTGCACGTTCTGCTGATAAGGATAAAATTATACATATGGATGAAAGCATTTTCTCCAGTTTTCGCGTGTTTGCTTTCGCAGACGACATTGCTCGTGGGTAGATGGCATGATTGCGTCACAACACTGAATAATTGAAGCTTCTGGCGCCGACTGCTAATACTTTATCCAACATGTCATTGTTATTGGTCCCACACACAACCCCTGACAATCAATCAATGTATCATCACATCAATTATGAATTTTTCAAAGTCCTTCTTTTTTTTGCTTTGCGGATAATTACCGTCTATTGGATATTTGGACGATGTTACGTTATGTTGTACATTCATTAGAACAAAATAGCCTAGTAACTGAACCACTTTAGCAGACATTAGTCTGGTTAAGGGTAAGATCTCATATGCTTTCTTGGATTGCAAACGATGAAATCTCATCTAATTATCGCACTGATGGATAACGTTAAACTAAATTGCCTACTTAATATTTTCTATGTGCTTAATTAAATTCATAAATATCCGGCCGGATACATAACGTATCAGCCTCATAGCTATATTCGTGTCTTATTTGATAATATTGCAATTATGTTGGTACATTTCAGGTAGATTACGAATCTATCTATTAACATAATATCCACTGGAACATCACGAGAAACTAGCGGTATATCCCTCGACGTCCCGGCCATCCCTGACGGCCAGCGGCAAATTGCGCCTCATCATACTACTGATTCAAAGTGTATTTTCTAGCAAACTATTGCAGCTATAGCAAAATAAAAAATACCAGTATAAAGCTGAATTGATAAGGAATCAAAATATGTACTTATTAAAGTATAACAATTAATCTGAAATCCATAAAAAAAAAATAACTTTACACTAGGAGTTAAATTGATGTAAAATATTTTTTTTAACAAGATGTAACGAAACTATATCTAACTTTTGTGTAATGATGTATACTAATTATTAAACTAGATTAAATAAGCTTTTCTTTGATACCAATATATCATTACTTAAAATGAACAGTGTAGCACATTCATCCAAAACAAAAAAATCCAAAACGCGGACGGCAATGGCGGCCATACCTAAACTCTGGGCAAGGAAATATAAAAACGTGAAATTCTAATTATTTACGTCATATTTCTTTTTGAAAGTCTACTTAAATATAAATAAGGACCTGTTTTACTAATTACAATAAGTATTCTATTAAAAAATCGTATAATAACACAAAATCATGACGAATTTTAGGTTAGGTTTAGCATTGGGGCGAAGTTTTTGTCTTTCGACTATAACACGTGAAAAACTTTATTTTGACTGTGGATGCTTAAAATTGGTAGTTAATCTAAAAGAATAGACATTCAGCTTTCTTTTAATATATAACACTAATACACTGGGCTATTAAATATATAAAATACTTACATTTTAAAACCGGCACTCACTAACACTTCCACTCACTAGTTACGTAAAATATCACTAAAGAAAAAAATTTTTTTCAACGCTTGCTGACATCTGTCGGACTCTTGAATTAATACATATGATGCGTTAGCTAGCAGAGCCATCTAGTAAACATTTTACTAAGCTTTCTTTTTAAGGTTCATAGATACAAACACGTTCTAAATTGTACTAGTACGCTGGATATCCGCGGGGTGACTCTAGCCGTTCGGAAAATTTTGTTATTATATTGGACTTTTTATTTTTGTTTTTTTTTTATTTAATTTAGAAGAATAGACATTCAGCTTTTTTTTAATATATAATAATAATACACTGGGCTAATAAAAACATAAAATATTTACATTTTAAAAGTGGCATTCACTAAAACTTCCGATCAGTAGGTACGCAAAATTACACTGTTGAAAACATTTTTTTTTCGACGCCTGCTGCCATCTGTCTTTTTTTTGAATTAATACATATGAGGCGTTAGCTAGTCAGTGTCATCTAGTAAAATTTTTACGAAGCTATTTACAAGCTTCTTAATTAAAACCTCGTTTATATTGTAGTAGTACGCTGCGCCCCCCCCCCCCACCGCTTTATCGGCTTGCACGCTCAGCACAGATCTGTGAACGACCGCTCTATCGGCTTGCGCGTCCCAGTGGACGTCTCAGTTGTCCACATTTCTCATCATCTTAATAATGTAGTCATATTTGATACTTGTCTTTATAATCTGACTTGTGCACTTCGTACCCGGACAACGTTTTTGTGCGATATCTGACTATACTTCGCAAGTTTGCATATTTTAATTATTTTTTTAATCAACCAACGTTCAAGTTCATTTGTTTGCTAACCAGCTTTGTCTGTTTTTCATCTGCGTCTTGTTATTATTTCAGATACTTTCCAAATTCCTTCTATTTAATAAATTTGCAGTCATTTACTTCGTATCAGAAGATTTAATATGCCCGTCGAGTTACGCAATGTCTGAATTGTATTTAGTATGGATTTTCTCCGTGGATAGGAACACCTAATTTTCATCTAGCCGACCGTCTTTCATTGAATGTATTTTGGTGATAGAATTTATACGAACATAATAATATTGGTGTTCTTTGCACGAAAGTTAATGAATATCTGCAGATGTTATTTTATCTCATGAATATTTAGAACAAATAATAACAACGCTGAAATTAATATGAAATAGTATTTAACGCCTCGATGTTTGGCAACCGTTTTGGCAAATATTCTTCCTGCTACATTTGTGTATGCGGAGAATTGCGTTGGCTATTGTAGTACTGTTACCAAGGGCGCTTTCATGATATACGTGGTTATCATCCCCATCACGACACTAAGCAGATTACAAAACAAATGTAAAATGTGCGTCGAGGTTTCAAGAACTCGTCTATCCGGTAGATTAGCCTCTATAGCGGCTTTTCTTACAAGTATACTAACATGAAGAGGTTCAATCCATAAAAACGCAAGTCGTTGTGCAACGAGTCTATGCACACGAGTGAGTACGCGGTTAGTCATTGTCTGCCTACAGAGAAGTGAAGGGATCAACTGTTGTTGTGCAATTGCAAGTGTAGGTGATATCATATTTTCGTTAATTAAAGAAAATGTAATAAGCACATTATTATGTTCTGCTAGATTTGCGTCATTCTGCATATTGGCTATTTGTGTTATCAGTTTATTTGTCGAGAAGATAATTTTATCGTACGGTATGTATTCACTTTGACGGGTTACCAAGCATTCACTGTATTTAAAATATTAGCGATAACATTTTATAACTTTGGCAAACTTTAGATTTTCTAATCTCGGCCATAAAATATTTCGTACTCAAAGTTTTAAGTACTTTTTAGAAGATTATTTTGTGATAAAGACTTCTTTTTTCATCGGAACTGCCGTTGGCTAACATTCATTTAAAATTTATGAAGCTGATGTGGGTTGTATTCTGATGCTCCATGCATTAAGAACGTGCTCATCGAGTAATAATTGATCGTTTCATTAAAATAAAGAACACAATATCATGTTGATGACGAGAAATCAGTAGTCTTTTAATAAATGATAATTGCTTCAACGAGTCACTCAATGATCTAGTTCCCGCAAAGCGCAACACGTACTTTTCAATTGCCGCTATTAGTAGATCACGATAGATACATTACAATAGTGTAACTATCTAAGTTCTTGAATCTTTACGATCAGAATTACTATTTAGTCTATACCATTATTCTTACTGGTGAGAGATTTACGAGTAACAAAATTAACAAAGTACAAACAGTCTGCCCACGCTTTCGTCCAATTTAGTTCCGAGATTGTTTTAGGTTTTAGCTATGTTTTAGTTGTTACATTCAGACTCCAATTCTCCTAAGCTAACAAGCTGATTTGTTTAAAGTTTGAAACAAATAATGAATGGGACGTCCGTGGGCAGACTCTGGTGTCGGTGCGCGACCTTCGTCAATTTCTGTAGTGTTAAAACTTTCAGTCTGTCCGTGGCAACGATATGATTCAGACTATTCAAAGTACTCGTGGGGGCACGTGTTCGCAAGACTGAAATAGTGCAGTGGAGTAATTAGTGCAGTGCACTTGTACCGTTACGCCTAGGAACTTGGCACCTGAATTTATATTAATTTTAGGTCTTGTTCACCAACGCAGTGTACTAACAAGAATTGTGATAATAAAACAAAAGCCTACACAGCCTTTTGTGTTTGCAGAATAACAGTTTCACTGGTGATAAGTTCGGTAAACAAAAGTACCTGGTAACTGAGTCTGGGACTTAATACTGTTATTTAAGTGTTTTCGTGTGTGAGTGCAGCAGTTTGTTTGTTTGGACTTTCTCAAATTTGATGTAAGTATTTATTAGCATAAAAATTCCACCTATATTGATGGAATATGACATTTATTTATTTATTAAAAAAATACTGATGGTAATTTTTAAAACGATATTTTAAATGAAAGATTTTTTTTGTTTATAGTTTATTTTGTTTAAAATACATCTAGATATTTTACATTAACATACAAATTTGATTTAAGTAAAGTAAGGACATAATAAAATTATGAGATCAGTACCATCTAAATACTTGTTGAACGAATAGCTACAAAGTATGTTAAAATAATAATTTACTTATCCGATTCTGTAAGACCCCTTTAAATTTTATCAGCACAAAGACACGCTCGTCGGACTGTCAGTCAATGTCATTTTCAAATGACAACTCTGACAATGACACTGTGTAACCACGTTTTTGGTTTAGATAGGTAAATTTTGTAAAAGGATGCGCTGCAGAGCAAAAGTTATTACATAATTATATAGATTTTTTATATCTACCGAAAAAAACAATAATATATGAAAATGATATACAATATGATGTGCCTTAGTTATCTGTACACATTTTTACTGCACATAAAGACATAATACAATACACAAATGTATGTACTTACATGTGGACACGTAGTATAGGAAAAAGGAAAAATCCCGAAAATTAGCCGGGACTTTGGAAGTTTTTATAAATCCCTTCAGGACTATTGCCGAAATATTTTAAATTATACAGCATTTTTTTTTAAATTATGACTGCCTTAGAAAATGAAACTTACCTGTCAATCTGCAGCAGTAATGATAATAAATGTAATGTAAAAAATGTAAAATAGTAAAAATATCAATCATGCTCAACGTTGTACAGAATCCCTAAATGTACTTTATTATTACAGTTACCTATATAATTACATAAAACATAGTCATGCAGAAGAGCAGGGTAAATGGTTCAATTGTGTGTCTCCCGCAGTCCCCACTCCCCACCGTGTTTGCGTTCGTAATTACGTGCCCAAAATTTAAGGCTTTGAAAATGTCCGCACCAGCTCTAAATCTAAATCACATCCGCAGGTGATTATTGCGTGAAATTGAAGACCCAATCTGAACGAAATACATACATAAAGGAGTGATAAATAAAATTTGTTTGGTTAGGTGTAAGAAATGCTTGAAATGTAGACCAAGGTTGAAACCTCGATGAGTACTATCCTACTTTTATTAATTTACAAAAAATATGATTATAATGTGTTACTCAGTAGTAGTACTATTATATTTCTATATTATTGTGATACACGATACACATCTCCGACAACCTTCAAGTATGGATATTGGATACATTATTCGAATACCGAATCAGTGAACTGAACATGCACAAGCAAGCGCAACTAGTATACGTACATACTACATATATTATAATAATATGCTAGTGCACCTACGCCACCCTCTCTCTGACGTTAGTCATGTTCAACATATATGTCTGTCTTCAATGCGTTACTTTTAAGAAGAAAAAATTGTTTGTTTTTGGATATTTATAGAAGAACCTGACGAACTTATTGTAAATACAAATTATAAAAACAATCAATTTGTTTCTATCACAATTTAAAAGACAATGAGTAATTTTGGTGATTTTTTTTTCTTACGGCTAGTGACCAAGTATTTTAGGGTTTGTAAGGCTAGTGTGGCCTTATAATAATGTGCAAAATTTGGTGTGATCATAGTTATGCATAGTATTAATATTTTTATAGCTTAATTACTTTACGCATAATCATTGTTAGGCATAATGTTTTTTTTTGTATTATAGTCATTTGACATAATCGTCTTTGGGCATAATATTTTAAAATATCCTAATTCAAAAAAGTACTTTTAGTATGTAAAATAAACGAGTGGCGGCCTACGGGTTGCCCAAGCGCCACCCCTGCCGCACCATATTATGATACCCCTTTGATTATATAAGTGATACCCATTTCAAATTTTCTTTTATCTTTATTAGGCGAAAAACATTATGCCTAATAAGTACTATGCGAAATGATAGTCACACCAAGTGCAGTAGTATGCCAAAAGACAATTATGTTAAAAAAAAGTTATGCTAAACTAAATTATGCGCTATAATATTATGCTAAAAAAAGGGATTACCATTTGGTTACTGGCCGCGGGATAAAAAATAAGACGCCACAATGCCATAATTGACTACTCAAACTCCTTTACACATAAAATAAAAAGTAGGTTAATTACCTACTTGCAGCGCCAAGAAGATTTCTAGACTACACGTCTGCGATGCATACAATATTTCATATAAAATAAATATTTATGGGTGAATGATGACTTGAATGTAGGTATGGTTCAATGTTAACACACTAAATCTATGCTATTGCACGTTATTCTCGATATTTGTCTCTTACGATTTCTGCCACGATATCTCTAGGAATCATAGTAGCGCTCGCTGTTTTCGTAAGAGCTGCCTTGGCACTCCTCCCCGGCCTCCTGCTGAAGTACACGTAAACATTGTACACTAGCTGCCGCGTGTCCGCCGGCAACTCCACACGATTATCTTCTGTACAGTCCGCCATCCTCCCATTACTGTACAGTCTTCTCCAACTGAACATTGTCCAGGCAGTCATTGCTTCGTTTCCGTATTGCGCCGTTTTGACGGTCAATTCTCAAAACTTCAAATACTTAACACAGTTGTCCACTAATAAAAGTTGTTTGTCGGCCACAATGTAACAAACACGTACAAAACTCGTTGACTTATTTACCTCGTATCTCTGAGGGATCGGCGAATTGATTTGGTATTTACGAATGTCTGTATAAATGATACTGAGCGGGTTATCGCTTGAAATATATCCGTTCAATCGGAAAGGCACTCGCATACTGGTGGTTCACAAGCCTCAGAAGACCACATTTGCAAACAAGTCACATGGTCGTGACATCCGCTGTGTTACAAACGTGATCACAATGCTGTAGGAATTAACGATACCAGCAAGTAGACCAAGATGAGCTGACTTTGTATGCACACGAGCATTCATTATGACAACCTTGGCCAGAGATAGTATAGTAGCCGTTATAATAAAAAAATATATTGTATGAGCAAATATGTACAACGCCATATAAAAATATACCGTTGCCGCGTTGCTTCAAAACAGTCACGTTTGAAAAGTGCTTCTTTTTGTTAAAAACTCTCCTAAATTGTAAGCTATAATAGTTTTAAATGAAATACTCAAAAGTTTAAAACGATTGTTATTATTTTAGATTTAAAAATACGGAATCTGGTCGTTAATGACTATTTGCAAGTCAAACTCGAATCCAATATTGCTGACCTTGAAGTTATAAACGGCTACGTTTTTTCTGTTAAAATACGACGCTTCGGCGTTAATACTTTTCTAGTAAATGTATCTGTCATAAAACCAGTGTATTTAAATGAACAAGAATTTAAAAAGCTTTTATTTAACTTGCGAGTGGGTTACAAATCTTGCATAGCATTTTTCAACCACTTCTAGTTGCCTGATCCTGTTGAAAATTGGCATACTTTTGTAATTCCGGTGACAATGCAATAATATGCCAGAAATGGTGGAGCATACATATTAAACATTGTTATTAGAGCAATTCTCTTTTTTTTTGCCAATATACATTTGGTGAATGTCCCACAACATTGCAGATTAATAACATTTGTGTAATGTGTATGTTATTGATTCTGTTTTATTTAGGAGCACATTTTTTATTACAATTCACAGAAATCATTCAAAAATATCATATAAATATAGTATTTAATTAAAAAAATAAATAAATACAAACTACCAAAAATCGCAATGTATGAAAATTCGTATGTCCCAGTCTACCATCCGTTACTTCAAACTCAATTATTTTAATAAGGTTCAAAGAAACTATACTGAGATTTTGTTTTCAAACCATTCAAAGAGGTAAAAAGATCTACTTTCTTTGCTTTTTTGGTATTTTTTGCTTAACTTTTCAGATATAAATGAATTTTAAACTCGTCCCAGAAAAAGTTCCAAAAATAGATTTCAGTTTTTGTTACCCATTTTTTATGTGTTATAGTTAAAAAACTTCCATTTCGTTACACAATTTTAACTTGGCAATACTAAAGATACCATTTAATGCCGCCATATTGATTTAGGTGTCAGTGCTGTTCCGACGTTAAATGTGAAACACGTATTCAAGTTCGAAAATCGAATCTCATTCCAGTATTTGTTACAGCTGTTACAAGGTAAGTTGATAATATAAACTACTTTCTTTTATCATGTCACAATAGTTAACAACTTGCACTTAAGTTGAGTGAATAATATTAGACGTAACTCCAATTTTACCTATTAAAATAACATTTTGTAAAAACTAAACAAGTGTTTCGTTACTATTTTTTTTGTTACTATGGCACAGTAACGTATAAGCGGAAAATATTAGTAACAAAAGAGGAATTATAAAGCTACGTTTGCATTCAACAGCGCAAGAAAATGCCACTTACTCCGGCAGAAAAAATGAAACGTTACAGAGAAAAGTTGAAACAAAACCCGGATAAGTTGGAAGAAATAAGGAAGAAAAATTTAGATAGAATAAAATCAAAATATAAATATAAAAAAATATCGGAAATGACAGAAACAGAAAAAAATAAGCAAAGAAAAAAGTGGAAAGAAGAAAAACAAGATGTACAAGCACTTCCAAATAATATCCTAAAAATGTTTAGATGTAATTTAGCCCGCGAAATTCAAATTTCATAAGTTTGTGCATTTTGCAAGTTCTATGTTCATTAAATATGAATCGCGGCCGTAACAAATGTGGTTTTACCGAGTCATCGATATAATACCCTCTTATCTTATATTTCAATTGAATGACTTATTCATGGAAAAAGCCGTTCATTTGAAATATTTGAACAGAGGAATCGCAAAAGAACCTTACGGAAATTTGAATTTTGCATTCCCTTCAAAAATTAAACAAGAAAGATTTGATTATATTACGATATTAAATGTTGCTCAAACACTAATCCGTCGTTTAATTTCTTGTACTAATTCTCCTTTAGCTCTGCGATATCCATTGCCCTATGATAAAAAGTAAATTTTGATGATGATGAAGAATACCATTTATCCTCTTCCGGAGTAGGTATATAGTTATCTAAATTTCATCCAAATCCTATCAACTGCAAAACATTAAAGACCCACTCAAATGTTTGCTATAATCCTAACTATCCTAATCCTAACTAATATTATAAATGCGAAAGTAACTCTGTCTGTCTGTCTGTCTGTCTGTTACGATTTCCTGCTTAAACCTCGCGACCGATTTTGATGAAATTTGGTACAGACAATCTTTAGACCCTGAGACAGAACATAGGCTACTTTTTTAAAAAAAAAAAGGGATGAAGGGGTTGAAATAGAGGTTGAAAGTTTGTATGGGATTTCTTAATTTTAAAAGATAAAACCATGAAACTTTATATTTAAGTATACTTGATAAGAAATCAGTCGCTTTTGAAGTTTAAATTCCTTTTAACGAATGCTCTGCATCACCACCGCTGCCGTCGGTCGTAGTCGCGTACATTCGCCGAAGTGTTGTGGCATTTGCGGCAGGCATCGTTGTCGGACGCATGCGATTAGACAAATTTGCGCTATAGAGAATTACATTTTTCGATCCAGTAAAATTATTTTATTGTTTCGTATAACTTTTTAAGTGTTTTTTATTAATTAGGTCCTGTAAATTAATTTTGTTCATTTTGTTCATACTTGATATATCTTTTAGTTTATAGTTATAAGTAGGTTAGATAGTTTCCTTTACTTTAAAAAAATCCGATTTGCTTTTATTTCCTTTTTTCCCTAATAGGGTATTTTTAATCTAATAGGTCGTAGTAGGTAATAATATACAATAAAATACAAACTTAACTTTGCGGTTTGCTCCCGAACCGCAAAATTAAGTTTGTCGTAGTTTATAAATGACCTATGACAAACTTATATTTGCGGT
This sequence comes from Hypena proboscidalis, assembly GCA_905147285.1. Lineage (NCBI taxonomy): Eukaryota > Metazoa > Arthropoda > Insecta > Lepidoptera > Erebidae > Hypena > Hypena proboscidalis. Next base: position 10,263,578 of record LR990132.1, read on the forward strand.
TCGACTTATAAAGATAAACCGAAAGGTTTATTTTTATATAAGTCGTACTGTATAGATTTTAATTTTAAAGTATTGGTATAGGTAGTATATTTGATATTGTACGTAGTGACCGTAGGTTATTTTATAATACTGTTAGGTAGGATAAGACATTCGTATAGATATTAGTTTATAGGGATTTTGCTTATTTATTGAGTTTAGATTAGTTATTATCAGAAATAGGTTTATTTAGGTAGGTAGGAATTTTATTTTCTGTTATTGAGTTTTTTTATTGATGTACCTACCACACAGATGAAATCGCGGGAGAAAGTTTGTTTGTTTGAAAGCGCTAAGTTTAAAAACAACTGGGTGAATTTTGATATTTAACATTACGCTAAACTCTACGGGCTGGCTCGAACGCACGTGTCGCAATTTCTATTATGTCGAAATTTGAAATAGTTTCGAAGTAGGTACCTACATGAGTTGTTCCTATTTGTCTGTTTTGATTTGTTTGAATATTATTTTCCTTGAGTTTTTGTCGTATATTTGTTTTGGTCGGTTTGGTAATAGATAGGTTCTTCTTCTTCTTTGCGTGTCAATGGAAAACACATGGAAAAGCTCAATATTTAAATTTTGTTTGACCAAAACTTTGCTACAAGAACGGCATTATCGGTGGCGCTCCACAGGTCATCTATGGTACAGGTGGTGGGACTTATGGGGCATGTAAGAAGGTGACCCATCGTTTGGGGACTGACACCGCATTCACAATCGGCGGAGTCTGCATAACCCCACCTTAAGTGCATGAGTTGTACCTACTATTGTTATATTGACATTGTTACCTTTAGCATTTTTTGTTCATAAAACGACATCCACGCGGACGAAGTCGCGGGTAACAGCTAGTACGCTATAATCATTGTTTTCTTTGACTAAAATTTGAACAGTAAATACCTAGTTTGTGTTATCTATCTTTAATCCTAATCTAATCACTAAAACGTCTATAACGCCTAGTACATTGTAGACGTTGCCTTATAATTTTTATTTTGTTACCTAATATTCTTTTTTTGTTACTGTCCCAGAAAAAATCTGAATCTCTTTTTATGTTTTATGTATTTTATTTTTAATATAAAACAATTAATTTCACGAAGAGACTCAAGGATACTAAAAATTTTAATAAAAATTACGTAAAATCGGTAAATTTTGGTTATTTTTCATATTATCAAAACTTTAAATTTATTTAGGTGAAAGGTAACAAAAAAATAAATAAACACTTAATTTGAAAATTTTCTTTTACTTTTCTTGGTATTTCTTTGCAATTATATAATTTTCTAATATAATTTTCTTGATACTTGATGACAAACTAAATAACATTATTTAGTTTGTCATCAAGTATCAAGAAAATTATTATTCTGGATATAATAATTGCCCCTTCTAAGTTTTTTTTAACAAATAAATAGTAACAAAATAAGAATGTGTAATCTACCTTTATTTAGTTTTTAATACATATTATCCACAAAATTCATAAAAAAAGGATTTTCTTATGGAAATCCAAATGTTAATAAAGTAAACTACCTGATTTCACGAAAAAAAACCATTTATACATATATTTTTATTTTTAGCGTTTTTATGAAATTATGGCAAAAAAAAAAGAGAAATGCTCATTAGCTTTTGGTGAAAATACACTAATATGTATGATGGGAACGGTCTCTTTGCTGCAGCCAGGAGTGTAATCTCATGAAGAAACATCTTGACGCTTAGGAGCATAGACAGGTATCTTTGCATCGTTTTTAGAAAGGCTTCCATTACGGGAATCGGTCTCGGGAATTTCTCGAGCCTTGGTGATTTTTGCGTGATTTCGGGGAAAAAGGTGAAAATAAGCTTTTAACCGATAATTCAATCCATGACCTCAGTATCTCCTGCTGTCAAGTAACACGGTTATGGATGGAATTATCGGTTGAAGGCCTATTTTCATCTTTAAATAACAATCAAAATAAAAGCTTGCTTTTAAAATGCTTGTTCCCGAATCTATTGTGGTATTCGACGTAGATAGTTCTTTATTCTGGTTCCTTATTTCATTTAAAACTTGGTCAAAGACTGTTATATAAATTAAGGTTAGTTTATTGAGTTCATTGTGCCGTGAATTTATTCACGCAAATATCCCTGTGTCATATAACGGTATTCCTGTAGTATGGGATGGCACTGCTGGCGGAAATTATCCGAATAGACAATGATCGTGCTAGTAATTTTACGGTGGCTGCCTCTGGAACAGTGTCAGTGTCCTCAGCTTTTTACAGTTGCGAGTTCTGATAACATTGCCATCGCAGCATTGTATTTGCCGGTATTTTCCACTTTCTTCCTTACCAATATACCTGAACATAAACATTTACATTCTCGTATTTCGAGGCGGGTTTTCTTTCGAACACTATACGTAGGTATAGGTATGTCTGACGCTAACATGTTTGTCATAGATGCATTATGTAAATCAGTAATTGCATCACAGTAGGTAAATAACTACAAAATAGGGTTAGTAGGGTTTCCTGTAGAATGTCTCGAGAGTTGAATGACTTGTATAAAGCGTATCTCCAAATACGATAGCGTGCGTGTGATATTATATCCTTATTGTATTACTACTGTTATGTTAGTTATGTATGGTTTATTTTATGGCTGACAGTGTTTCATTCAAAGTATGATAGAAACAGTTTAAAGTAAATTCAACTTCCAAATTGCTAACTAAATTGGAGATTTCTCTAAGACTGCTTAAAAATCTCAATAACCGTAAACAATCAAAATTGTTTATTTGGTCTCTGTCTTGGTATTATTTCCTTGTTCTTATTGAAATCCTATTCAGTTCTTTATTTTTAATATATTTTTACCTTTTCTTTGTTGAACTTTTTGTCCATCCACAAATAAAGCTTATTGAATGTTGTGGAAAATTATCGGTAACAGAAATTAAGTTAATGTCACTCTCTAATTTTTAACAGACTTCGAAAAACAATATGATTATGTATTCGGCGCGTATTTTGTTTTTATTATGGACTGATTTATATTATTTTTATTTGAGAGATTATGGTTGCAAATTGGTCCTATCGGTGCTAAGTAGTAAGTTCGAGAGGTACCCTAAATTTTTACAGGCACTTACCATAATTTTCGTATAGCTTCTGAATTTTCTTAGACATTGCCATCTAGCAGTCAAAATTCGATGATTCTGATGATGGAAGGTACATACCGTCAAAGGCTAAGGGGGTAATGGAATGATGAATTCTTTAAATATATTTAGATCTATAACTGTATTTCTGCAAGCTATTTTCAGCTTAGGCAATTATTAAAGTAGGTATACATTACAAATGTTAAGGAAATCTGAGCTGATGATGGAACTTAATGGAAATTGAATTTTATAAGCATCTCTAGTTTTTTCATATACTTTGGATAATTATTTAATTATAGGCATGTTAAGACCGTTAGCCATATTCTTTCAAGTTATATTAAGATGAGGCAACGTTGAAAATAACTTTATTCTTAAATAAAATAAAAATAAAAAAGCCATTTATTCTACTACTTAAAAACGTTTACAATAATTAGTTAATCATGCATTATACTTTATAATATTATGTAGTTGAATGTTGTTTTAAAAATAAAATAACAATAATACATAACATCAATGAATTTTTACTAATTACATTAGATTGAATATATAAATATAATATTATCACACTATTTAATAGACTGCCATTACATTTAGAATATCATTCAAAATTATATTTAGGTATGTTTCTAGTTGTTTTGTACAATATTATAGATCGTTACTTTATAATCATTGTCTTAGCATTATTATATCATTGTATATTATTATTAATGTTTTGTCTGAAAAAATAAATAAAAAAAAAAAACTTTATTCTTATAACTTCCTAATATCTAGGTATTTTTCGTATCTGTTCTACATACTGCTAGCATACAACCTTAAATGAGAACGTTGTATGGTGAAGCAACTTGAATTAAAGGAGATAAATAAAATTAAAAAAAAATCCGACTTCAATAATAACTTTCGTAAAATAACGCAAAAAGTCGGTTCAGAGAGTTCTTAAAGTTGGTGCTAAGCATTTCTTCTAATTTGAATTGGAACAGCTTCAAAATCTGTCTAACAGACTTTTTACGGCAGTCGGTTTTTTAAATATTATAACTTTTGTTTAATCAACTTAGCGAGACTTCATTTAATAAAGTCACATTCTCGCTATACTCGCTGGCGGATGTAAAAATAGTAGGTTTGACGTGATAACTATTGATCTTGGTATGGAAGTCGACGTAGAAAGTGGCAGCTGTGTGTTTTCCCGCACAAGTTGTAAAGGCCGAGCGAAGAAAATTGACTTATGCAATATGCCATCTGCTTTAAAATTTATGTGTTTGACATTTGTGTTATATTCGTTCAATTCCAATATTGGGTGTAGGTCGATCACTCATACTTCCATTCATTTGGTGTGCAGCACCGCATCAGGTCTCAGATAGCTATTAAGTTAATTCTATTAAAATAATGTAAGTGTATTCAATTTTAAAAACAACATTAAGCTTATGTTTTGTTCCTTATCCAATATTTTTAATTACGGTCTTGTTATTATTATAACGATAATTAAATGCGATGTTAAATATAAACTCGTTAATTACTTGGTTATTAACGTAACTCAATGTGACTCTTTATTTAGTGCTGTGTTGCTGTGCTAGTCTTTGTTCAGTGCTGTGTCTGTTCCATTGTATAGCAATATTCCAAATGAATTAATGATTGCATTTGGGCCGTAAAGTTTGGTAACTGATAATGATTATCGTATCGCATGGTGTAATCTGAGTCTTGGATCAGCCCAGACACTGGTATGCAATGATTCAGAGCATGAGTCAGGTATGCGAGCGTTCGATTTAAACTTTTAGCACCATGTAGCCGTTTCTGCAGACAGACATCCTTTCGAGATGACCAATCTAAGAGGAAAAAACTGCTCCAAAATAATATCAGGTTTTATCTACCTGAAGTCTTTGTTTACTAATGCGTGCGTTATGAAATGCATACGTATTTATTTACTAAAGCGTGTGCTCTAGTTTTCTGAATGTAAACAAATGTGTTCCAAATTAAAGATTTTCATAATAGGCAACGACTTTCACATTGTTGCAGATGCACGATCATCTATAAATAAATGGTGCAGACGGCAGACGCATTACACTCTCCAAAGTTTCTCTGTTCAGAGCCATATGTTCAAATACTTATTATGAGCTCTCTAGCTTTGCACCTGCGTCCGTCCCACTCGCACGTGCTCATTCCAGCTGTTGGTTAGGCGTACGCGCCTGACGAAAAGATGATCGTAATATTCGCAGGTTTACATTCACACATCCAAACATATTATTGCCTGCTGTTGTTAAGCAATACTACAATTGCTAAACAATCCTGTCTTTAATCGTTGAGGCTCTAATCTTCGAAATGGTTTTTTTGACCTGATGGAACGAATTATAAAATTATCGAATACGAATTAAAGATTGGCTATTCGTGTGATGATCTCACCGGTCGTCAATCTTGACAATGCAAAGGACCGGTCGTCTGCGGGGTGAGGCATGGGACGGGACGGGGACTCCGCTGCAGGGTTTTGTGCGATTCACGGCGCACGCGGTGCGACCCACAGTGCCACAGTCGGTAGTCGCTGCGACAGTTGGTCGCTCAACGCGCGGCGCGCGCGCCTCTTCCTCAAATTCCTACTACATTCCTTAATTTATTTACTGGTCAAAATGAAGTTTTTGTTCTACACTCATCAGCGAAGAAGGTGTTTGTGCAAATCTATAAAAAGTGGATTAGTTTGATACATCGTTACTCGCTACGGTCCAAAGAACAATGCTGTGGGAAAAAATAACGTTCAGCTGGCATCGGCAGTCGTTCCCAGCTACCTACCTTACCTCTCTCCCCGCGCCGGCCGGGTACCGGGTTCAATGCGCCTCTCTGCGTTTATTCATCGTTTGTGGGAAAAGTTGACCCCCGTTTTTAAAAATTATTGTTAACGAATTCACACGATCCGTGTCGTCGTCACTACCGCATCTTAGATGATTGTTTTAAGTTCACAACATGCAACGCTGAATGTAGCCTGTTACAGGTGTTTGCTTAGTACTTAAAGTAAATTAATTTTGTGTGAACTGATTAATGAGGCACCAGTGGGAATACGTAATGTTTTTGTACGGCACCAGCCAAGGTTGCAACATTCCGCAGACCTAAACTATTTATTTTGGGCTTTGCCATGTTTGTCGAGTTTCAACTTCGTCGAAATTATTATCTTTGTGTGTTGCGGATAGAACATTATCAGAAGAGGACAATACTCTTACATTAGGCAACGTGTTTGGTGTTCATGAATGAAATGTTGGATAGCCGTTGAATATAAATGTGCGGAAAAGCTCACAGTAATGTAAATAGTGATGACGTAAAGTAATGTGGATTTAGTAAGTTTTGTGAATTAGTGGTCCGCGAGTGAAGTGCTAGTGTTCGTTTAGAAGAATATAGGATTTGTCTGCACAATGGGGAACCAAGGATCTGCACACGAGCCGTTTGATCGAGCGCAAGCGGCAGCAAACGCCGACCTCAAAATGGTACAGTCATTTGATTATGCTTAATTTACAATTCATTATTCAACTTACTTGAGTCATTGAATACTAAAGCGTATTGTACGCTGTCGGTACGGTCATCGTGTATTGTTCCTGGCTAACGCACGTTGCTGTACAGATAACAAAGTATAGATACCTGCCTGCATGCTTATCGTGCGTGCGGCTTAAAGGCGCTGTAGTCGCTAAGCTAGGCTCTTGCAGAACTAGCGAACTGGAAATACAACGTCATAAATAATATTCATCAAGGTTTTTGTTGGTGAATAACTTACCTACTCGTTCTCGCACCTTTAGCTCAATGTGTAGGTAGATGTTTGTGTGGGTTTTACTTAATGCGTCTCTTCGTGTATTCTTCAATTAAAAACCTAACGTTCTTAAAACAATTATTACTTTTACTTTCTGGATGTCGTAGTACTAGTTACATACATAATATGAAACATCAATTTATTCTGAATCGTCAATCACATTAACGAAATCTTTACATAGACCAGGTACCTATCTCTGATTGATCGGATAGGATCTGACTTGAAGATAGCATAATTGCCACGCTAATTTAGTTATGATTCACTGACTAATATTATAAAAAATATTCAATTCAGCTACTTAATATGGATGAAAATGGCACATATTTTGTTGACTTTATCTAGTATATTTGCTTTATTTTGTAGACCTGTATCTTTGGAATGCTTTGGATACTATGGACAGCTACCTTGCCTCCTATTACAGTTAAATTTACTTTTATATCTGCTGTAATAATTATGTCAGCAATACTAATTTCATTAGTCCAAACGGTGGTCTAAAATAAGACACTATAAAACCTAAGTTAAAATGATGCATACATTTTACAATGATTTTCTTTCATAAGTAACACATGCGGCACATCTTTATGCTTGCAATATGGCACGAGTTACGAAATTACGTCAATATTGAACCTTATCGTGATGCAACAAAGCATATAGTAAAATCCATTATTCTGCAGCCAGATGACAAGAGCTATAAGTACATTGAAGCACGTACTTATTAAGTAGATTAGTGGTACAGTCGCACATCTGGCCTAAATTAATGTCATTATGAAATGTGCGTGAGAAAAAAAAACTAATCATAACAATGGCAGTAGGTCAATGTAAAGGACAGCGAATTTTGTAGGTAATAAATAATAATTACTTACTGAATTTGTCTGTAATTTATGATTTTCCCGCACCTAACAACGGAAGGTTTAATGTGTTGGGTTCTTGAGAAAAAACATTTGATGGTCACTATGAAGGAAATTACTACAGGTACCAGCATATTTTGAAACAATACATCGTTAAACTATTCAGCCCCTATACCTGCAGATTTTTTTATTCTAGATGTGTAATTGAATCAGAATTTTATTAGCATTATCCTCGTGTTGCCGAAATGAAATAGGATGAACGTTATAAAATTGCTGCTTCCTTGAATATGTCTCAGTACTCGTACCACAAGCGTTCTCAAGGGGAAGCCAAATCGGCGACCCCCCTAACACAAAAGGCAGGCACTTCGCCTTTGTGTCTGAACTTGATCGCATTCCGATACTACTGGGACGCGAGACGAAATCACGATATCTATAGACTTCGTATAATACGAATGCTTTTTAAATGATGAAGCAACTTTTCAAAGTTCAAACTTAGTGAAAGTGTAGCATACTCTTCCTTGCATTGAATGTCTCTTCATTTTAATAAAACAAGTCGAGGCCGTCAATCCAAGCTCAGCAGGATTCCGACTGTGATCTGAATCAGGTTTATAGCAATACTCATCGTGCATTTAAACTTGACTATCCAAATAATACAACCTCACAGTATATCCGAACAAGAATGATTCAATATTCTAGGTGCATATTTAATTTTATCAGAATTTGCATTCGTTATTCTCGTACTTCCAAAACATTTCTGAATTAATAGTTCTCTGATTTCCTTGATGGTGTGACGTTGGTCACGTAGCTGTCAGTTCTGGTTTAAGAGGAAATCAAATCTGCTATCCCTAACATAATAGGCAAGTGTTTCTCCATTGTGCCATTCGTGTCAGCAATGCACTGGTGCTCTTAAATGCAATATCTAGACGTTACTGTTACATGAAACAAAAGCTGCTTTGTGATGGCCATCTCGGATTTAAAGGTTATCTTGCACTAACGATATGTGAAAATAATTTCGCTAATATTCAGAAATACCAAATCATAGAATAGAATAGAATATCATTTATTTCTGAGTATATGGTATTACAGGTTTTACAATTAATACAAATGGTTCAAATATACTACCGTAGCCGGTGTAGAAATATTAATTTTTTTACCTTATAATATATTTATACTATTATACATTTTATTAAAAAAAAGAAGCATTTGAATAAATTAAATATGTTATTAATATTTGTTATACCTTTATTTATTTAACATTATAATTTATAATCCATAAAATCTTTAACTTTATCATAATACAAAGTAAATGATTAAATATATAAAATTCTCGTGTCACAATGTTAGTTACCTTAGTCCTCCGAAACGACTTTACTGATTTTTAACAAATTTTATATGCATATTTATTAGGTCTGAGAATCGGCTACTATCTATTTTTCATCCCCCTAATTGATAAGATAAGGGTTGTTCACTCTTAACATTTTTTTTAAATTTTTGGACAACATTTTTTGTTTTTATTTTTCTATAATGTGGCATTAAAAATACATACAACCCTAAATTTTTACCCTTTTATCACCAACTCCTATTTTTTAATAGCCATTTTAGTAATTTAATCATTTTGCATCCCGCTCGATAACTGATAAATTATCGTCTTTTTGTAACTTATTAAATGCCAAAATCTGCTTATTTATGGCGGAACAGAGTTCGCCGGGTCAGCTAGTATTACATAAGTAAATGACATCGTCATGAAGCCGCATACTAGTGATTGAATATTTTTTTCTAAGATGCTGGGTGCATAATTTTACATCGTAAAATAGGTTTTGAAATTTCTTTGTGAAAGGTAGAACATCAACTTCATTTATATTGAACTTTTTTCAGCATAATTGGAAATAATATGAAGAAGGTGTCATTTGATACGAAAAAGTATATTGTTAGATTATTATTTTTCTGTAAAAACGACAGGGACAAGTAGTACCGAAGTATCGTTGCCGCCAAGGCTAAGGAAGCGAAGAAGGCGTCGACTTTTTCACACATTTTCTTTTAAAAACAAAAGCAGTGGCATCGAAGTACCTTTATCGTCAAGAGTACAAGCACCGATTTTTTTTATGTTTATAAAACCTCAGTATTTTTTTTTTGCGATTTCCTAAAACGAGACATTTTGGCGTCGTGGCGCGGAGTAAGGGTTTTGGAACACCGGTACCGGTAAAAAGGTTAGTGGAATATCGGGACATTTAGCGTCCTTATCTAGGGTAAATCGGGACGGGTCACCAAACCTCGAAAAATCGCGACGTCCAGCTCAAATCAGGACACCTAGCAACTATTTAGGTACACCTTTTTATTTTAGCTACAGAACACCGAAGGCGGTTCAACAAAGCAAATCAACTCACCATCTACATTACTATGTATACAAGGTCTAATGAGATTGTCTGATTTAACAATATTTAAATAATAATTCTTACTTCAAAACTAGCTTTGACAAAAAAACACAAAACAAGTTTAGTTATTGAATACACTTTACCAGTTTTATTGTTGATTCTAGGAAAGTTTTTCATCAAGAGTGCTGAATCATGAAATAGTTTAAATGATTAATTGTTCTTTTTTTGGAATACTATATAATTCCGCACATATTTATTTACTACACAATTACGTACTTATTCGGTGAATTCGGTAGTTCATACTTCGTGGAAATGATATGTACCATTGATCATTTCCACGAAGTATGATTTTTTGTTTTAATTATATTTGTTTTAAAAACATAACACACAGACAGATAATAAGGATGGTTAAGGAATTTAAGAATGCCGGCAGCTCCTATCATTGCCAATTATAACTTTCAGGCTGAAACAATTGATTGGAATTTCAATATCAAGTTGTTGCTGCCGTATCAATTGTTTGATTGCAAAGGCCTTTTATTTATAGAAGCATACCTGCAATGAATGTATTAGTTGACTAGATAATTATGTATTTCGCGAAAACGAATGGAGCACTGGCTAAAATATTTTTGGATCAGAAGTATTATTACCAGCTGTGACCACATTATGCCTCGTATGTCCTTTTTACGTTGTTATTATTAGTTATCCGTTCTCAGTTCAGGACGAAAAGCCCACTGTCACTTAGGCCTGATCGAAAATCAGCGCCAGACCTGAGTCTGACAATATGCTGAATAAGAACCTATTTGGTGCCACCATGGGGCATAATTCTAAATGTTGTGTATTTTTCATAATCTGGGCATTGTTAACTTTCTGTGTCCCATTTTTAGAACTAAAGAAATTTATTTTCTTGCTTTCTTTCTTTCTAAAATACAAAATCGAAGGGTAAGTTATGACAGTTACTAGAAAAGTATAAAAAAATGGGTAAGTTCCATGTTCCATATTTAAAACACATGAGTAAGTTCCATATTTGAAAAATTATGGGCATTTAAAAAAATCGAGTAAATTTACATCCTGTGTCGGACTTTTCGCTCCTGTTACTAGAGATATTTACTTTTTAATTTATTATTTTGTACCCGGACGATCAGTCAAAGCTGGACTTTGAATCTTTTGTTGGGCAAAAAGTGACATATACTTTCATCCAAGATGTAGCAATAAATTTTAATTTCCTGACCAGAGATAAAGAAAAAAAGTCTATCTCTAGTAACAGGAGCGAAAAGTCCGACACAAGGCGTAAATTTTGTCGTTTTTTTTAAATGGCCATGATTTTCTTTCTGATATCTGTCATACATAACTTACCATTACTATAGGCTGACCGCTTAACTGAGACTTCGCCTGTGGGGTACAGGGGCGCGGGGGTATGGCGACAAAGGGGACTGAAACAGCTGCGGGCGGTGGGGGCACTTAATGAAACATACAGGAGATGAAATGTACCAAGATATTTCCTAAGATATGTGACATCATAGGAAAAAAGAAATAGTGATTTATCAAATGAAAAATAGTTAAGAAGATACAAAATTTTAATAAACTTATGTACGTAAATAAAATAATTGAGAATTAACTATTATACTATTTTTTATCTAAACATATAATTAAATCGTAAGAAAGTCAAAACTTTTTTTGGGTCCAGTTTCTTTTTTTTTAAATTTATGTATACGTTAAAAGCCATTTGCTTGCACTGACTGTTTACTTTATGTCTGAAGATTTTTCGATTCATCTTGAGATTGTCATTACATGTGTACCTCTCACAAGGTGTCTGCAACAGTTAACACATGCGATCGCTACCCATGTAGCGAACGTAATGAACAATCACAAAAATTTGCCCACCGCCCGCAGCTGTTTCATTCCCCTTTGTCGCCATACCCCCGCGCCCCTGTACCCCGCAGGCGAAGTCTCAGTTAAGCGGTCAACCTATACATTTCAACCCGATTTGGGTTGACATTCTAAACTGGGACAAACACGTCACTATACAAAAGTAGGGACTAAATTGAATCATTAATAAATTAATCATACCTAAGTATTTGTTGCATTGGTCGATCGAGGAAAACAAAACCTTGTAGCTAATTATTACCTTAAAAACAATGGATCCGGTACGATACAATTGATCTGTGGACTTATTCTGTATCTTTACTAATTGAGGGAAAATGATTTCCATTATTACCTAAAAAGTTGGTAATACCAGTAATATTTACCAACTGGGTAATATAAATTTTATTTCAGATTATATTATTTTCCATCTCGCAACTGGTAGTCCATAATACATAATATATATAATATAAACATAAAACTAGAAAATAAATGTGTTTTATAGTTATTAAACTACACGCGTACGCGCTAATTTTAATTTTTGAGTGTATTATTCATTTCGTACTTAAATTTTAAAGGTAAATAAATTATATAAGGATAATAATAATAATTCTCTAACTATTATAAATAATAAAACAATAATGATATTCTTTTTCATAACGTACGTAATGTTCTTCATATAAGTTAAAATTCTAATTAAGTTATAATAATTTAATATTAAATACATGATTAAACGAATAGTATAAAATATTGTCAAACCTGTTGAAATATGATATAAAAAATAATAGTAAATTGAAATTTCGGCATCTAATTAATTCTAAAATCTTAATATAAAACCCAGCTACAAAACCTGCTGGGTTTTAACTCACACACTGACACACGCATTTATGCTTAATAGTTGGACTGAAAATCCATCTTTGAAATACTATATAATATAATAATATTATTCTAAGAAACAGTTGAAATAGATCTTTCTCTCTCTCTGAAATAGATCTCTTTACCAACTATATTTACCAAGTATTCTTCTTAAGATAGGAACAAATAGATGAACGTGACGTCACGAAATGACGTAACATACACTTGAGAAATTTAGGGCCCTGGCAATAGGTGACCGTAGCTGGTTGGTAAAGCGACTGCCCGGTGTGCAGAAGGTCACAGGTTCAAATCCTGCCGGTTTCATATATTTTTCAACTGTTTCTTAGTATAATTTGCTAAGCATAGCTAAATGCTGTAAAAATAATCAATTGGAAACTATATATTATTAACTGAATTAGGTTCTCTATACAAACAATCGTCTCAATGTTGTATTTACAATATTTACTTACATACGTAAAGAATACACCATTACGATGTTTTTGTTGCGTTGTTGTTCATAAAGAGGCCTTTAGCATAACATGACTACTGTATTTCGTAAAAGAATTACTAGGTGGTTTAACCGACTTAAAAAAAAGAGGTTCTGTATTCAAACCGTATGTATGTTTGTAACTTTGTATGTTCGCGATTATCTTGAAAAGTAGATGCCGAGATAATCGCAGCATTTAAACAATACCAAAAGAAGTTTTTATGTCGGTGCTAATACATTTTTCTCAATTTTCATTCTAGGCCGCCTTCAAAATCGATTTGTGGAGTTATTTTTGATAGACGGTCATATTTTACCGTAACATATTATATTTCAGTTCCATGGAAAAGACATAAAGAGTGAGCTTTGCCGACCAAACTTTGAACATCGTCTTTTTTATGGTTCGTAATTCAGTCAAATCTAAAGGGCCATTTAAAAGTGCTTATGTGTACTGGTCTTTTGCCATCCCTCCTTATATTATTATTGCCTAAGTAGGGCCTGGTTAGCATCCCTTCTTTTGAGCCTTTTGACTGCTGGATTCTAATGGGCTCGTCCAATAACAGTAGCTGTAGGGATGACGGTGTACTCTGGACCGGTATAAGGTATTCTCACGAGATTATAAATATCGTTGCATTCCTGAAGTGATGTTTTGGATGGGAAATTATATTATTATCTCGTCGAATTTCTGGTCTCGTGGGTGACAAGGCTAAGGCGTTGTTTATATGGGTGTGGGACCCGATACCGAACACCAACACCTTAGTCCCTAATAGTGTGTTATACGATTCGTCAAGTCAAATATTTTTACTGTCATAGCAAGTACACCACCTCAAATAAACATTCTGACAGTGGCTAAACCTAAAGAATCGTTCAACATCATTGATTGAATATATTAACTTCAGGAAAACAATCAATAAAAAAAAGTTGCTTCGTCCGAACTCAGTCAGTCAGTAATTGTTTGAGTGTGTTTTTAACACGTTTTCATTAGCTCTGTCTGTAACTTACTAACTAACTACACTAGTGTAACTAAAAAGTATACATAATCAAATCGTGGAAGTTAAATCCATGTTTACTGTAAGTTTCTACGACAGATTGGCTGGTGAGGAGAAAACAAAAAAAAACCTGTTCTGTTACTGTCTTTATTGACATTTGGTAACGCTTTGTGTGTGTGAAATGTATGTTTGTGAACTCCCCCGCGACTAAAGAGTTATCACTAGTGCGGAGATCGCTTAAAAAAAAAAATGTCACAAATTATGTCACCTAAATGCATTATTCGATCATAGTAGTCTAGAGAGATAGACTGTATTAAAATATGGAAAATGTTTCCTGTACCTATCTAAGTTTAAAGTTCATCCATTCATTCATCAGTTAACGAAAGTTAGTAACCAAGGTTGTCGGGTGGAGGGGTTTTGGTTTTCCCCTTTTTCTTAGGGGTGGCGACGATATCGGTACTAGTGTTGCCGAACTATGAATATAAATATGGCAAGTTATATAAGCTGTTGTTGTTGTTACCTGCTGTTTGATCGATTTGGTCGCCACTGTACTAAAATCCGTAGAAATATCACTTTTTGTAAGTAATTGTTCAGTCTTGAGTAATAGTCTACTGCTGGTCCTCTTTACACGATGTGAATGTCATCATCATAATCCAGGACACAGGCTATGGTTGGTATGGTACGCAACTTACTCCTATTTGGTAAGGTTTTTATTCTTAATGTTGCGTTGTCGTTGTAAATTTGATAAAAATGTGCTTTTAAAATTTCACTCAATTAATTATAACTGCCTGAATTATTGTAAATCGAATTTACTCAACACGGTCCCTTTTAAATATCTATTTCAACGTCAAAAGCAACAAAGTTGAAGAATTAAATATTTTTATAATTAAGAACGGCAGTGCTTTGAATATACCTTAGCTAAAATTAAATTAGAAGTTGGAGAGTTATATTTATGTATAAAAACCCGGACGGATTTTCATAAATTCATAAGCATAGACCTCGGCTATTGGAATGAAATGCATTTTAGACATTTGAAAAAGAAAGATGAGTTAATATTTCATAATTCACACCTAAGATTTAGGCAGTTGCTCCATCTGTGTCAAGCACAGGTCCCATGACTCAGTTGAAGGCATTAAAGTTAGTTGAGACGAGAGCCAAGAGGATTATAAACAATCAACAGCTGACGCTATAACCATAGTACTATGCTATAACTGTCTGATGGCTGTTCTCTTTTTATACAATATGTAGGACACCTAAACTATGACAAAACATTGGACAACCACATTTTATAAATAAGCATCGCGTTACAAATTCATTCAGGATAGTTTTAATTTAACCACAGAAATTGTACAATGTCGGTATCTACAAGAATGTTCTGCTACATAGGTGTAAATCATGACCTTTTTTTTTATACTACACCCACAGCGAACGAGCGTGTAGTCCACCTGATGGTAAGTGGAGTACAGCCCATGGACATCAACAATCCACAAAAGCAGATTATAGATTCGTCGCTGCAGCTGAGGACTACAGTGTTATGCCTCATGTGCCAGTAATTTCAGGTCCTGATCTCACCACCAAACCGGAACACAGTAATGGAAGCACTACT
Organism: Hypena proboscidalis; assembly: GCA_905147285.1. Taxonomy (NCBI): domain Eukaryota; kingdom Metazoa; phylum Arthropoda; class Insecta; order Lepidoptera; family Erebidae; genus Hypena; species Hypena proboscidalis. The sequence continues at coordinate 10,279,485 of LR990132.1, forward strand.
ATTTGGCGGCAGGTTAAAGGTGAGACGGTGGTGCTGCCGCCTCCGAGCTCATTCACAAGAGCTCTACCACCAGTAAACCTTTTTGATAATCTGCCAAATACGTGTCTCACATTATATTATTACAATATTATCTTAGTAATTACGTGGTATTTGTTTAACTATGAGGTCAAGGTATGTCATCAATCATTACTTTTGCAAAAACAAAATTGCGCACATTCTTTGTCATTCTCCTATCTATATATTGACAAATTGTCTGTCTTTAATTCTAACGTAATGCCTTTAAGCTTAGATTAAGTTTAATCTAAGCTGAAAAGATTTACTTTAGAATTATATAACTTGCTTGTGACTGACGTTTTAAGTAGGTATCCTGGTACGCCTTAAACGTCTGTCGGAAGCAACTTACAACGTATCAAAGTCCCACAAACACTGCCTGTTCATCAGTTGTTTGTTACCGTGAAAATAACTGATCCGATTTTGACAGAATTTCCACGGAATTATAGAGCACACTGGATTTAATTTGCCAGGCATCTAAACCTGTTATCACACAAACGATGTTACAGGCAACTACTCTAGAAATTACAAAATAAAATAATTATTGTATTATAGTAGACACTGTCCAATAGTACAGGCCGAACATGTGACCACTAGATTTGATGATATTTACTTTGTAGATACAGCAATAACAAATCAATTGATAACCATTAAATGCGTTACACACACAACTCACAACAATATTCCATCCAGGCTATAACTATAAAGAATAACCTAAGAATAAAATCAACATAATATTAAAAACAGTGCGTATAAATACAAGCCGCTATAATTTAATACCACGGTAAAACGGCGATTAGCAATCTTATCGGTTTACGAAATTCACTGCCTGCTTATAATCTTCTATAATATCTTTGTATTATCTGTATACCGGGTGGTAATGATAAAATCTTTCGGTCGATTATATCTAATAAGAAACAATTGTAAACTGATAGAAAAGGGTTTAAAAATGTCAATATTTTACGAACCGCATAGTACTTTATTCTTACCCAAGCTTACTTTTCGTCTATCATCGCTTCTGCCTCATGCTTTTATTATAATGATAGAACTTTTTTTTTATTTCGTTTTACACGAAACACTTTTGCTATCTCTTCGCAATCAAGAACGGCATGTGGTCTCTATGTTCTTAAATTCGTGACTACTTACGAATATAATATCTCTAGTATCCAGTTACTGCTGTGCCGTGCCAGATTTTGGATATTCGTCTGTAAAAAAACATTTATCGTCAGCTCCCTGTATACGTAGCCCACTTACGACACTGCGTTTATTGGGCGATGAAAGCTCCCTGTGTTTGTTTACATTGAACATACGTACTTACGGATTATTACAGGATTTCCTTGGCTACGATACAACAACATTTTCTAAACAAAGATTTGTTTGTATGTCTTAAATTAGAAACGATTACAGAAAAGGGGTTTGTTCATCTGCATGCTAAAGATTTGATGGGACAGAGGAACATTGTCAAATATGTGCTATAATGATACATTATATGTAGAGTTAGTAATTTTTGACAAATTTTTTGTAAGGTAACTTGGCCAAGTGGGGATTCACAAACACATCCTACACTAGTTGCGAATGTGGATCGCCCACCCAAAACATGGCCCGTCTGTTGTCCTGCCCATTACTTCCTACCCCTTGTACCCTAAAAGACCTTATGTAGGCCAACCAAAAAGGCGTCTTAGTTTCGTCCTAAAACTTATTTTATATTGGTCTAAAACTATATAGATATAAATTATTTAACAGAATTACTATAGTCATTGACACGAAAAGAAGAAGAATTTTTTGAAGTCAATTCGCATTTTTAGTCGACTGAAAAATAAGTAACGATTACTAATTATCATTTGATATACATATCTATTAAAATGTGTAGTATATACATCAAATAAAACACGTAGTGCTATCTAGTGGAAATAAGAGAAAACTAAAAGGATTTATTATCTGTACTGTCTTAATATTATATAGTTCATATTCGATGAATGAATGAATGTCTTATGTATGCACTTCCTTCCGCTGTGTGTTTTTTTGATTGAATAAACTCTTCTTTGGTCAGCCATCATTGAAAACAGTCGCGTTTTATTTTACAATAGGTTATGGGCCCAGCCACATATAGTTTAGAGTCTAAAAGTAATAGTTTATAGGTATTAGCTAGCTAGCGTAGGAAAAGTGTGCAGTGGATGACTGCGTCGTTAAATAACAGTTGTGCATTGACTTTGTACCAGTGTTGCACGTGGTCCCACAGAACGCCGCGGTGCGTGATTCAGCAGTGATCGCTATAGATCATGGCTTCCAGTTCGAACTCGTTTATTGCAAATGTGCCGAAACTAAAAGGCCGAGACAATTACAGCGAGTGGGCTTTTGCAGCCGAAAATCTGTTAGTTCTCGAAGGAAAGCAAAATTTTGTCAAGACTGAAGGAGTTGGAGCCGCCATTGCGGAGGATGCCATGACCAAAGCGAAGTTGATTCTAACCATCGATCCGTCGTTATATGTACACGTTAAAAGCGCTCAGACTACTAAAGAATTATGGAAGATGTTACAAAAAATGTTTGATGACTCGGGTTTCTCGAGAAGAATAATGTTATTGAGAAATTTAATATCAATACGTCTCGAGACTTCAGATTCCATGACAAGCTACATTACTCAAATTATTGAAGCGGGGCAGAAATTGTCAAGAACTGGTTTTCTGGTAAATGATGAGTGGATTGGTTGTTTAATGTTGGCAGGATTGCCTGACAAGTATTTTCCGATGCTGATGGCTGTCGAACATTCTGGTATCGCCATTACGGCAGATGTTGTAAAATCAAAATTATTAGACATGACCGGGAATGAAGATTCAGCGGAAACTACTGCGTTGTACACCAGAGGGCGCCACCATGTCAATCAAAGATCGAAATCGTTCAAGAAGCAAGATGGCGGAACGTCAAACGTAAACAACAATAGCAACAAGAAAGTGATTGAAGATTCGCCGGTAAGTGTTTATGACGAACACATGTGGTAGAATTTTTCTCACTTTTTTGAGCTTGAAAAGTTTAAATTGGTGTGATTTTTGGTGTTAATTAACTGTTTGTTTTCGTTTATTTTTTGTGTGTGTTGTTTGTGTGTTAACTTTGCATTGGTAAGTCAATTACTTAACTTTGCTTCCACGCGGTCTATGCCGGGCGACCATGGAGGTTGACGAACAGCCTCTTGGCCGCCCGCCAGATCCAAACCATGTCACCAACCAGTCCGATGTTTCCCCTGACATATTTACATATTCCCCTGTCTTGACTTCCTCATTATCCAATTTTGAACAAATAGAATCAGTAAGTAGAAAGCGTGGTCCAATCGACAACGATGATGGTGTTTCATCTACACCTAAACAACTTAAACCCGATGTGCCCACCCGATTCAGCCGTTCAAGATATTCCGCCTTGGATATTGCCCCATTTTTAGTACATGTATCAGTCGCGGAATCCAACCCGGCGTCAGGCACAACATTTCACCCTCTCAAGTTTGGCCAACTAATGTTGCAATTAAACGTCAAAAATGTTCTGCCTGATGGAGTAAAAAAAGTTGGTAGAAACCGCATTTCGGTTGAATTCAAAGCTCCTGAAGATGCTAATGTTTTCTTGGGAAATAAACTGATTCAGGATAAAGGTTTTTCTTGTTCTATCCCCACTTATAATATTACTAGGATGGGAGTTGTTAAGGGTGTTCCTAATGACTGGACTGATACTGAAATTCTAGAGAACCTCACAGTTCCCAATGGTGGTTCAATTATCAAAGTCAGACGCCTAAACCGCAAGGTTTCGCAAGATGGTAACACTGAGTGGAAGCCCACTTCCACTGTCATACTAACTTTTGATGGTCAGGTCCGCCCAGAGCGTGTGTTTTGCTTTTATAATTCTCTTCCAGTTGAAATATATCACTTCCCTACTATTCAATGTTTTTCTTGTTGCAAGTTTGGTCACACAAAGACAAACTGTCGATCCAAACCAAAGTGCTACCGTTGCGGTGGTGAGCACTCTGGGGAAGGTTGCACAGTAGAGGATGTATCATGTTTTTATTGCTCAGGTTCTCATCATGCAACCAGTAAACTCTGCCCAGAGTTTATGAGGCAAAAAAATATTAAAACTGCCATGGCAGAAAAAAATATTTCTTACGTTGAAGCCTCTAAATTCTTCCCTTCCTCTACTATTTACAGATCTTTTGCAGATATTGCTTCATCTTCTCCATCATCCTTTCTTTCTCCCTCTACCCCTCCAAGGTCCCGCCCTGTTCCCACTCCCACTACAACCTCATACAGAAAAACTGTTTTAATTAACCCTAAACCTCGTTCCATTCCCCCTCCTGGGTACGATCATCAAGCCCACCGAGACCTAGTTCGTGGATATTCCTTTTCCCCCTCTAATAATGGTTGTGCACTGTCTAACAGTAACGCCATCTCATCTGAGGGTAACTCCTCAGATGACTTTATTTCTGAACTCTCCCTTCTCCTTTCCCTTCTGTCCAAATTTAATATACCAGAACACGTTGCCAGTAACATCATTAGATTAATTCCTTCCATCCACCATGGGTCTAAAGTTCCTCCAGTGGAACGCCAGAAGCGCACTCCCTAAAAAACATGAATTTACATATTTAATTAATTACCATAAACCAGCAATTTTTGCTGTCTGTGAGACCTGGCTTATGCCAGGTCTTCATTTTAATTTTCCTGGCTATTGCACCTACCGGGATGACCGTTCAGATGGTTATGCCGGTAGTGCTATACTTGTAAGTAATGTGTTTAGTCCAATCCTTCTCCCTTTACCCCCACATGGTGATGAAATTAATGCCATAGGGGTTAATATCCTAGGTATTAATTTTGTTTCTATTTATATCCCAGCACCAGACCCTTCATGTATCCATTATTTAAGTAATTTATGTACTTTATTTAAACCTATCATTCTACTGGGTGATTTTAATTGCCACCATGCTCTGTGGGGATCTGATTATTATGATAGTTTTGGGTGCGATCTGTCTGATTTGATGGATGAAATGGGATTATGTGTCCTCAATGATGGTTCTGCTACTAGACTACCCCGGCTTGGTCAGAACAAAAGCTGTGTTGATCTTACCCTTTGTACATCAACATTAGCTAGTTCTCTTGATTGGGAACGTCTTAATTTAACATATGGAAGTGACCATTATCCAATCTGCACAACCTTTTTCAATAGATCATTGCCTCATAAGGACAAAACACCTTTATTGAAATATCGGACTTCAGATGCCAAATGGGATGATTACCGTCAAAGATTAGAAGACGAAATCCATGTCCTGCCTGATATATCTTCAGAAAACGCACTTGTGTGTTTGTCTCTTTTTTCAACTGCAATTTCAGAAGCCGCAGACGAATCTATCCCCTTGAAGAATTCAGCCTCAGGTAAAATATCTTCTCCTCCATGGTGGGATAAGGATTGCTCTGAAATAATAAAAGCTCGGAATACAGCTGAAGAGCAATACATTGACAATATGTCCATGGAGAACTTTCTAGAGTACAAACATACTTTGGCTAAGTCGAAACGCCTATTAAAAAAAAAGAAATATCAGGGCTGGAAAAAATTTTGTCATTCCCTATCCCCTTCTTCCCCTTCTTCCCTTGTTTGGCAGAGATTTAAAAGATTCAAACGTGGTTGCTTTCCTTCTAACTCTCCAAATATCTCTCTCAATATTGCTGAAAGTTTCTTTAATAAATTAGCTCCCCCTTTTGTTCCTTCTATTAACGAAACCCCCTATTCTTCCAATTTAGTTTATATTTGTAACCCTAGTGATCCATTAGATAGTCCTTTTAGTTTGTCTGAATTAGAGACAGTTCTTAACCACGTTCATGACTCTGCCCCTGGGATAGATGGGTTTCCATACTCCTTCTTTAAAAGGTCGGGTCCCTGTTTCCGTCAATATTTCCTTAACCTAATTAATTACTTTTATAACTCTTCCACCGTTCCTGAGAGCTGGAAATCTCAACTTGTCATCCCATTACTTAAACCTTGTAAATCCCCTGATAGTGTAGAAAGCTATCGTCCTATTGCCCTATCCCCAACCATTAGCAAAATTTTAGAGCACCTTATTAAAAATAGATTGGAGTGGTATGTGGAGAGCAGGGGACTTTTGAGTAGAACTCAATTCGGATTCCGTAAGGGTTTTAGTGCCATGGACAGTATCTCTATGTTTGTTACGGATGCTCGTATTGCATTTAGTGCCAACGACTCGGTCATTGCGGTCTTTTTAGACATTTCCTCTGCATACGACAGTGTTCTTCTCGCTGTACTCAGGAGTAAATTACGCCAGATGAGTATTCCAGCGAAGATCATTCATTGTATATGTAATCTTCTGACTGGGCGTTCGGTTAACCTCCACATTCCCGGTGAGAAGTTTGCTCCCCGGACACTCTGGCGCGGTCTCCCCCAAGGGTCCGTTCTAAGTCCCCTATTATATGCCATTTACACCTCTGATTTACACAGTTCCCTTAATCTCGACTGTAGAATCCTGGAATATGCGGATGATCTGTGCTTGTACATATCCCATAGTTCTATTCAAGAAGCTATACCATCAATGCAGGTTTCCCTTGATTCATTGAATAACTGGCTTACTGCTCATGGTCTTGGGCTGTCCGCTCCTAAGAGCTCCGTAGTAGTTTTCACGCGTAAAAGATCAATTCCCGATGTTCACCTAGAAATTGAAGGATCTCCCATCAAGGTTGTAGATAGAGTGAAATTTCTGGGTGTCATTTTGGATTCCAAATTAACAGGTGCTTTCCATCTCAACTACATAGTGAGCAAATGTGAGAGAAACATTAATATGTTGCGAGCTCTAGCTGGTGTTTGGTGGGGAGCCCATCCGTTTTCTCTCAAACTCATTTACAATGCCACAATCAGGAGTCGGTTAGACTATGGCACTTTTTTGCTTGAGCCATGTAGTAAGGTCGCTTTGAAGAAGCTTGAAGTAATTCAGTCCAAATCTCTGCGTATCGTTCTTGGTTGTATGAGATCCACACCAATTAATGCGTTGCAGGTTGAGAGTGGTGACCCTCCTCTTCTTCTCCGTAGGCAGTATTTGGCAGACAGATTTCTTTTTAAAACATACTTGCTTCGTAATCATGAGCTACTGTCAAAGCTTAATTGCCTGAAAGACCTTTGGAACCAACACGGATATTGGAGACATAAAGAACTACCATTAATATTAAATTCATTAGGTAAAATTAATTCATTAGAAGAAAATTCTCCTGTAGAACAGCTCAGCAAACTTCCGTTGTACAGTCAATCTCTTAATATAATAAACTTTTGTCCAAATTTTATCCCTCACATAAACATAGATCGCTCCTCACATCATGCAAATGATCAATTTAGTGCGATCATGAGCGAGAAATGGCCTGATTACTTCGGGTTCTTCACTGATGCTTCTAAACTATCTTCACAGGGTAAAACTGGAATTGCTGTATATTGTCCCAGCTCACAGATCTTTCTTCAGTTCCAGTGTCCTCCAGAAACGTCTGTGTTTACGGGAGAATGCATTGGTATTCTTGAGGCCAGCTTGTATATTGAATCCCACAGTAACATCACAAAGGCAGTAATTTTTTCCGATTCCAAAAGTGCTTTAGAAGCTATCATGAAGAGTCCTTTCTCTGACAAATTGCGTAGCCCTATTATTTCAAAACTGAAACAGTGTTTATATAACTGCCACTTGAGAAATGTTGATGTAGTGTTGGTTTGGATTCCGTCTCATATGGGCATTAGGGGTAATGAGTGCGCGGATGCTGCAGCCAAGGCTGCTGTTAGCAGCGACACTGCTGACCGCAAACATTACTCCGTCCAAGTGTACGATCTTCTACATTCCGCGAAAGCTGATTTACATAATTCTTGGCAGGCAGCATGGTCGGAGTCGAGTAAAACCAAGGGTCGTTTATATGCATCAATCCAGCCTGAAGTTCCAGTTAAACCTTGGTTTTATAAGTATAAGAAAGTTCCAAAAACGGTTACTTCAGTGCTGTGTAGAATACGGATCGGTCATTGCTGCACTCCTGTTTTTTTAAATAAAATTAGAGTCCGGGACAATTCATTGTGTGAGTGTGGTCTCGCGGATGGGACCCTTGACCATATCTTCCTTGATTGTCGGTTGAACCGCGCTTTCACTTTTGATCAAGTCATTTCTAAATTAAAAATCCATAAACCTGTTAATGTCCGTCACCTCCTTTCCTTTTTTCCAGACCCCCAGATGATTAATGCTTTTATTAAATTTATTTCAGTTAACAATATAAAATTATAATATGTATTGTATACTGTGTCTGTACTGTTCATGTTATTTTATAGTTTATTTACTAACAATAATATTTGTGTTGTTCTAGATCCAATCATCACTGGACGCCAAATGTATCTACTATGACTATGTTGTAAATATAAATATTTTTAGTCTCAAAATCCCATGTGTAGCCATTACATGACACTGGCAGAATTTGCTGATAGTATCGGCTGATTGCCATAAAAAAAAAAAAAAAAAAAAAAAAAAAAAAGAAAGTGATTAAGTGTTATCGTTGTAAACAGATCGGACATTATAAAAATAAGTGTACACAAGTTCAAGACACGAAAACGAACAATTCTAATGCGTTTTCTGCAGTGTTTTTAAGCGGAAACTTTCAAAAGAATGATTGGTATTTGGATTCTGGTGCGAGTGCGCATATAACCTCGAATGTAAACAATATTCGAAACACATCAGAAAACACGAGCATAAAGGAGATCACAGCGGCAAATAAAGAACTGATGCCTGTGTTATGTTCGGGTGATGTTGATATTGTTACGATCACGCCGAAATGCAAATATTCGATCACAGTAAAGAACGTGTTGTGTGTACCTAGTATTGCTACAAACCTGTTATCAGTGAGTAAATTAATTGAACATGGAAACAGAGTGGACTTTCAGAAATATTGTTGCTATATCTATAACAGTAGAAATCAACTGGTTGGAGAGGCCAGATTAGTTGATGGTGTTTACAAACTGAATGTAGAACATAGAAGTGACTGTTTATTTACGACATCTGACAATGTGAACAGTGAACTGTGGCATCGAAGAATGGGCCATTTAAATAGCAGCGACCTCAATAAAATGAAAGAAGGTGCGGTTGAGGGTATGGACTTCAAAGACAAAGCTGTAATTGATCAAAATTCATGTGTTGTGTGCTGTCAAGGGAAGCAGTCACGATTACCGTTTAACCATGTGGGCACGAGGAGCAGTGAAGTACTTAATATCATTCATGCAGATGTGTGCGGACCCATGGAGGTGACTTCGATTGGAGACTGCAGGTATTTTCTCATTTTTGTCGATGACTACACACGTTACACCTTTGTTTATTTTTTGAAAGCCAAGAACCAAGTGTTTAAATATTTTAAGGAATTTAAAGCTTTAGTTGAAACCAACAGAGTAAGAAAATTAAAATATTTAGAACTGACAATGGTCTTGAATTCTGTAATTCATTGTTTGACAGTTACTTGGCTGAAGCTGGTATAGTCCATCAAAAGACTAACGTATACACACCCCAACAGAATGCTATTAGTGAGCGAATGAACCGTACATTGGTTGAAAGGGCTCGTTGCATGTTATTTGATGCCAGTCTAGATAAAAAGTTTTGGGCTGAGGCTGTGAACACAGCTGTTTACCTTAGAAATAGGTCACTGGCATCGGGATTACAGAACATGACACCGTTTGAGCTCTGGACCAATACTAAACCAGATATCAGTCATGTGCGAGTTTTTGGGAGTCAGGTCATGGTGCATATCCCAAAGCAAAAAAGACTTAAGTGGGATACTAAGTCTAAACAACATATTCTGGTTGGTTATGCTGAAAATGTTAAAGGGTATAGGATTTACGACCCAAATAAGAATTCTGTGTCTGTGAGCAGGGATGTCATAATCCAAGAAAATCTAAAGAGTAACATAAACAATAAGATATCAGTTTCAGTGGGGGAAATCTCAGAAACGCAAAAAATTAAGAGTGAAATAGATGAGTCTGTTGATATAGTCACTAGTACAGAAACTGAAAATGATACTAGCCAGACGGATAATACTAATCAGGCTGATAACTCTATATTGCAGAATGTAGAAGAGATTACATCCCCAGAAGAACCAAAGAGGACAAGAAAACCACCAGAGCGTTATGGAATCTCAAACTTGTGCATGCAGTTGAATACTGAGAATCAAGGTGATCCAGTTAATCTCCAACAAGCTCTACAGAGTCCTAATAAGGACAAGTGGATTGATGCGATGAAAGAGGAACTTAAAGCATTTGAGGAAAATAATGCTTGGGTAGCGGTGGTGAGTGAACTGCCTCTAGGTAAAACATTGGTTCAGTGTAAATGGGTTTATAAACAAAAGTTAGATAGTGATAAAAGTGTTCGGTATCGTGCGCGTCTAGTAGCCAAGGGTTTCACTCAGAAACCAGGCATTGACTATTATGAGACATTTTCACCTGTAGTGCGTCACTCTACTTTAAGATTATTATTTGCACTTTCTGTACAATTTGATTTAAATGTTATTCACCTAGATGTAAAAACTGCATTTTTAAATGGTATTTTGAAAGAAAATATTTATATGGCTTATCCACAAGTTGATTTAGATTGTAACAATAAAGGAAAGATTGTTAAATTAAATAAAGCTATTTATGGCTTAAAGCAGTCATCACGATCTTGGTATGAAAAAGTTGATCAGTGTTTGACAGAATTAGGTTTTAAGCGAAGTCATATAGAGCCATGTGTGTTCACAAAATTTTATGACAATGTTAAAGTAATTATAGCTTTGTATGTGGACGATTTCTTTGTGTATTCAAATTGTAAAGTAGATACTGATAATTTAATTTCAGTATTGAGTTCTAAATTTCAAATTAAAAATCTTGGACAGGTCAAGGAATGTTTAGGCATGAGAGTAAATATTGATAAAAAGAATAATGCTTGTACCTTAGATCAGGAACAGTACATAGATCAATTGTTAATTAAATTTAACATGTTAAATTGTAAAGATTCTAGTACTCCTATGGAGCCAAAACTAAATATTGATAAGATTGATGATGTTAATGATTCTAACATTCCATATCAACAGTTAATAGGTAGTCTGATGTATTTGTCTGTGTTAACAAGGCCTGACATAGCCTTTAGTGTTAGCTTTTTAAGTCAATTTAATTGTAAACATACTGTAACTCACTGGAATTATGCTAAACGCATTCTTAGGTATTTAAAGAGAACTAAAAATTATTGCATAAGGTATGTAAAAGGAAACTCTGAGTTGTTAGGATTTGCTGATGCCGACTGGGCTAATAATAGTATTGATCGGAAATCATATACAGGATATTGTTTTATTATGTCGGGGGGTATCATATCATGGGAAAGCAGAAAACAAAGGACAGTGGCTCTTTCTACTATGGAGGCCGAATACATGTCAATGGCAGAGGCTTGTAAAGAATCTATGTATTTAAGAGTATTGTTATCTGAAGTAAATAATCAAGATGTAAAGCCTATTACCTTATATAATGATAGCCAGAGTGCTCAAAAATTTATTATTAATCATGCTTTACATAGAAAAAGTAAACATATAGATATTCGTTATCATTTTTTAAGAGATGCTGTCAGTAATAATGTTATAAATGTTAAATATATGTGTACTAATGATATGCCAGCTGATGTTTTCACAAAGGCACTTGGTGCAACAAAGCATTACCAATGTATTGGAACTTTGGGACTTGTTAATTTATAATTTGTTTTATATTTGGTTTCATGTGATGTAGTGGGGGTATTAAAATGTGTAGTATATACATCAAATAAAACACGTAGTGCTATCTAGTGGAAATAAGAGAAAACTAAAAGGATTTATTATCTGTACTGTCTTAATATTATATAGTTCATATTCGATGAATGAATGAATGTCTTATGTATGCACTTCCTTCCGCTGTGTGTTTTTTTGATTGAATAAACTCTTCTTTGGTCAGCCATCATTGAAAACAGTCGCGTTTTATTTTACAATAATATCTTTATTATATGCATATCTATCTAGCATTCTTTCTACATTCTTGACATTTAATCCTTATCACTTATCATTGAAGTATTGCCCTGAAATCTATTAAATCACTTTGAATTTATTGATATTAAGTACACTTGTACGCTATCATATAAATTATCGCCTGCTAACGGTGAAGTAAAACATCGTGAGGAAACCTGCATGTCTAAGAGTACCTTAAAAGCGCTGGAGGGTGTGTGGAGTCAACCAATCCGCACTTGGCCAGCGTGGTGGACTATGGTCTAACCCTTCTCATAATGAGAAGATGCCCGAGCCCAGCAGTGGGACATGTATTAGATACAGGGCTGCTATTAAGTATACTTAGGCGAAATCAAATAAAACAGAGTAATTCACCTTGCTACCTACCTAATAATTGAAATGCGGATGGAAATGGCAAGCGCCACCCTAGCCTGAAGGGCCGCACGACAAGGTTTTTGACTAACACACCAAATCCTACCTTATCGCGTAACTTTAGAATTTAAAATGCTTTGTAGAGTTAACCGCTCTAATCTAAAATTAAGTCCTTGCAATTAGTCAGGCGTAATGTACCTATTTATGTTCTACAACGTTTTTGGAATTTATGTCAGGGATTTTCCGAAGACAAACACTCATTAAATTTTACACCAGAAATTCATTTCTTTGTAATTATTTAAATAGTAAGAAGTGGTAGCCCTGTTGTGTAAATTCGGCCATAATTTAATCACCTTTCTTCTATCCTTCAAAAGTTTTTAGCCTTCACTTCTTTGTGTTCGCAGTATTCTTGAAAAGCGGTGTTAGCAAAGATTTCGCAACTTAATAGATGCATGTTCTCATATGCACAGAAATATAATAAAGCTGTGTAAAGTTTCATATTTATTTAACTTCTAGCGTCTAAGTAAATTTGATGTAACTATATTATTCGCTGCTGACGCACATAGTCTTATGTATGAGTAATCCTGGTTAAGAAGTTGGTAGAAATTTCGTAAACATGGTTTACTTTACCTCTTTATAAACTAATACAGTTTACACTTATGGTATTCCCCATAGATCGCAAGGCCAGACGCCGCTTTTACAGACGCAGGAGTCATAATAACCACAGTCATCCGGACTCATCCGGTAACACATCTGTTCTTTTTTATATCTATGAACAACAGTTGCTACACACCAGGTGGACTGAAAGCATGGTTGTTTAAGAAAAAAAAACACTATCGTTTCTTGATGAAATACTTGCAATAGTTCAAATCGCAAATTTGCAATACCAGGTAAAGCTGAATAATGGGTCAGGTACTTATTCATCGTTTTTTATTACGGAGTTACGCATAGATTTTATGGAAATGGTCAGCGAGGGTATTGTTACACGAACAATACGTTTATACACCATGCCATAGCACAGTTACCTGATGGCATCATGCATCATGTACGCACTTTATCTCATTGACGTTTTTTTATGCTTTCTGATGGTAACTTCAGCTCATGATATCTAAAAACGTAGAAAGCCTATTACGTCTTCTTCTGAACCAATGATTTCAGGATATAATCACACTATTTTGTAAGCTATCGACCTAGCTTACAAATATTCTATCCGCTTAAAACCCATTGACCATTTATTATTACTATTTAGTGTTCTCATGCGATTTTATTGAACTTGACTAGTCATCACATGTTTTTGTGCAATTATTTTGATGATATATTATGTCATGTCTAGACCACATAACACGGCAATTTGATGACCTATTTACTGGGTATCCCCAGATTAGTCATACTTAGTTAAGCGAATGCCAGGGAAAGGAAGTGGTCCGGAAACGGCGTTTGAAAATGACGGTGACGTGCGCTTTAAAACGCTGATAACGGATTGCATTTCGGATATGTAAAGTATTTCGCTCTAAATGTGAGTTTGGGCTTAAATTTTCGTCGGAATTGAAGTTGAGTCAACGCCGAATGTTATTCCCACAATGTTCCTTTTAAAACATAGTCATCCTGTCAATGACTCCTACTTATTTAAGGTTTATTTTTAGAAATATTGAGGTCTGTTGAAAAGCTTATCTTTACTTGTCAGAATGTCACCCTGTATTAGGTACATATTGCTTTGGGTTTATCCTGTACTGATTCTGAATGTCGAAGTTCTCTATAGTATGTAAATTTGTACAAGTAATATAACATTCCATATAACTTGTTACAGAAGTCGTCAGTTCGCGCGTCGTTGCGGCGAGGTCGCGCGAGCGCCGCGCTGTCGCCGCCGCGCGCCGGCATGGAGCGGTTGCGGCGCTCTTTCCGCGAGTCCTTCCGCAGACGGAAAGGATCGCCGCCGGAATCCGCGCGCCCGCATCAATGGCACGCGGATGAGGCGGCCGTCCGCGCCGGGACATGCACCTTCCCCGTCAAGTACCTCGGCTGCGTCGAGGTCTTCGAGTCCCGGGGGATGCAAGTCTGCGAAGAGGCGCTCAAAGTACTTAGGGTTAGTACGAAAACTTTCTTAATTCTAAGCTAAGATATCTGGTACTAATGGGTGGGTACTTCTGCTGACGGAAATGGTCGATGCCGTAATCCCTGGTCCTATATTTGGCCTATGGCTCAGCACCATAGTGTCTATGTGAAAAATGGTCTTTGCCTCTCAGAAATCAAATAACTCAAGCGAAGCTTTGAATTTAACAGATGTATATCAACTATTGCAATATTTCTAATTCAAATTTAGATCCATTATACATGATATCGCCGCCGCATTGATATTATACGGTACGGAAACAACATTATAGACAATATCTAGGCAGCCAAGTTTTCGCAATGTGCTTGGTAAACGGTAGATATTCCTCAACCTTGAGAGCCGAGTGTTTGTACAAACGCGGTGAATTGCGAGGCTTAAAATTGTCCCTGTCTACTTCCTTTATGTACTTGACAATATCTTAAATTGCGTTTAAAATGAAGTAGTAAAGATACCTGGACTATATCTCTATCAAGTTTATAAGCGGAAGTTTTGGTTGAACTTAATAATAAATTAGTAAGAGCTGCGTTTTGTAAGTATAAAATCATTGGTCCCAAATATTTCGGGCTAAAGCTAGCGCTTATTCGTGATCTCTGGCCGCTTCGCTTTTAATCTTCTGATTATCATAATGTTGGGTTTTCGGCGATGTTTGAGATTAGGGAACATTAAAATTTGCCGAGATGAACACACCTTACTTTGTATACAGTGTTATTAGTGGGCCTTCATTATAATGTTCTTTGTTAAATTTAATTTCAAATGCACCCTGTGGGCTATTGTATAAGTGTATTATTATGGCAGCCAATTCCCTCGCACACTGCAAGGAAAGTCCTTTTCACACTGTCCTTTCACGAGCAGTCTCTATAAGTACTGTGAATTTTTAGCATCTCGGTAATGCGCTTATTCGTATAGAATCAATCTATAGCTGTTGCAAATTCATTAGGTATACGTTTCCTTGTAAATTCCCACATCTGACGAGTATCCGAGAATTGACTTCACGGCCGCTTCTTAGTAGCTAACAAGCATCATAACTATTCACAACATAAGCTGTATGCATAACAGATGTTCGCACGTATAGACATTAGTGAATCTCTACATGAATCATTCCAAAATTCCTCTATTTATATCATCACTTAAAAACTGCTTCTCCTGTTTCTTCTCAATAAAGATCTATAGTTCTCCTTTTGAGAGATCTACGCAGTATTAAATCTACAGCATGAAGCTTCGTTGCGATGCGAATAATAATATGCTTAATAAGAACTTTTGAATTAAATGAATGAAAATTCTCCAGAAATAAATTCTTGACCTGCAGAGGTGCACCTAAACCGTATCCAATATTCTTCTTAAAAAGTAAAGCCGCTAATTTCGGATTGAAGGAGAATTTACCTAGAGTTTCTGACTACGCTTGAGATATCATTACGGTGGTACAGTTCCCGGTAGGACCACCCCTCTGTCTCTGACCCTTTTTCGTAAAATCCCGGACCAATGTTCAAATTTAATTGTATCATTTCAGAATTCGCGTCGTCGGCCAGTCCGCGCTGTGTTGCACGTGAGCGGCGATGGTCTTCGCGTAGTTGAGGAGGAGACCAAGGGTCTCATCGTGGACCAGACTATCGAGAAGGTCTCTTTCTGCGCACCTGATAGAAGCCATGAGCGAGGATTCAGGTGTGTATTGCCATGTCTACAGAACATTCAATAATTGTGTCTTCTTCACTACCATTAAAACCATTCCAATATAAGTTAAATTGAAAATCAGCGTTAGATTATTTTGTTGTAGTGTTTTTAGTTCATCTGTTAACGGTTTCTGGAACATACCTAAGATTCACTTACAAAGCCGACGGGTGAAAAGTTTGTATTTTTTTATAAATGTCGTGCCTAAGCTCTCGATGTGGATAGAACAGACAGAGACTACTGTTTCTTAGTATACATTAGACTGGTAGACCGCTTCATCAGCTCTCGGATTGACAACCAGACGCATATCATTTTTTTTTCTTTTTCTGTTACTTAACACAATATATGTAACTATAATAATAGTTTATAAAAAAATGTTGTTCTGATAAGTTAAACATATTATACGTTTAATGATATGAAATAATTTTTTTTTTAAAAGATGTTTTTCTTGCTATAGAAACTTATGTTATTTGTAAAGTAACTTTTTGTTTGTTGGCGAGTTTTTGTTCATTTTATAATTGTGACTTGTTTGAGCTACGAAACTGGTTCCGTCCGCGTCCCTCCGTCAGTTTATCAAGCGTATACATTTTGTAATGTTGAATTATTTATGCGGAAGGTCTATGGAGTTGGGTATCTTTATTATACTGTAGTATAATTAACGAAGACGTTGTTATTTAATATACTCTGTAACTTCAAGAACGATATGACAAAGGTTAGCGTTTGCGTTTTGGTGAAAAGTAGTTCTTCCCTTTATTGCCTAAATGGAAGGTGGAGAGGGGCAGGTACGTAGCTGCCCCGTTGTTGATAATATTTTGTTTGAAATCAAATAACTGGACGTTTTGTGATGCCGCAACAGTTCAAATACCATTAAAGATGTAAAACTTTAGGCGAAGTGCCGCAAATTCATAAAAAAATTCAAATATTTCATGATTAAATAACAGATGGCGTTAATTTACGTTAAATGGCCACGTCTCATTGATGTTGTATCAATTCAACCACTAGATGACGCTGTCATTGGCGTAATTTTTTACCCTTTAATTTACTTTTATGGCCCCACCTGGGCCTAAAAGCTGTAGACGCCCATGGGAATGGTATTTAATTAACTCTTCTTCTCTGAGACTACGGAATACACACAGCTCCTTAAGTCCTCACTGCTTAGTCAGAAATCTGCACATAATTGGGTAATTGATATTTTAAACATGACTAATATTTCAATGAATAAGGCAATCACATTTCGATAATCTGTTTATTATGTATCATGTATGATGATCTTAATTATCATTTTCGTCATAGAGGAAGCATTAATATAAATTTGAATTATTAATTGAGTAAAGGAGTTATCTATGCGTTTATTCTAATATTATTGTAATAATGGGATTGCGAACGGATGCATACTTCATTAGTATTACATTAAGTGTTGGACTAGCTAATGTTTGATGTACGTGATTGGTAAACTAAACTATCATGATAAAACAAGCATGGGAAAATTTACACTAATATTTATTCCTTGCTAACGACCATCTAAAGTTATTGCTTGTTGACAACCAATCAAATCGCTCGATTCCTAACCTCCGTCCAAAAATAATGACATATCGTACGTTTTTTCTGTTGTTAGGTCGCAATAGATACGGCATTATAGGTTAGGTTATAGGTTTGTCAGCACTGTAAGCTGATAATTTATGCTCATGCAGGTGGACGAGATCGATTTGCATTAAGTCTTAGCCGGACGCCTCCCCTCTTCTGCCCGAACCGAACTTATAGTAACTTCATCAAAAATTTTATGTACAGTGAACCAACGAGTTAAGTATGCAAGGCAAAAACTTCTTAGTCATAGTAAAGACTTACTACACCAGTTATGAATAAGTGTGTTACGTATCTAAAAAGTGGGTACATATCACTTCTTAAATATGAAATTCACACATGCATATCTATTGCAGTCAGTCTTTACTATGGCGTTAAAGTTTTAGACCTGCATACCTAATTGCTTGGCCCAATGTACATCAATTGTCATTAAATATTTAAATTTAAATTTGGATTTTATACATTAGCTAGAACGCCAGAAGCAATTACACTATCCAATGGTCCCAATGAAAAGGCCAAATACACACATTCAGTAACCTTTCATGAAAGCGGCGATACGCGATTCCCTCCGACCAGAAATCCTCTTGCAGAAACGTCTCCAAATGGTGTGTACCACAAACGATTTGATAGATGTAGACTCATAGATTAAGACCTCAGTTTTGATGCTTCGTTGTATTAAAAAAGTATGTTACAATTCCAGTTACATTTGCCGCGACGGCACGACCCGTCGTTGGATGTGCCACGGGTTCCTCGCGTCGCGCGACAGCGGCGAGCGGCTGTCGCACGCGGTGGGCTGTGCCTTCGCCGCGTGCTTGGAGCGCAAGCAGCGCCGGGACAAGGAGTGCGCCGTGTCCATGAGCATCGACGCCGCCAGCCATGCCTTCACCCGACAAGGCTCTTTTAGGAAATCTGGTAACATTTTTATTGAATAAAAACGCACGTGGTCTCACAATGGATAGTAGCTTGATCTTAGATTGCTGTGGTCAATCAATTTATTACTATATCATAAGTGCTTGCTGTACATTAGTTAGACAGCATGTTACACTTTATTTTGCTCAGAGGGGCTAGCATAACGAGCGCGAAATAGGTTTTGTCACGTTTTTGTCATATTTTTGTATGAAGAAACATGTCAAAAACGCGATAAAATGTATATGGACAGTTTTTATGAGTAGTCGAAAGTATAAAGTACAAAAATATTAAGTCGATACTTGATTGTGGACAAATTTAATAATAATAGCTAAAAACTAATGAACTTGATTTAGTTTTTAATAGTTGGTTTATATTTTCAGGTATAACAGCCCGTCGCTCCTCTGAAGCAGACGCAGGCAGCAACAATAACGGCAATACCGTGGTGACGCCGCTACCGACGCACATGTCCGGCGGCGGCATCGTGGGCCCCGCGACCATGGGCCCCTTGAGCATGGGCCCCGTGAGCGCCGTGCCCGCGGCCCCCGTGAGCGCGGTCACTCCCAAGCCCACGCCGCACAATCCGTTCGCAGTGGAACGGCCGCACGCTGCTCCGCATCTGTTGGAGAGGCAGGGATCTTTCAGAGGATTTGCGCATCTTAATAACAGGTGCGGTTTTACAATGAAAACAAATATTAATGTGTCGATGGTCTAGTGGTTAGCGTATGCGCCTCGTATCGCGAGGTTTCGGGTTCGATTCCCGGGTCGGGAAGCGGTATTTGTGGACTTTCCGTCGGAATATCCGCATGGAGTTAGAATTTCGCCCGGTGGATGGCGATAGGCTCATCTTCTACCCCATGGAACCTAAACATATAGAATGTGGGTGTTGTACATCTCTGCCACACCCTTCTAGGTAACATAGGCGTGATGTTATGTTATGTTTTATCTAAATTTTATTTGCGTTTGGTATCGTTTGAGATTTTAAAATTTTTAAAAAGCATTTTTATCTTATTGTTTATTTAAATAAAAATGCTTTTTAAACATTGATACAAGAAAGATGACTAAATTTAATATGTCTAATGAAAGTGTGTTTTAATCAAAATTGTAGCGTGATCAGTTTAATATGATCGTAAAGGAAGTTTTCGTTTGTTAATTGCCTAATTTATATTAACCTTAGGAAACCACTGTTATGAATGCAATTAAAGCCTATTTTAAATTAATATTAATTTGTTAATGTTTTTCAATAAAAGTTTAGAAATAGTTCATGCTTTGATTATTATCTATTACTTATGACGTTTGTTCTATTGCAGCTCTCCGTTCAAGCGTCAGATGTCCTTGCGCATCAGCGAGCTGCCCTCCAACCTAGAGCGCACCCGCGCCGGCCTCGCCTCCCCGCCCCGCGCCACGCCGCCGCCAGCCGCGCCCGTCTCTGAACCACGACCTGAAATCAACAACACACAGGTAACCTTTATAAATATTTATAGATTCGCGTAAACACATAATAGTGAAGTCGATGGCGCAGGTGCAAGTGCAGACCCCTATGTGCCTGTGCTCAAAAAATATATCTAATACTATAATAACTTATTTAAAAAAGACGAGACTTACCTGTAACTTGTGATTTGCAGGAAATGAATTCGTCGGACCCCGTGGCAGCGATGTGCCAGCAGTTGTCAGCAGGGCTGCGCGCGCTGGCGGAGGAGCCCATCGCCGTAGCCACCGCCGAGCCCGTGGCCGCGCCGCACGCGCTGCCGCACCCCGACGCGTGGCTGGGGCGCATCTCGCGGGGCCCCGCGCTGGGGGCCTCGGGGCGCGCGCAGACGTTCGCGGGGCGCGCCGCCTCCACCAACCCCTTCCTGTCCCCGCCGCACGGCACGGCGCACGCGCT
This sequence comes from Hypena proboscidalis, assembly GCA_905147285.1. Classification (NCBI taxonomy): domain Eukaryota; kingdom Metazoa; phylum Arthropoda; class Insecta; order Lepidoptera; family Erebidae; genus Hypena; species Hypena proboscidalis. The sequence continues at coordinate 10,300,081 of LR990132.1, forward strand.
CTAGGAGTCGCCGGCGCGCGACCACACGCTCATTCGATTCGACTGAGCGTGCTCGCGCGCTAGCGGCACGCGTCTGGCTCGCCCGCTGACACCCTGAGAGAAGCCCCAGCGTGAAGCGCCCAGATGTCCCCGAGTAGCTAAACATATAAATCACCTGCACGATCGACGAGGAGAGGATTCCTGCATGTCGTGATGACGATCGCTCGCGGGCGACGACGCCGAGAACAAAATTGAATTGTACCTATACTCTACTAGCGGCCACCCTTACCCTCGCGGAATACTGTACTCTTCGATTGATGTTGCTTAACGTATGTACTTATTATATGATAAATGTCTAATATAATCTTGTAGGGAACGAGAGTGAAAGAAAGACCTTCTTTCCGACTTGACGAGAAAATCGCTTTCGCGCTAAATTGATGTAAATTTTGATATAAATTTTAGTAGTTTGAGCAACACAGAAGGTAATGGAGGCACGCATGTGCGATGACCGCGGCTCGCCATACGGACTTGTTCCTTTTTAGTAAATTTTCTAGCGACGGCACAGCATTGTGAGTCGAGTAGCTCATTGTCTATGGAATAGCCAAACTTGCACTTAAAAGTAAATCGAATCGATGTTGTTGTAATTTTATTGTTATATTATTATCGACCACTAAACGTGTGAAACAAGACTAGCGCTCAACTTTTTGCTTCAGTGTGAGCAATCAAGTTAGTTGGACACAATGCCCAACTAACTTGATTCAAACGTCTTTCTTGTAAACGTTACGTGATAAATATAGGAGCTGAAACAAAATGCGATCGCAACGCTTAAAAAAGGCAACTCTATGGTATGTTAGGACTCATGAATGTTAAAATGACATCAAAAGCAAAACAACTTTATTCTGACTGTGATGATGCAAACATTTAATATCTACAAATTTGCCAGGATTTAATGGAATTGAACGAATCTGTAATGTTGTTTTATATATATAGGGGATGGTAATAAACCAGTTATTTAATGTTCAAGACGCCATGCATGTTATACTCAATCATATTTATACGTAATGTAAACATAATCACCGACGAGTCACCGACTCGCCTTGCCAATGGAAGCACTGACCAGTGTATACAATACTAGTTGCCGCCCGCGGCTCCGCCCGCGTGGTATGTCAATTAAAAGTAGCCTATATGTTAATCCAGACTATAAGCTACATGTGTGCAAAATTTCATCGAAATCGACCCGGTAGTTTTGGCGTGAAAGAGTAACAAACATCCATCCATACATCCATACTTACAAACTTTCGCCTTTATAATATTAGTAAGGACTATACTACTGTTTCGGAGAGGTTCAACTCAATATAATTTGATACACTACTTATACTAGAATAACTGTTATTTTTGTATCACTTAACCGGTGTCAGATAATGTGAGAATTATGGGTAATAAATGGAAAATATGTCTGCATTATAACTAGTAATAATTTTTAAAATATCGTACTTAACACTATAGGAAATTGCACTGTGCTTTTGCGCCACACCATCACTTGTGTATCAAAGTGTCCGTGTTTATAATACGTAAGTTATAAAGTAATTTCATAATATTGAATATTCGTCCATGCAGTATTAGTCGGGCCGAGGGACTGTATCTGACCGATGACGGTACAACAACAATAAACGAACAATGCAGTATTTTAATATTAAATCACTTAATGTAATATAGAATTTTGGATATATTTTTCCTTTTTTGTATATACTTGTAAAGTTGTAGGGTCTTTACCATTAGTGGATCTGTTTTTTATACTTTTTTATTATTATTTTCTATGCTGCTATATGTAGGTGATTGGATCGAACAAATGGTAATTTCATTTCATATTAGTCAATTTAAATTTCGCGTACTTACTTTTACAATTTTATTAATAAATAGTTTAGTTACATTAATTACGTTATGTGTTATATGTTTTCTGTTTTGTTGAGCCTACTAGCAACTGTTGATTTTCGTCATTACGATTGTAAAATAGCTAGTAATCTATAAGGTTGAATAGCCATAACCTTTATTTCGTTTCAAATATATCATTTTCTAGATTTAAATTAACTACAGAATTTCTTGCATCTCTACATTCCAGATTATTTTTGAAAATAACAAACGATATAACTTATAGATTTAGTAGATATTTTAAAATGCATATCACTGGCTAGCCTTGCATAAATTAATCGCACTTATGTACTTACGAATTGTAAAATTTTATAAAATAGTACTTAAAATGATAAAAAAAAATCAAATTGTCTAGATATTGTACTTATACCCAGAAAATAATATTGTTGTTTGTAAAGCAGCTTTAAGGGCACCTATTTGATTAAATAAAGAATGTAACTATAAACTAAGTGTCTACCATTATACACGCAAATTACAGTAATATTTGGAATGTCTGTCTAGTTCTCGAAACTCCTTCCAACAATAAACGAATATTTAAATACATATTTCAAAATATAACAATTAAATACAAAATAAAACGATGTTTGTGATATTATTAACTGAATAGAAACCTATTGTCTATGTGCACACTATCTTTGACTATCACTTATAAGTGTATTTGCGAAATTCTATCGCTGTTATACAAAGTACATTAGATTCGTAGGATATTTAAATGAGTAGGTCATTCCGAAATATATTTTCGTGTGCTTATTAATGAAATATACCTACTATTGGAAAAGTTGTACTTAAAATATATGAGAATCATGTTGTTTCGGATTATTTGTTGGGTGTTATTTGTATATTATACAGTGATTTATCTTTGTCTAAAGCATGTAAATATCGGCGTATATAAATGTAGATATTTTAGATAATGAGAGTTCAAATATTATAAAAAATAATAAATTATGTTTAGTTGAGAAATTCTTTTTTTAATTATAAACCTCAAAATGTCTTTCCTGAAATTATGGACTTTTAGTATCGCTATCTAGGCGTGACCAATAAAACTTTTTGAAGTTAATGTCCGCTATAAGAGTAAGATCGATACTAAAGTTGTCTATTTTCTGCGGCAAAACGAAAATATTAAAGCTTTTATTATACTCGCATACGAGACTGAGAAAGGCAAGTTAGCGCTAAACTACAGCATTCGATTGCTGTAGCTTGGCGCTAATTTGCCTTCAACTACTTGAAGCTGGTAATGATAACCGATGCAGATGCAGCAGTCGGTGTCAACTGCGTGATAAGTCACTATTGTAATATATCCCTTTACCGCATACAGTGCCATATTTGGACTACATAGAAAAAAGGATGAAATATGCTACGCTTTACATCTGATCTGTCTAAATTGAGTTAAATGATCATAACTACGTAAGAGTACAATGAAGTGTATTCTAATTCTAACAGACGAAGCCGTTAGAATTAGAATACAATAGTGGGTAGAATTGACTGTAAAGTAAATAAAAAGAATTTTTACCCTCAAATTTCGAATTTGATTCGAAAATCTGTGTGTTATACTTAGTTTCAGCTGAGAAACTTCGTATGAGTTATTAATTAAGGATTTTCGCTAAAATGTCTTCTAATCTTGAAAAAATTGACTTATTAGAAGCGTATTTTGAAAGAACCCTGCAATTCCAGGTTTTTCAAAAGATTTGTAATAACCTTTCTTGTTGGCACATGCCGCAACGGATACTTATTGCGGTACCACACTAATGCAGCTCCCGCATTTCGATTATTGACAAAATACGCTTCTAATAAGTCAATTTTTTCACGATTAGAAGACATTTTAGCGGAAATCCTTAATTAATAACTCATACGAAGTTTCTCAGCTGAAACTAAGTATAACACACAGATTTTCGAATCAAATTCGAAATTTGAGGGTAAAAATTCTTTTTATTTACTTTACAGTCAATTCTACCCACTTCCAGGCCATAACAAAAAGTTAGACCATCGTAGAAATTCGTTTCTGTTGCCGAAATGTATGGGAAACGTTTTTGGCGATTTCTGTCTTTTCTAGTACTGAAAGCTAAAATGGTCCCATAGAGTTTTTTGATCCCCACATGAAATAGAATCGATTGGCATAAAAAAAAATATTTTGAACTTTTTGCATTTTTTTTGCTAACTGTAAGTTTTTTACAAAATCTGTGAATGCAGTTCAAAATGTCCCAAAAAGTTAGGGAAGGTCTTTTAAGAACGTTTTGCTGTAACTGCAACGGTTAAGGTACTTGCCCTTACTGCCCCGTTTCAAAAATACACCCTGTATATTATGTTTCCCTGTGACTACTTATTAAGGCTGTTTGTAAGGCTTCGCATATTTTCGACGCTAAGATTTAATAATCGAAATTTTAAATCAGGCAAACGATCAATCAAACATTATCTAAAAGTAAAACAATTGTAATAATAATAATAGAGAAAATTGTTGAATGTTGTTTTTAATTGAAAAACTGATACCGCCGATCCATGCAATAATCAGTTTGGTGAAACTATTTTACGAATAACTATGAAATAATAAAAGACAAGCTGTTGCCAAATCGTTCAATTATTTATTGATTCGTTGATCGCTACTTTATTATGTTACTTTAAACACATTTCATTTTTTATTCATCTGTATTTTATTTTGTTTTATAATCCCAGTTAATCGTCCATTTGATCGGCAACATTAAAAATATTATCAGCTCCTAGACTACAATAAATGTCTAAGTAAGTTGTTCGCTCGGATTTGTTTTGTTAATTGTAGAATTAAAAATCCTCATTTGTTTGTTGCTCAAAACTATTGGGAACAAACTGAAATGTTTTCAAACGAATACATGTTCGCTCGCATACCTACACACGTTGGAATCGAACACACGACTTCCAGATGAATTATCGTGTGTAAATGGTAATTTAATGCATTTACATATCTTCAAACTACATAAATTAACTGGGTACAAACACTTGTTAAGTAACAACCCTATGCAGCTCGATTGTAAAATTGCGGTGCGCAAAGAACATTCACCGTTCGCGCCCGGTTATAAGGTTCAATTTTGTTTGGAGGAGGGTGCTTCTAGCTAGTGTAGGTACATTTTTAGGCCTAAACCTGACTTTTGTTAGGAAGTGAATCTTCTGTTGTATTCTTATTCTGTGCCGCCAGCTCGAGCTCTTAATCTTTATCACTTGTTCTATACAAGGTATACATAAGAACCCTCCAGCCAGTTGGTGAAAATTTCAATTGCCTTCTGCTAGAATACATACATACCTAAAATTACGATAGAACGCCATGTGCTACGGACTTACATACTTCTTTCGCTTCCTCAACATTCATTCATCTCATCATACATGCTCGCCGGTATCGTGTACTACGTTCTTGTCCTGCTATAATTTCTTAGTTAAATGAAACACGTGAATGGTTTCTGCACCACTTTATTCATTTATAGGTACATGAATACATTAGTCAACGGCATAAACTTCAGTGCCTACGTACTACCTAAACAACGTATAATATTGTCTGTAAATTATTTTTCTATACATTACGGGTCAGGTGACTAAGAAACATCCACTTATGTTACTAATTATAGTTAACTTTTCTACAGACACTAAACAATCCAATAAATTACATACGATACTTACATAATAATATTCAAAGCAAGATTATATTATTTCAAACTTCAATAATCTTTATTTATTTCAGATAATATCTTTAATTGTCTGTCTGAATTTATAAATATAGAAAATTGCGAATGCATATTTTATACAATATTATATTTACTTCGGCAAGATTCTGAAGGTATGCATGTAATATTTTGATAATATCTTAAATCTTAGAACATCTATTTTGGACAAAATTTTAATAATCCTTGTCGTTAAATGGGGGTAGAACCAAGCAGTTTTTTAACCGGAATACACTTACATACAATATAGGTAAATGGGATAACAATATAAACAGTACAACAGTACAAGTTGTAGTTTCTAGAGAATGAACCGTTAAAGATGTTTAAATACAGTTATTGAAATTATTTTAGTTCAATTGACAGTTAGATAACCTGGAACTAGAAGTAGTCCAAACTAATTAATTCTGAGGAAAAGAACAATAAATAATCTAATGTCTTTCTCAAATTGAATAATGTAATAACTACACAAGTTGTCTTTTTAACTTCTAATTTGTCTTTTATCTGATTTCGCAATCTAATCATACAATATTGTATATCACTTAAGTTCCAGGCAAACCAATACAGTTTATTTAGATACAGATAAAATAAATTGTAAACTATTTTACGTAGACTTGTACGCAACTAGGAATGTTGTATATAAATGCATAAGCCAGAGGCTACACCTACATACACACATAACCTCAATATATATCATTGGTGTAATAGAGACACAGTTGTTTTCTATAACATCAACACTTGCTAGGAAGAATAACACTCATGGATAAATAATAAAATATAGGTACAAAAATATGACTAGCACTAATTTATATTCACATTTGTAATTCCATCGCAATACTGGAAACTGGAATGAATTTATACATCCATGTTGCTAAATTTATTTGTATCAAACTAAATATTATATCACAATTTTAAAAGAAATCACTTTATAATTTGACTTTAAACATTTTAATTCGATTAATAACTAAAACAAATAATTCTGTTCAACTCAATAATATAATCTATAAAATCTTTTAGCAATATAATCTAGTAAACTTCGACGATTGAGATCTATCTTAAATTATATAAAAAAAAAACAATAATTGTACAATTATCTAATCGTATTAATACTGTTTTATGAATAAATAAGCAGCACCAAAAATCATGCATGTAATACATAAATAATATCGATTCTATGTAGGACACTTTGAAACGAAGTATGTCAAAGGCTTGCATCCAATAGAAAATAACTTTGGTGACAAAAAATAAGCAAAGGAGACAACGATTTGGTATTTGTTAGATTACATCAATAGATGGGTACATAATATTTATTATCATATTTTATAATGTTAGCCTGAGCGCTGGTTATTATATAAATATATTTCCGGGCGCTTTCACGAGTACGTTAGTAATCATACTGAGCCAATTTTCGTCTCCATTAAATTGATACGACGTCAATGACATCTTGAACATTCGCCTGCAAACAGGTATAGAACATCTCTGGCTCTTAAACGTTAAGTTCTCTACCAAAATATAGGCACAAGCTTGAATAACATGCGATTCATCACCTACGACTTTCATTGCTGTGTTGTTTCACATTCATTGCGATTACGTATATTTGTGTATAGTCAAAATACGATTGTGGTAATCACGACTTATCAAAACCTTTCGAAGAGTGATCCTTAGTTGAAACTCAACATTAGCTTCAACTATTTATGTGAGATCATTCAATTTGTACAGCGATAATGTTAGTTATACAGCAACTTGAATGTTGGTATCGATTTTAGAAGGTCGTATGTATTCAGACGTATTTCGCTGTGTGTAACTGACATTATTGCTGTAACTTTTTTGTTACAAATTCAGGTATGTTTAACATTACATTTTATAAGTGCACACGTGTATAGCTTTTGCCAATCTTTATAATCATTTAGAATTTGAGGCGAGAGCGCAGCAACGTTTTAATACAAGCTAGAGGCGCAGGGGGGTATTATACGAGAAGCGACGGATATAAGAAGTTTGGCAAGAGCTATACATATTATGCTACTGTCATGCATTTACTGGGTTTATGACAGTACATGCAGTGATGTACGTATAACTTGAGTAGGGTTAATATTCTCATACCGTTTCTGAATCGTTACAATATGAGTGGTCTACTTTGTCACATCACTTTAAATACTTACGAGCAGTGATGCGCTTTCCATAGACATAAATACACTGTTTCCTGATAGTTTACTAGGAGCTAGGAGGTAGCTGCTGAAGCTCTTTAATTGACTATCTCATTTTGTAAAGAATTAGAACGCTGCGTGAAATTGTAGTCGAGGCTATTCTTTAAGGAACGCCGACGACTACAATTTCATCCCGGATGAGAATGTATCTTCGTTGTGTAACTTGAGGAGTCAGCAGCGCTAGTCCTTCCTCGCGTGTATGTGGTCGTGGCAGCGCTGGCACACGCGCACGGGGCGCAGCGCGCGCAGGCGGCGCACGGGCGCCTCGTAGCGCGAGCAGCGGCCGCAGAACACGGCGCCGCACTCGCGGCAGTGGTGGCGCCGCTCCAGCGCCGTGAAGCGCACCTGCCACGACATTCAAGGAAAAACTTCATCATGAAGGGTGAAAATCTTGGGGAACTTGTACAAATAAGTATGCTTATAAGGTAGTTAGCTCTTTCGTTACCAGCAAAAAAGAGAGCAAAGTTTGAAAAAAATCTATAGTATAATCACGAGCATAACGAGTGATTCTATTTTAGAATCTTGAGCATAGTGAGGGACTCAAAAACACAAGATAAGAATAAATTACATATAGATAACTTTTATTATTAAGATAGACGTACCTGGCATTGTGTACAATAGGGAGCGGTATCATCTCGAATCCAGTGATCGGCGGGACCACCCTTCGCTCCAGACGCGCTGGACATATCGGGGGCTGACCAACGGAAAATCTAGAAACAAGTTTTTATTGATGTGTAGAAACATAATATACGCTTTATTATTTGAAACTGATCAAACACTGTCTCGTATTATTGAGGTATTAAAAACTTTCATGTCGAAGCACGTTTTTTCATGATCTGTCAAAACTATCGTACTTTGGCTACATAAAGGACAGGTAATAAGAACCTTTAAAAGTTGATCGTGGTGAGAAACACGAAGAATAAACCAGCCCGTGAACGATTTTTAAATAGATCAAGCGACCAAATGGCCTATCATTAACAACCAATATTTGCTCGATCATAGACGCGACGCGCAGACAACGGTGGAGGCAGATGATTAAAACCAGGTGCTATCTATCTACATCCACTGATGACCACGATCCTCAACAATGACAGACCAAATAGATTGTAAGAAATAAAATACTAACCCGTCCCCTAGCATCTCCGACAGCAAGACCCCGGCCACTCCGAGCGGCGGCCACGGCGGTGACGGACGCCGGGCACGCGTTGTCTCGTCTCTCGTACGCCGTGTGCATCGTTAACTTTCCACGGAGGATTAGACGACGAAGCCATTTCACTGTGCATTCTGCAAACAAATAATAACAAAAAATATAAATACAGTAATGAGAATCTGTTACAAGAATATCAAGAAATACCTCTATTTGTCTCAGGCTGAATGTCTTCAATAGGTAAGTTAAAATTAAAGCAAATTTCGTCCAAAAAGACCGGGAATAGTGATGCCCTACAAAACTGACGTCAATGGCCGATATTTGAATATAGCAGTTACCAGTATCGATGGTAGGAGGCATGATCCGAGCCCTCGCGGGCGGCGCGGGCGAGGCGGGCGCCGACACCAGCACGAAGGAGTCGGACAGGCTGGTGTCGGACTTGCTGGGGCGCAGCGCGGCGTCCGCGGCGTCCGCCACTCCCACACCTGTCTCCATGGAACACGACTCACTGGAGTCTCCGATGCTGCCACCACCTATTAATAAAATAACACACATTAGCGTGATTATGAGATGGGAGTTTACGTAAATGTATTCTATGCAACATACATGGAATACAATACTTATATTTATTAAATTATATATTCTCAAATGAAAATTTATTACCTTTTGACTGCCCGCACAAACGCAATAATATTATCAATATTAGCTTTGACTAGTAAAAGCATCACAAATACAGTCAATCCGTGAAATATTGACGGTAATATTGTCTGGGTGCGTATAACCAAGCATAGTTATTACGTCAGAACGTTATCGACTGACATCAATTTATTTAGATCACTCATAAGAGTAACGAGCCAAGAGACTACTAATTTTATCCACAAATTGTTTATAATTTCTAGTTCTCCTAGTACACCTTGTGTCTTGTATCTGTATCTAGGAATTTTCGTTAATTTTAAATTTTTAGTTTATTTTTCTTGTATTGTTTTGTTTGGTTGTAGTGTTACCTTGTTTATATTTTCTTGTGAGCGTTGATTTACTGTGTTGTTTTTTCTGGCAGGGACTAGCTGAAAATCAGTGCTGTGCATTGCGCGCAGCAAATACTGAGCTAGATCCCTTGCCGCACATTTTCTGTGTACTATTTATTTATTAAAAATTAAATAATTAATAAATAATTTACACAAATTCATGTCTAAAACCAAAAATATAACAGTACCTGAACTTTCGAGACATTTTACAAAATATAAATTTTTGAATGCACACACGAATAGTTGTTAAAGTATTTGACAGGATTGGACAACAAATGTTTGACATGTAATAAACAAATCAGCATTTATTGAAATGATTAAGTATTCATTACACATATAGAGTTTTCATTGCTTTTAAGATGTATTATGCTATTCGGGGCGGAGACAAATCCAACGAATCAATAACCATGAAAATTGGTTCAGCAGATCTCGAGTTATAAGTGTTGTAACAAACCCGTCTTTGTTTTATATATATAGAAATCGTATATATTAATCTTTTATATTTCGTGTAAACTTTTTTTTTTTAATGTAAGATAATGTGTGGCAAATAAATGGTTTAAATGGGTTTAAATGGTTTTAAATATCATTAAAATTACTCACTTTTACGATACAACGGATTAGTCTTGGACTTCCTCCTAAGCACAACATTCCCTTGCTTATGAAGTGTATTCTTCCTGTCCTCCTTCTCATGTTCAAAGTCTTTCTCATTGTCGTACTCCTGCTTGGCCTCATCGCACGAGTCTATGTGGGCGTCCTTCTGTTCCGTGCACTGAGATTCTTCGTTGTCACTGCACGTGTCCTTTTCGTCGTGGCGACGGGCGGATTCCTTGGCGCTTGTAGTCTCGCACGCGTCTGATAGTGAGCTCTCTGAACCGGATTTTGTGAGATTACCTCCTGTAATATTACATTATTTATAGTTAGATTATTTCTATATAGAAAGATTATGAGTTGGCAGTAGGTGCCAATAATTTTGTGTACAACAAAACCACAACGGATAAATTACTTGTTACAAGCACACATGCCGTTTTGGAGACCTACCTACTACCTAAAGTATACCGTCAAAAGGGTTGAATAGACACGGAATTGAACTATTGGTATTATGCAATAATTTTGGAGCAAGTTAACTAACTGATTACGTACCCTCATTCTCCTGTGACAGGCTCATCTGCTTGACAAGTTCCTCTACTCTCTTGATGGCCGCTTCCCGATCCCGTGGCTCTAATTCCTCAGTCTTAATCTCGCTCTCCGACTTCATTTCTTCAGACTTAGTATCTTCACTGTTCTGTACAGACAGCGATGGTTCTTCTTTGGTTTTCTCTACGTCTACTATAGACGACCCTGATTCCTCCACCGTACCTCCTTCTATGCTTTCTCCTTGTTCCTCTGCGGTCTCTGCTACGTAGTCTATTGACCACATCTAAGGATAAAAAAGCACGTTTAAATAATAGCCTCATAAAAGAGGATTTGTAATGTTTGTTTGGTCCTTTTTAGGATTTGGACTTTTTAGGACAGATTTCGAAGACCTGGTAATCGATTAGTTTGTCGCTAAACATATACTCGCAGAGTTCAATAACTGAACTGAAACAAGTAAAACAGCCATGTGCCTCAAAATTATGATCGAACATTTCGCTACGATTATTCGAGTTACAAAAAGTAAAGAATGGGCGAGTTCGAGTCTATACTAAAGTTGATGAAGCATGCGTTATGTACAATATAAAATACAATAACTCACTCTAACAACGCCATCGGTGGAGCCAGTAATGATGACATTGAGCGGGTCCCACTCTCTGGTCTGGCTGAAGGCCACGCACAGCACTTGCTGCGAGCGCTCCCGGCCTCCGATGGTGTCCACCGCGCCGAGCAGGTCTCCGTTGATGGACCACGCGTACAGCCAGCTGCCGCTGCATGTTGCTATGTCACCCTACGAGAATAAATAAACAATTTGTGTGAGTGAAAAGTACGGTTAAGTATGAACACCCCCCGCGACACAAAAGTTATTTCTAATGTAGGAGGGGTTTAAAAAAAAAAGATAAATTAAATATACAAACCAGCTTTACAGTTGATACATTATGATGTGCAACATTTGAGCTTATTAGTTATATCAAATAGTACGAGGTACTTTCCCGGTTTTTGTTACAAATTTTCACCCCTTAGTACCAAATCACATTCGCTAATTACTGGTAAGCGAGAGGAAAGATTTCGTGGCAACCGTGAATTGCAATAAAAAATGACAGATGTAAAGCAGCAGAATAGCGATTCACTTATTATATAATATTACTATTTGTTAATAGAATCAGTTTCAGAAGGGGATAATAACAATAGGTATTTAATCCGATCTAGTAAGGGTAGATAAACCTAATCAGATAACAAAACTCGTTTGCTAGTACTAGGTACAACAACAGATAGATAAAATCTCGGGAACTGTTAGTGTTGTTAATTTTGAACAGTTTTGTTGTGTTCATAGAAATAAAGTATAAAGCTAGTACAGTCTGTACAGCAAACGTAGGAACAATGCAGTGGATTTAGTCCAGGTTTACCGTTCCTTTATTATCTGTTCCCTTTGCACATTTTAATTCTTTCAATCAGGACCACAGGATTACACGCGTATGTAATTGTAATATAGTTACTTTATCGATATTAACTAATTAATTATTATACAATTGCAAGGGCTAAACTATTGAGATCCATTTATTATTAACAGGGATCTGAGTTTATGCACGCGCAAAAATGTTATTTAGTATTTTAGTCAATCTGTTTGTTCAGCTGCTGATCAAACAGACAGACAGCTGCTGTCGAGTTGTCATGGGGCTTAGTGCACTTTATTGCTACTAATTCATTATTTTATAATAATGAATTAGTAGCAATTAAGCCCTTGCAATTTTATAATTGCAAGGGCTAAACCTATTGAGATCCTTTTATTACAGGGATCTGAGTTCGTGTACGCGCAAAATTTAGTATTTTAGCCAATCTGTTTGTTCAGTTGCTGATCAAACAGACAGACAGCTGCTGTCGAGTTGCCATGGGGTATAGTTCATTATTTGCAATTCTATTAAGGCCAACGTGTCTAACCGACGTTGAATTTACAACTTGAGAAATTACAACATTTAATTAGATTTTTTTTACCTAATATTTTTCGTTTATCGCAAATTAAGAGGTTGGTGATATCGTACTCATACATACATACTGCTTATAATTATGTACACTGGGCCAATGAATTAGGTATGCACGGCATTTTCGTCACTGTGATAATATGACTACACTAGTTATGCACCATGCCCACTGTACATTCATAAAATCACGCCTTTATCTCAAGGGGATAGGCACAGAAGATGGAACGCTATGTGCTTCTCTTCTTACATACTTCCTTCACTTCCTCAACATTCATACATCTCGTGATACAAGCTCGCCGGTTTCGTAATCGTGGTTATTCTAGTATCCACAGTACAAGCTCTGCTTAGTTTGGGACTAGATGGCGCTGTGTGTAAGTTGTGTTATATTTATAATTTCGGACGACTCACAGTAAGGTCGTCGATGGCGAGCGCCGACACGGGCGGCGGCGGCGGGTAGCAGCGCGGCGGCAGCAGCTGGCGGATGAAGGCGCCGCGCTCCACGTCCCACACGATGGCCTGGCCGTCGCGGCTGCCGCTCACCACCAGGTTGTAGGCCGGACTCGCCGCCAGGCACGTCACCGCCTCCTCGTGCCCGTACAGGCACACCTTCACGGCGAGGCGCCGGCGCCGGGCCCAGTATTGCCAGACGGTTACCACCTGTCGTGGTGATTAATAAATGTATTATACAGCGTGACATCAAGTCTTATGGATGGAGGAAGTCACGACCCTCAGCCATGAGGAATACGACTGACGGAGGATACAGGGTGAATGTGACATAACAACATTGAAAACACAGATTATAGTCATAGTCAGTGTTTTCGGATTAAAATTAAATTATAAAACGCCGTATTTATTTCGGAAAACGTGTTTTTTTTCATCGTTATTTTAATTTCAACTGTTGGAAATTAACAAGACCCCGTCCAGAATATATGTCAGGTCCAATTACTACTAAAATTATGGCAGAATTCATCTAATGTGCCCATCATGTGTATCACTGATCGACGAGTCGAGTTTTTTCATAGATTAACATTCAACTAAAAGATGTCACAGCTGCACAATAATATTTTATTCTATTATAAACTACGCAAGATACTCACAGTACTAGTTCCAGCAGTAACAATAGTTTTATCCGAGGGGCACACACACGTGACGATCTCGCCACAAGCTTGCGCCACGGTCTCACACACAAACAGCGCTTTATCATTGTCGTAGTTCCCGATGCGCAGCGAATGGTCGGCGAAGCCCCACGCTACGTACTTGTTGTATGTCGGCGGCATTAGTACTTTGTTCTGCTCTACTGCTAGAATTGCTTTGTCTGTGTATAGAATCTGGCCTACGGGACCTTTCACTTCTGGAAGACAAAATAAATAGGTATGTTAATATGCTGAAATAAATGTTTGCTTTTATCTGATAGTCGTAATAATTGTAGTTGAAAAATTTCTCAACACTTAGAACTAAAATAGATAGATACATATTTAATGCCAATTCAAAAATTCAAAAAAGTTTATTTGTAACTAGAAAATGTAAAGTAAAATCTAAGGTACTTATTGAAACGATGGTAGCCGCAAAAGTTTAAAACTGTGGCGCGACTAGCAACGCCCCTATCATGTTTGGAAAATGTTCCAATCAAAGAGTTGAAGACAAACGAACAAGTTGGCAATAATATTAAAAAGTTTATTTGTAACTAGAAAATGCTTAAAATATAAGGTACAAATTGTAACGATGATAGCCGCACAAGTATAAAACTGTGGCGTGACTAGCAACGCCCCTCTCATATTTGGCAAATGTTCCAAGCAAAGAGTTGAAGACAAACGAACAAGTTGGCAATAATATTATAATAAATATAAATTTAATATGTAAAAAAAAAACTTGAATTCAACAAATCCAATGCAATAAACTACCGCAAATATCCATTTTATTATGTCCATCCTAAGGTTGCCTGGAAGAGATCGCGTCAAGCGATAAGGCCGCCCTTTGTACGTTATACTTATAAGTACTTTCTATGTTATTGTTTGTTACAAATTTGATGTGCTAATAAAGTTTCCTCTGTCTCTCTCTATATCTATGTATATATGAAAAGGTCTTTATATTTTAATATACAATGCTAAAATAATAAAGGGTATGTTGTTTCTTTGAATAGAAAAATGAACTATTACCTTTTACAGGTTGTAAAGATGGCCTTAAATTCTCTAAATTGTGGAAGAATAGTTTTTCTGGTGGCGTAATTCCCTGTGAAGGAATAATGTTGTTTGGATCCAATATGGTCGAACTTCGTTGCGACATTTTCTTGCTAGGATGTGCTTTCTTGAACAGCTGTTTAGGTATTTGACCGAAGTTGTTTATGAAACCTATCGTTGCGTTTTTCTTTAGAGGGTCATCAATACTGGAAGAGAAAATTGTAATTAAAAAAACAATATAATTATTGTAATAAAGAGTAACTGGACAGATCTTTTTGTTTTTTTCGTTTTAATGTTCAACGTTTTATATAACACGGTAATAGCGCTGTCTGAGGCCTTGTTTAAGTCATCCAACGAGCAGTTATCAATTGGGGGACTCAAGTAAGAGAGTCATTGTTTACTAATGTGCACCGCAATCGCACTGTGTCTGTTCTGGTCCAATAATACCCCATTTTGCCAGATTTTGTCTGCAGCGTCCAACCTGGGATCTCAGTCGATTCAAGGATTTCCATATGGGCCACTGCTGATTGGATCTTAGGGTAGACTCTCCTATATTTAAAAACCGGTTGGTGGAGGGCTTTTCCTGCCACAGCTTTATTCTGGCATTAGTACGTCGATCCTCGATGGCGACTGGACAGATAAAATTGAACGATAACGATACAAAGAAACACACCATTTAGTTGAGCAACGATTTGGTGGCATGTTTAGTAGTACAAAATCAATCTGAATCATACATAAGTGGAATGTGAACTTACTTGTAAATATCAACATTTCCTTCATAGAATAGGTGATGGAACACATTGCAGGCATCCACAGCGGGTTGCCCTTGCTGCTTATGTCCGAACACGAGGTCTATCCAGTGGTGCAGTCGGTGCGACACGTAGTCGGACTCCAGCGCCGCGCGGTGCATGCGGATGAACTCCCGCGGGTCACCCCGGGCCCAAGGTGGCAGTACTACGTCACCCAGAGCTACGCCGGATTGCTTGTTACCTATAATATAAATAAATATATCACAACGCCATCTAGTTCAAAAGGAAGCAGAACTTGTACTGTGGGTACTAGAATAACTGATACTAATACATTATATACTTTTCTTTTGTAAATACATACTTATTATACATAGTAACACCCAGATTAAGACAAAGCGCCATGTTCATGCACACAAAGACTTGTCTTAAGCGGGAATCGAACCCGCGACCTCGACGTCGCAGGCAGGTACACTACCCAATCCGCCATCCGGTCGTCAAATGTTATGTTTAAGTTCTGTACATTAACGACAATATTAAATAAGGATAATATCGTAGTCGTCACATTGATTTCGGATAAATTTAATACTTGGTAAAGAAGCCGAGCGATCTGTTTTATCAACATAGGGTTATCATATCACGCCATTATAATTAAATAACTTAATGAATAGTATTTTGTAGATAATATTTAATTCTAGTATCCAGGATGAGTATATCTAGATAGTGTATTTCAAACTTACCTAAGTCAAAATTGTTTGAATTGATTAGAAACTCTGGCAAGTAAAAGAACTCCGGAATCAACTCTTTAACGTCAGCCATATTGTGTCGCGAAGCCGAATTCCACGCCTCCTTTACTGAGTGAAACATTCTGAAAAAATACGTTATATGATATTTTTACAATTTCTCTTCATTTATTCTTATGTTGTCTATAAAAATGTATAAAAATCTACTAGAATATATATTATTATTATTTATAGGATTTCACACTAGCAGCTATTAAGCTGATGCGTGTGTGTTTTGCGATTTGGAGAATTTGTCAAGTTGGTTTTTAAAACTGTAGCTGGGTGCATTTATCTTAATTTCTGGGAGTTTGTTCCATGCTGATACTACACGATTCGGCAAGAAGTGTCTCAGCGGGTTTCCTTTGTGAGGTTCTGTACACAGTTTAAGTGAATGTCCTCTGAGGTGTTTGTTCTCGTTTAGACTGTACAAATTCTGTATTCCAGGAACATTGTAAAAGAAAGAAAAGACAGTACATTAATAAATAAATTGCTACTACCACATAAATGAATATTTAAATGAACATTAAAAATTATAATTATACATATACACAATATTTTAAATATTTACCCTCATCAATTAGTAGCTAGTTGTATTACTTTAATAATTAATTATTTCATATATGTTTTCGATTAATTATAAACATGCTATTTATGTATTTTAAGCCAAGAAAAGAAAATTGTAAAGAGCTCTTTCTTCCTCTCTCCTACTTTTGCCGTGCCCGTCAGGGTCCATAATTGACACTGTACCTATTTATAAGACTATTTTAACATTGTGGAGTGCAATAAAGACTTGAATACTTGAATCTCATTTACAGTTTTATTTACAGTACAGTAATAAGGTTCCTTACGGAGTTCTTCAACAGCGATAGCCGAGTGGGAGACCATAAGACTGCTCAGTCGAAGGTCTAGGGTTCGATCCCACGGCACACACCTCTGTCAATAAATCGTTAAGATTTGTCGTTCCGAAGATATGTGTGTATTTATCATATAAATAATCGCTCGCTAACGGTTAAGGAAAACATCGTGAGGAAACCTGCATGTCTGAGAGTGCCTAAAAGTACTCGAGGGTGTGTGAAGTCTACCAAACTGCACTTGGCCAGCGTGGTGGACTATGGCCTAACCTTTATCATCATGAGAAGAGGCCCGAGCCCAGCAGTGGGACATGTTTTAGATACAGGGGTGCTATTATTATTATTATAATAAAACATAACAAAATCCAGAAGTTACCTGTCCGCTAAATCGAAATGTCCGCCCTGCAGCTTTAAGAAGTGCTGAGTAAAAGGTTCCATTCTCACTAGATA
This sequence comes from Hypena proboscidalis, assembly GCA_905147285.1. Lineage (NCBI taxonomy): Eukaryota > Metazoa > Arthropoda > Insecta > Lepidoptera > Erebidae > Hypena > Hypena proboscidalis. The sequence goes on from LR990132.1 coordinate 10,318,158, forward strand.
CGAGCACACGATCATTGCTGACGAATAATGTGTGCCGTAGTGGTATGGCGGCGTCTCTCCGTGAGGGTCGTCCCATTCCTGAAACAACATGAAAAACGTTGTAAATACTAAGAAACAGTTGAACATTATTTATTGAACAGTGCAAGCAATTAGACTTTGGAATGAGTTACCGGTATCTATAAGGAGTGCTAAATCGTTACCAATATTTAAAACTTTGGTTAAAGAACACTTTCTCACTCAATAATATCTGACCTGTTCTTATTTCTCTTACATCTGTCATTTGTAATCTACCATATATTGTCCATTATATAATTATAATATATATTTTAGCTATTTATATATTATATATATTATTATATTACTTATATATATTAAGTATGTATGTAAGTATTTTATTATTGTACCTATACGTAGGTATATTCATCTTAATTAATATCTTTATGCATTTATATTCTTTCCTCATTCTTAATTCTCTCTAGTACACCTTTAACTTCCCTTTCGTGTCCCTTTCTTACTTTCCATCCAATGGTTGTCTGTAAGAAATTGCCTAAGTTGCGATAAGACCGCCATTTGTACTATATATCTTCTTTTTTCTGTATTTTTATTTTTCCATAGTGTGCAATAAAGCTTTTATTATTATTATTATGTGGTTAACGTTTCCGTATCTCGGGAATATGGATTCCCGGACTTTTGGAAGGCATGCGTGGGGCCGAAGCCAACAGCTATTATTAACATTATGGTACCGGCAGGATTGGAACCTGAGACTTCTGCATGCATGAATTCAAAAAAGGAGGAGGTTCTCAATTCGTCTGTTTTTTTTATGTTTGTTACCTGATAATTTTTGATTGGACGAAGCGATTTTAATGGTTCTTTTTTATTCGAAAGCTGGTGCTTCCCGTGTGGTCCCATTTCAATTTGGTCCAGTTCTGACGATGGCACCCATGAGAAAACCATATAAGTCTAAAATTATTGTAACTGAAGATGTTTTTTTTTTTGTAAAATGATTTTATAAAGGTAATACGCGGGAGAAGCCTCGCCTGGGTGCTAGTTATTAAAATAAACATATACTACCTTATATCTTTTCCTGAATTGGTCCAATCGGTCTGGGCTTTGGGCGCCCATGGGTTTGGTGAGATCGCGGAAGGTCGCCGGGTCATTGAGGTCCAGTTCAAAAGAGTCATAGTCTGCCAAGATCCAGGGAAATACGGGGTATTGCATCAAATCGTTGTACGATCGACCAGCGAGCGTGTTCAGATGCATCAAGTATTGGAAGTTTGATATTTCTCCTCTCTGAAACAAATAGAACATATTCAATATTGTTGTTTTTTATACACATTTTAATTCGGCCTTGGCAATTACCGAGGTTATTTTAAGTGGTAACCAGTGGCACGTTTTGCTTATTATATGCAAAGTAAGGATATACCGAGTATATGTATAATCAGGAATCTTGTCGCTTTTGAAGTTAACCGCAAATGAAATGTCACGGTCGGTATTGGCCACGCTCAAGTACGGTGCTCGTCGATTGGTCAAGCAGCCATCTGCAGCTACGTTCAAAAGCGTCAAGATCTCTGATTTGACCTATACTCCATCTTCATCGAAACGGTCGGACCGCGAGGCCTACATACGCTTCGGAATAAGAACGCAATAAACCTACCAACTAAGAACGAACAGTTTGTGGGCAGTCCTATCGAGTACCCTGTCATTGTCTTGTGTCATTTCAAGGAAAGCGTCGAGTCAGAATATTCGGTATGTCATTGTAATGTGCTACTTACCTATTAAGAAAAAAGAAACATATTTATTTTGACAAAAATAGCAAAAATAAACTTGAAATTATAGAATAAAATACAAATTGTCACCATATCAGTCATAAGCTTGCAGTGCAACAAAGCCCTGCAGCGCTGATTTTCTGATGAAGCCCGAAAGACAACGGACGGTTTCAAATTAGAAAATAATTAAGTAGAACTTAGTACACACATAAAACAAAAAGAAACGAAGGGTACGTACGAGCCAGCGCTGCGTGACGGACGTGTCGCCGATGAGCGAGGCCAGCAGCCCGCCCGGCTGCTCCACGGCCACGCCGCGCCGCTGGCCGGCCACCGACCCCGCCGCGCTGTCCGCCATGCCCGTGGCCAGCGCCGTGAACCGGCTGTACACCTGCCGACCACTTCTGTTAGTGATCTACTTCATGATCCAACTTGCATAACAAAGTAGAGCGATGATAAAAGTCCCTTTACTTTATAGTAAAAAAAAACATGTCAACAGTACTCCACGCATTTCTAACTTGCAAACTAAAAGTTGAAAAGGTGTGCAAGCCGTAAGTGTCAGCAAAACAACACACGTTTCTTAAATTTTTTTGACTGTTTCTTGGTATAATACACTTTTGTAATAAGCGTGTATGCGCTAGTGACTAGGAAATAAGATATAAAAAATTGGCAAGCTAACCAATAATTTTCAGTAATTGAGGCACGATTAAGTTATAACATACATATAGTAAGATATTATTAAACTTTTCGTGAATTCAAATGGTCCTTAGACGTAGCTTGTAAAATCTAACCTTGAAATTTTCGATTTAAATTTTTAATAAGTTTCCCCACCGAGTTGGCAAAAGTGTTTCCTCTTTTAAGTTTTATCTACAACTTACCAAAAAGCTCCGTTTTCTAGGTTCATTTGCATTTATGCAGGCTATTTAAATTTAACTAATATAAAAAAACAAATAGTTTATCATTCAAATCAATATTTGGGGATCGTTACCTTATTCCGCACTTTTCTGGGGAACGCGAGCAAATAGTTTCTACCATCACTTGAGAATACTTCTAAAGCTATCGGTTGTAACAAGTATCGTCTCTTGTGAACTTCTCTGTAAACAAAAAAATGTAATAATATACTATTGTACAATTTAATACAGTTCGCTTACACGCTCCATCTTACTTCACAATATTTTGTACAATTTAATCGTTTTGCGGCTAAACACTTCATCTGATCTGATACAAATTGAAATATTTCATTTATTTAAAATTTGCACAAACTGTTTATGCAGGTATAACCAGTACCTAAGAAGATGCCATACTCTGAATGCGTCATCTCTCGACAGTATTGTGTATGTGACTAAGTGACTTATCACTCATCACACAGGTGGCGCTAAAACCAAGTAGTAAGGATCTAGCTAGTATATATAATGTAGCGTCATAGGTATATTTACCTATGACGCTGGCAGAAAAAGGGTAGAGAAATTTCGAATCTAGCAGCATACGATTCCATGGCTGAATTGGCAAAGCACCTGGGGCGTTTACCCAGGGGATGCAGGTTCGCATCCTGCTGGATTCTTAATTTTTCAACTTTATTATTATATAAAATACTCTTAATGATCAAAATTTATAATAATTTCTTACGTACCGAATATCCTCATACAAAAACTTGGAGCACTGCCTCTGATTGCTTCTCTGTATGCCTTGACTAGGGAGTATAGGTTCGTAGTCATCGGGACAACTGTCCAGGTCCCTGATTTCTCTGTTCTTCAGTAAGGTAAAGCCGTCGATGACGTAGCAGTGCTCTCTACCAAATAGTAATAGGCCTTCTGTAGTGTCTAAGCCTTGTATCCTTGCACAACGGAACATGTGGGATATCTGGAAAGTAAGTAAAAATTATACATTAGAATAGAACACCATGAAATTATTATTAAAAATTAAAATCTAAAAAAAATCGAATTGAGGAACTAAAAAATAATAAAAAAAAAACAGAACAATTGTAATAATTTCAGTGCCTTTATAGACAAGTTGTAACTGAGTTCATGTCTCAGACTGCTATGCTATGATGGTGCCGAAAAGGCCACAGCTCAACATATTGTTGCCAGAAAATTATGCAACGTTGATTTTTAGCTGAAACCTCAGGTGACAAATGTTATATAAAAAAAGTATAAAATAAATACGATGTATAGACGTGATATATTTATAAAAAACTGATATATCATAAGTGTTGTAATTAAGGCTGCGTTTCGATTAAAGCGGAGCCGAGCCGCGAGTTCATAATTATGTTTTATTAGAAAGGCCGCGTCACCCAACTCCGTTCAGCCCAGCTCAGGGTTGCCATTTGTTGCTTTGAAATTTTGCGTAGCTGGAGCTGGGCGGAGTTAAGAGGAGCGGAGGGTACTTGTACGTTTCTAAGCTCTGTCATTGGCTAATACGGTTGACTCAGTCCCGCTTCACTTTAATGAGAACGAACTTTAAGTTTCACTTGTGTTTTTGTAATTTATGAGATAGAGAGGACTGGAAACGTTTGGGGAAGTGCTTTGCCCAGCAGTGGGACAATGCAGGCTAACGAAAAAAAAATGTGATTAAACCAGTGTTCGACTGTAACATTCGCCTTACCTTTTCGTGATGTTCCAGCAACCGTAATAGCGTTTGATTATCTGGAGGCGGTGTGGGTTGTTCATCTTCATCTTCATTGTCCGGACCATCCTCACTGGCTAATGAAACAATATAAATGCATTAAAATGTGTTGGATTTGAATAACTGCACAGTAATTTATCGTATAAGCACACTTTAGTTAAGGGGTTTTTCATAACGTGCGTATTTTATTACGCATGTGCATGCGGAACAATAAATGTTCCTTTTTAAACGACAAAAAAACGAAGGAGGTTCTCTAGTCAACGTGTATATAATATATATATATTTATGTAAGACCACGCATAACTTTCACAAATGACTCAAAATTAGTAAAATAATATTTTATAGTTTATGTAACTAAGTTCGATACCAAAGACTTGTGATGTTTACTAATATTTTACTTTTTAGTTCTTTTCGTCGGTTTTATTTTTCACACAAGTATTTATTGTAAAAGTAAAGGAAAATTTGTGTGTGCATGCAGTACATGCGTGATTAAATACTCATCTGTCGAAAACACCCCTCACCAGAACCATTCGCGTTGTGAACGTAGTTCACGAGCGACTGGAAATTTTTTCGTGCAATTTGAGTGAATTCGCAATATTATTATTAAATATAGTTAGTTATATTAGAAAATGAGAGAGAGAGATAGACAAATATTTTAATAAGTTCCAATTTGTGTAATACTACATATTGTACTACTGTTAGTTAGGATAGGTTAGACTTAAAAATTAAGTGATTTTAGGTTAAGTTAATAGCTGCACTGTCGCATTAGGTTTAAGACCTGTAATGATAGTTGTAAGGTTGTGATAAATAAATAAATAAATAAATGATATAAAAAAAAACACCCTGAGCTAAAGTTCAGCTATATGGAGATTGTTATACTAAAATATCAATATATCAAGTCAATATACCTTCGCCGGACTGGTTGTTGGTTCCTCGGGCTACGACACCGCTGCTCACAAGATCTGAAGGTGAGCCATCACCATTGGCCACATCAAGAGAGGAATCACGATTGCTGTTAATGTAATAAAATGGTTGAATATTTATTTCAACAAGGTGATAATTCACGATAAAATATATTGGCAATAGCCACTAAATCCAATACAATATCACACTTATATTGCCCAGAAGGGAGAACTGTATAATAAATAAATAAAAATAAAATAAAAAGCCTTTTATTTCGTTGCAGAATAACAAAATTAAAAAGAAAAACAGTTTAAAAAACAGTTTTGTTAGTATGCACTGCTTAAAATTCTATGTTAGTATAAATATATATTTTTGCTTATTACAATATGATATATGATTAAGTGCAATATGATATATGATTATCTGCAAGAACCCCTCTGCAGGTGAAGGCCTCCTCCAAAGAAAGCCAGTCCTCTCTCGATTGGGCGATTTTAGGCCAGTTGGGGCCGGCTATTTTTTTGACTTCGTCATCCCAGCTTGCCACAGGTCTACCCCTTCTTCTTTTGCCCGGTAAAATCGCATATAACACTTTTTCCGGCCTGGGAATCGAACCCGAGACCTCGCATACGACGAGGCTGTTAACATATTCATCTAAAATTTCAATGAACAGCAAAATGTCCAATATTTTACCTGGCAGGTTCTTCGGACGTTTCAGGCAAGTCCGTAGATTCAACACCTTCCGTCTCGCCTAGAGTACTCGCCGTCCGCCATTGCTGGTACACTCGGTAATACTCCTTACTGTCCAAGCTTTGCGCTACTTTGTATTTCAATTGTTTCTAAAAATACATTCACATTTTATAGAGTTTAACACTAAAGTAATTGATGACTGAATAAAATTTGTTTGAGTAGTTTGAACGGTGAAGGAAAACATCGTGAGGAAACCTACATGCCTGAGAGTGCCTAAAAAGTGCTCGAGGGTGTGTGAAGTCTACCAATCCGCACTTGGCCAGCGTGGTGGACTATGGCCTAACCCTTCTCATCATGAGAAGAGGCCCGAGCCCAGCAGTGGGACATGTATTAAAATACGGGGCTGCTATTATAGCTATTATAGTCTGTTGGCTAAGTAAATTAATCCTTTGATTGAATACCTGATATAGTAGCCTATAACGAGCACAAGATAGATAGTGTCACATTTTAAACTTGTTCCCATACAAAAATATATGTCATGTATTCCGAACATTATTATTATTATAGTGTAAACCTAACTGTAAAAGTAAATAATTAAAACACGCGACAAAATCTATCACGCGGTAGTTATGTTTGATACAGATTGATAATAGGAAAAAAGGTTTTTTATAACAATTTGTACTTGGTTTATCAAAAATAAGACAACGGGTCTAAATCGCGTAACTATTACGTCGTTACGACGTTTCCCCCCAGTCGGCTGTCCACGAATGATGCAAGTCGTTTCGAAACGTCAAGCATAGGTATTTATTTACCTTTATAATAATTACGCGATTTAGACCCGTTGTCTAATTTTTTTTAAATGTTCTCAAATAGCGAAAGTTTAAAAACATAAATTTCTAGTTGGGTGGTGGAATATTGTCGGATAAGTTTTTGCTATTTACTATTACTGTCATGGCAATGATGAGCCACTATAAAATTAAGGTTGTTACTTACATTATCAGGGTCATCGAGGTCCGGTCTGTACGGATAATGCAGGTAGAAGAGATAGTTTCTGCCCAGCATCTTCCTCATTCGCGAAGGTCCCTCAGTGCTATCTAGTGCCCACTTATCGAGTGCACTAGCTCTGGGAGGTCCCCATAGCGCGCGTTCTCTAGTGAGTTCCCTCCAAGCGCCGGCCCATTCAGCTTGCACGTATCGTGACGTGTGAGCGCGAGTGTTGGCTGCACCTGCTACTACTGCACACCAAGCTTGCCTGTGTGACAAACATATAATTTAAAATTTAATACTGCCGGTGCAAGATATAGATGAGTGTACGGATGGCGCTGGTGTTGTAGGTTCGATCCTCATACGGGACAAATCATTGTGTGATCCGCAAATATTTGTTTGGACTCTGGGTGTGCTGGGTGTATGTTAAATGTATGTTTTTGAACGCCCCCGAGACACAAAGTTTAAAAAAATATATACATAGTAAAAATATAAATAAATCAAAGATCTAGGCGGTTTTGAGGTTGGCTGCAGATGGCGGTTCGATCAATAGACAGACGCACCGCACTCGAGCGTGACCAATCCCGACCCGTTAAAATAAATCTGCTTTGAACAGTTTACGGCAAATAAAACACTACGAAAATCGAAACGACCTCGATCGACGTCAATCGATGTGGGCGTTGATCTATTGGCGTAATAACACCCTAAACCATTTACGAGAACTTAGTAATAACACTAAAAATTCAAATTACGTCTTAATTCTGACGTGGTCGACTGGTCGTTTCTTTCTTACGTGTCAATGGCATTATAGTTTCTTATTTATATTCAATTTTTTTATTTATATTGTTTTTGCCCAGTAGCATCTTCTTCTCCCTTGCTAGTGGTTTGCATTAGATCTTTACGGGCACATGTAAGAAAAAAGACAACAAGAAACTAGTCGCATTACAAAATAGATATAATTTAAGCATTTTGGAAACCTATTTTGGTTGTTATAACTAACGTGAGGTGAAGACATTATTATTGAGAATACGAGTTACTTACGTTATTTTAGCCGTCGCGCGACGGCGACGGAACGCGATTAATCATCCAGTTGATGAATCTACGTAATAGATTCGAAACTAGTCGGCATATCCCATCTAAAATAACGTGAGTAACCCGTATTCTCAATAATAATTATTTTGGTTAGTTTTAAATTGCATATTCGTTTTAACTTACCTAACAAGCTGCACATGATCCTGCATATACGCGAGTGCATGATCCCGCGGTGGGTTAGACCTCTGCTTGGCGGAGTCTTCCTTCTTTACCTTGGTCCTGGAAGCTAGCCTTGTCAGACCACCTGTCACCTTTTGTATCTTCGATTGAATTTGATTGTGGAGCTCCCATGGAACGCGATATGTGGCCTAAGGAACACAAACGTAACATAACATAACGTCACGCCTATATTCAAATCTTATAGAAACCTATTACTTTATTAAGCATGGAGCATGATTCTTATTTTCTCTGACATGTGCACGTCCACATCCATCTTGTCAAATAAAATGGTCGGTGACCTACAACACAGGTTTTCCTAGCGTAGGCATCCCCTGAACAACACACAATTGTACCTAATGTGCACACTATCTTAGATATCAAGTCATTGTTTGACTTGCTATGTAAACAAGATTTTATATGCCCCTAATTTGAAATAAATTGAATTTGAATAAAAGCCATTGGTCACAACAAAAGAGGAATCTCGATTACTGACGATGTAATGAAATAGTTGAATATTAATTTGAACATATTTATAAGTCACGATAATATAATAATATACTGGGTATAGCCTCTAAATCCCAACCCAATACAGCGTAACACAACATCACGCTTATATTACACAGAAGGGTGTGGCAGTTGTACAACACCCACATTTCACCTGTTATGTTTAGGTCCCATGGGTTAGGGGGTGAGTCTAACGCCATCCACCAGGCACATTTCCAACTCCGTGCCTATGCTATGCTTTTGAGAATTGCCTGTGGGCAAACGCCCAAATAACACTTTCACCCGACCCAGGAATTCAACCCGAGACCTTGCCAACGAGGGAGGCACAAATATTAATATTTTTCTAACTAGACTGATAAGCTTTTATTTATTTATTTGATTCAGGCATCATGGCCCATATTAAATAGACTAATACAATATTAAAATAAAATATAAGTACTATAAATATACTTAATTATAACACTATAACTATTTCACCTAATTGGATGACCAAAGCCAGAGACAGACAATACTGGAAGGAAATGGGGGAGGCCTACGCCGAGGAGGCGACTTCTATTTGGTCTACATTTTAGTTTTATTTTATTTTTCAGACAAAACATTCATAATAATATACAATGATATAATAATGCTAGGATAATGATAATAACTAAATACAATGTTATAAATGGATTCAATGTTATGTAATTAGGCAAAATTCATTGATGTTATGTTTTATTGTTATTTTATTTTTCACATTCAACTACATAATATTGTAAAATTATAAATTTATAATGCATGATTAATCTATTACTGTAAAAAAAAAATTTTTGTAGTAGAATAAATGGCTTTTATTTTAATTTATTTTTACCTATTTCACACGTTCCGTCGGCGACATGTGACGCGCAGTGTCGGATAGGCTGCCCCGGAATCGCCGGAACACTACACTACCTAGTCGAACTACTATCACGTAGTCGAATAAAAGAGTATTTAATATTTCTTACCTTTCTCTCAGTATCAATATAATTGATCCACAGTTTATGCGCGCTCTCATTGAGCTGTTCCCTGACACAAGTGAGATCGGGCGCTCGGGCGTTACCATTGGGCAGTATTAGAGTCATCTTAAATACTTCCTCAATAGCCGGCTTCTTGCAAACGTATAATTCTTCCCACACGCGACGAGCCGCGCCGGCCATGAGATTCCGTCCTAAGAAATAATAAGAACACGTTATATCATCTGTACAAGTAAAATCATGTTAAAAACTGTTACTTTGCTAGCACGTTCGTTTTTACAAATGACGAGAGGCTATGAGCTTCTTCGTCCCGGTAGTTATTGCGTATAAGAGTAACAAACATCCATACTCTCAAAATTACGCATTTATAATATGGAAATTCTGAATCTGCAGTTTTGGAGAAGTCGATGTTGTGATAAAAAAATGTGCCAAATTGTGCCAAATTAACCTATTTCTAATTTTGAACTTTATAGCATTGAGATTGTCAGAATCTGCATTTTTTATTTTTACACGCGTAGGAAACTAACCAAATTTATATCGGAATTGCCAGAAAAAGAGATATTTTTCTTGCAGATTCGTAAGTTTGCCGTGAGGTGACGATATTAGTAAGGATTACCAACATGTTTATGTGATTTCGTTATACGGCCAGTTAAATAAGGTGCTGTAAATATCATTCAATAAATTTTCTATACCTTGATGTGTAGTAAGTTTATCATCCCTGCACTCCAGGTCACCGCTAGGATTGACATGCCACGTCGTCCGCATGTGTGAGTCCAAAGCGATCTTCATATTGGAGCTCAACTGCAGTAAACAGTATGTTAAACTTCCAATGAACTCAAGCTCGTGATTGCCAGCGCCGAATATTAGTAACCTAAAATAAAAACACGAAAACAATAATTAAAAAACAGTGTAATTTTTGCCACTTAAGATTGGTGCAAGTGGATGAACGTTACGTCACGAAAAGACGTAACATACAGTTGAGTAATTTAGTGTCCTGACAAGAGGCGACCGTAGCTGGTTAGTTAAAGCAACTGCCCGGTGTGCAGAAGGTCGCAGGTTCAAATCCTGCCGGTTCCATAATTTTATCCACTTTGTATAATTTGCTAAGCATGGCTAAATAATCAGTAAGACAGTGTTATTGTTAATGTTTTGCCACCGTTGCTATCAATTAGCACATATAAAACAAGAAGGTATATTGAAATAAGGTTTAGATAGTTTAACAAAATAGTATAGAAACAAAAACTATTGTTTGTTTGCTGACAACTTTTTTATTACTTTAGGAATGCCGTTATCTCAACAAAGCTGCACGATGGGTTCACGATTACAAGATTTCTATATTGGTTTAGGCGGACTGGTTGATTTTTAATTTGTTGACATACAAATGGCACAGTCATAGTAATAAATAATAGGTTAACTTAGGAAGCGCGGCGGATGGAGTGCCGGTTTACCTGATGCGGCTGGTGGCCGACTATCTCGAAGGCAGGGGGGTTCTGTACGAGGACCGAGACGGAGCTTTGCTCCGCAGGCCCGTGTCGTGCGGTGTCCCACAGGGTTCGGTCCTAGGACCGCTCCTGTGGAGCATCGGTTACGACTGGGTGCTGCGTGGAGCTTTCCCCCCGGGCCTAGACGTCATCTGCTATGCGGATGACACGCTCGTCACGGCCCGGGGGCGAAACTTCGAGGAGGCGGCGCGCCTGGCCACAGTGGGTGTGTCCCAAGTGGTCGGGCGCATCGAGGCGCTGGGGCTTAGGGTGGCCCCTGCCAAGACTGAGGCCGTGGTTTTTCACGGGCCTCGTCGCGGGCCACCTGCTGGCGCCTCGATTACCGTCGGCTCGGTCCTCGTACGGATCGAGGCCCAGATTAAATACCTGGGCCTAGTGATAGACAGGCGGTGGAGCTTCGACTAGCACTTCCGCATTTTGGTGCCCAAGCTGGAAGGCGTGGCTGCCGCTCTCGGTCGGCTTTTGCCGAACGTGGGTGGCGCCAGCGTCGCCAGCCGACGGCTTTACGCGGGGGTGGTACGGTCAATGGCACTGTACGGCGCACCCGTGTGGGCGGAGGCCTTGTCCGCCGGGAACAGGGCGCGGCTATGGAGACCGCAGCGCGTCCTGGCGGTCAGGGCCATTCGTGGATACCGCACGGTGTCGACCGACGCAGCGTGTGCGTTGGCCGGAACACCCCCGTGGGATTTGGATGCGGAAGTGCTCGCCGAAGTGTACAAGCGAGGCGCGGCTGCTCGAGCCGAGGGTTCTGTCCCCATGCCCGAGCAGCTGCGAGCTTGGCGGGAGGAGGCCCACCGGACGCTGATGGTCCGGTGGGGGAATCGGCTGGGGGCTCCACGGGCTGGTTTTCGCACCGTGGAGGCGCTCCGGCCGATTCTTGAGGAGTGGGCAGGGCGGCAGCATGGGACTCTCTCCTTCAGGCTGGTGCAGGTGCTGACCGGGCATGGTTGCTTCGGGAAGTAGGCTGAAGAGGGAGGCGAGCCCCATGTGCCACCACTGCGACTGCGGTGAGGACTCGGCGCAGCACACACTCGAGCAGTGTCCTGCTTGGGAGGTGCAGCGCCGGGATCTCACCGCGGTCATTGGGAACGACCTCTCGCTGCCGGCTGTGGTCGCGGCAATGAGCAGCGCGAGGTCGTGGGATGCGGTCACATCCTTCTGTGAGGACGTCATCTCGCAGAAGGAGGCGGCGGAGCGGATCAGGGAGGACTCACTCCTGGCTGATCCGCTCCGCCGCCGGCGAGCTGGGCGGCGAAGGCGCGCGTACGCCGCGAGCCTAATGCCGCCCTAAGCGAGGCCGCGGGCGGTGGAGGGGGTTTTCCGCCGCCCGCTGATGCCTTCCGCGACGGAGTGACGCCCTGGGTGTGCCCGGGGCGTCGCTACGAGAGTAGGACTGAGTAGAGTCGGGTGCCCGGTCAGAGGTCGAACTGGGCACGGTCGCCGCGGCGAGCCCTGTGGATATAATATCGATCCGGGGCTCGCCGACCACCATCTTTCGGCGACGAGGGCACACCGCGGGGTTTTAGTGGGTATTCTGTGCCGTTTAACATCGTAGGCACGGGAGTCCCACATAGCCACTCTGCCCGTCCCCCCACGGGTGGGGTGGTATGCGTAAAAGCATTTCCCCGCGAAAAAAAAAAAAAAAAAAAAAAAAAAAAGGAAGCGCGGCGAGTTAATTGCCTACTCTGGTTGATGCGTCAAATTCAAATTCAAATCATTTATTTTCATCCCCAGGGGGCGCTTGAACAAGTCAAAACATTACAAACAATAATAAAAAATATAAATTATAAGTCAAACTAAATTATATTAATTACAATGATTTGAATAACCGGGGCGGTAAGATTGTAACTTTACAATTTAATGCAAAAAAGAAATGCGAGCGAGCGTGCGATGTACCTAAAGCGTGCGGCCGACCCCCGAGATTCCCTCGAGATTACATGTGTGAGTGCATGCGTACAAGGCGCCCGGGGCCCACGCGCACATTGAAACCGACAGCAACACAATTGTATGAAGTTAACCAATTGTCTTTACTGAGTTGTAGCAATAAAAGATAATGATAAACATACCTATTAGTTGTTAGCTTATGTAAGGCCTCCAAAACGGACATTTGATCTGCGATCGAATCTGTAGAACGAGACAAAAGAAACAGTATCGTCCTGTTCAGACAGTGGTGTAATCCTTCCAGAGATATCACAGACGACTTCTTTTTTGCTTGAGTTACCAACTTCACTATAAAATCGAATACCTGAAATACAAAATACAGCCGTTAAATACGTTTTAACATCAAGCTTCGAATGTATATTGCCGGCATACATTTTAAAAACAGTGGCTATAAAAAAAAATTAAAAAAAAATATTACCAAAAATCATAAATATTCACAAAGTAATATCCATTGGTCCCACACTAGGAAAGCCTGTCCTGTGGGTACCATAATAACGATTACCAGTTGTAATACATATTGCACTCAGTCGAGATCGTTGGTAACAATATTTAAATCTATTAAAACTTAATTATTAATATTATTACATGCAATAAAATGATAATTATAAACAAAACCAAAAAAAGTATACATTCTTTAAAAGTAATTTCGTTCAAATTACAATTATAATTGGTCGTTTTATAAATTTATCCTTGTAATTAAATTATTTTTATTATGATATTAGTTGTACAATACAAGTAAATATAAAAAAATTGTTCAATGCGAAGCTAGATGAATCATTCAGCACGACAAAATGATTCTACTTCATGTAAAATGATCATAGGTCAGACATACCTCATGGGGATCCCGCGAAAGTTGTCCCTGCCATAATTTATCAACCAATCTGGCCGCTAAATAACAAACATTCGATATATTAGACTCCGATCCAAAGAGCTCTGTGTTCAGTAAATTCTCCATGAGTGTCGTAAGAACTTCTGTTTGGTATTCTATTTGCTGTTGACTCGTAGTATTAGGCGGTGACGCGTCTAATACTAGGTCGATTACCTGAAAAGTAAACTGCTATTAGGCAGCGAAATACATTTAAGGTAAGGGAAACATACCATTATCGGTGTAAATTACGATGGTCGTATAGACCTGTGCCACATAAAATTATTATTTACCAAATTTGCGTAAACAACGGTGTAGACTGAGAAAATAATTGCTGCAAGCTAAAGTATACGTATTTAGATCTATTTAATGCGACGAAGTAGCCGGTCTTCAGTGTTATGTAGTAGTTAAGTATTGGCGGGCAAGAGGCTCCGAGACGTGCTAGGATATTACATTCAATAATGGCACTAAAGCTTAACTACTAGACTGATCACTGAAGTATATTAAAGTTCTCGAGACGGCCTTAATGAAGCAGATCATGTTATATTTTAGAGCATTAATCTGCGTATAACCAAAACCTTACCTTGAATTATGAAAATAAAAAAATAGATACTTGTTACCCGTTAGTTAAAGCAATAACCATTTTTCAATAATAAGACAACGGGTCTACATCGCGTAATAATTATAAAAGTCAGTCGGCTCGTGCAAGTCATTTCTATACCTTTATAATTATAACGCGATTTAGACTTGTCTAATATTTGAAAAATGTTCTTAAATCGTGAAAGTTTAAAACATATATAACCATTATGTTACACTGTATCGTTAATAGTTGCAGCAAATATTACCTCAGAATCAAGCAACAATTTGCTTAATCTCTTAAACACAGCCAGACTTGCAATGCGTAGCGCCAGAGTGCATAGGAAGCGGTGACATAATATTGTTATTATCGTACGCGTGGGAGATTGTGTGAGCGTTATGTAATAGTTACTAATGGTCTGATAAACAAGCGTGCGTGTAAAGACATCTACAGACATACATGTGAATTAATAAGCTGAGACAAATCCCAATAGGAAACTTATTATCATAATTCAATCAGGTCAAATTCAAGCATCATTATGGATCTTAGTTTTTTTTCGTTTACGAACTTGGCAGTTAATGTATCGGCATAAATTTATCGTTACTGGTTGGAGCTGATTTATTAAACGTTTTAATTATTGCCTTATTTATGATGTCAATATTAGGTATAGTCGACTCAGTTTAGGTTGTTACCCTCTACTCTTTGCTAAACAGATAGAGTATATCTGTCTCAGACAGGAATAGAATATCTGTCATTATTGTGAGACTCACGGATTAGTACCCCATTATTCCGCGAGGCTATTTTGACTGCGTGGAGTACTGCGACTTTGTAAAGTCTTCAATTTCAATATTTTAAAATACAAAATATGGATTTGAATGTAGTGTGAAACACGTGCAGATTAGTACAATTTTTGTATCAACAATAAATACGAAGAGCGGCAATATATGTTAACACGGCAGCGTTAGTAACTATAACGTTAGTCAGTTTAAGTTGTAGTAATATAAAAATCCCCATATTTACGCAATAAAAGAAGGATCTCCCTGGAGCGGAGCAAGGGCTACATGGAGTACAAAACATTGACGAGGGCACTGAGTCATTGGCGCTTTCAGCCGTCTAGAACCAATATCAAAGCTAATCATTCTTACGAGGATATCATTCTCAGTCTAGCTGTGCCTTTATATCAGACGCTCGAGAGTACAATCTATTTGGACTAGATTATGTAACTTTGGACTATAAAATTACTCTGCAGGCGCTATAGTCGCGATAAGGAGTTATTATTTTCATTATTAAAAAATAATAACATGTTTTTAAAATAAAATTAATTTGAAATTAGAATTCTTAGTCAAACAAAAATCATTTTGATTTGAAATGGCCAGTACTGCAGAACGGCAATTTCATAGATAAAGACCTATTTATTATATTATAATGAGTGCCAGTCCACCTCTAATTGCGTTACCATATGCATTGTTGTTGACGACAATCCAAACATGCAACACGGTATACAACATATAAAAACTCACACAACAACATAAAATCTAAAGGCAAATAAATGATGGTCGCGGTGAATAATCTAATTTACAATGAATGAACTAAAACAAAATATAGCTTAGACGACTTAGACAATAATGAATTTGTGGTGATATTATATGATATAAATATGAGAATTTAGACGAAATTAATATCTTTCTTTCTTTACTTTTTTAAAGAATTTATATCTTTTCTATAGTAAATAATAGCAGCCCTGTATCTATTATATTATATGTTCAACTGCTGGGCTCGGGCCTCTTCTCTTGATAAGAAGGGTTAGGCCATAGTCCACCACGCTGGCCATGTGCGGATTGGTAGACTTCAAGTGTGAAGTCTACCTGCACTCTCAGGCATGCAGGTTTCCTCACGATGTTTATCTTCACCATTAGCGAGCGATAATTTATATGACACAAACACACATATCTTCGAAAAGACAAATCTTAACGATTTATTGACCGGGGTGTGTGCCGTGGGTCTGCTCGAGACCTTATGACTGTATTTAAATAGCAGTCCTACAGTCTCCCACTCGGCTATCACTGCTTTTCTATCGTAAATATCTATGATTCATTTAGTTTTGACTCAGTTTTTCTAGATTTAACAGAGAATTAATGTGATATGAGTCAATATTTATGTTATTTGGATTACCAGACCTAGCGACTGTAGGTAAGCAACCAAATTGCTTGTCTAATAGCCACCAACGACATATTATTATATATAAATAATAAAAGACATACCGGTGCAGTCTTCCCCGTAACGTTGAGCGGCAGTGAGTCCAGTACAATGACTCGCAGGAAGTCCATGACACACTGTCGTACTGGGTGCTGAGTCAAAGCGCAGGAGACGTTTACTCCGACTACAACGTCCTTCTCAGAGCCCGGTGTGGACGCGCCTGAACTCTCGCCGGATTCGCATATAGCTAGAGAAAGATATTTAATTACGATTATTTAAAAAAAAATGTTGTGCCGATCTGCCGTGCTTATTATAACCGCCATGTCCAACATTTTTCACAATATTGAGTTGGTTACATTATTCGGTATCGCCGTACCGAGATCTATAACTTTGTCTTTGATAGTTTATCAACAAAATTCTTGAATCAAGCTCAGAAAAAGAAGTTTCATAGAATTAGCGCTCTATCTATGTTACTTACGTCGCTTATTTTAAGTGTTTATTTTAAATGATTCGACGGATTTCCTTACCATATCAATATTTACATATTTTTTATAAAAAATATGTTTTGGATTTATTTTGTCACTATTAATAAGAAGTACAGCCTTTTAAACACTATAGAAATATGAAATGTCACGAAATGACGTATCATACAGTTGAGAAATTTAGGGCTCCGGTAAGAGGCGACCGTAGCTGCATGGCTAAAGCGGCTGCCCGGTGTGCAGTAAGGTCGCAGGTTTGAACCTGCCGGTCCCATATCTTTTCAACTGTTTCTTAGTACTATACAAATAAATCAAATTTTAAAAATCATTATTTAATGTGTGTATTATGAACAATATATTTTTAAAATTTAAGCGCCATTTTCACGAAACTGGCTGTCATGCACGTACCGCTCTTATCTTTAGCAAGGCAGCCGATGGCATGTTTAGAATAAGTAATTATTTTTAGATTACGTGGGTATACTTACGCATATGAATCTCATCAGTAGAGTTAGGCGGAAAAAGTATCGCCGCTAGTGCTGTGAGCACCTCCGCTGTCATCATGATAGGAACGAAGTCTGGCAACGTGTTGTATAGCGAGAAGAAAACCTGCGAAGAATAGTACTTTTAGAAAATATACAACATTTAGACGTCCAAACAAAATAATAATCATGTTAATTGTTAATTCATCAATTGTAACCGCGTTCCTTATTATTTTTAATTGTTCGAGCTTTTTTATCTTTCAATACTGATTTTGCTATTTTACGATTATGTCCGACTCGCACTTGGCACAGATCTGAACTGTACATTATCTATTTTTAATGTTACCAAGATTGTAATGTGTTTTGTACGCCTAATAAATAAACAAATATGTATAGATTGTACAAATAAATCTCACCGGCAATACATCAAACATAATGCTAGACATTATTTTATTGAGAAACCACATACCTGAATAATAGCAACAGGGTGGTCCACAAGCCAATCAGGTGTTGCTGACTTATCAGTATGCACCAATGCTCTCACAGCAGCCAGCATAACCACCACAGCATCAGGACATAGAGTAATCCTGGCTGATAAAGCAGCAGGGGACTGCCTCGCAGGCGCCGCAGCTCCCCACGCCGCTCCCCATACTCGTTCTACAGAGACTATGCGGTCGTTACATGATACTCGCATGGGCTGACCTAAGGCTAAGCCGAAGAGGAGGTAGTAAAGCTCTGGGATATGAAGGTGCGCTGGCGTTAACCTGTGCAAACAATTCACGAATTAATATTTAGCCTGGCCTGCCATTTCTGAGACACATGTGGAATGAGTGCTTTCTGGAATGACGCCCGCTAGGTGGCAGCACTGATACGTCAGGTCCAAAACCTGTCAAAAATGTCCGAGCGCCTTTATTTTAATGCAGTGCGCCTGCGCGCTTCTCACTCAAGTCAAAGATAAGATAAGAATTATAAATAACACAAAGTCATCTTGTCCCAAACTAAGCTGAGCTTGTACTAGGGTATTAGAATAACTGATACTAATACATACTATATACTTTTTCTTTTGTACATACTTATTATACATACAAAAAAAACTCAGACCAAGACAAACTTGCCATGGTCATGCACTCAAAGATTTGTCTATAGCGGGAATCGTACGGTCATGCACACAAAAAATTGAGCGGGAGTTGAACCCGCGACCTCTGCAGTTGGGCAGCTGCACTACCGACTCTGCTATCCGGTCGTCAAGCTGCCAAAAGTATAAAGATCCAGTTTTTTAGGGCGTTTTGAAGACAAACTTACACGTATGCTCTTCAGGACTACATTTTTAGGTACAGTCCATTTACCATATTCAAGCATTCGGCAACTGAACCTATCGTCAAATTATTATATATATTTATATATTATTATTAAACCGTTATTCCTGTTCCATTTACGTACCACGCCATTAAAATGAATCCAGGAGTGTGCAACAATGATGTATGCAAATGTGAGTTAGAATGCACGGTGGTGGATACTACGACGCCTGTCTGTTGTGGCTGAGCGATCATTTCTGTGTGCCTCAGCCAACCACCGTTGCCGCAGCCTTCACGAAATCTACGTCAAAGAAATGGATAATTCAGTTTAGATTGGCAAAATAAATAATTGTTTTGATCTGTTATATTATATTATACAGCAGCGATAGCCGAGTGGGAGACCGTAGGACTGCGAAGTCAAAGGTCTCGGGTTCGATCCCACGGCTCACACTTCTGTCAATAAATCATTAATATTCGTCATTTCGAAGATATGTGTGTATTTAGCATATTATAAATTATCGCTCGCTAACGGTGAAGGAAAACATCGTGAGGAAACCTGCATCCCTGAGAGTGCCTAAAAATTACTTGAGGCTGTGTGTAGTCTACCAATCCGCACTTGGTCAGGGTGGTGGACTATGGCCTAACCATTCTCATCATGAGAAGAGTCGCGAGCCCAGCAATTATTATATATTATTTATTATAAAATACAGACAACTCATGATATACCTTTGCATTATTGCTGATTGTTGACCTTGTCCAGAACATAGCACTACCAGTATCCTCAAGGCCCACAAAACTGTAGACGGGTGGACATTCTCCAGCATAAAACTTAACAGCCAATCCATTCCAAGAACCCTTGATATTTCTTCACAAACAATTGTATTGACTAAATTTCTCGCAGTGAAGAGTAATCCATGTAGAACATTAAAGCATTTATTTCTTAGAATTATTTGTTCTCCCTCGCTCTCTTTCTCGCTGTCACTCTCTCTAAGATTGACTCCTTTCTCTGTTTGTGACGGTAGAGGTAAGGTGAAGGCCATGAACTGTCCCAGGCAAAGCAAATCGCTTGGTCGTGGCTGGCCTCCTAGTAATGCTGCTAATAGGTTTATGAGTACATTCCTCGTGCTAACAACTTTGACGTCGTTGATAATATACAGTAGTTTAGATACCAGTTGTAGCTCTCTCATTGTGCGTAAGTTGTGCGTTCTGTGTGCCGTTTCTGTGGCCAGTTCTAGTAAATGTTCTAAGAGGGACTTTATTAATCCGCCGGGCGCGCCGAGCCATACTTCTAGCTCGCATATTAAATCCTACAAAAGAAACATACATTGTATAACAGCTTTCAAATCAATATAGGACTCAAAGTGGTGGTAACTTAAACGAACATTTCTGTATTGAATATGCTCAGTATAAATTTTATTAGTATTAGTATAAGATTGACAATTTGTTTCCATTTTTTTTTCTTATTTTTGTACACTTATTTTTTCCCTTTTATGCAACACTTACTCCTCTATTGCTCTAAAGTATGCTAAAAGAGTACTCAAAATTGAGTTAAGCTCGCCCTTATTGAATATTGTATGTGTTTTCTGTTAAAATTGTGTACAATAAAAAAACAACATATATACCGCTTGCTTATTGCAAGACCGACATAACGAAAAAAACATCATTTTACAGGACGGTAGTTTTAAACTTTGAATCTATAGTATTTCAATAAAAAAACACTGTTTAGGTTCAGAAGTATTCTAATCAGTCTTTTACATTAATTAACTTTAATATTAAGTAGTCACAAGGTGTCATCTTAAACACACAGTTTTCAAAAACCAAATTAAAAAAACAAGTTCCTCACTTATGTCATTATTGTAGCAAAAAGTAACCTAGAAAAAGTATTACTCGTAATTATGTCATCCTTACAATAAAAACAATAAAGAAAACACAAGTTAAATTAATTTATGTTTAATTACAATAGTGACATAAAACAAAATAATCCTACATTGTAATAATATTTATTTAAAGAAATGTACTTAACATTTGCTGCAATATAGTATTATTTCAAAATATGACGTCCTTCACGAGCAAGATGTGTGCGTTGGCCTTGAATACTTTGGTTTATACTGAGATGGAACTATATTGAAATTACATACGATGCGCGTCGACAGCGTGCAATTTAGACATTTAACGCCATCTGGCGAATTGGAATTGAAGCATGCTGTTGTCTTTATTGCACCAAAAAATAGATCGATAAAGCTTTGTTTTTACATACTTATCTCAAAATATTAAGATTTTGAAAAATGTCGTTGTTGCAATAAGCAAGCGAATACGAATCGAATTGAGAACCTCCTCCTTTTTTAGAAGTCGGTTAAAAGTGTTACATAAACTAACATTTCGTAGCCCCCACGGTCTTTTGAAAGTCAGTACATAATATTTAAATCAAAACACTTACCTGAAAAGCAGTTAAATTCGGAATAGACGACGTCTCTTTCTGACTATCAACGGTTCCGACCAACCCAAATATGAGATGAAGTATATGAGAATTGAGCAATTGTTTCTTCCTCTTGAGTAACATGGCTAGCGTTTGGTATCCTTTTCTCCTGTCCATTTCTGCCTGAGCTGCCTTGTTGGATCGCACTACGCATACCAGAGCCTTGACGCTCGCGTATAAACATTCTACGTCTTGAGACATCGCTATTAATCCTAGTAATACTGAGCAACCGCCTACTGTGTCAATCTGGAAAAGGACGATGCTTTGATACAGGCAGTTTGAAGAAATAAAAGTGAGTAAAGATCGGATCATGTGACAATCCGTGGAGTCTGCTTAGTCATATAAAAAGGCATTTTACATAAGAGTGACGTCACTCTTATGTAGCCTGTTATTTGAAGCGTTTGGGCGAGTCTATTATTGAATATAATTATTTTATCTTTTTTTTTCTAAACTTTTAATAAGAACGACCAGCATTTTGTAAGAAAATAAATAACATAGCATAATATCACGCCTATATTACTTAGAAGGGTGTGGCAGAGGCAACACCCACACTTCACCTGTTATATTTAGGTCCCATGGAATAATCCCCGTACCGCACACTTTGCCTGACCCGGGCATCGAACCCGAGATCTCGCAGTGAGAGGCGCATACGCTAACCACTAGACCACCGAGACAATTAAACAGTCGAGAAAATAAACAAAAATACCAATATACAATTAAGATCTTTAAAAACGAAATTCAACTTACCATAATTGCAGCAGGCTTGGGGCAAAACACTCTAACGCCTAAATACCCGACAACAGTTCCACCCAAACATCTCGCCGGGCCCATTAGATGTCCGGCAGAGTTATGCAAAATTCTAATGGGCGTCGCATTTTCATGGGACGACATCCCAAGCATCTTAGCTATCGTTTTGTTATCATTTTTGCTGTACACTTTACGTATCTTGGCTAACGTTAGTTGTGACATTGCTCGCGCGTTGATGCCGAAAACGACTTTTTCTTCGGCCACTAGGGGCGCGAGAGGTTCCGGGTACTGTCCGGGTGGTAAAGGCGCTTGAAGAGTACCCACGTAGTGCGGACCGAGCTGGTAGATAACTGACACTGTCTGCGCTGGTAGTACCTGCAGAAAGGTTAAAATAAGTAAAGTAAAGTAAAAATTATTTATTAGAACACCATCAAATTATTATAAAAATTAAAATCGAAATTAGGAACTAAAAAATAATATAAATACAGAATAATAGGCATGATGACTAATTTTTATTTTTGTATGTAATTGAAACACCTCTTGATATAAGAAACATCATTACAAGAATTACTTTGACCTAACATAAACTTCCTGAGATAATACAATTTCAAATTCACATTAATAATAGACTCGCCCAAACGCTCCAAACAAAAGGCTACTCAAGCGTGACGTCACGCTAGAGTATTTTTTATGTGAAGTTATGAATTTTGTTTGATAGCTATACGAAATATTGCGTTTATAAAAATGGTTTTATTACAAATATTGCTATAAATTGTGTATGTAATTTAATGATAAAAAAAAATCGAATAATTTCGTATTTTAAAAATGAACTCGTCCATGAAACTTTGAATGATCATAAAATGAGTTAGATTTATAGTATGTAACAAAAAATTATTTCAATTGGTTTATGTTTACCTATAGTTTGATAAGGTATCCTATATTTTACTATCTAATAGATCAGTCACCATGCCTATTATAATAATACAGTGACTTTATAGATTTGTAAGTTGCAACTGAGTTCATGTCTCAGACTTGCTATGCTATGATGGTGCCTAAAAGGCCACAGCTCAACATAAGTTGCTAAAAAAATTGGCAACGTGGTGACAAGTAAAATAAATAAAATATAATTATTAAAAAAACAAAAAACCCGACTGCTTAAAAAAAAGAACTGAAAAGATATAAACAAGTATAGCATTATCTACATTAAATTCATTAACAACAAATGAAATATGTCAAACTAAATTCTTTATGATGTTGCAGGCGGGGACCTCATACCACCGCCTGCAACATCATAACCGACATGTTTTTTTATATCTATTAATTTGTAGAAATCAAATCTCTTTGAGATCAATGAGCCTTTATCGTGAGTTAAACTATCAAATGCAAAAACAATTATTCAAATTCGACCGGCAGTTGCCAAGATTAGCGTGAGCGAACATACAAACTAACTTCCACCCACTTCGGGCCTGCGAGCGTGCCGATATATAAATTGGTAAATTGTGTTTAATCAGTAATATAAATGTGATAAGAAGTATATATTTTTGAAATGGTCTTTTCATGGCCTTTTATTTGATACCCATATTACTATGATGAAAAGAAAATCCATACCCCCTCCCCCTTTTTTTTTCATTTGCCGGCGCCATTTTGAAAATTTATATAGCCTATGTCACTATCACTGTTTTGACAAATTCAACGACACTTCGTTTGTCAAAATCTGCCTAGCCGTTTGGGCTGTAGGGCGTGCCAAAGAAATAGACATACATACATACATACATACATACGCTCGAAAAACATAACCCTCCTTCTGACGCAGTCGGGTAAAAATAAGTATAGATAGAATCAAGGATCTTGGCGGTTTTGAAGTTGGCCGCAAATGAAATGTCATGACCATGCTCGAGTACCCATCGATTGAATATCCATGTGTAGCCAATTTTACGACCTCCAAGATTTTTGACATTATCTATAAACAGGTTTTATACAACTTTAGGTTTTGAGTTGCAAAATAATGTGTATGTAATTGCTCAAACGATCACTAACAATTAAAATAGGAAAATATCTGTAAGCTATATTATCTGACACCAGATCATGAGGGTCACATGGCCGTTTAACCACTTGGTTAGTAGTATGACAGAGACTATCATTTGGGTGCAATAATAAAATTTGATTTTTTTACATTAGATAGAACGCCAGAAGCAATTACACTATCCAATGGTCCCAATGACAAGGCCAAATACACACATTCATTCACACAAGCACATCCAGTCTCAGAACAAATCTTTGCGAATCACACAAAGATTTGTCCCATGTGGGGATTGAAACCACAACACCAGTGTAGTGGAGAGCGGCGAGGCGACCGCATAAACCACCCACTACACCACACGTGGAGACAATATTAATAAGTCATATTATTGAAACCGACGTGAGGTGAAGACATTATTATTGAGAATACGGGTTACTCACGTTAGCCGAGATATGCCGACTAGTTTCGAATCTAGAACGTAGATTCATCACCTCCGCGCGACGTTTCGGTGTGAGATCTAAAATAACGTGAGTAGCCCGTATTCTCAATAATAATATGAATAAGGGCAGTGCTCACGTACATCTTCCAGCAGCAGGGCGGGCCCCTGGCGCCACACGAGGCGCGAGTAGCGGCGCCAGTGCGGCGGCGTGCCCAGCACGCAGTACACGCTGGACGCGCCCGACAGCGTGGCCGCGCCGCCGCCCGGGTTGGCGCTCACGTAGTGCAGCTTGCCCGAGTGCATGTGCTGGCCTGCAGCAACCGAGCATTGTGGCATATTGCTTTGGACTTTCAAAATAGTGTCACATCAAATCAAAGAGCAAGAATTGAAAGCAAATACGTCTGCCGAAACTCGCGGGAGAGTGTAGTTTTACATGAAGTACATGGGCAGACATTTGGCAACAAAAGACGCCTGCCAAAGACTAGTCCTTTTGGTTCAAAGCATATCAAATTCATTAACTGGATTCAAACAGCACCTAATCGGGTCCATATCGGCTCTCATAAAATTTGTATTCATATTTACGATTTTACTACGAATTGGAGTTCATAATAATCACTCTTCATAATTTTTTTCTTCATAAACTTTATGTTCATACATTAATATTCCTATAATCGGAACTCATAACACCCCGTCATCATATTTTTTTATTTCATAATGTTTTCATTAAGAAGGTGTTTAATTAATATTTTTTTTATTCAGAATAGTTTTCTTCATAAGAGACAATGTTCATATTATTTGTGTACATAACGTTGTCTCAAATAAGATTAAATTGTAGCATTCTGTTTAAAATGTAGGTATGTTTGTAAATGTTTTAAAAACAGATTGATTCTATGTGTTATGGTCGCAGTTCTAACCTAACCTAACCTACTACTTTACTAAAAGTGATGTATGTTTATTAACAGTATGAATTTTGATGTATAGGATAAATAGCACTTCTAATTAAGAAATATATGAAAGCAAAAATGAGTACAAATAAATGTATGAACAATAAAATTATGAAGTCGATTCATTTGGCGTTTTAATATTTATTGAAATAAAAATTATGAAGAGTGATCATTATGAAATAAAATTGTATGAAACACATTTTCGGACTTTCGATGTTAGGAGTTAAAAAGTTATGTAAGAAAAAGCGCACCCCACCTAATCACTATGCAGGGGGAATAACAACAAATAAGTCTGTCTCGCGGGGAAGCTGGAAGGTTTTGTTCCGCATATCTATGATTTGACAACTAGTTTTATATGACGGGAGCGGGAGACGCCTGACAATGACGCCTCCGGTTGGTTTATTTCTCTGAAACCGGATTACTAAACAAATTGATCTACGGCAAGTAGTTCTGGTTTATATACGACAGAACTACTTGTGGAAAAACACCACTTTTTTCAAACGGGAATCGATCCGGATAACGTGACCATGTTATGAAATATTAATTGCATAAAATTGTGAATTCTAAATGGCAAATCTCATTGATCAAAGATCACGTTGCTAGGTAAGGTCAAGGTATCCTGCAACTTACCATCCAAATAAAGTGAGAACGAGGAATTCTTCAGCACGGCTCTGTTCAGCACTAGCACGAGATGGTGCCACTGTCCCTCGTGTTGCAGATCCGGGCACCAGACCCGCGCGCCGCACTCGCCTGAACCTTCGGGTTCCCACTCACCTACGTCTAGGGAAATACAATCTATAGACACATAGTTTGCGAACTTTTATATTGGTTGTTGGAAAATAAAAATAAAATAGAACAAAACCATACCAAAGAATCTTGTTACAAAGGTGCTTAGCGCTACTAAAGTGCTCTTACCATAAAAAAAACTAATAGACCGTGAGCCCGCTGGTTTTTTGGTCAATTATTTTCTCTCTTTGTGTAATGATTAAGAGGATAATGAATTTTAGTGAAAGTCAGCTGCGGCATCGTTAGTGGAATGAGCAGCAAGAGGGGCTCAAAAAAGTAAAAAAAAAACAGTCATTTCCTCCCAACTAAAACTAGTTTAAATTGTAACTATTATCTTGAAGAAAACAAATCATCAGCTGGCTATAATACGGTGGGTTATCTGTTGGTAGCTCTAATAGTTTGACCTACCAGCTGACATATAAACCACCGTGCAAAATGAACAACTTTTTTTTTTTATTTGTTGCCTGATACAGCAAATCAATTAATTATTGCAAAAGCAAAGGGTTGCAAAGCTTCAAACGTTAAAAAATATATGAAAATAGTATGTAAATTGAAATATAAGATAAAAGAACACATTTATAAAAAACTTTTTCAAAACCGCTTACCCAGAAGACATTACATGTTTTTACTTTCTTTTTCTTTTAGGAAAAGCAATTTGATAGTTTCTCATACTATTTAAATCTTTTTGAGAGGCAAAGGCTAAGAAATTTTCATCATAATCCTCATCTCGTTTCGTCGTAATCAGATAAATATCTAATACTGTATAAGTAAGTATAGTAAAAAAAAGGTTTTATCAACTTACTGTGCGGAACAAGCGTTTCTTGCGTAGAAACAATGATAGCCTTATCCCTTGCCGAGAGCACCATGGTCAAACACACGAGGTGCTCGTCTCTGCTATTGTTGATGTTACGCACGAGCGTCAGCAGCCGCACGCAGTGGGGATCGGAGCGTGGGTCCGAGTACTTCTCCACGCATATCCAGGTGGAGTACGTCAGACCCGTTTGAGGAGGGAATACTCGGTCACCTGTAAAAAATATTGATAGGAAATATAATGATATATCGGACTATTTGTCTAATGTACTAAAATTACATGTTTTGCTACAGATATGGCGTATACGCTTTTAATTGAACAACTCCAGCGACCTCCAGCATACATCACTACGCGTGTCACTTGCGCGCATATTTGCGATCGTCAAATTGTATAATTACCGTACAGCCGTGCTTATTATGACCGACGTATCCAACATTTTTCACAATATTGAGTTAGTTACATAATATTCAGAATTTTAATAGTTTATAAAAAAATGCTTGAATAAGCACTCAATCTGTGTTACTTACAGCGCTTATTTTAAGTGTTAGTTTTAAATGATACGTCAGATTTCCATACCATATATTATAAAACATCTATTACTTGGAGTTATTTTATTTTAACTACTATACAAGTTCTTTAAATTTAAAAAATCATCATTTATTTGTGTAATAAGAACAATAATTTTAAATACTTTAGGTGCCCTTTTCTGAAAACTGGCTGTCATGAACTTACCGCTCTTATCTTAAGCACGGCAGCGTAATGATCCTGGCAAGACTACAACTACATTATAAATAATAAAATAAAATTCATTTATTTCGACTAACAAGACCCATATAAAGCAATATCAAAACAAAACATTACAGTTTCACACAAATTATAGTTACATTATAGGGTCACCAAAGCCTGCTGTAGTTTCATTACGAGTTCAGTTAAACTGTTAATTTACTAGTTAAAATAAACTCGATAAACATACTGATCAATCAAGTACCCACCTGAACCAATGCCTCCCAGCGTGGCATTATCTTGAGTACCAAGCGCATTTAGATTGGCCGACTGTGGAGCGATGCTTGGCAAGTAAAGACAGCCAAAACCTTCCGCCGACATGTCGAACTCGACGAACGGTGGCAGCGTGCACGAACTTTGTGATCTAGTTAAAATAAAATAAATTAATTAATGATTCTGATGAGCTTTTATGATTTTTTTTTGTTAGCCTCCCCGCCCCGAACATTTCCAGTCCTCTCTATCTCCTGCAGTTTCCTACCAGTTGTGGCTGTAGGCATCTAGGTCGTCCCGCCAGCGCCTCCTAGGTCTATCCCAACGACGGTGTCCTTATTGGGGCATCGATTGTGTGGCAATCCGTGCCCACCTCTCCGGATGCATACGTCAAACATGTACCGGCCAGTCCGACTTAGCTTTTATCAATATTAGTCAAAAATCTTAGGACCTTCTTATTGTGTCAAATAAGAAGTTTAAATAATATTTCTTCTCTCTAGAAAACAATTTGATTTTCACATTACATAGGATCCTTTTATTTATGGTGGTGAGATCTGCATTCCGTATCCTTCCTGCGATCCTTTTTAACTACAACTTACTTAGTTTATCATTGACTGAATACAAAAGGTATACCTGTAATCTCTCGGGGTAGTCATGGAGACCAATGTCTTGATCCTTGTAAGTGGCACGGGTCCTCCAGGCTTGCATACTTGTCCTGGCTCTGGA
Source organism: Hypena proboscidalis (assembly GCA_905147285.1). Lineage (NCBI taxonomy): Eukaryota > Metazoa > Arthropoda > Insecta > Lepidoptera > Erebidae > Hypena > Hypena proboscidalis. The sequence goes on from LR990132.1 coordinate 10,347,137, forward strand.
GCCACGCAGTTCAAGGGGTTGCCCATTCGTAGGAATTCTCTGTGCAAAAAGGGTTGGAGATTAAACATTTTATGGTTATGTGTAATTAGATGCTATAAAGTCTGACATCTAGTCTAAAAAATATTATCATATTACCTCGTAATGGTTTGTGGAAGTCTGATTGTAGGTGCTACACGTAAAATACTGATATTCAGCTAAACCGTTAGACTAGAAGCTGACCTCAATGTGAATTTAAAAAAGGTTTAGAAGATGATGATGATTAAATAATATTTTATTGTCACACCAAATCAGAAGATAAAGAATTAAGATACATGTGTTTTAGTTTCAACTATTGGCTCTTAAATATTCCTGAATCAATGTGCCAATGGCAAATTCACGTAACTAAAGGCTCAACTTTGTGGCTTGCACTGCAGTGTTAAGATGTCATATAATTTAGTCGTGTTACTGCCGCATGGAGCAATATTAATATAGTCTTCCTATTTTAATATTCTGGAAATACCTATAAGCGCAGGGAAACGCGTGTGTTATTACATCTACATGAATAGACCGTCGATCGATGCTATAACACCCACTAATCTTATTTTTGTACTATATAAAAAAAACAAGCTAACAAGTAATAAAACCAAAAAGAAATCAATGTATATTTCGATATTCTAACATAAGATTAACACTCTTGTCTCTTTTCTTCTTATCTGTTTTCATTGTGAATATTTAATATGTGTTTAATTTATAAGCTTTGAAAGGCGATTTGTTAGCCTAATAAAGTGTAAAGTACCTACCTGCCTCAAATTGTAACTTTGGTAAGTGCATTTGTTTAATGTATTAGTTATTGAATAAAGATATTTGAAAATGAAAAAATGAACACTCTTGTAAAATATAATAAGAATAGGGTGCAATAATATTTTAATCGACGAAATAAACGGAGAAGGTTCTCTAGTCAACGTGTAAGGGGTGCGATTTTGTATTTATTCGAAAGAGTATATCTTTAGAGTGGTCCCATGTTGTTGGCGCCGACTCAAAATTAGTAAAATATAATATTTTATAGTTTATGTAACTAAGTTCAATACCCAAGACTTAAAATGTTTACTTATTTTTACTTTTTAGTTTTTTTTCGTCGGTTTATTTTCCGTTCAAAAATAGTCCAGGCATATACTATACAATAATTAGATATACACGTATAAAGCTCATGATTATCATAGAAGTACGAATAATATTAAATTAACAGAGCAGATATAAGTAAACGATAATGTACCACAAATAGTATGCACATTATCTCCTACTACACATGTTGTGTTTGCATTATCGTGTTGAGTTATCTATTTAGGACAAACTTGTTTTGCATATTCTCGTATTTGTGAATTGAGTGCTAACAACAATAGTAAAATTGGCTAAGAACATATATTTTTTTCGTTTATTTACTTCTGTGTGTCCATTTAATAATTTACTGGTCATATCATAGTCTGATCTGATTCATAGTCGGAATATTTCCTTAATTTATTTGTATTTTACAGAAGTCGTATGCTAAGCGTATTATTTCATAATCGTACTGCTTGATTGATGCGATATGTCGATTGATACCTAGAGTAGTGTTGAGTTATACAATACCTATCTTTTGAATGTCACACCCGATACCCCAGACTTTGCCACTATGTATGAACGAAGGTCTAAACTAACTAGACTTATTGTTCGTATGTGTCAATGGCATTATGGTTTCTCATTTTTTATTTATATTGTTTTTGCCCAGTAGCATCTTCTACTCCCTCACTTGTGGCTTGCATTAGGTCTTCAGGTGAGCCATGTTTTGAATGGGGAACACACAATTGCACGAGGTGTTATTGATTCCCCATTTGGCCAGGTTTTCCCTGCAGCGACCAACTTACGTTCGAAGGCGGTTGAGATACTTCCAGCCAAGACTCATACCTTATTTTGCTTCCAGCACCCCTTGAAGCCGGCACTGGCCGTAGATTACCTGAGTTCAGCCGGGCGCAGCGCGTGCGCGGCGAGGCGTTCCAGCATGTACATGGTGGGCGGGTGCAGCGCGTGCCGCTCCCCCCGCAGCGCCGCGCCGCACACGCGCAGCACCACCCCCGCCAGCCCCGCGTAGCACATCACTTGCTGGTTGCGCTCGCTATACAAACAAATGTAAGTACATATTAGTAACTTAAGTAATTTAAGTACAATAATGGCAAACAGTAAAAGGCTGCTTATTGATTATTTTTATAGCATTTAGCTATGCTTAGCAAATTATACTAAGAAACAGTTGAAAAAGTTACTGGCAGGATTTGAACCTGCGACCTTCTGCACGCCGGGCAGTCGCTATAACCAACCAGTTACGGTCGCCTCTTGCCGGACCCAAAATTTCTCAACTGTGTGTTACGTCATTTCGCGACGTCACGTTCATCCATTTGTTCTTATCTTAAGTAGGATACAAACCAACATAGCGAAGTTACATTACGTGCTGGTCCCATATCTTTTTCAACTGTTTCTTACTACAAAGCTAAGTTGGTAAAGCTGATCACACTTGCCTATTACATTGAAAGGATATTTTTTACAGATTACCATTATAATTAATACCCGCACGCGGAAAGAAAGACCTGAGCGCTGTATTCTCAGTATTATTAGGTACTCTATGGCGTTGTACTATCAATAAAGCAGATCATGATCCATCATATTATTATTTTTGTATAGACATATTAAAACACTAGTCTAAATTTATTTGTTCTACCAACAAATGTCAACTTTTTCGACTTTGTCAATTTCAAAGGAAATTACTAAAAATTTGATATAACGGGACATTTACCATGTATATTTGTTGTTTTGGATTTTCTAGCGTCACTTTCATCGTGAACAAAGAGATTGCAACATCTCTGAAATATCGAAATAACTCGCTACTACAAATATATATGATAAATATCCCGTTTATAAAATGTTTAGTAATACAATAACCATGTTTAGTCTCAAAACTTATATACTTATTTATTATTTTATTATCTTCTAAAGGAAATGTTTGTCAAATGGGTCATGAATCAACTTTGCTGATAGTACATAAGATAGAAGCGGGCGGCGAGCGCAGGTTTTAATTTTATGTACTACCCGTACGTAATTAATTTAGTGTTTCTATGTATAATAAGTATGTATTTACAAAAGAAAATGTATATATGTATTAACATCAGTTATTCTGGTACTATGGGTACCAGAATAACTGATATTAATACATATATACATTTTCTACAAGCTTTGCTTAGTTTGAGACTAGATGACGTTGTGTGAAAGTTGTGTGATATTTATTATTTTTTATTTATTTATTAAGTTGTTATTCTGCGTCTATCTTACCTCCTGACCAAACTTTTCAAGACGTGCGCCAAGTAATCCCGTATGGCCCTCGCATGAGCCTCGTGCTCCGGCGGCCGCGGCAAGGCGGGCAGGAGCTTTGCCAGAACAATGACTACGCCTGAGTGAATCACCCACGCCTCTCCGTTGTTACTGCCCATGGACAGGTTCAGAGGCGCTGTCCGACCAGCTGGTTTTGTCTAGATATAAATTGTACAATTTAGTTAACATTTTGACTGCAAGAGTTTGAGACTGAGTTTATGAAGAGAGCACTTGACTTCTGACAAAGGATGAATTTATTAGTAGTATTATTATATTTAAAAAATCCAAAATAGGTTTAGAGGTACTACAGTATATACTAGTGATGTAACGAATATTCGCCATTTCTTGACATTCGTATACGCGAAATGCCGAATATCCGAATATCAATGAATTTATGAAGAAATAACCAATCAAACCGAGCCCGTTTATCACGTTGCCAGTCGTCCCTATTACTTTGAATGCTGAAAATACTCTAAATAGATATAGAAGACGGCGCTTGTGTCGCTTCCTGGCCCTTCAAGCTGCCTTCGCATTTCAGATATGCTTCTTATTTTTATTGACAAAAATACTTAAAAAGGCGTTGTCTTAAATTGGCTCTTAACGCTGAAAGCGCTTTAGTGCTGCTTCTTATTTTTTTTTATGCTGACACCTGCGGCACTCTTTGACTATAGGCGGCAGATATTCATATCCGCGAATGCTTTTAAATAGATATTCGTTATATCACTAGTACATATAGATTCAGAAAATGTACTTTCACTAACATATTATACATTAAAAACTGAATTTGAATCTTACCTCATTAATAGCAGAGCTCTGTCTCGTTAAACTGGGAGACTTGACATTGAGAGATCCACAAAAGGTAGGTTTGTCGAATGAGTCCAACGCAACATCGTACAGGAGTCGCAATATAATACACGCGTGTATAAAAACTACTGGCACTTTATCTGGAAACCTGCAAAAGATATATTGTTTTAACATAGAAAGAGAAACCACTACACATTTTCTGTATTAAATAAACTTATTATTTCCGCGCGATTCGTTTGGGATGACTTAAATAAAAAAAAAAAAAAAAAAAAAAATAACTTTTATTTCAAACCAAAGTATAGATCCATAGTGGGTTAGTATAGTAAACAATAATCTTAAATGTATGTTAGTATCAAACGTGGGTATTTATTGCGTAACAAGTTTATTCTGGGAGATACATCTCCTTATAATGCAATGCACTATCGGTGAATCATATCTCCCAGCTATCACCTTCAGGATGGAGTTGGAGCTCGATCGTTCTCTATGGAGCAATGAGGCAGATTTTTGTCTCACGATGGCCTGGAAGCCATCAACGTGACCTTGCGCAAACGTGCCAGAGGCACTACAGAAACGCGGCAAGCCCAACAGCATCCTGAAGCCGTTATTATATTGTACTTGTAAGGCGCTGATGGCCCACTGCCAGTGCCGGTTCTAGCACTACCAGCGCCCTGGGCGAGATTTATACGGCGCCCCCTAACTGCAATTCAAACCCATATGAAAAAAAGCTAATAAAATTTGACTATCCTAGCCTTTGTCGGGTTATTAAATAAAAAATTAAAATCATTTATTTTCATAGGCCCCAGGAGGCGCTTGAACACGTCAAAACAGTACAAAAAATGATATAAAATAAATAATAAATAATACTAAATTATACTAATTACAATGATTTGAATAACCGGGGCTCAGATTAATTTTAATCAAACTGTTTAGTTTTATTATTTTATCAAAATCGAGGTTTTCAGCAATTTCATTCTCGATTGACTAAGTTTAGGACCATATTTATTAATTGAACAAATTCAAAACAGCTAAAATAAATACCAGCTTTTAACGACACTAATATAAATTTTAATTGAGCAGATTATACTTGGGGGCAGATATCATTTACATATATAGTGCTTGTACATATTTATTTAGGTATTAATATATTTTCTATTATTCTCTTATTTTTTATATTATATATTATATATTATTATATATATATATATTTTAATATCTAGTATTATATTATCTTATTCTTCTTCTTATATTATCTTATAAATTATATATTATTCTTATTACCATAAAGTAATTAATTACATAGGTGCTATCTGAAAATCAGCGCTGTAGTATTCTATTACAGCAATTGCTGAGATAGCCACCTTTTTGGTCTCGTACGGGAGTGTTCCACGTGTTTACCATACCTATGTGCTAATTCTTATTTTAATGTTTAATTTTGTTAAGTTTTCTTTTGCATGCCTTATTTTTACCAGTGTACTCTTTTATGAGTCCAAATAAATGCTTTTTCTTTCTTTCTTTCTAAGTTGCCAAGTTTGTCAATCAGGATTACAATATTGTCGATCGCAGAAAGGTTTTTATCAGCTTAAGCTTAGAAAAACGCCTCACCCCTCTAAAATGAGCTGATGAAAACTAGAATGAGCTGAGTGTGTGCCGCTTCGTCAAAAATTACATAAACTCTCTCTAATTTAAACGTAAAAACCGGCCAAGTGCGAGTCGGACTCGCGCACGTAGGGTTCCGTACCACTATACATCTAAACAAATGTTTTTCTTTATTCTTTATTATATTGGAGTTGATTGAATGAAAAGTAAAATGAGGGTAACGATTTATAACGTATAAAAAAAATATTAGATCTCGAGTTATATAAGCGTAACAAGGTTATAACACAATAACCTCCATTGTAATTAGGTAATAAAGATAACATTACATGTAACTTCCTGGTACTACGATAACAGGAAGCATTAAGATTATAATGATCCTTTGTTTAGGTTACTTAGCTTATAATATTTGATATTAAATAAAGTTAGTCTTGCACTGCTCTTCAAGCGGAACACACCTCTTGTTCCTTTTTAAAAAGCCTTTCGTCTCAGCCCACAACCTAACTGGCGCAGTCGGTACGTCGCGTTTATCGGTTCTAGTGGAAGATTTCCGTAAACCTCGAATCCGTGGCGTGCATTAAAGAACCTACCGTGGGCAACTCGCAGAGCGTCAGGCAGCAGAACAAGCAGAGCAGCTCAACAACAGCAGACTCATCTAAGCATCGAACAGCCTCTAATCGGCTATGCTCGTGGGGTAAGCATCGAATCTGATTATTCCCGAGAATCCTTATATTCTATTCCTGTCACACTAACTATAAGCAACTTTTGCGTGTTTCCAGTGGCTAGGTATCTGTATTTTAATTAATACAAAAATTGTCGCTAGTTTTTCAATTCTTGGTTGCCATCTGACTCACTAAGATTAACATGTCTAATGACAAGGTAGCACTAGATGAAAAACCAATCCCGGAAGTAAAGACAACTCCCGCAGATTATTCAACGTTCTCAAAATTGTTACCATGCTACGATGGAAACAAGAGAACGTTAGCATTCTACATCGAAGGTGTAGAAAATGCATTAGAACTTATTACTAATAAAGATGACGATTGCATAGCGTGTCTTATTAGGAATAAACTGACAGGTAAAGCTGTTGAAGCACTGTCAGAAAATCCAGGCACCAAAACCTGGAGTGATATAAAAGATGTTCTTAAAAAAAAATTTGGAGAATTCAGAACTGAAATTCAATTAGTCCAAGAACTAATGCTAATTAAAAGAGATAACAGTACAATAGATGCATTTGGTGATAAAATAAGAGCCTTAATGTGTACACTTATTTCAGCTAATCCTGAAAAACGCATCTATTATGAGCAAATGGCTCTTGAAACATTCCTCGATAAATTAAACCCTATAACAGCTATTTTAATTAAACTTAAATATGTGCAAAATTTAGACCAGGCCATTACGGTAGCTAAACAGGAGGAAGTGAAATTAAGAGCTAGGCGTAACGAACAATCTAAAGCAAACTCGTTCAAACCATCAGTACCATACAACAAACCGAACAAACCGGGTTCTTTTCAAAAGAAATTTACAAATAAAACTCCGAATAACTCAGAACAAACAAAGAAAATTTATCTCCAAAATGAAGGAGAAGATAGTGTAGAAGAAAATGACATCCCAGAACAAGAAACGGAGGACGTCTCCGAGGAAGTAGAAGATGAAAATTTTCTTACAGACTTAGAAAACCAACTCGTAATATAGTTTTCATGAACAACATAAAAAACTACAATCGCCTTCCATATATTTACATCAGTGAATTAGGCGGTAGATTTTTATTAGACACAGGTGCCTCACAATCTCTCATTAATCCAAATATATTACAAAATGCAAAAAACATGAATATAAAAATAAAGAACGAAACACATTTCATCAAAACAGCACATGCAACCTCCAAACATAAACAGGTAGCATATATTAAACTCCCGGAAAAACTTTTTAAGGAAAACATAACTCACAAGTTTTTAATCTTTAACTTCGATTCAGATTTCGTGGGATTACTAGGATTAGATTTATTAGTCCCACTTAAGTGTAAAATAGATATAAAAAACATGATACTTCGCACTGAGAAAACTATAATACCAATTAGAGACGACATAAAATCTTATAGCCAAATAAAACCTAATTGCGAACAAGTTATAAATATACTATGCAATTATAAAGAAGGAGAATACTTTTCAGAAAAAAAGACAACAAAAAGTGGATTGATTTTCCCATCGGCACTAGTGACGGTAAAAAATGGAAATGCATTAATGTCGGTAATTAACACATCAAATAATACAATAAACTTAAAAAAAAGTTGTTTCCTAAACTTCCAACGATTAAATATAAAAAATAAAAGAATCCAACAAGAACCGGTGAACAACACTAAGGAATCATACAAAACCATAGATAATTTACTAAAACAGAACCTAGAAAGATTACGTACCAATCATATGAACCCGGAAGAAAACCGAGAAATTAAAAAACTTTGTTATAATTACAGAGACATTTTTCATTGCGAGGAAATACCATTAACATTCACACACGAGATTAAACACCAACTTAGGTTAACCGAGAATAAACCTATTTTCGTGCGTAATTATAGACAGGCACCGAAACAAAAAGAGGAAATTAAAAAACAAATTAACCAACTACTCGAAAATAATATTATTCAGGAAAGTAATTCCCCATGGTCGTGCCCAGTACATATAGTTCCAAAAAAAACTGATGCTTCAGGAGAACAGAAATATAGGTTAGTTATAGACTATAGGAAACTAAATGATAAGACCGTAGAAGATAAGTACCCTCTACCTAATATAGATGATATTTTAGATAAACTAGGACGTGCACAATATTTTACTACAATAGATTTAGCCTCAGGCTACCATCAAGTAGAGATGCACCCAAACGACGTAGAGAAAACTGCATTTTCTATAGATCGAGGACATTATGAATTTCTCAGAATGCCCTTTGGTTTAAAGAACGCACCCAGCACATTTCAGAGACTAATGGACTCAGTATTACGTGGATTAGATAACGTATTAACATACTTGGATGACGTAATAATTTATTCCACATCCTTACAGGAACACCTGGATAAATGTAAACAAGTATTCAATAGATTCAGGACACACAACCTTAAAATTCAACTAAATAAATCCGAATTTTTACAGAAACAAGTCAAGTTCTTAGGACACACATTGACAGACAAAGGCCTTCAGCCAAATGAAGATAAAATCGCAGCAGTTAAAAAGTTCCCTCTACCAAAAACTCAGAAAGAAATTAAGTCCTTTTTAGGCTTAGTAGGCTATTATAGAAAGTTCATTCAGGACTTCGCAAAATTGACAAAACCACTTACAAAATGTTTAAAAAAGGGTAGCAAAATACTGTTTACACCAGAATACACTCAAGCATTCGAAAAATGCAAAGAAGTACTAATTAATGCACCAATACTTCAATACCCGGACTTTGAAAAACCTTTCATTCTTACTACAGACGCATCAGACGTAGCCATAGGCGCAGTATTATCCCAGGGACAAATAGGCTCAGATAAACCAATAGCATACGCTTCACGTACACTATCAGAAACAGAACAAAGATATTCGACTATTGAAAAAGAACTGTTAAGCATCGTATGGGCTATTAAATATTTTCGCCCTTACCTTTATGGTAAACGATTTACTATTTATACAGACCATCGCCCGCTTACATGGATAATGTCTATAAAAGACCCAAACTCAAAGCTAACACGCTGGCGCCTAAGATTAGCAGAATACAACTACGATGTACAATATAAAAAAGGAAAAGCCAATACAAATGCAGACGCGCTCTCAAGAGTTCAAATTATACACCATAATGAGGTTAGCAAAAACAATCAACCTAGTACATCAAACGATGACGTAGATTTGACAAACATAGACATTCGAACGCTATTAGACTTACCCATTACTCCTGATATCATAAACCATCCACAGGAAAGTCAGGGTCAACCAACAAATACAAACCAGACCCTCGAAAGCCAAACAGAAACGACTATAGTAAAAATCCCTGAAATAGAAGACGCTATAGACAGACAATTAAAACAATTTCACATTAGAAAAACACCCGGAGACACTTACAGGATAGATGATAGATCAAAAGGTAAAACTATAATAAAAGACGTATGGATTCCGATTAACAATACAAAAGAACAAATAATACAATTCCTTAAAGAAAATACAATTGCAGATAGAATTTTCCATTGTTTTTTCCACTACGAAGAATATTATCCACTATTCTGTGAAGTATATAAATCAATATTCAGCAATCGTGGACCAAAATTAATTAGATGCATGAATAGGGTAACATTAATAGAAAATATTTCCGAACAAACAGACTTAATAAGGAAATATCACGAAGGAAAAACCATACATAGAGGTATACAAGAAACATATAAACACATACATAGAAATTACCACTGGCCTAATATGTTAGCTTCTATACAAAAATTCATTAACAAATGCGACAGCTGCCTCAAAAGCAAATATGAACGCAATCCATTAAAATTACCTCTATCCTTAACAGATACACCACATAGACCAATGGAGCACATGTTTATGGATTTATACAGCACCGGAAGTATAACCTTCCTTACTATAATTGACAACTTCACAAAATACGCACAAGCAATACCTCTTAACGCTGCAAACAGCATACACATCGCTGAAGCTTTGTTAAGTTTATTCTCAGTAATAGGAGTACCCAAGAAAATCACAACGGACTCCGATACAAAATTCGATAACGAAGTAATCACAGAAATATGTGCATTACATGACATAAACATACACTTCACAACACCATACAATCCAAATTCAAATTCTCCAATAGAAAGACTACATTCAACGTTAGCAGAAATAATTAGATTACAAAGAATAACAGACAAGGACGACACTACAAATTTAATGAAATACGCCATTATAGCTTACAATAATACAATACACTCCTCAACAGGTTTTACACCATTTGAATTACTTTACGGACACACTGATAGCAGAAACCCACTAGAATTACACTGTCCTAAAGAATTCTACCAGGAATACGTAATTAAACACAAGCAAATAATGGAAAATGCACAAAAACTAATAAATAATAAAATAACAATCGATAAACAACAAATAATAGAAAGATTCAATAAAAATAAAGAAACTGCACAATTCAAAGTAGGAGATTCAGTTTATAAACAGGTAGCAAAGACAGCCAGGAGCAATAAACTAGAGCCCAAATACTTAGGACCTTATACAATAACTCGCATACACCCAGAGCAAATAGCGGAAATAGTAGGCAAACATGTGAACGCAAAATCAATAAGAGTTCACTTCCGCTTACTAAGGCGCCCTGAAAATGTTTCAGGAACGCCATCGCCTGCTGCGCAGTGCTCTACCTCACCGCTGCCACAGCAGGCATACAGCCAATAGATAACCACAATGGGATCTTAGTATTAACGGAAGCTCAAGCCCAATACCAAGTAGATACATATCACCTAGCAGTAATTTACAATACAACTAAATTAAGAGAAATCTTCCTAGAAATTTGTAGAAACTATTATACATTTAAATTAAAACAAAACAGTTCAACAGATACCAAGTCCACTATTAAACAAATAGAGTACCGTATAGATACGATAGAAAGTAAGTTAGTTTATTTAGGACTAGACACCATAGGTTATAGACTAGGATATAGAGAAAAACGAGGACTTATAAACGGCTTAGGCACCATAGTAAAAGCCATCACAGGAAACTTAGATCAAAATGACGCTACAAAATTCGAAAACGAAATAAAATCAATTAAAGCATCGCTCAGTAGCGATAGAGTCAATCAGAAAAAGACCATTAGCATCATGCAAGATTTCATGAAACAGTACGAAAATAATTTAAAGAACATCAATGATAACCAGATAACAATATTTAAAGCTATCGAAGAATATTCAACTCAAGAAACAGAATTTGAAAATAACTACATAACTATGAGCATCTTTTATAGCATAGAAACTTCGCTCCAACAGCTTTACGATAGATTAGACACGCTAGAAAACGCACTAACATTTGCACATCTTGAAAAGATGCACCCTAGCATAATCGACCCCTCGTATTTAATAGAGGAGTTAAATAGCATCCAGAATGAAATCAGCGCATACTTGGCTTTTGCCCCAAACATAAACAAGATACAACTTTGGGAAAAAGCTATTACAGTACGAGCTTATAGTACTAATGAAACAATTAACTTTATATTGGATATACCACTAGTTGCAGAACAACCTTATAACCTCCTACATCTATATTCCATCCCTAACAATAATAACACAATCCTTATACCTAAAAATCCTTACCTTATCTTGGGCAATAATGAGTTCGCTTATCCCCACGAGTCATGCAACAAGATAGCAGAAGATGAAGTCATCTGCAAGCACCTGGAATGGCAGCCCTTGCTGCACTCAACTGATTGTATAGCTCAACTCATACAACATCAAGAGCCACACAATTGTACATATGTAACTGCAACCTTTCAAGACAACATAATACAGCAAATCGAAGATAACAGCTGGATAGTCATCATGAAACAAGAAGAAGTCATCAAAACCATCTGCGGCAATGATGTACAATACCAACGTAACAAAGGTGTTTTCCTGATAACAACAAACAATAACTGCAAAGTACAAATTATGGACCGAACTCTAACAACACATCAGCGGTACATTAACATCAAGGAAACAATACCGTTACCACGCGCACATCAAACACCGAAAGCTTTACCTATTAAAATAAAGCTGGAAAACATAGAACTAGACAACCTGAAGAAAGCCTTACAGCAATCTGAAGAAATCAAAGACTCCATAATGGATCCAGTATTCATTTCAAACACACCTAGCTGGTCATCAATAGTCCTGTACATCCTAATACTCGCAACAGCAATCGGAGTGGCAGTATACAAACTTTGGTGGATACCCAGATCGGCGCATACTTCAGTCCTGCAACAACCTGAAGCTGAAACACTCCAACTTCAGTCGCAGCCTTCGACGCGCCTCCATCTTAAGGGGGGAGGAGTTATATAAGCGTAACAAGGTTATAACACAATAACCTCCATTGTAATTAGGTAATAAAGATAACATTACATGTAACTTCCTGGTACTACGATAACAGGAAGCATTAAGATTATAATGATCCTTTGTTTAGGTTACTTAGCTTATAATATTTGATATTAAATAAAGTTAGTCTTGCACTGCTCTTCAAGCGGAACACACCTCTTGTTCCTTTTTAAAAAGCCTTTCGTCTCAGCCCACAACCTAACTCTCGTTCAAACCAATTTTCGGTGGAAGTTTGCATGGTAATGTACATCATATATTATTTTACATTTATCATTCCCTATTAAATTAAGTTGCAGTTCTAAGTATGGGGAATCCCAAAAATGTATTGTTTTTTTTCTATTTTTGTATGAAAATCTTAATGCGGTTCACCGAATGCATCTACTAACCAAGTTTCCACAATATAGCTCTTATAGTTACGAAAAAGGGGGTGTGACATACGTACGGACAGACGGACAAACATTTCGAATCCATAAGGGTTCCGTTTTTTGCCATTCGGTTACGGAACCATAAAAAGAGATAGATAATGTTTTTCTCGATGTTCTCGAGTTTTTCACCAGCTCTTCTCATGATGTAATACCCATCGGAGCTTGTACTTGGATTGATTTTAATTCAAATTTCTAAGTTGAATTAAAGTCAATCTAAGCTCCGGTGCCAAATAATTTTATTGCAATAATTATTATAATTTAATTAGCTAAGTTTTATTTTCATTTTGTATAATTTGTATCTTGATTTTTGTTTTGACGTGTTTAAGCGCCCCTTGAGGCCCATGGAAATAAATGATTTGATTTGATTTGATGGTCGGGGATTCCCGGTAAAATTAAATGCATGCAGTGCAGTGCTCCGATTTGAAGACTGAGTTCTATTCTAGTGTTGCCAACATAACAATTTTTTCGCAAAATTTAGGGAGTTTACAAGTTAGTAGGCCTCGCTCTATGAACGAATATAGGCGCCTGCGGTGCCCGCAGGCGCCCCTTTATATTCGGCGCCCTGGGCAGTCGCACAGCCGCGCCCAACCCTAACGCCGGCCCTGCCCACTGCGTATAATTGGTCCACAAGCTGCACGTGTAGAAGACCTGACAATAGGCTTTAAAAAGGGTCACTTTGACTTTCTCGCTACAACGCGCAAACCTGCGTGCCAACATATTACATTACTTAAATATGGGTAATTCAACAAATTACCCATAATTTGCTGTAAGGATTCTTATTACATTCTCTATTGTGGATCTATTCCACAATAGAGAATGATGAAAATCAAGGCCTAATTGACAACATTTCAAAATTTGAAAGTGTCTAAAACAAAAATACCGTTTCTTTATTATCCTATCCGGAGTACAAAACATTTTTTTAAATTTTTTTGGATCAGTAGTTTTGGAGAAAAAAAATAAAAACGAAAAAATGCGTCGTGACGTCACATATACGGCTTAATAAAGTATTACCTTTGCCCATGCTACGACAGAATGAAGAGTAATCGAAAATGACAGTTGTAATGTCAGTATTGTCAGTTGCCTGTCAACTAACGATAAACACATATTTTGCAATAATGAAAATATAAGCAATATTTATTGATTGCAACTATTATTCTTCCTAAATCGAACTGAATCCAAGTGAGGAATATGCACCTACGATGGATTTAAAATATTGTTTTGTACGAACATGTAAAAACAAATCTAAAGACGCCAACTCAAACACGAAAGATTAGTGTAATGCATTGGATGTAGTTTGTTCGAAACGAGTTCTATATGTGTGTGAAGAAGCAATAGACTACATAACATTACACTACAACTCAAAGGAACGCAGCAGTAATGAAATAAGTAGCAAAAACTGGGAACATTTCAGAAACGGGACTGGAAAAGTAAAACCTTGGGGATCATTTAGTTTAATGATATAATGTTATTTAAAAAATTAATTTACTTTTATGTTCTCATCAGTAATGTTTAGATGTGGACAAGACCTGGGCCATGTGAAAATAAATTATTTAAAATATTGTACAAGTATCTTTTTATATAGGATTGCTGTTTCATATTTTGTTTATAAAAACTAACATACATGTAATATAACATAACATCAACCCATATCACCCAAAAACAAGTATTAATAAAAGTATTTATTTGTTTTTAACATGAGAGAAAAAGTTATGACATGTGTGAGCGAAGCAGTTACATAGCTACACATACACTGTATAACTAAAATACAATTGTATACATTGAAGAACACAAAAATAAACATAAATAAATAATCAAAATTTATTTAGCACTTTCTAAAATATTTTCAAATATAAATTGCTGCCAAAAATGTTCAGCTTCTTGCACAATCTTTGCTGTTAAATCTTGATCATACTCAACCTAGTATTTGTGGATTAGCTTGTTCTTCTCATAATCTGGATCAGCAATACAAAATAAGACCATAGGTTTGTTTGCAGCATGCATTAGTACCATTATTTGAGTGTTACATTTTTCTTTAAGTTTGCCATCCTTGATGTAATTTTTGATAGTGTTTTTGCTAATAGGGTACTATATTTCTATAACAAAGTCTGCACAAAGCCCATCTGGTGAAACACCAATAATAGGGGGTATAAGAATAAGACCTGTGCTTTCAATAACTACAAACTCTTTTTCTAAAATATTAATGATGTTTTTTTAAAGTTTTACTCCATCTTATGGCTTTTGTTTAAGGCACCTTGTAACCACCTAAAATGCTTTGCACTAATACACCTTGTTCTGTTTCGCAAGGGACAGCTTCATGAATTCTAGACCCTGTCACTCAACCTTGACGCTTTGAATGCCATAGTTTGGAATCCACTTGATTTGTTGTAGCTTTAGCAACACTGTTAAATACTTCTTCACTGAGCTTTTCCTGGCAGAAACATATAAAATTATGTAAGTATTGTCTTGTTGGATGTGTACAAACTGCAGCATTAAGTTCAAAGTAGGTTGACGGTTACCACAGTACTTCATTTCCTGTCCACATCTTCTGCCTGTTGCACTCTTCAGTAAACATGGATAAACTTATATTAACATTTCCATTGTCAGGGGTAATTTTCCTTTTGCCTATATTTTTGCTAAAATAAACTTCTGATCACCAGCACTAGCTTGTCTTGGTTTACCCCAATAACACGCAGTAGATGTGACAGAAGGTTCATCTGACAGTTTTATCAGCCACATGGCAAAGCAGATAGCGTGTTTGCACCCTCCTGAAGACGCAGTATAATCATGACACTGAACAGAAATGATATTTTCCTTAGACTCGTCAATTTCAGCAGTTACCATGTACAACTTGGCTCTTACTTTAAGTTCAGGTGTCACCCTACATTTAATGGTGCACGAGTTGGTATCACGCTTTACTTCCACACATATCCTACAGCTGTGTCTACGTAAACATCCCTGGAAGCTAATAATGCTTTGGCACTACGCGTTTCGGCGGCATTGTAGCAGTCGTTTTTCTACCATATATTCCAAAAGCATAACGTAGTTAACTTTTGGCAAATTCTTGCTATCAGCAGCTTGAAATCCATCTGATACCTTCATGGTTGATGAATGAAGAGCAGAATAGAGAGAATAATACGATTTTTATGCAAGAAAATAAAGGTAAACAAACAAAGTTGTAAACAAGTATGACAATTATGACATAATTATGTCACATCAACAAAAAAAATAATAAGCAAAGCGTAGACAGAGAATAGTATAGACGACTGATAGCTTCGATCTCCCTCACACAAGACAAAGATAAACTTACGCCAATTTTGTGTAAAAAAACAAGACAGGTGATAAGATTTTTTGTTTCGACATGCGTGTCGGGTTTTTGAGCAAACCTTGAGGTTAGCTCAAAACTTTATCAATCAAACTGACAACTTAAATTACAATATTTGACAACGCTGGCAAAATAATTTGGTATTTTTAAATTTTAGTTAGTTTAAAGCTATAAAAGTTACGTGAAACCTGAAAAATATTAGCAATTTTTTAACAATAGTGTCTTTATTAAGCATTATTGTAGGAAATATGGTGCGGTGTAGTGTTTTAGGATGTAAAAGTGATAGTAGAAGAAAACTGCCTGAATTATCGTTCCACTCGTAAGTATAACACATTTTGGCCTTTGAATCATATGCCAGGTTGTATTTTCAATGATTTTATCTTGTGTGAACTATGTTTGTTTATAATTTGATCGACAAAATCATCTAAAATATGAAATTTTAGTATTCATAACCTACTATAAAATATTGTTAGATGTTGTCAAGACTTCCATATATTTTTCCCCAAAATTGTGGGTAAAATTTTATGTTGCATTTCTTATGATAAATATATCATGTAGTATTTTAGTCAGTTTCAATATCTTAATTGCATAACAGTTTCCCGGAAAATATTGATTTAAATCCGAAGTGGATTGAAGCTACAGGACGAACAAATTGGGCTCCGAGTAAATTCTCTTAAGTTTGTAGCAGACATTTTGGACGACATGAATTATTAAAAAAAGAGAGTAACTCTTTTGTTAATGAATGCTGTGCCACACAGGTAAATTAATATTTAACCTGTAGGATACATTATATACAGCGTGTATATATAATATTAATTATTATTTAAGATTTTCAGTTGAGTATTATAGGGGCTATTTATTTATATATATTACAATATTTGGGTATAGTCAAGTTGAGATACTTTGAATTGATGCGCAACACTGAAAGGAAATCTACGTTTTTTACGGTCCTAAGGATTTTACGTGCAATATAGACTTGAATATTTGATTTCGTTTTAATAAAACTAGCTATGGTCCGTGACTTTTGCTCTGTGGGATTCGTTGATCCTCACGTTTTTACCTGTGGCAGCCGTAACTGCCCGTCCCCGTGCGTGAGTTAGAAAGTATGTTAAACGCCATCTATTTAAACTTTTGCGTGAAGTTACTATTAAAAATTTTACAGTTTCAGGCAAAAGAAGCAGTGGATGAGCTAGCATAGTAATGCCGTCAACGAGTAGCCAAGAGTATGTGTCTACTAAACTCAATACTATGATGCCAGCAGTGACTGTTCCAAAACACGCAGCTGAAACGCCAGATGTGAAACTTCTAACATTGGTTGATCGACTTAAATTCAGTCATTACCTATGCAGTATTAACATAACAGTACATCACGCAATATGTTCAATAAACCGAACAATTGTTCTTTATATCTGTTTTATTTTCATAAAATAAATACATTTTTCATTTTGGAATTAGTAAATAATATATCTTAATATTTTGGCAAATTTATCCAAAAACTAGGGTAATTTAATTTGCACTGTCGCCACACTGTGCCGAGATTCTCTGTCTCGCTGTTGACCACGCCATTCCCTTATCCAGTACTATCCTTCATCCAAGAAGCAAAGGCATATCATTATTCCACCGTATATGTGACGTCATTTGGCGCTTACGTCTATTTAGAATGCACTAACTTTCAAAAAGGAAATAATGAATGAAAATAATAAAATTTCGCAAAAAGAAAAAATACGGGTCCGTTTATTTTACATCTAGTTTCAATTAAAATAATAATTTATATAATAATATGTTAAAAAAATGAAATGTTGTCAATTGTAATGTATGTAATTATAATCTCAAACGCCATAGAAATTATTTTTAAATATTTTTAGTTGCTTTTAGAGGAGCTTGTGGCTAAGCCGAATTCGCGCAGACCGATCGATCAGGTTAAGCAATGCTAACGGCGGTCGGTCGTGGATGGATTTACTCTGTGCCTCGGAGAGCACGTCCGCGATTGGTCCCGGTTTCCATTTGAAGATCTATACCAGTCACTATGGGTAGTCAGACGCCAGAAAGTCTGACAACTAGTCTAACAAAGAGTACGTAACTTCGTACTAGGTTGTGGAGGTCTGATGCCAGTCGCTCCTCGTAAAATAACTGATATTTGGCTTAACCCTTTACACTAGAGGCCGATCCCAATGTAATTCAGAAAAAAGGTCGGATGATTGAGAGATAAATGTATGTTTTCACTTACGGCATCTCTAGTATATTTCCTGTAAATACTTCGTGAAAAACTTCATACAGTTCTGGGTCCCCAGGTTCCGTGTCATTTTGTAATTCCTTGTCTTCTACGAAACATCCCAATAGACGAATCGTATCGCATAGAGTTGTCATACATATCTGTAGCAAAATAAATACGTTATTTACTTTCCTAATGTATTGTCTAGCATCTACTAATACAGAACTTTTAAAAAAAAATTGACGCCCGCATTTTGTCGCGTGGGTGTTCAGAAACATAATCAAATCAAATCATTTATTTACATGGGCCCCAAGGGACGCTTGAACACGTCAAAACAAACACCAAAATACAAAAAATATAAAATTAAAATAAAACTTGGCTAACTAAATTATAATACTTATTGTAATAAAATGATTTGACACCGGAGCTTAAATTGACTTTAATTCAAGTTAGAGATTTGAATTAAAATCAATCCAAGTACCAGTTTCGATGGGTATTGCATCATGAGAAGAGCTGGTGAGAAACTCATGTGCACCATTTCAAACACGCCCAGAGTCGGAACAAATCTTTGCGCATCACACAAAGATTTGTCCCGTGTGGGGATCGAACCCACCAGCGCAGATAAACCGGCAAGGCGACCGCTTTAGCCACTACGCCAACAGAGGCTAATAGTGATAAGACATGTTATCAGCACAAAATTAATAAGGGGGTTCTCAAGAATATTGCCGACATGCAAGAATACTCTTAACATCAAAGAGCTGAAATAAACGAGCGGTATGTTGTCGACGGCAGCGAGAGTCGAGTGGGAGACCGTAGGACTGCGAAGTCAAAGGTCTCGGGTTCGAACCCACGGCACACACCTCTATCGTCATGACAATACATTTACCAAGTTTTTATAATGATGTTCGCATGTATACCTTAGTAAATTATATTTGCATGTCAATACATTTGACTGAAGTTGCATGAACTATTTGTAGTATGTAAGATCTACATTGTACCAACTTTAAGGCAAATAAATGATTATTATTATTATTATCAATAAATCGTAAAGATTCGTCTTTTTAAAGACATCTGTGTATTTATCATATAAAATATCGCTTGTAACGGTGAAGGAAAAAATCGTCAAGAAACCTACATGCCTGAGAGTGCCTAAAAAGTACTCGAGGTTGTGTGAAGTCTGTCAATCCGCACTTTGCCAGCGTAGCGGACTATGGCCTAACCCTTCTCATCATGAGAAGAGGCCCGAGCCCAGCAGGGACTTGTATTAGACACAGGGCTGCTACTATCAGTAACCGACACACACACTTGAAAATTTATATATATATAATATTTAAGAAATATATATTTACCTCATGATGAAAAAACTTGGCATTAGCAGGTTCGAATCTCATCGCCGTGCTGATAGTGTAGAATACAATATGTATCAGCTGAAGCATATCCTTATCCATCATATCATTTCCTTTTAGCCTACCTTCTAATGATACTAGAACACTTGTTACGTATACGAAACCGCTAACCTGCAAATAATGGGTAAATTAATATCCGGGTCAAAAATGCTAGGCTCATATGTATCTTGTTCTTTTTTTTTTACTAGAAATGTAATAATAATTTGTTAGTAGCGTTTGACTGCTGTACTAGATTGCAGATAAAATTGCGCTGCATGCAAACCTCTGTGATTTTTAAGCAATGCATTATGATGTGATTTTTTTAAGATGGCTTATGTAAATGTTAATAATAAAAAAAAATAATGTTCTCGAAATGCTCGTTGTTTTAAGTCTAAACCTAAAATGTGTACTTTCTAAGTATAAAAAGATTTCAATAAATATTATAAATATATCAAAAGGACTATGATTTTGATTTCAGTATGTAATTCCATGCATTTAAAAGCCTTAAGAAAGAACATATTATATTATATAAATTATGACCACAAGTGCCCACAAAATTGTACATCATATAATTTTATCATGAATGTCAATCTATAAAAAAGTAATATATTCTATCAGAGTTAAACTTTATAAATTGTACACATATATTTTTTTTAATTAACAGTAAAAGAAACACACGTTGTACATAGTTTAAGATGTAGTCATTTATTTTTAGGTTAATAGGCATTTTGTTTATTTTTTTTTTAATTATTAATTGAATTAAAAGATATTAAGAGCGTGTATTCCTTTTCAAAATGTAACTGACAATTTTTGTAGTGTTTTGGGAATATTTCATAAAAACTGAATTAAAGTATGATTTTATTCAACTAACTTTTTAGAATGCAAGTTTTGAAAGGTAAATATCACAATTTCATTCGTAAATACAGCATAATTTTGTAATTTATCAACTTAACAGTTAATACTCTTTCAACTGATAAAATAGAAAAGTATGCTTTAGTTATTAAATGTAATTGTCATATTTACCTTTTAAAGCCCACATTCTAAAAAGTTAGTTGAATAAAATCATACCAGTGCAGGATTCGAACCTTCAGTTTTTCAACTGTTTCTAAGTATAATTTGCTAAGCATAGCTAAATGCTATAAAATATAGTTTAAAAAAACTAAAAAAACACGCTTTTAAAGCACATCAAACTAAAAAGTGAAAAATAATTCTTATTATAACCTGAAAATAATAATAAACGAAAAATACTAGTACTATTGTGAAAAAAAGCGTGGGTCGCTCGATAGACGAAAAATATGGCACAGAGCGCCCCACGCTTTTTTTCACAATAGTACTAGTATTTTTCGTTTATTATTATTTTCAGGTTATAATAAGAATTATTTTTCACTTTTTAGTTTGATGTGCTTTAAAAGCGTGTTTTTTTAGTTTTTTTAAACTATATTTATTTTTCACTTTTTAGTTTTAGTTTTTTTTTAATCCTGGCGATCCTAATCAGGATAATGAGATAAATTTATGAAATTATTATATTGTCGCTGATTCTTTACAAGTGTAGAAAGTTTGAATTAAATCTGTCCGTTTAAAGTGGGTCAAAATCGAGTCCAAAGGAGTCGGTTACATACAAACAAACAAACAAACAAACATACAGGTGAAGCTAATATAAGCGTGTTAAAAATAATCAATAAGCAGTTAGTTATTACCTTTCTAAATATAGTTCTCGTACGATGAGAGTCCCTCAAGCAAGCTAACAGCGCTTTGAGTATATGCAGCTTCAACTGCAATGCATCATTGGGAGCTGCATGCATGCCACACAATAACGCAGACATGTCCTCTTCACCCGAACCACTCACTATTAGTTCTCTTACAACACCTATAATAACAGAAATATATTATTGAGAGCAGCGAGCAGCGATAGCCGAGTGGGAGGCTGTAGGACTGCGAAGTCAAAGATCTCGGGTTCGAACCCATGGCACACACCTCTTTCGATTCGTCTTTTCGAAGATATGTGTGTATTTATTATATAAATTATCGCTCGCTGACGGTGAAGGAAAACATCATGAGGAAACCTGCATGCCTGAGAGTGCCTAAAAAGTACTCAAGGGTATGTGAATTTTACCAATCTGCACTTGGCCAGCGTGGTGGACTATGCCCGGCCCAATGGCCAGCAGTGGGGCATGTATTAGAACAGGGCTGCAATTATTATATTATTAAGGAATGCAGTTTTCGAGTATCACAACACCAGTCCTTGTAGATTTCTAATGGGAGTATGAAAGAGCTCAAGGGCAGCGAAATAACTGCGTACCTAATTTATCATTTAGTGCAGAAAGTGACGAATTATGTTTTCTTTTCAGTAATACGTTCGTTTATGAACAAAGCTTGTGTCCAAAATGTCAGGCAGCCTTCTTATGTGCCTGTTATCGACGATCAATAAGGATAATTTAATTATAAAATACAACCAATTCAAAGTTTTGGAGCAGATCATATTAGTTTCGGTACCTAATACTTGATCAATTTAATTCAATTAAAATCCTGCCCATTACACCACGTGAATGTCCTCCTTACACAAGCTAATTAAGTTTAGCTGGGGAGGGACAAGAATACTAGTAGTATTTGCGAAAAAATGCTTTTTCATAGATTGTTCATAGATAATCGACATCTACGTAGTAATAGGAGCATTATTTACATCACTGGTAATAATTCATCCTATATACAAACATATATATTATACATCCTATATATAAACAAGGCTATACAGACAGATTGAATAAAATAATATATAATAACAAATATTTACACAACTGGGACAAAGCTACAATACGTAGTATTTATTGGGTCTAGTCTAACAATGACAGTGAGTCATATTATTATCATATGCGTAGAAGTGTGCAAATGATTTCAGAAAAAATGCTGTTTATTGACATAAATGGATAAGATATCGTAAATCGTAATAACAACAATTCTTTGGCATCTAAATAAGCTTCTATTGAATTACATGATATGTTTAAATAAATAGTACACTATGGTTCAGTTTCTGAGGTTCCGGATAGACTTAACCGACCTATAAAATATAACCTGACAAAATTGAAAAGTGACACAAATTATACTTGAAATAAATAATAGTTTAAAAAAAGCGTGGGGCGCTCTGTGCCATATTTTTCGTCTATCGAGCAACCCACGCTTTTTCACAATAATACTAGTTTTTTTTGTTCATTACCATTTTCAGCTTATATTGCAAATTTTTTATCACTTTTTAGTTAGATGTACTTATTAAATTATTTATTAAAATTAAATTATTTATTTTCTACTTTTTAGTTTGGTTTATTTATAAGAGCGTTTTTTTTTATTTTTATCGAATTATTGCATTGTCATCAATCTTTGACAGGTGTGCAAAATTTTAATGAAATCTGTCCGTTTAAAGTGGGTCAAAATCGAGTCCAAAGGAGTCGGTTGGTTACATACATACATACACGTGAAGCTAATATAAGCGTGTTAAAAAGAATACTTAATTTATGTGAGTTATATGCCAACACCTGCGAAATTGGTGCTATCAGTCGCAAATTACGTGCATAAAACGTCCCAAATGGACCATCTCTTTTGGGCAATTCACTACCCATTTAAAATAAATCAATTGGCGATATAAACGTAATATTTTACTCACCTAAAGCCTTACTCCTACACGATTCATGCACAACCATCCCATGCACGCATTTCGCGCCACCACAATCTCGAAACACATTACAGTTATTCGAGTTCCCATTCAGCAAAGCTGTTAATCCTTCCATGACCAGCGACCCTAGTTCCTCTTCCTCTGCATCTATATTAGGGTCTTTTATCAACGAGTCTGTTCTCGACTGTCTTTTCTTTCTCTCCGGGGCTATGGGGGACTCATTTGATGCCTCAACAGAGGCAGTCTCGACTATAGATTCTCTTTTAGATTTCTCGTCTTCCAATATCTGTTTGTCTTTAAGGTATACTGCGTAACGAGAGAGGCAAGTGACAAATACTTCTAGCATTCCAACTTCTCGGTAGACATCTTTGAAAATTGCATTATGTCTGTAATAGAATTAGAGAAGATAAATTGTCAGACATATTTATATACATACTAAGAAACAGTTGAAAAAGATATCGGACCGGCAGGATTTGAACCTGCGATCTTCTGCACACCGGGCATTCGTTTTACCAACCAGCTACGGTCGCCTATTGCCAGGACCGTTTTGTATCCTACTTAAGATAGAAACAAATGGATGAATGTGACGTCACGAAATGACGAAACATACAGTTGAGAAAATTTAGGGTCCTGGCAAGAGGCGACCGTAGCTGGTTCGTAAAGCTACTGCCCGGTGTGCAGAAGCTCGCAGGTTCAAATCCTGCCGGTCCCATATCTTTTTAAACTGTTTCTTAGTATAATTTGTTAAGCATAGCTAAATGCTATAAAAATAATCAATAAGAAGTTGATATTTATATACAGTTAAGAAAGTTCAATTAAATCTTTTCAGCCACTAGAGTAAAAGAATCATATTACGATGTTTACCTTCATAAGTATATTACTAGTAGATAACTTGTCGAGGCAAATCCGCTAGATTTAAAACGACGAAGATTAATAACTCCTGTGTCGTGGGGATGTTAATAGACATACATTCCTCAAGGATCACATTTGGGCCCTCTTTTTTACTGTGCGTACTTGTATGACATTAATAATTGTTTTAAATATGCTAACCATCTATTATACGCCGATGACAAAAAAAATTACATGCGTATAAAATCTTGGATGGATTGTGAATTGATTCAACGTGATCTCAATGCCTTAAATTGTATAGATATTATAATTTAAATAATATTACTGTTAACATTAATAAATGTCAAGTCATCAGTTTTACTCGTAAAGTTAGTCCGATTAAATATGGTTACAAATTTGGCAATAGTCTGATTGAACGCGTTAATTTGGTGCGTGATCTTGGGGTTATGCTAGACTCTAAATTGTTATACTTACACCATATTGATAGCATCACTAAAAAAGCATTCCGTAACCTAGGATTTGTCATACGCACATGCAAACCATTCAAGAAGCCCCAAACTCTTAAAATAGTCTTTTACGCCTACGTTCGTAGCATCTTAGAGTACGGTAGTCCTATTTGGTCACCCCAATATGATGTTTACGTTCAAAAAATTAAGAGAATACAACAAAGATTTGTTAGGCACTTGAACTTCAAGACGCATAGGCGCCACACTACATACATTGAGGACTGCCATCATTATCATCTGCTACCACTTGTTGACAGAAGGGTCATGCTAGATATGTGTCTCTTATTTGATATAATTCGTGGAACTCTGGACACCCCCCAGCTTTTGTCTTGTGTTCAATTCAATACTCCTAAAACGCGTACGAGAAATACCAGCCTGTTTTCAGTGCCTCACCACCGCACAAACTACGGTAAAAACTCAGTAATGTCCAGATTGCTCCGAATGTATAATGCCAAGTTCAGTGGACATAGACATCTTCTTCTTATCCAAAAATAGTTTGAAAAATAAACTCAGACAGATCTTGACCTCAACTTCCTGTTACTGCAGGGGTTGAGTGTAGCTTTCGTTTTCCCTTTAGAATTTTTATTGTGAATGTGTATTCGACTGTATATTAAAGCGTTCTCGATTATATCATAGTGTGTACTCGATGTTACTTTAAATAATAATTAAGTAATATTTAAAATTAATAATTGAATTTCTTACACTTACTTATAATAAAGCCTTCTCGATTATATCATAGCGTGTACTCGATGTTACTTTAAATAATAATAATTTAATTTAGTAAAATTTAAAAATAATACTATCTTGTTTATAAATTAAATACCGCATTTACGTGCACTGCCGTGGAACTCTCTAATTGGCTTAAGTCACTTCTTGTAAATGCAACCAGCTGAGGCTGATTGTATCTTAAAAGCATGTAACATGTAATATAGCTGTTGAGTTTCCTGAATAAATAAATAAATAAATTACACACATACAAAGCCCACCCAATTATTAGTTTAAATGATTCATAATTAAAAATACATCCAGGTTAACTATACTTACTTCAAAATATTCAAAAGCGTCTTTATACACAGTATGCTACACGTCCTCGACCTGCTAGCTTTCAACAACAGCGACAAAGAAATCAACTCCTTGCACGGCACAAAGTTCAGCTGGAAAACGATGAACTCCAACAATTCGAAGAATTTCTCTTGTATCTCTGCATTTTTTGTGTATATCCTTTCGGAGAATTGACTCAGAGTGTTTTGGTTTTCCAGGATGAAGTAGTTGGCGTTATCAGCGTGATAAACACTTGATATTGCGTCTAGTATTGTGCAGCATAGTGCTGCAGAATTTGACTTCATGAACACAGACTGTAGGACCTGCAATGTTGAACTTGATTTTATTATCACCTCTATTGCTTAGGGCATAAACTGCGTTACGCGTGTGCACGCACGTGAGCACGTCGCGGGCCACGCTTCTGGTGCACGCACGTGAGCACGTTCGCGTGCTTATGCGCGGGCATCGGCGCGTGCATCCGCGTAACGCAGTTTTCTCAGTACAATTTTGACGTTGGAGGTGTACAGTCGAGTAATTATGGATAAATTAATGTTGTATTATTTATCAAGACGACGGCGGTCTTTAAATATTTCGCTTGATTGGTCCCATATGGCAGGACGACACTGAACTTCAACAATTACCCTTTCTGTATCAATATTTGTCATTTTTTGTTATGGGCCGGGCACGCGCGTGCGGTCGGTTCGAGATAGCGCTGTCAACTGAACAAGCACGCGCGTGCACCCGCTAGCGGGCTTCGCGCGTGGACCTGTCCAACGTGATGCGTGATCACGTCGCGTGCATGCGTGCCCCGTTGCACGGAAGTATCACGCGACGGGCGCCCGACGGGCTCACGAGCGTGTGCACGCGCATGGGCACGCGCGGGTCGTTTTTGTGTGGACACGCGAGAGGCACGCTTAACGCAGTTTATGCGCATTGCAATAAATGTATCATAATACGAATTCATCTATAATAATAAAAGAATTACTTAACAATAGTAATTGTTCTCTATCAGTTTTTCTGTTACACTACCAACATTAAACCACTAAAACCACTGAACCAATTGTGTGAGATTTTATAGATACGAGGATTTATAGATTTTTATTAAAACACAATTTATACACCTAGTCATAAAATCCTACCCGAGCGCACGCAACGGTAGCAGACAGTTTAACTTTCGCATTTTAACATTCACCAACCTGAAAAGCCTGCACATTCCTGACCGCCTGTCCAGGAGTAGAAGGCTGTGGGAGCACGAAGCCCTGCAGTTGGAACAGCTCGGTGTTGGCACGGGTGGGCCTCAGCTCGGAGAAGCCACAGGCACAGAGTGATGAGATCATAAGCACCAGGTTACGGAGAGCAGCACGCGCTTCCGTACCGCTTACTCGCTCCTCTTCCAATCTTTAGAATATTTGCAATTAGTATATATACACAAGTATAATCATGATACTAACGCCTAATACAATTAACTAGTACAGGAAGACTAAAGAAAAACTAATTTAAGTGTGGGCGTACAAGGACAGCTTTAGAAATTAGTAGTAGAACATTTTTACGCAAGTTGTGGTGTCTTTATGCGCCCACTTTGTTGCTATTAAAATAATAAAATAATGAAAAAAAAAGTAATAACGGTCTCTTCACATTATTTGACGCAGAATCTTTTTAGATCTTGGCTCAGTACGAAATTCCATGCTTAGTAGGATTTCACGGCAGTTTTAGGAAACCAATACCACATCGAATAATGTTGCAAAAACTAAGAAATAATAAAAACTACAGTGTACAGTGCTTACCCAGATGTTAAATAATCGGGCACACCTTGTCTCTCATGTCTGTGATAAACAAAACAAAAAAAAATGTAAAAATAATTCAACAAAAAATAAAAGGTGCAAGTACATGCTCAATGTAAATAAAACAACAACACCTTTCATGCACATGCAGATTTAAATATTAGTATAAATGACCTGAAACTTACTTTAGAAGAAATTCAGACAGAAATAGGTAGCCTTGACAAGAACGGAAATCATCCAGTAATAATTGACTAACTTCACTCGAATCCTTAAGGAAACAGAACACTGCTACAAACATTTCTACCACCTGCAAGATAACATCATAATATTTATTAATTATCTTCACTACCTCGCGGAGTTGTTAATTAATGTAAATATAGTTTACCTCAAGAGGTGTTAATTCTGGTATCCTTTGCATATTTTCTATGCAAAGTGCAACACAGCCTTTATCTGTAATAAAATTGCAATAACATAATCTTAGTAGCTTGACCTATTAAACATATACATCATAAAATAATACATAAACAACAACATACTCAAAGCTAATTTGCATGACTAATAGAGATTTGCGTAATACAGATAAAGACTCACTATGTATGTATTGAACAACAGATTGTGTCAATCCATGTCTAGATAACGTCATGAGCACTTCAGCTGCTGATTTCCTCCACATAATGTTATGGGGGGCACACCATGATGTGATGGCAGAGAATAGAAGACTGAGATCGTCTTTCCTGGCCAGTTCTTCACATGGGAATGGATGGCTACATAATCTCACTAGTACCTATGAAAAATCATGATATATACATTAATTAATGAAAACTGCAGAAAAGATAGCTATACAAAAAAAGTACAAGATATTTTTACAAGTATCAAGTTTTTCTTTACATTTCCAATTAGAATTCAATAAGAATCTCACAAGGAAATCATACCGCTCATGTTATTGTCAGTTCTATTATTATCACTTGAAGTGCTAAATGTTTTATATGTATATAATACTATGTTATTACACAGCATAATGTTGACTCTTTTATGTTATATATGAAGAAAACAAGAATGTAATATAGATCGATTGAAAATATTGATTAACTTAATTGTAATCTACCTAATGCTAAGTGGTAAAATCCATTGAACCAACATAAATGTCTAATTCTTATAGGATTTTAAGTGCAAATATAAACAACAACTTGATATAAATTTATACTCCAAAGTATAATAATAATAATACCTGTACAAAAATCTTCTGTAACAAAATTCTCCTTTCCCTAGGTGTGAAATCACTGTTCCCATCCTGAACATCAGCTTCCGATTCAGGTATTTCAGGCAGATCAAAGAACAGGTACAAACACTTCACTAGTGTTGAAGGTATTGAAGCAGTAGTCATGACCTACAAACCAACATCAAATAAGTACATCACAACACTTTTCAAAAGGACCTTGATCTGAAACCAGCTGCTGTGGTAGAAAAAATATACAAAAAAAACATGACAAACATCTGTAAATTTTTGTATGAAAAGATGTAAAGAATTCAAGAATATTAAGCATGTGAAAATCCGTACAGATGACCACTGGTTATTTAATTATTATGAATGGAGAGAAAACATTATTCAAATTAAAAGTAATAAATAAAGTAAAGAGATTTGTTAACTTTAAATAGGTAATATACATGATTACATTTTACCTTTTTAAATATGTTATAAGATTTATAATAATAATATTATTAATTAATATTAATTAAACAAGTAGTCCTAGATAATTCTAGTAGGTACTTTGTGATAAGAAAGGCTAGACCACAGAAAATAACTATACCCCATTATTTTATGTTAAATGTATATATATTTTCTCTAGCTTTTAATAAGAATAATATAAGTTTTTGCCAATAAATTGCAAACTGTAATTATTAAATACTTTACCTCCAGTTGTCTTTAACCTACTTTGCTTTTAATTAAACAGATGTTGTGGTTTCAACCATATTGTTTGGCTGTTTCTGTGGGTTTTACTGTAATTTGAAATAGCTCGTAACTCATCATAATTTGGACTATAATAAGTGTTAACCAATTTCCTCGAATCTTACTGTTTTTTACCGTACAGACTAAAAAAATAAACTCTTTGGGCTATTAGCACAGATCATTGTTTTAAATCCCCATACATAGTAAGTACCTGTATTTCACATACAATGGTCCCATAGGAGGACTAAGTGCGGATACCGCCCAGGAAAACCAAACCAAGTACCTGTATTAAAGATTGGTCTCCAGCAGCCAACAGATTTAATGTAGACAGCAGCATCCACCCATTGCTTGACTCTTCAGAATTCTCTATTTCTAGGAATTTAGCAATGGCACAGCTAGCTGCCTCAGTACTCTGGTTGCTAGCCCTCTTCCTGATTTCTGACACCATCAGTTTTGATACTTGCTGACAGAATGATAAGATGTCCCAGAACTTTTCATTCATTTCACTTGATGGACTGGTGCCAAACACCTATTGATTTAATGTAAATTATGTAAGTTTACAAAGATATTTCGTCTTAGCTCAAATAAATTTGATTAAGATTATTTATAATGTTATTAACAAACATAGAATGTCTGTATTCAAATTTAAATGCAGGGTAAATGTTACATTAAAGCCTTTGGATTACTACTGCATGAAGTGCGATTGACTGAAGTACAGCATAATTAGGGTAGGCAATTATAATTCATTTCTCTAGTTGAAAATACAAATAAATGGAATCAAACCATGTTTATGATTTAGATTTTAAATTAAATGCTGCTATTGGTATGGTTATAGGAAAAGTGATTGTTACAACTTGCAAATTTTTTACATTCTAATTAGTTGTTTGCTTGATGAGATATCCTTGTGATCTTTTCCTTTACACGAAATAGAAAAGTGGCATGTGACACATGCAAAGCACCTATATAATTATAGTGAGAGATATGAAATAGCAAAGTGTTCTTTGTTGTGTCTCCTTAGGTAGTTTGTGCAACCTTTTATCACACAATGAGGCATTTCAATGTGTTTGACTGCTCGCAATGATAGCCAACCATGGACAAAATCATTACACGGTTGGTGGGGCAGCATTGTGCCAGAAAATATTAACAGATTTTGCGTGTGGTTAGACCTGTCCTTAGCTTTATAGGTGACTTTATAGTTGTGAACCAGCAACGAAAACTATAATGATACAAATCCTTTTCCTTAAACATTACTTTTTGTATAAGGTGTCTATAATTCTAAAGGTAATTCATTTAAGTGTTAATTAAGTAAGTAAGTTATTGTAATTTAAGTGGCATATAGGTTAAAATGGATGCCTCGCCGCTTTCAACGGCACTGGTTTTGTGGGTTTTGATCTTTGTGTGTAATGTACAAAATATTTTTCTGACTCTGGGTTTGCTTTGTGTGTGTGAAATGTATGTTTGTGAACAAGAGTTATTCCTTGAGTTGGCGCTGTTTAAAAGAAATTAAAAATGTGAGCACAAAATAAGGCAGGTCTATGTAAATATGTTTATATATAATTTCTGTTATATTTCAACAATTAAGAAAATGTGTCTAATTCATCTTAAACATGGAAAATAGTAGCCATATTTCCCTCAAAGGGTAAAAAACTAATATTTAGATTTTAGCCGAAGCTAAAACCAGATGTGAGTATGTTGAAAGCATACTCATAAAAACTCATAAAACTCATTTATTCGTAATTGGTTTACACGTCATTCAAGTGAGTAGTTAATATAACATAATAGATAAATTAATAATATTGTCATAAACATTCATATTTAACATTAAATTACATATAATTAATTCCAAAGTCATATAAAATTATAATAAAAAAAGTCCAAAAATGATCATAATTAATAAATAATAAAAATTGCAAATACATGTCCAATAATAATAAAAATTGTCGACTTGTCAATTAATCACTTAACAAATAAAATAAAATAAATATAATTCAATTTCAATATTGCAATGTCAATTAAAAATAGATTATTTAAAAAAATCGTCAACAGAGTATAACGCCTGTTCAGCAAGCCATCGCTTCAGACGATATTTAAAACAACTATCGGTTATAGCGTTTTTTATACTAGGTGGCAACTTATTGTACACTGCCGGACCCATGACATGCGTGGTTTTGGATGATTTTGTTAAAGTTCGAGATACGGCAGATAACTTATCCCGATTCCGAGTTTGGTACGAATGCACACTGCCAATTGTAGTGTATGCCGCAGCGTTCTGCCTAACAAATACTGCGACCTGATACACTACTATTGCAGGAAGAGTAAGTAGGCCTAGTTTTATGAAATATGGCCTTGCAGAAGTGTCTTGCGATACTCCAACAATCGCACGCACGGCACGCTTTTGCATCCTGAAAGCTCGCTCCCAGTCGGCAGCGCGACCCCACAACTCCGCACCGTATTGCAACAATGAATGCACCGTCGCATAATAACATGCACGCACTTCGGCCCTCGACACTACACGCGCAACCCTGCTCAATGCAAAACAAGCACTGCCCAACTTGCCACATATTTTATTGATATGGGCTTCCCACTTGAGTCCTCTATCAATCTCAAACCCCAAGAAAGTGGTTTTTTCTACCTGACAAATACTCATTCCACCCGCAACAACAGTCAACGGCTTTAGTGGCCGTCCTGACAAGTCGAAGTGGATAAAGTGAGTCTTTGTCAGGTTGAGTACAAGCCCATTCATCCGAAACCACATGGCTAGCTCATTGGCAGTAGCATTGAGGTTGGACTCCAGCGCATCGACGGAGCTAGCAGTCACCACGGCGGCGACATCATCAGCATACATCAGTATATGTCCACTACTGACCGCGCTTGGCAGATCATTGAGTAAAAGTGAAAACAGTATGTTAGAAACTGATGAACCCTGCGCTACCCCCACTCATACAACATACTCATGTTTAGTTTAAGTAGTGGAAGCTCAAAAGCCTAAATAATATGTTATGTATTAAAACATGCACAATTTAAACTTTACAATCTTGAAGGACTTATGGAATTCATAAGGAATCATGAAATGATTAAATATATGGGCAATTATTTAAAAAGGCCTGGACAAAACGATTGAAATAATAACATTTATTAATACTCATTGAAAAATAGATGTTGCACCAAAAAAATATTTACCTTACAAAAGAGAGGTAGCATATTGTACAGCTTATCATCTTTTTCAGCGTCGGTGAGGGGCTGTGATGGATGTGTATACTCAGCAAAGAGTTTTTTCAGGTGCATAAGACCCAGCTGGACATGAGACGACGAGTTAGAGGCCTCAGCAGTCTCGGAAGACGCCGATGTCGTCGCCCCACGCAATTTGCGCATTAGATTCATCTTGAGAATTTGGGTACACTTTCACGCTCTAGAGCACATTTCATCACTTTTTTTGTTCTATGCCGAAATAAATATTTAGAATAAAAATAATAATAAACATTGTTTAGTGATTTACACAATGTACAGGAACCACCATTTTTGCAACATTGTTAAAATATTAAATGTATATAGTTTATTATACTACATGAGTAACAGAGAAGAGAAGATTTTTAAATAAGAAATAAAATAATTTTCTTGATTTTTCTTTCGAATTGATTGATTATTTCTGATACTTTCGTACGCCCACACTGCAAAGTACTAACCAACCATAGATTAAAAAGGACATTACAGTGGATATCATATCAATCCGAAATTGACGAAGCACTTTCATACTCTTGATAGTAGTACAGAGTTGCCGCAAAGTCTCAAATTTACTCCATTATCCTTTTGCTTTTGATATTTAGGTAAAAAATAGGGTAGTTTCGTAGACAGAGAATAGTATAGACGACTGATAGCTTCGATCTCCCTCACACAAGACAAAGATAAACTTACGCCAATTTTGTGTAAAAAAACAAGACAGGTGATAAGATTTTTTGTTTCGCCATGCGTGTCGGGTTTTTGAGCAAACCTTGAGGTTAGCTCAAAACTTTATCAATCAAACTGACAACTTAAATTACAATATTTGACAACGCTGGCAAAATAATTTGGTATTTTTAAATTTTAGTTAGTTTAAAGCTATAAAAGTTACGTGAAACCTGAAAAATATTAGCAATTTTTTAACAATAGTGTCTTTATTAAGCATTATTGTAGGAAATATGGTGCGGTGTAGTGTTTTAGGATGTAAAAGTGATAGTAGAAGAAAACTGCCTGAATTATCGTTCCACTCGTAAGTATAACACATTTTGGCCTTTGAATCATATGCCAGGTTGTATTTTCAATGATTTTATCTTGTGTGAACTATGTTTGTTTATAATTTGATCGACAAAATCATCTAAAATATGAAATTTTAGTATTCATAACCTACTATAAAATATTGTTAGATGTTGTCAAGACTTCCATATATTTTTCCCCAAAATTGTGGGTAAAATTTTATGTTGCATTTCTTATGATAAATATATCATGTAGTATTTTAGTCAGTTTCAATATCTTAATTGCATAACAGTTTCCCGGAAAATATTGATTTAAATCCGAAGTGGATTGAAGCTACAGGACGAACAAATTGGGCTCCGAGTAAATTCTCTTAAGTTTGTAGCAGACATTTTGGACGACATGAATTATTAAAAAAAGAGAGTAACTCTTTTGTTAATGAATGCTGTGCCACACAGGTAAATTAATATTTAACCTGTAGGATACATTATATACAGCGTGTATATATAATATTAATTATTATTTAAGATTTTCAGTTGAGTATTATAGGGGCTATTTATTTATATATATTACAATATTTGGGTATAGTCAAGTTGAGATACTTTGAATTGATGCGCAACACTGAAAGGAAATCTACGTTTTTTACGGTCCTAAGGATTTTACGTGCAATATAGACTTGAATATTTGATTTCGTTTTAATAAAACTAGCTATGGTCCGTGACTTTTGCTCTGTGGGATTCGTTGATCCTCACGTTTTTACCTGTGGCAGCCGTAACTGCCCGTCCCCGTGCGTGAGTTAGAAAGTATGTTAAACGCCATCTATTTAAACTTTTGCGTGAAGTTACTATTAAAAATTTTACAGTTTCAGGCAAAAGAAGCAGTGGATGAGCTAGCATAGTAATGCCGTCAACGAGTAGCCAAGAGTATGTGTCTACTAAACTCAATACTATGATGCCAGCAGTGACTGTTCCAAAACACGCAGCTGAAACGCCAGATGTGAAACTTCTAACATTGGTTGATCGACTTAAATTCAGTCATTACCTATGCAGTATTAACATAACAGTACATCACGCAATATGTTCAATAAACCGAACAATTGTTCTTTATATCTGTTTTATTTTTATAAAATAAATACATTTTTCATTTTGGAATTAGTAAATAATATATCTTAATATTTTGGCAAATTTATCCAAAAACTAGGGTAATTTAATTTGCACTGTCGCCACACTGTGCCGAGATTCTCTGTCTCGCTGTTGACCACGCCATTCCCTTATCCAGTACTATCCTTCATCCAAGGGTAGTTTACTTTTTAATTCAAATCACGTGATATAAAGCCATTCTTCAAGATATTTCGCAAATTTTCTTAAATATTACTTGAGCTTTTTGATATATCGGTAAGACTATCGAGAGAAATATGGAAGAAATTAAAATCCTTTAACTTTTTCTGTCACTGTCAACGTCAATTGTCTGTCAGCTGTCAGTTTTGTTCGTCTGAGGTTCATCCGACCGATTTCGTCCTTAATCACATTTCGTTAAAAATATCTCTGACAGTTTTCGCACGCCGAAGCATCACATTGTTAAAATAAAATGCCAGAAAACAAGGATCTCGTACAATGCTATAATCGTGGTTGCGGCCAACTTTTCGATCTTAATAATAACGACAAAGGTTCGTGAAGATTCTAGATCTTTCTATTACAATATTCAGGACAGGTACACAGAAATAGGACTTCCGATTTTAGTTTGTAAACCAAGCGTTTTGATATTTTAGTACCTTCAATCTTATTCAAACCTTTAACCAACAGATGAGTGCCGTCATCACCCCGGAGCGCCGATTTTTCACGACGCATACAAAGGCTGGTCGTGTTGTAACAAAAAAAGTGTTGACTTCACTGAATTCCTCAACATAAAGGGATGTACTGTCTCGAAACATTCAAATGAGGTTTGTATCTCTATCTTTTCAGTCATAAATGTTTCTTCTTTTTTCTTTTTCTGCTTGATGAAAGTTGACTTACTTACTGTGCGCAATGATGGCTTTCAGATTGTATGTTGTTTCAGAAACCACCTGAAGCTGAGAAAAAGGTGTTAGATAAAGAACTGGCCAATAATGAAGTGATAGAAGTGAGAGCACCTGTTGTTGGTCCCCAGCTGCCCAGACCCCCATTTGAGACCCCCATGGTTGCTTTAAAACCAACTATAGCGGAGGCACTTAAGCAATCAGTACAGAATCCCACACAACAAGCTGCTGTTGCTGATGATGGGTTAGTATTTAATATTTAAAAAAAGCTATTTAATTTTACCTATAAGAATCTGCCTCTCACATAGTATATGGCTTTGTCCCCATGGTCAATAAAAGTATAAGCTTCAGGTATGTCAAAATTAATCAAAGTCCATCCATAATTTTTGTGTGAAAGCTACATTTACTTTCCTTACAAACTTTCCCATTTATTTTATTAATAGAAAGCAGGATTTGAAGTCATAATTATCATGATCATTGGCTCAATAAGAGCTAGATGAACATAACCTTTTCTGGTTACCTGAATCTGGCTCTTATTGAGCAAAATGCTTAGTCAGATTAATAAATATACCTTTATAATTATCATTGACCTCCACAGGTGTTTCCCAACTATGCCCAACACAATCTGCCGCTTTTGCCTGTATCCAATTGTGTTTAGTGTCAGATTTCGTTTTCTCATTGTGTATGTGGACAGTGCTGTGTATGAATGAAAAATAATAAATATAAAAAATATATTTTTCTTTGATTTTTAGTGACATCCCAATTGGAACACCTTGTAAAAACGGAGGTTGCAGTGTCTCTTATGAAGGTCCACATACAAATGACAGCATGTGTACCTACCACCCTGGCTGTCCTGTGTTCCATGAAGGTCTGAAGTTCTGGTCTTGCTGTCAAAAAAGAACTACAGACTTCAATACCTTTCTTAGTCAACCTGGCTGTACGTCCGGCATACATAAATGGACTAAAGAGGTAAATAAAGTTTTTATATTTAGAATATTACCACTGGCCAATTAAAAAAATTTTGCACAATATGTAATGGTTACACTTATCTATTGGTAACTACTGTCTTGTTAAAATATCCTATGACATCTTAATACATTGTATTGGTGTTAAAGAACTATCAGGGCAATGATTGTTTTGGA
The DNA here is from genome assembly GCA_905147285.1 of Hypena proboscidalis. NCBI lineage: Eukaryota > Metazoa > Arthropoda > Insecta > Lepidoptera > Erebidae > Hypena > Hypena proboscidalis. The sequence goes on from LR990132.1 coordinate 10,384,515, forward strand.
TTGGCTTGGCAAATCATACTTAGAAACAGTTGAAAAATTATGGGACAGGCCTACAACCTTCTGCACATCGGGCAGTCGCCGCCGGGCAGCCGCTTTAACTAATCAGCTACAGCCGCCTCTTGCCAGGACCCTAAATATGTTACCTTATTTATTGACATCACGTTAATCCATTTGTTCTTATCTTAATTACGATACAATTGGTTGGTTAAAGCAGCTGCCCGGTGTCCAGGTTGCAGGTTCAATTATTTTTTTTAATCCTATAATTAGTCCTATAACTTTTTAAGTATTTCGTAGTATTAAGTGTTTGATAACAGTACATATTAAAATTAACTATAGCTTATAATATAATTTTCTGTGTTACAACAGATAAAAGAATGAAATTGCAAACCATGAATTTAAGTTAACCTTCTTAATACATGAACCCATATGGGATGCAGCTCACAGCTGTTTTAAGTTTCAAATTCAAATTCAAATATTTCAATTGAAATTCTAAAAATCAGTTTCTTAACAACTTATTGTAAAGTTTTAAATGTATGTTTATCCTGTTATGAGGAGTAACGCTGAATTTATAGTTTTCCTCCTAGGGTACGCAAACGATCTATAATTAAAAATAAAATAAAAAATCGAAAATTCGTTAGTTAATAAATACTTATTATAGTAAATTTTAATGGCTTATTAATTGCTACCTGCTCTTGAGACCAAAACTTGAGCTTGTTTTCCCATTACTCTTATCATCATAGCTGTAATTTATAAGTATATATTCTTTATTTTCAGGGTAACCGCGCCGGCACAGTGAAATGTCGCTGGGACTGGCATCAAACATCTGAATACGTCATTGTCAGTGTATATGCGAAGAAATACGACCCCACTCTCAGTTTTGTGAAGCTAAACCCCATTCGACTTAACACTAAGTTAGTGTTTCGGGAACAAGGAGATGCCACATTTGAACTGGACCTAGAACTTAGAGGTGTAAGTTATTTATCAGAATTAGCCTTTTTCCTTATTTAAATACTGTAAAATAAGTTGTCCTAGCTATAAATTAAAGAGGAACCGGAAACACCGCTGCACCTCTTTTGCGACTGCGAGCCACTGATCCATAGACGAAGCATCATTCTGGAACGCCATATCTTGGTTCCGGATGATGTCAAGTCACTCCCGATCGGCCGACTGCTCCACTTTATGGAGGCTATTGGCCTAAAGGAGAGTCTATAATGAATGAGGCTACAATCACAATAGACCCACGGAGGTCGACGTGAACACCTAAAGCCTCGTCCTAACAATAATAATAACTAAAAAAAAAAGAAATAATAAATTAAATATCTTGATCTGGCACACGAGATTGTCGACATGTGGGATGTGGATTCGGCCATCATTGTACCGATAGTCATATCAGTCAATGGACTGATAGCAAAGAGCCTCGACCAACATCTTAAGAGACTCGCGTTAGGCGGTTGGACCAAGAGCCAGATGCAAAAGGCGGTCCTTTTGGACACGGCACGCATCGTGAGGAGGTTCCTCTCTCTGGAGCCCTAACCATCGGCAGCTTGGTCCCTGCACCTGATGTCGGTGGGACACTGTTTTTTATATTTTTAAATGTTTTTTTGTATTTTTTATAAATCATATTTAAAAATATATAAAATAAGTTTAAAAATAAATAAAGAGGAATAATAATAACTATAAATTATTATATTTACTGATTCAAGTGTCAAACCTTCTCTATTTCTACATGCAAAAAATAGACAATATTAATGATGAACGAGTTCAAGGGCGGCAGCACCACCGTCTCACCATTAACCTGCTACCAAATAGTAGTGCTTTCATACCTGTGTTCTGATTTGGTGCTGGGATCGAGCCCTGAAATTACTGGCACATAAGGCATAACACATAGTTCTCAGATGCTATTATACAATCTGCTTTGTTGATTGTTAATGTGCATAATGTGGACTAGCTTCATTAATGATGTAAAAAAAAAAGCTTATGACGTTTTTTGGTAAAAGTTATTAGTGGCTCTCCCATCATCTATCAATGTGTTTGCTAAAATCTAAAGTAGTCCTTACATTTGCTAATGCGGCATATTATTTATTTCAGGTAATAAGTATTGAGAGAAGTAGCGCGTCAATGTTGTCAACGAAAATAGAAATAAAACTAAAAAAAGCTGAGCCAGGAGCATGGAGCAAATTAGACTTCCCTCGCACCGAACAAAAGAAAGTCGAGGAGCCAAAGGTAGAAGATGTGAAGCCATCCGATGATGACTATGAAGATTTGTCTACCGTAGAAGCCATACATTCGATGGGCAAAGTCAGTTTCACCGGCTGATATATACTTCATTATAATTTTCCATTTTGCTACCTTTTTTATAAGCACATATGTTTTAACTGACTTATGAATGTTTTCTAACATGCAGGTAATTGTACATTTGATGGATTGGAAATAAAATTGTAATTATTTATGAATTCAATGTTTTATTTTAACGTTGAGGCTCTTCTGAAAGAATCTACACGAAAAGACAACCGTTTGATTAAATCAAAACATTTATATACAAATAAGTGAAGATATCCTATCATTTTATACAATATTTTTCAATACTATGTTACGAATATATTATTATTTCTAATAATTTATGGTGCATTATATAATTTTAATGAACTTATACACTATCAATTAAAATACAGTAACATTTACAGATTTATACAAAGACTAGGTTGACTAGATAATTTTATATATAGCACAATTAATTGTAGACAAATTGCCTAAATCAATACATTTGAACCTAGAAAGCTGATTTTTGGATTATATTGTAAAGGAAAAATAGCCTTTTGTTTTCTATAATTAAATTAGTACCAAAATTTTCACCCACGTTCATTTGCTATAGAGATAAAAACCAAACAAGGGAATAATAAAAGATCAAAGTTGTCCTTTCATTAGCTTTCTAGGTTCATTTGCACTAATGATTGCTTTAAAGGACTGTGCTATAGGTTATTTTTGGTACAAGTAATATATTACTAAATTCAGATGAATTGTAGAACCCGTACAAGATTGAAACTGTTGCAGGCTTAATTTGATATGAGCCCATGTCAGACAAAGTTTCTAATTCACAGAATATTGGATTCTCTACAAGAATTAATTTACATATTCATTAAATGCGTACAGAGCTAAGTTGTCATGAAAACCAATTTATTTAACAATGTTTCGTGTGACTGCTTATTTAGTTTGTTTTCATTATAACTTTGCTGACAATACCAAGAACACTAGGTATATATACAATCGAACAAACATATTTGGCCGCTTAATATGGGGTTCTGTAAGATACATCTCTGGACCAGCACGCATATCACCAAGTACGAACGTACTACGGCTTTCTAAAATCTGGTAGATGGCCAAGTTGTTTCCCGTCAAATTTCTATCAAATAACGCATATTCCGGGCAAGTAGGTACTGTTGGCGTTCTTGTGAATCCAACAAGAAACCTATGGAGAAGCACAGTGTCCCGTAGTGTGCGTACTCGTGGATACCGAAGGTGTGTGGAACACGGGAGTGGGTGCCGGCTGCATGCGATACATGTCGTGGAGCAGCGTCGCTACGGAGACATCACCGACGGTGTCCCGGAAGAGGAGCAACTCGATTGACCGAGAGCGAACTGCTCGTAGAGATGGGAGTAGAAGAAGTAACCGACCGAACCTGGCAAAAGAGGTGGTGTTATTATTTATGCAATTCATTTCTTAGAGATGGCAGTGTCGAGCCATAGTAATCAAGTCGTATCTACTTACCACCTATGTAGGTTCTATGCGAATGAAATAAGAATAGGTATTTCAGCCATCTTGAATGTGTTTAATTCGCCCTGTACGAAATTGTTGAACGAAATTTGCTATCACATTCTAATATCTTTCGAAAAAAACCGTTTACAACAGGGCGATTGACACATTCAACATGGCTAAAAAATCTATTCTCATTTGATTAGCATTTTTTATGACTACTGTAGTAGTGACCACGAGTCTAAATTATCTGTTTACCTGGTAGGTTGCCTGGTATACCGAGTGCGCACGTAGTCAGCCAGAATGCACTGTGCTTGGTCCTGCAACATCTCTACTGGTTGAGTTTCACTCAGTCCCGGTGTATCTGTAGGTCGAAAACAAAACATATAGTTGTCTCTTTCTCATAATCAATACCTCATTTACGATTCATACTTTACAAGGTTTTTATTTTATACTACGCCCGTAGCGAACGAACGTGAAGTCTACCTGATGGTAAGTGTAGCCACAGCCCATGGCCATCAACAATATACAAAATCATATTGTAGATGAGTCGCTGCAGCTGAGGACTAACTATATACGGTGTTATGCCTCATATTATGTCAGGGCCTGATCGCACCACCAAACCGACACACAGTAATGCAAGCACTATTATTTGGCAGCTGGTTAAAGGTGACACGGTGGTACTGCCGCCCTTAAGTTCTTTCACAAGAGCTCTGCCACCAGTAATTTTTTTATGAAGAAATTCTTACCCGGAGAAAATAGCACGATAGCTTTCATGCAGCCACATTCACTGCCGTCAGGCGCGATCTGGCGAAACCTACACAAGATTTCCTGAAAACAAAATTGCATTTTATAGAATATCTACCACCTTATCATTAATAGAATGGTACCAATAGGTATTTAATTTGTATAGGTATAGAATTATATAATTATTAAATCGTAACTATAGAATACCTATTTGTTAGCAATTGGCATATTCGATAGGAAATAAAGGAATAGGTACTGTTTTTTATGCAATTTGGTTTAGGTTGTAACTCTCTGTGTCTTATTGGTTGTAGATACCTAATATCTTGCAAAACTGAAGCTCAAAGCGTTGATAGCCAATATATTCATACCTGTAAAGTATTCAATTCCAAATCAGCAAGTGGGTCCGGCGGTAACCTAGCCCGGGCCGCAGGGGCAGCCAGCAATGGGGCGAGGTCCCAAGGCGCAGACCATTGCGCCAAGTGCAGTAAGAACAAGTCTTTCCAGGCAGATCGGAGTAATACCAGCTGGTCACCAGTGGCTAGCGCTTGGAACGGTGCTAAGCAACGAACCCAGCGAACGGCCATAAAGAGCAGACGGGCACTTGTTTCCTGATGGAAATAAAATAAAATGAACATTGTTTTCAAAATAGTTGTTAAAAACACATTTCTATTGGTCCTACACTAGGCTTGGCTGTATCTTGTGTACCAATTTTAAAAGGGTAATAATAGGCATGGTAGCTGATCTTTAGTAAAATATAGGATAACTTCCTTATCAAAATGTAGGTAAAGATATACCAAATGCAAACATTTTTAGTTACATCCTATAAATCTTACTCATTTTATGATCATTCAAAGTTTCATGGACTCTATCTAAAAGAGAAGAGTCTATTTTTAAAGTACGAAACCATTAAAAAAACATTTTATCATTGTGTACCTACCCACAACGATAAAATTATTTTGAATAATTTGATTAAAATATTTTTTGATAATTCCACACAATTTATAGCATTTTTTGAAATAAAACCATTTTCATAAAGCGTGACGTCACGCTTATGTAGCCTTTTGTTTAAAACGTTTGGGCGGGTCTATTATTATTGTGAATTTAAAATTGTATTATCTCAGGAAGTTTACGTGTTAACAAAGTAATTCTTTAAATTATGTTTCTAATTATTCATCAGGTCATTATAGTAGGTTAGGTCATTACCTAGGTATGTCTATGAGTGCATGTAAAATGAACATTTTACCCAATCATCCTAGACTATAGCTAGCTTTCGTTAAATTCTGCCTCATGGCCATATAGTGTAAATACCGCCCGTATAATCAGTGGACAAAGTTAAACGATGGTATGACCTGCAATACCTATAATATGTACCTAGTTGATATTACAAAAATCACTACTGTTTCACACGTAGTTTACAATAGAGACAAGCTAACAGTAATGTGGTTTTTTGCTACCCTCACATCATTTCTCTTCTATCGTGACAGACAGATATAATTGCAAATATTGATTCTAATGCCTAAATAAAATAAAAACGTGTCGAATCTCGAAAAAAAAAATGAAAATTTTTTAAAGAAGCGTATCGTAGCATATTTTCAGTCGAACAACTACTCGAATGTCGCTTCGCTTAGGGGATGGGCGGGGTAAGTCAAGGGAAGGCGAGAAGTCACCCCGCGGCCACCAATCGCGGGTCCGCGCCCGCCCCTAGTCAAAAAGCCACCTATCAAATGTTAATGTTTACACGCCTTCAAGACAACGACGACTTTCCGGGTCTAAAATACCTACCAAATATACCTAAGAAAATGCTTTTCACATGAAGTACCTATATAGATGATTCAATACAAAAAAAATCAGCCGTACCTACTTGACTAGTTAACGTGGATAACTTATTGTTTTTTCTAAAGCCATGGACGAAGGTATATAACCACTCGGCTATCTCATAAAGGCTACAAAACTTAACTTCTGCTACCTGCCTGATAGTACCTACCTACCTAAATAAGTGTCGGAAACGTGAAAACGATATTTAAAGCAGAATATTTTATTAAAATCTACGTAGTTATCGCGCAGGACTATGGCCTAACCCTTCTCATCATGAGAAGAGGCTCGAGCCCAGCAGTGGGACATGTATTAAATACGGGGCTGCTATTATTATATTATATAGTTATCGCGCCGACTCCCAATAAATACGATAAAAAGTGGTGATGTTGATACTGATGTTAAGTTCATTATCATAAACGAGAACTACGGATTTTAAATTTAGAAAGTGTTGTATGCTAATCTTTGACCAAACGATTAAGATTCAAATTCATATGACTCACTTGTAACAGTTCCCACGTGGGCGCGAGGGGTGCTCCGAACGCGCTCGGCGGAGGTCGCAGCAGTGTGGGGTCGCCTTGCAACTGCAGCTGTTTGGCGCTCCACATTAGTTCCTGTGTTCAAAATTAATTAAAATATAATTTATATTATCTCTTCTCGCGCCTATTGTTTTTCTTGAGTTTTCTTGTTTGTTCCTCTGTTTATTTTGATCAGGCAGCAACCTACTTTAGAGATAATAGTAAAATTAAACTGGTATAATTGGCTAATTCGGCTTTCTACTTGCGACAAAACAGGAGCAACCCTTTGATCTGACGTTATTACGGTAAAATCAAAAGGTTTCTAATAGAGAGGTGAATGTAATCTTCTGCTCTATGAAGAAGGAGTCGAATTCAGCTGGGAATGGAGTCGTAAAATTACGACTATATATTTTCTAAAACTCTCGTATTTTATTAGAAATCAATCTAAATATCTAGTTTCATAGTTTGAAATACGATGCTCTACCTGGCATTTATCCGTGGACATGAGAATATGCAGCAGACCAGGCGGTGGTGGTGCCAGGAATGACTCCGGCATGAGAGGCAGTGGACTCGAAGCGCCCGCACCGCCCGCTCCACTCGACCCAGCCGACGATGCTGTGCTGAGCGGAGCTGGCTCGCTCATGCCCGTTATACTGAACTGTGGTACATGAAAACGATTTAACTTTGAAAAATAATTTTGTAATAGCTATCTAAATTTCAAATAATTGTATCGTATAAGCCTTTATTTTAACATTGATTATAAACTAGAGTACCATATCAGCAAGAATTTCTTTGTACTGAACACTCTGTATGGAAACTTCCTACATTATTGAGTAATGCATAGGTAGTATCCAGCAATAAGAACCTACCTACGCTGAATCGATTTCAGGGCAACTTTCATGCAACATTTTGTTTTACAATGACACGATACCCTATACAAACACACATACGTATGTACAGATGCACCTCAGGAATATGAATAGTTTTATCCTATCAAAGGACTTAAAATAATCGGCTTACTAATAAGTCGATTTACCTGGAAATTGAAGGGCTGTGACAGCGGCGTGTACGGCGACGGTGGAGACAGCTTGAGGGGGTGAGGCTTGAGCGCGTGGGTGAGCTGCGGGGGCGGGAGGTGGCCCAGAGACCCGGCTTGCAGCTTCGGCTTGCGCGGCCCACGCTCGTGCTGCACCGCTGGAAATACTGATATATTAGTGTGGAATGAACACAGTTAGGGTTGCCAACCGTACTCTAAAATAGAGTATTGTACTCTATATCATGTAAGCGTACTCTATAATCTATAACACTAATAGAGTACGCTAAAATACTCTTTTTTACACATTCTTACTTGTCATATAATCGTATGCAAAAACCCATAATCAAAACCAAAAAATCAATTATTTACTGTTAATATGTTGGTATCCCCAAATTTCCTCCAACCACATTCGGACGTTCGTGAACGCAGCCACTAATGTCATTACGTCAAAAATGTCAAAATACCTACACATGGACACCTTATATTCAGAAGTTATAATTTTAAAAGATAACTCAGATCTTGGATGAAGGAGACTCAGATTTTATGCAAGAATCCACTGCAGAAAAATGCCAATTTATTTTTAAAAAGTGTCCTGAAGATTTTGATTGTTTAAAAAAAATTATTGGCTATATTACTCTCTGTTCCCGCCACTTCAGCATTTACTGAAATAGTCTTTTCGGTAATTTCGGTAATGAATGTGAAGTGGCGAGAAGAGACGATCAGGGCTTCATTGAAATTGATTAAAACCGGCCAAGTGCATGTCGGGCCACGCGCAGTAGGGTTCCGTAGCTAGTCGTAGCAACATATTTCGACTTAAAAGGGATTTACTATCTGTATTAAACAAGTAACATCTTCAGACAAGTCATTACTTTCAAAGGTTTTTGTAATAACTGCATCTGACATTTCGGACCCCTATTCCTCTTGAACTAATGAAGTGAACTTATCCGCTATAGTTTTCCTTTAAAGTTCATTACATGTACTACCGACACAATTTTTTTCAGATTTTGGGATTCAGTAGTTTAGCTTTTAGAGGGGGGGGGGGGACGCTCTACTCGAACAAAAATTTGCTCTTTAAAGTTAATTATCTCGCAAGCGGATCTCTAAATCAAAAAACTGTCTTAGCAACTCCTAAACGTTTTTAAAAGTCCCATCTAACAATACCCCACGCTACGGGGTAGGCGACAAAAAAAATAACATCCCTACTTTACATGTGGGGCGCTACCCGATAAAAAAATATTTTTCCAAATTTTATTCTACGACTTTCTTTGTATAGTTTTCTAGCACCAACGGTTTCGTCGCTATGCCTCGGACAGACGGACATGGCGAAACTATAAGGGTTCCTTGTAGGTACTACGGAACCCTAAAAATGAGCTCTTGATCTCTATAAATTTAGAGTTAGAATGTTTGGACTCATACAATTCTTTTAAAAATAATGAAAAATTGTTATGTGCTGCAAAAAGTACAAAAAAATACCTTTTTAAAAATTTAAAATAAAAGATACTCTTTTTTTTAAGTCCATACTCTTTTTTACCTCCTTTGAAATCAGATTATACTCTTTTTCTTCTGAAAAAAGTTGGCAACCCTAAACACAGTACCATATTGGGTTAGTTGCGGGGATCAGAGGTCTAAGGGACCTAGCTTACGCGTTAGTGCTGACTGCTGCACCTCTTAAGTTACTGACACATTAATATTAGATATTTATCAAAATGTATAAATATATTATCATATTGGTTGAGTGGTGGCGGTGGAGGACCTTGAGGCCCTATACTTGAATTCACTAGACACATACATTATTATTTAATATTTTAACCGTGCTACAGGCATCGGGATTGAAAGAAAGAAAGAAAAAGCATTTAATTAGACTCATAAAGGAGTACACTGGTAAAAATAAGGCATGCAAAAGAAAACTTAAACAAAATAAACCATTAAAATATGAATTAGCACATATAGGCATGGTAAACACGTGGAACACTCCTGTATGAGATCAAAAAGGAGACTATCTCAGCAATTGCTGCAGTTTAGAATACTACAGCGCTGATTTTCAGATGGCACCTATGTAATGACACTATGGTCAATAAGATTTTTATATAATTTATAAGATAATTTAAGAAGAAGAAAAAGAAGAAGAAGATAATATAATACTAGATATTAAAATATATATTTATATAAGAGAATAATAGAAAATATATTAATACCTAAATAAATATGTACCAGCACTATAATATGTAGATATATGATATCTGCTTAATTCAAATTCATACAAGTGTCGTTACAAAGCTGGGACTGGTAATAAAATTCAACACAACTTGCGTATTAAATGTAGCAGCAGATGTAAAAGACCTGTCTTTTATATCTTTTGTAATAACCATCCATGTTAGAAGAGTAACAGTAAACTCCGATTGCCCACAGGCTGTGTATGTTGGTAGTTCTCTGTTTATATTCCGTCTTATGTAACTATATCCATGTATTCATGTGCTGGCATCTCAGCTCAAGACTATTTCGGTTAGATCTATCTAGCAGTGATCCACAAAGCTATGCTCACAGCTCAAGTTTGTATTGATTCTATGAAATTAGTTCTTAAATTAGGTATAATTGATTTATCAATTAATGAAATAGAAATAGAAATATTCTTTATTTGTAAATGTAGGTATTATTTTACGAAAGATCTTAATTATAATAAATTAGGTTCGCTACATTTTACCAAAAAGGTATACAAATCATGTTTGACATACAAAACAATATCTTATAACTAATATAAAAGCATTTAAGTTCTCTACACATATTTATGACCTTATAATTAATTTATGATATTAATAACTTATGATATTCAGGAGAATATTGTTGCTTTCCAATGGCTAACGCAAACGATCATTAAAATGTGAATTGCTTTTTAATAAAACGACCATGCTTCCTTTTATTCTATTCTAAGTACCTATAACCCTCAAAGTACCATACTCAGGACAGTTGTCCGTATCCCCAAAGAACGTGTCTGACAAGTCAAAACCTTCATCTGCCGAGCCTTTTCTCAATTACATTGGGATCAGCTTTTAGTCATACGGATTTAGCTGAATATCAGTATTTTACGTGGAGCGACTGCCATCAGCCTGCACAACGTAGTACGAGGTAATACGATACTCTTTGTTAGACTAGTTGTCAGACTTTCTGGCCTCTGACTACCGGTAACGACAGCCATAGATGTTCAAATGGCAACCGGGACCGACGGCCTGCTCACCGAGGAATGGAGGAAAACTGGTCACCCATTCACGGCCGACTGCGGTTAGCATAGAAATCTTAATAAGATTTCTATGGCGGTTAGCATTGCTTAAGGGTATACAATCGCCCACATACAAAGGTATTGATGTCTCTATCGGCCTATGATATAAATGTGTGTGTGAGAATATGTGTTGATGTTCATTTGTTACTGAACGGAGCAATAACTCGAATCTGTTGTTTGACAAGTCGGACGATTTTCGGTCTGCGCGGCTTCGACTTAGCCCCAAGTCAGAAACCAAAATCAAAAGAACTCGTCGGTGGGTACGTAATTTGCGAAAACACAATGATATGTTTTATTAACTATGCAGATATTTCGAGAAATGCTAGGAGAATATTACAATTAAGAAATGTTTAGATGAAAATAATGTTCGATGATAAAAAAGATACTCGCAGCAGGGTAAAAAGCAAAACGTTTCGCAGTTATATACTTATACTTAAGTAGGTAGGTATATATTATATTTAGTTGTTTTACACATGAGATTATAGAGCCATGAACCGCTTATTCGCTCGATCCCTCGGTAAGCCGATCGCCGACTACCTTTGTGTTAATGTGCATTAGGATGCGGCCATCATGATGACTAGTATCATTAAATGCTTAAAAATAAATGTTATTAGTGTTTTTAATATCTACGCAAATTATAAGTAACAGCATAAATCTGGACCTTTTTTAAAAAGAACACAATAAGTAGGATGAGTTGGAATCCAAAAATAACAAGAACTGTAACTGTTACACCCAGTAATATACCAATTTCTGAGTGATACAAAAGTTTTGATGTTATTTTATTGTTTAAATATGTAACGGAATCGATTTATCGTGCCGGGTACTATGATGTACTATAAAATAGAGGTTTTAGTCATGAAAACTTTCGTTATGAATTAATCTATATATTAAAAAACCGCATTAAAATCCGTTGCGTCGTTTTAAAAATCTAAGCATACATAGGTTTTTGTTATAGAGATTTATTCTCAAATAAGACTACAAGTCACCTTTACGAGAACATAGTTAAACTAACATTATATAGCGGTAAGTAATTTTGTTTTATACTATGTACCTATTGTTAATGATAATCGAAAAAGAGACTTAGATAATTATGTTTAGTTATAGTGGGATGTTTATGTTTTTTATTCATATAACTTAAATTTTTATGGGTGTCTGAACTAAATTTGCATTTCTTAACAGTTTCTACAATAGGAAGCTTAATTACTTAATGTCATATCAAAATCTTATTAAGAGCTTTAATATTGCATACAAAAGAATATCAGGAAAAAATTGCTTCAAATTGAATGATAAATCTCTATAAAGGTAAAGTTCACTGTATGAAATGAATGCACAGTGTGCATGTGCCGTGTCGGATGACGTCACGCAATCAGCTTACGAGCCGCGTCCATGAGAATGCGGCTATTGTGCCCGCACATGCTGGCGCATACGCTGTTTCCCAAGCGCCAAGCCACCGCTACGAGACTTATAGTACCTCTACTATGAGTTTTATATTAAGTTATACTAAGTTTTTTATAAAATGAGAAACCTACAAATGTTAAGTTTAAAAGGGCATGAACGCTATTTGTTTAGTTATCGTTATGAGACCTTCGAGTTTCATACTAAACTTGACTACGCTAAGGTACCGAAACGTAAAAAGTCTTAGTCTATTGACAGTAATGTTTTTGTATTGTTCTTATCGCTACTGTCGCACTGACTAACTAAACGGATTAACTCTATGTAGTTAGCAATAAAAACCCATACAAAGAGGTATGGATTTAATACATGGTGTCTGGGTCACATTTACCTACAACCGATCAAATTATAGTTTACCATAAACTGAAAGCTTTTATTTAGAAACGTCACAAAATCATTCATTGTGGCAAACTATTTATGCCTTTACATCAAAGGCATAAATAAACATTCATGTAACATCTGTGCCCTACAGTTAGTATTATGTTGTCTGTGAAATACAACCCAGATTTCATGTAATAATGTGTGTAAAAATAGAAAATAATTTTATGTAACTGTGTCAATATGTGTAACTAGCTTCTGCCCGCGACTTCATCCGTCTAAACTTTGTTGTACCAACCTTACTGCTCTGCCCCCGTGAAGTTTATTATTTATTAGATTTATTCATAACAAAAGTTTTCATGACTAAAACCTCTATTTTATAGTACCAACATTATAGTACCCGGCACGATAAATCGATAGTGAAACTTTTGTATCACTCAGAAATTGGCATATCACACCCACAGTTCTTGTTATTTTTGGAGTTCAAACCTTTTTATTGTCTTCATTTAACAACCGCTCCAGATTTATGCTGTGACTAATAATTTGCGTAAAAAAAAAAGCTTAAATTAGCTTATCTTTAAGCATTTTATGATAACTAAGTTAAGCTAACATTTCATTTAAATTGGTCTAGGCGTTTAGAAGATTAGCCAATACAAACAGACAGACAGAAAAAAAATATAACTGTATTTTAGGTATTTTAGGTCATGCAAACAACTAATTCAGCTTGAAAACATAAAACAGACACTTCAACTTTAATTATTTGTATTGATGATGATACCAGCATCGTTAGCGAGTGAGTAAGAAAACATAGTAGGGCTAAAGCTCTACGAGCGCTACGACACTACTACGAATACTGTCTACGGCTTAACGTAGCAAGCGTTAGCCGACGCACTATTCGAATTACTGACGTTACTTAGTGAGGGAATGAAATTTTAATGAGACAAGAGTGGCTTTCAACTAGTTTAGTGTCACTTTAGCTTTTCATATCGTATTAGTAGTTATTAGATAGATAACGTTAGGATTGAGCAAATTTATTTCGAGCTTATTTTGATACTATTTATAGTACGTAGTAACTTTCTTGTTGGATGATATTACTTTTCTTAGTTATAAAAAATCATTCATCAATAAAATTTCCGAATAAAAAAAATGTGATAACAATTTACACAAAAAACACCTTTTTAATCACGTTGCAAGCAAAGTTGAGTTTTGCTCACTGCCCGCATGTTTATTTTATTTTTTAATGACTCACAACTTTCACTTCTCTTCATGTAGTCCCAATATAAGCAGAACTTGTACTGGGTACCTACTATTTCTCACTGCTGAGGTAAAAAGTTGTGTGTGCGACACGAGATCAAAGTTATTTACATCTCATGTTTTTGAGTCCCTCACTACGCTCAAGATTCTAACTCTCTGTACTACAAAATCAGTGGCGTAACTATACCATCGGGGCCCGTGGCAAAAATATTGGATAGGGTCCTAGTAAAAATCGTTATGTGAAGCTGCTTACCAGTGATTCAGTACTGGAATGCAAAAAAAAATCGAGAATTCCCCGGACATTGCAAGCTCGCCCGCCTTTTATGATTATTATTTTTAGATGAATGCGTTTTTTTTTTTGTTTTCATAAATTGTGTTCAGTTATTTTCGAGGTCGTGGCATCTTGGGCGCAGAGGCCTCCTCAGGCCGGGGGCCCGTGGCATTTTGCCACTCCTGCCACCCTATAGTTACGCCACTCAGAATCTTTCGCTTATTTGGACCCAAAATTAGCACTCGAAGAAATTACGAACTTTGCTCTCTTGTTACACACATAATTATTATTTCGGACTAGTAGAACGTTCTTGCAATCAGCGCATTCAACCAAACAAACAAACTCCCCAGCTTTATAATTAGTAATGGATGTTTCTTTCAGAGGCTTTTCAATACAACTTTAAAATGCATTTAATCACTATTTGGTCGATTGTCACGGTTTTGACTTTTTTTTAAGATGAATGTCTTTTGTGTTCAATTAGGATTTCGAGCATATGAATGCCAGCGCTGGCCTTGAATGAGGTAGAATCAAAATAAAATTTTCAACCAATTTTTTCAAGCATCGACGGCCGTGGATATATCGTCAATAATGCGCCTTATGTTAATAATTAAGTGAGCAACGTGAAAGATGTCACACTTTACCACACATCCCGCGACATCGTCAATTGTCTGCCGGCAAAACACGGGGTTATTACACGAAATTGCGCCTAATTTCACTTGGCTAACTAAGAAATCAACATAAGCCGGATTATTAATTGACGATATACGGCTGTAGATGCTTGAAAGAGTGGTCAAAAATTTTACTTTTCGATTACCGACCGTACGTGATTTATAGCATTTCAAAGTAGTATGTTACCTCTAAAACGCCCGTGAAACCTTGACAAAATATTTCAGCCAATTTATTTTCATCGTAAATTTATCATAGTTATTTAAGGTTCTGTCTATTACGATTTTATTTAATAGCAGTATTTTAATTATTGGGTATGCCAACAGTATAAATAAAATACATTATGTACTGAGCATATTTTTACTACAAAGAGATCCTTTTCATTACTTGTTTTTTTTCAAGTTTTTCGCTGATACTCTATCTATGCCTCCAGTCATATTAATTTAGGATGATTCACATAATACTGCACTCTTCGTAACTTGTCAAGATTTTACATCTAGTTATTTGATTGAAATATTCTTCGAAAGCTTAGAAAAGCTGTTACAGCAATTCTTTAAAAAGATATGTATTATAGTCGGTGATTTTAATGTAAATATATCTAACAATGATGAAAAGGCGAATAATTTTCTGTCACTGCTGTGTTGTTATAATTTTAGGTGCCTGATAAACTCGACCACATTCGTTCGCAATAGCTCTGAGTCTTGTATAGACAATATTATAACGAACATACCTAACAGCCATTTACATGACATAAGTGTAGATCACAACGGGTTAGCCGATGGTCATGCTGGTCTTTTTTGTACTGTATCTCTCGATGATGATGACTTGCAGAAAAAGCAGTTTCAATACAAGTATGTCGATAAAATCATGTACAGTGAGAGAAACAAGATACTATTTAGAGAAAGGCTATTAGAACAAGAATGGAACACCGGTATTAATACATTTATTAAAAGAATTAAAGAAACGTACTCTGACGTATTCAGAAAGAAAAAAATAAAAAATAACTTAAGTAAAATATCACGTTCTAAATGGCTAACAAAAGGAATTAAAATTAGTAGTAAGAATAAACGTTTTTTAAATACAATTAATAAACAAAAATGTCACAGTTCTATTCTGCTTTATCGAAATAATTATTTAAGACTATATAAAAAGGTAATTAAATGTGCAAAAAGGCTCGATGTAAACAGACAATTAGTTGTAGCTTCAAACTCGTCTAAATTGATTTGGCAGGTAGTAAATAAGCACCGCAATGTCATGAATTATACGGAATTAAATAACATTATTCTCAAAATTGATAATAAAGTTTTCGACAGACCGAGTGATATTGTTAATATATTTTCCAAACAATTTCAAAATGTTGTTATGTTAAATACGTGTGACCAGACTCGTGCCATTTCATACTTAATGGATAGTGTGAAAAGGGTTGAGGAATCTATGCAATTTGAGTCTGTTTCACCTGCAGAAATATACAAAATGATCTCTAAAATGGACTGCAGATCAGCAACTGGGTATGATGAAATATCTTTGACTATAGTCAAAGAAAACATTGATATATTAGCCACTCCATTGGCATCATTTTTCAACCAATGTATAGAGTTGGGTTTATTTCCGGATCAATTTAAGATTGCTCGAGTACTGCCAATTTTCAAGAAAGGTTGTAGAGCCGACTCACGTAACTATAGGCCAATATCAGTATACCGGCTCTATCGAAAGTATTCGAGAAAATAATGAAAGATCGTCTCGTAAAACATCTGTCGGCGCATGGAGTTCTATGCAGCGAACAGTACGGTAACGGATGCTATTGATACCTTGGTGAATGATGTAACATCTTTGATCAATGGCAAGCTGAAGGTAGCGGGTCTGTTCCTGGATCTCAGCTCAGCTTTTGATACCGTGGATCATAACATTCTCCTAACAAAAATGGAATACTATGGAATACGTGGAAATGTTTTAAAACTGTTTCAATCCTATCTGACAAACAGAAAACAGTACGTAGAAATTAGAGCCGTCACGGAGGGGCATGAAAATGTTTATAAATCCAATCACACATCAGTTACACGCGGTGTCCCTCAAGGTTCGGTGGTCGGTCCTATTTTCTTTATATTATTCTTAAATGACCTAGCAGAATTCATAAAAAATCACATACCAGACACAAAACTCGTAATTTTTGCAGATGACACTAATGCCATAGTGGCAGCAGATTCAACGAGAGATTTAGAACTTAAGATCTGCAGACTATTTGACACTTTTGAGAAATGGTTTGGTACTAATAATTTAATTCTAAATACAAACAAAACTAAGTGTTTATTATTTAAATCCACCAGTAGAAATTGCGAAACCATTCAGGTCACATCTGGTGGTTTAAAAGTAGAAGTAGTAAACAGTGTGAAATTTCTTGAAGTCGAAATTGATGCGCTATTGAATTGGAAACGAGAGTTAGCGTCTGTCATAGCCTCTATAAGCTCAGCATGTTATGCCATTCGAAGTCTTCGTGACGAGGTTAGTGTGGCACACCTCAGAACTGTCTACTTCGCCTTAGTAGAGTCCCGACTCAGATACAGCATTCAGTTGTGGGGGAACAGTTACGAATACAATACCAGCTCTGCATTCGTAGCCCAAAAAAGAGCCATACGAACGATCTTAGGTATAAAACAAACAGAGTCTTGCAGACCTCACTTTATTCGCCTAAAGATACTAACGGTTCCCAGCCTTTACATTTTAGTATTATTAACTCATTTAATTAAAAATTTACATAAATATGAAACGGATCAAGACAGGGAAATTAGGCTGCAAACTCGAAGAAAAGATTTAACAAAAAATATACAACCTAAGCTTAATGTAGTACAGCACAGTTCGAGGGTTCAGGGAGTGCACATTTTTAATAAATTACCAATTAGTTTTAAAACAATTCAAGATCCAAACATCTTTAAATCAAAATTAAAATCGTTTCTTTTAAAGAAGTGCTATTACAGCTTGGACGAGTTCTTAAATGACACAAATAAATTAAATTCATGACATAATCTCTTACTACATGACATAAGTAATTAAATTTGTTATTATTATTTTATTGAATTAATTTGTGATTGTATTTTATTTAAGTTTATAAAATTTATTTATTCATGACATTGCTACCTCTCTCTCTTGTAATATGCAATAATAATTTTAATTTAGATTTTCTCATACTATTTCTAATTTCTTTGACTTCTTTTCGATTTTAAGTATGACTTATTTATTTTCAGTAGGCCTAAAAATATTATTTTATTCATATGAACTGTATAGGTGAATTTTGTGTAATTTTTTCTTGTGTAAATTTAGTTGTATTAATCGTGTTAATGTGTGTAAATGTATTTAAGTAAAATATTATGTTTCAACACCGATGTAAAATTTGGTTATGAATAAATGAAATTGAATTGATTATATTTTTTCATAATTTGTCGTATGCTATAAAAATTATACGGCATACATCAAACTATACATTTTCAGGATTTGATGGTTTTGCGTTATGATGGGCTTCCCGTGAAATAGGAGACCAGCTTTATACTGGAAATGTATAGGTTGAAAGGTAGCCTTGTGTACACAAACAACGCTTTATAAACAAAATTGCAGACAAGCACTAATAACATAACATTACATCTCGCCTAATTACCCAATGGGTTATGTTTAGGTCCCATGGGATAGGGCGTGAACCTATCGCCATACACCGGGCACAATACCCACTCCGTGCTGCTCTATTGAATTTCCTGACGGAAAGTTCAGTAAAAACATTTTGCCCGACCCGGGCATCAAACCCCCGAGACCTCACGGTAAGGATACACTAACCACTAGACCATCGAGGCAGTAATTTGGGTAGTTTTTCACACTGCACGATCAAAGCACGTATTCTATTTGACCATAGCTGCAATAAATATAGTGAACAGTTCTATAAAACACATCGCGTGTCAACGGACAGCGAACCGATGCAATGTTTAACCTTTGTTTACAGGCACATGTAATCCCAAATAGAACACGTGCTTTTTTTCTCGGCGTCATCAAACCCCTCTTATAATACAAAATAGACTTTACACCCTACAGATTAAGGTATATATTCAATATCTATGGGCATTTAGGGGTCGCTTAAGCCAAGGGCTCAGTTTCCAGCGTGACGCGGATGAGCGCGATTTTAATTAAATAAAGGCGAAATGTGTAACAAGTTTTCTCTGAGCTGATGACTTCGGCACTATGGATTAGTGGCTATTTACATAATAATTTAGCAGCTCTATATTTTTTAAGCTGTGCAAATGTCAGAACACAATCATCATCAAATGTCATTAAATGATCATTACGACAACTTGAGTATTATTATGAGCGGAGCGAGTGATGCTTTGTCTATGATTATTATGACTACAAATCCGAACCATTTTGTTATTTACGTTGTAATCATTGACGTATAAAGTAAGGACACGGCTAACGCGCGATAAATGAACTGAACCTTTTTGGAGTCAATCAGACTACAAAAAGCGCGTAGTGAAATTGTCTGTGGTTGGCTGCCTCCGTGAGCGGTCAAACACGACAAAATGCCTAATTGTGCACTGAAAAGTTGTACGAACTACCAAATTAAACATAACAAAAAAGATTATGGTATTACATATCACCGGTAAGTCACAAATATCTTATTATATCCACCTCTTTACATTATTTTATCAATTTTATTTGCTAAAATTTTTCGTTCCGACGCCATATTCCTTAATCGTGAATATCCGCGTGACATGACTTACTGCGCTTAGTTGAACTATGCCGCGGGCGTTCAAGAGAATATTTTTGGTAATTTAAAAAAGTATTTGTTATGAATTGTCACATGGTAGTTCAATGCAGATGGCGTTACTGATCCTGCTATTCATAATGTCAAATTTGAAGGGCAATTTGTTCGGACAAGCCATTTCTATAGTATATATTTCTATGGTTGTAATAGAAATTACTGGGAAAGTAACAGCACTGCATGCATAAGAAACTAATTTGCTGCAAATAAACGTGAAAACAAGCTGCGCAGTTTACCGTTAAACTGCAGCTTGTGAACATAAACAAAATATTAAAATCAGAAAGAAAAAGCGAGGTAGGTATTTGATCGTAAAGCGTCATGCAAACTGGATAATAAAAGAGCTCTACCAACATGAAAATTCTCATAAAATTTATGAAATTTTCAGAATAAAACAAAGTTACAATCAACCGTGGTTTCTTTTATTTAGCTCCTCAAATGATTATATTATATTTCTAAATTAAATCGCTTGCAAACTCAAATTAGTTCCAGACGCTTAATCACAGCTATCAAAAATGTATCCATTTCTTTCAAGTTAAACAGATATTCAACTCAAAGAAGTTAAGTCTGACGCTTAAGCTCGCATAAAAGGCGTTCAGTGAATCACATAACATTTAAAAGGGAGATTTAACTTCAAACATGAAGCGAGGGGCTCGTCGAATTGAAAGCAAACAAAACATGTTTTTCAAAAAGGTAGTTGATACAAAAAGTCCGTATTTGTTATTTATAACCTGCGGCGGTCGACGTCAATTATTTCACTATTAATTTGGTGTTTTTGAAAATAACCGTCGGTAATTAATGTTTTTCTGTTATATTAAACTGGATCAATTTTGCCTCTGCTGACTGGTAAGCTGAATTTACATAAGTGGTGTGGTGGAATGGTACAGAAATGAATTCTGTGAATTTTGAAGTTTGCATGAAACAAACTTGTGTTAATTGGTGTACTAGATATACCAAGTTAAGCGGAGAAAATATTTATTTTACATGCATATTCTCAAACTAAATGAACTTGTATATTTGGCTAGACATGCATGACTTCAATCGACTCGGCACGATATAAAATTATCATGGCCAGGCCAAAAGTATCAATGTGCAAGCGCCCTGTACGACATGCAAGCGAGTATAGAATATAATAAATAATGCCATTCTCACCAGCTTTTCTCAGGAGCTGGTACTTAGATTGATTTTAATTTGATTCGAAACTGTTGTTAATCTAAGCCCCGGTTATTCAAATCACTGTAATAAGTATAATTTAGTTTTACTTATAGTTTATTTTTATAATGTTTTGACGTGTTCAAGCGCCCCCTGGGGCCTATGAAAATAAATTATTTGTATCTTTAAACTTGAATCTGAATCTCAAAACCTTCTACTGTGTAGTATATATACTAGATGTATGAAAACACAGTAAATTTAATGATATTCGTGATAACGTTTCGACGTAGATATTCAATGACAAAAAAACGATCATGCAAATGCATGCATTTGGATAGTTGGACAAATAAATGTTTTACGTTTTTACCCAGTTTTTTAATTTTCACATTCTATTCCGTATTGTAGCAGATTGTATTATAATTTAGTTAGCTAAGTTTTATTTTAATTTTATTTTTTTTTGTATTTTGATGTTTGTTTTGACGTGTTTAAGCACCCCTTGGGGCCCATGGAAATAAATGATTTGTTTTGATTTGAATTGATTTGATCGCTACGCTACGATATTGATTTCTTTCAAACATCTTAATAAACATTAATTAGTAAAATTCATCATAATGTATGAATATCGATTACCTGATGCTAGAAAAGTCAAAACCATCAGCAAAGATTGATTTATTTTTGGAGAAGTTGATAAATATGGGACCAGTCTTGTACCTCCTTAATAATCCTACCTAATTGTGCTAATTTTGTGAGCATTAATCTAATTCGTTATATTAAGTAGTAGCTGCTCCCGCGATTTGATCCGCATTAAACCTAGCTGCGCTGCTGGCATGGAGTTTAGCGTAATGTTAAATATTAAAAAATATTTATTGATAGTTAGACTATCAAACACTTAAATAATTATTAAAATCCAGTCAGTATTGCCCGAAATTATCGCTAACAAACAAACAAAATTACTTTCTCACACGGTTACGTCTGCGTGGTAGGTACACCAATATAGCCTATATTATGCGCCATATAGTCAGTTTTCTGCACCTAATTTTATCAAAATTGATACAAACAAACAGACAGACAGACAGACGGACAAGCAGACAAAAATTCTAAAACTGTATTTTAGGCATTGGTATCGTGCAAATAGCTAAATCAACTGAAAAAACTAACGCTTCAGTTTTATTAATTTGTTTTACCTACTCAATCACAAAAAAAAAACATTGAACTGGTACAGAACAGTACAGTAATATCGACACCGTTATTACCGTAGTTTCATTTATGAAGTAGTGGATATGTGCTAACATTTTATAAGGACTTTTCTGCGACCTAGTTTGCTTGGTATAAATTATAAAAGGAGCACGTAGAAGTGTTATGCTTTCGCGTTGCATCGCAGTGGCAGTGTACCTGTGTATGGGTGAAAAGTGTACGTGTGTAAGGAAGAACGCGTGTAGGTGTATAAAAGTATTTGTTGGGAAGTAACGCGCAGCAATATTGCTGAGCAGATGGGTTGATATCTATGATGTAGCTGCGGTACGTTAGTGCCAGTAAATGGCGAGATACGGTTGATAGCATAGTGATGTGCTCAAGAAACAGAAATTTTATTTATATCTATACTTATAATAAATCTGTAGAAGTAAAATTCTGTACATTGAAAATATCAAAAAAATAAATGGCAGGCGTGTTACTAGACCGACACCGAACCCAAAAATGTGATTAAAATAATTTTTGTCTGTCTCTCTGTCTATTTGTTCAGGCATCACGCAAAAACTACCGGTTCGATTACGATGAAACTTGGTATAATTATTATTTAATATCCTGGGCACCACACTGGGTACTTTTTATCGCGGTAAAAGTATGCACAATAAAAACAAACTTATATTTGTGGTTTGATCCCTAGACCCGATTACTGTACTAACCGCAAAAAATAAGTTTGTCGTAGGTTACGTCACGGTCTTTGGATATTTACCATTACGCCACGGGAGCGGAGCAGTAAGGTTTAACGCGGGTCATAGCAGCTATTATTTAATACAACGAATTCCACGGACAAAGTCGCGGGCAAAAGCTAGTGTATATACGTAAAGATTCAAGATTCAAGATTCATTTATTCGCAGGAATATGATACAGTAGATGGTATACATGTAAATGGTATGATGGTAAAAAGATATTATGATTTGCTTATAAAAGCGAATTTTCCATTTACATAAATAGTTTAGCGTTTTCATTGAGCACTCAACTCAAGTGAAGTGTTGGTGCTATACACCTCTGCCACACTCCGCTGGTTAATATAGGCATGATTTTATGTTACCCAAAAGCGTATGGGTGCGTGCCAGGTTTCACATTTAATTTAATAATATATTTGTCATTAATAGAAAATAGTATTTAATTTTGTTAATTTTGAAAATGAGTTTTGTTAATGTTATTTTATTTTTTATTTTATTTTATTTAGTACAAAAGGAACAGCAAACAGCTACAATATAAAACTTAAAAATACGATACAAACTTATAAAGAGAATTAACAATATTGCAGCCCACGACGCTATTCACATATTAACTATAGGATATTAATAATAAGAAACCAAGCACTAGGCTTTAAAAGAAAATAAACTTATTCTAAGAATACTCCAACCAGCCCATAAAATACTTAGTAAAAAGCAAAAGTTACAAAAAAAAATCCAATGTTACAAAAAAAAATCTAATTAATTTGTCACATGACATCCCTACAAAAGTTAGTTTGATAGTACCGTAAGAACTAGACTCTTAAACTTATGAGGAGAACAGTTGAATACATCGATGTGTTCAAACCTGTCATTGTATGCATCCACCATTCTACGAATAGGAGCGCGTAGGCCAGAATTGGACTGGCACAATCCCACTGCAAATAGTCTGCCTGCCCTGACTTGTCTCTTGTGAACGGTTCTCGGTACTGCATAACATATCATGTTTGACACATCGATGCAGTCAAATTTATTATTCACAATATTATAAAGAGTCACAGCCTCCAGATAAATTCGCCGATTTTCTAGAGTTGTGAGCTTGTATTTGCCGAGTAATTCGCTATAAGATAAATAATAACCGTGGCATCTATAATGCACGGTACGCAGAAATTTATATTGGACCGACTCAATCATCTCGATGTATTTTTTATAAAATGGATTCCAAACGCACACAGAATATTCCAGTTGAGATCTGACGAGAGACTTAAACAGATAAATATAAGATGATGGCTTTTTAAAGTCTATTGTCGATCTCATAACAAATCCATATAACTGGTAAGCTTTATTAACAATCTTATCAATATGTTGGTCGAGGCAGAGCTTAGCGTCAAGAACAATGCCGAGGTCACGGATTGAACTTACTTTAGTCAACGGGGCATGGCACAGTGTATATGTATAATTATGGACATTTTTATTTTTAGTAAATGTAATAGCGTTACACTTGGGTAAACTGAGTTGTAACTTATTTGTTTGGCAATACTTAGACAGTCTGTCAAGGTCCTCCTGAAATAAGAGGCAATCGTTCAAATCTGAGATAGTGCGATACACTTTTAGGTCGTCGGCATAAAGTAGAAATTTTGTATTGTAAAAGCATTGGTTTATGTCATTTATGTATAAATTGAACAAAAGCGGGCCGAGAATCGATCCCTGAGGCACCCCAGATGTTACAAATGCAATATTTGAACGAAAGCCGTTTACAACAACCCTTTGGCTGCGGTTAGTAATGTAAGAAACGAACCATCTAAGTAGATTGCCTCGGATGCCGTTATACGCAATTTTGTTTAATAGAATTTCGTGGTCTACCTTGTCGAAAGCCTTGCAGAAATCCGTGTACACTGCATCCACTTGAGTGCGGGTATCAACACTATTAAATAAATAACTAGAAAACAACAATAGATTAGTGTTTGTTGACCGCCGCTTAACAAAGCCATGTTGTTGTTGTAAAATTATGTTATGGAGTACAGGGTATACTTCGTTGTGTACGAGACGTTCAAAGAGTTTCGACAAAGCAGACAAGATCGAAATCGGTCGATAATGCTCCACGCTGCGCTTGGAACCACTTTTGTGAATGGGCACAATATACGCATGTTTCCATAATTTGGGGAAGACACCCTCGATGAGGCATTTATTATAAATTATGTGTAGTGGCTTGCAAATAGAGGTCGCAGTGTTTTTGAGAAAATAAGCAGAGAGTCCATCTGGCCCAGGACCTTTAGAAGCATCCAAATTTTTTAGCTGTGTCATTATTTTATCTTCGCTTAAACTTATGGTGGAAATGTTAATGTTATGCTTTATTATTGTATAGGTTTAGTTGTAGTTGTTTCATATTAATATAATTTAGTTGTTTATCCATAAATATATTGTTGATTGTGACACAAAAATTGTAAATGTAATTATTAGATATTTTTATTTATTTATTTATTTTTTCTGTTGTCACACTGCTTTCTATTCATTCTCTGGGCTAATCAGAATTATCAGCGCTGCGGTGCTTTTTGGCGCTGCAGTATTGTGCTGAGATGCGTACCATTTCTGGCATTAAGAATGATTTATGAAATTATTTAGTTTAAGACGCTTTTTATGTATTTTATTTTTATATGCCAGAATAAATGATTTTTCTTTCTTTCTTTCTTTATATCAACTGAAGTGCTTAGTGTGCTGAATCATTTTGTAGACTTACGGTGTAACAATCTTTAAAGACATGTTTTTACGCTGATGATGAGGTATCCAGCAATCTTGTTTGCTACTCATTTAATTATGTAAATCATATGATGGAAATCATTTACCGTTTCTAAAAGTGAAACATTTGTCTGTGTCTTTAAAAAGCATTCAACCGAGAATGAACTAAATACTTATTCTCCCAATGCCTACCTACCTAGACTTCAAAATAAATTACAAGACCTTCCAACTTCGCTACTTGAAACAAAGAAAACTTGTCTTGTATATCGATAGTCCACCTACTCTGGTCCGGCAACCATACCCTGTACTCTGAGGGAGTGGGTGGCTTTGGGTGTGGGTGGTCCTTGGGTGTGGGTCATGATTAATGACCCAATAATCCGGCCTCGCCGCGCTGCCTCTGCAGCCTTCACGAAGCCGAATTGGTGAACGGTCAAAAGGTTTATTGACTGAACGGCATGGCCAAGACGCTTACATTACTAACGAGTGTGTTAAGTAAGTCGTAAACTAAGTCTTTATTGTTCTTAAAATAAAAAGAAAATGCTAATTCACAAACCAATTTTCTTTACAACTTATTCGAGCAGTACCTATATGATACGTTTGATACTTCTGATAATACATTCTACGTTATACCGTGAGGATTGTAGGTATTTATTTATTTAAGATATGGGAAACTTTTAGCTGTATATAATGTACAGTAATGACAGTTTAATGTCAGTGAGCCAATTACAGTTTATTACTAATAGTTACATGCATATAAAAAAAAAGTTTAACCAATGTGTTGTGCACCACAACTAATTTGTACTACTTATAACGTTTGAAAATAATTCTATTAATTAAAAAAAATAGTAAAACACTGATAAAACGTTGATACGGGCGGCACTGAAAATTTCGGGAATCAAGGAAGTTACACAACATATTATTTTAAAATGTATTTATTGCTTTTCGAAGTATTCTCCGCGAAATTTGACACATTTTTCCATACGATGGAACCAATCATTGAAGCAACCATTCCATTCGGAAGTTGGGGTCTCCAAAATGGCCGTTTTGTAGGCGTCCACAGCTTCTTCAGGTGATGAAAATGTCTCACCACGCAATTTATTCTTTATTTTAGGGAAAGTATAGAAATCATTAGGGCTCAGGTCGGGGCTGTACGGCGGATGGTCTAATAATTCTATGTTTTCTTGCTCTAAAAACTCTTTTGTTCTGTGCACGGTGTGAGAACTCGCATTGTCGTGGTGGAGGAAGATGCGGCGGTTGCAGTTCTCTTTACGGAGTTCAGAAACGACCTGTGGCAAAACAAATGCTAGCATACCATTCTGCATTAACTGTTCTTTGTCCCTCAAGAGGAATAGTCGCAACATGTCCGGTTTTGGAGACAAACGTGGCCACCATTTTTTTTGCAACACTCCGTGAACGAACAACTTTTGTTGGCTTTAACTCATTTTCGAACACCCAAACCCGTGACTGGTTTTTTGTTTCGGGTTCGTACGCGTATATCCAGGATTCTTCACCTGATACGATGTTGTAAATAGCATTTGAGGATCCTGCGTGGAATCTTTCGAGAGTTCTGACGCACCAAGTAACGCGAGCCGCTTTTTGGCTTCACAGAGCGAATGCGGTATCCATCGGGAAAACAACTTTTTTACACCTAATTGTTCATGCAAGACTATTTGTATTTGACTCATGCCAATGTCTAAAGTTGCCTGAATTTCGCGGTATGTCACATGTCGATCTTCCTCAATCAGCTTACGCACAGCATCAACGTTTTCTTGGATGACTGCAGTTTTTGGACGACCTTGACGGGGATCATCACTGAGCTTGACACGTCCACGTTGAAATTCAGCAAACCAGCGATAAATTGTGGTTTTGGATGGGGCTTCATCACCAAATGCAGAAATCATCCGGTTAACACACTGTTTTTGTGTTAAACCACTTCGAAAGTCATAATAAATCATCGCTCTTTAATTTTCTCGAGTCAATTCCATTTTCTCAACGACTAAACAAGTTTGACATAACTTTGTGACAAGACCGAGAATCTTTTTTTTAAATAAATAAATGGTATTCGATTTTTAAAACCTAGGAGTTTTTAATTAAAAAGATTTTAATATGAAAGGAACAGTGGAAATATTTCATTCCCGATACTTTTAGTGCAGCCTATGTATTGAATGGATCTATGTTGTGATTTTTAGTTAATTAATTTGGTAAAATATTATCACATTCCATAACATAATAATATATGAATATCACAAAATAATCTAATACAAACTAAATTAATTAATTATCTTAATATCTGTTTCGATGGTCTAGTGGTTAGCGTATGTACATCTCACCGTGTCTTGGGTTCGATTCCCGGGTCAGGCAAAGTGATATTTGTGAACTTTGACAATAGCAGCACGGAGTTGGATTTGTGCCTGGTAGATGGCGATAGGCTCACCCCCTATCCCATGGGATCTTAACATAACAGGTGAAGTGTGGGTGTAGTACACCTCTGCCACACCCTTCTGGGTAATATAGGCGTGATGTTATGTTATTGTAATTACTTCATATGAACACGTGAAATATCAATTGCCTTACGAATGTAATCTCAAGTCATTAAAGGAAGATGACTTGCAAAGGTAGTTAGACGAAGGCCCTCTCATCGCTCACCGATCGGATGAAGCAGGAGCAAGATGTTAAACACCAAAAGAATATAACATCGCAATATCTGATACAATCAATTAAGGTCAAGTTTTGAGAAAATAATAATGCCATTAAAACAAAAAAATGTGGATATGTTCACGATTTTACCTAAACCACCTATATAATTTCATATAAGAGGAATTGGATGAATTAAATGTGTTTATTTTATAACATTAAACTTTTTAGTCTAACTTACAAACTTCACCATCTTAGATTGAATGTTGACAGCTCACCGTCAAAACAAATGTCTGCTTAGATAATTATAATACCACCAAAATATTCCACATCCATTCACGTATCTTATGTGAAGTAATAATATCTTGTCGATCGTAAACTCAATCCATTAAAGGAGCATGACTTGCAAAGGTGGGCTTCTCTGATCGCGGTGCTGCGGATCAAGATGTTAAACACCCGCTTTTTGCATTATAGGCTTTGGCGTAATAGATTTGTTGGGGACTAAGGATCAAGAGATCTTTTTTACGTCGAAGTAGAAAAACTGATTGTAAAATTATGTGATGATTCAATACACTATTAATCAAAGTTGTCTAAAGGTAAGAACAAAGGAAGTTATGAGCTTTACCTTCCTTTGATGTGTTAAAAATATACGCAGATCTGATTATTCTGTAATTGAAAAGAACGGACAAACAAAGAACTCAAGTAAAACATAAGCAGCTCCTCGTGTAGCTGTAGGTATATCTTTTATTCGCCGCAAATGTTATTGGCTCCATAGCTGCGCATCAAAATCATCGTGTGGAAAATATCCGAGGAGAGAGCGACCCCGTGTCCCGACATTCGTTCCGACGTTAATTCCAGCCGCATTTGTTCCATTACATTTCCGACACAAAGTAGATACGCGTTTGCCGAATTGACTAGGTGGATGCGACCAGGCGAACCGTACGCAAGCAGGACGGGGCGAGCCGGCTCTGCTGCCAGACAGGGAGGGACGATCAAAAGTGAGAAAGATGTATTCAGAAGTGAAATAGTCTGCTGGCTGAGCACATCATCATTAACGAGCCAGAGAGGGCGGAGGGCAGCGAAGAGGCAGAGGGGGCGCGTCAGGTGGGCGATGTCCCACGCTCCACCACACCTGCGCGCGAAATTGCTCCTTACCGCAATCGCCTCAGGGAACTTATCCGTGTAAAGCTACCGAGCTCCGACTACCGACCTCAGGGAATATTTTCGAGTGCACCGACATAAATATGAGAAATATCCAGGTTTTTATTCACCTTCCACCCCGCGGGGCCGGGCCCGGACAAACATCTCATATAATAGATGTCCAACAATGTCGACATGACAACGGGTTTTCTCACACACGTTTAGTTTTGCTTTTGTTTTTATCATGACACCTGTCAATACATATGTAAGGAAAGGAAAAAAATACAAATATTATATTTATTGAAATAAACTTTGATAAAATATCAAATTAAGTAAGAGTTTCAAGTTAAGTAAGGGGAAGTCAGTAGTAATCTAGGCCATCTAGATATCATCGTCTGAAAAAAACTTAATATATTTACTTAATCCCTTAACAAATCGTTTCAAGTGAAGTGAATTTAAGTAATTTCTCGGCAAGTGATAGGAGACAAAGGGAACAACAAAATGGTATTTTTCATAAAGTTGATGCAAAGTTAGCAGTGCGGTTTTTGAACGTCGAGCCTGTTCAGAACTGAACAAGTTGGGAGTGCACCGCATCGCTTTATTTTACTGCTATAAATAACTTTGTTCTACTGCATACAGTTTACTGATGGACTAAAAACTTTCTTTTCATGTCGCTTTATAAAAGTTTAGCTGAAAAAGCGGTCATAGCATGCCAACATTGTCATAGTTAGTAACTGAAATAACGCTTTAAAAGCTTAGGCATAAGCTTTTAAAATAAAGCGCAACTAAAATGCTATTAACAAATTCAATCAATTCCCAATAATATCTAATAATTTGGGATAAACCAAACTTAATTTAACTACAAAAACAATCATCAATAAAGCCGACTAATCCACTCGTGTGTAATGCAATTACCGCACCCACCGAACGCGAAAATTAATTAAGAATCACGTAAACGAACAAAAAATAACCCTAAACCAGATGCAACAGATTATCCCATTAAAACATTTTAGTTCATTCGATATGACAGTGCAATAATTTGTTCACGCACAACATTAAAATGAAATTAGACGGGCGAGATTCACCCCTTGGGGATGAACGAGGGTTGAATCACTTGCTTTGTCAAAATATAGGCAATATTTTAGTTGTTCGGGAGGACAGGGATGGACAGGCAAACACGGAAGCGGTGAATAAATCACATAATCGGATCGAAAGCTGCCGGCCTTTATGCCGGCGATCCCTTGGCGGTGCCTATCATTAGGATGGGTTACTCGATTGCATCTGACTCGTAACTGTAGATAGGTAAGATGTTTTTATAAGTAATTATTGTAACGACATGTTTTTGAGAGGTAGAGCTTTTCAGAACAAACAGTGCCTACCCCATTTAAATTAAGAAAGGCTTTAAGTACAGGTTAAAAAACGGTACCCTTTATCACGGGTAAAACTGCGGCGATTGGCTAGTACTTGACATGTATAAGTGTAAATTTTTAGTTTCGCAGGTAATTTTCTTTACATTCGAACAAAAGATGCAAACTTTACAACCAAATTAAAGTGCAATAAATACAAACAGAAGTAGCCATTACAATACAATGGCATCCCTTCGCTCTCTCCCCTAGCCCGGGTGTGGTCACGCCACGCTACTGCAATAGGTGTTGAACTCTAACACGTGTTCCCGATCCTTACACCGAGCGATTACTCGATTCGATACGCTCTCGATACAAAGGGTCCATCGGTAAATATTCATCACGATGAATATTAAGTGCAATAAAACTATTACCTGATCATATTTGTGATTAATCGAGGGGGAGCGTTTAGATGAACAGGAAATTAAATTAAGTGTGATAAATTTTCAAGTAGAAATAGTTTTTTATACTTAAAATTAAATCGTATTTTAATTAGTCTTAGGTTTGTAAGCATGTTTTGCGAGTTGTCGAAAATACCAAAATCACATCAGAATTGTGGGTTTTTTGCCTCGGTTGACTAAACTTACCTATGTTTTTATTAGTACAACTTTTGTTAATATTACTTCGTCTGTTTCTAATGGATGTAATGTTTTGTATACAAGGCTCTGATTTTCATTTCATGTTCAAAATGTTATCTTACTAATATTAAATCAACAAAGGAACCGGCCCATAAACCTATCTCCCCGTAACAATGTAACGTAAGAAATATAAATCAGGTCTTATTTTAACCCGGGAGTAAAATAAAGATACTCGAGGCAAAGAGATACGTTTCAATTCGTTACCGGCATTTAAATTCTCTTTTTAACACAAAAGGACTTCAAAAAGGTAAGCTTGTCGGAGAATCAAAATCTAGCGCGCGAACCGTTAAATTAAAAATAAATATTGCGAAACGTCAGCATGTTACGGGTACTGGAATATCCAGGGAAAAATCGAAAAACGTTAGGATGTCCGCTGCCGATGTGGGTTCGAGCGAGGGTGGGTACTGTAAGGTGAATCTTTTTGTGAAGTGGAGAGAATTAATTTAACCCGCTGCGGGGTAACACGACATGGCGGTAATTGAAAAGTTTGCCCCTTGTCGAGCCGCCGACGACGCCGCGACGCCAGGGCGACGCCGACGGCGGTGCGTCTTCGCGACACTCGCGCTTTATAACAGTATGCTAATTGATATTTAAAATATCATTATTTTATTATATTTTTTCGTTGAGCTTTGTTTTGCGTCTTATAAAACTTTGGTCATTATGTATCTTACCAGTATAATGCGTAGATAAAATCTTATCGCAATAATGGTTGATTCGACAATTCTTATTTATTATTATTCAGAATACGGGTTACTCAAGTTATTTTAGCCGGGATATACAGACTAGTTTCGAATCTATTACGTATATTCATCAACTGGGCGATTAATCTACGTTTACGATTCACCTCACGTCGGTTTTAATAATTCTTATTTACAGACTAGTTGTTGACTTTTGCGGGTACCTACGAGTCTTTTACCATCATCTGTAATAATTATCATACATCTTCATTTAAATATATTTGAAAAAAGTGCGGTATTTTCTCAGATCATACAATGAAATGCTAACTGACATCTACTTATTTATTGGTGTTGGTTAAAAATTGTTACAGACCTAGAGACGATATTCGATATCTGAAGACAACTGATTAACTTCTTTAAAGTTCATCCAAGAGAAAAGCTTTTAGAAATCAACCCTTTAACTTTTTCAGCGAGTATTAAAAAGTATTGATAACTTCGGAGAGAAAGGATGGCTTGCTCGCGCTCTGATCGATTTTAAATTAATTTTATGAAGTTAAATTGGGGATTATGTTTATTTGATCACGGGAAAGGGAGCGGCCGCTTGGATATACTCTGTATTCTGTCTAAAAATAACCTAAGCAAATAAGATTTAAACCGTTCTTTGTGAAGAGTTATTCAAATGGCTATAGATAAAATCATATCTACAATATTAATTTTGGAGGTAATTTTATAAATGATTACTTGTTGTTTTACAGACTCCGAAATAACAGAACGTGGCGAAATTAATCATATTCGTATGTGCGACGGTATTTAATTTCTCTTTTATATGAAGATACTTCAGAGATAGGTGTGTATCTAGATCTGATACATTTAATTGTAAATGTATTACGTTATAATATCCAGGTAGGTAGGTTGATTTGGACGTAGATAAGTAAAAAGTACTTACCTAATCCACACTTTGGCTAAAATTGAGTGAAGAATACCATCTTCTAATTGATTTATATATAGCATTTAGCCATGCTTTGCAACCAAATACAAAGAGTAGTCGAAAAAAATTTGGCTACCTACTAATATATAGGTAAGTATAAATGATGACGCGTGACGTCCGGAAAGAGGTCCGAAAGCTAAGGTAATTGAGTGATAAAGCAGATAGGCCAGAATCCTATAGTCGCGTGTTCAAACCCCGCATCAAATCCAAAAAAAAATCGACTGTTTTTACTATAAGAATACCATCGTACGTACTCCTGAGGGTAAAAACTATAATGTGGTGAAAACCCTAGTTTGAAAATGTACAAGGCAACTAGATTTTCTCAATCTTCTTCTTCGTCGTGTCGATGGCTGAGTCAAATTTTATTTTGATTTGCCATCGTGGTGAAAGGATTAGCCAATTCGCTTTGAAGAACTCGCGAATTGCCCAGGGTGCGCTGGACGTAAGGAATCGTTGTGTACGTCACTCAGGGAAGCTCCTTTCATGTATTTTCTCAATACCTCGACTCAACCCACTCTATGAAAAGTGTCTGCTGAACAAACTCAGGCTATTTGAATTATTTCTTAGTAGTTGTATTACTATTGAGCATGTTAACGAAGTCAATAAACCAGAATAAACAATTTGGGTCCTTTCTAAGAATTGGTTTCAATTATAAATTATAATTTTTACAAATATATCAAACGACTTGAACATTTTGGATTGTTTCTGTGTCAACAAAGTTTTCTCAACGTTTAGGAGTAATTCTTTAAATATTAACGTTAAGGCCGTTTATTGTATTCTTTCAAGTTATACACAGATGAGGCGAGATGAGTATTACTTAAATTTTAGTGCATTTTTTGGAATTGAAGTCGGTTTTATTTGAAAATTATTATTTGAAAATAAATTCGTAAAAATTACAAATAATACTTAGTTTTATAACAATTGCAGCTTAAACTTTTAACTCAATAGTGACTTTAGGTGTTTTGAGTCCTTTCTACTTAATTACGTTTTAATATTTGTTTTGAAGATGTTCGTCGGCTACCACTTACTATCAAACAAACCACATACACATTCATCTATCTGTAGTAATCAATACAAATACCTAAGTAAAATTGAAGTGTCTGTTTTTAATGTCAAAATAACAATGTTAATATAGTTATTTGCACGAAGTCTATGCCTAAAACACAGTTTTTATTTATTTTTTCTGTCCGTGGGTTTGTATCGGCTAATCTTCTTAACGGCTAAACAGATTTTAGTAAAATTTTATATTCAGGTAAGTGACTACAAGGCGTGTATCATAGGTTATTTTTATTGATACAGACGCAGACGAAACCGCGGGAGAAAGTTAGTTAGTTTGTTTGTTAGCGCTAATCTCGGCAACTAATGATCGGATTGTAATAATTATTTTTGTGTTTGATAGTTTAACTATCCAATAAGATTTTTTGATATTTTACATTACGCTGAACTCTATGGAAACGGGGCTGTAACATTTAACGTGGATCAAAGCGCGGCAGCAGCTACTACTTAATATGACGAACTCCACGCGGACGAAGTCGCAGGTAAAAGCTAGTCTACAATATAATATTATAAAGAGGCAGCATTTTTAGGGTTCCGTAGCCGAATGGCAAAAAACGGAACCCTTATAAATTCGTCATGTCTGTCTGTCTGTCCTTCCGTCCGTCCGTATGTCACAGCCACTTTATTCCGAAACTATTAGGACTACACAATTGAAACTAAGTAGGTAGATGTATTCTGTTAACCACTTTACGATTTTTACACAAAAAATAAAAAAAATAATAATAGAGGGGGGCTCCCCATACATTGAACTGAAACAATTTTTTTTTTTTCATTCCACCTATACGTGTGGGATCTATAGATAGGTCTATTGTAATCTGGCTATTTGTAATCGGTACGTTTATTTATTTATTTAAGTTTATTTACGGAACCCTATTGCGCGTGGCCGGTTTTTATGTTTAATAAACTCTGAATCTGCTGGACCGATCTAGAAGAAAAATTGTTGTTGAGATAATTCGAAACCCCAGAAATAACATAAGTTACTTTTTATTGACGTACCTCCAAGGCAGAGCCGCGCACGCGAATCAAGATACACAAACCTAAAATATACATAATTATGTTATCCCCTGTTAATTTATGTCGAAAGATGTAATAAAATGAATAATTAGATGTAAAGATACATTTTTACATCATATAGCTGCTGGTTGTAAACTGGTTGTAAACTTTTTTTTTTTTTTTTAAGCTTACTAGTAATTTGCAAATACAAATTACTAGTGTTCTTGTTAACCCCCTCCAGCTAAGCTTAATTTGCTTGTGATTAGGAGGAAGTTCACGTCCGTGGTGGCCAGGATTCGAACCCACGACCTCTCGATCGTAAGACCGATGCCTTATCCATTGCACCACGGCCGCTTTAAGTATTACTGACACAATTCAAGAAGGGACACCTTTTACCTTCAAACCCTGACGTGGTAAGGTCTCGCATATATGTCGTAAGCTATGTATGCCCAGTCTAGTTAGGGACGGAGGTAGCCGGGTGTGTTGACGCATTGGCTAACATCGATTCGGTATGTTTGCCGACGATATTGAAGTTAGCTGATTGGCTCCCTGGCTGTGGGACTTGGCAAACTTAATGATTTGCTTCCACAGAAACGTGACCTTTTTGTGTGACGACCAAATTTCTAACGCAAACATGCTACTGGAAATTGCTTGCTCGTATTTAAAAATATAGAAACTTAAATTGATGGGTGTCCTCATAAATATATGAGAAGTTTATGAATATTTTAAAAGCTCCATCGATCATTATAAGAAATTCACAATGTTAGTTTTACGATAAAAAACAAAGGTCTCGAAAAGATTTAACTGCAACCACATTTGTAATAATTTAGAGGATGTACACACGTTTTTATGATTATTTATTTATTTTAACTTCATATGCAGAATTTGTATACACGGTGGACTTGAAGGCGTATCCACTGGTGGCAATTGTGCAGTGGAAAAGTGGAAATTCATTAATCCGCTTTTTTATGAGTGTCATTAATCCGCTTATCGACAGTGGCAAATGTTGCTTAACTTGATAACGGATGTAGCTGTAACTTAGCTACAAGTTCGCCAATGTTCAACAGCGTAGATGTCTCCACGAGTAAAGTGAAACCAAAGTGTTTAATTAATAATATGTGAAGCTGCAGGATTGATTCAACACTCGTTCTGGTGACTGGTTCATGAATGTATTCATTGTCCTGTGGTTGTGGCCGGCAAGCGATGCAGTCCTAGCTCTGCCATCTTAATGTATTTCGGTTTCTGAATATGCACCATCGTGATAGAGAGAAACAAGTGAAGTTTACATTTGTTTCTCTCTATCTCAAAAAATCAACAATCAAAACCAAAAACTTAAATATATTTAAAAATAAAAGAATAAAACAGAAAAATGTCTCGCAGTTCCTCTTGTCCTGCAAGAGAAAGAAGATAGAGGTTTAAAAAAAAAATGTATTTCGGGGTTTTCTGTACTGTATTTAAAATTTTCATTTTCTTTTAAGAACAAAATGTACTTTGGTACCGAAAATTATGGGTAAAATGTTCCAACTTTGTTTATACGTAGGTAATGTTCCAAGACTAATACGAAACAAAAGTGCATAGCATATATCGCTCGATGTGAAGTTGTAGGGTAGATTCAACAGTCGTTGCTCTTGACTGATTAATGAATCAATTCATTATTCTGTGGTTGTGGCCGGGAAGCGACGCAGTCGAACTCGGCGCCCATGAATTGGTAACGACGCTGTCTGCCATTACCATCCGCCATCCCGGCTCTGCCATTTACATATATTTGGGCATTCAGCACCCTTATTACGATTAATATTGATGGTGATTGAATCAGATTCATGTGTACCAAAAATTGGCATTTGAATCTGATTCAATAGCAATCAACATCAATCGTTTACCCCTTATAGTGTTCTGTAGATTGTTAAAGACCTTTGTTTTGTTTTATTTCAGCTTGATCAACATTTATTGATTATCTAAGAACATTGCTCTGCTGCTCTGCATCTGCTTATCTTTAGGCTTGTACATTAAAAGGGAAACCAACTATAAAATACTTATTTTTTAAGTTAAACGGCAGTTCAGATGCAGTAGACTAAATAATTGTGTTTTATGTAACGAATGGCTATCAGTAAGTCTCTTGATCCAAGAGTAAATTAAAACTGTGCTCAATATAAGGCTGAAAGCTCTATTTAATACTCGTTACCCTCAGCAGATCGTGACTGAATAATAAATTAACTCATCATTCAGTGGTTGTGGCTGGGAAGCGACGCAGTCGAACTTGGCGCCCATGAATTGGTGATGATGCCGTCTGCCATTACCATCCGCCATCCCGGCTCTGCCATCTATTTATATTTTGGCATTCTGTACTATATTTAGTTAATACTTTTGTGTATTTTAAGTACTTTATTACTTTACTTTAGTACTTTATTTGTATTTGTTTTATTTCAGGTTAATCTACTTTAATTTATTTGTTAAGAACACTGCTTTACTTTAAAGCTTGCAAATTGTAATAAAAACCGACTTTAAATATGTAGTATTAAATAAATCGGTGGTTCACATCCCGTTCAGTGAGAAACTGGGTTTTATGGAATAAATGGTCACCCAAAAAGCTTTTGATGCAGGAGTAACGTGAAAGCTCACTATAAAGCTGTGGCGTAGATTTAATTCTCGTTACTCTCAGCTAGTCGTGACTGATTATTAATGAATCAATTCATTATTCTGTGGTTGTGACCGGGAAGTGACGCAGTTCACGCTGTCGAACGCGGTGCCCATGAATTGGTAACGGCGCGACACTGTTTGTCATTACCATCCGCCATCATGTACTGTTTTTAAGACCTTTGTTCGTATTATTTCAGGTTAATCCACATTTATTTACTTTCGAAGAATACTGCTTTACTGTATAGATTGCAAATTATAAAGAGAACCGACAAAAATATATTTTTTTAAGTACATTGGTGGACTACACGCCGTAAAGTAAGAAACTGGCTTTTATGGAATGAATTGTCATCGGAAATTTCTAGAGGCAAGAGTAAAGTGAAAAGAGCACAGTACCAAGCTGCAGGATTGATTCAACAGTCGTTACTCTCAGCAGCTCGTGACTGATTAATGAATCAATTCATTATTCTGTGGTTGTGGCCGGGAAGCGATGCAGTCGAACTCGGCGCCCATGAATTGGTAACGGCGCGACACTGTTTACCATTTCATCCGCCATTCTGGCTCTGCTATTAACATATATTTTAGTAGAATATTGTAGTATAAAACAACAATAATACTAATATAATATGCATAATCTCGACTATTGATATGAGCACAAGGTTGGTTTAATAAGTTTGTCTTTAAAACTGTTTTCACTAAAACCAACTAAACACTCTGCAAACTTCTTCTGAGTGATATTACAGTAGGTACTATCTATACTTCACCTGCATATATATTCAGTAGCGGTGGGTAAGTTTCGTGAGGGCGTATAATTACGCGAGCGAGTAAACATATAAAGGTAATCCGGGCCGCGGCACAAAGTGATGCGAGAGAATAAATTAGCGCCGAGCACCTGCGGCGGAACCGCAACGCCGCGCCGCCGCCTACAGGCTACAGGGTTATGACGCGACCCAGCATTTATGAGACTCTAATAACTAGTATAAGTACTTATACATAAATATATTGTATAATATTATTCTTCTTCTTCGTCGTGTCGATGGCTGGGTCAAATTTTATTTTGACTTGCCATCGTGGTGAAAGGATTAGCCAATTCGCTTTTGGGAACTCGCGAATTGCCCAGTGTGCGCCGGACGACGTAGGGATAATACGACGATAATATTATTAAAACCGACGTGGGGTGAAGACATTATTATTGAGAATACGGGTTACTCACGTTATTTTAGCCGGGATATGCCGACTAGTTTCGAATCTAGTACGTAGATTCATCAACTGGGCGTATAATCGCGTGTCGTCGGGCGACGGCGACGCTAATAATAAATAATACTGTAGAGGATATGTGAAGACATGAGAAGAGACATTATTACAACAAACAACCAAATGGCGCAATCGGCTGTGCATTTGGCGGCGTGTTTGTGGGTTCGATTCAGGCGCAATAACAACACTTCGGATGCATAAGCATTGAGGTTTTTCTTGCTCGGGTTGTTTCTATGTGACTCTTAAGTCATAATTATTTATTTTATTACTGTCTAATACAGTAATAAAATAAATAATTATGACTTAACTTTTGGCCTGGGACTTCATCCGCGTGCATTTGCAATGTCTATGCTTTTTACTACAAAATTAAGGAACTGCCCTCATATTCTGTAAACCCCAAATTTATATCCATGGTCGAGTTGAGAGTCCTCGAGAAAAATCAATCTTATTGATAATTTATGTCCCTCTATATGCTAAATTTTGTGCAATTTCGTTTAAAATTGAATAACTTCAAATTATAAACTAACAACCTCTTATTCACACCCTTGGGGAGTGATATGTCAAAATAAATAATTATATGTATAGATTTCAGAAATAATGTTCTCGTATGGGCGGCTAGATTTATGCGGCTTTAATTCAAATATTTTGACAAAAACAGTTGGATGTACTGGTGGATATATAATGTAATTCTTCATCAAGTGCACATATGTAAGTTAGTAAAACTAAACATCAGTTTATCTCTAGGAAATATAATACAATGTATTTGTCAATTAAACTACTTACAATCTATAGATCGATTTCAGTTCTTCAAAGAATAATGTCAAGCGTAATTAATGGATAGTTAAAAGCTAGAAATTAATCTGTTTATGTCAAAGAAATGAAACAATTTATTATATCAATCAAACTAGCTTCACTCCTTTTTTTTTTTACTTCTTCAAGAGCGACAGCCCTAAATTAATAATACCCATCCATATCTATGCTTGATGCTAAAAGGCTTCGTCACATGCAGAGCCCGACTTGCGGCCGACATGGGACGCTATGAATATTCAATTATTCACTACACTTTACTTAGAATTCAGATTTAACCGAGTCATATTATTTCTCCAAATATATAGAATTTGAATTACAATCGAATAAAGTTATATGCTGTATGTGTATTCGTATTTGTTCTGTTTGTCTACAAATAAATAAGCGATTACAGTTTTAGACTCCATCTGTAAAATGTATTTTATTTTTAACAAAAAGCATTTGCTTTATGCTGACTATTTTGTCGTTATTATTCAATCGGTAAAATATTGGTAAAAGACAAGCAACATAACGTAAAACTAATAAACGTAATAAAAATCAAAAATATCTAGATTCGAGTCCTGTTCAAAAATAAAAAAAGAGAACTAAGATATTTAGCAAGAACTAGAATCTAGCAGAGCATAACGAGTCACAGACGAAAGAGAGAAGACGATGCTATACTAAATTAAATTAAAACATAGATCGCAGTTCTGCGAAACCATTTTCTTTTTTTTGCATAACCACTCAGCGATTCTTTGATATTAAATCCGTAGAGAATAGAAACTAATGATACAGAATAGTACACAAATGTTTACCGACAACACTCCCAATAAGTACAAAGCGTTCTAAACACACAGACACAACTAGTTATTGCGACAATAGCGTCCATATTCGTACACCTATCATTCGACACATACCGTCCATCAGGCTCACAGCAGGTTGTTTTGTCCGTCGCCATTCGCTCAAATATTGAGAGAAATATAGCATTGCCGGCGGCCAGTTCAATTTCCACGGGTGGAAACCTATCTGTCATTACGTCAGAGCTTCTACCCAATATTGTGTTGTGATGTCACCCTTTGAATCTTTTATTTATAGATCGGAATATGCTGGGCAAATAACGATATGATTGGTGTTGTGTTTGATTA
This sequence comes from Hypena proboscidalis, assembly GCA_905147285.1. Taxonomy (NCBI): domain Eukaryota; kingdom Metazoa; phylum Arthropoda; class Insecta; order Lepidoptera; family Erebidae; genus Hypena; species Hypena proboscidalis. The sequence goes on from LR990132.1 coordinate 10,425,564, forward strand.
AGATTGCATTGATAATTATGGATATTGTAAAGAGAATGTTCTTTTTTTGTCTTCCACTATACGGCAATGGTAAGATACAATAACTAGAACTCTCGATTTGAAATACGCACTATTACCAGAATCAAACAGTTTAACACGTTTTCGATTAAGCAAGTTTAATAAAGAAATTATTCCAATAAAATCAGCATCTAAATTTGTAAATTGTTTAGCACAGTATGTTGCCACAGACACACGAGAGTATCTGGCAGTTAATAAAATAAATTAAAACTATTACTCACCATCTTTGTTCATATTGGCTTGAAAGCACTTAGCGAGCCGACACGCACGGCACTGGTTCCTGTGGGTCTTATCCACGGGGCAGCGGCCTTTCATCTCGCCACCTGCCTTGCAGGTATACACGCGGTTCCTGTGGATCGACCGCTTGAAGAACCCTGAACAGCCTGTAGAAAATGCAAAATTCAGATTAATGATTTTAAAAGAAGCCGATACAAAACTGAATTAAATAACTCCATTTAACGTTTTTACCGGCATTTAAACCGGCTATGGAGCTTTATAGAGTATCTAATTATATGATTGGATAAAGGGAATATGTATTCGTAGACCTTCAGTTATCACATTTTCTATAGATTGATAAATCGATATTCCGTACTTGTCTCTCAACTGGGTTAAAATTGTCTGAATATCGTAGTGACTCCGTAGCCACTATGTTTTTAAAAACTGTGAATACAAATAGATGTGATCTCACCATCACAACTGTAGATGCCGTAGTGCTTGCCGGAGCTTCTGTCTCCGCACACATTGCACGGGATGTCCAGTAGACGATCGCCTGAAACAAACGATATTATAACATCTCTAATATTTATAGCCTACGATATACGCATAGCCTACGCCATAGGCCTTACGACGTAGGCCCGTATTTAAGCATACAATCATAATGATCTAGGTTTGAAGACACTATACTGTTATTAACTAAAGTTGTACTTGATTACTTAAAACTTTTCGGTTCGTGATGTTTTGTAATAAGACATAATCATCCGAGAGCCAAAGAAATACGTCAGTTTGTTTATCAAGACCTCTATCTGGTACATCTTAATGATCTTCACCTACCAGATATATCCACGAAACGAAGTGTTTATTTATTAACTGACACTTCTCAGCAGTTCCTCGCTCCCCTTTCCCAAAATAGATTAGTCAGATTACACCAATCTCGCTAATAACGTTGGTGTTTTTGTACCGTTTACTGAAGCCTTCCCCTCCGCCCCTTTCCTTTACGATCAAAGCCTATCGTCACACCGAACACGAATCACTATTCCTCATTTTGGTAAGTCATCGTTGGTAGCATAAAGATGGAATAAGTTTGAGGTCATTACACATTGATTAGGGTTTTGTGTTAATTAATAAACGGTGATTGAGATTATTGTGACTTGCTTTTTACCGCGTACGAAGTAAAATTATATAGAAAACAATATATTTGATTGAAATTATCGAACGAATGGAACGATATAATGATACAGCGAACAAAATATACGACAGTTTATCATTTTAAATAGTAAAATTATTTCACATTTTTTCCTAAACTTTATCCTTTAAGAATCTTGTTCGGTGTTACAAAAGGCCCTCGTCTTAATGCTTCGAATCCTTCTCAAGAAAGTACAATTTTATTTTTTCGTTAAAAAGGACTTAGACGACTTTACTGTTCGTCTTTCAGGCCTCCAAGGAAAGCCGCGAAGTGTCGTAATTATCCCCCTTTTTGACGTACTTTCTAAAGGATTTTACTCCAGCAAAAAAATTAAAAGAGTCTTCAATACATTTACATGAATAAGATATATAGCTTCCATATAACTAACTAGTTATGAAACAAGGTAAAATGTTAATTATATGTTCTAAATCTAATTTATTGACATTAGAGAATTCAGATATTCATTGAATGCATGCATGTTTATTATTAAAATGTTGTTCGCTTTGATATTTACAATTAATTATTGGAGAATAAAAATGACTTGTAGCCATAACTTTAACCGCTTTGTGCATTTTTTATAACACCTTTTATTGTACCTGTGTTTACAAAGTAATAAATGAATGATTACGAATTATTATTATTATGTCTACGCCCACGTGATAGAGGGGCTAGAACCTTTTAAATGAGGTGAAGAGTGGAAACACAATCATTCTATTAGTACGAAATTGCTGCTAGTAGTACGAAATATCGATGCACTTATATATAGTACAGCTTCTGCAGTCTTTTGTGGGTATTATCTCCCACTTATATGTGCCTATCTAATCTATTCTTTCATAACTAGTTATTACAAATGAATAGCTGTTAATTGACACTGAAGACATATCTGGCAATCAGAAACGATTAGACATACGTGCATTAAGAGTGTCGTAAGTGGGTCTTATATCTAAATTGAATTCATTGTCTCCATTAAAAACTATTAAAATATATTTTCTCTTTATTTTTAAATTGGTTTTTATATGGGTTGCAGTATATCTACATAGATTTTCATTAAATAATGCAGCCATGTTTTTTTACAGGACACTTGCTAAGGCCGATCGCTGATCATACGTATAATTTAAAAATATATCTTTACGTTGTGATCCTTCTCCTCCTACTGTTAAGATAAACTTATTTATTGGCTCATGATCATCAAGAGATACAGAATGGTCTTTTACAAGCAACTATTATTTGCTAGTAAAGACCATTCTGTATCTCTTAGGTTGGAGTCAAGACATGAACCATGAGCCAATAAATAAGTTTATCTTAACAGTATATTTAAATTACAACAGCTGTAGCTGCTTATCTGAAGGTAATGAGCTGCATTACATCCCGTGTATAGGCGATCAATGAATTCGACATAACTCGACAAATTATCAAAAATATCATCTTCCTTAACGTTTTGAGCCAAATCATCCGATTGAACCAATAAAAATACTGATCCAGAAAATGAGTTGTTCTCTATCTACCGTATATTCTTAAATATTAAAATCTATATTCTATACTTAGCTGTATGTAATGAGGTGCATCGCGTCCCGTGTGTGGCGATGCGTGTACAACGCAGTGAACTCGACATAACTCTACAAATTATCAAAAATATCATCTTAACGTTTTGATCCGAATCAAACGATTTATAAAAATACTGATCCACATAATAAGTTGTTCTCTATCTACCGTGTATTCTTAAATATTAAAATCTATATTCTATACTTAGCTGTATGTAATGAGGTGCATCGCGTCCCGTGTGTGGCGATGCGTGCACGGCGCAGTGAACTCGACATAACGCGACAAATTGCGATAGTCGTGCGAAACGCCACACTTGCTAATGCCGATCAAATGAATATACTTTGTGTGCCCTCGCTGTTTATGTGTGACGATGACGCCGGATTATGGGTGACGTGTTGACGGTGAACGAATATAAATATTTTAACTTTTTATGTCAATAATATTTTTTTTAGGTATGGTTGATTTTAAGGGTGGAATAAGGTTTTAGAACTAACTACAGGTAGACATCAATATCTATTTTATCTGGAATCAGCTTGCAAGTAGTGTTTTGACGATCGATTTTAAGAGACTGCAGTAATTATTCACCATTAGATTGGAAACCATCAGTTTGGCTCGTTATTTACATGTGTTAAATAACAATAATACAAATGTACTGCAAAATAGTAGTTGACTTTTATGCAGAATTCTTCTTCTAAAAAATATTTGTAGAGTGCGTGAGCTGATCGCAAAGAAATTTCTTAGAGGCCAGCTCACGCACTCTACAAATACCTTAAAGTATACTCGAAATCGGTTTATCCGTTTGAGTATGAAGCTTTTAAAACGCCGGCTGACCTCCTAGGCGCCAGGGCTTTTAGTATGTTTAGTTTCTAAATACCCTGAACAACTTTCTGAAGAAATTTCTTAGGAGCCAGCTCACGCACTCTACAAGTTACGTTTTCAGTGAACTACAGGGGGTGTACCGCGAACTATTGCTGCCATCATTTTGATATTTGAATCGTGTTTCTATAATAGTATGGACTTACCAAGGTTAAATATAGTTTCTTTCTTCAAATAATCCAGCTTAATCGACCGCATACCACACACCTGCATTTATGTGGAAACGCAACTCCCCCGTAAATTACCACGGGGAAGTTATTACGACTCCTTTAGATTGTGTGTCATGTGTTTATTGAACTAATATTCAGATATTATATGCTACTATTTTCATATCATTATCATGATACCTACTCCTAGTTTAATGCCCTAAGTTACTAATTAGTTCAGGCTCAGTATTTCACTAACCATCCCATCCGAGGCTCTGCCGGCGTGTTAGGTCGAGAATTAATTTTACAAAAAGAAAAAACGCCTTCAATTATTTAAAATGCTCTAAAAGTAACAAATACTCAAGTAAAATTCAACATTTCGCCTCATCTGTGTAAAACTTGAAAGAATACAGTAAACGGCCTTGAGAGGCTCGTACTCTTCCTGACCCTAGAGGAGTTATATACCTTCCAGCATCAGCTCAGCAACATGATAATGTTAACTGCAGGATGCAAATATCCAAGTACCTAGTATATTAATACGAAAGAAAAGCTTTTTTTTTATACTACGCCCACAGCGAACGAACGTAAAGTCCACCTGATGGTTAGTGGAGTACAGCCATCAACAATCCACAAAACCAGATTATTGATGCGTCGCTGCAGCTGAGGACTACGGTGTTATGCCTCATGTGCCAGTAATTTCAGGGCCTGATCTCACCACCAAACCGGAACACAGTAATGGAAGCACTACTATTTAGCGGCAGGTTAAAGGTGAGACGGTGGTGCTGCCGCCCTCGAGCTCATTCACAAGAGCTCTACCACCAGTGAAAAACTATGTGGCTTTTACATGGCTTTTCAAAATTTGAGGGTTGCCCTCGACTTTTCTAGGATCTTATCATCAGATCGTGACCTTATGAGCATGGAACTACATAACAAGTATCTCTTTCCGACAAAAAATAATTTCTCAAATTAGTCGAGGCGTCTTCGATTAATTGGTAATTAAACCAATTTGAGTATAATTACACGAACCATACTAAAATTACATCTCTGACCGTATAATTGCTATGTATGTATATTGATACCGAATCATCCCTTTGTGAATACACAAACTTCTACCTCTAGTTAGAAGTTGAATCTTTATCTTACCGACGGGATAGCGGCACAGAATCATCTGCTTTTGAGAAGTATTTTATTTTTCTTGTAGTTAAAGTGGTAAAACTGCATAGTTTCATAATAATACTTTTATCAAATTTTAAATAGTTATGTTTTTTTTAAATTTAAGTAGAATTTCTAAATTTGATAGAATACGTCTTCAATATACAGAATTGAAACATCAACAGTTTTATTATGAGTGTATATATGTAACGGTAAATTTGGTAAATTGAAATTATATTAATAATTACCGGTGATTATTAATAATTATAATATTTGTGTGTAATCACATTTCGCAAAAATGTGATTATAATATTGAAATTTTTACTTTTACCGGTAGTTTATTTTGTCAATCAAGTCTTAGGCAAGCATTTTGTCAAGCAAGATTCTGGCACTCGCTGACCGCGGCGCTGTTGCTGGTCACAATCAAACCTAGCCTACTTACAGGACCAAAATTAAAAAACCTATCCTCTATTGCTCGACGATTCAGAAAGACATTTACGTCTATTCTTCTCGTCTGTTCTATTTTTAAAAATATATTACATTATCGTTTCTGTAGTATTGTTTTTATAATCACCAATAAAGGCACGGGATAAGAAGTGAGCCTCTCGCCATTCATCGGGTACAATTCCATCTCCGTGCTGCTGCTATTGTGTTTTTCCTGACGCACAGTTCACAAATAACACTTTACCCCACCCGGCAATCGAACCCGAGACCTCACGATAAGAGGCTAACCACTAGACCATCGAGGCAGTAGATAACTTTACATAATAATATATAAAGTTATTATTACCTAACGCATGTATTGAAATATTGACAAATACTTACGCGTCACATACTTACTAGCTAAAAACAGATACTCCAAAACTCAAATAGTTAATGAACTCAAACAACGGTAATAAGTTAGGCGTTAAGTGATTAGATTAAGTTACATGCGCCCTTTGTACAAGAATCTGGGTAGGGGTGTGACGATCGCTAAGTTTTGGGTCCGTCGCCCCAAGTTACTGTAGCACGATCCCCCTAAGATGTTATTTGTATGTTAACGAACAATGGCCCAAACTTACTGTACGGCTGTGTAACTTAGAATAGTGGGACTGTTAAGCTTATTAGCAACAGTTATGTAGATATGGTTGGGATCAGATGATGATATTCATGTGTGAGTCCGATTGTAGTGTGTGTTAGTTTTTATATTCGTTTTATACCTAAAATGAAGTAGTTACATAATTGATGACTTTAATTTTTAAGTACCTATGTGCTATTATAGCGCATAATACTAGGTCCGTTATGTTAGATCTACAGCTGAGGTATAAACCACACAAAAGCAAATAATAGTCTAGTAAAATAATTGCAAATAGGGATAAACCTTTTTTTCAGCGATGATAATACCTGGCCGTATATATAAAATATTATATATTTATAAATCGTATTTTATATATACGTATTTATAAATCACCTACTAAAAACACCGCCGCTCTTGGTGGCCGCCGGAACCGCGAATACGTCATCAGCGACCACCGCAGCTATATAATATAGGGGTGCATGAAAGGAGCCTCCCCGAGTGACGTACACAACTATTCCCTACGTCCGGGGCACCCTGGACAATTCGCGAATCCTCCAAAGCGAACTGGCTGATCCTTTCACCACGATGGCAAGTCAAAATAAAATTTGACTCAGCCATCGACACGACGAAGAAGAAAATCTAGGAATGGAGGCATTCATAACGTCGATCGTATATTTTGCGTGGTCTTAATATCACATATTTTTTTTTACCGTACAGGGCGATATGACAAATTTTGTAAGCCTTGTCAATAGTCTTTCTAGCCTCTGACTACCCTTATCGACTATCATAGATGTTTCAAGGACTACCGGGACCGACGGCGTAACGCGCTTAGCTTCAAATGACAAAAATACTACCAGTGAAACGTGAACAAGTTGGGGTGCATGAAAGGAGCCTCCCCGAGTGACGTACACAACGATTCCCTACGTCCGGCGCACCCTTTTTTTTTTTTTTTTTTGTAGGTGGTGAAATGTTCCTGACCGCATACCGCATATATACATAGAATGATGATTTCGTTGTAGAGCTGTTTTTGAGGTACATAAATTAAAATATTATAGTTGCTATTTAGTACAATTAAGGAGCCTCCCCAATTGACGTACACGATTCCCTACGTCCGGCGCACCCTGGGCAATTCGCGAGTTCTCCAAAGCGAATTGGCTAATCCTTTCACCACGATGGCAAGTCAAAATAAAATTTTACTAGCCATCGACACGACGAAGAAGAAGAAGACCAGTGAAACGTGTAAATATTTGAAAGAGAATGTATCTATTTTAATTAAATGGTTCAATATGCCAACTCTTGATCCATCAGCTTATTTTTTCGATAAAAAATAACTCAGGTACCGTAGACCCATAGCATAAAAATTGTTCTGGTTGGTTTAGCGGCCAATATTGAGCTTTAAAAAAATAAGTGCCAAATCAAGAACTATGAATAACTGTTAAAGAGGCGGGTGTTACCTGTTATTAAACAAAATGTTAAATCATATAATTGTCTACTAAAAATGTCTACAATCGTTTTCCCTCTAAGCCACAGTTTCGGCGATAACGCAATTGATGAATAAAAAAAAATATATTACTATTTTAAGAGTTTTTTAGAGTTGGCTGCGAACAAATTTAATTCAAATGTTGCATGGATAATAATGTGAAGTCAGAACAACTCTAGCTGCATATCATCACGATATTAGTTGTGGGGACGAGCAGGCAAGTTGGTTTGTTTGTTTGCTTGATAACGCTAATTTTGAAAAGCTAAACACATGTTTTCCTAGCGTAGGCATCCACTGAACCACAAATAATTCTAATGTGTATACTATCTTAGATATTTAGTCATTGTTTGCCCTGAAATATTGAATAATAATAACATAAATGAAATAAGAATATTTATTTACTGTCAGATAATTATATTAAAAAGTGTAATTTAATTGAATACTAGGTTTCCCGCGCAGCTCGCATGCTACCTTGATAAAATATAGCCTTTGGTTATTGGTAAAGATGTAGCTCAATACTAGTAAAAAAAGAAAAAAACAGTCCAGTAGTTTATGAGTTAAATCAATGAAACAAAAAATTTAATAATTCCTCTTCAAAATATTATTTCAGATTTAAAACATAACGCATACTTTAAACCAAAGTTATTTTTACATTATGAGTAAACACAACATTTTGAAAAAACATTACTTTATTTCTTTAATTTCATGTCATTCCGTAAAACAAATAAGGGTGTCGTAGCAAAAAGCTACGGCGTAGCGCGTAGCACAAGATAAATACCAAACATAAGTATACATAATCTGTAAGATTTGGATTCTTGTCAAAGATTGTATACCAATGAGTGGTTATTCTAATATTACGGTATTGTATGTTATTGTAGCAAACTTGTCTTTTAAATTATACAGTACTTTTCTTATCAAATTATTAATATTAATCTTTTATATTATAAACAAGCAACGAAAAATATTTAGCTTTGATTCACGAATTAAGAAAATTTGAATCTCCGACGCATTTACTACTGCTAAATTTGACAATAATAAAATAGTGAAAAGTAGGGGGGAACACAAACAGAAATTATAGATCACTAAATAAACTTTTAATAAATTTTAACGCGAAGACCTTATCGTGCTTTAAATTTACTTCTATATTTTATTAAAAAATGCATAAAAGGTGTTACTCGATCCAATATGATAGCTCAATCAAAGGATAGTATTGTTTATTTATTTTTAATTATTATAAGCTTTAGTTTTTTTGCATATGGGGTGTGGGTTTGTTAAAAATAAAAGTCTCATATCTTTGAAGTCTTTTGTGTACATAAAAAATAACAGTTTCTCCTAAGTAAGAGTTTTAATCATAAAACAAATACTCCTAATTCTGAAAGATTCAGAAGGTAGCTCCTTAAACCTAAATAAAAACATAGAATAAGAATCAGCTGACCTGTCCCCATCCTACGGACTGCCACGGCTGGCGCCCGTTGTCGTTCCCAGAAAGCAGACAGCGCGGCTGTTGACTCGACCACCAACAATACTACACCACTACAAACATGCTTCAATCACCAAAAAACAGTTCACACAACGAACAAAACAGCTCGCAATCGCGGCGTTTGTATGACTTGTCGTGACTTCACCACCCAGTGGCGGCTTTCGACAGACTGCTCCGATAATTGTGATCTTTGAAGCTGCGGAGATCGCGAGTCACATCATCCCCTGATTACATCGAGACCCACCCCCTGAGCGGGACAGCTATATGCAGATAGCGAGAGTAGGAGCGAGATAGCCGTGATCCCATCTTGTGCCCCGGTCCACAGGCTACATTGTCAGGGCATCGGTGGCTACGTTACTGTTACGTGCGAACATAATGGGTGCATTACGAGATAAGGCGATGTTTACTCACGCATACTTACTCTAATTAATTTTTATAACTAAATTTTTTCGAAATTAAATTTTAAAGATTATTTTATAAGTTGAGTATTAATATCACATTTGAAGACAAGACTTGTAAGAGAAATTACTAAATTAAATTGTGAAGTGTTTGATGGCATTCATTAGTTAACAACTTTAACTTTGACATAAAACAATTTTAATATTGCTTATAAAATAGTTTCTTACGGATACAAAAGCTAAGTATGTTGCCAAATTTATTCCAGCGAGATAAAAGCTAAAAAAAAACAAACTCAAATAATATTCTTCAGAACTATCGGTACAGTAAACATTAAAATGTCAAGTTAGATCGGGGTGAGTGAGGTAGCTTAATTGGCTGGGCGTCGTCGTCAGCCAATCACAACGCTGCTTGAGCCGAGGGGGCGGCGCATACAGCTTTTGAAATTGGAACCGAGCTACGAAGCGAAGTCGTCACCTCAACGGTTTGAATAGAGGACGCCACTGTCTAATGAACTACCAAGAAAGACTTTGTTGCGGTCTACAGAGGTTCTATTCAATTCTATGTATTAGACAAACAAGAGGGATTACAACGATCTTATAAAGCTGTAGAATAAAATAAATAAATACGCTTTAATGTTTTTATTCTGAAGTTGTTACCAAATAAATAACATTTAGATTATTAATATTATTAAAACCGTGAGATGAAGACATTATTATGGAGAATACGGGTTACTCACGTTACTTTAGCCGGGATATGCCAAGGCGACGACACGCGATTAATAGCCCAGTTGATGAATCTACGTACTAGATTCGAAACTAGTCGGCATATCCCGGCTAAAGTAACGTGAGTAACCCGTATTCTCCATAATAATGTCTTCATCTCACGGTTTTAATAATATTAATAATCTAAATGTTATTTATTTGGTAACAACTTCAGAATAAAAACATTAAAGCGTATTTATTTATTTTATTCTACAGCTTTATAAGATCGTTGTAATCCCTCTTGCGATAGCCGAGTGGGAGGCCGTAGGAATGCGAAGTTAAAGGTCTAGGGATCGAACCCACACACACACCTCTCATCTTTTCGAAGATATGTGTGTATTTCACAGATATAGATCAACATAGATAACGCAAGTATCACGATTTGTATTGAAACCAAGCGTGCCGACTTTTTAATACCTATTGTGACGTCACAGCCGAAATTTAGTGACGGGAAATCCAAACCGATTCAAAGACACCGATGCAGCCGATGCCCATCCGCCTAATACGTTCAACTGGAGCCGTCGCTATGATTTTCTCTGACAAAAGACGCGCGTGGACTGAAGTTAGCGGCGACCAACCTCGACGCTTGGTCGGGGTTGAGACACGCGAAGTACATGCATTTGCGTTATCTATGTAGATCTATATCTGTGGTGTATTTATTATATAAATTATCGCTCGCTAACGGTGAAGGAAAACATCGTGAGGAAACCTGCATGCCTGAGAGTGCCTAAAAAGTGCTCAAAAGTGTGTGAAGTCTACCACACCGGTCCACACTTGGCACTTGACCAGCGTGGTGGACTATGGCCTAATCCTTCTCATTATGAGAAGAGACCCGAGCCCAGCAGTGGGACATGTATATAGATACAGGGCTGCTATAACTAAATATATAACTATAATACTTTTTGTAAACGGAAACCTTAGAAAGATTACCCAGACCTCACAGGCAAAGCTAAAAATAGTACCTATGTTGAATAGCAACAAAAAGGTTCAACACCCACGAATAAATTAAAATTGTATCTCTCGCACCTACGGGTTTTACTAATTAAAGACAATGGTCTAAATGGAGTCTCCATCCTGTTTCCATTTCCAGATAAGTATTTTCGGATACGTGTGCTCAAATTAGTCGATGGTATTTTTACATTTTATTTCAGTTTTATTTAGATCTTTCGGCTAAGAAGCTTTGGTAGGTAAGTCATTTTGTATGATCATACAATTTTGGGCGTGTGTGAAGTCTACCAATTCGCACTTGGTCAGCGTGGTGGACTATGGCCTAACCCTTTTCTTAATCGTAAGAGGCCTGAGCCCAGCTGTGGGACATGTAATAGATATATCGATTCTCCATTCTGTACATGTTCTACATCTGAGCACGAACAAACCGCCCACCATATCATCTGGGAGTGTAGTCTTTGGCACAACGAACGTAATGTTTGTTAAATAGCTTACAATTGACATCTGGAGTGGTATACTATGAGGATCTTGTATCGAACAGAATAAATTGCCGTGCATTTAGCCGTTTCTGCCATACCTATTACAGCAATCAAATTTAGGCCCCATAATTTTGTCACTATCCGTGGTGTCTACACTCTTTCCATATAGACACTTTGTCTATATTTGGCATTGCTCAGTCTCCCGCTTTGCTCTGGAGGGAAGTAAAGATACATACTTTCCAACTCCAACTATATACTTCTGATTAAATTCGTTGCGGGTTCCAAGACAATTTTAACTCTCCCTGGGATTGCCCGTGTGTCATGCACGGTGCCTTTCAGTTGGTTACCGCTGTAGATCCTGGCGTCACAGGAGTCACAGTGGTGGGTGTGTGGGTGGGATTATATCCCGTAAAAAAAAAAAAAAAAAATATAGGGCTGCTATTATTATTATAATTTTACAATTTTGTAATAATAACCTGTAGACTAACTCCTATATGGTTCTAATATAGTTCAAAATTTTCTTATTATGAGAAAAGGCCCAGGTCCGGCAAAGGAACATGTATAAGATACTAGACTGCTATTATTATTATATTTTTACAATTTTGTAATAATAACCTGTAGACTAACTCCTATATGGTTCTAATATAGTTCAAAATTTTCTTATTATGAGAAAAGGCCCAGGTCCGGCAAAGGAACATGTATAAGATACTAGACTGCTATTATTATTATAATTTTACAATTTTGTAATAATAACCTGTAGACTAACTCCTATATGGTTCTAATATAGTTCAAAATTTTCTTATTATGAGAAAAGGCCCAGGTCCGGCAAAGGAACATGTATAAGATACTAGACTGCTATTATTATTATATTTTTACAATTTTGTAATAATAACCTGTAGACTAACTCCTATATGGTTCTAATATAGTTCAAAATTTTCTTATTATGAGAAAAGGCCCAGGTCCGGCAAAGGAACATGTATAAGATACTAGACTGCTATTATTATTTACTGCTATTCATAATAATACTCCAAAAAAATTGACCCAAAAACTTCGCTATCTTTTTACAGTTGCTACGTCTTCTAAATGTCTACAGAGTCTTACTGAATCAAATATTTTTGCTAAAGTTTTAGATATGTACAGGCTCTCTGAAGCTCTTAATCACGGGTTGGTTGTAAACTGACTACATACTGACTACGTTTGACTTTGCTGATTTTTCACCCAGTAGTAATACTATGTATTAGTAATTGGTTAACTGCGTAACTCTTACCTATAAATATATAGTACAATTATGTTTCCAGCTTTGTTCTTAGCGATGTATGGTTAACGATTCGTAATCTATGCACGATTTTAAAGTTGTTTTTTTTTTTTTTTTTTTTATGTCCCATCACTAGTCAACTCCCGCCAACCCACTGAGCTACGGATTAACCGTTGCGACTCTCATTCTGCGTTTTCGTGCTGTAGCCTTCGCACGTGGACCCGCCACAAAGTTAACATATTTTTGATCCTGCATAATTTTTGGTGTCAAGATGGGGAACAAGAGACGCTGTGAAGAGGATGAAGCCAGAATTTCGAAGAAGATCCGCAAGCTAGAACGAAAATTACGTCGCAAGCGACGTATGATTTCTTCAGATAGCAGCGGTTAGTGAAGTTATTCTTTTCTATCGTCGGTGGCGATCAAAAGAGTTTCTAAGCTATGGATGGGATTTATCCCTAGGCTGTACAGTTTATTTATCGTCGGTGGCGATTGTACAAACTGCTTTTATAAAAATCGTCTTTTTTGACGTCCCAAACCGGCACCTGTGGCCTGAGGTTTTCCGTAATTTGAGATTGAGACTCAAATTAAAAAACGTCGTTAGACGTTAATATGCCGTTGTTGACGGTACCCGTATTGTATTAGTACGCGCTGTACTTGATTTATTAGCTTACCGCCATGTTCGATATTTGAAAATTGATTTCAAAATTTATGGACATTTGTATTTTTTCATATACAGATGCAGAAAACGAAGAACAGGCGCCAGTGGAGCTATCGTCACCGCCGAGGCTGTCTCCACCCCAAAATCAGGTTGTAGAATTCGATATTGCTAGACCTATATCGCCTACCCGATCCATACAGAATGTGGTGGAACCCTCTCTTTCTAAATCTGGACCTTCGTCTATAACTGAGCAGACGATCTCTGTAGAGTTGGAAGGTGAAACAGGGTTAGAGGAAGATATTTTGCAAATATTGGGCGAGGCTCCACAGCCCGATATTGTATTGGGGAAGGATATTCACAAAGATATAGCTGCCCGATGGCAAAATATCTTGGTTAAAGGTCTTTTAAAAGATGTTAAAGAGTCACTACTCAAGAAATACATTGTGCCATCCAATTGTAGTTATTTGGTGGCACCCATATTGAATCCAGAGGCCAAAGCTGGACTACCTGACATATTGATAAAAAGGGATTTTACAATAATGCAAAAACAAAATCAATTGGGATTTGCATTAGGAGCCTTATCTCAGCTCACAGAAATGATAATACGTGGTGAGACGAGCAAACATGTGCTTCTTCAGCCATTGAGTGACGCTTGTCGCATTTTATGTGATAGTCACTATATAGAAACCAAGTCACGGCGCAGTATTATTGGTAGCTCCACAAACACGAGTTTGCGTGATGCCTTGTACAGCACAAGTCGTGACAAATATTTATTTGGCGAGGAGTTAAGTGAGAAACTTAAAACGGCAAAATCTGTACAAAAGACTAGTGAATCTCTCATAAAGAAGACTCAGATAACACCTCGTCCAAATTCTGGTTTTAAGAATATCTTAAAAAACCAGTCTTTAAACTCCAGGGGCCCCAATCAAAGAAAGCCGCCCTTCAGGTGCAACGAGTCATCGCGAGGACGCCCTGCATTGCGGCAAAATCGCAATCCACGTCAGCAGCCGCGTGCACCGAGAGCACAGTCGCCAGTCAAGAGGGGTCTCAAATAGATCAGGTATTTAATTTTGCTGGCCGTTTGCAATATTTTTACGACCAATGGTGTGAATTAACTAACGATTTAACCTTGCTCTCATGGATCAAGGGCTATAAAATACCTTTTATGTCTATACCAACAAGATCCGACAGTCCATGTACCATGCCTAAATCGGCAAAAGAACATGTTGAATTTTCTAAAGCAATTAAAAAATTACTTGATATAGGAGCTATTTCACAATGCCTCCATATAAAGGGTGAATTCACATCTAGTGTATTTCTCGTGCCGAAACCAAACGGAGAAAAACGCTTTATTCTTAATCTAAAGCCCTTAAACAAATTTGTCAAAACGGATCACTTTAAGATGGATTAAATTGATTACAAAAGATTGCTACATAGCTTCTGTAGACTTGAAGGATGCTTATTTTTGTGTTAATATTACTAAGTGTCATAGAAAGTATTTACGTTTTAATTACAATGGAACTCTTTATGAATTTAATTGTTTACCGTTTGGATTATGTACAGCGCCATACGTTTTTACAAAATTAATGAAACCGGTAATGGAATACTTGCGAACTAGAAATATGATTTCTACTATTTATTTAGATGATATTTGTTGTATAGGTAATAATTTTAAGGACTGTCATATTAATGTAAAGCAAACTTGTTCTTTATTAAAAACGATGGGGTTTGTTATAAACGAAAAGAAAAGTTCTTTAGTTCCTTGTACTAGCTGCAAATTTCTAGGGTTCGTTTTTAATTCACAAAGAATGATAATAGAATTACCTATTGAAAAGAAAGAAAGAATTAGGTCATATATGCAAAACTGCTAACAGATTCGTAAATGTAATTTACGTCATTTTGCTAGGATATTAGGTTTGCTAGTATCTGCTTGTCCCGCCATAGAATATGGATGGATGTATACAAAGTTGTTCGAACAATTTAAGTTTGAAACCTTATTACAGAATGATAGTTATAACCAATCAGTTTTAATACCTAATTTTATTAGAAAAGATTTTTTATGGTGGTTAAATAATGTACCTAACGGATACTCAATTATAAGAAATAATAATTATGTTAAGACAATTTACACAGACGCCTCATCTACAGGCTGGGGTGCATATTGTAATGGAAATAGTTCTTACGGTTATTGGAATGAAAAAGAACTTAGTTTGCACATTAATCAGCTAGAAATAAAAGCAGCCTTTTATGGTTTAAAGGTATTTGCTAACAACTGTTTTAACAATGAATTGTTATTAAGGATCGATAATGTGACTGCTATTTCATGTATTAATAGAATGGGTAGTGTACAGTACCCGCATCTCGATAACGAGGTTAGAGCCTTATGGTATAAAACTTTAAAATCGTGCATAGATTATAGTATCGATAACGCTACTACGAATCGTTAACCATACATCGCTAAGAACAAAGCTGTTCACATAATTTGGATCGAACTTCACTTGGTAAGTTCGTTTGATCTTCAAGTATTTATACTTACATATCCTGATTTTAACATCAAGACTACTATAAAGTAGATCTAAAAAGGTTATGATTCCAGTGGAGCTCAGACCCTCTAAGCTGGTTTCAACGGTTCAGAACAAATAAAATTAACATATACTAAACACACACACACACACAAACACATACCTAACCTAAATATACATAATGTAAATGAAAATAATGGAAGATTAAGATATTCTTTTCTATAAACTTGAAGTTTTTCATATTGAATTACAAATTTAATATTTTTTACCTGATTTTGTTGTACTACACACTACTATTTGTTTTTTTTACTTGTCTGTGAATCTATTGTATTGTTGAAACATTACAATAAATTTTAACGCGATCGATCGATTCTATAAATTGTCAAAGAAAATTCCAAGACATTATCAATACAAATAACTGTGATTGGTCTCTAGTATCCAGAATCGCACACAAGAAGCATCAATTGTATTTATAGATTACGGTTCCCCTCAACCCCTGTATCTTGTCAGAACGGGCGATTAACAACAGCGTGTTGTTTTAGCGCGGCCGGCGGGTAATCCGCGGGTGGCCGGCGGCCGGTGCCTACTCGAGCACGCGACTACACCCTGTATATGTTGACAGTTCTAACTACCCTCAGATTACTGGATTATCGTCACTTTAGTTATGTCATTTTAGATACATAATTATTGTGCGGCATGCATTTTTAATTAATATAATGTCGCATTTTTTGAACAAATGCATTAAATTACGTTTACCTCTTTAAACTTAATATAAATCGATCCTTCATGCAAAAAACAAGTTTTAATTTTAAATAAGAATAAAAGTAGAATTTTACACTATATAAAAATAAAAAAGAATCTGATTTAATCATAGTTAGACATATCAGCATAAATATTGTTAGTTTTAAATTAAATGCCTTACTGTGGGAATTTCCCACGATTAAAACTGTATTTAATTAACAATTCTAACATTTTGTTCTCAAAACACTTGAAGATAGAAGTAGTTAATTCCCTTTATAATATCGGTTGTTCATTTATAATAGATAACATATGCGTCCGTGGTAAAAACACAAAAGGGCGACACTGCAATGAAAGCGGGTACTTGAAAATTTTAAAACAGAATAATGCGCGCGTGACCGCTTTTTGTTGGAACCCTTTTTAAATTCAACAGTAT
This sequence comes from Hypena proboscidalis, assembly GCA_905147285.1. Classification (NCBI taxonomy): domain Eukaryota; kingdom Metazoa; phylum Arthropoda; class Insecta; order Lepidoptera; family Erebidae; genus Hypena; species Hypena proboscidalis. Next base: position 10,442,952 of record LR990132.1, read on the forward strand.
TGTGCAGTGCAATGCAAATATTTGTAATTTTTATGCGACAAGGGATAGACACTGATTTTATTAGATTGGCTGGAATATGGAATTGTTTTTATTGGCAATAACTTTTCTTGGTTTAAAGGTGTAAATATTGTATTATTGGAACTTATGAACAAGTAAAAATCAAGGATATATAAGAATACCTACCTACTTTAAGTATCATCTTTTGGGTAATAAATTAATTACTTGCATATAATGCATAATTAAATTAAATTAAATTAAATATTCATTTATTTCAGTTAATACCATAGATTTCATTACATTACATTACACATTAATTACAAAAATAAGAATAAAATAATAATAAAATCGGAATGTCAATAAATTATAAAATCAAATAAATAAATATCACAATTAATTATAATTAAAAATTTAAAAAAAAAATAAAAATAAAAATAAAATAAAATAATTATTCTGCATAAATTTCTAATTTAATCATGTAATCAAAAAATATGACCAACTTGCTTCCACACACGGCTCTGCCCGCGTGGTATGTTAACTAAAGGTAGCCTTTATGTTAATCCAGGCGTTAAATGACATAAGTGCAAAATTTCATCAAAATCGAACCAGTAGTTTTTGCGTGAAAGAGTATCAAACATCCATACATCCGTACTCACAAAGTTTCATATTTATAATATTAGTAAGGATTATTAGTATAATATTTCATTTATCTTTCACACGCCCGCACACACAAACACACACACACACACACACACACACACACACACACACACAAATACTCACATACAATTAAAATATAAGATTACCTAAAATGTTAAAAAAAGAAGGTTAACTTTATGACTTTTGTGTCTAGTTTACAAATTTATTGTTACTTTAGTTTAAATTCTTAAGTACGTTCTCTGTATCTAGACGCTATAAATAAACACGATACAGACTTTGCCTAGTGTAGTTATTACTGTTATATCGTTTTATGTACTTGTGGACTGTAATAAATATTATTCTTATTTTTATTTAACATCACTACTATACATAACATAGAATGGCGCTCAAAGAAGAAACCAAATGACACATGAAGATGCTCCCAGACCATTTCCCTATAATATTATTTCTTTCGAATAAACTTTTACAAGTCGTATCATAAAGGTGCTAAACATTACATTACAAGCGAATGCTCGCGGTCTAGGAGCACCTTTAGACGACGAAGGCAGGCTTTTAAGCCATAACATATTACGACATTTTACCCTTCCACAGAACATAAGTGCCTCATATATCGCTAGCGAGCTCATTACGGAATCATGGCACTTCACTTGATGCGATGATGATCTGTCACACAAAACGACTACTCATTCGATACCAAGATGCGTCTCACGATTCACTAGTCGTCATTAGAGGTTACGATGATGTACGAAGGCCGTAAGTTTAGAGGTGTTAGAAAGTGTGAACGTAATATTCTGTATAGTATTCTATTAACAATATGAATGCAGAATTATCGACAGATACAAATTAATATGTGGAACTATGGATACGTGCCTACAATTTTAAATTAAATAGTTTATAATCTAAAATATAGATTATAAACTATTTAATTTAAAATCCTATTTATTAATATAGATTCTATATTAATAAATAGGATACACTTTTACTGACGGACAGTTGGAATAATGTCGTAGTACTTGGAATAGCCAAAGCATGTTATATTTTAACCGACTTAAAAAAAGAGGTTTTTAATTTTTTTCCATGTTTGTTTGCCAATTACTCGAAGACGCTTGGATCGATTTCAGCAATTCTTTTATTGTCTGTGAGAGTATACTTGTCATGTGGTCTTATTTTCACCAGGTCACTATCAGATGATGGGATCCTAAAGAAATCAAGGCAACCCTCAAATTTTAAAGGCTTCTTATTTTGTTATTCGTACATTCTCTAAAGTTACTCGTATAATTGCATCTAGCAGTCAGCATTTTATGTTGCTGAGCTGATGCTGGAAGGTACAACTCCTCAACGGTAAGGAATACGGTGATATTTTTTTAAATAGTGGCATCTTAAGTTAAGGCCGTTTACTGTATTCATCTAAGTTATAGACAGATGAGGCGAGACGTTGAATATCACTTATATATTTACTTTTTAGTGTATTTTAGTAATTGAAGTCACTTATTTTTGTAAAATTATATAATAACGTTCTGAATTTTGAATTTTGACAGTACAGCTTGGCCAGTAGCTGTAGTGTAAGGAAGAAATTTTAACTTATCATCACGCCACATCGTCACATCCACAATCCATGTGTTTCATAGCTCCCTGTAGTGCTTTTAGCGGTGTGATGAGGCGCACCTGTACGTTGGCTGGTGACAAACGACACTACGGTTAAAAACCGCGCCTCGTCGCTGAAGCGATGCCACAAATTAATTCGTCCGCGATTCGCGATGTCTCTCAATGCGTCACCCTAATGATGACAACAGATGGGATAGAGGCGACAGATTTGTTTTGAAGAATTTGTTGTACAATATTTTCCTTTAGTTAAGTCTATTGAAATATATTTTTAAAACCTGGCATTAATTACCTCCTTTAATAAAGGAAACATTTTTAACCGTACGTCAACAAAAGTATAAAAACATTTAATTAAAAAATAAATATGAAAAAGTATCAGAAAGTTAATTCCATTATCCAAAAATAAATCATTTTACTCGATGATGTTTAATCTTAAGATAAATTAAGATTGATATATCGATATCTATATATATAAAAATGAAACCCATTTTCCGTTGTCACGACATAGCATGAAAACGGCTTGACCGATTTGGCTGATTTTTTTTTTGTAGTTTTTTAATACTCTGTACAAGGATCTTACGGAAAAAAAAAAAAAAAAAGTATTCATATTTATATGGTGGATATTATAGATTCCAGTTCAAATTGAATAGGTAGGGGGAGTCCGGGAGAGTTTACCCGCCTTTGACTAAAATGCTCATAAATCGCTTTATATTTACAAAAAACTATTTTCTACAAATTGTACCCTAAGCTGCATTATTAAGCTTTATTTTTTCTTAAGAAAGTTTTATAAATCATTAATACTTTATGAGTAATTAACGATTTCTACTGAAGTGAGATTTGGCTAATATCTCCCGCCTAGGTGGGAGACTTGACCCCCAAGAAGGGAGACTTTACCCGGGTTTAAAACTAGGCAAATAAAAATAATAAATTATAATTAAATAAAGAAATTTAATAAAAAAAACATGGCACATAATAATACGTAGTAAATGATAACACGAACTATATAATTTGAGTATCTTTGACATACAGGTAGTGAGGAATTAAGTACCTATCACATATTATATTTCTTAAGATAAGTAGTTGCGTTTAAAACAGTGAGTGTTTATAAACTTTTACCATTAGAAACTCTTTGTAACATAACTTATAACCTTATTAATAAGAACTTTCACAACCAACTGTTACTGCATAATAATTTCAGTCTTTCTACAGCAAAATATCTTAGAAATTTAACAATATCTTATCAAAATGGAGAAAAATCAAAGGTAACTTATGTATCTTCATAGCAAACATAATAGTCTGAGCCTATTCTATCTACGTCATAACTAGATAACAAACTTACAAATAGTTAAACCTTAAAAGTAGATCACAATTGTAGATGTTATGAGCTTCAAATTGATATTTATCTCTAACTGCCTTGAGGTTTTCGAAGAAATCAGTAACGTTTTTCCTGTTGAAGCTGGTGGATCTGGATAAACTGGTTGCTTCTGGGGTTCTCAAACTTAGTTCATGGTTTCTTTTCATAAATCCTCTGAACCAATCTTTCCCTGCGCTGTTGTTAGAAGTCCATGAATCAGGAACCTTTTTGGAATTAATGGTTGCATATTCATACGCAAGTTTCATAGCCGCCTGTCTGGTTAAGCCATAATTCATTTTGCTGCAAGTTAGAACATATTCAACAAGTGCTTTTTCTTCCTCGATCGTAAATATCATAGCTGTTTTGAACTGACTTCCCTGTTCACTTATTTTTGACAATTTAGTCCTGTCTCTTAAATAATTACGTAAAGTATTTCGATCTATTCCATACTCCAAAGCAGTAGCTCTAATAGACTTGCCGTTATCAATGTCACTTACAGCATTTCTTATTACTGACAGGTCTAAATTGCTTCTGTTTCTTGTTGTTTCTTTTTTTTTATATTTGAAGGGCATTGTGGATACTTATCTAAAATAAAACAGAAAATATTATTGCAAGAGAAACAGAGGGAGAGATTACCCTGGGTAAAGTCTCCTCCCGTCGCCATGGTAATGTCTCCCACCCCACGCCAAGCTGTCCGTTATTTAATTTACAAAAAAAACTATAATCTTTAAGCAAAAGCTGTCTATCGTAAAGGTAACAAGGATAATTACACTAAGGATATGTATGCATGACATGCTAGAATCTATAAACAGAAAACAACAGTAATCAAATATCGAAAATTGAAAAAATTAACTTACCGGGCATAAAAACGTGTTTTCACTTGTAACGTCAAAACGAAACTGCTGATCGCAACATCGCCGCGTGAGCTAGTTGGGAGGCGCCTATGAGTTGTGAGAAGTGTGGCAACGTCGCAATATCTAGTTATACAGGGATTCTATGATCAGTGGCTATTGTCTCCCCCCTGCTAAACTCTCCCGGACTCCCCCTACGCATACATAAGATAGGTCAGCTATACAAAATAAAGTAGTGCATCAAATTTACGCTAAGGCGGTACGAAGTTCGCCGGGTCAGCTAGTCAAAAATAATGATACCTAGAGAAGCTCCTTCTTTTTTTAGTCAGGTCAAAAGTAAACAAAATGAAAAAAGAACAATTCAGGACTGCAAAACGGTACGGCTACAATGTCCTGTCTACATATTGCTACGCCGTAGCGCACTCGTAGCAGGCACTTAGCTGGTCGCCCGAGGCGCCCTGATTTATGTGCCCGTGCTGGCTACACCCAGTCGCGACAATTTATTTCAATTAAAGCCTGGGCGCCCTCTGGCGGTCTGCGGTGTCATGTAAGATTAATAATTATATTGTAAAATGTACATTTCTATTCTTTAACAACTACATTTAGTAATGGATTGTCATGCTACTACAAGAGAACTAGATACATCATGTCAAAATTTTAAGGCGCCAATAAATAACGAAATATAAAATAATTAATTGCAGGGTATCACTTAGTCCTTATTCAAATTAAGAAATACGGGAGTTACTCACGTAATGTTGGTATATTTAGTCGACCGCGGTTTCACCTATACTTCTATTGTACGCATTTTCAAGAGAGTGGGACACGTCGCGCCTGAGTCACAGCTAGTCTTGCACTGTAACAACCGTATTTCATAATTTAAACAATAAAATACTTAGTTCTTGTTATTTAATTTAACAAGCATCGCTCCTATCACTTATTCTGTATACTGTATCTGTTTTCACACAAAAAAAGGGATGGATCTTCCAAAAAATGACTCATTACAAATTAATAAATCTACAACAAACAAAACGAAAAAAATGCTAAAGCAAGCATTTTGAAAGTTCCCAATCGACGCTAAACGGTTTACACAACGAATCCGGGACATTGGTAGGAATTCATTTGTTCTAAAAGCGTGACAATTGCGTAATCCGTGGAGCGACCGCCGTCGGAACGCAAACAGAAAACGTCGACGGCTCGCGAAAAAGTCCTTTTAAAAATGTTGCGGCACGTACGGGGGAAGGCACCCATTACTGCGGAGTGGCCCTTGTTGGTTTAGAGCTTAGCTCAAACGAGGAAACGCACAAGGAGCTAAATGTGCGCTGGAATAACAACCATGTGCTTTAATAATGGTAATATAGATGTACTTATGTTATGTAGAAATCATTTAAACAATATCAAATCAATCTGAAGCGGCCATGGCGGAATGGATAAGGCATCAGTCTTAAGATTCAGAGGTCGTGGGTTCGAATCCTGGCCATTACACCACAGACATAAACTGCCTGTCACAAGCGAATTGAGCTTAGCTGGAGGGCATTAACAATATTAAAACCTTTTTTTTCTTATTCGTATGATTTACCTAACTACTACTAAAATTTGTCAAAACTTAACCTTACTATTTTTATTGATCATTGATTAGTTAATGTTATCGTCGACAATTAGTTAAATTCATCAATAATTTTACTAACGTTTCGTCGTTTACTAAGTGTCACATTATAGGCATTGGAGTTTGCATTAATTTAAACTCTATGAATCACCAAACTGATTGCCGATTCTTCCAGTTTTCTCTGACTCTCACAAAAGTAAATAATAACAAAAATTCAACGACAGATCTTCAAAAATATTTAATATTTTAATAGGCAATTTGATGTTGATGTGTTTTTTTTATTTTTTATTATTACTATACTGATAATATCTTCTATTCTAGTTGTAATCGGCGTGACGGTTTCGTACCTAATGGCTCAGCGGCGATCTCTTCTAATACCGTATTTAGTCAGGCTTCCGTCACCGCCCACACAATATTTGTACAAAGAAACCGTAGAGACTTAACGCACTTTGTATTCACTCTTTATTTAACAAAGATGCTGAAAATAATAATTAAAACAAAGATAAATTGTTCTGTTAATATTGATACTTACGAATCTGAGTCTAATTAAACTGTTTCTATAAATATAGCACACGGCACGTATTTTGAGCGCTGAAATCTAGAGTACATTAATTCAACGCCCAAGATTCGTGATGGCAATCCTATAATCTATAACCAAACAATTGCTCCATAGAATCTTGATCTTTCTGGGTTCTAGATTGACCTCATATTTGCGAAACTCTATTTGTAATCCAACTAGAGTAATGCCCTTTTATTGCAAGCTTTCTCACGGTTTATACAAGCCTTGCTTCAAAGGGCGTAACTCCATTTGAGTTACGCTACGTTATAAAATGATAATAATTTTATTTTTACGTATGAATGGTTTTAATGATAGGTGAAATGTAAAAATCTTTATTAGATAATTAAGTACTATATAATAACCTAAATTTATTATATTCATTTAGATTGTCTTATCTATCGCATTAGGTTTAAGTTCCTGTAAAGATAGATTAAGCTGTGGTAAACAAATAAATAAATAAATTTTGCCGACGATAATTACTAGAACTACTGTCTTACTGTTCAATCCACTCTTACGTGTAAGTATTAAAAACCATCAAAATGTAAAAAATTATAATTCAAAATCTTACTAATCTATTATCACAATATACAGTACTTAAAACTATACAACTGAAATACAACTATCTACTGCTATAAACCCATCGTCTTCTAATAATATTGCTGTAGTTTCACTGTCTGATGATCGGGCACATTAGCCAGATTCTTAATCAGTTCAGTATAGATGTCAATGCCCCTGAGGAAAACTTCCACATTCTGGTACTCGTCCTTCCCATGCAGTTTAGCGATAGTCCTCATTTTAGTGGAGAACCCGAGGGCTGGTATACCCAGGTTGCGAAGTACTAACATGTCAGAAGTCGCTGGACAGACCACTGGCTCTATTTTAATGTTCCTGAAAACAAATTAAACATAAGACACTCATTTACACAAAGAAGATATGCAATTTTTTTTTTGCTCCTTTTTGAATCGTAATAAGTAAAGCATTTTAATAGTATCGTAGAACTCAAGATATTTTGTTGCCACAGTGGCACTTATGCCGTAGTACCTGTATAGTAAGACTTTGGCGACAAAAATTTTGATTTTCAACAACCAATCTTCTGAGTCTTTTTCCAATTACATAAGGGTCGGATTATAGTATTACGGATTTAACTGAATATCAATATTTCACGTGGAGCGAATGCCATATGACCTCCACAACACACAACACAAGGTGATCCAATACTCTTTGTTACACTAGTTGTCAGACTGTCTGGTCTCTGACTACCCGTAACGACTGCCATAGATCTTCAAATAGTACCCAGGACCGACGGCTTAACGTGCTCTTTTTAATTTAATCACTATGTTGAAGAATGAGCCCATTATTTTCGCCTCTTTGAAATACAGGTTCAGATTGCATTGCAGCCACTGAAAATCATATATGGGCAGATCTCGTTTGTTTTTCAGAATTATAAACGATCCAAAGATTTCAAGATCTGTAGTCAACATTATGCCAGGTCGAACACTAAGGTACAGTGGGCCTACATCGCAACGAAGACTGACACACTAGAAATACATGTGTGAATTACAAATTTAAGAAATGTTATGTACCCACTATTCTTCGGATTTGTTGATGAACTTACTTATCTATAACTGGTGTGGTAAGTCTTTACTATTACTTAGAAATTTTTGCCCTGCATACCTAATTCGTTGGCCCACTGTACCTACCAAAGATACGGTCCCACCTGTATTGAAGAATTTAGTTACTGCTAGCAACTTTAGCTATTTAGCATCTGATTCAAATGATCAAAAATATAACTCACATGTTATTTAAAGTGTTCTTTATGACACTCCAGAACGGGTTAGTAGCATCAACCGATGTAATCCCCGACTCAGTTTCCTTTCTGATATACGACAGCTCTGTAGCATTGCCTGCCACATCCATCCAAGATTTCACCTGAAGTGTTAATTAACATAACATCAGGCTAATAGACTGTAGCAGAGGTGATTAACATCCACACTAAACTTCACCTTTTTACTAAGGTCTTTTTGGTCAGCCTATCGCCATCCACCGGGCATGGTTATATAATAAACAGTTAATTTACTAGACAAGTGTAAATTAGTGATATAATAAGCTGTTACGCTAGGGTAGAGTACACTCTTTAATAGGCCTAAATTATATGTACTTATGCTACTCATCAATACCTAAAAAGCTTTTAGGTTTGTTTTTTGTTTATTTATATATAATAGGCTCCGAAACTACGGGACCGGACTTAATGGAAATTGGTGTGACATAGTTCTAGATCCCAGGAAAAACATCGACGTATGTAGATAGGTACCACGCGGACGGTTCCGAGGACAGAAGTATCAAATATACACATTGAGGACTAAGATTTGTTCTTATTGTAACATGACATTATGGCTACATTGTGCCTAAATCATTTCGTAGTTCCAGATAATGCTACTAATTAAAACAACATTGAGTACAAAGATAATTGACATTTTTCCACAAGACACAGCGATGGCTACGGCAAAGGCATTTTTTTTTAAAGACGCCGATTTGATTTAATTAAAAACATAGCTAGTATAGATAACATCAAAGTTGGCCGCAAATGGGTCACGCGCTTCTTTGATTAGCCACGCTTGAGTGCGGTACCCATACATATGTAGTCAGTCAACTTCACTACCACCTAGATGTTTGATTTTTTCTAAAATTAAATAAGAAATAAATTTACCACAGCGTCCATCGACGACACGTCAGCGTCAGGTGGCAGCCTCAAATCCACGGTGAGGTTCACTTTCGTAGGGATTATATTTGTTGCAAGTCCACCCTGAAACATCATCACTACATAGTATACATCAAAGGCGCTTCCTATTGTCAGTCTGTCTGACGAACTGATACTTTATTTTAAGACTTATAAAGTCCATAATACATTGAGGTAATAAGGATATGATCATAATTATAGTAAGTATTATGTTGTACTTTTCAACAAGAACTTGTCAACTCTATGTATATTTAGATCTTTATAACTACGAAACGGATCTTGATTCGTATTTTTCAATAGACAGAGTGAATAGTGACACAATTTACAACTACACTTGCTCTGGTTATACCACCCAAGGGTTGCCAGTTGTCAATAAACTAATAATTATGGACAGATTTTATGTTTTTAAGTTACTTATACTGCATCATTGTGATAGAGAACGAATATGAATACAACCTAATTAGATATTTAAAATAATGCACAAAAATACCGTCTTATATAATAGACTGTAAAAATCTCAACACAAGTTGTTGTTGAAAGGTAAAATATAATACTCACTATAATTATGATCATATCCTTATTACCTCAATTTATGATGGACTTTATGAATCCAAAAATAAAGTATCAGTTCGTCATTTTTTAATTTGCATACATGTTGCAGATTTAATCAGTCAATTCAATTCAATCAGCATTATAGTCAACCTTCAACGTGATGACTCAGTTATTCATTAACTTAATAATTTTATACTGCTCATAACTTTATTTTACAAAAAAGTATTAAATATTTTTTTTTACTCGAATCTATGAAGTAAACTGGCTTGCTGTTAAACAGATGGTAAGAACATCGGCCATAATCATCTAAATATATTTTGACGAATTGCTACATCAATAAAACAAGAAATTATTCCATCCGTGCCAATAATTACATTAAATATTATTAGACGAAACACAACGGTACGAATGGTTAAAGGTGAGACGGTATTCCTTCTTCCCCGAGCTTTCTTTAAGAAATCTACTACCTTCAAAACATATCCAAGTTTAGGATAATTATTGATTCGAATTACACCAATTAAACTTTGAAATTAACAGTGAATCTACCGTCCTTAACCAAAATAAATAAAATTACCCTTAGCCCTTCTTATCGAACTATTGACCTTGACTCATTTTAAATATCAGCGGTTAAAAATAGTTATTGTTTTATAAATATACTCCTCTAAAGGCCATTGCTTCCAGTTATGGATATGTTTCTGATAGCCTCTCTCTCTCTACGGTCGGTCCCTCATGGCTGAGGATCGTGGTCATCATCGGATGTGGATGGCCTGCATCTGGCCTTAATAATCTGCCTCCACCGGCGTCTGTTTGTCGCGTCTCTGACAACCGAGCTAAATTTAGCAGCTGATGGGCCTCACACTTGATCGCTCCATCTGGTTGGGGATCACGATCAGCTTTTCAAGGCTCTCATCACCCCTCCTAATTATGTGGCCGAAGAAGGACAGTATGCGCTGCTGACAGACCGTGGAAAGACGTGTCTGGACTCGAAGCTGCGAAAGGATTGATGCATTGGTGCGCATAGCAGTCCAGGGTATTCTCAACATACGCCTCCAGCACCACATTTCGAATGCATCAATCCTTTGCCTTTCTCTGGCTCGTAACGTCCATGTTTCCACACCGTACAAAAAAATAGGAAAAACAAGAGCGCGTACTAGCCGGACCTTGGTGTTGTTTGTGATACGAGCACCTCTTCTGATAGCCTATTCGGACTTTATTGACATGTAAAATTAATATTAATGAAAATGTACACGATTAGCTGTCATGACAATACATAACTATGTGAACCTCTATCAAAATGTCTACATATTTAAACCGACTACGCGGGCAGAGCCACGGACGGAAGCTTGTTTAACTATAAAGTGCAAAAACTAGAGCGGGACAAAGTTAACTTCATCGGTGAAAATAAATCAAAGAACAACAAATGAGAAAATATACAACTTACTTGAATAACGTTTATATTCACGGCTGAGAATCCTGAGAAGTCCGTTTTGTTTTTAGCTTTTGCTATCCCAGCCTGGTCATCTCTGAAGTTCATCACAGCTTTCATAAATGCATACGTCTGGAAACAACAATAGCTAGATAGTAAAAAAACAAATACGAGTTTAAACACTAGTTTCACCAGTCCGGAGAAGTCATAGTTTGTATGGAACAAATTAGTATGGAAATTTATAGAAATAACTGGTCAACCATCAGAAACATCATCAGAAACTAGTGAAACTGGGCCTAATTCTTACGCTTTTATATTAACTAATTAATAGGCTGAAAAAATCTTAAAAAGTAAATTTATGTGTGTGGACATACTTGCAAAAAAGGCTTGAATACTTAAATACTCAACTTTTATATTAATATTATATAGGCGAAATGAAAAGGGAGAAACCGAAGCTCAATTCACGTTAATAAGCTATCGGTGTACTTATCATGTTTTTAATACCTAACAGGGTATTATACTATTTAGTATTTTAATTATTAATTTATTTACTTTTTTAGTCTTTAATCTTGACAAGCCTTGAGCAAAATTAAAAAAAAAGCAATAACAAATCCAATGCATTAAACTACCGCAAATATCCACTCTATTATGTCCATCCAAAGGTTGCCTGGAAGAGATCGCGTCAAGCGATAAGGCCGCCCTTTGTACGTTATAGTTTTAAGTACCTATTTCTTTGAATGTTTGTTACAAATTTGATGTGCAAATAAAGTTTTCTCTATCTATCTATCTATATATCTATGAATAAACAGTACTTATAATAAAGCATGAGACAGAAAATGCAATTGATTGTACCTATTTTATATCGATAACATAGTAGGAACCCATACCAAGTGTTATTTACCCCCTTATTGACTATACCAAGTATAACAGTTGTTTAATATCTACTAGTTGCTTAGGTAATGAAAAATTCCAAGCATTCAGAAATGGTAACAGAAAAACCGGATAAGTGCGTGTCGGGTCATGCGCAATAGGGTTTTGTATGACGCTTTGCCTTGGACAGACAGACGGACATGGCGAAACTATAAGGGTTTCTTGTAGGTATTACGGAACCCTAAAACCACATAAGTACTTAATTAAAATGTAAAGGCATCCATTGGACAAACTTGTATCTAGATCCATGGACCTTACCTTTACCATGGCGCTATCTTCGGGCAATGAGAATCCATGACCTCCTTCTCCATGGATGACAAACTGCATTTCTAAAAAAATATTTGTATTTCACACATTTAATTTTTTTGCACGCCATTGTTATGGTAGAATGTATTGAACCATTGTTTAATTACTAACACCTGTATTTGTACTACATTCTTGCAAAATAAATGATTTAAATGATTTGATTTGAACATGAATAAAATTCTAACCGTCTCCCTTTTTTTTTATAACACATCACAATAATCTATAGATACACATAAAAAAATTTAAATTAGTCATGTCTGTACATTGAAGATATTTTTGAAATACTACTTCCTAAGGGCTTGTAATTTTATATGGACACATTGTCAATTTTGAAGGAAATTGCACGAAATTCAGCACATAGGTTTCTTAAATTAATTTTATATATTTTTTTTCATAGCCCGTGATAATTAGGGGTTCAATGTGCATAAGTACCATTCCTCAATTTTCAAGGTAGCATGACAATATCGATTTTCACGCGGATGAAGTCGCGGGCAAAAGTTAGTAATGCATTTTACTATAAGTAACTGCTACCTGAGAATACAGCTATGAACACGTATACATAAACATACTATACAAACCTAAAATTATTTCAAACTAGCTGACCCGGCGAACTTCGTACCGCCTTAGCGTAAATTTGATGCACTACTTTATTTTGTATAGCTGACCTATCTTATGTATGCGTACCTATTCAATTTGAACTGGAATCTATAATATCCCCCATATAAAAATGAATACTTTTTTTTTTTTTTTTTTGCCGTAACAACCTTGTACAGAGTATTAGAAAACTACAAAAAAAAATATCAGCCAAATCGGTCAAGCCGTTTTCATGCCAAGTCGTGACAACGGAAAACGGGTTTCATTTTTATATATATAGATAAGTGTAGTATAACATATAATTTCTAATACTTGACACTACTCACGCCATGCTCTCCTGTCCACAAACGTGGCATAAAGAGTATCATCTACCGACGATAATCCTTCATCCAACGCAAACCCAATGTTCAAAGTTTTAAATTCTTTCGTCTTCACGAATGCTTTTATTCCACCCTTGCCTGCCGATTCTTCATCTGTAACAATGAATATATAGTGAATATTTTTCTATATTTTAATTTCAAGTAGTTATTATAATAAATTATTATAATTAATAAAAAGATAATTTTGCCAACCAATTGATGGTTATTTTTTTGTTCTACACCTGCAGCGAACGAACGTGTACAGATAGCGCGCGAGTTGAATGCAGTCGGGGTCTGAGGTAAAGAGCGGGAGCATCTCCCCCCGCTATCCGCACGCCCCACCTCACGCGCCTGCAGTGTAGTGATGTGCCATCCTTGTCAACAATCGTACGTTTGCCGTGTTATTGTGTTAATATTGAAGTCCCCGTGTTATTTTTTTATTTCAATAATTACTGATCCGAGTCCATCAAGTTCGTTACAAAAAAACGTAAAAAGGTTAAAAGAAGGTACGGAGCTGGCGGTTTCTCAGGTTGCAGAGGAAGATTGGCGTGGCTTCGATGATCACGTCATAATTTTAGAAGAAAATTATTGGCAAAGAGATGGAATAATTGAAGATACCATAGATTGATTCGTCATTGAGGTCAGCGACTGCGAGGATAGTGACACCGATTCAACCATATCTACCATTTCTGAAATGTTTTAAATTGTGAAACGATTATTAAAAACGTGGGATAATTATGATATTGTTTTTTTTTCATCATGTTAACCCAGTGTAAAAAATAAAATTAAACTTATACATTGTTTAAATTTATCGACATTCATTACTCATTGTGGTCATCAATAATTATAATTAGGTCACAGCACTACCTCATTCCTAAGCTCTGCATTCAACTCGCGCGCTATCAGTAGTTTACCTGATGGTAAGTGGAGTACAGCCCATAGACATCAACAATCCACAAAATTAGATTGTGAATGCGTCGCTGAGGACTACGGTGTTATTCCTCATATAACATTAATTTCAGAGCCAGTGCCACCAAACTGGCACACAGTAATGCAAGTACTATTATTTGGCGGCAGCCGCGGCAGGGTAAGGGTGAGACGGTGGTGCTGCCCCCTCGAGCTCGTTTACAAGAGCGCAACCACCAGTGCTCTTAGTGCAGTATTAGAGCTCTTGTGCAATGGTGGAAGATTACCTTACCACTAATTACGCACTTAGCTCGTAGATACATATTTGTATTACGCATCTTACGTACCTTTATATCTGAATTTACATACAAAGACGCAAACGACCTACATTCAATGACATTCTTGATAACCAATGTGTCATAGAAAGGTGAAGTTCATCAATTAACTACTGATAACTAAGTATCTCGAGCTATAATTTCACCATACTTAATAAACTGTGGTTATTGCTAAACGCGTATTTCCATCTCTCTCTGGGTCTTATCAATGTTTGTACAAGGCACAGAGAGCCGTAGAACGTTTAGCGTTGATCTCGGGCAATGAAATCGGGGCTTAGTACCAAATAGATATAATTATTATCGGGTAGCAATAAAAGCTCCGACAAAAAAAGAAGCATTGTCCTTACTCAAAATATTTAATCTACTGCCTAAAATACTAACTTTCCGACTACATTTGTCCGACTAAAAATGACGAAACGACCGAATGAGATACTGAAGTCGTCGAAAAATAAACAGTCATGTTTATTTTTCGACGATTTCAGTATCTCCAAATCGTCGAAAAATAAACACTGACTGTTTATTTTTCGAAGTAAGAAGGTAAGAAGTGACTCAATAATTTAATACAGATGTTTGTTAATAACACTTACCAGGCATAAGCGTGATATGTATAGTTCGTTTCAAACACACGTTATCTTTCTTCAACCTCCTGATAGCCTCCAAGTACTGAATGGCGACGTCCTTGGTGTCCTGGGCTCCGCGTGCGTATATATCACCATTCTCATCCATGTGTGCCGAGAATGGCGGGTATTTCCATTCACTCTAATAAAATAAATTGGTAAGTTTTTTTAAAGGCGTCGTTCGAAAAGAATATGCTTTACAATTTACTGAAGTAGAGATTTGATGAAAGTCTTAAAGAATTATTATCTTAAACACCAACTCAGTACCGGCGTGAGGTATCTTTATACCTCATTTAAGTCATTTTCTTACATTTTTTAACCGCCTTCCCAAAAAGGAGGAGGTTCTCAATTCGGCCGGTATGTTTTTTTTCTATGTATATACATCGATTACGTCGCGGTTAAAGGACCGATTCGCGGGATTCTTTTTTTGTTCGACGCGAAATAGCTGCCAGGTGATCCCATAAAAATTTCTTTCATTTTGGTTTAGTAGTTTTTATTTTGACGATTCTTTGTATATTAGTATGTCGATAACTTTAACATTTCTAATCCGATTTGCGTAATTCTTTTTTTGTTCGTTAGGGTACATATTCAAGTTGGTACCCTGGTCATCTAGTCAGCATATGCTGATGGGATCCAAAGGAAATCGAGAAGAACACTCAATTTATAAGCATATAACTGTTACGTTTCAGACAATATCATACAGTTTGTTCAACTATTAGAGTATTTCAAGTCGGTTTTTTATGTTTAATTATCTTATTCTTAGTTCTAGGGCTCTGAGGTCATGAAGTTTATCAATCCGCACATGGCCAGCGTGTTGGACTATTGGCTAACCCTTTTCTTTATGTGAAGAGGTCGGAGACCAGCAGTGGCACATTAATAAATACGGGGCTGCTATTATTATTATTTTATTCATAATGAAAAAAAAACTGTTGCTGCCTCGTTGGTTTAGTGGTGAACGTCACCTCACTGCAAGGTCTCGGGTTCAATTGCCAGGTCGGGCAAAAGAGTTATTTGTGATTTTTCCGTTAGTAATTTCTTAATAGGCTCAACCCCTATCGCATGGGACCTAAACATAACAGGTGAAGTGTGGGTGCTATATCTACCTATGCAACACCCTTCTGGATGATATATATGTTTTTTTTTTATTATTTATAGGAAGATCAACAGCATGTATAGTCATGCATGTAGTAGTCTGTCACAGAATGAGTTTTTTCGTGATAAATAATACACCCCGCAGACTATTGGATTGCAATAATTGTACTGATGGGAATACTGTAGTCAATGTTGTAATTAATAAGATTTTATTAATTTAATGATTAAGATTTTATTAATTTAATGACTAGTTATAACTTTAGAGCTCTTATAAATAAAATAACTTTTGTGAGAAATAATTCAGAATCATGCATTGACAACATTTTTACTAACATTATAAATGACCATAAAACGTGCTGTGATGTTGACCATAATGGTTTAGCCGATGGGCACGCAGGTTTGCTGTGTTGTTTAACTATGCCAAGTACTCAAAATGGTCGACACCATAATACTCCAATGTATGTAAGAAAAAGATTATTCAGTGTAAATAATAAACAAAATTTTAGACATTTATTACTACAAGGAGACTGGAGCCATTTAGGCATAAACAAGTTTGTTAAAAAGCTTAACGAAATATTTAAGACAGCTCTTAAAACTAAAACCTGCCGGATAAATTCGACAAGGTCTTCCTTAGCTTGGGTTACACGGGGCATTAAGGTAGCTAGTCAAATGAAAAGATTTTTAATGACAAGCAAAACTTCAAATATTAATGGAAGCGTTAAAAATTACAGACATAAATATATAAGTTTATACAGAAAAGTAATTAAAAAAGCTAAGAAAAATGCAGTGCAGACTGAAATTTCACGTTCTAAAAATATTTCTAGGGACATATGGAAAATTATAAATAAACATAGGAACAAAACAAACAAAGATAATAAAAGAATTCTTTTAAAACTAGAAGACAAACTTGTAATAGAGCCAGTTGAGATTGCAAATGTCTTTGCAAAGCAGTTTGCGAATAGTTCGAATATCAACAACAAAAAAAGTAGAGAAAGTAACTTAGCAATAGAATTATTACAGCAAAATACTATCAGAGTAGATAAAGCTCTAGCTTGGGAGCCAGTCACAACTAGTGAAATTGTTAAATTAATTAATAAAATGGAATGTAAGCCATCTTGCGGTTTTGACGAATTACCAATAACTATATCTAAAGATAATATAGATATTTTAGCTGAGCCCTTAAATTTATTTTATAATAATTGTTTAAGCGAAAGTATTTTTCCTGATCAACTTAAAATAGCTAAAGTGATCCCAGTCTACAAAAAAGGCTCTACACAAGATCCTAAAATGTATAGGCCTATTTCTCTCTTGCCAACATTGTCTAAGATTTTTGAAAAGATAATAAAATCTAGACTACTCACACATCTGAACAGAAATAGAGTCATAAATTTAAAACAATTTGGTTACCAATCTGGTGTAGGAACGCAAGATGCAATTGATTCATTAGTCAGGGAGATCAGAAGCAAACTAAATTCAAAGCAAATGGTAGCCGGTCTCTTTTTAGACCTAAGTTCTGCTTTTGACGTAATAAATCACGACCTATTGCTAAAAAAACTTGATCATTATGGAGTAAGAGGCAATGCTCAACGACTTCTGACATCCTATTTAAAAAAGAGAAAAATGTTTGTGGAAGTAAAACAAATGATACATGTAACTAATAAAAATGATAAAAATGTATCTAATAATGCATTTCATCACCAGGCGTTTAGGTCTAAGTTAGAAAACACTAAAATAGGAGTGCCCCAGGGATACATATTGGGTCCAATTCTGTTTATTATATTTATTAATGATGCAATAGATTATGTAGAGAAAAGTTTAGGGGAACACGCAAAACTAGTGGTGTTTGCAGACGACACAAATGCTATAATTTCAGCAAATAGCATTCAGTCTCTCAATTTGCGGGTGAATGCAGCTCTAAAAGAATTTCACAACTGGTTTACCATCAACGGACTCAAAGTTAACGCAAATAAAACAAATTTAATGCTGTTCCGCACCACCTCTAAGAATAAAAATAACTTGTGTTGTGCTTTAGATGGAGTCAATGTCAATACGGTAGAGGTAGTAAAGTTTCTGGGAGTACATATTGACAGCTACTTAAATTGGAAACCCCAACTTGGAAGCTTAGAAAATTCAATCAGCTCAGCGTGTTATGTTCTAAGAAGCTTACGAAATGAGATTGACATAATGCAGTTAAAAAAAGTATACTATGCGTTAATTGAATCTAGAAGGTATAGTATTTTATGCTGGGGGGGGAGCTACGAATATAATATACACAAAGCATTCGTTTTGCAAAAAAGAGCAATTCGTACCATGGTTTGCATTCGTCAGCAGGAATCTTGTGAGAGTCACTTTGCAGATTTAAATATACTTACTGTACCTTCCCTATACATATTAGTCCTCTTAACACACTTTCGGAAGTATGTACATGAATATGAGACTGAAGATGAAAGAAAACTTAGAGAGAGTACGAGAAGGAAAGATTTTAAAACTATAAATACTCCTAACCTAAATATAGTCCAGCACGGCACCTACTTCATGTCGGTAAAAATCTTTAATAAACTTCCCATCGATTTAAAATTAACTCTATACAAATCTGATTTCAAAACTAAATTAAAGCGTTACTTACTGGAAGGCTGTTACTATTCAATTGATGACATTTAAATGTAATACACTTTAGATTAATAATTGCTTTTATTTATAGGCGCATGTTCTATTTTTTATATTTTGGATTGTTTACTAAATTTGACACATGAATATTATTAAATTTATTTGGCTGTTTCTAGTTGTTAAATTGAATTTTATCTGTTTCTATCAAATTTTTCCTTTTTTTTTTTTAACATTTGACATAATATAATGTTATAATTTTATTATTGTAATTGAATTGAATTTGTTTTATATCATAATAGTAGAGATTTTATTGATTGTTTTTAATTAAGTTGCATGATATTATATTCTTAAATGTTTTAATGTTCTAAATATTCCACACAATGTAAAAATTGTTATGAATAAATAAATAATAATAATAATAATGTAACACTTTAAATAGTTTAACGTAAATAAGTGACAGAGAGCCAATAACAGATCTTCACGAATAAACTTTTGAATATAAATCGAAATTTTGTGAACATCAAAAACAAAAGTACAAAAGTAAGCGCTTAATTATTACACTAAAACTAAAATTAAAACACATAAAAGATCGCTATAAATATTTGTAAAAGAAGTCCTGACTGAATATCCGTCTAGCCGGTCCAATTTTTGTATTAAATATATCAATATCTAAATATTTGCATAGTTTGTTAATACTACTGCTCGCTCGCCACAAAAATGCCCCAAGTAGCACGTAAGTGTCGTCAGCATCAATAATACAGCCAATATAGAACTTAAAGTGTTATAAGAGCGGTATAAGAGAGTCAGGAAAGGTTATAAGCGTTATAAGAGTGTTACAATCCGCTATTATACAGCTCAGCTGTATATAGGCTTTATAATGGTATCTGCGTACACTTAAGGTGTTATATCGGAATATTACAACTCTACTATACAGCTTTAATAATTGTGTAACACTCCAAGCGTATTTCTACGGCTAAAGCTGTATAAAGGCTGTATTATAGTACTATTCACTCGCTTATTACAGCTTTAAGCTGTATTATAGTGTTACTTGACACTTGTTGCTGTACAAAGGCATATGCTAACTCCATTATAACACTAGTTTTTATGGTGTAATTTAACACTCTTATAAGTATTAAAGCTGTATTAGTTACTTCTAAGAGAGTATTATAGAACTAAAAAGATAAATGGCAGCTATAGTACAGCTTTAGTCTGTATTATTGACGGAGACGTCAAATCAATGTCGCAGTCAGGAGATGGATTGAGAAGGAATATTTGAATATAAGGAATTACAACTTAAATAACAGTAATGATAGTGAACCAATATTGACTGAAAGAAAAAACCATTCAACCACACCGACAATCCATAGCTCCAATGAGGGTTCCATACGAAAAAAAAAGAGAAAAAAAAGGAGATAAAAATAACATTATTAATTGCTTCCTTCGCCATCATAACACCTCTTTTGATTCCCAGGAACTTGGCACTATGCAAAGTTTTTTTGACATTTTTCTTCAGTTTCTATTATCTTGAAAGACATATTATTCTGAAAAATAAAGAAAATACCTTAATAAATAATCGTCAAAATGGTTTTAAAGATTTTAATTCTTTATACGTATCTCTAAAGAGGTTATTAGTTATTATCTAAATGAAGAGCATAATACAGCCTATTGAATAAAAATATTCTAAAATTACTCTAATTAGAAGTTAAAAGCTGTACAATACACTTCATTTATTCCATAGTACAGCTACTGGCGCTATATTGCTCTTCAAATAGTGTTAGGGCTGTTTAAAATTGACGCCATTTTCTAATAAACAAAAACATATTAGATGATTCTAAAAACAATAAGAATTGACATTATTTTGCATTATCTTTAGCCGTATCATGTTTACTAGCTTAAATAACGTTAACTTGGCCTTTTCCTTATTACTTGAAATTAAAATGTTGTTATTCTAACCTTAAAATACAAAAACTTACTTACCGATATTCAGTATTTCTTTTGTTTTTCTTGATTTTTATGCTGGCGCGCGAATATTTTACCGAAAACCATATACAGGTTTACAATAAATATTGGTTTGCACGTTATTTTCACCAAACCAATAAGTTCAAGATCATTTATATGTTTTTCTTAGCAAGTAATTTGCCATTATAATAATTTGCATAATGTAGATAAAAAATATGATGTACATTAAAATATCTATACTTTTGTAATTCTTTTATAACACTATTGTAGAACTTTAACTCTTACAAGATACGTTTAGGATACCATCTGGAGAGTTAAAGTTCTACAATAGTGTTATAAGAGAGTTACAAAAGTATTGTAGTTTCTTTTGACACCAAATAACAGCTCTAATACAGCCTTTATACAGCTACTATACAGCTCTTATAACACCAAACGCTGTATAACTTGTGCCCATTTTACACTTATAAGGGCTGTATAAGCGCTTATGCAGCCTTTATACAGCTACTATACAGCTTTAAGTATAAAATTACGCTCTAGTACAGCTTTTATACAGCTTGTAATGCTACTTGGCATTCTGACGATAATTCGTTGTCACCAAGGGGGTGTTATGTTATTTAATAAGTAATTCCTGTTACTTGCTTACCGGATCCACAGCGACCACATCCATGTGCGAGTTAAGCATGATGCTAGGTAGATAAGGCTCGGTGCCCACTACCGTAGCCACAATAATGGGCTTGCCAGCTGGCTCGTAGATCACATAAGGAATACCCAACTCATTCAACTGACGTGCCCAGAACTCCAATGCTGGTTCTGTAAAATAAAATGTTATTGATAGCGTCGAATTTCTAGGCGCGTGTTAACTTATTTGCTAGTTAGATGATTATGCTTGCAAATTCCACTAATCGACGGGCACCGCGCTCGAGCGTGGCCAATCAGAGCAGCCAACTTAATACCCGGCTTCATTTTAACATCCTCACTATGAGAGTTTTTGCCATGTTCATTATTTGTCTTTCGGGCGAGATTACCCGATTACGGTGATATTCGTAAGAAACTGACCTCGATTTATAAACAGTTCCCAGTTTAGTATTTTGTATTGTATTTATTTTTATTTATTAAGTAAACGTAAATGTTTATAATTGTGTTGTCCATCTGCACTTTTAACGCAAGCACGCGCTAAGTCATACTAGCGCGTGCTAGCTACTATAGAAAATACTAGATATATATATATCCCATGCCGATTTCGGCTACGGTGACTGCATCTAGTGGAATGTGTGATTAGCTCTTTCGTGTGCCCATTTATGGCTGCAGTAGCCAACTTTATGAGTGAACGTGCGCAAACATTTTTGATTCGTTAGGACACCATTCACGAAGTTATATGGTTCGCCAAGGTAAGCCTTCGGTTGTTTGGCCTGTAAAGCTTCACGCTTTTGATTCGATCGGATTTCCTCTAATCAAAGAAAATGCTACGTCTTTACATAAAGAGAAATAATAAGTGAAGCTTCAAAATTTATACTTTATCGTCAAAATTACTAACTCAGCCACGGGTTAGGTTAGGTTAGGTTGCTGACTTAGTAATTTAGAAGGCAACATACATTTTTGGGGGCGAATAATGGTATTAAAAAGAAGCCTGTTTAAATAGCACCCGTAATAAATACCTATCTACAATCTCTTTGCTAAATTATAACTTCATGCTATATTGTAATGCTATAGTAGATAATTATCGTCAGTCAACGTGACTATTTATATATGAACCAACCTATAAATTGCATTATAATATAATAAAATATTGTTAGCTAAAAGTAAAAAAATACTTATTCATTCATCTAATACCAAAGCATACCAAAGGCTTCAACTGACAATCCGTGCAAGTGCATTTTTTTATTATTATTTAAAAGGCATCATTCATGGGCATCGTGGACATCGCCTCATCTCTGAAAACCTAAGACTGGATATGCCGACGCATTACACAGATTTTTCCAGTCCTTCACTGTTGAATCCGTTCGCTTGTGGAATGCGTTGCCTGTTGCAATCAGACAAGCGCAAAGTTTGTACTGTTTTAAGAAAATGCTGTACGAACATTATCAAAAAATACACCTTGAAATTGTATGTATTATATTGTATTAATATTAGTATATGTATATACATATATATATATATTGTATTATTTTGTTATATATTATATGTATTATAATAAAAATAGCATATTAACTTATTTTAGTATTATACCTATTATTTAGCGCTATTTTAAGCGCTAAATCCTTCTTCATTTCTGTCTAAACTACCTTTCTGTAAATCTTTTACACTAATTTCCATCCAAAGGTTTCCTGGAAGAAATCGCGTTAAGCGATAAGGCCTTTGTGCATAATATTGTTATTGAAACTTTTGTACAAAATGTATTTCCTATGTCTTATGCACAAATAAAGTTTTTATCTATCTATCTCTCTGTATAAAACTTAAAAGAATACAATAAAGGCCTTAATGTGCCTGTATTTTGAGAATTATCTCCGTACTGTTAATCGTTGAGGAGTTGTACCTTCCAGCATCAGATCAGCAACATGATATGCTGACTGCTAGATGCAAATATCTGAGCAGGTTTAGGTAAACTACGAAAAACAATACAATTTGAGGGTTGCCCTCGATTTCTCTAGGATCCCATCATCAGATTTTGACCTGAAGAGAATGGGACCACAAAACAAGACTCTATACTCTTTCAGACAAAAAAAAATCTTATCTAAAAACTGCCAATACCCTGAGTCAGGTGTTCCGCCTATTGGGGAGATTTAAGTAATTTCTCAGTTTTCTTTAGATATAGATAGAACTTTATTAGCATTTATAGTTAAAAACAATTATGCACAAATATACCTACTTAAATAATAGAGGAGGGTATCTCAAATATGTATAATCGATTCCCTAAATCCAATAATTTAGATTTCTTTACGTATTATGTAAAAAGCGGTTTAAATCTCTTTGATTCCCCCTACCTTGTTACCTTCATAAGTTGTTATGATTGAGGTAGTTACTTAAAATTATACGTAAGTAAGACTGAAATATTTACAATGAAAACTTACTTAACTTTTCATTATTTCCCGTGATAGTATCCATCCGCAGATATTCCCTAAAAAGATCCACTGATCGCAGCTCCAAATAATGCTGATACTTGTTCCATATCGGTCCAGCAAGTCCCTGGTGTAGCGCGATGCTCAAGAATATAACCAATTTTAGCATTTTATTAGCTGAAAAGAAAGCCGTAACTTTTTAAATATTACAACGAAATTATTAAGAGATTTGATTTGCCTCTAGATTTTGATAGAGACGATGGAATACTCAAGAGACAGAATATGGAATATCTAGCGATATAGCCTATTATGTAGAGATTAATAAATAATAACAATAATAGCAGCCCTGTCTATTACATGTTCCACTGCTGGGCTCGGGCCTCTTCTCATGATGAGAAGGGTTAGGGCATACGCTGGCCGAGTGCGGATTGGTAGACTTCACACACCCTCAAGCCCTTTTTAGGCACTTTCAGGCATGTAGGTTTCCTCACGATGTTTTCCTTCACCGTTATCGAGCGATAATTTATATGATAAATACACATATCTTCGAAAAGACGCATCTTAACGATTTATTGATAGAGGTGTGTGCCGTGGGTGCGGACCACAGACCTTTGACTTCGCAGTCCTGCGGTCTCCCACTCGGCTATCGCTGCAAAATGGTATTCGAGAAGTCGATGATCAAATTATAATATAAACTGAAATGGGAACGCACGCACTATTCGCACTAGACAATGTAGGTAAACTAGGCTAACCGATAACACTATCAGTCAGTTAAATAATATCTAAGTTACACAATTAGGTACTATCTAGATTCTAGATGTTGCCTTTTGTAAGTATTAGTTATTGGATTTGATTATTTTTACAAATTACTTTTTTCTTCTCGATTGTTTAGTGGTTGGCGTTTTGTAGTGTTTGATTCCCGGGTCAGACAAAGTGTTATTTGTGAACTTTTCGTCAGGAAATTCACAATAAAAGCATTGAGTTGGAAATTTGCCCGGTGGATGGCGATAGGCTTACCCCCTTATCCCATGGGATCTAAACATAATAGGTGAAGTGTGGGTGTTGTACACCTCTGCCACACCCTTCTGGGTAATTTAGGCATGATGTTATGTTATGTTTCGGTTACTGATTCTGAACAAACTGCTATCAGGGTACTGGAAAAGTAAATATAAGGTTGTATACCTATAGGAAAAAAAACCGGCCAAGTGCGTGTCGGGACACTCATTTTAGCACTTTGAAAGTGTCTATCTTTGGAACGATTGACATTGAAAAAAAATGGTTCTAGAAACCTCAATGTATTTTTAAAGACCTATCTATAGACACCCCCCCACACGTATAGGTAAAATAAAAAAAAAATAAAATTGTTTCAGTTCAATGTATGGGGAGCCCCCCTCTAATATTAATATTTTTTTTTTTATGTAAAAATCGTACAGCGGTTAACAGAATAGATCTACCTACTTAGTTTCAATTGTGTAGTCCTAATAGTTTCGGAATAAAGTGGCTGTGACATACGGACGGACGGACAGACAGACAGACAGACATGACGAATTTATAAGGGTTCCGTTTTTTGCCATTCGGCTACGGAACCCTAAAAATACAATGCAAATAATTAAATTGAAAGATATAAACCAGACGGAAGAAAAATATAGCACTACAATACAACTTATTTCAAACTTAATAATGGTAGAGCTTTTGTTAGCAAAGCAGAACCATTGACTCACCTTTAAAAATATTAACAGACGATCGAATATCATGCTGCCAACGCACAACGCCACGAACTCGAATGTTATCTAACAATCGAACCAAAAAAACAAAAATCTGCAGCGTAGGTACCTACCTACCGTAAAACGAATACCTGGTCTAATAATAGTAATAATATAATTATTATTATTACTATTATTTATATTTATATTCAATCCTTAATTCTTTCTTAATTCTTTATTGTACAAATAAAAAACAATACAATAATATAAAATACAATTTTAAATTTATGTACAAAGGCGAGCTTAACCACTAAAATGGGTTTTCTTCCAGCAAACCTTAGAGTGCTAGAGGAAAAAGATACTTTTGAGGGTAAATGGAAATGTACAATAAATTGATAATTATACAGAAGAAAATAAACTACCTATGACTACTTACATATAATATCATGCCTATTCTAAAGTGATTGTATACTAATGTATACAATTATATAGACCTACATAAACGGTACATACTATTAAATATAAAATCATACACAGATATTTAATACAATATACATAAAAATAATATATATATATATATATATTTTTATAGATAAATACATAAATATACATATATTATTACAGTTGAGAGTGAAAATGCTCTTTTATTCTTCTTTTGAAGATGTCTAAAGAAGGACTATCTCGAATAGAATGAGGCAAACGATTCCACAATCGAACAGCGTTTATGGTAAAAGAACCATCGTAACAACTGGAAAAGTGAAGAGGAGTGCGAAGTAAGAGAGAGGAAGAAGATCGTCCAGGTTTATCGCGAGGAACCAAGTACTCAAAGCGTTCACGCAGGTATGGAGGGGCTTTGGGGCTATGAAGTATAGAGTAGAGAAGGGAGAGAACATGGCTATCACGACGCAGACGAATAGGTAGCCACTTCAACCGCTGACGAAACTCGGTAACATGATCATACTTGCGAAGACCGAATATGAAACGGATACCTAAGTTCTGCAGCCGCTCAAGTTTATTCAAATGTTCTTCTCTAGCGTCAAGGAAACAGACATCAGCATAGTCTAGAATAGGAAGTAACAGGGTTTGTACAAGAGTAACTTTTGTGTGAAATGGTAGGAATTTTTGAAGACGTTTGAGAGACTGAAACGAACAAAAGACCCTCCTGCTCACCTCCGCAATGTGAGAGTCCCACGAAAGGTTCGAGTCTATGATTACACCTAGGTCCTTAGCACATTTAGAGAATGCTATAGGGACAGAGTCATAAAGAACTGGAAGGAGAGACTGGTGATCTATAGTGTTCAGCATGTATCGTCCACCGATGATCAGGGCTTGCGATTTAATGGGGTTCACTATAAGGCCAAAAGATTTAGACCATTCATAAACTTTGACCAGGTCAGTGTTCATAGCAGTGATAGCTTCGGTCAATTCTCCAGCTTTGAAATGACGATAAAGTTGCAGATCGTCTGCATAGAGATGATAATGAGAAGTTAAAACCGATGTGATAGCGTTAATAAAAACGGAGAACAGAAGAGGAGATAGTACACCACCTTGAGGAACGCCCGCAGTCAAATCACACCAATCAGAGAACTTCTCATCAGAGTGCACGGACTGCGAACGACCTTGAAGATATGATTTGAACCACCCTATTACAGGACCTGAGACATTAAGAGAGGAGAGGATTCCAAGGACGATATCAAAATCAACCGAGTTGAACGCACTGCTAAAGTCCAATAATATCAGCACCGTCAGAAGCTTATTCTCCTTGGCGAACCTAATATCATCAGTTACTTTAGTCAGTGCAGTTACAGTGCTGTGGCTAGGTCGAAAACCCGACTGGTAAGGACTAAGTAGGTTATTAGAGGAGAGATATTCGGACAGTTGTCTGTGAACAATGCTCTCAAGGACTTTGGATAGGAAAGGAAGTATGGATATAGGACGAAACTGAGATGGTGAGGAGGGATTTGCAACTTTAGGCAGTGGTATGACATGGGCCTTTTTCCAGGATGAAGGGAAACAGTTTGTGAATAGAGAAAAATTAACTAAATGGGTTACAACAGGAAGGATTTCTGAAAGGATAGGTAAAACCATCTGAATTTGGAGGCCGTCATTACCCACTGCCTTGGTGGAGATGGACTGGATGGATTTCTTAATGTCTTGTTCCGTAACTGGGGTAAAAGAAAAAGAAGTATTTAGAGGCAAAAGACGAGAAGAGAGAGAGTTCAAAGTGGAAGTTTTAGTAGCGATGTCTAAGGTACTTGGTGGTTTAGAGAAGTGGTCATTAAGCACATTGAGATCGAGACCCACACCATTGTTCTCTGAAACCTTACCAATACCTAGAGACTTAAGAAACTGCCATACTTGTGCTGTTTTGAGATTATCAATGGAGTTGTGGATGTGGCGCTTTTTAGCATCTCTACACATACGACTGCAACGATTTCGTAATTTTTTGTAAAGGTCCCAGTTCTCGTCAGATGGACAGCTTTTGAACTTACGTTTAGCCATATCACGCTTTGACATTAATTTCTTAATTTGATTTGTAAGCCAAGGTGCAGGTAGATGTTTCACACGTACTTTTCTCAATGGTGCGTGTGTGTCGAACAAAGATAAAATAGCACGTGTAAAAATAGTCACCTTGTCGTCAAGATCACTGCAGTTGTAGACAGGAGTCCAGTCAATATTGTTCGCATCAGCCCTCAAATGTTCCAAGTTAATGTTCTTAAAACTGCGAAGTAGAAGAAATTTACTCTTGCGTTTAGGAGGACGAATTTTATAGGAAAGGTAGATAAGGTCGTGATAAGAGAAAGAGGAAGGCATCTGTCCATGCGTGGCTACTTTATTAGGATCGGACACAAGAATAAGATCTAGAAGGGATGGAGTACAGTGAGGAGCATTGTGGGTAGGACTCAAAGGAAGGATGTGCATATTGACAGAAGAGACAAGAGTGGAGAGCTTACGGGCACGTGAGTCATTTTTAATCAGGCAGGTGTTGAAGTCGCCAAGAATAATCGTATGATCGTAGAGTACGGAAAGATGTTCTAGTTTTGCCTCAAAAGAGGAGAAATAATCAAATTGGCAAGACGGATTGTAAAACACCCCCAAGAGTAGTTTTGTGTGCTTAAAAATAACTTCTATATAGAGATGTTCTGCGGTTCTACAATACTCACTTGGAGACTGATCAACGATCTTGAATGGGATATCCCCCCGAAGATATATTCCTATTCCTCCCCCACCCTTGCCTGTCCTATCATTACGCACCAGCTTATAACCCGGCAGAGAATACTGCGTAGAAGGAAGTGGAGGTTTTAGAAAGGTTTCAGAAACTAGTCCTAATCCTCATCATTTTCTATGTAGATACCTACGATCTAAAGCACAGTTTTAAGTCTTCATTGTGATATTGTACCTAACATTTAACCAAAATTGTATTGCGTATCAGCTAACAAAATTTTTATTGCGTATCATCTAGGTAACTTCTTTCTTTTATCCATGTAATGTCAAATGACAAGATCAATGTAGGTACGCATCTACCAAAAATAGATATAGTAATAACTTTTAACCAAGGAGTAAGGACATTATCTTAATAATATAATAGTTAAACATTTAAGTTTAAAAACGTTTTACCTTTAACATTTTTTTTTAAATATCATTAGTTTAATTCTGTATTCTTAGTTTACCAGCCCATTTATAAATCTATTAAATGTAATGTCGTGGTTGTCTGAGTGTTACAACACTCTTCAATGCTTTATAACTATCTTTGTTAAATTAAGGTGTTAGTAATGTATACACTTAATAAATACAAAATAAAAAAGCTGTACTACATAAGACTAGTTTAATAAGTGTAAACAAATACCTTTCATTCCGTTATATCATTAAAAATATTATTATTATGCTACCGCTATAAATAAATCCAGTCCGAAAAGATATTATCACTTATCTGCCAATTAATCCCTTCACTCACGTTAAATGGAGATGTTGAATATAAATTACGAATTTTCCCGATGTATTAAACCCACTCAACAACTTAAACTTGTTATTATTAACACATTCAAATGAATACTGATTTATAAATGCCTAATTGTTACGAGTTTATCTCAGATCTTTCGAACAAGGAAGGTCTTACAATTTAATTACGTTTAACATTTTTATCAACAAGGTGCTGAGACATTTAATAAATAACTCCATTAAAATTAAATGAGGGCGGATCGTTTCATTACTATGCATTCTTGTGTTTCCTTTATCCGCTATCGTAAAATATGTATTAGGTTCGCCGAAAAAGCAGGTCATGTCTATTTTTGGATAACTGTTTAATATGAGTATCAGAACAATACAACCAAATACGATTAGGTATAAAATGCAATGTAGGTACTTATCTGAAGTGAAAGCTATCAAATGTACGGGCTTTCGTTCACAGATCGTTAGTTGACATCGACTAGACGTTACTTGTCTCTTTATTCTATGCTAGTAGTCACTACTCTACTCTCAATTCAATACAAAAAGCGCACTGCTCCCGTTAGAGACCTTCCTTTGGGCTCACAACGAATTGAATTCATACACCACACCAGCTCCTGAAAACGTGTCTGACTCCAGAAGCTTTGACGAATTAGTTTAATGGACATCTTAATGATCCGGTTAATTGTTTTTTATAGATGTATGATCTACAATGTTGTCTAACATAATTTTGTGATAAAACTTGCTGAAATACGCGAAAAACTAAATTTAAAAAAAACGTTGATGTTTAAATTTGCAAGTACGGTATCGATGGGCAGTTTTTAAGTATGTATTCATTTATAATGGTGTTCCGAACATTCATATAAATTTTCAGCTCTATGGGAATTTTTGTACCTACCGTTATTCTAATTTTCCTAATTATTAGGGCCTTATCATACTAGCGGATTGCGAGCTTTCTCAAAGCGGAGCGGGCGCGCAACGGATTCGTTACGGGCGCGCAACGAACACGCCGCGCATTCGCAGCGAATTCGTTGCGGACGCGCGGCGTGGACGCCATTTTGTACTGTCTCGTACAAACGCCAGCCAACCAACTTAATAAAATATTTTTTTTCAAATGTCAAATTATTTTGCATCATAACGGATTCTTGCGGGATTTTATCTTGCTTAAATATTTTATGTTTGTTTTATGGTAGGTAGGAACGAAATTATTTAGGATTATTTTTTAATCGTTTGCAAAACAACACAAAGTAGTCGCTCTCTTCCATTCGATTAATTGATAATGGATCTTCCCAAATTCGTCGATGCTTTTGTTTTCGTCGCCGGCGTCTCCGAAGTAACAAAGCCAACAGCAGTGTTTCCTCGTCGGAATCCATTTTGTTACTGAGTGTATTCTACGTCGTTAATTCGCTACAAACACGCGACGAAAACGTAGCGTATTCGCCACGCGTCCGCGACGTCCCCGATGCGCAGCCGCTGCGTGTTCGCGACGCATCCGGTGCGTGCCCGCCCCGCCCCGTAGCCGCTTGCAATCCGCTAGTATGATAAGGCACTAAGTGCTAATTCTTGTGAATAAAAATACGTGTGATACATCGTTGGCTTCGTAACGATGATTATTTGTAGAATAATGTGCAAGATTAAGAATCCTTAGTTAATACTTTAAATGACAAAGTAACTCCAGTTGGTCTGTCTGTTACGCTTTCACAGCTAAACTACTGAACCGGTATTGATGAAAATAGGTATATAGTTCAAATCACCTGAGGAAGAACTCAGGCTACTCTTTATTGTTCTTACTTACCACGAGGGCAGGGCCGCGCGCTAGTTAGTGAGCTAGCTAGTTGTTAAATAAATAACAGTCAAAAGTTCGAAGAAAATATAAAATAGATACGTAATAATATGCTCATTATGCTTTAACTCTATCGCGACAACAACCGGGAAGACTATTTATTCGTGAGTAAAGTAAGTAAAACTACTGTAAGTTAAATGATAATCGTTTTATTTTAATTATTACTAATATTACATCTACCAACATTTGTGTTTTAGTCTACATGTAAGGCTGATACCACAATATACGCGTGGGCGCGCTGGCTACATACACTTCACATGGCAGCAACACACGACGCCGACGCCGACGTGTAACGTGTGTGCAGCCAGTGCGCCCACACACCCGACGATCGCGCACTCCTTATGTGGGGGACGCCTTAAGGTGTTCCTAGACGGACGAGCATTCATCTGCACTGTAACATTATTCTGAAAAAAACAAAATAAAGTCTATTTTGTTTTGTATCAATAAGAACCATTTATTTATATGTGCTAAATGTTACATTACAAGCGAATGTTAGCGGTCTGGGAGCACCTTTACAATCACAGACAAATACAATCTCAATAACAAATTCTGTACGACAGTACCCACAACGTTACCGATTTACCGCTATCTCATTAGCACAATTAGAATAGATAAAATCACTGAAACTCATTAAAGTTGCCATTTTATTAAAAACGTTTTAATAAAATGGCAACTTTAACCTTTTATACCGGCCCAGTTACTATTAAAGATAATTATGCATTGTGGAAACGTGTATTTTACCTCATCATGTTGATGACATTGTAAAAAATCAATTTGAATAATTATGGTTTATTAAATTTATTAAAGTTCCTTACATATTTTTTCTTTATTTTGAGCGCAGTAAAGTTGTTTGCCTTGATTAAAATGTCTGCGACTACAACAAAAAGTAATAAAACATTGGTCTCTTGTTCAATCCACTATCGTTTTTATAATACACCGTATTATATAGACGAACTGTGTAATTTCCAAGATGGACGTAAACGGCAGACCAAAATCTTTTAATTGAAATTAATAACCAGTGCAATCCATCATTTTAGGTCCATCTATTTTCAGTAAAAATACAACAGACCATTAAAAAAATGCGATCGTATTGGTTTTTAATTTCATCCAAAATCTTTACGATCGCGACTTTCAGTGTGTAGGTATAATACGTACGATAGTAGCTAAGTACTAAGCGATAATTGACTTTATCTCCATACATAATGTAAGAATTATTTTAGATACATGAAATTAAACATACAAACTAAAATAAAAAATAATTATATAATATCTCAGAACTGCCCATATACATTGAAAAAAAACATAGCTTCGATGGCATATAAACATCAATATTTTGTGACTAGTGATGATATTAATTTCAATTTGATAATAAGTGTATGAATCTGTGTAATTTGATGAATAAATGATTGAATTGAATTGAATATAAAAAAGTGTAAAGTACAAATACGTAAAGAAGTTTGAAAATTGAACAAAGGTTTTTACATGTTTATTGATAATTAATTATTTTTATAGCATTTAGCTATGCTCAGCATATTATACTAAGAAACAGTTGAAAAAGATATGGGACCGGCAGGATTTGAACCTGCGACCTCACTGCACACCGGGCAGCCGCTTTAGCCATTCAGCTACAGTCGCCTCTTACCAGAACCCTAAATTTCTCAACTGTATGATACGTCATTTCGTGACGTCACGTTCACCCATTTGTTAATTAGTTTATTGATAATATTGATAATACAGAACTGGCAGTCAGTGACCACTTCTTAGAATATTATTAACGAGATTGGTTTATATCTGGGTTTGACGACTTTAAGTTACACAAAGCTTCCTTCGACAATGAGTCTGTGAGTATTTTCAATCAGCAATTAAAATTCTGTAGTTGGTCTT
Organism: Hypena proboscidalis; assembly: GCA_905147285.1. Lineage (NCBI taxonomy): Eukaryota > Metazoa > Arthropoda > Insecta > Lepidoptera > Erebidae > Hypena > Hypena proboscidalis. Next base: position 10,476,429 of record LR990132.1, read on the forward strand.
CCAAACTAGTTTACCCATAGCTCACCATAGAGCTGATTGATCGCGATCGACAGAATCTGATTCATACCATAAACTTAACATACCATAGCCTAATTCTTAATAATTCTACTTTTATCGTCCGCACTCTCATTGAAGTCTTCGAGCGACATAAATCCATCGTTATCCATAGACATTTCAGCGTCCTCTGTGCTTTTGTTTGCGTTTTGCTCACTTTCATTTTCTTTTTCTTTGTAGCATTCAGCCTCTTCGATAGCAGAGTAAATGGCTTTCTTTTCGATCTTGGACAGGATTTTCTTGTCGTGGAATGCGTGATTGTGGAGATTTGCCCTTTAAAAAGAAATGTTTGAATTATATTATAAAGCAAGTTTTCTTTTTTAATTTCAAACCTGATATGTGTAAGTTAAAAGGTCTCGGGTTCGAACCCACGGCACACAACTCTCGTCTTTTCGAAGATATGTGTGTATTTATCATATAAATTATCGCTCGCTAACGGTGAAGAAAAACATCGTGAGGAAACCTACATGCCTGAGAGTGCCTAACAAGTGCTCGAGGGTGTGTGAAGTCTACCAATCCGCACTCGGCCAGCGCGGTGGACTTTGGCCTAAAACCCTTCTCATCATGAGAAGAGGCCCGAGCCTAGCAGTTGTATTAAATACAGGGCTGCTATTATTATTATTATGTATAAGTAAAATCTAACGGGAATTAACGCGATTATTTACCTTTTAGGCTTTACGTTTCGGCAGGCAGATTACACTGGCCGTGGTCGCAAGCAAACTGGTTCTAGCGGCACGCCGTCTCAGCTCGTGAGGCCGATGATTCTCCGTCAATCCTCACTTTTTGACTCTTTTAATTATAAAGTTCGGTACACACTACACTGACCGTGTCCGGATTCGCGGATATCGCCGATTGCGAATCAAAAGTTGTAATTACTACATTGATCGCGTTAATTCCCGTAAGGTTTTAGTTAAAGTCTACAATTTAATCTGATATTTGTAATTATTAAACGCCAGAACATAACGCCCATATTACCCAGAAGGTCGTGGCAGTGGTGTATGATAATCTGTTACGCTTAGTCCCCATGTGATAGGGTGAGCCTATGGCCATCCAGGCACAAATCCAACTTCGTGATTCTATTAAGAATTTCCAGACGAAGAGGCACAGTTAGACCCACCTGATGGCGGAGTGGGTAGAATACCTGCCTGCGACGCCGAGGTCACGGGTTCGATTCCCGCTTAAGACAAATCTTTGTGTGCATGAACATAGAGGTTTGTTTGGGTGTTTCTATGTATAATAAGTATGTATTTACCAAAAAAAAGTATATATGTATTAATATCAGTTATTCTAGTACCCAAAATACAAGCTCTGCTTAGTTTTGGACTAGATGGCGTTGTGTGTAAGTTGTGAGATATTTATTTTATTTATTTATTTATATTAGATCAACGAGGCAGAGGTAGTAGTTGTAGATGGTAAAAGATAACAACAGTCTACAAGCATCTTTAATTGCTACTCTTAGGGCCTTATTATACTAGCGGATTGCGAGCGTTCTCAAAGCGGAGCGGGCGCGCAACGGATTCGTTACGGGCGCGCAACGAACACGCCACGCATTCGCAACAAATTCGTTGCGGACGCGCAACAAGATCGTCGCGAATAGCAGTCGGAATCCATTTTGTTACTGAGTGTATTGTACGTCGTTAATTCGCTACAAACACGCGACGAAAACGTAGCGTATTTGCCACGCGTCCGCGACGTCCCCGCTGCGCAGCCGCTGCGTGTTCACGACGCATTCGTTGCGCGCCCGCTCCGCTTTGAGGCCGCTCGCAATCCGCTAGTATGATAAGGCCCTTAAGTTCCACACACCCTTAGAAACAACCACGCTTTCTCATTTAAATCTGTCGATCCAAAGGTTACCTGGCAGAAATTGCGTCAAGCGATAAGGCCGCCCTTTGCATATTGTTATTTTAATAATTGTCTTTAGTTTGTAATGAAATGGCATGCAAATAAAATTGTATCTATCTAGCTAAAATATGTAGTACAAATTATTATGTCTATTTATTACTTCACTCTCGCTTGATCTATGGCTGCTTTTGCATTGAAGCGTAGTGGTGGCAGCAGTGTGTATCAAATGCACTATACACTTCATTTTTGGCTATTTTTCGGGTGTACTATACACCCGTTCAAATCATATCAGGCAATATGCAACGCGAAAGTTTAAAAGTTGATTATTTTTATGGCATTTAGCTATGCTTAAACTAAGAAACAGTTGTTATTAGAAGTTGAAATAACGTACGCGTTCATTCTTTACAACATTTGTGCTGAATGTTACTTCGCCATGTTGGTTTGTATCCTGACTGACGTGACGTCACAAAATGACGTATCATACAGTTGAGAAATTTAGGGTTCTGGTAAGAGGCGACCGTAGCTAGATGGCTAAAGCGGCTGCCCGGTGTGCAGTAAGGTCGCAGGTTCAAATCCTGCCGGTCCCATATCTTTTTCAACTGTTTCTTAGTTTAAAAGTTATTATGGACTATATATAATGCGCACTAACCTGTTAAGAACGACATTTCCTTTTGTAGTGACGTAAGCAGAACATTTATTATTTCTATAATCCACGCATCGCCATCTTCGAAGTCCCGATCTCGCCGTAGAATGAAGGTTGTAGATGTACCGGTTTAGAATTACTTGTAAAGAGCCTCTGATTGATACTGTAAATTGCAGTTTTGATGAAGCTGTAAAAAAAGAAAGGACTTTGTTTTACTATGATTCAATGCTTTTTAAGTACTTCAAACGTGTTGAAACTTAAAGTAGCTGTGTCTTCTGGGTTTCAAAGAACAGTATTGTTAAATTGTGATGGAAGTCAACGGAAATCCAGTGATTTGATTGGGTTAAAACTCGTCAGCTATTGGCAACAAACTGCCATTTATTTAAATTCCATAAACAAGCATTCTTACAAACGATGGGCAGATGATGTGAAAGAGGTTGCAGGAAATCAATGGCTAGAAAAAGCCAAAGATAGAGAGGAATGGCGAAGATTGGAGGAGGCCTTCACCCGAAGAGGGATCCATTAAAAAAAAATATATAAAAAAAAAAAGTACATCAACTAAACTAACATAGTAAGGAAATAACTAATAACATTTATAATGTAATTTATTATTTTTCATGGATTAAAAGGCTCTATTATTATTATAAAACAAGCATTCTTATATCAAATTAACATACTAGGGCTAGTAACATTAAAACGGAGGTTTATCTTTTTTGATACAATTTACCAAAAAATACTAACAGATTGATTGTCAAAAATGTCAGATACTTAAGTCCAGAGATGTGGACAAGCAATCATTCACTGTGTTGGTAATTTACAAACAAATATCACAAACGGGGACTATTATTGAGTTTAAGAATGTAAGCATCTAACGACATTGTCACACATTACTCAAGCAAAACTACAGGCAGATGCAATCTATACTAATATTATCAAGAGATATTTTTGATAGCTACTAGAACAAGAAACTCGAATTATTATTTTCATAAACCCCAGGGGCGCTTGAACACATTAACAAACATTATAATTACAGAGCAAATAAAAATTAGCTAACCAATTTATTAAATTAAATTAAAATAATACAAATTAAATTTTTTAAATGAAAAATGTTTTTATACTGTAAATGAATATTTAAGCTGTAATATATAATGTTGTGTTGCGTTGTGTAAATAATTAATAGCAAATAATTTAAGAATTATACATTTTTTTAAGTTTAAATTTTTAATTATAATTCTTAGTTTATAAGTTTATTTTATATTTTATATTTGTATGCTATACAAGTAAGATAGCAAATGTGCAGTGTTAAATTTAATGTTAACCTAACACCTGTGAAAACCACATTTTAACAAATAAAAGATTTCGATTTTGATTTTGATTTCGAACTACCGAAACACAAGTCAATTTTAATCAAGCAGTTTAAATCAATGCATCAAAAGCTTATGTGCTTAAGCTTATCTTTTCAAATAGTAAATCATACGCTATTGGGCAGAAACAAACTACGAACACAGATAGTTCAAGTTCCAAGGAAGAACAGCTACTTTTTATCGACGTACAGTGGGCCAAGCAATTATGGTATTAGGTATGCAGGTCAAAAATGCCTATGTAATATTGGTGAAACCGACTGCAATAGATATGCATGTGTGAATTAAATATTTAATAAGTGTGATATACCCACTATTTAAATATGATACTCACTTATAAGTAATATAGGAAATCTTTACACTGACTAAGAAGTTTTTGGCCTGCATACCTAACTCTTTGGCCCACTGTACAACACGGGCGGAGCTACGAACGAAAGCTAGTATTATATAAAAGCATTACTTACGTATATCGGCACTGGTTTCTCTATTAGAATTGTCATGTGCACTGAATCCATCATCAGAGTCCTGGGTGTTTGAGTCGTCCATTTCAGGGTAGTCATGCATAGTGTCCGAGGCAGTAGTATTTGTTATAGATTGATTTGTCCTGAAATAAAATTAACATAACGATAATTCAAAAAGGCACACAGTGTGAAGTCAGACTTTACAATATTAAAGCTGGAGAGCTAGTGAACCCTGGGAGTAACGGTCGCCCTGTAAGGTTAGAAATTCGTATACTTACGATTTATGGCATGCTAAGAGCAATAGCCATGACCTGGCAGGCGTCAGCCCTGCACGTCATCAGCCCCTTTATTTTTTGAACTGTTAAGTAAATTGAGTTTCAAAACTTGTTTCTGTAAACTTGAAAATTTAATAGAATAAAGTTTATTTATTGTACATCTTAAAAAAAAATTGACAGGCGATTACAATTAGCAGAAGTATATGACAGATCAATTAGAAAACGCACAGTTGATGAGGTAAAATAAACTTTATCCTGTATACTTAAAATTTTTATATGTTTTCAAGTAAACGTCTCAGAGTAAATATGTACAATGCCAGGCGGTTTTAAACAGCATAAAACCTTGACAGGCGAAGGGACAGCTGCTAAGGGCGTGCGAGCAACAATGTACAGAGAAGAATTTCGTCAGTTGTGCCAACGATTTTTACTTGTGTGGATGCTTTGAGCAGTGATATTGTGTATTATTGTACTTTATATTAACAATTCAGTAAATAGTGTGCAAGATGGAATTTGAACACGTGGTTTGTGTGATTTGTAACGAAGACAAAAGTAAGTAATTTGTAAGTGTTTATGAAAAAAGTAGTAAGCTATGATTCATCGAATTAACCACCCTGTCAACGTGAACTACATCAACAATTATTGAGAACTGCCTACATTACAAATATATGGCGAAATTGTAATTTAAAAGAACCAACAATTAACAAGAACTTAATTGATAGTCGTTACGATTTTAATTGGTTTGAGGGGAATACGGTTCCATCTTCTATATACGACATACTTCTACAAGGACCTGCTGATACTGCCACAGCACAATTGACTTAAACTGAGGAATGCATTTCAGGTAACAAACAACTATTTTATTCCGTAACATTTAATATGCAGTCCTATGTAATTGAGCTTGATATTTAATTCTTAACAAACTTATTGATTCATTAAAATATTTTTTTTACTATTTGCAGATGAGGAAAACATTGTTGAAGAATCAGATGATGATAGCGAAATTTCGGATGATGTTGAAGAAAATGAATGTTAAAAATAATGTAGATTGCATAAAATCCAATAAAGTACATTGCATTTACTGTATGCGTTCATGTAACATTTCTTATTTGCACGCCCTTAGCAGCTGTCCCCTCGCCTGTCAAGGTCTTATGCTGTTTAAAACCGCCTGGCATTGTACATATTTACTCTGAGACGTTTACTTGAAAACTTAAAAAAATTTTAAGTATACAGGATAAAGTTTATTTTACCTCATCATCTGTGCGTTTTCTAATTGATCTGTCATATACTTCTGCTAATTGTAATCGCCTGTCAATTTTTTTTTAAGATGTACAATAAATAAACTTTATCCTATTAAATTTTCAAGTTTACAGAAACAAGTTTTGAAACTCAATTTACTTAACAGTCCAAAAAATAAAAGGGCTGATGACGTGCAGGGCAGACGCCTGCCAGGTCATGGCTATTGCTCTTATAATAATAATAATAATAATAATAAAGCTTTATTTAATTCCACACAAACAAAAATACTAATAAAAATTAAAAAAAATAGTCATGCTTCTTATTAATACAATACAATGCCATTCTTAAGTTAAAAGTTATAACATTGTTTTACAAGTTATAACGTTATTAAGTTAAAACATTTAAATATTAAAATTACAATATTAGTATGTACAAACACTAATTTGTTCTAGTATTGTGATTATTATATAATATAATATAAAGTTATAAAATCATTTAAATGGTAGAAATTATTATAAAATTACATTATTATAGTATGTTTTAATAAATTGAATTGTCATGCAATAAAATAAAATTATATTTAAATTAAAATTAAAATTAGAATTCATTAATTAATAAATTAAATGTTACTGATTGATGTCAAAGTTAGAATTTTATAATAAAATGAAATTAATATTAATTTACTAAATTTATGGACATATTTTATCGTTCTTGAATTAATAGATGAATTTGATTGAATTGATAAAATAAATCGACATTAATTTATTAATTAACCAATCCGCATATTTTCTATTTTATACAAGTGTTTTGTGTGGACCCCCTTCGGGTAAAAGCCTCCTCCAAGGATTTCCATTTGTCTCGGTCCGTAGCTGTGTCTAGCCACCCTCGACCCGCCGTTGCAATTATTTCATCTGCCCACCTGGCACATGGTCGGCCTCTTGCTCTGGTGCCTCGGGGCCCTGTCCATTTTGTGGATTTTATAGTCCATCTGTTGTCGTTGTATCTAGCCACGTGACCAGCCCATTGAAATTTTCTTTCTAACGAGAAAGTTAAAGCATCTTTTACTTCTGTTTTCTTACGAATAACTTCATTTCTCACCTTATCTTTTAATTTGAGGCCTAGGTAACTTCTTTCCATTCTTTTTTGGGTAGTCTGAATTTTATTCCTGGTTTTAAGATCAAATGTCCAAGTTTGGCAACCATAGGTGAGGCATGGTAGTATTTCCGAGTCCATAACAATCTTTTTGGTTGAAAGTGGCAACTGCGATTTAAATATTTCCTTATGGGCCCAATATTTTTTCCAGGTGATTGCAACTCTTCTATCCACTTCGTTTATGTTTCTATCTTTAGCAAAAGAGATCTGTTTTCCTAGATAAACATAGTTTTCAACACATTCTATTGGTATATTATTTACTAAGATGGGTATCACATTGTAATTGGTCATAATTTTTGTCTTGTCAAGGTTCATTTCCAGTCCCACTTTTATACTGGCTTGGTGAAGATCATTTATCATATTACTCAGTTCTAGGGGGTTTTCTGAGAACAAGATGACGTCATCAGCGAATCTAAGGTGACTTAAAAATGTTCCATCGATATTGATGCCTTTCTTGGACCATGGTAAGTTAGCCATTATGTGTTGTAAAACAGCTATAAATAACTTTGGAGAAATCGGATCACCCTGTCTAACTCCTCTTTGTATATTTATTTTTTTGCCTGTTCTGTCTAATTTCACTCTACTGGAACTGTTGTTATATATGTATCTTAGAATGGCAATATATTTTTCATTTATATTTTGTGACCTCAATGCTATCCAGATGCTGTTGTGCGATATAGAGTCGAAAGCTTTTTTGTAATCAACAAAAGCTATGTATAACGGTCTTCTAAATTCCAAATATTTCTCGATCACCTGATCGACAACTTGAATATGGTCTACCGTGCTAAAACCACTTCTAAAGCCAGCTTGCTCGACAGGTTGGTGTGCATCAATATCTGAGGATATTCTCTCTAGAAGACAAGAACTGAATAACTTGTAGAGACAGGGCATGAGACTTATTGGGCGGTAGTTCGCTATGTCTGTAGAGTCTCCTTTTTTATAGAGTAGGATGATCTCAGACTCCGTCCAAAGGTGTGGTACGACTTCCTCATCTAATATTTTATTCCATAGAAGTGTGATAGGTGTTAATAGAAGAAATTTAGCAAATTTAATACACTCATTAGTGATGCCATCGGGTCCTGGACTTTTTTCTGACTTAAGATTTATGATTTGCTTTAGAATTTCAGCTTCGGTGAATTTTCGCACTGGACTGTTATTCATGTATTGGCACAAAACTGTTGTTTGTTCTGGATCTGGTTGGCTATATAGTTTTGCATAGAAGTCCGTAGCAATATTAATTATTTCCGTTCGGGATTGACATTTGTTAGAGCCGGGCTGAAGAGATGCTATCCATTTCTTTGAACTATTTAGTTGTCGGTACGCTTTTTTAGCAGATCTAGATTGTTCGAGGTGCTTTTTTATAGTATTTATTCTGTAAGCGTCATAGCATTTTCTTATTTCTCTATTTGTTACTTTATAAAGAGTTTTAAGCCTTTCTTTGTCAGCCTTGTTCAATTTTGGTTTGCTTTGAAGGATGTTTCTTTCTTTCATAAGCTCTAGTGCTCTATCTGACAAAATTTTGAATTTTTTTTTCAGTTTTGTATTTTTCAAGCTTTCAGATATAGATTTAATTAGTTTTTGGCAGTAAACATCAGTTTTATAGTATTTGGCTGTCGCTATAAGATCTGGTATATATTTGTTTAGATTTTTCAGTTAAACGTCTTGCTCTTCTGAAGTTTTCAGCGTTTTAGGTGTGTTAGAAAAGGTGCATCTGCTTTTTTTGATTGAATTTAAGCTTATTGTGGCTCTCAGCAACCTATGGTCCGATCCGAATGCAAATGAGGGCAGCACTTCATATTTAGAGAATAAGTGTGGTTTGGTGGTCAATATGTAATCAATTTCGTTTTTTGTGTTTTTATCTGGCGAGATCCATGTCCATCTTTTATTATCTTTTAGCTTAAACATAGTATTTATTATTCTTAGATTGTACTGATATGCGTATTGTATTAGCTTGTCGCCTCGTTTGCTTCTTTTTCCATTACCATGCTTGCCAGTAACTTGGTTTTCATGTTTCTTAGGTGTTCCGATTTGCGCATTGAAATCACCCATAGATATTACATATTTTGATGAAATAGAGTCATGTGCTTTTGCTAAATCTTCGTAAAAGTGATCTATATCGTCTTGAGACGAGTTTTCTGTAGGTGCATACACTTGTATTATTGCAAATAATATTTTTTCCAGTTCTATTTCTAGTACGCAGACTCTCTCTGATATTCCGGTGAAGGTTTTAATATTATCTTTATATTTTTTCTTAACTAGGAAGCCCACGCCATGTAACCCCTTGGTTTGGCCTAAATAGTACATGATGTAATCATCTTCTTCTATTATGTCTTCACCTAGTCGCCGGACTTCGCACAGGCCTACAATGTCGTGATTGACATTTTGTAGTGCTGCCTTGAGCTCAACAAGCTTTTCTTCAGATAATAATGATTTAACATTTAAGGTGCAAATATTAAAAATAGTCTTCTTTAAAATTGGTGGTTTCCTTGGAGGGTTTTGGTAGGATTCTCCCACGTTTACCAGACGCCCTGGGAGAGTAGAGATGGGTAGAGGGTCCGTTTTTTGTTGCTATGCCGAGTTGTCTTGAGTTGTTTTGGCTTGGTTCTGGGAGATATCAATATCAGATTGAGTAAACATTAATTTTGGTTTTTGTAATATATAATCCTTTATATTAGTGGCCTTATTTTTCTTTGATGGATGTTTGCTTTTTTGTTGAGTTTTACCATGATGAGATGTTTGACTGCTAGGTAAAGTTTCTGGGGATTCAGATAAGTTTCTCTTGTTTGTTTGATTGCGAGAAGTGTGCTTGCTGTTGTTCAAAACAATGAGTTTGTCATATTTTATGAAAGCAGTATTACCCATTTCCTTTTCTTTCTGCAATTGAATTTTCAGCTCCTTTCGCTTGTTAAGAACTTCCATTGGGTAATCTTCCTTAAGATAGTATGAAGTTTCTCGTAAAAGATGTTTGTTTTTCTGTATATTTATTTTAAAACCCATTGTATTGAAAGTTACGACTACAGGTCTAATCTTGTCGCTTTTTCTGCCCATTCTCCTTACAGCTTCAATGTTGTTGTTATCACATGGAATATTGATGCAAGTTTTAATTATGTAAATAATAGTTTCTTCTAACTCATTATATGATTTCTCTTGCTCTTCCACTCCGAAAAAGACAAGGTTTTTGCGTCTAATATTTCTTTCTAAATTTTTTATTTTTGTATCTTGTTCTTCCACTTTTTCCTGTAAATATTCGTTTTTTAACTCAAGACTGTTAAACTTTTCGTTTATATTATTATTTATTGTATTTTTTATATCTTCTTTCATTTCTAACATGTCTGTTTTATGTTGCTTAAGATCCATTTGCATGTCCAATAACATCTTTTTAATTTCTTCCATTTTGTGTAATTTTGACTCAGCGCCCTCTATGGGTTACTTCTAGTATGTTCTAAATCAATAGGCCTCCACTTTGAATCTAAGTGTTATTTACGCCAATGAATGCACTAGATGGCAGTTACAACAGTTTGCAGTTTTTATTAGTAATCGGTATTGATGTGGCGCTAGTACTAGGCAGTAATGTTACAGGTAGTTCAATAGATGGCGCTGTCGATAATTTTGGGCTAATTGTGAGTCACTGATTCGCACAATAATATTATTTACAATTTTTATAATGTTATTCAGCACTTTTGCACTATTAGTTCGCAAATTCACTTACAGGGATAGCCTTTTGTAATGAAGTCTTGTTTTCATTTCTTGAAGATATTTTGCTTGACACTAGATGTCATGACGAGCAGTGTTTCGTTTACAATAAAAAGAGTACTAAGTCTTTTAAACGAGGTTATGTTTATAAAGTGGATACACTTTTTGGGCACTTAATAACAGTTTCTTTGCACTAAGTTATTAATACGTATTCGCAGAAATTGTGTTTTCACTGATTATGTCTTGCTCTATTGCTCTTAGCATGCCATAAATCGTAAGTATACGAATTTCTAACCTTACAGGGCGACCGTTACTCCCAGGGTTCACTAGCTCTTGGACTATTAGGATCATAATAATATACTCACTTTGAAGGAACCCGTTTTATAAAAATCTTGGAGGCATTCGCTGGTAAACTGATCTGAAAATAGAAAAGTGATTTTAAAATGACTAATTTTGAATTTTTTGATTGGTCCCACTTTCGAACAACTGTTTCGACCCACATTCCTAGAAATTCTTGTTTTGTCCTACTTTATTTTTCTGTGCTGTTTCGACCCATTTGATAAACGATTTTAGGTCGTTTTTAGAAAAATGATAATTGTTGATTATAACGTTGATTTAAGTGAAGTGTGTCTGATTAAAAATTATTAGATATACCTAACCTTACCCTGAGGATGCCTGAAAGTTGCACCAGTGACATAAAATCTAGTATCTTGGTATGAGCATGTGATGAGTAGGGATGAAAGGCGTGTGACAAAAATGATTAGTTTAAATGTTGATGGATGGATAGGAAGAGGAAAGCTGAAGTAAAGATTGATGGATTGTGTGCAAGAAGATATGCATTTTAAAAAAATATGATAGAGGCACCAATTTCATTCTAGATATCTTGTTTACTGTTGTACATCTACAACGGACTTGGGACGAACGCGGCCCAAATTGTAAGATAAACGCGGCATTTTTTGAGTGAGTCAAAACCTAGTGTTATATTTACATGTAATTATTTATTAATAATTAATATAATTTAGTCATATTTATAATTTATTTTTATATCATTTTTTGAATGTGTTCAAGCGCCTCCTGGGGCCTATGAAAATAAATGATTTGAATTTTGAATTTTAGTGGTTGTATGTCGAATCAACTGTCAAAAATAAGGGATTCAAATAGGACAGTTTTTTCAGAATCTAACCATCACATCAAAGAACATATCAATAGCATTAATTAGCCTAGGCATTGCTTTAAAAGACATCCTATGTAACAGCTACACATTAACCCATTATTTTTCAGTATAAGATGGTCTTGTGTTGCATAGACTTCTCATGTAATGCAAGACCAGTTTAGTTAGTTTAGTTTCCTGGGCGATATCCGCACTTAGTCCTCCTATGGGACCTTTGTACGTGAGAGGCTTCCCGTTTACTCCAGCCAGCCTATATCGGTCCAGAAGGAAAGCAGCCTCCGAGGACTGCTGCAGGCTTCCGGAAGCGATGTTGGTGACTGGATAATTTGTGCCCGTTGGTTTGGCAAGACCAGTTTATTTTACTTTTTAAATGACACCCGCACTAGAAATAACTCGTGTCGCGGGGGTGTTTACAAACATACATTTCACATGCACAAAGTACACCCAGAGTCAGAACAAATTTTTTGCGGATCACACAAAGATTTGTCCTGAGTCAATTGGTAGCCATATATCCATATTTTGAAATTAAGCCTATTGTTTTGCATACCTCTTCTAACTTGTTATCACCAGCAGGGATGATCATTCGCTTAGCACCAGTCTTGAAACACAGTTCTGATTCTTCCATATGAGGGCTGTTTGCAGGTATTTTAACTGGTGCACTGCTGCCTGTGGACTGAAAACCAATCATCAAATGTTTTTGAATCACTCGTGGTTGACCTTTGAGCAAATTAAATTTTTTGACAATTTGATTCCCACATATAATAATATACTCTATAACCTCAGTCAAATAGCAGCATATAATGTTTGATAAAATATTTTGTATAAAAATCAATCACTAGCTTTAGTTTAGTTTAGCTTTCCTGGGCGGTATCCGCACTTAGTCCTCCTATGGGACCGTTGTACGTGAGAGGTTTCCCGTTTACTCCAGCCAGCCTATATCGGTCCAGAAAGAAAGCAGCCTCCGAGGGCTGCTGCAGGCTTCCGGAAGCGATGTTGGTGACTGAAGAATTTGTTCCCGTTGTTCGGCCACGCTGCTACATTCCATGATAACATGCTGTGGCGTTTCTTCTGCCTTCATGCATCCTCTGCATAAGGGGCTGTCTGTTATTCCTATCGTGTGTAGGTGTTTGTTAAGTAGACAGTGACCGGTCAAGATTCCAATGACCTTGCGGAGCCTGTTTCTTTTCAGTTTGGTGACGTCGCGGGCAAGTTTATCACTAGCTTTGCTTCTTATTGAATACTAGCGACCCGCACCGGCTTCGCACGGGTACAATGCTGATACTAAATACACTACAGAAAAAAGATCCAGTAGTTTGATTTATTCATTACTGCCCGTGGCCCGTTGGAGTAAAACAATTCCCCCTTTCTATGCATGTATTATACATAAAAACCTTCCTCTTGAATCACTCTATCTATTGGAAAAAACCGCATCAAAATCCGTTGCGTAGTTTTAAAGATTTAAGCGCACATAGGGACAGAAAAGGCGACTTTGTTTTATACTATGTAGTGATTCTTGTATATAACTTACAATGGTTTCTAATCCTCTGATGTGAAGTGATTTAGCAGTTTCAGCAAAGGATGGAAGATATTCAGCAGGAACCACAGCTTCCCCAGTATACATGTATTCCAGGATCAGGCATAGTACTCGGTGGGTTACATTCTGAAAACACAATATCATATTATAAGTATGAATATCTTTTTTAGCTAGTAAATTTTAAGCAATGCCCACCATGTAGTGAAAATCTAGAACCCACCAACTTCTATGGTGTGGGGGGATTGGGAGTGGTAACTACAAGACATTTTTAAATAATCTAGTTATACAAAAGTCTACAACACATTGATTATTTCTTTTATTAATTTTTACATTGTATCAATATAATTTGCGCTACAAAATTTGAGCAGGTGGCTTTAATTTATGTTTTATTGTTATTATTACTATTTGTTCTTCTGTATGTATATTTTTGTAATATTTATTATGATTAATCTGTTTTTCAATACACAATAGGCTCAGCCCCTATCCCATGGGATCTTAACATAACAGGTGAAGTGTGGATGTTGTACACCTCTGCTACACCCCTCTAGGTAATATAGGTGTGATATTATGTTATGTTTAATGCTTTCCTGTGACCTATTTAAATTGTTTGTTTCTTATAAATATTTTTTTAAACTACATGGTAGAAAAATAAAATTGATTTTCATTATTATTATTCTTTGTGCTTTCTTTCTTCATGTATCGCCAATAATAATGACAATTAAGTTTCTCTGGCTGTTCTAATAGTTCTAATTTGACAATAAAAAACTTACATTCAAATATATGACTGGATGCTGACACGGGGCTGATGTAATGAGGTCCTTGAGATATGGACTGGCCAGTGCCACTAACACCTGGTGAACTTTCACAAAGTGACCATCAGCCGCTAAAGTCATGTCCACAAACTCTCCATTCTAAAAGCAAAATTTAATAATGCAAAATTATAGTCAGTATCCTCATAATAACTATAACAATGATTACAATTAATTATGTTATTGTTTGTTTATGTTATTTTGTAGTTGTTATAATGTTATGGCTACAAACTTTTGATTTTGGATTTAATAATAAACAAATTAGCTTTGTAATCATTGACTACTTTTGCAAAAGGGTCGTTATAATAAGTCAACACGAGCTATAATTTGATACAAGCAAACACACACATGGCCCTAAAAACGGCGGCTAAGTTTATGTGCCTGAACTATTAAGATTAAGTAGTTAGTACGGAGTAACACCTAATAGAAAAGTATTTGATATATTCAGAACATCCCTTTTAACATGTCCAATAAAAATATACCTGTTGCAATGCGCTAAAACCACTGCAAATGTTCGTTTTATAGGCATCCCAAGCCAAGGAAAACTGAGACTGCACCATTTCCAAAGTGTTTACAATCGACTATGGCGATAAAACTCAATGTGAATGATACGAAATTATACAACTCTTATACGTATTTTCTCATAATTTTAATGCAATAAACAGTTTTTGTAAAATTTGGATAGCGTTTAGTATGGTTTGGAATAGTTTGGATTGGCGTTCGTCTTCGTTCGTTTGTCAACGATGTCATTTCAATTTGACATTTCATTATTATAGTGATGAGGCTATGTGAGTAGGTTCAAAAACTCAAAAGATTTTTAATTAAAATATGTATTAACAATGCGCGAGCGCTTTACAAAACAAAAAATATATTTATTGCAATATTGTGGTTTTACATTGAATGTAGCACTCCACTGGTAAGCTGCTTCGTTACAATGTCATTTATAAATCGGGGCAAACATCTTGAGCAAACGACCTTGAATGCGCAGAAACGAATTTTGGGTCTCTTTGGTTACGAGGCTGAGGCGCAGGGGGCGTACCTGCGCGTGATTGGTTGATCAGTCGACCCTTGCCCCGCGCACCGCGTCTTCGTTCCGCTCTCTCCCGAATACACGTGCGTGCAGTGAAGTGCTCACTTTTGTGCTCTGTTATAAATCGTTAGTTGTTGTTGTTATTTGTTGAGTTAAAAGCGCATTTTATCACTGAATATTGTCGGCGATTTTGCCAATATTAAAAACCGAGTTAACCATTGTTATAAATCGTAAGAAGTTCAACAAAACATTGCGACAAGCAATGTTTTCGATTTAACTATTGTTTAAGTTATGAGAAATTTGACAAAACAATGCACGACATAATGACGACATACAAAATGTTGCACATGTCGGCTATTGTTTATATTTTGGCCATTGCCTGCCACTGCACTCACACAAATACAATTGTCTATACATAATACAATATCCCGAAATAAACAGTAATTGTAATAAATAAAATAGGTAATTCTAAAAACTCGACGTAACTAATCATATTTATGGCAATATTTTGCTCGTAAGTGTACGATGCGCAAACTTTCCCCTACCACGTCACCTAATGCTCAAGAAGTTTGCCCATAATTGTACATTCTGTATATATGTGATAGACCGTTCGGCATTAGAACTTGGCTAAAACTTTTTCTGTTTTTTTCGTGGGTTATAATTATAGAGTGGTGTGTGGTGGCTTATATTAATGCACTCGTTAAAATTGCATTTCCAAAGATGCAATAATGCAATATTGTTTCAAAAATCGAGTCTAGCTTGGGATTTAGCTAAGTTCTAGCTTTCACATCTCTCAGGGACACCGGGACACCCACTGTCCCTGTCTTTTTTCGTTCCATTTGCTTGTAATCTTTTACATAATCACACTTGTCAAAATTTTTAGTGATGCTCGAATCTACTCGATCCATATATTTTATCGATATTCGGTGTTTTCGATCGATGTGTTCGATCTCAATGGAAATATATCGAACTGTTTGGTTGCTGTTGCTGGTTTATGTCTCCTCTTCTTCAGTTCAATCGTATGGGACAAAAACAGTCATAATAATAATAAACGTTTCTTGGTACATCGTTTCATTCATACTTCATAGATCAAATATTATTCGTTTTGCAAATATTTGGGTTGGAGAAGAATTAGACAAAACAAGTAGTGTTTACACACTTTTTACGCTTTTCACCGATACTATCAGTTAGAACTTCTTATATCGATCATCACTAGTTCTCTCTCAAATATAAATTAAATTAACAGTGTTTGAAACATGCCGACTGTAGGTAGCGCGCGAGTGCGGCAAAACAATAATAGAAATCGAAGAGAATATAATCACTATACGTTGCACGCCGAATGATGATCCCTATGACAGTTCGTTAGCGCTTAACATTGTACCGACGTCCTGTCACATCAAATCCTTTAGAAGTCCATTAAAAAGTCGAAAAAATCATAATTGTGTACATTTGTAAATTATAAAAATGAATATTAAGAAATTATTACGTAATGTTCAGAAATAATGGAGAAAAACTCAATGCAAATGTACATGGTACGTGCTGCAAAAGTTACGTCGTCTAGCTGTTATCGACTGAGAAGGGACACATCGATAAACCAAATATCGATAATTTGTTGGAAAAATTAAACAAATGCTTTGAGTTTGTATTTTATTCATATCAAGCTGAATCTGATACAGGGTCAAGCGGATCTTCAAAATCTGAGTCTGAACTGCAGCTATCCGTGACGTTTATTATTAACGGTTGGTCAATGATATTGTCAATGATATTATAGAACTATAGATATGTTACGTTCATAGAAATTACGATTTAAATCCGTTCCGAGCTATTCCAAATTGCACACATTGACAAATGTCCGCACCGCACGCATCCTTATCGCTCTAACGTCAAAACAATATCGCTTTCTCTTTCTTAACTTGAACATGGCGCATGGCGTCTGGCACGTGACTGCGCTCGACGCAGGCCACACGCAAACTAAACACAAGACGTCCCAATTGGGACGTATTTGAGTATTCACAGCGCGAGCGCTTATAACATATCTGCTTTTGTTTTTATATAATATCATTGGATATTGTCGTATTCTACATCTCGATCCCAGTCTTGTACGCAAATTTTCTTTGTTCTTTCGACCACTTTTCGCCAATCGTCAGCTGTCAAAATTAAAGTATAGTAAAATAAAATATAATAAGGCTGTTACTTTTTTATCTAGTGTTTTATGTCCATCAATGCGCGTAATCTTTTTTTCAAAATAAATAAATATTGCTTATTATGTTGAATGAACTGGCTGAATGACATGATATTTGCCTAAAAAAACAGTATTTTTTTTTTTTTTTTTTTTTTTTTTTTTTTTTTTTTTTTTTTTTTATGGCAATCAGCCGATACTATCAGCAAATTCTGCCAGTGTCATGTAATGGCTACACATGGGATTTTGAGACTAAAAATATTTATATTTACAACATAGTCATAGTAGATACATTTGGCGTCCAGTGATGATTGGATCTAGAACAACACAAATATTATTGTTAGTAAATAAACTATAAAATAACATGAACAGTACAGACACAGTATACAATACATATTATAATTTTATATTGTTAACTGAAATAAATTTAATAAAAGCATTAATCATCTGGGGGTCTGGAAAAAAGGAAAGGAGGTGACGGACATTAACAGGTTTATGGATTTTTAATTTAGAAATGACTTGATCAAAAGTGAAAGCGCGGTTCAACCGACAATCAAGGAAGATATGGTCAAGGGTCCCATCCGCGAGACCACACTCACACAATGAATTGTCCCGGACTCTAATTTTATTTAAAAAAACAGGAGTGCAGCAATGACCGATCCGTATTCTACACAGCACTGAAGTAACCGTTTTTGGAACTTTCTTATACTTATAAAACCAAGGTTTAACTGGAACTTCAGGCTGGATTGATGCATATAAACGACCCTTGGTTTTACTCGACTCCGACCATGCTGCCTGCCAAGAATTATGTAAATCAGCTTTCGCGGAATGTAGAAGATCGTACACTTGGACGGAGTAATGTTTGCGGTCAGCAGTGTCGCTGCTAACAGCAGCCTTGGCTGCAGCATCCGCGCACTCATTACCCCTAATGCCCATATGAGACGGAATCCAAACCAACACTACATCAACATTTCTCAAGTGGCAGTTATATAAACACTGTTTCAGTTTTGAAATAATAGGGCTACGCAATTTGTCAGAGAAAGGACTCTTCATGATAGCTTCTAAAGCACTTTTGGAATCGGAAAAATTTACTGCCTTTGTGATGCTACTGTGGGATTCAATATACAAGCTGGCCTCAAGAATACCAATGCATTCTCCCGTAAACACAGACATTTCTGGAGGACACTGGAACTGAAGAAAGATCTGTGAGCTGGGACAATATACAGCAATTCCAGTTTTACCCTGTGAAGATAGTTTAGAAGCATCAGTGAAGAACCTGAAGTAATCAGGCCATTTCTCGCTCATGATCGCACTAAATTGATCATTTGCATGATGTGAGGAGCGATCTATGTTTATGTGAGGGATAAAATTTGGACAAAAGTTTATTATATTAAGAGATTGACTGTACAACGGAAGTTTGCTGAGCTGTTCTACAGGAGAATTTTCTTCTAATGAATTAATTTTACCTAATGAATTTAATATTAATGGTAGTTCTTTATGTCTCCAATATCCGTGTTGGTTCCAAAGGTCTTTCAGGCAATTAAGCTTTGACAGTAGCTCATGATTACGAAGCAAGTATGTTTTAAAAAGAAATCTGTCTGCCAAATACTGCCTACGGAGAAGAAGAGGAGGGTCACCACTCTAAACCTGCAACGCATTAATTGGTGTGGATCTCATACAACCAAGAACGATACGCAGAGATTTGGACTGAATTACTTCAAGCTTCTTCAAAGCGACCTTACTACATGGCTCAAGCAAAAAAGTGCCATAGTCTAACCGACTCCTGATTGTGGCATTGTAAATGAGTTTGAGAGAAAACGGATGGGCTCCCCACCAAACACCAGCTAGAGCTCGCAACATATTAATGTTTCTCTCACATTTGCTCACTATGTAGTTGAGATGGAAAGCACCTGTTAATTTGGAATCCAAAATGACACCCAGAAATTTCACTCTATCTACAACCTTGATGGGAGATCCTTCAATTTCTAGGTGAACATCGGGAATTGATCTTTTACGCGTGAAAACTACTACGGAGCTCTTAGGAGCGGACAGCCCAAGACCATGAGCAGTAAGCCAGTTATTCAATGAATCAAGGGAAACCTGCATTGATGGTATAGCTTCTTGAATAGAACTATGGGATATGTACAAGCACAGATCATCCGCATATTCCAGGATTCTACAGTCGAGATTAAGGGAACTGTGTAAATCAGAGGTGTAAATGGCATATAACAGGGGACTTAGAACGGACCCTTGGGGGAGACCGCGCCAGAGTGTCCGGGGAGCAAACTTCTCACCGGGAATGTGGAGGTTAACCGAACGCCCAGTCAGAAGATTACATATACAATGAATGATCTTCGCTGGAATACTCATCTGGCGTAATTTACTCCTGAGTACAGCGAGAAGAACACTGTCGTATGCAGAGGAAATGTCTAAAAAGACCGCAATGACCGAGTCGTTGGCACTAAATGCAATACGAGCATCCGTAACAAACATAGAGATACTGTCCATGGCACTAAAACCCTTACGGAATCCGAATTGAGTTCTACTCAAAAGTCCCCTGCTCTCCACATACCACTCCAATCTATTTTTAATAAGGTGCTCTAAAATTTTGCTAATGGTTGGGGATAGGGCAATAGGACGATAGCTTTCTACACTATCAGGGGATTTACAAGGTTTAAGTAATGGGATGACAAGTTGAGATTTCCAGCTCTCAGGAACGGTGGAAGAGTTATAAAAGTAATTAATTAGGTTAAGGAAATATTGACGGAAACAGGGACCCGACCTTTTCAAGAAGGAGTATGGAAACCCATCTATCCCAGGGGCAGAGTCATGAACGTGGTTAAGAACTGTCTCTAATTCAGACAAACTAAAAGGACTATCTAATGGATCACTAGGGTTACAAATATAAACTAAATTGGAAGAATAGGGGGTTTCGTTAATAGAAGGAACAAAAGGGGGAGCTAATTTATTAAAGAAACTTTCAGCAATATTGAGAGAGATATTTGGAGAGTTAGAAGGAAAGCAACCACGTTTGAATCTTTTAAATCTCTGCCAAACAAGGGAAGAAGGGGAAGAAGGGGATAGGGAATGACAAAATTTTTTCCAGCCCTGATATTTCTTTTTTTTTTAATAGGCGTTTCGACTTAGCCAAAGTATGTTTGTACTCTAGAAAGTTCTCCATGGACATATTGTCAATTTGCTCTTCAGCTGTATTCCAAGCTTTTATTATTTCAGAGCAATCCTTATCCCACCATGGAGGAGAAGATATTTTACCTGAGGCTGAATTCTTCAAGGGGATAGATTCGTCTGCGGCTTCTGAAATTGCAGTTGAAAAAAGAGACAAACACACA
The DNA here is from genome assembly GCA_905147285.1 of Hypena proboscidalis. Taxonomy (NCBI): domain Eukaryota; kingdom Metazoa; phylum Arthropoda; class Insecta; order Lepidoptera; family Erebidae; genus Hypena; species Hypena proboscidalis. The sequence continues at coordinate 10,497,219 of LR990132.1, forward strand.
AGTGCGTTTTCTGAAGATATTTCAGGCAGGACATGGATTTCGTCTTCTAATCTTTGACGGTAATCATCCCATTTGGCATCTGAAGTCCGATATTTCAATAAAGGTGTTTTGTCTTTATGAGGCAATGATCTATTGAAAAAGGTTGTGCAGATTGGATAATGGTCACTTCCATATGTTAAATTAAGACGTTCCCAATCAAGAGAACTAGCTAATAAATAAATAAATAATAAATAAATAATAAAATAATCCCCACAGAGCATGGTGGCAATTAAAATCACCCAGTAGAATGATAGGTTTAAATAAAGTACATAAATTACTTAAATAATGGATACATGAAGGGTCTGGTGCTGGGATATAAATAGAAACAAAATTAATACCTAGGATATTAACACCTATGGCATTAATTTCATCACCATGTGGGGGTAAAGGGAGAAGGATTGGACTAAGCACATTACTTACAAGTATAGCACTACCGGCATAACCATCTGAACGGTCATCCCGGTAGGTGCAATAGCCAGGAAAATTAAAATGAAGACCTGGCATAAGCCAGGTCTCACAGACACTGCTGGTTTATGGTAATTAATTAAATATGTAAATTCATGTTTTTTAGGGAGTGCGCTTCTGGCGTTCCACTGGAGGAACTTTAGACCCATGGTGGATGGAAGGAATTAATCTAATGATGTTACTGGCAACGTGTTCTGGTATATTAAATTTGGACAGTAGGGAAAGGAGAAGGGAGAGTTCAGAAATAAAGTCATCTGAGGAGTTACCCTCAGATGAGATGGCGTTACTGTTAGACAGTGCACAACCATTATTAGAGGGGGAAAAGGAATATCCACGAACTAGGTCTCGGTGGGCTTGATGATCGTACCCAGGAGGGGGAATGGAACGAGGTTTAGGGTTAATTAAAACAGTTTTTCTGTATGAGGTTGTAGTGGGAGTGGGAACAGGGCGGGACCTTGGAGGGGTAGAGGGAGAAAGAAAGGATGATGGAGAAGATGAAGCAATATCTGCAAAAGATCTGTAAATAGTAGAGGAAGGGAAGAATTTAGAGGCTTCAACGTAAGAAATATTTTTTTCTGCCATGGCAGTTTTAATATTTTTTTGCCTCATAAACTCTGGGCAGAGTTTACTGGTTGCATGATGAGAACCTGAGCAATAAAAACATGATACATCCTCTACTGTGCAACCTTCCCCAGAGTGCTCACCACCGCAACGGTAGCACTTTGGTTTCGATCGACAGTTTGTCTTTGTGTGACCAAACTTGCAACAAGAAAAACATTGAATAGTAGGGAAGTGATATATTTCAACTGGAAGAGAATTATAAAAGCAAAATACACGCTCTGGGCGGACCTGACCATCAAAAGTTAGTATGACAGTGGAAGTGGGCTTCCACTCAGTGTTACCATCTTGCGAAACCTTGCGGTTTAGGCGTCTGACTTTGATAATTGAACCACCATTGGGAACTGTGAGGTTCTCTAGAATTTCAGTATCAGTCCAGTCATTAGGAACACCCTTAACAACTCCCATCCTAGTAATATTATAAGTGGGGATAGAACAAGAAAAACCTTTATCCTGAATCAGTTTATTTCCCAAGAAAACATTAGCATCTTCAGGAGCTTTGAATTCAACCGAAATGCGGTTTCTACCAACTTTTTTTACTCCATCAGGCAGAACATTTTTGACGTTTAATTGCAACATTAGTTGGCCAAACTTGAGAGGGTGAAATGTTGTGCCTGACGCCGGGTTGGATTCCGCGACTGATACATGTACTAAAAATGGGGCAATATCCAAGGCGGAATATCTTGAACGGCTGAATCGGGTGGGCACATCGGGTTTAAGTTGTTTAGGTGTAGATGAAACACCATCATCGTTGTCGATTGGACCACGCTTTCTACTTACTGATTCTATTTGTTCAAAATTGGATAATGAGGAAGTCAAGACAGGGGAATATGTAAATACGTCAGGGGAAACATCGGACTGGTTGGTGACATGGTTTGGATCTGGCGGGCGGCCAAGAGGCTGTTCGTCAACCTCCATGGTCGCCCGGCATAGACCGCGTGGAAGCAAAGTTAAGTAATTGACTTACCAATGCAAAGTTAACACACAAACAACACACACAAAAAATAAACGAAAACAAACAGTTAATTAACACCAAAAATCACACCAATTTAAACTTTTCAAGCTCAAAAAAGTGAGAAAAATTCTACCACATGTGTTCGTCATAAACACTTACCGGCGAATCCAACAGTATTTTATCGAAATTGTTTCGCATAACTAGTACAACTGTCAATTGAAACCGATTGAAACGTCATAGGGATCATCATTCGGCGTGCAAACTATACGTTAATACTACGATTACTACGTAAAAATTTAAATACAAATAATAATAAATATCAAAGACATGTAACTTTAAAATTCATATTATGTTTATCTCACGTATGACAAGAAATCTAATCAAGCAATATAGTCAGATATGAATGCTCAACTGTGTGTTTCTTGGGATGCTTATTCAAATCATGTGTCCAAAGGATTTGCCTCTTTGCAACAGGTTCTTGGTGAATTTTAAATATTTAGGTCGTTTATAATCTTAACTTGCCATGCCACCGTTTGGTAGGTTGATAAAAAAATAACAAATGCTCTTCAAACCTCAACTATATCTAAACCAATTTTCATGAAGATTGGTTTAGTAGCTTAGTAAAATGTATTAGTCGTTAAGTTTATTACAGACAGCATTATATTTTTCTGTGTTTAAAATGATGTACCACTGCCTAATATTAGTGGTATTCATCTTGTTACAGAATGCAGAATTTGTAGACATGACACTTGCTGCAGATGGCCATCTAGTAAAAGTACATCAAAATGTAGTAGCTCTTGCTAGCCCTTATCTGAAAGCAATGCTACAGTCAGCTGCCTGTCGGCATCCAGTTATTTTCCTTGATGTTAGTAAATGTATTTTTTCAGTCATTTATATCCTTTTCTATTTCTTGCTTGGGTGGATAGTATATGTCTAGAGCTCTGAAGTGATAAATAATTGTCCTTAAAAGGACTTTTTTGAGAAGTCCCTGTAAATTCCAGGTGAAACATTCCAACCCAGTGTACTGAATACTAGTACTTGGTACACTGGGAGTTGAATACTTTTGTTTTATGATCTTTATATAAAGAGATTTTTTGCTAATGCTCTTATGACACAAAAATAGAAAATATAAATCTAGCTTCAATTAATATTATGTATTTGATCTATGTTTTAATGTGAATTTAACCATATTTTTTTTATTTTTATTTATTTATTTATCATACACTCAACTACCAATATTGATCTCATGGTGAAAGTTTTAAGAAAATGGATCAGACAGATTAATATTATGTACACCAATGCATGTCCAGATAAACAGATGCATAACAGATAAACAGATGTCAGCTCTGAAGTTGTTTATATGTAATGCTAGGTTGAGTAGAAAGGGATTTAAGACTGAGGTGTTTTTCTAAGGATATAAAAATTGGCCACAAGCCAAGCCTCACTAATGACATAAAAAAAAACACTGTAAAGTTTTTTACCAAGTGCTAAATCAAGGGTGTGACAACAAAGAGACAGGGGTGTCGACAAAATTTTGTGCAGCACCCCTGATACCAATTCATGCTACGTTATACTTGTACATAAATGCATGTTCTTTCCTTACAAACTAACTTGTACAGAGTAGAAAAACCTAGCTACACGCTCAACAGATGTTATTAACTGCCACAAGTTTTCCTGGAAGCCATCCTGTAAAATTAATTAATCTTGTATCTTACAGAAAATAAATCATAATATATTGGTATATGTTTTGGAGTACATTTACACTGGAGAAGTCAAGATACCTTTTAATGATATAAATAGATTCATTGAAGCTTGTCAATCACTATGCATAAGAGGCGTTGAAACCATTGCTGCACCTCAGGTAAATCTTAAGGTTTTGATAATGATGAATGAAGCTTATTTAGTTTTATGTTGTTTTTTTTACATTATTAGTATAGTTAGTACTTAAGAATAGAAATTGGTTGGCAATGGCTTAGCAGGAAATGATAATGAATTTTAGGTAGCGGTCTAATATAAATTTTGTGCCGGAGGAAAGAAACAAGGAGAATTTTATGACAGGTATGATATGATCATCCTCCGGCAAATGCAGCCACATCCAACAGCATGAGACTTGATTGATAGGACTATAATTTTGATCTCCGGTAACACAGGAGAAAAAGTAAATGATTCTTTATTAGGATATGGTAAGCTATGTAGAAAATCTACAGTTCGACGCCTAGTTTTTGTGATCCAGCAGAGTAGAAAAGGCAAAATATTTGTTGATATCATCTAAACGAATTGTCGCCTGAATATCCGCATGACGTTGTTTGCCGAATTCGAAGGAACTGCCAGGTATTGGCGGCAAAAGAAATATAATTAATACTATCCAGAATATGGCTGTGTTTAACGATTTCTTGCAGTCTTGAGAATGGTTCAATTCTCATGACATCGAACTTTTTATACTTGCGAAAAGATTCGCCTCATCGCCATCTGAATACCCCTTGTCAACCATGGGGCAGGAAGACGCTTTATATTATCCTTTCGGACAGGGGCATGCTATGCAGCGGCATAATGCGACTTTATCATCGACTGTGCTGGGCGCTGTCAAAGGCTGCCAGTCTAATTGCCCAGCAACCTCACGAAGTTTGTTTACGACCATTCTATTAAAGCAACGCCTGTGTGTGTGAGTCGAAGAACGGGGCTTAGTAGGTTTAAGAATATCAGTCAGACAATCCAGAAAGCATGATTTTGACCATAGGAGTGGACAAGGGCTGAAGTGGAAGTAATGATAAGGTCTTGCCAGGTATCGGCCTTATCAGTGTTGTGATGGGTTGGTTGCAAGTGAAGTACATGTAGACTGGCCGACTATTATCTAGATAAGTTCACGGGAACGCGAAGAATGAGGGACAAGGAGATGCGCGTTAAAATCGCCCTTAAGGATGTGATGCTCATATTGTGACCCTATAGATAAAAGCACTATTTCCAGGCTGGCGGAGTAGTCAGCGGTAGGGAGACAATAAACAACTCATGGTTTTAACCCCTTCGACAGAAACTTCTAGGAAAAGGTATTCAACTGAAGCCGATTGGTTAGAATAGAGACAACGTTTTTTTAAATACATTTCTACTGATTCCAAAAAACGTTCTGTTCTAAATGCTTCTATTTCAGGCTGACTTTTATTTTTATTAAGCATTGGCACTGTTCGTGTACAATTCAAACATTAGAAATTTTTATTAGATGTTAAAAACATCGGGGAATTCCATATAGTTTATACCAATTTTATTTGGGAATTCCCATCAGTCACACTGATAGGAATACCCAACTAAAATTGGTATAAACTTGGCGCGTGATTGAATCCTCGACAACTCCGCAAGTTCAGGATTTTAATTTTAATGATGTCGTTTTTACTTTAAAATATCTCAGATGGAAAGAGAAGGGACGAAAAAATATATGTAAAAAGTAACGTCAATGTGATCAAAACTAAGAATCAATTTTTAGTTTTGAGCACATTGAGGTTACGTTATCATTAAAATAAAAGCCTGACCTTGCGAGTGACCTGATCCTGAGTTGTCGAGGATTCAATCATGCAACTGTCTGAATTCCATCAATCAACCGTTTTGTGAAAATACAATAAAAAAAATTGTAATTATCATATATCCAACGTTTATTATTTTCAGATAAGTAATCGACATCAGGAACCCCAAATCGTAACGTATGTATCCAATAAATATTTTAAACACCTCTGTTCTCGTTCAAGTACTTACAATTTTCAATGTTCTATAATATTTACTTATTTTCAGACCTGAGAAACCATTACAAGATAATATTGCGGCACATTTAAAGCTTAATACTGAAGACGATACTTATAATTTGGACTTAATAACAAATGACACCATTTATAAAAATGATGAAGAAGGACTTCCAGCCGAAGTAACGGCACAGAAAAATATACCTGTCGCTCTATCAGCTCAGATTGATCCACCTACGGCCAAGTTAGATGCACAGAATGTGCCACTTTTTCCTATGGTTCCAGAACAGAGTCATGAAAATTATCCTGTGCTACCAGCTCAGAGTAATCTACAAATTCCTTTTTTAGTGCAACATAATATATCTAGTTCTGGGTTACCAGCTCAAAGTAATGTGCCGGTCCAACTGCTACCACCTGCAGCTGATTCTAATGTTGATGAACCAATAGATCACAGCACCGCAAGTAACCATAGTATTGACACTGAAATAGCTGGTGAAAGTGACGTTGATATGGACAATATTAATTATTTTCTCAAATTAAAACCACCTAGTATATGTGACAATACGATATTAAACACAAATAAACCCGAGCATCCTATTAAGATTATAAGTGATATTACTTTGAACACGAAAGAAGGCACGATACAAAGCGATGCAGATGTAGATGCGAATCAATCAAAAAAACCCCTTTGTTTTCTAATAAATACCAGTTCTTGGCTATCTCCACCGATTGCCAATAAAGCTATACTTATTAAACCAGTAAGTAATCCAGTTACGAATATAACAAATTCTAATAACCAGCCCTTTGTCCACTCACAACCTTGTGAATCCAGTCTCAGTTTAACCCAAAAATTAAAGGCTGTCAGAATTGAAAAGTCGAAAATAGCTCCGAAACCTAGTCCAGATGTAGCTACAGAAAATACTGTACCACTCAATATGAATAGTAATTCAATAGGCAATCAAATAGATATTAATGTAACGATAGAGGACCAATCAAATTCAATTGAAAGCAGCTTACAAATGGAAGTAGAAAGTCTGATGAATGAGTGGCCCATAACTAATTTAGAAGAGGAGGTTGAACCTATTATTATAGCTAAGCATGTGCCTGAGAAACCCACTAACCCAATACAGAATAAGGAAGACAACTGTGAGTTATATATGTTATATATATATATATATACATGTATTATTTATAGTAGCAAACATAATAATAAATGACGACTGACTGTTTCATCAACGCAGAGCCTACACCACTGGGCCTAAAATCTTGAAAGTTTTAGACGTGGCGAGCAAGAAGAAGGATTTTTTGGTAATTCCACCTCTAAGATAGTAAAGTGAGGGTTGTAAAGTTGAATAGAACTCCATCATTTTTAAAGTTTGAAGCACGAAATTTCGTATACTTGATGATTTTGACTAGATCACGTTTTCCTAAAAGTTATTTTTTAGTATTTAAGGTTTTCAAGTTAGTAGGAGGTTTATACAAAAATCTAAAGATCGCGTTGCGCATATTTTCTAACTTACGCTTAAGCTTACGGGGATGGGCCGTTTTTCGTGTTTACGAATTTCACGTGGTTGGAGTCGCGGGCAACAGCTAGTGGCAGTAATATATAAATATGGTGGTAGAGCTTTTGTGAACAACCTTGACGATGGCAATCATCACCGTCTCACCCTTAACCTGCCGCCAAATAATAGAACTTGTACTGTTTCGGTTTGGTAAATAGTGAGATTAGGTATTGAAATTACTGGAATTTAAGGCATGTCATATAACTTAGTCATCCTCCTGTTACGGTGAAAGTGGTAGAATGTAATTATTGAAAAATTATTTTCACTTTTGCCGGTCGTTTATGTTGTCAATCCAGTACATGGCAATCATTTCAAGTTGGGCCACATTTAAACCTAACCTTACCCACTTATAGAAACAAAACTTCAAAACTTTCCTCTATTGCTCGATTGATCAGAAAGACATACTTATTTTTGAACATTAGAACATTTATTGGTACTGTAGTTAAACCGATAGAAGTAATTATTTTATTACTTTCACCAAGCCTTTTGGTAATTATTATAAATTTTCAATTTATCACATTCACCGTAACAAATCGACCTATATATAATCTGCTTTTGGATATTGTGATACTTATTGTGGTAAAAAAAAACACTATCATTGACCTCGAGAAAAACTCGGTTCATTAATGTAATAAGAATCTTTGTGTTTGCAAAATTCTCTTAATTTTTTATATTACAGCTAAAACGCCACAGTATTCCGTATCTACCAAGGGTACATTGCAAATGATACTGAATCGTTACGTCTACGTTGATCATCATCTCTCCAAGTGTGGCTACAAAAGGCGATGGCGATGTATTGACCACCGGGGCTTGGATTGTCCAGCTTTTATAGATACAAATAACGATGAAATTGCTGTCATGTAAGTATCTGCTTGATGATTTGTTGTACACCCAATCATAATCAGACTGTGTTAAACATGCGGTGATGTAGAGCCCTGCCATACACAGCTAGGGTTGCCAGATGTCCGGTATTTAAGCGTACAGTCCGTTATTTTCGAGGCCTGTCCGGTAAAAAATAAATGGTCATACCGGACAGAACAATGTCCGGTATTTTGAAGAAAGTCGGTACTACTGGTCACAAGCACCTACAAAAGTAGGCATACAATTATACAAACATAACAAAACATACGAATAAAAAATATAGTATAAAATAAAACGTATTTTTTACGACCTAGCATCCCCCCCCCCCCTCCCCTTTTAAGGTTGTCCGGTATTTTTTCGCGACTCACCTGGCGACCCTATACAGCTGTGTCTTCAGTGATTAAAATTAACAAAACATTGAACGAAATCATTCAATTCTGACATTTCTGACAGAAGCTCAGGAATCAAGCGAGCTGATTAGTGATCATAATTGTTTTTGTCTGATGTTATTGAGTTTTGTTTTGCAGGAGACAAGGCTTTTCCGCCTTTTTGGAATAAATTATGACCATTGCTCTTTAGTCACTTAGATTATTATTATTAAGAAAAAAGATTAGATATTTCTTTGTATTTTTTTTTTCGTTCAGAATTTCTTAATAGGAGCGTGCTGCCATTCTGTGCCAGATACGTGGATCTTGGGCTCGATATAATAGCCTTACCCTTAATCATATAGCTGAAATGTGGATGTTATATTCTCTACCACACCCTTTCTGAGTAATCTATGCGTGATGTTATGTTAAGAACTTTTTGTTTACAGCTCGGATCAGCACAATCACTACTACCACGATAATCAAATCACTATGAAAATAATGAAGAACCTACTCTATCAATCAATAACAAACGCAGTTACAGCCACTGAATCCATGGACAAAACAAAACATCCACCGAAACCGAAGAAGAAAAAACATGAAGAAAATTAAGACATTCAATAACATTAAGTACATAATATTATATACGTTATATATTATAACGTTTTTGTAAATAGTCAGAATACATCAGATTCTCAATGTTAATTTCGTTTTTATGTCTGATACTCTAGCCTCCACGCGCGGCTTCGCCCATATGGTATGTCATGGATAAAAAGTAGTCTAGATGCTTAGCTATAACCTAGGCTATAAGCTACCCGTGTGTCAAATTTCATCAGAATCTATCCAGTACTTCGTGTCGAGCGTTAAAAAATAAACACAACAGCCAGACAATCATCCAGGGTAGATGCAACGTAGCGACATCAAACCATAGCTTCTATATGTGGTTCCATGGTCTGTATTTATGTCCAACGGAAAAATAACACGTATTCCGATAAAACAATCGTCGTAAAAGAAATTTTCACCGGTGGATACGAACTCTGACCATGTATAGATTCTGTGGGTTTAATAAAAGCCATTATATCACGTCCACTCTGTAGACGTAAGACAAGAAAGTATTGAGTGTAAGACAAGACGTAAGAAAGTATTTTATTATAAGAAGAAGACTCCATTCTCTTTAGAAGAATAATGTTCAAGTTTCTGGACTCTACATATTATGTGATGAAATTATTGAGTAGTTTAATAAAGTCAATAACTGCAGTGCAGTATACTTCCAGTATCGATTAATTGGTGGGTACTATAAATAGTCGATACTTTTACTGCAGCCATGCAGCCATATTCAAATTAACAGCGGCAGGGCAGCGATGACATTGACGGTTGACATTTTTCATTTTGCTGAAATTACGGTATGAAATTAATAAGTAAATAAAATTAAAATCATGAAAAACCTAAACATTTCATTGCAAAGTTTTAGTGGTAGTTAGAAGGCAGTTACATTTCATTTTATGAGGAACCTTTCTACCTATTTATTTTTATAGCACTCATGCATTGCGTTTTTTACAAGGTGACCAGTGTATTTACCTACAAAGTCTAAAACAAACCTACAACTTCCAAGACCAACTATTTGTGATTAAGCTTTATTTTATAACTAGGACTACAGAACAGTTTAACTAGGGTGATCTTGCCTATCTTCAAGATAGGCAAGATCAGATTATCAAAATATGGAAATTAGCATAATTATAAATCGATTTCGTTGTTTAAATGTGCGTCGAGTATTGTCTTCTAATGTGATGAGAGACATCAGGTAAAATATATCTACCTACAAAAGTACCTACCTACTCCACAAATAAAGCCGTGTTTCCTGCATACGACCCAAACACCTAAAGTCATGAACAAAACATTTTAACAGCTAATCTAAAGGATTGAATTCGGCTTACTTCCGTTAAAATTGAATGTTTATCGGTTAAATATAGTTGTGAAACATGTTTCGGTCGTCGCAGTAGACACGGTTTAATAGGTGTTTTCACTGCTTGTTATTATGACTAGGTATACTTAAATATCCTGGCGGTGCCTTCTTCGACCCAAATAATAATATGTAACAAAAGGAAACGATATTATATTAATATATTATTATTATTAATTGATAATAGAGATCCACCTACAAGTGTTTACAAGAACTCAAGGACTCTCTATGTGTCTTACATTACATATAACTTTATCACCACCTAAGCACATAATTTTTCATAGATGATTTTAATGAAAAGCTAAGCCTTCTCCAAGTGTGAGGACTATAGTTCGTTCGCGTTAAGCATGCAGTGAGTAATCACTGTCCACCGGCCTAACCCACCCCCTAACTAATCAAATCTTTTCCAATTATAAGGTCAAGTTCACAGTAACCAGTTATTTATAACACTTTTGTATCATATAATTCCGTAATCGCTATAAAGCTGTGCGCGGCTGTATGTGACTATGCATGTTAATGTGCTGTTTAAAATATTAGCTAGCTTAAATATTTACTGTGTAAGACAAGAGATAAAACTTATTTGAGAGTATAATTTATAGACTTTCTCCTCAGCAGCTCCAAAAGTCGAGTCGAGTTTTGCTTTCGCAGTAGTAAAGTTGTGTTTTGCTCACTGTTCGCTTTTTTTTATGTCACACAACTTCTACACCACGTCATCTAGTCCCAAACTAGTCAAAACTTGCAACTTGTATTTTTTGGATTTGAATTTAATGGTATCGCTTAAAATTTAAGCAATACCATTCAATTCCAACGGAAATTAGTCGAATGAAGTCGAAATCAGTCTAGTGAGGGGTAACTACTGTCGCCCCTCACTAGACTGATTTCGGTCAGTTCCATACTCTTTAAGAGTTTGGAACGTGTATTTAACAACCACCTCGTGGCATAATTATCTAAGAAAGAAATCTCTATGTCCCGTTCACAATTGAATAAGAGAGATGTTAAACCGGGTTCATCGTTGAGCATTGTTTAAGAAGAGTAGGTAGTGAAATTTTACTTTTTTAACGTGTCTTAAATTTTACCAATCTACCTTCCTTAACTTATATTAAAGCATAATCCTCATATGATATTTAAATTTAATATAAAATTACTGTTTTTAGATTTTCAAGTCGAAATACCAAACAATATGATGTAGTGGTAGTAGGTGGTGGTATAGTCGGTACAGCTTCAGCCAGAGAATTGCTTGTGAGACATCCCAAGTTAAAAGTAGCTGTAGTTGAAAAAGAAAGTGATGTCGCCTGTCATCAAAGTGGGCATAACAGTGGCGTGATCCATGCAGGCATCTATTACAAACCAGGATCATTAAAAGCCAAATTATGTGTACGAGGCTTAGATCTGATGTATAAGTATTGTGATGAAAAATGTATCAAGTACAATAAATGTGGAAAACTAATAGTGGCCACGGAAGAAGCTGAAGTACCCAGATTAATGGATTTATATGACAGAGGGACAAAAAATGCTGTCAAAGATTTAAAGGTGGTCGATAACAAAGAAATTCGTGAGATTGAACCTTATTGTCAAGGTTTGAAAGGACTGTGGTCTCCTCACACAGGTGTTATTGATTATAGTAAAGTAACGAGGTCTTACGTCAAGGATATTCTTGCTGCTGGTGGAAGTAAACATCTCAACTTTGAAGTAAAGAAATTTGAAGAATCAAAAATCCCTGACTATCCTGTTAAGCTATCAGATAAAAAGAATCAATCTATTGCTGCAAAATATGTCTTAACATGCTGTGGACTGCAATCTGACAGAGTAGCAGTACTGACTGGTTGTTCTGAAGACCCGAAGATAGTACCGTTTAGAGGTGAATATTTGTTATTAAAGAAGACTAAACAGCATTTAGCAAAGACTAATATTTATCCAGTGCCAGATCCAAGATTCCCATTTTTAGGGGTTCATGTAACGCCTACTGTGGGTGGAAGAATTATTTTAGGACCTAATGCAATTTTGGCATTCAGTAGAGAAGGATACAAGTAAGGCAATTATTCCAATGTATTTTTAATGCTACAACTAGAGATACTTTATGAGAAAGAGACTAACGACGAAATTTTGTTTTAGTCATAACAAATTAGATTTTAAATCAAATTAAATATGTTTCAACGTGATGTTTAGACGTGAATTAAGACATGACGACTAAAGTTAAATCAAAACTTCGTCATCTGTCCCTTTCCCATTAGATTAGTAAGAGAGAGTATGCTCAATTGGGGTAACTTTGAATTGCCGTCGAACTTTGAACAAAGTTGTGAACAAGATATATTTATTTATTTGACGTACGTATGATTAATATTATTTAAATATCGTAGCTGTGTTAAACGAATTGCAAATATTATTATGTTTTATAACAAACAAAAGTAAAAAATAATTTGTTATTGTCATAATATAACGAATTACTTACTGTCTGTTGCTCTGATTTGGAATCGTAATTAAATATACAAAACATTATTGTAAACAGTAATGTTTTGATGTATCTTTAATACCTTGACTCAAATAAATTAATGGATATGTAAACTAATATTATAAGAGGAATAAATTAAACTCAAAAATGGCTGGACCAGTTTCTAAAAATCTTGTCTATTAGAAACCTAATTATGCCTGAGTAACATGCGCCTTATAGCCCATAGGCAGGCATAGGCATAGGCATGCTTTATACCTATACTGATAAACACTAATGAGGTGTGGTTATAAGCCTTGTCTTCAGCTACCAAAAGGTACTAAAGCCGTGTCTCCAAGTTCTCTTCTCTTCCTATCATATTGCAAAATGAACGATATTGGAACGATATCATTCAATTCTGACGGAAGTTTGTTGAAATCGTGTGATTTGATTACCTCTTTTATTATTCTAAACTCGTGTATCCTGCTAGAAACATGTTGTAAAACGACCGATATTTGTACGATATCATTCAATATCGTTAGAAAGCCAATATCAAGCATTTTGATTGGCTGTTGAATTGTTGAAATGTTTTGTTCAGATAAACACGTTGCAGGAGACACGCCTTTAGTCTGTCTAAAATTTTTTGTCAAGTGTTTTTCTTGCAGGCTTGATGCGACAATTAATAAAAGATTTATATTTACAGGTGGAGTGATGTAAACATTAGAGATCTTATAGAAATAATTAGATTTTCTGGTTTTCGAATACTAGCAAAGAAATATGTATCAGTTGGATTGAACGAGACGGCCCGTTCACTTATTGCCGCCCTTCAAGTTAGAAATTTACAAAGGTTTATCAAAGAAATTCGTACTCGAGATGTGCTGCCAGGTCCAGCCGGTGTGAGAGCCCAAGCATTAGCCAATGATGGTAATAATTCATCCTCCTAAATTGAAGCGGCCGTGACGCAATGGATAAGGCGTTGGACTTGCGATCTAGAGGTCGTAGGTTAGAATCCTGGCCATTACGCCACGCACGTGAAACGTCCTCCGCGCGCCTCCTTCGTTAACATAAGCGAATAAAGAAGTAATTTTTTCTTTAAGTTTTCAGCTTAAGAACTTATTGCCTCTACTCAGAGTTCGAAGTGATAAATATCATGACAAATATACCTAAATAATAATAAAATTCATAATAAAGAACTCTTATGCAAAAATTGATTCTTTACACGTGTAGCCAAACGCATTTTGATGCTTTCGCGCGTATCCGTATTATTTAAGTGTCTAATTTCGTTTTCTGTTTGTGTTTATCGGCAACACAGAAATTGTCTTGTATAAATTAAATAAATATGTCGAGAAATAGAGATATTTGGGCAGAATTTGTGTGCCTGATTAAAGAAAACAGCGGTTTATAGGTGAAATGGAGTAGGTATATATGGAGTTTTTTTGCGATAATTATCAAATAAAATCATTATCTTGATAAAATTGCTCTTATTTTGACACCCTACTAATCTATAGATATGTACATATATAATTGTATTTTATTTTACAGGGAGCCTGATAGAAGATTTTGTTTTTGACTCTCGACCTGGCTCTGGCACCATCGGCAACAGAGTTTTACACTGCCGAAATGCACCATCTCCTGGGGCTACATCATCACTGGCTATTGCAGAGATGATAACTGATAAGATGGAAGAACAATTCAAATTGAAATAACGGGGTAACAATATCGATGGAGTATAACATCATTTCAATTTACACTTTTTGTATTGTTATGGGCCTTTTATATAATTATGTAAATATATTTTGAACTGGATATACCTAATTAAGATCGTACACAAATAATTTTACAGATTTACACAATCAAAGAAGATTTAATAAATAAATAAAAAATATAATATGGATTATTGTGTTGTATACATGAATTATTTACTTTTTTTTTACTTTCCTACACTACTTCTTCTTTTATATGGTTGTTCCCCGATTACTTGAAAACGCTAGGACCGATTTGAGAAATTATTCTTTTTCTGAGAGAGTATGCTTGTCATGTAGTGTAAGAGTATACTATTAGGGGTAGGGGGCAAATAGGTACCACGGATGGTTACTAAGGTTCGAGAGGGAGAGAATTTAAAAACGACAAAATATGAGTCACGTAAAAAAATGGAGATTAAAATACATTTTTCAGCTTTGTACTTTTTTTAATAAAATCATTGTACAATTGATAAAGATTATTTGATGGTTCATCTATTCAAGAGTTGTATTTCAAGAATAGACTTAAAAAATCTTAGATTTATGAACATGGTATAGAAAATATCGAAAATGTTTGATATTTAAAATACCGTGATATTTTTGTTCAACAAATTTTGCAATCAGGCGTGATGATCTCAACCTGTAGGTTAAAAATTATCTAATCGTTATGCGACACTGCAAGAAAAATACAAATATATGATTTCTATGGATATACCTGACTTTATTTCTGAATTTTTGGCTCCACATTTGAAAACGACTCAAATGCTCAGCACCATCTGCCAACCAACTCCGCGAGTTTTTGCAAACTTATTTGCATAGATCAGCCCAGATATTTGCTTCTTATTTACTCTTCATATTGATTACAAGCTCTTTGATCATGACTCTCGAGCAATCGACTGTGCCAAAAAAAAGGAGTAGGAGATCGAAAGAATCAGTCGACTTAACTGATTATCGATAGGCAAGGTCAACACTAGTGACAGTTGACATTTTGACATTGACATTGACAAATAATTATCAATACCATTTTCTAACTGACATTACTTATCAAAGCGTAAATAAATTTATAATCAAAAAAATATACTGCTGCAAAACCTTCATGTTATTAAAATAGCTCAAATCACTAGTACTAGCATAAGAGTTTTTATTGTTCTAATAGTTGTTGTTTTTCTTAATTATAGCCCTGAGCCATTGTTTTGCACAAGACACTACTGTGTTTACAACTTCCTAAGTGTTTGTGAGAAAGTTTTTTTTTATTATTAGAGAACGGCAAGATCAGATAATCAATAATGGCAATGACGCTTATCATTAATCCATTTCGTTGTAACAACATGCGTCGAGTATTGCCTAATAATGCTACGAGAAACATCAGGTAAAATACCATAATTATTTTAATACCTAGGTATTATTCTTCTACTTCAATTTGCTGCATGATTTATGTGTTGTTACAAGGATAACATTTTATATAGCTCTGTACACTATAATTATGACATCACCTTTAATCTATATTAAAAATGTAAATATATATTTAATGTTTTCAGGTTTTTGAGTCAAAATGTAAAACAATATGATGTAGTAGTAGTAGGTGGTGGTATAGTCGGTACAGCTTCAGCCAGAGAATTGCTTGTAAGACATCCTACTTTAAAAGTAGCTGTTATTGAAAAAGAATATGATGTTGCCTGTCATCAAAGTGGACACAATAGTGGTGTGATCCATGCAGGCATCTATTACAAACCGGGAACGTTAAAAGCCAAATTATGTGTACGAGGCTTAGACCTGATGTATAACTATTGTGATAAAAAAGGTATAAAGTATAATAAATGTGGCAAACTGATAGTGGCCACCGAAAAGTTTGAAGTACCTAGATTATTGGATTTATATGACAGAGGGACAAAAAATGCTGTCAAAGATTTAAAATTAGTTGATAGCAAAGAAATTCGTGAAATTGAACCTTATTGTCAAGGTCTGAAGGGACTGTGGTCTCCTCACACAGGTGTTATTGATTATGCTGAAGTTACAAGGTCTTATGTGAAGGATATTCTTGTTGCTGGTGGTAGTAAACATCTCAACTTTGAAGTAAAGAAATTTGAAGAATCAAAAATCCCTGACTATCCTGTTATGCTATCAGATGAAAAGAATCAATCAATTGCTGCAAAATATGTTTTAACTTGTTGTGGACTGCAATCTGACAGAGTAGCAGTACTGACTGGATGTTCTGAAGATCCTAAGATAATACCTTTTAGGGGTGAATATTTGTATTTAAAGGAGAATAAGCAGCATTTAGCAAAAACTAATATATATCCAGTGCCAGATCCAAGATTTCCATTTTTGGGGGTTCATGTAACTCCCACTGTAGATGGACGGATTATTCTAGGACCTAATGCAATATTGGCATTTAGTAAAGAAGGATACAGGTAATGTACACAACAACTACTTATAAAATACAAATATAAACATATCACTGTGTCAAATACTTTTATTCTATTTCTCAATTTTACGTAACTATATGAGGTGTGGTTATAGTCACAAAGATCATTAAGACATTACTATTACACATAATTTAAACAAAGCCTGATAACAAAATTATTGTGTAACACAATAATGATAGAGTATTTAAATAAATTTTTGTTATTTGTTGTTGATTGAACTTATAAAACTTTAACATTTACAGGTGGAGCGACGTAAACATATCAGACCTAAAAGAAATAATGCAATTCTCTGGTTTTCGAAAATTAGCAATTAAATATGCAACATTTGGAATGAAGGAGATGGCCCGTTCACTCATTGTTTCACTGCAAGTTAGAAATTTACAAAGGTTTATCAAAGAAATTGGTAGTCGAGATGTGGAGCCAGGTCCAGCCGGTGTAAGAGCCCAAGCAATGGGCAAAGATGGTAGGCATATCATACACATAAACATTTAAATTTACATTGCAGTTATTGTTAGTTTAGGAACACTGAAGTCATAATAGAGTAGCGAATTTTGCATCCCTAGTGAGCAAATAGTTTTAGTAGTTGTCATGCCTGGGTTCAAATGTATGTCTTAACTATACTTTATTACCATTGATTGGATTTCACTGTACAATGCCCGGGATTTTATGTTGTTGCCGTAATATGCATATGCTTTTAAATCCAGAGATTCCGCCGCCTGTTGTTGCAATCCCGTTCTATTTCTTGCTCTATTAAATAACGGTTCTAAATGTCAGAAAGGGACAGAAGCTCAGAAAAGTGCTGATGGTTTAGTTTTTAGGGACGTTTTTTTTTTTTGCCAACCTAAAAATTTGATCTTTAAAGTATGTTTCTTACTAACGGATCTCTAAATCAAAAATATATCTTAACATCCCCTCAGTATTTTTAAAAACCCTTAGATGGGTTTTTATAAATAGCGATAGCCCACACTATGAGGTACACGAAAGAAAAAAAATCATCCTCACTTCACATGTAGTGGAGGAACCCGTTTTATTTTTATTAATATTTATTTTACCACTTTGTTGGCCTAGTTAACATACATAATTATCCATGCAAAATTTAGCTTTCTAGCTAACTAAGTTTCGATGCTAAACTTCAGTTTGATAAGACAGACAGACATGGGTACTACAGAACCCTAAATGCATCTCTTATGTATGTAAATAATTATTTTTGTCAAAAGAAACAGATCTGATTAAAACAAATTGCACACTTTTGTCCAACCCCTGCTTATTACATGCATCTAAGTAATCTTCATGACCACACAATTGATGCCAGAATTGCAACTAAAACTAATATGATTATATTTTATTTGCTGTTGTAGAAATAATCAAGTATAACTATGCTAAAAGTATGCATTGCAATGTGATTTTTATGTCTAATCACCAATCATTTTATTTTACAGGGAGCCTCATAGAAGATTTTGTTTTCGACTCTCAACCAGGCTCAGGCACCATTGGCAATAGAGTGTTACACTGCCGAAATGCACCATCCCCAGGGGCTACATCATCACTGGCTATTGCAGAGATGATAGCTGATAAGATGGAAGAACAATTCAAATTGAAGTAAAGGGATAACAATTATGTCAATGAAGTTCCAACATTGCGCTATTTTTATGAGAGGTAGTTTTGAAACTTGATTGTAACAGTAACTCATCATAATACAATTGTAAACAGATTTGTTCAAGGTAAAAAAAGATGAAGACCTGAATTTTATTATGTTATATGGCCTAATTTGTGGCAAACATTAATTATGTAGGAACATTGTTTTTATTCGCTTTGTAG
Source organism: Hypena proboscidalis (assembly GCA_905147285.1). Lineage (NCBI taxonomy): Eukaryota > Metazoa > Arthropoda > Insecta > Lepidoptera > Erebidae > Hypena > Hypena proboscidalis. The sequence continues at coordinate 10,516,177 of LR990132.1, forward strand.
ACACTCTCCATGTTAGAACTTCCTTCAATAATAGTCTATAATTGTAGTCTATACCGCCTGCCTAACAGGAATAAAAAAATAACTTATTGTAGAAACATTTCCTGCTGCTAAATTACAATACTACTTGTAGTGAATGTAACAAATACCACTCTTAAGAATATGAATTGTAGATTTTTTATAATATTTTAGCATAAAATAAGAGAACGCATTTTTACACATACATACTTATAAAATGTTTTTTTTTTGGTGTCCTAAACTTTCCCAACCTTAGCTATCTAAGGTAAAATTAGGCGATAACCAAAATATATTCCAATAATTAAATAAGTATGTGTGTGTAATACCTATGTGAAAAACTGTTAATTACTTTTTATTCAACAATTTGTGTGATAATTTTATGAACTATGATAAACATAATATAATTGTTTGGATTTAATCACAATTATAACTGTCTGGGTTGGTGATAGGGAGAGAAAACAAACGAAGTCTTACTTTGTTGTGAAAAGAGATCGTCTATTATAAAAAAAACAAACAAGAACACCCATAAAGTTATTAAAAAAACAAATAGTCACTAGGAACTAGGTATATGTTAACAAAAGACACGAAAAGAAGTTCACACAAAATGGCGGCGCATAGCCAGCGAGACGCGGAGGATTACTTTGGCGCGTGTGTATCGGTGCGCGGGCGTCGGCCAAGAGAGCGAGCTTTGGCGAACGAACGAACTCCCTTTTCGGCGACTGGCGCGCCGTGAACTGCGACCGAACCTGCGGCGCGACGGGAAACTATTTTGAAGGTCTCCGAACGGCGAGCGACCGAATGCCACTTTGGCGCGCGTTTTAAAACGCGCGCTATACAATTTTATTATCAAATGTAATTGTAATCAAACACTGCTGAAGGAACATTAGCTTATGAGAGATTTGCAGTAGATAAAATGAAGGTAAACAGTGCAATTAATAAATGTCAACAATCATTATTTTTTGTTACAAAAAAAATATCTTTTAATTTCTTAAGTAGGTATATTTTTATTTCTGAAAACTTTTGTTCCTTAAATTTTTTAATGTTTTAAAATTTATTATTGTTATAAGTTTTAAATATTTTTACTTTTTCTTTACTAATGGTCAAAATTGCTATATTGGCTATATTTTATTTAGTGTAGATGTATATATTTTATATCTATAGGACTATATAGCCCACTGAGCAAATTCTGGCAGTGATGGAGTAGTGGGTTTTTGATGAGTCTGCAGTAATTTACTTAGTGTATTAAACGCTAGACCTATAATTTGTGCTGCTTAACACATAATATGCAGTGACTTTTATATTTATTTTTCTTCGAATTATTTTCGATCTGAGTAATGTTAAGCATTTAAATACTTGTAATAATAAGTTAAATTTATCCGTCTTTATTTTCCAGAGTTAATATGGGATATTAAATATATATGTATATTGTTAAATTAAATAAATTAGTAAATATATTTGAATGTCTAAAGAATTACCCCAAAAATGACTGCACTACATTTTATAAATATAGAGTTGCAGTAAAATGTTAATTAACAGTGTGGTGGAATAGTCCATCAGTTATCTATTAAGGTGCTTAGTTTTTTTAAACATATCATTTTTCACTTACTTAAATTTCTCTTATTTAAAAAAAATATTAATATAAAAATACATTTAATATTGGGATTTATTCCAAAATATTTTTTGTATATTGTGTAAATAAAAATGGTGCACACCTATAACCAGGTGCTATGATATTGTTATATTTATACATTGTTACATTTAATAAAACATCGAATTTATGATGAGTTTATTATTTCTTCAAACTATAAAGGTACTTACAAAATACATTCTTTAACAACAATTCAAGTTTTTATAATAATTATGATTCCAATGGGATTTATTGAAATTTTTTGTTTAAATTTGCTAGACGTTTTGACTGGGTAACATTCAACATGGTCATGGTTACTAGCAGACTGGATTATTATATTAGCCCACCCTGAAGTCTATCAAATAGGTGAAAATTTCCTAGAGTACCTAGATAATCACCCAATTAGGTTGGGAGGAATATAAAGCAAAAATATTATGCCGGTATGTGCTACCACTCCTACCCTCTGTTCTGTAACTAGACAGTAGACTGAAAGTAGGCATTTGAATTTAAAACCATTGAAACAACCTGTTTAAATAATACCACAGAAACAATTATTCAAATATTTATTTGAACATAATATAAATTAATAATAAACAATTTATGAACAGTCCTCAGTTTACATATAAAAGCTATCATTATTACAGTAGGCACATGAGCATAACAAAGTAAATTAGTTGATGTGCTTGGCAAGCATAACTTCACTGTTAATGTAGTTCTAGAAGTCTTATTTACAAAATTTTACTAGCAATGAAAAAAGTTGCAATTTATTTATGACAATACCAAAAGGGGCTATAATGCTTATACAGCTTATATTAATATACTTAGAATCATTCTACCATGATTTGTTATTAGATACTTATTTAAAAACAAGTCGAATCTGCCAGAATAACTCATTTACATCTACTCTAGCAAATGCGGTAGGACAACTACCCTGCATAATATTTGTCAGATTACTGGGATTTCACTAACTTATTTCTTATATATATTTTTTTTTTTATGAAATATTTACTTTATTGCTAATATTAATGTGTAAATTATATACTATGGACGAAATTTGGCACTCTATTTACATTTTTTTTGTCTTCTGTGACCTTTCCTAAAATTGGAAACTTATTTCTGCAGAGCCTAAGATAGCTTTTACCTGACCAATTACCAACACCTAACCATACACCTAAAAACTAAAATAAATAATGCATTGATTAATAGAATATTTGGTCTTCCAATGATTTCTGAGTGCTGTATGAAAGACATTCATTCAATAGCAATACCCTTTCGGGAAAAGGATATGAAATTGAACTGAATATCATATGCTGTTGTAAGATGGAATAGTATGTTGCTGACCACCACTACATACTCCGATAAACCAAATACTGAATACACTGAAACCAAAAAGTTAATGGTGGTTAGAGAAGAGTAAAATAAAGTTTAAACATTGGATTATAAGATACTCCCTACTGACTGCTTTACCTTGTCTTATTCTGATTGGCAAGTTAATGAATACTAGTTTTAGCAATAATTAATTGAACAAAAAGCTACTTGTAAGTAGGAATGTCCTGAATAGTGTTTATTCTATAGTAGGTTGACACTGAATTGTATAAACCAGATTAACTTTTAAACTTACATGTTGCATGATTAAAATCGAATGGGAATTAACGCGATCATACAATATATTGTATAAACCAATTAACTGATAATTTAAACTGAGAAAAGGCTAATTCAGTTATAAAATTTAAAAAAAGACAATCATTAAAAAGGTTGAGATTACCGATTAATAAGATTAAAATGCTTACCATAAGGCTCACACAAGCTGTTATGCCTCAAGAAACAATAAGCAGCACATGCAAATGAAGTCACATAGACCACAAATATCCTCCACTTTAACTTCACAGAGTGCTTCTCTAAATGTGTTATGTTTGGCCTTCGTCTATACTTTGTGAGCAATATAGATGAGAAAAACATATAGAATATTGATGTACCAATGAATGTTTTGAAGCATAGTTCATGGTATTCTGGAAATAACATATTATTGTGAAAACATTGAATAGCTAAGTAATAAATATTATAGTTATGAAACACAACATTTTAATTTTATTTAAATTAAAAATACTTACTGTAATGTCTGAAGGAAGTCCAATGTGTCAATCCTATTAATGTAAAGTTTTCAATTAAATTAAGAAATATTGCTAATTTAACTATAATAATACAGTTTTCTTGTATTACACTCTTGTAATATTTCCACCTCAGGTATACTAGATAGAATCGTATAGGCGCATGTAGATAAATAGCAGTTTTCCATATAGACATTTGTGGTTCGTAGTTGCCAATACATGCTGATATAGATGGAAATACATTTGGAACTTTACAATGTGTATTATTAGCACTCTCAAAATCCTTGTACATTGTTATGGCAACGCAGGTTATGAAAGCAAATAAAGGCGCCGATACCGCGGTAAAACATAATTTAGCAGGTATTTTGACGAAGGGTTTCTTTTCAGGTACATTGTAAAAGGGTAGGTACATTTATTTAATTAATACATCAAAGTTTATGTCACCAATAAGCAATTAAATAAACGAAGGCCAGAATAATTTTCATAATTGTCTGTCAGTGTCACAAAGCGATTTTACGTTTCAATTCAAGCTATAAAAAATATTTTTAAATGTACTTTATAGACTGTCACGTTCTGCATTAGAAATTATATCACGAGTAAACACATTTTTTGAAACTTATTATTTTATCAGTATGAATATTGAAGCATTAATGTTGCTTTTTCAATATTAATAGTGTAATATTTTTGCGAAATTATTAGATTTTCTTACGTCGATTCATAAGTCTACGTATGACGAAACGAATAACGTTCCAATTTATCGCCAGTAAAAATTTCGAATTATTTTATCAATACTTCTTAGCAACATAATGGTAGTGTTTAAACACTAATAAATAATAATCTATATTGATGCCGCATTATGTAAGTGAAGGAGTATGGAGAATATTCTACGTAAAAATATCTTTGATGATCGCGTCTTAGATAAACTAGCGCCAGACTATACACCTAATAATCTTGTGCTACGGATGCAGATGAGAAGAACTTTGGTAAGGTACCAAACAATAACTAAGCTTCTTGGATAATTTTTGTTTATTTATAAATCCTATAATATATGTAGGTATACCTCTAACTTTGTTTGTATACTTGTTAAAGTGTCTGTAACTTTTTATTTCAGACTAAAGACAGCCACAGCCACAGTCATGGAATAATCCGAAGTACTAATTGGACAAGGTAATTATGTTTACAAAACAGACTAAAGCCAATCTAGATGTTTATACAATTTCGATCTTTCTCTCTCGTTGAATGTTTGAACGGGAAAAAGAGATCGCAAACCGAGTTCAGCACTAAACTCATTTCAATACGCTCGGTTAAATTAGCCATTATAAAGCTACGTAAGTGCTTGCCCAAACAAAGAAGCCCATTTTTTGATTTGCTTCCAATTAAAATTGCTTAATATTTTTAGAAAGTCGATAAAGAAAACAAAAGACAGTTATCATATTAACAAGGAAATCGTGAAATTGCGCTATGACTTTAATAATATCAACCTTAAAAATGGTTTGACATTAAAAGGGTCTGATACGTTCAAGATAAAAGCTGTAGTTAGTAACAATGATCTATTTATTAATGAAAATGTGGACGCAAATGAAGACTTTGGCATTAACTTTCTACCTCAATTACCCGATGATTATGACTTAGAAATTCGCAATGACAATGAATTCAAAATAAACCCTAAAACAAAACCCGTGAAATTTGAAAGAAAAAATCTAAAGTATAACAAACCTAAACAAGGTAACGATGAGTTGTTAGACTTAACCAAAGACATTAACGAAAACAATGAAGACATCTTTAAAGTCTCATGCATTTATAAGGGGTCCAACCCTGCGGAAAACTACGGACACTTAAAGCAACCAAATAAAAACAGTTGTGATAAAAATAACGATTCACCTATAAACACTGATAGGTCGATAGGTGATTTGCAAAAGCTTCTAGTCATGATGGCTATAACCTCTAAGCCCACTAAAGATAATGAAGAAGAAGACTATTATATATTGCAAGGAAAACACTCGATACTTTGGATAATGTTTATTTAGCACTGTTTCACATGTTACACTATTTATTATAATTACAATACAAGAGAGACGCTTTGCACACTCCATTAGACTCCATGATTCATTTACAACCATACAACCAATCAGGGCGCGCGTGAGTAGTGATGGGACACAGAATTAGTGTTGTATTCTATAGGATATAAATGTATCATAATTAACACACCTCCTTACATTTATATTTTATAAACAACAGCTCTTTACAAACAAGAACTATGCTTTCCTATATACACATCCTTAAATCTTTAATCTAACATATCATTAACAAACTTAACCAAGGTAAGTATTCAATATTATCTTAGGTAGGTATCAAAGGTAAGTATTAATATTATGGTATGGTATTAATCAGTTACATACTAACTTATAAGTAATCTAGGTAAGTATCATTTGCTTTTTTTACTATTACTAGGCTAAACTAGGTACATTATTTACTTTAATAAACTTCTTATACACATCTTAACATTTTGTTTTATTTCTTAACATTTAACATTTCCCTGAATTTAATGAATTTTACATTTCCTAACGATTTTGTAAATATATCAGCTACATTATCCTCTGACTGTATCTTAACAATTTCTACATTTCCTTCCTTTACATTTTCATGAATAAAATGATAATGAACTTCTATATGTTTCGAGTTTTTAGTGAAGTTACCATACTTAGCAATCGCTACAGCCCCTGAATTATCCTCATATATCTTGACCGGTTTAGAAATTTTAACAAATACATCATTAGTTAAACATATCAAAAATTTAAGTTCAGTTACAGCTTCAGATAGGGCAATATACTCCGCAAATGTGGAAGATTTTGTGACACAATTTTGCTTCTTTGACTTCCAACTTATTACATTTCCAAATAGTCTTATTACAAAACCAGATGTCGACTTTCTATCTACAATATCTCCTGCCCAGTCGGCATCCACATAACAATCTAAAACATCAGCACTATTATTCTTAGAAAAGGTAAGCTTACAATCCCTTGTCAAATACAAATACTTTAAAACTCTCAGAGCATATTTAAAATGTGTCTCATTGTAACAATTTTGAAATCTGCTTAAATAATTTACACTAAACGCTATATCTGGCCTAGTGCCTGAACTAACATACAAAAGTGCTCCAATTAAATTTCTATACTTAATATCCTCATTTAAATCAGCTTTTTCCAATTTTAAGTTTATTTCCATAGGGGTAGTACACAATTTTGCATTTTCAATATTATAAGATTTAGCTAGTGACTCAATATAACATTTCTGACTTAAAGTCATAACATTCCCTGTGCCATACTCATACTCAATATCAATACCAATATAATTTTTAACTTTACCTATGTCTTTCATTTTAAACTTATCAGATAACTTCTTTTTAATGTTTACAATAATATTCTCATGCCTACAGCTTATTAATAAATCATCGACAAATAATAATATGTATACAGTTACATCATTTTCCTCTTTAACATACAAACAAAAGTCATATTTGCTTCTACGAAAACCAATAGTTACTAAAAAATCATTAAAACATTCATACCAAATTCTAGGACTTTCTTTTAACCCATACAATGATTTTTTTAACTTATATACTCTACTGGTACCATCTTCATAACCATTAGGTTGTTTTACATAAACTTCAGATACTACTTTACCATTTAGGAATGCTGTTTCTACATCCATCTGGTGGATATGTAAAGAATTTTGACAACAAAAGGATAACAGTAATTTAAGTGTTGGCATCTTAGCTACTGGAGAATAAATATCATCTACACAATCAATTTGTTGGAACCCTCTTACAACTAACCTAGCTTTATACTTATCTTCACTCTTCTTACTATAAATCCACTTGACATCGATAACTTTTTTGTCCTTTGGAGGTTTATTTACTAGGGCCCATGTATCATTTTTTACCAAACTGTCCATCTCTTTATCCATGGCTTGTTTCCATTTATTTGCCTCATTACATGTAGTTGCCTCCTGAAAATTATCTGGAATCATAGCATTACAAAAATTAACATAAATACAATACCCATATTCATCATCAAATCGTCGTGGGGGTTTAATTTGTCTTTTTCCTTTTCTATAACTGTTCAACTCATCACTTTTTTCATCTTCCTTGTCTGTCATATTACTATTCTCTTCCATTTTCTCTGTAGACTCTTCTATCTTCTCATCTATCACCTTTTGACTTGCATTTTCTTCTTTTTCGTCCAATCCACACAAAGTAATGTCTTCTTCTATTATGTCACAATGTCTCGCCGTTATTACTTTGTTATTTATCAATACTCTGTAGCCGGTGTCCGTGTATCCAAGTAGTATTCCTATTTCTGCTTTCTTATCACATTTCGATTTTCGCCTTTCTTCAGGAGTTCTCACAAAAACTTTACTTCCATAAATTTTCATATATTTTACTGACGGCTTTCTTTGGAAAAATATTTCATATGGAGTCTTGAAACTATTATTATTATTTACTGTTCTGTTCTTCAGATATGCTGCAGACTTAATTACCTCAGGCCAGAATCTTCTTTCAACTTTTGCTTCTGATAACAGACATCTTGCCATATCCATTAACGTGCGATTATATCTTTCTGCAGTTCCATTTAGTTCATGAACATACGCTGGACACGGTTTTATAGCTATTCCTTTCTCTCTTGCAAACTTAAAAACTCTCGCATTTATGTACTCCTTCCCATTATCACATCGTAGTTCTTTTATCATTTTTCCTGTTAGATTCTGTACCTCGTTCACATACTGCATTAAATAATCAAATACCTCATCTTTACTCTTTATACAATAAACTTTCACCAATTTACTGTAATCATCTATTAATGTAAAAAAATATCTTTCTCCGTTGTATCCTGTTGTCTGATGTGGCCCATTCAGATCTGTGTGTACTATTTCCAATATTTCTTGGGCTCTCCTTCTATTATTCTGAAAGGGCAAGCTATGCATTTTGTTTTCAATACAGGTTGCACACCTTAAATGTATATTCTCTATTTCTTTAGGTATTCCTTCTAATGAATCATTTTTACACATCAATGATAAACTCTTAAAATTTACATGTCCCAGTGTACGGTGTAATTTTTCTTTGATTGTCATATTACACTTACTAATATTTCCTTCTGCTTCTTTTATGAAACTTCTCATTTTGTACAACCTGTCATCTTTCATTGCAACTGCTATAATCTTTCCATTCCTGTTATAAATCTTGGATAATCTTCCCCTTGAAACAATGGAGTGTTCGTTTGTTATCTTAGAGTAACTTAGTAAGTTTGCCTTCATTTCTTTTACATAGAATACATTACTCAAAATAATCTCAGACTTTTGCCCAAATACCATAAAATAAGTTTTTATATTACCAAGTTTTGTGGCCTCCAATACTGTACCGTCGCCAATTCTCACCTTCATTGGTCTTTCTAAAGTCTTGTATGAGTCAAAATATTCATCTGTGTTTATTATATGGTCCGTACATCCACTATCAAGGAGCCAATTTATTTCACCTTTAACTATCTTTTCACTTGCAGTATTGTTGGCTATAATTGTATGAAAACTCTCATGTTGGCCTCTTCCTCTATTAAATACTCTCCTGTTATTGTATGACCCTCGACCTCTTTGAACAAAACCACATCCTCTTCCTCGATTTGAACGACAATCCCTCTTAAAGTGCCCTGGCTTTCCACAACCGAAGCAATTGTTGTTTTCTTTATTAGGTGGCTTCTCTGCCTTGAATACACTTGTAGTATCTATATTTTCACTTGCTTTTAGTTTAATTTTACTTTTGAGATATTCACAGGTTCTTTCATTTTCTGGTAACACATCAATCAAGTCACCTATATAGCAATAACTCTCGGGCAGTGCTTTTATCATATAATTCAACTTTTCCTGTTCTGAAACACTCGCACCAGCCTGTTTGAGCTCATTCACAGCCTTCTCAAAGTCATCGAAAAATATCGTCACCTCAGAGTAATTTTTCAATTTGATATTCTCTAATGTTTGCCTGGAAACAATTTGCAATGCAGTGGACTTTTTGAGATACATCTCATCAAACTTTTTTATTATCTCATAGCAAGTTTCTAGATCACTTACATATTCTAATTGCTTATTGGTAATCGCACTGTAAATGTAGTTCGTGGCTTGGATATCTCTTTCATCCCATTTGGCATCATCGGTACTACTTTTTGATCTTTGCGTGACATCTTTACATTTTTTAAATTGTAGATACTTCATTAATCTTATCTTCCATGCCGAATATTCCGTCCCATTGAATACGGGAATATTAAATCCACTATTGTCCGACGCCATTTCCTTTTTATTTTATTTTCCACGTGCACTTTTTTTTATTTTTTCACTAACCACGCTCTGCTACCATATTATATATTGCAAGGAAAACACTCGATACTTTGGATAATGTTTATTTAGCACTGTTTCACATGTTACACTATTTATTATAATTACAATACAAGAGAGACGCTTTGCACACTCCATTATACTCCATGATTCATTTACAACCATACAACCAATCAGGGCGCGCGTGAGTAGTGATGGGACACAGAATTAGTGTTGTATTCTATAGGATATAAATGTATCATAATTAACAAAGACAATGAAAATGTTAATTATAGCGTCGAAAACCATAAAAGTGAATTGTACAATTACGGCGATGATAATATTGACCCAAACGATACAACAGATAATGAAACTATTGATAACATTTTAAGTATAACCCCATTAAGGGCACATATTGACGATAAGGTGAAATACCTTATGGAGAAGTATGCGCAAAAGTGGAAAGACTATGTCAGTAACAGGAAAAAATATATAGATGAACAAAGAAAGGCAACGCTGAATAACTTTTTTGATAAGATAGCCAAAAAGAAAATGGATATAGATAACAGCTCAGATGAATATGAAAATAAAGCAAAATATCACCTTCGGGACTACAACACTTATCAGAATAGGTAAGTTAATATATTATTGTATATGGTTAGTTTTAAATATTTTGAAAAGTGACGAATACTGACCTCACGTAAAATTGACATTCCAATACTAATTTTAGGTACAGAATGCAGAAACACATCATTGCAATTCAAAAAGCTAAGCTAGAAGAGCAAAATAGGGTTATAGAAGAACTGAAATACAATAAGATAATAGAATCTTCACGCCAGTCTGTGGATGAATTGAGAGAACAAGTTCGGAAAGCCTATTATGATATAGATAGGCAATTGAAACCTAAGATAAAATGTTTGACAAAAGAATTGAAGATCCCGGAACTTGAAGGTATATTTAATGAATGATAAGCTTAGCGTTGAATGGGAACTACAAAAACTAATTTACATGCACTGTCTCCTCAGAACCATCGCTCGTGCTGCATTGCCTCAAAGTGCCGCAGTTTTTGCAAAGGATGGAGAAAAGGGCAAGAGAACGAGAAGAAAAGCACGCGTTGATACGCGAGCGCAGACGACAAATGGAAGAAGATAGAATAAAGATGAAACAGCAAGTGAGTGCACCTACATTGTAATTACAATTTATTTAGAACATATTACTGTCAAAACTAAATCGCTTGTTTCAGGCCGGATTAGCAAGAGCTGAAATGGATAAAGATGAAAAGATGAGACGTCTAAAGGAGCTTAAAGAAAAGAGGAAAAAGGAAAGGATTGAGACCATACGTAAGAAACAGTGGACAGAACGATTGAGAGCATTAATTGTGATGGCAGACTTACATTACGAAAAAACATTGATGTCTAAATATGGCATAGCCCCACTACGAAAATTAGTTGAAATACAAAGGGATAACATTGAAAAAGCGAGGGCGCATTATAGATTTCAGCTTAAGCATAATGTATTTTTAAACTGGATGTTTTATACTGAAGACATGTGGTTTGAAAGAAATTTCAAGGCTGATGACTTTTATCGCAAAACATTGTTACGGAAAACCTTTAAAGGTTTTAAAACGGTAAGAGCTGGAACAACACTGGTAGTAAGTAGGTAGTGAGAGTTATAAACGAAAGGATTCAGTATTAGCTAAATCGTGTTGAATAAAAATTCTCCGTGTAAATTAAAAAAAAATCTAAATTCGCTAAACATGTTTTCAAAACTTTTTCAGATTCTGTACAGCGTCACTTTAAAGAGGCAAGTGGCTGAAGACTTCTATGATCTGTACGTAACGCAGCTAGGGTTTAGACTGCTGTGTGAAGGATTGAAGGTGATCAGAAAGGAACAGGAATTGAAATGGCAGAAAGCTGTGACGTATTATAACAGGTTTGTCTTATTATAAAAGTACCTAACAATAACCAATTGAAAATTTATTTATACTTGACATGCGGTCCCATGGTCATCTGATCTCGATCTGATGATGGGATCCTAGAGGATGGTATTAACTCTTTTTTTTATATTATTATTGTCTTTCGTATTACCTTAAGCTATTTGCATCTAGAGGTCAGCATCTAATATTGGTGTGCTGATGCTGAAAGGTCATATTGTCAATAATCTAATACTGATTCTATAGGTATTATTATTTAAAATAAATATAATAATATATTTTTTTATTATTTCGTTACAGCAATTTGCTCTTCAAAGCCTTTGTGTGCTGGAGAACATTGCCTGCTCTTAACGCATTGAAAAGGGAGCAGGAAGCACGGAAAGCTAGATGGAGAGAAAAGGTGCTACAAGTCGTACCTGATTACAAGCCGCCTGAAGATTAGCCAAACATAGCAAAGTGTGTAAACGAAATTTCTTATCAGGCCAGTGCCTAGTTTTAATTTATGTGTAATCAGAAGTGCAGCTGGATTTGAGCTGCGTATCTAAACTAAGCTAGGAAAGAGAAGGGAGCACTTGCCACGGACAGAAGTGTGGGAGCGCAGACAGTCAGACTCGTCAATGGGCAAAGGTTTAGGCGAAAATACCTTAGTAAATATCGTTATCAATTAACAACTCTAGGAAGCAATTTGATCACAATAAACCAAAATGTTGCAGGACTTAAAAAGGTTCAAGCGGTGCCGCCCGCCATAGACCATCTAAATTCTAATCACTGCCGCCGCTCATTGGCTTGGCATGAGAACAGACGCGGACGGTTGATGATGTCAAAGCAAAGTGTATGTCATTGTGGTATCGTTTCCAATTGATCTTTTACAGAATTTTAGAATTTATAAGATTTACCTTCGTCGAGCACATAAGTCCCAAATCTCGGACTAATACTTAAGAGCCCTATTACAAAAAAATGCGTATGTGCAAGGTTTTCGCCGTCGTAATTGTATACTTTTTGCTGTTTATTACTTAAAAAAATTACATTATAAAGATAGCCCATTTCTTCGTCTTAAACATTAATACAACAGATATTATTTTTTTAATTTAATTATGCAGTAATCATCATTCTGCTGATGTATGATTCAGTAAAAGAGGGGAACAGACCTTGTTTGAGAGCTCTAATTTGTAAAAACTGGCTAACACTGCCCATCAAAATATTATTTTTTGTATTGAATGTATCCTCTACTAACATCATTATAAAATATATTTTTAATATTGACCTTTTATGAGTATAAAAAAAGGTCTGGAATTGATACAAGTTTTAATCAAAATTACCTCAAAACAAGTCAGAATATCTCTGGTATTTCGTATTATTTCAATATAAAGTTTTTACTAAAATAATATTTCACTTTTGCTTTATCCTATAAATTTTTTGTTTTATTTAAAATTGCTATAGTTATTTTGTAATAAATCAAATAAAAGTAGTACTTATTTGACTGCGCCGGGGCGATGCAATCAGATGCGCACGAGCGCTTGTCGAGGTCAGACCTATGCTAGTTTATTTCGTGCGCTAGTGTGCGTAACTAGGCAAGTAAACGCTACGTCAGTGTGTGTGCGTGTGAGCATCTCATAGTAGGATCGCGATTTCTTGATCATTGTGAGTATAATATTATTTTGGTATTGTGTGTTGTAGTAGCACAATTATTTTACTTCTTTTGTATTATACAGATAATTGCGTTTTATTGTAGTTGTGCTACAGTCAATATGGGTAAATGTAAATACCAATGCTTAAGGAAACGTAAAAGGCATAACATCGAAAACCTGAGCAAAGCTAGAGAAGCAAGGTATGTATTTAATTTCTTTTTCGTCGTTATTTAATTGGTCGTGTTTGTTATGAATTGTTAGAAGGTTCTAATGAAAAAAAAAATAGAAAGGACATCCGCTCCCCTCAATACCTACTTTTTCGGCGTGTTCGAGAAAGTTCTTATGAAAGAATAATAAGAAATTTGCTCATATTTCCCATTTCTATTAAAACATACTTATACGGGGTGGATGCGACATAGCGACATTTATTGAAACCACAGCTTCTATACATGGTAAGTATCAATTTCCACCGGATAAAAATTCTCTGGCGAAAAAAAAAAATCACGTTCTCCGAACAATTTGAACATTGCGATCGTGCAATTTGTTCGGAAGACGTGAATTTTTTTTTTCGCCAGAGAATTTTTTATCCGATGGAAATGCATACTGGCCATGTATAGAAGCTGTGGTTTCAATAAATGTCGCTATGTCGCATCCACCCTGTATATTCATAATTTATATTTTTTAAATAATAAAAAACAGAATCTGGAAAACTTTGAAGCTTCAACATCTAGCAACATCAATGAAACTAAGGACATGGTAAAATAATGAACTTTTCTTAATATGAAATACTTCGTATTGAAAATTTAATTTATTTCATGCTTTTTTTATTTTTTTAGACTTTTGACAGTGAATACGCAGACTTCGACACTAATGATAATTCAATAATTGAAGAAACAGATATAGAAGAAATATCTGTTAACTGTAACGCTGACAAGGTATATATATTATACATTGTATACCAAATAGTTTGTTAAAACTTAGGCAATCCCCATAAGTGATCTTTGTTTTACGCTACACAATGTACTTATATCTTTTTTCTAGGTAATGCTTCGTTTGGGAAAATTATTTAATATTATGTTTTTTTTTTTTTAATTTTTTAGAGTGTTGACAATGAAAATCCAGGCTTCGAGACTAATGATAGTTTAATCATTGAAGAAATAGATAAAGAAGAAATATCTGTTAACCGTAATGATGAAAAGGTATGTACGCTAACTAGTTGCTTAAGACTTAGGAAATCCCTATTATAACTAATCTTTGTCTTACGCTACACAATTTACTTATATCTCTTTGATGGGTAATGCTAATGCTTTATTTTGCCTTGTTCACAGGATAATATAGATATTCAAGGAAGACGCTTAATTGATTTTCGTTTCTTCATGAATCAGTTGGTTGCAATTGATGCGCATAGCGAAAAATTGTCATCAAGTCACTATAGTAAACGACACTTATCGACATATTATAATGTATATATTTATTTTTGTGGATCACACCTACTTTAGCATAATGTTCATATTTACTTTATATTAAGTTTCATAATGTTATCAAAAATATACGAAATAAAATAATTTTAATGTGTTTCAATTGACTAAATGTTGTAAAACTGATATACCTGTTATTGATAAGGAGCCAATTCTGCAAACTACTAAACTGGTAAACTGAAAAAATACTTTTTATTCTAACAACAAAGCATACTTTACGATTCGTTTACCGTGGAAGTGCCATAGGAAATCATACTACAGCGGATCAAGATTATTTAGTCACTGTTCACGCAACATGTGCATCGAGTGTCGTAACTTGCCGCGCGGTCGCAGAAAAACACCTAATTTGGCGCAACGTAAAAATGTAATAGGGCTCTTAAGTACGTAAGTTATCGAAGCAATCTGTTTTCGGATCGAATCTAGATATCAAGTTCAGTAGATAACTATATGCTAAGCTAAATGTAGAAGTTATATAAAGGTCATTATAGAAATAAAACAAAATTAAATGTATTGGTCAAATATTATATTAATGATCTTCAAATTTCACAAACTTGTCTATAAAAACATGTGTGTAGTTGTAAATTGCGTCTCCGAGTTATGTTGAAGTGAGAATTAATCAATAAATAACCACAAAATGGGCATAATTTATAATCTGCTTATACAAAGTGTTCAACATACTAATTATATCTTTTAACGAAAATCTTTTATGGGCAAAGCATGTATGTATACCACTAGTGCTGCGCCTCTATGTCAGGTATATAATGACTTTAGGGGTCTTCATGGTTGTATATAATTATGTTGATAAGAGATGAGAGAAACTATAGGTCACTATACTAATGTTTTAATTAACTGGTACCAGGAATATATTATATAATAAACTTATTGACTACATTATTCTAACTTAACTACGACCTATCTCTAGCGATACGGGAAGGCGACTGGCGAACCGGGCGACTAAACTTAAGTATCCACTTAAATACATATGCGCCGGTTGCACTGTGTCCCTACACCATTTCCCCCTTTACACAAAAATAATTTGAAAAATAATAATCAGAATAAAACTTTGAAACAAAAATTTCATTACGTTTACACAAACAATAATCATTCTACGATTCCAATAAACTAAGGGATACATAACAAGTGGTTCCTAGTACTGATTCTTAAAAAAAAAGGGTCACAATCTCAAGTGCTTGGTGAGAGCCAAACAAACTGTTACTCAACAAAAGCGTTGTTCACAAAAAAAATTACACATAAGTTATTGACGTGATTTGAGACCTTGCATCTAAAAATAACCATGGAATTTAAAACTTTAACTTTTTAAAACTAAATGCCGTAATTTATCACAAACACTTGATACGTTTTCTTGACGTTGCTCTTCGTAAGGCGCTTCGTGAGTCGGCGGTACGTACGAAGATGCAAATGCAGATAGTTCCGTATGTTTTGCTCCAAGTCTGCTAGCGATGTATTTGCTCCTGTTGTAGTCCACGTCTCCGATGGATAACGTAATTGACAATTAATGTCTTCTTGATACTCGCCTCCAAATATATTTTTACGATGCCGTATAGTCCGGAAATGCTGTAGCAAGCATTCTCATCCTGGTGCTAACGCAACCGCAGGGTATATAATTCGTTAAATTACGCGACGAATGCACCACGTGCTCGTCGTCCGGAAATCCAAAAGGTCATCGCTTAAAATTGTGTGGCCTGGGTCAAAAGGTCAGAGGCCCCCTGCCTCCGGTGGTCAAGTGAGGGGTGGATCCGCTGGCGGGAGCGCTGGCTGCGGCGCTGACTGATTGAGTCGTCATCCCGAGCATGCGGGCCTGCTGCAGCGTCTCAACCCTCATTTCAAGGTTGCATAGACGCTGCCTGTCCTGCTGTGCTTGCTCATGCATCGTGTCCACCTTCCTCGATATCCCATGTACGGTTTTTTGTATATCTAATAGCAGAGTGTGGAGGAACCCTCCTTCCGCGTAGGCTGACGCTCCGGCGCTCTGCTGTCGAGAAGATCCTTCCTGGAGGGTATCCTCCTCGATGTCAGATGTCTCCCCGAGCTCATCTATTCGCTCCGTCATTCTTGATGGGCGGCCTCGAGATCTCTTGGGCGGTGCTGAGTCCTCTGATTTACGCCTGGCTCCTGACCTGGTGGACCTGCCGGGGGAGGGCAGAGGCAGGGATGTGATGCCCTGATGTAAGACGTCCCCCTTAGCTGTAGATGCCAGCGCTGCCATGGCTCCTTCTAATGCTTCCTCGCTGTCCGGGATGGTAAACAGCTGCTCCATGTTGGCTTCGTTGTTGGGTTGACACTGGGTTCTTGATACTCGCCTCCAAATATATTTTTACGATGCCGTATAGTCCGGAAATGCTGTAGCAAGCATTCTCATCCTGGTGCTAACGCAACCGCAGGGTATATAATTCGTTAAATTACGCGACGAATGCACCACGTGCTCGTCGTCCGGAAATCCAAAAGGTCATCGCTTAAAATTGTGTGGCCTGGGTCAAAAGGTCAGAGGCCCCCTGCCTCCGGTGGTCAAGTGAGGGGTGGATCCGCTGGCGGGAGCGCTGGCTGCGGCGCTGACTGATTGAGTCGTCATCCCGAGCATGCGGGCCTGCTGCAGCGTCTCAACCCTCATTTCAAGGTTGCATAGACGCTGCCTGTCCTGCTGTGCTTGCTCATGCATCGTGTCCACCTTCCTCGATATCCCATGTACGGTTTTTTGTATATCTAATAGCAGAGTGTGGAGGAACCCTCCTTCCGCGTAGGCTGACGCTCCGGCGCTCTGCTGTCGAGAAGATCCTTCCTGGAGGGTATCCTCCTCGATGTCAGATGTCTCCCCGAGCTCATCTATTCGCTCCGTCATTCTTGATGGGCGGCCTCGAGATCTCTTGGGCGGTGCTGAGTCCTCTGATTTACGCCTGGCTCCTGACCTGGTGGACCTGCCGGGGGAGGGCAGAGGCAGGGATGTGATGCCCTGATGTAAGACGTCCCCCTTAGCTGTAGATGCCAGCGCTGCCATGGCTCCTTCTAATGCTTCCTCGCTGTCCGGGATGGTAAACAGCTGCTCCATGTTGGCTTCGTTGTTGGGTTGACACTGGGTTCTTGATACTCGCCTCCAAATATATTTTTACGATGCCGTATAGTCCGGAAATGCTGTAGCAAGCATTCTCATCCTGGTGCTAACGCAACCGCAGGGTATATAATTCGTTAAATTACGCGACGAATGCACCACGTGCTCGTCGTCCGGAAATCCAAAAGGTCATCGCTTAAAATTGTGTGGCCTGGGTCAAAAGGTCAGAGGCCCCCTGCCTCCGGTGGTCAATTGAGGGGTGGATCCGCTGGCGGGAGCGCTGGCTGCGGCGCTGACTGATTGAGTCGTCATCCCGAGCATGCGGGCCTGCTGCAGCGTCTCAACCCTCATTTCAAGGTTGCATAGACGCTGCCTGTCCTGCTGTGCTTGCTCATGCATCGTGTCCACCTTCCTCGATATCCCATGTACGGTTTTTTGTATATCTAATAGCAGAGTGTGGAGGAACCCTCCTTCCGCGTAGGCTGACGCTCCGGCGCTCTGCTGTCGAGAAGATCCTTCCTGGAGGGTATCCTCCTCGATGTCAGATGTCTCCCCGAGCTCATCTATTCGCTCCGTCATTCTTGATGGGCGGCCTCGAGATCTCTTGGGCGGTGCTGAGTCCTCTGATTTACGCCTGGCTCCTGACCTGGTGGACCTGCCGGGGGAGGGCAGAGGCAGGGATGTGATGCCCTGATGTAAGACGTCCCCCTTAGCTGTAGATGCCAGCGCTGCCATGGCTCCTTCTAATGCTTCCTCGCTGTCCGGGATGGTAAACAGCTGCTCCATGTTGGCTTCGTTGTTGGGTTGACACTGGGTTCTTGATACTCGCCTCCAAATATATTTTTACGATGCCGTATAGTCCGGAAATGCTGTAGCAAGCATTCTCATCCTGGTGCTAACGCAACCGCAGGGTATATAATTCGTTAAATTACGCGACGAATGCACCACGTGCTCGTCGTCCGGAAATCCAAAAGGTCATCGCTTAAAATTGTGTGGCCTGGGTCAAAAGGTCAGAGGCCCCCTGCCTCCGGTGGTCAAGTGAGGGGTGGATCCGCTGGCGGGAGCGCTGGCTGCGGCGCTGACTGATTGAGTCGTCATCCCGAGCATGCGGGCCTGCTGCAGCGTCTCAACCCTCATTTCAAGGTTGCATAGACGCTGCCTGTCCTGCTGTGCTTGCTCATGCATCGTGTCCACCTTCCTCGATATCCCATGTACGGTTTTTTGTATATCTAATAGCAGAGTGTGGAGGAACCCTCCTTCCGCGTAGGCTGACGCTCCGGCGCTCTGCTGTCGAGAAGATCCTTCCTGGAGGGTATCCTCCTCGATGTCAGATGTCTCCCCGAGCTCATCTATTCGCTCCGTCATTCTTGATGGGCGGCCTCGAGATCTCTTGGGCGGTGCTGAGTCCTCTGATTTACGCCTGGCTCCTGACCTGGTGGACCTGCCGGGGGAGGGCAGAGGCAGGGATGTGATGCCCTGATGTAAGACGTCCCCCTTAGCTGTAGATGCCAGCGCTGCCATGGCTCCTTCTAATGCTTCCTCGCTGTCCGGGATGGTAAACAGCTGCTCCATGTTGGCTTCGTTGTTGGGTTGACACTGGGTTCTTGATACTCGCCTCCAAATATATTTTTACGATGCCGTATAGTCCGGAAATGCTGTAGCAAGCATTCTCATCCTGGTGCTAACGCAACCGCAGGGTATATAATTCGTTAAATTACGCGACGAATGCACCACGTGCTCGTCGTCCGGAAATCCAAAAGGTCATCGCTTAAAATTGTGTGGCCTGGGTCAAAAGGTCAGAGGCCCCCTGCCTCCGGTGGTCAAGTGAGGGGTGGATCCGCTGGCGGGAGCGCTGGCTGCGGCGCTGACTGATTGAGTCGTCATCCCGAGCATGCGGGCCTGCTGCAGCGTCTCAACCCTCATTTCAAGGTTGCATAGACGCTGCCTGTCCTGCTGTGCTTGCTCATGCATCGTGTCCACCTTCCTCGATATCCCATGTACGGTTTTTTGTATATCTAATAGCAGAGTGTGGAGGAACCCTCCTTCCGCGTAGGCTGACGCTCCGGCGCTCTGCTGTCGAGAAGATCCTTCCTGGAGGGTATCCTCCTCGATGTCAGATGTCTCCCCGAGCTCATCTATTCGCTCCGTCATTCTTGATGGGCGGCCTCGAGATCTCTTGGGCGGTGCTGAGTCCTCTGATTTACGCCTGGCTCCTGACCTGGTGGACCTGCCGGGGGAGGGCAGAGGCAGGGATGTGATGCCCTGATGTAAGACGTCCCCCTTAGCTGTAGATGCCAGCGCTGCCATGGCTCCTTCTAATGCTTCCTCGCTGTCCGGGATGGTAAACAGCTGCTCCATGTTGGCTTCGTTGTTGGGTTGACACTGGGTTCTTGATACTCGCCTCCAAATATATTTTTACGATGCCGTATAGTCCGGAAATGCTGTAGCAAGCATTCTCATCCTGGTGCTAACGCAACCGCAGGGTATATAATTCGTTAAATTACGCGACGAATGCACCACGTGCTCGTCGTCCGGAAATCCAAAAGGTCATCGCTTAAAATTGTGTGGCCTGGGTCAAAAGGTCAGAGGCCCCCTGCCTCCGGTGGTCAAGTGAGGGGTGGATCCGCTGGCGGGAGCGCTGGCTGCGGCGCTGACTGATTGAGTCGTCATCCCGAGCATGCGGGCCTGCTGCAGCGTCTCAACCCTCATTTCAAGGTTGCATAGACGCTGCCTGTCCTGCTGTGCTTGCTCATGCATCGTGTCCACCTTCCTCGATATCCCATGTACGGTTTTTTGTATATCTAATAGCAGAGTGTGGAGGAACCCTCCTTCCGCGTAGGCTGACGCTCCGGCGCTCTGCTGTCGAGAAGATCCTTCCTGGAGGGTATCCTCCTCGATGTCAGATGTCTCCCCGAGCTCATCTATTCGCTCCGTCATTCTTGATGGGCGGCCTCGAGATCTCTTGGGCGGTGCTGAGTCCTCTGATTTACGCCTGGCTCCTGACCTGGTGGACCTGCCGGGGGAGGGCAGAGGCAGGGATGTGATGCCCTGATGTAAGACGTCCCCCTTAGCTGTAGATGCCAGCGCTGCCATGGCTCCTTCTAATGCTTCCTCGCTGTCCGGGATGGTAAACAGCTGCTCCATGTTGGCTTCGTTGTTGGGTTGACACTGGGTTCTTGATACTCGCCTCCAAATATATTTTTACGATGCCGTATAGTCCGGAAATGCTGTAGCAAGCATTCTCATCCTGGTGCTAACGCAACCGCAGGGTATATAATTCGTTAAATTACGCGACGAATGCACCACGTGCTCGTCGTCCGGAAATCCAAAAGGTCATCGCTTAAAATTGTGTGGCCTGGGTCAAAAGGTCAGAGGCCCCCTGCCTCCGGTGGTCAAGTGAGGGGTGGATCCGCTGGCGGGAGCGCTGGCTGCGGCGCTGACTGATTGAGTCGTCATCCCGAGCATGCGGGCCTGCTGCAGCGTCTCAACCCTCATTTCAAGGTTGCATAGACGCTGCCTGTCCTGCTGTGCTTGCTCATGCATCGTGTCCACCTTCCTCGATATCCCATGTACGGTTTTTTGTATATCTAATAGCAGAGTGTGGAGGAACCCTCCTTCCGCGTAGGCTGACGCTCCGGCGCTCTGCTGTCGAGAAGATCCTTCCTGGAGGGTATCCTCCTCGATGTCAGATGTCTCCCCGAGCTCATCTATTCGCTCCGTCATTCTTGATGGGCGGCCTCGAGATCTCTTGGGCGGTGCTGAGTCCTCTGATTTACGCCTGGCTCCTGACCTGGTGGACCTGCCGGGGGAGGGCAGAGGCAGGGATGTGATGCCCTGATGTAAGACGTCCCCCTTAGCTGTAGATGCCAGCGCTGCCATGGCTCCTTCTAATGCTTCCTCGCTGTCCGGGATGGTAAACAGCTGCTCCATGTTGGCTTCGTTGTTGGGTTGACACTGGGTTCTTGATACTCGCCTCCAAATATATTTTTACGATGCCGTATAGTCCGGAAATGCTGTAGCAAGCATTCTCATCCTGGTGCTAACGCAACCGCAGGGTATATAATTCGTTAAATTACGCGACGAATGCACCACGTGCTCGTCGTCCGGAAATCCAAAAGGTCATCGCTTAAAATTGTGTGGCCTGGGTCAAAAGGTCAGAGGCCCCCTGCCTCCGGTGGTCAAGTGAGGGGTGGATCCGCTGGCGGGAGCGCTGGCTGCGGCGCTGACTGATTGAGTCGTCATCCCGAGCATGCGGGCCTGCTGCAGCGTCTCAACCCTCATTTCAAGGTTGCATAGACGCTGCCTGTCCTGCTGTGCTTGCTCATGCATCGTGTCCACCTTCCTCGATATCCCATGTACGGTTTTTTGTATATCTAATAGCAGAGTGTGGAGGAACCCTCCTTCCGCGTAGGCTGACGCTCCGGCGCTCTGCTGTCGAGAAGATCCTTCCTGGAGGGTATCCTCCTCGATGTCAGATGTCTCCCCGAGCTCATCTATTCGCTCCGTCATTCTTGATGGGCGGCCTCGAGATCTCTTGGGCGGTGCTGAGTCCTCTGATTTACGCCTGGCTCCTGACCTGGTGGACCTGCCGGGGGAGGGCAGAGGCAGGGATGTGATGCCCTGATGTAAGACGTCCCCCTTAGCTGTAGATGCCAGCGCTGCCATGGCTCCTTCTAATGCTTCCTCGCTGTCCGGGATGGTAAACAGCTGCTCCATGTTGGCTTCGTTGTTGGGTTGACACTGGGTTCTTGATACTCGCCTCCAAATATATTTTTACGATGCCGTATAGTCCGGAAATGCTGTAGCAAGCATTCTCATCCTGGTGCTAACGCAACCGCAGGGTATATAATTCGTTAAATTACGCGACGAATGCACCACGTGCTCGTCGTCCGGAAATCCAAAAGGTCATCGCTTAAAATTGTGTGGCCTGGGTCAAAAGGTCAGAGGCCCCCTGCCTCCGGTGGTCAAGTGAGGGGTGGATCCGCTGGCGGGAGCGCTGGCTGCGGCGCTGACTGATTGAGTCGTCATCCCGAGCATGCGGGCCTGCTGCAGCGTCTCAACCCTCATTTCAAGGTTGCATAGACGCTGCCTGTCCTGCTGTGCTTGCTCATGCATCGTGTCCACCTTCCTCGATATCCCATGTACGGTTTTTTGTATATCTAATAGCAGAGTGTGGAGGAACCCTCCTTCCGCGTAGGCTGACGCTCCGGCGCTCTGCTGTCGAGAAGATCCTTCCTGGAGGGTATCCTCCTCGATGTCAGATGTCTCCCCGAGCTCATCTATTCGCTCCGTCATTCTTGATGGGCGGCCTCGAGATCTCTTGGGCGGTGCTGAGTCCTCTGATTTACGCCTGGCTCCTGACCTGGTGGACCTGCCGGGGGAGGGCAGAGGCAGGGATGTGATGCCCTGATGTAAGACGTCCCCCTTAGCTGTAGATGCCAGCGCTGCCATGGCTCCTTCTAATGCTTCCTCGCTGTCCGGGATGGTAAACAGCTGCTCCATGTTGGCTTCGTTGTTGGGTTGACACTGGGTTCTTGATACTCGCCTCCAAATATATTTTTACGATGCCGTATAGTCCGGAAATGCTGTAGCAAGCATTCTCATCCTGGTGCTAACGCAACCGCAGGGTATATAATTCGTTAAATTACGCGACGAATGCACCACGTGCTCGTCGTCCGGAAATCCAAAAGGTCATCGCTTAAAATTGTGTGGCCTGGGTCAAAAGGTCAGAGGCCCCCTGCCTCCGGTGGTCAAGTGAGGGGTGGATCCGCTGGCGGGAGCGCTGGCTGCGGCGCTGACTGATTGAGTCGTCATCCCGAGCATGCGGGCCTGCTGCAGCGTCTCAACCCTCATTTCAAGGTTGCATAGACGCTGCCTGTCCTGCTGTGCTTGCTCATGCATCGTGTCCACCTTCCTCGATATCCCATGTACGGTTTTTTGTATATCTAATAGCAGAGTGTGGAGGAACCCTCCTTCCGCGTAGGCTGACGCTCCGGCGCTCTGCTGTCGAGAAGATCCTTCCTGGAGGGTATCCTCCTCGATGTCAGATGTCTCCCCGAGCTCATCTATTCGCTCCGTCATTCTTGATGGGCGGCCTCGAGATCTCTTGGGCGGTGCTGAGTCCTCTGATTTACGCCTGGCTCCTGACCTGGTGGACCTGCCGGGGGAGGGCAGAGGCAGGGATGTGATGCCCTGATGTAAGACGTCCCCCTTAGCTGTAGATGCCAGCGCTGCCATGGCTCCTTCTAATGCTTCCTCGCTGTCCGGGATGGTAAACAGCTGCTCCATGTTGGCTTCGTTGTTGGGTTGACACTGGGTTCTTGATACTCGCCTCCAAATATATTTTTACGATGCCGTATAGTCCGGCAATGCTGTAGCAAGCATTCTCATCCTGGTGCTAACGCAACCGCAGGGTATATAATTCGTTAAATTACGCGACGAATGCACCACGTGCTCGTCGTCCGGAAATCCAAAAGGTCATCGCTTAAAATTGTGTGGCCTGGGTCAAAAGGTCAGAGGCCCCCTGCCTCCGGTGGTCAAGTGAGGGGTGGATCCGCTGGCGGGAGCGCTGGCTGCGGCGCTGACTGATTGAGTCGTCATCCCGAGCATGCGGGCCTGCTGCAGCGTCTCAACCCTCATTTCAAGGTTGCATAGACGCTGCCTGTCCTGCTGTGCTTGCTCATGCATCGTGTCCACCTTCCTCGATATCCCATGTACGGTTTTTTGTATATCTAATAGCAGAGTGTGGAGGAACCCTCCTTCCGCGTAGGCTGACGCTCCGGCGCTCTGCTGTCGAGAAGATCCTTCCTGGAGGGTATCCTCCTCGATGTCAGATGTCTCCCCGAGCTCATCTATTCGCTCCGTCATTCTTGATGGGCGGCCTCGAGATCTCTTGGGCGGTGCTGAGTCCTCTGATTTACGCCTGGCTCCTGACCTGGTGGACCTGCCGGGGGAGGGCAGAGGCAGGGATGTGATGCCCTGATGTAAGACGTCCCCCTTAGCTGTAGATGCCAGCGCTGCCATGGCTCCTTCTAATGCTTCCTCGCTGTCCGGGATGGTAAACAGCTGCTCCATGTTGGCTTCGTTGTTGGGTTGACACTGGGTTCTTGATACTCGCCTCCAAATATATTTTTACGATGCCGTATAGTCCGGAAATGCTGTAGCAAGCATTCTCATCCTGGTGCTAACGCAACCGCAGGGTATATAATTCGTTAAATTACGCGACGAATGCACCACGTGCTCGTCGTCCGGAAATCCAAAAGGTCATCGCTTAAAATTGTGTGGCCTGGGTCAAAAGGTCAGAGGCCCCCTGCCTCCGGTGGTCAAGTGAGGGGTGGATCCGCTGGCGGGAGCGCTGGCTGCGGCGCTGACTGATTGAGTCGTCATCCCGAGCATGCGGGCCTGCTGCAGCGTCTCAACCCTCATTTCAAGGTTGCATAGACGCTGCCTGTCCTGCTGTGCTTGCTCATGCATCGTGTCCACCTTCCTCGATATCCCATGTACGGTTTTTTGTATATCTAATAGCAGAGTGTGGAGGAACCCTCCTTCCGCGTAGGCTGACGCTCCGGCGCTCTGCTGTCGAGAAGATCCTTCCTGGAGGGTATCCTCCTCGATGTCAGATGTCTCCCCGAGCTCATCTATTCGCTCCGTCATTCTTGATGGGCGGCCTCGAGATCTCTTGGGCGGTGCTGAGTCCTCTGATTTACGCCTGGCTCCTGACCTGGTGGACCTGCCGGGGGAGGGCAGAGGCAGGGATGTGATGCCCTGATGTAAGACGTCCCCCTTAGCTGTAGATGCCAGCGCTGCCATGGCTCCTTCTAATGCTTCCTCGCTGTCCGGGATGGTAAACAGCTGCTCCATGTTGGCTTCGTTGTTGGGTTGACACTGGGTTCTTGATACTCGCCTCCAAATATATTTTTACGATGCCGTATAGTCCGGAAATGCTGTAGCAAGCATTCTCATCCTGGTGCTAACGCAACCGCAGGGTATATAATTCGTTAAATTACGCGACGAATGCACCACGTGCTCGTCGTCCGGAAATCCAAAAGGTCATCGCTTAAAATTGTGTGGCCTGGGTCAAAAGGTCAGAGGCCCCCTGCCTCCGGTGGTCAAGTGAGGGGTGGATCCGCTGGCGGGAGCGCTGGCTGCGGCGCTGACTGATTGAGTCGTCATCCCGAGCATGCGGGCCTGCTGCAGCGTCTCAACCCTCATTTCAAGGTTGCATAGACGCTGCCTGTCCTGCTGTGCTTGCTCATGCATCGTGTCCACCTTCCTCGATATCCCATGTACGGTTTTTTGTATATCTAATAGCAGAGTGTGGAGGAACCCTCCTTCCGCGTAGGCTGACGCTCCGGCGCTCTGCTGTCGAGAAGATCCTTCCTGGAGGGTATCCTCCTCGATGTCAGATGTCTCCCCGAGCTCATCTATTCGCTCCGTCATTCTTGATGGGCGGCCTCGAGATCTCTTGGGCGGTGCTGAGTCCTCTGATTTACGCCTGGCTCCTGACCTGGTGGACCTGCCGGGGGAGGGCAGAGGCAGGGATGTGATGCCCTGATGTAAGACGTCCCCCTTAGCTGTAGATGCCAGCGCTGCCATGGCTCCTTCTAATGCTTCCTCGCTGTCCGGGATGGTAAACAGCTGCTCCATGTTGGCTTCGTTGTTGGGTTGACACTGGGTTCTTGATACTCGCCTCCAAATATATTTTTACGATGCCGTATAGTCCGGAAATGCTGTAGCAAGCATTCTCATCCTGGTGCTAACGCAACCGCAGGGTATATAATTCGTTAAATTACGCGACGAATGCACCACGTGCTCGTCGTCCGGAAATCCAAAAGGTCATCGCTTAAAATTGTGTGGCCTGGGTCAAAAGGTCAGAGGCCCCCTGCCTCCGGTGGTCAAGTGAGGGGTGGATCCGCTGGCGGGAGCGCTGGCTGCGGCGCTGACTGATTGAGTCGTCATCCCGAGCATGCGGGCCTGCTGCAGCGTCTCAACCCTCATTTCAAGGTTGCATAGACGCTGCCTGTCCTGCTGTGCTTGCTCATGCATCGTGTCCACCTTCCTCGATATCCCATGTACGGTTTTTTGTATATCTAATAGCAGAGTGTGGAGGAACCCTCCTTCCGCGTAGGCTGACGCTCCGGCGCTCTGCTGTCGAGAAGATCCTTCCTGGAGGGTATCCTCCTCGATGTCAGATGTCTCCCCGAGCTCATCTATTCGCTCCGTCATTCTTGATGGGCGGCCTCGAGATCTCTTGGGCGGTGCTGAGTCCTCTGATTTACGCCTGGCTCCTGACCTGGTGGACCTGCCGGGGGAGGGCAGAGGCAGGGATGTGATGCCCTGATGTAAGACGTCCCCCTTAGCTGTAGATGCCAGCGCTGCCATGGCTCCTTCTAATGCTTCCTCGCTGTCCGGGATGGTAAACAGCTGCTCCATGTTGGCTTCGTTGTTGGGTTGACACTGGGTTCTTGATACTCGCCTCCAAATATATTTTTACGATGCCGTATAGTCCGGAAATGCTGTAGCAAGCATTCTCATCCTGGTGCTAACGCAACCGCAGGGTATATAATTCGTTATGGTTGTATATAATTATGTTGATAAGAGATGAGAGAAACTATAGGTCACTATACTAATGTTTTAATTAACTGGTACCAGGAATATATTATATAATAAACTTATTGACTACATTATTCTAACTTAACTACGACCTATCTCTAGCGATACGGGAAGGCGACTGGCGAACCGGGCGACTAAACTTAAGTATCCACTTAAATACATATGCGCCGGTTGCACTGTGTCCCTACAATGACCATTCAAAGTGATTAATTTATTGTAATTTATTACTTTGACCAAACTGAGTAGCTATTATTCATAATGCCTAGCTATTATGAATATTTGCTCGATTTTTCACTTTGGTTACGACAGATATATAATGGAAATTTGAATTTTAGGACTGGAAGATTTTTATTTGCGAAGGTATATTTCAATTCAACAAAATTTTAGAGCATAATCAGTCGAGCAATTTTGTTTTAATTTATAATTATTATTTAATTTGTTTACATTAAGAACGTTTATGATTTAAATAATGAGGCTATCGCGTATGAATTGGCCGTTAGGGATGCTTGTGTCGCGTAAGGTCTCCGAAATGTCAAATGTTACTATTAGCGGGTTGGCCATAGACAAAGCATCACTCGCTCCGCTTTCTCTGGGGTTGGCTATGCATTCATGGAGTTTATTAGTGGTTATACCTACAGAGGCACAGTTCTGTAGGGCGTTCTAAAGACAACCATTTAACGAGCGACAGAGAACGAATTTGTGCATAAGACACGTACCTATGAGAGTAAGAAAGACGGACGTATTTATGTCCCCACTTGAAGATGGAACGAGAAATCCGCACCTTTTAATATTTTTTGTTTCAAAATGTTTGTCTTCAGAACACCCAGAACTGTGGCTCTATAAAAAAATGGGATAAATCAATGTCTGTCAACAATCTTTGACTTACTCTACAACAACGCCTCTAATGAGACAAAATATATACGAATCGAATTGAGAACCTCCTCCTTTTTTAGAAGTCGGTTAAAAAACGATAGCTCTCATTGAATTAAAACCACAACAGTTTTACAATAAGGTTTACTTAAGTTTTACATACTTATTTGTAGATGGTTCAGTATGTGCCAATAATCACCTAAAATAATAATTAATATCGTTAAGGCTATTATTATGTAAATAAGTACATGTATGTTGAGGTCAAGCAAATAATGTAGGACTACTTATCTTAAGGATAATGGCTTTAGTTATTAATTGAGGAGTCTGCGGATGTAATTAATGAGGATAACTTGTAAGTAACTCTAATATAATGAAATGATTTTATACGTTTTAGTGATTATACCCATATTTGTTCACTGGCGCTATATTAATAAAATTTTCTTAATTGTAATGGATTTATTTAATTACATTTGTTGTTATTACTGGTACCTAAATATTGCCGGAGGAGGTCTGGCTATACGCACCATATTACTAGGACAAACAATTTGCAAAAAAAATTAAATAATACGTTCTGCCAGCTACACGCTCAATATTACTAGCGCAAAGTAATACAAAAAAAAAACTAGTGCAAAAATAATGGTGTGTATAACCGGACCAACCGGATTTTTAAGCTGTTTTTCCTTTCACTAGAAATGTGCACCACATTTCTGGGGAAAGTGCTATTATTAATATTATTTTTCGGGGGACAGGGCTTTATGTGTTCACGTCGATCTTCGTGGGTCTATTGTGAATAAAGCCACATTTTAGACTCTCCTTTAGGCGAAAAGCTTCTATAAATTAGAGCAAACGGCCAATCGGGAGTGACTTGACATCATCCGGATTCAAGATATGGAATCCCAGAATGATATATATCTCCTAGGTCTTTGCAGAATGATGCTTCGTCTATGTCAGTCGCAGAGTATGTGTGGTGTTTACGGTTACTCCTTACAGAATCTCCAGTTGTGTTAATATGTTCTATTTATTTTAAATGGTATCTGGTGGAAAGGCAGCAGTGTTGCCACCTTGGATTTTTATAAAGCGCTAGGTCAAAAGTAAAATGTCGCCAGATTTCGCAAATTTGGAACACAAAAAAAAACACCAAATAACGCTATATTATTGCATTGAAATTATCACCTTCAAGAAACCCAAATTTAAATTTAAAACTAAGGAATATATTGTACGTGCAAAAATTAGACAGAAATATTCCTTACAAATTGAAATTTATTTTAAAAATTATATTTAGTACCTAATCTAGAAGCAATGAAATAAAACGACTTAACTATGTTCATTTGTTATTAATTAGTAACTAATCAGTACAGTATGAATCAAGAGAAACAAGTTATACAATTGAAATTAAAATTCAAGGTTATCAAATGTTATATCTTCCACAACTTCATCATAATTCACAGACGCCGAAACTACTGCCGACGACGTCGACGTCGATGTAGATGTTGTTGCTTGTGGTTGATTTTTAAAAGCGTACTTAGTGTTTTTTCCAATAGCTGCAATGACATCGCTTGGTAATTCATAATTGCAACATTTTGTATCAGTAACTTTTAATCTATTTCTGATAAAAATTATCGCATTTAGAAGAGGACCAGCCATCTTGTTCCGTAGTTTATTTTTTACGATGTTCACGACACTGAAAATTTTTTCGATACCTGCGTAAGATAACGATGTTATGGCAAGATCAACTAGTTCTGAAAAGTCATTTATACCCGCTGCGTTTCGGTAATCATCTACCTCAACCCAAAATTTTATAACATCGTGTTGTCGCCAAAATACACAAGACGCAATTCTATTGTTAATTATTATTTTTAATTGTATAATTGCAATGATTTCAATTATTGTAATTAATTAATCTGGCAACATATTTTTGTACCGGTCGAGTGGTCGATCGTTTGAGTAAAAAATTATAAAACAGTGGTGGGTAGTGAGTTAATAAAAAGGTTGTACTGGATTTTCTCCAGTCAGTTGAATTTCGGTGACCGTTGTGAATACGTCGATTACGCGAAGTGCTGTGTTAATTAGGTACTTTGATTATTGTGAACATTTGTGTTAAAACTTTAATAAATCGGTTTAACTGTAAAGTGCGTTTTATATCAGAAGTGTTACGAAAATCACGCCACTAAAATGCCCTCGTAGTCGAAGGAGCGCTCGGGGAAAAAGGAGCAGGCGAAGAGCTTCTACTTCAAGCTCTAGTTCGTCATCAAGTTCGAGCTCATCGTCGAGCTTGGATGAACAAAGACGACGGAGAAAGAGACGCACCAGGCGTGCGTCTCCCACGGTAAGTCAGAACATTATTTTGTCATCTGTTATTCCTGAGTTTGATCCGTTGGTCGATGATATTCAAATGTGGATTAATGTGGTAGAACCCAATGCTCGTGCCTTTGGTTGGAATGATCGCGTGTTACAGTTCCAATCGTTACAAAAATTACGTAGCACAGCGAAAACTTGGTATGACTCGTTTCTAAAAACTGTACATGTTGGACGGTATGGAAGTGGAAGGATTGGCGAATACTCTTTTGGATACGTTTCAAATTAAGCGTAATTTGTATTCTTTGATAAAAGACGTGCTTCAAACAAAACCTACTGAGGGTCAATCACTCTATGAATTCTATTTTAAACAAAGAGGTAAAATTGATAAAATGAGGTTATCTATATCGGAACGATATAATTTCGATAATTGTAGGGACTATTGGCGATAAAAATATTAGCATAGCTTCAGAAGCTGGTAATTTTAAATACTGTGATGATTTAGCGTCATTTTTACATGGTAAATTACATTCTGAATCTGATCAAAAAAGTACTCAAAAGCAAAATAATTCTCAAATGAAATATTCCACTCGATTACCGATTACCCTATAATAATAATTCGGAAAAAAAGTTGTAAAGTTTTTCTAATAGTTTAGTTTCTAGTACCGGCTCTAATATTACGTGTTATCGTTGTGGCGAATCAGGTCACAAAAAGACAAAATGTACTCACAAAGATGAAGTTAAATGTAACGCATGTAACAGATTTGGTCATTTGGAACTGGCCTGTAGATCAAAGGCTAAAACTAAAATTGAGAAGGATAGTGATAGTATAAGATCCCTTAAACAACGACCTTCACCGAGATGTTTATTTGATGAAACGAATCTATTTTATATTTAATTTAATATGTCAATAGATATATTGCATATGGGTTGCCTAACAAATTTCAGTGCAGGATATGATTAATTAATAATTGAAAAAAATATTTTTTTTAATCATTTCACCGGTTTGATTATTAAACAAATTCTATACCAATCGAAAGTCTGAAGCCTATAGAATATGCAAACGTTGGGTTGCCTATTCTTTTCCGGTCACAACTCTTGGGTAGCCAGGTATAAACAGGTAAATCGATATACCATTTTGCACCGGTCTGATTATTGAATTAAAATTAATGGACAATAAAGATTATTTCATTATGAAAACGATGGTATAGGGTTGCCTGCGAAAAATTAGTCCCGAATGCCGGTTGTCGAATTTTGAAAAGTGAAATATTTCTGCGAGTGAATATATTTTTTTTATTTTTTTATACCTTATGTACTAAAATGTACAAAGGCGGGCGGACTTAATACTAAAAGTATTCTCTACCTTACAACCTTTGGGTGATGCAGAGATGTAAATAGTAGGTGCAGTTTTAAACACGTGTGAGGCAGACATGTAGATAATAAAAATCTTACTAACCGTGGACCATCAGTGCTACTCTTATCAAGTTCAGGAAACTTCTGTAAAAAAAAACTGAAGAAACTAATTATTAATGTCATCACGAAGAGGCAGATACAAGGATTATTTTTATGCTTCTAAAGCGAAGCCAGGCTCAAAAATTTTAATTAAAGCCTCTGATACTGACGTTTTGATTATTTTGTTAGGAAATATGCACAAACTTATTGAATCAGAATTTTAGCTTGCCAGTTCAGCAACTAGAAAGACTAATAATCAAACTGTTGATTGCATTATGCTGGGTCCACACCTGACCAACGAAGGCCAACGAACGGCTAAGGATGTTACAAAATTATTCGCTTGACATATATCGATTAGTGTTTATTCGATTATTAATAACTTACATAAGTTAATAATCAAGTGGCAATTACTTATTTTTAACTATTGATGCCATTTCGAGTGGATTATTCGCGAGTCCCGTCAGTCTTCATCGTTTACTTGGTCCAATACACATTCAAACATAAGCTACACACAAATTCAAATCGAATGAAACGTAATGTATATAGGTGATGCGAATAACTTTATCACATCCCTAGCTTTCGTTGGTCGTTCGTTGGCTCGGTGTGGACCCAGCATTAAATGCACTGATTTAGCGTTGAAGTTAGGAATTAAATTATGCCAAAGTCTTCCCGCCTTCCATGCGTTTACAGGTTGCGATTACACGGCAGCATTTTATAATAAAGGAAAAGTAAAACCTATTCAGCTATTTTCGGAAAATGAAAAATAACAAACAGTTTTTGCATCATCAGATGCTGCTGATATTTTCATTGATAAAAAAATGAAGACCGTTCAAGAATTTACGGCTAGTAGATATGTATGATATCAAGAACTGCACCAACGTGAATGATGCGAGATATCGCATTTTTATGAAAAATTACTCTGCTAAAGAAGACAGCGAGCAGTTTAAAAAAAAAAAATAGGTTTTGACTCCAACTCCATACCACCCTGCTGGATATCATTAACTCAAAAAAATTTACGAACTATTTTCGTAAATTCCATGTGGGTTAATGCAACGGATCCATCATGCGTGAAACTTCAGCCTGAGAATTGCGGTTGGTTCATAGATGAATATTTAAAACCAGTAGGATTCATTGGGATCATACCTTTAAAAATAGAAGACATTGTCGAAAGAACTGAAACGGAGAGTGATGACGAAGAAGGTTCAGAAGTTGGAGATCATAGTTATATGTCCGATGACTCGGAACCTGAATAATTGAAAAAAAAAAAAAAAAATGTAATAATATACTTTAGTGTCACATAAAACATTACACACAAATGACTAATTGATTAAAACAAAAACTATTCCTCTATTTTAATTATAAACTACTCCAAAATGATACACAGTAGGTATATATACAAGTCTATAGCTATCGTTTTCATTTTCAAGAACAAGTAGCATGCGCAATCTCTTTCTTTAAATGGGCGGGCTTTAAACAGCTGCTATCTTGTGTCCTCCTCTAAAAAAACAACACTCGCAGAAATATTTCACTTTTCAAAATTCGACAACCGTCATCCGGGACTGATTTTTCGCAGGCAACCCTATACCATCGTTTTCATAATGAAATAATCTTCAACGGTCTTCATTTTTTTATCAATGAAAATATCGGCAGCATCTGTTAATGATGCAAAAACTGTTTGTTATTTTTAATTTTCCGAAAATAGCTGAATAGGTTTTACTTTTCCTTTATTATAAAATGCTGCCGTGTAATCGCAACCTGTAAACGCATGGAAGGCGGGAAGACTTTGGCATAATTTAATTCCTAACTTCAACGCTAAATCAGTGCATTTAATGCAATCAACAGTTTGATTATTAGTCTTTCTAGTTGCTGAACTGGCAAGCTAAAATTCTGATTCAATAAGTTTGTGCATATTTCCTAACAAAATAATCAAAACGTCAGTATCAGAGGCTTTAATTAAAATGTTTGAGCCTGGTTTCGCTTTAGAAGCACAAAAATAATCCTTGTATCTGCCTCTTCGTGATGACATTAATAATTAGTTTCTTCAGTTTTTTTTACAGAAGTTTCCTGAACTTGATAAGAGTAGCACTGATGGTCCACGGTTAGTAAGATTTTTATTATCTACATGTCTGCCTCACACGTGTTTAAAACTGCACCTACTATTTACATCTCTGCATCACCCAAAGGTTGTAAGGTAGAGAATACTTTTAGTATTAAGTCCGCGCCCGCCTTTGTACATTTTAGTACATAAAGTATAAAAAAATTAAAAAAATATATTCACTCGCAGAAAGAAATATTTCACTTTTCAAAATTCGACAACCGGCATTCGGGACTAATTTTTCGCAGGCAACCCTATACCATCGTTTTCATAATGAAATAATCTTTATTGTCCATTAATTTTAATTCAATAATCAGACCGGTGCAAAATGGTATATCGATTTACCTGTTTATACCTGGCTACCCAAGAGTTGTGACCGGAAAAGAATAGGCAACCCAACGTTTGCATATTCTATAGGCTTCAGACTTTCGATTGGTATAGAATTTGTCTAATAATCAAACCGGTGAAATGATTAAAAAAATATTTTTTTCAATTATTAATTAATCATATCCTGGACTGAAATTTGTTAGGCAACCCATATGCAATATATCTATTGACATATTAAATTAAATATAAAATACGTTTCATCAAATAAACATCTCGGTGAAGGTCGTTGTTTAAGGGATCTTATACTATGAGGTTAGGTTAATACAATTAGATACGCTTGTATTGTTGACCGGTTTCAAAATTGATTTGTGTTTTCAAGTTACAAAGGGTGTAAAGGCTGATGTTATATACAGATATAGATACAGCAAAACTCAATATTTTATAGATAAAATTCTCTTGTCGCAATGTTAGTTACCTTACTCCTCCGAAATGGCATTACTGATTTTTACCAAATTTTATATGCATATTCAGTAGGTCTGCGAATCGGCTACTATCTATTTTTCATACCCCTATTTTTTAATAGCTTTTTTTTAGTAATTTAATCATTTTTCATTTCGCTCGATAGTTGATTAATTATCGTCTTTTTTGTAAATGTTTTTCACTCTATTTCGATTAAAATTTTCCTGAGCTTAACAATAATCAATGATTAATGTACTTAATTGTTTAATTTGTATTTTCTTTATTAAACAAATTAACTTAATAAATGCCAAAATTTGCTTATTTATTGCCTTTAAGGCGGAACAGAGTTCGCCGGGTCAGCTAGTTATTTTATATATTTTTGATGGATTGTCAGGTTGTTCTATTTTGATTGGTAGGAATTTCACTGATAATCAACAGATTATGTACATACGCGCGTATAGGTCACGCGTAACAGACTATCATTACATGCTGTTAATGATAGTAGGTAGGTTGCATTTTAACACAAGTTACCGAAACAGGGGAAAAACCCATTCAGTTTTACAGTCGTCAGACTAGTAATGAAGAAAAGCGTTATCATTCATTTGAATTGGAGTTTTGGCTATTGTGGTTTACAAAAAATTCGCCATTACTTACTGGGTTCTACATTTAAATTGTATACTGATTGCAACGCTGTTAAATATACAATTAACAAACAAGTAAGAGATTAACTCTAGAATAGGTAGATGGGTATTATTAACTCTAGAGTTTACTTTTGAAATAGTCCAGCAACCAGGTGTTCAAATGCAATGCAACACGTAGATGCACTAAGTAGAAATCCGGTTAATGTTGATTCTGCTCCCTCATCCAATGAAAGTGTATTGGCTATAACCGAGGTGATTGGTTATTGTCTGTGCAATGAAGAATGTTACCTAATTTTGATTATTAGTAGTCCATATTCTCTGTCAAAAATAAAAAATACTAGTGAAAGAATTACTTCGATACGTTAATTAGTTTCCGATTTAGAAGTAAAAAGAAGGTTACGGTGTGACGTCATTGCACTCTCTGTCTGGCTCACTTAGTCCACTCGCAGTCGCGCGCCCGTGCCGTCAAAATTATACCAAATACTTTTTAAAATGTCCAATCCAAATACTAGGAAATCATGTGTTGTGCCTAAATGTAAAAATACAGCTACCAATTCGCCGGAAAAATTGTTTTTTATAGTTCCAAAAGACGTTAAAATGCGTAAAAAATAGGATAAAATTAAGCCATAAAGAGGTTAGATCCATTTGGAGATAAAAGTACAGTTAATTGTTGTAAAGACCATTTTGACGTTAGTATACTGATCATATTTTATGTAGGTATATAAGTAATAATAATTATTTTCATCTTATATAATGAAACAATTTCTAACCAGATTAATTGCGTGTTTATTGATTTTACATTGGCAGGAAATATGTAAAATCAATAAGTACGCGATTAATCCGGTTAAAAATAGTTTCATTATAAAATACAGTGATCGTGAATACCTTTATTACTAATATAATCTTTTGTAGTTTACATTTTTAACATACCTATATAAACATAAAATCTGGTCAGAGGTGCAAAACCTTTGGCGTCAGAAGTTTCCGTTACGTTTTTACATAGTATAAAATATTAAAATATCTTAAGAACAATGCAGCTGTTTTGCGTTATCCTTTGTTTTCTATACGAGTTTTAATCTATACTAGACTGTGCCTACAGCTCTGCTCGCGTCGGCTAGGTGTAAGATTTTTTTTTGTTTTAGATTCTGGACTACTTTTAATCCTGGGAAAATGCCCAGTTCCCGAGGGAAATGGGGGCGAAGCTGCTGGCGGAAGCTAGTTTGCAATAAATCAATGTATGTAGGAATTTAAATTTACTAATAAGAGCGGTTCCTGCCTATATATACATACCTACCAA
Source organism: Hypena proboscidalis (assembly GCA_905147285.1). Classification (NCBI taxonomy): domain Eukaryota; kingdom Metazoa; phylum Arthropoda; class Insecta; order Lepidoptera; family Erebidae; genus Hypena; species Hypena proboscidalis. Next base: position 10,553,435 of record LR990132.1, read on the forward strand.
CCAATAGCTACAAAATTATAATACATATTTGTTGTCTTTAACGAATCTTCCACTATTTGAGGAACATTCTTCCATTATGACATTAGTTGGGTATTTTGTTTCGATAAAACAATTTAGAACAGATCAACTAATACGCATAAGTAGTAGCACGGAAAGGTCACACACCTTTACAAATTTATTCCTCGCATTTCGTCGGCAACGAAATCACTATCTGTTGATAAATAATGCGTAACCATTAATCCATCTATTTTAGGTAGATTATCCGATTGCCCTTTAGCGAATCCTTTATCCATTTTATTAATCGAATAATATTTACTATTATTAGACTATTAATACTATAAGCGGGCCGCGGCCCGCGCGGCGCGATGCAGTGAAATGACGTCACAAGCGGTCATGTGACTGTTAGCGGGACTCGATATTTTTCGAAACTTTGAATACCTATAAAATCAAAACTTCTGACAACTTATTGAGACAAAATTTCAAGCGATTTGGCATACCTAGTAACATTCTTCATTACAAAATTCTAGTATTTGTGAAATCAGAGAATTATTAGTCAGGTCAGGCCGTACTCAATAAGATTTTTTTTTAATAATTATGAATTACATGGTAATAAAGTATATCGTGGAACTGAATATAGTAGGCGTTGAGTTGTTCCTAAATGGTGCGTTTGGCATATAATTAAAGCTTACCACTATGATATTGGCCATTTCGCTGTGGATAAGTCAATTGAAAGAATTAGGTCACTCTATTGGTTTTCAAAAAAAAAAACTTATCTGTTAGTAATTGTTGACTCTTTTACAAAATTTGTTTTTATCTCCCCTGTACAGAGCACAAAAACTAAAATAGTTAGTTATCAATTGAAATTGAAAAGATTTATAAAGTTTTTGGTAACCCTAGACGCCTCATCTTCTTCTTCTTCGTGTCGATGGTTGAGTCAAAATTTATTGGTCCAATAAGTCAGTTCAAGTTGGCCAATGTTATGGCGCTCTCGTCAGCGTTCATGAGCGCCTCTCTTGTGCAGGTGGTAGGGCATTTTGGACAGTCAGTAAGGTGGTCAGGTTTTGACATGCCATCGTGGTGAAAGGATTAGCCAATTCGCTTTGGAGAACTCGCGAATTGCCCAGGGTGCGCCGGACGTAGGTAATTGTTGTGTACGTCACTCGGGGAGGCTCCTTTCATGCACCCCAGATGCCTCATATTATTATGTGATGCAGGCAGTTCATTCTAAATTATTTGTAAAATTTTGCCATGATAAAAATATACGCCGCCATATTATTGCAACAGCCATACCACGCTCTAACGGGCAGGTGGAACGATTTAACTGCACCATCCTTGATGTCCTTAGAACAAAGGGAGCTGACTCTGATAATAATAAATGGGACTCTCATATAGCAAACATAGAACAAGGCATTACTAGCACTGTCAATAAAACTATTTCGGCGGTCCCTAGCGAAATTTTCTTTGGGTACCGACTTCAAATGGATACTGACAAGTTTGCACTTTCGCTTTCAAAGCTTTTCAATGCAATCTGCACATCGTTTAGTACACTTTTCAAAAATAGCAAATATAAATAATTTGATTCATCCTTGTACATTCAATATAATTGATCTGCAGTGTAACATCGATCTCTCATAAGTCCAAAATGTAAAGTCAGTTCTTTCCACTGCTGGTTCAATGGATAACCAGCGTGTGTCACATACCTGCAACATTTTTAAAGGTGCTTCACCGCAATTAATAGTTTCGTAAATTTCTTGATATTCATTTTTACGTTTTGTAGAGTGGGCAGATCAATTGTACGTTTCCCTAATCAAGAATTCAATATTTATTGGTAGCGTATGTTCTGAAGCGTGAGATACAGCAAGTTGTAAAGAGTGGCAAGTGCATCTGATAAGAATTAAATTAGGTATATCATTTTTCAGGATTTTATACACTCCATTATTAATTCCAGTCATGACTGACGCATTGTCTGTTCCTAATCCAATCATTTTATTTTTATTTAATCCATATTTTTGTAAGCAAGAAAGAAGGGCTTTAACAATGCCAACTGCATCGCCGGTTTCAAGTTGTTCTAAAGCCAGAAACGAAGAAACTACTTTCTTTAGTTTTCTACTGAAATACCTGATCACAATACCAAGTTGCTTGCGTGTACGTTACGCCAGCAAGAAAGTGTCACTTAGAGTGATATGAGTAGAACGTATAATTAGTGCGCAATCTGCTGTAAATGTGCGTCGCATAAAAAAATTGTGCGTCTTGTAGTTTTGAAAAAAAAACGTAAAAACGATTTCTGCTGGAGTAACGTTGTTCTAGCAAGAAAATTCTAGACGAATTATCGGAGAGATAAAATACATACATGGGCAGAGAGCTTATATTTGTGCAAATATGTGCGCCATAAATATAATTTGTGCGTCTTCAGGTTTTCGAGATATTGCGTTTCCCGCTGGAGTAACGTTTTGCGAATTCGTGTATCTCTAAGACCATTTTATGTGCGCCTGTAGAATGAACATACACGAATAGCTCTTAATTTGTGCATATTTGTGACATAATTAGATGCCAGATAATATTTATAATTTTCAAGTAATCGCGCTTTATTGAAAACTTAAAAAAATATTGTAGCGCCTAAATGAGAAGACGTATAAGCTCGCTAAAAACTGTATTCGTTCCATCTTGACGTTTATAATTACCATAAAAAGTTTCAAAACAGAACCTACAAGCGCTAATGAATAATATTACTAAAAGTCAAAACGACGGCATCATAACTTTGACGCCATCAAACAAGAAACTGGCTCAACCCAAGATGTGTAGATGTAAACCAAAAATTAGTGCCTTTATCAAATAATTTATAGTAAAAATATCCAGCTTCAACTGTTTCGTATTAAGTAAATATTAATACTAAACCAAAACAGTTATTTAGCGCAGGTTATCCGACCAAATTCGAATGACTACAAAAAAGCGACGGATTCATACGTATCGATGACCACCTTTATTAAACGTATTACACCTAAACTGTGTTCGTACAGTCACGCTCAAATGTTCGTTGGGAATTATTATTACAATGACCTAATAAAAATATAATATATATTAAATGTACTATCTGATCATATGAAATCAAAGAGCTTGTTGGTTTAAAAAAATAATATTTTTATTATCATAATCATGATTCTTAGAGTAATTATGGCATCAAATCACAGATAAAATTTCCTACCTATAAATATTAGAACAAACATTGTTCAATTAAACTATTTGTACCTTGTATAGTCATTTGGTATTATTTAAAATCACAGATCAGTTTTTCATTTACTTAAGTACACAAACAATAAAATCACTTAAAGTGGCTCAGTACCATCATGGCGTGAAATTTAAATATTAAGTAGTTGTTGTTTTGGCCGAGATATAATTAAGTTTTGGGTATGATTGTATAGTACGCGAACGTAATAAATACCTAAAGAGCGTTATATTTTGTTATCAGTTTATGTTTCTTAAAAATAGCCGGATTTGAAAACTTCAACCCAAGTTTTACATATCGGGCTGCTTAGGTTTGGGTTTTCAAATTAGGCAAATTTTTAAGAAACATAAGCTGATAATAATTTTAACCGGTCTATACTATGTTCGCGTATCATACTATCATATCCAAAACTAAATTATATCTCGGCCAACAAATAGGTAACTACTTTATACTTGAATTTCCCGTTATGATGGTACTGAACCTTTATCACAGTTTTAAGTATAACATTGCTAATTAAAGTTGATATATATCTAAATTAAAATGTATACATGCTTTGTGTATTTTTTTACTGTTGTGGGGTTTTTGTAGTATTCATCACACATTTCTTGAACTTAAAAACAAGAACCAATAAAATTCATGTTTTTTATAATTCGTTTTTCTACTGATATAATAAATGCAAATGGCTAAATTTATTTATGTCTAATGAAAAAAAAATTCTGAATTTATTTTAATAACTATTTTCTACTGCACTGTACTCGGGCACAATACGTTTCAACCAGTTAGCGAGTAAAGTTAAGAAGGTCATCGATACGTATGAATCCGTCGCTTTTTTGTAGTCATTCGAATTTGGTCGGATAACCTGCGCTAAATAACTGTTTTGGTTTAGTATTAATATTTACTTAATACGAAACAGTTGAAGCTGGATATTTTTACTATAAATTATTTCATAAAGGCACTAATTTTTGGTTTACATCTACACATCTTGGGTTGAGCCAGTTTCTTGTTTGATGGCGTCAAAGTTATGATGCCGTCGTTTTGACTTTTAGTAATATTATTCATTAGCGCTTGTAGGTTCTGTTTTGAAACTTTTTATGGTAATTATAAACGTCAAGATGGAACGAATACAGTTTTTAGCGAGCTTATACGTCTTCTCATTTAGGCGCTACAATATTTTTTTAAGTTTTCAATAAAGCGCGATTACTTGAAAATTATAAATATTATCTGGCATCTAATTATGTCACAAATATGCACAAATTAAGAGCTATTCGTGTATGTTCATTCTACAGGCGCACATAAAATGGTCTTAGAGATACACGAATTCGCAAAACGTTACTCCAGCGGGAAACGCAATATCTCGAAAACCTGAAGACGCACAAATTATATTTATGGCGCACATATTTGCACAAATATAAGCTCTCTGCCCATGTATGTATTTTATCTCTCCGATAATTCGTCTAGAATTTTCTTGCTAGAACAACGTTACTCCAGCAGAAATCGTTTTTACGTTTTTTTTTCAAAACTACAAGACGCACAATTTTTTTATGCGACGCACATTTACAGCAGATTGCGCACTAATTATACGTTCTACTCACGGAATAGGAATGCCTATTCCGTGGTTCTACTCATATCACTCTAGGTGACACTTTCTTGCTGGCGTAACGTACACGTTGCTTGCTCGTACTGATGTCAGTTGATTCATCAATGATAAGACTATATTTTTGCTGTCCTATATCCTTTATTAGTTCTTCAGTAAAATGTGGTGCCAAGACATTTTTAACCGACTTCTAAAAAAGGAGGAGGTTCTCAATTCGATTCGTATATATGTTGCTTTTTTTTATGTTTGTTCACGGATATCTCCGTCGTTTATGAACTGATTTTGATGATTCTTTTTTTGTTGGACAGGAGATGATTCCAAAAGGGTCCCATCGTCATGATGATGAGATCCCAGAGAAATCGGGGTCAACCCTCATATTTTATTAATCGAGGCCAGGATTTACGCTTGGTCGCAATAATTTTATGTGGTTGAGCTGATGATGGAAGGTCAACTCCTCAATAGTAAGGAGTTAAAGGATAATTCTTTCACTACTGTACGCGTATTCCTACTGCTAGTTATTGTGTCAAATGAGCAGAAGATGGAAGGTCGTGACCCTCAATAGTCAGGCGAAAGGATTTAATTCTTGTCTATTATTAATAAGTTTTCCGTCTCAAGTAACCGTCGTCTCCTCATTCGAGAAACATTCTTGCTCGGTCTACCAATCACTTAAAATCGTAAAATAAAATAATTTTTAACAAAAAAAAAACCGACTTCAAAAAGTAGGTAAACTAAAAAGCAAAAAATAAATTTACTTCGCACAAAATAATACGTTTTTTCAGTAGAAAGGTTGTTTTTACTTGGCACCGACTTCAGAATTATAAAATAAATATAGGCCGGCTTATGGATATGAAATTTATACTAAAAGATGATTCAGCCTTACAAAATTATGAGTTTTTAATGTATGATAAATAAGTTCTATTTATCCAAAAATGTGTTGTAGCACCTAAGTGCTACAACACATTTTTGGACTTAAAAAGGGTTTACTATCTGTATTAAGCAAGTAACAACATCAAACAAGTCATTGTTTTCAAAGGTATAATGTAAGAACTATTCCAATTTGCTCTTTAAAAATTATCTAGCAAGCGGATATCTAAAATAAAATCTTTTAAACATGGGCATACAAACATTCTGTCACGGAAAAGTTATGCTAAACAATTTTCTATAAGGCTTAATCGTTCAAAGAAGTATATTATGCGAAATAAGTTTATGGAAACGTAAAGTAACAAGATAGATAAAATAAATAAATGATTACGCGTCGAGATTCAAATTTACATTTTGTGGAATGGAATGTCATTGTTTCTATTATATTTGTGTACATAGGTATCCTACTGGTACCTATTTATCTACAATGCATTAATATTACGCTATAATAAATGACTATTGACTTAATTATATGATATGTCCTATTATTTATTATGGATTTGCGTTAATCAGTAAAAATATTTCATTTGCCATAACAATAATAAAATGTTCTTATAATTAAGAAATAACAATGAATAGCAATAAAGGTATATGAAAGCTATTTAAAGCATCTTATGGTCCATACTGTACTGACATACGATGTTACTTGATCAAGAAACCTTCGTGATCTGCCCCACATTCAGGGCGAAGGAAGTTTCATTTGTTTTCCATCAAGACTTGCGGTTGGTCTACTTGTTAAGTTTAACTCATTTTAGACGAAAACTAACGAGTAAAATCATACGTGAGTACGGACCATTACGTAGTAATTCATACTGCAGTTAAGAATACATCAATAATATTTACAGCAAAATAATGTTAATAAAATACTAAACAGTAAAAGTATTACTTACATTAATCAATTGCACAGAGAGCTCCTTTAAATTATCAATATTTAAGGTTAGTGACAAATAAATTTCATAGTTCATATCCCACATAGGAATTTACAATAATTTCATCAATGTTATGCAGGGTTCGAATAGATTATTATCATTGATAATTATCACAATAATTATAAAATTCTAAATTAAGAAATCTAAGGCCACCATTGACCCATAACATCTCTATCTCAACGCAATCTAACGCTTTCACGCATATCCAAATGAATGAAGTGTCAATTTTCGTTTGCAGCTAGTGTTTGTCAACAACACTCCAAATTATGTTCAATAAATTCAAAAGATTGGTCGGATTTGTGTGCACGAAAATGAAAAAGCAGTTTTCGGGTAAAACGATGGTAAATAAGGAGACCATGTAATTAATCACGATGGATAATTGATAAATATCTGATAATAATCGTGATAATTATCAAAGAAAATAATTATCTTGATAATTTCGAACCCTCATACTGTTATTAGGTAGTATTTTTTTCTAGCGAAGAGATAATTAGATAATAACAACAATTTTCATCAATACTTATCATACACTTCTCAATATGCTAATTCATTCGCAAGAAAACCATTGCATGAATAATTTAAGATGTATTCCATTTCAAACTTCATTTAACCGCTCCCTTCATACATTAAGTACATTCACCAATTTTCTCCATTGTGGTTCTGAAAGACCAAATAATAGTTAAGTTATTTGTACAAGAGTTTTACATAAAAAAATACAGTTAAAAATATCTGCTACACTATCACTATCTTAATTGCTCAAATAGTTTCTGCAAATTTTAAATGGGTGAAATTATCAATTTGCACAAATGAGATTAAGTGTGTAGCCAGCAAAAGTGTCTTGCCCAGCAAATAGGACAGCACAATTTAATAATAGTATATTTTGCATGATACCGCGTATTTATAATCATCTTCCATTATATATATTAAAGTACTCTACTATCAATATGTTCAAAATTGAATTGAATAAATTTCTTTTTAACAAAGCATACTAGTTACTCAGTGAAAGATTATCTTAATGACAAATTTATTTATGATTAATTGAAATACTGACATTCTTATTTGCAATAATTCTTAAATAATTAATTAAAATTTTTGCAAAATGTTTGTAATAAAAAAAAAAAAAAAAGGATCTGTTTGCGCAAACTGTTTGTGCAAGTAAGATAGAGTGTGTAGCCAGTACCTCGAGTGGCTTATAGATAGACCATATTTTTGACTTATACTCACCACTGTATTTTGGTATGTAGACTAGAAGTTGTCGAATTAAAACGAGGGCAATTACAAATAAGTACCCCACTCCATACACACAGGATACAAAGCATAATGCCATACTGAAAATGTTCATGTTCAAATTAATAGCCAAACTTTTATTATTATAATTTATATTTAAGAACAATTTTTCACTAGCTGACCTTTAATGTATGAGAGTAAATTCGTGAAAACTGATTGAAGTGTGTAAAAGGTAGTCAGGAAAAAGACAAAAAAAAAAAGAAAATAGCTTACTATAATATCGTTTTGAAATACTTTTAAATGTGGATGTGATGCAGAAAGAAATTCATTTAATCATGTTTGTTTAGGTTGTTCAGAATGCTCATACACTAATTAATGCACAATATTTTTTAACAAAGCAGGTTCAAACAATACTGGACAGGAAGGACCAAGGGTTATCGCGTATGAATTCGCCGCTAGGGGTGCTTGTGAAACGTGTGGTCTCCAAAATGTCACTTTTTGCGGGTTGGCTACGCGGTCATAGAGTTAAAGTGTCTAAAGAGGCACAGTTCTTTAGGTTGTTCTGTAGATAAATTATTTACGAGCGACAGAGAACGCACTAGTGCATAAGGCTGAAAGCAAGAGAGATGGACAGTATTAATGTGTCCACTTGAAATTGGAACATAAAATCCATTCTTCTTCACAGGTTAGATAGATAGATGGAAAATACTTTATTTATACATAATTTCACATGACAAAAAGTTAGTAAGTTATAAACTTATAATATAATTATCACGATAATTTTCTTAATAAATATACCCTGATAATTATTATTGTTGATAATTATAAAATTCTAATCCACATAGCCCTTTAACACACATATCTCAATACATTTTGCCGCTTTATTCAAAAGCATTAAGTGTCAAATTTGGTTTTATGCTGATATAAAATAATTAACATGTCAAGAAATAAAGATAATAATGTACTTATTTGGGCATCATTTGTGAGCAAAAGGTAGAAAAAAAAAGGATATCGAGTAAATAATCATAGTGGATAACTATCAAAGAAAATAATTATTTTGATAATTTCGAACCATGCTTTTTTATAATTTTTGTTCCAAAAGGTTTGTCTTCAAAACGCTATAGATCTGTGCCTCTATAAAAACGTATACACTTAATGGTTGGTTGAATCAATGTCTGTCAACAAACTTCGACAGACCATACTCTACAGTGGCGCCATGTGGTGAGACCAAAAACGATAGCCCTCATTAACTTGTTAATGTTGCTTGCCAGTGAGGCAAGAGATAAGTAAGTCACTTTATTTCACACAGGAAATGTGCGGGGATCCCGGTACATTAAATAAATGTCTTTTTGTTTTTCGAAAAAAATCTATATATATAAAAGCAAGTCGTGTTAGTTACACCATTTATAACTCAAGAACGGCTGAACCGATTTGGCTGAAAATTGGTGGGGAGGTAGCTTAGAACCGGGAGAAGGACATAGGATACTTTTAAAATATTTTCGAGGGCAAAATTTTATCGAGGGCGAAGCCGCGCGGGGCAGCTAGTAAAGAGATAAATACTCACTTAAATTCATAATAAACATTCTCACAATCTTCAGGCATGAGGATGAATCCATAAAGTATAAATGGTTGACAAACAGTTGTCAAGCCCAAATTGGTGCCAAAAAAGAGAGTGGCAAATGCAAATATTTGACCAGCCAAAAAATAAATGTAATTAGGCCTTAGTACACAGCAATCCCACCTGAAATCATTATAATATTGTTTGTGGAAGAAATCTACATTATAAATGTCATACATACATAAAATGACAGTGCCGTTCTGAAAAAAGTAAACTTTTATGGAAAACAAGGCAGTATTGTACATTGTTATCAGAAAAAAAATGTGCAAATATAATAATCACATACCATCATTGAAATATGTGCTCTCACTGATTGCATTAAGATTCAAAGTTGCTTTTTTTAAAAATAACTTATTATTGTGTGAGTCATGGCACAGACACAGTGAGAACAGTGACTCATGTTGAAGACATGTATGGTCTAGGGATGTTCTTCTATGTTTGTAATATTATTTGAGATAGAAAGAAAAATAGACTTAAACATCATGCTTACCAAATTGAATGGAAGAATCTTTCATTGACTTCTATTTGACATATTTGGCAATAATGTGAGTCAGAAGTTAGGACGGGGCTGGAATAAGATGGGATATTAAAATTAGTATATATAATTAAAAAAGTGTAATAACGTAATATGCAAATCTTATTGTCTGTTGTCAATTGAAAGTTAAATTTAATAATTTTTAACTATTAGGTAGATATTGATAGATTGCTTTTATAAAAGTATAATAAGAAAATACATTTGAGGCGGCTTCAATAATTTTTTAAGATATGTAGTCATGAAATAACATTTCAATTTACCTGTATTCTTTACCCTTTGAAGAGCCAGTTGCCAGTTCGAAGTCAGCTACTGCCTTCATTTTGTAGAAGAAGTAACATGTACAAGCTAATAATAGTAGGAATATAAAGTTCTCCAATTGGGTTATTTCAAGTAAACTCAGCACTCCAATTTCAAATATTAAAAACATGCTTATTCCAGATGAGACTGTCCATGAATAGAAAAATGAAGACCTGGAATAAAAAAAAATGTTTTAAATAAAACCATAAACAAAAGTTGAAAAAATGTTTATCCAACATAACAGAGTGTGGATAGACTATGATTTACATAACAAAATTGAAACTATATTTATATGTAACTTTATCAGATGTTGGAATTCACTTTCTATTTATTGAATGTGTGAGTATGTGTTTAATGATAATGCATTTAACTAGTTTGTTCTCTTATCTTTAGATAAAATTCAAGTATGTGGGAACACTTTAATCGTAATGGAAATGAAAAATAATTGTATTTATGCATTATAATAAATATATGGAGAGAAATTCACCTGTTTTTCTGCCTTGGCCTGGAATACACGTAAAGAGCGCCCATGCCAATAACTACCATGATTATTATGGTGATTGCACGTGAAATTGTCGCTATCAGCAGTAGCCCGGGCAGTATTAGGAATGGTAATATAGCATCCATATCAATCTTCTTGCCACTTGCTCTACTAGATCCATACGGCAAAATATCTTGAATAGTCAGTGTTGATGTCACCATTTTTCTGTTGCTATGAAGACAGTTTAAAAACCCTGTCGTTGGGATTAAAAGGATCCTTCTGTTTTACACAATCGTCGTTGTTTTCGTTCGTATCAATGTATTTGTTTATGTTTTTTGCTCTCGTTTGTCGAATAAAATGGGAATTTCGCATTTCGCACTGACGACCAAAATTGACTTGACACTTTGACACTTTTGACAGCTATTCGTGAATGTTGTGCCCAAACGATGGCGTAGTAATACATCGATTAATTTTAAATTGAACCGACTATCGATTTAAGTTATTGTATTTGTTTATAACCTTTACGTTCGAGTTGCATTTTTATTCAAAGGTAAGACTTATTTTAGGTCCGTTTCACAATCTTAAAGAAAGAGTTAATCACCAGATAAGAATAAAAATTACATAATTCAAACATAAAATCTAACACAGCTGCCACGTCATATTGTATGTTATATTTTTTTTTCTGTTGGACTACAAGTCAATACGTCGACTACAAGTAATACCAAATGCTGGCAGCATTACCGCGTTGTATTGCGATACTAGGTCACTAGCCGCAATATATACACAAAATAGACACAAAGAATTAACTAAGTCACCATTTTGAGAACGAGTTGCCTTAGTTAATTCTTTGTGTCTATTTTATTTTTAAAATTGGGTTTATTTTTCTAGTTACAGTAAATTTTTCGATAAGTTGTACAAAAACTAGAAAAAAATCAATGTTGTATCATGTTTTTTTCCCGCTGTAGGTATATGGGACCTAGACCATTCGACGCGGTTTTATGTTCTGTTTATTTCTTTAATAAAAAGTCGTTTGAACGATTTTTCGAGATACAGCAAGATTTTTTTCTACGAATATTCACTGAATGTATAATTATAAATCAATATTGGTATTACGATTTCTCGATTTTCAAGACCATTAAATATGTCACGTCACTTGGAAACTTATTGGTATTTTTTCTTTGAACAGACTACTTTTTTTCTAACGATGTAAGTATATAGCGAATGGACGTGTAGACCACCTGATTGTTTGTGTGACTGCCACCCATGGACATCAACAATCCACAAAAACAGATGGTAGATGTGCTGCTTCATCTGAGGACTACGGTAATATTTTTTTCATTTTATATTAAAAATCCTGTAGCCATGTGTCAGTTAGTTTAGGACTTGATCTTACCACCAAACCGGAACAAAGAATGCAAGCTCTATTTGGCGACAGATTAAAGGTGACACGGTGGAGCTTCCGCTCTCAAGCTCGTTCACAAGAGCTCTACCACCATCAATTATCTATCACCCAAGTTGGTATAGGTCAAATCAAAGATCTTGGCGCGTCGTATAATACACTGTCTCACTCACTCGTATAGGGTTTCACGCTTTACGTATATCTCGCTCTCGCTCTCGCGAGCCGCCAAGAAGATTGACGTTTACTATACTCATATAGTATTTTATACATTAATATAAAAATATTTATCTTGAGTAGGTACCACGTGACCTACATAAAGTGGTGGCTGTTGAAAATCAGCACCAGCAACAGCAATTGCAATATCCGCCATTTAAGTTATGTTGAACTGGATACCGGTTAAGTACCGCCACATTACTCTGATTGAGTCTGAAATTATTGCATATTGTTCGTCGATCATTATAGATTATGGACAATCTTAATTGTGTCGAATATTGTGCAAGAAGCCTATAGGTTACCTTGATCTTATTTCTGCCGTGTAATAAATAAGCCATTGGTCATAGTTCTAATCCTAATCTGGGACCTACCTATTTAAAATGGTTAATAAATAAGGAGTTAAACTAAATCAGTTAAGCTATAGGTACTATATTCTTTCCTGTATTTTTTTTTTACAAAATAATTTTTACTTTCCCAGAAACCTGAAATTAGTTTGTTAATAATAAGTAAAAGAATCCATTCAACTAGTTTTTACGAAAAAATGTAGATCAAAGAGAATTTATAACGCTTTCCGAACAAACTGACTCTTTTAATTTTCAATTTGTTCGAAAAACGAGTGGATTGGATTCTGTTATCTTCTAATTTTGAACGAACTACATTTAGGGTTCACAAAACGTAAAAAAATATATATTTTTATAGCATTTAGCTATGCTTTGCAAAATAATTATACTAATGAAACAATCGAAAAAATATGGGACAGATAGAACATGCATGCAGTTTAAAAATTTAGGGTCCCACGCAAGATGGACAGTAGTTATACCTTAGTGGACAAAATGGTGGAACGGTATGCCGAGGTCGCAACTCGCTGGTTCACGTCCTGCTTATCCCATATGTTTTAAGTGTTTCATAGTATTAGTAAATGTTTTTAGAGCAGAAATGACAATCCTATGATAAATAGTCAAATGTTTTACAGGAAATAGTAATGTTTAATCATAAATTGAATTACATTATCTCTTCTAACGCAAGAGATAATCACATTTTCATACGCGTAAATATGTAGGATTGATCCTACATTCAGTGGTCTCAGTTTTCGTATGCTGAAACATTACTTATATACCTATATAGTTTTTGTTCATTGTGGACACTGTGTTATCAATGTTATCATGATTCTTTATCTCATCATAATTAGTTTCGCATTACCGTTCATATTTTAGTTGTCTCTAGAGGCTTGTCCCTGGCAGTCGGGGAGTCGGGCAGGGGTCGCGCGCGGCATCGTACACATGCGCTATGTCAGTCAACAACAGATTGCGCGCGCACGCGTAACCAACGTTGTGTTTTCCACCTTATCCGCCGCCGGTACCGACAAGACAAACCGACCGACCGACAGTATTGATCGGGTCCTCGCCACGAAGAGGCGTCTCGAAAATGCGACACGAATATTTCCGCGCTTAGTGTTCGGTATTGTACAAATAAATCAGCAAAATGGAGTGAGATATGGTGTTCGGAGTGATAGTTCTACACGGTTGACGAAATGTCCAAGGTAAGCGTTATCGCTCGTACTACACCATTGTTACAATTGGATTTCTGTGCTGGTAGGTAGTTGCGAAAATCATTGCCAAGGACGTTGGAGAAATTTAAGGTAAAATTTTGGAAATGGTTTTTACATTTCAAGTGTCGAGAAAAAAAATTATGCGTCGGAAAATTTGTTCATGAAAATATTTGCTGTAGGTATTGAGCAATTTTATTTACCAATCCGCTGTGAATTATCGGTTTATAGTGATAATTGGTCTTAGGTGTTACGTGTAACTTGATAAAATGAGAAAAACATGCAAATTTTCCTGGCACTGATTTTCACAACACCCATGTTTTAGATTCGCTTAAATTGTAGACCGTATCATTTGTAACGCAGTACCCTGTTGTCCCATGTTAAGGGAGTGTTACGTAGGTAGCTGCTCTGCAAATCTATAACTACAAGCTGGGTTGTTATCTAGCTACATGACGTATGTAGCTATTCATTTCAGTATGCATTGAATAGTGTCTGGTTTCAATTAATTGATACCGATATGCTATTGGTTAAATAATAAATATTTACATGGAGGTAGGCAAATCGATACCGACAATAACAAAGCATATGGTTTGAATCTGAGAAAAATCTAGGGATCCGTTGTACTACCTGATGTATAAATAATAAAAGAAAACAACAACCTAATTGCTTATGACGTCACGGTTTTGTGGTTGAATAAACTTTTGGATATTTGTTTATCTGTCTGTCTGATATAATAGGTAAAGCGAAAAAATATAATTATGTCAGCTTTTTCCTGAGATTTTCATTTAGCCGTCTTTAATTTGATTGCAATTTGGTTAACTACGTTAATTTAATACCTAAATAACTAATAGTTGTGTAAAAATTATAGTTCCCTACCAAATTCTTTTACAAGATAAAATATCGTGTTTTATATTTTAAATCAATTTTAAGATCCTGTTACTTAAATATCTCCCGTATTTTGTCGTGAATAAAGATATTTTTACGAGCAGTAATTTTAGTGTATCTGGTACAAGAAACAAGTATCTTTCTTTATGCGCATTATTCTTGTCACAGCCGGTTTTTCAAGCCAGTTTTTATAGCCATCACCCTGAATGTCCACTACCTGGCGTCTTCCTTCCTAATTAGGGTATAAAACCATTTATGTATATAGATTTGGCGACACATAAATATAAAAATATGCAACATATTGGGTATTTTTTTGTCTGTTAACATTCTTGAGTTCATGTACCCCTAGTCTCTTCTCTATGGCTTGTCCACCTACCTACGTAGCTAAAAACTATTTTATGAAGATGGAAAATCGTGGGCGTTGATATCTCTATAATGTTATAAGGAAGTTAGATTAATAGAAAGGTCTAGAATACTAATACAATACATAATTGTGAATATCATTAAGTCTTTTATACTAACACTACAGCTGATAGTATCATCATCTAACTTGTAATAAATGTAATAACTTTATTATGTAGCTGCTAGCTCGTCCGCTTGAAATTCGATAAAAATACACTTTTCACCTCCTAATTTACACCGTAAGGTTTAGAATTTCCAAAAAACCTAACTTACCAAACATTAACGTCATATAAGGGACCTACATGCAGAATTTCCCGTTATTCCCTGCGAAATTGACAAACCTAGCATACAAACTTATAACCCCTAATTCACCACCTTAGGGTTAAAATACTAAGTTAAAACAAATCCAGTTTTTAAGTTAGACTTAGACCTTCAGCTACATAACTGTGAAGCTCGCATCCAATTTTATGCCGTTGTTATTGTGTGATGTCCGTACAAACATACAGACAGACAGACAGGCAAACATTCTAAAAATATGTGATTTGAATTCTAGTATTTTTTGTTAAATACCTTTCTTACCTTTTGCAAATTTTTTTTTTTATTAAATGTATAGAAGAAGAGAATAATTATGATTGAATTTAGTAGCTGTTATCGTTTGATACAGAATGTGCTATAGTGTACGACCATTTTATAAAAATAAAACTTATAAATTAATCGTAAACCATGAAATGTCAAAGCATGATTGACTTTATCCATTAATCCTAGATTGACAACCTGACTTCTAAAATAAGGCTGGTAGTCAATTACTTTAAGAAAACGCAACTGAATAAATAGTAATACCTATTTAACTTATAGTAAAGCTTTTTATTAACCGTATCATCTATAAACTGCTTCCGAATAGTATATCTTGTCCTTATATTTCGGTTTTGTGATGATATTAAGTTCTGAAATTACAAGACTTAAATAGAAGCATAAAATCGTATTTCATAGATCGAGTGACGCATCTGCAATATTTTGTGGATGATAAAATAGTTATTACTTATTATCAGGCTATTCCAATTCAAAGTCAAAGTCAAATCATTTATTTTCATAAACCCCAAGGGGCGCTTGAACACGTCAACAAACATAGTTACAGAGCAATATAAAATAAACTAAAAATTTTACTAATAAAAATAATATGATTTTAATTACCGAAGCTTAGATCAATTTTAAACGTACTGTTTAGGTACAAACTAAAATAAATCTAAGTACCTTGCTCCGATGGGTATTGCATCATTGAGAAGAGCTGGTGCAAAACTTATGTGCACCATCTTTTCTCATATTCGATGAATTTGTACTAGATTTTGAACTACAGGGCCGGGCCACTAGCGTGTTCCAGAGTCGAATAAATAGGTCTGAAATAACTGCTATCACAGGATTGACAGCAGTTGTTCAGAGCAAATGTCAGCAGTAATGTTGTCGACCGCATATATTTATAAAAACCTTTGCACAACTCAGTACAGTGGCTCTAATGATGATTCCCATGTACCGTTTTTATGGTTTCCATGACATCATACCTGGCTTCGTTATTCATCTTAACGAACCAAGTTCTTAATTAAATCCAATTGCTTGCGAATTGAAATAATCATTTTATTTATGTACCAATGTGTTCACACTAGACAATAAGGTTTATGAATGGTCTCTGACCCGTAAATAAGTACTTAATTAACAAACAATTAAATAATAAAAGCTTTATTTTAATTTGTTGCTATTTGTTGCTTAATCCATGACCTTGTAATCAAAGCAATCTTTGACACATTACATAATTATTTTGTTTTAAGTTTTAAAAATTATAAAAAAAACTAAGATGGGTAGACCTTCTTTGATTAGCTTATTGCTTAATCAATCACATTTACAGGTTTACAGACACTGTCCAACACGACATGATCCAAGGTTTGATATGGAAACCACTTGCTTCTAAGTAGGCCGTAATCCCGTCCCCTCTCTAATAGCTAAACCATTGGCTCAATAAATCTGACAAAAAAAAACATGGCGGTAGTATAATATACTACCGCCAAGTTTTTTTTCAGATTTATTGATGATTAAAAGGTTCATTACTCATTACATATTATGTAATGAGTAATTAACCTTTTAAGGTAAACTAGTGGCTAGGTTAATTTAATTGGTTCAAGGGTAATAAGAGCCCAAATTGTAAAATGCAGTTACTTGGAATAGTTCGTACATAATACAAAAAAACCTTTAAAAATAATGAATTGTATGAAGTTGTTACTTGTTAAATACAGATAGTAAACCTTTAACTAACTTACTTTTAAGTTTAAAGTACCTGCACGTGACCCAACACGCACTTGGGCAATTTCTTAATTATGGCTTTTGTATTTTAATATAACTCCTAATGCTGATTTTGCTAACTAAGTTCAAAAAAGTCAAAATAAGTCTTCTACTTGAACGAATTGAAAACGAATATAAATAGACTGGGTCAGAGACACGAAACCTAATAAAGTTGGAGTGCAATACGAGAGGGGCAAATCGACATTGCAGTCGGAGACGCCTTGGCCCACATAATAAACCCATATCTACATCGATATACATTTATATAAACTTCGTAACCATCGTACGGAAGCACATTATGTTATACTCATAGCATAATTTTCTGTATTAATTATATTTATACCGAACCATTGCGCTTCTAGTGAACATACATTGGTAGGTTCACTTGTATGTAGTGCAATGTATTAATTTCTACAATTACGCGATTTCGGTGTAAGGAAATTTACACACTCTATAATGTATGCTTTGGATGGAAACAGTGAAAACCGTCCTGTGTACCTACGCAATAACAATTTGGCTAATTCTAGCTTGGCTTTAGGTAGCTCATTAACCATTTAATGAAACACTCCACACTTTAATGAAAAACAAACCTTTTCTTTAATCTTTTATGAGTAATTGTCTGTTGACTTTTTGCTTATATTGGGTAGCTGCAGTGTTTTGGTTCGTTGTCTCTCTTTTTCTGTAAGGCCTTTGTTAATGTATCAAATATCGTTAGTGGATTGGATTTCGGTCTTATTTTTTTGCCAGTATTATTTATCTACTTCCTTGAGATTGAATTGATGTCTCAAGAAAATCTTTTCCTTATCGTGAGACCATCACTGTATGTTGCGATTCATGCAGAATACCATTATTACACTTATCTATCTTGTAATCTTTTATCGTATTAATCTCATACATAATTATTTCGAGTAGACTACTAGGAATGTTGTGTTTAGAATTAATATGACTAGGATAAAGACCGGTATCAAGAGGAAAATCTGTGAAGATTTTCCATTGATCTTCCTTAAATTAGTGATTACGTTATCTTTAATTCTTAGCAATAGTAGTTTTATTTATCACGCGGAATGGTTTTCTTTTTTAACACGCTTATATTAGCTTCACCTGTATGTTTGTTTGTTTGTTTGTATGTAACCGACTCCTTTGGACTCGATTTTGACCCACTTTAAACGGACAGATTTAATTCAAACTTTCTACACTTGTAAAGAATCAGCGACAATATAATAATTTCATAAATTTATCTCATTATCCTGATTAGGATCGCCAGGATTAAAAAAAAACTAAAAAACACGCTTTTAAATAACATCAAACTAAAAAGTGAAAAATAAATATAGTTTAAAAAAACTAAAAAAACACGCTTTTAAAGCACATCAAACTAAAAAGTGAAAAATAATTCTTATTATAACCTGAAAATAATAATAAACGAAAAATACTAGTACTATTGTGAAAAAAAGCGTGGGGCGCTCTGTGCCATATTTTTCGTCTATCGAGCGACCCACGCTTTTTTTCACAATAGTACTAGTATTTTTCGTTTATTATTATTTTCAGGTTATAATAAGAATTATTTTTCACTTTTTAGTTTGATGTGCTTTAAAAGCGTGTTTTTTTAGTTTTTTTATTTATCAAGTAAGTGATTTCGAAGCCGCCGTGTAGAAATACGATACGAAGGATACGAACATTACAAACTGTTTCCGATGCTCGTGTGATATAGAGAGTCCCTCGGCAAATTGCCTTTTCATTTTCAGTAACAACATTTTCTCAACTGTTTAATCAAAAATACTGCTTATATAAAAATCTATCATCAAACTCTGAAGAAGTGACACTTCCGCTATAGCTCGTAGGTACACCAATTTTATGGACTTGAAATGAGTCGTTTGTTACCAATACATGTAGGATATAGCACAGCAACCACAAGCCATTATTATTTGGTTACGTCATTGCAAAAAGCCAACATCGGGTCGTTGACAGTGCTGCAAGTTTTTTGTTGATGGGATGAGCAAATCAATGTCAAGATTGCTAACACCAAACTTATTTACTGCGTGTATAACGATTAGGAGCATTTAAATTTCGACACGAAACGTATAAATATTTCTTGAAAATTAGAGGACGTTACAAAGTTTTCCGGCTTGCAAAAAATGGTGAACGTAATGGTAATAAACATGTAATTGCGTATTGTAAGTAGCTCGAATCAGTGAACTTCCTCACAGGAAATATAAAAATGGACGTTCATTAGAACATTATTACCAAATACATAATAGCTGGAACTGCGCCCGGTAGAGGGCATCGGCCTCTTGTAAATGGACCCATAAGAAAATTGGCGCAATGAAGTTACCGTTGCCTGAATCTTCAGAGATGCAAAGAGATATCGCTTTTGCGCTAACTATATACATCGTACCTATCTCGGGTTTCGTCAAAGCCGATTGTTCGAGGCTAAACATTCAAACCTTCTTCGATTGCACCACAAATACCCAAATATTAGCCTTACTCACGAAATGGTTCTGTGTAGAACCGATCAATAATCACAAACGAATACATTGTAAGCTGGTTTTTGGACAATCGAGTGCGCAGACAATCAAAAAACCTTGTGAAAATTATGTATATAGATTCAAGAACTTGCTTAAACCAGTACGATATTATTATTTACTAGCTTTTGCCCGCAACATCGTCCGTGTGGAATTCGTTGTATTAAGGAGAAGCTGTTCCCGCGCTTTGCATTCTTGCGCGTTGAATCCGCGTTGAATCTTACTGATACCACACTGATACGCTCTCGTGAAGTTTAGCGTAATGTTTAATATCAAAAGACCTTAACTGAGAGTCAGACTATCAAACTTAAAAAAAAATATCAAAATTAGATTGGTAGTTGTCGAGTTAGCGCTATCAAACAAACAAACTAACGCCGCGGTTTCGTCTGTGTGGTAGGTACATCAATAAAAAGTTGTCTATGTTACGCGCTTTGTAGTCAGTTACTTGCATATAAAATTTTATAGTAATTGGTCCTGCCGCTTAAGATTAGCCGATACAAACAGACAGACAGACAAACTAACAGACAGATAAACAGACACAAACATTTTTAAAACAGTATTTTATGCAAAGGTATCGTGCAAACAACTTGAAAAAACATTGTTATTTTGACTTTAAAAACGGACTCTTCAATTTATTTGTATTGATTTAGACGTATCGCATAGCATCGTATCGGATCGCTAAGTATGGATTTCACGTTTCAGCAGTTGCGTTGCATTATTGGCAATCGGCAATGATTTATTAACGTTTTTACCTACTTCACTAACATTGATATGAGGGAAAGTGTAATGCAACCTGCCATATTAGCGGTGTGCACTTTCGTAGAAATTTAATATAATTATACGGTTACCGGGAACTCTCAACTCACCTGATTCTACCAGTTTAGTATACGTAGAAGTAAGGGTTCACCTAATTTCAAATGTTGGTCCAACGGTGAATAACCTTTTCACATAAAATAAGCACAATTAAAATCTAGCGATATATTATGTGCACTCTAACTACAATACGCAATTATGAGATACAGAAATAAAAATTGTATTAATTCTTGTGATCAGCTGTCAAAAGACTGCTTATAATAAAAAGTTTGCGGACTAAAAGCTGCTCAGACTGATTAATATTTTCTTACTCCCCTCACTAGTGCTTGTGAAATCAGGATCATAAATTCGGCATTTATTTACATAATTTAAGATTAGTTATGCATGATCAAAAAACTTAATTGGTACCTAGGTAGGTATCTGTAAAAATAAAATATCTTTAAATCACATGAAATTAATAATTAATTTTATCGTAAAATCTTTCTTATTTATTTTAAACATTTAATTTATTTATTTTATTTTTATTTAATGCTAAATCACTACAAGCTAGCCTTGAGTGAGGCGCCATTGACCTTTTCTGTATTTTACGAACGTTCATGGAAATTACATTTATACCAGCGGCATTTCGACTTTATAGTAAGAATGTATGTTTATATAATAAACTAATGATCAGTTCTGATTACACAAAAATAATAATTAATATGCTTGTGTTTATGATTTGTAATCACTGTTCAAATACGATTCCGATTTCTAATCAAACTGAATTTGTATTTAAATTTAAATAATCGTTGTATTCTAGCGGTGTGAGAGTTAGTCGTATGATTGGCTTTCTCAAATACCTACCACTGTTTTGATCTGACTCTTCTAGAACTACACTATTTGGGTAACGAGGTTTTCTGATATTTTCATTTTCCAAAATAGTGTGCCTGTGATTAGTAATCGTCGCCATTTACTCTTGAAAGCTTCGGAGTATTTAAATATAAACGTTGCATTTAGTGAATTAATCTAAGTACATTTCTAAGTACGTTCTCCCAGAGGCAGTGGGATGGGCCGCTCTGCTGTAATGTTAGAAAGTATCTCATTGATACTACTACCAATGAGGCTGAGCGTGCTCGTTTGCTGGCTGTGGGTGAATGGGAGTCAGGAGCGTGGCTTCATGCACTTCCATCACCTAACATAGGTACCATGTTGGATGACCGTACCTTCCGCATCGCCACCTGCCTTCGCTTGGGTGTTCCATGCGTTTCTCCGCATCAATGTCGGTGTGGTGAAGCTGTCGATCGCCTCGGGCACCATGGCCTTTCGTGCAGCAGGAGTGCTGGCCGCATGCCGCGGCACTCTTACCTTAACGACATTATCCGTCGTGCTTTGTCTACCGCCGGCGTGCCTGCCGTGCTCGAACCAAACGGCTTGTCACGGGACGATGGGAAGAGACCGGATGGTATGTCGTTACTGCCTTGGAAGATGGGTAGGCCCTTGGTGTGGGACGCAACCTGCGTCGACACCCTCGCGCCATCACATCTTCCAAATACAGCGGCCTGCGCCGGCACTGCTGCTGCCTCTGCAGAAACCCTCAAGCGGCGCAAGTATAGTAATCTTGTTGGAGATTACATATTTGAGCCGTTTGGGGTTGAGACGCTGGGGTCATGGGGCCCGAGTGCCCATTCTCTATTTAAAGAGATATCAAAACGACTGATCGACACTTCACGTGATCAGAAGGCTGGTTTTTACTTTGCTCAAAGGTTGTGCATAGCAATTCAACGCGGCAATGCCGCCAGCCTTCTGGGCACGTCACCCGCATTTGACATTGATGCGGAAGTATTTTTTGACGCATAACTTTTAAAATTTTTTAGTTCTATTTTTCTTACAGCTGTACATAGTTAGGTATTCAATTTTGTTTTTTTTTATTAAGTTATTAGAATATTTAAATGTACATAATATGTTTGAAAATGAATAAATGTAATTATTAGTACATTTTAGAGGACAGATGTGTTTTATTGCATACTGCATTAAAGCACTATATAACTGCACTGCAATAATGGATTATCTCTTCTCCTGCGCTTCGCCGCGAATTCTTTTGTAATGTAACGTTGTAGACTCGAGCCTTTTCCCAATTACATTCGGGTCAGTTGATTCAGCTAAAATCAGTATTTTACGTGGAGAGTCGCTCCAAATTCAGCCTGCAGCGATGAAATAATTCTTGTTAGACTGGTTATTTATATATTTACTATTCTTTCTGACCGCTGACAACCCGTAACGACATTGCTACAAGTTACAATGTATAAAATTACATATGAAAATAGCTATAGAAATGCTTTAAATTTTAATGCCAGTTATTTTATAACTCCATATTTACTCGAATATGGTAGTCAATTAACCATCTAGATACCGGCGGTATATCTCGATATATTTTGCAATTAATATTTTAATAACATAAAGACTGGTTATTCATAAGCGTATTTTTTCATTCTGAAGGTAACTTAGGTTTTCGAAATGTCTGGGAATTGCAACACGTATTTATAACAAGGTATTCGGTATTCGGTGTTATACTCGCATAATGAGAAATCGTGACTTGCAGTTAGGGTTGCCACCTTTTTTTTTTGCAATTAAAGTACATTGGTTATTATTGGTAAGAAAAAAAAAGTACATAGGTTCAAAATAAAGTACAATTTATTTTTCTTTATTACTATATTTAAAAACATATTTTTTATTGCTTTATGCCGTTTGTATTAAATTACTATATTTACTAAAAAATTGCACAGCATCTTTACAAACTAAATTTAAATTAAAGTAAATAAGTAATTCATTTTTTATCAAATTTAGAGACGCTTTGTTTCTTTTGTCTCGCCATTTGCTGTTCATCACAGAAAAAACTCTTTCTGTGAATGCTGACGTGGCGGGAATAGACAATAAAAATGAAATTACTTTATACAAGTTTAAAAAATTATCATCACTCTTAAATACTTGCTGCCATTTTTGTGCAGTTGATAGTTCTGCAAAACTCTTAGAAGTACTTATCTGATTATAAAGTTGGTTTAGTAATGCAATTTCTCCATATAGATTATCCATATCTACATTAAGTTCTTGAAGATTTAAATTTTCAATTATGTTAACAATATTATTAAATTCAATTTTGCTCTTCAAATTTATAAATCCAAGTGTAAATAACCAGTTTGTGTTATTGAAATCAAACCATTTCACTATCTATTTGATCCGTTTCACTATTAAAATTACGTTTTATAGGTGTATGTGGAGTATTCTTATCCATGATGTACTATTATTACATGAATCTGTAAAACTTTAAATCGTATTCTTATTGCACTAAACCGCTTCGCACAAAACGATGCACAAAAAAAACATTATGACAATGACACTGACATTGTTGACATTTGAGGTTGGGTTGCGTTCAGAAATTGTTAAAAACGAATGGTTAAGTGATGTGGCGCTGTCGAGTGGCGAAATCCATTCAACACCAATCGAAAAATTTCGTTTAACGAAAAAGCACTTTCTCTTCATACGAAATAAAGTATTTTCGTGTACTATATTGTTCTCATAAAGTATAGAGTACAATTACCTGAAATAACGTACAATACTTTATTATAAAGTACGGGTGGCAACCCTACTTGCAGTTGACTTTAGCTGAAGGCACCGGCGTTTGCTTGTGTGTATGGAAAATAAATGTCTCACGACTTATTT
Organism: Hypena proboscidalis; assembly: GCA_905147285.1. Classification (NCBI taxonomy): domain Eukaryota; kingdom Metazoa; phylum Arthropoda; class Insecta; order Lepidoptera; family Erebidae; genus Hypena; species Hypena proboscidalis. The sequence continues at coordinate 10,578,061 of LR990132.1, forward strand.
ATGTGTGTATAAACAGGTCTTTCACCCAAAATAATCAGTTGTTTTTTTAAATAAGTACGTAACAACGTAAACTTTAAGCGACATCGGATGGCGTCGCGTCGGTCCAGCAACTGCCTGTGCACTACGACGATGTCGCGGGTTCGAGTTCTCGCTCAAGGCAAATTATACTTAGAGTCCATGTAGGCTTATATTCTACTCGGTATTTCTATGTGTACTAAGTATATATTTACAAGAGTTTCAGTTAATCTAATATCCATAGTACAAGCTCTTACTAGACTAGATGGCGTTGTGTTAATGTCGATATTTATTTATTTAAGCTTCTTGAGACATTGTCATGGATGTCCATGACATTTGTGTTGTATTTTTTTGATTATTTCAAAGAGTGTGTTGTGAAAGAGCTCATGGGTGTCGGTAAGCATCGCCAGATTGCTTAAAGTTTCTGTACAATTAGATTTGGGTAGATATTGGTACAATGAAATAAATCATTTCAAATATCTTTTCTTTTATAATTTATTGTTAATTCTGTATCTATTAAAATATCATAATATAAGTCTCTTCTTAGTTTTAAAAAGTTTAAATCGCGTAATTATTATAAAGGTAAATAAATACCTATGCTCGACGTTCTCTTCTCAGTATTATTAATTGCTTAAACCATACTTAAGTATTTGCATTATTATTCGATGAAAAAATTACGTTCAATGACGGTGCTAATTTATTTAAAATACTAGTAAGTTTTAAATAATGATAACCCGTTTTGACAAGCGAATTACTGGTGTTTTTACCGAAAAAAAAACAGTTTTCGTCTTTACTTAAAAATAAATGTTGCGTTGTACAGCAGTCACAATTTTGTGCATTTCAAAAATTTTAATCAAAAGCTACAGTATAGTTTTTCCACCTTAGCTTGTGCTACAATTGCCTACTACTCATAACTATAATTCTATGGCTAATTTAAATTCTAATTAATATTTTATGTTAAGATAAAAATAAAAAGCCTTTTTTATTTCGCACCTCAAATAATTAATAATTACATTTCAAATGTTGTTAGTAGTATTAGTCAATTTTCTTAATGTAGATTTTTTTTTTTTTTTATTCTACGCCCACAGCGAACGAACGTGTTGTCCACCTGATGGTAAGTGGAGTACAGCCCATGGACATCAACAATCCACAAAAGCAGATTATAGATGCGTCGCTGCAGCTGAGGACTACGGTGTTATGCCTCATGTGCCAGTAATTTCATGACCTGATCTCACCACCAAACCGGAACACAGTAATGGAAGCACTACTATTTGGCGGCAGGTTAAGGGTGAGACCATAGAAATCTTAATAACTAGTCAATAGAAATGCTATCGACTATCTTTTAACACTGGGACGCATGTCGCCGTTTTTCAAATACCACTTTTTGTATTCCTGCAAACAAAATTATTCTTTTTGGCGATGACATTAAGACGACAATTCCTCAACTCGCACTTGTGTTCGATTAGACTCATGCGCTTGTATTCCTGCAAACAAAATTATTCTTTTTGCGATGACATTAAGACGACAATTCCTCAACTCGCACTTGTGTTTGACTAGACAGATGCGCGGCGACAAGGTCACGCGTCTTTGACATTTCTATTGCCTTATTATTAAGATTTCTATGGGTGAGACGGTGGTGCTGCCGCCCTCGAGCTCATTCACAAGAGCTCTACCACCAGATATTAGTATTAGTTATTGTTCTACAATAATTTCGAGGTTTGAAACCCTTTATGGATAAAGGCCTCCTCTAGTGCATTCCACTATACCTACTTATTTTATCTTATTACGTAAGTAAAATTATTACTAAGTATATCATGGGAACGAACAAGTAAACCAAATTGAATACAATATACGGTAATAAATACCAATAAATATCAGAAAAATTGCCCTAGTTTGAAGCTAATAGCCGTACCATATTAATATTTGAGCGCTTAAAATATAATACGGTCAATAAAATCTAATAGTTTTTGATATACGACGGAAAAGTATTAGTACTAAAAACATGTATAGGGTAATGTTTTTATGTGCAGGAAGTATTAGAGCGGTTCCTTGTAATAAATAATAATAAATAACATTGAGTTTATTAATTAATTAAGTTCAAGGTGGATGGCGTAGAACAAAAACCATCTTAGATTATTCTACTAAAGAATATTTAAATATAGTTAACTACTAAAGTAATATTCCGCTCATCATTCTACTAAAAGAGATTTGTACATCGAAATATTTAGTTTTGTAATTTGATAAGCTGACTAAATTTTTATTTATTTGTTCATTAATCTATACATATCTTTTATTTAAATATTTACAATACTAACCTAACTATATATACATTTAATAAAAGAATAGTATAAAATTATCAAATAAGCCAAAACTCGTGAAAAATTCAGGTGTCAAAAAATACGTCCGCATCGATGTCGACCGCCGGTAACGTGCCCAGAAGGCTGGCGGCATTGCCACGATGTATGGCAATGCTGACTTGATTTAAAGTGGACAGAAGTTTCGTATCCAACTGAAATATTAAGAATTATAAAATTCACCTAAAATTGCATTAATCATAATGACAAATAACGTTATACGAGTAACAGACTACAAAGTACATTTTGGCATTCGAAAGACATTAAACAACTTCACCACCCTGTGATCGAGTTGATGCCTTCTTTATGTATAGCAGATAGCAGAATTTAATATATCATCCTATATTTATTATTTTATCATATTAACCCGTACGTAACAAAGGGTAAGGGGGTAAGGGGTACTTCTTCGTATCACTCGCTTCCTCACACCTCAGCAAGATAGAGTTTTGAAATAACAATATTGTACACTTGTCAGAGTTGTATTGTCGTTGGCTTACGCTGCTTTCATACTAACGCTATCATAAATGCAAAATTCATGTCACTGTGCAACGGTAACCAGCATAGGCATTTTTAACTTTTCCAGTCCAGTGAAACTCCACATTAAATGTTTAACATTTATTTGGCGTGCAAAACGTGAAATGCGTGCAAATAACTTTCATTCCGCCCGTATGTAACATTGAACATTTCAATCACTTGCGATGGCCAACCATTGAATCCGATTGAGGAAAAACTACTTAGTTCTAATGTCAGTCTCTTGAAGGTATTCTGCTGCTATAAGATTATTTTCATGTACTAAAATAAATAAATAAATATTTCACAACTCACACGCCATCTAGTCCCAAACTAAGCAGAGCTTGTACTATGGGTACTAGAATAACGGATATGATACTAATACATATATACTTTTCTTTTGTAAATACATACATAATTATTATACATAGAAACACTCAGACTTTTGACAAACCCCCATGTTCAAGCACACAAAGATTCGTCTTAAGGGGGAATCGAACCCACGACCTCGGCGTCGCAGGCAGGCCACCCACTCCGCCATCCGGTCGTCAACTAGTTGTTATACTGTAAGTAAAAGAACAAATGTGAGTTATTACGAACTTGATAAGTGATTAGGTAATACTTTATTTTCAGACCCCTTTATTTTAGTATCAGTTTCAGAGGTTCCGGATAGATCTTGGTCGACCCATAAAATATAATCTAATTGTCCTGTCCTGTGTGGCGGTCTCCGCACACAATAAATGACGGTTGACATTAGTGACACACTCGTCACAACTGTCTAAGAGAGCTGAATCGCGATAACGAAATGTTCACAGCAAGTGACTGCATATACCACTTGCAATACGCTACCGTTGGACAGCTGTCCGCCAGGCAATACCACCGAGCCTGGTCGGAGGATCATCCCTTTGTGGTGGGGGAACATCACACCCTGTTCCTCTACATCCTGACATATCACTTTAATTTATTTGAGTTGTATACTTCTCCTGCCAATATGGTTTATCTAACACCTGTGAAATTGGGTCTTAAATCTTACTGAGTCAGAAACGGTTTATACTGTAACACAGGCTGATACTAAGGTGATCTAAAACTATCGCCCTAGATATAAATAAAGGTAAAATATATCTTTAATAGTCTGTAGTGTATTAACTTATATTTATTGCTTAGGCGATTGTTAAAGGTATTCTGCTTTTATAATGCCGGTTGTTATGCAGTAAGTAAATAAATAAATATGAGTATGTACGAACTTGATTAGTTAAAACTTTATTTTCAGACTGTCTTCAATCTTACTGAGTCGGAAACAATTTTTACTGTGACGCAGACTTATACTCATACACCGAAGTGTTCTGGAACTATCGTTTTAACATTGAATAAAGGTTAATACGCTACAGGCTATTAACATTCCACGTAAAAACAAAAACAGGTCATGCAAATGACAATCACATTGAAATTGTCGTCAGTACTCGTCAAAATCATTACTTTTATCGTATTTCTGTATAAACTAGCCAAATATGTTGAATATTTTAGGTCGTAGTCATTAGAAACTTGCCAACCCACATAGTTCTCAGCCATATATTATAGCTGCCTCAAGTTAGAGAATTTAGAGCATTACCTACTGAAATTCAGTAATGCTTATTTACGAGAAGGACTTGTGAGGTTTCTGGCGTGTCATCCAGTTAAAGTTTCTTACACCCCTAATACGACTAATTGTAAATAATATTATTATTTATTTATTTATTTAACAATTTATGTACACACAAGAATGGTTAAAAGGACAAACACAATATAAACAACAACAAGCACAAAGGCACTGCTTATTTCTTAAAGAAATTTCTTCCAGCAGACCCGCGAGAAGAGATCGTTATATCTATGAAAAAAAAAAAGAAATAAAATGTGTGATAGAAATAAACAAAAGGATAGGTTATACACGCATACATACTATATTATATTATACTAAATAAATCATACATACATAACAATAAATAATATATATATATACATAAATATATACATAAAATAATTATAATTATGATATTAAAACATGTCATAAAGAGTTATCAGGCAGAGGACAGATAATGTTCTTTAACTCTCTTTTTAAATATATTCAAAGTGGGACAGCCTCTAATATCAGCAGGAAGTAATTACTATGGATACATATTTCTTTGGACGAGTTCCACGATCTCATGACTCAATATTTTCAAATTAAGTAAAGACTTAACATTTTGGGTAAACCTGACATTATAATGACAGTAAAACAATCCAAATCTAAGAATATAATAGTAGTTACTTGCAAACATTATATTACCGATCAAAAAACTGTCTTTTATTTATGCAAGAATTCTTTATTGCTTCGGGAAGATTGTGATATTTCTTGCCATTATTAAATTAACCGGGTTTTCGTGAAATTCTTAGAATTTTCGTGAAAATACATTTTATCCAATCATACTACGGTATTATGTACTTATGTTCATGGCATTAAAAACTATTAGTTTTAGCATATTGTGTAGAAATTTTTGGCTTAATTTCGTTATGTCCACGAATCGGATGTGATAATCCAAGAAGTAGAGAGTCTCGCGTATGTAATGTCCGTTTATTTGAATGTCAAACAAACACTATCACAGACGAGTTACGCTGGTCATCTAGACGCAATCTCTTATTACATAAAATAGAAATTATTTGACGTTTAAACCTTTACGCTAGTTAATAATGGATTTTTATATACATTTTCTGTGCCAGCATCTAATTAAGGGTGATTGATCAACATTTAAAAGACATTTTTGATTAAGATGGTTTTAATTTGAGTTTAACAACTTTACACGTTTACTTTTTTTTTATTATAGTGATGTGAAATGGATTCCAAGAAGTTATAAATATGTTCTGATTATGGCTTTGTTAAGTCAATATGACCATGAAGATTCTTTAATACGAGTTGTAATATTTATATACAATTTCATGATTAAAGTAAAAATATGTACATACTTCATTATTTTATTACGTGACTTCTAAGATCTCGAAAACTAAAAATATCGATTTTTATTTTGGTAGTACTGAAAAATATAATTTATTAAAACAACGTATTTTGAAGAGTTATCAATTTGTAGCACAGATCATAGACTTGCGTAAAATAAAACCTTATCTGACCTTTGCGTAGAAGATCAGATAAGGTAGTATTTACACTAGTACTCGTGGTTTCGTCAGTATCGTGGTACTTCATAAAAAACCGCAGACAATGTTCACTATGCAATTATTCACGTGCACTACATCTAGGAACATGACAATGTAAAATATGAGGGTACTTATCTATTTTAGGAAATGATACCACACGTTCCAATTTAATTACCATATTTAAATTAAAACTTTATTATATTATGTGCGTTGCGTTGTTTTGATACAGTAAATTAATAATACGCACGTGTCTTGAATAAAGCAGAGATGTTAATGAAAAAGTAATAAAAAAATATATTTTTAAATTTACAAACTAAAGTTACGATGTCTCGTCTATGATATTTACTACGCAGAAACTTGTTTTACTGTCAATATTATTATTAGATCTTTTTTGTCGCCAAGTGCTTATTCATATATTTTCCATAAAAGACTGTTGGAGATCATTGAAACACTAGATCGTTTTATATTGCCCCTACATCAGAGCTTGTAGTCAAAATATCTGTCAATTGTTGTCATTGTTTGCAGCAAACAAAATTATAATATATTGAAACGTCATTTGGCCAAACCTGGACTCTACTGGATAAATTCACTTGAGTTTACCTTCGCACAATAAACTATATTTTTTAAGCGTTTCCATAGCGGCGCAGTTAAAAAATTCTAAACAAAAAGAATAATGCGAAATGTCTATTTTAATGTTAAACTTTTCATACCATGCATATTCTTCTTTATTTACCTACATAAACGCTGTCTGTTTTTAACTGTTCAAATACGTAGTTAAAACAGAAACTCATAATGTATGTTACTTTGCATCTTTTGTATTCGATCTCTGTATATTTCACAATGACGTCATCCGGTTAAACGTAATATCGGGTGATTCCACTCACACACAAGAACCTAAGTTTAAAATGAATATGTTCAATGAACTTCAAATGTAAGAGGAACTGAAGTGAAGTTGATTTATAATGACGGGTAAAACAAACATGTAAACTAGGTAGAGACGTGTTTTGTATGCTTGAGAACTTTCATAGCATTTTCTTTGTTTCTACGAAGTATTTTCGCACGATCTTAAATTCTGAATACCTATCCACTGTACCAACTAGCGGAGGAATACGTTTTTGTTTCATCTAATTGAATGTTCTCACGAAAGATGAACATGATTTAGTTAGCTTCAATTTCTAATTTTGAATGTGCTTTTACTGAAACGTATGTAGTATAAAATCATACTGCCATTTTTTGATGTAATATGTCTCATACATCAAACAGGATGTCGACGCAAATCATTAAATTTTGACTAGATCAGACTAGATCTTACTTATTTTAACACAATACAAAAGAACCAAATGTTTATTTTGTTGAATAGTTTTTTCTGCGTGAAGATTAAATGTAAGATTAATTCCAATATTAACCCACGGCTTTGATCTTTGTTTCATATTTGTAATCAATGACGTTGTATGGACCTCTCCTGTATACAATCTCTTAGGGCCTCTCCTATTCCATTGGAGGGAATTCACACAAGTGTTTGCATTTTTCTTTCAAACCATTCGAAGCAATTTTACTTCTAAGTATGAGATGGTGAATTAATCTTTTTGTAACACTTTGAGCGTTATCTTAAGCAGTTTTATTTTTTAGCTTTGTTTAGTCTTTGTGTCAATCTTTGAATGATAATAATTATCTTCATTGACATCATGACATTTGAATCCTGAACCACAACAGTGACAACAGATTACGTATGTCGGTGTTGTCGATGGATTTCCTGAAGGTAAACATTTTTGTGAGCTAAGTAATATTTTAAATTCGCAATTTTCGTTTAGTTATTGATTATATTATTTATTTATTTATCCATTAGCACTACCAACAGTAAAATTACAAAGATACTTAATATTACCATTAGTTAGCTTAAATTATATGTAATTCTACAAATAATAGGTGTGCATAGCATTCAAATTGTAACTTTAGTTATTGAGATTACAAACTTTGACAAACATGCATATTATTATTACTACACAAATTTATAATAAACAAACGAGGCAAGACAAATAAAGAAAATATGTATATAATATAACATATACAAAATGATTTTTAAAGTTTTCGTGTACATGTTACACACATTCAGGATCGATATAATTGTACAAGGAGGTGCCTGAAGGAAGCGAGTGTCATAGCAAATACATCTATGTATGAGGTTTCTACCCTTTCATTGTATAGGCGAGCCATGCGCGCTAAAGGGCTATTAAAGCTAGTGTTGATCGTGCAGGTGAACAAGTCAAAGGTACGCGGATATCTGAAAGAAAGAAAGAAAGAAAGAAAGAAAAATCATTTATTCTGGCATAATTGCCTTTAAAACTTTAAAAATTATAACAAAATAAAAACATTATTTAATATGCCGGAAATGGTACGCATCTCAGCACAATACTGCAGCGCTAAAAGCACCGCAGCGCTGATAATTCTGATGCGCCCAGTGAGTGAGGATCAGTGTGACAACAGAAAAAAAAAAATACATAATAATATTATAATATTTTGTGTCACAAACAAAATATACCCTTAAACTACTAAATCAGATTTCATAAATAAAAAACAACTAAATTACATAAATAAGAAACTAATACACCTATATAATAATAGAGCATTACATAAATAATAGTACTTATTTTTTTTTTTTTTTTTTTTCTCTTAACATGCTGGTTGTATTATCGATTGTATATGTAACATTACATAACATAACATCATGCCTATAATATAAGCCCTAGAAGGGCAGAGGTGTATAACATTCACACTTCACCGGTTTATAGGACCCATGTGATAGGTGGTGACCCTATCGCCATCCATTTTATATCTCTTTTTTTTTACAAAAACTTTCATGTATTTTACCAAAATACTTTTGAGTGCTAACTTCGATATAACAATCGACACATAAACAACAGGCGAGTGCAAAAGGGAAATCGTAAAACACCTAATAACACAATATAATAGAATGATTAAAGAAATGTAGTGCAAATTCATGTCACTGTGAAAGTCAAATTTTTATATTATTTATTTCCTCCATTTAGTCATCGAATTATTTGGATCATTCCAGTGATTACTTAAATTTATTTCACACAATTCGTAAACAACATTTTTTTATTGCGTGTTTATTTATTAATTTTAAAACCAGTAATTTTTAAACACGATCTACATACTTAATGATTTCCTTTTGGAGAAACATTTGTACCCACAGCCATAATCTGGTACCGTTCAAGTTTTTTGAATTTTGAAATGGAGTGATTTCTACATCGTAATACAAATAAACTAGACTTTTAACTTGTGTCACAGAATTAAATCGAAGTTTAGCCAATCGAATAATATCGAAATTCGAACTTGACTCGATTCGGGCAAACTGTAGGAGATTGAATTATTCGAGTTATTAGCACCATCCGCTGTTATAAGATCATCTTGTAAGATGAACTAAGTAAATGACGTAATATGCTATTTTCAGGCGTGTACAATAGCTACTTGAACCAGTTATTTAATGAAGATTTGCAGCATTTGTGAACGAACCCAATACCTTATACCTTCTTTACCTCATTATATACTTCATCGTGTATTATTCCATTTGTGTCAGCAAACCTACACTATACGTAATAGTATGTTGATAGGGTTGACTTTGTCAAACCATCCTTTAGATAATATCTATGGTCATGTGATATTGCAGCATCATTTGCCAAATAACTGTTAATAAATAAATAAATATATCACAACACACAACGCCATCTAGTCCCAAACTAAACAGAGCTTGTACTATGGGAACTAGAATTACTAATACATATATAATTCTCTTTTGTAAATAGATACTTATTATACATAGAAACTCCCAGATTAAGACAAACCCCCATGTTCATGCACACAAAGAATAATCTTAATCGGTAATCGAACTTTTCATGACATCCATGTTTGAGGTAATATACGATTGTAGATGGAATTCTGTCATGATAGAAGCCAGCCAGTAGTCCTTTTCTTTTCCCTCGTGAATGCCTCAGTATGATTACGTGAAGCATGACAGCATACCTAGTGCAAGCCCCTCGACACTGTCATTTCTGAGGAATAATGAAGGCACCTAACCTGTAATTACGGAGTTATAATTAAAGTCGTCATACAGAATTTACCATCAGCTGTGTGAGTGTGACCGCGTAGGAAAATACAGTGAACCTTACTTGTAAATAATTAAGTTAAGAAATAATAAAAACGCTTTGTAATGTCTTTGCCCTCTAATGGTGCCTGGTACCGTGGGCGAATTTGATATTTATCTAGCTGAAGTGTATGACACCCTTATTTCATCTGTTGTTTAGGTACCATGAGATGTTGACTGCCAGATGCAAATATCTAAATAGATTCAGAAAATATACAAAAAGCCCTATAAGAACCTATAAAATTTAAGGGGTTGCCCTCGATTTTTTTGGGATTCCTTCATCAGGCCCTGATTTGGTGGATATTGGCCCATCTCGGAATTCTCTTGTTGAATGTTTGTCGAGTCATTTTTCTCTCGGTCAAATGATAGAAAAATCACTGGACAAACATTAAAAAATATATACGCGTCAAACATAGAACCTCTCCTTTTTGGAAGTCGGTTAAAAATTAAATAATTACCGCGTGTGCATGCAAGCGTTCAATATATAATTACTTAACTAATTTAACTACTTTACTCATATCTTACATAGCTTTATACAGTTTGAGATTATTCAATCGGCACAAAACGTTAGTGATGCCCTTCAAAATTGTTAGAAGAGTTACTATTGATTTCATTAGTATCGATTTCACGTGTAGGTTAAAGGTCAAATAGTCGTAATTGGCGTAATTGTGGCTTGTCTCTTTTTTTTCTTCGATCAATTGCACGAGCAATCGTTTTTGATCTTATACAAATAACATATATGTATAAGAAAAAAATAACCCGAAGGGTCTTTAAAATAGCAGTAAAACCATAGCATATTATTTAGAATTTTGCCTGTCTGTCTGTCAGTTCGTACGCGCATCACACAAAAACTAATGCATGGAATTGGATGCGGTTTTCACAGTAGTGTAGCTCAGAGGTCTAACTTGGAAACTGGTCCAAACTTATTTATAAACAAAAAAGAATATGCCCGGCATTCGGCTTCATGTTCATCACGTAAATGAACATTAAGATAGATTTTTGGTATATCATGCCCCAAGGGGGTGGGGGTTGTTAGATTATATGGGAAGTTACTACATTTTAAAGGAAATTCCTCGAAATTCAACATAAATTATGCGTCATCTTCTCAAAGGTGAAACAACAGCAGAATCTTTAAAAGCTTAATCTCCTGTGTAAATATTAATATATATATATATTATATTTTATTTTAATGTATGTATTAGTATATTTGTTACCATATTTATGTATTCGAATTGTTGATATGATATTACTCCATGTATGTATTCACATATTCAGCACATAATTTTATTTATAACACATTTTTTTATCTCTTTACTTTCTTATGCACCTACCTTTGTTCTCTCTGCATCACCTTAAGGTTGACTGGTAGAAAATGCCTAAGGCATTAAGTCCGCCGTTGTACTATAATTTAAGTGCAAGAAGTTTTAAAATAAATACATAAATTAACAAAGAGATGTTGTTGGATATTCAAATCCCAAGGGGGTAAATTTGGGGTTGAAAGTGTATGAGAGAAGTTCCTCAATTTAGTAGGAAATAGCATGGCAATTTCAAATTCCACGCGGCCTTAGTCGCGGGCAAAGCCTAGTTATAATAAATTATTGTAGTATGATTATTTATTAAGTAAGGTAGGCAACTAGGCATTTATTCTCTTAGCCGTCAAAGCTCCTTAGATGGCAATGGTTTAGTCGTATCACCGCCACTTCGACCTTTTGGTGAGTAGGCATTTACTTTTCCGGGATTGTAAATAGCTCTTGTATTAATTATTTTATTATTATTAATAAGTTCGTTGAAATGAATTCATGCAATTAACAATAGGAATTGTTTTAAGCTTGTTGTTAAATTAATTATTATCTGCATTACTTCACAAGGAGCATATTTGTCTACATTCTCTTTTCTGTCGTTTATATCATGAATTTATGTTAATTCATATTTTATCTTCTGTATGTAGGTCTGAAAAGAACATTACTATCGAGATGTATATACTCAAAGATAACTATATATTTTTTTATTATCATAACCAACCCTCTTATCGGGTTTAATAGATCCGAATCATTTATCATGTTCCGATGTTCAGTTTATGAGCAAATCCATGATAAAATTATTTACTACTGATATTTGCTGCATGTGGTGAATAGTGAACTAGCTTGAAAGTGATTAAAATTTACAATACTTAGTTCTTGACTTGGCTTTATCACGCAAATACGAATCATCCAACTATTAGAAATTTTACATTGTAGTTTACGAACTGTGAAATGGATTAACAAAGCAAGTTCGCCGCTTTGAGCAATGCGTTGTTTAGAATAGGTATTGTGCAATAGGAAAATGAATTGTTATTATTTTTGTAAGTGTAGGTCAGATCTTCTTATAAATATCTCCTCGAACAATAGCGAGATGTAAGATAAATAATTTAACAATATGGTAAATCCTAAAGTTAAAACTGACATTACAGTAAGGTCTATAGCCAATGACATTTATATTATATCAATGTCTATCCTTACTAATATTATAAAGGCGAAAGTTTGTAAGTATGGATGTATGGATGTATGGATGTTTGTTACTCTTTCACGCCAAAACTACCGGGTCGATTTCGATGAAATTTTGCACACATGTAGCTTATAGTCTGGATTAACATATAGGCTACTTTTAATTGACATACCACGCGGGCGGAGCCGCGGGCGGAATCTAGTTAGCGTATAAATTCGCCGCTATACTCTGTCCACTCCTTTATTTTCTTTTTGACAGATCACGCCTATGAATTGCCGTTTTTTTTGTCAGATTAATGTACTACAATAATAACGTACTTTATTGACAAGCGACACTTTTTAGGGAAGTTCACTGTTTGTAACAAACAACCACAGACCATAAATCAAATCGTGAAATGAAATAAATCGATCATTATGAAAAGGAATAATTTGACTTTTTTTTGTGTATTGTCTGTATTTTTATAAAAAAAGAATATAATAATAGTATCATGATTACATGAATAATTATTTGCAAGAAATTAAGTCGAAATCTTGGAATTAAAAATGAATTAAATAAATTAAAAATTGACATTATTATTATATTATTATTTTGTATATTTATTTCATCTAATAAAAAGTACTAATAAACGAATAATTAATAATGAACTAAAACCATTTCGATGTAATAATCGATTGAAAGTTCTTCTTAGACAACATCGATTATGATTTTAAATCGAATCAGTAACGTGTGAAGGCATCCCTAAATGTAATCTGTCAAAAAGAAAATAAAGGAATGGACAGAGTATAGGGATGATAGTGTAGCGTGAGCGTGAGGTCTCCAAAATGTCAAATGTCACTGTCTGCGGGTCGGCTAGGCGGTCATTGAGTTTTTACGTATCTAATTTGTCTATAGAGGCCAAATAGACGCACAGTTCTTTAAGGCGTTTTGAAGACTAACTTTTTGCGAGCGACAGAGAACGCACTTGTGCATTAGGGACGTATGAGAGCAAAAGAGACGGACATACTAATGTCTCCATTTGAAATTGGAACAAATAATCCGTATCCCTTAAATTTTTTGTTTCAATTTTTTGTCTTCATAACGCCCTAAAGAACTGCCTCTATAAAAACGTATAAACTCAAGTGCGCCTGTAATAACAAACTTTGACACGACCTTACTCTACAGTGGCGCCACCTAGTAACACAAAAAACGATAGCCCTCATTGCAAATAACTTATCTGAGAAATATCAACAGGTAATATTAAATTACGAAACTATAGTTGAGTGATAAATAACATATATTTCTTGATTTACATTAATCCTAGAACTAAAAAAAAATGGCTGGATAAACATAAAAAAAAAATATACGGGTCGAACATTGAACCTCTTCTTTTTTGCCTTGAACCTTGATCTTTAAATCTCAATAGAACATACAGAAAATAGGGGTTCTTTTTTAAAAAAAAAGCTTACCAGTAATTTTGCTGATACAAATTACTATTGTTGTTAACCCCTCCAGCTAAGCTTAATTCGTTTGTGTTAGGAGGAAAGTCACGTCCTTGGTGCAATGGCCAGGATTCGAACCCACGACCTCTCGATCGTAAGACCGATGCCTTATCCATTGCGCCACGGCCGCTTCAATTTATGAAATACCAAGGCAAGCTGTGGATGGCGATAATCCAAGAGAGAGAAATTCGACCAAAAAAGATGTATGGTTAATGGGGCAAAAAGGTTAGAGAAGGGAAACACTGTAATACAGAAATACTGGCATTGAACGCACATAATATATATGCCAATATGCATAACGAAGATATGTATAATGTATGAGGCATGTAATCAATCGGTTTGATCGCCGTGAATAGATCGTACGACGATACTTATGTACATATTTAACACACCTAGGAAAACCTATATCTTATCTACAATTTTATTTAACGTTGACTCAAACAGTTACCTACAAGCGATAAGGTTTGCAAAATGAACCTATACAGATAAGAGCAGGTTATTACTGAACTATAATCACTGATTCTAACCAACTTAAAGATTTAATAACATCAAATGATGTTGTGTTATCGTTATCAATTATTTTGATGCGGTTATTGCGATTGCAATAACAATATTCATTACTAACATAATGTGCGTGCAATATTAACGATTTTCAAGAAAGAAAGATAAAATGTTAATTTATTATACAGGTTACGTGTCAGATGAAATAGTAGGTGATTCAATATATCAATGAGGCGCTCGAACTTTGATATTCTGTGGGTCATAACCATAGAGATAGGAGCAAGGTTATTTTTTTCAACTTCATCTTCACTCTGGTCAAGTAACTGATTACTAAGTAAGAGATTAGAAAAAAACATAGACGACACATTATTTGACATATAAATCATTCTCATCAAGTAGATCTATATAGGTAGCCAGTTTAGTCGAGTGTAATGCACCTGATTATACTCTTCGAATTGCACAAAATATGATTTAATTTACCATACTTAATAAAGCGAAAATATTCTACGATTTATTTATATATGATCGGTTGATTTATCGCTGAATTATTTTAAGTTAATTCCCTTCGTATTTCGCGGCGGAATTTTATGACGCTTACTTTAATTTATTTATTTTAAATGTATTAAAACCTCAGTAAAGAAAAGAAGAAAATAGCAACGAAATTACATCAATTGTAAACAACAACAAACAAAAACAAAATGTTTCGTTTTGGATCATTGGTGTAACGTTTGCACAGAAAAAGGAAAACGGCTGAAATGCTGTTTGTATTGTGAAAACCTTATTCCCTGGTTAAGCAATATGTGCAGTGTGCACTAGTGCACTACGAGCGGAGCTGCTACTAATATTGCTATTTTTTATTGTACTCTTTAAGACCGACTGCATTTATGTTCTCATCCCACTAACATAATACTCGTGATTAGAATACTCTGAAGAAATAATATTTTATGTAGATACCTCTCTCTTACTTACGTGCTCGATCATCTTGACAGGGCAAAAAATCTAGTAACATTACAATAGTATTAACGTCATGTTCATGAGGTTAAGAGTCCATGCGTCGTATTAAAAGAATTACCTAGATCCAGCACAAGATCGACATCAGCCTGTGAAACCGTGAGCTAATTCGAAAATTATTTCCATAGTCTAGTCTTGTGAAGTAGACTAATGAGTAGTCGTGCTTGCCAGAGGAACCAGGTTAGTGGAAGGCGTCTCCTCATTCTGGTGTCAAAGATTCTCGGTATTGCGGTGCTCATTCGTGACTTTGCGCTCCAATAACATGTTGGCAGGCGTTTTTGCACTCGATTGTATGATCAATGATGTTGTCAAGTCATCGACCTCTCTTTCACGAAACGTTTATTGCGATTTTTTACAAGAATTACGGTTTTTGATACTTGCAAATATATTGTTTGGCATTTTGGAGTCTAAGTTAAAGTTAATTGGAAGTCAAAATTAGTTTTAAATACGTTTATATTGTTATGTTTTTTTTTGTTTTGATCTCGTTCTGAATTTCAATGATGTAATTTTGAGCTTAGAGTAGAATATACAGCATTATAATCTAATCTGGCACAAGTAAATCAACAATTTTTAAATAGCCAGAATCTCATAGTAATTACTTGTAAAATGGCGGCTCATAACGTACCATATGACCTTACTGACGGAGGAAACAATTCATTGCAACGTATGTTAGTACACGTGTCCCCGGTACATGCACTATACCGAAAGCACCACGCGTGACCGTCCTCTGAACCGTGGTGAGCAGACAATGGGGCACACAGCCCCAGCTGTGGTTTTGACTTTTTAGTTAGACCAAGCCGGTATTGCAAACCAATTAGTACTATAAATCATTCAACGCTAAATTCAATCATAATTGGATGAGGCCTTCTAATAAGCTGGAGCATAATCCGCATTTCAGTGGTTTTTCGTCCTTCTATAAGTGATAGGTATTCAAGCTGAACACTAGGCATTAAGCGTAGTGTACCTACTTATAGCACTATTTAAAAAAAAAATAGATTTACAAAATCTGTTAAAATATTTATAAATTAATCATTTACCGTTTGTTCCTTTTCAGATCCCTGTCGATAAGAATGGCAAGTTAAGAACATTAGAACTGCGAGGCGTTTACTCTGCCTCAAAACTCAAGAACTTAGATAACACCAGCTCCTTCAATTTAGCAAGATCTGTAGACCTTGCAGAAAAATCCCAAAACATAGATACAAAAACTAAAAATGATGTCAAAGAAGGAGTCTTTAGTAAAACATATGCATCATTAATACCTAAAATGAGTTTAAACCTAGAGAAGGTAATCGAACAAAATCCGAGAATACTTGATCTACGCGAAAAATTGAACCAAATAACGAAAAAACAAGACTGCAATGTTGATAAAAAGACAAAAGGACTACTTAACGGTATAACACAGCATCTTGTTGACAAGAAAGATGAGGATGAATCTGGACCCTATAGTTTATTGTTCGATTTACATGACCCATCTACATCATACAATGAGAGTTCAGCAGTGAAGTTATGGAATAGGCCAAAATCAGAAATAATCGGTGATCCTAATGCATTGAAGTTTAAGAAAAACCTTGTTTCAGCTAACAAAAGTGCTGATAGATTACCCAACGTATTAAATTTCGATGAAAAGCCTATGAAAGAATTTGAATATTCCTGTGAAAACGAATTTAATTTTCCAACAAAGAAAAATTTTAGTACACATTCCAGATCAGATTTATGTCTACAGTTAAAATCGCATAATGTTCACACGAAGTTGTTTGAATCCAATTTAAGCCCGAATGACAATTCTTTGAGCAGGACTAACGAAGAGAATTCGCTGGACGATAGCTTAGGTATTTTGACGCCAGATCAAATGGATGACATATGCTATTTGGAAAATGCATTTTCTCCAACAGTGGAGGGACTACCAATTTTTTGTGATACTAACGAAAGTAAAGTATCACCGGACAATGGTGATACCCCGTCAACTGATAAGACTGAAAGTAGTTCTGCGGCATCGACAATACAGAACGATGGGTTTGATAGCATAGGCATAGATAGCAAAAGAAGCACATTTGAAGGCCAGCTGGCACCTATTGTGAGCATTGAAACAATACTCACGAATGAGGAACACGATTCACTAAATACGTTTGATTCTCCAGCACATAAATGTAGTGAAACGTTTGATTCCCCGGCTCATAAATATAGTGAAACATTTGATTCTCCGGCTCATAAATGTAGTGAACCATTGTGTACTGATGAGCCCTTGTCAAATGCAACACGGACCCTTGACTCTATGTCTTTGCAAGAAAACACAATCGGCAAGGACGATTTATCGTCGAATTTGATAGATGAGGAGTTTATGCCATCTATTCACAGCAGTATTTTGGAACCTGTAAGCTCTATTGCCGATAACGTTGTTAATTTAGAAATAGCATTGGATTGTAAGCATGCAAATATAATAATCACAAATAGGATAGAACAAACTCCTTCACCAGAAGATTTGCCGTTAGACAGCTCAGAAATACATGGGGAGATAAGTACTTATTCTCAATTTTCTGCATCAACGTTACATGATTCTCAGACTTACTCAGATGGTAAAAGTGATTATCCAAAGTCTATGGAAACATCGAAAGTATCTAACAGTTTTATCACAAGTATCACAAGTATTACTAGTTTAGATGGTTATCAGGGGGATGGTGAAATGTCCAGACCGGTGAGCAGAGGTGCAGATCATTCTATTGAACATCGTGAAGATGCAATTGAAATGGACTGGCAGAATGTCCCCGTCACTAGAAGAGCAGATCCAATGACGGATTCTGACTTCTTCACTGAAAGTGATGCAGATGGTTTAGATGATCATATGCAAAGGGGAGACAGAAGGGCGCAAGTTATTGATGGTGCCCTTTATGGTGGTAAAAAAGTGAATGGTAACCCTCCCCTTATTGTGAATAGGAACGAAGACTCTTGCATGGAATCAAGTGGTGTGTACACTGATTTTGAAAATCATAGAACATCACCTGTGTTTTTGAATGTGATCGACGATATGTCTCCCGATGGTTCGACGCCTTCCACTCGCTCAGAGTGCAGTCAAAAGAATGCTAGCACAGGAAATTTGAATGCCTATTTTTCTCCACTGCAAGAACCTCTTGAGGAGCAAAAGTCTGATACGTCACATGTGGTCGACGATGATGAGACACCCAAAAATACTAGTAAAAGGAATTCCCTGAACAGCGTCAAAGATATGAAATGTACAGAGAAAAACAAAGAGGAGAAGAGAAGTTTTACTTTGAAAAAGTACAAAATGCCTAAGCGGGATGTGCCAAGCAAATTAAAAAGTATGTTGGCAAACAGAAAGACTGATGCTGATAATAGTGTACAAAGTAGTCCAAAAACAGTAAAGAAAACCGATAGGAGGGAAAACCTGGCGAAAAAGAACTCGATAGATACAAAGAATGATTACAAGATGAAGTCGTTCAAGGATATTAAATCTAAGGTGGACTGCTCTTTTTCCTTACAACGATCTCAAACTTCCTGTAGTGTCAGCAGAATGTTGAGTTCGAAATCTACGAACACCAATGTTAAGCCTAAGAGGTAAGCGTTTGTTTATAATTACTAGATTCATTAGTATTCAGTGCATGTGTACTGATTCGGTACATAGTTAAAATTCAGCCTAAAAACTAAGTACCTAGCTGTTTTTGTGAAAAATTTCCATTACAATACATGCTATTGTGATGGAAATCTTTAGAAATCAAAGCACTACCATAATTGTGTCTTATCATTAGTGTACCTATGAAGGCTCAGTTTCTCATTTGTATTTCGCTATAGTTTACGAGGTATACATAAATCATTAGTAAAACGTGATCGGTATTTATGTGGACAGAGTTCAACGTTGCCAGTCACTATAAAATATGTACTGCTTTGAAATAGAGGTTAGCAGTACGCATTACCGTCGTAACATTATTGTTAATATAAACAAATCCCTACTAAAAGTTAACTGTCCTTATAAAATTTTGACGCTCACATATAGTGCAATATTTTTATTCAGTTTGCTAACTTTCAAAGATCATTATCTATAGTTCGAGGATATTATTGATCCGAACAGTAATAACTATATTAATTTGGTTTTAATTACTATTGCAATCAGCTGCACGTTTTTGTGGTTAATAAGGTCGAGCAGCATGTTTCTTATATAGTAAAATTAACGGTAGATTTTTAAACCACAATATATTATGAGATATTATTATGTTAGTATGTTTTTAAAGGACGTGTGTTTAGCAAATGCGAATTGTACTTATTAGAGTAAAGCTTCTTTGGTGTGGTTCAGCTCGAGGCAGGAAGCACCATCTCACCTTTTACCTTCTACCAAGTATAAGTGTTTTACTACTCTGTTCTGTTTTTGTCCTGAGATTAGGACCTGAAATTATTTGCACATAAGGTATTATATGTTTTGTGATCTCCATAGGCTATTACTATTTATATACGCCATACAAGAAAAGCAGGTGACGGAAAATGCTCATTTCTTTTTGTTTACTTTTGTAATTTTATTGATGTTTTTTGTGTTGTAGTCGACACATGCGTATGCGCATTGAGCTCGGCTCGGCCGCCGGCAGCGGTAAGAGCAGTCTGCACAGTTCGCAGAGCGACATCAGCGCCAGCAGCACTCCTCTTGGAAAGCACCCCACCAGCCGCTTCCCTCTGCTACGTAAGTACTTATAATTATGTTGTATCGTATTTCAAACGAATAACTTCAATATATTATAATTTAATTTTGCGGCATACATGATGTTTTACAACTAGAACACACTAGCGATGCAGCGGGTAATAAGTGAACTAATTTAAGTTGTTTTTGGAATTTCGATAACAGTTTGGCTAATTGAGGTAAGTCGATATCGCTAAAATGGATTTTCTCATTCATGTAAAGCACAGTTACAATATAAATACAGAATTTAGAAGAATTTATTTGTCCGAAAATTATTTTAAACTTTCGTTTAATTCGCATACTTTAGTAAATTTTATCTCAGTATCTGCGTTGATTCTTAGCACATTCATTGATGTGGTTAGAAAAACAGAATGTGCGGCCATTATATGTAATTACAGCTGTGATTGTGACGTTTATTTTTAGATTCCAATGTCCAACCATAGACCATGTTTAACCTTGATTTGCTATAACAGCGTAGAAAAATAGCCATAACTTGAGTAGCCGAATACGTGCCCATTCCTATAATTCCTAATAGTAAGAAGGATGTGGAGTGTCATTTTCTCGATATCAATGAAAATGTTAATGTCAATGTGTTATCATTGTTTATCGGCATTCAGCGTTGAAGATCACGAAGATTTAAGCGTAGACAAATAAGTATAAGACTACGCATATTAGTTAAAGGTGTGTGAATAATGGCTATATTTCTACGGGTAAAAAATATGCCATTATGCCAACTTCAATTTTTCAAATCGCCGGATTCTATGCCAAGAGTCGGTAGATCCCAAATCCCTTTACCTGATGAGTTTTTTTTATAGTTCTTCAAGCAACCTTTTAAGTGTCAAGTGTTTATGTTAAAGTACTTATCATATCATACTATTTACATAACGTTTTCTCGTTTCAATCATTAACAGTCACCAATTAAATGCGAAAGTCTGCAGTCTGTCCAATAATATGGTTATGAAAAGTTAACGTTTAGCTTAATATTCAAGTAAATAATACGTTTTGACAGCCAAAAGTCTACCAAGTCGCTAATTGGCAACACATATGACAACCAAATACAGAAATATTGGTATTGCTCATAGACTTTATTCAGGCGCACGACCAGAGTGGTATTTTTAATTAAAGACAATTCAGTTGATTTTAGTATCACATCAGCCCAAACAACGCGTTTACGAATAAGCAAAGACGATAATTGATCAGTTATCGAGCGGGATGAAAAATGATTAAATTACTAAAATGGCTATTAAAAAATAGGGGTTAATGCATCGATATACTTAAAATGATAAAAGGGTAAACATTTAGGTTTGTGTATGTGTGTACATGTATTTTTTAATGTCACATTATAAAAAAAATAAAAAAAAAAATGTTGTCCAAAAATTTAAAAAAAATGTTAAGGGTGAACAACCCTTATCACTTAAAAATAGATAGTAGCCGATTCTCAGACCTACTGAATATGCATATAAAATTTGGTAAAAATCAGTAAAGCCGTTTCGGAGGAATAAGGTAACTAACATTGTGACACGAGAATTTTATATATATTAAGATAATACTATAGTTTTAATTGTAATGGATATATATATTAGATTACCAATGGATTTCCATAGGTAAATAAATTAACATTCGATATCTGTTATAATGAAACCTATTGTTCGTCGTTAGCCAAGTTTTCTTTGTTTTTCCTAACGTATGTCAGAATTGTTTACACATTAGATCATAGCTTTATAGCAACGTGATAAGAACGCAATAGAAGATATTTTGACATAGCACTCTACTCCAAGGCTACCTAGCTTGTACATGTGATTGGATGACGTACATGTGTGGTTTATACCATTCATGTACGTGTTGATTTAATGAATTTATTGGAGTGTATTTGGTTCTCACGGGTGTTTTGATTTATACTACTCCTAGAATTACATATTATTATAATACTTATATTTCTATTATTATTATAAAGCTGAAGTTAGAAGAAGTTTGTTTGGTTGAGCTCGTTAATCTCAGGATTTACTGGTTCAGATTGAATAAATATTTTAATGTTGTATACGCTCATGTATCGAGGAAGGTTTTAAGCTATATAACATTTCCCTACAACCCGAGCCAAAGCAGTAATGTTAAACACGTTTGATAACATTCAATCATTCAAATCTAAGCTTAAGAAATATATGTTGTACCTACACTGTAATGTAACTTTTAATGTTCTGTAACTCCAGAGATAATGCTACTGCATTAGTACTTTATACTAACTTTGTATCTCATTTTAAGTGGACTGATGTTCTTGAGAAATAAATATCTTTAAACCGAACACAGGCAAACCGCAGGGAACAATTATTTAGATTAGGATTAGGTATTTAGATAAGATTCTTGATCTATTAAGATACTAATACCAGCATAACCTATGATCTGACAGCAAAATAATGTCTGTTATTACTTAGGTCTATATATCTACATCTGTTAGCAGGGACTGTTTTTGGTACATGATGATAGAAGTTATAAAGATAATTATATTTAAACGACTATAGACTTAATTAACACTAGGATCACAGTCGTCGTGAGATAGTGGTTCAATTAATTTAATGTAAAATGTAGAAGTGACACAAATTAAATTGACAAAAGCTTTGGATTAAACTATAAAATATGAACTGTGAACAGTTAATGTGCTTTAATGATTAATATACGTTAGTAGTTCACTGGGAGTATTTTCACTAATCGTGATAAAGGTCTGCTGAAAATTACCATTATATAGTAATTCGCTATAGTAATTCGTAAAAAATGGCTATCCTCACTACTTATTGAATATAAGTAGTGAGGATAGCCATTTTTTTCAATTTACATACTTCATGTTATAATGACTATGATGAGCATATTCAATCGTAGCAATTCCTTAGCAGTTCTGAAAAAACTACCTTTGACCTTACCAGACCACCATTTTTGCTTGAATTTTTTTAAGGTTGGAGAATTTTTTTTTCACGTCATTTTTTTTTGTTTTAATATTATAATTTGGTATCGCAATTCATCTAGTATTGTGGATAAAGCCAAAATTTAAACATTTCCTATGTGATCTTCGAAATGTCGGGGCACATTTGCTTTCTAGAGTCCGTGAGGATTCTAGGTTCTAGTTGTAGATTAGCTTCATTACTTTTTCATTGATATTTTGCTATCCCATATTGTATTTTGATAGCTTTTATGAGATTTCTATTAAAATCTCTACTTTTTCAAAAATATAATGGACTATGACAAAGCATTTTTTTAAATTTGTTATTATTGTGAGACAAAACTTAAAGTATTTTGACTCTATTGTCTTTATTTTTTTTCCTAATTGAAAAGTAGACGCTTGTTAACCTATTTGGGAAAATACATTAAAGCATTGCATAGACAAACATAACCACTCTGAGTTCATGGCAAAATATTGTCCTCGTTGGTAAGGCCCCCTAAAGAAATAACACCTCCTTAAATATTGGTGTCGGCAATTATCACTTATGCGCGTTGATGTCGTTTGCTTACGAAATCATGTTTGAGAACAAATCTTTAGTAGACCGTAGATCTAAGGTAAGCTATTTTTGTTGGTTAATATTTGCATATTTATGTTTACTTTATTGGTCTCTGTTGTGTATTTATTGGGTTTGTTAGAAATAGTGCCAACAGACATGAGAGTGCTCCATGAAGCCGAACGCAATATTGCTATAAGGTTTCTGTCGGGCGTGTGTGCTACTGGTTCTTGATTAATAAATGTACTTAGCGTTATAAGTATGAATTTTCTATGAGGAGTCTTGTATTTAATTTAACGTATAAACTTGGGTGCTAATTTAGGTCCCAGCAGCCGCGTGATACTTAAAATAGTCCTTATTACCATATTATTTCTGTTTAGCAGATAAGTTTTAAATAATTACATGATTTGATGAAAAAAATAAGTCTGTTCCACGAAATTTCATTAAGATTAGATTATCCAATATTCTAGAAATAAAGCTTTATTAAACGATCTAGATTCTAGCTCAGAGAAAATTAAAAGAGCACGAACGTTGTTTTAAACTTATTGCTCACGTAAAAGTGTAGGCGCTGGCATTTTTATTTATTTCTTAGCGATTATTCTTATAGCGAGTTTTACGATCTAATTGTTAATATAAATGCATAATATTCTAAAGATCGTTTTGTTATTACCCCATGTTCGCTTTCCATGCGTAATACAATGAGTCACTAGCATGTTGCCTGCAATGGGGAATTCCAGGATAAAGGCTTCGCCCAAACTTACCTTACATCTTGCGTTTGACGATGACGTTTATTCCATTCTATTAAGAAGAATCTGATCGAAGCTATTATTGGCATTTAATTCCTTGGCCCATAAATAAAATTTTTGGCTATAGATCTACCGAAAATCTTTAATAGTCAGATATCAGGCACGAACGTAATAACGGAGAAATCGCGGTTACAAGATTAAAATAAAAGTAAAATCCTTGCGTGTTAAAACATAGTATAGGTAATGGCAGGCGAGACGATGCAGCATCGAACGATAGCATTCTCCAGTCACCTTCAAACATGAATTGCATCGAAGTTGCATAGGACCCTAATTAAAAGTCAGCTGTAGCTGCAACACAGGAACAAATCGATGCGGAAGGTCAGCTGTACTGACGGAGGGAGCAAGCAAGTAAGCATGGCAACTGGCATTTCCTCTCCACTGGTTTAGTGAGTTCGCCAGTTGCCCGTGAGACGCGAGACGGCGCGCGCCGCTTGCCTGTCGCGTCCGTGACGTCAACTCCGCGAAAAATCAATGGATTCCCTTCTGTCACTAAGGTTACCGCATACCGCATTTTCTCAAAGAAAATGTGTCATATGCTAGTGAAGTGTTGTCGGTACTCGCACCTGGGATGCTAGTTCATTGATAAATGATAAGACTACGATGTAAAACGCTACGCGTCACGTGAACGGTTCACTTTCAAGTTTTGTTTTGTGTGGTGTCACATTTTAAGTTATTATTTTTACATTCTATTAAGTACTTATTTTGTATTGGTAATTAAATCTCTTGACGTTTCCTTTGGTCCATAAATGAGCTGTGTTTCACGCTTTTTATTCAAATTTACAAGTTAAGGTTAAGTTAAGTATTGTTTACCTATCACTCATGGATTTCAAATGATTTAAGTTCCTCCTGTTATTATGCTAAGTTTAAATGAATATGAATATAAAGAGAAATGCTGTCTTTAAAAATCAGTAGATATGTAAAATTACCTAACTGTCCTTAATTAACTTTAACTAACTTGCCGACAACTGGTTAAACAAGTTAACCCTACAACCTACAAGGCATTAATTTTAATGTAAACATTTTACATCTACATTAACATGCACGGTGACTTTTTCATTTTAAGTTAAATTTAAATAAACAGCTTATTGAACCTCTTAATAGTTCATTGCATTAAGTCTAACAGTTAGGACCAACATGCGAGGCAAGCTATAACCTACCTAGGAGATTTCCTTATTGTTGTAGAAGCAAATATTCTTAGCTACGACCTAGGCCACCAACCCAAATTTAGCCATCTTAGGAATATAACCTTATTTATACTTTTCTTGAAAGTAAATATGTTGTCCATCTCTCGGGAAAGAAGCAGCCTTATATTTCTAAACAACTTATCAAATATCAATATTGAGTGAAAAATATTGAAAATAACATCTTAATTGCAATTCGAAACTTGTTAACAAGCGTATGAAACAGCTGTCAAAACGCAAATCTAAACTAAACACCGATTGTTATTTTGCAGAGGTCTTATTAGAAATCGATTATTTAATAACGTACGCAAGTATTACATAAATCATTGTAACTCTTTCTTAGATACCAGCTAAATAATAGGCCAAATAGAAAGTACATTAACGTACACAGTTCACATGCAACGAAACACCCACTATATAATTAAAAGGTGATTTGAACAGCGTTCACAATATGTATTGTCTTTGGCACAATGCAGTTTTTTTTGTATTTTCCCTAGCAGATGAAAATGCGCATTCACGACGCTTCAATACAATACAATAACTCACAATTATTACTGTTTAGATTAATTTGATTGATTATGCTATTGATATGTAAGTTCATACGACTGCTACGGTATTTATTGCAGTTACAATGGCGTATAGGTTCCGTGAAACGTCACCAAACGAAATTAAGATAAGGACGAAACAAAAATGGCGTAGGTAACCATTATGTATTAAAATTTGGTAGATGAAGCACAATATAGAAGAAATTATAAAGTTATTATAATTTTCAAAGTATGTATCCGAACAAATAACACTTACAATGAAGCAAGCAAAAAAACGAAACTATAGTGTGATTAGAGATTCCATAGACTACAGATAGTCCGTGCTAATGACGCTCCTCGACCTACACAGCCTTATTTATCCCACTACTGCTAATTGGCCATTCCTTCCAAAGCCATCAGCCAGCTTCAGGCCTTTGCCAAGCAAGTTCGACATTTAGATATCGACTCATCTTACATCGATGTTATAAAATAGAATGTAATCGATACAGAAGTAATCTGTTTCACCTTTCACTGCTACATTGTCATGTTCTCAACTAACATTGTCGGTTAGCGATTCCACACGCAAAAAGTAATAGTATGAAAATTTTTAATTGTCAGATCTAACTTGATTCGAAAGCATGAAATTGGAGTCTGCCATGATATAGATAAATTTTATCTGTTAAGATGGTTTTGACTGATAAATAGGTATTTGTCTGAAATGTTATTGATTCCAGTATTCGTATCAGTTGATATCTTAAGAATATCTTTTCCAATGGTTTTGAAGCGTCATTATGTCACACACACACACACACACACACACACACACACACACACACACACACACACACACACACACACACACACACACACACACACACACACACACACACACACACACACACACACACACACACACACACACACACAGATTCTTTAGACGTAACAATTAAAAAGAAAAGTTTTGATTGATTCAAAAAAACTTTTATTGCCAACATCAAATAAACTTTGATAGTTGTTTGTTAGGTATTAACACTCAATTGGCCGGTCTATTGCTGTTGAATTTTCATTGATAGCTTGCATTTAATGGCACTGCCATTGTGTCGTTGTATCATCCATTTGCATACTTGTTCAAAGACATTTGCAGTGTAAGTAATGCTGCTAGGAAGCACGATTAAGAATTGAGTATTCATAAGTTAGCAAGAAAGTTGGTTGGGTTAGTCAAAATAAGAACGGAATTAATAAAAAAAACAAAATTATAGAAAAGCAAATGTTTGAGGTCGAAGAAGATATTTTTCGTTATAAAGTTTTTTTTGACGAATGTCAACGAATAAATATGAAAATAAACTAAATATAACAGAAAACTACTAATACAAAAATCATTCCTTTGGCGCATAGGATTCACGGCACTAAACTTCAAACTGAATCCTAATAATGTTAGATAGACGCACCTTGTATTTATGAAACCAAGTCGGCTATTAACATTGACGAAAAAACGAGAAAAAGGAAAAAATAATTAAAAGCAACACAAACTACAAATATATTTGAATTTTTCTTCTTGTATTCAACCAACAAACACGTGGTGATACCGACACCGGCACAAATACATGTTGACACTTATTGCACTGGTTCTTGCTCCAAAAGGATACCTCGTGCGCTAGCCATTTGCATTAAATTTACTGCAAATGGCCATATCATGCCCGTGTTAATGACTGACTTATCTAAGGTCAGAATAGAAAGACAGAGCTAAAGTTGGTTTAATCCGAAGATAATTAAAAGACAGAAATATTTATGGAAAAAGACATAAAGATTTTACTGGTGGTAGAGCTCTTGTGAATGAGCTGGAGGGCGGCAGCACGAGCACCACCGTCTCACCTTTAACCTGCCGCCAAATAGTAGTGCTTCCATTACTGTGTTCCAGTTTGGTGGTGAGATCAGGCCCTGAAATTACTGGCACATGAGGCATAACACCGTAGTCCTCGACTGCAGCGACGCATCTAAAATCTGCTTTTGTGGATTGTTGATGTCCTTGGGCTGTACTCCACTTACCATCAGGTGGACTACACGTTCGTTCGCTGTGGGTGTAGTATAAAAAAAAAGACATAAAGAGGCTAGAGATAGATTATGTAATACAACCTATTTTAAAGAAGGCAGCAAGAATCTTATAATCTTATCACAGTCTGTCAAGAGATGTCTTCTTTGAACTGATAACTTAGTTCGTGTTTGTCGGCTAACAGTCAGTGAATGGTAGTCAAACGACTATTACCATAATGCATATGTTAGTAACGCCCATTGCCTACATGTTAATCTTACGTCACAATAGTTTAATTGTAATGAATGTGTCTGACGCAACAAAAACATTTTTGTTTGCTTATAACACGTTTTCGTTGAAGGTTCTTCTCATAGCTCCAATATTTTAGCATACGTATGATACCTATTATTGAATAGAAAACAAGATTATCTGGAAAACTAGCATATTCTATTATCAATACAAGATTGATAGCTTCTGAACTGTCGAAGAAACGTGACAGTGATATGTAAGTCTTTAGAAATCTCGTAAACAAAACTCATCCGACTAATCTTAGTTTGATGTTCTTGGAAGAAATGGAGCGGAACTAAATATGTTCATCATATAATTTATCAAGATTTTAATAATAAACTTCACCACTAGTAAAAACGAGAATACAATAGTTTTATAATTCATAATGCTTACAATAAAAGCGTTATATAAAACAAGGTACACATCGATAACAATTCGGTAAAACTTGATCTAAGCTTACTGACTGAGATTTGCAACCTAATGATAAGGTTACATATTAATTATTTTTTTAAAAGCCGTACGAAAAGTCAAGATTAATTAAAAAATGGCACCTTTATCTTTCCACTTCACCGTTAATAAGCCATCTTTAAGAATGATAGCATTCCTATTAAAATATTCCTAACGGTATCACGTCCACCGGTCCGGACTTTCATATGTAAGACAACTAATACTAGATATATTACACTTACTTGTGCAGATACAAGAGCAGGTTGCCATATCTAGACTGTAAAGGTTAACCCTAAATCGTAAAGTATAAAAGTGGAGACAGTATAAAATGGTCTAGGCGATACTTGGGAGTGAAATCCGCTGGAAGCCAGCCGATGCAGTGTAACGGGTTATTCTCGGCGATGGATTTGTTGACGAGGCGAGAATCGTTGACCCCGCCGGTGAAGGCGAAACCGAGTGCGAACTGTTTCACTACGTGTTCAAGTTAAACCACGTCTCAGTTTTGGCGAATCTCCGAGTCCTCAACATTCACTAGACAGCATTTTCAGCCGTGACAATCAAATCAAAACGTGTTGTTTTTCGTATTCGATAGGAAAATCCAAATATACAGGCGTGAAAAT
The DNA here is from genome assembly GCA_905147285.1 of Hypena proboscidalis. Classification (NCBI taxonomy): domain Eukaryota; kingdom Metazoa; phylum Arthropoda; class Insecta; order Lepidoptera; family Erebidae; genus Hypena; species Hypena proboscidalis. The sequence goes on from LR990132.1 coordinate 10,607,793, forward strand.
TAGCATATGCTACGAAATTTATCTAAAATATGGTTTGTCTCCACCGAAACCAACAAAGTCTATATAAGATTCATATCATATTCTTTTTAGGTTCTTATGTAGATTTATCGTTTTTGTTTTAATGGTGTTTCAACAACCTAATTTTGATTTCAAGTATTAATGGATGCTATTTTAGTTTGTCTAATGGCAAATAAATAATCGTCTCCAATGGTCTATGAATTTAATATGAAAATTGCTGTTCCATTTTTCGTAGGTATCGATTCTAGAGCAACTCGATGTGTACTCAATGAAACGACGAGGTTTTGTCTGACCCACATTCGACAAATTAAACCATGGCCTAAAAGCCTACGTGACATGTCGTTTAGCCATTATATCATTATCATTACAGTCATTAGTTGCATCAAAGGTTCAACCAAAGTCGTAGAACCACCCACTGACTTGCGCCTCCATGTAAAGCAACCCACTGAACTATAAAATGCTATCTGATACGTGTCCATGATTTCACTTTTGTAAATGTTTTGGAATTAGGCATACAAAGAAACGAATGGATCTTTGATAATCGTAAACTAGTACTTTACCAATAATTATGCGTATCCAGCAATCTTTCCAATTAGCCGGTTTACTTTGGGTTGTTGGTATTTCACGTTTTAATATATATTTTTTTATTTTTATTAATGATCTTTCTAAGCAATTATATACGTTTTAATAATGCATATTTTTGTGTTAACGATTTTAGTACTTGGATTTAGGTGCTCTTTATTTATTTAATACTTTATTGTACACAAAAGATTACAAAGAAATAGACATAATAATATATTACAGTAATAGTATACAGAAAGGTGAGCCTAACTCAGTGCTTGAGTTCTCTTCCAGCAAACCTAAAGCAATAGAGGATACGGTGATGCCATAGAGGGCAAGATAAGTGTACAACTTAAGAGGAAAGTAAAAAAGATAAATATAACTAAATCTAAGTATAAATTCCATAAACATCCTTACTAATATTATAAAGGCGAAAGTTTGTAAGTATGGATGTATGGATGTATGGATGTTTGTTACTCTTTCACGCCAAAACTACCGGGTCGATTTCGATGAAATTTTGCACACATGTAGCTTATAGTCTGGATTAACATATAGGCTACTTTTAATTGACATACCACGCGGGCGGAGCCGCGGGCGGAAGCTAGTAACATATATTATAAGTATATACACATTAGTATTTCTTTTGATAATACTTAATTTCGTTTCACTTTTATCTTTGAAAAGAAGGTGTAACTAACCTAGTCTCTGTACGATAAGCTAAATATCTTTTAATTCTTCTTCTATGTGTTTCTATTTACAACAATATCCTTACTAATATTATAAAGGCGAAAGTTTGTAAGTATGGATGTATGGATGTATGGATGTTTGTTACTCTTTCACGCCAAAACTACCGGGTCGATTTCGATGAAAATTTGCACACATGTAGCTTATAGTCTGGATTAACATATAGCCTACTTTTAATTGACATACCACGCGGGCGGAGCCGCGGGCGGAAGCTAGTCATTCATATTCATAAACACATGTTAACAGTTTTGTTATGCTGAAGTACCGGAGAGAAATTCACAAATTCTATTTTGTAATCGTTGCAATCCAGCAAAAGCCGTTGCGTTTTATTTCCAATAGATTTAGTCATCACTTAGTCCAGATAAAAAAAAGGTAAACCGTTTTAATGGGTACCGGTTACCACTTCAGTTCCCGGTAAGGTTTCCCGTTGATTGTTTAGTGCAACTTGGCTCCAGCCTCCCACGAGCTGTTTGTTTCATTTATAAACTGTTGAGTTTCCAAGAATTGACATTACAATCGTGCGTATGATGGATGACTGTTATATCGTAATTTTGTAACCAAGGCACTGGACAATGTTGCCGATGAAACAAATCAGAGAATATAAGTTTACGTAGGGGTCTTGAAAATGTCGCAGACATAAAGGTTTAGTAACTGGCTAAAGCTGGATAACTTTGTGGTACTAGGTATAAAACTTAAGTCTAGATCACTACCGTAAGCAGCCTAGCAATTTTCTTAAATACTAGGTGATATTAGTTAACTAGGTAATATTCTCGACCTTTATTACTTACATAATGCCAAACTATGATTTAGTATCAGTAATAACGGCTATTTTGCCTAATCCGAGGGATATAGAGGCGTGGAAGCAGTATGAAAATGCGGTTATATTGCCAGTATCACTTTTGGGATTATCAAAACATTGTGATAATAAATAATAGTTTAAAAAACTATTAAACACGCTTTTAAAGTACTTCTAACTAAAATGTGAAAAATAATTCCTGATATAAGCTGAAAATGTGGAAAAGCGTGGGGCGCTCTGAGCCATATTTTTCGTCTATCGAGCAACCCACGCTTTTTCACAATAATACTAGTATTTTTTGTTCATTACCATTTTCAGCTTATATTAGGAATTATTTTCACTTTTTAGTTAGAAGTACTTTAAAAGCGTGTTTTTTAGTTTTTTTAAAACTATTATTTATTTTACACTTTTTAGTTTGGTTTATTTATAAGTGTTTTTTTATTTTATTTTTATTTTTTATTTTTTATCGAATTATTGCATTGTCATCGATCTTTGACAGGTGTGCAAAATTTGAATGAAATCTGTCCGTTTAAAGTGGGTCAAAATCGAGTCCAAAGGAGTCGGCTACATACATAAATACAAACATACATACACACATACAGGTGAAGCTTATATAAGCGTGTTAAAAAATAATTATTAAAAAAAACAAAAAACCCGACTGCTTAAAAAAAAGAACTGAAAAGATAAAAACAAGTATAGCATTATCTACATTAAATTCATTAACAACAAATTCAATTTTGTTTTTTTTTAATAAATTTTCAAAAATTAAAAAAAAAAAAAAAAAAAAAAAAAAAAAAAAAAAAAAAAAAACAAATGAAATATGTCAAACTAAATTCTTTATGATGTTGCAGGCGGTGACAAACGAAGTTTTATTGTAGTAACAAAGTATTCTTTTTAGTTCTTTTAACCGACATGTTTTTTATATCTATTAATTTGTAGAAATCAAATCTCTTTGAGATCAATGAGCCTTAATCGTGAGTTAAACTATCAAATGCAAAAACAATTATTCAAATTCGACCGGCAGTTTCCAAGATTAGCGTGAGCGATCATACAAACTAACTTCCACCCACTTCGGGCGCGCGAGCGTGCCGATATATAAATTGGTAAATTGTGTTTAATCAGTAATATAAATGTGATAAGAAGTATATATTTTTGAAATGGTTTTTTCATGGCCTTTTATTTGATACCCATATTACTATGATGAAAAGAAAATCCATACCTCCCCCCCTTTTTTTTTCATTTGCCGGCGCCATTTTGAAAATTTATATAACCTATGTCACTATCACTGTTTCGACGAATTCAACGACACCTCTTATGTCAAAATCCGTCTAGCCGTTTGGGCTGTAGGGTGGTACAAAGAAATAGACATACATACATACATTCGCTCGAAAAACATAACCCTCCTTCTGACGCAGTCGGGTAAAAACAAGATGACCTCCAATGACGTAGCTTCTTTTTAAAGACGTTCATATTTCATTACATCTTTTCGTCAGAGTTATCTATAAATCATAAATCTAATCAAAAGTCCTGACGTATTGAAATATTCTAGTACATCAATCATAGAATCTCACAAGCTGTATTTAGCACCTACTTATCACATTATATACTGAAAGCAGGATGATGTTGAATAGAATTTTGTTCTTAGGAGTCGAAAGTGTGACGACCACCTTTTTGTGGTTTTGTGACCGCAGCAAACCGGTCTTGATGCAAGATAGTTGCAGGTGATTCCTATAGAAAACAGGTTCCTTTTCGTATTGTTTAAAAGCCACTTTATTGTACAGTGAGTGAACGAGCCGATATTATTTGTGCTCGTGTCAGGACTACTTTTACTTGAAGGGAAGTCGTAAATACCGGTGCAGTAATGCAATTAACTTGAATGGAAAGGTAAATCTTATGAAATCCGAATTCATTTACTGGCCCACAAATATCTGTACTTGTCGGTTTCTTTATAACATATCAAATTCATTTCGATCGTAACACTTTACGAATGAAATTAATCATTAATGTGCGACATTATTTTTAAGTATTCTGCAGTCATTATTTTGAAAGGTGTTATTAATGAACCATTAGAGCAATTACGGTTAATAACACCGAGTTTCTTACCAAGTTTGGTAGAGGGAGCAGCTTTCGGATTGGCAGTTTTCTCATCAATTTATTCGTTGATGTGATAATTTATGCTTGATACGGTTATGTACCTTTAGTCTTGCATCGATCTTGTCTCCTGTAGTGATATATTGAATCATTCTGTCTCCTTGTAAGGCTCTGTATCGTGAGATTGAACGAATGAAAGCACAGCCATTGCCTCGAAAGCAAAGTAATTGCTACCTATGTGTTGTTTTTGCTGACCGTACTTGTTTAGCGGCGTATGCTTTGGTACATTCTCGCCTATTGATATACCAGTCACAAAGAAACGTTTACTGCCGGTACGTGCGGATGCCTTCAATAATGTGCTCTACTGTACACAGATTAGTTCGAACGAAACGCATTCAGAATATCGCGTTTCGCAAGCGCGTTGGCATAATACCTGTCACGTTTTTGTTAGGTGTTTGAAGGCGAAACGGATTTGTGATTTTTTGTTATAGCGCTTAATTGCAAATTAAATATGCTCATTAGCACTTTTGGTGTCGTTGATCAAACCTGAAGATAAACGTAACAAATTATCGAAGTATTCTGAAGAAAGTTTCTTGAATAAATTGCTTGCTATTTAGTAATGTATTCAGGTATTCTAGCTTGCATTCGATAGGCAATAAAGCAGACTCTAGTTAGTTCGACGACTGTAAAATCGAAGAAATCGGCTGCTTTATGATCTTGCACGTGTTCCGAGAATCAGCTGAGTAAATGTTTTTGCGTGTACAATTCTAAAAGTGTGCGTACAGAGGCATTAAGCAAATAAGAATAACATTTCAGTAAGCACAATTAGTTAGTACGTAACCGACTACAGTACGTTCGTTGTAGAATAGTGTTTGTTACGGCATTAGGTAGAGAAAACCCAAGTGCCTATTATACTTATTGGCTGCAAAAAAAAGAAAAAAGATTCTCGATAAGAAAATCAATTCACTGTACAGTTATTTGCTTAATTTTTACTAGCAATTATTCTAGTTTTTCATAGAGACTTTTCGTGTAACAAAGTCACGGACATAGTTCGAGAGAACGGTTCGCGTTCTCTTCGTGTCTGTCTGTTTGTATGGTCGCGCCGAACTCAGCAACTCGCGTAACTAATGGGAACGCGCTGTGACTTCATAATTCGATGTTACGTGACATTCATAATTATTTTGCTTTCGTTCTCTTGCTCCCAGACTTCGACGGGACGTGTGCGTCAATCATGACAACTAAAATTGATTCTTTATGGGCTCAACTTTCTTATTCCTGCCAAAAGTAATGAAATATAAGCTATAAAGGCGAGCTATGATGATCGTATATTTATAATAGCAGTTCTAATGCGATTCTTTTTTAGGTAGGTATGTCTTATACCTATGTATTAGTGTCGTTAGTACTAAGAACAACCTTGTCAACTTTAATTAACTTATCATGGTTAAGTCATACATAATTTGTTTAGTGTTTGTTTTCGTATACAGATAAGTTGATGCACCAATAAATTATAAAAATATTGTTTACAAGCGTGAGCTATCAAGCTCCTTTTTAATTTCATAATTGCCGTGATTATTTTATTTCTTCGACAAATTGTAAATAACGTCATCATATAACGTTTACTGATTATCATAATTTAATTAATCTGAGCAAAAAATATCGCAATGAACCTATTACATGCGATGCTAGTAACTTAATGACTCTATCTACTGGGAATTACACGCATGTTAAACAACAACAATATTTGTCACGCATTTAGAATATAGTTTCGTAAATGTCCTTACTATAGCAGTTTCGTACGTTTATAAAGGTCAATTTGCACGTATGCTGTTGATTGAGCAGCATTTTAGTCCCCGAAGTCAATCACGTACCGGATGTTAATCTCTGCTGTGTCCTCACGCAGTGATTTAATCTTGACGACACATACCCATGCTGGGCGCTAGTAACCAATTTGCTATTTAAAATTGACGAGCCGTATTGACGATCTTTACTGCCACCGAATTTCTTTTACACACGGTCGTGTTTCTGTTTGACATATTATCATCAAAAAAACCACGAAGCGAATCCAGTTTTGGAGTGGCTTTTAGTCGTCGTATGTCCCCTGTATTGCTATTCAAGTCTGTATGTCTTGCATCTAGATGTAGGTATCAGCAAAGTTAACCTCAAAGACTTTAATATCCTACCATTCATAACAACTGATTTATTCTACTGCTAAACACTTAACAGTCACATTGTGCCTTGTATTATTTATTATAATATTGTCCTCGAATTCACTAAGCTGTCTTGCGCAATCAATTTCTTTGTGTTAACATTCTGAATCCCAACAAGATTTAAAATGTCTTCACCACTGATTTAAGAGTTTCCTATGAAATAAAGTAAGGTTTTTAATAGAATTTTTCACCGTGGTTCAACAAGACGTTTAGCCATCCGCAGCGGAGCTTCTTTCAATTCGATTGCAGTTGGCACCAGGCCAAGAGTGGTCGCGGCGATGTTTTGTATATTACGAAATTCCGCCAAAACTGTTGCAGTAGCAGGAATGACCCATTTTCAGAAGCTATTATGATATGACATGATTATTTATGGTGAAATCTTACATTACATTAATTTGTTTAGGAGTTGCGATATCGCTAGCTAGACAGTTAAACAAAACTTATACGAGTCGGATTTATGATGTAGGTTTGCATGTAAATTGCATTACACTCTATCTCGCCATTGTTATTTAGTTGAACTGAACAAAGACGAGGTTGGCTTTAAAAATAGAAACCTGAATATAACAGGGCTCTCTAGAGTTTCAAAGAAATTAAAGCTTTGTTTCGAGGTCAGATAAAGTTGGAAATTTAATTGTCAGCATGAAATTGGACTACCTTGAAAGCTTAATTAAAATAATATTTCAGTAACAATATTGTTTGGCTGGACCTCAGAGAAAATGCTCTATATACTATCTATACTCAAAGAACTGGACATTATTAATGCAATGGTTCTCCTAGATTTGAATAGTAGTACATTATCTGATCGACACCACGCTTACGGCTAGCGCCAGTCAGCCACCATGTTTCCCCATGACTCGGCCGTTGACCCAAATTGCTTGCCTACCTTCATATTTTATAGCAGACTATTTAATAAATATGTAGTAGACATGCCTAATGTGCATATTACGCAGTTTGGTAAAGTCTGGCTTTTAATTTAATACCTCATTTGTGCCATATGGCCATTATCTAATAGATAAAATTGCTGTTTTTGATATTGCAATAATGATCTGTAATGTTGACAGTACGAGTATAAGATGTATCTCTATCATTTATGAGGACTGTTCTAAGTCTCGCATGGCTGATTCCATTCCGTTCCATTGAACAGCTGATGTCAAGACGACATTGCCATCTGTGCTCTTGGAGTGAATACCTGGACGTTCCCAATTCATTCAGGTAGTAGTTCCTCTATGTTGTCAAATAGATTACCATCAGTTTTGTAACCAGTCGTTCGTATTTCTTTTATGGGTGAGTTTGTGTCTGTGACCGATTTTATATAGAGCCGGCCTATTTCTGAATGTATTTAGAGCATGCATTGTGATCGTTAGAATGATATGTTTGTTTGACAGATTACATGTGTGTGTCTGTTTTCACGGTACGATTCTTTGTAAATCAAAGCTGTTTGTGAAATTCAGTATTTTCCAGAAATCTGATGTATAATTTGTTAGCGATCGGAGTTCATTTACCCACAATCATGTAAAACGGGTCTGAATAATAGACGCTTCTAAGTGAGGTGTTCTAAATGTCTTGATATTTGATGAACTCATGGATCAAAATGTGTTCTTATTTTAGAGGTTGTTAACTGTCGCTTGTTAACTGAGGATATTGTTATTCAACTTCCAAAAGGTCAGTCGATAAATGTCAGAATGCCTACATTGATGGGGAAAATGGCATCAATATCGCCTCTTATCGGGTTATTTGTATTTAATCACCCATTCAAGGTTAGTTGTTATTCGAATATTCCTTCCAAAGTGTTATTTTATATTTTATAACGGAGTTAAAATTAGCTTCGACGAGAAAAACCCAAGTGGAATCCTGTCGAACAAGTTTGGGTTTTTAGAACGAAGCAAAGCAAAAGTTGTTAATAGACTTTTAGCCAAATATTTATATAAATTTAGCACTATACTTGTTTTATTTGCGTTGATTCTTTGTCAGCATTTATCTTATGTCATTGTAGACGAGAGTAGGCAAGTCTTGTGTTTATATGACTCTAGTGTCTTTTGTAATGCCTGCACCTAGGTAATAATACCTACCTGTGTTTGCTGATTTAATGGCATCATCTTAAGGCTATTTTCGTCGATGTTATCATACAGAAATAACCTTTGTGTTCAACACCGTGGTCTAAACAATTTAAAATGTACGAGACGATCGTAATTCACTTTAAAAAATGTCGACTATTGTGAAACACGTCGCGTGTAAACAATTTATTGAAGTAGAATTAAAAAGAGTGATATTGTTGATTAGCCGGTTCTAACAAAATAGTTAAAGCTAAAATAAACTTGCAGTATCAATGACCTGAATCTACAAATAGTGGACATATCAATAAACTTTACATTCATGACCCGTTTTCTATGAGTATTGCAAACACAATAAATCAATAGCTACTATATCAACCTATTTCAATATTATTATTCTCTTAGAAATAATGTAGGGACTAAATCTTTTAATTGCCAATCAATATATCAAGTTCATTGCAAAGCCAGCGTTAAAAATCATAGCAAAGAAATAAAGATTAAAACAGTAACGGTTTATTAAGAAAACATTGAAGAATCAAATATTTTCGAAGGTGACAATATAACAAAACGAAAACCAATAAAATTTGTCTGCAGACGGCCTGGATGCATGCATAAGTACTTTACATAAAAGCTAGCATTTTCGACGCGACAGTATTGATTCGACAGATAGTCGGGTTCCCTCGTGTGAAATTGGGGACGGTTACTGAAGCGTAGCTTATTAAAATTTTGCGGTACCACCAACTTTACATGCACCAAAATGATGCAACGCCTCGAACTTGTATAATTGTATAACAAGACGTAATTATCAAATAAAAGGCACACAGTTTAAAATGTGCTTTCTTTTGCGAACAGTATCGTGGGAATCAAATTCCTTATCTATTGTCTTTTGCCGCTATATACGTTGTAGGTGATGCTTTCATTGCTGTATTCGGTTGTAGAGTAAAAAATAGAGTAATAAAGCTGAGCATGCCAAACCATGGGCTAGCAAATACAAGAGAATAAATAAATATAAATAAATATCACACAACTTTCACACATAGTGGGTACTAGAATAACTGATACTAATACATATATACTTAGTTTTTTGAAAATACATACTTATTATAGAAACACCCAGACCAAGAGAAACCTCCATCTTCATGCACACAAATGAATGATTTACGTACACAAAAATAAAGTAGAAATCACACTAAACTGAGTAAAGTGTAGCTTAAAATTCGATTAACAGTGTTTTTCTGTCTATGTTATGTTGACTGTTTGGTTTGGTTATACCACCATTTTCCATTATACTAAGACAAGTGTTGCAGCTGTAGAATAAGGGGTATTGGAGTATTATGGTTACTAAGGATACAACATTATAATATAGGTATGATTAATGTCATAACACGTAATAATATTACTAAACCTTCGCCAATAACCAAATTAGGTGAAGTTTATGGTTTTCCTTCCGTTTGCTAATTAAGTTATAGTTGATTCACCTATGTAAGTTTGGATATTATGTTATTTCTATAACGCATTAAAGAAAATAATATTATACAAATAACTATCGTTCGTATTATTAATTTTAAATATCTTACTGCACTCCACGTAATTAAAAAAAATAATTTCATTGCGCACTTCACATAAAATGTTGAGTTTACCCTTTTCCATGGCAAATTTGGGCATGCAACATTACGTGTTTTGATACGTTCAATTCCTTTGCATCTTCATAATCAACATGTTTTGCTTCTTCAACATTCCTAAATAGTCATCGTCACCAAATCAAATATTGAAATGTTATTTTTTAGCAACACGTTACTTAAGCGACTGGGTGGGGTGCTAACACGCCAGCATAGCTGTCGTTCTTACGTAGTTAGCACTCATTTACCGCCAGTAGATTGTTTCGTGTGTGATCTTATGACACGGCTTCTATATTTTGTGTTACATATACTAAGTTTTGCATCGGTTCAAGTCTTATGTGTAATAGCGTCAGTGACAGTGAGTGCGACGTCCCTGCCTTTCGCGTTTTGAGTTCCTTTGTATCTGTTTTTATCTGGATTATCTTTTGTTTCATTGTTAAAGCGCCTTTTTGGTTTATACCTGTGTGTATTGAAATGCGTGTTGCAAATGACAAACATTTTTGTTAACCAATCATTAGCATTGACTATAGCTCTGTTTGAAGTAGGTTCATGTTTGAAGCCGAAAGAGCAAGTATTTAAATTCCATGGTATAACACCAAAGTCCCATCTATAAGCCAATTAAAAAATAATAAATAGCCAAAAAAAAAAAACTTTCAAAAACAACACTATTATTACTTTAATTGATATGAAACTAACTAAAGTAACGATCAAGTTAATTTCGATAAGCCCATAACTTCACGGTCTCCTAAATTAGTGTTGCTGTTTAGTAACGTGTAATATTAAATATTAACAAAAGTTATTACAAAAAGTTACAAAACTAACGTAGTCGACCTACACTTTACGCCCGCGTGCATCTTTTACAAGACGTTCAGTCTTTTGCTGCATTTCAATCATTTACGCACAGTTGATCTTAATAAAATCAGTAATCTGAGATAATAATTTGCTCCAGGCCCGTGGCCACGTTTACATAATTACTTATTCGCAAAAACGCATACATACAGACAGGGTATAATTTGCTTTCATAGCAGGAATCTAGAAAATACCGTTGCCCAGTAGCCCCCTTTCTTCACGATGTTTCTATATCAATCTTACAACTATGTAACATAATACGACTAATAAAACATTTAATGGTTAGACTAAATATATCCCACAACATTGGACGTTAAAAATATCTTCTTCGGTCGCAATAAAGGACACAAGTGCGGCTTTAAGTTATTTAACCCTGAAAGCTCTGCTTACTAAAATAGCGACAATTCCGAGTGAAATGGTGACACTTGCTTATGTTTTAGAGCGAATAATACCTTCTATTATTTCTAAACTTAATGAAATCTCTTAATTGATAAAAAAAAACTGAAAACTTTATAGCTTTTGTGTCTTGCCTAATCTCTGAATTGTATAAATGGTTTTCTGTTCACACAAAATCAGTGCGACGTTTTGTTTGATGAATTATGTTTGGACGCCAGCGACTAAATTGGGATCAATTAGCCGCGAGCTAATTATAAAAATATCCGTAGCTAAGAAAATAAACTTCAATCGGACAAGGAGGTGCTGAGTGATTCATATTTATTAGTATTAGTTTCAGTTTGAGCATTAACTATTCATAGACGATGCTACTTTTAGATAATTTCGGTGCTTAATATGATGTCGGGACTTTATTTTTGTTTATGGAGAAACGGGCATTTATATATTTTTAATATGTCTATAGCATAAAAGCGTGCAATCTCCGATGGGAAATAGACTCGACGATGAACTAGATATTCTCGACATCGTGCGTGCTCTTTCCGATTTGTACAGAGAATTATCTTTAGTCCCTATGTTTTTTTTACATCTCATTTGCACATGAAAGTTTAGATCTTAGTGGGTGACAAAAAATTAAATGTTCATATCCACATCATCTCTTGCTAAATACGTCGTGCGAAGAAACACGCCTCTTGCAATAATGTAATGTCGAATGACAAATGGTAGCTCTTTAGAGAAAATCCTTTTACACACCGCAAAATTACCATTTTATGAAGAGCCCCCAGATTTCGCTTATTAAAATCACATTAGGTGTCCATAAAATAATTGCGAACAGAGTCGGGGCTCGACTTATGTTGGTGCGTTGTAGTGAGTCGTCTACAGAAATAGATTAAAGCATTGCAATAATTATATCAGCGAATGGGCTTTGTTGACCACCGCGCGACGAGCATGTGTGTGAGTTTATACGCACTTTACTTATTTGGAACGTCATTATATTCGTTTTTATTTTTATTGACGTAATAAATAACAGGGAACCGTCAAGGGGCTTTAATACAGTATTGCATGATTTACGGTAATGCTACAACTTAAAATGTGATACCATGTAGGTACTCGCTAACTCTGAAAATACTAATGAGGTTTTATTTTAGAGATGCAATGAAACTTAGATGACAATGACGAGTAGAACTTTACAAAATATGTAACTAAAATAATTATGATGTGACTTAAAAGTGATATGGAAATCTGACGAAGTTCCTAAAAGTGTCTTAGTTCATAAAAGAATGGATAAATAATAAGATGTGTTGAATATTAATGAAGAATTTGAAGATGGGGGCACACGGGTCCAAAGAGAAGTTATACAGAAGTAGCTCCGAGAAGTATCCGTCGAAACTGCCGGTACCGAACGACAAAAAGTATAAGATAGCGGTAAACCGTGAAAGATTTGGCTCTTTCGGAACAAGAGGTGAGTAGATTTATTAGAAAATTGCCTATTACTATTTAACGGTTAAGTATACTTGATAGTTTTTGGCCGTTAGACTTTCTCGTGGAAATTCGGCAAACTATCAGTACAAATAAATTAAATTGAAATCTCTGTTGTCAAAATAACAATGTTTTTTTATGCTGGTATTTTTGTTTGCACGATACATTTTCCTACACTACAATTTTAACGCTAATCACGAGACCTACTGATCAAATTATGTTAATTATTTTTGAGTTGATAGTCTTAACTCTCAAGATAGTCTAAGTCTTTAGATATTTAGCATAACGCTAAACTTCACGGGAGCGGAGCAGTAAGGTTGAACGCGGGTCTAAGCGCGGGGGCATCTACTATTTAATAAAACGAATTCAACGCGGTTGAAGTCGCGGGCAAACCTTAATAAGTGTTTTAAGTTTGAAGTGTTTTCAGTTCACTAACAGTGTGAATAATCTAAGCGCCTAAATGACTCACAATTTCGGTGGAAATGTTGTTAAGTTACAATGTTCATTTTGCAGTAATGATTTATGGTTTCTAAGTAGTGTGTTTCATCAAGTACCGACCAATGAGGGTGAAGCACCTTTGACCTTGAGTTAGTAGCGCTGGACTTTGAAAATAAAACAAAAACCTGTAGTGACGTGAATCAGCAGTAGTTCTTTCAGCTGTTTCCTTGAAACACGAAGGCATTGCTTGATTCATTCAATTGAACCAACCAAAAGTCATTGCTATTACTTTATGAAAGTTTATATTTTACCTTAACTGTAATAAGCTGAAGGTTGGCCGATGACCTAACAAAATGAATATTAGTAAGAATTTATTAATGCGCTTCAGGTTGCCTTAGCCTTTATTATTTAATTTAAGGAATTATATTTTTACAATTATAATTTAATTTAACATTCAGTAATAAAGTGAATTGTAATTAAATTATTTCTATCTGAAACAAAACTTTATTCCATGTCAATAAATTCGTACCAGATTGATAAAATATTTAACTGTTTATGAATATTTTCAACTTACACATTTTTTGTTCAATAAAACCTAAGATCGAGTAAAAACTAGGTAAATAGAAAAACCTACTTTAAATTCAAGAACAGAAGAGGTTATTATTAAACTCGGTTGTTTAAGTACTGTATCTATTATTTAGTAGATTCATTGTCTATGCCGCTTTTCAAGGCTCCTTGAGAATCCCTGCATAAGGCGGTTATTGCGAAGATTCTCATGGTTCTCAGCGTTGGCCTTCACCAGATGTAATAACTGGCTTTATAGTTTTATTGTCTTTTATTATTGCTACACCGATCTCGCTTCAACTTGGTATGATAATTCCTTTGTGATATTAAATCATCATTTGACTAGCAAGTTGTCGTTTTAGCTGTTGTGTCGCTCTAACTATTTTAATATGGTTGCAATTCGAGTACCTAACTATTAGCCATAGCAAGATATGTATAGCTTTAGTTATCGTCTGTTAAATAATAAAAAAAAGAAAATGATATAGCATATATATAGGTACCTATAGCACGTTGAATCCATACCGACAGTCGTTGTAACGGTTCAACAATATGTAGTTAGTACAAACACACAGCGCAATCACAAATTAATTGCATCTATAACAGCCCATGCATGTTAGATCGTTTGTGAGGCTAATGATCTAAGACAAAACGTAATCAAATAAAAAATAACTCCTCGTAACCAACCAAAAAGTTACGTGTATTTCATAATCACGCGAAACGTCCGACTGGCTGCAAATTCTGTAGAAATTACTCAACTACTTGAACTATAACCTATATCTTTAATCGATTCAGCCATTTCAGTAGCTGCTAGTAAAATAAATAAACATGCTTGTGAAATATATTACCCTCGTTTTGATAGTTCAGTTGTGGCTACAATTATAATATTCTGTAATAGCTGACTCCAATTTCGTACTGCGATGTTTTCATAATATGAAATAATATCAAAACACACATTGCATACCTCTGGAAGCATACAACGTAATTTGGATACAATAATTCATTTAAAAGTTATATAATGCAAAATAATATGATTTACGGTATTCTAAATCAGTTTAAAACTACTTGAACTGAAAATCCGTGCGTGAATCAAGGTTTGTTGCGCCCACATGTGAGCTCAGGTGAAGCCTTATGTTACAATCCGTATTACCCATCACGTGTTTCCTATACTTACATTTTTGTTCTTTACAAAATAGAGACAGAAGTGATACTTTAACCTCTTTAACATTGTATATAGTATTAACATTGTTTGTTCAATCAGCTAAAGTATAGTAAAGAAGGCTTCAGTTGCAGATTTATTACCAAACTAGTAATGTCCTGACTCTACAACTAGATTGAATTTATGCCAGTCATTTTGCCGAGAGAAACAGATAAAAATACTGTACATTTCGAGCTTTTCTTCACAAAGAAGATAGACTTAGAACCATAACCACCTTTTTTGATCAATCCAAAATTTAAACGTTTTTGTATGTCAAAGTCAGAACTTGCATTTGTGGTAATAAGACGTCATTGTAAAGCATTAATTACTTACCTATATATCTGCCTCAAGTAAACAATACAAGCAATGCTGAACCCGACAATATTAAACTGCTAATTAAATGCATGTTGGAGTTATCTAAAGCAAATCACACTAGAAAACTATAAAGCGGAAAATTTACTTAGCATGTCGTGGAGTTATCATTTTTAATTATTATGTAGTTCTCACGCACATTTGAATAGTAGGTACATCGGATTCACACAATATCTTTACACGACAAAGATTAAAAATATGATACAACAGATATATACCTACCTACCTTTGTCAGATTTTTTCGTAAAGAAACTTAATTTATTGGAAGTGAGCGTAGTACTGCGAAATGTGCCAAAAGTGCGACAAAGTTGTCTGAACCTGAGGATACATCTTTCGTATAGAAATAGCTAGTGCTTTTACAAAACGTATCACGGGATCGGATAGGTTTGTTGACATAGTAGCTAAATATTCTTATAAAACTACATTTAATTCACATTTCGAACTGGTAGAGAATGTCTATGGCATTAAAGTCTTATGTGCGATATCATTGTCCATGAAGTTAAAAAAAAAGAAATAAACATACTACGACATCAAAAGACCAACCAAACAGAGAAACGGGTCCTTATCTAGCCTTGTCCTTAGCTAGTATTGTTTGTGTGGGCGTGTACTAACAAGCGCCCACTAAACCCTAGCTCGGGTTACATAATACCGTCTATAGATAGCACAACTTGTTTGACTTGCGCGTCAACTAATAAAACAGCAGCAATTTCTAGGTTTTATTAACGCCTATGATTTCCTTCACTTGTGGCACGTGATCATAACAACCTTTCAACTGACAGATTTTTTTTTGACATCGAAAACAAATCAAGTGATTTGGTTTCGATGTCAAAAATTTCCTTTTTACAATACTAGATAAGGACCCATTTCTTTGTTTGGTTGGCTTTTTGATGTCGTTGTATGTTTTTTTTTAACTTCATGGACAATGATATCGCTCATAGACTGACTTAATGTCATAGGCATTCTCTACTAGTTAAATCTTTTTTGACAACGAAACTGAATCATTTGATTTGTGCTATCGGAATCCCCTAGGAATTGACTTGTATCGTTCAATGTTAAGTTAAAAATAACTTTACTTTAAATAATCAACTTAACATTGGTCGCAGGGGATCCAGCATTATTTGAACATGTAAAATACGAAAAATAAGAAGAAGCAACTCACTCTACGCTACACGATCTTTAAAATATAGTATTATATAGGAATAAATTAGCGTCTCGTTTTGAAACTTGCCAAATCTTTCTCATTATGGAGTGTTTTTCTTAAGCTAATGTTAATAATTCTTGTTTGATTTGGTGTAGCAATGTGGTTTCATATAAGCTTTATCAGATCACAGACCTAAAACATATAACATATTTTCATTTCGACATAAACAGGTTTAATAACAATTCATCGACGTCGATATTTTGTTGTTGACCTCTAATCTTTTAACATTGTGGCACATTATAAATATATTGCGGTTTAATGATGATATTGAATTAGTATTGGCTTGAGATGAGAGAGGATTTTCTTTTATAGATTTGTCTCAAAGCGTTTTAGTTTCAAAGTATAGCAGGCAATTCAAACTGTAAATTATAAAATGTTTTTCAACTGATCATATTTACTAACCAGACATTGGAAAATGATATAACGATATCCGACATTGGCACACTATGCTCATTGGAGTGTAGACTAGATATTGCCGATATTTGATGGCTCTGATTTTTGTATTTCAAAAGTTATTAAATAATGCTATAATGCTAATTAATTAACGCTAAAGCCTAATAAACGACTTGTATCAATATAATTATAATTATGTTGATAGAAATAACAATAATAATAATAATGATGTTATTTCTATATATATTTCCACATATATTATATTATATGTTATGTTGTAATTTATCTCATGGATATCATATGCAACATCATAATAATTATATCAAACATCCTTATCTCTATATAACTGTTATTATCCTGATAATTGCATGATAAAAATCATTACGTTCAAAAATGGTTCACTCATGAGCTTTATGACATAAGCTAAACAAGCAACGAACAAAATACTTCTCAAACGTTAGATATTTATATAACTGAAAAACAATATAATATCCATTAAAATCAATTAATTAATTATTACAATGTGCTTAAGTGTAAAATTAGACTAAATTCTTTTAATAGATATACCAGTGCTGAAGTGAAAAGTTAGACTAAATTCTTATTATTCTGATACCTATAATAAGAGTTAAGTCTAACTTTCCACTTCAGCAATGATGTAATCTTTAAATAATTGCTTTTGATGGATAATATATTGTTCCATCCCAGTGAATATATTGTCAGCTCCTCAGCTTTCTGATAAAAAACTAGAGCTCAACAGAAAACTGAGAGCATTCTAGTTTTTATGATACTAACTATGAATAGATGCATAAAGTTGAAATAACGTGATTTAATATATCTTTGTCATCACCATCGTTACATATAACGATCACGATCAACTGATAAAAAAATTTCACTCCGTGCGTTTTTCAACGCACCGTTTTTATTCGACTTTGTTTTTCCCACGGCATCTTCTTTGAGGTCTTCGAGATCAGTGCCTTAGATAACTTCATTATGTGGTAATGTAAACAGTTTTTTAACAACTACATCACCATTTTATGTAATTTTGGTTAATAATAAGTTGTTAGTTTCATACCTGTAGACTTTTTGCGACCACGATGTTATTGCGTACAACTACTTGTTAATTTTGCTTACAAATTAATAAATGTTAGCCTTCTAGGAAATGTTTATATTGCGTGCCATTGGATGTGATTACATTAATGACTATACAGTATTATTTGTATTTGAGACTTTATGACTCTTAATGATTGCAATCACGTCATAGTTTAGTAAATTACGCCAATTTATTTATTTTATTGGATCTGTTCATCAACTGGATTCCCCTCTTCCCTGGCCCGTTTTTATCCTATATGTTTTTCATGATTATTTTCCATCTTTTCCAGGGAACGGCAAGAAAAGGGAGAGCGCCCCTACTCCAACCACCCCTGCGCGACCCCCGCCTACTCCGCCGACACCACAGACAATTCAAAGTGAGTCACACTTCATACCTTCTACCCTTTATATTTGCATCATTAATACTGGACTTAGTATAGACTACAACAGCACTTAAATAGACAGCCGTAAACGTTGACAGACACACGTCGTTAGAGCTACCGTTTCACGAAAAAGTATCAACTTACCTCCTAATGACATTACAAGAATACTGAAGTCTGTGGAAGTAGATTGATGACTTGGTGTCGTGAAAGTCACATATAAAGTTCTACCGTCCGTTCCACAAAATACATGTTTATGTTACTTGCAACTCTTATAAGATAAACTTACTATCGGAAGTAAAATCAATCAGCAAGACGACGACCAGCCAAGCGTTAAGCTTGAGATCGGTCGACCCAAAATGTTTTGTAGATGGCTCAGTGATAAAATATGGGACACAAATTAAGTCAAGATAAAACAAAATAGAAGTCTGTGCAGACTTACGTCCGGACTATAAAACGCAAAAGAAGCGTTCCAAGAAAGATGAAATAGTGTAGTGTAGACGTGTTTAATTAAGAACAACTGCTAGTAATTTGATATTTACAAGATACCTTTTATGTAAAAGATAAAAAGAACGGCATGTGACTAATGAGAAAGCTAAACCAATTACTGGAAGTCATTGGGTAACAAGGTAGTAGTGTATAATTAGGCTATCTGGATCACAGGAGATCCAGACAGCCCAATTTTAAGTTCTCGAGAAGTGGTTTTGAGTTTTTGAGAACTGATTTTTGTTCTCTCAATAACTTAATCTATTCATAAATTTTTATTTTTGATTTCTCTATAACTGGATCATTCAATTTTTTTTGTCTCGATCATTTTAATAATGATGAACTCGAGAAAAGATATTTGTTTCTTAAGAACTGATTTTTGGACTACTTAAAACAAACTTATTTGTATCGATCATTCAACAACTAAAAAACGACTACTGTTACTAGTTGAAAATTAAATCAAGGTTTTTGAGAACTGATTTTTGTTTCTCAATAACTTAATCTATTTATAGACTTTTAGTTTTGATTTCTCTATAACTGCAGCAATTATTTTTTTTTTGTCTCGATCATTTAATAATGATGAACTCGAGAAAAGATATTTGTTTTTTAAGGTCTGACTTATTTTTTCTTTCTTTAACTAAATCATTCTTACCTAAAGTATTAGGTACTTATGAGAGTATATATTTGAATTGTTAATAGCAGTTTTGATTTTGGTCTCGATATATTGATGTAGTTATCTGAATTATTGATAGCTGTTATGATACTGCTATTGGTATCCTGATGTAGATATATGAATTATTGATAGCAGTTATGATACTGGTCTTGGTATACTGATGTAGTTATCTGAATTATTGACAGCAGTTATGATATCCGTCTCGGTATACTGATGTAGTTATCTGAATTATTGATAGCAGTTATGATACTGGTTTCGGTATACAGATGTAGATATATGAATGTCCACAACTGAAGTATTTTACAAACGATGCAATCGGTTATTCATCAGTCTTGTGCATTTAGTTATAATGTTCGTAGGAATGTTGGCAACAGTATTACTTGTTATCTAAATAAATTTGTTCTATATAATCTCTTCCTTTCACGGAATTCAAATACAAGCATTTAGGGAAGAGTGCTGCATGTTGTCTCCATGGATCTTTATGAATTTCCCAATCTTCAATAACACCTCCACATGAAAAACACGCTGCTCGATCATTTATACCATTACCACAATAAAAGAATCCCGCATCGGCCATTTCCCACACAACTGCTGCCCTTAAATTAACTGTTGACCAATAATGCCTGAATGAATATAACCTAATTTTATATGTGTCATATATGAAATAGCGAGGATTGTAATTTTGTAACATTTTATTTTATTGGTGTTCTAGTTAGTTATTGCACTATAAAATAATCCAAATAACTAGTACAATGATGGTGTTGAGATGAGATGAGTGTTGAGGGAATACTAACAAGTATAATAAGAAAAACGTCTATTTATTTATTTAAAAGTTTATTATCAAAGCACCAATTTCTTAAACATAGAACATTTTTCAAAGCACATATTGATTTATGTTGAATACAGTTATATATATCTTCAGAATATTTGTACTGATCCCACAAACTATAAAAATTAGGACAATTCTTATCTTCTAAGTTAACAACCTTATTATTATTTAAAATATTTTTTAACCATAATACTTTTTCACTTCCCTTAGTATAAATAAATTTATCTTTTAAATATTCTAAATATTTCCAATGGTTTCTGTAAGGAATGAACCCACTATTCCAGTATATTTTTTTGTTTCGTTCGATCCATCTTACTTGTCGTTTTTCTGACTCAGTCAAATCACGGAAGGGAAATGGTGCTTCTATTAAGAACACTTGTAATTTTTTATCACACCATATAGCAATTTCTTTTAAGATAAATTCGTTTGCTTCTGTCTTAAAGCCTTGAACGTCTACAATAGCAGTCATGATAACCTGCGCACTATGTTACTTAGAGGTTTGTATTCCACAAGTCGATCGTTTATAATCAAACAATATGCTGCAGTGTTATCTGGTATTGGTTTTGACGATTCAATTTCTATTCTAACGTCTACTGGGCCTGTTTTTAAATTATCGTTTTGCCTTGAACAATCCAAGATGAACAGGGGAGCCTTTTCTTTAAAGTCTTTTAAATTAAGCAAGGGATCTGCTGGATAGTTGTAATATGACTGACGAAATTTTACATACATTTCGTATAATATACTATATTTGTTCTCAGAAAACTTCAGATTTAAAGGTTCATATGGATAGTATTGTGAATTTAAAAAAAGAGTTACGTTTGTGATATTGCAATGATCAAATAATGAGCTGTCTCTTAGTTTATTACTTTTTCTATTAGTTTGTAGACAGAGGATTACATATCTAGGCTTTTCTATTTGTGACGCTGTTTTAACTGACCATGAATGCTTTGTAGTTTGAGGCAGTAAAGGGTATTCATACAAATCCCAATTTCTAAATGCCATTTGTATAGGTTTATCTTTTTCTAAATGTTTCAATAATGTCAGTCGTTCCCGATCTGATACTTTTATGTGAGGAACTCTCCATTGTATTCTTTCTATAGATATTTGGAAATGTGCAATATCATCGGTAAGTATAACGCTATTTAAATTAGAGTTACTTCTACTCAATATAAGTTCATGTTTACAATTTATTACAATTTTATTATAATCCTCCGCAAACCCTAAAACCTTATTTAATGGTATGACAGCACAAAAATTACCATCATTTGCAAATCTATTATAATCCCAACCCCACAGGGCAGCTACTTTACTTTCAGCATCATTTAACGAAACGTACGACTTTATTGTCGAAGTAATGCCTGCATTTTTTATGCGGTCTATTTCAATACCATTTATTTCATATCTGATGTCTTGAAATAAGAACATAGTAGGATTATTGCTAAACAAAACAGTTTTTTCAAGTGGTTTTCCATCTTTGTTGAAGAGCTGTGCTCGACCTTCGACGTAAATTGAACTGGCTGATGGTAGCACATATATATCCTGTTGATGGATTGGAATTCTGATTTCATCGTTTTCTCTAAAACAGTTATTGTAGGGATTGTAGGAATGGACTTCATAACTTTCAATCGAAGTATCGAAGTGTGGTAAGTCATTGATTTGAAGTATATTCATATTGTAAAACCTAGAGCCTTAAGGAAATCTTTGTTCGTTTTAGTTAAGTTTTTCACCTTTTTCTTACGTCTATGCACCGTAGTAGTTGTAGACGAAATAAGACGTTTTATTGTGACTGGCAGATTTATATTATTATATAATATCATTTTAATTTTCTTAAATGAAGACGTAGTTGAATATGTTCTATAAATTCAATTGAATGTCCAGACTGATCAACAATTTTAATAGATATAGATGAAATTATATTTTTATTCACTGGGAAGTAAATTATATTCGTAGGTATTTCTATGTATTGTTGGCCGGTTTTAGTTTTAGATACAAATTCATGAATTATGTGAGTTGGTGATCCGTTAACGTAAGAACCGTATATTAAATCACATTCGATTCTAAATATAGGCAAAGTATTATTAAAATGTAGTTTTGGTGTCGCGTTTAACATAGAAATAAGGTTTTAGGGTTTGCGGAGGATTATAATAAAATTGTAATAAATTGTAAACATGAACTTATATTGAGTAGAAGTAACTCTAATTTAAATAGCGTTATACTTACCGATGATATTGCACATTTCCAAATATCTATAGAAAGAATACAATGGAGAGTTCCTCACATAAAAGTATCAGATCGGGAACGACTGACATTATTGAAACATTTAGAAAAAGATAAACCTATACAAATGGCATTTAGAAATTGGGATTTGTATGAATACCCTTTACTGCCTCAAACTACAAAGCATTCATGGTCAGTTAAAACAGCGTCACAAATAGAAAAGCCTAGATATGTAATCCTCTGTCTACAAACTAATAGAAAAAGTAATAAACTAAGAGACAGCTCATTATTTGATCATTGCAATATCACAAACGTAACTCTTTTTTTAAATTCACAATACTATCCATATGAACCTTTAAATCTGAAGTTTTCTGAGAACAAATATAGTATATTATACGAAATGTATGTAAAATTTCGTCAGTCATATTACAACTATCCAGCAGATCCCTTGCTTAATTTAAAAGACTTTAAAGAAAAGGCTCCCCTGTTCATCTTGGATTGTTCAAGGCAAAACGATAATTTAAAAACAGGCCCAGTAGACGTTAGAATAGAAATTGAATCGTCAAAACCAATACCAGATAACACTGCAGCATATTGTTTGATTATAAACGATCGACTTGTGGAATACAAACCTCTAAGTAACATAGTGCGCAGGTTATCATGACTGCTATTGTAGACGTTCAAGGCTTTAAGACAGAAGCAAACGAATTTATCTTAAAAGAAATTGCTATATGGTGTGATAAAAAATTACAAGTGTTCTTAATAGAAGCACCATTTCCCTTCCGTGATTTGACTGAGTCAGAAAAACGACAAGTAAGATGGATCGAACGAAACAAAAAAATATACTGGAATAGTGGGTTCATTCCTTACAGAAACCATTGGAAATATTTAGAATATTTAAAAGATAAATTTATTTATACTAAGGGAAGTGAAAAAGTATTATGGTTAAAAAATATTTTAAATAATAATAAGGTTGTTAACTTAGAAGATAAGAATTGTCCTAATTTTTATAGTTTGTGGGATCAGTACAAATATTCTGAAGATATATATAACTGTATTCAACATAAATCAATATGTGCTTTGAAAAATGTTCTATGTTTAAGAAATTGGTGCTTTGATAATAAACTTTTAAATAAATAAATAGACGTTTTTCTTATTATACTTGTTAGTATTCCCTCAACACTCATCTCATCTCAACACCATCATTGTACTAGTTATTTGGATTATTTTAT
Organism: Hypena proboscidalis; assembly: GCA_905147285.1. Taxonomy (NCBI): domain Eukaryota; kingdom Metazoa; phylum Arthropoda; class Insecta; order Lepidoptera; family Erebidae; genus Hypena; species Hypena proboscidalis. The sequence goes on from LR990132.1 coordinate 10,631,667, forward strand.
AGTGCAATAACTAACTAGAACACCAATAAAATAAAATGTTACAAAATTACAATCCTCGCTATTTCATATATGACACATATAAAATTAGGTTATATTCATTCAGGCATTATTGGTCAACAGTTAATTTAAGGGCAGCAGTTGTGTGGGAAATGGCCGATGCGGGATTCTTTTATTGTGGTAATGGTATAAATGATCGAGCAGCGTGTTTTTCATGTGGAGGTGTTATTGAAGATTGGGAAATTCATAAAGATCCATGGAGACAACATGCAGCACTCTTCCCTAAATGCTTGTATTTGAATTCCGTGAAAGGAAGAGATTATATAGAACAAATTTATTTAGATAACAAGTAATACTGTTGCCAACATTCCTACGAACATTATAACTAAATGCACAAGACTGATGAATAACCGATTGCATCGTTTGTAAAATACTTCAGTTGTGGACATTCATATATCTACATCTGTATACCGAAACCAGTATCATAACTGCTATCAATAATTCAGATAACTACATCAGTATACCGAGACGGATATCATAACTGCTGTCAATAATTCAGATAACTACATCAGTATACCAAGACCAGTATCATAACTGCTATCAATAATTCATATATCTACATCAGGATACCAATAGCAGTATCATAACAGCTATCAATAATTCAGATAACTACATCAATATATCGAGACCAAAATCAAAACTGCTATTAACAATTCAAATATATACTCTCATAAGTACCTAATACTTTAGGTAAGAATGATTTAGTTAAAGAAAGAAAAAATAAGTCAGACCTTAAAAAACAAATATCTTTTCTCGAGTTCATCATTATTAAATGATCGAGACAAAAAAAAAATAATTGCTGCAGTTATAGAGAAATCAAAACTAAAAGTCTATAAATAGATTAAGTTATTGAGAAACAAAAATCAGTTCTCAAAAACCTTGATTTAATTTTCAACTAGTAACAGTAGTCGTTTTTTAGTTGTTGAATGATCGATACAAATAAGTTTGTTTTAAGTAGTCCAAAAATCAGTTCTTAAGAAACAAATATCTTTTCTCGAGTTCATCATTATTAAAATGATCGAGACAAAAAAAATTGAATGATCCAGTTATAGAGAAATCAAAAATAAAAATTTATGAATAGATTAAGTTATTGAGAGAACAAAAATCAGTTCTCAAAAACTCAAAACCACTTCTCGAGAACTTAAAATTGGGCTGTCTGGATCTCCTGTGATCCAGATAGCCCAATTATACACTACTCAAGGTGATAAGTGGTATTAAGAAAATATAAACATAAATAGAAGCTCTTAATTAGTTTAGTGCCGTCAGCCGTTGACAATCTGCTCACACTTTTATAGACGGATACATCAATACCTACTTAGATGGTGACAAGATGGAAGTAGGGACTGAGTTACATAAACAACATACTGTCGCACTGCAGGCTAATAAGCGTAAGACCTAGTAGAGCGGATAAATAGAAAGACCGAACGGAATCCTGTCATTAACTACGCCAATAGCAGCCTCAGGAAACAGCTGTCTGCATTCAACGAAGATTGGGAAATCGAAGTACATTACACAATTTACACATTTTTATTTTCACCTCTCTGAATGTTTCGTTTTAGTATTTTAACAATAACTGAGAAGGTTGCTGGGAAACAGGAAGTTGATTGCTAAAATAACTCAGGGTAAAAAGTGGAAAGGACCGGAATGGCAAGCGGCACATATCTTTTCCGCTTTGAGAAAGTTGTTTTACATAACATCTTACTTGTACCTTTCAGAAGGGGTGTTTAAGAGGTATATACTACCACTTTGCTTTAAGTGCTAATCTTAGTTTATTAAAACTTTATGTAATAAGGGGTGAGCTGCCAATGATATTCGAAATATATTTAGCTTTCTCTTTTCTCTGGTGAGCTACTACTCAAGCATAGTATTCAAGATTCTATGCCTTGGCTTAGTTTTTCCAAGACTAGATGACCCGCGCACTTGAACCTTTTTATACCCTTATAAATGCATCTTTAACAGCAATGGCGGATTTAAAGTGTCTTAAACTTGGTATTTTACAAATTGACCTTCTAAATAAAGTAGCGGAGAAGTTGCTTGCTAATGGTGAGGTTACACTTTGTGCATTTACATTGTCGCTCAAGTCATTAAAGCACCGTTTATCATTGTTACAGCCTCTGCTCCATTTGGACAGGTTAAACACGGCCTCATGCGCTAAATATCTATTTTAGATGTCCAACGTGTTTAAACAAAGTGTTTTCTAACTTTTTGTCACGCTAATTACTTGAACTACCAAACTCACAAAAACACATCGTTAGTCTTAAAAATAGTCATAGATTTCGTGCTGATTTCGTAACTTTTGTTTCGCAAGTCATCTTTGAGTATAAACAATAGCGCCTTCGCAAAGGTTGTCCTTTGAAAACTGTGTCAGAGCAACCTGGTTCGATCAGTAAACTGCATTTGAATACGATACGAGTAGGTATTTACTACCAGCATACATTGACAGCGGATAATCATTTAGATTTATATTCATATTTATATATGCAGTTCTATAAATGCGACATGTTAAATAACGTCTGGCGATTGGTATTTAATTTTGCTTGTAATGCCGCTTACGATTTATTTGATACTTGTATTGGCAGGCCGTGTGATAATTAGCATACTTCTTATAATATATCAAAGTAGTAGCCAACTATTTTTACGGTCGCTATTTAATTTGACAAAACTTGACTAGACATTGCATATACTTGAAGTCTAGGTTGTTGCTACATCATCCTATCTGAGGATGATGCGTGTGATAAAAATATTTACCAAAATTGTTACAACTTCGAAGTAGGATAATAAAAATAATAAGTCCATTATATTCCATTTTAGATCCAGATTATATGACAAAAGTAAAATAATTCTGAAGGTGTATTTCTAATAATCTTTATTCGGTAGTCGTGTAATAATAGGTACTACTTATTGAACATTTGTTTTAATCCAATGATTAAATATGTCAATATTTACCAACAGTCCAAACAATTTATTTACCAACATGTTTTATGTTTACAGACAAGAAGAATGGCGTGGTGCAGAAGCTGTCGTCATCGCCAGTGGCAGTGCGCGCGCGCACTTCCCTCGCTCCTCCCCCCTCGCCGAGGAAACCTGCCCCCCACCGCGTGCCTGCCACCAGGCCCAACACCCTCCCTACTAATAAAGGTCAGTGGGTTTTGAATCCTCTAACCATAATTAAAAAGCTAGTAATCGCGTTTAAAAATGAAATAAGTACTTTCAGGGACTGTGCCTTGTCCTAATATGAATGAAAATTAATGTATCTTGTTCACATCAGCAGTTCGAAAAGTTTGAGCTCTTGAGGTGAAAAGTTGTATGTGCAACACGAGATCAAAGTTATTACATCTCGTGCTTTTGAGCCCCTTACTACGCTCAAGATTCTAACCTAGAATATTTTTCCTATTTGGGACTCAAAATTAAGCACACGAAGAAAATACGAACTTTTATGTCTTGTTGCACATATAACTAACTGGACCTTCAAAGCACTTAAAATATTTATTCAAAAATAATAACATATTGTAATTAAACTAAAGCGTAAATCGCGAAGCTAAGATCCACTTACATACAAAGAATGCATTGAATGTGAGCGAATCTAAGTGCCAGTTCCGCCTCCACTCGGTGAGAAAAACAGACAAATAACTTACTGGCTTATACTCTTTGAAATAGGTATATTTTCAAATTGACGTCTATAAAAATATATAAAGTTAATGTTTATAATATTATAATTTTATCCTATATCTTATGCCATACAATTGTGGTTAAAAAGTAGATCGTTTCGTAACACGCTGATCTGATTTTGGACGATGATTGACTGACAAAAGACCTAATAGTATGGCCTCAGAAATCAAATGCACTTGTTTCGGGCCGTAAAAAAGGTAATAAATACCTTACATTGTTCACTGCCGATTTCCAGCTGAAAATATCGATGCCGCTCGTGCCGAAAGCATTGCGAGCGTTATGCGTTAGTGCGACTATTAAGTTTTTACTATAGTAGACTGTTTTTAACCCATTCTACGTTATAATTAAAATCATCGAGTCTGAGCTGCGGCAATGAAGGCATGCCTTGCAATGAATGCGACGTGAAGTATAGATAGTTTTATCAATAAATACTCTTAGAAACAATGTTAAAAAAATATGAACTAGTTTCATGGTCCTGTGGACTGGTATTGACCATTCACTAAACTATTATCAAGTTATAGGAAATTACTGATTAAAGTAAATACAAATTTTCTGTAACATAGTAAGAATGTCAATTGAATTAGTGGCCAAGGAAAGAGCATTTCTTCACTTTGAATTAGCAGCAAATTTTGATTTAGTGATTTCTTTCGACAGTATATAATTTTATTATTCTCCTAAAATTCTTGGAGAGGCTTAATATAAAGAACAGAAACGCTTTTTGATTCAAATACGACATTTAATTAAAAAAATTGCTTATTTAAAATAATGTGTTACTGAACTGTTTTACTTATTCATTAAAACAACAAAAAAGACCTTCGCATAATCTTGCAGATCGTATATCCAAATAATTATGTTACGATAAATGCCAAACAAAGGTGGTTGAATACAAATTATAATTTTAGGCTAATTAGCTCATATACAGGGTGGATGCGACATAGCGACATTTATTGAAACCACAGCTTCTATACATGGCCAGTATGCATTTCCACCGGATAAAAAATTCTCTGGCGAAAAAAAAAATTCACGTCTTCCGAACAAATTGCACGATCGCAATGTTCAAATTGTTCGGAGAACGTGATTTTTTTTTTTTCGCCAGAGAATTTTTATCCGGTGGAAATTGATACTTACCATGTATAGAAGCTGTGGTTTCAATAAATGTCGCTATGTCGCATCCACCCCGTATATATGTGACGATAAATCGTAATTTTCCTTATTATAATAACATATTGGGATTTAAATCAACGTATTTAATTTGCACGCCATTAAAAGTTTTATTGAGTTTGACTTAGAACATTTTGGGTTTCAACGTCGAGTATAATATTTGTCTATCTTGTACTATCAAAATTTATTTTTGAAAAAAATATTTTTGACCTGATAAGGTTGACATTTGTAGATAGAACAGGCAAATTTACACTTAAATGTTTTGAAATGTGTATACAAAAATAGTATTAAGGTGGATCATGAGCCTGCTTTGTTGAAAGTACCTATGTACGTTTATTGGAACATAACTAAATACTTAACAGGCGTGCTATACACACATTCGATACGGCATTTTGGGCTGGGCACACTTGGCTCGACAATTTCACATGCTATTACACCATCACCTGTGTCAAATGATGACCCTCGCGGTGCAATTGAATATAAAAATGTCAAGTGAATATGTTGACCTGAATATTATGTGTATTTAGTGCGAGTCTCTCTCTCTACGGTCGGTCCCTCGTTGCTGAGGACCAAAAAAAAAAACGGGATATAATCCCACCCACACGCCCACCACTGTGACTCCTGTGACGCCAGGATCTACAGCGGCAACCAACTAAAAGGCACCGTGCATGGCACACGGGCAATCCCAGGGAGAGTTAAAATTGTCTTGGAACCCGCAACGAATTTAATCAGAAGTAGGTATATAGTTGGAGTTGGAAAGTATGTGTTGTTGCTGAGGGCCGTGTCGATCAGTGGACGTGGATGGCATGGCTCGCACCTGGTTTCAATAATCTGCCTCCACCGGCGTCTATGTCGCGTCTTTGACGGCCGAACTAAACCTTATATGCACCTCTCACAATGTTAATTAATACCTTCTTTACTACCTGTCTATCTTACTTCAACTACTAGAGCCTGCTAGCAGCTACACGTATTACCTACATAATATCTACAAAAAATATTAAAGTCAAAATCTCCGAGTAGTAGTTAAGATAAACAGGTAGTGAAGAAAGTATAATATAAAGGTTATATTCCAATATCATGGACCACCTCACCATGACCTCTTATGCCGCTTTATTGCGGTCAAAACAGGATCGTTTCCGTGATGTTTTTATTCGGTGAAATGTCAAAACTGACAGATTTGGAAGTTTATGACCTCTGGATTATAGTTCAATACGAAGTACCTAACTATTTGTTAATGTTTTAATTAAAATACAACTGGTATAAAATATCTTATTACTACAGAATAGAGCGATATGAAAAGAAATGTAGTATCTAAAGATAAAAACGATGTTGAAATGTTCTAAGTAAACTATGAAATATGTAAAAATGTTGTTATCAAGAAAAGTAAAATGTCAGTGCGTTACGCAATCTGTCCCTTTATAGATAAAAATACTCCAAAATTCATTCTCAAAAGTGCTGTTTGTAAACTCGATGCTCTATGGATTGTTGATGATCATGGGCTGGTGCCCTGTAGGCTGTAGTCACTTGCCATCAGGTGAACTGCATGCCCGCGAATAGGCATATACAAACAACATACATAGTTAAACAAGTCAATTATAACCCATCCACACAGCTTAGTGCTGCCATCTAGCAGCAGTTGAATGAAATAGCTGCGATAAAAAGTTGGTGTGTGAGGTTCGAGTCAATGATTACGATCGACCGTTTGTTGATTTAGTTCGTTAGATTTTTTGTAGATGGCGCGATTACTACTTCTTGCTAATATTTATTTTTTTATTTGTTTTAATGAAGGTATAAAATAAATATTTTATAACTTATTAATAATTGAATAACTTAACTGTAATATTGCCGTTTGAAAATCGAAATATTACAATTGAATATTACAGTATAATATTTTAATGATGAGGTATTGAATTGGCAAAAAAATTACTAGCCTAGTAATTTTATCTGCACTACGACTCGAAAAACTCTTAAGAGTTGATTTTTTTTATTGCTGCTTCGTTTTTTTGTAAGTAAAAATTTAATTTGTGTAAATATTTAGAGTAAAACCGAAGTCAATGTACAAAGAACTACCTTGGAGGTATACATATAATTCGTAATAAATGTTAAATATAGCCCACAAAAATAAAATACCTCGTCTAAGCAGAGCAGTAAAAAGCCGAGATGCGGTAAAAAACGGAACGAATTTTAATTACATTCGATGTAACTAACGGGACTATAAAATATACAGTAGCGTCTAAAAGGAGTTTAATTTTCCTCAGGTTCAGGGTACTTACTGACAGCATTTGTTTATCTGAATAGTGGCTACAATATATTAGTGTTTGCATACGTATATCGCTTGTTTTATTTCGATAGGCAGCTATTTTTTAGTTTCTTTTTCGGTGTTTTTATGCGATCTGTTGTTGTTTTTATTTTGATGTTTACCGAGCTTATTGAGCCTGATGGTAATAAGTACCTCCTATCCATGAGTGTATAAAAAAAATACAAGTTGTGAGTGCACGGTTGGAGTATTGGTAAAAGCGGTCGCCTTACGCTTTCAATTGCGCTGGTGTTGTTGTTCGATGGCCACACGGGATCTTTGTGTGATCCGCAAATATTTGTTCTGATTCTGGGTGTGCTTTGTGTGTGTGAAATGTATGTTTGTGAACATCCCCGCGACACAGGAGTACTCCACCAAGCCTACTTGGCACCTCATGGGGGAGAAAATATTATAGATAGCTTGGTGGAGTAGTATTAATAAACGTCATGAATAAATTTGGGCAAGTACTACTAATGGTGCAACTTGGTGATGCGCAATATGTGTTAATATTTACTAATTATGTAATAATGTAATTAGTCTATTGTCTTTTGTTGTGAAACTTCTGTTATTAATTAATCTTAACAATGTTTACGCAGACAGGTCAATGAAACAAATAGCCAGTAAACAACATCTAATTATAATATTTATATTCGAATTATGATGCAAAATGTAAACGCAGTGAATTTGCATAGAATAAATTAAATACATAGCTAATTTGTTGCATTAACACGAAGAATCGTAGCATTCGAGGACATAGCTACCAGTAGTGTTCCGTATCTATTAGTTACCTCATCCGCTTATAAATTCACATTTACATTCAAACTCATAGACGTTAATTATGTAACATTAATTATCATAATATGAATCTCAGCATCTCTACATGTAGGTAAATGAAAAAACAAGCAAGCAATAAAATCACCGAGTTTTTATGTTCATGAATGCATTGCGCCTCATGTGCAGTGTAGAGCCTTAAAAGTACTGACGTCATTTTATCGAGGCTACAAATGTACGTTTTTATTATCTGTAATTAAAAGAAAAAGCAAATACAATAAAAATAAAGCTACCACGTTACGTGCAGCTTACATAACAACATTGTAATTGTTTGGAAACGGTTGTCAAATTGAATAGAGTTCACACAGCAATACAATTGGATATATTGGCCTCTATTGTAATAATCAGAGATAATAGATATCAATTTGTAACAAGAAAAAAAATACGGTTATACTTTTGCAACAATTGACTGTCATTTTGTAAAAATTGTCAAAACTTATACATTACTAAACTTTGACGTTATTTGTATCTGGAACGCGCAGTGGGCATAATGTCAGTTAAAACTTATAGTTCTCTCTAGTTAAATGCATGCTCTCTGGTAATAACTTCCCACACTATAGCTGTCAAACTTTTTTAAATAAATTAAATGATTACTCATTTAGCACTAGCATAAAGTTTCTAAGTAAGTAAACATAAACATACTTTCTTTCGCTTTTACCAATCAACAGACAGCTTTCAAATGTGTTACATTTTGCTAATCATTCACAACTAAAATATAACATCACGCCTATTACCCAGAAGGGTGTGGCAGAGGTGTACAATACCTTCACTTCACTTGTTATGTGTAGGTCCCATGGGATAGGGGGTGAGCCTATCGCCACCCACCGGGCACAATTCCAACTCCGTGCTGCTATTGTGAATTCTTGACGGAAAGTTCACAACTAATACTTTGTCCGACCGGGGCATCGAACCCGAGACCTCGCGGTCATTCACAACTAGATACTAAAATATCAAAATATAAAAGAGTAATAATAAAGTTTAAATATAAATGGAATCATAAGATAATAATTATTATATTGAATGAAACAAAAATAGTTAAAATTAAAAGAACAAAACACAAAAAAAACAAAATTAAATAAACATTATAAATAAGTCCCAAATTTATCGTCGACAGCCATAATCATATTAGAGTTATTTGCACCCATTATTGCGATACTTACATTACACTAATAGAGACATTAGAAAATAAAAACGACCATAAAGAACATGGAGCATGACAAACCACCTCAAATGATGGAGGGTAAGAGGTGCCCAATGAAAGTCCCTGGTTGGTCGATGAAAGTGCCGGAGAGCCGCAAGCAGTGGCAATAGGTAAAAGAGCGGCCGGCGACACTGTCGCCTGCGCATCTGAACAGAGACGACAAAAAAACTTAACCGCATTCAGTTTCTCACCAGAACTCTTCCGCGCTGTGCTCATTATGTGCAATTAGTGCTTACTTAATAAATCATTTTAATTTAGAAAGTCGCATTTTTCGGACAGTGTTACTTCTACTCTTTCAAAATGTTATGGTGTTTTTTGGCTGCTTCGTGATTCCACTATCGACTTACCTTTTTTTATGGAATCGAAAAGTTTCAAAATGAGTCCGCTTCACAAATTTGTGTCGTTTTTTCAATCGGAACCTAAGAACAATAGTAAAAGTCTAATACATCACAAGATATTCTCGAGTGAACTGAATATCTGCAGTGGAAGTGAGGACTCCAAAAAAATCCAATTGGCGACTCTGAATGGATATCGAAAATTTAAAGGTAAATAAACATGTTTTTCGGCATATGATCAGCATTTTTTTTATATTTTAACAATAAAATATAGCACTATATACCACTGTTCACTGGTTCATATAACTGACTAACTAAATAATAAGTGATTATACATAGTCCTGTAAATATTTGTGTTTTCGCTGCCAAAGCGTGTCTAACAGTAATTAATCACATAGGTAGTGTAAAGTAAGAAGACGTGTAGATGTAAGTATTATTGGCATTAATGCATTAAAGTGTCCGTCTTACAACGGATGCACTGCCATTTATAAACGATAGCCCAGCGATGTGGGTGGCATCACCTCTTTCACTCTACGCGTTTTGTTTCTTTGTTGTTTTGCTATCCTGTGTCTTTATTATGTCAATAGGAACATTATCAATCTATTCTTCATTAGTCTATATTACTATGCGCTTTACACTGCTAGGCAAAGGTTCCATTGTTAGTTTTCGAGATGGCCACTTAATTATTAAAAAAAAAAATAACTACCTGTCTCAATATTGCACTAAGGTTTTGTCCATTGTCTTCATATTCTCTCTCCTTGTAATAAAATAAATTATGAAGGTAAAATGCCAGCAAAAATGTTTGACGGATGTGTTTCTTCTCGGTGTGAAACTGTAGGAAATGAGCAATTGTTACACGTAGCAATTGAGTTAGTTGGTAAAACAGCAATAATCGTGAAAGCGCCTACTGCAGATAGTTATTTTGCGGAAACTTTCTATAGCAGTTAAGATTCGTAGCATAATATGCGTTAGAGTAACAAGACGTTAGATTGTTTCATTATTATCGTAATTAACTGTCGGCGTTACGTTTATTAATTTTTATGATTCTGTATTTCTTGTGTAAATTGCAAAACCTTCACACGTACGTACAATCAGATTTTAGAAAAAAACATATTTGCATGGCATCGTGCATTATGAATATTTGCGATGTGATATAACTAATCAAAATACCGAAATTTCCGTGTTGCATTATGGAACTGGTATAAATCGGGTCAATACACTCGCGTGGGTAGCTATTCTTTCAATGGTAGAAAGTATGTCCTATGCGCTCAGTGTGGGAGACCGTTTTTAAAATTGCGCAATTTGCATCCTTAATCGTTTTTATACTCAAGTGTAGGTTTTAAATACTGTTAACTATAAATTTTAAAACATCTGTCATGTAAACATATTAATGTATATTTAAATAATTAAACGCCACCTACATTGCATACTGATGATGGTCTCAAATTGTAAATGGTTAATAATGACACCTTTTTTATTTTATGTCAGTAAAAAATGGTTATATCTACTGTGTAACTGATCAATGGGAAAGCACCAAAGAAATCTACAATCATAACTTTGACACAAAAGTGTCATAAGCGTCACGCCTAGTTGGGTTGTCATCAAGTTCTCAAATCTCTTCCTTTATAAGATTATCTCAAAGCGCATCTCCCGGAATGCCATCATTGAGATCCTCCTACACTATATTTATTGCTTCCTTTGCATCTACATTGTTCCTTGAAAATTAAAATTCAACTACTAATTGGCCACCATTTCGAATTTCGTCTGTCAGTCGGTTTCATTCATACTTAATGGATACAAAGTGGTCTTATTACAAGGTTTGCTGTTTGCCTCGCGGTATGGAATTTATGTGTCTACTATTTTGTGTTATGTAATGGTCAGCACTGTTGTGCAAATTACAAGCGTCTCTGGGGCAAATCAACTTTTCTATTCCATAAAGTGGGACGATGGCCCTACATTTGAAACATTAAAATAGTGTTCGTTAATTACCGAATGTTCTTATAAGTTCATAAATATCGAGTTCGCCCATTAGCACTTTGGTTACGCTTTGAACTTCGTGTAAGTTTACATCCATTTCGGGCTTTCTCGTTTTAGCCGCGTCACCAATTAATGCATTTTTTCTTGTCGTCCTTTGATTCTTTTTTATTTACTATACTTCCTTTGTTCCGTCCGATGTTTAATGATCCTATTTTGGACTGTATCATTATTATCGTCTAAATATTCTTACTTTTTAAAGAAAATGTAACTGTTAAAAAAGTAAGTTGTCATTATGCTTTTATATTTGTAAGAATTGAAGTCACGATTTCTTTAAACTTGCGTTTCTTTATTTACTATATCTTTTGTAGAGCCATGTCGTGACTATACGGGTGTTAGTTCAAATATTTTACCTTTTATTGGCAATTGTTTAATATTACGTCTGTTATGCAAGTTTTCTTTCCTTGTAGTATTTAGTTTCCCACCGGTTATTAGCGGATATATTGATATAAAAAATAAGCACTAAATATAGCAATAAATCGTGGAAATATTAGATACGCTATTCGCACTTACAATTCACTTTCTTTTATTATTGATTCATTGATATGTATGCGTGTTTCACAGCTCGGTTTTTTTCGGTATCTGACAAGTGGAACATTAATTAATTACAAAAAGAATATCAAGTAGGACTTACATTTGCCTGTTTGCATATTACATGAATTTGCCAATTACGATTTCAAGCTGTTCAGCAGTTGAGTCTCTTGGATTATAAAATCAAAGCCTATCTAAGATATTGATTTATTCTTTATTCATAGTAGTAAGTTAGAAAAAACAAAATGGGATTAACGATCATAGATGCACTGTCTGTTTGCTTATTGAAATGTGGGCACAGGAAACACACTACTGTACTGTACCAAGCCTCAATTATATTTTCGGCAATTGGCACGTAGTGTAATCTATCCCTCATCTTAATGCAAAAAAAAAAAATATGTTGTAGGCTAATTTTCAAATACATAATATTCTTTTAGTAATTATTTTTTTTCAATGAATTGTTAACCACTAAATCCAAAATAATTACTGTATTTAATAAGGTACATGCATGATAAATTTCACAAAGTGATTGCAATTATAGCTTTGCTAACGAAGCGCGGTGGTTGGGTAAGATAGGTCACACTTAGGTCTTCAGGCTTTACGGTTCATTACGCAATCTGGCCAATCCTAAGCATTTGTTTGGAAAACCGTAAACCGTACATGTTTAATAAATCTTAATATTCCATTGTTTCTTTGTCTCGGCATTCAATGGTACAGCAATTGAACACTTTGCAAGTGAAATCGAGTTATTTCGGCGATGTGTGCCACATTCTGTGAGAAAAAATATGTGGCACACTATATGTAGATAATATTTTGCTGTAAATTAATTAAAATTTGATTATTTTTTGGTCTTGATTTTACCACAGATGTGACAATTACGTACGATTAAGGCACATCCTGGATGTTACATAAATGCTTCATGTAAAGTAGATACATTCATAACTATCTGAGCGCCCGAAATATATGTGGCAATGTTTTATTCGTCATGTGAACCACAAAATTTTGTACTAGTGATTGATGTCTATTTATATGAACCATCCAAATTGGCAACAAATTATATAGTAACGGCAACGTGGGAGGCATCTCTATATTAACTAGCGATTGGTCATCCTGAAAAGTGTGTTTCGGCTTTTATTAGACGTCAGATTTGCAGTAAATAAATAAATAAAATAAATAAATAAAATAAATATTCCACAACGCCATCTAGTCCCAAACTAAGCAGAGCTTGTACAATGGGTACTAGAATAACTGATAGTAATACATATATACTTTTTCTTTTGTAAATACATACTTATTATATATAGAAACACCCAGACTAAGACAAACCCCTATGTTCATACACACAAAGATTTGTCTTAAGTGGGAATCGAACCCACGACCTCGGCGTCGCAGGCAGGTACACTACCCACTCCGCCATCCGGTCGTCAGTGTGCCGGCCAGCACTATTATAATGTAACTGCTAAAGCATGTAAAAAATAGGAATAAAACTAGATATTCATTTACATTTTTTCCCCTACTAAGTACAAATTAGTCATATATTAGACTAGAAAGGAATTTAAGTGTAAAAAAATAGCAGAAACTTGCGTGAAATTAAAATCAGCAATCAGAACGTGACGTCATCATCCGTCAAAAATGTTAACAAATTTGTAAATGCCGGATGTATTTTACGATTGTATAATACAACAATATTTTAGCTAATCTATCTGAAATAATACGTACCTATTATTTATTTTTTATTCTCGTTTTTTACATGTTTGATATTGTCTTTAATAAAAGGCATGTTCTAATCTTACAAAGTTTTCATCTGCTCCCTTAGCACATTGGGTAATGCCCGTAAGAGATTTGTAATACAACAAAAACTTTTTTACACAATCATTATTGGGATTCTATCAAAAACAAAAACGCGCGAGCTGCAGTTATGAAATAACAAAACTTTTTACTATAGAATTCGAGCTTTATGTACGCGGATGATACGAGTATCAAAGTAAAATCAGTAGATATAAAAAATAGAAGAGACAGCACGTCCGTGCAATTATTTGTAGAAACGATGACCCATGCTAAAGCAAAATAATATATTTTAAGCCTTGATTCATATAGTCATGACCGTGAACAGAAATACCAAAATTAATGTGAGCGATATCCGTTCCCAAATTATAAAATGCGGCAGTAGAAGACTTGCTTGTTTATGTGTAGACATAGGAGTGCTGTTATTAAAATATAACTTTCATAAATATATATTTTTTTGCAAAAATAATCAAAATTTAATTCAATATAAATGTTATTCAAATTATGAAGTACAGGTGTTACTCACGTAATGTTGGTCTATTTAGTCGACCGCGGTTTCGACGCACACAATATTTTTTGAACCAATGGAGCTCACCTATATTATTTTCTATGATATTTTCTTATTAGTCGTGAACTAGAAATGCAACACATAAAACACTGTGTAGTTAATGCGGTCAACATTGTTTTTTATTATTAAGGACAAAAATTATATGTGTCCTGAAGGGAGCTTCAAAGAAGATCGATACCAATCAAAATATCCGAAGAATTAGGAAGCGATCATCAATTTTGGCACCAAATTTAAACATTAAAGTGTTGCAATATATCAATATGGAAGCGTCTGAGTAGCCAGATGCGCATTTTATCGTTTCTGGCTAGTTCTCAAGTGCCGAAAACCCATTAGAGGTATATTAGTAACGGGAATAACCGACCGATAACGGACCTGCGGGTTCGGATCACTTTTATTGTTTGCAGGTGTACGATTTCGCGCTCACGTAAAAATATAATGATATTGAGGAATCGATCACCTATATTTTCATCAGGAACTTATAGATTGAGTAGAATTGTGTCAAATTATAAATCAATATTCTACGAGACCACTAATTGGTGACTAATTGATTTTTTTTAGTTATACTGCCCCATAATGCTCCGCTACTAATGTAAGAAATTTGCCTTTCTTTGACTTCGAAAGCTTTGACTAATTTAAAGTTAAATAAATGACTTAGTTAGTGATGCACCAATGTACACTAAATAAGTATTTTGATGAGTTAATTGTTAGTCCCAAAAAACACTCTTTCAGCAAAAATGTGTACTTATTACCATACAATGTTGTCATACAATGACATCTGTAATTCTGTATCGTAGTATTCATTTTGAGAAGACACAAGTTCTTTAATTAACAAAATATTGTTCAGTTATTTATGCACATTATCTCTCATTGTTTTAATAAAAGACGCACAATTAGTGCCAATGATTGGACACAGCATTTGGCATGGTTATTAGCTGTCATAGACAAAATTTATGGTAAAGAGTAATAAAACAGGTTGCTACTAGTTTGCGACGGTCCAATAAATGAGGTTGCCAATGCGGCTATAATCAAAGAAAGGCCTAATTAAATTAACAGCTCTACTTCCTGCTAAAACTTATGAATATAAAGTGATACCAACATAACAAATTACATAATATAGTACTAAGAAAACACACCTGTTGGTAGTAACATTATTACATATATAATTTAATCAAATGTGGCGCCAAGTACCATGTAATATAATGTTAGTTGTTCATTATAATGTAAGTACTGTTGGCAACAAAAATCATCTTTAAGCAGAGTGGTCCTGTTCTGGTAACTGTCTTGCATTTTTTTATCAGAACTACGAATTGGTTTGCTTTCGCTACACAAATAGCATGAAAAATATATCATGCGTATGCCTAATGCCGTAAGTACCGTTGCTCAACTATAAAATATTAATTACTGTGATGTTAATATTTTATAGTTTATCCTGTTTTAAAATTATTTTGATGTTTTTGGTCTAGCTTCACGAAAATACCACGAAACAATAAGATCTCAAACGTAAAAGTGATTGCAATACCTGCCTTGGTAATTTTGTGCTGAAATCGAGCGAAATTTTGTGATGTATCTTTTTTATGAATTTCCTAACGGTTCACAAATAACACTTTGCCCGACCCGGTAATCGAACCCTAGAGCTCGCTGTGAGAGGCGCATAGGCTAGTTAGCTTGTAGTTGTTGTTAGTAGTTACTAGACCTTGAGATTAAAATTCAATTCTGTATTTGTACTTTACTTTTTTATGCCGACAGTATGAAAGTTCGATTCTCGTTGAACCGGATTATCCGACCGTTTATCAACGACTGTTTCCAAGCAACTCGTTTTGGAATCAATTTATATTATCGCTGGTAATTCAGACGTACATTAACCAACTTTTCGGTAATTAATAAGTAATGCTTGTCTGTGTATCCGTTTAAACCATTAAACAGTTTTAGAAAATAAAAAGCGGTCTAATTTTGTACTAAAGTTAAACTAGTGAAAATAATGTTTGCAAAAACAAGAAAAACAAGTGTTTATGCAAAACTTTATTAAGTTTGGCTCAGTATTTATTTGGAAGGAAATAAACTAATACCAATTCCGTAGATTTATAATTCTTTAGATGGTGTTTTTGCGAAATAATTTATTTGAAGCGCTTGTTTGTAGATTATGTTGATATAGGTTGCCAATAAATTACTCTGCGAACATAAGACTATCGTATTAGCGTTGTTCCAAAACCCTGAGTATTAAATCTGTTCGCGTATGTCCTAACTTTAGCTCATTTGAGTCATCGTGAAGTAAACATTGGTTGAGTAATACAGGCCCTTGTTTTTCAGCTTTCTTAGCATTAATTTAAACGTGAATAGTCGTGCATCGCGCTAATACTAATTGACATAGACGAATGATATTGTTACCACTTTGAATATAATTAAACAGAATTGTTTTCGAGTCTGAATTAATCCAAGCTTCTATTATAAAATACTATATTACGGCATAGCATGCGGCAACAAAATCAATAGATATTGACACCAAAATCTAAATATTTAAAAGCATATACCCTGTGGCCAAATTCAAAATGGTTGTGTGTGTTACGTGATTTGATAAATCGGCTTGGCGAATGATACCTAACGTAACAAATAAAAACATCAGTTGCAGACCTAGAACGTCTGTGCGACATCAAGGCAAGACTAGGGATCACCTATTTTAATTTTAATTTCTATTCATTCATTTTCTCACTAGTATCGTAAACTGCATGCTAAAACGCAGCCGAATAGTATACTAAGGATTCAACGATTGTGTCATATTATTTTTGTGTTGAGCATTTATTATCTAAAATAAAAAATTCTTAACTGTCGACATTCAATATAATATTTTAACTCTTTAAGTCACACTTTTAAATATTAGATATTAGAAAGAAAATAGTTGCATATTTAGAACAATTGAGGGTTTTAGATTTAAAATAAAAAGAAAAAAAATGGATTACTGCAATGATTAATCAGAATAAGCAGACATATTGTATTAGTCAGATGCTGAATCTGTCGTTTTTTATAAGATTCGTACGTGCTTACCAAATAAAGTAATCTAAGTAACTATACTCGTAGTACTCGTAGTATTATGTTTTGCGAGAATCACTAATACTAATTGGCGTTCAATGTTCAATGCCGATTCATGTTTAATATAATAATATTTTCCGTCGCGTAATCGCGTCCAGTCTTGTTACGCATGCTAAGTTGGCACTTCAGTGGTATAAGTACGTACGCTTCAACTTTCAGTCGATACCGCGTGCATGTGCATCTATCATCATTATATTGAAATGTTATACTGACGGCATTTGATAATATCTTATAAGTATCACTACAATGATTATTGGCTAATCAGCTACATAATTGATTGTATTATGGCGCAGTCTTTTGCGTCTGTCATTTTTTGTGCCTCGTGCGTGCTGAATTAGTATACGGTCTGTATACGGCAAGGCACTAAATATTATTTACGAGTACGGTTGTGGTTTTAAAGATTATGGTTGATTGTATTTTGATTTCTGGATGCTCAATATGACTAATGGTTGGATACATTATTGCTAATTTATAACCCACTTCAAATTTCGATCGGGTATTTTCGATTTGTTTTGGGTTATGATAATAATGCGTATAGCGAGTATATAATGGGTATTGTTTATTTAGCCTCAATACTTGCACTCAGTGCGTACTGCGTTTTCTTCAGATAGGTATATTGATAAAACGTTCTTCAGGAAAAGAACGAGCTGATTCCTTTTAAAAATACGCTTGACTATTACAAATGTAAACACCAAATATAAGTGTAGTAATATCTCACGATATATTTATGATACAGGTGAATGCAAACGTGCTCCTGCAGCATATTTGATTTGTTCTAGTGTTGTCACTTATAGATTTTATTGTAGGGGTGCTTCCACTAAACGGATATCCTTAAATGTATTGGGCACATTTTTTCAATGTCAACCAAATCAATCATCACCCGTCCACGGTGCATTTGGGTGGCGACGCGCAGTTCCGTCCGACGAGGGACTATTTACGTTCCTTTCATTACTTCTGAGAAGCAAACCCTGTGGAAGTGACGAGCTTTTTGTATCGGAAGTCACCGTTTTTGCTCCTTTTCCACTGTCTGTGCCTGACACTGCGATTCCGTGTACCAAGCCTCTGTTTAATCGTTAAATGGTTACTTAGAAAGCTGCAACACATACATTTAGAATAGACGATAAATGACTAGGTTATAAACAAGTCAAAGAAACCTTGATTGTAGATAAAATCCAAAATTGACTTCACCAGGTGTTCAAACAACTCCAAGCAAACTTAAATCAAACGGTGTGGTATAAATCGTGTTCAGTAAAACAGTTAAAGTATAACGCTATGGACTGTGGTAATAAAAAAGTATGTAAGTAGTTTTGTAACTGTTGGTTGTAAGCATTCATATAATTCCTCTGTTTGATGTGGTTACATGAAAACGTATCGGTTCTAGCTTTAATGTTGCCGTGCGGTGAACGTAAACCTAGTGGGCTTTTGATCTCACACCTCAGGACAATGGCGCCAGGATATTAGTAGTCGCCACAATACACTGATACTTCAATATCGTTGTATTGCTTTCCCTATTTCTTAAATAGAGATGATATCATCATTGTCACTTATAACTTACCATATTTGGATAGATAGTTTCTCTTAGATTTTCTAGAAATTATAATATAAATGTCCACATATATTTGATTCTGTGTTTACTTCGAGTTCGCAGAATATAGAGACCAGACTTTCAAATTGCTCTTTGTTGAATCCGAATAAGTATTAAGTTACGAATTTCTGGGAATGTCAGAAAATATCAGACTATTTTTGTGTTGTATTCAAGTTTAGTACGTGTTTGGCATCGTAGTTTCAGTAATGTTTAGACTTGCCAGTTCCTTTATTCAGTTTTCAGTGTGAATGGGCCTGAGTTATGGAGTATACGAGGCCAATTTTGTTAGGTATTCGTATACATCCGTTAAGAAACGTGCGTCGATCTTAAATTTATTGTGTTGACTTTATAATTCAGTACTTTACTATTTCGGTTTCTTATTCTATGAACTGGAAAACTATTTGAAGACACAATACAGTACGTTCACTGCTTTGAATTTGAATTCTGAAATTGCAATACAGAGCTTTGAATTTAAAAAAGAGCCTCGTACCAAAGTCTTGCGAAAATAACTTATATAAATTTTCTTTATTTATTGTTTTGGAGTTCATCTTAGGTGACCCATATTAGCATGTGTTCCAAGAAACATGTTAGAGAATGTTGCCAATAGGGAGCTAATATAAATAGCTGCAATAAATAAACAGGATAGTTTGTTGTGATTGTGATGAAACTATGAGACTGAGAGACTCATTAGCCCTATGGTATCTTGTCTACCTATTTCGCAAGAATCACAAGGATCCCTTCATTGTTCGTTTATATTCAGAGACCAGCTGTGTGAACTAGCCACGAGGATAGCTGAGAAAAAAACAATTCTATTTTAGTTTCAAAGCTATTATGAGAACGTCCCACGGCAGTTGCGAAGTTCTTTCTAAACACTATTTATAAATGAGTATATTCTGCCTAGAGCATGAGTACTAGTCACTCAGGTGTGAGCCAAATGTTGGATAACTGAAGGGTACTGACATTTCGCTCAACCACAATTTAACAGTGGCGATGATTCATCACGTAAATGGATTTGAAATTGAGCATCGTCTTCGCGGTTGGTTCTAAAGACAACTGACAAATGGTTTAGCTAAATCTTTAATCTGGTTGTGGGCGGCCACCAAAGAAAGTCTATTTTTGTCAGAGGTTGAACATTGTGTTGTTATTAAGACAAATGTTGACAGTCAATCATCCATTTATGATTTAAGAGATAATGAAAGATCTATTTATATAATTAATATATAATTGAAAGCGAGCGTGGGTTGACTCGCACGTTTTTGTGATTAATATATCATTTTGGTCTTTGAAGCATTTTGGGTTATTGTCTGACTTAAAAATACAAATAATATTGTTTCAAAGTTAATTTGTTTAAAAAAAAAGCAGGTACGTGATTCTGTAGCTATATGCCAGGTGCTAACAGTAAACTGCGATACTAAACAACTAAATATATCTTCAATGATTGTCACATTTCAATTATATTCACGTAAACACCATGTCAAATTGAACCTATTGTTATGCCTCTGGTTTTAACGTAGTAGCTCAAATTACTCTTAATACAAATGGGTCACTGGTGAGTGTCGCGACTAATTACGATTTTCTGGATTTACTGTTTGGGACAGTAGGTAAGTTTATAGAACATGGGTTGCCGCAAGCGATAGTGAAATAATTTTAAACTATGCCACACTTTGCAGGTGTGTACTTAAAGTTTGCTTCAAAGCAATGAAGCAAAATTTAAGTACACACTTGCAAAGACACCTATTGTACGTGAAAAGTACACTTTTAAAGTTATTTACGGGATCTTTAGAGTTGTAGAAACGTACGCGGAGGATAAGAGTACAGTTCTCGTTTTATTGTAGTACAGGCAACAATTTTCTATTAACCTGCGAAAAATCTGAATTGAGATTGATTAAGAGTGTCCCAAACACTCTTAATTAAATTTTTTGTATTGCTTGAATTTGACATAGCGGTCTTTTCAGTGTGCAATGTAAGCGAGATCGGTTCATTCGATGCGTTGCTTGCGTTCGGCTACGTGAGCCTTCTTTTCGATTATTTTGTAGTAGTAACTAGGCACGTCAAAATACATATTGATAACACGCCACGTGCTGCATAACCGGACTAGAATGTTAAGTTGTTCATTTGTTACGATAAGCTTCCACGTCACGAATCGCTAAACCGATGTAGTTTCAGTCTTGTCGTGTCTTACATAGCAATCACATGCTAGGCTTGTAGATACACACAGCTACAAAATAAACTATACATTGCCAGCATAAGATCGTCTCTCATTCCCCGGCAAGACTAAGCAATGCGAGACCATCTAATATTGGAAGTGCTATAGTTTGATGGTGCTATGTACATGGGCTGGAAATCTACGCCATGAGGTCAGAATTATTTTAATACAATTGATTTGATTAGACGAAAAGAGGACCAGTTTTTACATGGCTTCTCGAAAAGGACAGCCATGATTTTGGCTTCGTGTTGTTTGGTTCAACTGACCATAGTAACCTTAATTCTAAGATTATTTGGGGTGATTAATAGGTGGAGTTTGAACAACCAAAAGTCACTAACATCCGAATAATCGTTACTACAATGGAAGATGAAGATTTTAAACGGAAAATAATAATGCCATTGTAATCGATTTGATTGACTAGATTCTTCACCCCGCTCATGTATAACAGGATACAGTGACAAAGAAAATTGTAAGAGCCTGTAACTCTTTGAGAACAATATATATCTACAAATTATAGTTATAGAACGATTAATCTAATTAATCGATTCCTTGACTATTTACGTGTTTACTTTCTTCAGCTAATTTTAAACAAACCTTGAGCGATAGCGCAAGCATACACTTACAGGCACATTTACACAGGGTTGCGTGCTACAAAGCAGTTGCCTCGAATCACAAACTGCACTTACAGCAACGTGATGATTGCACTGGTTTCCTTTTACTGATACTTGACGAGAAAAGCCTTCAACCGGTAATGCGACATAATTAAGTAGTTACTGGTATCCAGTAGTAGAGTTGCTACACTTTTACTCCATGTCATTGCTAGGAAAAGCTCGATTTGAAGCTCAGGTTAAACTAGTTGGTAAGAAAGTTTCGTATAAAATTAAATGCTCATTTGCTATTTGATGATTTTTTCTCATGATGATGATGAATTGGTTTAAAAAATATAGAGTCAAAGTAATGGGAATATTATTGCAGTTACGTTATGTTATGATAAAATTATTAGAACTATATGCGCAATTAAGCATACGTATTAGAAAGTTTGATATATTAATATGCATTTATGGTACTTTTTGCAAGTTGTCTGTCGTTATGAATGCTATTTCATGAGCAAAAAAAGAATAATTGACATAAATCAGATTGAAACATGTGAAACCGATGTAAATGACATAATAGCCAATGATTAGATTCTCTTAATTGCGGTCAATTAAATACTTAAAAGCGTATTAAATATAAAAAAAAATGTAGTAATAAATTCGACGTGTAAAGAGCTGCGGAATCTACTAATCTGGACTGAACAACACCAGTCTTTTCTAGCTAAACCGATCATTAACACGATGGCGCTTAGCGTGGCAAAGATGTCATGACAGAATGACAAATAGTACACTTGGCCCTCAACATGCAGTTGAACATGCGGCATTTGCCAACCGCCATTAAGTATATACTATTCTGAGTACAATCACAAAAACCCTTCGACCTCTCTCTTCTCTAAAAAGAAATTTCAATATTATTGCTTATACTTTGTCCATTCCTTTATTTTCTTTTTGACAGATCACGCCTATGAATTACCGTTTTTTTTTGTCTTATTAATGTACTACAATAATAATGTACTTTATTGACAAGTGACACTTTTTAGGGAAGTTCACTGTTTGTAACAAAACACCACAGACTATAAATCAAATCGTGAAATGAAATAAATCGATCATTATGAAAAAGAAAAATTTGACTTTTTTTGTGTATTGTCTGTATTTTTTATGAAAAAAAGAATATAATAATAGTATCATGATTCCATGAATAATTATTTGCAAGAAATTAAGTCGAAATCTTGGAATGACATATCAAAATGTAAACAAAGGTAACTAGGAAACCGTCATAGACTAAGTATGTGACATTATTATTATATTATTATTTTGTATATTTATTTCATCTAATAAAAACTACTAATAAACGAATAATTAATAATGAACCAAAACCATTTCGATGTAATTAATCGATTGAAAGTTCTTCCTAGACAACATCGATTATGATTTCAAATCGAATCAGTAACGTGTGAAGGCATCCCTAAATGTAATCTGTCAAAAAGAAAATAAAGGAATGGACAGAGTATAAATGCCCTTATGCGATAAGGACATTTTTACTAGGCAAATTTGGAACGAGTTGCGATCAAAGCCTACGCCTCAGTCCTACCCTACGGGGAAATACTGACATAAAGAAGCGTTAAAACGTGTCTACATATTTTACTAGGTGGAGAAGTAGCTAAGTAGGCACCAATAATGGGACAATCCCCGCAAATTAGAATTTATACGTCTGCTAATTGATTTAGAGTAACAAGTACAAGGACTTTGTTATTTTTACAAGCAGATCATGTGCCAGAGTAATCTATAGCAAACAATACGTATTGGATAGTATTGATGGCACCCAGCCATTATATCTGTGTCTGATGCGTATATCAAAGATTGCTTTCTAAAAGGTGATCGATTAATCGTAATGTCTTAGTAGAAATCGAGTTACATTGAGAATTAAAGAATGCAGTTGTTATAAGACTATTATATACTTTAACAATGAGATATGGCTGTATATTATTATATTACTTGACGATTGGATTATCCCTTACATTGTTCATCTCAGAATGAATTTTTTTTTGCAAGACTTATTGGAAAACATGTATGAAAACACTGATATTAACTAAGATATTTTACAAAAACTAAACTTTTGTAAAATATCTTAGTATTCATTAAGGGTTTTATAGTGCCACTGTATGCTTTGAAATTCTTTGAAAGTAGGTGTATTATCTCTAATCTTGGTAGTAACATCTCCGACCTTTGTTACAAGTATGTGAGAACCTAGATACCGTCGTCCTGTGGCAGAACAAACACATGTATTACCTAGATTATCTTATCAAGTATGGGAACGTGTATCAGTAGCTAAGGTTTTACATACAATGGGTCATTGCCTTGATTAGTTTCTAAATGATTTGCATGTACCGACGACAGCCTTCTATGAATAGAGATTATATAGAGGTATAACGATGCCTTAATAGGCGTTGCTTTCTTATCAAATTTATTGGCTTGTTTGTTAATTAATAGGTCGTTAACACTGTTTTTTATACATACATTTTTATTTAGATTATTGACATTATAGCCTGCCTAAATACTACCTTTACCAAATATTCCGAATAGATTAACAAATAACTGTATCAATCAGCTCTTGGACATTTTCAAACTATCTTGAAAAACATTAACAAACGTAATTAAAAGGAACCTGGTAAATGTCAATAGGCTGATCTCACTAAGATTTTATTTTACACTTTTATTTATCTATAAAATTAAATTAAAAAAACGACTCCTCAAATAATTCCTGTATCACGGAGGTGTTCAAACAATCATTCCACACGCTCAAAGCATACCCAGAATCGAAACAAATATTTTGCATTTTCACACAAAGATTTGTCATAAATAATATAAATAAATAAATAAATTTGGATTTTTTACATTAGATAGAACGCCAGAAGCAATTACACTATCCAACGGTCCCAATGACAAGGCCAAATACACATATTCACTCACACAAGCACACCCAGTCTCGGAACAAATATTTGCAAATCACACAAAGATTTGTCCCATGTGGGGATCGAACCCACAACACCAGTGCAGTGGAGAGCGGCGAGGCGACCGCTTAAACCACTACGCTAACCGTACAAATCGTGTAATTAAAATACAAAAATATATCTATCGAAATGTGGGTTGAATTATGCAACAGACAAAACTATTCGGAGAGATATACGCGTGTTGTTCTTTTTATTTTAGTTTAAGAATTTATGCTGGACTCACAAACATTAATTTTATAGTCGTATATTTCATAAAATAAAGCTACAATATATTAAAACAATGGGATAGGTTATAAAGGTCTTGAGTTGACTTTTGGCTTTTATACAGAGATATTCGTTGAAGGAAACTATCGTGAGAGCATTTGCATGTCTGAGAATTTTCAGTATGAGGAGGACGCATATTTAGTAATATGGACATTTTAAGTATAGGAGTGAATCTATAATAATCTGCAGCAAATAGTCGTTTAGTCACAATAAAGACACAATTTAGATACAACATACAATATAGATATACACTTTCAAATCATTTAGTCGCATGATTACATTCGAAATTACTAATAAGACTTTCCGGCGCGGCAACTTATCTCTCCAATCTCTTGCAAATATGCACTGGTTGTTATCACTCATCATCAGATGGAATGCAACTGCAATCTGCTATTACCATTCTAGAAAAAAATAAATGTACATTGTTATAGTGAAATATAAAGGTGTGATTTTGTGTTTCTATCTATGTACGAGAATATTTTTATAAAGATTGCTTGATAGGCAATGCTAGGCAAAAATGTAAAACACGGCGATATCGTTGAAGAAACTTTAAGAATATCTGCCACACACTTTTCTCTCTACATCACCGATGCATTGCAGTGCGTTGCCGTCAATTGCCGCATTGCCTCAGTAACAAACGATCACATTTCTCGTGATAATGAAACTATTCAACTACGTTACATGCACGGGTGCGTATATATAAAGAGATTGCATCTGCGAAATTCTAATAAAGATTCTAAGCGTGAAGAAAGTCGGTTTTTCAAGCCATACATATGCATGGTACGCGTAGACGCGGGCGCCCGACCGAGACTCCACTTGCTCGACTTTACTTAGGGAATTACAAATCTGCTTTAATTTCGTTCTATTTAAGGTGTAATTTGATTCAATGTTTTTGCGACGTACACGTTCTTGGTTTCAAATTTTCGCATTTTGTATGCATTATTATTATTTTTAATTACACACAATGGCTTTTAATGCGTTTGTATGTCATGTTATTAAAAAAAGTAATTATAGGGCTTAAGGCAGAAAGAGTGCCGCTCGAGTTTATAAATAAAACTACTAAGTTAAGACTATTTCTTGACATGGTTTGTGTCATCGTCTCAAATTCTTTTTTAATACCTATACTATATTATTAATCAGAAGATAAACTTGCCATAGCTGTGTACGTAGAATATGGCATAATCAAATAATGTGAATAGAAAGCTTATATCAAAGCTTTTCTCTTCGTCACAATCGAAAAATAAGGCAACCATCACTCATAAGGCTGGTGGTAGAGCTCTTGTGAATGAGCTCGAGGGCGGCAGTACCACCCCGTCTCACCTACCGCCAAATAGTAGTGCTTCCATAACAGCTGTGTTCCGGTTTGGTGGTGAGATCAGACCCTGAAATTACTGGCACAACACTCAGCTGCAGCGACGCATCTATAATCTGCTTTTGTGGATTGTTGATCTCCATGGGCTGTACTCCACTTACCATCAGGTGAACTACACGTTCGTTCGCTGTGGGTGTAGTATAAAAAAAGGCAAATCTTTATGACAATTAAAGCTGTAGATTTCCCTTAGTTTATGCTACTTGGTTCTTCGTACGGACTGTAAGTGAATATCAAATAACTGTTGCATATTCTATTACTTAATAAATACAAATGTTTATGCAATAATAATAATGTACAGGGTTTAAAGGTGGAGTATTTTATTTATAGTAATTGTGGAATTCAAAGCAGCTCTACCGCGTTTTTGCCTGTCTGACTGCTGCCAAATAGTAGAGCTAACTCTACTGTATTTTGGTTTGGGGCAGCTAGACCTTGACATTAATGGTAGAGCGATAGCCGAGTTGGGAAGCCGTTGGACTGCAAAGTCAAAAGTTTCAGGTTCGAACTCACGGCACACATCTGTCTTGAGATTCACCTTATTATTCGGGAACCTGTATACCTGAGAGTGCCTAAAAGTGCTCGAGGGTATAGGAAGTCTACCAATCCGCACTTGGCTAGCGTGGTAGACTAAGGCCTAACCTTCTCTTCATTGTATTAGTTACAGAGCTGCTATTGTTTCTAACTGTATTCAAACATTACGTTATATTCGATTACAACGACGATGACAATGTTAAATAGTGTCATTTTCTAATGAGAATTAGGTATGTCAAAATTCAATTGCACGTAGCTAAAACGATTTGAATTGGGGTAACCATTCTTTCTATGAAGTGACGTCACAATATTTTATAGATGTTGACGTGCTTTAGTTACCATTACAATCCTGCAATATGAACTAAAAATAAGATATGTGCGTTGTATAAAAACATTCTACGCTCTATACTTTAAGACCTTGCGTTCACGGGAGTGCAACCATACCGCTATAAATAAAACTGCCAATTTCCTTATCGCTCTTATACATATTATTATAAGGTATATTTTTCTGTATCAATGGTGTAATGGTCTATGAGCATATACGGAAATAACGGATGCACCAGCCAAAGTATTCACTTCGCGTCACGAATAGTTTCCTCGGCGATTGTCGAGGCCTGGCTATAAGTTAATTGTTCGTTTTAAACGATGCTCATTAGTGACACGCGATAAACTAGATGGTAGACGTGGTACGGTATAAACTTCACCTTAGAATCACGATAAGTGGTGGTAGAGCTTTATTAACCGTATTTAGACAGTAAGTTGTTATCCTGTTAGCTATTCAGCCCCGTTTAGGCATCGGTCTCACCTAATATAATTGCCTAATTTGAAAAATAGGTGTTGAAATTGTATGCCAATAGTTTCATAAATGCAATCTCAGGTAATTGCTGTTATAATATTGCCTACCAAAATTTACATTAACAGCAATTAAATTCTCAATTTTCAAATGACTTGAAGACGCTCTTATACTATAAGAATTTTTTTTAAGAATGATCATACATGAAGCGGCCGTGGCGCAATGGATAAGGCATCGGTCTTACGATCGAGAGGTCGTGGTTTCGAATCCTGGCCATTACACCACGGACGTAAACTTCCTCCTAACACAAGCGAATTAAGCTTAGCTGGAGCAGGTTAACAAGAATACTAGTAATTAGTATTTGCAAATTGCAAGTAAGCTTAAAAAAAAAATACTAATGTATGATCATTCTTAAAAAAATAAAGCATCTTCCCCTTTAATTGTAAGTATCCAAAGAAATGTACCCGTTGATTAGAAACCAAAGGTGGACTTGAAAAAGTTCTGTTTCTATGCGTATAGTACGACAATCTTGTATGGTCCAGTATCATTGACCATTTATCATGGAAATCTTATCATTACCATACAAAATTTGACTCGCTCGCCGGCTTAGATAAACTTGTAGCAATTTACATGATAAACTTGCACACTTCGATGGTTAAACCAACCCATATTTTGACAGGTAACTAGGAGGATTGATAAATACTCATAGTCGAGCCCCTGTCATTAGTGACATGCGATAACTAAGATGATGATAACTGAAAATACTGGTTGTTCCTCACTTGATCGTCAGACAATGGAGCTTCTTGAGAAAGTCGGATGAGTCTGCTCCAAATCGTAGATTGACCATGACGCTACTACTTACGTCGGCTAGTTTACTTTTTGTTCTAACGATTCGTAAGCGATTTGATCATTAGTATCATTAATATCTATTCCAATCCAGCCAGTATTGATTTTTTTACGTCTTATGTAGTTCACCTGTTAGTAAAATATTATGGAGAAACTGCCAGTGATGCTACTTTTTAGGAATTCGATGTTATTCCTCCTTGGCTAGTAATCCGTATTTGTAAGGCAACAGTATTTGTAACATATGAGACGCACTTTGTTTTCTTTATTATTTTGGTCGTAGGTTAAATGTGAGACTGCAGTGCTGCCTCCTTCGTTAACAAAACCACTATTTTTAGTAGAATTCAGATAATATTGTTTGAAAGAAGATTGCGTCTATTGCGTGAACTAGTCGTAATTAATACCTCTATACGTAAGCGAGTTGTGGTTAGCGGTAATTAGAAGGCTCACTGCTTAGCACCTTTGAAGCAGCGCCTTTGGTTCAGTAGTTTTCCAACATAATCTTTTTGTAACCATACTGTACTGTTACAATTATGAGTGATACTTTTCTATACTTTTATTCGATACTAACCTTAAATAAATAAAAAAACGTAAAACTAAAAAATATTTATTGTTTGTTTTAGGTAATAATGCAGTGCCATATTTTGTACAAAATTTGTCACGAAAAAAGGTAAGTAACAAACCAAAATCAATTAAAACAGTTAAGTTAAAAAGTAACACTTCAGTAGTGTACTTTATTATCAGCTGCAGCGATTTATACCGAACTTTGACACGGTTCAAAAAACTAACCCAGTTATAAAATAAAATGCACACATTGCACAAATCTGATAAGTTTAACAGGTGAATACTTAACATTTAAGAAATGTGTACGGAATGCTTGACGAAAAAAGCAGTTACAATAAAGTTGGCAGTTAATGTAGTGTGTATATCAACGTAAGTTCTATCTTGTTCCTCAACTTTCCTCCACAGGTGCGTTGAACTGTCACTTCAAAAGGAAAAGTTCGCATACGAATGTGTGGCGATGCAAATAAAGAAAATTATTGCAAATGGCAGTCGCTATATTGTTATGCTTATTAGCCTTAAAGCTCAAGGCTCACCTGAGTTACGGTTTACTTAGTATTCTTGTTATTACGAGACTTTTAATTTTTAAAACGTTACATGTTCTATAAGTTTTTTTTTTATTTGCGTACAAACGTTTGTCAACCATTGTCAAAAGCAAACGCATGAACAAAACTAAATGTTAGAGGCCGTGCGGAGGCATAATTTTATTGAAATTTCCTTAGTGTATGAAGCCACGCATTACTCGCATAACGAAAAAAATCAGCAAGGCCTTCATTAGGTTATATGTACATTTTCTTTATTAGCTAACAGTATCGATAAGGGTGTGTAAAACTGTCTGTCAGTATTACTAGTTCTTTGTAAATGTCCATTTCCAACGAAGTGGGCTTAACTCGTTTGCTGTTGGGCACAAAAAAAGTTCCTTAGACTTGCGTAATGACTGTTGCTGTTCCTATACTCACCATAAGTACGGGATTTTTGCTACATATTCACATATACTATTTCCGCATCGGTGTGTTTTCTACTTGATCGGAGTTAATGAAGAGGACCGTTCGAATACCGCAACGGACGCGAAACCAAACGTCAGTTGAACACATAGCGTGACTCGGAACGCACGTTTGAACGTCCCTTGTTACGTCTATTTACGTTGTTCGCTGCTCGCGCCAAGGCTATTGTTGGGGCCAATATTTGCAGTACAGGATGGGTACTCTTACCAGTGAAGTGCAGTGCAAGTGCAGTGAATTAAGTTTACCATACATTATGAGTTAAGTGCAGCTCCTCTAATGTTCGTGGACGGACGAGGTTAGTAAGAAATTGTCAAATTAGTGTCACCGTTGGCTTAATAGAGGGATTAAGCCATTAATTTATCCTTTAAGCAGCTTCCCGTTTCAACGGCTTTTAAAACTCTCTCGTAATGTTGCGTGTGATGCGATGGCGATTAGATATGTAGGTTTGTAAGTATGTGCATAGGTAAAGACATTGTGCATCATACATAATGTTCTTATTGAACATAGCTTTCATTTTTCCTGCTCAATAAAAAAACAATATGCAACAACAATGGGGAAATGAAATGTTTAAAATAGTCAACTGCCTATACGTGCATATAATTAAGTAATTAAATTCACAAAAACGCGTGTAAAAAGGTCGTTTGTCTCGCGACCTTGAGGTATCGAAGTACTTATCAGGCGTAGGGCTTAAACTTGAAAGTTTCCGTTTGACCTTGTCCTTATCAAGGTTACAATTTTCCACGGAATATTTTGCACCACAGCGGACGTTCTCGATTTTAAGATTTTTTATTAACATCATAATAAAAATATACATGAACAGCTTTTGAAGAGCTTTTACTATGATTAGGTAAACCAAATAGGATGACCGTGTTTAAGGTTGTTATTGTACTTAAATAGTAATAATTACGGCAAAATATTCATAGATAGTAAGTACAGGTTCCAATAAACCGTGATCATAAGTTTGAGTCCTACTTTAGAGGAGAAAGGATAAAGAAAAAAAGAGGAAAGGAGGAAAAAAGGAGTCTACATAATATATCGTAAAGAGTTCAACATGCAGATAGCTTAAAACTAGCAAACAGGTGAAATCTCAAAAACAATAAACACGATAAGAAAGAAATGCTAATATTTGCCTAAAGATTTTCCATTTCCACTCATAATTATAAAAATATTTTTGTATGTTAGTACTCATAAACGTGTTATTTGTATACAAAAACACTTAAATTAAGTGTATACACGTTTTCTTAACGCTTTCAGATTATATGTAAAGTTCGCCGTCCCTACCATGAAAATTATGTTGAATTGTTATCTCTATGTATTGACTAATAATATCTTCGTACACAATCTATTCGTACACCTATTGCTATTGTAAATTTGAGGGACGGGACGAATTTATTAGTTACAAAAGGTCGAAGTAAACGAGCGTAAAATATACTACTAGATGGTAACTGTTATAAAGATAAAGTTCAGAAATATTGCATAATAAAAATATATAAATATGGCAGTTTGCAAATTTTCACCAAGCAGACTGGCGAATCCTTTCACCACGATGGCAAGTCAATCTTCTTCTTCTTACGTATCAATGGCATTATGGTTTCTCATTTTTTATTTATATTGTTTTTGCCCAGTAGGTAGCAAAATCAGCGGGTCAGTCAATACCATGAGAATATGACTGCAGCCATCAATACGAAAGAAGAAGTTTAGAAATGTCGACGAAAGTCTGTCTAAACTTGAAGGGGATTAGCTGTGTACTATCAAACAACTTCCTATTGGTCTAAATCAAAGGAATTGAAATTCCCCAGAACACTTCAAAACTGTTTTCAAGTAGTTTCATATATAACCGCTTTGAACTTCAGCGTAGAATTAGCTACATAGTTCGCATTTCTTCTTTCTTGACTTGAACTTTGCTGTTTTGCATGCGTACGTTCAAGCGTGATGTTTTTTTGTAAACATCTTAAGTATTAGGTTATCAAATGCAAAAAAAAAATTGCTTGTAACCTGCCGATATTATCTCCTTACTTCTATAACTTTAAAAATTTCGCGTTGCATATTCATTGATATGATTTTCACCCATAAACAATTGCAACCTCTTTATATTTTTACCCGACTTTCCAAAAAGGAGCAGGTTCTCAATTCAGCTGGTATGTTTTTTTTCTATGAATGTACATCGATTACGTCGCGGTTAATGGACCGATTCGCGTGATTCTTTTTTTGTTCGACGCGAAATAGCTGCCAGATGGTCCTATAAAATTTTCTTTCAGTTTGGTCTAGTAGTTTTTATTTTATAAGCATTATTAGTAATTGAAGTCGGTTTTTTTATTGGAAAATTATATAATAAGAATTAGATACATATAAGGATTAATTTCACCGCATTATTGCCGTGTCGATGTTCTCTGAACGGATGGTTGTCTTTAAGCTAAATAACAAAACTTTCATCTTTTACAAACAGCGCAATTTGACAGACAACTTGTCTCCTTTGTGTCATGAGTCCTTTCATTAAATGCAGACGATTTGGCGGCTTTTCGATGTACGTTTTTACATTAACATTGGACGAGTGCCAAGATATACACAATACCTGATGTTCGTCATAGTTTGGAGGTCGGTTTAATGTAATGTATCCTATGTTTCATTGAACTGAGATAATACTGACACCAGACAGCGAAGCGACGGGGTTAAAAGTAACCTAAAGGTACTCATTATTATAAAGTGAAAGATTTTGTTTGGTTGTTTGCGTGACCGGGCTGATCTTTCAAAGTACTGTTTACTGTTACTATTTAATAGGCTGACAGGCATTAATTAACTGATGGTCTATGGAGGTCTTGTTACTAGGGGATTTTCTTTCAATACATTTGAAAGTAATACCTGTCTAGCGGCACTAAGTAATTGTGTTTTGCTGACATTAAAGTTGCGGACTCAGAAAACTTATTAACTCGATGATTTTGTGACATGTTTGTGATCGCCATATACTATTATAGTACGAGAGCCCACGACCAAAATTTTTGTCTCATAGCAATACGGCCAAAACCGCATCAAATCGATAGATACGATTATCCTGAACTCGAAAATACCAATATCAGACATTTTCCGCGTAGCGTTTGATCGGACCGAATTTTCAAAATTGTCAAAGAATTTTACCGAACTGCATCATAGCAATATGTCTGATTTGCAGACTGTAGTTGAATGATAGTTCTGAGATACCGGAAACATATTTTTCAGACGTTAGTGGTGTAGCGCAAACCCGTAAAATCACTTAAAAAATTTAAAAATGAGACAAAAAAAATGTCTCATAGCAATACGTCTGAAAATCTTTTTTATTAGTAAATTTTGGTTATTTGATGCGAACAAAACAATTTTCAGACGGAAATGTGAACGCATTAAATTTTGAGACCGTTTTGAAAATGTTAACAAATTTTACCGATCGGTATCATAGCAATATGTCTGAAAATTGTTGGACATGACAAAATAAGTTGTCCACATGTGCAAAAAATTTATATCAGACAAATTAAGTGTAGCACCTTCTCTATCAGACAACTTTTCGATACTCAGATATAATTTAAAAATCGTATTGAGGCATCTTGAATTTTCTGTTACAAACCAATGAATACGTTGCGACCCTATTAGATGATAATTAACAAAGAATTTACCCGAAACCGTAACATTGAAGTTGAAGGACTGAAATAAATCGCACAAAAGGAAACTGGGATGAAGTTGAAAAAAAACTACTAACTACTACTACAACTAAGTGAGCGTCGTTCCAACGTTTGGAGCAGCTGGCGAGTGAGCTGTATAATAGTAAGAAAGGGGCAGAAGCGTAACAAGCGCTGAGGCTGTTGAAATTAAATACTGATTGATTTGATAGTTTTGGTTTTATTTAAAGCACACTTGAGTAACTTTTACAAAAGAAATAAGTAATGACATCTGTCATCTGTCAAAGTACATATAATAGACAAGGGAGATTCTTGAAAATCTATGAAGGCTGTAAATTAAAAAAAACATTTAACAGAGGCGTCGGCCAGGCGACTCCGAAACGTTATTTTCGTTTTTGGGAGTATATGCTACACTTAAAGTGTCTGAAAACAGGTTTTTGGTAATCATGGCAGCAATACGAAAAGTTGAAAAAAAAAATTATCCGTATTGCTATGATACAGGTCGGCTAAATTTGTTGACATTTTCAAAAATGCGCTCAGGCTATATGCTACGCGCAAAATGTCTGAAAACAAACTTTTTCTTAATACAATTATAAAATCTATGTACATTTTCACTATCAGACGTATTGCTATAATACCGACTGTCTTTTTTTTTTGACACAGCAGAAATGGCCTCCCACGCAGTTGCTACACTTTCGACCGTTACTACACACCTAGTCGGGTACAGAACCATACAATCTAACGATTTTATAGGGTTTTTGCCGTATTGCTATGAGACATGGGTTTGGTCGTGGGCTCTCGTACTATTAGCGGAATTACTAACTCTGTAGCTACATATATAGTAAAAATATGAACTGAAACTTATCTGTAATTGCAGTGTTATGAACAACCTTGAGTCAATGCAATTCTGAAAATCTAACCCTTTTGACCTTAAATGATTTAAGTTAATTTGTAAGTCTATATTGTATAATAAAGATTAAGTTTATTTGCAAGTTAAGCATAATTAAGGGTAGACGGGAGACTACGCGGGAGCGCCTTGTTTTAATACTTACGTTACATGATGATGATTTTATTTTATTCAGTTTTTATCTAATTTTATAGACAAATCTATAAAATTAGATAAAAACTGAATAAAATGTTTGATCAGATGTTTTTTGTATGGAAAACAGCTAAGCAATAGTTTTCCGTTAAGCTTGCAAACACAAAATATAATTCGTGAAATTTTATGCTCTAACGAATATTGTTGACGAAATGAAATCTCATTAACATTTATTATAATTTTCTCTTTGATGTTTAAGAATGCGCTTCTAACATCTGAGTAGGCCTTCGAAAAGATAATAATGAGCGTAATGACAATGGTATTTTAATGAACTCTAATCGTTCGCAAATGATTACGTCAAAAGTGAATCTAATTATCTGTTTGTGTGCACGTACGATACGATTGTCTTTTCATTGAGACCATTGTTTTATTATTTCAGTAACATTTATTGTTGTTATAACGGAAATTACGAAAATTTTATGATAAGGTGCGTATGCGCCGATGCATTGCAAGGTTTGTTAGAGCTCTTTTTTTTTGCTGGCGGTAGGATAATATTTGGAATGAAAACACTGCTTATTGGATTATAGATGGTTGACTGTTGAATGCAAGGTTATTGGACTAACTGAGCAGTGTACAGTGTAGTGCTTACCCCCAAAAATGTCGAACACAAACCTACCGCCAGTATTAAAGGGTAACAATTGTTTGGGGCTGTTTTCCATACTTACGTACTATGGGTGGGTACCTTTCATATTTTTAAGTTTTACACTATTTTTATAGATAAAGCATATCTAAAATACTAAAATGGAAGATTTTAGGCTCGTATGCTTACTATCTCTCGTTGTATAAAGTTCTGTTTATCAGTATAAATATTCATTCATCATTTAATGACTTCCAACTACGAGATCGAAATGCGTACCGTTCGTGTTAAGACCTTTTCTTCTAACACAAATTATGAGTACGATAATCTATATAGTTTCGTCACATTAAAGTGATATAACAATTTTATTGTTGTTGAGTATAAAAGTGCAATATTAAGTGATGACCCTAATCCCTATTAGTAATGTACTCGTGTAGAAATTACGCCTATTAAAAGTTAATTAGTGGGAGCACACACAGGATGTTCCCGCACATTGTCGTAAAACAAACTACTAAACTAAGATACGCTCATTTCATGTCAAGTAGCATTATTTAAGTGAGAGGGGGCTATTTGATGACACGGCGGCTCTGTCATCACGGCTAGGGTAAATATAACTTGACATATGACAAATTTTATAGAGGGTGGGTGTTTGGCGCTGTGACTAATGTGGTTGTTCTCAATGTAAATAACACGTGCAGGAAGAAACTTGTAGGGGTAGCCTCTGCTGGTCACTCTTGTACTTTTTTTATATTTCATTACAGGCTTGTAGTTTATCTGAACAAGCTGCAACTACAAATAAATCGCAGAACTTGCAGATGCGTCGCTTAACCTGAGGACTGCAATATTATTATTTCGTGTGCCAGTAATTTCAGAACCTAATCTTACCACCAAACCGGAGCTTGGTAGTAAAAACATTACTCTTTGTGAGATCGTTATTCTTTCCCGAGCACGTTCACAAGAGCTCTATCACCTACTATTTGCGCAAATAAAGAGATTGGCAAGCTACTGGATCCAAGTCTTTATTAATACGGTCATTCACACGATGCTCCTAAAACCGGTAACGGTCAGTAAGTTATAACATAGCTTGGATGAAATTGTATAAAATTTGGATAGCAAACACGCCCCCGTGTTCTATTGTGAATGCAATTAATTAATTTCAATTACAGCTATTGGCAGCAGTAAATCTTAACCAAAAAGTGCCTCCTTGTGCAGCCTTTAGATGGCCGTGCTGCCAGTAGTGCTAGTTAATTACAATGGTATTAATCTAATTTACTTTTCAATGCCGGCGAGCAGGGCCGGATTAACCCTAAGGCAAAAAAGGCAACTGCCTAGGGGCCCCGCATCGGTAAGGGCCCATCGTGGACGGAGGATTTTTTTTTGTTTGTAATTTTCAAATGAATTGCTTGCCTATCCACTATACCAACATTGTTGAAGGTCTGTACTCTCTATGACAATATTGCTACATTAAATCAAAACTATTAATAATGACTAGGTAATTAATGCGAGTCACTGCGAGAAAAATAAACACTGATGCGACGAAACCTAACATTATACCTACCGAGGAATCGTATACATTGATTATGGACAATACGGCACAATCAACTTTCCCCAACGTGATGATAGCATTGAAAATATAGAGGAGTCTGATGATATCAAACGCCACGGGTGAACGTCATTTTTTAGCTAAAGGTTAATAAAAAACTGTTTACGTTCTACAATGTCTCAAAATCGTTTAAATTTTTTGACAAAATATTATAATGTCAGTTACATTATAATATTTTGTTTTTTTTTGTTGTTTGTGATTGTTTATCTTTAATAATACGAAAATTACGAGAACTATGAATTCATGAAGAGATTCATGGGGCCCCGACCATTGCATTGCCTAGGGGCCTCGACATGGTTAATCCGGCCCTGCCGGCGAGAAATGTAGCCAAAATTCCAAACTACGCTACGTTTAGATAGTATCACGTAAGTCACATACTATTGTCACTGCCAAATAAGGCAGATAACATTTACTTTTTAGGCATCCTACTACTATTATATATTATACCAGCGACATATTACATAATCCATAAGCGCCATAAATGCTTTCCAGTCATTTAATTTGAATATTTTATGCAAATATGATATTATTGTGACCCAGATTGTGAAATAAGGAAATTGTCTCCGTCCTTAAATACATACTTCCTTTGTGATTGTCCTTTTTAATTTCGTCGAATTGAACAAAGGTGCCGAACTGCCGATGCGAGGGCCTTTACACCGAGAACATTGTTAGTTCACTCACAATGACAGATTTACGTGTCGCGAGCGGCTATTTGCATGTATTATTTGCATATTGAGCCCATTGGCTGCAGTGGCCGTGACCTTTCGAAAGGGTACGAGGGTATCTCGTAGTGTAATAGCCAAATGTTTGACAAATATTAGATGCTTGTTTGTTAGTCGTACTTGAGATCAAGTCATATATACTTTACGTTCCAAGCTAGTATCTCTCTCAAGGAAAAGGCAGGTATATTGCTACGCACTTACGATATATTTTAAGTGTTTGTCACATGAAATAGTGGGCACCCCGCCTATTGCCATGTAGAGAGCTGGGCATAGTTCCAAACCTGGTGTAATAACTCCATGCGAAAATACCAAGTTGTTGTTAAGATGGTATTAGTTCTTATCTAAGTTAACGTCTATCTTTTTATTATAGCTCCTAAGAAAAACTACGTACATATAGACTATAGGAATGTTAGTACCTACTCAAATGAATAAATGATGCCTACACTATCTTAGCGATATACTATCTCGAACTGAATCTCACGAAGACGTGAGCAAAGCGCGTTAAGCCATCGACAAACAACTAGTTACATAATTGATCTTTGCTAATCTGGATAAAAATATCTAGTGTAAACAAGTCTGCTTATCTTCTCACACGTTCGAGAAGTCACGGAAAACGGGGTCACCATGGTATTCATGGTGTTCGTGTGACAGTTTGTAGTTGATTACTCATGGTTAGTGCTCGTAAACTTCTGACGTTATTGCGTATATTTGCTGTTCGGTCGGCCCGGTGTGTCGCGAAGGTTTTTAAGTTTGTTTATTCTCAAAAAATTACGAGCTGTTCATAGAAATATTACACCTAAAAACCGAGAATACGCATGAAAAGTGAAGACACTTTATTGAGACTGCTTGATACGACTCGTATGAGCACATTATATTTGTGTTTGTGCCAAGCGACATGGGTACATTTTCCGTGTGTACGTGATTGGATTTGGCTTCACTTTAGATGAAGCGCTTGTAGAAAGACTATCTATCTAGGTGTCTCAAATCTATGGTGCTGTTTTGAAATAGATTAACCAGGTTGATGCTACATTGCGAAACTTGTAACGTCCTCATGAGGACAATCATTTAACGCTACAATTAACAACTTTAGCTTTTTGTATACAAATTTAAAAAGATGAACAGTGATGTTTTTAACTTGGTGTTTTACCTACAAGTCTTTCACGTGTAAAAAACATGTTTTGTAGCTTCACTAGATACAGCTGAATTAGCATAGACATAGAAATAGAAAACAGATATGCCTACAATTTCGCAATAGATCCAATGAAATTATAAAATTCACATTGCTTATTGCGACACATTAAAACGTAAGCATTACAAAAGCCGTTGGCCATTATGCCAACATTTAAATAAACGTGAATGTAGGGTGATTTTAAACGCGTAAATGTCATGCGCATGTGCAATGTGAAATAGTAATTAAGCCACATATCGGGTGTTTACATTGTACAGTCAGAGGCAAAAGTAAATGAGTGAAATTAATTTTTATCATGTTTTATCCCGTTTATCGATTCCCGTGTCTCGTAAAGGTAAAGGTATCACGCCCAATAGGCCTGATTTCGGTGGGTTATAAACTTAAAATAATTAAATAAAATTATTAAATTATTATAAAATTAAAATAAAAATGCAAAGACGAAAAAAAAAATACAAATAGGAAAAACCATAGAAATCTTAATAACTAGTCAATAGAAATGCTATCGACTATCTTTTAACACTAGGACGCATGTCGCCGTTTTTCAAATACCACTTTTTGTATTCCTGCAAACAAAATTATTCTTTTTGGCGATGACATTAAGAAGACAATTCCTCAACTCGCACTTGTGTTCGATTAGACTCATGCGCTTGTATTCCTGCAAACAAAATTATTCTTTTTGCGATGACATTAAGACGACAATTCCTCAACTCGCACTTGTGTTTGACTAGACAGATGCGCGGCGACAAGGTCACGCGTCTTTGACATTTCTATTGCCTTATTATTAAGATTTCTATGGGAAAAACAAATGGTGTACATTATTTGTAGCTCCCCTTGATTTCCATGTAAAAAAAAACAGTATCGTTAGAAATTTCTTTTGTGTTGGCATCGATTGTGAAAATCTAATAAAACAATGATCCATTCAATTATTAATGAGCTCGAGATCACTAAACAAACAGAAAATGTATTAAATCACATGCAAGGATTGGTAAGATGTACTGGTATTTAGTGATGAAATTATGGTACCAAATGTATTTTCTTTTAGCTGGGTAAATTATATCCTTCAAATTTCGTCAGTACCTGAGTAAAATTGTGTTAGTAGTTTGATTTCATACACCTGTTTACTTCGCTAACCGAACGGAAGAAGTAGATCATCCAAGAGACACGGATTTGGCGTCAACCCCAGTTTGCATAGTGATTGTGTCATTTTAGGTCAACTTTCTTGGACTTAAATGACGCAGGTGCGACACCTGACTCAAAGGCTAGGTCACACTCTTACTGAACCAGGATATTCCGAGAAAGGTATAAATTGTTAATCGTGTATATCAAGGCATTGACTCACATATTCATACCACAGAATGGCGGGCCGGACATTTCGTATAGGCATGATATAATAATATATTATTTACATAAACGATATTAACTGCTTTACGATAAAGTAAAATAAGAAATGGAAAAGCTTTCTGAAGTACAAAGTTCTGCATTAAATTTTACAGCATAAAGTTCTTATAATATTAAATTTTAAAGAGGCCTCTTATTTGAAGAGTGTCTCATATCCATAAAGACGATAATGATACTATCAGGCAGTGCATGACACAGAAAAGGTCCTCCTGACAGCACATTATCTAAATCTAAACGACCTCTTCATTTGATAAACTCATTAATT
The DNA here is from genome assembly GCA_905147285.1 of Hypena proboscidalis. Lineage (NCBI taxonomy): Eukaryota > Metazoa > Arthropoda > Insecta > Lepidoptera > Erebidae > Hypena > Hypena proboscidalis. The sequence goes on from LR990132.1 coordinate 10,672,476, forward strand.
TCAATTACAACTCCACTACTTGTTTTACAACGAATATGAAGTAAGTAAGCGAGCCATTTTTTTGGTAAACTTTTATGAATGACTTCTTTATACTATAACATATATAATATATTATTATTATATTTCATAACATTGCTAAATTTAAGCGTAATTTGTTAAGATGGCGCTGTTCTTGGCATGATTAAAATGTCTAAGGCATTTACTAAAATTTTATTACAAACGTAATGTAGCTGTCATACTACAAAAAAAATGAGGAAATTAAATTATTACACGTTGGCAAAAATTTTGGGTCAGGTAAAACGGTTATTTTAATGGTTCTTCGTAAAACTATGTACTGATATGATCAAACGAGCTGTGATTTCACCAAGATGTTATCTGGTCGTGACAATGGAAGTCACACGGTATGATTTCATGGAAGCCATTCTGCAATGACGCTCCCGTTTCGTAGTTGTTTTTAATATTACCCATTTGGCCTGGTTCATAGTTTCCCTGTGTTTTAGTTTCCATAGAACATGCTACTTAATAGTTTGGCAGCTCCGTATGGTGACATTTTAATCAAAAAACTTTAAACAAAAAAAAAAACCGACTTCAAAAAGTAGGTAAACTAAAAAGCAACAAAATAAATTTACTTCGCACAATATAATACGTTTTTTCATTTAGTTAAATAGAAATTACTAAATAATTATTTTATAATTCTTAAGTCTCCTCGTTTTTTGAAGTCGTTTAAAAAGTTATAGATATCTTAATGCTACGTAACACATTGAGCACCTTGCATAACTATGATATGAATTTATATTCGATTATCATTTTTTATCTATCGAAAGATAGTTTGAAAGGCGTGAAAGACTGATATTAATCTATCTATATGCCAAAATTTATCTAAATCTACCGCGGTCCGTGCGTGATTGCGGAGCATTCGAATGTCTTTAAATCCTATTTATGCGATAGTTAGTCAGATGAGGGTGGACAACGATTGATCTTTATTTATTCAAAAGCGATGTTTAATAATTTTGTGGTTTCTGGAACTATAAGTTTTGCTGGAAAAATGTATTCTAGAGATGTGCCGAATTGTCAGTAAGGATAAGGAGTGCTACAAAACTTGTTCCGAACAATATAAAGTATAACTTCGTTTTAAAAACTTTAAAATTTGAAATACTTATGTCCGAATTTAATGATTGGAAACTGAACCCATCTCCTATGTATTCACATACGAAATATTCTACACTTGCTTTTTGCTCGAAGTGGCGCTTACTACTACCTACTTAACACATCTTTTGGATTTGTATTACTTCAAGACAATGCAGCTTCTTAGGAAAGAAGAATATTTAAATTTGATTTAGCAGCTTCAAAGTTTATCTATAACAAACAAACAAAAAGATCTGTATACTTCTATTTGTGTAGATAAAAAAGGTACCTCAGTGCAGGGCCGGCGTTAGGGTAGGGCGCGGTTGTTCGACCGCCCAGGGCGCCAAATATAAAAGGGCGCTAAATAGCAAGGGGGGTTTTTCATATTATGGGTTTGAATTGCAGTTAGGGGGCGCCGTATAAATCTCGCCCAGGGCGCTGGTAGTGCTAAAACCGGCACTGCCTCAGTGTACCAATAAAATGATAGCGCCTACTTTTATTTAATTAGCGCAGGTACAAATAAAGCTGCTATCGTTGGGCAGATGACCCTTCTAGGACGGGCGTCGCGCGGCCCCCTGACATACATACAAACACAACTAAAATTAGCCCTGTGATTCTCACTACACACGCTAGACGAAACCGAATGGATATATTATTATTAGATGAGTAGAAATAACATAGATGAACTATTGCAGCTGATTTGTTGCTAGCCGGAATTGGAGTGAGTAACCGATTGATGAGATGATGAACAGGTTAGGATGTGCTTTTGTTTTGTTGGAATAGGGAAACTGCTTAGAGGGTAGATGCCCGAGCGCCGTGTTTTCATACTAACGTAATATTGGTTTCGCTTTAATATTGTTAAGTTTTAATCTATTCTAATAGATAAAACATATCTTTAACACAAAACAGTATGTTTGTTTGAGGCCATTTTGTCAAAATTGTTTGAATCATAAATTGAGTTAGGGGCCGTTCAAATATTACGTAAGCAGATTTATTACAATTATTTACCCCCCCATCCCCCTTGTCAGCAAAAGTAAGCAAAGCTTTTACCCCCTCCCCCATGCTTACGTAAACATTTGTCAGATAAAAATGTATTTTAAATGTATGCGTGCGGGAATCCCCAAGAATGCGTTTCGTTTTCTAGCATAGACAATGTGAGGGTTGCCATTCGTGTAAAAAAGTAAATAACTATCAATGACGTAATCATCATCTAGACTCCCCTACCCCGCATGTCATCAAAAATAAGCAAAACAAAGACCCCCCCCCCATAGTGCTTACGTAATACTTGAACGGCCCCTTACATAAAAACAAAATATTAAAATAATAATTTTGAAAAATTGGCGCCAACGAACATGCATTTTAGTGTTTTACATATTATTTGTCTATAATATTAGATAATAACTAAATAATATTATCAATTAATTTATTACTTTTGTATGAAAAACAGCCAAGCAATTGTTCCCCCTTAATGACATAATTCGGCCTTTCACTGAGTCTGTGCAGGTAGTAACAAATAAGCTTAGATCCTATTTATGAAGATACCTTAAAATATAGAGTGAATTTTGAAATACCGAAAAGCTACGTTGTCATGAGGCTTTTCTGAGACTGAATGCACGTAAGTATCATTTAATTTAAGACTGGACTCAGATTTAAAACATATTTAAAACGAAAATTAAATTTTAGAACAGATTATGAAAATGATAATTTCGTGTCATTCATCTGATAGTACCTAAAGAAAACGTGAAATGTAATCTTTTACAACATGCTAACAAAGTACACATAAATGTTGCCCGCAGACAAATTATACGAGAAATCCGAATGATCAGTGATGTTCTTGAAGGCGTGCTAAGTCTGCCAAATAGGTTGTGGCCTTAATCCCTTAAAGCGAAGAGAGTTGACGAGACCTGCTCAATGGAAAACACTTATCAGTCAGTAATTATGTTCTTTAAGAATTAGTTTAAAGCGTACTTTATTAAAGAAGTCATTATGCAACGGGGTCAATAGCCCCGAATAATAACATCGAGGTTATCTAGAACCATGTCGCATTAATGCCAAACGTGTTAAGATTTGAATTACCGGGATGTAGGATTGTAGGTAACGTTAAGTTATACTTAATACGTAAATCAAACAGCCTACTTCATTCATTCACTACTCACAATATGATGTGCAGAGTAAACGTTGCGCTGTTTTCGGTATCGGGCAGTTTTGCCTCAATACACGATAATACGATTGACATAATATTCACTATTGTACGTGTATAGTTCCAGTAGAGTTCCAGTACGGATCTAGAGCGTGAAAATCTATAGACCTACAATATTCCGACTCAAGATCCATGCCGGCCAGTATGTTGTCTTCACTAGTATAACTAGCGGATAAATAGCAACACATGTTAGCCATTTAGTGCATTTGGATTTTTTTAGTAACATAATATATTCGAACATGTTGGCGCCTATTGTCTTGCAAACGTGTAATACATCGATTGAAACGGCTTTATATTTATTCGTGCAAATGTCTGCCAAAAAATCGTTTAAACCTGTTTTCAATATAATAATGATAAGCGAATACCCGTAAAATGTTGTTATCTTGGTATAGGAAATGAAATTAATTAATATTAGTAAGAGGCTTTGAATAACCAATGCTACCACATTTAATACAGTTAGGAGTTTGATTGATTGAGAAGTTGAATTCGAAAACTCTTTTCAGTTTGTTCAGTATATATTTTAGAGAGATTACGTTAGTTTATTTAATTTAATCTTAAGTCCATCTACATTTCCCCTAACTCTAATTGATCATTATACGAAACTAAATTATACCGTTTCCTCGAACGGAAGTGAATGTTACTTTATCCGTCAATACGTGATTCAAATAATGCTATATTTACTCAAAAACTGCTTTGATCAAGAACTCCAGTTACTAAATGTAGGGCAAATAAACATTTTAATACTTCTCAGTTTATTTACGAAATAAAGATCTCAAATATCTTTATTCTGCGAATTAACTGCGTTTTGCTTTTATATTTAATCGGCTATAAATATCCAAATATCATAAGAATGGGGACATTAAGATAATATCAAATGAAATGGTAGATATTTTAAAAATAACAATGATAATAAAGAATGGTTATAGCTTTTTAAATTGTCGTAGGTAGTCTACAAGCAAGCTTACGGGGGTGTTTTCTTTTGTATACAATGGTAAAACTATCGAAATAGTGGCCAAATTTATGATAATAGCAAAGCTTCACAACATTCGTGTTAGCTCAGCGCCAAAACACGAAGTTAACTGAACTCCGAATTGTTTATTTACATATTTATGTACTAGTATTAGTCTTTAATTTAAATAATTGTGTTGTTTACGCTATAGTTATCGTAAATATCACCCAAAACTCATGTTGTTATTCTTTATTTAATTAGTGAACCCTACATTAATCGTTAGTTATTTTCGTAATATTTTTTTTAAATTATGTTGTCACGGCATTCAGCGAGATTAAAAGGCAAGTTTCTGAGGTGCCGAATAGATCTTATATGACCCATAAAATATAACCTGACCGAATTTAAAAGTGACACAAGTTACATTTGAAAATAGAACACAGCTGTCACTTTTACTTATGTATGTTATATGCTTATCCTGCCAATAAGGATTATCTAACACCTGTGAAATTGAGGCTAAAAATGTATTAGTATACACAAAAACATGTTCTTGTTGTTTATTCAGATAGTCAATAACAAATATCTATAAGTCATCGTCTAGTTTCATACATAGACATAACATGATGTTACTTACCTTGTTAGTTGAGTGGCTAGATGAAGATTATGTCAGAGGTAGAGGATCTATGCTAGTTAAATGCTCGCCCTATTTTTTACAGCTTTAAAAGCCTTTGACACTACGTGATTGATATTCAACTCACCACGTTGTAGGTAGTTAATCACGAAAGGACACCAATTAAACTAACTTTCACAATCACAATATTAGCATTAAAACATGGAGATGAAGGGAATAGGGATAGGATACTACATTTGATCATTGTTGATATTGTGGAGGGCAACGTACACTACCGGAACCAAAAACTCATTATGTTAGTTGTACAGTTGGCCAAAAAAGTTTAAATATTCCTCGCTCGTTTTTTATAAATTTAGCTGTAACAAAACAAAACGGTATGATAAAAACAAAAAAATATATAGAATCGAATTGAGAACCCTCTCCTTTTTTTTTGAAGTCGGTTAAAAGAAATAAGAATGTATAGTGCAACGTGTTACAAAGTAGGTATAATCTCTGCCTATAATTGGAGAATTTAACATTTTGTGTTATTGATTGAGCACGTGATGTACTTTTTGTATTAATTTTAGTATAGTAAATCTAATTCTATGATTATTCCCTATTGATACCGACTGTACTTAACACTTACCTACTCCAATAGAATATTCACGACACGACGGTGCCCCGTTACCCTACTCCGTAAGTAGAATACTGATATAAAACCGTCAATCGCCTGAATCTATCATAAATAATCATAATAATGTCTGAGGTTTGTCCATATGATTTTAAATTGCCGACTTAGTGGTTAGTCTATTTTCCATATGACCCGTAATTTGAATAGTGCTGTTGTTCTACTTGATTATATTTTTAAAGGTTCTTACCCTAAGTAATTTACAATGCCTAGGTAAATGACACACTGGTATCATTGTCCACGAAAATAACGCTGACGGAAGTATTCATATCTATATATCGCTCCTTTAATAATAAACTGCACTAATCCAAAAAACCAAGATTTTGAGTTTTAATCATAAAACGAATTATCTTCACGTAAAGAATAGGTACGGCCCAACTCCTGCTACATTCGGCCACGAGAGAGCGAGATAGAAGATTGGTCGCCTTTTTTTGATTGGCGAATCGGGCCTATCAGTATTAAAAAAGCGACGTCATTTAGTATTACGCCGGTGGTGATTAAAATGAGATGCGTGGATGTTGTGCTAATACTCAATAGTTCGTTTTATTACAAACGGGTAGGTGCTTAATTCACTTTTATTTCAATATAAAACTGAACTTTTCGAAGATGTTTCGTTTTGTTTTTAAACAATTGCTATTTTTTATGACAACATTTAGACTTAATTCATTTTATATGTAAACTCGATCACAAGTAGTTGAAATGTTTAAAATTATTACGTTTTATTTTTAAAAGACTTTGATAAAGACGAAATTATTAGTCGATGATACTATTTTGTTACTAAGTATTTAGTAAACAGAGTTTAACATTGTGAATTAGTGCACTTTATAATTTATTCAAAAAGCCTTGTTTATTTCATGTTTTAAAGTTATTTCATTTTTACTTGATCAGATATTAAAATATTGTAAATAATGTCGTCACATCAAAATAGAAGCTAACGGATTTTGAGCCTGATTATAGCACCTGCAGCTTGTAGTATAGAACAAACGGCTTTAAGTTCACCAGAATCTGTAAACTCATTACTTTTTAGACATTAAATGAAAGTCAAGAGCCTCCATATACCGATTAAAGTGACGTGGAAGATGATGTTGCTGGCGAAGACCAACGCTCTGGTGTATCTGTTAGATATAGACGTAGTAATTACTCCATTCTCAAATTGTATGCTGAAATGTAGTCAACGCATAAAATTAAATGATGAAAATAGATCAGAGTCTTTAATAATATTTGTAAGTTAGGTGGCTTAACCCAGCAGAGGTTATTTATTATTTCTTGTGTGTTGGATATACAACCCAGGTACACTAATGCAGAACATCTTTGACGTCCCATTAAAGTGAATAAAAAAAGGTTAAGGGTTTGTAAAACTTTTATCAGAAGAACTTTAGATATAACGGACAGAAGAAACACGTGGCATACCACGTCTTTCTTCTGTCCATTATATCTATATGGCAATAATAAAAAAAAACATATTGATTCCATACTTCGCATAAGAATTTCATTATACCAGATCTCAAACTAATTATATATAATATATATGGCAGTAAGACGATTAAGGAGCTGTATACAGATTTTGCAACCACACAGGCAGAAAACAACAAGGATACTAGCAGTTACATAACTTATTACAAGATTTTGAATACCGTATATAACCTAAGTTTCCATCAACTTAAAAAAGGTCAATGCGATCTGTGCGTTACGAAAATACCGAAGAGAGCCGAAAATTGTTTATAGAAGATAAGAACAGAACACATTTATTTTGAAAAATAAACAGTTAAGCAGGATAGAAAAGTTAAATTATCCTCTCTTATATATGTGCAGTACAAAATTTAAGTCAGTACAGAACGAGTGGGCTTTTAAAAGAATTTAAAGGGAGGTCCAATTTATACTCCTGATCCTACTCCTGATAAATAACTTTAATTAAATCTACAAAGAAAAGTAGTTCACCCATAAATGTACATGACATTACCTATAAATCATTTATCAGTATAAAAGATCTTCAAGAACATTTTTTTTCGATTAGATAGGCACGCGTTTGACCACAATCTCACCTGCTGATAAGTGATGATGCGGTCTACGGTGGAGCACGCTTACCTATAAGATACCTATTAACTCTTGCTTTGAAGAGATTCAAGTTGTTCTCATGCGGAAACACAGACTCGGGCAAGGCGTTCTATTCTTTGGCAGTTCGCATAAGAAATGTAGAGGCGAAGCGCTTAGTGCGTATTGGTGGAATATCTACCGTGAAGCGATACCTGAGTGCCGTTTGTCTGGTAGTCCGATGGTGAAACGGGGACGGAGGGATAAGGTTGTGTAGTTTCTCGGTACACTCTCCAAAATGTATCCTATAAAAGACCAATAGGCTGGCAACCTTGCGACGGTGCTCCAGACTTTGTAGTCGAGCATCCGTCAGATCGTAATCGCAGATTATTCTTTTGGCCCTCCTCTCGACCGACTCGAAAGCCTCAAGCTGGTGTTTGGCAGAACCGTCCCACAGATGAGAACAGTACTCCACACACGACCGGACTTGCGCTTGATAGAGGTCGAGCAACTGCCTCGGTGTAAAATACTGTCTCACCTTGTTGAGGATGCCCAGCTTTTTGGCGGCTAGTTGAGCTTTTGACTCAATGTGAGAGCCGAAATTAAGTTTCGAAGTCAGCGAGATACCGAGGAGCTCAAGACGATCGGTTATTGGAAGTGATATAATATCAGAAGGTAGGAGTCAGGATGAATGGACTCCGTTTAGCAAAGATAAGACACGCCTGAGTCTTACTAGCATTCAACGTGGCTAAGTTGGCTTCACCCCAATCAGAGACTGCCCTCAGAGACACGTTCATACGTTCGACCATTGCCTCCCATTGACCATTGACTCGTGAGTTGGGTATAGATACTTTCAACAACTGTTGTGCTACAAAATAAAATAAAAATGAAAGATCAGTATGAAATTGATTTAAAACCTGCATACACAGAAAATTTAATATAAATACTAAGTGATAATAAGGAGGACTTAAAAGAACTTCTTACAAAAGGATTAATGCCTAGTTACAGTTACTATAAAAAATATTACAACTTAATTTTATAAGTAATTAAAAATTGCGGTGGTGATTATATAAATTCATAATTATATTTATATTTTCAGTTTTTTTAAATAAGTGTTTTTGCTTGATCCCATTGGTTATGCCAATGATAATTATAAATTCTGATAAAAAGTTAATTACTAAACTTTCGTGTTTAAAAATTTGAATTAGATATAATGTCAAAAAGTGGTTTTGTTTCGTTTCTATTAAATTAATGCAAATGAGCACCAATATGTACTTAAATTGTATACCTATAAAATAAACTATAAGTTTTTTTTTCTTACAGATTATTGTCATTGTAATAAGAATTTCACATTGAGACTAAAATAGGCGTAAACTGTGTTGGGTTGCCCTTACAATTATGTTGAAGACTGGCTGTCTAGTTAGGTTTCACCGGCTAATTTAAATGACAGTGATACTTTTTGTTAATATCTAATGCTGTTTTTTTTAACTTTTTTAATATTAAACAAATTCATTATGAAATAGATCAAGCATTTTATTTTCTTAGTAAGTACAAAAAGCATTATTTCTTAATAAATGAAATATGGCCATATTTAGTTAATAATAAAGTGCATTAATTCATTTTATGTTGTTGCAAATTTTAAATCCTGCATTGCATTTTAAACATAAAACGAACTAAGTCATTGGGGTCTTTTTTAAAGTACTGTATTTTTTTATTTATAATGAATAGCAATTATTTATACACGTCATTTTAATGCTAAACTCATAGACTATGTTGTTAACTAAAAATAATTTGAAGATTGCATCAAATATTAAAGAAATAAAAGAATTTCGCGACCGAGTCGGCTTGACAAAACTTTAAACGCGATTTCCCAAAAAACATGATTTTGGCATTAGTGCAGTTTATTATTAAAGGGGCGATATATAAAAATGAAACCCGTTTTCCGTTGTCACGACATAGCATGAAAACGGCTTGACCGATTTGGCTGATTATTTTTTTGTAGTTTCCTAATACTCTGTACAAGGTTCTTAGGAAAAAAAAAGAAAAAAAAAATATATATTAATAAATTCTTTCTGTAAAAATATAAGTGAAATTATTGAACCCTACGGAATAAACACTATTATGAAAATATATATTTTGTTTTTTATTTAATAAAATTAGTAAACTCCTTCTCAGGTATGACGAGACCAGGGAAATAGGTATTCATTTTTATATGGAGGATATTATAGATTCCAGTTCAAATTGAATAGGTACGCATACATAAGATAGGTCAGCTATACAAAATAAAGTAGTGCATCAAATTTACGCTAAGGCGGTACGAAGTTCGCCGGGTCAGCTAGTTATTATATATTTTTTTTCATTGAGCTAGAAATGCTTTCTACCTTTAGTTGATAGGGTTACGTTAAAGTGAATTTTCAATGAATATGGATTTTAATTAAATGACTAATTACCGTGTACATTTTTAATTCCAACAATGATAGTGAATTAGCTCGTTAGGGTTATTATCAAACTACAAAATAGAAAACTTAGCAAGAGTAATTCTTAAAAAAAATCCACCTAATGTTTTTAATACATTAAAAAAGAGATTGTTTCATTTCTTCATAAAAGCCAACGTTTATTAAAGCGGCACTAGCATTTAATGACAGTTACAAAAAGATTGTACAGTGTAATGATTGCAAAATGAGATGAGAAATCACATTTCTCAGGAACATAAAAACGTCAGCCGTCATCTTAGCTAACTCATGTGAGCTCGCTGGGCGGCGTAGGCGCAGTGTGCATTTGTACTTTGTGTAATTTTACTTCATCTAGGGTTGTGATTACGTAGTACATCAATATCTTATTGTCATGCTACTAAACTACTTAATTACTCACATATTCTTTATTAAAACAAAATATTTTCCATCTAAAATATATGAAAAAGGTAATGAGAATAAAATAAATTGTAAGTAAGTAGTAAGTAGGATATAATCAAGCAAGTAATCTGTTCACGGGGTAGACGGAAATAACAATACCTGCAAGTGAAATAATGAAACCGTCTAAGAAGATTGCAATCTCAATGCCACTAAATTAAAAGTTAATAAATCGAAACCAATGGTAATTGAACCGAACAAATTGAATGATTTCATCGTTTCTCTTTTGCTTTGTTCATAATTCTCACCCTTGATTTCGATTTAAATGAAGACAATTATCATTCAAACAATGAGCCATAAATTAATTGTATATTTTGTCAGCCCTAGTGTATGTTAATTTGACGTTTCAACGTGCCCAATTGATGCCCACGCGTTTGTTTGACCCTCTCTAACCGGCCGTTCACGAAATTACTATAGAGACATCATCCGCAATAATTATAGTTTATGAGCACAATGACGATATATCATCGGGTTATCTGGTATTCGTTTAAATAAGAGCATTGTATATAAAAGAGCTTTGTTGTTCGTTTCGGTCCCTTTGGTCACTAAGTACAGATAATATTATGTGGTTTTAAATTACGGTGGTTGTTTTGTTATGCTTCCATAAAAATGTGTTGATATGAATAGTAATTGTCAAACAGGAATATGTTTTTATACTTAAGGCCAATTTAACCAGTTCCTGATAAGTTTTCGTTTAGTTAAGTCTGATAGTTAAGTGCTGGTTAATTCCAAAATTCATCTTAATTGCATCTGTCAAAAATGTTTCTAATGGACCACCAGGGACTTATCCAGACCTGGTGAAACTCGCCCTTAGATGCCAATAGCGATACTATACATACTTTATATAAAGTAACTATAAGCAAGCCAGAGTTCATTCATAAAGTAATTTAATCAATATTAATGACGTCATAAATATAACAATATGAGACCTTATTTCTAGACTGTATAAAACGACACAGAATCTGCTAACAAAAGTCCATTCCGTCCGCTGACAACAATGCCTGCATTAACTCTACAAACTTGTCTACATGATACTGACTGCTTTTATTGTTGGCATAGTAACAGAGTATTCCATACTTATCAGTGGGCTATCGCTCTAATGAGGATCCATAACCATAACGGAGCCGCAGAGCGGAACCATAATCCATAATGTATCGATCCAAAAAAATACTTTATAAATTAAATTATCGATGGTATAAAAGGAATTTCTGGTAGTCCTTGATTTTTCGTCCTTTTCTAATTTTTTGACGGATAAAATGACAAATTTGCATTATGTTATCAGGTGGATAACTGTCTGAGGCCTAGTTTCAGAGGTTCTGGATAAATCTTATCCGACCCATAAAATATAACATAATATTTAAAAGTTACAAAAGCTTCACTTGAAAAAAGAACACAGCTGTCACTTTATTTTATGTGTGTTATCTGCTTATCTCGCCAAAAAGATTTATCTAATACCTGTGAAATACTTACCTGTGAATACGGGGCTAAAACTTTTAGAAACTGGTTAAATTAGGCCTTAGTATAACTCTATAAACACAATTTGATATCATCTAAAAGAATTACAATGCGGTAAATATCAAAAACAGTTGCAGCTTTAGCCACGTGGCGGAAACGGGCGCTCCCGATGCCAAGCTAATGACGCGTGAACGAGTGCCGATGCACGGCGTGGGAACAGTTATATGTAAACACTACTTTTTATATCAGATCCATGTGTACTTTTAGTCCGCAATTTCTCTACTTTTCTATACCTTTCTACACTTTTCCGCGGTAGTTTTAAAGAGATCGTGGATTTAGAAGTGTTTAGTTTTTTATGTGAGTACTAATATCATGTACTTGTGGTAGACTATGGCCATTTCTAGAAATGGGGCTTGTACCCAGCAGTGGGACATGTATTAGATACATTGCTGCTCTTATTTCATGCATTTTGAAGACGGGTGGTGGATGCTAGATAGCGACATTTATAAAAGCATGGTCAGTGATAATTTCCACGAATAATTGTTTTTTACGAAAAAAAATATATTCAATAAATGTGCGCTATATACACATCCACCCTTTATATAAATTACTTGGAGATGCCCTTTTGAAGTATCTAACCTATTTAATCCACTCTAACAAATGAGGTTAGTTATCTCTGCATCTTATGTTTATTATACGAAGTCACGCCTTAGTTAGGGGTGTGAATAATTTTCCAATCTACCGCAAGTATGAATCTCATTGAAGATGTACACGCATGTATGTACTTAGACCTTGTGTCCTTCATAACGCAATTGTATGACATCAGTATGGCTAAGACAAAGTATGCCGTACTGTATTTGATAATAATGGCTAAGTCTCGTGGGAATTAACGCGTTTCAACAAAGATGCTTAATGCATTAATTGAGTAAGTGTTAATTAAACCTAAATTTCATACAGCGTGCATGATTCTAAAACTATGCTGGGTGCCAAAAAATACCGGAACTTGAGGAAAGTTTGTTTACATTTTTCAAACTGATGTTATGTTACCTGAAGGAAATGTGATGTGACCTTTTGCTGATAGATATTGTCACAGTGTAATTAAAACCCTGTATTATTTAAATCTATTGTCGCAAAAAAGTAAAAAAATACTAACGGTCCCTTCTCACTATCAATTATAATAATATATTATGAAACTATTTTATGAAACAAACCGAAAACAATTTTCCATTGACAAGAAAACGGTTGCACGGTTGATTAATTTCGTTTGATCTATTCAATTGCAAACATACGAGTCTATAGTTTCGCTCGGAATTGATTAAAATAAACCTAGATTGCAGTACCTACGTCCATAAAATCTTCCTTTTTTAAATCGACGCCCGCACTTGTAATAACTTCTGTGTGCGGAGTGTTCACCAACATGCATTTAACACACACAAAGCACACCTGATCAGAACAAATCTTTGCTGATCACACAAAGATTTGTTCCACGTGGGGATCAAACCCACAACACCAGCAGTAGAAAGCGGCGAGGCGACCGCTATAACCACTACGCCAACCGTGCACGCTAACGTTTTTATTACGTAGAATTAATATCTTCTTCTTATATTTTTTAACGAGAATAATTAAATAGTTATGGCAGCAAACAATGGCATCCCATAGGTAGGCATATAGAGTTATTTTAGCATTTATAACGCACATTAGTAAGGCATACTGTCTATAGGCTGACCGTTTAACTGAGACCTCGCCTGCGCGGTACAGGGGCGCGGGGGTATGACGACAAAGGGGACTGAAACAGCTGCGGGCGGTGGAGGCACTTAATGAAACATACAGGAGATGAAATGCACCAAGAAATTTCCTAAGATATGTGATATCATAGGAAAAAAGAAATAGTGATTTATCAAATGAAAAATAGTTAAGAAGATACAAAATTTTAATAAACTTATGTACGTAAATAAAATAATTGAGAATAAACTATTATACAATTTTTTATCTAAACATATAATTAAATCGTAAGAAAGTCAAAACTTTTTTTGTGTCCAGTTTCTTTTTTCTAAAATTTATCTATACGTTAAAAGCCATTTGCTTGCACTGACTGTTTACTTTATGTCTGAAGATTTTTCGATTCATCTTGAGATTGTTATTACATGTGTACCTCTCACAAGGTGTCTGCAACAGTTAACACATGCGATCGCTACCCATGTAGCGAACGGAATGAACAATCCCAAAAATTTGCCCACCGCCCGCAGCTGTTTCAGTCCCCTATGTCGTCATACCCCCGCGCCTCTGTACCGCGAAGGCGAGGACTCAGTTAAACGGTCAGCCTATAGTCACTGTTCATACACTTGCATTTCTGTCACACGAACCTTTGAAATATCAATGAAGTATATGTCTACGTGTGCCGAACACCAACGATTTCTCTTCCAACATCATCGCTAAGGGCCTACCGTCCGCTGACGAAATTTAGAAAGTAAGTACTTTTATATAACGCTTATTACTCGTATGAATCCTGTAATAAGATGGTAATGATAACATCTCTAACACGTTTGAAGAATTTCGCTTCGTTGATTTTAGGTTACCGCAAAATGAAGGAAAATTTCGTCACTACAAAATGCTTATATACGAGTTGCTAACATCTGCATATTAATAAATGGATGCAGCTAAGAGTACTTATTCGATGGTATAGCTCGAAACTCGTTTTCTGTTCGTTTGCGTCAGAAAATTTACAATAGTAGGTAGCATAGAATTAGGTGGGTTACACCTCTGCCATGTGTTTTGTGTTTTACTTGACAGTATTTATTTATAAACTATATTTCACCAGTTATGTTTAGATCTCATGGGATAGGGGGTGAGCCTATCGGTATCCACCGGGCACAATTCCAACTTCGTGCTGCTATTATGAATTTCCTGATGGAAAGTTCACAAATAACACTTTGCCCGACCAGGGAATCGAACCCAAGACCTTACGTTGAGAGAAGACGTTAACCACTAGACCATTGAAAAAAATCAAATAATAGTCAAATCAACCATAAACCATAACTGACAATGACTCTTAATATATTAACGTTTATCTAACTCTTTAAAAGAGCTGGAAGAATGATTTGGACTCTATAAGTTTTGACACTAAACATGGTTATTTTCTTACTAACTATTAGATATAACGGGATATTTATTATGTATATTATTATTTGAATTGGACTAGTTTAAGAGGGATTGGACAGACAGAGCCCAAGATAGAAAATTATGGTCATATATGGGGTAGACCTTTCCTCAGCAATAGAACATCAAGGGTTCAAATAATTTAAGTTACACTTTTTGAGTGTGGTGACCGATAAGATTTTTTTTTTCTTTTATTAAATAAATGAGAAGTTAATATTGTTCAAAATATTTTTATATGGTGTTAGGTTATTTTCGTTACATAGGTAGTTTCTGGATTCGGTCTCCACGCTCAAGGCCCGCGATAGAAGCTATGCAATAGCTTAAAAAAATCCAACTCTGTTATAAGCATTTAGGTACAGTAATTGCCTCATGTTGCTTAGAACGTGTAAGTTTCGTATGTACGTTAAACCATTACGTAAGTACAGTACATGGCAGTAAAATAATCGTAAAACTAAAAGCTTTGGTTGTTTCGATTGCGGGTAGATCTTGCGTCAACCAATGATTATGGCAAGAATATACATTTGCATCGAGAAGTAAGTACATACATACGAATGGTTTGCTAAAAAAAACATTACTTTCCATTGCGTTATTGGCTCCTAGTCTCTACATACTTTCTTCTACATAAACCAAAAAGTACAGTCAACAAAAACTCGAAATAATCACTTTATTGGTGCTGTTTTTGTTAAGAATAAAACATATAATTAGAGCATAAAAAAGCGTTAAAATAGTAATAATCGTATAGATTTATAAATTTAAAATATTATAACCATTCAATATGAAAATATAAAAAAATATTGGTGCTACTATCACCTTATAATTGTTTCCGTGAAAACTACATTATGAGGTTTTTTAAAAATAGGTTGTCTATTTTTACAACCAAAGTCAATTGCACACGTATAACTATTTAATTCAAGATGACTGCCCATATTCCAATAGATTTGCCTTGCCATTATATTAATTATACCATGATGTCTGCTTGACGGTAAGTAGTTTTACCATAACCCTGCACTACTTACAATATACTAGGTAACTATGTATAGGTAAACTTAAATTATGCAGTATTTATAACAGATCACCTGGTAATCTTAACTCTTTTTTTCTTAACACTTAACACTTATAAATTTCTGTGGATTTTAAAACATGAATAAAAAAAACATCATATTTATTGTACATAGTTATACTATGTTAATTTTGTAAACATGGAATTTATCACAATGCATCAGGCATGACACAATGAATTACGTGGTAAACGATTACCATCTAGTAACACATGAGAGCAAGCTTAAGGTCGATCAACTGATTAGTCGAATCAGTCGAATCGTGACAGGGACGCGCCCTCGTGGTTAGGAATAAGAAACAATTGAAGCCTGGGTATTTTTAGAGGCCATACATTTTCATGCTTTCAACTAACCGTTGACAAGGACGGTTAACGTTTTGTTCTATGCATTAGCAGCCTGGAGTGCCGATATAATTAAATGGGTTTTCCGAGTCCCAATTTAAGAATACAAAATATAATATAAGGGTAGATACTAATAATTCTAAATGAGCTGAAAAAAATGCGCTGCTATGCCGCAAAGCATGTTTTAGATTTAACTTATATAACGATGCTTGTAAATCCTACAAGGTGTCGCTTTTAAGTCGCTGAATGTAGAATAAGGACAGTGAATAAAAATGTAATATTAATTTTCTTTAACGATATAATATCAGCAAACCTAATAAACTCCTCAGACCTGTCAATATCCTTCACAAAAAATGTTGAAAATATCTCAAAAAAATACGCTGAAACTTTTTTATTTACTTCGTCATCGCTCGAAAATTTCTTCTCACTAAGTTTTTTCTATCTTGAGATGTGTCCCATGTGTATAATATTAGGATTGGATAAAGGTATAATAGATAAGGCTCATCTTCTCATAATCCAGTTTTGTAATAATATCATCATTTATAGGCAAAAGATAAATTTCAAAACATTTTTTATTTTTATACTTCGCCCACAGCGAACGAACATGTAGTCCACCTGATGGTAAGTGGAGTACAGCCCATGGACATCAACAATCCACAAAAGCAGATTATAGATGCGTCGCTGAAGCTGAGTGTTGTGCCAGTAATTTCAGGGCCTGATCTCACCACCAAACCGAAACACAGTTATGGAAGCACTACTATTTATGCCGCCCTCGAGCTCGTTCACAAGAGCTCTACCACTTATCTTATTCGACTTTAGCTTAGCATATTGACATGCATAGGACAGTTACTTATCCAAGTTTGTATGTCAATATCTGCACCAGAACCTAGCAATGGTTGGTCACACAATCGGTTCTAAGCTGGTCACCGAAGGTAAATTACATAAGTATCATCAAAGGGAAATGGGTTATTGTGATATCGTAGGCGATAGTGATAGGCTAATAACCTGTCACAGCCCACGCTCAAATGCACATGTTTGCGTGACTCTGAATGAGCGATTGTGGTACACTTAGCGCTTTCATAAGAGACCGTAACGTCCGGTGCTAACGGCTCGCCCTTAGTTGACACATTCGATGAAGCTGCAGCTGCATTGTTTAATATATAGGGCAAAATACCAATAATCATGAAAAAAACATCAAAGTATCTGTAATTTGCATGCTTTGACGGACAACTGATATTATACTTTTTAGATGATTTAGAAATGTTTGAACATGGACAGAGGTGAACACTAGATTATAATTAACTCTGTGTGATTTGTGTTACTATGATCCAAATTCTAAAGATCGATTGTATTTAATATATACAATCGGTCTTTAGAATTTCGATCATTGCATTTGTATTTCATTTTTAATTATATTATGAAATCATCGACATATTATTTCTATTTACATGATTGTGTTTATGCTCTATCGATGTGTCACAAATAGGATTTAATTCAATGTACATTGTTTTTTATAACAAAAGATATTTATTGTCTTTTTTTTATTTACAGAGCCGCCGCGAGTCACAGCGGCGGTGGGGCCACGAGGCAAGCGAGTGCAGACACCGCAGCCAGTCCGCACTCCGCCCGTCTCTATCGTAGCGCCGCCCGCGCAACCGCGCGAGCAAGCGACTGCGCTCGCGCACGCCGCCAAGGGCGTTGAAGCTCTGGGCGTTTTAGTCCAGTACTTAGTGTTTCGAGTAAGTATTAACACACCAATGACCTTTTCATCTAAATTTTCTTATTAGTTTTGTCCAATGTTAGGCATCTACATAATCACAAAAACATTAAAATACACATTATATCCACCAACGAAATTTTGCCTGAATAATAAAATAACATGG
Source organism: Hypena proboscidalis (assembly GCA_905147285.1). NCBI lineage: Eukaryota > Metazoa > Arthropoda > Insecta > Lepidoptera > Erebidae > Hypena > Hypena proboscidalis. Next base: position 10,690,878 of record LR990132.1, read on the forward strand.
AAGATGCGTTGTCTTCGTTGAAAATTGCAACAGCATAATAAAAAGCTATATAGTACAATTGTTATTTTATAATATTTACTGGAGTGTGACCAGCGCAGTCCATTACCGTTACAAACGAGTTCTTAAGCGGTGGTATAATTTGATTGATAAAGCATATTCTACATTCCAAGACTCAATATATTATAGTAGCGAATGTAATGCAATTTATAATTTAAAATTTCCAGTTGGACGCACTAAATGGCAGCACTTGGCGAGTGGAGGCGGAACGCTGGCGAGGCGTTGCAGCCGCTGAACGCAGCAGCGCCGCGCGCGCCGACCGCGATCGCCAGCAACGCGCGCAAAAAGATCTCGATACCAGTAAGTATATATTCACCTGCTTTAAAACATAAGAATCACAAATATTAGTAATATAAAATTATTCTATGTATGCAATTGTATATAGTATAGGTATACCTATACTATATACAATTCCAGTATAAGATGGTGTCGCATTGTATAGGCTTCCCGTGCAATACAAGACCAGCTTACACTGGCAATGAATAGCTCAATGTGTAGCCGTGTAAACAATAAAATTACAATAAAACTCTGACTGTGGTAGAGCAAACAGGCGCCATGTAACCTTAAACTGTAGTAAAATTCCAATGGCCATTTAATTACCAGACCTGTCAATAAAAGGTAATATAGTACCCGGTACAGAATGTTGTTTTTATACCAGATAAATAAAGAATGTATTTGGTTCTTTTTAAAAGGAAAACAAATAAACAGAAATGTCTGGCCCGTGAAATAAAACAATGAAGCGTTAATGACAGCCACGACAAAAGTTCTCACGATGTGGATATGTTTTACTTAAATATTTCTGCAGGACACAAATTAAATAGGGCGCCATCGATTTTTATCAGTGGTGGTATTCATATGTCTTAAAAGTACTTTGTGTACAGTGCGGGCTGGAAATACTGGTTACAATGAATTCTTGACTTTTTGTCATCGCCTTGTAAAATATTTTAATAACTGAATTCTGTTCATCATTGCAGTCGCAGAATGCCTGAGCAAGATCTCAGAGCTGGAGATGGAGGTCTCGTCTAAAGAAGAGGTGAACGCACGTCTCCAAGCTAAACATATCGAGGAGGTCGCTGCACTTGCCAATGACATTAAGGGACTCAAGGTAACGTAATTGTAATGTCTACCTTTCAAGTTTAAAAATAAATCCTGCTTAATATTAAAATATACAGTGATAAATAATTTTTTTACTATACTTATCCATATTTATTACATCTTTAGGATACAATCGAGTCTCTGAAACACGAAGTTGTCGAGAGCAGGGCGCGACTGCACGCGCATAGCGAAATAGAGCGCACTTTACGTGCTCAACTCGAAGCTGCGCGGGCGGAGATAGACCTCAGCAAATCATACAACGAGTCGCTCGAGTCGGTCGACACGTCGTGCGACAAGTCGTGCAACATGTGTGACGCAGCGTGCGATCCCGTATGCTGTGAGGCGGAAGATTGCGAACTCCGATTAGCTGCAAATGAGGAATTGAGCACAGATGCTAACGAGTTGGCAGCTGAGGTTAGTAAGATGTACTGGCTATTAATAAAGCAGTTATAATTACGCAGCCATTGAATTTAGCATGCAGACGCTGTCAAGTTTATCATTCTTATATTTTGGATGCAATAGATGGATTTCTTAAGACGTAAATAAATGTTTTGTAAATTTCGCCATACCGTTACAGGTGCGGTCACTTCGCGCAGTGATCGAACTGAAGCAAGCGGAGGTCGCATCTTTGCGCGACGCGCGGTCTGAGTTGTCCGCGGAGCGCGAGCGGCGAGCGGCTGCTGAAAGAGAATCGCGTGCGGCGCGGCATGCGGCGGAGGAGCTGCGGGAACGCGCCGCCGCGCGACAGCGGGACACCGACCGCTTGCGGGACGACAACCGGCGGCTGCGCGACGCCGCTGCCCGCGACCGCGACCACGCCGCACGCATTGCCGCGCTCAACGAAGAACTACGATACAAACTTCGACAGAAGTCTCAGGTACTATATCTTTTCTAATAATAAGGTACTTTGAGTTCTTTAGGATAATCAAACCTGGTTTTTTATCATTTTTTACTGACTTAAACTTCAAATACACAAAACGCTTGAGTTAGTGGGATTAATGCCTGAGGCATTCTCTACTGGTCTACCTTGCTTAACTTGGTGGTGCAGAGATAAATAATGTAGGTGCATAAGGAGAAGTAAACGTCATCGGAGTGAGGATATTACTGATTTTCATAATGATTCTTGATTCACTATACCTACATTTACTATGATACCTACCTATTATTTTTTGCTGCGTTTATTTCATAAATAACGAAAAGTAATATATAAATAAATAATAAAACTATTTATTTAATGATTGTATTGTATATTTGCAGGTAGTATCCCTACTTGCGGGAGGTGGCTACATAGAACGAACACCAATGAGGACACGCACGTCATCAGGTGATTCGGGACGGTCGGCGTCCCCTGTGCCAGACTCACCACCGTCACCAGCGTCGTCACCCGCACCCGACACCCCACCCCTTCCCGCCGTCAAGGGAGTCGTTGAAAAACACGATTCCGTCAGCTGGGTCCTCGAAATTGAGGAGACACCCGAGGAAGTAGCTTCGAGGTAATTACAAGAAACCCAGATTTTCTCCACCTAATAAAATATGTAGACACGTTTTAACGCTTCTTTATGTCAGTATTTCCCCGTAGGGTAGGACTGAGGCGTAGGCTTTGATCGCAACTCGTTCCAAATTTGCCTAGTAAAAATGTCCTTATCGCATAAGGGCATTTAAGCCGCGTATCCGGATATGCGCCAGTATTATGTGAATACAAATTGTGAACCAATCCTCACTCGGCCAGCGTGGTGGACTATGGCCTAGCCCTTCTCATCATGAGAAGAGCTCCGTGCCCAGCAGTGGGACATGTATTGGATACAGGATTGCTATTTAATTGTGAAATGAATTAAAAGTTAAGTTATTAATAGTACCCACATTTATGCCTAAATTTTTTTTTACTATAGTCTATGTGATAGTTATTTTATGATCCTATTAGGGTTCTGGCTGAATATATGAGAATCAAATAGACAATAACTATTCTCAATAGTCATTTGAAACCTGCAAGTTATGCGATTAATATTTTAAAAATGATTATTTGTTTTATCTGCATTGTCCGGATGATCCGGATAGTTGTTAAGTAGTATCCGCATAGTAAAATTGGCCATATAATTGCATGTCCTAGTTGCAATTCATTGTGATTTACACTGAATTTTATCTTTTAAGGCTGGCCCGGCGCTCTTCGTTCCGCACGGCAGCGTCACCAAGCGGTGTCAAGCGCCGCGGTGGTGGCTCTCCAGGCAGCGGCTCACCCGCGCCCGCGTCACCGGCTCCCAACGCCTCCAAGCTGTTCCGACCCGGCGACCTTGACTTCCCACCGCCACCACCCCCGCTCAAAGAGTCTGCCGGGGAGGCCATCTACATATACGACGATCGCCAGTATTGAACGAGAGTATGGACTTGGGCTCGTGATCGACTAGTCTCGTAGTGAAGTGTGCGCCGAACGGCGATCGGCAAACGCGCGGATCGATCGCGCGACGGGCGAGTGCCACGTGGCTCCACCCGATCCAATGTTCTTGCCGGATTAAATTAAATGTACGGTTTGCAGGCGTAGACTTAATAAATTTGGGACCCAACCGGAGTGACTTCTCTGTAACACGAGTATTATTGAATACGTATGTACCTAATATGAGAATGGTGAACGATTTCACTCGCTGGATACCTGTCTATACCTTAGCTCTGAGGATCACCATGTTTCGATGGACTTTGCAAATAATTTATGAGCTTGAAAATGTTATTTTACGTAGATTTAATACGAGTTTGCTCTTTCTCAATAGAATTTAGCTTGAAGTGATAATGATATATGTTATTCTCATAAACGATATTAAAACAATACCTACATTAGATGTCTCATGAATATTGAATAATATCTTAGCTGAAAGGATGTACTTATTTATCTTATTTCAATTTATGGTCGACGTTTTGGCTTTCTATCTTTAGTGGATGAAATAAATGAAATAAGGTAAGGAGGTAGTTCCAGACTCATATAAGTATAAGTATGGCTTTTCTGAACATTCTGGCCTCAGAAAGTTTTTACTCGAATTGGGCTGCATTTGAAGAAAAGTGTTTATGTACCTGTAGATTGCACCAATCAATAAAACTGACTGCTTAGTTTTCTATTTCTAAGAACTATCCAAATTTCTATCATTTCCATAATATTTTACACTTGGTATTTTTTTTCTGTTTCTTATTCCATCTTCTCTCCATCGGTCTAAATATTTCAATTTTCTGTTTCTTCTTTTGTTTGTTGGTGCAATCGTTCTTGTTTCTGATTGTTAACAAAAAAAAAGTGCTTTGAAAATGTTATGTCCTGTCCAGGCTTGTCAGTTCTAGCAGGTTGTTATATGTATTACTTAGCAATAGATTGATCGTAATTAGCTATTTATATTGTTTTGTATTGTATTTTTAACTTAATTATTATATTTTATCACACTCGTTGAATTATTTTGTACAAATAACAATTTTAATTATGGAAAAATTAACATAGTTTTAAGTGAAAGTGTAAAAGTGACGTTTGTATTCTGTCTGCTACGGATTTTGACGCTTTCATTCATTTTGTATGAGCTGAGAAACTTCTCGTCTATTTGAATGTTATTTCACTATTAATTTCAAGTTTCCTTTTAGTTTTAAAATAGTTTAAAAAAACTATTAAACCAAAGAGCGTTTATACTCTTTGCTGGTTCCTTTTTACCGACAACGGTGTCGCATGATGGATCATATTGTATATTCAGTTTATATGATTTTTATTTATTTTTAAGCTTATCGTTATATTACATTAAATACCATTCCAAAATTAAACTGTAATCATAAATATTATAACGTGATTGCAAAGGATATTAATATAAAATAGTATGTTAAAGATACCGTGGTTTTATTTCCTACGCGACTACGTCTGCGTGGGTTTAGATATAATGTACAAAAAGTGCCTCGTTAATATAGTGGTTGGCGTATTCGCCTCTTACCACGAGATCTTGGTTTCCTTTCTGGGTCGAACAAAGGTGTGATTATGGATTTCTCCGTCAGGAAATTCTGAATAGCAGTGCAGAGTTGGAATTGTGCCCGCTGGATGGCGATAGGCCCAAAAATAACAAATTAAGAGTAGGTATTATACATCTTTGCCACCGCCCTCTGGAAGAAATAGGAGTGATGTTGTGATATTTTATGTTAGCCGCTTCCCATGTCTTTACCCGCGCTTTATAGGCAGGCTCCGATGCTATCGTCCGATATTGTAACTTATTTCTCTGCTCTGCTTCTACTAATGGTAGCGTAATGTTTAAGAATTTATAATTTTGTAAATAAATAAGTAAGTAAACAGATCAAACCAATCCTTTCCGAGATTAGCGAATTCAAAGAAACAAACTAACTTTTGGCTGCGTTTCCGCTCACGTTGATAAATTCGCCATAGAAGTTTGATTGTCTACACCCATACCCAGTTTTATTGTTATCCTTTGAGTACTTTTGGCGGCAAAAGTGTCCGTTGAGTGAGTCCGTTAGTTGAGTCCAAGGTACAAAAGACAGTTTAAAAACAAAAAAAAATATTTGCCTTTTTTCGATATTGAATTTTTTTATAATTTTATTAAAAAAAGTACCTTCAATGTGCAGAACAGTCTTATTATGGTTATGGCTTACCTTTTATAGTTAGTAATTAGTCAAACACGATAAATTACTAATAAGGAACAATTGGTCAATTAGGCAAATAGCTTCCTATGTAGGGAATGAAGAAAAGAATTGTTGATTTGTAAACAGGAAATTTACCGACTGCTATCAATAAGTTATTTCAAAGGTAGGTTTTTTTTTATTTTTTTTTTATAAACGACGCCCGCACTTGGAATAGCACTTGTGTCGCAGGGTTATTCACAAACATACGTTTCACACACACTCACACACACACATTTTAATTCAAATTGTGAATTCTGTTTTAATTAATTACATTAAATTTGGCTCGATTTCTTCATAGGACAACTGCTTGTGTTGGTAATCCTCAAAGATTAATTCTTAGTCTGGGTCCGTTTGTGGCTATTCGGCTATGAGGATTGTCCAATTTCTTTGGAGATCAGATCTATATAAAAACCGGATTTTAATATTATTATTTTTTAATAAACTTACTATCTGTATGTTCCCTCCCCGCTTCTGCTCGCGAAACAGGCGGTGGCGGTGGTGGGAATGTTTTTAGCACTCCTCGATCGCCTCAATCGGGCAAACGAGCTTTGACTGATGTCTCGCCATCGTTTATCACACAAATTGATAATCCAAAGCGATTGCATACCGATTCGCTGGATAGCATTAGTGATAGGCATTCTGACCGCGACAACTACTGCGAACTCGTAGCCCAAGCGACAACCTATTTGGCAAAAATTAACGAGTTAGTCGCCGATCAGGGTTCACTCATGAACATTACTAATAAGACTGCGATTATGGATTTTACTCAGCGTGTCACGGGAATTGTTTCGTTATTAGCAATTAAATCATCTTGCAATGAAACAAAAATGGCAAATATGGAACGTGACATTGAATTACTGAGAAATCGGAGTCAAAATGCACCGCCAACAATTTAAAACCGAAGAGTTATGCTGACTCGTTGAAACTCCGTTTACCACCGAAATCGGCGCCATAGGTATTTTTAACCGTTGTATAGCAGAAGGTGTATTGCCGCGTGTATGGCGCTGAGTTTATATAAGGATCATTCCAAAAAGAGGTGATAAACCACAAGACGATCCAAAGTCGTATCGGCCTATCACGTTGCTACCAGCCCTAGGCAAACTCTTGGAGCGGCTCATTGTTGCTCGGCTCATACCGGGTGGTGCAAAATTCTGTGCCAGTCAACACTTCACTTTAGGTAAATCTACAACAGATGCTGTGTTATCAGTTAGAAAAACCGTAGCTCTTTCATAATTTGAATACGTGCTGGCTGGCTATTTTTTTGGATATTTCAGGCGCCTTCGATAATGCATGGTGGCCAATGTTACTTCTCAAGTTAAAAGCTCGCGGTTGTTATAGTAATATTTACGCACTAATTTACTAGTATTTTTCGCAAGGAACCACTAAATTAAAACTTGGCCACCTCTGCCTCGAAGGCGCTAACAATGGGTTTTCCTCAGTGTTCGGTCATAGCTCCATAGGTACCTATGGAATCTAGGTTTCGATGACTTCCTTACCTTGCCACTACCATCGGGCTGCTCGTTGATGGGATATGCCGATGACTGCCTTTTACTGTTACAATGTAACACTAGAGGAGTAGGACTTGAACGTTTAGCTAACACTTGTCTAAATTTAATTTTGAAATGGGGGGAAAGAAATCGCTTATCCATTGCGCCACAGAAAACTTTTCAACTACTTTTAAAAGGTAATCTAAAAACACCTCCTCGTATTCAATTTGATAACGTAACTATTAAAAATATAGATTCTGTTTGTTACTTAGGCATAGTTCTTGAAAGAACTTCCCGTTTGTAGAACATACCTATTAGAGCTTTAATACATAAAATTGAATTGACTAAGAAAATCAAACAAACTTTTAAACGCCTAAAGACAACAAAGATTCACACTTCACGAGAACCGAACAAATTAATTATATTATTTCAAAGTTTCGCTATAACTCGTCCGATTCGGTACAGACTGCGCGAGGTTTTATAGATATAATGTTTTCATAATAGAAATTCATACAATACAAAAAATACATTCAGAACAAAAAAAAATAGAAATTAGAAAACGATATTTTGTTCGGCGCGTTCGATGCGGACAATGCAAACTAGCTTCGAAATAAATACTTGATATTGTTGGTACCTTGGGTATAAAATGTAGGATCAATTTGTGAAAGGGGAATTCCAAGGTCCATGTCTTATAAAGACGACTAGATGGCGCCAAAGCATAAATATTCGTCATACAATACACTCGGGAGTTTTCTTCATATTTTATTCAACACCGTTTGACCATTGCAAATGATGTACACGTAAATGCAAGGTAAACTGCTGTATGTTTTCTTTAGAGACAGCAGTTTCAGGTAAAAATATTTAGATACTGGCCAATAAGTAGGGCGTTGTGATGATGAAAAGGGGAAAAAGAAATATAATTTCTTATACTATTATATAATATCATATTGTACAATATGATTCTTTTTTTTTTTAAAAAAAAAGCTTACTAGCAATTTGCAAATACAAATTACTAGTATTCTTGTTAACCTCCTCCAGCTAAGCTTAATTCACTTGTGTTAGAAGGAAGTTCACGTCCATGGTGTAATGGCCAGGATTCGAACCCACCACCTCTCGACCGGTGCACGAGATTATGTCTAAGCTACAATCTTCAAGTCTTTAGTAGACCTTGCACCCGATGTAAGTAGAACACTATTTTTATATTTTAAGATATTTAAAATGTAACTAATAGTTATTTTGGCACTAGTGAGGTAAGTTTGATATTTCGTTTGAATTTGGTTTTTAATCATGAACACTGCAAATGATTTAAAATCACAAAAATAATGAAATATCAAATCCTCACGAGTTTTGCCATATACTGGTAAAACTGTAGTTAACTTTATAATAAAGAAATAATCTAATTAATACTTCCCCACCATCGTATTTGATTTTTTGTGGCAGTATTTTTTCAATGTAAGTTTCGTTCAGAATGAATAATTAAAATATTTTCGTAATAATAAAATTATCCTTATTATATTTGAAAAGTATGCGTTAATTAATGTATTCGAATATTAAATTACTGCTATTGAGTAATTAAAAAAATAAAACAACAATAAAAATTTTCATTTTGAACTTGCTACAATTTTAATATTTACTGGAGTCACGGGCATTCTTTTAAACCATGATACTTCTCACTTGCGTTTAATTTATTACAAGACTATAACGTCCTTTTTAACATTATAAATGTGAAACAAGGATTCATAGAACAAGATACACTTTGTAACTGTATACGTTTGTTGATAGAGATTAATTTACTCGAGTCCCCGTAAGTCACTTAACTCAAATTCTACCATTTCAAATTTAAAACAGTAACTTTATCCAACGATTGATGTATTACTCGATACAACGCAAAAACAGGCAATTCGATATTTTTCGCAACAACTCTATTATCGCGACGAACAATGTAACCAAGCCGATTTGGGACGTTTCTTATTTCGAGAAATTCTCCCTGCGGCTAAATAAGGATAAAACGAAAGGTCTCTATCGGTCTGCTGGCTCTGCAAAAAGTTTGAAGGCTTTAATTTAGCCGGTTGTTAATTCGTGCGCGACCGATTCAAAGGCAGTGGCGGCTATTATTAAAAGCGTAAATTGTCAAACAGATGTACCGAACGACTTTGGTTGTGTCCCGCCAACGCCAGCGTTAAACTGCAATGAAAATTGCTGTGCTCGGTTTAGCACTTCGCAATTTTACATGACCTTGTTGATTGCTTGTAAATCTAAATTATTTATAGGTTCGCAGTGCAGTTTGTTTTCACTGCATTTTTCGGCTTAGCCAAAAATTCCTTGTCATTTGTTTTCACAGTTTTATCTCTCTTCATAATCACGCATACATAGCATTGTTCTACAATATACCTATCAGTGCATCAGTTAAGATTTTTGGGCAAATTCGCTGAATTAATTAATCTAAAGCTGATTTTGAACAGGAATCGTTGCTTAAGTAATTACTTTTACAGAAATTGTTTCATTGACTAGTTTACTCGAATGGGGGTGTTATCGTGTCAGAGCCGGGGGAGGTACTACGAGTATTTAACTAATGTACATACCAGAGTCAAGCTTAATTGAACTCGACTTAATGAAAATTTTCTTTAAGTACTTGGTAGACTGGAATATTTATATCTTCTTTTTAAAGACCTCAGGTCGTGCAACCTTTTACCCGCATAAGGTTCGCTTTAAAATTCTTTCGAGTTAAATTCCTGTCAGCCGCAGAATCTTACTTTATACGACGCTGTTTTCTTTATAGAGGAAATTTCTATGTTTAATTCTATACCTTTAAGTAAGCAAATTTTGGATTCTCTATTTTATACCCGCGATTATTTTGTAACATAATATTGTGTATAATATTTTGTTGTAATATTTCGTTACAAAATAATCGCGGGTAATATTTGATTCTGTAACGTTATATTACAGGCGGTCTGGTAGCACCTTAAAATGTAAAACCACCTAAAATTTAATGACACGGCTTCATTAATTTTAAAAGCGTAGATATTGCCTTTGTCTGTTCCAATGAACAAAATTTTATCTGTAATATTCAGCGGCAAATCTGAAAACGGATTACATCCTCTTTTTGTCACTTTTTATTAATCCACCGTACTTTCCGCAACTGAAACTAAACTGTGGGAAATGCCGATTAAAAGCTTATTCAAATTAGGTCAATTAGTCGTGTCGGCGCAGTTCTATATTTTGTCTATGTAAGTATTTATCCCTAAACGGGGAATGAACCGACAAATAGCCGAATGTTTATCATTTTAATTGCTCAGTCAATATAATGGTACAGAAGAAAATAGCGCAGTCATTAGGAATGGGTTGTTTGTGTTTAATCGACATTGTTGAGTAAGGAGTTGACCGATTTATTTGCACTATCTGACTAACACTCGAGCACGTAGTCAAGCTATTTAATATTGAGTTGACATGTTGTTCACTTGGACGTGTTAGGCTTTTATGGCGCCCTAGTAACTTTGAAAGAGAATTGGTAGGTTTTAAGAATATGTTTCTAATATATTACATGGTGTGTTCGGGCAAAGAGAAAATAATGAGAAAACATGAAAATGCTATATCTAATTATCTCATTTTTAGTTTGGTTGAGTAGTAAAACAGTCAAACCCGAAACTTGACTAATTGGGCTTTTTATCAGTTTTGACTGTTTCGTGTGAACTCGTGTATAATTCAACAAAAGTTCATGTATGAAAACACAATATTAAATAAGGTGCAAGATTATCAAAGATAAGTTTCGTCTACCAATTTCAAATCAAATATGTATCAATATGTGTATAGTTATCTACATACCCATACCACCCACCTACATGTTATCTAGTTCGTTATTAATGCGCACTATATTACGTGCGATACCTACCGTGAACTCTGTCACAGGAACTTTCTTAATTAAAAATTGTTGCTTCAAAAGTACCAACGAATTAATTAACTTTATCTACCTACAAAACTTGAAAGGTACAAATATTATTTGTGAAAAATAAAACTGCAAATCAAAAGATCGAATCAATAAGGTTCTTCCAACTTTCATTTTAGATATCAATTGCCCAATGAGCTTATTATTCAGCAGTTATGCGTGCTTAAAACAGGAACGCAAATATCTTACGAAAATTAAAGCGGTTTCCAATTAGATATTTTGCAGGACTTCTTCCAATATCGTACAACGATGATATCAAATACTCGGCACGTGCTTTTAGCAAAATTAACTTCGGATTAACCTTTACTTGCTATTTCAGAATATAGGCCACTCGGTGATATTTTAATAAACACAGTTCACTAGTCACAGGTCAATGTCTATCATTTTGTATACGAGCTCGCAGCGCAGCGTAGCCCGAGGAGGTGCATTTAAAATTCGTTTTCAGTGGTGTATTTAAACAGTGTGCCGGGACGCAACTCCGCTCGTGGTCCAACTCAGCCCTGGGGAATTTTCAGTACGTGTTTGTCTGATGGACTGTCCTGGTTTTGCTCTTTATACGACTCTTTGACTGCGTTATTACTCGGAAGCAGACCACGAAATAACGATGGAATTTCTGTTTAAATTTCACGTTTCTCAACAGTAATATGACAGACATAAGGTTTGATCGTTAACAACTGAAAACGCTAAGAGCGACAGGGTACTTGACGGAAATATTCCCTCTGCGTGTACACATAATGGTATCACAAAGAATAATTAGTTGTTGAAATTAGAATTCAATTAATTGGTGTATAAAGGCAGGAGGAAAAAGGAATAATCAGTATAATTAAAGATGGAAGAATCAGGTTCATAAATTAATCTTCTTTTCAATTTTAATGTCGTTTTATAAGCTCTTTTTCAGAGATTTTACCATTAACTATTAAAAGGTATAAATGATCTTGAATCTACGAGTGTTAATGTTTACTATTTAGGTTAGTACAAATGGTGTAGGTACTGGAATAATATACAAATGTTGTTCTTGTATGTAGGAGGTGGTTATCACATCGGGATGTAATACTGAGGGTATTAGGGCTGTTGACATTTGTCGGGTATAGGCTTCCGACCCCAGATTATAATCTAGGTCGGGGGGGAAACAAAGACGAAATCAAATGAATACAACAACGCAAGTTGGTAATGCTTAAATTCAATTGGCAGTGACAAGGTTCGAAATCGCGAAATTATATTAAAATATAATATTATTAGACCTTAGTAAAACGAGCGAAGATTTTTGCAATGACATAATTACTTATTTACTACATTGTTGAACTGCGTCGATGGCCGAGTGGTTAGGATATGTGCGCCTCTCACCGCGACGTCTCGGGTTCGATTTTCGGGTATTTCAAAGTGTTTTTTGTGATCTTTCCGTCAGGAAATTCACAATAGCAGCACGAAGTTGGAATTGTGCCCGGTGGATGGCGATAGACTCACCCTCAATCCCATGAGACCTAAACATAACAGGTGAAGTGTGGGTGTTGAACACTTAGGCCACACGCTTCTGTGTAATATATAGGCGTGATGTTATGTACAATGTTGAAAATGCATTAGAAGCGATTACAATAGGTAATGGCTCTTTGTTACAACAATAGAAGGAAATAGGTAGGCCTTTAAAATGTAGAGAATCCATTTGGCATCCGCATCCAAGAATCCATTTGCCTTTTAAGTGCTTTAATGATTTGTGCAAAAATTCCTGACCTCGGGTGATTAATTCACGTGATATTCGACGAATCATTATCTTCGACAGCAGTAATTATCGAAAAAAGTTCTGAATATTTCCATAATGACTGTCTTCGTAAATATACGAACAAAGTTTAAAAATATTAAGATGGAAACAAATGGATGAACGTGACGTCACGAAATGACGAAATATACAGTTGAGAAATTTAGGGCCCGGGCAAGAGTCGACCGTAGCTGGTTGGTTAAAGCGACTGGGTCGCAGGTTCAATTCCTGCCGGTGCCATAATTTTTTTAAACGTTTCTTAGTATAATTTGCTAGGCACAGCTAAATGCTATAATTTGCTGTATAATTTGTTTGTTTCGATGTGTTTTATTATTAAGAAGCATATTGATATCCGTGCTGTCACTTAGGCCTGATTGAAAATCAGCGTCAGACCCGAGTCTGACAATATGCTGAATCAGGACCTAATTGGTGCAACCATGGGGCATATTTCTAAATGTTGCGTATTTTTTATAATCTGAATATTGTTAACTTTCTGTGTCCTATTTGTTGGCACTAAATAAATTTATATCTTTCTTTCTTCTTCTTTCTATAAAAATAATCAATAACTTTTAAAAAGCTACCATAATGTTAAAATGTCGACCAAATCTTATCAAAAGGTAAGTAATATGCATATTTTATAGTGTAGGAGTGGTCCGAATCAAATCAATAAAACAAATCTTCAGGTACCTATAAATAAGTAAAGCTACTGAATGACCAATTTTTATACACAATTTTGCCTCGGTTTTTGTGATATCACACCTTTCAAACATATTCTGGCTTTTTTTAAACAAATGTAATTTTTGTGCTATTACCATTGGCTATTACACTTTTCAAACATATTGTGGCTTCTTCGGAACATGTTGTGGCTTTTTGAAACTTGTATTAATTTTAAATTTAATTCATAGTTTACAACACAATACACAATAGTTGAAAAATAAGAATACGATTCTTATTTTGTCGTTGTTTCTGTTGGTCAAACCTAAGACACTACTAAGACAACTCTTCAATCTTTCAAATTCAAATTCAAATTCAAATCATTTATTTTCATAGGCCCCAGGAGGCGCTTGAACACGTCAAAATATTACAAACAAATGATATAAAAATAAATTATAAGTAAAACTAAATTATACTAATTACAATGATTTGAATAACCGGGGCCTAGATTAATTTTAATCCAACTGTTTAAAATCAGATTAAAATCAAACTAAGTACCAGCTCCGATGGGTATTGCATTATGAGAGATTTCATCATCCATTTCACCGTTCCTGTGAGATAGCTTATTGTTACCGAAACTATGTGATTAATTATGTGTGATAATATGTGTGTATATGTGATACTCAGTGATTAATCTGGTACGGATATAATAATAAAACCAGAAAACTATATAACTTTACGATAAGAACTTTTGTAATAAATTAACAACATAATATAACACAATATGTATGTATGTATATTCACAGCCATAAACATTTCTATAGGAATGCGTTCTCACAATCCTTCCTCGCCAAGTCCGAATGGTGACGCACCGGCTGTCACGAAGTAGTAGTTGCCAGGAACCCTGAAAGAAATAAAACTTATTGAAGTACCAGAATTTCTGTCATTGTATATATTACTGTACCTCAACTATTATTACCATATTTATGTCGAAAAATCATTAAATGAAAAAAAAAACCGGTGGTAAACAACAAATTAGAAAATCAAATTCATAATTTTTATTCATTCGTATCGAAAACATTACAATAGTTTTGGGCTCTTATGGTTTTCTCATGGGTGCCATTGTCAGAACTGGACCAAATTGAAATGGGACCACACGAAAAGCACTGCCTTTTAAATAAAAGAAGAATCAGTAAAATCGCTTCGCCAGTCGGAAGTGAGGTAACAAACATAAAAAAAAAATACGGTCAAATTGAGATTCTCCTACTTTTTTGAAGTCGGATATAAAGAAGGCATAAAAGACGAACAATATTTAAATAATAGTTTAAAAACTAAAAAACACGCTTTTAAAGTACTTCTAACTAAAAAGTGAAAAATATTTTTAGTTAGAAGTACTTTAAAACCGTGTTTTTTAGTTTTTTTTAACTATTATTTAAATATTGTTCGTCTTATTTTCTACTTTTTAGTTTGGTTTATTTACAAGAGCGTTTTTTTTTAATTTTTTTTTAAATTTAATTTTTAATTTTTTTTATCGAATTATTGCATTGTCATCGATCTTTGACAGGTGTGCAAAATTTTAATGAAATCTGTCCGTTTAAAGTGGGTCAAAATCGAGTCCAAAGGAGTCGGTTACATACATACATACATACAGATGAATCTAGCTAGCTGCTGATTTTAAAGAAGCACTAAAGAAACGGTATTCCAAATTTTATTTTAAAAATAATGAACTCAAAGTATTTCGTGAGCAAGTGGAACCTTTGCCTTTCATCCAAGTAAGTACCTGGCGATTCCATCGTCAATTTAATTAATTCTCAACTCACCTACTCTATTATAAATACCTTTAACAGCATCAAAGTCTTTTAATTAATGATTCTTGATATAATAAAGTACGATGCGGCAATGTAATGATTGAAGTCGGAAATGCCGGGAACTGGCAGTTTCACGCATCGCTTTATTTTCAGTTTGTTTCATAAAAATAAACGATTTGTTAGACTTCCTTTTTGTTGCCAGGGAACTGACAAGGTTATATTAGAAAGATCCAGGCGAAAGTTGTTGGTACAATCATTTATTCGTTGAGAGGTTCCGTAACGAAAAGCAGTCCAAGTATTGAAATCGATTTATTACTTAAACCTATCGACTTTAATTTTATCTACCCGTAAGCAGTTGCAGTATTTTATACTATAATGATATGTTTCATAATTATCCTGTCGTCCACTGTCTATTGCAATGCGTTTGTAAAAATTACGATATACCTAAAATTAAAATAAGTATAATATTTTGGACCTTTTGCTTATATTTACCGAAGCGACAGAAACTGGAACATGCTTTTATAGTCACGGTAGAACCTCAATGTGCAATAAATTACTGATGAAGTCCTGAGTGACTTATTCTCAAAGCATTGTATTCACAATACACTACTACAGTTCCGTTGGTCTAGTGGTTAGCGTATGCGCTCTCACTGCAAGGTCTCGGGTTCGATGCCCGGGTCGGGAAAAGTGTTATTTTTGAATATACATCTCGTCATACATACTACAAAACTATGATTATATTATATCATTATTATTTGTCTATGTATCCCTCTCAGTTTAACAAAGCTGAACAGAACCCTAAAAACGTCCCATTTATAAGGAAACCTTTTTATTTTCAGCAATATTTGATTACCTGGATGATAAATTAACAGATATTCAATTTCTGAATCGAATGTCAAATGTCAGACAGTTTTCAATAACAGGTTGAGTTTGAAGGAAAGTCACGGTTGGCTTCATACTCAGACTAAAAAACAATATGGATACGAAATGCTCGCAAATATCTATGCAAAAATGTCTGCCACGCTAGTGTCAAATCATAGGATTTCACAACTATACTCTGTCCATTCCTTTATTTTCTTTTTGACAGATTACATTTAGGGATGCCTTCACACGTTACTGATTCGATTTGAAATCATAATCGGGTTGTCTAAGAAGAACTTTCAATCGATTAATTACATCGAAATGGTTTTAGTTCATTATTAATTATTCGTTTATTAGTAGTTTTTATTGGATGAAATAAATATACAAAATAATAATATAATAATAATGTCACATACTTAGTCTATGACGGTTTCCTAGTTACCTTTGTTTACATTTTTAACCGACTTCAAAAAAAGGAGGAGGTTCTCAATTCGGTTGTATGTTTTTTTTTTTTTTTTTTTTTTATGTTTGTTCGCCGATTACTCGAAAACGCCTGGACCGATTTGAGAAATTCTTTTTTTGTTTGAAAGGATATACTTGTCATGTGGTCCCATTTTTTTCAAGTCACGTTCTGATGATAGGATCTTAGAGAAATCGAGGGCAACCCTCAAATTTAAAAGGCTTCTATATTGTTTTTTGTATATTATCTAAAGCTACTCGGATATTTGCATTTACTAGTCAGCATTTTGTTGCTGAGCTGATGCTGGAAGGTGCAACTCCTTAACAGTTAGGAGTACGGGTATAATTCTTTAAATATAGGCTCCTTGAGGCCGTTTACTGTATTCTTTCAAGTGATACACAGATGCGGCAAGACGTTGAATATTACTAATGTATATTCATAATATGAGGTCATGATTTGATGACGGGATCCTAGAGAAATCATGGGTAACCCTTAAATTTTTAAAGACTTCTATTTTTGTGTTTCGTATATTACCTAAAACTACTTGGATATTTGCATTTTAAGTTGCTGAGCTGATGCTGGAAGGTACAACTCTTCAACGGTTAGGAGTACGGGGATTATTATTAATAAGTTTCCCGTCTCAAGTAACCGTCATCTCCTCATTCGAGAAACATTCTTGCTCGGTCTACCCATCACTTAAAATCGTAAAATAAAATAATTTTTAACAAATAAAAAAAACCGACTTCAAAAAGTAGGTAAACTAAAAAGCAATAAATACATTTACTTCGCACAAAATAATACGTTTTTTCATTTAGTTAAATAGATATTATTAAATAATTATTTTATAATTCTGAAGTCGGTGCCAAGTAAACAATAACTCTGTATAGATGATCTAGGCACCGACTTCAGAACTATAAAATAACTATTTAATAATATCTATTTAACTAAATGAAAAAACGTATCATTTTGTGCAAAGTAAATTTATTTATTGCTTTTTAGTTTACCGCCTTTTTGAAGTCGGTTTTTTTTTATATGTCTTTCCAAGATTTCAACTTAATTTCTTGCAAATTAATTATTAATAAATTATTATATTCTTTTTTTATAAAAAATACAGACAATACACAAAAAAAGTCAAATTATTATTTTTCATAATGATCGATTTATTTCATTTCACGATTTGATTTATAGTCTGTGGTTGTTTGTTACAAACAGTGAACTTCCCTAAAAATTGTCGCTTGTCAATAAAGTACATTATTATTGTAGTACATTAATCTGACAAAAAAAACGGTAATTCATAGGCGTGATCTGTCAAAAAGAAAATAAAGGAATGGACAAAGTATAGTTTTATATGACATGCAAGAGCGGCTCTCTTTCTCATTTGGCAGCGGAGGACACCTGTCAATGACGCCTCTGGTTGGCTTATTTCTTTAAGGCTTCATTCATATCACGTGGGAAACCTATATTAACTGTGTCCTATTTTTATGAATATTTATGACGACGATGACGACGCACCTACGATAATATGACGATATGACAAGCCAGAAACATAGCAAGGAATTTTCCATCACTTGTACACACACTGACACACACACACACACACATACACACGCACAAACACACATAAAACCCTTTTTATTTTGCTTGTAATAACTTTAAAAATAGTAGCCCCCCTAGCTTTGTCACAACTTGCATAGTATGTGAACTAAATATGACAATGATGGCTGAACACTGTCTCTTAAGATACAGGTTTTTTACCTAGTTTAAGAAACAGGGTATCAAATGTCAATGTACTTTAATCTGTACTTTACTGCTTATTCCCAAATTTAATGTGTAAAGTATAGGTGTAACAGAAAGTTACTCTGCAACTTTGCTTGTACGTTGTAAAGTCTGACCGCTTTTAGTTACGGATCCTATTTGGTTGCGGCGTTTTTTCGTGTAACCAAACTAGTTTACAAATGTTTTAGCAAACTTATATTCCGTGTTAACATTTTATTCTAACTACATATAAAATGAAAAATATTAAGATTTTTTTTTAATTGATAATAATATGTAGTTCTTGAAGGGTATTATAGTCCCATTTTATTGTTAGTAGGTGATATCCTTTAAAGTAGGCTAGTACTATATGAGGTACCCACCCTTTTATACCTCCTTACTTTCCCTTGTTTATACATATTTGAAACTGCAGTATTTGTAAAGTCGAACTTACATTATGTTTCAAACATTGAAGTCTCTAAGACACAATAGAGAGATATGTGCAAGGCAACATAACACTGCACTATTTTCAAAAAAAAATTAGGCATGGCCCCTAGGGTCTATAATAGGATACCAGAATTTATAAGAGACAAAGAAAATATAATTGATTTTAAAAACGAACTATTAACATTATTATGCTCAAAAGCTTATTATAAAGTGAATAAATATCTAACTGATAAATAGCTATCAATTGTAAATTATACTAATATTGCTGTACTACCTTCTACTTATATATTTGAACTATATCTTATGTTATATTTGTACGCCAATGATGGCAAGACATAGCGATCAATGTGTTATAACTATTTAAGAGAATATCTGTATACCTTTGATCTACAAATAAAGGATTTTGAATTTTGATATTTTAATTTAATCAGACGAAAGGAAAAAAATATCCCTTGATAACAAAATTATAGCATTAGATTAAATACTCAGGAAGAAAATATTTAAAGTACAAAGCTGTAGAAATTGACACAACTCTCCTAAAGTCACCAAGATAGTCTACAGAGGGATACTGTTTCTTGCCAGCTCTTATTACTAATTAAATTATTAAGTTAATTAACTATCAAGTGCGCAGTTTTTATTCTTTATTTCTATAGAAATGATAAAATTAATTGAGTATTATGTTTTAATATAAATTATATTTAATAAATATCACATTACATACACACAACGCCATTTAGTCCCAAACAAATAAGAGCTTGTACTATGGGTACTAGAATAACTGATACTAATACATTATATATACTTTTATTTTGTAAATAAACACTTATTTATACATGATCCAGACCAAGGCAAACCTTCATGTTCATGTATACAAAGCGGGAATCGAGCCCGCTACCTCGAACATTAAAAAATAATACTCAATTAATTTTTCAACGACCATTACTGAAATCGTTTACTGAAACTCTATTCTTTCCAAAAATTGCAATAATACAGTGTGTCTAAAATACACGCAGGACAGCGTCCGCGCAAACGACGGCAATACAAATAAAAAATTCCGGACATGATTTTTACGGACCCGCGACCCGTTCAGTTATTACTTTCAGTTTTTGGAGGCCTGTGTCGCTTCACAGTTTGTTGAACTTTATCATCACAGTAAAAATAAAATATGAATTCAACAGCCACTGTTCTAATAACTGATTCTATTGAATTGTTTTATATTCTGTGCATAAATAAGTTAATAAATACGTTTTATTGGTTGTTTGTATGTTGTTTTTTAATTGCCTCGATGGTCTAGGGTAAACGAGATCTCGGAATTGATTCCCGGGTCGTTCAAAGTGTTATTTGTGAACTTGCCGAACTTGAATTAAGAAATAGTACTATAGCACGGAGTTGAAATTGTGCCTGGTGGATGGCGATAGCCTCACCCCTATCCCATGGAACCTAAACATAACAGATGAAATGTGCGTGGTTAACACCTCTGCTACACTCTTTTGGGTAATATAGGCATGATGTTTTGTTATGTTTTTCAGTTATAACCTTTTTAGCTACATTTTTTCTGACTTAGTGATCACGAACAATAAGCTGTGTTACTTACGCATTAGGTTCAAACTTCCCAAGTTCTAGAACGGTGGCCAATCTTTGTTTAGTTGAATAATTCTTCCATATTCTGAAGTTCTTTGCGTAGCTTCCTAATACTGAGCCTGGAGATCTTATGTTCTCGAGCATGTACTCCCAGCATCTGTTGTGGTTGCACATATCTAATAAAAAGTAAACATAATATATTATTAGGGGCCGTTCAAGTATTACGTAAGCACTATGGGGGGGTGGGGGGGTCTTTGTTTTGCTTATTTTGGATGACATGAGGGGTAGGGGAGTCTAGATGATGATTACGTCATCGGTAGTTATTTACTTTTTTACACGAATGGCAACCCTCACATTGTCTATGCTTGAAAGCGAAACGCATTTTTGGGGATTCCCGCACGCATACGTTTAAAATACATTTTTATCTGAAAAATGTTTACGTAAGCATGGGGGGAGGGGGTAAAAGCTTTGCTTACTTTTGCTGACAAGGGGGATGGGGGGGTAAATAATTGTAATAAATCTGCTTACGTAATATTTGAACGGCCCCTTATCTCTATTCCCTTATTCTCCGTTTTTTTAGTTCACAGTGCACTCACGGATGTCACAGTGCAGTTTTATCTTGGTGCTTAATTACAAAGACACTTAATTATACAACAAGTTCATTATGTAAATTAGGTTTAAGGTTTAGCTGCCGGGAAATGGTATCCGGAGGCGCGATTCTGTAAGGGAAACTGTCAGTTGTGCCAATTTAGTCCATCCTTACTGCCATGTTCATACGGTCGATATTTGATTAACAGAAATTCAAATATCATTACTGTAAATGACTTCATTTATGGAATATCTATGCGAGGCGCCTCACTCGCCTTTACTATATACCCAACTAGATTGTTACAGTTACAGTTGATTATCAATATTTTTTTAAAAGCATATCAAACATCTGACCGCTAATATATTTTATGATTAGATATTCTTGGCCGGGCGGCTAATATCTTCAAACATCATAATACTCGCAATGTACGATGTCGATTATTTTATGACAACTTAGTTGACAGTTTAATGTAATAAATAGCCGCTCGTCTACCATCAGGCGCGATTTCGGCAAATATTGCTTAACCCATAGATACAATCTCGGTCAACTTATCAGATGACCGAATGGGGCATCCAACGGGTTCAATAAACGTGGTATACAACGAGGGCATGCAAACAAACCCTACATCATTTGTTAGTAGTAAGCAAACAGAAGAAATCAAATTATACCATGTGCTCATATGATTCGTAATGCATGAACATGGTTGGCTGCCAAATAATATATCATCATGGCATAATATCTGCGGCTTTATCGGAATTGGTTACTACATAATACGGTTGTTGTTGCCGTATAGAGCCAACATTGTCAATATATCTAGCTTAGTTAACAATCACTTCTAACTATCTAAATAATTTAGTGTGGTTCGTATTTACCTTCAAGTGTAAACGTAAAGCCTGACCGGTGTTTACATCCGGGTTGTACAACAGGTCCTGCATTTCTGTAGTTAGGCCAAAAGTCGACAGTTCCCATAGCCCTCCGAGAGCCATACTTGTTTGGGTCTGAATGGATCACATCAACAAAAAGAGCTGAGTTGGGGTTCAATCGATCTCGTGGTGGCTTTGAATCGAAGGCAATGCCTGCTGGATCCAAGCCAGTAATCCTGAAAAAAGGTTATTGTTGTACTAAAAGCTCTGGCATAATTCTAAGTTCAATAAACTCAATACTTAAAGCGCTAGTAATTACACAATACGCCATTCAGGCGTTGAAATACTTACCAAGGTAACAATATGCCTTTTCTTCCCAAATGGTTCCCGGCTAAGCCCATTATATGGGCTCCGAGAGAATGTCCCACTAAGTGCGTCTTATTCAAATCCATGCCGGCTTCAGACAGACTCATCAAAACATCAGCAAACCTCGCGCTGAGCTGACGAACACAATAATAAAACGGTGATTTGTATTTTAGTACAAACATTTGTTTTCCCTAAAGTTAAGCTGCGTGGTGCTTCCTTTGCTTATGTTTTCATTTTGATAAACTAAGTCACAACACTCAAGTATTGTGGATAATATACAGCAACTAATCATTTTAATAACAAAGTTTACTTCAACAGATTTTCGTGGAATTTCTGGCTGATCAAAGCTGGCTTTGTAATAATTCTGATAACTATCGTTGAAAGTTTATATTTGCTGAAAACGTTATTCAGAAACTTATCTCCAAAATCTAGATTGTTTTTGCGTTTACCTGTATTGCGTTTGGAATGGCCCAGTTTAAATACGAGGAAGATATCGTGTTATGTATTGGAGCGGCGAGACGTTCCCAGTTTAGGAGAACAACATTACTTTGCCCTTGTTTCAGATACGCTTTCATGATGGGAGTCACTGCGGGCCCGTTGGGATGACCTGAAGACGTAAATTATTTTTATATTTTTTTTTCCTTTGCTACCTTAAACTTAATACGAAAATTCCATTGTGGTGAAATTGGCGAGGTGGGGTTATGCAGACTTCGCCGATTGCGAATGCGGTGCCAGTCCCCAAACGATGGCCCACCTTCTTACATGCCCCTTATGTCCTACCACCTGTACCATAGACGACCTGTGGAGCGCCACCGATGATGCCGTTCTTGTGGCAAAGTTTTGGTCAAACAAAATTTAAATAGCATGCATTTCCATGTGTTTTTCCATTAACACGCAAAGAAGAAGAAGAAGAAGAATACGAAAATAAGCATTGCGAAGTAATAGCGCCTACCGTAATAAGTCTGAAACCATTGAATAAAAAGATATGCTATACTCGACTGAATTCTATTTTCGTATTCATTCGAATCCTCTGCGGCAAAACCTTAGAATGTTATGAGATCTATATTCTTTGAATATTAAAATATCAATCAGTTTTACACATAGATTGATTTGATAGCTATTTTTAACATTCTGTTTTCTTAACAATAATAATATTTCATCATAATTTCCGGTTTGGTGGTGAGATCAGGCCCTGAAATTACTGGCACATGAGGAATAACACCGTAGTCCTCAGCTGCAGCGACGCATCTATAATCTGCTTTTGTGGATTGTTAATGTCCATGGGCTGTACTCCACTTACCATCAGGTGGACTACACGTTCGTTTGCTGTGGCCGTAGTATATAAAAAAAAATAGATATATATAGAATGTAAATCAATAAAATGTTGAGTACAATACATCTTACATAAATACGAATGAGCCTAAAATAATAAATTGAAAATATCCATAATAATACACTTAGTTAAAGATACGAATAATGTTATCTAGATAAGAAACACAGAAAAAGGAAATATTTAGGGCATGAAAATCTTTATCTATCCATACTCGTGCGTGTCTGCTAATATATTTTCCATGTTCAGTACATCTTCATGGCCAACCATTAATGTTTTAAATATGTCAGTAATGTTAGTTGAAAATATCTCTCCGGTATGGCTATTCCGTAAAGGTGACTAATTTCCAGTCGATTTCGAAAGCAATTAATAATTTCGTTTGAAACCGGTTCATCTCGGATTTAGTGCATCCTTATATCCATACATATACGGTTGATAACTGCTTGGCAAAAAATTTGACAGCTTGCCAGTTACTATCCTCTTGCAGATTTGACAGCTTTACAGGCAAGTAACGCAATTTCTTATGTCAAAATCGGAAACTGGTCATGGAGCAGTTTCTCAGTGATTTCTTGTACTTTGGTGAGATAAAATAATGATATTTAAAAGGTTTTTTTACTTCAGATTAACGTTATACAACAAATCAATAACTGTTTAATACTAATGTATGTCATAAAATACTAATTAAATACGTAATGCAATAGAATTTAGGTCATATTATTTTCAGTCATAGATCTCGAGATTTTTCATACGAAAACTTATAAATATGACAAGTAGCACGAATTATGCCAGTCTGGGATATAAAAAGCACTAAATGAAAATAATGTATCTTCAAAATATTGAAACATTAATATTATGTAGCTAGGTTGTAGGCTTCCTCTTTCTCGCCAAACTAAACAAATTTTAATGAATTCTGGCACACGGGTAAGTGCTTTTTATCGACGTAGTCAAATCTAGTTACATACTTTAATAAAAAATGAAAAACCTGATTCATTCCATTTCATGGATGGTGGAGAGTGGAGACCTTTGCCCAACAATGGGACAATACAGGTTATGCACCAGATAATGTAACTACTTACATTCTGTATTCACGATTATTAATTTATTTGGAGTTTACATTTATAATTTTTTATGTACGTAACGTAGTGTCTATGTCTATGATAATTATGTAAGAGAAATAAGAATATATTAAAGAAAAATCAGAAGTTTTGAAAATTTTTATTATTTCACAGAATTTCAGGAACATTTCTTCTAATGTTCGCTGTTCTTGCACTTATGAAACTTAAGTCTTAAAAAATGTTTAGCTCTGAAATCACCCGCCGCTATCATCTTTATCATAATACTATTATAATATAGGTGTGCTATATTCGTGTATTGTACCTGAAAGACAAAAAACATTACCACACATGTGAGAGATATTTTATGTAATTTCATCGTGTCACGGAGGACTAAGTAGAAATTATAACGCATACTCACTGTTTCTAGTACATAGCAGTAGCAAAGAGTTAAAATCACATTTATATATGGTTTTTATAGTTGTCTTAAAAGATTATCTTGATCTTTGATATATTTTATTTTGTATTAAGGATAACTTTTTTTTCCATCACATCGCGTTCCATTCTTATTTTATTTAATTTTATGCACTCGTTTTACACTAAAGAGAAAATCTCTCCGAAAATACCTCTTACCATAATGACTTATATTGTGTTTGTTGTTATAGTATGTACAATTTTCTTTTGATATAATCAGTTAAATAATTTGAGTTTTATTGTTTGAATTTGTTACTTTCTTATTTCAGTTTAAAGCTATTTATATGCTTTTTGTTGTAATGAAACGTTCCAATTTTCTTCAGTCAAAGACATTAGTTGCCACAGAGTAAAAATGCATTTTAGTAGGTGTCAACAAGAAGGTTTTATCAATACAAATAAATAAAATTGAATTGTCTGTTTTTATTTTAATGCCAAAATATTTATAGTTATATGAACGATACTTATTTATAAAATCCAGTTTTAATTTATTTAGCTACCACGCAGACAAATCCGCGAGGGAAAGTCAGTTCGTTAATTTTATTATTTTATTCTCGCGATCTACTGAATATTGAACTGATATTTGAGATTACGCTAAACGTCACGGGAGTGGAGCTGTAAGGTTTAATGCGGGTCAAAACGTGGGCGTAGCTATTACTAATATATTGAAAGCCCAAAAACTTAATTTTTATGATTTTGTGTTTATACTCTTTATAGCTACATGGCGAAACCTCACGGTAAGCGGCCGCAAATTTCACCTCTGTTTTAATACTAAAATATTTTTCTTTTTTTTTTAAGTGGCAGTCAGCAATTTTATGGCGTCTTTTCACTGCAAAAATATATTTTTAAAAACGTAGAAGTTATATTTCACTCTTTACATCAATTTCAAATGTAGTTTAAAAAGTATTATTTTATTGTTAAATAGCTTCTGCCCGTGGCTTCGTCCCCGTTAAGTTCGATATTTCTGAGTTATTATATCTTTCAAAATTGAGAAACCTGCCTAATTTACCCCCTTTGGGATTTACATTTCGAAAAAATCTATCCCAAATTCATCTACAAAATTTATTTTATTTACTTGTAAGGAGCATAATTATTAACATAATTATACAGGCAGACAAAAATCCAAAAAATATGTTTCGGCTTCTACTGCTGTTCTAGTCTCCTCTTATTGATTTTTCTTAAATGTGTTCAACAGGCATTTATAATTTTAAATTTTATTATATGTATGGATTAGCTATTATTAATAAAACCATTAAACCTTTTATTACGACTCAAGTTATTTCAACCACAGATAAAACATCATTAACTAATAGAGTGCGCACCACAACTCAGTAAAAAACTGTAAAACAAAATAATTTTTACTTCTATTAAAACTATAACACAACAATAAAAGTGGATAAATTTGTATATTCCTCGTCCTATTAAATAAGAAATAATTTAATATCAGTTAATAATTTACAAATTGGTCATTTCCATTCAGTTTTGCCTATTGTCGTAAGCCATTATTAATAACACGCACTCTGATTTTTTGCTATTTCGAAATGAGTTTTTAAGCGTAAGTATTAATATCAGGCAAGTAACCAGGAGAGTAATCCGTGGTTTCGTTATGTCAAAAATGCATGTTTTGAGTGAAAGAATTACTAATTGACAGAAACTATTTGTTAAGAAACCAAAATCTCAAATAGCGAATAAGCCCACCGCTCAAACTAAGTTGGCGCCAATTTTAGTTATGATTTAAACCGTAACTGCCTAATAATTGATAGTCTGGCACTTTATCTAGATAGTTTTTTTTTACCTAATCAGTGGTAAAAAAAGCAACTATTATTTTCAGAATTAATTGATTTATCCAGCCAATTTACCTGTGAATCCATGACAGAAAAATACCGTTGTTTTTTCGGGATCATA
The DNA here is from genome assembly GCA_905147285.1 of Hypena proboscidalis. Taxonomy (NCBI): domain Eukaryota; kingdom Metazoa; phylum Arthropoda; class Insecta; order Lepidoptera; family Erebidae; genus Hypena; species Hypena proboscidalis. Next base: position 10,717,993 of record LR990132.1, read on the forward strand.
CCATGTTGAAGCAAAAATATTTGTAGCTTCTTCAAACGGCAGTTCCGAGTAGTTTTCGAAGGAGCTTAAACGAATTATGGGTCTATTATTAATACATTAACATTTTTAATTAACTGCACTTTAACAGAGTTGTTATAGGGTTTTTTATCATGAATGTATAACATGTTTAATTCTGTAATTAAAATAATGTAATTAAATTAAGTACTTACTCGTAAAAATATCTGAGCTTCGCTTCATTTTCATCACCTCCAAGAACTAAAAAATGACATGAAATAATGTAGATACTATATAAAAATAAAAGCGTTTTTATATTTAAGTAAATATCAAATATTATGTTAAACAGAAAGCTACATTTTGAATGAAACCAAAGTTATAACAGGACTTACATAACATCACGCCTATATTACCTAGAAGGGTGTAGCAGAGGTGTAAAACACCCACATTTCACCTTTTATGTTTAAGTGCCATGGGAGAGAGGGTGAGCCTATCGCCATCCACCAGGCACACTTCCAACTCTGAGCTGCTATTGAGAATTGCCTGACGGGAAGTTCACAAATAACACTTTGTCCGTCCCGGGAATCGAACCTTAGACCGCTACCACGCTAACCACTAGACCATCGACGCAGTCATGATCATCGAAGCAGTCAAACAGGACTTATTTTATTATTTTGCAGAACTGCGACTGTTGTAATCTTAACAGCGCTCTCTCGAGCGATGTTTATAAATTTATTTATTTAGCAGGATTCGGTTGTAAAACCACTTTCTCCAGACAACAATAAAATGCTTTGTGTCATTTAAGAATGTATTGAATACAAAGTGATCAATGTCAAAGAAGTTTTACAAATGTTTATATTTTAAGATTAAGGGGGAACAATTATTTAGCTGTTTTCCATACAAGAGTTATATGGGTTAAAGTTAAAATTGTTAGGTTTTTATCAAATTTTATAGACAACATTGTTTTTTGAAGCAAATTTTGTTTGCACTGTCATTATTTTTCAGTTTGTATGTAGCTCGCTAGATAAAACAATTTTGACAAAATGGCTACGAAAAAACATGCATTTTGTGATTTAGATATGAGTTAAATTTGTCTATAAAAATAGATTAAAACTAAATAATATTGAAGCCATATTACTTTAGTATGAAAATACGGCGCTCTGCAAGCATTATTTCGATAGCAGATAATTATTAGTACAAAAATATACACTGGTACATCTATTACTGTTTCAATATAAGCAAACAAAGGTATTTAAAGTAGCTATGAAGATTGCAAATAAAAAACTCAGGTACTTTATTATTTTAATTAAGTATTACTGTAACAGTAAATAAATAAATAATACGCAGCTTAATTAGTTGACGAGACTATAGAAATAGTATTAAAAGTAACTGTAAAGATTGCGAATTAAAAAACTCAGCTACTTTATTACTTTGATAAAGTATTACTGTAACAGTAATTAAATAAATAGTACGCAGACTAAAGAGTTGACGTGACTGTAATAATTATAATAATTATAAAATTCTTACCGGCGCCAATAATAGAGAGAACAACACACACTCTGGTGATCATTTTGCAGGCTTTTCACGGATTGCCCATTTCCAGTTTCGCAATGTTTTTATATAGGGGCCGATATCAAAGTGTTGCACCATTTTGTGCTTTCCTTGACATAGGCTTGGCTGATTGCGCCGTGCTGCCATGCCTCAAATCTTTCCGATGTATCACCTTGTCCTTCACTATAATTATCACAGTCTATAATGTTAAATTCCACTGTTTGTAGACCAAATTATGTAGATACTACCCTAGATATGTAAATTAATGAACTGTTGACTCAAGTGGATCGTTAAAGACTGAGGTGTCGCAACTTATTTTACTCAACAGAAGTGAGATGTAGTGAAGAATATTTGCAGGTGGGGAGCGGCGATGCTCGTGGTTGCACAATTTGATACAGCTTACATTACATTATCATCAATGGAACCTTTGATAATATGTTTGTTTTTTTATTTTTATACGCGGCTAACCGGTATAAGGAGCTCTACTTTCTTGTCATTAAAAACACATCTACAAGATTAAAACAAAACAGAGATAAAGCAAATGCGGTCTTTAGTTTATTGAGAGTGCTCCTTCTGAGCTAATTAATTATTATTATTTTTTATTTTTTTTTTATACTACGCCCACAGCGAACGAACTTGTAGTCCTCCTGATGGTAAGTGGAGTACAGCCCATGGACATCAACAATCCACAAAAGCAGATTATAGATGCATCGCTGCAGCTGAGGACTACGGTGTTATGCCTCATGTGCCAGTAATTTCAGGGCCTGATCTCACCACCAAACCGGAACACAGAAATGGAAGCACTACTATTTGGCGATAGGTTAAAGGTGAGACGGTGGTGCTGCCGCCCTCGAGCTCATTCACAAGAGCTCTACCACCATTTAGTTACAATTAGCCATAATTTGGAGATTTTTTTTTTGGAACCAAAGATGCAATTACCCATAGAAAAAAAGTGACGGCTGCATTATTTTTATTACTTTGAATTTTCAGGACAATAAGTCATCTGTGATATCCAAATAAATTGTATCTATCATTATAATTGAGAATATGGGTTACTAACTTTATTTTAAAAATAATGTCTTTACCTCACGTCGGTTTTAATAATATTATGTATCAATCATCTTACTTATAAGTAACTTTTACCCTAAGCCCTAATTTTACCAAACTTTTTAAACGACGGGGTTTGATCTCTTTCTTTCTCTCATTCCATGTTTGAAAAAAACAGAGAGATCAAAAGGCGCACGTAAGTGTTGAACTTGACTGGTGAAATTGCCTCTTAATATCAGTAAGTTACAGCCTAAAACAAAAAATAATCACTAATTTTACTGGTACTTGAAAAGTAATAGTAATAAATATGTCTTATTGAGGTTGCGGTCCTAATTGGGCTAATTGTAACTGATAATGATGTGTTAACAAGCAAAGTCAAGGACGCAGCCTTCTCGTCAAATCGTACATAGAATAAATATCGTCCATGTATATTGTATGTGTGTTCAGTGTGTGTTGCATGTTGAAAGATAATATATTGTATCCGGCAAATCAATGAATGCCCAATTATTTTGTATTTTATTTACCTTCTTAATGCTTACTTTATTGCATAAGTAGCTCTCTTGTAACGTTTTTTCAATAATCTAATAAATTTTGAGTTTGAGACTAGGCATTATTACTGACATAGGAGGCGTTGCCCGCATCACAATTCCTTTAAATATTCATAGCTGTAGTATTAACCCTTATACAAGTAATAAACATTCTCCACGCGCTACAATTTTTTAAAATATTTTTTAATAAACAATTTGAAACCATTGTAATATTGTGAAACATCAAAAACCGATCCGCACACCCTCGAACATTGTGGTATCTGATATTGCTATCCACCAATTTGTTGCGTGGCTTTAATTTTTGACATCCCGGCCATGATTTTATTTAATTAAATATTTGATCACATTGGCAACAGTATCCTGTCACGCCTGTAAAGGCGGATTTACTAAAGTATATTAAAGCTAACATAAAGTGTAGTATTATGCTATCCTATTAATAATCCTATGTAATGTATGTAAAAGTTTGCAAGAATGTCTATATGTGCGGATGCTTCCTGTCTTTCATGAAAAAACTTGAATAGATTTTGAAAAAAAAATGGGTAGTTTGTAGCTAACATTAAGATATAGGTTATAGAAAACATTTGAAAAAAAAATTGGACATGACGCGGGCCCTGACCCGCAACTTTAGGATAGGATTAGACGGAATCCTACGGTCGCTGGTTCAGGCCGCGTTTGATCTTGATGAAATGTTTTCAACTGTTTTCTAGCATTAGATTGCTAAGCTTGGCCAAATGCCATATAAAAATCAAAAAGAAAAAGATATAGGCAAATTTTTATAGGAATATGATGTTTGCATTTGATGTTTTTATGTTCTACCGATCAGAAAACAATAAATGAAATAATTATTGCAAAACAGTTCATGAATTAAACGACTGATTTTATTTTTTTAGTAACACGATCACCATATCTATACGCTATACTTCAAATAGATATGTTTAAACACAGAGACCTTGACGGTGCTGCTATAATTTCGATTTATCTTTGTCATACATAGTTTCTAGGAATTTACAACCGCTGGCTGAGGACTCAAAAAGGTTTTTAGGCAACGGCCTACTCTTGAAACCACAATGTCAAAAGATAGTTAAATACATATAAGCGGGACTTTTGATTACGTAATTTCTGATTGCTAAGTGAAATTTCGATGAATTGGAGGTTAAATAATAGAATTGCGTTGTAGGTAGGTTTCGTCGATTCGATTTTTGGGCCAGGCCAGAGTGTTATTTGGCATTATTCCATCAGGAAATTCTTCATAATAACACTGAGTCTTGGACTGTGTCCAGTTGATGGCGCTAGAGTTACCCTCTATTACGTAGAACCTAGACATAGCTGGTGAAGTGTGAGTGACTTTCTGGGTAAGATCGGCGTGAAGTTATTGAAGTTTAAATATTAATATAATGGACAATGCAATGAGAACAATTGGACATCCTTCAACGCTTTAATCTTGAAACATTAATAGCTTTAGCGCCAGTGGCCGTCCGGCTAACGTCATTTAAGGAAAGCTGAAAGTTTTCCTGTTTGTGCCTTTAATAGAGGTTAAAACGATTACCAAATATGGAATTAGTATCGTGGTGGCTTTATGAGATATTAAAAAAGAAAGTAGTAAAAAAGTAACGCCATAGTTATCTGCGTGATTTTTGGATGTTTTGACCTTGGTGATGAACACTTAACCTAGTTTCGACCCCATGAATAACACCCTTTAAGTTTGAAAGTTTAAGGGGGCTGTCTTGGGTTGGAATGCTTAGTGTCTTTATACTATGACATAACCTTTTTTTTAAGGGGGCTGTCTTGGGTTGGAATGCTTAGTTTCTTTATACTATGACATAACCTTTTTAATAACTTTTTTTTAATATCGCCCAAAGCCACCACAATTAAAATTCCACATTTGGTGATCGTTTTATCCTCCTATTAAAGGCATAAACAGAAAAACTTTCACTTTTGCCTGTGGTCGCCTGAATTACGTCATTTTATAAATAAAATGACGTAATTCAGGCGACCACTGGCTCTTAGGTTATTAGCACCATACATGAAATACTGCTCACCATCATCTTAAAAAACAAAAAAATAAAAAAAAATATTTACTTTTGCCGAACAAATTGAGCGATTAAGATGAATCAGTTCATTGGATTCTTCTTCTTTTGAGTGGATGGTTAATCGATATTTAAATGTTTTAGATCAGTGCGTGGCGATAGCGCTCTCGTCGGCATCCTTTGTGCACCTAGGACAGGTCATGAGGTGGCGCATGGTTTATATAGCGCCACACTCGCAATGCAAATTCGTTTCGACGGCATCTTACCAGATTTTCTTTGCTTCTACTGACTTGGGTAAGCAGCCTTTTAGGTGACTTCCTGGCAGTTCGTGGTCAGGTGGCAGTTTCTCCTTTTATTTCTTGCCAAAGTTTTCATCGCACTTTTGGGGCATCACATATTAGGGGTTTAACGCACTGGACTAAGTACTTACGGCTATTTAGGTATATAGTTTAATCGATAAACGTTATATTTTGTTTTTTTTTCAGTAGAAATGAACACAGACCATGCCTAGAATATGTCTTTAAAATAAATGCCCTTATGTCGCATTTACCCTGTATAGTCGGAGTACAGTTTGTATTACATTCTCATCACGTCACGTAAGGTATATATGTACTTCTTTTTATTTGACATTTAGTTTACTGTCTCTTGTTTTTCTGGTGCTTGTTGGACGGTGAAAATTGCAGTCACGTTCAATTTGCTATTTATGTTAGTGATAAATATGAAGTAAGTAGAAAGTTGTCGTATCAAAAATAATGGTGAACCTGCTGCCTTTAGATCCCATGTGATTCGAATTCTATTAAACAGTGTTAGTTACTCTGTATATAACAACAGAAATGTATATAACAACTGTTTAACGGATCAATAAAATAAAAATATTAAAAAATACGTAGTAAGCTGATATTTGGATATACTGTAGTAAATCTTTAATGATAATACAATTTAAGTAAAATAACATCAACCAAGTTAATTTGTGTATTATAATCATTAGTCTATTATCACTTTATTTTTTTCTGTCTATGAACCCGAATATCGATAAAAATCGATACATCAAAAACGTAATTGTAATCGGTTTGGTGTGGACAACGGCAAGTTCCCATCTCTAAAATGCTCTTATGACGTCATTTGTTTGTAGTAAAAATATGGCAAGCCTGGTTTTCATACATATTGACAAGTTTGACGTATCTAAGTCATATAGGTCTGTGCGTAGTAGTCGATAAAAAATCCCAGACAATAATAATACAAAAAATATTTTAATAAAAAAATAAAATGACGAAAATAAACTGGAAAGTACAAAATAAGTGAACATTTTAAGTCTTGAGTGAACATTTTAAACTTAATAACCTTTAAAATATTATATTTCACTAATTGTAAGGCGGTCCAAAACAATAAACTTCTTCTTTCGTGTCGATGGCTGCAGTCATATTCTATCACCCCAGTGTGTGGCCACGCGAATAGCACTTGCATCGGCTTTCATGACCTCTTCCATTGTGCAGGTGGTGGAGCAAGTGGGACAGGTCATGAGATGGGACATAGTCTGTACAGCACCACACTCGCAATCGCAACAATAAACTAATTAACGGTCTATTTTTTGCAACTACATAAAAATGGAGAAGACTTTACTTGGTATTCATTTTATTATTTGGCACCGTCTTTCAAACGCGACCGCTTTTCATTTAACTGTTTATGAACGAATCATCTTATTCTCTATAATAATAATGCAGCCCTGTATCTAATACATGTTGCTTGGCTCTGGGCCTCTTCTTGTGTTGAGATGGGTTAGCCCATAGTCCACCACACTGGCCAAGTACGGATTAGTGGACTTTACACTCCCGGAGCACTTTTACGGCACTCTCAGGCATGCAGGTTTCCTCAAGATGTTTTCCTTCACAGTTAGCAAACGACAATTTATTATTTATTTTATTTTTATTTATTTATTATTTATTTATTCATTTCATCTTACAAGCTAACAGATGTTACATCCAAAACGCTTACAAGATTAGTGTTAAGTCAATATTAAACATAGAAAAATTATATATGAAATTAAATTATTTACAAGCTTTTTACAAAAGATTTTTATAACAAATAATAGAATTTTAATGTCAATACAAATTTTAAAACAATAATAACAATAGATACAAATGATAAAATTAATAAAAATATCAAGTATAATGTCAAATCCGAAGTAATAATAAATAAAAAATTGTACTTAGTTCTAATAATAATCATGTCACAATAAATAAATGTCTAATTTATGTCATTTAAAAATATATAAAATTGATTAAACAAATGTCCTAATCCATCGGCAAATAAGTCAAGTTCGTGGTGCTGGGCAAGCGTGTCCCCGATAGTACGGAGTGCGCGGTTGGTGGGCGCGTGCCGGCCACGCTCAGTGCGCGCGGCGGGCGGCTCCAGCAGGCGAGGGCGGCTAATTAATATGATAAATACACACATATCTTTGAAAAAACGAATCTTAACTATTTATTGACAGATGTGTGTTTTTTATTTCAAGACATAAATTTCAAGTAAATTTAAATTATTATTTGTGATAAATATAAAAAAAATGTGTTTGCCTTTTTTTTATCAAATTTTTGATGACATAAGAATTGGTACTGGTTTATTTGCACATAGTTTTCCTTGGATTCAATCGACCATGTTTGTTAGAGGTATTTAATTTAAATATTGACACTTACGATTGCTGTCATAAAACTATAAGATGCTTTTTATTCGGATTTAATCTAGTCCGATTCTAAAATCAAGTCTACGAATTTAATTAAAATTTATTATAAAAATAAAATAATAGTCTTCTTTCAGTAAAATCTTCTATCTACAATATTTAAGATACTTGCCCTCCATGTGGCATGTCTGTTTGCCACCCTGTATACTAGATTGACAGAAAAATTATAAGCTGTGATTGATGTGAAAAAAATGGAAGCAATTATTTCGATACGTTATTATCGATGGAGCTCATCAGTACTCCAAGTAAAGTACCTTCATACTTATTTAACCCATATTGGGACGTATTTTCTCTCTCTAGGGGCCATAATTATATTGAATAATATGATTTTCCCATAATGTTTTAGACATATATAGTATATACTGTTAATGTTTGCCTTGCCTTGCCTTGGACAATGTAGGTTATATTAGCTTTAAGTAAAATATTATGTACTTATAGATACTTGTAATATTTTAAAGCAAATTTTAGCTTTGCTGTGCCTTTTTGTATTTTATATAATATTAAAAATGAAAAATTAAGAATCCAGCAGGACTTGAACCTGCACCCCCTGGGTATACGCCCAAGTGCTTTGCCAATTCAGCCATGGATTCGTATGCTGCTAGACTCGAAATTTCTCAACTCTTTTGTGCCAGCGTCATAGGTATATATGTATACCTTACCTAGACGAACCTTACTTGGTTTTAGTGCCACCTATGCGATGAGTGATAAGTCAGTTAGTCACATACAGTAAGTTTGAATTAAGATCAACACAATACTGTCGAGAGATAACGCATTTTTATCTAGTTATAGATAGTTAAGTTTAAGTTAGTTCATAAGGTATTGATCACTTTCTGTTGTATTGTACACTTACTCTTACATTGAGTAACTTTGTCCTGTTCAAACGCTTACTGGCAGAAAACTCAATTCTGAGTTATTTTCGCGTTTTGGTACTATTTGTTTTTAATAAAATAGTAAGCTTGAGAACAATAAAGTATTATTACCGCTAATAAGTAGTATAACATTACATTTCGCCAATTTAAGATTCAAGATATTTTCCAAATTATTATTGAAATAGGACAGTCAGTAGGGCATTATTATGAATTAATGAATAACATTTTAGAAAAATATACATGTTGGATTTAAAAAAAAACTCGTCTAATAACTTAATCTTAGAAAGGTTATGTATTGATTTACATAAACCAGAACAAGCTTACAAGAGGGTTAATTCTCGTTGTCCCAATATAATATTTTTATGTGATAGTAAAATGATAGCAACATACAGAGTCATGTTTGCTAAAACATTTGTAAACTAGTTTGGTTACACGAAAAAACTCCGCAACAAAATAGGATCCGTAACTAAAAGCGGTCAGACTTTACAACGTACAAGCAAAGTTGCAGAGTAACTTTCTGTTACACCTGTACTCTACACATTGAATTTGGGAGCGAGCAGTATTTTACAGGCAGTAAAACACTACCGCACGCCGCGTCTACTGCTGAACATTTAATTCTGGACTGGGACATGATTTACCTTGTACTATCTACTTTGTTAATAATGTTACAAACACTACAATCGATATTTTTTATAAGTTTAGACCCAACATTTTGAAGTTTCTTAAACAAAGACATTAAATAGGCCAACTTACGTAATTTTATAAAAGCTGAAAGTTTCCATGTAACATAGGTAAGAACGATCACCAAATATCGAATTAGGGTCGTGATGGCTTTGGGAAACCTAATAAAAGTTGCAATAAAAATAACTTCATAATATAAAGCGTATTTTTTAGCGTAGGAATCATCCCCCAATATTGGCAGATACTTAACATGGTGCCACACTTTCGAAAATTATAAATCTTTAAGGATTGTAGTCTTTTATTATGTATAGTGAACACTAGCATCCACGTGCGTCTTTGAACGCGTGGTATCACGATTAGATATTAGCTCATGTCTCAGAGGAATAATCTACCATTTTAATTGTGAGTATCGGTCCAATACTTTTTGAGTTGACCGTTACAAACAAATAAAAATAAAATCTAATCTTTAGTTTAAAAATTATCCTGTGTAAACTTAGCGCGACTTTAATTAAGTATAATAATAGCAGCCCTGTATCTCATACATGTCCCACTACTGGACTCGGGCCTCTTCTCTTCATGAGAAAGGTTTGGCTATCCACCACGCTGGCCCAGTGCGGATTGGTATAGACTTCACATTCCTTCGAGTTCTCTTTTGGCACTCTCAGGCATGCAGGTTTCCTCACGATGTTTTCCTTCACCGTTAGCGAGTAATAATTTATATGATAAATACACACATATCTTTGAAAAGATGAATCTTAAAGATTCATTGACAGAGGTGTGTGCCATGGGTTCGAACCCGAGACCTTAGACTTCGCAGTCCTACGGTCTTCCACAAGGCTATCACTGCTATGAAATAAGTTTAATGTGATAATAATATAAATAATACGTATATTTTTTTTAAACCACGGAAGTCATTTACTTTTTCCAATGACTTACGACGTGTTACACGTTTTAGACATGAAATAAGATAAACTTTATTACCTAGCAACAATTTACAAGTCTACCAAATTGTTTTTTAATAAGACATTAAATTAATCAATTCTTGGATCTTCCGACTTTGATCACAACTTCGCCACTGAATACTTTAAGAATATTTAATTAAAGAAGTTTGACGATAGAAAAGGCGTTAAGTTAACTTGCTGGTTTGAGGATTAATTATTAAGGATTACAATGTATGTAAATGCTTTAACTTATTCCTGTATTGCGACAAAATGCTTTAAATATAAGTAAAGAGTCTTCTTGATAGTGGATATATGTTAGTGCCTTTTGGGGTAGAGACATTAGGGGGACCGGAAGTGCTCAATCTGTACAAATAAATTTCAACTCGCCTGTTTAAGGCCACACGATCTCAGAATGCTGGTATTTGGCCAGAAGTTAAGCTTTGCCATACAACGTGGCAATGCTGCCAGCATTTTGGGAACGTTGCCCACTAGTAGCGGTCTTTTAGACTAGGTTTTGTACATAGATTTAGATTTAGTCATTTATTTTTAGTTCAGTAGGAATTTTACCTTTAATTTATAACGTATGTTTAAGTAAAGTGTTATTTGGCTTTATTACTTCTTACTCTTTCGACGCGCAGATCAGTTGATTTTTGTAGTTAGATTGAGGATATACTATTTCGAGGTTCCTATCGTCTCTGTTGTCTATTATTCCTAAAGTTCTTGTAACGCTTTTACTCCTAAGCGGCTAAACTGATTTTGAAGAACTTTGGTATCGAGATAGATATGATTTTGGTCCAAATTTCAACACTACAGTCCCACTTAAAGCTACTACAAGCTCTAATTAGTAAGCGGCTTTGCGTGAACGTTGTGTGTTATTTATTTATTAATCAAACGTTGGTCGGTCGGTAGTCATTACGGAAAATATTCAGAACTGCCATTTCGATAATTACTGCTGTCGAATATATAATGATTCGTCGAATATAATGCAAATTAATTACTCTAGATCAGGAATTTTTGCACAAATCATTAAAGCACTTAAAAGGCAAATGGATTCTTGGATGCGGATGCCAAATGGATTCTCTACATTTTACAGACTTACCTCTTACCTTCTATTGTTGTAACAAAGGGCCTACTATTGTAATCGTTTGATTGATTATGATTTTCTTTTTCATCCAATTCATATGCAAATATTGTTGAAAAGAATAATAAAAACTTTGGTCCTAGGGGGCTGTCCATTAAGCACATGAGGTTCGAAAGGGGGAGGGGGGAGGGGTTCGGCAAAAATCACGAAATATCACAAGGGGGGGGGGGTAGTAAGATATCACGTGTGTCTAAACCGAAAAGCGGTTTAACCGATTAAATATATATATGTTTTTCGTATGATAACACCATCCCTGGAAAATTATTTTTATCAACCTGCAACCATTCTGTATAGACATTTTTATCATGTTCCTTAATTTTCTAGAATAGTATTAGATTATACTTTATACCAATATTATAAAATTTTACTTTACTTTGTAGGTACAAAAAAATACACGTCATTTTTGGTGGGGGAGGGGGGCGGGTTAGTCTGAAACCTCGCCACGTATCACCAAGGCGGAGGGAGGGGTTAAAAAATGTTGAAAACACTACGTGATTAATGGACAGCCCCTAGGCAGTTTGGTTTAATAGGGCATATTCATGATTTTATGCAATCGCATTTATAAGCAAAACATGTAAGTACCGTAGTAAAGATGACAAAGAATAATAAAATAACTATGTACAAATATTCATTATTTTGCACAGATTAGACAGAGAGATCCGATATGCAATGTGACGTCAGAATGGCTATATAAACTCCGTGTTGGATTCCATATTGCAAGAAAAAGAAAGAAACAAATCTTTGACCGTGTATATCTCTTTTATTTCAATGTTATTCGAAATATAATTTAACCATACGGTTATTACATGAATGAGTATTACTTATAATAGTTAAATATGCCATTTTCATATTCCATTCTTAAATAATAACCTAATAAGTAGGTTTGAGTAATCAATAAATTTCAAATTGATTAATTAATATATATAACTGGCAAGTCTCCCCTAAGTTCAGGAAATAATAGAATAATATTTATTTCACTACAGTAAATAAAAAAAGAAAAAACAATGAAACCCACATTAGGATTGGCAGACATATAATAATAATAATAACGATCATATTGTGTAAAGTTGTTCTTAAATAATATAATATTTACCTTTGATTTAATCAAATTTATCTTATACATTACAATTTGATAAGCGCTATCTACAATTGAACCTATCTGTAATTTTTTAATTGTGGCACGGCAAAACTTATTATTACTTATTATATTATATATTTTTCTACAAATATTAAAAACCAACATTAACGGAGGTGAAAATAAGATAATAAATGTATCACAATTAATAATTAAACATCTGTAGCAATGCTTTAAGAACGAAATTAAAATGAATAAAGAAATAAATCAAGAGTCTGACTTTTAATTACACATTTTCTTCTTTACTTAAGGCACCAATTAATATTTAATGATGTTTTCATCTTGAAGGACCTGAATTTAATTATGTAGTTATCTTGGCGCGCTCTGTAAGGCGCCATTATACACACGAAGGCAATCTTTACTTCAAATAGTCATTGCCCTCAGCGTTGTTTAAGGAGCAAACCTGTGGCTGGTTCATATTACTGCTGAGAAACGTGAACTTCAAACAGAAATCACATCGTTATTTCCGTTCGTCTGTTGCCGAGTAATAACGCAGTCATAGAGTCAGGACAGTCCATCAGGTGAACGCATACAGAAACTCCGCAAGGCTAGGTCGGACCACGAGTGGAGTTGTGTCCCGGCACACTGTTTAAATACACCACTGAAAACGACTTTTAAATGCACCTCTTCAGGCTACGAGTTGCTGCGAGCTCGTATTTAAAGTGACAGCGTTTTGACTTGTGACTTTGTAAAAAATATTGCTGAGTGACCTACAATTAGATATAACAAAGAAAGCTTGTTTAAATTTATGTCGCTGCAAGTGAGAGCGAAGTATTTGATATCATCGAAATATGAATAACTTTTCGAATGATTGCAAGACATTCGCATTCCAATTAAGATGTTGCATTTCTGTTGAATTGCACTTATAAAGCTGATTGGGGATCAAATCTAGTATAAGGAATAAAATGAATGATGGTGGGATGGGGTGCATGAAAGAAGCCTCCCCGAGTGACGTACACAACGATTCTTTACGTCCGGCGCACCCTGGGCAATTCGCGAGTTTTCCAAAGCGAATTGGCTAATCCTTTCACCACGATGGCAAGTCAAAATAAAATTTTACTCAGCCATCGACACGACGAAGAAGAAGAAGAAGAATGATTCGATGATTTCCTTGTCATTATTTTTTTGTGAACGGCTTTTGTTTTTCTAAAGTGTTTCATTAAGAGTATTCCTAATTATGTAATTGTTATTATAAATAAGAGATTCCTAACTCCAGACATGTGCTGTAAGCCTAACGATGTTTTTTTACAGTTACTAGGGCGCCATAAAAGTCTCGCAAGTTCTAGTGACCAACATTTCACTTTTAGAATTAGTCAAATAGAATTACTGGCACATAAGGCATAACACCGTAGTCCTCACCTGCAGCGACGCATCTATAATCTGCTTTTGTGGATTGTTGATGTACAAGGGCTGTACTCCACTTACCATCAGATGGACTACACGTTCGTTCGCAGTGGGCGTAGTATAAAAAAAAAAATAGTGCTAATATATCGGTCAAATACACAGTCGTGTAAACAAAAATTATAACTCATTGCCGATGCCTTGGTGAAATTCCTCTCAACATTATGTTGTGAGCTATTATAATGATAAACATTAAATTTGCTTGTATTTTGTCGGTTCAATTCAGTTCAAGGAATAAATACTTCCAAAGACAAAATATAGAACTGCGCTGACACGACTAATTGACCTAATTTGAATAAGCTTTTAGTCGGCATTTTTCAAGAGTTTAGTTACAGTTGCGGAAAGTACGGACGAATAAAAAATAAAATGTGACAAAAAGAGGTTTTAATTCGTTTCCGGATTTGCAACTGAATATTTCAGATGAAAAATATTAATTCGAACTAAGACTAATACAGACTTTAAATTGATGAAGGTAGGTTATTAAATGTTGCTTCGATTTCATTGGGATTCTGCGCCGAAAAGTCTAAATGAAAATCAAATGTAGTAACAGTGAGGTGCTATTTAATTATTTATAGTTTTCTGTGTAAAATATTATAAGAATCGCGTCAGGTTTCAATTTAAATCGTGTTTTAGCGAATAGATGCATGCCCACAGCTACACATGTTTCACCTCCACTGATCGACATACACTACAAATACCTACACACAAACATAACTCATCTGCATACACATAACACTTCTGGAAGTTACAGGCATGATGCCTATATTATCCAGTAGGGTAGGCAGAGGTGTACAATACCCACATTTCACATGTATGTTTAGGCTTCATGGGATAGGGAGTGAGCCTATCGCCATCCACCGGGCACAATTCCAACTCCGTGCTGCTATTGTAAATTTCCTGACGGAAAGTTCACAAATAACACTTTGCCCGACCCGGGCATTGAACCCTAGACCTCATGGTGAGAGGCGTATACGCTAACAACTGGACTATCGAGGCAGTCACGAACATATATTTGTTTAAATGGCCATAAAACAACAAGGCTGCTACTTGACTTTGCTTGCATTATCATGGCATAATTAGCCTAATTCGAAACGGAACCTTAATCGTCTATTATTACTTTATTTAAGTATCGTTTACTGATAAGTTTTATGGTGTAGGCTGTGTAAGTCGTAATTAACATAAATTCTTGATTGAATGACTTCTTTGTAAGTAAGTCACAACTGAATTTAAATGGTGCGTGATTGAGATTATAGTTGAAAACTCAAAAAAAGGAACCAAGTCATCGCAACGTCAAGTCCCTCTTTCTAAAATCTAGAGACTAGTGAACACTCTACTTAAAACCATATGTGTTAAGAAAAACCGAATATAACATATTTTGCACTGATAGTAAACTCTCGATCCGCACGAAATCAGATAGGTAACCAATCACAGAGCTTTCAAGCTCATCATGGATTTACCTAAACACACTATCACTAATCAGGAATAACAAAACAACTTCATTTATTTAAAAGTATTCTTCAAGGTTTTACACCACACTACCTTCCCTGCAAGTACACCACTAAATGTTATCTCGTTTCAATTTCTCTCCCGAAATAAACGCTCAAACAATATTATTATTTAGAGTCATTCCGAAATATATATACTACCAAGCACAGCAAACAAAATATAAGTTTGCTTACAAATCTCTTTTACTTTCAAAACAAGTACATACCTTGAATCAAATAAGTTATGACATCTCTCAGTTTTACTTATCCACTTGAGTCAACAGTAGATTCAGAAACATGTCAAGGATAGCACATAAACTACTTAACAATGTAATTGATATTATATAGCGTGATAAATCGAATGAAGGACAAGGCGTTGTACTAAAGATTTGTAGCATCGCTCTAAAACGTAATCAGCGAAACCTATGTCAAGGAAATAATAAAATGGTGCAACAATGTGATACCAGCCCCTATATAAAAACATTGCGAAACTGGAGTTAATCATTCGTAGAAAACCTGCAAAATGATCAACAGGGTGTGTGTTCTTTTCTATGTTATAGGCATGGGTAAGTATTGGTTATTTTCTATTGTGTTAGGCATTTAATACAAATAAATAAAATTGACGTATCAGTTTTTAATGCCAAAATAACAATGTTTTTTCAAGCTGGTATAGTTGTTCGGAAGATGCATTTGACTAAAATACAGTTTTTAAAATTGTCTGTCTGTCGGTTTCTATCTGCTGATCTTCAAAACGGCTCGACCGGTTTTAATAATATGTAAGATGTAGCTAACTGACTACAAGGCGCGTAACATACTATTATATTCCCACGCAGACGAAACCGCGGGCGAAAGTTAGTTTGTTTGTTTGATAGCGCTAGCGATACAACAAATTCCACGCGGACGAAGTCGCGGGAAAATGATAGTATAAAATCTTTTTATCACATATACACACACCTCTTCACATACTTCTATCACATACTTAGTACAACTAAAATAAATTTTATAGTGACTAACTGAATCTATACTTAAACTTAATTATAATAAGTTTGAACCAGTAGTGCCATTTATTTTCAGTTTTCGGAGGTGATGAGAACGAAGCTAAACTCAGATATTTTCACGAGTAAGTTTATAATTTAATGGTATAGCACATTATTTTAGCAATGAAATCAATAGCAAGAATTATAATCAATTTTCATAAAATTTAAAACAAACGATTTAAATATTTATCAACCACATTCGTTTCAGTTCCTTCGAAGATTATATAGAAGTGCCATTTGAAGAAGCCACGTCTATATTAGCCACGTCTTGGTACGATACCGATAAAACAACAGTGTTCTTCTGTCACGGATTCACAGGTAAAGTGGCAAAGACACATGATAAAAACATCTTCCTTTCTATTCTTGGTCGGTGCAAATCGTCTTTGTCCTCAATAATTTTGCTCTGTCAACCGTCTCGCTACCATTTACTCCCTTTTTTTTCATGATCTTCTTTTGCGCAACTTATTTTTTAAGAAGTTTAGTTCTATATAAAAAAGCACTTGTTTAGAAAAAAAAAATTTTAGCAATTGCTAGTTTTACATCTAGATTTCAAGAAAATTTAACATTTTAACAAAAATTTTACATTCATCGTTAGAGTTGGGTTCCATCAAGGACTGACATCATGTAGTATTTTATTATAAGAATCATTTTTATACGAGGGTCAAAATTTAGTCGTTTGCATATAATGTAAATTGATCAGATAATTAATATGGATCATAAAAGACTAGCAACTAAAATAAGTTCAGCCATACTTTAACTTATAAAGAATAGTTTATTATAATCTTGATCGGGTTTTTCTTACAGAGGTAACTAACGAAATAGAAAAAAGAATAAAGCCGAGAAATAACATATTTTATTCAACGGTCTGCGACTTATTACCTTCGGCGCCATTACTCCACAATGCTTATTACTGTAATAAGCTTAAGGCAGCAGAAGCTACGGAAATAATAAAAATAATTTACTTGTTCAGGTCATCCCAATGGGCCCGCAGTGACTCCCATAATGAAAGCGTATTTGGAACAAGGGCAAAGTAACGTGGTTCTTCTAAACTGGGAACGTCTCGCCGCTCCAATACATAACACAGTAGCTTCCTCGTATATAAACTGGGCTATCCCAAACGCTATACAGGTAAACGCATAAACAATAGTTTAGATTTTAGAGATGTTTCTGAATAATGTTTTCAGCAAATATAAATTTCAACGATAGTAATTATTTATCTATAAAGACCGCTTTGAACAGCCAGAATTATGATATCAAGATGATTAATTGCTGTATGTTCGATAATATTTTGATTGTTCTGGTTTATTTTATCACAATAAAAACGTTAGTTGTAAAGGTTACATCCCTAAGCTTAACTTCAGGAAAAATAATTCATGTTTATACTAAATACAAATTACCGTTTTATTATTGTGTTCGTCAGCTCAGCGCCGACTTTGCTGATGTTCTAATGAGCCTGTCTGAAGCCGGCATGGATTTGAATAAGACGCACTTAGTGGGACATTCTGTCGGCGCCCATATAATGGGCTTAGCCGGGAACCATTTGGGGAGAAGAGGTGTATTGTTACCCTGGTAAGTATTTCAACGCCTAAATAGCGTGTTGCGTAATTACTAGTGCTTTAAATATTCAGTTTGTTGAACTGTGAACTATGACATAGCATTTTGTGCGAAGGATTGTTATAAGTTTAAGAGATTTATGATGTTAAAATATAAAACAATAAACTACAATAAAACGGTACTTTTGTACAGGATTACAGGCTTGGATCCCGCAGGCATTGTCTTCGATTCTAAGTTACCACAAGACCGGTTGAGCCCCTATTCAGCTCTGTTTGTTGATGTCATCCATTCAGACCCGAACAAGTACGGCTCCCGGAGGTCAATGGGTACGGTCGACTTTTGGCCCAACTACACAAATTTAGGATTTGTTGTACAACCTGGATGCAAATTCAGTCCAAGTTTCGCATTTACACTTGAAGGTAATTTTGTATTCGTACTTCTGATGATAAATATTTCCAGAGGAAGGTTAAACTTGTCGCTCACTGTTCTTTTAAGTTTTTTCATTTTTCCTAGATCGGGGTGGAAATAATGGGACCCTAGGTGGTAAGTTGAAATGAAAGAACCGACTAAGAATAGCTCAACTATTGCTCTGTTTAGATTTCAAACCTCAATTTAATTGTGAAGGAAAATTTACGTTGTAATATAATTTTTTGTAGATCTTTGCAATCACAACCGATGTTGGGAGTACCTCCTCGAGAACATGAAATCTCCGGGATCGGTGTTAGGAACATATGCAAAGAGCTTTAGAGCATGGAAGAATTATTCTAAAGAAGAAAAGTTGGCCACTGTACTCGAACTCGGAAAATTTGAGCCTAATGCGTAAGCAAATTTTTATATTACGTTTTGTCGTTGTATACGCAGAAAATAGGTACCTAAGGTAAACAATATTTCTTTCTACGTATTCATACTCTGAATTTAAAAAAAAACTTAATTATTAGAACAGTGTTTGCGAATAAACTATATTATTTTTGGCCGTGATCAAGTTCAACGAACTGTAAAGCAACACAGGATTTCAAAAACTAAAAAATAATAACTGAACGGTATCGCGGATCCGTAAAAATCATGTGTGGAATGTTTAATTGTATTGTTGTTTGCATGGAAAATACTGTGTGTAGGTAAATTAATTCAATTTTATGGTAACTTGTGCTTCAAAGGATTAAATTAATGCTGTTTGTATTCTATTAATTGTTGTAATTAAATACATTTTATTGATTTCAGTGTTCCTGGCGATTACTATTTTGTGACAGCCGATGCGTCACCATTCGGACTTGGCGAGGAAGGCTTGTGAACACAAATGTTTATTTATAATTTGGCTGTGATTATGTATATTTTATTGCTACTTATATAATTTATTAATTTTATTCCCAAAACACAAACGCCTGCTGCAAATAACTATTTTATTATTATAGTTTTTAAATTGTTTATACTTTTTTTGAAAGTTACCATTATTTTTCAAAACGCAGAATAATTTTGCGATCCTTATTGCTACCGATGATAATAATCTTCGTTATTACGCAAAACAATATTTATTCAAGAACAGGAATTTAGCAAACATTATAAAGGCAATCAAACAGCATAACTAAATGATTTCTAGAATTATTTTTTAACATTTCTTTTAGATCATTTGTTATAGCAACGATCATGCATATATTAAGATTAATCATCATCCGCTTTCAGTTGCAAAAATATTCAGCTTTTCTTTGTAGTACTACCTACTTTGTTTTGACCTACATTGTTGTTATAATACGATTTTGCTTTTTGTTTCCCCTCCTAGAATAGCTAACGCTAGCTAACTTCCTAGATTATAATCTCAGGATGGACCTACGGAAGCCTGTTCCCGGCAAAATTTTACCGGCCCAAATACCTTTAGTACCATCTACCGTACCGCCCAATGTGATAAGCGTTTCCTTCTCATGTGCATATTGTGTATAGTTAGAACACATTTGTTCAGTTATTTTATCCAAATACTTTTACTAATTGCCTCAATGGTCTAGTGGTTAGCGTATGCTAGGTCTCAGGTTCGATGCCCGGGTCGGGCAAAGTGTTATTTGTGAACTTCCCATCAGGAAATACACAATAGCAGCACGAAGTTGGAATTGTGCCCGGTGGATGGCGATGACTCACCCACTGTCCCATGGGACCTAAACATAACAGGCGAAGGGTGTAGCAGCGTGCTGTACACCTCTGCCACACCCTTCTGGGTAATATAGAGAAAGATGTTATGAATAGTTTTAATTGCGAATTTGATAACAGATACTGATAAAAACTGAAGTTGAGATAAAAATGTAGTGAATAAATCAGGACTCGCTTGTCTTTTCTTCATCCTACTGACGACAATTTAATTATATAACAATTTTAATATTTTAATTTAATTAACTTCACACGATTGGTGTGACACCATTATACACACAAATACAATATTTACGCAGAATAGTCATTGCTTTCAGCGATATTAAACAGCAAACTTTGAATCGTGTTCGTATTACTGCTGAGAAACGTGAGCATCAAACGAAAGTTACATTGTTATTTCCGTGCGTCTGCTGCCGAGTAATACCGCAGTCAAAGGGATATAAAGAGCGAAACCAGGACAGTGCATCAGACCAACACGTACAAAAATTCGCCAGGGCTGGGTTGGACCACGAGCGGAGTTGTGTCCCGGCACACTGTTTAAATACAATGCTCAAAACGACTTTTATATGCACCTCCTCAGGCTTCGAGTTGCTGCGAGCTTTTATTCAAAGTGGCAGAATTTTGATCCGTGACTAGTAAATGCTTGCATCGAGTGATCTGCATCCTGCAGTTCGTTAATCTTAAGCTTTACCGTTAAAACTATAAATAATAACTATAATTTATTTCTTACCATCAAATATAATATTCATAAAAAAATTGTTATTTTGATAGCTACGTTACAGCATACGTTGAGGATCGCTGGTGCCTGAAGTAGTTATAAAATAAACTATGATACAGGTCACCAGTACTCCACTCGGCACTAATTTACAAATTAGTAGCAAAGTGTACACAATAATAAACTATCTAGTTGTAGTCTTTAGTTAGTTAGCTATTTAGGTGATTCATAAAAAAGAAAATTAACTGTTAAACATAAAAGTATGTATGTGTGTGTTTGTGTGTAAAGTGTGTATTGTATTTGTGTTGTTGGTATTTTTGTGCCATGTGTCTTTAAACATACTTTCCAACTCCAACTATATACTTCTGATTAAATTCGTTGCGGGTTCCAAGACAATTTTAACTCTCCCTGGGATTGCCCATGTGTCATGCACGGTGCCTTTCAGTTGGTTACCGCTGTAGATCCTGGCATCACGGGAGTCACAGTGGTGGGCGTGTGGGTGAGATTATATCAAATGTGTCTTTACCTAGCTATAACCCTTTTGCGAGTACGAGCCAGGTATTCGATATCATCAAAGTATGAGAAATGGAAGAAGCCTTTAAAAACATTACTACATAAAACAAACTACTAGTATACTATAGAACAAAGCCGCTTTCTGCTGTCTGTCTATCCCTTTGTATGCCTAGATCTTTACTTCGCAACAGATTTTTTAAAAAGATAGAATAATTTATCACAAAGGTTTAACATTATTTAAACATTATGAATAAAACATGCATGTTTTAGTACTAAATAGAACCAGGAGAGTCGGTCGCTATTTAACTAAATTAATGGTGAGATATTCGCTTTCCTGTCCTTGTATCGCATAACTGCTAAAGTACAAGCTCTCTGTAGATTAAATATTCTAAAATAAAATATGAAAAGCTTTCATCTATTGACGGTTTGTTTACCGTTTTTATAAACGACTTATGATTATCACTGGCCTCATTTTTATTTTGGTATTTTCGTAAAAATATTTTTGATATGTCGGTTCCTTTCAAGTTCATAAGGTGTAAAGTTAATAGAACCTACTTTTTATTAAGTTTGACTGTTGGTTGGTGCTGTAATTTTGTGACACACTGTTTTTATTTATAGTAAAAAAACTGCTTGACAGATCACTCACTCTTTAACCTAAATTGAACGTAAATAACCCATTCCATACTATGTAATAATGTCCAACCGAAGCTGGGTTTTTCGCCCAAAACCGAAACCGAATATTCCGCCTTGATCTCAGTTTCGACTGAATCCTGCTGTTTATTAAGATGTCATTCACTGAGATCTAGTACAGCTCTAGGCATTAAATAATTTTAGATTTTTAGTCAATAAACATGCGAATGAACATCGATAAGTAGTTTTAACAAAGTTTATCTTCTATATTTTGTACAGCAATCTAGAAGATACTTTTCAGTTTTGGCCAGGCCGAAAGGTTCGGCCGTTTTTTTTAGCCGAAGCCAAAACTATGACCGATATCGGGTTTCTTGGCCGAAACACAAAACGAAACCAAACCTTCGGTCAGTCACTACGAAGTAATATTGACTGAGCAATTAAAATGATAAACATTTGCCTATTTGTCGGTTTGTTCTGGGTTTAACAATAAATACTTCCATAGACATAATACAGAACTGCGTCGATACGACTAATTGACCTAATTTGAATAAGCTTTTAGTCGGAATTTCCAAGGGTTTAGTTACAGTTGCGGAAAGTACGGCGGGTAAATAAAAAGAGACAAAAGGAGGAATTAATTCGTTTCCAGATTTGTTGCTGAATATTTCACATAACTAGTCTAGGCAATATATACTGCCCTAAAAATTAATGAAGGTGTTTCAATGGCCTTAAGGTGACTTTACCTTCATACCGTTTCTTCTGTTAGCTGACAAATTTACGCGTTTCCTTAACAAATTAAACATTGCAATAATTCAATTTGTTTGAGAAAGGTAAACATAATTCGTCAAAAAAAAATATAAACGGTGTAAATGAATACTGTTTGTTTATATTATATTCACTTATTTATTGGTTAAAAGACAAAGATTGGTAAATTTACTAATATTATTATGTATAACTAGCTTCTGCACGTGGCTCCACGCGAGTGCTATGTCAACAAACAATAGCCAATGCCCTTCCTCAAGTCTTAAACTACCCTCATACCAATTTTCATCAAGATCCGTTCAGCAGTTTCACCATAAAAACATAATAGACAGACATAGTTACTTTTGCATTTATAATATTAAAGTAAGGATTATATAGCTTTACATTACAGAAGAATACATCCTATTTTCTGTAAAACTGAGCTATAAAGTTTTTCACATGTAAAAGAAAAACTGTAACATGAAGAATGCCCTAGAATCCTGTTTTATATAAAAGCAGTCTTGAATAAAGTAGGATTCCTTTGCGACTGACAGGAATTTTACTGAAAATATTACAAAGAGTACCAATTTTAAGCAGGTAAAAGGTTGTATGCCAACGTTTTATAAAATATATAATTTCATATTTAAACCATTTATTCACCACACATTATCTTACATTTAGAAAAAAATAAAAACAGTTTACACAAAATATAAATAGTACACAGAAAATGTGCGGCAAGGAATCTAGCTCAGTATTTGCTGCGCGCAATGCACAGCACTGATTTTCAGCTAGTCCCTGCCAGAAGAAAATAAAAGAATAGATATCTAAATCTAGTCTAGGAACTAGTAGTTGTTCATTAAGTCTTAGTGTAGCAATTCAATTTCAATTTAGCTTGGTTGGCCCTCTATTAGGTGCATTAGTTAAATACTCGTAGTACCACTCTCCGGCACTAACACACTAACATCTCCATTCGAGTATGCTAGTGATATTTCTATAAAAGTAAATACAAGCCACGATTTCTATATGAGAATTGTCTTGGACTTCATATTATTATAGTCACACAAAACCTTAACAATTGAATGTATCCATAATAAAATATAACAAGAAATAAAACTGTATGGACTGGTTACTTGGCTGTCTTTGGGCTCAATCTGAAAATGCAGTAACAACAAATTGCTCCGCGAACCTATAAATAATTTAGATTTACAAGCAATCAACAAGGTCATGTAAAATTGCGAAGTGCTAAACCGAGCACAGCAATTTTCATTGCAGTTAAACGCTGCCGCTGGCGGGACGCAACCAAAGTCGTTCGGTACATCTGTTTGACAATTTACGCTTTTAATAATAGCCGCCACTGCCTTTGAATCGGTCGCGCACGAATTAACAGCCGGCTAAATTAAAGCCTTCAAACTTTTTGCAGAGCCAGCAGACCGATAGAGACCTTTCGTTTTACCCTTATTTAGCCGCGGGGGGAAATTCTCAAAATTAGAAACGTCCCAAATCGGCTTCGTTACATTGTACGTCGCGGTAATAGAGTTGTTGAGGAAAATATCGTATAGCCTGTGTTTGCCGCTTGTATCGAGTTATATCAATCGATGGATAAAGTTACTGTTTTAAATTCCAGTTCCAGAGTAGAGTGACTTTCAAGGGCTCGTGTAAATTAACTTTTGTTAAACGTATTCGATATCAAAGTATATACATGATGCCGGGAATTAAAAGGTTTTTTGTGTTTTGTGAGTGAAAGGTAAACAATTTTATAATTTTGTTGTTAGCCTAATAATGTTAGATTTGTTCTTTTTAGTTTTGAATTTATCTCATATAAAATTAATATATATGCCAAGCATAGCATCGCATATATAAGCAGCGATAGCCGAGTGAGAGACCGTAGGACTGCGAAGCCAAAGGTCTCGGGTTCGAACCCACGGCACACACCTCTGTCAATAAATCGTTAAGATTCGTCTTTTCGAAGATATGTGTGTATTTATCATATAAATTTATCGCTCGCTAACGGTGAAAGAAAACATCGTGAGGAAACCTGCAAGCCTGAGAGTGCCTAAAACAGTACTTGAAGTCGTATGAAGTCTACCAATCTGCACTTGGCCAGCGTGGTGGACTATGGCCTAAACCTTCTCGTCTTGAGAAGTGGCCCGAGCCCAGCAGTGGGACATGTATTAGATACAGGGCTGCTGCTATATATGCCATGCTGAGCAATGATTCAAAATAGATTGAAACTCAATTTAGTTAAAATCGTTTCATATTTTTTGTTACACCTGTAATACAATCTTTAAAGCTACATATGTGTAATAACTAATTATTTGCAGTCACATAACGACCACAAATTTAATATAGAACTAATACCACTTCGAAGAAATATCGACTGCGTTTACCATCTACCGATAGTGCATACGACTGGGGCGTACACTTGAGGCCAAATTATGAAGTTTCAATTTAAAACTATAAACTGAAAGAAAGATGCAATATTATTATTTGAAAAAAAATTGTTCTTTATAACTTTTCTGAGCGTGCGTTAAAACGAACTAAAAGAGTAGACATTTAAAGATCTTTACTCTAAAAGGTTTATTTGGTAAAAATATTTGTCACCTTTCCTCAAATTAAAATGTAGCTACCCGCTTACGTTTATAACTCAGCCGTGCTATTGTATTCTACAAAGCAATATTGACTGAGCTCTTCTTGGATAACATTTAATCAAATAACATTTTATTTATTGCACAGTTTTATTTACATCATATATTTCACTATAGATTTACTAGTATGTATAAGATAGAAATTGTTATAAAGATACACATGAGTTACAATTATTTCTAGCACAAAACATCCTTTCTATACAAATATTTATTTTTATTTATCCTTTGGAATCAAACAGGTATTTCAAACAATAAAATTGCTAAAAATTAAAAGTTGGTTTAATATATATTTCTCGAAGTCGGTGCCAGATTTTTTCTAATTTGTAATTTATAAGCACCGACTTCAAAAACTATTTAACCGACTTTTTGTGTTATTAAGTGATTTTTTATTTTTTGAAGTTGATTTAATTTTATTATAAATATATTTTTATAGTAAGTTTTATCATTAAACGTTCTCATTTAAGACTTTTTGCCAAACAGCTTATAGGACAGTTATGATAAATACTTAAAGAATAAGGTAACTTCAAATAATAGAGCTGACGGTGTAAACGTGCCTATATTTAAATAATTATCCATGTTCCCCAATCTGTTGAGGGTTTGTACTTTCCATCATCAGCTCAGCATCATAAAATGTTTGATAGATGCAAATATCTAAATATTTTAAAATTCTATAGAAACATATGGTAAGAACTTATAAAATTTGAGGGTTGTCCTCGATTTCCTTGGGATTCCACCATCAGATTCTGGCTCAGTGTTCATTGGAGCACCTCAAAGGTACGCACTTACCAATGCAAAAATAATTAACAGTATAAGCGTTATTTTGATACTTTCATGCTTTGGTCTTCTATTGCAACCAAAAGAAAAATAAGGAGTTCCTAATAATATTATCCTTTTTTGGAAAATTTTACGTTGGGCTATACGCACTACAACTACTCATAAAGCTAACGCATTTTCGTGGAATAGAACCTTTACAAGATATAATATATTATGTTGCTTACTGACTAATGGTAGCATTGTGTTATATTTATGTGAGCAATAATGTCGTGTTTACTTTCTACCATTTGGCACATGCGGGTACCATACGAAAGTTAGGTACACATTTTCGTTACTTTCAGACCAAATTCGTTACCTACTGACATAAATGTGGCGTAACTAACATTCATTATGTCAATAAAGTATGTGGCGCTAGTTACATAATTTCTGTTATTACAGTACCTACGTAGTTTTTTTTTTTTTTTTTTTACTAGCCTGCGGGTTTGTCCCACTGCTGGGCAAAGGCCTCTCCCCATGACTTCCAAGCCTTTCTGTAATTTGCTATCTCTGGCCAATCGTTCTGAAATGCATCCAAGTCGTCTCGCCATCTCCGTTTGGACCATAGAAATCTTAATAACTAGTCAATAGAAATGCTATCGACTATCTTTTAACACTGGGACGCATGTCGCCGGTTTTCAAATACCACTTTTTGTATTCCTGCAAACAAAATTATTCTTTTTGGCGATGACATTAAGACGACAATTCCTCAACTCGCACTTGTGTTCGATTAGACAAATGCGCTTGTATTCCTGCAAACAAAATTATTCTTTTTGCGATGACATTAAGACGACAATTCCTCAACTCGCACTTGTGTTTGACTTGACAGATGCGCGGCGACAAGGTCACGCGTCTTTGACATTTCTATTGCCTTATTATTAAGATTTCTATGGTTTGGACCTACCTCGTCGCCGTTGACCGTCACGTGGTACCTAGTTTAATGTTCTAAATTGTTTTTGTTATTACTAATGTAAGCTTTACTACACGAGTCGATTTATTTCTCGATTACTTTGGAATCGGTTTCGGATATCGATCTATTTTGGAAAATAATCACCGCGTGCAATACAAACCTAAACTTAAACGTGTAAATGCGTACATACTAAAATAACTACAAAGATATAAAACTATCACTGTACTGCTCTAAAATAATGAATTAATGGTGCTGTCAAGGCACATACGATCAATCATAGACTACGCCATTAGACAATAGGATATTATATATACAGGGTGGATGCGACATAGCGACATTTATTGAAACCACAGCTTCTATACATGGCCAGTATGCATTTCCACCGGATAAAAAATTCTCTGGCGAAAAAAAAAATCCACGTCTTCCGAACAAATTGCACGATCGCAATGTTCAAATTGTTCGGAGAACGTGATTTTTTTTTTGTCGCCAGAGAATTTTTATCCGGTGGAAATTGATACTTACCATGTATAGAAGCTGTGGTTTCAATAAATGTCGCTATGTCGCATCCACCCCGTATATGCTATTTTTGTTTTCCGTCTACTTAGGAGTCTTCGCTCTGAATTTGACATCGATCCGGAGCCTACTAAATGCAAAAACGTGTTCTTATTCAACGCTATTCTTAGAAAGGTGCAAATACCTGGAGCTGTCATTTCTTATCAGTTCTACGTAGCATATTATGTTATGAGGCAAAATATAATAATTTGATCACGTACGCAAATTTATAATAACCCTCTATTTGTGAAATGTGTATTGTAATACTGAAGTTTAACGAACAAAATTAATATTATGTTCAAAAAATCATGCAAAACATTTGTAAGAAAAATAACTAAACAGGTGTACCCTGTAAATTAAAAAATCATGATGTAATCATCACAAACTCAGACAAAACTTTTAAACGTCTAAAATAAAGGGTGTAAAGAACTTCACTTAAATATTTATAAATGATTGTATTAGTATAATCCTTAGAGCGTAACAAGTCGGACTGCGGGAGAATACAAATATATTTATAATTATGTAGATATTGTTTATGTATCATATTATGTATATATTGTATGAATATGTTATGTTTTTATGTTGTTCATATAAAAGTAATAGTGTGTAAATATGTATACGGGATAAATATATTTATTTTTTGTATTTTCCTCTTAAGTTGTACACTTATCTTGCCCTCTATGGCTTCATTGTCTTCGCTATTGCTCCAGGTTTGCTTAAAGATAACTCAAGCCAGTGTTTGATGAGTTAAGCTTGTCTTTTGTATACTCTTACTGTAATATGTTTATTTATTTATAATCTTTTGTGTACAATGAAGTATAAAATAAATAACTTTTTCATTATTTTATTGTGAGTTCATCGTGGCTCGCAGTGTAAGTCAAGCCGGAGCGCCACAGAGTTCGAGCGTTGTAATTATAGCCTAAGACCTACAAAATTATCCACTAGGACTAGCATTTTCATTATTTATGCAAGCCAAAGTGTAGGGTTGAAGCGGCAGGCCAAGTACACGAGTTCAGTCAATTACTTGTTCTACTGCATATGCATATTTTATCAGAATCGATAGACATATAATTAAGCTGTGGTATGAATTATAACTATTGATATTATATTATTTCACATGATTGTCACATACAATTTCACACCTGTGTCCCAGAGCAAGACAATGAAATACGATTTCAATACTTGATTTACGTTTACCTACTTATTTTCAATGGCAATTCAAATTTTTTATAATGTAGAGACAGTTTTTATAATTATTATTAGGAGTAGATAATTACTGACTTGATGGTCTAGTGGTAACCGTATGCGGCTCGCGAGCGCGCCATCACCCACATTTCACCTGTTATGTTTAGGTCCATGGGACAGGGGTCCATTCACCGGGCACAATCAACTCCGTGCTGCTATTGTGAATTTCCTGATGGAAAGTTCACAAATTACACTTTGCTCGACCCGGGAATCAAACCCGAGACCTCGCGGTGAGAGGAGCATACGCTTACTACGAGACCGAGTTTATTAATTGTAGAAACTAACAAACACGTCATCAGAGCACCAATGTTTTGTGGCAATTAGTCTGCGTGTCGCACGATTTTTACTGTAATTGGAAATATCAAAAAACTATTGGGATTTATAGGCAAATATAAAATCACAAATCCCGTGTTCCAGCAGATTGCTTATTTACCTTCCTATCGATTATTCGAAAAGTAATTCTATTTCAAAATGTTGAATAGATAGGATTTAAAGTGCGTAAACAAAATCTTCGCTGACGGGCGCCGTCAAACAGTGTTAACTTAATCTTTTCTTCGGTTGAAATAGCCTATTTTAAGGCTACACTTTGATATGAAATCACTCACTTGGTATGACTTAGATATCTGAAAATAAATATTGCTAAGTTCACGGTTCGTGCAGTTATTCTAAAATGTTTTTAGATATTGATCAAATTTATGAGTCTTCAACGAACCTGTTTTGCTTAGATTTTATACGTGATAACAATATTAAATTGTGCTTTTTCTACTTTATATGCAACAAATATCAACTACGAACAGATTTTCAATTTGATTGCACGTTGGTTGAAAATGTTTATGGAAGCAAGATATTTTCAACTACATATTGCGCTTAAACTATTTTATTACCGACTTCCAAAATGAGGAAAGGTTTGTATTCTTTTAAATAGTTTAGGTAGCGCGAATATTGAGCCATTTATGAACCAATTTTTTATGAAATGCTGCGTGACAAACACTTAGATCATGGTAGCTTATTACTATGTGTAAATAATATCGTAAATACGTCTATTGAAGTACGTATAGTGAACGTGGCTTAGCCCTTTGTTAGCATTATCTTGATGCGGTACAACTCCAATGTGTATAAGCCTACCTATGCATCGATCAACACTATGTTTTAGAATGGTTTAAGGTATTAAATGTTGGGGGATGGGCATATTTCGTCTTGAAAGAAACGGGTAGTATGTAGAAAAACCTACCATAAACATCCTGATTAAGAATCACACTTTTTATCACAAAAAAAAGATTATTATTAAGCCGACTTGTCAAGCTCATCATCGTCTTCGTGACCTCGAATGATGCAAGTTATTTTGAAACATCGAGAATAGGTTTTTATTTACCTTTATAATAATTACGCGATTTAGACTTGTCTATTCTTTGAAATGTTCTCAGATCGCGAAAGTTTAAAAAACATATGATTATTATTGCTTATTGGTTTTTGTTTGGCAAGAATTTTAGAGTTTAGCTTTGTATTGTAATTGTTATAGAACAAACTATAGGCCTGTACTCTCCGTTGTATGTTGTGGCTGTATGTTGCAAATTTTAAGAGGCAATGTGAATGTATTCCATTCTCTTATAAAATTTAATTAAATTAATAACTTTAATTATTAAATTGGACGACAGGATTCTGCTAACTGATGATTGGAAATAGCTGGTACGATCGATGTTACAAAAAACGCATTGCAGTGCGTAGTACAGTCACGGAAAAAATTATCAGAGGAACTTCTAAATATGCATGCAGTTCAAAGGTGTTAGAATGTTATTGTGATAATTTGAGTAAAGTAAATAAAGGTTTTAAGATTCACTCGTTATTTTTGTACTTAAATAAAAATATCCTAATTAAAGAAAGATCCTGTCAAGTGAGAAATAGACAGACAATGGCATCTTTACGTTGTTAAGAACATAATAATAAACAAAAACGTCATCAATAGATTTGTTCCATTTGTTCCCAATTCCAGGTATCTAACAGGCTAAATGTGTCGCTAGTAAAAAATTAGGGTCACTTGAATATCCCGCAGAGACGTCCGTCGAGGGTATTTATAACCTTTTTAGATTAGGTTCAGAAAAATACCTGTCTATGGCCTCTTTTATATTATTAAATCAGCGTATCCATCTATTATTTTTCTGTTTCGAGCTTAGACAACAATAAATTGAGTGGCCAAATGGTAAAGAGTAAATTATTATGGTCTTACTAGCACACTTACATTTAAGTCTGCCCGTAAACAAATGTTATTAGATAAAGCGATATAAGAATTATATATAAAATATGAGCTATAATTTCATTAGTTAAAGATTTACATTTGTACAAAGATAATATTTTTTCTGATTTATGTTTTGATGAGAAGTTGATTGGAGTAATGTACAAATATTATTTTCTATTTATCTATGTGTCTACCGTACTTCATGATACAGGATCCTCTTGGCATAATCTTCTATTGACATACTCTACATGACTGTACAAGCAATGATACGACAACTAACACGAGTAGATTGTATATGCTTTGTTGTTCACGTAAAATAATATTTACACGCATGAAATGGCAGACGAGAGCGATATCAATAATACCTATTGGGAATTAACCCTACGGTCTCAGTGCTCGATATTAATTTATTAAATTCAACTACCTAGATACGAAGTAGAGAAAATCTAAATTAAAATTCCTTAAAAGCACTCCGTTTCAATTAAAAAGAGATAATCAAAGCTATGTAGATTCGCAGAACATCTATTAAAATCTCCAGGAAAAAATGTGATTCTGGTTTAATACTTATATATTTGAAATTGTTCCGTTCTTGGGGTTTTTTTGAATATTAGAGTGACTTGATTTTGTCCGTTTGTACTTTTTGCGTGAGACGTGTTTTAGAATAATTTTGTCACTTTTTAGAATGAATCGTGAAAAGTAAAAACTGAGATAAATATAAAAAAATTCAAGCAATAAAACTTGCCCGGATAGCAGTTTTGCGTACCTTTAGCAATAACTTAATTTTTTTAAATGTTACACTTTTAAAAGACAACAAAATACAGTTTACTAATAACATTTATCGTGTCATAGGTGCTCAAAAACCAATTAGTAGTGAAAAAAATGTTATGAATTTCATTTGTTATTGAAACTTTTGTACTGATGACCAGGTTGCAATATCTTTGTTTATTACCTTGTAAACTGGTTGCGCTCAAGTTTTTTTAGCTCGTGTTTTCACAGAACTAAACAAAACTAAAACTACTCACTTGAACACATAGAAATCAAATAAAAATTTCACGACTGCTTCGCTCAGTTCAGCTGTTGAACGTGCTCTATACTTTTATTATGAAGCCTGAAAGTTGAAAAAATCAGTTTGTTAGACGTAGATGGCGAAACGAGAAAAAAAAAATTGTGTGGCACAAAGGAGAGTCCGTCAAAAGAGCCCGATCACTCACTCCGTGTGTGAAACACTCGATTGAAAATAGCCCGTGCTCACTCCCATGACGGTTCGGATATCAATTAATTACCGAACTGGTTCCTCAAGGGGTATTAATGGAAGTGAAAAGCCCGATTGGCAGGTAAATGAATAAGGCCCCGAGAGTTCTTAGCTCATAGAACTAATGTACCGTCCTCGAACTTATTGACCAACGTTAGTCATTCTAATGCGGACATAAATTGCGGGTGCCCAGTCGTTATTGAGCTCCCATTCGTATTGCATTTCATTATTAAAAAAGTAAACTTATGAAAGGCTTCAGGGCTGTCCGGAACGCGGTATTGAATTTTAAGACATTTTTTTCTTATATTTTAGATGTAATTCTGAATAGTAATATTAAATGTTGGTCTTATTGTTTGTTTACATGACTAACTGTAAATCTCTGCATTAAAAAAAAAAACATAAATATATTTATATCAGACTCAGGTATACCTGCGTAAGCAGACCGGAGCTTGTGACTGCGCAGACGACCGCAGAAAAGTCTATTTTGTTTCTTGCGATAAACGGCACGTCTCAGGTATACCGTAGCGTGTGAGGCCGGTTCAATATTATAATACCGATAATAGACAGAGTTAATTTAAGAAACTAATTAATTTGACTTATTCTAAAATTTGCCAAGCCAAATGATATAAATTAAGCTGCAAATTACTCATACTTGAAAGCAAGTACCGATTACAGTGTATAGACATCTACAAGAGATTATGAATGCATTAATGTAATTTCCGTGTGTCAGTAATTACACAGCCTTACCTCACCGTTAACTAGAATATTACAGTTCAAGCACTACTGTTGGCTGGCAGTTAATAAGCGAGGTGGACATACTTGTACTGGGTTTTCATTCACATATTTATAATAGACAATGTACTCGTATGTTGTTGTTTGAAGCATTCATTGGAAGACCTCTTGTACTAATAATTGGACAAAGACAAAAGAATAAAACGTAGTCCGTAAAATATCTTTATTAGGATTGTTTCAGTGGTTGAACGCGTAATAGATAGATTTTTTTATATTATGTTTTCAGAGAAACAGTAATTGATTTCGACTCAATAAAAAAACTACAAGACTAAACCTATCAAAATTCTATAGGCCGAAGTCGGCCAAAGGGATCGTAATGTTCCTAAGTTAGACCCGCTGCCGAAAAAATTAAGGGGATAGAAAAATCTCATATTGATTGTTTTTGATATTATTGACAGTGATCATGCTCATCAGGGACTGAAATCTTTTTAGGTCATCAGGTCCATAAACAACAGAATTATTGCAAATTTTGGTTTCGAGTTTTGTCTGAGAAAAAAAATATTGGTTCATATTAAGTAATAAAATTATATTATGGATACATATAAAGACAGTTGGATTCTTGTGCATTGGATCTAGGTATCTCAATTCGAGGCAGGGATGGGCATGACTATTTTGAGAGAAGGTAATCTGAAAATCAGTACAATATGTAAACAAAATACGTGTTTATGAAATTATACTTGTCCTAAATACCTACTTGTGTAATATCACATAATTATAATCGCGTTGCAAAACCCCATTCCGCAAAACCAACAGCTTACAAAACGGTTTAAAAATGTAACACACCAAACATCTCTCCTACAGCCATAAAATTAACCCTCTGATAACACGCTTAAACTGTAATTAAAAATATTACGGGGACAAACGTGCAGGGGCAGGCACGCGATGTCATTTCAACCCTGCGAGCGGGCACGCGGCCGCGCGGCCTCACCCCGGCGCGGCGGGTCAGCAACCGTGCGGTCCATCGAACCTCGTCAAATATTAAAAAGAGGACTGAATCGACTTTCAACTTTCTCATGTACATTAATACGAATATTGCCATATTATTTATGCATGCTATGCAAATAGAAATATCACATAATTTATTAGTTACATCACGTTTTCAGTTACCGTTTTTATATCCGCCGCTTGCGGTTCGGGGCGGTCGATATCTAAAATTATTTCAGTAACTAATTTGAATGAATTGTAACAAAATTTAGTTCCGCTAAAACGATGATGATTAGGATAATGCTAGTTTTGTTGATAGCAGTAGTTTTGTAGGTATAATTCGATCAATATGATGCTGACAAATTAATTTGATGTTGATTGAGAGTGGAATCTGGAATATTTGTGTTGATAGATATTTAACTCGTCCAGGTCCAGTACATACTTTCAACGAACCTTTAGTAATAGGTTAATATAGTACAAAATATTACATAAATCATGTAAACGAATTTATATCCAGACATGAAGTAAAATACTCGTATATGTTTTTGCAAAAGATGAGCTCAGTTCTGAATATCTGCAATGCATCTAAACCATGCACAAAATCGTACCGATAACTTCAATTCGATTGTTAGGGGAAAATCCGCATCACTGATAACTAGAATGCGGGCTATTGACAACAGCATCCAGAAAACACAAACAGACTAACTGATTTTCCATTTCGACTACAAAGAATTTTAAAATTTCGTGATCCATTGTATTTTCCAAAGAATAGTTTCAATTATTTCTGCGACTGAAAAGCCGCAATGTAAACTATCCGCCAAAACTAATCTGTAACGTAGTCTTACCAACAATGTATACTCATATTTGTCCGGCATAACAAAATAATAAACTTGATAAATAATGATAAGTCATCCTACTAAAACCGCTTACATGGCAACGCATAACTTTTGTATAAACGGGCCTTGGAAAGCGCTACTCAAACATAGGGTGGTTGTAGGGTAGCTTTACCAATAAGCGATGAGCAAGCGATTTCCTCCACTTGTCAACGACACATAATAACATGTCAGTGTTCCCTTACTCGGTATCCAGCCCCGACGTAAACAAAATGTTTTAAACATTTCATGCCCTATTCCGCTACGCAAGATATCCTGGATATTGAGCTTATAACAATTCATTTCCTCAAGATAGGTATTACAATTGGCAGGCTACCAAAATGGAGGACTTCCGAATTGTATTGCCAAGAAAAAAATGCTGGTTTCATCTCGCTTCATTTGGGTCGGCGACTTACGTTCTGCACTGCAAGTGTTAATTGCGCAATTCGATTTTGGCTTGTGCAATTTTGTGCTTTACGACAATGTTATTTGGAAGAAATAAACGTGAAATTTCTTTGAAACTATTTGGACTAGTTAGACAGTTTACGGTCGTCTTTAATGACAAGTTATCGACATTAGTTTGATATAGGGGCAGACTGAGCAATTCACATAAGTAAAAAGAGGTTTAAAATTCTGTAAATCATTAAGTACACTTTGGAATTTTTGTGTGTACTTTATTTATACGCCTTTCGTATTATGCGTATCAATGAAACGTTGCTATTATACGTTTTGCTCTGAAAGGTCGGGTAAAACGAATTAAATTATTTTTTTCATTCATAACAGGGGTCGTTTATTCTTTTAGATGAAGTGCCCTCATGCAAAAGTTAAGCTCTTTTGCGTTGCTTGTATACCTGCCTGACGTATTTCGACATTTTAGTGAGGCTTTGATAACTATTACTATTTGGTACTCGTTTGTAGGGTTCCGTATCTACTGTTACAAAGAGATATTTGTAGCGAGATATGGGTGATTGAAATTTGATTAAAAACTGACTGTGAAACACGAACCGTCAATGTGTCACAGTCAATTCTCTCCTGTATTGAGGGTATTCATGAATGTTTCTTTGTAGCGTGTATATTCAGGTTTTATGAAAAATTTCTAAGCATTTTGGCGGTTTTTTTACAGAAATTTTAAATTGTGAGAAAGTTGCCAGGTGCATTTATATTTTTAAATGTAATAACGAATAATAAAAGTTTTATACAAGTTTCACTTTACGTAGAAAAAAAATATATTAGTAAGTCTAATTTGAACAACGAATAACAAAGTTAAATAACTAATTCAAGTTTAGTTAGGCTTGCCATTTAGGACTGTTTGTAAAAATTAATAATATCTATAATTTAACTTTACCTAAAAAAAATTCTTATTGCTTAATGGGCATGACTGATCCATAAATAGTAAAATATAGGATACCATATCAAAAAATTAAACATTAACTAAATGAAAGAATTTTTTAGTTACATACTATGCATCTAACTCATTACATGACATTTCAAGATTTCATGGGCTAGTCCATTTTCGAAGTACGAAATATAAATAAAAAATAAAAATCCATTTTCATAAACGCTATATTTCGTATAGCTATCAAACAAAATTCATAACTGCACATACAAGATACATAATCGTGACGTCACGCTTATGTTGCCGTTTGTTTGGAGCATTTGGGCGAGTTTATTATTAATATGAACTTAAAATTGTATTATCATATCATTATCAACATAGTAATTACTTTAATGAAGTTTCTAATATAGAGATGTTTCAATTGTATATAAAAGTAAAAATATTCTTCGGCTCACGAGAAAAGAATGAGATTAAAATTAGAAGTAGGTAAAGTTGTTTTTGCACCAAACTAAATAAATATATATAAAAAACGCGCAGTTACAATAGGTACTGGATGTAAATGACATCGTGACAAACCCGTTTATTAGTTGAATTACTAATAAACGAGTTTGTCACGATGTCATGATTCTGAAACCCCGTTTGCATAAAAAAAAATCATTGGGCGTAAAATGTTTAGATTCAAACGTGGAAAATTAACCTCCACTTAGTTAACACATATTAAATAGAAGCAATGCTTTTAACAACACTGAATTTCACAGGAATTTTACACTTATCTACGTGTGCAAAATTGCCAGGAGTGTCTGCGTCCAGAAATGTGATAGCATTGTGGTTTTATAAATTAGTTTGGTGATAGCTGGATTAAATAATCGTTTATCTTGTTTTGAAATGTGGTTCATTTGTTTTCGAATGTTAACAAAACGTGTGTAAAAGATAACATTATGTATGCGAATGTAGTATTTAAGTATACCTCATATAAAGTCATTAGCGAAGTTTAAAATATTTTGTATTTTGTACGAAATATTCGATACAAGTAACTTCGTTTTTCATCTGACAATTTAGCGTGCTCATTTTGGCAACAATCTGCTCACGTTGGTCAAGTTGACATTGCAGGTAGGTCGCTGGAGGTATAATTCGGCAAAATGGGGCATAATTCCACCTGATCAGACTCAGTGTGACTGCGGCGCTGCTCAACAAACAATGTCTCATTTGCTTGAGTGCCATACTTCCCCCTACAACTACTCATTAGACGATCTGAATCACGGCACAGATAACGCAATTAAAGTGGCCACGTATTGAACGAGAGTCATATAAGTCTTCGTAACATCCGACTTGTAAAAAGAAGAAGAGGAACTGTGTTTTACAATTTGGATCCCTATAACTCTTGAACTAACGAAGTTAACCTTGCCGCTATAGTTTTCCTTTAAAACTCATTACATGCTACCTTCACGATTTTAAAATTAATTAGCACATAAAAGGATCTCTAAATCAA
Organism: Hypena proboscidalis; assembly: GCA_905147285.1. NCBI lineage: Eukaryota > Metazoa > Arthropoda > Insecta > Lepidoptera > Erebidae > Hypena > Hypena proboscidalis. The sequence continues at coordinate 10,755,923 of LR990132.1, forward strand.
AAAACTGTTTTTGTTATTCTAAAAAAATATCCCTCCTAAAACTAAAACCTCAGTAATTTTAAAATACCTATCTAATGACAAATCACACCATGAGGTAGACGTAAGAAAAAAAAACCCCATTAAAATGTAGAGATGATTACTAGAAAAAAAACCTAAGATTTTTTACTGACCACTTTGTTGCCAAAATGTTAGCTTTTTATTATCACTAATAGTTTCAATATTATGCATGTAATAGCGGGCACGTATTTTCTATGTAGACAATTTTAATCATTTATAATTCGTTTTGTTTGAAATTGGTTAATAACAACTTAATTTTTTACTCCCTCGCTTTACTTTACAAAGTTGTGCGTGGGCTTCACAATTTTCTTGTTCCACCTACTTGAATTATTATAAGTATAGATCAACTGTAACCTATAACGGTACCTCATGTAAATTTGTAAATCTTATTATAGTTCATTCTGAGTCATTTATCGACGTATAGCAAAAACTACTTCTGTTTAGCTTAGAAAGCTGCAATGTGAATGTTACATAGGTTTGTAACGGGTTGCTTTCCTGTTACACGGACGTCGGTCGAGCGTACGAATAAACACTATATCTATCAGATAATCTGCCACTGACGTCATTGTTTTTTAGCGGTGCTTCATAAGTTCATACAGCTAGTGTAAATATAATATATTCGAACTACGGTTGGAGTATAGTTAATGTAATGGAGGAAAAATTTATAAAAATCATCTGAGCAGCCAGTTTTTTATTTGATTAACTGACGCATAACGTTGAAGGGGAAGTTATGCATTCGTTACATAATTATAAATTTTGTTCACAATAATTGATAACACAAAACGTGTCTGACATGTTCAAAGACAAGAGCAACAAATACATGAAAATAAACGTAATAATCAATAAAATAAGTGACTCTTTTCTGTTGCAGAATAAGTACCCCCATGAATTTCCAAAAAGTTTGAGTTAATATTTTAATACAAATATTTTGGCAGGCGCTTGCCATCATCATAAAAAGACAAAAAGGTTATCATGAAATAATAAAGCTTAATGGAAAAAACAAATAGGCATAAGAGGTCCATAACATGTTGACTCTATGGCACACAGATATAGCGTAACCATATAATATTTCTCATGAAATAAGCCTGTATCTTTACGCACTCATAAAAATAAATGAATATGGAGTTCGCAGAAGGCAATAAACAACAAGTTTCCTCCCAAGAATGTCTGGAATGCACTACCCAGACCCCTTACAAATATTAATAGTAAGTAGACAAAATGTTTTTAATGCTGTAATAAGGAACTTGCGAAGTAACTCAACAGGCAGACTGGATACGCATGCGCCCTTGCACCAGAGTTTGTTCATTCCTCAAACTTTTCAGTCGACGAGCTACCACTGATTCGGGCAGCTGTCGGGCAAATTTGCACTGAGCTACATCGTGACCGATATAAATTCGACGAACTATCCACATTTCTCCCTGTCAAGACAATGGACTATTCAATAAATTTCGTGTTCCTCATACTGTGCTCAAGTTAGTAAAGTTTCTATATAAATGATTTGCTTTATTTGTCAGTTTTCAGTTGCGTGATGAAAGTTTAGCTCGTGTGTAATTTTCCCGTCATCCTACCTCCTGATTGGTAATTGTTGTGCCGTGTTTTTGAATAACAATGACGCTTTATTTTCACAACATTTATTTTATACTGTGAACTAGATAAAATCAAAATTCAGCTTGCTATTTGAAGATGAATGTCAGTTATTGAAAATGCATATTTATTTTGATACTAGCGTTGCGTCTATTATAATTTATTCTTGAAAACTTTGTAACCACTAACTAATAAGTAATAATACCCACCTAGACTTATTATTTGTTTTCTATACTTAACGCGAAGTCAGTAAATAAAAAAAGGAAAGTTTTGAAAGGAAACGTGTTCATAATCGAGGTGGTGATTATGCCACAATGTTGAAAATAAGTCCATAAAAAGTGAGAAACTTTTCTCCCCTACCACCAACACAAATAACTCATTAAAGTTTGCAATAATATTTTTCTTGGTAACATTATTGTTGAAGCTTTCTTTCATTAATTGCACGCTGTGGTCGTAAAGCCTTTATGAAAGTACAGTCAGTAAGAAAGTTCGTGAATGACCAAACGTTTGAATTGTTGTCATTGATTGAAAATGATAAAAATTTAGCGTTAAAATACGAAGGTAACATTACGACTTCAAAGGCATATAAAACTAGTCATAATGAGGTGTCCAATGTTATGACATTTTAATGTGCTGTCGGTCCAACCCTAACTATGTATGTCAACGACTGTTGTGCATTAAAACTTTTTAACATTACTCACACATAGGTATTCAATGAATTCGCACATATTTTGGATACACAAAATTTCTCTGGTAATTAGTTTAGCTTTTAACGTCGGACAGGAGTTTTTAATTTAATTACACTCACAATTTTTTGTCGCCAACTGTACTTAATTGGATAAGTATATTATGTGCTGTGCAGTCTTTTTTAGAATCAGGACGAACTTACTTAACGAAATATGGTTCGAATAAATACTTGTCTTCTAGGAATGGGCCGGGTTTGGTCGACTAGTTGGCGCTCAATTGGCCGACTACTCGGCACATCTCTTGTGTTTATTTAAGTGCATGGTTGGCGTGGTGGTTAAAGCGGTCGCCTCGCCGCTTTCAACTGCGCTGGTGTTGTGGGCTCGATCCCTACATGGGACAAATCTTTGTGTGATTCGCAAAGATTTGTTCTGACTCTGGTGGTGCTTTGTGTGTGTAAAATGTATGTTTTAATAAAAAAACAAAATTTAACGAAGAGTTAATATTAAAGGAATAGTTTATAATTAGTGTTTTTGTTAGTAAGTAACCAGATAACGTCTTAGTTTATCGTAATGTCATGCGAATGTACGAAGTAAGATAATAATTGGAGACTACGTGACCGGCAGTTGTGCTATTTTAAGGAGAAGGTTTCCGACCCCTGCAGATAGTAGTTACTTGCATCGAATATTTTTTTGTAGATATAGATTGTTTTGATACTTTTCTGGGTAACTAAATATGGGAACTGATATATATATATACATATCATACTAATTTCAATAGTAACATTAACATTACTGGTGGTAGAGCTCTTGTGAATGAGCTCGAGGGCGGCAGCACCACCGTCTTACCTTTAACCTGCCGCCAAATAGTAGTGCTTCCATTACTGTGTTCCGGTTTGGTGGTGAGATTAGGCCCTGAAATTACTGGCACATGAGGCATAACACCGTAGTACTCAGCTGCAGCGAAGCATCTATAATCTGCTTTTGTGGATTGTTGATGTCCATGGGCTGTACTCCACTTACCATCAGGTGGACTACACGTCCGTTCGCTGTGGGCGTAGTATAAAAAAAAAGAAATATTAGTGTGTACAGTGCGAAGTAATTAAATAAAATCAATTATTCACATTTATCAATTAATATAATTAGCATAAATATATTGTAATTTATTTTACACACATTGTTTAGCACCGAGATTATAAAATAAAACAACTGTGTGTGTGTTATATTTTTTTGTTATGCAACTTTTCAATAAACTGTCTCTTGTAATAACTATTTTCTTCTGCGGTCTTTCGCAAAAATATACGGCTTATACCTATACACAATTCTACGGAAGGCTTTAATGTGTGAAAGAACGTTCAATATTAAATTTGAGTCCAACTATCAAAAGGATTTAAACTTTATTTCCTTTAAAACAATTCAAAAACCAGAAAATTTATCGAAGCCAAATAAATTGTCTTAAGAATACTTAGATTTGTTTTTAATTTATTTATTAAATAGAATCACTATCAACACATTCATAATTAAAATTGTTGATTTAAGTTAGTACATTTATTTTCAAGACAACGCATCCATTATATTAAAAGAAACATTATGTTTATTTAATGCTAAAAAAACTAGCTCTCACCCCAAGTTCTCACCGTGATAACGTTATGTTAAATATATAAATATAATATAAAATGTAAAAGAAATCATATCAAACCAGTAGCTACAGAGATAGGGTTATAGTTTTAGTAAAGCCTATACTCTATTTATACTGTATACACACGGGGTTATTGGTTATTTGACGTATTACTTTCAGGGTGATATAAAAGGGCCTAATGTGAGCCCATAAATGTTCTGCCGATATTCCCGTTTTTTTGTTGAATGTTATCTGATTTTAATAGCGGTAATAATTGGTTTAACGCAACTATTTTAATGGATTAAAATAATAAAATGATCGATTAAACTGATTTTAGCTCTAACAAAAATATCCGTAAAACAAAATTTACTTTGCCGAACACTTTGAACATTAAAATAGGTATGTATTCTGTTACTGATTCTAAACAAACCCCTTAAGTACTTGTAATATTTTAAAGCAAATGTTAGCTTTCCTATGCCTTTTTTTGAGTCCGGCAGCATACGAATCCATAGCTGAATTGGCAAAGCACTTAGGGCGTATACCCAGGGGGTGCAGGTTCGAGTCCTGCTGGATTCTTAATTTTTCAACTTTAATATTATATAAAAAACCCCTGAAGCTTACACATATACTAAAATTTTACCATGTGTATACATTATTATAATTTGAAGGTCGTGGCTAAATAGAAGCTGCGCGGACCGTGGTCGGCCGTGATGGGACCATCTTGATGACTTTTCCTTCTTGCTTCGAAGAGCACGTGAAGCCGTTGGTCCCGGTTGCCATTTAAACATCTATAGCAGTAGTAACTGCTGCTGCTGCAGAAATCAAAAATTCGAAAAACTATTCTTACTAAGAGTATCTTATCCACCGTACCTACTGGGCTAGGGAGTCTGGTGGCAGTCACTTCACATAAAATACTGATATTCAGTTAAATCCGAGACTAGAAGCCGATCCCAATGTACTTGGTAAAAGGCTTGGCAGATGATATACATAATTATTGTACTTATTATCAATAATCTAAGCTTCAAATTGCTATGGCAATATATCTGTTAATCCCTTGCTAGGCTAAGCGCTCGTGTCCTGAGTGGATTCACGTCATTAGTGTAAGTAGCGGATATTCAAACCTATAATTTGTCTAACAGTCTATCAAATGTCATCACGCCTTAATTATTGGACTTCTACCGTTCCATCTTTCCTTGAATCAATATAATTTATTCATAAATGGTAGTTTTGGGGTTGTTATTATTATAAATCGAGTAATTTTTCCTTTTGAATATTCGGCTACCACCTAATTTTAAACCTCTATCCTACATATTTATAATATTTTGTAATTATTTTAATTATATGACTTTTAGAGCCAGTTTCTTAGCTGCCGGAAAGTTCTTATCCGACCCATAAAGTATAACGAATTTTATAGTGACACTTGAAAAAAGTGCACAGCTGTCACTTTCATTTATGTGTGTAATGGCTCATCCTGTCAATAAAGGTATCTAACACCTGTGAAATTAAGGGTTTAAGGTGGTAGCGGCTAAGAAAATGGACAGTTTTTGACCACAGAATCAATCTCAACGGATATTATACCCTACATTTATGTATACATTGTAGAAGATAATAATGTGCACCTGGACAATAACCCTGCACTATACCGCGCATATATACCCTCATTTGTTTGATGGGACTTCGGTAGAAATTAGAATGTTAAAGAACATTCCAACCGTCTCTTTTTTGAGAAATTCGGCGTAAGAACAGTCTGCGCGTTGTTCTCAAGTTGCCTATGAGTCTCAAAACATCGACTCCATGCTGCTCCTAAAATTTTTTAGTGTAAAAAAACTTGACTCCTCATTATTAGTTAACCTCGACAATTGATCCATCCGTAAAATACTTATTTGCAAGAAAGTAGTTACTTTACATATTTTTATCCTTAGATAGAGTAATCTTAATTGTACACCAATATTAACAAAGAAGTTTATTATGTAAACAAATGCACTTAAAAATTATGTTGCACAATGGGCGGCCTTATTGCTATAAGCAATTTCTTACAGGCAACCTTAGGATGGACAAGAAAGTAATGAGCAAAGTTATAGGCAGTTGTTGGTGCGTTACTTAAAGAAAAAAAGAAAAATTAAGTAAAACGAAACGTCATGATAATATGTTGTTAAAAAAAATTGAACTTATTAATACGTTATTATATATGGGTTAGTTTTGTTTGACACAGTCGCTAAGCCCTTTTATACAATGAAAGCCTCGCGCTTAAACATTAATGGGCTAACGGTGAGCTATAAATTAATTAGAGGCTCTTAAATTTTACTAATGAACTGATTAATTGGAGGAAGGGCAAAACTTCGATATCTTTTTAATAGACCTGTATTATATTTATAATGATGTATAAAATGTTTTAATAGTGAGAAACTTAGGGTCAGTTTCTGAGGGTCCGGATGGATCTTAACCGATTCATAAAATAGACTAAATTCAAAAGTGACACAGTTTGAAAAAAGCGTGGGTTGCTCGATAGACGAAAAATATGGCACAGAGCGCCCACGCTTTTTTCAGCTTATATTAGGAATTATTTTTCACTTTTTAGTTAGAAGTACTTTAAAAGCGTGTTTTTTTTAGTTTTTTAAACTATTATTAATTTTCTACTTTTTAGTTTGGTTTATTTATAAGAGCGTTTTTTTATTTTTTTATTTTTTTTTTAATCGAATTATTGCATTGTCATCGATCTTCGACAGGTGTGCATTCAAATTTTAATGAAATCTGTCCGTTTAAAGTGGATCAAAATCGAGTCCAAAGGAGTCGGTTACATACATACATACATACAGGTAAAGCTAATATAAGCGTGTTAAAAAGAACACAGCAATCACTTTCATTTATATGTATTATTATGTGTGCTTATTCTACTAATAGGTTTTATCTAATACCTGTAAAATCAGGGCTTAATACCTTTATTTATTTACAAATCTACTTGATAACTAATGCAATTGAAATTCTGAAAGTTATACTATTGGAAATTGCAAATGTGCAGGGTAAGGAAGACGCAGCATTTTTAATATAAGTGGATAGACTGAGTCAGAATTCAAATAATATTATTATCATAAGTAATAGGTTTTCTTACCTACTAACGTCTTGTATTATCGTACGGGTTTTCAATATTTTAAAATCAGATGATTTCATGGAGCGTCGCAGAAAGTAAAGACTTTTTTTATTATTTTAATTGGATGAACGTTTTAAATTGATTGGTCGCAATATATTTTTATACGTATCTTAGCATAAAATAAAAATAATATGAATATGGTCAACCGTTGTCTAAATTAATTGTTTTATTGATTTAATCATTTTGACAAGATGGGACAAAACACACATAGTTTTAATCTATTAGAATCGATATGTAGACATTTGAAGATAATAATAATAATATGATACTTATTGAACAAAGCAGACTTAATGCCAAAAGCATGGAATATTCAAAGGCAGGTGTAAAATATATATTTCTTTAGTTTTGCTATTTAAACATACAATTTATTAATCAATCCACGCTTCTTACAAACTACATTTATAAAGCCCGGCAACAGGAAGGCGCGGTTCTTAAAAAAGGGTCTGATACCCTTTTTTGTGAAATATTTGTGGAAGGAAGTATCACTGCCTCGTCTAATCTGACACCAAATATTAATACATATTTGGACTACTATGGACCGCTCTAGTGGCGGCGTTTAGCGCTGATACTGCTGGCACAGAAAATGTAATATTGTGATTCTTCAATGTATAGTCGCATATCTGGAATCTATTGTACTTATTGCCATTTACTATCACGTTTCTTCAATGAGACCAATTGATTCTTGACCTATTTGACAAACATTTCGCTCGAAATCGTCAAAATCTAAGGATTTCCGTATTATACCATTCAAATATAGACCTAAATGTATCGACATTACAATTAAAAAAAGTAATAAGGTTGATCATGGATCTATTGGACTGATAGTACATACGCAGTAAAGATTGTATATTTTATAAAAAGGTCTCGGTAGGGTATTTACCCACAGATAATAAAAATGCTCGCATGATCGAAAAAGGAAATGTAAAATGTTATGTTGTTAGGCGCTCTCACTACCAGAGAACAAAAATGTTTGATTCAAATAATAATTCTTGACGTGTTATATTTTAATCACTGGTCGCAAGCACCAATTTCGAGTATCCTTGTGGTTAATTCTGTCATCAATATGTTTTCCCAACATTATGGCTTTCGCGCACTGTGACGTTCTAGTATGCTATTATACTTAACCAACGGACTATTTTTCAAGCGGCCGTGGCGCAATGGATAAGGCATCGGTCTTACGATCGAGAGGTCGTGGGTTCGAATCCTGGCCATAACACCACGGACGTAAACTTCCTCCTAACACAAGCGAATTAAGCTTAGCTGGAGGGAGTTAACAAGAATACTAGTAATTTGTATTTCCAAATTGCTATGGAATTACTACTTGGAAGATGGTATCAACTCACCTTATCCTGTTACAGGTAGTAATAGCCATATCTTATTTACATTCACATAGAATAAAATACAAGTTACTTTTTGCTGGCAGAGTAATCCTATTTCATCTCGTCAAGTTTTACGAACATACAAACCAATTAAACTTCGAAACAATAAAATTATTTGTGGCCACACAAACAACTTTTCGATTCAGGCATTTAACCAAAGTCAGACCTCAAAACTCGGCGCTCGCGTGAAATTCAAGCTGAACTATTTTCATGTGTAAATTGACGTGTCTGTATAGATAGGGGATGCTGTTTTTTATCGGATATATAGGATAAAACGTCACAGTTACGTCACCTAAAATATAAGCCTAAAATGTAAGCAGCGATAGCCAAGTGGGCGACCGTAGGACTGCAAAGTCAAAGGTCTCGGTTCGAACCCACGGCACACGCCTCTGTCAATAAATGGTTAAGATTCGTCTTTTTGAAGATTCGTCTATTTATCAAATTAATTATTGCTCGCTAATGGTGTAGGAAAATATCGTGAGGAAACCTGCATGCGTGAGAGTGCCAAATAGTACTCGAGGGTGTGTGAAATCTACCAATCCACAGTTGGCCAGCGTGGTAGACTATGGCCTAACTCTTTTCATCCTGAAATGTGGCCAAAGCATAGTAGTTGGACATCTATTAAAAATACGGGGCTATTATTATAAAATTTCCCAGCGTTGCTCATTTATATCGGTCAGTATTGGGAAATATGTATTTATAAGAGTTACAAAAATCTGTTATTAGAAACCAGGATATCGATTTTAGTACAAAAATAACTGCATACTTAGATTTAAAAAAAAATGTACTTAGCTGGAGATTTGAACCCGGTTGAATTGAAAATAAAATTTGCATTATTGTTATTTGTATATTGATTGTTTTAAAGCAAGATTTACTCCTTATGACCGATAAGAGTAAATCTTGTTTTCAAACATAATACCTAAAATGAATAAAATGCATTGTATTTTATAGATATTATATAATTTTAATTATACAGTTTTTGTTTTTACTTAAATCGACGTCTCGGTTCCCGAGAACAGATTTTTGCATTTCTCATAATAACAGACTTCCCCATACTGGCCGATTTAAATAAGCCACCCTGTATTATGAAATAAACGACCAGTTTTCACATTCCGCTACCCTCGGTTCGGCAAAAAAAAATCACATAGATGCAAGCAAAGGGTATAGGATATTTCATTCACATTTTTCTTGTGCGTAAGTCTATTTATCTATCGAGAAACTTTAGTCATGTTCTGGTATCGATTGTCGGTACCTATCAGTAGGAAGGTTGCTTCTATTTTCAAATACCATTGCACGGCTACAAAATCTGATACAAGAGAATAATATCCGGTTCCTGGCGCGCTTTTCCCGCAAGAAAAACATTGCATACGATATGATAATACGCGCCTGATCGCGGTACAATTATTTCAGAAATACATGTAAGCAAACCTAATTAAGTTGGCTGAAATGTATCTCCATTTTATATTACTGAGTAATAAGATTCATTATGAAAATTGGTATGTTTATTCAAGTATCTTATTACAATATAATGTTAAATCCACGAAGGATAAAACGGTTTTTCCTGAAGGTACGCGGTGATAGTGACAGTAATAAGAAGGATAAAAATTATTAATTATAAATAAATACCACACCACATACACACAATGCCATCTAGTCCCAAACTAAGCAGAGCTTGTACTATGGGTACTATAATAACTGATACTATACTATTATACATATATACTTTTCTTTTGTAAATACATACTTATTATACATGGAAACACCCAGACCAAGACAATCCTCCATGTACAAGATTTGTCTTGAGCGGGTATCGAACCCACGACCACAGCATCCGGTCGTCAAAATCGTCAATATGCGTAGAATCAGCAGTGTGTTTGTTAGGATGGATCGATGAGGTTATACAAAATATTTAAAAAAAATGGCAGTCCACTATTAAAGTTGCATTTTGTTAATGGTTTATATTGCTGACACGTCTGCTTTTAGCTTGAGAGAAAAGTTGTGAAGTTTTCGTAAGCCAGTTAAAAGGGAGAAACAAGCCTAACTTTTAATTTGAAAGCCAACAGTAGTGTTTGCACTACAGTGACACAATATCACGGACTTTGTTTCAGTTTGATTGTATTATGAATAGGCAAAGAGTTTTATACGGAAAAGCATAAATTGATATGCAGTTTTTAATGTTGCCTGCTGTTAAAACCTAATAGAGACGGCTGGCGCACTGTGGGCTGAAAATCGACCTCCATAGACATAGAAATGAAAGTTGCTAGATATTCGTTTTGTTGACAGATATGGCTTCTATTAGCTATTATACACATAACAATGTCGTCTGAGCTAACTCCGCACAGAACTGAATTTATTATAAGGTTTTTTCGAAAAAAATGTATGGAGCTAGCATGAAAAATCTAAATATCTCTGAACTTGCAAGGAAAACCGTAATATCCTCAGAGATGGTTATAGGACTAATTATTTGTGATTTTTTGGCATACTCCATATAACGGTACCTGCTGCAGAATTTTTTTTAAAAATCATCTAATTTTTAATTTTTTTTTTTCAACATTAGACGATTTGTTTTATTGTAAAAGTAAAGAAACAGCATGTTATATGCATATAATACTAAATCTTCGCCAGTTATTTGTTAAAATATCAAGAAAAATATTTTTGCCTTACATAGTATATACAGGGTGGAATTTCGTAATGCCACCTGGAGAGAAAGTACCCTTAATACTGTAGATATAAAAAAGTACCAAAAGGAAACATTCTTTTAATTTTGATTAAAAAGAAAACTGATTTCAAAGATTTTTGATAATATGCTTACTTAACCGGGAATTGAACCTGCTTAAATCCGAATGAATAACATCCTGTATTTTTATTGCAGATATCGATAACGTTAATAAATTAGAGCAAATCTTTCTAACAAACATGGTAGTTTAAATGCGAGGAAACCCATGAAGTCAAAGATTTTGTAAAAAAAATAAACCAGTCAAAATTCCCATACTATCAGTTAATTACTTTTAACAACTAAAATATCATTTTTAATATTGTTTATAGTTTAGTATCGATAATTACTTGAAAAATGATAGAAAATAATAAATTTGGGTACATAATTTAATATTTAGGTTTGGTTATATGTCACTTGATGTGGGCTCTCACTCATTTAAAAACAAAAAAATGTGGTCATCCTTTGATTTAAATTACCATGTTTGTTAGAAAGATTTAATTCCTACGATTGATCCTAACGATCAATGTAATAAAAGTACATGGTGTTATTTTTTCAAATTTGAGCTGGTTCGATTCTCCGGTTATACAAGCAAATTTCCAAAATTCTTTGAATGCAGTTTTCTTTATATTTAAAAATAAAGGAACGTTTTCTTTGAGTAAAATTTTCTATCTGCAGTATTAATGGTACTTTACCTCCAGGTGGCATTACAACATTCCACCCTGTATGTTTTAAAACAGGTAATTGGATACCATTACTAAACTTTGCATACAGGTAAACTACTGAATAATAAATTAGCCTTCTTAATGAGTTCTGAATAAGAGATTAAGTGATTTGCAATATCGCACAATGGTAACTACGGATTACACTAATTAAATTCTTACAGGTAAGTACATAATAGTTAATTAGACATGTTACGAGTTCTAAGAAATATTTTCGACAACTGTCTACTGTGGTCGTTAACTAATGTTGGACTGAAATATAAAAGGGTTAACATTTTGTATCATAATTTAGTTTATTCTAAGCTTTGTTACCCCTAACATATCACTGTGAAATTTTATAATGGAAAGTTTAAATACCAATTTAGACCTGTTCGTGCTTCTAAAATGTAAGAGTACTTCATTTGATCATGAGGTATTGTTTAGTGAAGTTATATCCCGCCTAGACGTTTGTCTTTCCGTCGAAGATCAAGTGACTCTAAAAGAATTTTGTCGGAGATTTGTACGAGCTGCATCACAAACGTGGCAAAAATCTCACCGAATTCTTGATACTTTTAGAAAACAATATGAAATTTGGCTGCAAGCAACTATCGATTGGCCAAGCAAATGTATGCAAAGTTTAGTAATGGTATCCAATTACCTGTTTTAAAACATATATACTAATAATACTATGTAAGTCAAAAATATTTTTCTTGATATTTTAACATATAACTGGCGAAGATTTAGTATTATATGCATATAACATGCTGTTTCTTTACTTTTACAATAAAACAAATCGTTTAAGGTTAAAAAAAAATAATTAAAAATTAGATGATTTTTAAAAAAAATTCTGCAGCAGGTACCGTTATATGGAGTATGCCAAAAAATCACAAATAATTAGTCCTATAACCATCTCTGAGGATATTACGGTTTTCCTTGCAAGTTCAGAGATATTTAGATTTTTCATGCTAGCTCCATACATTTTTTTCGAAAAAACCTTATAATAAATTCAGTTCTGTGCGGAGTTAGCTCAGACGACATTGTTATGTGTATAATAGCTAATAGAAGCCACATCTGTCAACAAAACGAACATCTAGCAACTTTCATTTCTATGTCTATGGAGGTCGATTTTCAGCCCACAGTGTGGCGTAGCCTTTCTACTGTCCTGATTTGAAATGGTATCTTATGGATGCCACACCCTTCTTGGCAATAATAAGACGTGATTTTAAATACAAGCTATTAACAAAAAAAACTAAACAACAGTTGGCCTGATAACTAAGCCCACTCTAGTAAATGTAAGATAGAGCTCGCATGAGTACGCGAATCATAACCTCTCAAATTAATGTAGGTTAAACTTTCGAGGAGTAAGCCGGTAAGACTATAACCTCTATAACGTTACACTAGTAGGAACAGTTTGAGTTTATCTTATTTAAGTTAGCGCTCTTCAGTTTAATATTTTCTTGCTCTGCATACTCCGTTCATTTTGTCTTAATAAGTATACCGAATATGCTGCCTGCTATTAAGTATGTGAATTTAGAGGAGCTTGTGGAAGAGTTAAAGACGCGTGGATCGATCAATCTTACAGGTTAAGCAATGCTTACCGAGGTCGCCTATCGGATGGGTGACCATCTTAACATAACGAATCCTGGTTGTCATTTAAACAAGTAATAATTATATTTGTATTTTATGCAGATTGACTGCCATCAGACCAAACCAGCAATCCTGTACGGGTCAATAAATACGATACTCTTTTTTTAGACTAGTGGTAAGATTGCCTGGCCTCTTACTACTCGATACTGGCCTCTACTAAATCTGTTAGACTTATAGCCTACGTCAATGTACCTAATTGGGAAAGGCTCAGTGAATAATGATCAACGATAATCGCGCCTCCTTAAACTACGAGTCTAAAAAATCGAAGTTTACAAAATTAACACGTTCTTAGGCAGACGTTTTGGCCCATTTATAGACCACTTCTTAAATAATAAGGTAGTCAATTTTGGCGACATCAAGGAGGTGGTTTTATTAACATTATATATTAATGTATAATAATTTGTCCTCATTCATTTATTTTGACATTTGTTATACAGGGTGGATGCGACAGAGCGACATTTCTTTAAACCACATATTCTGTGCACACTCAATGTTGATTTCCAGTGGTCCAAAATCACATGACGAGAAAAATACGAGAAATACAACGTTAAACAAGTTACATGGCTCGTACAGTGTAAAGACCCCTTACTTACCAAAATAGGCCATGGATGGCAACGTCGCACCGGCATCACTGAGAGCGCCGACGCACTCATATCGAATCGCGTATTCACATTTGAATTTCACATACACAACCACGGAAAGTCACACGTTATTATCACAAACATCACTTTGAATAAAATTCAATTGCATCCCTAAATTCACAGAGTGCCCATCGGCGCGAACTACTTACTTTGGTCATGAGGTCTCTATTTGCGGTCAAACGTTTTAATTTATTCGAACGCCACGAACACACAGAACACTATTATAATACTACATCTCAATTTTTTCTCTTTGCGTCGTGTCACATCACAAATAAAACACTTAAAATAGAAAATAAACAACAGTGGCGCTTGCGCTTTCATTTACGGACAAGGATGGGAGAACAGCCAGTGTTGCCAATTTAGCGTCTTTGTCACCTGCGTTGTGTGGAACTTTTACCTTGCCTACAAAAAAAGTTTTAGCGACTTTTTCTAGGTTTATTCTATTCAGTAATTTATTTATTATTTTATTACATTTACTTAATTATTATAAAAAAGGCCAATTAAAACTTAGCAAAATAAGAAAAGCTCATTGTCGCCGGAGAGGATAAGGTGTTTAGCGACTAAAGATATCGAATCTAACGACATGCAAATTATGGACTTGGCAGCAGTGAGTAAACCTTACTCATTGGTGTGTACAGAACGCTATAATAAGGATAGAAAATAAAGGTAGTAAATGGTAGAGCTTTTGGGAACGACTCGACGGAGAAGAGTTTCACTGTCTCAGGTCGAATGTTATCAATTAATTTTAGTGCTTGGATTACTGTTATCTCGTTGATGGTAAATTTAAACCCTGAAGTTTCAGACACAAAAGCCAGCTCTGAGGTAAAAGGGTACGCAACTATGCATTGACAAAACTGCTGAATAATAATCTTCTTTTAAGTGATGGGACCAACATGATACTAATAGACAAAAAATTCTCTCTGATTTATGTTTAGTTCCAACTGTGGCCACAAGCAATGAGTGACGGCGCTGAGTCTACATGTTAGTAACGTTAGCCGGACGATTGGGGCTGTATGCTGTAGGTAGGTCTCGCCACTGACATTTATGAAAGAATTATTTCACGGCTTTGTCACTATGTTACAAAATAAGAAACAAGATGGCACCTACCTGTGTAGTAATTTGGAAGTTATAATCTTATCATCAACCAGATAACGGGATTACTACTATTTGATGGCCCTTTATGTGAAACGGAAAAGCTTTTTTTCATGTTCGTTCACAATGGCTCTACTACTTAATACTTTCTATCTTTATTACAGCATTCTGTGGTATTTACAAAAAGTTTTTTTTTGCAGAGCTTAATTTTCATGCCATCTTAAATCGATGTAACTTTGCGGTTCGAATGTACGCTTTGTTTGTAAAAATTCTATGAAAATCAATCCTACCAACCTACCAACAGCCTAAACTGGTAACACTCAAGTACGTAACTTCCGGGCAGTTTAAATAACTTTATTTAAAGTATTGAGTTAGTTACTTACTTGACTAATTATTACTAGAGAAGTAAATAAAAGAGATCATCTCTCTTTAATGTCTCCAATTCAATATGAGTAAAAGAGACGCAAATAGTTTACGCAAATTCAAATGCATTCAAACCGCGTCACCAACGAAAGATAATTAAATTTGTTTAGTGCAAAATCGGCAATCTTACGGGAAATAGATTGCGCATTCTCGGAAATATTTTAACCTCAAAGACGCCGGCGCGGCGCCATGTTTTTGTATAAAATTTTGTGATGTGAACGGACTCAAACTTAATTTGTAATTAGTGCTAAGTTTATTATTGTGACAGGACACAGATTTTTATTGGATATTTGTTTTGTGAGTTTTTTGAAAATGGTCCATTCGGGCCCGTCGGGTGGCCACCACGATCCCCGGACTTAACTCCTCTGGACTTTTTTTTGTGGGGATTTGTGAAAAACGAAGTGAAGAATTCTTTAATTGTGTTAATGTCTGTAGCGAATACAGACGTGAACACAATAGAAGAATTGCGAATACGTGTTATTTCGGCCTTTGATAAAGTAAAAAGATTAGCCGCGAATAGTGATCTTATGTCTGCACGTGTGGTGTAGTGGTTTAAGCGGTCGCCTCGCCGCTCTCCACTGCGCTGGTGTTGTGGGTTCAATCCCCACATGGGACAAATCTTTGAGTGATTCGCAAAGATTTGTTCTGAGACTGGGTGTGCTTGAGTGAGTGAATGTGTGTATTTGGGCCTTGTCATTGGATAGTGTAATTGCTTCTGGCGTTCTGTCTAATGTAAAAAATTCAAATTATTTATTTATTTATTTATTTATGACGAAATTAAAAAACAATATTGTGCGTCGCTACAATTTATTATTATTAATTGAAATTATACATCGTGAATTGATTGAAGTGATTTTGTGCTAAATTATGTGATTTGTGATTTTTGAATACGGCCTGTAATTGGGAGCAATCACATGATTTTGACATAAGCTGTGAGCTGTGTGCGACGTTGCCGTTCCGCTTTGCCGGTGAGTAAAGATGTGTTTACATAAAATAATCCATTTAGTTTGTTCGAAAAAATTTTTTTCGTAATTTTTGTGTCAGCAAATTTTGGACCACTGGAAATTAATACTGGGTATGTACAGATTATCTGGTTTAAAGAAATGTCGCTATGTCGCATCCACCCTGTATGGTTAAATATAAATTATAAAAGTAAAGTATATTTAAAAATATAAAACGATATAATTCATCTGCACTTGTAAATCATCTGTTGTAATCATAATAGGCACCCACAGGTCAGGCTGCCCTAGTGTGGGACTAAGGGATAAATGCCTATTTTTCCACATGCCACAGAGTTCAGACGTAAGTAGTGTTTATTTTCATCAGTTAAAAATAAAATTACCTCTCACATTTTCCGAAAAAAGTGAATACTGAGATCATTCTCTTTTTTGAGGGTGTTGTACACGTCTGTAATACACTTCTGGGTAATATAGGCATGATGTTATGTTATGTTAAGTATGTATGTACATTTTTTTCATGTTACATCAATAAAGTCTTTATCAATTTTTTCGCTTGTGGCATGTAATGCAGTACCTGTTGGAGGAGACACTGGCACCCGCAACACGGTTAATACTATCGCGGTGGCCAGCGCTTGTATATTTTTGTAAAATACCTTCTTTCTTTGGTAGAGCTCTTGTGAATGAGCTCGAGGGCGGCAGCACCACCGTCTCACCTTTAACCTGCCGCCAAACAGTAGTGCTTCCATTACTGTGTTCCGGTTTGGTGGTGAGATCAGGCCCTGAAATTACTGGCACATGAGGCATAACACCTTAGTCCTCAGCTGCAGCGACGCATCTATAATCTGCTTTTGTGGATTGTTGATGTCCATGGGCTGTACTCCACTTACCATCAGGTGGACTACACGTTCGTTCGCTGTAGGCGTAGTATGAAAAAATAAATAAATAAAGATTTATTATTATTATTATCAAGAATAACAAATAAAATAAATCAAAAGACACTCCAAGTATACTAATATCAGTATCATATTCCCCTGTCCGTATTAATTTTTGTCTAGTAACGGAT
The DNA here is from genome assembly GCA_905147285.1 of Hypena proboscidalis. Lineage (NCBI taxonomy): Eukaryota > Metazoa > Arthropoda > Insecta > Lepidoptera > Erebidae > Hypena > Hypena proboscidalis. Next base: position 10,773,631 of record LR990132.1, read on the forward strand.
GTCTTCTACTTATCCTCTAATTCCTTGCCTTATGTTATTCCTTAGTTTGGAAACAAATCCACTTATAGTTTTTCTTGTGTTCACCTTAATGGAATATTTTTACGGCAGGCTGTCGTATTACAGAAGTTTTTAGAGTGTGATTCATTTTACTGATATTTTTCAAGAAAACAGTATTTAAGAAAAGTCGTTGAAATATTTTAATAAGGAAAGGTTAACTGCTTTATTAATAAAAGGCAAATTGAAAAAATATGCCTATTAAAGTAACTTTACTAACGGAAAATTATATTCTTCGAGTGAATTATTTTTGTAGCGGCATTTGCTTTGCAAAGAAACAAAGCTAAAGGCCGCTTCAGGCCAATCGGTGCAATTTAGACGAATAATTATAAGAATATCCAAAACTGCTGAAACTGTCTTAATCATATAATAAGTAATGGAATATACTAGCAGCCCCGTATCCAATACATGTCCCACTGCTGGGCTCGGGCCTCTTCTCATGATGATAAGGGTTAAGCCGTAATTCACCACGCTTGCTATTGCTCATTGGTAGACTTCACACACCCTTGAGCACTTTTAAGGAATTCTCAGGCATGCAGGTTTCTTCACGATGTTTTCTTCACCGTTAGCGAGCGATAATTTATATGACAAATACATACATACCTTCGAAGACACGAATCTTAACGATTTATTGACTGAAATGTGTGAGGTGTTCGAACCCGAGACCTCTAACTTAGCAGTCCTACGGTCTCCCACCCGGCTATCGCTGCTTGGAAATGGAATATTAAGATAATGAAATACTCGTCAATTTCATTCCCGCTGATAGATCGCTCGTATTTTATCGTATAAATGTATGGTAATTTCGTTAGTGCCAATATTTTCGGCATTTTTCGAAGGGAGTATGTTACAAGTATTGTTTTCTAGATTATTGTTTTATCAATCCATTAGTCTTATACGTTCCAACTCCTGAAATATTCAATAATAAAGTGGTAAATATTTATGTGCAAGTATGGTAAATAATAGTAACACAGGGTAGAAAAATATACGCCGGCTTATTTTTTGCTGTCATCAGTGTAACAGACGTTGAAAATTGACAAAACTCGATGGAATTATTCACTAGCCATATAACATAAACTTAACAGTAAGTTAATGTATTAAGATAAACCGATGAAGATTGTGTAATAAATCTAAGTTATATAACAAACAAGAGATTGCACACAACAGTAAATCATAGCCTTGATTTAATACAATAGAACGATCAAAATCAAATAAATATATTATTTAATACTAATTCTTAAAAAAAATATACAGCAGCAATAGCAGAATGGGAGACTGTAGGTCAGCGAAGTCAAAGATCAATAGATCAAGAGGTCAAAAGTCACTTGCTAACGGTGAAGGAAAACATCGTGAGGAAACCTGCACGCCTGAGAGTGCCTAAAAACTCGAAGGAGTGTGAAGTCCTCCAATCCGCACTTGGCCAGCGTGGTGGACTATGGCCTAACCCTTCTTATCATGAGGAGAGGCTCGAACCCAGCAGTGGGACATGTATTAAATATTATTATTTATTACTTAAGAATTTAAGTATTTTTAATAAACAATGCAATAAATAATTCAAATTTAATTTAGATTTAGAATCGATTAAATTATTTCGAATTAAGTATTTACTACAATTTACTTCCACCGTTCTAAATGTTTTTGATCGACGATATAATTTGCCCACGAGATTTTTTTCTTGTACTCGAAACTAGTTTTTTTTCTTATTATTTAGTTACGCTAAATACGAATCCGACATAATTGTAGATATTTTTCAAAAATTAGACAACGGGTCTACATGGCGTAATTATTATAAAGGTAAATAAATACCTATGCTCGACGTTTCCTAATGACTTAAATTGCATCATTCGTGGTCACGAGCTGACTGGGCTCGTTGTATAATTTTATTTTTTTTTCTCAACTCGCAAAAGTTTAATAACATATATAATTGTAGATAGTACGAGGAAATCTTTGTAATAAATCTTAGTTATAAGAACAAACAAAAGATACCGGTCATAACAGTAAATCAAAGCCTTTGATTTCATAACACAGTACAAATACGATGTACTGGGTGGCGCAAAAGTAAAGACCCTATTTGGTTCAGCTATAACATTTTTTCTAAATTAGAAAACTAGATTTAGATTTTTTTAAATGTATATTTGTGCCATTAAATTTCGTACCATTAGGATTTAAAGATGATGTCTTTTAAATGGTGACCTCCAGAGTTGATACACATTTGAGCCCTATTTATGACATTTTGCATAACTTGCCGTAACACTTCCTGCGATATGTTCGTTATTTCTTGACGAATGTTTTCTTTTAGAGCTGCGAGAGTCTGTGGCTTGTTCACATACACCCGAGATTTCAAAAAACCCCAAAGAAAGAAGTCTGGACTGGTCAGATCGGGTGATCTTGCAGGCCAAGGCAAATCGCCAAAACGAGAGATAACTCGGTCTGGAAAAGCGTCCCTCACTAAGTCCATAGTGTCGCGCGCTGTGTGTGCCGTAGCGCCGTCTTGTTGAAACCAGATGTGCTCCAGCCCCAATTCGTCCAAACTGGGTATCAAAAACTCACGTAACATGGTTCTGTAGCGTTCTCCAGTGACAGTTATCGCATTGCCTCCAGCGTCTTCGAAAAAATAGGGTCCGATCACTCTGTCAACACAGATGCCACACCATACAGTAACTTTTAGTGGGTGTAGAGGTGTTTCTTGAATAATGCGCGGATTATCAGTGCCCCAGAACCGAGTATTCTGCTTATTGACATGCCCTGAGAGATGGAAATGCGCTTCGTCACTCATAACCAATTTTGAAGGAAAATCATCCTCTTCAAGGTTGAGGTTTATGACGCGCTGGCAGTAATCTAGACGAGCTCGGTGGTCAGCAGGCAGCAGCTGATGAGTCATTTGAGTTTTATACGGGAACATCTTTTAGTCTTTCACCAAAATACGCTGCAGGGTCCGTCTGGAAATGCCCAATTGCGTGGCACGTCGCCTCGTTGATGTTTCTGGACACTCTTCCACATCTTCGCGCACAGCATCGATATTTTCAGCTGAACGGCCTGTTCTTGGTCTCCCAGACTTAGGTCTATCCAATGTTGAGCCAGTTGCTTCAAGGCGTGTGGCAAAGCGTCGAATTGTGCGACCAATCGGTGCCGGACGGTGGGGAAATCGTCGACGAAATTCACGTTGTGTTCTTATCACTGATGAATTATTCCGTAAGAACATTGACACAATTATTCCACGTTCTTGGGGAGTAAAACGGTCCATGTTTATTTTCAGTGTATTTTACATTTGTTCACTACACAATTTTCAACAACAGAATGACAGAAAATGTCATATAAAAAAAAAAAAAGTATTTTCTTTAGTGCCACTACTTTTGCGCCACCCAGTATAACATATCAGCAATCGGAACTCACTCGGAAATCAAGCTTAATTTCCTGTGTTTTTGGTTAGGATGGCATCAGAACTGTTTCCTTAACGATATTGGTTCATAACAAACAGAGCAATATTGTAACTGCCCGATTGTGTGTAATACAAAGGAATTGATATGTATTGGGAATGTTTGAGACTTCTGTCAGGATGTATTGACGAGTTTTCTTTGTGCTGAATATTTACAAAATGTTTTGTTATTTATTATATTGTCTTGGATAATTTGTACGATACTGATATAAGTATCAGTTGACTAAGGTCAACTGTTGGCGTGGAAAATTCTGTATTGTTTACCAGATAAATATCGACTTTTGGGTCAAACTAACGCTGACCAAGACCAGTCTATGGATGCTTATTTATTTATTTATTTTATTTTACACTTGACTTTACTTTTGACTTAAAATAAAATAAATAAATAGCAGTGAGCAGTTGACTGCTCACTGTGCTTACAGTTTCCTTAATGCAAATACATAGGTTATAGGTAAATTTAAAGCAGATGCTAGTTGTGGATTAATTAGATATATTTACCGTGAATATGGTTAATTCCTCATAATATTCTATATATTAATATTATAACTACTTATAACTTTTCGATTGTATCCAATACAAATGAATTGATACGTATTGGCTATGTTTGAGACTGCTGACAGGATGTTTTCATGAGTTTTCTTTGTGGTGATCTTTGTGATGGATGTAGAGGTCTGTTTTTTTATGTGAGGCCTTTGATAGTACGAGATACTAGATAAAAACTAGTTGAAATTGGTAAGACTAGTAGTTATTTCCATACCCTTTGCTAGTATACTGACAAAAAAATTGGCGATTAAAGTATATAGCTTGAAACGGCAAAACTAATTTCAATGTCACAGATACAATCTAATCATAAACTCATAAACTCATAAACTTTTTTATTGGTAATTAATAATACACGTCATTACAGTGAGTAGCATTAGAAAAATTTTAAGAAGCAAGCATTAAAAAACAATTAAATTACAAAACAATAATATTATGATAGAAATAAAATATAAAATATCAAAAAGTGTATACAGTCATTGTTATTAAAATGTGTCAAAATTATTATTAGTTCTTAAAGAACTCTTGGACAGAATAAAGCGCTTGTTCGGCGAGCCATCGCTTCAGTCGACTTTTAAAGCCGGCATCCGTTGAGGCTAGTCTTATAGAGGATGGTAACTTATTATACACTGCCGGACCCATGACATACGTAGTTTTGGATGTTTTTGCTAACGTGTGGGACACGGCAGAAAGCTTGTCCCGATTACGGGTTTGGTACGTATGCACACTTCCCATCTTTGTGTACTCATCTGCGTTCTGCCTAACGAATACTGCGACCTGATATATTACTATAGCCGGAAGAGTAAGCAAACCGAGTTCTTTAAAATAAGGTCGAGCAGACGTGTCTTGCTGTACACCGACAAGTGCTCGCACAGCACGCTTTTGCATTCGGAAGGCGCGCTCCCAGTCGGCAGAGCGTCCCCACAACTCCGCGCCGTATTGCAACAACGAATGCACTGTCGCATAATAACATGCGCGCACTTCGCTTGCCTTACATACACGAGCAATTCTGGCCAGAGCAAAACAAGCACTCCCCAGTTTGCTACATGTTTTATCAACATGAGCTTCCCACTTAAGGCCCCTATCGATCTCGAAACCGAGGAACGTTGTATTCTCGACCTGACAAATACCCACTCCCCCCACAACTACAGTCATCGGCTTTAGTGGCCGTCCTGACAAGTCAAAGTGGATGAAATGAGTCTTTGTCAGATTGAGTACAAGCCCATTTTTTTGGAACCAATTAACGAGTTCATTAGCTGCCACATTGAGTTTAAGCTCTAGGGCGTCTACTGAAGTAGCAGATACCACTGCCGCGACGTCATCAGCGTACATGAGGATCAGCGCACTATTCATCGCGCTAGGCAGATCATTGAGCAACAGCGAAAACAAAATATTGGACACAGATGACCCTTGCGCTACCCCAACTTGTGACGTCAAAGGGTCAGACTTTATTGTGCCTCCACAGCCCACTACTATTTGACTCCTGTTCAGAAGAATAATCAGTTCTAAGTCACGAAACAAATGTCTAAAATTTGACTACGCTTTTCAGAAAGGATATTTACAAGCATTTACAAATAAACAATTCACAGATATTGTTGGCAACATTTCGTGAAACTAAATGCAATTGAATTTGAGTAAATGGCGTTCAAAAGAGATATTGCGAATAATTTAATGGACTTCTCTTTAAACTGTTACTTTTACTTCAAAGTATTTTTTTTAAGCTTTGATTTTACTAGACACGATAATAATCCTAAAAATCCTAAAGTATTGATACAAAAGAATTGATACGTATTGGGAAAGGCTGCTGACCGGAAGTACGATGTGTCTTTGTAGTGAACGAACTTTGGGATGGGTATTTATATTTATATTTTTAATAATTATATTATATATATTATAATCAACGCTCTTAAAATAGACACCCAAGCGCCGTGTTTTCATATTAACGTAATATGGGTTTAACTTTAATATTATTAGGGTTTTATCTATTTTTATAGACAAATCATATCTAAAACACTAAAGTCACTTACCCCACTTGGTAGGACGGCAGACGCCCAGTAGTCCACAGTTCCACCAAGCCCACACTTGCCCCACCACTGTGCCCTCAGCTAATCAGAGGGACAGCGGTGGGAGTAATTCAGCAAATATTATTACATATTAAGCCTTCCCGAGTGACGTACACAAGGATTCCGTACGTCCGGCGCACCCTGGGCAATTCGCGAGTTCTCCAAAGCGAATTGGCTATTCCTTTCACCACGATGGCAAGTCAAAATAAAATTTGACTCAGCCATCGACACGATTAAGAAGATTACATATTTTAATTATAGACGTAGATTACGATATTGATACTTGCTTAAATTGAAATGCTTTGTTATTATCAGACTTAATAAATACAAATCATTTAATAAATACCCATCCCAAAGTTCGTTCACTACAAAGAAACATCGTACTTCCTGTCAGCAGCCTTTCCCAATACGTATCAATTCTTTTGTATTACATACAATTGTATAGCTAGAACACTGCTCTGTTTTTTATGAATTTATATCGTTTAGGAAATAAAACTGATGCCATCCTGACCAAATCATTACTAGAATGTTGGTTAGATTAAACTAACTATTTATAACCATTTCATGTGATGGTGAAAGCACTGATTCACCCCAAAAAATAGTATTTGATACTGTTATAAAAGCAATGACATACAAACTTTTTCATCGCAACAAAATAGCTTGACGCATATCAATATTGAAGAAATAAGACAGCGTAACAAACCGTTTGAACAAGATAAATTCACAAAGTTGAGCACAAAGAAAACTCGTGTATACATCCTGTCAGTAGTCTGAATCAATTACTTTGTATTACATACAATTGGACAGTTACAATATTGCTCTGTTTTCTAACAATATATATCACCGAGGAAATAATACTGATGCCATCCTTACCAAAGCATTAAGTAGAATTTTGGATAGATCAAACAAACTATCCATAACCTGTGATCTTGGGTGCACTGCTTAGCCCAAGAATCGACTAAGTGCGTGTCAGGCAACGCGCAATAGAGTTACAAATTTTGTCGTTATAGCATATTTGGACTTAAAAAAGATTTACTATCTGCATAACAAGTTACATCTTTAGACAAGTCATTACTTTCAAATATATTTTTAATATTGTTTGTATTCTGTACGAACTACTCCAAATAACTGCGTTTTACAATTTGGCCCTATATTATTCTTGGGCTAAAAAAGTTAATTAAGTTGCTATAGTTTTCCTTTAAAGTTCATTGCATATACTACCTACACGATTTTTTCAGATTTTTCGAATCAGCTGCAGTGGTTTAGTTTTTAGAGGAGGCGGAAAAGACGCCTCACTCGAATGAAAGTTAGCTCTTTCAGTATTGTCTCTTAAATGAATCTCGTAAAATAAGTAATAATTATCTCTTAAAAGTTGGTACCTATCTAAGAACACCCCACACTATGGGGAAGGCGACAGAAGAAATAATTATCCCACGTTACATGTAAGGGAGGGATCCCACGTTACTAAAAAAATAATAGTTTAAAAAAACTAAAAAACACGCTTTTAAAGTACTTCTAACTAAAAAGTGAAAAATAATTCCTAATATAAGCTGAAAAAAGCGTGGGTTGCTCGATAGACGAAAAATATGGCACAGAGCGCCCCACGCTTTTTTCAGCTTATATTAGGAATTATTTTTCACTTTTTAGTTAGAAGTACTTTAAAAGCGTGTTTTTTAGTTTTTTTAAACTATTATTTATTTTCTACTTTTAAGTTTGGTTTATTTATAAATGCGTTTTTTTTTATTTTATTTTTTTATATATTTTTAATTTTTTTTATCGAATTATTGCATTGTCATCGATCTTTGACAGGTGTGCAAAATTTGAATGAAATCTGTCCGTTTAAAGTGGGTCAAAATCGAGTCCAAAGGAGTCGGTTACATACAAACAAACAAACAAACAAACATACAGGTGAAGCTAATATAAGCGTGTTAAAAAAAAACAAAAAAAAAACAAACATTAAAAAAATATTTTTCAAGATTTATTGAAAGACGAAAGAAAGAAAAATCATTTATTCTGGCAAATAAAATACATAATAAAAGGTCTAAAACTAAATAACTTAAAAATCATTCTTAATGCCAGGAATGGTACGCATCTCAGCACAAAACTGCAGCGCCAAAAAGCACCGCAGCGCTGATAATTTTGATGCGCCCAGAGAATGAGTAGCAAGCAGTGTGACAACAGAAAAAAAATAAAATTAAATAAATAAATAAATAATATCTAATAATTATTGTATCGCTTTCTTGACATAGTGAACATGTAATCCATGCAAATTTTCAGCTTTCTAGGATTAACGGTTTCGACGCTATGCCTCGTACAGACGAACAGTCGGACATGGCGAAACTATTAGTGTTACTTGTAGGTACTCTTAGGAACCCTAAAAATAGTGTTTGATTCTTTTTCTAAACAATGACATATATTTTTTTTCACCACAACAAAATAGCTCGACACATATTAAAGAATTTAGACAGCGTAACAAACAGTTTGAACAACATTCATTCTCAAAGTTTAGAACAAAGAAATCTCTTGAATACATCGTGTCAGTAGTCTGTATCAATTTCTTTGTGTTTCATACAATCGGAGAGTTACAATATTGCTCTGTTTAATATCAATCAATATCGTTATAGCCTAAGAACCAGTGGCCGCCTGACTTACATCATTTCATAAAAGCTTAAAGCTGCCTTGTTCGTGGTGACTTTCGGAGATATAAAAAATTTTAATAAATCGCTATTTTTGGATATTTTGACCTTGATAATGGTAAAAATTATCTCACACCATTGGCAGACACTTAACTTGGACCTTAAAGTTTGAAATTTTAGGGGTGTTGGTCTGTCGTCCGGGCGCTGGCTCCTAGGTTATTAAGGAAACAGTTCTGATGCCATCCTAACCAAAAACACAGGAAATTAAGCTTGATTTTCGAGTGAGTTCCGATTGTTTATATGTTATACGACGTATCTCTGCTGTTGTATGAAATCAAAGGCTTTGATTTACTGTTATGAACGGTATCTATTGTTTGTTCTTATAACTCAGATTTATTGCAAGGATTTACTCGTTTTATCTACAATTATGTTATAAATAAATATAAATATAAATATTCCACAACTCACACACAACGCCATCTAGTCCCAAACTAAGCAGAGCTTGTACTATGGGTACTAGAATAACTGATACTAATATATAATTTTCTTTTTCTTTTGTAAATACATACAGACTAAGACAAACCCCCATGTTCATGTACACAAAGATTTGTCTTAAGTGATGGTGGAGTCATAGTTAACGTTACCATCAATCTGCCGAACCTTTACCCAACGACATTGGGGTCGCCTGCTAGTCTAACAGATTAAGCTGAATATCGGGGTAAATGAAAGGAGCCTCCCCGAGTGACGTAAAAAGTGAACCAGTTTTCCCCAACGTCCGGCGCACCCTGGACACCTAGATTTCGCTAACGCAGGGTCTAGGTGACCAATCCTTTCACCACAATGGTACAAAATAGTCCTCCCAGGACAATAAATCTTTGACCATTGAAACGAATAGAAGTAGTAGCTGAATATCAGTATTTTAAGTGGAGCGACCGCCATCAGACCTCCAAAACCCAGTACGACTGTCAGAGATTAACGTGCTCTCCGAGTCAAGGAGGAAAACTCGTTATCAAAAAATTGTCAGCCATCCACGGCCGACCGCGGTTAGCATTGCTAAACCTACAAAATCATTCAGTCCGCGTGGCTTCGACTTAGCAACGGGCCACGAGTTAAAGTTACCATAAAAGGAGTAAATAATACGACAAAATTTTCTTTTTTTTTTTTTATACTACGACCACAGCGAACGAACGTGTAGTCCACTTGATTGTAAGTGGAGTACAGCGCATGGACATCAACAATCCACAAAAGCAGATTATAGATGCGTCGCTGCAGCTAAGGACTAAGGTGTTATATGCCTCATGTGCCAGTAATTTCAGGGCCTGATCTCACCACCAAACCGGTACACAGTAATGGAAGCACTACTATTTGGCGGCAGGTTAAAGGTGAGAAGGTGGTGCTGCCGCCCTCGAGCTCATTCACAAGAGCTCTACAACCAGTAAATATGGTAATTTAGCCATAATTGTTGAAACTTGAAGCCAATTGCGAGTAGGTGGAAAAACCTCGTCGGCAAATGATACTGTGATTACCTGTCAGAAGCTTCTAGAACGGCGAAAGTATTTTTAGTAGATACTTACGATACAATCTAATCTTGTATAAATCTTAGTGAAACTTGAGTTATTATTTGCATGACCTATAGAAATACTTAGATGCCTGACTATTTATAAATAATTATAAAGCTTTGAAACTCGTGAAACTACTACATTAATTTGAATTTGTGTGAATGGCATTCACAAAGTTTAATACTAAGAACAGTAGAAAATATTTTATATAAATATTTAAACGTAATAAAATAATTTTGAGATCAATTTTGTAAAGCGATTTAAAAAAAGTAAAAAAGATTCCGATTTATCATTACGTATGAAAATTCCTGTACATAGTTCCAAATAAGTAGGTATTTTATCGTTTTGATCAATATGTATAAATGTTCAGTATGATGCATCAATAAGTCATTTTAAATTTCATAAAAATGTTAATTCATTGTTTACAGCGATCCAAATAAAATCGTAAATATAGCGGACACGACGGCATATATCTACCTACCGTCGAAGCATCGCATTAAACTCATTAAATTAATTTGCAAGTATGCATTGCTAAGTGATTGCCTGCAATAAACCAGTACCTCCAATATTAATACAGAAAATAATAAGGTTTTTTCATATTAATTGACGACCGGATGGCGGAGTGTGTGCAGCACCTGCCGCAAAACCGAGGTCGTGGGTTTGATTCCCGCTTAAGACAAATCTTTGAGTGTATGAACATGAAGGTTTGTCATGGTCTGGGTGTTTCTATGTATAATAAGTATTAATTTACTTTGTATAAATAAATAAATAAATATCTCACAACTTACACACAACGTCATCTAGTCCCAAACTAAGCAGAGCTTGTACTATGGGTACTAGAATAACTGATACTAATACATAATATATACTTTTCTTTTGTAAATACATACTTATTATACATATAAACACCCAGACCAAGACAAACCTTCACGTCATGCACACAAAGATTTGTCTTAAGCGGGAATCGAACCCGCGACCTCGGCGTCGCAGGCAGGTACACTACCACTCCGCCATCCGGTCGTCAATAGTGTATTGTAGTGTGATATTTATTTATTTTTATATTGAAGCAACCAAAGAGCTTAAGAACTTAGAATCCCATTACTAAACTTTATTTATGCCTCCTAAAGTTGGACCAGCTATTTGGACAAAATATTCAATAAAAAGATATTTCATCGATAGATAGAATCTTCTCCGAAAAGCCAATTTATACAAAAGATATAACCGACATCCATTGTATCTACCGAGACACTACAATATTGATTTAACAAGAATAAAAAAGTAATTTTACGATGTGCTTCGTCTAGACGGAGTACGGACATAAAATATCTAAATGTAATAAGGTAACTGGCATACTTTTATAGAAAGTTGTTAGATTTCAGATATCAATAGCTTTTTATGGGCCTTCGTATTAGTGATCCTGTGAGTAAACAGGAAAGGGAATTGTATATTTCATGACTTTTATGTTATAACTATAATGCTTGTGATTATGATTGTATGTCAATATACCTCGATAAACATACATAAAGTATTATGTGCGTAATAAAGATTGGGCGGTTTCAATCTACTTGAAAGGCTACAACTGCCGTATGAAGCTATACATAATACTTAACGTATATCATGATATAGCAACAATGCATAATTCATGGACTATTTGAGAGAGATAAACTACGAAAACAATATCTCGGAACTGTACCGCGCCATAATAAATTCATATTGTCGAAGGGTTACCCTGTTATTGTGAAAGAATGTTTGTTTAACGTAAATTGAGTAAGAATCATAATAATGTGTGTAGTAAATGAGGCATATCATGAATAATATGGTCGTTATGTGGCGTGATTCATCTGAAAGCCATATTAAGGTATGGGGAGTTTGCGCACTATTTTGACTAAAAGCTGGTCAGACGATTTATAATCCCCATCCCAACATCTTGGGTTTTAATCCTCGAATCCCTTGTTTTCTTATTCTGGCAAACCAATCTTTTTTATAATATTTTGGCAGAATATAATGTTCAGTCTTATACATTACGCGTCACGTCTTGTTTGACATGAAATATAAATATGGCGCTGGCGTGTACGGAGATGTGGCATCAGAATTATTATACCAACTGCGGTTGCTAAGTCTGCTGGGTTGAATTTTTTATACCATAGATGTGCGTCCTCCACTTCACACTCGCGCCCTTCTGATAGGTGTAACTGTTTGGGGAGCAGAATAGTATTGTAACTAAGATTTCCTAGACATTCCAGTCAATCTTAGATGTGCTATAAAGTATCGACAATAATTAATATCAATTGATATAGACGACCGGATGGCGGAGTGGGTAGTGTACTTGCCTGCAACGCCGAGGTCGTGGGTTTGATTCCCACTTAAAACAAATCTTTGTGAGCATGAACATGGGGGTTTGTCTTAGTCTGGGTGTTTATATGTATAATAAGTATGTATTTACAAAAGAAAAGTATATATGTATTAGTATCAGTTATTCTAGTACCTATAGTACAATCTCTGCTTAGTTTGGGACTAGATGGCGTTGTGTGTGAGTTGTGAAATATTTATTTATTTATTATAATTAATATCCATTGATAGAAAAAGCTATGGTGCTGTATAGATCGAAGTAAAGATGGATGGATTGCGTGATAGAAGATATGAATTAGAAGGTTGTCAGTGCTAGTGAGAGGGCTGACATAGAAGAATGGAGGAAATAGACGTTTAGCACCGGCCCCCAATAAATTGGGAAAAGGGCAGAAAGAAGAAAAAGTAAAGTGCTGTTTAGGCATAAGTCAGGCTCCATAATACGCAGCAGTCGAAAAGTGCACGGTTGTTTGCAAAACTACTGTACATAACATCATGCTCATATTACCCAGATGGATGTGGCAGAGATGTATAACATCCACATTTTACAATATACCATTCCAACTCCGTGTTCTTCTTCGTCGTGTCGATGGGTGATTCAAATTTTATTTTGACTTGCCATCGTGGTGAAAGGATTAGCAAATTCGCTTTGGAGAGCTCGCGCATTGCCCAGGGTGCGCCGGACGTAGGGAATCGTTGTGTACGTCACTCGTGGAGGCTCCTTTCATGCACCCACATGAAGAAGAAGAAGACTCCCTGTTGCATTTGAGAATCTTTGGACGGAAACGTCCCAAAAAACCCCTTAACCCGACCCGGGCATCGAAGCCGACCTCATGTTCAGAGGTCGCATTCGCTCGCTACTAGACCAACGTGGCAGTTAAATAATACTGCTTTATGGATAACTTTTTCCATTAGCTTCCTCTTTTTGTCACATATCAAATCTCATTCCTCACAGATACCGCGGCCGGCCATACATTTTACGCTTCCCACGCAATTTGCGCTTGCAGCGAAGTCACACTGGTCATTAGCCTGGCATTTGTTAGATAATAAATGATGAATGGACCTTGTTTTAAAAGACTTGGTTCCCAATTTTTATCAAAACTTTGGCAGTTATGTGTTACAGGTACTTTTTTTTTCTATTTGAAAAATAAAACAATTAATGATGGTATTTTAGGCAATTTAATACTATTAAAAATATTATAGCGTCAGTAGCCCAGACTAAAATGCCATATCGGTATGACTACAAATCTAATGTCCTGTCCCTTTCACCCGTCCGTTGCGCGTTGTGGAGAATTCCTAAGATATTTATCGCATAACTTTGTTATTAGCCCTTATCAGATGCCAGTACGCAACTGCCAGGAGTATATTAGGTCAATTTGTATTGCTATTATGATGTGTGTCCTGATATTTCTTACATAACTAGCTTTTGGCATTAACTGCACAGATAAAGTTGTCAATAAAAAATAAAAGTCTATCCAAATCTTACACTAATTATTTGCATTACAGTCCTCACCAAAATCCTACATTTGTATTTTCATACCAAAATAAGCAGGAGTATTTAAATATCACATTTATTTATGCATACCTTATCGAATGTTCAAAAGTTATTTCTGCTAGAGTTACCGCGATATCGTCAGAAATAAGGAACGTAAGCGTTCATTTATTGAGCTGTTCGATTTCCTGATAGTTTAAGTGAGCTCGCAAACAGAAGACAATAGAAGTAGCGTAGTCTACAATGCAACTTACTGTAGACGAACATTTCAAAGTTCCACCAAGTTACTTTAGACAAAGTTGCACAGAAATCCTATTTCTGGAAATAGGATCGTCAGAAACTTAATTAGCTCACTATCGGTTCCTTAATTTAAAACAAGTCTCTAGACGTCGAACATTAATTTGAATAGAGGATTAACTAAACAGCTATTTTGCTTTGTTGTACTGTTTAGTAAAACGGTTTATTTTAAAAGCGTTTTATAGAGTGACTACATTTCACCCGCGGCTTCGAATGCGTGATACGTCGGTAAAAAGTAGCCTTTAATATGTTTATCCAGACTACTAACCACATTTATGTATATACAAAATTTCATAATCTCTCCAGTAATTTTTGAAAATTGTATTGTAGATAAAAAGTGGTATTAAAATAGCTACTTTTTCTTTCAAAATATAAATATAATGAGTTTGGCATATAAATTAAATGCATACCCTTAAGAAGGATTTAGGTTTTCGAATCTTAAGCACGTTTTGAGCTCGTTTTAATTCACGCGCAATATTTTAGTTTCGAATTTTTTTTTCTTTTTTTGTGCGATGCAAATAAGAAGGTGCAGTAAGGTATGCCAGTAGCGCTTTGAAAATGGGTTGTTCAGAAACAAAATCATTAGTTTTCTTCTTTTCGTGTCAATGGCTTTTGTTTGTTTTAAATGGCCTTCGCCTAGTAGGCGGCTGCCTACGACTGCATGAGTCGAGATGGCTATCTCGACTCATTTTTCATTAGCCTGCATAAGATTTTGTAGTGTGCTTGTAGAAGAAAGCAGCGGGCATATGAGTAGGTGTGTCATATTTTGTGTCACATAACCACATTTATAGATTGTGTGTTAATTTGTGAAACCCCACTTGGGTTGAGGGACTACCAAGTTGTCCGTGGTTACTCAAAGGTTGGTTGTAGGCTTTTAATCGACCCAAGAAAATTGGGTAGCACCTCTTTCTTACGTGAGGTGAAGTTCTAAAGTGAAGTGATAATAAAAATTTTAAAAACTTGAACGTTATTATTTTTGTCGCTTTTTGATGTGGTTATTAGAGCAGTTGTGTCAACATGTCGGTACCTATTAATAGAGTTATAATGTGTCCACACCAATTAACCGCAATGAGTTAAGCTAACGATTAAAATAAACAATACAAAACCGTGTTTGTATTATGGTTATTACGTAAACAAGGCAATAGACTGTTAAATTAGTTTATGTATTTAAAAAAGGTGCTCAGATGGTAAAATAATAATTCATTATAAATTTAAATAACTTATTTACTTAAACAATTCATTATAACTTACTTTAAATAAAGAGGAAAGATTTGTATTTTTGTATGAAACAAATTTATTCTGAAAAAACTACATCGATTTTAATCATTTGTTACCAAACAAGAGCTGAAATAGGGTTCCGTGGTCAGCCGTAACAATATAATTATGGACTCAAAACTGGTTAAATTATCAACATTGAACATTAACAACTTCATACGAGTCATTATTTTCAAAGGTTTTTGTATTTTCTGCAAAATATTCTAAGTAACTGCATTTACCCTCCGGATCCTAAAAAAAAATCTTTGTATAATGTAATAAGCTTTTAAGGAAAATTGTAGTGGCTACGTCAACTTAATTAGTTCAGGAGTAATAGGGATCTAAACTGTAAAATGTTGTTTGGGGTATAGATGATAATCCAGGAAAATTTGGTGAATTAAAACTGCGTAGATTTGGATAAATGAATTTGTAATGCTGTTTCTTACAATGATGGCAATAGAATGAATCTTTATGGAACTTAAAGCTAACTTAACATCTAAGCATGCTAACGTAACTTGACGCGTGTTGCGGTGATATTTATCATAGGCGTTCTTGAACAAATGTACTTATAATATATTTCGTACAAAAAATACAATCGAATTGAGAACCTCCTCCTTTTTTTTAAGTCGGTTAAAATACAAAAACTTAAAAAAATGACTTCTATGAAGTTGTTAATGTTCAATATAGATATTAAACCTATTTTCGGTCCATAATTATGTTGTAACGTCTGACTTCGGATTACGGCACCGTACTGCGCGTGTCGTGACAAATACTTGCCGATATTTTTTTAAATCTAGAACCCTCATGAAAATCTAAATATGCAACTTTTTTCTTTATATTATGATCTATTCAAAAGTTTGACTGAAAGAGTAAGAGTCAGGAAGTGCCAGTGACAGGCGCCTTTTTTCTTTTATAAATATAAGAAGCAGCAAAGAAGTACCTCCAACCTAGAGAGTCAGGGAGCCACAGGCACTGATATTTAAGTATTTTCTTCAATAAAAATAAGAAGCGGAGCAGAAGTGTCTCCGGCGGCCTGTAAAAGTCAGGAAGCGCCGTAGGCGCCGACATGAATCAGTATTTTATTAATAAAAATAAAAAGCAGCACCGAAATGCCTATGATCTCGAGAGACAGTGTGCGCCTTTTTAAAGTATTTTCTTTAATAAAGATAAAAGGGACGACTGGCAACGCTATGATCAGGCACGGTTTGATTGATTAGGTATCTATCCGTATCTATATCCATTGGTTCATAAATTTGCCATGCGACGATTAGTCCGTCACTAATTCAATAATATAATGCTGATGATTGTCTATAATTAAATAATAAATAATAATGAAATGAGATAATATGTCATTGGGAAAAAACCTCACGTCAGACGGCTTGGGGACCTGAAAGTTGCGGGACTTCATATCATTAATACGGCTGATACAGCAGTAGCTACAGCCCTGATTGGTTCCACGTATAAAGGTTTAACTTTTTTTTTATTATTCGGATATTCAGCATATATTTTGCAAATACGAATACGAAAATCGAGATTTGGCGAATCTTCGTGAATGCGAATGCGAATACGAATATTCTTTACATTAACTACTATAAGGGTTCCTTGTAGGTACGGGCTATGTTAATTTCTCATATACAATCTTTCTTATATCCCGTATTGGAATAAAAAACCGCAGCTATTTTTTAGAATTTAAATTTTATTTAATTTTTAAACAAAAGAACCCTTGAAAGTAGATGCTTATTTTATACCGAAGTCTATAATAATGTAAAGTATAACGTAAAGACTTGCTAACTTACGGAAGAGGAGGCGTCGTTTAAATACTTAACAGATGGATGATAAGCGATAAGTAGGCTTGCTTATGTCTATGGCCGCCACTCACGCTACGATAAACCGTTACCATCAAACGATTCGCGACTGAATTCACTTTCGGACAAATAAATAAAGATTTTTTTTTTCTGTTGTCACACTGCACCTTACTCACTCACTGGGCGGATCAGAATTATCAGCTCTGCGGTGCTTTTAACGCTGCAGTATTGTGCTGAAATGCGTACAATTTCCGGCATTTTAAATATTACTATTTTTTTACTTTTAGACGCTTTGCAATTATGCCAGAATAAACGATTTTTTCTTTCTTTTTTTCTTTTGAAAAGGAGTTATGTAGCTGTTCTTACATATTGGGATATTTCAGCTTACTATTAGAAGAAACGGCGAAAAATATAAGTCTGCAGATCTCCCTCCTCACTCATTAAACTTTTTTTTTCATGATTTAGATTTTCCCTTGCATTAAGTTTACGATGCTTATTAGAAAGGTTGGATTTATGTCATTAAATTTATTATTAATGCTTAGTTGGTTTAGTTTTGGTTAGCGTGTGCGCTCATCGCGAGGTCTTGAGTTCGATTCCCGGGTCGAGCCAAGTGCTATTTGTGAACTTTTTGTCAGGAAATTCTTAATAGCAGCATGGAGTTGGAATTGTGCTCGGTGAATGGCAATAGGCTTACCCACTATCCCATTCATGTCAGATACATGTGGGTGTTGTACACCCCTGCCCACCCTTCTAGGTAATATAGGCGTGATGTTATGTTAAATACGAAATGCTACACTAATTACCACATTCCATTCCAGCAGCAAAAAAACGAGAAAAAATATTCAAGTGCTAAATAGATATCCTTTAAAATCTTCTTTTTACTAATCTTAGCTCGAGCAGGCAAAGTTATTTGAAACTCGAAACGAACTTTAAAAAAAAACCTTGTAAACAACGCCTTGAAGAAAGCGCTTTCAGTAGCTTCTAAACTTTTCCAACATTTTCAATTAGTGCCAAGTCCCCGGTCAACTAATTAACATTTGCTAATCTGTACGGTGATACAATATGAAGAACGGTGCACGCTTCGTTAACTTTAATATGCTTTTAGGAATTATCTTCATTTAGTAGGCATTTAGAATATATGTATTTGCTGCTATAAAATCAGACCGTCAATTTAGTCGGGCAATGTATTTTTCATCTCAGCAACTCGAAAAGGCATTCTTTGTGATGTGAAAACATTGAGCCAAACTGTATTTTCCTTCGACCGTGAGGAAAACTTACTTCGAAATTCGAAAGGGGTCTAACACAGGCTTAGCAAAAATGTCAAATACGTTAGTTCTATTATCTCTGTTTCTTTCACTTCGGTAGTAAAAAGCTAGTAGTTGATCCTATTCTCTTTGGTAGACCCTATGGAACTCAGAGTCATTCTAGATTCATGCTATGGAAGAACGATCTTTTGTCTATGGCTAGCCTCAACACAGAGTCAGAACAACAACGTTCAGAAATTCTTCTAATATGTATTTTAGGTATTATTTGCTCAAAAATTATTTCAATATTTTTTTTGTTAAAGACGCTGAAAAAGGATTTACAGATTTCAGTTTGAAGTTGTTTATTAAGCTTCGAATCATCGAATATGAGTATCCGAACAGACATAAAAAATATTTTTTCGACACTTTTGTAATTTTTTTTGTACACGTAAACTTGCTTTTTTATTGCTTTATATTTAAAATTAATAAAAAAACTGATTGACGACGAAATTAAACAGTCCCCGGGGGAGTTGTAAAAGACTGTGCAGGATGCAATGTTAAGTTTTACATCTACCTTATCCTTTATTTCATAGCATTGTTTTTTCACTGTTGAGATGAACAAAATGTATGCCCGACACGAGTTATTTACGAGTACATCTCGTGGTTTTGAGTCTCTCCCTACGCTCAAAGTTCTTATTTTATTCCTATTCTATTCTTGAGCGTATTAATTAAAGGACTCAAAATAAGCACCCTACCTTGCCTTATTCAAAACTGAAATCTAAACTATAAAACTTGATAAAATATGAAGAATTGATAGCAAATATACTTTTCCACTAAAACAATAAAATAAAAGACTACTTTACAAAGTATTTTACATTAAGAGCCCTACTGAAAATCTGTTATTCACAATCTGCAAACGTATAAAGCCTAAAAACCTGGTTTCATCATTTCATTGTATCGCCAAATCGTAATGTAACGTTTACGGATTCTCATTAATGTCATTCCGAAACAGAAGACATTCACTAATGAGAACACATTTATTGACGTAACAAAACAATCCTTTTACCAGATTTTTGCTAATGATTCAAAGCAGACAGTTAGCATAAAAATGAAGATTATTCACGTATGAACGTGACAACGGACTCAAACCTGATCAAAGAGATCAAAAATATATTATTAGCTTATCCTTTTGATGATATCATCTGCTTCAGTTACCTTTTGTAGAAGAAAGTAATGTGAAGCACATAATACGGATTCATTCTATTCGGCTTAATATCAGAAAATCCATCTTTCTTCCAATTAATCACGTACAACTGTGCCGCTTTTATTCACCTTCTGTAACGCGAATACAAAACGTATCGCGGCCTTTGTGTGGTACTGAATTGGCTCGCAATCACACAAGCACTGTTTGTTAGAACGAGTGCTTGCTTAGGTGCCTGCTGAATTGTTGTAAACGCAATTCCAAAGCCCGCGCTCGGTCGTGTTTAGACCAATGCTACCTGCAATGTGTTGTTACGGTACTTAATTAGGACTGGAAAGTAATTGGCTCAGTTCCAGCGTAAGGTTTAACAACATGATGTATTTAACAATCGGCTTTTGAAGGAGTTAGTTTTTGAATTTCTTTATTAAATCATAAAATACAATGATTTATGTAACAATCTAGTGTGGGGTTTATCCTAGATGTACAAAATATTATTATCATATATGTTTTACAAGTATGTGAAAACGTATATTAAAACTTTTAGCATGTTCATAAATAAAATGGATCATTAAAGTATTGTAATTATAATTCAGATATTAAATAACATAAATATACTATTGTACAAATTCTTTAGTGATAGCAAATCGTTTACAACAATGATAATCATAATAATAATTATGTTAAAATAATAGGTGACGGTAGGTCATAAAAAATAAAGCCTGCCGCGTGCCACGCGCTGCTATAACCTACTGATAATACGGGCTGGAATAGCTCGCGCCGCGTTCCTCAGTCGTGTGGTTTTGGTGGAGCGTTAGTGTCGAAGTCATTATTATTGTCATGTCACCGGTGGTGTCAAATTAATTATTATGATTAGAAGTTGCTCTGTGACCATTACATGTATGGTGATAAAATGTTACGTATTCCATATGTTCATTAGTAAAATACCTATCTACCAGAGGAATGCTATAGCTCTAGATCATAATAAATCTTGTAATGATATTTATATATATATTTTTTTCTTTAACGCACGCACTTGGAATAACTCCTGTGTCACGGGGGTGTTCACAAACATATATTTCACATACACAGAGCACACCCAGAGTCAGAACAAATCTTTGCGAATCACACAAAGATTTGTCCCATGTGGGATCGAACCCACAGCACCAGTGTAGTTGAAAGCGGTGAGGCGACCGCTTTAACTACCACGCCAACCGTGTACTCATAAAACTACATGGCACATAATACTGCAAAGAATACCAAAATTCCAGTCTAATAAAAAAAAAAAACCGACTTCAAAAAGTAGGTAAACTAAAAAGCAAAAAATAAATTTACTTTGCACAAAATAATACGTTTTTTCATTTAGTTAAATAGAAATTATTAAATAATTATTTTATAATTCTGAAGTCGGTACCAAGTAAAAACAACCTTTCTACAATATCAAATTACTGTTCACACAAAAAGGGAGGCGTAGTTGTGCTAGTGCGCGGTCGCCCAGTATTGGCACTTACCACAGAAATATAACTAATATTCAGTTAGAAAAATGTTGTTAGAACGATTGATATTATCTATACAGAGTTATTAATTGTTTACTTGGCACCGACTTCAGAATTTAGAAGTCGGTTAAAAATATAACGTTAAATTGAATAATTTATTTTAATCTTGAACTTGGTTAAAACTTAATAACGGCAACACTAGTACGTAAATTAATGTTTCAAAGAAGCAACGTAAAGTTTCAATAAACCCATTATGTAAATATTTGGAAAGTAAGAAAGATCAATAAATAAACAGTTCTAACGGTTTTTGTTGAGCTAAAAGCAACACGCAAAAGAATTAATTGACGAGCAATTTTAACAGTACAGCATTTATGAATAGAGTATTAATCATGATGAAAGAAAGGACACAAATTGATGGGAGAACAAAACACCTAATAAAACAGAATCTGATTCACGTAGCCTTTGTGAAACAAGGTTCGTATTCAGTTGCCGGCTACAGAGAATAAGTTAATCTCTTTGTTTGCGAGCGGTAATTATTTTCCTCCGGAACAAATTCTCCCCTTTTTAGCTTTTTAGCTCAGCGATCAAAACTGAATACATTTCTTTGTGACACTCTTAATTAATTAACGTAACCTTTCACGCTGTGACGGCTGTTATTGTGTTCCTCTTTTTGTGATTTGTAAGACGTAATCCGTCTTTCATAATTTTCTATAATACCCTGATACAAAGCCGGAGTAATTATGTTTGTTACTAGAAATGTTTGTGTATAAATACTTTGGTGGCCTCTATTTCTGTAGATAATACAAGACGGAACGGACGGAGAAAACCCAGAGGGATGTTATGTCTTGAGTTTCTTCTACTTATACGTATTTTAGATTATCGATGGCAGAATATATATAATAACTCAATTTTTTTTGACGAAGAACAAGAGATAAAATATACAAATAGGATCTTAAATGAAATTAGTCTAATAACTTAATCTAAACGTAATAAGTCGCTGGCCGAAATATAAGCCAGCATTTCGAGAACGTGTTGCTTCAGTTAGACGCAGGTTCGAGTCCTGCAGAATTCTTAATTTTAAATTTTAATATTATAAAAAATACAAAAGGTATAGCAAAGCTAAAATTTGCTTTAAAATATTACAAGTAAGAGATATTGTGTTTGTGAGCTTAGTATTATAAGCCCATAAAATGCCACTTTAGTGCTAAAAGATGTAATATTATTACGACCAGAAGAGTCAATCGTGGGTGTGAAGAGCAATTGCGCTTTGAATGTCATTCTGCCTGAGGCTTTCACGTAATGGCGACGCTTTGACCTTCTACTGTTTGAACTTTTCAGTTGAGCGTATATTATTTTCCAGCGATTGGCGTTAGAAAATGCTAATAAATGCGTCTTTAATGAAACATTTAAACCGACTTTATTGCATACTACCGCATCAACTTTAATTTACTAAAAATATTTTTCACTAACCTTGGACATGTTTGTAAACCTGCATGTTGCATAAGTAAGTAAGTTCTGCCAACTTCGTACTTAGCTACCGTGACTGAGCTTTTAATCTATGTCGCAGTGAAAAGTAGTTCCTGCCCAACAAAAGCCATAAGTGTGAGTGGATGATTCAACGCCGTGTGAACAAATAATGTTTACGTTAAAAGCGTAAAATGTAGTTACATTGCGAAGCTAAAAATGTGGAATGTTTTTATGCGATAATATAAAAGTTTCAGGTAACGTTTTAAATTTATTGTGTTCATTTCACACAACACACAATGAACTAATTGATAACATGTAGTTAATCATTTACGCAGTAAAAATATCAATTCCGCTACAGAGTTTCATTTCTACAATGCAATTTAAAACTACGTGTTTGTAATCGAGATTTATGTATACTGATATAATATATAGTATATAGTTGCTCTAAAATTTGACTACCTACTGATTGCTAAGTAGCAACTGCATCACTCGAGTATCTCTAAGTGGCTGGCTATTCGGAGATACGTCACAGTGACACGGTGACAGACGTAATACGATATGATGCATCCGAGTGCCAGTAATTACAGGACCTTACTGTCTAACTTGATCACAGTAGTGCAAGCTATTTGACTGCGGGCGGGTAAATTGGAACTGCTTACTCCATTGAGGTCGCTCGGAAAGGCTCAACTACAATGTAACTTTGAACGTAATTAATCATTTTTATCAGAATTGATGCACCGTGCGTAAAGCAGATCTTATTTAGAATAGTTGTTTATATTTAATGTGCACCGTGTTATAACTGCCGCCACCAATTTTTCTGATTTTGTATTTTTTTGTGTTATTTATAAAGTATAATATATAATATATATGGTTATATAATTTGCTAATACTTTTATCGTATCTCTCGCAAAGCTAATTCAGGTCAACACGAAGAGAGTTATGCGAGATTTAACATGAATGAATGCCTGCCGACTTTATTTATATTCAATATTGAATTTTATTTTTATTGAATATCTTTTTGCTTAGTAGTGAAAATAAAAGAAAAAGGAAGAGGAAACTTATTGAATAAGCATCTGAAAAATTCAAATATTTTTTAAGTGAGTTAAAGTAGCAAACAATAAAAAAATATGTTTATAAACTGATATTCTATTTCAAAAGGAGAATATGTCCTATCTTGAATAAAGATATATATACAGTTACGTAATCACTAAACAGCAAATTTTAGGAGGATTGATATGTCCATATGCATTCAAGAAGATAAAACCGTGACATAGTGATTGAATCAGGCTAAGAACTCAACACGCGCTTTTCGCCCGCTGTTATGTATGAAAAACCGTGCGGTCGCAAACCGCATTGTAAAAATTGTATTTTTTTATTTTTTTTTTGAAAATTGCATTGTTTTGGTTTTTTACACTAATATCTGCATTTTAGGGAGGCTGCGGGCCCTTCACCGGACGCGGGCGCGATATATCTCGTGAGTACTTAAATAACGTAGACTTTGCAAAGTTACAAAATTCAGATAGAAGATAATCACCTTAAGTTATTGTGAACTATTAAGTTTCAGTGTGATAAGGGTTAATCTAACGTCGTTATTCGGGCAAGGTCCTAAGGGATATAAATATAAAAAAATCAACTAACCTCTGTTAATACCTTTGCTAATCACGCTGCTTAGAATATATTGGTATTATAATTTTATTATGTATATAATAATGTCTTAAGTTCGGCAAGGCTCATTTATTATGACTTAAATATTCACTGTTAAACCTGTTGTTATGTGTCAAACTTATTTTCATTAATTCATAAACAAACCATTTCTAACTAACACAGCCTTTAAAGCCCATTGACACTGATTAACGCTGACATCTTAATAATTATGCTTTTATTAGTCTCACAGTCTCGCTCCTAACTTTATAACGATGTTAGAAAATTTAACAACTTATGTATTTACTTCTATTCATTCATAAAAGTGCAATATTGTGACGTCATCACTTTAAAATATTTTTGATGGGAAGATTGAGCTTACAATGACTTAAGTTAATTTTATAGATTCAATAGTCAAAATTTAAATACTTTTCTCAGCGACTCTTGGTAAAATAGTAAGCCATAATGTTTTATTTATTTTAAAAATAATTGTTAACACTTCTATTATGGAGATAAGACCCATGACCGTAAAACCCGCTAAGTGCATCATTAGGGTTCCGTAGTACCTACAAGGAACCCTTATAGTTTCGCCATGTCCGTCTGTCCGTCCGTCTGTCCGAAGCATAGCGACGAAACCGTTGGTGCTAGAAAACTGAAATTTTGCATAAACATGTATGTTAACTAAACAAAGAAATTTTTTTTCGGGTAGCTCCCCTACATGTAAAGTAGGGATGTTTTTTTTTTGTCGCCTAATCCATAGTGTGGGGTATTGTTAGATAGGACTTTTAAAAACGTTCAAGGGTTGCTAAGACAGTTTTTTGATTTAGAGATCCGTTTGCGAGATAATTAACTTTAAAGCTTTTTTTAACTGTGTCGGTAGTACATGTAATGAACTTTAAAGGAAAACTATAGCGGATAAGTTCACTTCATTAGTTCAAGAAGAATAGGGGTCCGAAATGTCAGATGCAGTTACTCAGAATATTTCGTTCAAAATTCTTGAAACATAAATAAACATACATAATACATATATAAAATCACGCCTTTATCCCACGGGGGTAGGCAGAGACGATGGAACGCCATGTGCTTCGCTCCTTACATACTTCTTTCGCTTCCTCAACATTCATACATCTCGTCATACGTGCTAGCTGGTTTCGTGTAGGTACTACAAACATTTCCTTTCTGAAGGACGCCATTTATCTGGTCCCTATATGTCTTTCGAGGATAAAATAAATAATAAAATAAATAATTTCGAGGATAACATAAATAAAATAAATTAAAAATAATCATTACATATAGGTGTTACATAAGATCACGATTTTTATCTCAAGACGAACTACTAGAACAGGTTGAGTGAAAAATATAAATTATTTTACAAAAGGACTCGATAGATGGCGTTGTACTCGTTTTCTGAATCGCGCTATGGTTTCGTTACGAGCTAGGGTATAAAAGGAAAGTTATTTTTAATACTTCTTGTACAATTGATTGTATGACAGCGCCCTCTATTACTAAGTAATATATCTGAATACTTACTATTTAAAAACTTTTCATGAAAACTATAGCGGTTACTTTAACTTAATTAGTTCTAGAGTAATTGGGGTCCAAAGTGTAAAATGCAGTTACATATAATAATTCGTGCAAATTACAAAAACCTTTGAAAGTAATGACTTGTATGAAGATGTTACTTGTTTAATACAGATAGTAAATCCCTTTTAAGTCGAAATATGTTGTTACGACTAGCTACGGAACCCTACTGCGCGTGGCCCGACACGCACTTGGCCGGTTTTTAATTTAAATTTGAGATCTACGAATACTATGGTGATTTACCGTTATAATAAATAACAATATACCTATATCTCAAAACATTTCTGATATTAAATCTATAGTTGTATTTTATGTACGAGGAAAATAAACAACGACTACATTCCGTAAAACCCAAGCTTAAAAACAAATTATAACTACAGGCTTTACAGTGAAAATTTAAGTCATAATAAATGAGCCGCCGGCAACAGCCTTGCCGAACTTAAGACATTATTATAAACATATAATAAAACCCAATATACACCAGACAACGTGATTAGCAAAGGTATTAAGAGAGTTTAGTTAGAAATTTAAATTTACGGCCCTTGGAACCTTGCCCGAATAACGACGTTACGGTTATCTCACTGAAACCTAATAGTTCACAATTACTTTGGGTGATTATCTCCTATCTGAACTTTGTAACTCTGCGGCGTCTATGCTAATTGTGTTGATATTTCTTTGATGGTTGTAGAACTTTGGCATTTTTTTTGTATTATGTAAATGAATCAAAAGTGTATCTATCTAAATCATTTCATGTTACATACATTGTAAACTTTTTTGATTTTAACTTATTATTATAAAAGCCTATAAACAAGCCTATAATTGCGCTAACCTTGCAAAGACATTTAAAAAAGAAAAATAATGTATGAAGGACCTAAATTATATAATAAATTTCCAACAAGCCAAAATTACAACGTATTTTAAAAACATTCGAAATTGTATATTAAAACTAACATCTAAAGCTAGCTCACCAATTATTCTCAGACCTATCAAATAGACACAAAAAGTTTCATAAAAATTGGTCAACCTATTTGGAGAAGTTAAAGAAAAAAATTTTCATCGTCAACAGTAACATACTGAATTCAAGTCACCCCTTTGTTTCAAATCGATTTAGAGTCGATACCAAGTAGTCTACAACACTATTTGCCAAAAGTATAATTAATTGCGCGGTACGCTATCAGTTACGTATTTCTTTTAGCCAAAATTACAACAAAGACAATGTCAAATTTATTACTAATTAAACAATAACACCAAATTTTATTTTATTTTTTTTTTAAATTGAAAGGAATATAGACTTTATATCTACTAATTTTATTGGTAAGATTTAGACTGCTCATTATAGCACAATTTGGCATTTTTCTACAATTGCACGGCACCTAGGCTCGGCGTCGACTGAAGGGTGACAGCGAGTTGATGGGTTTACTCGACCCATGGTTGTAACGCAAAGTACGTACATGTTCTATCTCTTAAATATATTTCTGTGGCCCTAACGGAGATTTTCAATAAGCTACCCATGTTTTGGTGCATTTGTTAGTTAGATGTAAACTTAATAACATATTTTTATATTCTTTTTCTTAGAAGATTTTTATATTGAATATTTTCTTTTATATTATGCTGGATAATTACTACTACATACAATCAAAGTTTCAAAGTGGCTTAATTTTAAAAATCGTTATAATTCTATGATGATTATAATTATGAGCATTATTTTATAAATGGGATATTTTTAATAAGAAAAATGAATTGCCAAAGCACTTGGGGCGTATACCCAGGAGGTGCAGGTTCGAGTCCTGCTGGATTCTTAATTTTTCAACTTTAATATTATATAAAATACAAAAAGGCATAGCAAAGCTAACATTTGCTTTAAAATATTACAAAAATGTGAGTTGTATAGAAGTTTGAATATTTAAACTTATTCAGCCTCTTTTGATGCTGACTATACTAACACTTTTGTGTATTACCTTAGAAATAAATTTAATGTATTCATAAAGGTTTTCCTACCTTTTTCTATTAAAACTAACAAGTCACGTTTTTAATAAGCAAAAAGGACATTCAATATAAAAAACTTCACATTGAATATAAATAAAAACGACAGGCATTCATTCATGTTAAGTCTCGCATAACTCTCTTCGTGTTGACCTGCATTCACCTCGCGAGTGATACGATAAAAGCAAATCATAATTTATTACATTATGAATAACACAAACATTTACACAATCAGAAAAATAGTTGGTGGTAGATATATCACGGTGCATATAATAATAATAATATATAACAACAACTAATCTATAATATATTCTGCTTTATGTACAGTCGCGACCAAAAGTCCATAAGCAATCTCAAAAGGCAATAGTTTGAAGTGTAGTTTGACTTACGACCTTCTATTTCCAAGAAATAGACACATGTTGTTAACAAATAATTGTATTTCATAATTTCATCCACTATGTAAGTGACAAGATGGCCGAGCGGTTAAGGCATGCAGTTAAAATAGATGCGATTAACAATTCACTGCAGGTTCAAATCTCACTTGGTTACTTTTATACTTTTTGAAGTTTTTACTCGATTAGAAGGAATGGGATATAGTATTCTTTATCTTGTTCACTTTGTTCACACATTTGTAAATATATAGAAAATGTATGGGGTTCGATGGTGCAAAGGTGGGAGTCACGGGATGAAAGGTGTATACAACAGTTAAAAACCCATTGCATGGAAGTGTGGGAAAACTTAAGAGGAACCAGTATATGTGCTAATATTTTAGGGTCCATGCGCAAACGTCTACTTGACTGCATTGAAAATAATGGGGGTTATACGAAATATGAATAATGTTATAATTATTTAAGATTAATTTAAGATGTTTTGGTTTTACTAATAAGACGCTGTAACTGAATATTAGTACTTCTGTAAATATTTAATGATCTTCAATGGAGGTTTAGTTTCCTTCTTCTTTTCGTCAAGACAAGCTGTAACTTCAATACATTTATTGTGACGTTACATTAAAAAAAACATCGTCATAAAGTGTAAATCATAATAATATTAGTCTTCAATAAACGCTGCTGTATACCAATACCTATTATAAGTGGGCATCAACAATTATATTTTTGTTATTAGAACATCCTGTCCTTGTTGTCATTGTGAATCAATTTAGTAATATTTGTAGGTATTATCAATGTTATGAATTGACTAAGTGGGTTACAATAAAAAATCTTATAAACGGTTACAAGGGAACTTTTTTATTTAGGTAGGAATGTGACGTCACAATTCTCTTTAAAATGTATTAATTGTATAAATAAATAAAACGAATAAACATGTTTACCATCATTCAACATAACTTTTTTATTTCTACCTTACAACAATGACAATAAAAAAAACGTAAGTAGTCTAATAATAATAACATATTTAATTTATTAGTTATTATATTAATCAAAAATCTTATAAACGGTTACAAGGGCACTTTTTTTAATTTAGGTAGGAATGTGACGTCACAATGCTCTTAAAAGTTTATTAATTGTATAAATAAATAAAACGAATAAACATTGTTATCATCATTCAGCGTGACTTTTTTTATTTCTACCTTACAAAAATGAAAATAAAAATAAAAAATTACGTAAGTAGTTAAGTAATAATAACATATTTAACTTATTAGTTATTATATCAATATGTAATTATTTATGTATTGTATACATGTATTGTATCGCAATTTAAGCATACCTAACAAGTTTGTGCTCAAAAAACCACAAATCAACTAAGCTTCAAACTCAGATTTAGTTGATAGTGATCCTAATGTTTACCCGATATAGCTACCTGCTCATGATAGATAGATGCGAATTCAAAGAACCGGTCGCCACTGTGACGCGTTTAGTACGAATGCGACAACATTTCATTAGTGTGTGTTATCTTATAAACTGCTAAACACGCAAGCGACTTCGTTAGTGTGTGTACTGGCTGTATCGGGCTCGTACCGTTCATAGCAATGTAATCCTTAGCGTGCCTATGGACTTCTGAGCGTTTACTGTACAATATATTGACTTTGAAAATTATGATTAAGTATGATTGAGTGAGAGTAGGCAGCGATAGCCGAGTGGGAGACTGTAGGACTGCGAAGTCAAAGGTCTCGGGTTTGAACACACGGCACACACCTCTGTCAATAAATCGTTAAGATTCGTCTTTTCGAAGATGTGTGTATTTATCATATAAAATATCGCTTGCTAACGATGAAGGAAAACATCGTGAAGAAACCTGCATGCCTGAGAGTACCTAAAAAAGTGCTCGAGGGTGTGTGAAGTCTACGAATCCGCACTTGGCCAGCGTGGTGGACTATGGCCTAACCCTTCTCATCATGAGAAGAGGCCCGAACCCAGCAGTGGGACATGTATTAGATACAAGGCTGCTATTATTATTATGATTGAGTGAGCCTTTACAAGCTATGTCAATGGAGTAAGCAGTACCAAATCACCTGCCCGCAGTCCAATAGCCTGCACTACTGAGATCAAGTGAGACAGTAAGGTCCTGTTATTACTGACACATGGATGCATCATAATTATCGTATTAAGTCTGTCAACGTTGACGTATCTACGTATTCGCAGCCGCTTAGAGATTGCTGTAGGTGATGCAGGCAAATTTGTAGGCAATTCTGCGTCACACAGCTGGAAATGCATATTCTCAAATTATAATCACCGGTGTGTGTGTGTTCATTCATAGAAATGTATCAAAAATGTGTGTTCAGTAAATCAATTCGAAATGCGTAATCTAAATAAATCTAAATGTGAGAGGAGCATTACAAAATTTTTCGCAAATCCATGTTTTTTTAATTAGTTATGAAATAATTAAAAATAAAAACAACGGCAATAAGCCAAATTATTGGCTTACATGAATGTCTATACTCAAAAAACACATTTCAAATTATAGTGGAAAACTGAAACTCGCTTGAGTTGTGAATAATATCACTGCATAAATAATAACAAACATGTTCTCAACGAGTTTATTGTGAACCTATTTGTAAATTTTACCTAATAAATTGAAAATGTTTTCTAAAACATTTTTAATATAACGTGAAAACATTCCACCTATGTAACTTCGCATCGTGACCACATTTTCCGTATTTCAAAGTAAACATAATTAGTTCACACGGCGTTGAATCATCCACTCATATGTCCTTTTGTTGGGCAGGTTCCACTTTTCACTGCGACATAGATTAAAAGCTCAGTTCACGGTAGCTAAGTACGAAGTTGGCAGAATTTACTCACGTATGCTAACACGCAGGAGCTATTTAAGCAACATGCATGCCCCATTGTAGTAGAAGTTTAACAGATTTTCAATTTATATGATAAGTTAATAATAAATAAGCTTCTCCAAATATTCTACCAGCAGTAATCTAAGATAAATAAAAACAGCACCAATATGTTTAAGCAATAACATCCCCCGGGCTGTTTTGTATTCTATTGAAGATTATACATTCTAGTAAACATAAATGTATGTTAAACAAATTATAAGAGGTATCAAACAAAACTACCACTTTGTTTCAGACCAATAAATAATTATATTAAAGATTACGCTTAACAAGTCACAAAAAGATGAAAACAATAACCGACGTCACAGAGTGAGAGGTTACGCTAATTAATTAAGAATGTCACAAAGAAATGTATCCAGTTTTTGATCGCTGAGTTAAAAAGCTAAAAAGAGAAGAATTTATTCCGGAGGAAAATAATTACCACTCGCAAACAAAGAGATTAACTTATTCTCTGTAGCCGGCAACTGAATACGAACCTTGTTTCACAAAGGCTACGTGAATCAGATTCTCTTTTATTAGGTGTTTTGTTCTGCCATCAATTTGTGTCCTTACTTTTATCATGATTAATACTCTATTCATAAATGCTGTACCGTTGAACTTGCTAGCCAATTAATTCTTTTGTGTGTTGCTTTTCAACATAAAGTGAATTCGATGAGAACTGTCGGTTACGCCATTCTAGTGCATACTTACCTCTATAATTATAATTTGATTGATAGAAATACGAATTTTGTGTGATTCTATTTATGGAATACCCATGCGAATTGCAATCTTGCTACTTAAAGAGTTGTAAAACTATATCAATAAAATTAATTAAATCCGTAGAGCCAGAAAGTTTTTGTGAACTACTTACATACTTCTTTGTAACGAAACCATATCGCGATCTAGTTCGATGCCAACCCCATTTATAGAGTGAAAGAAAAACACGAAATACTTATAATTTAACGCTATCTGTGTCTATTTCTATTTGTACCAGCAAATTTTCTAATCGGCTGAACCGATTTAAAAACATACATATAACTTATTTTGATCGATGAACGTACCGCGTGGGTGAAATCGCGAGAGAAAGTTACTATCTTTGTTTGATAACACTAATCTTAGGAACTACATATAGTATACACTAGTTATATTATTGAAATTTACGCTAAACTCAACGGAGGCAGGGCAGTAAGGTCCAGCGCGGGTCATATTGCAGGAGCAGATATCGGTATAACAAAAAAAACACGCGGACAAAGGTAGTGATAAATATATCCATCATTCTCTCATATCAATTACGTGAGAAACAAAGTCTTATTTTACAAGTAGTGGCTTGTGCTGGTGAAAACCTAATTTTACGTACTGAGTCAATTACTTTCAGCCACTATAAGCAGCTTGCTAATTAAGTACCGTAACAACACATTGCAGGCAGCATTGGTCTAAACACGAGAGCGCGGGCTTTGGAATTGCGTTTACAACAATTCAGCAGGCACCTAAGCAAGCACTCGTTCTAGCAAACAGTGCTTGTGTGATTGCGAGCCAATTCTGTACCACACAAAGGCCGCGATACGTTTTGTATTCACGTTACAGAAGGTGAATAAAAGCGGCACAGTTGTACGTGATTAATAGGAAGAAAGATGGATTTTCTGATATTAAGTAAGCCGAATAGAATGAATCCGTATTATGTGCTTCACATTACTTGCTTCTACATAAGACCACTGAACAGACGATATCATGAAAAGGATAAGCTAATAATACATTTTTAATCTCTTTGATCTGATTCAGGTTTGGGTTCGTTGTGGGGCTACGTTCATACGCGGATTATCTTCATTTTTATGCTCACTGTCTGCTTTGAGTCATTAGCAAGAAATTTGATTAAAGGATTGTCTTGTTGCGTAACTGGATATGTGTTCTAATTAGTGGATCCTTCTGTTTTGTGATGACATTAATGAGAATCCGTGAACATTGCGATACAACGAAATGATGACGGCAGGCATTCTTTGGCGTAAATACGCCTGCTGGTTGCGGATGCCAGTTCACAGTTTTCATTTTCGAAACAAGTGAAGGCAAAAAGGCACTGCTTGCAATTTCCTTGTTATGTCTATGTATTCATTTAATGTTGTACTAAAAATAATAATTATTATAATTAGAAAAATTATGTGGTATGATTTGTATGCTGGTCAACTATAGTTCCTATAGGTTAGTTATTATAATGTGTGTGCTTATAATTGGAAATAACTAGATATGTGCCAGATAAAGGTTTTTCTTACAAACAAGTTATCGACAGTAGAAATTGTAAGACTTGAAAATAAGCTCCGTGAAGTAGCATCGATTTATTCCTTTTTGAATGAGATTTATCCATGAATCCGAAATTAATTGGAAACATTGATGAGTTAATTTGAATTTAACTGAGACTACTTTAAAACGTGTCTGAAATGCTCAGCAAGGGAATTACGTAGCATTAAATTTAATGGGAATGGTTACTGATCTATAGATATATATATACATATTGGATATGATGCAATAATTTTTGTTTTAATACTATAAATCTAACTCATTTTGTAATCATTTTATGTTTCTTAGTATTTCTCGGCTGAGTTTATTTTTTAAGTACGAAATTGTAAATAAAAATATCTTATCATTAAATCACCCACACAATTCAAGCAACTTTGTAATAAAACTATTTTCATAAACGCAATATTTCGCATAGCTATAGAACAAAATTCATAACTTCACATACGAAATACTGAAGCGGGACGTCACGCCATTGTAGCCGTGTGCTGGGAGCGTTTTAATGTGAATTTAAAATAGTATTATCTTAGGAAGCTTATGTGATATCAAAGTGATTCTTGTAATGATGTTTCTAATCAAGAGGTCTTTCAATCACATACGAAAATAAAAATTTGTCATCATGCCTATTATTTTGATTGCCATGAGACACCCAAACATTGAAGTTTATTTAGAATTGTAACTTTACTGAACAATCAATTGTTTTAATAATAATATACTACCATTTATTGGTTGCTATAAACCTGATACGTTAAGGGTTTTACGTAATGAACATTTCTTGAAATACCGTAATTGCATTAATTTAAGTGATCGACCAAAGGTTCGGTT
The DNA here is from genome assembly GCA_905147285.1 of Hypena proboscidalis. Lineage (NCBI taxonomy): Eukaryota > Metazoa > Arthropoda > Insecta > Lepidoptera > Erebidae > Hypena > Hypena proboscidalis. The sequence goes on from LR990132.1 coordinate 10,808,111, forward strand.
TTTTTAACAAATTGTAACCAATACAATTATACTAGATCTTAGTAAATGGAATCTTAATTAACATAATAAGATTGTATTTTTTTTTTTTTTTTTTTTTTTATAATATTGATTTAGTAAACCTTACAATAAAATTGATTACACCCACCCATGAAAATTTACAAAAGATTCTACAAGCATAACTACAACATCGATATAATTATTTTTTCAGTAATTTTAGAGCTAAGCCCTACACCAAGTCATGTTTATATAAACACTACAATTTGGTCGTAGGTAAAGGTACTGCCGTATGATTAATGTACAAGGAATTACAAGGTCTTACCTACAAAACGGAATGGGACGCAGTTCTGCTAGCACTAGTATTAGACAGATTATAGACAAGGTGCCCTAAAAGCTCTATTAAATAATACCTAATGGATATAGAGATTTTGTGAGCTAGCTCTAACCTGCCATTATAGTAAAGACTAACTTTTTCACGCGACTTCGGTCGCATGAAATTAGTTACATAAACCACGTTTTTCGCGGTATACCTAACTTTAACATTGCTCCAGTGGCGATTTACCTCGTTTTCGCAACATATTCCATTGCTGCTCAGCTCTTATCGATCCAAAGCGTGATGTTATATAGCCTTCTTCAATGAATGGTCTATCCAACGAATAAATTATTCTATGTGGACTAGTTGTTTCCGGGATTAGCAAGAAATTGTTTGTTTGTTCGTTTGTTTGGTTGAACGTCTCATCAACGTCTCATCAACATATATCATATCATGAATGTAAACGAAAAGTCCAAAACCTACTACTCCTCTGGAACTACTACCAAACAGAAGATTTTATAAAAAGACTAGAACTAAGAATCTAATTTTAACTTAAATTTAATTAACACTAATATATTATTCTGATCTCATTATTCTAATTTTTAAATATTACTTGCTGGCTCTCTGAGACCTGGAACCGCGAAAAGGAAATCAAGACCAGAATAGAAATAGCCAGAAGTAGTTTCATGAAAATGAAATCATTCTATACCAACAGGAGTATCAGCTTGAAGCTAAGATGGAGGATGGTGAAATGCTACGTGCTGTCAGTTTTGATGTATGGTTCTGAGAGTTGGACCATAACTAAACCGATGGAGGATAGACTTAACGCATTTAAAATGTGGCTTTATCGTCGCATGGTGAAAATATCTTGGCGCGATAAAATATCTAACATTGAGGTACTTAAAATAATGAAAAAAAAGCAAGAAGTATTGGTAACGATAAAACGAAGAAAGATAGCATATTTCGGTCATCTTTATCGGCACAATAAATACAACATAATCAAAAACATTATAGAAGGAAAGATCGAGGGAAAGAGAGGAAGAGGAAGAAGGAGATTGACCTGGATGGAAAACATGCGAAATTGGACCGGACTTGACGCTGCCTCACTCGGCAAAGTAACACCTAATAGATGCGAATTTCTAAGGATAGTCGCCGACATCCAATGATGGATATGGCATCAGAAGAAGAAGAAATATTACTTATTTATAACATGTTAATTTGTGCAAAATATTATTATAAACATAAATTACCGCCATTTCACATAGGGTAATGTAGTTAATAAAAACCTCCTGCAAGACAGGCTAAGTCTAGTGCATTAGATTTTTTGTTGATTGCACTCTTATTTACATTAAAATAGTAATTCTACCTAACTAAGAATAAATGTAAGGAATATGTACCTTTTATGGAAATGTACATATTCCTCATTATTATTATTATTATTAACGAACAAACAATTTCTTAAGCTGTATAATATTCTAGTTTAGATTAAGCTTTTAAGGAAATATGCAAATCAAATGAGTTGGTACTACTTTTTCTGTAACAGTCATATTGAATTATTCCAATATCTGTGAGTGCAGTATATCTATTAGGTGCAGTCTACGCGGAGCATTCCCCGTTCGATAGGGATCAAAAAAGGTAAAAAAGCGTCACTTTTTTTGAAACAGCATGAACCACGTTTAGACACACTCTGGTCGTTTTGCCAATCCTTCCAATTTATCGCCATGTACGCACTCGGTGGCGATAGAATAAATTAGTCGTACGTTAACTTACGCGATATTTTGGACAACAAAAAGTAGTCTTTAAATGTATATATAATGTTATCCAACATAAAAAAATAAAGAACGAAAATATAAAACATATTGCGCCAACCCCAACTAATTGAGATTATAATTTTTAACTGTTTAATATAACTTCGAGTTTAGTACATTCTTTCTTCTATATTCAGTCTATCCTTATCTGAAATGCACTCCTTCTCAAGATCAGGATGTCGACTACACGGGACGCCTTCAAAGCTAGAGTACGTAATCTTCTGTACTATGAATCATCAGCAAAGTCATTAAAAAATTAAATGTTATTGTGTGCCTATATATTATATTATATATACGTTTAAATGATGTATTACCTGATTATATTATGTTTTTAATATATTATTTATATTATGTAATAGTTATGTTTAGTATATTTATATTACATATTATCCTGTTTTAAATATAACTATTAGAATAAACATTAATTAGGATTGTAAATTTATAGACTGTACTTTGTTTTTCAATTTTAAAAGCATCTACCATTATTGTCTCTGCACCTCCTCATAGTTGACTGGTAGAGAATGCCTTAGGCATTAAGTCCGCCATTGTACTTGTGATGTGCATAAAGTTATAAAATAAAATAAATAAATATGATTCTTACACCCAAAAAGTTTGCTTGTTAAAACTTATTACAATTAAAAACAAATTGCAAGCTTTCATTTATATCCGAAAAGAGTAGCAGAGCACTTTATTGTCATTTAATTAGTAGATGGTTTGATTTTATTTCGTAATTATAGCTCGACTAAACAGTTGATTAAATTGATAGCCAATACTATTTTCAAAAAAAAACTTTTATCGAAGAAAATATTTATTTCTCAGACATATTCACTAGGTCTGAGAAATAAATATTTTCTTCGAAAAAAAATATTTTTTTTCATATAAAATTTGGTCAAAATCAGTAAAGCCGTTTTGCAGGAATAAGATAACTAACATTGTGACAAGATAATTTTATATATGAGATTAAATGAACCAATAATTCTGCTGCAAGTACCTTACCTATTCAATCTAGTAACATATACATTTTATTACCAAACCATAATTATTCACTTAAATATTATCATATTACTAAGTCACTAACTTGAAATGATTTAGAGCTGCTTTTCATACAAAGGCAGATTGCACAGTCCAGTGCGCAGCAAAACGGTGCAGTGCTCAGCGTGGTACTTACGGTTTAAAAATGCATTCGTACTTTTCGTGTACGACTATAGTTGCGGCCGTACGCCCCGTACCATCTATTAAAACACATAATAAACACGATCACCCTCAAATATTAAACTTAATTATTTTTTATTTTTTCTTTTTTATGATCTGTGTGAACACAATAAGCCATTCAGATGGGGTGTTTTGGTTTGTCTTGTCAGCAGACGGGATTCTTATTTAACCCTTTCATCTTGTGTCTCTAAACCTAACTGTTAGTGTAGGGACGCTATGCCGTTTCAATCGGCAATGTGTTATACTGCCTGTTCAATTCAATTCAATTCAATTCAATTCAATTTATTTCATTTGTGAAACACAGGTGGATACAGTTGTAATTACAAATAAATAGGTACATTCCATGTTCCGCCCGTACGGGCATACAAAGTTTTCCCTCAAGGGTTCTTAAATTATAATAATAAATTAATCAAATAAAGAGTAAAATCAGTGCCTGTCAGTTTGGATGCCAGCTCATTGACGTGAGTAGAAATTCTCGTCTGATAGCTTTCACTATATCTAGCGATCTCTTGTTTGACGGTACTGATCTTGAGATCCTCGTATATATATTTGTTGCTCACGTAGTAAGGGATATCTAGCATTGCTCTTAATGTCTTGCTTTGGAATCTTTCAAGAATCTCTATGTTGCTATTGCTAGCTAAACTTAATTATTAACTGTTTTTACGTACCTTACTGTAAGAACTGGGTATATATATATTTTTTTAATCTTTATTTTTAAGGACTTTTCTACAATTATGTACATGTCGGTCCGATTAAGTCTAACTATAATAATAGTTACAAAACTTCAACAAAAATACTTTACAACATAGCTGCTTCTTCACTGCTAGGATTGGAAATAATATTATTTATAGCGCCTAATTGAGATGTGTTTACATTAAACAGTTTAAAAAATTCATTCCTATCCTTCTGAAACAGAACACATTCCATCAAAAGATGCTGTACGTCGTCTACTACCCCACAAACTTTACAATTTGGGGACGCATTTTTTTCCATAAGGTAGGCAAATTTATTTGATGGAATATGACCGCTTCTAATTCTATGCGCTACAGTAATTAGTTTTCTACCTAATTTATTACATATAAAAACTTAAGGGTGAAACATCCACGACCGTATAGATTAAACAAAAGGTTGAGAATGCTAAAATTATATTTAATACACCACAATATAATGCTCACACTTTCCGATATAAGCTGTCCCGTCAAAACATAGCCTAAACAATTCCAATTACCACGTGAACATTGAACATTTTAATGAAATTAATCACAATGCGTTGATTGTATTGAGTCTGTTTGTCATCACATCCCGTGTGTACTGTCTACTATATTAACATACGCGAGGGCCAAGCCACGTACAGTGCAGGTTCTATTTGTCTGTGAACAGTGCGTTTATTCAAGTGTGATGCCTAATTGTTCTACTAAACTAGGCACAGCGATCGATACGAAGCCACAATTATTCGAACACTCGATTCAAATACGGAAATAAAGATAGAATAAAGGCGGTTTATTTGTTGCCAAGTTTGTGGCCAGTGATTGTGCCAGATAATGCGACAAGAAAAGCGGCTACAGAGCTAATTCTGAAGACTCAGCTTACTATTCAATTGCTTTTTCGTTCTATTTGAGATAAAAACTCGTTTTCAAATAGAATATTTGCCATTTTAACACACTAGGGGATCAAATATAGAGCATTGGTTTCACCAAAGCGTAGAGGAGATGATATGTATTTAGGTAACCAAAAGGTTTCGTTACCGAAGCTTAACAGAGTGGAGATGCGAAATAACAAAACCTAATAGGTTAGTCAAAACATCTTCTCTCTCCGCTTTGGTGGCAATCAGGCGTGATTCTATTATAATGTTTCTACTGCAAAATCGCATATTGATATAATCCGACCTCTTGCGAATCATTTCAATAAAAAATAGCGACACCGCTTTAAAAAAAAATAATAATAATACCGGCTTTCAATAAGTATTGCGTGCTTCTTCTTCGTCGTGTCGATGGCTGAGTCAAATGTTATCTTGATTTACCATCGTGGTGAAAGGATTAGCCAATTCTCTTTAGAGAACTCACGAATTGCCCAGGGTATGCCAGACGTAGGGAATCGTTGATTGCGTGCTATTTAGCTTAGATGCAACAGCAATTCTTTGAATGATTCTAATATTAATCTATTCACTCTTATTCCAAACATAAAACAAATAATTTAAAAAAACCGTACTAAATTAACACTGAATGTAAGATATTGTGTTTTTAATACCTGTATGCATTCATCTCGTATTGACATTTTCCCAATTTAAATAACAAAGATCAGTAAATAAACCTATTCAGTATTGCATGTCGTCCGCAAAGGGCTACAAAGAGGCGCTCAGAATATCTACATCTTATTAGAGCCAATACACATTCAAAAATATTCTCTTCTCTACTATTTCCTCCGTAATTCCACATAACTTGAATTACAGAGGCTAATGAGGGAAAAAGGGAGGTCGTCAGCTCAAGCAGCTCCTTTTGTTTGTTTACATTAAAGCAGGAAAACCGTAGATTCGAAAACCGATAAGTCATACATACAAAGTTTTCCACTTAAGCTTCGACGCACCGAGGTACCGCTCTAAAACCTATTAACACGTGCAATCAGTGGTTCACTTTGCATATTAATTTTAATGTGTACATAGACTCGATAAATTAATCGACATAGCGTTGTAGTATGGTAATTGTGTCCATTATACCCACAATTAACGTAAATGGTAATTAAATTACACAGATCATTTAAATGCAGTCGGACGATGCGAGCGGTGAACGTAAATTTGGTGCAACGCAACATGCGTGTCCACGTATTTTATTGTGACTTAAACTATGTTGCTTTGATGAGATAAAATAACATTATATCAAAGATCATTTTCATAAATCATGTATTATTATGTGACTATTTGCATTGGTAAATAAATGTAAATCTTCTTCTTGACGTGTCAGTGACTATTGTAATTCTGTTTAATATTTGCTAGCTTATACAGCCTTAGACCAATAGGATGGGACTAGGACGCCTTTTTGGTTGGCCTGCATAAGGTCTTTTCCTAAAAGACTTACCCTAGTACAAGGGGTAGGAAGTAATGGGCAGGACAACAGATGGGCCATACTTTAGGTGGGTGATCCACATTCGAAACTAGTGTTGGATGTGTTTGTGAATCCCCACTTGGCCAGGTTGCCTTTGCAGCGACCAACTTGGGTCCAAAGACGGTTTAGGGACTTCCAGACCGGCCAATGCAATTCATTGCCTGGTAAATGTAAATGAATATACAACATGAAATTACGCCTTTATCCCTTGGGATAGGCAGAGACGAGGGTTCCTTATATACTTCTTTCGCTTCCTCATTCGTCCATCTCGTCATACATGCTCGCTGGTTTCGTGTACTACATATTAAGAATATGTCTGCTTTATGCCGAATTCGTTCTCTTTGAATATGTCTTGGTGATTTGGCGGCAGTGAGTACTGGGTTCTATAACCGGTTTTAAAACTCGGGTCCTATTAGGGAAGTAATTTTTTAATGCTTTTTAGCATTTCTCGGTATCTGCGTAGATTCTAGAACTGCATCTAACAGATAATCTAATCTCTCATTATATTGGACTTATACCTACTTAAACCTGTTTACTATGTGGATGAACTGTCAATACGTAGGACCTACGTATTGACAGTTCATCCACAAGCGTATGGCTTAAAATTAACATACCATTTCGTGGGTAGGTTAATTTTAAGCCATTCATTCTTGTGTCGCATATTAATTTGTCAAATGTTGATAAGTATTTAATGTTCGTTTATAATTTCGACAAACAAGTACATGAATTTTTATGATTTTCAATTCTGTAAAAGTTTTGTGATTGTTTTCAGGCTTTCCTCTGCTGTACATATAGATTACTCATCGATATTGAACAATATTTTGCTGTCGTCATCGATATCTGTGTAAAATAAAATATTATACCGTTTCAATAAAATTGGCAGATGAAAATGCACTCACAAAAAGGTTGGCATGAAAAATAATGAGTCAATTTGATTGAAACAGTTTTCAGGTAAAAAATTACAAAAGATATTCATATATTTGTTTGAGAATATTTTATTAGGTATCTGTTTCATCAATTTCCAACTAAAATGAAAAAACCATTGTAAAATAGGAAACTGTGTTGATTATTGTAAAATGTATGACACCGTGGGAAGTAACACCTAGTCAGAAGGTTGTACGCTAAATACCCTTCTATATAGGGCCACTGACCATCTTACCTAAATTTCAAGGCACAAGTATATTTACTGGCATGGCATAGCGTCTTAAGCTAACTATAAAAGCTTGAACATTATTATCGATGTTGCAGAGATAGATATCACACATTTTAAGACATGAGAAATATTCAAGAAAGAACTTACGTGCTTTAATGTGTAATTCAAATTGTTTGAATACCATAAAGTACAAAACTAAGAATAATTTCGGTAGGCGATATTTATTTTTGATTCTAAAATATACATTATTTGACATTTACCTACAAAATACAGCTCGACAAACCATCCAATTCGAAGTTGTTCAGATATTTATTTCTCCACGTAGATAAACAGAGTAATATGTCATATACCACCAGCGGTGTCTTAAAATATGGAACTGAGAAATGTCTCTAAAAGAGTCGTCTCTCCAAAACACGGTCATAAAAATCCCGTGAATATTTCAAGTTACTTTCTGCGTGAAACTTTTCCTCTTATCTCTACATGTTTAATTGTATAAAAAACGTCTTGGTGTTTTATTTTTAAATGGGAAAAACGGTTTTCTAACGACGGACGTAGAGAAATAGGTCACTATTATTCAGCTGCTTGCTTAACCGACCCATCACATGACCTTGGAAGCTTAAGCTGTCATGTGAGATATTCAGTATGGATTAATGAGTATTCATAGGATCAAAGTCTATGCTTGTGAAGATTTTGTATTATATTTACAAAGAACAAGGTTTTTGATAGCTTTGTGATGTGTTAAAGTTGTAAGCTTTTTATTAATGTTTAATTCTGTCAGTCTGTTTTATAGTCTTGCGATCACTGTCTGGTATTTGTTCTTGTTAGAATAGCTTAAGAAAATTAAACATGAGTTTTATTTTAATTTTGATTTATATACCTACCTATACACTGTATAAGAAATTATAAATCAATTCTACGAAACAACGAATGAATATATCAGTGTGTACACTCTAGAAATATGGCGAAATACATTTTGAGTGAAATAAAGGAATCAGGTGCAGGATTTCAATATGATCCATTGTAGATTGAGCTTGGGATCAGACCATTAATCTGGGTCTGGGATCGAAGGCCCGAGAAGTTTATGATCCTTGATATCTTGAGCATAAGGGGTTGGTTCAATACCAAATAGAAATATATTATCTTTCTTACCAAACTTCTAAGACAAGTTATAATATGTCCAAAATATTATGTACCTGAGTCATAATCGGCAGATACTACGTATTTAAATCCGAAAGGTCCTGCCAAATAATTGATTTATTAACATCCACCACCACCTCACAGAACAAAGTTTATCTTGTCAACCCATAAACAGGTTGGCTACATCCTCATTTTTATGACGATTTCACTAAACTCTTAATTCGCAGTTATTGCTGAGCGATGTTTTTGATCCCTCTGTCTCTTTCAAAAATGGAATGAGGAAGAGAGATGAGAAACAAAAACATTATATTTCACAAACACACTACAGAGATGAGATCGAAAGGTTTCGTTTTACTTGACGGTAAAATTGGGGCTAAGATTTTTATATTACAATGCTAATTGATTTGTTCCCCATAGAAAATACACTACTGATTATTTTTCGGATAAAAACGTGCGCTGTAAAACAAATGAAAACATAAAACGCGTCAGCTCGTCTTGTCGACTGTCATAAAAATTGAGTGAGCGAAATCAAGATGTTATTTTAACGTTTTATACTCCATACACTCCGTATAATAGAGATAGCAGTATACGTAACCAGTACTGTCGTTAACGCAAATGGGAGAATAGCTGCAATGTTATTTAAGCAAAAGTTTTTTATACTCGTACAATATTATAGTTTCGTTATTCGACAGGGTAAACACTTTAACTTTGAGCTTGCACTTAACGTCCTGTATAACGCGTACGTTCGTAGTTCATTGGAGACTAATGCTATAGTGTGGAATCCGTACCAAAAAGATCTAACGCAACGGGTAGAAATTATACAAAAATCGTTTGTACTGTATGACTGATTACCAAATGTTAGCAGTGCGTAACCTAGCCTTGGTTAAGTACTTTTTTCGCCTATGGCGTAATATTACACATAACCCATTCCTATTAGCGTAAATAATAGAATGTTCCGCGACCGTACATCAGCGCACTGCGCACACGGCGACATCGTTTGTTCGCAGTCCCGGCCGCGCGGATCCATATTGCTAGTTTCGCCCCCCTGCCCTGCCCCGAGCACTCGGATATACATCAATGATATTTTGACGTACGACGAGAGCCTAGATATTTTTATTTGTTCCGAGAAAGTTTCTTGATATAGCAGCGCGTAATACATTAGCCATTGGCAGCAGTATACCTTATTAGGTAGTTAAACAATAATTATTATAATATATAATTTAATTGGAATTATGCTTTATTTGAAAACTTTATATAATATTGAATCTATGTGTTATTTTAACAATATTTGTTACATTAATATAATTGCAATATAATAATGATGCAATATAATATAAAATAAAAAAATAAAAAAAAAAATAAATAAATAAAAAACAAATAAATAAATAAATAAAAAAAAAAAAAATAAATAAATAAATCAGTCAGTCAGTCAGTCAGTCAGTCAATATCTCTCTCTTTATCATAAGATATTTATAAAAAATATCTCTCTGCCCAAAAAGGTATATTCAGGGTATATTCGTCCGCGTTTTATTCGATATTTTATACGAAATTGCGAAACTTCTTCCATACACTTTAAACCCTAAATACCTTATTGAGCAGAGAGATATTTTAATAAATATCTTATTGTTATTTTATTTTGAGTAGAGAGTGCAGAATTTTGTCGAATTTCCTTTAAAATTGTCTAACTTTACAAATAGACTTACAACCAATAAATACACCCGTTTGGGGTGTGATATTTCCAAGACATCTATCTGACAGTCCCTCCCAATTTACAAGGATGGTATTCTTGTCAATTAGGAGGACCCTGACCTTATAAAATGAGCTTGGAATTGTATTTTATTCCTAGATTTCACACATTATACCATTAATATACAACATTAAACCATTATGTTTCGTTGTAACAAAAATAACACAGAATCAAAATTCAGCAATTCAGTATTTTAGCTTCCTACGAGTACCTTAAGAGTAGACTTCCGAGCGCTGCATTTTCATACTTACGTAATATGGGTTTAACATGAATATTATTAAGTTATCTATTTTTAAAGACAAATCATATCTCAGACACTAATGTTAACTGAGTTTTTTAGAAACTGAAAAATAAAAATAATAATTTTGAAAAAGTGGGCGCCAACAAACATGCATAGGTATTTGTGTTTTAGAGATAATTCGTCTATAATAAATTAATAATAGATGAAACTTAATAATTTAAAGTTATATTACTTTTGTATGGAAAACAGCCAAGCAATGTTTCTTCCTTAATGGATAACAATTGGTTGGTTGTTGGTTGGTTGCAAAATGATTAAAACAATTCTGACAAAATGGCCACTAACTAACATGTATTTTCGTTTTTTAGATATTTCTTTTTATAAATAGACAAAAACTTAATAAGAGTTAAATTAAACCTACATTACGTTAGTATGAAAACACGGCCTTCGTCTTCCCTTAACCTCTATGATGGTAAACTGGTAATATGAATCTAGCTCAGGATCAGATTTAATTGCTACCTGGAAATCTACCTCGACATTTCAGCCTGAACGCAGTAACTAAAGCCGTTAGGTTAAATAACATATACATTCTCACCGAGTTTCGGCAACCGCAATGCTTTAGTTTGTATAAAGTTTCATTTAATAATGAGTAGACCTAAATTTGAATCCTTTGAAGAGAAATTTGCGACTAATGGCAGTCAATACATATTTATCAATATTTAAACAAGTATTCTTATTCATAAACTTGTTCTAAGAAAATTGAAATTTTAAAATTAATGACGGCTCATTTGGTGAAAATGCGTGTGTGTATGTTTTTTTATACAAAATTGGTAAATAGATTGGTATTTGATACATGATCTGTAAATGTTGTATTTATATTATAAAGAAAATTAAATTGTTTGTTTTTTATCGAATATGCTTCGAAAGTGTCAAAATTTTCAGATAACTTTGAACCCCAGGCATAACATAGGCTTCTTTAACTAACTTACCACGCGGGTGGAGCCGCAGATGGAAGCTTAGTGGTTATATATAAAATTCTCGTGTCACAATGTTAGTTATCTTACTCCTCCGAAACTGCTTTACTGATTTTTCCAAATTTTATATGCATATTTAGTAGTTCTGAGAATCGGCTACAACCTGTTTTTCATAAGTCAGGGTCGTTCACCCTTAACATATTTTTTTAAATTTTTGGACAAAATTTTTTGTTTTTATTTTTCTATGTGGCATTAAAAATTACATAGAACCCAAAATTATCACAGAGAATGTATTATGATTGCTTGCGTTATACCATAAGGCTGCCCTTTGTATATTTTCTGAGACATGTTCTTCGAATACAATGTTATGTACTTTGTATTACTATCTAATAAAAGCGGGACTATTAAATGACATAATATCAACATCCACATCTTACAGATTTTTACCTACACCTATTTAATAAAAATCATTTCCATATTTTTCATAGTTTTTCAGTAAATAATCTGATAAATACACGATAAAATTAAATATATTATTTTAATTATCAATGAATATTAATGATGAATAATTAGCCAAATTATAAATGAGAGTGAAGGAACGGAAAAGTGATGTGAAACTGGCACGTGATTTTCACCAAAGCGGAGCAAAGAGGAGCGGCGCGGCACCCGTCCGAGATGCGTGGCCGGCCTGCCCTGGCAACACACATCTCTGCCCCGCGCGCCGCATGTCTGCATCCAAAAAAGTGATCTCTCCACTCTCAAGCGGAAAGAAGATGTGAAAATATGAAATACGAAATACGAAATTCAATTAAAAAATCAAAAAGTTTATTTAAAATCAGAAAATGCTTAATAAGTAAGGTTCAAATTAAAACGATGATATGCGCAAAAGGATGAAAAACTGATTGGTTATTCAAAACACAGATCCACTCCGCTCCACTTCTCTCCGTTTTGGCGGAAAGCGAAGGGCACTACCTACCTTAAGCACTTTTCGAACACAATATGGGTTTGGATTATACCAGATTATCAATTTTTTTGGGATATGAAACCAGTACCAGACTTATTAAATATATAAAATTTCAATTGATTAGCTCTTATATTTTAGATTTTATTGATATCTAAAAACCCTTGGTTTTGTCACTGACTCACTGATGATCATCAAAACTCATAGGGTACTTCCGGTGTACTGAAAAGCTGAAATTTGGTTTAAATAGATATAAAATTAGAATCGAAATTAGGTTACCATTCCATGAAAAATAAATGGAAATAAAAATGAGCTCTTTTGTATTTATAATTCACAACTAGCTGATGCCCGTGACTTCGTCCGTGTGGATTTAATTATAAATAATGAACCAAAACTGCCTCATTAGTCAAGTCGTTGGCGCTGCGCCTCGCACCGGCAAAACTGTTATTTAGGATTTTTAGGGCAATAAAATTCTAATATAGTAGCACGTTAGAATTGTTCACGCTGGATGGCTATAGGCTTACTCTCTGTTACACGCTTATCTAATGTAACCTAAATATAACAGATGAAGTGTGGATGTTATCTGCACATGTTAACTCTGCACACCGTTCTAGCAAATATATATAAAAAAAAATATTATCTCACTAGCTTCCGTCCGAGGCTTTGCCTGCGTGGTATATCAATATAAAAAAGCCTATAAGTTAATCCAGGCTATAAGCTACATGTGTGCCAAATATCATCAAAATTGGCTCGGTAGTTGTAGCGTGAAAGCGTAATAAGCATCCATACATCTCAACTCACTAATTTTAAATTTTCTTTTAATTTTTTGCCCGTTATTTTGTTTTTAACATTTAGAAATGAATACTGACCGCTTCTAGAATTCGTATTTGCAATAAAATAATGCTCTTATCTCGCATCTACCCTGTATACTAAAAATATTGCCAAGGTCAACACTACGTTAACTATTCAATTCTATTTTTGTTCACAGAATGCATAGCAGTCAACATAAACCGTCTAGAAGTACCCGCTTTAGTGGATCTAAATACAGATTCTATCATCCTCGATTGCGACTACAGTGTGGGCAATCCTCCTGGTCCGGGGCTAGTGATAAAATGGTTTTTCAACGGGTCCACCGGCCTCGTCTATCAGTGGATACCACCTTTGCAACCTCAAGTCATAGGGCTACTCAAAGGAAGAGTCGATATGAGTTTCAAAATTACAGGTATAACTGCTACATATTATTAACTTTTTTATTAGGTTTTCATAAGAATTGCTATTTAAAAAGAATTAAAGAGGCATACAATATTATTATATTGACCACCAAACTTTATGACGATTATTATTTCTAATTAAGTTTTGAGAGTCCTAATATTTTTACTGAAACTGGCCAAGTGCGTGTCGGGCCACGCGCAATAGGGTTCCGTAGTTAGTTGTTACAATATATATTACTTTGAACTTACTATCAGTATTAAACAAGTAACTAATTCATGCAAGTAGTTATTTTTAAAGGTTTTTGTATAATATACGAACAAATCCAAGTAACTGCATTTTAGAATTTGGGACCTTATTACTATTGAACTAATTAAGTTAACGGAGCCGCTATAGTTATCCTTGAAAGTTCATTATATACTACCACCATGTTTTTTAAGATGTATTGACGTACATATTCATGCCACTGTTCAGCTTTCTAGCACCTACAGTTTGGACGCTATGCCTTAGACAGACGGACAGACGGACATGGCGAAACTTTATGGGTTCCTTGTAGTTACTACGGAACCCTCAAAAATTTGCTTTTCTATAACATGCTACAAACATTGTATTTTATTATTTTATTCACTTAAGTCCACCTTACATAATTTCACAGCTTTTCAAACTTTTGGAACAAACAAAACTTAATCGATTTCCGAGTAAGCATGGTTTTCCAGGCATGCTAATATTATGCAAGATATTTATCTTTAAGCTAAGCTTTATTTTTCTAACAAATAAGAGTTCTATAAAATAAAGGGCAATAGCTAGTATATCATGCGAAACATTCAGGTAAGCGAATGTGAAATCGTATGACTATTACCGTACAGTAAATATTATACGTAGATTTCGAAATATTTCGTAGAAAACTTCTCAGAAAATGCCTCGTTATATTTCAATGCCATTGTTATTGAAATTGCTGTCGAAATGTCACTGTATATATTTAATATGAATGATACAGGTAACTGAACGAAAGTATTATTGTTAGTTGTCATATGAATGATACAGGTAACTGAACGAAAGAATTATTGTTAGTTGTCAATTTTGATCAACACAAAGAACAATTGCTTAATAGTTATTTGTGAAACAAGAGAGCAAAGTTCATTTGTTAGTTCGTTTGCGTTAAGAATGCAGTGAGTTATCATTGTCCACCGGCCTAGCCAATCATATCTATCATCTATCTATCATATCTTTTAAAATTACAAAGTCAAGTTAACAGTAACCAGTTGAAGGCATTGGTTTGAACGTAACGCTTGTGTCCTGTCATTTGAGTTAATTCATTACTGTTATTTTTTGTTAATCACTGCATTCCTAACGCGAACGAACTAGCGAGTGTTTTTTTTCATTTTGAGCATAGTGAACACACAAGCACTAGATATAAGTAACTTTGATCTCGTGTCCTACTTTCCGAAATGTATCCCTTTCAATAACTGATCGTCTTGAGCTCCTCGGTATCTCGCTGACCTCGAAGCTCAATTTCGGCTCACACATTGAGTCGAAAGCTCAGCTAGCCGCCAAAAAGCTGGGCATCCTCAACAAGGTGAGGCAATATTTTACACCAAGGCAGTTGCTCGACCTCTATAAAGCGCAAGTCCGGTCGTGTGTGGAGTACTGTTCTCATCTGTGGGATGGTTCAGCCAAGTACCAGCTTGAGGCACTCGAGTCAGTCGAGAGGAGAGCCAAGAGAACCATCTGCGACAACGATCTGACGGAGGCTCGACTACAGAGTCTAGAGCACCGTCGCAAGGTTGCCAGCCTATCGGTCTTTTATAGGATACATTTCGGAGAGTGTGCCGAGGAACTTCACAACCTAATCCCTCCGTCCCCGTTTCACCATCGGACTACCAGACAAACGGCACTCAGGCACCGCTTCACGGTAGACATTCCACTAATACGCACTAAGCGTTTCGCTTCTACATTTCTTATGCGAACTGCCAAAGAATGGAACGCCCTGCCCGAGTCTGTGTTTCCGCATGAGTACAATCTGGATCTTTTCAAAGCAAGAGTTAATAGGTATCTTATAGGTAAGCGTGCTCCACCGTAGACCGCATCTTCACTTACCATCAGGTGAGATCGTGGTCAAACGCGTGCCTATCCACCATAAAAAAAAAAAAAAAAAAAAACATACAACGTTTCACTTCAGCAGCTCGAAAAGGCGAGCAGTGAGTACAACAAAATCGAGTTTTGCTCACTGTTTTTATACAACGATTTTTTTTAAATATGACCGTCGTATTAAACTTATTGTCAGGTTTAACAATGATTATACGTTGACCGCAAATCAAGCTAGCTATCTAGATACAGAATCTGTGAAAGAATTTCCAGACACAAGCCAACATTTTGATGAGTTACAGATGCGGCGGTCAAAAGAACTTTAGCTAATTTGGGGTCAAATTGACTTGAGATGTAGGCCAATACTATTTGCCAATAAGAAAATATACCAGACGGTCAATGAGATTAAGTATCCCTAGTTCATAAATTGTTTGACCTGGCTTTTCTTCTATTTGTTACCGGAATAGCAAATAAAGGTAAACCATTAATCAAAATGTTGAGAATTATGCTAACATCTCGTATTAAATAATTAACGTTCTACTTGTCGTACATGCACCTATCGACTTGTAGCTGTTTTAGCTATAAAGATTCCTTTTCATTGAAGCGGAGTGTAACGGAGCAGTGTGTTCATATTATACACTTCGCTCAACGCCGCTCTGTCCGTCCACCTCTGGCCGCGCGTTCATTTATTTTGTTTTATTTGAAAGCCCGCTCCAGTCCGCACTACTCCACTCCGCTTCGCTTCATTGTTTTGTTTTTTCTAGCACTGTGATTGGTCAATTTTGCCCTCTCCACTACAATGGAAACGTAGCTTCACCAATACCACAGTATGTGATAGTTCTCTATATAACGACTTCAAGAAAAGGAGGTTATTATATTTATATTTTGTAACTTTTGCAGATGAGCCACTACAAGAATACCGAGCCATTAAAATAGTGAATCTAAGCACACACTTAAGTGGTAACTACACATGCGTCGTGTCCACATTCTTAGCTGAAGACAGCAAGACAAAGTCTATGTTAGTTTATAGTAAGTAGTACATTACATTTCTTGCCAGTAAGATTATTAGGTAGATAGTAATTCTTGTCTCATTTAAATGCATTTCTTTTTGCATTTTTTATTTAGGCAGGACCTGCACTTTGCCACTTTTTGTCGCCTAGTCATCGAAATTTATGTTAAAATATTTTCAAGATTTTTTACCAAAGTTGCAAAGTAACGTAAATGTAAAGACAAAAAAAATCCTGAAAATACGCATTATTAAATATTTTAACGAGAATTTATTCTATTACTTTAACAATAGCTCCGGGTAAAAAATCTGAAGTCTCGATCAATTTAAGTTTTATTGATAAATAATATATCAAGAAGAAACTACGTCATCAATGACCTAAAAATATTTATTTCGAAAAGCAGTCGATGGGTAGACACAGTACACGGAACAGTTCCTTATTGTCTATCTGTTTCTCTTTGACAGCGAAATCATTGTGCAAATTTTGTTAAAAAAATACTTATCCTTTTTAAAAAAGATCACGGTTGCTTGTAAATAAAAACATCTAGGTTTTAAATTATTCATACTGCTTTGTGGAGAAGCTTATTGGTCGCAATAATGCAGTCAGAGCACTGTCAAAGCAGGGCAATTACTTCGTATTATGAATATCCTACGGCAATTCCCAGTACCCTAGAGGCCTAGAGATATAGTTAATTCACTGACAATATCTCTACGGGCTTTGTAATTATCCGGTTCGTTGTCAATTGATTTAACGCGACTTATTGATGTTGAATTAATAGGTGATGGTTGTTTGTGTGTAAATAATTCATCATTACCCAGGCGCTCCACCAATTACATTGAAGTCGGCTTATAGTAACAAATTCAGCTGAATATTAGTTTTTTACGTAGAAAATAGCCATCAGATCGCCATAAACTAGTACGGAGCAATACGATATATTTTGCTAAACTTTCCGGGTACTGACTATCGGTAACGATTGTCATAGATCTTCAAATTACATTCGAGCCCGACCCTTTGGCACGGAGTAAATCTTGTTATGTTCAATGGTCACCGATTGGTCCACGTAACTTTGACTTATATTAGCTACGATCTTTTCTAAATAAGTACCTAGTTGTTTATATTTTTAAACTTTTTATTGTACCATGAAACAATTTAAAAAACAATGCATAATACACAATACAATAAAGGCGAGCTTAACTCAAATTTGAGTTCTCTTCCAGCAAACCTTAGAGTTATTGAGGAGAAGAGGATGTAAGGTGGAGAGGAAGTAAATTATTTATTATTAATATTTAATTATTTTTAAACAAGAGAGCAAAAATTGTATTTTCTTTGAGTGCTAATTTTGAATCCCGAATAGGCAAAAGACTCCAAAGCACGAGATGTAAATAGCTTTGATCGTGTGTCGCACATACCACTTTTCACTTCAGCAGCTCGAAATAGTACTCATAGTACAAGTCTTGCTCAGTTTGGGACTAGATAACGAGGAGTGAAAGTTGCGTGTTATTAAAAAAGAAGCCAAGCAGTGAGCAAATCTCTATTTTGCTTCATCGAGTTTTGCTTACTGTTTTCACACAACTAAGAACGACTTTTCGAGCTGCCGATGTAAAAAACTAATTTATTAAACTGAAACTTACTTTTCCTATTTGTAAAATTGTTCTTAATAAGGAATGTTTGTCTTGAATTGTATCGCATTTTTTTAAAACTTAGTTGATTTTTTTCGAGTCAAAACTAAGATAATTGAAAATCACTAAAACAATATGGCTTACGAAACTCAATCGCAACAACTACACACAACACTTAAATGTATAACGTTAATTCATACTGAGCATAACATTGTAGATGTTCAAGTTTTAGTAACCGCTAACTTTGAAAATTATATAAATTACGCATATAAAAATATTAGGTATTAATGTCTTTTCCTTTCCAATAGATATTAAAGCTTAGGATCTGTACCTTTTACCCTTTGAAACTTTTTTATAATCCTTTGAGAATCAAATGCCGGCAAAATTAATATATTCTGATATGAGCTGCCTTCAGTGTCCGTACTTACATATATTTTTAAACTCATATTGCTAGACGTGAATAGATCGAGCGTACTTTGAGTAGGAAACTTTCTTATAAGAGGATTTTAAATAACTGTGCGATAGTACTGAGATTGGTTATATTACAGTACTCTATAGAGGCAAAATCTGGTTTATAATAAGCTTTGAAGAAACTTAGCACCTGAATATATTTTAGAAACAGGGTAAGGTAACTCGAAATAACATGATAAACAGGCTTTTCTGACCTAAAAATATTAGAATACTTTTAAATATTTTAACTCAGGAAGGTTATTAGGTACCAGAGCTTGAAAAGTACCTTTTAGTCGTCCATTCTATTTATTTTTATTTATTTATTTTATTTTACAACTTTTTGCACTTAAAAATTAGTACAACGGTGGACTAAATGCCATAGGCATATTTACAATTCGGAAAAGACGTTGACGCCTAAATGTCTAAGCTAAAACAAAAATAATGCATTAACACCAAGAGACTTTCTGCCGTTTACGACACCCATTACTGAGAAACAAAGCAAGAACTAATTACCTAATTTAAATAAAATTGTTAATAACGCGGCCTGAAAACGCTTTTATGAAACTCAGTCCATCCTATTAACAGCTTTAAATATCCTTACAATAAAAATTGAGATACAAAAGCTGTGAAATGTTTGCTTATTATCAAGTAAACAATGTGGTTATAATTTTAACCATCACGCCTATACAACCCAGAATGGTGTGGCAGAGGTGTACAACACACTTCACCTGTTATGTTTAGGTACCTTATGATAAGGAGTGAGCCTATCGCCATCCACCGGGCAAAATTCCAGCTCCGTGCTGCTGTTGGGAATTTACTGAGGAAAAGTTCACTAGAAACACTTTGCCCGACCCGGGAATCGAACCTGAGACCTCGCGGTGAGATGCGCTTACGCTAGCTACTAGACCATCGTGCACAAAAGTGCACGGAGTTAGAATTGTGCCCAATGGATGGCAATAGGCTCACCCCTCTAACCCATAGAATCTAAACATAACAGGTGAAATGTGGGTGTTGTACACCTCTGACTCACCCTTCTAGGTAATATAGGCGTGATGTTATGTTAATACATAAATATTCTCATTCATTTTCGTTATGAATATGTAAATTCCATCATATTTCTTTAGTTTCTAATGAATACCGAAAAACAATATTGCTGCGGTTATCTTTTCAACCCTAATTTGTTTTTAATTAGATCTTTCAAAGGCGAAGCATACTAAACTTAGTTGTTTTGTCCCACAGGTACAGGTAAAAGTTTTCAGTTCATTCAAGAGAAGAAATACGTATTTTTAGTAACGTTGATTTGCATAGCGGAAGACATGTATCCAAGGCCTCAAATGCAAATATTTTTACAAGGGTAAGTTTTCATTCACCATTCTTCAAGATATATCAAATATTGGCAAAGCGAAAAGAGGTTGGGTGTATCTATTTAAAAAAAATCGAAATACGCAGTAATTTGCATAATTAAACTAAATTTTATTATTATCTCTTTAATTATTACTTCAATTTTATCTGAGTAATAAAAATAAGCGTCGATTTTTTATTCATTTCATAGATGTTTTGTTTTGTATCTGCCAGACTGCTTTAAGCTCACCACCCTATAGTATTGATAGTTTTAGACATACAATTACAGACAAAAAAAAAATTAAAAACAAAATTTAAGTTTTAACTCGTAACAACCTTCACGGTAAAGGCAGTTTATAAAAATAAGTATAAACCATTTTTTTTCATGTAAGTGTTTTAAGTCCATGTTTTAGTCAAAGTTTTTTAATACCTTTTACTGAACTTTTTACGTTCTAAACTCGCATAGGAAGTTCTATAAAACCTTTTTATTCAAACACTAAGTGCAGCTTCTAGCGCTGCGTTTAGTAGACAGTAAAGTTGGACCAAGAGATAATAGCAAGGCGCAAGTAGAGCCAACTTGAGAGTTCAATGCTTCGTCCGTAGTAGCTTACAACTTCTGAGGCAAAAAAGCTGCTTATTTAAATCTCACATTTCCTCTTATTCCCCAGTTGCGAGCAAAAACAACGTTTTCACGAGAGATTTTAAAGATTCCTGAAGCAATAAAACAGATTCATTACTCCGACTAATAAAAACAAGATATAAAAGTACCTATTTATTCACTCAAGTTGGTAACAAAGCAGAAAGATACATGGATATCTCAGATAAATGGTTTTATGGGTACTTCATGAATGAATTGGACAAGACTTTGTTATAAACCTGTATCTGATCAGATATTTTTAATTGATTTATAATTCCTTCAAAATAATTTCGCGATTTTATTTAACACTTAATTAATTTCAAATAGTTGATCGATGGGCGCTTTTTTGAATGTATGTGTGATCATTTTTATTGTTTGTGGACTTATATGTTTATTGCACAGATTGGTAAAAAAAAAAATAATGAGGCCAGCACTGTGCCGTTTGTATTACAACATTATTTAAAACAACCAATCACCCCAACTCAATTTAAAAATCTTCGAAATCGTGATCCCATCGTCGAGCTTTATTTAGATGAAACGTCTTTACTTTGACAATGTTGTTAGTAAAAAAAAAACTAGTTTCCAATTTGAGACTATTTTGTCAAGCTACGAGTTTATTTTTTGTGTTTTAGGAAGCCTTTAGAAGCAGTGCCTGAAATGAGAATGGACTCATGGGGCATGTACACGGTAGAAACAAGGGTGGAAGTACACGATGACCAAGTGCCAAGGCCGTTTGGGGAGTTCGTGTGTATGCTGAGTATGCCTCAAGCAAACTACACAGCAAACAGAACCACAATTTACTATCCTGGTAAGAAAACATTTATGGAGCGACGTCTTACCATCAAAGTTTTTCGCAAAATTTGCAATAGCACGGAGTTGGAATTGTGCCGGTAAATGGCGATAGACTCACCCATTATCATAAAGACCTGAAGTGTGGGTATAATAAACCTCTACCGCACCCTGTGATATTGACGTGATAATATGTTTTGTTATGAAAAATCTGCGTTGTGAAAAAAGAGGTTAATGGGTAACTCATTTGTATTCTATAGGCTAGATTTCATTTATTTGGTACTTCTGTTGAGGATTTATTTTTAAAGGCATATAACACTCGCCTCCTATGAACCATTAGAGAAATAAACAGTGTTTTACGTTAACGTCATAGGTACGATTTTTTTCTTTTGTTTTCCTAAAGCGTCCTGCACATTAGAAGTACTCAATTGTCGGGCGTAAAGCTGCACACGCATTATTACTGATACGTGTCGTGTGTGCAGCCAGCGCGCCCGACGATTGCGATTAACTGATCAAGTCGCTACAGTATGTGTACTATACTATGTTTACTTATTAATGGTATTAAAATATTCCTCTTTAAATAATATGCCCTATGAACGGTCACAATAAAATAAAAAAATTGCTATCTTATTCAGCTAGGAAATTTTTTTTTTTTTTTTTGCAAAACACAAATCTACGTATTAATAAAGTAAAACCAAAAAGGATTCAAAACTAAATATGTATATTATAAAAGGCTTACCTATGTAAAAAAGCTGCTATCACAGATAGCCAAAGAGATTCAGACGTGAGTCCTTTTCAAGCTGCTCAAGTTAACAGATTTAAATAATCTTCTTTTTCGTCGTGTCGATGGCTGAGTCTCATTTTATTTTGACTTGCCATTGTGGTGAAATAGTGAGATTAAAATAATAATATATGTGCACGAAGAAAATCCTTTCTACATCCGCCCCTTGTTGCCTGCTAAACGTAAACAAACTGAGTATACTATAAACTGTAGCAATAAAAATAGGTCAGCCCTACAGATACTACCCCATTTACCTACATAAAATCGTGTTAATTTGACTGCAGCACTATAAATAAGGCTGGCAGCTGCATTCCGTGTTACGTGATACTAACAAGCTCGTAAGCAGCGCCGTAAAACTTTATTAACACTTGCATGCACTCGCAGGTCTGATGCCGACGGCGCACATCGCTGCTATTGAAGTGGAGAAGCCTCAGGAACATCTGGGGAACAGTAAGTTTAACGGTTGTTTATAATAATTATATCAAGTACCTACTTGAACACTCTACTGCTAACATATTAAGCTATGCAAAGTAGGTCGTAGAATAGGTATAGCAATGAACTCTTTGATGTTTCGGTTTTGGGTCCCTCACTTTAAATATGTACTATTTATTTATGCATCAAAGAGATTCAATTTCGTTTTTTTTTGTTGGGCAGATTATATTTGCCCCAAAAAAAAGACATAATCCACTAATACGCTAAACACACTTTATAACAATTCTAGCATATTTTTACAAAGTAAGGAAAAACAAAAGCAAATTAGTGGAAGTTGAAATAAACGAAATTATAGCGTAGGTTAAAATTAAAATTAAACAATGCTGTTAACTGCTATTATAATAAGTATACGTTACATAATGCGTTACATTAAACTTGTTAAAAAAGTTGGAAAGTTAAATGCAATAAGATTTAAGTAACTTTAGTAACTTTGTGACATTGGATAGGAATATGTTGATAGGAAACTCAATTTTGATTTTGATTAAAACTAAAACTTTTAAATTTTATTCTTTGCATCTGAATATAAAACTGATAAAACAATTCGGTTTTACGATCATTGGTCATTAGATCTCAGATTCAATTTCCTTTAGAATATTTTGCTTCAAAGAATTTAGTTATCCCAGTACAGTAACATTCTATTGTCAGCGCATCGATAAAGTTAAGCAGTCGTGAATAAGTTTTCTCGTGTAACTTCTTTGAGCTTCTTACGAGACAAACAATCCTCCTGGAGGCTGTAAATAGTACTTGTACAGCTTTCTTGCGGATTAAATTATTTGTGCATGCAGATGCATACGTCGTGTACAACTGCAGTCTTCAACTGTAGGAACTTTCTTTACTTACAGTTTATTTTTGAACTACTTACTTTTAGGATCTTTTATCATGTCTATCTTCAAATAGACTGTGCTTTATATTTGTTAGTCGAGTATTTTGATATGCAGCAAACTGAATTGTTTAAATTGAATTATGTTGCATTATTCAAACTCACTTTAAAGCACATTTAGGTGACAGTGAGAAATGTATATTCTACTTATTTATGACAACTTTGTGTTGTTACTGTGCTTTCAAATTGAGATAAATGTGTCGAGGAGTTTAGTTTTGGCACTCCTATTCTTCCAAGTGACCTACATGCACACTTAACAGAACTGTTATCCGAAATTTTAATACAATTTCGTGTCATTAATAGTCATTGCACCTGCCTACTTATTACATGTCTGCCTTTAGTGATTTACTGATGCATACATACCGTACATGGACTGCTATTTCATAAATAAGACGTGTCCGCTGGGATTATCATGTCCACTGTCCGTCCGCGTCACTTGTATCACAAACCCAGTCGTTGCCAAAATCGATGACAATACATTTAAGCTATTGCTGATTCGCAATCGTAACCAGTGTCATTTTATTTGCAGACTGTCGAGCCGTCCGTGCGTGCGCTGCGTTTTTTATTTTATTAATTAGCTTTTACTATGTTTTTTAATAAACCAAATACACGATCATGAATTTAAGGTTTTTATTTATTAAGACTGACAAAAAATGGTTTCCTGTTACATGGTTTGTTTTTACTACTTGTTAATTGGGTACATATATGCATGGTCCGTCTTCTCTCTCAGCTTCACATTAAGAGGTTCCGAAATCTTAGGACCAATTGTAACAGTTCTGAATAAATCCCTCGTAGCCTATTTGGAACATTTTTGACAAATTGAATTGATTGTCAAATTTGTATGGAAATTAATATAATTACTACTCAAAATCTTATCAGGAATTTGGCTAAAGTTTTGCAATATAAAAATGTTATAGCAAAAACTTTATTTCTCATACTGTCCTCAATTTACCTCTATGTTATAGTAAAAATTTTGATTGTAATATTCGTGTCACAAAAAAAAAACTCTTATACTCAAAGGTTCGTGTGTTGTGAGGTCCTGTTTAAAAATGTAAAAGTTCTTCTTCTTTGTCGTGTCGATGGCTGAGTCAAATTTTATTAAGACTTGCCATCGTGGTGAAAGGATTAGCCAATTCGCTTTGGAGAACTCGCAAATTGCCCAGGGTGCGCCGGACGTAGGGAATCGTTGTGTACGTCACTCAGGGAGGCTCCTTTCATGCACCCCTATCCATTCTATGCTCCTTTTATGTAAAAGTAGAAAGTATAATTAAAATTTCAAATTTAATCAAACGAATTATTATAATTTAAAACATAATTCCCTATGAACACTCAGTTAATTTAAAAAGGGAAAGGGACTTAGATGGACTATACGTACATATAAATATCCAATGAGCATACACCACAATAAAGAACAGACGGCTACAAAATAACCTGTACATTTCCAGTATAAACTTTCCGTGCGATGCGAGTCCAGTTTATACTGGCTCTATATAGGTTGATCGGTAGTATACATATCGACGATGAAAAATGTAAATGCTGTAAGCCTCAAAACATATGTTTCTACATAATTTTTACCCGAAAGAAATACTGCGTCGTTTGGTCTTGGTTTTTGAAATGTCATTTTGATTCTTTTTCGTTATTTTTTGTTGTGTTCGTTATCAAAATCCTGCCTTTTTAAGGCTATTGGGGCCATTCTTGAGGTCAACATAAATAAACAAAAAAAAGTAAACAATTATTAAAAATAATGTTTCATGCCATAACATAATGCTACGGTTACAGAGTTATAAAGATTTCGTCTCGTTAGAAAGACTTAAAAGAATAACTTTATAGCTAATAAATAACAAAAGAAAAAATAAAAATACGTTTTAAAAATCATGTTGTGATTGTGAGAACTGTTTTTTTCTATTATATAATTTTTTTCGTTTCTTAACTCTTGAAAACATTTTGTGTTTTGAGGGTTACAGCGTTTTCGTTTTCGTCGTCGATATCTTAACCAAACGTGTAGAATTTTAAAATTATTTAACATTTAATAAATACAGTTTGTAATAAAGTTACAGTTTGTACTAACTATAATTTTAAAACATAAAATAAGTGTATAATACCTAATGACCTTATTCATAAAACTAATTAATGAGCCTTTTACAAACCAAAGATAGTGTACTGACATTACTTTATAAAGGTTTTATGAATAAGGCCGTAATTGTTTTGTTAATTTAGCAAATATTTAGGGCACTATAATTGTTTAAAACAATGTTATTTTTGAGAGTTTTAAAAATCTGTGATAATTTAGTTTAAATGTTAAGTCCCTTGCTCATAGTCTGGCTCAACCGGGTTCTTAAGTTAGTTATTATTATGTTACCAATGGATACGGCCTTTAACTTTACTACATAAGGCTCTTCTTAAAAAATAAACGATGATTATAGTTACCTTTAATTTGTGTTTGATATTATTTCAATCAGTCTGTAAAGGTACTTGTAGATAGGGACACACTGAATTATATTGACTGAAAATATATTTTTATTTTTGATCTAATTCATAAATAACTAAGCTGACTACTTCAAGTTGAATAAATTATATTGTTTTATTATGTTCCAGAACTTCTGTAAAGCAAATTTTATGTTACGGAACTTCTGTAAAGCAAATTTTATGTTACTTTAATTGTGCGCATAAGTTTTTTTTTTATTTTATAAACATGGTAAAAAGTTTTATTGTTTACGGGTAAGACGAATACGACGAAATTCAATTCAATTAGTAAGGCCCTGTTTCACAATTATAAAGTAAAGTTATTCACTAATTAAATTACAACTGTCACAATAGGGGCATTTAGCAAACTTCGTCAAGTCTTCTCTTTGCCTTTACCGCAGTGCCTGAAGACGAAAGTCTACAACCAGTGCGTCCTACCTGTTATGACCTACGGTGCCGAGACATGGATATGAACGGTTGCACAAATTTGAAGTCGCGCAGCGGGCTATGGAGCGAGCTATGCTCGGAGTTTCTTTGAAGGATAAAATTCGTAATGAGGTCATCCGACAAAGAACCAAAGTAACCGACATAGCTCGCAAAATAAGCTCGATGAAGTGGCAGTGGGCTGGTCACGTTTGCCGACGGACCGACAGCCGTTGGAGCAAACGAGTTCTGGAATGGAGACCGCGACTCGGCAACCGTAAGGTGGGACGCCCCCCTGCCAGGTGGACTGACGACCTGAAGAAGGTCGCAGGAGGGGACTGGATGCGGAAAGCGCAGGATCGGGTGTGGTGGCGCACATTGAGAGACGCGTATGTCCAGCAGTGGACTACGAGTGGCTAAATGATGATGATGATGACAATAGGGTATTTCACACCAGCATCAAAATTAAATAATTCCAAGTTATTATTTATTTAAATTAATAATTCAAAAAACAATTTTTCTTCATGCATTGTTTTCGATTTATGAGACAAATTTGATTTTTATTTGCTTTTCAAACAACTGTAAATAGTTCGTCAGCTTGGTACCGGACGCTATGACGTCATAATGTTCGATCACCGTAAAATATATGTAATTCACTTTTAGACAGGATTATAGAGTATGTCAATTGGCTGGTGGTGTAAAATACTGAACTCATGTGATATATTATTATGTTAAGCTTTGAGTAAAATAACTTGACGATTGTGAAACGGGGCCTAAGTTTGATTTTATGTAAATGACAAATTCATTTGTAGAAAAACTTGGTTACGATTGTTAAACTAATGTGTTTAAGAAGGCCTTATTTTGTTACCAATGAATTACATGACCAAAGATAAAGTAAGAGAATAGAATAAATTTGTATTTTTATGAAAAAAAAGTGATTTCATTTAGGTAGTTTTATTGCTGATAGATACTATCACGTTATTATAAGTTTGTATACTTGGATATTTTGTCAGTATTATTGTACTACACTAGCCTAGCTCATTGTAATCTTAAAGTAGATCTTTCATATTATACAATTGTAAATAAAGCCGCTTGAATGTAATTTCTTTTTCTTCCAATGGTTCAATACTAAATCGGATTATCATTGAAATAAGCTGATCTTTATTTTATGATTGGAAAATAAATTTAGAAATACCTATGAAAACAACAACTTTGACATTAAAAAGTGCTCGTAGAACGGAAGATTCCGTCAAATCGCGCTCGTTTCTATGAGCCAACACACAAACACACACATACATGCACACACACAAAATTGAATGTGTTGAGCTAGTTATTCAAGTTTATTAGAAAGTTACATGCATAAGTTCATGAGAGTTCGAAGCAATATTAGTATAGCTTCGAACTCTACTACTGAAGATCAAGATTAACTTTTAAGCTACCCCTAATATGGCATATATTAGGGGTAGCTTAAAAGGAAAGAATAAGCACTGAGGTGTGTTACTACTGAAGAGTCTGTTAACTAAGAGTCAATTTCTTGGAATCATGTTCAATGCTGAAGCCAGTGTCCGATCTCTCTGTCCCGTTCAAACATGAATGAGAAAAAGAGAGAGATGAATCCGTGTTCAGCGTTGACGTTAACAAAATCAGCAATAAACCACTGATAGCTTTAATTCCTTGATATTTTCTCTTCAACGGGAGCAGCACAATAAGTTGTTAAACACGTTATTTTTTAATGGTGGATAGGCACAAGTTCAACCAGATCTCACCTGAAGGTAAGTAAGCATGTTGTGGTCTGCGGATGATGTTAATCAAAACTATGTCAGCATATGTGTATTTTATAGATAGATACAATGGTTAACTCAAAATTTAAAAGGATGCCAGAATTTAATAATTGTCTATTTAAAAAGTTGGCAAGCGGCCAATCTGTCAGTGCTCTTCTTACGATAACCTACAAACCCGTAAACTTCAGTAGACAGTATAAAATTTTGGAAGACTGAAAGTCTAATTTTCAAAAAAAATAATTCAAAGTTCCACAAACCAAGAGCGTTCGCCTTTAATGTATTTTTTTTTTCGAATAACACATAAAAAATCGAGAATTAAATGATGTTTCATTTGTCTAATTTAGCAAAGCACTTGTAATTTTAAGGTACCAATCTGTAAACTGTACTTACCTCCTACTTTTATATAAATAAACACATAAATGCAGCTGCATTAGCGGTGTATTGATGTCTAACATTTTGCAGTTAATATGAGATACACAGTAAAATCAAACTAGTTTACTACATTTGTTTCATAAAATTTCATATCAAGTGCCATAAAACTATCTCGTTTTAAAACTTGTTCGCCGTCCACTATTGATACTGCTCCTTTCAGATGCGTGAGCAATGGATCTAATCGGTTTCAGAACTGATTTTCCCACTGAATTGTTTATTCGGTTGCCAATAATATTTAAACTCATAAACTTCTTTATTGGTAATTATAATTACACGTCATTACAATATAAATCAATAGAAAAATTTGCACAATTAAATTTCAAAACAATAATAATAATAAAATAGAATAACAAATTAAATATCAATTAATAAATAATAATCATAATTATTGCAATTAGAGCACAAAGTCATTGTTATTAGATAAAAAAAAAACTATATGTATATATAAGTCAAATAAATGTCATTTAAAAAATATTATTTATTTATTCTTAAAATACTCGTCTACTGAATATAAAGCTTGTTCGGCAAGCCATCGCTTCGTCGGCTTTTAAAGCCGGCATCCGTTGAGGCGTGTCTTATTAGGGATGGTAACTTATTATACACTGCCGGACCCATGACATACGTAGTTTTTGATGTTTTTGTTAACGTGTGGGACACGGTAGAAAGCTTGTCCCGATTACGGGTTTGGTACGTATGCACACTTCCGATCTTTTTGTACTCATCCGCGTTCTGCCTAAAGAATACTGCGACCTGATATATCACTATAGCAGGAAGAGTAAGCACACCGAGTTCTTTAAAATAAGGTTTACTGGGTTATATATTATTATTTATTTACTACGCAAAAAAACTATATGATTATAGTTGAGTGCACAGTTGGCGTAGTGGTTAAAGCGGTCGCCTTGCAGCTTTAAACTACGCTGGTTGGTTCTATCCCCACACGGGACCAATCTTTGTGTGATTCGCAAAGATTTGTTCTGACTCTGGGTGTGCTTTGTGTATGTGAAATATATCTGAATTTGTAGCGTTACTCTTCTAAAATCAGTCAAAATTGCGAAAAGCGTAAAATTTCCTCAGAAACTGAACTTTGTCACGATGTTACTAACACTCTGAATAACATTTCAAATATAATCGGCGATCGATGAAACAAACATTCGTAATAGACAAAGAATTAATTAACTGGCTCACAATGGAAGACCAATTTATAGATCTTGATAGGAGCAATGACAAATCGGTTTATGTGGATGACCGCTTACCCTTGTAGACATAGGTACCGTCGAGTTCATGAATTTGTATGCAGTTTTGAACCTTGTTCCCTTTACGATATGGTTCAAAACTGCAAACATATGAATATTATAACTCAAAGAGACAGTATAGGCAAATAAATGTTTGTATTACTCTGGTAATTGTCGGCTCGCGTAGATAGATTTCCAGTGCTGAGTTATGCAATGTCTAGTTGACACAAGATTACTTGTCGTTTGGTATTAGCCATATTTCATGACATTTTGGTTGTAAACTATTCTAAGCTAAATTTAACAGTACAATTGAACTGAAACTGAAAAAGAAAAAGATATTACGAGTATTGTCTCCATTTCGTAAAATTTGCGAAGGTAGCAACTAACCTCGAGTAAACTAAGCTGCTTGAAAAACCGTAAATAGCATACTTACACTTAACTTAAACCAAACACTGCTTTTGTCTTTTTGTCAAAAAAGATAAGTCTGAGCAAAGTACAAACAAAGTCTATATACGCTCTATCGTTCCAGTCTTAGTGCTAAAAAAACTTTTCACCACACCAGCAAGAAAATGATCGTTTGCTTGCCAGAATCCAGGCAAAAACTGTTTTTACTCACTAGTGAGGCAAAGTGATTCAAATTTCGAAACACAAAATACTTTTAATGAATAGGCGCTGAAAATAAAACAAAGCAGCCACCATGTAGGTTATAATAAACATTGACATGAATTTTATTAAATATCTACAAACGATACATTTTAATTATTTTAAATTATATAAATACACGCTTATTGAGTATTTTAATGTTTTTAGATACGTGATTGACCATCAAATTAATTACAATCAGGTACTTAGTATTAGACTCTACAAGTAAATGTTACGGAACGAATTTCCGAACACATTCTTAAAAAAAATAAAGTCTGTGTCTGTGTCAGTCATCGCGGGCAACTATAAATTCTTTTCAGTTTATGTTCAATTGTTTACTGGAACTTCTTAATAAAAAAATAGTGAATCCAGTGTTGAAGAACTTTGTGGAACTCCAAAAGAGTTGCGACAATTTGCTTCTAACACAGAAGTTCGCTTTTTACCAGAAAAATGATACGTGAAAAGTATTTGAAAGTGTACGACATATTTAATAAGTGGCGACTTACAAAAGGTCCCTAAAACGCATTCTAAATCAGTATTACTGTCGTATTTCATGGAATTATTCCAGGTTAAGCAATCGAGTAGTGAGAAATTATTTAAATCTTAATATTTTCTCACTGGAAAAGGTGAAAAGTTTTGTATGTAACGCGTGTGAAAAAAATAATTGCCAGTTTGTGACCTCTTAAATCTTTCTCTTGCGAAGTAGTCTTTATTAGAATCATTCGCTACGCTCGTGATTCAATTCAAGACTACTTCGCAAGCTCAAGATTTAAAATTGGCACTCACAACAGAAATATAAACTTTATCTCACTTGTACCATAAATAACTATATCTACATTTTCTTTCAACTTGTGTGTGTAATAGAAATTCCTCTCGATATAAGAAAAACATCATTAAAAGAAAAACTTTGTTAACACGTAAACTTGAATAATCTTTAAATTTTAAATAATAATATTAAATTGCCTAAAATAATACAATTTTAAATTCACATCAATAATAGACTTGCCCAAACGCTGCAAACAACATAAGCATGACATCACGCTGATGTATTTAGTATGTGAAATTATGAATTTTGTTTGACAGCTATACGAAATATTGCGTTTATGAAATTTGTTTTATACCAAAGTTGCTATAAATTCTGTGGGTATTTAGTGATAAAATTATTTTTTAATTATATCGTACTTCATAAATTGAATGTTCGTAAAATGAGTTAAATTTATGTTATGTGACTAAAACTTGCATTTGTTTTATGATTACCTATATTTTACTATGTTTGGATCTGTCACCGTCCCCTATTGCAAGTATATCAATAAGAGTGGTGATATGACATCTATCTATCATGTTTACAAACTCATTATTGAAATTTGTATAAGAAATATGAGACTCCGGACGTTTAAACGGTAGCTAAAAAGAAAACAGCATTTAGAGAAGTAAAGATATAAAGTCTACTAGCTAATAAACTACACGGTTAACGAAGCGGAACTGAAAACTTTTTAGATGTATTCGTAATACGCGCGTAGCTAAATGACAGGCTTCCAGAGAAAGTAAAAAGAAGGTTGAATCTTTATTTAACAAAAATACAAAAAAAGGAATAGAATATAAAAAGTTTTTACACCTGATTTTCAGTTTCCTTTTATCTCCAATCTGTTAACATCAATGTTAACCTATTTCAAAAAAAGGTACATAGTAATCAGATTGTGTACTCCCACACACTTCACCGCCTACTAGAAAACATATTTCTTTTACATAAAATGAGAAAAGCCCGCGTAAACACGATTTCTAGAGGAAACATCATTCGTATCCCGTGTGATGTGTTCACTTCGTATAAAACATCATAAAATGATTTTGACGCCTTTATAACTTATTCACTGACTTGAAAATGCTAGAGATTTTGTGAATAAGGTTGTACTTGTACCTGACTGTACGACGCAACGGAGGCCAATGCGTTTTGCAGTCTATATATGCAATTCTCTTGTTAGTCTTAAGTTTATCTAGTAGTAATATAGATAAATAAATATTAGTTGAGTGCACGGTTGGCGTAGTGGTTAAATCAGTCGCCTTGCCGCTTTTAATTGCGCTAGTGTTGTGGGCTCGATTCCCACACAGGTCAAATCTTTGTGTGATCCGCAAAGATTAGTTCTGACTCTGGGTGTACTTTGTGTGTGTGAAATGTATGTTTTTGAACACCGTTGCAACGTTACTTCTAGTGCGGGCGTAGTTTTAAAAAAAAGGAATAGTAGTGAGGATTATTAAAATTTCTACTGTGACAAGACGCTAGAAGGCCTTCGTTTTGCTCGCATACTTTGCAATAGTATCACTGTCGCATCGCATCGCGCTTTTCACTTACGAAGGACACCCTTTAACGGATCTTTGAAATCAAAGAAATAAATTAAAATAAAATAATTAAATTAAAATAAAATAAATAAAAATAAAAATTTATTAAATTAATTATTCATCAAATTTAATATAAAACTAATGATTCGGTCAAAAGAATAGACTTGCTTCAAAATTTGATTTATGTATGATAAATGCCCCGGGGTACATAAGAAACAGCGATCTTCACCGGGACTGCAATATAAATGTTGTTGACAGGGTCATACAAAAACATGCAGAAGCTCACGAACGAAGACTTCATCATCACGTCAACATCGAGGCAATCCAGCTCCCTGATAATACGGAAGTGAAAAGACTAAAACGAACGAAACCTTTCGAGTTAGTGTAGTGATAAGTGACAAATAAATTAGTGCGATAAGTGTCGT
This sequence comes from Hypena proboscidalis, assembly GCA_905147285.1. Classification (NCBI taxonomy): domain Eukaryota; kingdom Metazoa; phylum Arthropoda; class Insecta; order Lepidoptera; family Erebidae; genus Hypena; species Hypena proboscidalis. Next base: position 10,841,771 of record LR990132.1, read on the forward strand.
TATAAAGAAAACATGAACAAATTGACTTCCCGTCAACAAAAACTAAGTAAAGTGTTAATGGACGCTGTATCGTAATCGATATACCTAACATCGCCTAAGGTTCTCACACGATGGATTGGAGGGTTTTTTAGAATCTAGGAATCTACGTATTTTTATATGATGACCTAACCCCCCCATAGGACGAGTCAAAGCTAAATACAATAGTCTGTATTGTATTTAGGCATTCTTAGATTATATTATTACGTAGTAATTCAGGTTAACTTAATATTACTTATTAGTCTTGATAGGCTAGATTGTAATGTAAATAAGATATCATAATTTTAATAATTGATTTCTTATAATAACAAAAATAAAAAATGTATGTTAAATAAATATTCTTTAAAATACCTTAAAATAGTATTCCTAGCATAGAATTTGAGCTTAAGAGACCATAAATCAGCAGATTTGAACTCCTTTTTTCGGCCGGGACCACGATACTGTCAAATAGCTTTTATCTTATAAGTCTTCTTCACTTAGTTGCCGGGGACGTTAAATACTAAGAATAATACCTAAGAACTTGAAAATATAGGTCGGTAATTTATCGTACATTGTAAATAGTACAAATGGTACATTAAATAGAAATCGAGTCATCTGACTTAGCTTATTTATTTATTTATTTATAAGCACTACCAACAGTAAAATTACAGAGACACTTAATATTAACATTAATTCGCTTAAATTATAATGTTATTTTACAAATAATAGATGTGCATAGCATTCACATTGTAACTTTAGTTATTGCGAGTACAAAATTTGACAAACATGCGTACAACTATCACTAAAAAAAACTTATAATAAACAAATAAGGCAAGACAAATTAAGAAAGATTTAATAATTATACGGTCAACGATCATGCAGACTTTAACATTATGTTATTCTTCCTTTCTAACATTTCATAAGGAGTTATTCTCAACAAATCCCTCTAATATTAATTATGGGCAGTCCGAAAAAAGCAATACCAAAAATTCTCGTCCCTCCCGACAAAGTTGTGTAAGTACCTATTGTAACAGGAATAGATTGTCCCTATCGAGAAACAAAGAAAACTAAATCCAACTCAATAAACGGAACTTAGACACCGTAATATTATCCTGCCCCGGGTAATGAAATTGTCCCTTGCCAGTTAAAACGGTGGATCTGCCTTTATTGATTGAGTTTGCCTTCTAGGAAAGAAAGCAAAAATAGTAGTGAAAAGTAAATACTTATCTAGTACAGATCATTATATCCTCATTTCACAACTGATAAAATTATAGAACGCGTCACAATTTATATATTATATAGGTACCTATCTATAGACATAATAAAATTGTAAATATGCCATGTCTGTACATTGAAGATTTTTAAGAAAATAATATGAGGGTATTTTATAAAAAGCCGTAGAAGCCAAAACAAAATCTTTTTGAATTTTGTCTGACTGTTTGTATGTTCATACGCGCCTTACGCTAAAACTACTGCATAAAATTGGATGCGGTTTTTACAGTTGTGTAGCTGAAAGTCTAACTTAAAATTGGTTTATTTTTAATCTTTATATCTTATTCCTATAAGGGTGAATTAGGGGGTGTAAATTTAAATTTAAAACGAAAATGCATGAAATTCTGCACAAAGATTCCTTACATGACGTAAATAACAACAAGATAGATTATTTATAAATATATTTATCCACTCCCCAAGGGAGTAGATATGGCGTAAAAAGTTTAAGCGGGAAGTTCCTCAATTTTGTACTAAAAAACATGGAAATATTGAATTCCACGCGGACGAAGTATCAGGCTTCCAACCGCTAGTTTCTTAATAAAATTACGTTGATTAATCGAGAACAGCGTCGGAAAGCTGTTCTTGCTTCCGGTACTCATGGATATGTTTGTATGTGAAGCAACACCATTATATACTTATACGTAAACAAGTTAACTCGGGATAGAAATATTACAGCATTAGATAAAGAGGAAAGTGGGCACGGCTAAGTAGATACGCTCTCGCTGCAGTAATTTGAGGAAATTCCTTCGAGACGGCCGCCGCGATGTGTTCGAGTGCGTGAACTCCTTTTAACATTACCATAAGTGTGTCATTGCCGCTTCCTTGGTCAAATCTCCAAAAAATATTCACGAATGACTCGGCAATTAAAAAAAACGAACGTTACGCCTTTTAAAAGAGAAAGACAATTAAAATATGTTTTGAATAAATAAATCTACTGTCGCTTTGATATTAGTTTAATTTTATTAAAAGTAGAAACAAAGTTATGCTAACTTGAACTTGTCTGTTTTGAAAATTAAGTGTAACAATAACAATACAATTAAACAGTTAGCGTTACTACAAACATGAGTGCCCTCAACGGTCTACTTCTCTTAATTGTCCAAAAGTAGAACTTTGTTCAGTAGATTGTAAAGCACAAACAGCACTTCTAGTAATATTCGACTCCGCGACGGTAAGTGCTTAGTTGCCTCTGTATCTCTGGCGATAAGTTCCTAATTGCACTTCACTGTGCGGAAATGGGTTAAAGCGGGCACCGTCGAGCGAACACGTTCCAGCGTACGTGTCCTGAAATGTACTACGCCTTAATGCGTATGACACGCGGCTTGATGTTATGTCGAGCACTTCCATTTTATGTATTTCAATTCGATACGGAAGCCTATCACGGCTTGACGGAATGAAAGAAAAACTTCTGAAGGTGATTTCAATGACGCGAGGATTATGTTCGCGCCTCCTTATCTGGCGGAGAAAATGCTAAGCTGCCGTTACGTAGCGTGTAACCTCTCTCGCATACTCGCGAGCTTATTACTTCAATTTGTATTTTATCCTCCGAGAAACGTTTCCTTTAATCTTGAATACATTTAAATCGCTTCCCGAGATGTTCCGTCGTTAATAGGAAGAAAAAAATTCTTAACAGACCGGCACTTGGACGCAATTCAAATAAATAAAACCAAAAACAACAAGGAAGTTTTAAAAACAACAGCAATTGTCTGTTCTTTCACATCCGTGTGTAAACAGTACAAATCAACTTTATCTAAACAAGTCGAGTGATCTCTTCGCGGCCAGCACTGATTGCTTTAAGGAAATCGAAGGCAGTAACAACTCTTATCTCATAGCTAGTTATGTAGTAAGGGGCGCATAAAATCTAACGGTACCGTGCAGCGGTAGGAGGAGAGACGTGAAAATACTTATTATTTGCTTATAATATACATGTACTAGCGAGGCCCGTGATTCCGTCCGCATTCAAATTACATTTTTAAGCAAATACGGAAATAGAAGGATAATAAACTGCCTTAATGTGTGTAATACATATAGAGAGCCAATATTATACAGCTATGTGCACTGAGGTTCAAGGATGCCTTTGAGCCGTACATCTTTAGTTAGTTAATATTTTTAAACGCGGAAAACCTAAAAGTTACCTTTCAGCGAAGGAAAAATATTTCGTGCAAAAAGCATTCGCTCCTTCCTGAATTGTATAGTCTTACAATACGCGTGAATTAATTAAATTTACACACGCGACTGACCTAACTAGTTTTAAAAGGCTTCTTATTAAATCAAAGCTTACTCCTGAGAACTCTGGGAAACATTTTTAATTAATGCTAGCTACCGACGCGCGCCGTCGTGGCTTCAACCTTCATATTACTAATTATTATATAAATATCTGAGACATGTTTAAATGAAAATTATATTTAGAATGTTAAATTAATTGCCACTAACTTTGACTATATTAACACGGCTTCGATAATCTACTTTTATTTTGTTTAGCTGTTTCAAAAAAGGTAAGAGAATATTCTAATTAGTGAATAATGAGAACGTTATAATTAATAAAGCGGAGCAGATTATTCAATAAAGTCCGATATTTAAGAAGACTTAGAAATACATTGTACCAAAAATAATAAAACCGATTACAACAAAGAAGTTAAAGGTCAAAAATAAGGTAATTTGATCAATGTCGGGAACAATAGTGAACTATGGACAGCGGACAAGTGGTCGATAACGTGTGTTGATATATGGTATTTATCTACTCGAAGGGGCAAGCGGTGTTTTTTCATACCATGTTAGTTTACACCTACTGACGTACCAGCGAGCAGAGCAACGTGCGAAAACTAGTCACTGAAATATTCAGATGTCATTTCAAAACTACCTAAGGTAATATTAAGCAAGCTCTATCTCTCTATTATAATAGTATTACCTGTACTAGTCATGCTTACCTTCTAATTAACTATAAAGTAAGGCGTCTGTGAAATTACCTTTTGTCCTTAATTTCAGCTTTTTAAAAGCTGTAAGAGACTGCGTCTGGTCCACTTCGTATTCTCTCTAATAACAGGTAAGTAATGTTTGAATTAAGTCCCAACATATTACTTACGCATAAAATAACATCACGCCTATATTACCTAGAAGGGTATGGCAGGTTGAACAACACCCACATTCCACCAGTTATGTTAAGGTCCAATGGGTGTGAGCCTATCGCCATCCACTGGGCACGGTTTTAACTCCGTGCGGCTATTGTGAATTTCCTGATAAAAAGTTCACAAAAAACACTTTGTCCAACTCGGGAATCGAACCCGAGACCTCGCGGTGAGAGGCGCATACGCTAACCTCTAAACCATCGAGGCAGAAACGTATTTTTTAATATCCTAATATCTCAGTAGGTAAGTGTAATTTGTGTTTTTAGTATAATAATAGCAGCCCTGTATCTAATACATATCCCACTGCTGGGCTCAGGCCTCTTCTCATGATGAGAAGGGTTAGGCCATAGTCCACCACGCTGGCCAAGTGCGGATTGGTAGACTTCACACGACCTCGAGTACTTTTGAGGCACTCTCAGGCATGCAGGTTTCCTCACGATGTTTTTCCTTCACCGTTAGCGAGCGATAATTTATATTATAAATACACACATATCTTCGTAAAGACAAATCTTAACCATTTATTGACAGATGTGTGTGCCGTGGGTTCGAACCCGAGACCTTTTGACTTCACAGTCCTACCTTCTCCCACTCGACTATCGCTGCTATGCAGTTGTTTTTAGTATAAGAAGTAAGAAATCTATGAAGCACTTTAGAAGTAGAGAAAGCGCGTTTGATGGTAAATGGCAACAACAGTCCTTAAACGTTCACAATCTTAAAGCAGACTGTGGATATATCGCTACATCTGACGACTACGATGTTATGTCCCATGTGGTAGTAAATTCAGAGCCTAATCCACCACTCCTGAACAATAGCAATGCAATCATTACTATCTGGTGGCTGTTCAAAGACGGTGGTACTTACGTGCGTGTGGTCTTATTCACAAATGTTTTATCACAAACGTTGTCAAGTCATTTTCAAGAGAAGTGACGTATTAGGTCGCTTTTCAAAATGTTTTGAGTAGCTGTTTTAAACACATCCTATCTTGAATAAGCATGACTAATGAAGGAGATATCGCTGAGTTATTTCTAACCACATGAGAAATGTGTCTCATTAGTCTTTAAAATTACGAGGTTATTGTTCTAAATTGTAAAGTTGATAAGCTCTTTTACTCTCAAAATTGGTGTAATAAAATTCTCATCTTTACTGGCGTTATTCATTTAAGTATTTCAGTAGCACCTACCTTCTTATCAACGCCTAGTAGACATAACTAGGTTACAGCCCTTGTAGTAGAGCAACTGGAAAAAGCAATTGATTTAACCTTACTTACCTATATGTTTTGAAACTTTCGCGATTTGAGAACATTTTGCAAAAAATAGACAACGGGTCTAAATCGTGTAATTATTATAAAGATAAATAAATACCTTTGCTCGACATTGAATGAATGATGCAAGTCATTTCGAAACGTCGAGCATAGGTATTTATTTACCTTCATAATAATTACGCGATTTAGACCCGTTGTCTCATTTTTGAAAGTTACTTACCTATATGTGAATATGGATGTGTGGCGGTATCCGCACATAATCACGTGACATATGTCAACGAGTGCTGAATCGCGATAACGAAATGTTCACAGCGAGTGAATATATATACCACTTCCAATACGCTACCTTTGGACAGCTGTCCGCCAGGCAATACCACCGAGCCTGATCGAAGGATCCTCCCTTTGTGGTGGAGGAACATCACATCCTGATCCTCTACAGATGTATGGGTGTTTGTTACATAAAGACTACCGCTTATCGGGTAGATTTTTTTTTTGCATATTTGTAGCTTATAGTTTGGATTAACAGTATATACTACTTTTTATCGACATTCCACGGGGGTGGAGCGGAGAGCAAATAATATTTAAGCAAATAATTAGGTTTAATGTAATAACCACATTAGTGATATGTTAATAATTCAGATGTCTTGCCAACCATTACTGTAGCGAGCGTAAATCAACCGGCAGACAAAGGAAAATAACATTTAAAGACAAATAAATAGACATTCGGAACGTAGAGACAGAACAGTCTAGTCACGGGTACGTTCAAAAAAAGGAAAATAATGTTAGAATACCTCGAAGACAGACGTGGACGTTAAGCAGTGCCTACATCGATATTCTATTCTGAGCTGTCAACAACATAGTTCGACCTTCAGGATCACCAAACACAATTTATTGAATAAAACATACTGATAATATCGATTTATGTGTCTGCGTGGCTGCTCGATAATTTGTCATATTGATTGATGGAAATTAAATTAATCCCTGTGATACAATCAGGACATGTTTGCCGCCATAGAAACAATCACAAACTTTCAGTAAGTTATTTATAGATTGATTTAATTGGTATTCTTATTTGTTATACATGTTGAGTTCCTTCGTGCCTTCGATACATTTTGTGGTATGCAAATAGGTAAACAACTTTTATCCACATAAGATTTACAACCTTTATTTAAAACAAACCGATATAAATTATTAATAAAATAAGTAATGACTAAGCTAATAATAACAATATACAACATACAGAATAAATAAAATAAAACATTTAAATTATGCGTCATAAATTCCTCCGCATCGCTGTCCACAGCATATCTGCTGTGGACAGCGATGCGGAGGAATTGATACCGTGGCCAAAATTCTGGCACTATTGCCACGTTGAATGGCAATGCTTAATCGCTGGGCGAAGTAAAAACGAGCCTTCTGTTCGCGAGCGTATTAATATGAATAAGTTATTTAATTTATTAACTCCATGTTGTAATCAGAATGTTTCGTAAGTTTTTATTCAATTTAAGGTAAACCAGGTTTTTGATTTCATTTGAATTTCATTTTATTGAATTGGTAATTTTCTACGGTGGAACAAATCCTTTTCAATACAGTTTGGGTATTACATAATTTATTTTATTATCAATATTTCAAGCGAAGTCCATTTGGATTGACTTTTTGCTGTCTTCAGACGAGGCCTTTTTCGAGGGTGGGTATCTATTTAATCAGATAATGCAAGACCCTTTATGTTGCTGAATGAAGGTCAGTATATCAGAATATAAGCATACCTTTTAAACTTCGGTACACAAAGTGTTTACTTAGTAATTAGTTTATCTTGTGAAAATCTTTTCTACATTTGATTTTAACTGTGGGCATACTAAAGTGGCGTTTATCTATATATTTATATAAACACTCAAACATCTATTTAAACACCTATCGATTTTAATATTTGCAAATTTATTGTCACCAAAATTCTATTGAAACGACACGCGACGTAATTTCACCGGTTAAATACTATTAAACATAATCTCGACCTGTTTAATATAAAAAGCTTATTGTATAAAAAATACTCAACACAATATGTTTGGAAAACTGCATAAAAGTAAACACAAAGCTCATAATGAATAATTAGTTTATTAACTAGAAGAATATTTATCAATATTAGGTATTAAATGAGCGTTACATTCGAAAATTCAATAACAAAAACATTTTCATCTTTTATCTTTGTACACTTATTAAAACATTTTAAGTACCACGAAATAGAACATTTAAAACAAATAAGTTAATTTTGAAACAAACATTGCTTACTTGTTACATTTACATTTTAATTGTTTGTAACCATATCTCCACAGAGAAGCTAAATTATACCGTCGAAGGCATTTTTAAATATAATATATTTTTTAGAAATTGCCAACAAAAGCATCCAATCTTATTCTATCAGAGAGCTCATTACTCGTATTTCCGATTTTTTGTTATTTCGTGGAGAATACGGCAGTCACCAGCAATTTCACGGTGCCTTGAACGAACGAGCTCAAAGATACACAGATATGTATTAACTCATCAAATAGGGATCCTTTGTTAAATTACTATTTGTTTGCCTTGTAATTGCTTTGGGTCAATAGAACCCGTGAGAAGTAATGATCAGTAAATTGATCTTGTAAGGAGGTTTTGTGAACGAACAGATTATGATGTAGCAGTAGCAGTATGAATAACTTAACATAACATCTCGTCTATATTACCTAAAAGCTTCTACATTTCTTATGCGAACTGCCAAAGAGTGGAACGCCTTGCCCGAGTCTGTGTTTCCGCATGAGTACAACTTGGATCTCTTCAAAGCAAGAGTCAATAGGTATCTCATAGGTAAGCGTGCTCCACCGTAGACCGCATCATCACTTACCATCAGGTCAAACGCGAGCCTATCCACCATAAAAAAAAAAAAAAAAAAAAAAAAAAAAAAAAAAAAAAAAAAAAGGGTGTGGGAGAGGTATACGACACCTTGACCTTACCTTTTTTTATAAACATTTAACGAGTCGAGTATCATTCTTTATCGGCTCCACTAATTGAGGAGGCTAAAAACGCAAAAACGGTCCAAACGCACCTATTCTCGGTATGACGTATCGTTATGGTCGTCCCAGGAAATAACTTTTTGGGTGTGCCCAATTCCTTTTTTTTTTTCTTTAAAAAGAAAACGACGCCCGCATTCGGAATAACTCCTGTGACACGGGGGTGTTTACAAAAATACATTTCACACACACAAAGCACACCCAGAGTCAGAACAAATATTTGCGAATCACACAAAGATTTGTCCCATGTGGGGATCGAACCCACAACACCAGCGAAAGCGGCGAGGCGACCATAAAGCAAAGCTCTAGCGATTTCAGGAACATCAAAGGATAAAATCGTAGCTTATGGTGTTTAAACTAGTTAGGTTTGAGTAGAGAGCATGCATTTGACTAGAGACAACTGTAAGTTTTAAAGGACATTATTCCCACTGAACGAGCTTTTTTTTATACTACGCCCACAGCAAACGAACGTGTAGTCCATCTGATGGTAAGTGGAGTACAGCCCAAGGACATCAACAATCCTCAAAAGCAGATTGCAGATGCGTCGCTGCAGCTGAGGGCTACGGTGTTATGCCTCATGTGCCAGTAATTTCATGGCCTGATATCACCACCAAACCGGAACACAGTAATGGAAGCACTACTATTTGGCGGCAGGTTAAAGGTGAAACGGTGGTGCTGCCGCCCTCGAGCTCATTCACAAGAGCTCTACCACCAGTAAAGCCTGTTATGTTTCAGTCCCATGGGAGCCTACCGCAATCGGACACAATTCCAACTCAGTGTTGCTGTTGAGAATTTCCTGACGGAAAGTTCACAAATAACACCTGGGTCGGCAGGTATCGACCCCGAGACATCGCGGTAAGCGATACACCAGTTATGCCGCTAGATCAACCAAGGCAGTATTTAATGTATAAAATTATATATTTTTTTTATTAAACTAATACTGTTGAGTTGTTAACACACTTATATTAGCTTCACCTGTATGTATGTATGTATGTAACCGACTCCTCACCCACCGACTATTGACCCACTTTAAACGAACAGATTTTATTAAAATTTTGCACACCTGTCAAAGATCGATGACAATGCAATAATTCGATTAAACAAATAAAAAAAAAAAAAATTACAAAAAAAATGGTAATGAACAAAAAATACTAGTATTATTGTGAAAAAAAGCGTGGGGCGCTCTGTGCCATATTTTTCGTCTATCGAGCAACCCACGCTTTTTCACAATAATACTTGTATTTTTTGTTCATTACCATTTTCAGCTTATATTAGGAATTATTTTTCACTTTTTGTTAGAAGTACTTTAAAAGCGTGTTTTTTAGTTTTTTTAAACTATATTTTTATTTTTTATTTGAATTGAAACTTTAATACTTCAGATAGCTTGTTAAATATTAGCATAAAATACATCCAAACTGATATTAAGCATGCGAAAGATTGTTCTTCTTCTCTCTTACAGGACAAAAACCACCGAGTCAATTTTAATAAAATGTTGTACACATATAGCTTATAGCCTGGATTAACATATAGGCTACGTTTATCAACATTCCAAGCGGGTAGAAGCTAGTACACCATATACATACATAAAATCACGCCTTTATTTCATGTGCTTCGATATTTTTTTTTATTAGCATATAAGATTAATATGTAAACCAGTAAACAAAGAAAAATATCACTTTAAAGATAAAATGAACATTCAGAACGTAACGATACTGTCTAGTCACGAGTTCGTCTAGAAATAGAATAATTTTCCAATTAAACCGACTTCAAAAACAAGAATGCACTTAAAAGTAAAAAATATTTAAGTAATTAAATAATCAATAAAATATAGCAGCGATAGCCGAGTGGGAGACCGTAGGACTGCTAAGTTAAAGGTCTCGGGTTCGAACCCACGGCCCACACCTCTCGTCTTTTCGAAGATATGTGTGTATTTATCATATAAATTATCGCTTGCTAACGGTGAAGGAAAATATCGTGAGGAAACCTACATGCCTTAGAGTGCCTAATAAGTGCTCGAGAGTGTGTGAAGTCTACCAACCCGCACTTGGCCAGCGCGGTGGACTATGGCCTAACCCTTCTCATCATGAGAAGAGGCCCGAGTCCAGCAGTGGGACATGTATTAGATTCAGGGCTTCTATTATTTTATTTTTTAATATTCAACGTCTCGCCTCATCTGTATATAACTTGAAGGAATACAGTAAACGGCTTTAAAATATCTCCATACCCTTAAACGTAGAGGAGTTGTTTCTTCCAGCATCAGCTCAGTAATATGATATGTCCAGGCGTCTTCGGGTAATCCAGGAACAAACATAAAAGAAACAACCAAAACCCAAACAAAATACAATCCTATTAAGAACCTCCTCCTTTTTTTTGAAGGCGGTTAAAAAAAGGTTAGAATACCTACTCGGCAAGCAGTTCCTTTTCTCGATATTACTCTATTTGGAGCTGTCACCAACAAAAGTTCGACCTTCAGGATCACGGAACACAATTTATTGAAAAATATATACTGATAATATTGATTTATGTGTGTCCGTGATTCCTCAGTAATTTGTCATATTGATTGATGAAAGTTAAATTAACTGAGCCGTACGGTGCGGTACAATCAGGTTATATTGTCCTCCGCAGAAACAATCACAAACTTCAATAGTTATTTATAGTTTGCTTTTGTATTCTAATGAATTCAGTATAACTAGTTTATCCAAGAAATTATTTATTAGTTTTATGCATTTCATTTTTCACTAGGAAATCACCTTTAATGCTATCTAGAAGCTACAAATAAACAGCTGAGAAACATCGGGCTTGAGATAATGTCGTGTATCTCAAGCCCGATGTTTCTCAGCTGTTTATTTGTAGCTTCTAGATAGCATTAAAGGTGATTTCCTAAGAGAATAAGCTACTGCTTGAAAAAATAAAACTCTATTTACTCAAGGAGCAATTGTATTTTATTAAGGATTTTAATGTGTATGTGTGTGTGTGTGTGTGTATGTGTGTGTATGTGTTAATAGTCTCTTTTTAGAGTTTTTAGGGGTAATAGTACGCTGTCCGTCCGTCTGTCCGTCTGTCACATGAACCGTGATAGACAGACAGTTTAAATTTTACTAATGATTTATAATGTTGCCGCTGTAACAAAAAAATCTAAAAATCGAATAAAATAAGTAATTAAGACAAGCGTGTTTTTTTTTTGCTGAACATTTCTAACGACAACAGGAAGACGCTTAAAATGTTCACAGATAATGTATAACTTTGCCACTATTTCGACCACTCCATGCATGAATTTATTCTGTTGTATTATCCGAATGACGGTCAATATTTATATCAACGCCATACAATATAGTGTTTATGAACTGATTAAAATATAATTAAGTCTTGTTATTTTATACATTTAATAACTTTTAAAATCATCGCATGATTTGCTTTAATATAACTGCGTCGGGCATTAACGCGATCACGCTTCTATTAACTTATCGGCGCTTGACAGTGGTCACATCACTAGCTGTCTGAATCAGTGACGAGTCAATTTATTTAATCTTGCTTACAATTTCAAAGTTACTGAACTGACTTTTAATTTTACAGCATTAAGCCCCAATTTCACAGGTGTTAGATAAACTTTATTGGCAGGATAAGAATGTAACTCACATAAATGAAAGTTACAGCTGTATTCAAATTCAAATTCAAATTCAAATCATTTATTTTCATAGGCCCCAGGAGGCGCTTGAACACGTCAAAATATTACAAACAAATGATATAAAAATAAATTATAAGTAAAACTAAATTATACTAATTACAATGATTTGAATAACCGGGGCTTAGATTAATTTTAATCCAACTGTTTAAAATCAGATTAAAATCAAACTAAGTGCCAGCTCCGATGGGTATTGCATTATGATTAGATTATTTTTCTTGTGTTACTTGTGTCACTTTAAAATTCGGTCGTGTTATATTTTATGGGTCGGATAACTATCCAGCACCTCAGAAACTGCAATGGCTCTTAATGTGAAAATATTAACGGACGTATGATCAAAGAAACTATCAACTGACATATTTTTATTGTAATTAAATCCTTGAACATTTATCAAATGTTGATAGATTTTCAGTATGTCAGGAAAGATCGTGTAGCTATACTATTAAAACTTTGCTAGGTTTAGGAACGTTAATACATGACACAATGTTAGTTCGGTTCATAATACATGATACGTCACTGTGAAAGCACTCAAACTGAACACGTTTACATTACATAAGCCACAATGTTATCCTTTCATACGCCTGCCATTGCTTAGCATCTAACCATCACATATTGAGTATGTATAACCATTTTGAGATAGTCGAAAAGCCCCTTCCTAGGATGCCCATTAACAGGATCGCAAATTGCCACGGCATAAAAGGTTTGGGCTCGCTTTTAGTCTTCCCAATTAGTGGAAGCGATAACGAATGATACTCGACTCGTTAAACGTTCTAAACGATTTTTTGTTGCCGGGTGAAAACAAGCTGTAATATTAATTATTGCTTTATATATCAATGAAGATTGGTGTTTACTTTGATTCAAAATCTTAGATGGCAGTTTAATGGACTCAAAGAATAAAAGTTTTGTTTGAGTAACAGATTACGGGCCAATTTAACGTGCCTTGTTTAACCCGCCATGTTACGATTTGTTTGTCCCATTCTAACTCTAAAATAAACATTATGGATAGTATACGTGATGAACTTTTCAGAAAAACTATACCTAGCGGCTACGGTAGCTATACTTCAAGATTGATGGGAGCCCTAATTGTTAAATGCAGTTACTTCGAAACAAACTAAAAAAAATCTTTTATATTAACAATTTCTAGTAGTTGTTTTGTTTAATATAAATGGTAAATTTGTTGTAACGGCTGACTTTGAAACCCTATTGCGCGTGGTCTGACACGCACTTTGCCAGTATTTTTAACGGACTTCAAATAAAAGAAGGTTCTGTGTTCAAACCGTATGTATAAGACATTTATTTGTTTGCGATTTTCTTGGCAATTATTGATCCGATTAGAATTCGGTTTTCGGTATTTGAATACATATATTTTTATTAAAATTTGTTAAAAACCTTTGGATCTTACTATAATCGTACATCTAATAGTATTGCTAACCCGCAATATTCCCAGTGACAATATTTATCCGCACGCTCACTTGCCTTACTGCAGTGTCACCGATTTGTCGCAGCCTAGTGCTCCAATCGTCGTGTGAGAAAGCGTCCATATTTTAAAAATATGTAGAATAAATATTGACTTTATATTTAGAATTTGAATCCTGCAATATTTTTGTCATAGTCATAAGACACAGTCGTTGCCGCAGTGTCACCGATTTATTTATTTATTTATTACAACCTTACAACTATCATTATAGGCCTTAAACCTAATGCGACAGTGCAGCTTTTTTTTGATGTGATAAACGTGTCATGACCTCAGGTCAATACGCAGCTATTTGAGTGCAGGGTTGGTTAAAGAAAATTGAAATAAAATGTTGTTTATAAAAAAAATCGTTTCAACGCTATTTCTCCAGTGGATCCGTATTTTAAAAATATATAGAATAAACTGACTCTTTGGTCTAGTGGTTAGTGTATGCTACTCTCACCGCGAGGTCTCCAGTTCGATTCCCTGGTCGAGCAAAAAGGTTTTTTGGGATTTTGCCGTCAGGAAACTCTCAAAAGCAATACGGAGTTGGATTTGTGCCCGGTGGAAAGCGATAGGCTCACCCCCTATCCCATAGAACTTAAGCATAACAGGAGAAATATTGGTGTTAAACACCTCTGCCACATCCTTCTAGATAATATAGACATGTTATGTACTTTATGTCATGTAGAATAAAAATAGATTTTTTATTTTGCATTCAAGTCCTGAAATATTTTTAGTCATAAGACTCAGTCGTCGCCTCCTTGACACTAATTTGTCACGGCCTAATGCACGCATCGTGTGGGAACGTGATAAACGCGTCATGACCTTTGGTTAAACTGCAACCGTTCTAGTGCAATGAAAACGAAAAGACGGCTTAGGTAAAATAAGATAAGATATTGATTCTTTATTTGTTCTGAATGTAGGTACAGTTAAGTTCAGGTCTTAACACAATTAATTAGTCGCCGTGCATTCTGCCTTGCGGCATATAAATTTTGCATGCAGATAAATCTGTTAACTTAAATACTAAACATACGCATTTTTAAAATTAACATTATGACATGAATTCACAAAAGGTTGGGGTTCACTGGTTTAAGAAAGCTATTGTACAAAATATTTATGCAAACAAGTTTGATCCACCACGGTAGGTAGGTACTTAAAAAAAGCATGCAGTCCAATGGTACAGACAGTACTGAAAACTTCACAGTCCTCATTTAAAAAAGCTCTGTCACTTATTCTTCAAATAAATTAACCTGAATCGGCATCTCTGGTCTAATTAGTAGCAGAAGCAGTGCCTCGAGGTCCGTCAGAGCTAACAGACGGCAGTATTTTGGGAGTCCAATTTCAGACCGCATTTGCCCCCAGTTGGTCCTAAAATAGAAATAGCTGAGATGTCGTACCGAACCAAAATGAATTTAGGCGGACCATGTTTGTTTTATGCCGCTATGCACTAAAACCACCACGAAATATCTGAAAATGGGTCATGTGTGTTTTTTTAGAGAGTTTGCGTGATCACTGCGCTTGCAACAGCTTGCGAAAATTAAATGTATCAAATAAAGGACGGTCAAGTGTGATTCAGTTGTATTAAAAACAGTAGTTATAAGATATTACATTTGTTAAACTATTGTGCCCTCAATTGCTTGTTGACTGTTCTCCATACAATAGAAATATGGGTTTAGCTTTAATATTATTTAACCTATTTTTATAGACACATTAAATCTAAAACACTAAGCACCTGTGTCTTACCTTTAACCTGCCGCCAAATAGTAGTACTTCCATTACTGTGTTCCGGTTTGGTGGTGAGATCAGGCCCTGAAATGACTGGCGCATGAGGCATAACACCGTAGTCCTTTGCTGCAGCGACGCATCTATAATCTGTTTTTGTGGATTGTTGGTGTCCATGGGCTGAGTACTCCTCTTACCATCAGGTGGACTATACGTCCGTTCGCTGTGGGCGTAGTATAAAAAAAAAAAGCTTTCATCACTAAAAAGCATGTTTGTTACCACATTTTTCGTTTTGAACGAAATCAATTAATGAATAAAACAATTTTGACAAATGGCCACGAACAACCATGCATTAAAATGTTTTAGATATGATTTGCCTATATAAAAAGATAACCTTAATAATATTAAAGTTTACCCCGTATTACGTTAGTATGAAAACACGGCGCTCGGGAGTCTACCCTTAATCTGATATAATTTGTTGGTTCCATTTCAGTTTCATTACCAAACAAGAAGCCTACAGTTTGATTAGGTAACTACTGATATTATTTTGTGTTTTCATCCAGTAGTGCTTTATATAACCACACCTAAACTCGATAAACAATTAATAAGCACGGTTGAAATTAAATAAGAAAATTGATATCCATTACTTAGATCAGGTATCAAGTCAATTACCCGCGGGCTGATAGAGACTAACTAGATATTAGCTATTCGGTAAACAAAAAGACTATCTATTCAAAAAGACTCAATAATTTATTGAGTCTTTTTAAATGATAGTAGATTATTAACCAAGGGGATAAAGCATTGTCTTTTTCGCGGGTGACGATTTAAATCGCGAGCGTAATGAAGGATTGGAGGTTTACTCCCGAGCGTAGCGAGGGTGTTTAAAACTATTTTTAACAGATTAAAAATGACTATTGTTATGTTCGCTTTTTGTGGCATAGAATGTCACTTTTTTGAGCAAGTGGTACAAAAATATTATTCTGTATTCAAACTAACTTAAGTTTAATTTTTTTCAGCATAAGCTATTGATAAAAGTAGCTAGCCTTTCTATGACATTCTTTGCACTTGTAACAAAAGGTACTCATACCGATTCCATAGTTTAAGGCCATGCATTTCCACAAAAAATATTCTTTATTAAATTCGAACGCTTGCTGTTGACAAATCAATATCTAATTTGTTATTTACATATTAATCTCAACATGACTTACTAATTTTGTGTCATAATAGGTACTAAATTATTATATGATTATTCTAATTTATCCGTTTGACATTGCATGAAATTAAAGTAAATATTAAAGTGACCATAAAATTTTGCATGCTATACAGCTGATTATAGTAATAATAATGTATTAATACTGTAACATCTCTCGTACCCATATTTCTCAAAATAAACAATTGAATTGAATCAACTGTTCCGTCAATATGGTTAATGATTGCTTGGCTTCAATTTTCACTTACGACCTTACGTTTATAAACAAAACTTCACTTTTTTTTGTATATTTTGATTTGTTTTTGGAATACTAGGTCATTTTATATTGATTATTATTTTAAATATATATAGCTATCGATTGTTCTAAACAAAAACATGTAACTCTCGCTCAAAATCACGAAATTAGTAACATAGAAGTTCATTTTGATGGTGATATATTATTAAGAATTTCTGAGCCATTTTTCAATTATTGTTCAATTATTGTTTTTCTTTGTTCCTTTTTCTGTACACAGTATTTTTTGTGTAGTCGCATCCTTCATAGTTTCCTTTACACTGGGAGCTCAAACATCTGTTTTTTCGACAGGTTTCGAAACTGTGAAAGTAAGAAAAAACGTACAAAGTCAGATTTGCAATTCAAGTGCTAGGTACAATAAAATAAAGGTAGCTGGAGAGTTAGTTTGCCTTGTGAGGAAAGCAATTTACCGGTTTTATTCAGCTAAATAGAAGTTAGTGTTTATATGCAAAAAGTTCCAGTTTGTTTGAAGACATCATATTTTGGTCCTCCGGCCGGCTATTATTGTATCTATAATATTTCATAGATGTTGAAGAGCCGAGATAATAACAAATTACCGTAAGAAAATACGCTTATTCATTAAATTAATGCGATTACTTCGTACAAATAGTTACTGATTAAGAATTAGAAACATTAAATACTAATAAAACAGTAAAAAATAAATTTGGACTATGACTAATTTTAACCCCGACCATTAAATGTGTCCACTGAATGAAAAAAAAACCATCTGTATTCATTTTGAATACTTTAGATATATGTACACCACTAAATCTTAAACTGACGACCTATTTACAGTTTAAAAAGCAAATATAAATCGAATTTAACTAATAAATAAAAGCCAATGAATTGAGTATATCTATTTTTAAGTATTGATTTAAATAAAAAGTGTCTTGGAATTGTTTGTTGATGAAGTAAAATACTATTTTGACACTTAAAAGTGTTCCAGTTTTAAAAGGTAACCAGATAAAGAGTTCTAAGACGTTTAAACATAGGTCCCTCATTTCACCCATTTCCTGATACAAATTTATAATTTTCTGATTCAGACTCAGCCCCATGCCAAATGTCATGAATCCCGATAAATCCTAACTACCCTAGGTCTACCTTTATGGTTTTCCATACATTTGTGAATGTTTATTTAAATTATCCTATAAATGTTTAAACTTAGAAACTTGATTCTTTAACGGCTTAATATAACGGTCCTTTTATTTAAATTTTATAGCTTTAGGCGTTTCGGAGTAAAAGGGTTGTGACAGACGGACAAACGAGCGGTCTTATTAGGATTCCGTTTTTTTCTTATGAGGTACGAAACTCTAAAAACATTTATTAAAAATAAACTGCAGCATCGCTTCATTGTAGATATTCCAAAAATACACACCAAACATTTTCTTATATGCGGACTACGAATACCAACGAATGGATCGCCTTGCCTGAGTTTGTGTTTTTACATAAGTATCTGGGTCTCTTCAAAGCAAGAGTTAAAAGGTATCTCATAGGTAAGCGTGCTCCACCGAAAACCGCATCATCACTATGGTAAGTGATAAAGCGGCGGAGCTGGGATTGCGGTCAAACGCGTGCCTATCCACCATAAAAAAATAGAATTGTATATTATTTACTAAAATATTATATTTAATTTCTACAAAACGTATTTATTCGGCAGAATGAGAACAAATTTTGTGCAGACGTTAGTTAATAGTTAAACAGATACTAAATACGACATCAAAGAGATTTGGTACACTACGTTTCGTCAACAACGCTATTACCATAAAGTGGTCTAAATATTGATGTTTATCTCTCAAAGCTTTGAATTTTAGGGTACGTAATAGGCTTCTCCATTTTATCTCACGGAGATTCAGAAATAAGCAATGGATGACGGACAATTCAAAGGTACGGGAAACAAAGTAATATACGTTTACTTTACCTACAATGGATAGCAAGTTTGACAGTCATTTTCCCTGAAGTTGTAGTAGCTCATTTTAACTTCTTTATTTTCATTTGGAATATCACGTGGAATTCCTCTCGTGTAAAAAAATAGGCCTGGGGCCTATCCAAACTTGTCGCGGCGCACTTAGTTACAAAAATGAATGTACCTCTAGGTTTATAAGCAAAAAATCACGCATCTATTTATCTTGTACGGTGCACCAGTGCACCAAAGCGCATAGCATGGGAACTTCTAGTACAACATTTGCATTTATAATACTAGTAGGATAGAATACTAAAAGTTCATCTAACTTTTACTTCAAAGAATAATGACGTTACAACTCACACCCAGCTATAAAAAAAAAGTTTTAAAACATTTAACGAGTCGAGTATCATTCTTTATCGGCTCCACTAATTGAGGAGGCTAAAAACGAATAAACGGTCCCAACCCATCTATTCTCGGTATGGTGTATCGTTATGGTCGTCCCAGGAAATATTTTTTTGAGTGTGCCCAATTCTTTTCTTTTTGTTTTAAAAAATACGACGCCCGCATTAGGAATAACTCCTGTGTCGCGAGGGTGTTTACAAACATACATACATTTTGAATCACACAAAGATTTGTCCCATGTGGGGATCGAACCCACAACACCAGCGAAAGCGGCGAGGCGACAGCTTTAACCACTACGCCAACTGTGTACTCAAGTTGTCAGGTCAATTCGATATGCTTACTTACTCAATACCTGCCAGTTACATAATAAAGCAAAGCTCTAGCGATTTCAGGAACATCAAAGGATAAAATCGTAGCTTATGGTGTTTAAACTAGTTAGGTTTGAGTAGAGAGCATGCATTTAACTAGAGACAACTGTAAGTTTTAAATGAAATTATTCCCACTGCGCGAGCAGAGCTGGGCGTTTTTTTTATACTACGCCCTCAGCGAACGAACGTGTAGTCCACCTGATGGTAAGTGGAGACAAAAGCAGATTATAGATGCGTCGCTGCAGCTGAGGACTACGATGTTATGCTTCATGTGCCAGTAAGGGCCTGATCTCACCACCAAACCGGAACACAGTAATGGAAGCACTACTATTTGGCGGCAGGTTAAAGGTCAATTCACGTCAAAGTTAAGAAATATATGGATTTTGACAGCGTTTACCCGGCCCGGAGTTTTCTTTTATGAAATTTGACAGTCCAATAGTTGTAAAAAGTATAACCGTATTTTTTCATGTTTCTTAGGTTTTACTGCTTCTCTCGTGAGAGGGTAGTCAGGTTCGATCTTAAATTTCTGAATTTTGTATCATTAAGCTTAGTGTTAAAATAGTCTTAGCATAATAATAATACCGTTCAATCTGTTTAAAAATTGTAAATCTTATGTACGAATCTAGTATTACTGTGTTAGTTATCGAATTCCTCCGACAAGCTTTGATCCATTATTATGTTTATTTATTCATTTTGTGTATTTAGTAGGTCGCTGGACTGTCTAGATGGTTTAGTAGTTAACGTATGCGCCTCTCACCGCGAGGTCTCGCGTTCGATTCCCAGGTCCGGCAAAGTGTTAATTTTGTAAACTTTCAGTCAGCAACTTTACAATAGCAGTATTTGGAGTTGTGCCCGGTAGATGGGGATAGGCTCACCCGCTATCCTATGGACTCTAATAATATCTTATATGTTTAACTGTCTTATTAATTATCAACAACTTGTAAAACTTATCATTAGTGTGCTCTGACAGTCCCATTGTAAATATTTATATTCACAAAAGCAATCTATAAATAAGAACTGACTAATGATAATTTCTGATTGTTAATATAATAAGGTTCTTTAGGTACGTATATCCATGGCAAGCCAATGTGCCCATATTGTATCGTACCGTAGGGATCTGTTAATTTAATTTCCATCAATCAATATGACAAATTATCGAGTAACTGCGCACACAAATAAATGAAAACTGATATAGTGCGTATTTTATTTGATAAATTGTGTTCGGTGAATGTCGAACTTTGTTGTTGACAGCTCGAAGTAGGGCAATATCAAATGTTAGTACTGCTTAGTGACCCACGTCTGTCTTCGAGGTTTTTGAACATAGTTTTCCTTTTATGAACGTACCCATGACTAGAATATTTTGTATTTATGCCTAAAAAGTTTATTTGTTAACCAAAAATTTTATTCAATTGGTATGGTACGCAGAGACCACAAAACACCACCTTTTACTGCCCTGACATTACTTCCTACGTTTTCGGAGCAAGCTATGAACCTTACAACTTATGAACAAGCTCCATTCATTTTCCTTCGATTGGTATGGCCATTTAATATTATGGTCAATTTAAAGGAAAATCAAATCAATGTTTGAATTAGATTGGTTTTAAAGAAAGTTTTTTTATCAGTATTCATTCAACTCAAAATATAACAAATAAACCTCTCTGATCACATTCATCATTCAGCCGCTCGTAGTCCACTGCTGGACATTGGCCTCTTCCAATTTGCGCCACAACACCCGGTCCTGCGCCTTCCGCATCCAGTCCCCTCCAGCGACCTTCTTCAGGTCGTCAGTCAATAACTTCAATCTTTTATTTATTAGTAGGTACATAATTAAAATATACTCCTTTATGTTTCTGAACAGCTAAGATATACGAGAAAATATACATAGATTAACAGAACTGTGTTTATTACTTCAAAGTTTATGGCAATTCATTTTACATACAAAACTAATTGTAATTCAGATGTATATATAATTAGTTATAAATATCAAGGTGGAAGCAACGGCGCGCGTCGGTAGCTAGCATTAATTAAAAACGTTTTCCAGAGTTCTCAGGAGTAAGCTTTGATTTAATAAGAAGCCTTTTAAAACTAGTTAGGTCAGTCGCGTGTGTAAATTTAATTAATTCACGCGTATTGTATGACTATATAATTCAGGAAGGAGCGAATGCTTTTTGTACGAAATATTTTTTCTTCCCTGAAAGGTAACTTTTAGGTTTACTGCTTTTAAAAATATTAACTAACCAAAGATGGATTGCTCAAAGGCGTCCATGAGCCCCGTCTTACATAGCTGTATATTGGCAACTCTCTTTATGTATACATAGAATTAAAACAGTTTATCCTTCCATCTGTTTTCGTATTTGCTTAAAAATGCAATTTGAATGCGGACAGAATCACGGACCTCGCTAGTACAAGTATATTATAAGCAAATAATTTGTATTTTCACTTCTCTCCTCCCACGGTACCGTTAGATTTTATGCGCCCCTTACTACAAAACTAGCTATAAGATAAGAGTTGTTACTGCCTTCGACTTCCTTAAAGCAATCAGTGCTGGCCGCGAAGAGATCACTCGACTTGTTTAAAAGTTCATTTGTACTGTTTACACACGGATGAGAAAGAACAGACGATAGCAGTTGTTCTTAAAACTTCTTGTTGTTGTTGGTTTTATTTATTTGAATGGCGGCGAAGTGCCGTCTGTTTAGAATTTTCTTTCTCCTATTAATGATGGAACATCTCGGGCAGCGATTTAAATGTATTCAAGATTAAAGGAAACGTTTCTCGGAGGATAAAATACAAATTGAAGTAATAAGCTCGCGAGTATGCGAGAGAGGTTACACGCTACGTAACGGCAGCTTAGCATTTTCTCCGCCAGATAAGGAGGCGCGAACATAATCCTCGCGTCATTGAAATCACCTTCAGAAGTTTTTCTTTCATTCCGTCGAGCCGTGATAGGCTTCCGTATCGAATTGAAATACATAAAATGGAAGTGCTCGACATAACATCAAGCCGCGTGTCATACGCATTAAGGCGTAGTACATTTCAGGACACGTACGCTGGTACGTGTTCGCTCGACGGTGCCCGCTTTAACCCATTGCCGCACAGTGAAGTGCAATTAGGAACTTATCGCCAGAGATACAGAGGCAACTTAGCACTTACCGTCGCGGAGTCAGATATTACTAGAAGTGCTGTTTGTGCTTTACAAACTACTAAACAAAGTTCTACTTTTGGACAATTAAGAGAAGTAGACCGTTGAGGGCACTCGTGTTTGTAGTAACGCTAACTGTTTAATTGTATTGTTATTGTAACACTTAATTATCAGAACAGAAATGTCAAGTTTTGCCGTATCCGTCTGTCCGGCACAGCGTCGAAACGGTTGGTGCTGATAGCGTAAATAAAATTCTGCATGAATACATATGTTGACTATGCAAACAAAGTAGTAAAATAAAATAATAATAAATATTTTTTGGGAACATTTAAAGTGGGATTTTTCTGACGTCTAACCCATAGTATCGTTACAAAGGTTTTTTTAAAAACATTTAGAGGTATGAATTTTTTTTCTAAATAAGCGACCTATTCGCAAAACATTCAACTTTGAAGACTAAATTTATTTGAGTACACTCCCCTCTAATAAAATCTGATGAGTTTCAAAAATATAATTATGGTACTATAAGGTAATGAGGTTTAAAGGCAAACTATATCTGCTATGTTACCTTTATTAGTTCAAGAGTAATAGGGACCTTTGAAGGAAGGAAGGATTCTTTGAAGTTGTTTATTTTGTACAATACAGCTATTAAACCCTTTTTAAGTCCATAATTTATTTGTAACGGCTGACTACAGAGCCCTATTGCGCTAGGCCCGACACGCGCTTGGCCGTTGTTATACTCTACAAATGACATCAAAGCGACAGTACCAGAGCAGTACCTTCATTTATGCAAGAACTTTTGTATTGGATTTACCTTTTAAAGGCGTAGCGTTCGATTTATTTAATTTTCGTCTCACTTAAGAATTTTTTGTCGAAGATGACACCACAAAAAACAGCAATAGCGCGGTTATGTTTATGTTAAAAGGAGTTCACGCACTTAACCAGACATATCGCGGCGGCCGTCTCGAAGGAATTTCCTCAAATTACTGCAGCGAGAGAGTATCTACTTAGCCGTGCCCACTTTCCTCTTTATCTACTGCTGTAATATTTCTATCCAGAGTTAACTTGTTTACGTATAAGTATACAATGTTGTTGCTTCACATACAAACATTCCCTTATGTAAGCGAGTACAGTTTTCCGACACTGTACTTGATTTATCAGCAAGATATTTTTGCTCGCACTAAATACTTTTTTTATTTAAGTAGCGACCCGCCCTGGCTTCGCTCTGGGTACTATAGTATGCATGTTGTATAAATACAAACATTCATCATCATGCATCATTCTAGCATTAAAAAAAACATCAAATTCTTTGCGTAGTTTTAAAAATCTAAGCATACATTGTGACAGACAGCAGGAAGCAACTTTGTTTTGTATTATATAGTGATGAAAAATGAGAATATAAAGATCTGTCTTAGAATAGTATTTCCCTATTATTCTGACTTCGTTTCCAAGGAAGGAAATCAATCAATAAATTTGACAGATCCACGGTTTAACTGGCAAGGGACAATTTCATTACTCAGGGCACGATACAATTACGGTGTTAAGTTCTGTTTATTGAGTTGGATTTAGTTTTCTTTGTTTCTCGATAGGGACAATCTATTAGAATCATAAATATAGAATAGCGCGCGAGATCCTAGGTCTATGATTAGAATAGAGTAGAAAAAGTTTGTATATAAACTTATAAATAAATAAATATCTTACAACTCACACACAACGCTATCTAGTCCCAAACTAAGCTGAACTTGTACTCTGGGTACTAGAATAACTGATACTAATACAAATATACTTTTTTTTTTGTAAATACATACTTATTATACTTAGAAACACCCAGACTAAGACAAACCCCCATGTTCATGCACACAAAGATTTCTCTTAAGCGGGAATGGAACCCGCAACCTCGGCGTTGCAGGCAGGTACACTACCCACTCCGCCATCCGGTCGTCAAACTTATATATACATATTCCTATACAATAGGTACTTACACAACTTTGTCAGGAGGAAAGAGTCTCGCTCTTCGGTATTTTTTTTTTTCGGACATTCTATGATAATTGTTATAAGGGGAATTTGTAGAGCATAGCTACTTGAAAAATCCAGTTTCTTGTCAAGAAACAATACAACAGTGATGAGTTCAAATATATATACTGAGTTTCTTTGGCACTATTAGTTTCATAGAAATGTAATGTGATTATAAACATAACATAACATCACGCCTATATTACACAGAAAGGTGTGGCGGAGGTGTAAAAAACCTACATTTCACCTGTAATGTTTTGATTCAATGGGTGCATCGCTTATGTAATTATAATAATATAAAAATATATATATATATATAGTCATTATGTTCGTCTAATATTCATAATGTCAATACGATAAAAATATCACGAAATATAAGTTTCTAAACTTACCGTGTTTTTTACATAATCGTAATATTTAGTCGCCAAAAAGGTAAAAAAGGGCCTTGAAAATCATTTCACACAAGATACTAATGACGTTTCCTCCAGAGATCGTGTTTACGCGAGCTTTTCTCTTTTTTTGTAAAAGAAAATGTGTTTTCTACTAGCCGGTGACGTGAGCCACAATCTGATTGCTATGTACATTTCTTTGAAATAGGTTAACATTGATGTTAACAGTTTGGAGATAAGAGGAAACTGAAAATCAGGTGTAATAATGTGAGTGATGTTTTGTTTATTCCTCTTGAATAAATCCTTACTGAATTATTTTTTTACTTATATTTTTTTAGAGAGGAAAGTTACTCTTTATGTCTGTTACGCCTTTACGGATATACTTATTAACTGAACCTGATGAAAATTGGTAAATAGATAGTTTGAGACCAGAAAAAAGACGAAGGCATTATTGACACCGGGCGGCGCTGCGTGAAGAAGCTAGCAATATTCTTAATGAGAAAGTATCTCTGTCCGTCATATCGCTTCCTTCAGTAGTTTAGCCGTGAAAACGTAAATAGACATACAAACAGACAGATAGACAGACAAACAAACAGACAAATAGACCGACAGACAGACAGGCAGAAAGAGTTACTTTCTCAATTATAATATTAGTAACGATTTAAAGCATTATTTAGCTCGCCTTTTAAACTTTGTAAATATGACTGTATACTACAATAACTGGTGTAATAACACACGATTTTTTTTTATTTGTATCGAATTCTGTTTGTTAAAAAAGTACCTTTTCGTCACTAGATATATAAGTACCTGCTATTTAATACTTTTTACACGTGTTGAATTAGGAGCCCAGTTTATACGATAGAAAGTTTTAATCACACGAATGTCGAAATATCTAATATTAGCAGATGGAGTGCAATCCATAGAATCAGTGTTAAATTTACTGATGGGATTAACAACTACGAGTAAATAGCAAATCAATTCATTAGCAAGTAAATTCATTTGCACGTATTCGGTTTATTAAAAACACAGTTAAAGCTAATTAATAAAATAATAAACGCAGCGCACGCACGGACGGGTCGACAGTCTGCAAATAAAATGACACTGGTTACGATTGCGAATCAGTAATAGCTTAAATGTATTGTCATCGATTTTGGCAACGACTGGGTTTGTGATACAAGTGACACGGACGGACAGTGGACATGGTAATCCCAGCGGACACGTCGTAATTATGATATACCAGTCTATGTATGGTATGTATGCATCAGTAAATCACTAAAGGCAGACATGTAATCAGTAGGCAGGTGCAATGATGATCATTAATAACGTGAAATGTAAGTTAATTATCCGTTAAACACATTTATAATTATATTGTTTTAAATTTGATGTCTTAGGATATATTTATTTCAGTATAATATTGAAATGTTGAAACTAAGCGTCTCACAATAAAAGTACTAATATTAAATAGACTTAAGTACGTAGGAGATAGTAATTTGTGCAACAAGAGAGCAAAGTACGTATTTGCTCATTTTGAGTCTCGAATAAGCAACTTTATAGATGCGCTGACAATAGAACCTAACTGTAAACACGGATAATTCCTATTCTTTAGAGTATAATATACTAAAATGCATTGTTACTAAAACATTATTTAGCGTAAATAAAATTAATTAATTATTTACATACGTAAAACATCACATCACGCCTATACTACCCAGAAGGGTGTGGTAGAGGTGTACAAAGCCCATATTTCACCAGTTATATTTAGGTCCAATAGTATACAGAGTGAGCCTATCGCCATCCAACGGGCACAATTCCAACTCCATGCCGCTATTGCACTTTACTTTACGCAAATAACACTTTGACCGACCCGGGAATCGAACCCGAGACCTCGCGGTGAGAGGCAAATACGCTAACCACTAGACCATCGAGGCAGTTTGAATAAATTATTAATAGATTTATTACTCAGTTGCAAAGAAAACTTGTAAGAAATTTAATGTCGAAGTTTTAGTTTTTATCAAAATCGACATCGAGAATTCCTTCAGCATTTTCTTATCCGATGTCACGAGGTTAAGAACTTAAGTCACTTAAATCTCACTGTATTTTTCTTCCATTTAGTATTACAAGTTTTGAGTTCGGAAACATTATATTACGTTTACATATAACGGGATTAGACATTGAAAAAGCATTATTGTATTATGTTTTTATTTAATTTTTTGTGTTGTTTCAACAGTCAATCTTTTATTTAACATGTTAAGGGTAGAATCCCGAGCGCTGTGTTTTTATACTTACGTAATACGGGTTTAACTTAAACAAGAGAGAAGAGAAATGAGAAATCATATTTTAAACACAAAATGAATGTTTGTTCGTGACATTGTGCAATTTGTCACCATTGTTTTAACTATCGATTGTGTTACACATAAACCTAAAATAATTTTAATTTTGAAAAAATGGACGCAAACTAACATGCACTTTAGTGTTTTAGATATGATTTGTCTATAAAAAATTGGTAAAATCTTAATAATATTAAAGTTAAACTCATACTACTTTTGTATGGAAAAACGTGATGTCAAGAGAATCATGTGAAATTAAAGGACCTATACTAATTAGTTTTAATGTTGTAATAGCATGTTGTAATATTAAATTATAGTTAAGTTAGTATTGTAAATATTTAAATAAAACATATGTATAGAATAATGAGCAAATAAATTAATGATTAATTAAATTGGATTGTAGTATATAAAGTACTTGGATAATATGCGTTTACAGTATGCTTGGAAAACGATCATAGTTATAAATCAACTTAGTTTCATTAGTCGAAGTAACCGATAAACTTATCTACTGTTCCCAAGATGTTCCTGAGGCTTCTCCACTTCGGATCGCCGTCGGCATCAGACCTGCGAGTGCATGCAAGTGTTAATAAAGTTTTACGGCGCTGCTTACGAGCTTGTTAGTATCACGTAACACGGAATGCAGCTGCCAGCCTTATTTATAGTGCTGCAGTCAAATTAACACGATTTTAATTTATGTATGTAAATGGGGTAGTATCTGTAGGGCTGACCTATTTTATTTCTATATTTAGCAGCCATCGGACCAAATAAATGACGTTTCGGCCCTGGGCACTTATTTAAAGGATTTAGGAAAAGGACAAACGTTGAATTTCCCTTTTTTAGCATCCATGCTGTCAGTAGTAGTAGCTCTTGGATCGTCGTCACGGAATCCAGCCCACCATGTTTGTATGCGAGTTTGTTTCATACCGTAAATATAAATTTATATATTTAAGTACATGAAACTAATTGTGGTCTCTATAGACTAATGCGATAAGGTTCTACTACGGTAGTTTTTAAAAATACCTATTGAATGAATATCTCTGTCAATTACTCAATTAGGTAAATAAAACGTTTTTTCCTTACATAATTGATTTATCATGTGGTCTCCCACAGCTGATAGCAATTATATTATTATAAGTTCAAAATATAGACGAAAAATAAACCGATGGAAAAATTAGAACTCATATGCTATGTTATTTTTCTCGTAGATAGATTAATTAATAAATTTATTGTATTTTTCTTTTTAGAGGTCTTCAATTATTGTTATATTGGCCCACCCCACTTCAAGTAAACTCAGAAATTTTACAACGTCACCAAAAAGTTCCAGAAACAAGTAAGACCTGGCATAATACAGGAAGAAGGCGTCACTAGACCTAAAGAGGGAGGCCCGTTTAACATGCAATTACTTTATTACCTGATTATGGTAATGGTAAAGTCGTTTACAAGTAGGTTGACCTTTTTACCAAGTCTCCTGGCACTGAACGGGGCCAAAATATCAACAAAATATTCTTCAAAAATAACCTCGCATACTTGTTTGAAACTTCACTTAATCTCAGCTTTTTGCCACTCAAAAGTTTAATCTGTCAAGAAAGTTTATAGTTATAAAATTTTATGCGACGTCTACAGGGGATCGGAGAGCGAAAAACTGAGGCACGTCTGAGAAGACACGACACTTGAAAATTACCCCCAAGCGAAGCAGAGTTTGTCTGCCCTACTAAAGTTGAACCTGCTCAGCAATTTTATAGAAACAATGATAACAGACTATAAACAAACACAATTGGTAATGAAATTTGTTTACACTGTAAATAGTATAGAAATACTGTTCTGTACTCTTTACTGTACAAACAATGTTCTAATCAAGGGAGGCATAAATAAATATAGTCTCATAAAATAATCGTATTTTACCCTCACTTTAATTGCTGCAAATAAATAGTGCTTTGTTATCTTCTTGTGTTGTATTTTAAACATCCTTACAAAGTAAACACAAATAAATCAACAGCTAAACAACAACAAGAGTTCATTTAGATTTACGTAATCATTTTGAAGCAACTAGAAATCAACCACATGATATCCGATCAGATACAAGTGTTTTGTAATAAAGTATTATCCACTTACATTTATGAAGTACCCATATAACTATTCATATAAGATATCCAGAACCATATAACTTTTTGTTTATTTATTTATTTATTGGCATTCACAGCTTACAGGCAGTAGGTAAATAATTTATATTGGAACAGTACGCCAATTACGAAGTACACAAAAAATACATTAACAATGTAATCCGAGAGTGAAAGTATACACATGCAAATCTATATAACCTTTAATTACCGACTTCTGCTTTTTTTTTACTAATAATAACACCTGTGTCGCGGGAGTGTTCACAAACATACATCTCACACACACAAAGCACACCCAGAGTCAGAACAAATCTTTGCGGATCATACAAAGATTTGTCTCACGTGGGGATCAGGACCCACAACACCAGCGCCGTTGAAAGGGGCGAGGCGACCTCTTTAACCGCTACGCCAACCGTGCACACTTTAGTGGATAAATATTTTTTATATCGGTTTTATTGGTCTAGATAATAAACCCGTTTTATTGCTTTAAAATCTTTCATGAAAACTTTGTTTTGCTGGTAGCTGGGGAACAAAAGGAAATGTAAGATGTAAATAAGCTGTTTTTTGCCTGGGAAGTTGTTAGGTTCTACGGCGAGGCAATGAACTTAACTTACACCCTGCTATTATCTCTTCGTCCAACTTTACTGTCTACTAAACGAAGCACTACAAGTAGTACTTAGTGTTTAAATAAAAACTTTTATTAGTTTTTTTTACGTGAGTTTAGAAGAAATAAACTAGAATCGGCCCAGTGCGTGTCGAGCAGCTGTAATTTTCCTTTAAATTTCAGTTAATGTACTACCGACACGGTTTTTAAATTTTGTTTTGTGCCTGTAGTTTTAATTTAAGAACATTTTTTTTTTCTGTAAAGAAATTTTCTCTTACACTATCTTGGTAACCTTTGGGAGGTTACCAAGACAGTTTAGTGAGTTAAAGGACTTATCTAACGATACCCCACACTATGGAGTAGACATCTATGTCTTCTCCATAGTCTAGTCTTTGTGGCAGAGAGCGAAAATATTTTTTAAGATATTATTTTTGACTTATTTAATTTACATATTCATGACAAATTTCAGCTTTCTAGGACTTACGGTTTCGACGCTTTGTTTTGGACAAACGGATAAAACAAAGAAATCTTTAACCGAAAACATGGACGCAAAGTACTGAGATGAATAAAACTCAGTGGACGAATAAAATTGGGTGTAATAATTTTATTATTACTGCTTCCATTTATATCAATAAAACTCCTATAACGATATTGGTGGGATCACCCGTCCGTACCTAAACCCTTTGCGGATGTCTAGGAAAATCGATACATAATAGTTTGTAGTTTTATTGATAGGTACGGCTCTTATCAATTATATTGGATGATGTCTTAATGTTTTTAGGTATTGATTTTGAATGTAGAATTGTAAACACATCATTTAAGTTAGATGAATTGTAGACAAAGCGTTTTAAAAAAAATCACTTTATTAGCGTAGCTTAGAACGTAACAATCGGAACAAAACCACAGACATAAAAACTAACATAGTATTAAATAAAAGTAGACGATGCATTAAAAAAGGAGAAAATACGCGAGAGACATACACCCAGATTTCGAGATAAGGAAAACTAAATGAAATTAGATTACTAAGGCTGTAGACAGTCGCTCTCGAGCCGCCGCACAGTACGGACCGCTCCCTGACGTCATACGCTACCCGTTGAATAAACGAAGCTTATAAAAGTACTTGGAAGTTTTCCTTTGAAGACCCTGAGTGAGTAATCATGAGGACAACAATTGTGACGTCAGCTATGCTGATGTCATACTTTTTAAAAACACTCTGGAGATGCCTTCTCCGTCATATATTATTGCGATGAGAAGATTTTCAAGATTATACGATGAAAGTATTATGTTAGCATCGGACATAACATAAAATATTCTTTGTAATAAAACACCTTCGTGGGAATATAATCATATTGTTTAGTTTTAATTAAACAAACATTTCACAGCTTTTGTGTCTGTATTTTTATTACTATAGGTAAGGCTAAAGGATGTTAAAGGCCACTGAATAGGATAAACTGAGTTTCACGAAAACCTTTTGAAGCCGCGTTATTAACAATTTAATTTAAATTAAGTAATTATTTCCTGCTTTGTTTTGCAGTAATGGGAGTCGTAAACAGCAGAAATCCTCTCGAAGTTAATGCAATATAATATAATGTGCGTCAAAGAAATATTATTTTGCTTTAGCTAAAGACATTTCAACGTCAACGTCTTTTCGACTTTAATACAAAATGGGCTACGAAAAGGTACTTTTACAAGCTCAGGGAGTAGAACTCTCGCGTTGTAAAATATTTAAATGTATTCTATTATTTTTATGTGATAAATTTTGTGAGAAGAGAATGGTTATCATGTAATGTCGGCTCAACCTGACCTTGATTCGAGAGAATTATCTAGAAGTTGAATTTTAAGATTTAATATATCCCAGATTTTGCTTCGATAGGGCACTGTAAAATATAATCGATCTCAGTATTTTTTTTTTTAATTTTTAGTAATTTCATGGTTTTGATGGTTTTCCTCGCCAAATACAGTAGTTTATAGGCGAGATGCGCTCTTTATGTATTAAAATAACCTACCTATCCTATTTAAATACTAAGTTTACCATTAACAGTAATTTATATTTCACCTATACCTAATATATTATATAGATCAGTAGCGCAACGTTCGTTTAAATCCTCTTATATGAGAAATATTCTACTCAAACACTCAAACTACGCTCGATCTATTCCCATCTTGCAATATGAGTTTGAAAAAAATATTAGTACGGACACTGACAGCAGCTCATATCAGAATATATTAAATTTCCAGGCATTTGATTCTCAAAGGATTATAAAAAAGTTTCAAAGCGTTAGCAGAACAGACCTTAAGCATTATCTATTGAAAAGGAAACGACGTGAATGCGTAATATTTTTGCGTAGTTTTTTTTTTAATGCAACGTAGTGAACGGACGTATAGTACACCTGATGGTAAGTGGTAACTATAGCCCATAAACATCAACAACACAAAAGCAGTTTGTATTAAGATGTGTCGCTCCATCTGAGGACTACGGTGGTATGCCTCATGTGCCAGTAATTTCAGGGCCTAATCTCACCACCAATCCGGAACACAGTAGTGCAAGCACTACTACTTGGCGGCAGGTTAAAGGTGAGACGGTGGTGCTGCCGCCCTCGAACTTGTTCACAAAAGCTCTACCTCCTTTTAATAGTATAGGTATATGTGTACGAAATATTTCCTAATTCACTGCCCGACCCGGGCATCAAACCTGAAACCTTGTGGTGAGAGGCGCTAACCACTAGACCATCGAGACAGTTTCATACAATGAAATCAAATTTCTGCGTTTTTTTAATGCTTAAACAACGATTTACATAATGCATTTAATAGAATTGTTTAAGCAAGATTGGTTCATAGACCGGGTTATTACAATCTCTCAAGTATTGAAAATTGCCTAGGGATATTCTTAGTATAGTGTTATTTCACCAACTTAGAATAAACAGGGTGCCCCACGGACATGCCACATGGAGAAGGGAAGTATCTTGAATAATCTATACTTATATTAAATCTGTAGAAGTAAAATTTCTGTACATTGAAAATATCAAAAATATAAATGGCAGGGGGTGTCTGTCTGTCTGTCTGTTTGTTCAGGCATCACGCAAAAACTACCCGTTCCATTACGATGAAATTTGGTTTAATTATTCTTTAATATCCTGGGCACCACACTGGGTACTTTTTATCCCCCAAAAGTACCCAGTATTTATTATATACAAAAAAAACAAGCTTAATGAAATCGCGGGCGATAGTTTGTTTGTTTGAAAGCGCTAAGCTCAAAGCTATTGGGTATAATTTTGATAATTACTTTTGAGTTTGATTGTCTAAGTCTCAATAAAGGTCTTAAGATATTTAACATTACGCTAAACTCTACGGGAGCGGAGCGGTTAGTTGAACGCGGCTCAAAGCGCGTGAGCAGCTACTATTTAATACAACGAATGGCACGCGGACGAAGTCGCGGGCAAAACTAGTATATAATATAATAGATATAAGACTTTTAGGGGTTTTGATAATAATAATAATAATTAATAATTGCTGCTGGCTTCGGCCCCACGCATGCCTTCCAAAGTACTGGGACTCCATAGTCCCGTGTTATGGGAACATAAACAACATAATAATTAATAATAGTAATAATTTTGGATTTTTTACATTAGATAGAACGCCAGAAGCATGATCCCAATACAAGGCAAAATACACACATTCACTCACACAAGCACACTCAGTCTCAGAACAAACCTTAGTGAATCACACAAAGATTTGTCCCATGTGGGGATCGAAACCACAACACCAGTGTAGTGGAGAGCAGCGAGGCGACCGCTAAAACCACTACACCACTCGTGCAGACAATTTGATGTATTTTACTCAGTTAACTATCGACTATTAGAATAGAATAGAATAGAATATTTATTTGTCTAAAGTGTGGTACAATACGTTGTTACAATACAATTACCGGAACCATTACACTTTGTCATATTATTGACGTGACAATAAGAATTAATTGTAGAAAAAAATAATAATTAAACAATCAATTAAATAATAGCGTAATGAACATAATTTTGGATTAAACCATAATCTATAATCATAAAATTTTAAATAAAATGTAAAAATTAAATCAATAGAATAATCACAAAAAAAAATACAAACAATAAAATTAAACAATGATTGTAATTACATAATTATATCGAATCCAATTACCAATAATAAATAACACTATATGATAAAAGAGTGAGAAAGATTATAAGATAATAACAAATTAAATTAAACATTCAATTCAACATCTTCCAAGAACTTTGTAACATTGTAATAAGTTTTACGTTCCAAGAATGTCTTTATTTCTTTTTTGAATGCATTTCTGTTTAGCTTTTTCCATTGTTTAGGCAGTTTGTTAAATATAATTGGAGCCATACAGAAGACACTCTTGCGCATAAGAGCAGTTTTGTTTTTTATATTATGTTTTACTCTTTTCTTTATTTTACTAGCGCTAGCTTTGCATAGCTGTCTTCTGTTTAAGTCGTACATACCACGCATGTGTAGTTACCATAAAGGGTGCGCTGAAGTTTCTATCTTAATGGCTCGGTATTCTTGAATTGCCTCATCGAGGTACAACACGATAACAAATATGCATTATAGTGTAGTCACGAAAATTAACTCATTGGATAATTGACTGATTCTGGTCTTAACATAACATAACATCACGCCTATATTATCCAGAAGGGTGTGGCAGAGGTGTACAACACTCACACTTCATCTGTTATTTTGAGGTCCCGTGAGATAGGGGGTAAGCCTACCGCCATCCACTGGGCACAATTCTATTGTGCTTGGCTATTGTGAATTTATTGACGGAAAGTTCACAAATACCACTTTGCCTTACCCGGGAATCGAACTCGAGACCTCGCGTTGAGAGGCAGAGGCACAAGCGCTAACCACTAGACCAACGAGTCGGTTATAGTAAACAAATTCTGTTCAAAGCCTTTTCAACGTGTGTGTGGCAATATTGTTAGTAATTTGGCCAGTATACTTTAGGCCAAAAATCGAACGACGAGCATTTTATTTAGTAATTGATACTAAATAAAATGCTCGTCGTTCGATTTTCGGCCTAAAAATATTAAGGCAAATTTCACATTTTTTTATTGGAATCTTGGGTTTGTTGACTACTGGTCTATCTGACTTTCACAAACAGGTCGTTTATTCGGCTACACGCTCTTTGTTACTTGTGCAAATTGAAATACTTATGCATTTCACAATCTGTTTGCACAAACTGTTTGTGCAAGCAAGATAGACCGTGTAGTCGGTACATACAGTGACCTACTAAATATGCCGTTTACTGAAAAACTTCTGTGAAAAACAACGTTCTAATAAAACAGGTTTTGAAACAATTGCGTAAGTAAGATTGAGTTTTTTTATCGAAGTAGGTATCAATTTTTAAAGTCAAGTGCTGAGGATACCAGCTTGGCTGCCGGAATGGATTTTATCTTGAAAAGTTCAATATTTAATTATCGTTCTACAAATCCATTTTTTATGTTATAACACTTCACGTAAAAGGAAATCAAAGTCAAAGTACACAGAGATTATAAAATATCTTTTTACAAAATATGGTTTTTCAATTATAATTTTATCAGCCTAGTATATGTGCATCAAATACCTGAGAAATAAACTCCCTCTTGAGGTGGTTATAATCAAGAGGAAATCTTTAAAAAGCCTAGTAAATGCACGTGCCTCTGTCTTAATCTTAATAAATAATAATTAATATTTCACAACTCACACACAAAGCCATCTACTCCCAAACTAAGCAGAGCTTGTACTATGGGTACTAGAATAACTGATACTAATACATATATTCGTTTCTTTTGTAAATACATACTTATTATACCTACATAGAAACACCCAGACTAAGACAAACCCCCATGTTCATGCACACAAAGATTTGTCTTAAGTGGCAATCGAACCCACGACCTCGGCGTCGCAGGCAGGTACACTACCCACTCCGCCATCCGGTCGGTGTCTGTCTCAGATCAAGAGATATATCTCCGTAGGTATTAATTTTCATTAAGATCATTAGTTTGGTTTAACCGTGACAGTGCAACAGACATACGGAGTTACTTTCGCATTTATAATATTAAACGTAAAGTTAATAACATCGTTCGTTATTGACTTTGTACCCTGAATTCTCAATGGAAAAAATGTTACGATCTTTCCTTAGAATAACAAAACGGAATTAAACTATATCAGAATAGATTCAAGCCTTTTATCAAAGTATGTTACTGGGCAATTAAATATGTATTTTTATTAAAACTGACGTGAGTTTGTAACATTAAGAGAGTCAAGAGAGTCGCGCCTGAGTCGCACTCTCTTGATAATGCCTAGACGTATAGGCGAAACCGCGGTCGACTAAATAGACCAACGTTACGTGAGTAACACCCGTATTTCATAATTTGAATAATTAAATATGTCTTTGTTGAAGGTGGTGGATTGGTAGGATAAAATACGAGTTTCATAATAATAAAATATATTTTCACTACTTAAAACAACATTCTTAGACAGTAACTAGAACATGTAATGACATATGCCAAGAGAGAAAACTATATTCGAATATACAAGGAGTTTGCTATTAAAAAGATTATAGTATTTAGATATTTACAACACGCCTCCTTAAATCTATAATCTTTAACTTTTATCAATGAATAACATATTTAAAAAACATATAACTAAATTAACTTTAACTTTAACCTATTTTTCAGAAACTTTGTCTTATCCAGACTTTTAGTCAATAAGTCTGCTAAGTTACATTTTGTGTCAATGTTAACAATATCAATTAAACCCTTTTCATAATTTTCATTTATATAATGATATTGCACTTCAATGTGTTTTGAATTTTTAGTAAAATTACCAAACTTAGCAATTGAAATTGCACCAGAATTATCTTCAAACAAATTTATAGGTTTATCAAAGTTTATATTAAATGACTCGCATAACAAGTTTCTAATAAAAAGTATTTCAGTTACTGCTTCTGACATAGCAGTATATTCTGCAAAAGTTGAACACTTAGTTACTGAACTTTGTTTATGTGTTCTCCAAAAAATTAAGTTACCAAATAATCGAATTATAAAACCTGTTGTAGATTTTCTATCAATATTATCTCCTGCATAATCAGAATCTACCATACAATCTAATATGTCAGAGTTTACATCATTATAGTATGTTATCTTTAAATCTTTAGTCTTATACAAATATTTTAAGATTCTCATCGCATATTTATAATGAGTTTGGTCGTAACAACTTTGATATCGACTTAAGTAATTAACGCTATACGCAATGTCTGGCCTAGTGCCTGTACTAATGTACAATAACTCTCCAATTATATTCCTATACTTTATATTCTCATCTACTTCTTTAGCTTGTTCTAGTTTTAAATTTGATTCCATTGGAGTATCATACAACTTACAATTTTCTAGATTATATTTTACAGCCAATGATTCAATATATTTAGTTTGACTTAATGTCATTTTATTTCTATCATCATTATAATCGATATCAATTCCAATATAACTTTTGACTTTTCCTAAATCTTTCATTACAAATCTTTCCATCAAACTAGTTTTTACTTTCTTTATTTTATTTTCATCTTTACAACAAATCAAGATATCATCGACAAATATTAAAATAAATATTGCATCCTTGTTTGAACAGTTTACATATAAACAGTAATCATAGTTGCTTCTAATAAACTTCAATGTTTCAATAAATTTAGTGAAACACTCATACCATACTCTTGGACTCTCTTTGAGACCATAGAGTGCTTTTTGCAATTTGTATACTTTATTGTCTCCAGTTTTATAACCTTTTGGTTGTTTTACAAATACTTCTGACTTTAAATAGCCATTTAAAAACGCTGTTTCAACATCCATTTGTTCTATAAATAAATTATTTTTACAACAATATGATAACAAAATTTTTAATGTTTGCATTTTTCCTACTCGTGAATAAACATTTTCAAGGTAATCTTTTTGCTGAAACCCACGAGCAACTAATCTAGCTTTATAAACGTTATTACCTTTTTTTCTAAAAACCCATTTAACATCAATTATTTCCTTATCTTTTGGCCTTTCAACTATTTGCCATGTTTTGTTTTTATGTAAGCTATTAATTTCTGAATCCATTGCTACTTGCCATTGCTTATGATCATCAGAGTTCATCGCCTCCTCAAATGTATTTGGTACATTTGCATCAACATAGTTAACATAAATAAAATGTGATACTGGATTACCATATTATCTAGAAATTGGATTTATCTTTCTTTTTGACCTATTGTTACCCAAATTATTATCAATAACAACATCGTTTGACCTATTGTTAGTAATATTATCATCAATAATAGCATCATCTTCCACAACATTATTAGAACAAGTATCATTTGCATCTACAAAATCTTCATCAATATCAGTTTTATTATCATCATTGCTATCTGAAGCTTTATTTTTCAAGTCCCTATCTTTTTCATCCTCAAATTTTTCTAAACAAATTAATTGAGTACTTTCTTCAACTACTTGTACATGTTTCATTGATTATTCTGTTATTTAATAAAACTCTATAACTGTTTTCGTTATAACCTACTAGTACGCCTAGTTTGGCTTTATCGTCCCATTTACTTTTTCTTAATACTTCGGGAACCCTAACAAAAACTCTACTTCCATAAATCTTTAAATGCTCAACATTTGGTTTAATACCAAAAAATATTTCATATGGAGTTTTATTCTCTACTGTATTAGCAATAGTTCTGTTTTTTAAATATGCTGCTGTTTTAATAACTTCAGGCCAATACCTTCTGTGGATTTTAGCTTCCCTCATTAAACATCTGCCTATGTCCATTGCAGACCGATTGTATCTTTCGGCTACTCCATTTAATTCATGAACGTAGGGAGGACATGGTAATAACTCTATCCCCTTTTGTCTAATAAAATTATAAATTTCTCTATTTAAATATTCTCTACCATTATCACACTGTAATTTCTTTACTCTTTTATTAAATTTATTTTCCACTAAGTTTACAAATTCTATGAAACAACTTGCAGTTTTTGCTTTACTTTTAATACAAAATATTCTTGTACATTTACTGTAGTCATCAATAAAAGATAAAAAATATTTTTCTCCACCATAACCAATTGTGTTATGTGGACCATTAAGATCGGTGTGAATCAATTCTAAAATTTCTGTAGATTTCGTTCTATTATTTTGAAAACGAATATTAGCCATTTTGCTTTGGATACAATTAGAACATTTCATTTCTGTACTTTCAATCTTATCTGGCAAACCTTCTACTAACTTATTATTAATCAACTTGCTTAAATATTGAAAATTAACATGACCAAGTGCCCTATGCCATTTCTCTTTATTGGTTAGTTTCATTGAATTGACATACATTTCATCTTTATCAGTTGTTGAGACATAGCTTTTTATACAATACAAATTGTCTATCTTGTTTGCAACAACTATCAATTCTCTGTATTTATTATAAATTTTTGCATTTTCATTCCTTGCCACTATTGTGCAAGTTTCAGTTATTTTCGAGACGCTTAGCAAATTTTGCTTTATATCTTTAACAAAATAAACATTTTTGAGATTAACATGTTTTACATTATAATAATTTTTGAAATATATATTGATAGTTCCTACTTTGGTTGCTTTGAGCACCTTACCATCTGGCAACTTCACATCAATTTGATTTCTTAAATCTATATAATCATGGAAATATGTATCATTATTTATAATATGATCGGTACACCCGCTATCTAATAACCAATTAATTTCATTATTATTATCTTCACAATGTCCTGTTACATAATTTACTTCAGGCTTACATACCAGAGCCGTCCACGATTCTGCTGAAGACCCATATTCCTGAGTGCCCGATGACTCATCTCTGGAATGGCATTGACCTCTACCTCGGCCATTACCACGACCACGATGAAATCCACCTCGATTGTAATTTCTTTGTTGTCCAAATCCACCTCGATTGTAACCTCTTTGTTGTTCTCTTACCTGCCCTTGCTGGCTTTGACTGGTGAGATATCTGGTACCTTGATAGTTTTTCTGACCGTGCCAACAATCTTTCTTGAGATGACCGGTCTTTCCACAGATATAGCATTGTGATTTAGTCCTAGTTAAGAATGTACTCATATTACTACTCATATTTTTCTCTTTTATTTTGACTTTACATAGTCTACCGTCCTTTGCTCTTCAGGAATCACATCCCATCAAAAATCGGCATCATGATTTCCTCTAGCTTCCTCTTCCTTTGGCTTGCTTAGCCATTTTTTTACAATATTACCGTTTTCATTTTAGACTTTTCTCGAAACTCAAACTGTCAAAAATTTTCTTCATTAATATTTTACATTTTTACCAACCAATCAAACTATTTAACCACGCTCTGCTACCATGTTGAAGGTGGTGAATTGGTAGGATAAAATACGAGTTTCATAATAATAAAATATATTTTCACAACTTAAAACAACATTCTTAGACAGTAACTAGAAAATGTAATGACATATGCCAAGAGAGAAAACTATATTCGAATATACAAGGAGTTTGCTATTAAAAAGATTATAGTATTTAGATATTTACAACAGTCTTATTAACATCGAAATCATGTTGTAGATTTGTAGCTTAATTCAAAATTTTTAAACTTTTCTTCTAGTATCCGAGCATGAAATTGATGTTTGTCCATAATCACAGTACGTAGTCATAATTAATTTTATTATTATTTTGATATACCTATGATTCTTATGGTAAAACATAAGTATATGTCAGCTGCAGTCAAATGATTACATTTCTACATGCATCTGAAATTACACGCCTATTAAGCGAATATTTTTCCATTCGGTTTAATACAAAAATATTCTGAAACAATGAAATGATACGAGACAAAAGTTTCAAATTGGTACTACCAATATAAAAGATTTATTTTACAGATTCTGAAATATATTTTGAGTTAAAAACAATCGACGCATATAGCGCCAATGAATTTTCACAACTGACTATAATAATACTTTCGTTCAGCATTGCGTATAATATTCATAAATTGCGAACGTAATCGGAATCGCGACGGCATGCGGCACATCGAAAGGAACTTTCAGCGGGGTTTTCTGCGTAATGTTTACATCTACGTATGTCATTACAGTACGGTAATAGTCATACGATTTTACATTTCACTTGCCTGAGTTATTCCGCATGATAAAACCGGGTTTTCGCCCTAACGTCTGTTGAAGGTACTCCATAGCCACATAAAGTTTTAGCTTCATAATTTATATTTTGTATATTTACGCATGCGTCGTCGATTAGTTGGAATTACGATGGAGTGTTGTTTGTTTCGAAAGTTTGAAGAGTTGTTCACTAATTAAATACTGGAAACTGAAGTTGCTCTGAAAATGGTCGGTATGGCTGAACAAATATTATATTGTTCTTTATTGCCATAAATGGTAGAGTAAAAACCGGCCAAGTAACAGTCGGACTCACGCAGGAATGTATCGATACC
Organism: Hypena proboscidalis; assembly: GCA_905147285.1. NCBI lineage: Eukaryota > Metazoa > Arthropoda > Insecta > Lepidoptera > Erebidae > Hypena > Hypena proboscidalis. The sequence goes on from LR990132.1 coordinate 10,883,606, forward strand.
ATAATCTAAATAAACTACAAAAAAAGACCGTTAACTCCCGAAATATTGATTGAAATCGTATTTAGGATTTGTTGCTATAACGGCAGCAGTTACCGTATAGACTAGATCCGAGTGAACGAAAGAACAGTTAAACTATCGAACGAATGAGTGAACTTACTTCACTCGTTATACCTCCATTCAATATTCACTCATTCGCTAATGACGCTGACTTTCAAAAGTATTTGCGATCTACTGACTAAGGGAAATGGGTAAATCTTAGATAAATTAATAAACATAATAGATGGCGTAACTAAAACCTAGATTACAATAATCATTTCAATCATTATTCTTTGCATTATAAATTTTATCTTTATTACTTTCAGATAAAAATTTGAAGAGGTACCTACATGTTCTAGATGGATTCTATTAACAACATAACAACATAAGTATATGTTTATTTTGATAAATAAATACCAATGTTTACATGATACATTAATCTTAAACAAAATAATTCATCTGTTAATATTTATAAAGATAAACTCAGGTTTGTAAATAGATTAAATATTAATCATATTTTTGGTAACGTTTTAAGATTGCGTGGGATGGAACGTTTGTTTTATTAAACATATTTGCTTTTATTAATTAAGTTACTTAGGTAACTAAGGTAATATAGACCCAGATAGCACATCTGTAAGATTTGGCTGTTGGTATTTGTGTCTTATAATAGACCCACTTTTATTAAATGTTAATACAAAGTAGGTACAAAACATTGTATTCGAAGAATATGTCTCAGAAAAATGTACAAAGGGCATCCTTATGGCATAACGCAATCATTTCCAGGCATCCTTAGTATAGAATAGAGCCAACAAAAGAGACAAATGTTAGTTCTCGTGTGCACATGAAAAGAAAACTAAAACTAGCGTGAAAGATAAATGTCGTTTTTCATAACATATTTTAGATTTACTCAGGGATATGAAGCATTGGTAGTAGATTTATCTATACTAAGCGATTACGAATCCTATGTTTTGACTTGTCACAACAATGTTCAGTACTCATTTACGGTTTTACTCAATAATTTTCAGAGTAATCATACACGCAGAGTAAAAATTGTATGTGAATAATGAGCTTCATAGAGTAAAGCTCATTATTCACATACAATTTTTCTTCTCAATCTCTCAACTTCTTTAACAAAACATTTACTTATTGTTAGCGTTTTCCTGGAAACACTGTCATACATGCATTGACGTAATACGTTAGCCGTGTCCTTACTATACAGGGTGTATTTTTGAAACGGGACAGTAAGGGCAAGTACCTTAACCGTTGCAGTTACAGCAAAACGTTCTTAAAAGACCTTCCCTAACTTTTTGGGACATTTTGAACTGCATTCACAGATTTTGTAAAAAACTTACAGTTAGCAAAAAAACTGCAAAAAGTTCAAAATTTTTTTTTTTATGCCAATCGATTCTATTTCATGTGGGGATCAAAAAACTCTATGGGACCATTTTAGCTTTCAGTACTAGAAAAGACAGAAATCGCCAAAAACGTTTCCCATACATTTCGGCAACAGAAACGAATTTCTACGATGGTCTAACTTTTTGTTATGGCCTGGAAGTGGGTAGAATTGACTGTAAAGTAAATAAAAAGAATTTTTACCCTCAAATTTCGAATTTAAATCGAAAATCTGTGTGTTATACTTAGTTTAAATATTGATTATTTAGCGTATTTTGTCAATAATCGAAATGCGGGAGCTGCATTAGTGTGGTACCGCAATAAGTATCCGTTGCGGCATGTGCCAACAAGAAAGGTTATTACAAATCTTATGAAAAACCTGGAATTGCAGGGTTCTTTCAAAATACGCTTCTAATAAGTCAATTTTTTCACGATTAGAAGACATTTTAGCGAAAATCCTTAATTAATAACTCATACGAAGTTTCTCAGCTGAAACTAAGTATAACACACAGATTTTCGAATCAAATTCGAAATTTGAGGGTAAAAATTCTTTTTATTTACTTAACAGTCAATTCTACCCACTTCCAGGCCATAACAAAAAGTTAGACCATCGTAGAAATTCGTTTCTGTTGCCGAAATATATGGGAAACGTTTTTGGCGATTTCTGTCTTTTCTAGTACTGAAAGCTAAAATGGTCCGATAGAGTTTTTTGATCCCCACATGAAATAGAATCGATTGGCATAAAAAAAAAAATTTTGAACTTTTTGCTTTTTTTTTGCTAAGTTTTTTACAAAATCTGTGAATGCAGTTCAAAATGTCCCAAAAAGTTAGGGAAGGTCTTTTAAGAACGTTTTGCTGTAACTGCAACCGTTAAGGTACTTGCCCTTACTGCCCCGTTTCAAAAATACACCCTGTATACTGTATAGTAAGGACACGGCTAACGTGCGACAAATGGCCTCAACCTTTTTGGTGTCAATCTGACTACAAAAAGCGCGTAGTGAAATTGACTGTGGTTGGCTGCCTCCGTGAGCGGTCAAACACGACAAAATGCCTAATTGTGCACTGAAAAGTTGTACGAACTACCAAATTAAACACAACAAAAAAGATTATGGTATGACATATTTATCACCCGTAAGTCACAAATATTATATTATATCCACCTCTTTACATTATTTTGTCAATTTTATTTGCTAAAATTTTTCGATCCGACGCCATATTCCTTAATCGTGAATATCCGCGTGACATGACTTTGGATCTGCGCAAGTGCGCTTAGTTGAACTATGCCGCGGACGTTCAAGAGAATATTTTTGGTAATTTATGAAAAGTATTTGTTATGAATTGTCATATTATCATTGTGAAATGTACTGTTACTGCGTTAACTTGTTATCTTGTCATCAATCCACAAAAACAGATTTTAAACGCGATTTTAGATTTAGAAAAGAAATTGTTATTATAATAAAACGGTTAAATGAAAAACTGTGGCTTTTTTTGACACATTACTCGAGTTTTAATTTTAATATTCAGTTGCTAAAAATATGAAAACCAAAAAAAATTATCTAAATTGATTCTTGATGATTAACTTCATAATTTCAATCCCTGTTTCTTGGGAATGGCCATTTTGGATTTGTATTTTTTCATAATGTAAGTACCTAATTTTAATAGTCTATAATTTTTGTTTAAGTTGATGAATTGAAAAAACTAAATAAAAGCTTGTCAAGTAACAAAAGTTCAATGATCTTTTGGCCTTTCACGGATTATAGAGAATGTTCACCAAATGATTTAAGTACACATTACATTTAGTAGTTTGTACTTAAATCATTTATACATACCACGTGGGCGAAGCTAGTAAAAAAAAAAATTCTCGAAACAAACATTTTATTTTATTCCTCTAACAAAATATGACCTACATTTAGAATTCCCATGATGTACCGTTCTTTTTATAATATAACTAGGAGTATTTTTAATTTTGTAATAATAAATATTTTACACTATTAAAATAATCACAATTTTATTGTACATACCTTCGGCAAAAAAAAATGCGAACGAAATTACATCACGCTCTTACAAGGTTACACATCGCGTGAATGCAAAGTCATTTACATGGTAGTTCAGAGCAGATGGCGTTACTGATCCTGTTATTCATAATGTCAATTTTGAAGGGCAATGTGTTCGGACAAGCCATTTCTATAGTATATATTTCTATGCATACATGTCATTCATTCAACCGGTCGTTGAACGATATCTGTCAAATACCAAACGTTTGAACGCCAGGCGAACGGTAACAGTCGGCATTCCTTGTTGAACTGTCAAACGAGGAAGATCTCCTAAAAATGAACTGTATTAACTCACAGTGATAATTTTATAGTCATAAATACTAATATAAAGTGGTATTTGCACGCTCAGTGCAGTGATTTAGTGGGGTGAATTGGATAATAATTGTAAACATGTACTTAAGTACTATTTTAAATCATTGTTTACCGTATAAAATTTAATGTGTGGAAAAGGCAATAAATGTATTTTCGTTTATTAGAAGTGTCGAGAATTACTTTAATCTCCTACTTAAGGTGATTTTGAGAATTGGATTGAAAGAATTTATTTACTGACCAAAATAAATTCTAGCATTTCAACAACTTTTCAGATTTTACGTCTGTTAATTCCAGGAGATATCCTGTTTCCCTTCAGTAACGAGTACAACGGCATGATCAATATGTTCACGATCATAAACTTCAAGAGCCCTCGATCCTAGACATAGATAACTGTTCGGCTTCCAGAGCTGAGTCTCACATAGATCAAATTGAAATCCGATCCCGCACCTGTTCACTACCTCACTGACTCAGGATTTTGTCCGAGCTACTAAAATGTTACTAGAATACACAACTTTTTTAAGAAGAGAGCAAATGCGTATAGTTATCTCAGAAATCAATTTCAAGCTAGAATCGGATATCAATGTAAGTCATTACAGTTAAAAAAGAATTTTACATATTTTGGCTTGACTTAAGACTTCCTACAAGGACAGGGAGGAAGGACAACCTGTATACGATGTATGTATCCAACAACCTTGAGGTTAACCTGATTGGCAACTATGAAACAAGACTCAAAAAAATTGTAGATGCGTTGATATATCCAATGATATTCTGCGTTATGTGTCAAAAACTTTGGTGTCTAAACCAAATCGGCAAGTGTGTGGGTGATTAGACGAAAGTGTAGATTGAGTGAGGATTAACAGTAAATTCTCGAGCGTCGTGTTCTCATACTAACGTAGTATGGGTTTATTTTTAATATTATGAATAATTTTGCACTAAAATGAACAAGTTTCCGTGGCCATTTTGTTAAAATGTTGTTACATACTGATTAATTAATTGAGATATATACAAACTAAACGAAATAAATAAAAAATTTATTGATGCGCACCTACAAATATGCATTTTAGTGTTTTAGATATAATTGATCTACAAAAATAGATAAATTATATCATTTTTGTATGCACAACAGCCAAATAATTGTTCTTCCTTAAGGCATTTCCTTCACAAAAGCTAAACCACTTACCTTCGCTTCTCTCTATTATCATTAATTACGGTTTAAAATTGCGTACAATAATTATTAATTTTACATTATAATATTCTAAGTATTATTGAGATATTACTGTGATACAATTTATGTGTTACAGGAGATGTAAGAAATCTTTTTGTATACAATCCGTAGGAAATATTTGTTATTCCGATTACATATCAGCAATGGATGAAATAATAATTTAATTGATTTAAACACGTATTTGTGGGTGCATGCAGACTTAATAATTTTATAGTTAATCCCCCTTTTTGAATCATCCCACACATACTTGAACAATTTGAGTAGTCTATTTTTTACAGCATTGGTAACAAAGGTACAACGTTTTGGATGTTTATTAGTTTATATTTGAACGTGTACAAGGAATTGCATAGAATACATCATGTAACATAATTACTATTAAACATAGTCGCGTATCACTCACAAGATTATTTATTAACATAGACTAAATATAAATCTACCACATCAATGGTTATTTATACATGATAATTATATATATATTTTTTTTATACTACGCCCACAGCGAACGAACGTTTAGTCCACCTGATGGTTAGTGGAGTACAGCCCATGGACATCAACAATCCACAAAAGCAGATTATAGATGCGTCGCTGCAGCTGAGGACTACGGTGTTAAGCCTCATGTGCCAGTAATTTCAGGGCCTCATCTCACCACCAAACCGGAACACAGTAATGGAAGCACTACTATTTGGCAATAGGTTAAAGGTGAGACGGTGGTGCTGCCGCCCTCGAGCTCATTCACAAGAGCTCTACCACCAGTAAACTCGCGTTTAGTTTGAGATAAAATGACTTAAAATAATTCAGGAGCTCAACATGCTTACTTGAATCCTATTATCCTATACGCTAAGCCAAGATATCTTACTTCAGTATGTTGCTATTAAATAAATCCAAAACGGATAGGTGATTTTTGGCTACGAGCCCGTACACTCCTCAATGTTCACCCCTAATTAGGAATAAGTGCCCGTACACTCCTTGAAAAAAGAGCAGTACCAGTTCACCCCTTAATGCAGATACATTCAAAGTACAGTCAGCAGAACAATGGTATTATAAAATAAATAAAACAAACAGTACACGGAAAAAGTTTTATTTAACGAATTAGTTACGCTAATAAATATTCTAAAATAACCATTGTTAGCATTTAAAAAAATAGTTCTTTAATAACAATAACAGTTAGATTAAAAGTCTTTTAAATAAAATAATTATTATCTATTTCTATTAAAAAATCACAGTTTTAATACAGTAACAAAGTACTACAACTTAAAATATGAAATTGTTTTTATCTAAACATAAGTTTTATTTAAACAATCACAGTTCAATATAACAATCACAGTTTGATTAATTATAAGTCTTGTAAATATTACTATTGTTTTACAGTAACAAAGTACGCTAAACATAAAATTTTAGATAACATTAAAAAAAGTTTTATTACACAGTCACAGTTTGATTTTCAAAGTCTTAGTATTCGTCTTATGAATATAATATTATCTATTTGTATTTATAAAATCACAGTTGTTTCATTGGTAACACTTGTTTGTAAATAATATTAGTACTAACTAGAAAATAAAAAAATAGTCGAAAAACAATCAACAAAAGTAATTATGCACAATTTAGGCTAAATCTAATTATACTAACTTTAAAATAGGGATTCGTTAAAATAAAAAGAAATAACAGATCTAATCACAGAACAAATCACATCCATGTTATTGAAAAATCACATTTACATATTTACATTCATGTACTTAATAATAGTATAGGAATAAAAACCATCAACAAAAATACTACGTATATTCACATAATTTTTCCAAGCAGTGACCCAGGGTAATAGAGCCGGTTGCAAATTGTTGCAGTATAAAATTAATTCTTTCATCTCTTTCTTTGGTATATTTTCTAATATTATTAATGTTTTCACCATCATTTACTTTTTTATTTCTAATTTCGCTTAGTTTTGACTCTTTACTGAGGGTGTCTAAAAAAATCAATATGTTGGGTCTTCTCTTGCTCTCCAAATACCTATTAATTTTGGAATGCCACCCTTCTAAACTATTTGTGGTTTTATATGGAAGTCTATGAAAGTTCCACTGTGTTCTGTCAGTAAAGAGTCAAAACTAAGCGAAATTATAAATAAAAAAGTAAATGATGGTGAAAACATTAATAATATTAGAAAATATACTACCAAAGAAAGAGATGAAAGAATTAATTTTATACTGTAACAATTTGCAACCGGCTCTATTACCCTGGGTCACTGCTTGGAAAAATTATGTGAATATACGTAGTATTTTTGTTGATGTTTTTTACTCCTACTATTATTAAGTGGGTACATGAATGTAAATAAATGTGATTTGTTCTGTGATTAGATATGTTATTTCTTTTTTATTTTAACGAATCCCTATTTTAAAGTTAGTATAATTAGATTTAGCCTAAATTGTGCATAATTACTTTTGTTGATTGTTTTTCGACTATTTTTTTATTTTCTAGTTAGTACTAATATTATTTACAAACAAGTGTTACCAATGAAACAACTGTGATTTTATAAATACAAATAGATAATATTATATTCATAAGACGAATACTAAGACTTTGAAAATCAAACTGTGACTGTGTAATAAAACTTTTTTTAATGTTATCTAAAATTTTATGTTTAGCGTACTTTGTTACTGTAAAACAATAGTAATATTTACAAGACTTATTATTAATCAAACTGTGATTGTTATATTGAACTGTGATTGTTTAAATAAAACTTATGTTTAGATAAAAACAATTTCATATTTTAAGTTGTAGTACTTTGTTACTGTATTAAAACTGTGATTTTTTAATAGAGATAATAATTATTTTATTTAAAAGACTTTTAATCTAACTGTTATTGTTATTAAAGAACAATTTTTTTAAATGCTAACTTTTTAAGAGCGATTTAGAATTTATATTAAGTGACATTAAAAATTATTACATTTTAACATTGATTAAATGGTTTAGTATGATAAAATAATTTACTGTAGATATTGAATAAACATAATAATTATATATATACTAGCGGCCCGTCCCGGATTGGCACGGGTAGACATTAGATTTATTTTTAAATTTCTTAGCATTTTTTGTCTAACGGTACTTTTTCATTTGTAAAATAATTCAAATAATATAGATTATACGTAAGGGGTGTACGGGCTCGTCAAAAAATATTAAATTAATTTTGTCTTGATACACCCCTTCAAAAGGGGTGTAAAGGCTCTCCAAAAAGGGGTGAATATGCAATTTTAATCTGAGGGGTGAACATTGAGGAGTGTACGGGCTCGTAGCCGATTTTTCGATGTAATAATAATTACCATATCATTTCTTTATTTGATACTACCTTCCGCCGGAGGCGCTGCCCGCGTGTTATATCGATAAAAAGTGTCTTATATGTTAATACAGATTATTAACCACACATGTGTGCAAAATTTCATCAAAATCATCTCGGTAGTTTTTGCGTGAAAGAGTAACAAACATCCATACATTCATATTATAAACATAAATAGTTTCGCATTTATAATATATAAGTAAGGATTGCTAGGATTGCGAGCTATAACAACTAAAGACAGACATCCAAGCCTGCTTATTCTTTGTAGATAGAAAACAAAGCATTGACTAAAACTGTATATCTCGTATGACAGCTTAAGCTCCCAAGGACATGTGTCGGTTAAACAGGCAGCTGAATAAATGCGCCCTATTTCTCTATGTCAAGTCGTTAGAAAACCGTTTTTCCCATTTTAAAACAGAGACGTTTTTTGCACAATTAAACACGTAGAAAGAGAGATAAGAGGAAAATTTTCACGCAGAAAGTAAGTTGATATATTCACGGGATTTTTATGACCGTGTTTCGGAGAAACGACTCTCAGAGATATCCTTCAGTTTTATGTTTTAGGAACATCGCGGTAGGAAATAATATGTAGCGTATATCTAGGTGTACAAAAGACTATCTAGAATGTGTAAAATTTTACTTTAGCCACATTAAGTTTAAAATTACCTAAAGTTATACTAAAAACAGTCGAAAAAATTTTGGACTTGGAACGAGATTTGAACCCGCGACTATAAGATCTAGAATCTTATAGTCGCGGGTTCAAATCTCGTTTCAAGTCCAAAATTTTTTCGACTGTTTTTAGTCGGTTTCCACTCAGCCATCCAACCAAACCATGCTCCAAATCTACGAATCTTTTGACTGTAGGCATCGTCTTTTGCGTCGCGTCATCTATTGTGCCTATAATATATGCGTAGGTAGATTGCTAAGCATGGCTTAATGCTATATATGAATCAATTAGATATACTTGAACTTACTAAAAATACTATGTTAATAGAAATAGCATTTTTTAATTTGAACTATTAAAATTGCCTAAATTTTGCTCAGCAATTTAATAGAAACATGGATATTACATTTTTTAGGGTTCCGTAGTACCTACAAGGAACCCTTATAGTTTCGCCATGTCCGTCTGTCCGTCCGTCTGTCCGAGGCATAGCGACGAAACTGTTGGTGCTAGAAAACTGAAATTTTGCATAAACATGTATGTTAACTATACAAAAAAAGTCGTAGAATAAAATTTGGAAAAATATTTTTTTTTCGGGTAGCTCCCCTACATGTAAAGTAGGGATGTTTTATTTTTTTGTCGCCTACCCCATAGTGTGGGGTATTGTTAGATAGGACTTTTAAAACGTTCAGGGGTTGCTAAGACAGTTTTTTGATTTAGAGATCCGTTTGCGAGATAATTAACTTAAAAGAGCAAATTTTTGTTCGAGTAGAGCGTCCCCCCCCCTCTAAAAGCTAAACTACTGGATCCCAAAATCTGAAAAAAATTGTGTCGGTAGTACATGTAATGAACTTTAAAGAAAACTATAGCGGATAAGTTGTAACTACATTGCCGATCAATATTTATTTTACTACAAATTGGTGCAATTAACGAACTCTATTGCTATGTAAAAAAAACTGCATCTGACATTTCGGACCCCTATTCCTCTTTAACTAATGAAGTGTCATTAGTTAAAGAGGAATAGGGGTCCGAAATGTCAGATGCAGTTACTCAGAATATTTTGTTCAAAATTCTTGAAACATAAATAAACATACATAATACATATATAAAATCACGCCTTTATCCCACGGGGGTAGGCAGAGACGATGGAACGCCATGTGCTTCGCTCCTTACATACTTCTTTCGCTTCCTCAACATTCATACATCTCGTCATACGTGCTAGCTGGTTTCGTGTACTACAAACATTTCCTTTCTGAAGGACGCCATTTATCTGGTTACTTTAACTTAATTAGTTCTAGAGTAATTGGGGTCCAAAGTGTAAAATGCAGTTACTTAGAATAATTCGTGCAAATTACAAAAACCTTAGAAAGTAATGACTTGTATGAAGATGTTACTTGTTTAATACAGATAGTAAATCCCTTTTAAGTCGAAATATGTTGTTACGACTAGCTACGGAAGCCTACTGCGCGTGGCCCGACACGCACTTGGCCGGTTTTTTTTACATAGCAATAGAGTTCGTTAATTGCACCAATTTGTAGTAAAATAAATATTGATCGGCAATGTAGTTACAACAAATAAAACAAAGCATTCGAAGCCTGAAAGCAATTAACAAAACTAGCAGAATTGGAACTAGAGTTGGGTAAGTAATGCGTGTAATGAAACTCGGGTAGCGCTACGCGGCTGCGACATGCTACAGTACACATCACGCGAGAGTTTTAACCATTGCACCATGGCACCATGTCTCGGTACGCGTATTCGGGCATGTTCGGTAAACATCGAGTCATGGAACGATGCGAAACAGAGTCATTGAATGAATAGTATGAACAAGCGAGATAGATTTATATCTTTGGATATTGAAACTTATTGTGTACGCCATAGGGGTCATTTTTATTACCTTCGTCAAATGAAACACGTGCAAGTAGATACCTGTTATTACTTGTAAACATTGCAAATGTCGCGAACAAAACAGCACAAGTAAGTTTTTTTTATTTTGTTGTTATTATTTTAATTGTTTGTTGTTGTTAGTGGCGAATCTTAATGACTTTTTTATTGTGTAATAGTGTAAATATAACAACAAGGGCCAAATGTCAACATTGCTCGAAGGTACTAGCAATGTCTTCAAACTCAATCGGAAGTTTAGATACACATGAAAAAGGTACATCTTACGGTTAATATAGTTATTAATAGGTATTACTACCATACTCTTATTTTGTACACATAAAAATAACTAATAATATTAAATTTAGTATTTCTATATGTACGTAATGAATTTATAAGTTATAATAAGTAATGTCCGACATTACTTATTATAACATACCATTTCATGTCCATTTCATTCGAGTAATGTTACGCGTACTGAGACATGGTTGCGGGTGATGGAACTTCGGCTAGTGTGATGTTACATGTTCCATTACAGTACGGGGTACTGTTTTGCCCATGTCTAATTGGAACTCATAAAAATTCATGTAACTATTTGTCGAAATTGTTAACAAACATTACCTGTTACTTAACTTAGGACGTAAATTGATATGCCAACTTGATTATCATAATGTATGGCTTAAATAAACATGTTATAAATTATAACTTTATCTATCATAAGATATTAATTGAGATAAAACAATGGATGTCGGCACTCAAACAAAATTCAAGCAAATAATGTTATATGTCAAACTTCATAAACATAGATTTTATGTCTAGGAGTATTAATAAATGTCACGAACAAATTCCAATTTTATGTTTATACATTAATGTTAGTTTGCACCAAATTGTATGACTTTTAACGTTTTGGATCACTTTCAGTTCGGACGTTTTTAAGTGCAAAACCGAAATCCACTTCTTTTATGTCAATCATACTATTAATATCAAAATTCTATCACTTAAAAGATTGATAAGTATCAAGTTCCATAATATAATATTGAGTAAGTTCATCGCAGTTTATCGCTATTTATTTATTATTTATTTATTTATTAAATGAGATGCTCATTGCGCTAACAGTATATCCCAATACGCACAATGAGCTAGGTATACAATACATAATATTGTACATAAATAAATTATATAATATTATTTAGATATATTTTTAAAATATCAGCAAACTTCATGTAAAATATATCGACATCTGGATGCTGAGCTATTGAGGCTCAGTGACAATGTCCTGTCAGAATAATACGAAAGTACTTCGAACGATTTAAGAATAGAACACGAGACTTTAGTATTAGCACCGCTTGACTGCCAGAGTGAATAAATTATGAATGACTAGCTTTCGCCCGTGGCCCTGGCAGCGTGAGATATTAATAAAAAGTAGCCTATTTGTTAATCCAGGCTATTAGCTACATGTGTGCAAAATTTTATCAAAATCATTTTGGTAGCTTTTGCGTGAAAGAGTAACAAACATCCTTACTCACAAGAATATAAGCTACACACAAACACATTTTGAAAGTCGTTTAATTCTAAAAATCGTAATTATTGTATGATGGGATGAATCAAAACTAGTAGTAATTCATAATATGTGCATTATTTTACAAAAGGGATATTTTAAAAACAAAAGTTTTTAAGTTTTCAGCTATTTTTGTTGCTGGCTGTACAGCTCGGAGCAGACATGACAAATTCACTGTTATTTAATAACCCAAACAAAATATAATTAAAAAACCTTTTAAAAAAAAATTATCTCTAGGTACTCAAAGAGGTTAATAACTTTCAAACTTGTCAAAATAATAGAGCTTAGGAGTGATGAAACATTACTATTTTTATTAGAGGAACGTGGTCTACACATGTTGCGTTGCATCACAATATTATGTACGTTTATCGCTCGCATCATTCGACTGCATTTAAATGATCTGTGTAATTTAATTAATATTGCGGGTATAATGGACACAGTTACCATACTACAACGCTTTGCCGATTAATTTAGTTAGTTTATGATGTGGTATGAGCAAAGTGAACCACTGATTGCACGTGTTAATAGGTTTTAGAGCGGTACCTCGGTGCGTGGACGCTTAAGTGGAAATCTTTGTATGTATAAATTAAAAACTAAAACTAAAATATATAAAAAATACTTATCGGTTTTCGTATCTACAGTTTTCCTTGAGTTAATGTAAAAATGGAAAAAAAGTCAAAAGTCAAATAGTTTATTTTTATAAACCCCAAGTGGCGCTTGAACCCTTAAACACACAAAGCCTCCTCTACTGACGACCTTTTCTACTCCGCTCTTTAGTTTGTGTATATTTAAATTACGGAGGAAACTTAATGCAGGAAAATAATATGTATTTAATTATTAACTGTATTCATAGTACATAATTATAAATATCTCCTTCATTGACTTTGTGACTTATAATTATTGATGACAGTTATAACTATGGGATATAACTTACAAACCTGCTTACAATTATATACCTAATCACTACTAATTAGATAACTGGTAATAGATATTGTTGTTTGCGAGAGTCTGTTTTCCTTCGTTTCTTTGTAACAAAATAAAAGCTTAATTTTCTCTATCGATCGATGTAATATTTTTAAGGTTAGGTAGGTAAGGGCAAGTTCTATTTATTGCGAATTACAAGACAAACAAATAGTAATTTAACAAAGGATCGCTATTTGATGAGTTAATACATATCTGTGTATCTTTGAGCTCGTTCGTTCAAGGCACCGTGAAATTGCTGGTGACTGCCGTATTCTCCACGAAATAACAAAAAATCGGAAATGCGAGTAATGAGTTCTTTCTGATAGAATGAGATTGGATGCTTTTGTTAGCAATTTCAAAAAGTGTTATATTTAAAACGCTTTACTTGCGAGCGACGATGCAATTTGGCTCCTCTGAAGATAGGGTTATAATACAATTAGATAAGCATAAAATATATTGCGTTTTTGTTTGCTTAAAAGGCTGTCTGAAAAAGAAGATATTATTTTTACATGCATTACTTTATAATACATACTACTTAAGTTTAAGGACCTTTCTTTTTCTAGACAGTTCCTTATTCCCTAAGGAAATCAGCTTTATGCTATCTTGGAACCAGAACTAAACAGCTGGGCAACTTCGGAGTTAAGACTGAAGTAAGTTTAAAACATTGCCTTGCATCCACGACAATATAAAACATAAATCTTATAGGTAATAAAGAGTGGACGGACGGCGTAGTAGTAGTGCAGTATTGTGCTGAGATGCGTATAGGTCGCGTCACGTAAAAAGAACGCTGGAAGAAAGTGGTGGGGGGTGTTTGCGCATTGGTACACTCGCGCACGAAAGTGCTAGTACTTTCGTACGCGAGTGTTGTTACCTATTGTTTTATTTTTGAACTAGCTGTCGCTCGAGGCTTCGTATATTGGTTTTCGGGCAGTACATTGCAAAATTTATTAGGTAAAATATCATTAAATAGAATTTAAAAGATGTTTAATTTAGTTTAAAATGTTTAATCTAATTACAAAAAATTAAAGTAATATTGATACTCCTTCCATTAAGTCGTCGTTGGTGACGTGAAAACCAGATAAGGACGCGGTCTTCGCAACTTGCCTATGGTAGGCAATTCTTTTTCAGTAACGTGGAAATTGTGGATGATTCTTTTTATAACACCCTGGTCAAAGTTGTCAATATCTGTTATTGGTTTTTGTTTGATTCTTTTATTTTTGCCGGGAGTTCCGAAGACAGTAAGGAATTCTGAATCTTTTGAACCTTTTACAATTCGTCTCACTGTAGGCTCAGAACATTTTGTTGCCACTGCGGTCCGTTTCATACATTGTTTTAAATTATCAACTGCATTATTATCAGCCTCTCTCTTCATAAAACAATATACGTCATAAATCATTTGTCTCACTTTTCTGTGTAAAACCATTTCGTAAATAAAAACTTTTGTGCGCGATGGTATTTTGAGAACGAACATTCAAAAAATCGCCTAATGCGCAGCTTGACAGCCAGCGTTCTTTTTACATGACGCGACCTATACCATTTCTGGTGTGGCGGTCTCCGCACATAATAAATTACGGATGACATCGACAACATCAAGAAGTGACACACTCGTCACAACTGTCAAAGAGCGCTGAATCGCGATAACGAAATATTCACAGCAAGTGTATATATATACCACTTCCAATACGCTACCGTTGGACAGCTGTTCGCCAGGCAATACCACCGAACCTGGTCTGAGGATCCTCCCTTTGTGGTGGAGGAACATCACACCCTGTTCCTCTACACTGGTAGTTTTAGACGCTATTTTTATGTTTTTTTTATGCCATAATAAATCTTTTTCTTAATCTATTCTTCTAATTATTCTTATTCAGTGGACAGGTATAGGCTGAAATGATAATCCTGAAGGTCGAACTTTGTTGTTGACAGCTCGGAATAGAGCAATATCGAGTGTTAGTACTGCATTATTTTCCTTTTTGGTACATACTTTCACACATACATTCTGAATGTCTTTTAGTTTTCTTTGAAATGTTATTTTCCCGTGTGAACCGGTTTATATACTGATATTTAATGCTAATAGTTAGCAAGTTATCTGGTATATCAATATAATTTTAGAATAACGTTACTCAGTTGTGTTTGTTAAACAAGCAAACATAATTATGTAGATAAAATACTGCTTCATCTTGATCCATCTGTTCAATAAGCTCTTTACTAAATTAATTTACTAATCACTACTTCCCTTATAAGTTCAATTTACCTAAAGCAAATTATAAGACAAACAAATAGTAATTTAACAAAGAATCGCTATTTGATGAGTTAATACATTCTAAGTATCTTTGAGCTTGTTCGTTCAAGGCACCGTGAAATTGCTGGTCTTCTTCTCTCCGTCGTGTCGATGGCTGAGTCAAATTTTATTTTGACTTGCCATCGTGGTGAAAGGATTAGCCAATTTGATTTGGAGAACTCGCGAATTGCCCAGGGTGCGCTGGACGTAGGGAATCGTTGTGTACGTCACTCGGGGAGGCTCCTTTCATACACCCCAATTTGCTAAATTGCTGGTGACTGCCGTATTCTTCATGAAATAACAAAAAATCGGAAATACGAGTAATAAGCTCTCTCTGATAAGATAAGGATGCTATTGTTGGCAATTTCTAAAAATATTATTATATTTTAAAATGTTTTACGTGCGACGATGTAATGTGGCTTCTTTGAGTTACAATACAATTAGGATACAATAAAGGTATAATTTTTGTCCTATTTTTCTTTAAAGGTCGTCTAAAAATATGTTTGAGACGAAAAATCCTGGAAGAGAAGATTTTATATAATGGGTCAATTTCAACAAGTGGTGTTTTTTGTACCTTATCGGTGAACTTTTTTATTTATAGCTTTTTTGGATATTTTTTAGATTTATTGTAATCTATATGATACTAAATGTCCCCAATTTTACGCACATGATCGTATCATTTAAGACTGAAGAGAAATTTGAGTTTGAATTTGGGTTATCACCGATACGATAAGCTGACCACCGATTAGTTTTCTGTACACCGATATGAAATGCTTGAACACCGAAAAGGTGTGCTTATCCACCGATATGGTAAATCTGACCACCTTTGCACCATTGTTTCGTCAATAACTTTGTTATATTCCAGTTACATCAGAGTTTTATACCTTATTTGAAAGCTTATGAAAATTTTTATGTTTTTAGGGTTCCTTACCCAAAGGAAATGGAACCCTTTTACGGAGACTTCGCTGTCCGTCCGTCCGTCCGAACGTCCGTCTGTCTCCAGGATGTATCTCAAGAACCGTGATAGCGAGGACGTTGAAATTTTCACAGATGATGTATAATTATTGCCGCTATAACAACAAATACTTAAAGCTAAATAAAATAAATATTTAAGATCGAGAGTACCGAACACAATGTGTCAAAAGTTCAATTGTGCGATGCTTTTACCATCGATGCTTTATAGATGCAATAGTATATCGGTCTTCAAAATTTACTGTTTGTCCCTAATTCGATTATAAAATGTGTTTTTTTTTAATACTATGTTTAATGTAGACAATATTTTGCATCTATTTTAATTTTGCGTATATTTTTGCGACAGGCGTTCTGGCTATGAAAATTACGCAATCTACTTTAACTATGCCCACACCACGATCGGTGTAGAAAATTTGAATTTTTCTGGGTACAAAAAAACAAAGGTATTTAACATCGTACAATTTCACTATCGACACAGTGCGTTCGGTATTGTAAAAATCGCAACTTTCGAAAACTCATATTTTCTATACCTAACCTTCTAAAATGTTTTAGAAGCAAAATAAATGACACAGGGTCCACCGATGTGATGAACCGACCCACCGACTCGATAAAATGATCCACCGATACGATTAAGAAATCCACCGATGTCTTAAAACTGTTAATACACAAAAAAATAATACACTGAGCAGATAAATTATACACCGATAATGTTTTTTCACCGATCAGGTGGAAAATTGTCGTATCGGTGGGTAAAATGACCACCGATTCCACCGATAACGGTACAGCGACGAGATAAATTGCACACTTTTTTTAAAATTTCTAATGAACTATAATAACTAGGACAAATTGAACTACAGCCAATAAAGCTAATTCAGTTACTTTCTCTGTACGGATCAAACAAATATAAAATAACAACATATTACAATATAAAAAATCATTCTCCGATAAGATAAAATATTTGTCGCCTAGCAATTTTCATGGTGTACTTACGTTTTTTGCGGGCAAATGCAGCGATGTAGAAAGCGTCCGTCTTTACTGCGCATTAGGGCAGTACTAACATGAAATAATAATCAGGGAGGGGACACTGTCGGACTTGCCTATGTAAAGTTATGTCTAAATTACTTTTTGGCACCGAAAAGCCAAGAATTTCTGGGACAAGTACGTTTGTGCCTCTCATTAATAAATATGGTTAGTTAAATAATAGAATATGCTATTTATCAATGATGAAACTAATATCCTACGAAATAGGGTAGGTTGTAACCTTAATTTACTAATATTCATTAACTTATAAGCCATTTTGTTTGTAAAAAAAGTACTGGGACAGCACCGACAAGCGAAAATTTGGACTTTAGGATTTTTCTTCTACCCTTAAATTTCATCCTAGCCCATTAATATTTTTGCCCCCACCCTATATCTACCTATATAATACTATAAAAATTAATTTAATACAATATTCTTCTTTTCAAATACGAATTTCAACGAGGACAGAAAAAAAAGTCGTTTGGGAAATCGACCCTAATATTAAAGTTAACAAAATAAGAATCAAGCAGGGCTCGAACCGGCACCCCCTGGGTAAACGCTTCATGCTTTGCCAATTCAGCCATGGATTCGTATGCTGATAGAGTCAAAATTTCTCAAATTTCAAGAAGAGAAGATATTATTATTTTTAGTTAAAAATGTCTGCAATTTTCGGGTTAGGCTTCTGCTTGTCTGAAACAATCCAAAGTATTACAATAACCACTATTATAACTATTACAATAACCATACTTAGATTTCAGTTATATTGAGTCCACTGCGTTGCTCTTTAGACCCTTATAGATTTAAGGATAACAGATTTGATTTGGGTTAATGGTTTTTGTACTTCCATGTCCTTCGAGTACAAAAAACGTAGAATAAAAACTGACACAACGTAAATGCGGTTTGATGACGACAAGAGGAAAATCATTACGGACTCTAAAATAATTTTCTTTCTTGGAAGAAGTTTATTTCTCAAAATTGTTTTTTATTTTTATTGTGTGTTATTAGCTGTTGTTATAATTTGAGATAACTTAATGTCTGTTAATCGGAAATTCTATTAAGATTAATTAAGCCAGTTAAATCATTATTAATCATTACATTAGCTCCTACCAATATTACAAAGAAAAAGTTTATGTGTGTTTGTTTATTCTTCACGCTTAAACGAAATTTGGTATACAAGTAGCTTATGGTCTAGATTCATAATAAGGACTTCTTTTTACGGACGTACTACGAAGGTGTAACTGTGCGCGGATGCTAGTACGTACGTAATAAAAATAAAGCATATTCCTATAAATAAATAAAATTAAATATTCTACAGAAAAAGTTGCTAAAGTAGACAAACTGTTTGATAAATAAACCTTTTGATGACTGAACGAATTAATATCTGAAAGTATTCTTTGCGTTAATTATTTAATTATTCATTAATCTTTCATGAGATACGACCTTTTCTGAAATATTTTTTCATAAAAACGTCAGATAGTATCATTTGATTACGCTCATCAAAATTATGGTTTCCGCTAGTAGTTTCTGCGCGTGGCTATGAGGAAGAACTTCCTCAGGTCATGAACTATCTCCATGAATTTTCATCAAAAATGGTTCAATGTTGTCTTTGATCAAATTGGCAATGTAGCTGGAGCTGTCGCGCTTTATTTATATAATTTTAATTATAATTAATGATTTATATTGTGTCTGACATTTATTACTACAATCAATTTTATTTTTTTTCTAATCCTAATGTATTCTAATCTATTTGTGTAATGTAATAATTTGATGACGTACTTTAATTGTATCTTCAATGTATGTAATTTGTTTTTATATGGCTTTATTTTTTTCTTTCTTTTACTGTATGACATGCATGTAAGCGACTTGGTTATTAAATGTAAGCTTATAATGTGTGAATAAATGAAATTGAAATGTTTAGTTGTGAAAACGTAACATACAGACAGACAGAGTTTATTTCTCATTTATATTAATTAAGTAGGAATAAGGACAACATAGAGCGTCACAATGTTTTAATACTCTGATTAAGTACTTTTACTCAATAAGTATTTTTCTTGAAAACCACTCGAGGTCCTGTCTAATACATTGACTTGTCGGTCAACCTCAAAAAAGTATTAAATTAATTATACGAATGTTATTTTATTATGCAATTGTGAGTAGATAATATAATATAATAATAAGTTTTTTTTAGCAGCAACAGCAGTATTAGCTTAGGTCCTTATAAAACAATCATGAATATATTTTATATAAATAATAATATAATAAAAATTTAAATTTTGCAATGTCTGTAGGTATATAGAAGATATTTTAGAAAAAAAATAATACAAGGAGTTTTTATATGAGCAGTAGAAACAAAAATATATTTTTTTGAATTTTTGATGGTATGTTCATACGCTCGTCACGCAAAAACTACTGCATGGAATTGGATGCGGTTTTCACAATTGTGTAGTAACACGTCTAACTCAAAAACTGGTTTATGTTTTATCTTTAAATTTTATTCCTAAATTAGGGAGTGTAAACTTATATGGGCGGTTCGTCAATTTTAAAGGAAAATGCACGAAATTTTGCACATGAGGGCAAAAGTCGCGAACAACAGCTTGTCATCTATAATAAATCATTTTTAATCTTTGGTTCGTTCAGTACTCTCAAGATTCATCCGTGTATTTAAATATTTAAAATACAGCTTGGCGACACAATAAAAAGACATGTACAACTTAAGTAAAAAGAACTTTACTATCCTAGACAGTCACTTATTCTCTTAGGAAATCAGTTTTAATGTTATCTGGAAACTAGAACTAAACAGCGGATTAACTTTGGATTTGACGCTCAACTTAAAGCATTGTAATGTCAGATGCATATTATACTAAAAGAAACATTTTTTGGGTAAACCTACTTCAGTCTAGCAAAAGTTAATCTAACATGAGATAAAATATCGCTATCTAAAACAACGCTAATAAAATTCAATCACAAAGAAAACCATTGTTTGCCGAGCCTTAAATGTATCTATTCTAGCATATTGACCTTCGTTCAGCAAAATAAAGGGTCCAGCATTAACTGATTAAATAGATACCCACCCTTCTCAAAAGGGCCTCGTCTGAAGACAGCAAAAAGTCAATCCAAACGGACTTAGCTGAAATATTGATCATAAAACATATTATATAACCCCCAAACTGTAATGAAAGGGATTTGTTCCACAGTAGAAAATTTCCTATTTGATGAAATGAAATGCCGAAAATTTCAATTTTGTAATCCTAAACCTAGCTTAGCTAGCTATGAACGGAAAACTTATGGAAGCAACTTACTAGGTATGAAGAATTGTTGAATGAAACCCATCCACACTAATAGGTTTTTTTACACGTGGAAATAGGTATTTGTTCTCTACAAAACGTTTCAAAGGCACAAAGGATCCTATAAAAACTGAATAAAAATAAGAACGTAGAAAACTCTTTAATGATATGCCAGCCGCACATAAAAGAGACGGTTGGCGGTCTTTTATCCTGGATACATAGATTGACATTGTAAGTAAAGACCGACGTGTCTACCGTAATTATTTCGCAGTATCTATTTCATGGGCCGACTGAGAAAAAATACGACCGCATTAATATCCTTAGGGAAAAGTAGACGATTGTACCCACGATGTATATAACAGAGCCATCTGTGATCAGAACACGTAACAATTATGTCCGTCGCGTTGCCGCTGTTGGTTTTGTTTTGAGTTTGCCGAGAAAACTGTTTGCAGCAACTTTTAAGGAATTAACTCTAGAAACGTTTACTAGATGGCGCAGTAAATATATTTTTTGACCTACCCCCCCGTCTATTAAAATTGTGTTAAGGAAAATTGCTTTTGATTAACTTTGCATAATTCTTTTACTATAGTAAAACCAGTTCCTCAGTCCTAATGTTGTTAGCGCTAAGCTAAGCCTGGATTCGATCTCTCTTATTCAATGAGATTGAAAACATTTGTTCACCATTAAACTTCAGTTTAACACATTGATGAAATTGGTGCTAAAACAATTATAAAATATAATACGACGGCAGAAACAAAATATTGTAAACTGAGTGTGCTTTGTGTGTGTTATTTATGTTTGTGAACATCCCTGCAACACAGGAGTTATTTTTAGTGCCAGCGTCGTTGTTAAAATTAATAAAAAAAAAAAAAATGTAAAGCAACATGGTCCAAGATTACAAGGCGAAAAATATAAAAAGTCGTTTTTATTCAATCTGTATTATAAACTCATAAGTTAAAAGAAATCGTTTGTATCCGATAAAAATAATATTGACTGAAATGTAATTTAAGCTTTGGGATACAAACCATCGACTTCAAAAATCATTTGATGAACAGATTTAGAGAGAATCAGGGAGATAAATATTTAATCGCTAAGATCCAGTGAAAGGTTCTTCAAAAGGAGTCAGTACTTTATATTCTCTTGACCACGGTGAATAATAGTTATTTATGGTACAAGTGAGAAAAAGTTTATATTTCTGTTGTGAGTGCCAATTTTAAATCTTGAGCTTGCGAAGTAGTCTTAAATTGAATCACGAGCATAGCGAGTGATTCTAATAAAGACTACTTCGCAAGCGAAAGATTTTAAGAGGTCACGAACTGGAAATTAAATTTTTCTCACGCGTTGCAATACAAAACTTTTCACCTCTTCCAGTGAGAAAATATTAAGATTTAAATAAACTCGTACTCGATTGCTTAACCTGAAATAATTACATGAAATACGACAGTAATACCGATTCATAATGCGTTTTAGGGCCTTTAGAAAGTCGCCACTAATTAAATGTGTCGTACGCTTTCAAATACTTTTCACGTGAATTTTCTGGTAAAAAAGCAAACTTCTGGATTGGATTCACTATTTTTTTGTTAAAAAGTTCCAGTAAACAATTAAACATAAACTGAAAAGAATTTATAGTTGCCCGCGATGACTGACACAGACACAGACTTTTTTTTTTTAAATCGTGCGTTCGGAAATTCGTTCCGTAACACTTATTTATAGAGTCTAATATTAAGTACCCGATTTTAATTAATTTAATGGTTAATCACGAATATAAAACCATGTAAATACTAAATAAGCGTGTATTTATATAATTTAAAATAATTAAAACGTATCGTTTGTAGTTTTTAAATAAAATTGATGTCAATGTTTATTACTAACCTACATGGTGATTGTTTTGTTTTTTTTTTGCGCCTATTCATTGGAAGGATTTAGTGTTTCGAAATTTAAATTACTTTGCCTCACTAGTGAGTAATAAGCGTTATTACTCACTGAATTCTCGCAAGCAAACGATCTTTTTCGTGCTGGTGTGGTGAAAAAATAAATGTACTAACCCACAGATATAGATCTACATCTGTAGATCTGTATCTGTGTACTAACTGCACAACCCAATATTACTTTCTTTAATCCTTATAATTTTAATGATTGACAGTCCTTCGAATAGAATAAAACAAAATTCATAATACCTGGATAACAATTACTCTCTTCTAATACTTAGTTTATTTATAAGAAGACCAAAAAACTATACTGCCATTTTTATGTATGTTATACAGCCAGTGTTCCATAGCGATTTTTCTTTCATTGAAATATAATTTAGTCTAAAAAGTTTTTACTTTCACAATCCTTGCGCTATAAGTTATTTTTAAATTACCATAAACAAATCGTGCCTTCATTCATACAAACCTCGGCTAATGAACAACATATTATCTCGCCTACTTAAGAACGTGTCTCGCAATCACAACAAAAATAAACCCAATCAATAGCACGAGCTTCACCATGCTAATCTGAATTCATAACGAGTACAAGAATGTTTTATACCTCCAAATCCCGTTTTCTGCAGAAAGCTTGCAAAAAAACACTCACTATAATTTGACTATAGCACCGAGGTCGATGCCCGGGTTGGACCAAGTGTTTTTGAGAACTTTTTTGTCAGGTGCCCGGTGGATGGCGATGGGCTTACCCCCTATCCCATGGGGCCTAAACATAACAGGTGAAATGTGGGTATTGTACATCTCTGTCATACCCTTCTAGGTAATATAGGCGTATATATGTTTAGTTGACTATAAAATAAAAGTTAAAATAAGAAGTGATTTTTCCGGTATAATGGGATCGAGTTTGATGCGTTTATTCGTCTTATCACTTATTTGTGCTCTTAAAAACATATATTTTGTTTTAAACCATCTATCAAGTACAAATTACATAGACTTTAATTAATTACATTAACTATTTCACATGCACTCACATTCACTGTCAAAATTCTTTTATTAAATCATCGTGAGAGAATTTTGACAGTGAATGAGAATGCAAGGTCGAAATAACAGGTGAACCTTCCGTGAGGCCCAAAATAGCCCATTTGCCAAATAGTCTCAAAATTCACGGAAATATATGGCTAAGATATGTTTGAAGGCAGGGTCGAGCAATAACTGTGCACAAGTCGTGTATCATTTCGGAATAAAACGAATTTGTACGAAAGAAATTCATTTTTGCGCGAGACCAGTTGTGGAAGTATGATACTTTTGTATCCATTGGGGTTAATATCCTTGTAAGAATTTCTTTGTGCATCTTTTACCATGTATTATGGTTTGTTAAGACCAAGGTTTCCAGCCTTGTAAGAGTAAATTTTATAGATACACAAATAATGAAACCGGTTAGGGCGCATTCGTAAAGGTACATTTTGCACCATGAAGTTACTTTTTCTTAAAAAAGGTAACAGTTAAGTATAGTTTGAGTTCGCAGGGACTGGCTGGCGTACTTATTTTCTGTCCCAAACCTCAATATGAATTTCATTACGATTCGATGCACGCGCCGATTGGCCGTGACTTTTCTGCCATTTCTATTCGATAACGTCGTAAAAGATTCTGCTTATACGGAACTGGTATATAATCTGTTTTGATATTATGATATTATACTTTATATGTCCTACTACTGGACTCGGGGATCTCTTCTCTTGATGAGAAGGGTAAGGCATAGTCCACCGCACGATGGCCAAGTGCGGCTTATATCATTGAAAAGACTAATCTTCACGATTTATTGACATCGAAGTGTCTGCCTACAGTTCGATCCTGAGACTTTTACTTCGCAGTCGGCTCGGCTATTCAATATACTGGTTTGTAGAAAGTTTTATTGCAAAGCCTTTTTGGTCTAAAAGAGATGTAGGATGTTTTAGTGAAGCTTAAATAAACTAAACTAATAAACGCATTGATCAGCGCATTTAGTCTACTCGATAAGTTGAAAATGGTAAAAATAGAGATACTGGTCTTAAAATTATGTGCGATACCTCATTGGATTCGGAATGACGCCTAGAAAAATGTGCCAAAAGAGTGTATTAGCAAAAAAATTGCAAAAGTTATAAACAATGAAAGATGAAAAAAAAATGGCATTTTGTTTTTGCCAATATTTCATTAACGATTAATATATAAGAAATTTCAAAATAAGATTCTGGAAGAAGAGGAAATTTCCAAAAAACTTATTACTCCCGGAACTCTATCTCCATTATTTATAATTTTAATTTGACGCTGAATATAGGTCTGCGCGCGACATTTTTAGGTTGCACGCGTGGCGTCAAAAGCGAGTACGGCACATGAATTAATTTATTTAAGGTATTGACTATATTTATTTTAATTTGAAAAAAATATGGTATGTTTTGAATACTATAAATAATTTATTCCCGTTGGAAATTCTACTTAAAGTTAATTTTTCAATAAGTTAAACAATTATTAACTAACGAAATTTTCTCGAACGACTGTCTTAATTGTAAGTGAAAAAAAATGATTAAATAATGGTCGTAAAAAAATTTCGCTTCGTAGAGCCTTTCTTACATACATAATAAACAAGATCGTGCCATAAAAGTTAAAAAAATATTTATACTTTGTTTATAACAGTTTTTTTACTTGAACAACATTATTAGGATTTTTAAGTTTTTGTTAAAGTAGAAAAATTGTTAGAAACGAATTATAAATATTTCCCCCCCCCCCCCGTAACTTTTAAAATAAGGGAATGATAACCATGCAAACGTCCACTTAAAATTGGTTTGAACGAGATCTAATAATTAGTTTTTTTTAATACGTAATAAATCTTAAACATTTTACCTTTCATTCAATCAACTCCAATATAATAAAGAATTAAGAAAAACATTTATTTAGATGTATAGTGGTACGGAACCCTACGTGCGCGAGTCCGACTAGCACTTGGCCGGTTTTTCCCTAAGTTAGAGCCAATTCTTATTGATTGGAAATAAAATTTAAGCATAGTGTTCTCTGGTCCCCTGGCCAAGATTCAATTCATGAAGATAAAAATAGTTTTGCCTTTCTGTTACGCCTTCACAGTAAACATACATAGTTTTAAATACAAGTATTTTGTATACAAATATAACTAGGAGTAAGTGTATGCCGTAATTCTCAATCCTCAATGAACTCAATATGCTTATTTTAGAAGGGGTACAGTTCTCTTCACATGTCAGAATAATTTAACTGTAAACGTTGACCTCTCATAATATCTGTGTTAATTTGGTAAGATCAAAGATGAAAGGCAATAAATCAACGTCAGTATTCCTTCGCAATTTGTTTTTTCTTTACACGATGTATGTAGCAAACGAACGTCAAGTCCACCTGATGGTAATTGGTAACTGCAGCCTACGAACATCAACTACCCACAAAAGCAGATTTTAGATGAGTTGCTTCTTTTGAGGACTTACGGTGTTAAGCCTTATGTGTTTAGGGCCTTATTTCATCAATAAATTGGAATACAGACGTGCAAGTTCTAGTATATAGCGGCAGGTTAAAGGTGAGACGGTGGTGCTTCCATCCTGAAACTCGTTCACAAGAGCTCTATCACCAACATTAGACATTTAACACTACCGTTAGAACGATGAACACAGTTTACTTATATAGCATTGTTTTCTGAGAATTCCTTATCCATAGCTCTAATTATGAATAAACTAGCTGTTTCCCGCGGTTCCACCCGCGTTAAACTTACTTTTACCCGTGTTTTTGCATTGTAATTTTCTTTACTTTTAATCTTTAATAATAAGTGATAAGTTAACTTTCAATGGGTAAAAATACATATGTACATACATAAAATCACGCTTTAATCCCACGGGGGTAGGCAGAGACGAGGGGACGCCATATACTAGGCTTTTTACATATCTACTTCTTTTGCCTTCTCAACATTCATACATCTCGTCATACATTCTTGCCGGTTTCGTGTACTATGTACTTTCGAAGGACTCCATTTATTTGGTCCGTGTATGTCTTCCGAGGACGATCTCTTTCAGTAATTTCAGTCATTTCTCTTTAACACATCTCTTTTACTAATCAAATATAAAAAAAAACTTTTTTTTACTTTACAAACAAAACTACAAATCATTCCTATTTTCAATGTAATCTCCCCATATGGAATATTTTGCTATGACTAAGTTGATTTATGACCGCACCTGCATGCATCCTTTGTCGTCCGAATGATGCTCCGTAACGGAATACCTTTGTAGATAGTTATTATGTGTGTCACAGGAAAATTACTGAAGAATGTTTTACTTAAAAAATCGTTTTAGTTATAGCGAAAATGTTTGCAACTCACTTTTACAATGAATGTTTAAAATATTATTTTTTGTTTTTATCAATGTTTTCAATATATATTAAAATTATTACCTTTAGTTTCAACAAAGTCAGAATTTCATATTTGATTGTTCCTAAATCTTTCTTTATTTAATTTTGTCTATCTTAGACAAAATTAAATAAAGAAAGTTGTCACTTACACATTTTGAATCACAATCTTGAGTAATTAATTTAAATCAAATTAAATAAAAAAAATATTATACATAAATTAAATACCTATATATAGTTATCCTTTAATACTTGAATAAATCAATTAACCTTCAAATTTAATTTGGCCATAACAATTTTTTTTTCCAAATACTCAATTCGCAAATATGTAGTTTTATTATTATATATTTTTTTCCAAACTTTATTTTAAATCAAATTATTTTTGACGTATGCTAAACATTAATTCTCTGTAAGAATTGTCTGAACACAATCATTAAATCTATAGGAACTTTAATCTAAACAATAGCAAAACATCAAATTTAATCATTTACGGTCCTTTGCGGTTTCTTTATGATCTCTTCAAACCACTAATATAATAACATTCCTATTATTTGCACCCGAAAATTGGTAATAAATGAAACGATGCTACAAATCACTTTGACAAGGTTCGATTGGCCGGTTCTTGCGGTCTCATTGGCTCATCTTATTGGTGGTAGAGCTCTTGTGAATGAGCTCGAGGGCGGCAGCACCACCGTCTCACCTTTAACCTGCCGCCAAATAGTAGTGCTTCCATTGCTGTGTTCCGGTTTGGTGGTGAGATCAGGCCCTGAAATTACTGGCACATGAGGCATAACACCGTAGTCCTCACCTGCAGCGACGCATCTATAATCTGCTTTTGTGGATTCTTGATGTCCATGGGCTGTACTCTACTTACTTAAAAAAAAAGACGTCAAAAAGTGAATTCTGACAAGGTTTCATCTTATCTCATTATTGCAAGTACTGTCGACATACCTATGCTTGTAAACAGTGTGGGAAATACAGGTATTGGTAATTGAAATAACTTCGAGTATTATAAAATTAATGGTGAGTCCTCGATGGTCTAGTGGTAACCGTATGCACCTCTAACCGCGAGGTCTCTGGTTCGATTCCCGGGTCGGGCAAAGCGTTATTTGTGAACTTTCCGTCAGGAAATTTACAAATAGCACGGACTTGGAATTATGCCCCATGGATGGCGAAAGGCTCAGCCCCTATCCCATGAAGCCTAAACATAAAAGGCGAAATGTGGGTTTTGTACACCTCTGCCACAACCTTCTGGGTAATATGGGCGTGATGTTATGGTGTGTAAGTGACCAATATAAAAGTAAAATTTTAACACTTTCCTTATTACTCGGTGCGTTAGCGGTGCGTTATATTTTAATTGAAATACAGGCACTCAGTTTTTAGAATATTTATTGCTAATACCACCTAGGACCTAGGTAATAGAATACTTATCGTAGTTACATTTGGTTCGCTTTGTATCAGGTACTTACTATCAGCAAAGTTGATTCATAACTCATGACAAATATTGCCTTAAAATTTGTCAAAGTCGATAAGGGTCGACATTTGATGATAGAACAAACGAATTTAGACTTAATTGTTTTGAAATATCATTAAAAACATTATTAAGGTGGATCATGCATCTACTTTGTCGATAGTACATAACGGAACTATTCCTTTCAACGGTTTCGCAACAATCATCATCATTCGAATCATCACGACTTGTGTATATAGCGTTTTGTATGTAAATAATTTGGAGTACGCATGACCGATTCGAAGGTCAATGACTCATTTGAGGCTCTAATTTTAATACTTTACCATGGTTGTATAAATTGTATTTACTACCTGTTTAATCTTGTTTAATAAAAATAATATACATATTCTAATGCAATGTAATCATGTATTGCTATCTACAATGTAATCATGTATTTTGTTTCTGTTTTAAATAACAATGATAAAATATCATTGTAGTTTAAAATATATTATTTAAATATTTCACAAATAAATAAATAAATATTCCACAACTCACACACAACGCCATCTAGTCCCAAACTAAGCAGAGCTTGTAATATGGGTACTAGAATAACTGATACTAATACATATAGGTATATATACTTTTCTTTTGTAAATACATACTTATTATACATAGAAACACCCAGACTAAGACAAACCCCCATGTTCATGCTCACAAAGATTTGTCTTAAGTGGGAATCGAACCCACGACCTCGGCGTCGCAGGCAGGTACACTACCCACTCCGCCATCCGGTCGTCAAATATATTACGTATTTTAATCAGAAATTATAAAGTATGAGATAGCCATTTACCTAATAACTTTAGAGTTTAGTTGTTATTTTAGATTTCTATCTCATTATAAATATTCAAATATATAAATTTTAGTTTCTATAAACAGCTTTCGATAATATAATTGGTTATTTTTATAGCATTTAGCTATGCTACGCAAATTATACTATGAAACAGTTGAACACCATTATGGGACCGGCAGGATTTGAACCTGCGACCTTTGCACACTGGTCAGTCGCTTTAACAAACCAGCTACGGTTGCCTCTTGCCAGGATCCTAAATTTTTCAACTGTATGTTACGTCAATTCGTGACGTCACGTTCATCCATTTGCAAATATCTTAAGTAAGCTATAATTCTTCGTATAGCTTTCAATAATTTACCTGTTGTTTTTTGCTATAAATGTGTATAATATATGCGGTCATGCTTTATATAACAGTATTTTTAATCACGTTTATAAATAAGTCGAAATGACATTAAACTTGCTTTCGAAGTATCATTGATTTAGCATCACATATCGCAGCAAAAGCCTTATCGAAGGCTTCTCGAACAAATTTACTACTGAGCTGCTGGCACTTAGTAGAAACAAGGTGTCCCTTGCCGTTAGATCCCTCATAGGACACTGCAAGCTAAATAGGCACTTATCCCGTATGGGCTATGCGGACGATGACTACTGCAGATTCTGTAAAGAGGAACCGGAAACAGCGCTGCACCTCTTTTGCGACTGCGAGCCACTGATCCATAGACGAAGCATCATCCTGGGACGCCATATCTTGGATCCGGATGATGTCAAGTCACTCCCGATCGGCCGACTGCTCCAGTTTATGGAGGCTATTGGCCTAAAGGAGAGTCTATAATGAGGCTACAATCACAATAGACCCACGGAGGTCGACGTGAACACCCAAAGCCTCTTCCCAATCATAATAATAGCATCACATAACATCACGCCTATATCACCCAGAAGGGTGTGGCATATCAAACCCACACTTCACATGCTATGTTTTGGTTCCATGTGATAGATGGTAAGGTATGTTTTCTGTTCGTGCCGTCAACCGTGGTGGTTGCTGAAAATCAGCGCTGTGAAAGTTTTGCAGAAATGCAAGACTCCACAGCATTAAAGCTGAGCAACCGCCACTGTTTTCTTACATTTTGTTTATTACTTACCTGTTTTTGCTTTATATATGTTAGTTATGTAAGAAAATAAAAATAATTTTCTTTCTTTCTTTTCTTTCTTTCATATCGCCAGCAATATCGATATAAGGGATAGGCTCAACTCTAACATTGATTTGTATCCCATATTTAAACCAATGTCGTTAGGATAGAGCTTACACAACAACAAAAAATAGCGTAGCTGAAGAAAGTCACCTTTTTTACCCCGCATGCGTATTCCCTAAATGGAATTACACGAAATTTGAATTTTTATCAATCAAATATCGACCGTATTAATAAGGAAATATGGATACACATAATTTTCTGAACCGGCAGTTGCCCTTACAGAATCAACCCACCGAATGCTCGATTTTTTTATTATAAACAAAAACTAAAATCCTGAGTTTTGTCGCTTTAGATATATCATTTTAAAGTAAACAATAAAAAGTAAACTTTATAGCCTCCGTTGGCAATAAAGTGTTACATTTCAAGATTGCTAAAGTACAGACACATTAAGGTAGAAAGGATTGAAGACGATAAAGTACGCATTTACGACTGAGAGAGAAAATACCACCACTTTTTTGGTATGAATGAAAATATATTTCTTTTTAAATACAGCTTGCATCTCTCGTGGATATAAAGGTTTTTATTTGTTGCCGTGTATTAATTAAAATATTCTTGGGTGGAGCTTGGACTTCTTCTCATGATGGGAAGGTTTATTCCGTATGCCATAGTCCACCACGCGGACCAAGTGTTGGTAAACACGTAGATTTAAAAGTTAACAGTATCCAATCGTCACAATGACAAGGCCAAATACAAATTCACTCACACAAGAACACCCAGTCTCAAAACAAATCTTTGCAAATCACATAGTGATTTGTCCCATGTGGGCATCAAACCCAAAACACCAGCGTAGTGGTATATGTATCGGCACTTCATCTAAACAAAGTTATGTTTTTAAAGTACAGAAGTTCAGGACAAAATTTTGGATGTTGAAAAGAACCATTACATAATAATATTACATACTAAGTAGTAAATCTATATGCACACTATATGGTCACAAAAAATAGAAGACAATTTTCTACATTATTTGCAAAAAATACTTAACTTAAACTTGAAAACACCACAGTATCAAACCGAGCTGAAAACTTTAGAAGCCTAACATAAGATAAGCTGGATATATTCTCTATTTCTTTTCCATTCTTAAGCCGACATTAAAATAAAAAGAGTGCTTCTAGAGGTACTTCGCCGTCGGTTGAACACAAACCAACGCAATCTTGTGAGTACTAAGTGTCGCTTTATGTAAACTCAAAGCTATGCGTGGGTTTGCGGGGAAACATATTATATTTATAAGTTTTAGGAATCTGAGGCAAATGCCTCTAGAATCTCTTTTTGATGGTTTTGCGAACAATCTTTTGTCGATGGTCACCTTTAAATTTTCTTATTTAAGGCTTGTTGAACCTATTTGTTCCAAACAATATATCACTACAAAAAATACAATGTAAGCCATGATCACGTTCATTCGTTACAGCATTTATCTTAAACACGATGTCTTTATAACAACGCATCGAAAAACAGTTCATCATAATGTTTAAAAATTAGCAAACATTTAAAGCAATTCGCTCTGCTCTAACGAAGCAAGCTACAACATACATTTAGCTTTTCTCTATATACGTTTAAAATAAAATATTCTGCGAAGCTGGTAAGAACTGAAATGGATTACAATTCCAAACTAACAGTTGGATTAAAATTATTTATTTATTGAATATACCAACGATTGCTTTAACTCGATAACAAATGTATCACTGTACTTAGTGTAACAATCTCTCAAAGGCTAAATAGAAATTGGTTTGAGCTCCGATAATTTAAATCATATTTATTTGATAAGTACAATTTAATATTTAATGTTACATCTCACATATAAATGCTATACTGTAGGTAGAACTAATGCTTGTTTGACGTGTTCTAGCGCTCCCTGACGGCTATCAAAATAAATGGTTTAAATCAATAACTGCATACGCAAATTACTGAAAAGCTCTTTAAAAAAATATCGAGATTTGGTAATATTTTTCAGAGAAAAGTAGTAGTACATAGAACGGCTTAGTTGTCTTCACATAAGACTTCATCGTGTCTCCACCCACAAATGTAAACACAGATATTATGTATGCATTTTTCACTTTCATAATATGTACATTTTTGAGATCAATATGTGAATTTTTACATTCGGTGATATTCATAGTTGTCAAAATTGTATTACGCCTTCTTAATCTTTATGCCTCTCTAGTTGTAAAAGAGTTATTTACAACCTCCTAATTTTCAATTGGGAAACATGACAAAAATTGGACTAAATCTATCTCGCGATTTTATGCTAGCCCGAAAGGAGAAATGCCAGAATAACCGGTGCTATGGTGCTCGGAGCAGCAGACACCCTTGACCTTCACCAAGCCGTCAATCCAGCTTATGGGTGGCAAATTCCACTACGACTTCTATGAAATGCTTGTTTTCTACCGTGACTTTTCGAATATGCTTCAAATTTCAAAATTCAAAATTCAAATCATTTATTTTCATAGGCCCCAAGAGGCGCTTGAACATGTCAAAATATTACAAACAAATGATATAAAAATAAATTATAAGTAAAACTAAATTATACTAATTACAATGATTTGAATAACCGGGGCTTAGATTAATTTTAATCCAACGGTTTAGAATCAGATTAAAATCAAACTAAGTACCAGCTCCGATGGGTATTGCATTATGAGAAGAGCTGGTGAGAAACTCATGTGCACCATCTTTTCAAATGAAATGAATAAAATTCTGCTTCCTGTATAATCCCAATCATAAAAAGTGTAAGAGTGAATAAACACTATGAAAATATTTGCATTTCTTCTTAAAAAACAACATAAATAAAAACACACACCCACCTAAACCAAAACATACACATACACAAACTCACAAACACACACACACACAAGCACTATAATACAATACTTATTATTTACAAAATTTTGAATATTTTTAAATTGGATATTTTAGTTGTCAGAAATAATAAAAAAACCTTTTTTCATCGCATTTTCATAATTTATCAACAAAGATTACTTTTTTAATTTTAGAGACTTTTTATAGAGAGATTAGACGCTAAACTTGCTGACATTAATATTGTCGTCCTCCGATGTAAAGACGGTCTGCAATTCGATATGTCGATATTCATCTTCTTCTTCGTGAGTCAACTTGACTTGCCATCGTGGTGAAAGGATTAGCCAATTCACTTTGGAGGATTCGCGAATTGCCCAGGGTGCACCGAACGTAGGGAATCGTTGTGTACGTCACTCGGGGAGGCTCCTTTCATGCACCCAGAAGAAGAAGACCTATGAATATCGAGTGAATTACCATCTAGTGAACTGCAAGTCAGTTTTATTTATAAATATAAAGACAACTGTAAGTCCTCTTTATAAATATAAAGACAACTGTAAGTTCGTATGTTAAATTGCGAATTCATTACTTGTCGAGAAATGGATCTGAATAAGTAGAATTCGAGGTAAGTACTGTCCAAGAGAATTGTTAAGTTTGTTGATATTGGTCATTATGTCAACGTAGCGGTAAAATTCAAGTGCGCGGTCAAGGCGCCTGCGCATACAATCACCTTTATCAAGCATTGAGATCATTCCTCGTCCACAGGCTGTAGTGGCGAGACGTGAGGACAAAAGTGCATTAATAAAAAATATTATAATTTTTAGTGTCAAAGTAACGTAAGGTGAGTTTACTTTGTTTACAATGTAATAGACAAATATGTGTCATCTTTCTTTTGAAATTTTCATGTGAAGTTATACTGGTTGTATCATAAATAAATATTTTAAAATAATATTACAACAGGTCTTTAAATTCTTAAACAACACATACATACATAAAATTACCACTATCCCACGGGGTTAAGCAGATACGATGGAACGCAATGTGACATCACGCTACAATTTTAAATAGTATTTTCTTTTTTGTTTTCACAAATATAATTGAAATTTATTAGGTATTGAAAAAAGCAAAAAATCTATTTGATGTTGGTACATGATAACATAAACATTCGATTTTAAGATAAAGATACATAATGCTAATTAATGTATAATGAAATTAAGGCCCAATTTAAGTAAAGCACACAAATGAAAGTGACAGCTATGTTCTATTTTCAAATGCAAATTGTCACTTTTATATTTGGTCATGTATATTTTAAATAGCGAATAAATTTATGCGAACTGGTGAAATTCCAAATACAAAATAACAGAAATATGCAAAGAAGTGTATTTTGACTTTGAACGTTGTATCCCGTTACACAATATTACATTTTATTATATCCAACAGTAACTCTGTCCATCTTTCATGCCTTTCAACCTTAATCACTAAACAGATCTTGATAAAAATCGTGCGAAGATAGTTTCAGACTCCAGACATAGCATGATTCTTTTTATCAATCTACAACGCGAAAAAAACCGCGGATAGTAGCTAGTGGTAAACTTAAATGTATCTGTGGTTTTTGTTAAATATTCAAATAAACTTTGTAACATTATTCTGAAAGCATTATAAAACTTTAGTGTTGGTGTAATTTACGAAAGGTAATTGCAAAACTTAAATCAAATTAAAAACTTTCGCGCTCTAAAGATTGTGTAGTTAGTAAACAAGACCGCAGCTAATTGAACGCAAAGTGTTATTCTCGATTCATAAACATTTTTATGTATATTTAACTTACAGTTATAAAAGAAAGCTCGACAAAATTAAAATCTTATTGCTCCAAGCAATTCCATTTATAATGCATCCTGAACTTTCACAAAAATGCATATTAAAGTGATATTGTAAAACAGAAGTTTATAATAATTCAATTACTTTTAAGTGTGCATATAACTCAAATGTAATTCATAATGCTTTTTCAACTCAGTCGCGATTCCACCAGCGTATATATTTCATTTATTTATTTGATTTAGGGATCATGGCCTATATGAAATACACTGATACAATATTAAAATAAAATATAAGTACTATAAATATACTTAATTATAACACAACTTTACTATAACTACATATTTCACACGTTCCGTCGGTGACATGACGTGACGCGCGGTGTCGGATAGGCTGCCGCGGAATCGCTGGAACACTACACCTCTCGGCCAAAATTCCTCATTTGTAAAGATCGCCAGATGTTCGGTCGGTACTCTCACCACTTAAGAATTAAAATTCACATTTCGGCGTGACTGCAACCGTTCGACCCTCAACGTGAATTTGGCCTTGACGTTGATGTATATGTAACCAATAATTATGTTAATCAAAGCTAGTCTGTACCAAATTTCATTGACCTTCATCTGGTTGATCATGCGTTATTTAGTAACCAACATTCAAAAATTTGCTGCGTGTATGTTTGTCCCTCTATTCGCGAGCTCACAAACTACGAAATGGATTGCCATGGGGTTTTCAGAAATGGATAGAGTGGTTCTTAATGGTAATTAGGGTTTATATTTTTTTTAAGCTCAACATACCACACGGGCAGGGCCGAGGGTTAAAGATTATTTATAATATTAGTGGGGTAGGATATAAAAGTCATTGTAGGTTTATGAAATTTAATAATTTAAGTATATGTATTATAATACGGTGTATCAATTCGAGGACATTTTGGTACAAAAATAATTGCATATTCAATTCAGCCATCCTTTTTGTGTGAATACTAATTAACACTTTCATTTGTTTTAATAGCATAACTCATTTATTATTCCACAAAAATGTGTTTATTTCATAACGATGAATTTAGTATTTTAATTACAATATGCTTATTATAATAAATATAATACAGTAATTTGCTCGTATTTAAATGATTGATGCCGAAAACAATTGTTTTATTTTGATAAATTCCGGTATTTCATATGAATTATTACAATCAAAATGCACTTTGGTAATATGTTGTATAGTATACTATATTCTTTTAAAATAGATTGCCATTTTTATTATAAAATTGAATTTTAAGCGAGGTATTGCGTATTAGAAAAATGTGGTTACAGTAACTCAGGTTATGGTTATTGATTGTTTTATTTCAAGCTCTCAGTGTCGTTAAGTGAACGTTATCTAGCACATGATAAAATGTGACAAATGTGTGAGATTTAACATTTGAATATTATAACTTTTATAACGAGTGAAGTTATATTTATATCGTACTCAAACTTTATAATACAGACCCTTAATAATATCAGCTATCAAATTATTCTGTTTAAACCTAGTAACTTTTCTTTTTCTCCGTCTTTGATTTAGGACAAAATAATTATAATTAACTAGGAACGCGTGCTAAGTATGATATAAAATGGTAAGATCAGAAATGCATTTATGGTGACGTCATTAGCGTGCATTATTTTCTAAGTCACGCTTTTTCTGCTTACAAGTGGTTGTTTCCAAATTCATGAAAACATTCTTGAGTTAACGATATTGAACTCGTACCTCTGCCTCGTTTGAATAAATTGACCGAAATCGACAGATTGAAATCAAATCGTGACCCTTAAATCACGATGAGCTTGTAAAAGTTCAATGCCCTAACAGCCAAGTCGCCACCTTAGTGAAAATATGTGGCCTGGCCGTTTTGAGCCACATATTTTGATGAAGGTGAAGAGTTTTTGAAAAAGGTCTTGTAAAGTAAAAACATTAGAGTTTAAAGCTTGGCTCTACCTGAGATCTGAGAAAATTTTGTCACCTTAGGCTCTATTATAGCCTCTTTCAGGCAACATTTTACAAGAAAATGAATAAACTTTGATTAGCTTTTGTTATTCATTACAATAATTAAGGATAAAATATAACTTAAACAAAAAATACGACCTGTGTCACTGCAAACAGTTTATTCATTTTCTTGTAAAATGTTGCCTGAAAGAGGCTATAATAGAGCCTAAGGTGACAAAATTTTCTCAGATCTCAGGTAGAGCCAAGCTTTAAACTGTAATGTTTTTAATCGTGAATTTTGCGCGCTTAATCAAAATTAAGCGCGCAAAATTCACGAAAATAAGCTCATATCGCGGGCTTCAAACCAGAGGGGCGTATGAAAAAAAATGCATATTTTTTTTATTACGTCAATGTTTTGGAATTAGAACGATACACAACCTCTATTTTTTTTTTGATTATAGGTAAATTACTTGAAATGATATTTAATAAAATACTTTAAGACGTATGCTTGGAATTACAAATTATTTTCGCACCAGATAGGCGTACAGCGGCCGTAACTACGCCTGACGAAATGTGTATCTTGCCACAAAGACGTATATGCATACGACTATCCATTTTCATTGACTTACTATTAAAATATTGCACCATATAGACGTATACACGTATACGACTACTGATCCCCATCTTACCTACCAATATAATGTCGTGCCTTAAAGTCCTATGTACATACGACTGTCTATTTTTATTAATTTTAATTTTAATTGTCAATAAAATGATATGCCAAACTGACGTATGTGCATACGACCGTGATTTCGCGGCGCGCGGGCGCCCGGTCCTCCCGCGCAGTGTGCAATAAGCGGCCGTATGGACAGACGGTTGCGACATTTAATACAAAATAGTGAGAGTGAGATTGAGTACCTAACGAACACGACAATGAATCGGAGTAAACATATTATTTGTTTAGCGTTACATGGTGAGTATTATTATAATTATTAACTTTCATTACAAATAAGTATGTTATTGTGGTTATTGATTGTTTGTTTTGGGTTAGTTTTTAGGCAAAATGAAGTTGAGAGAATTCGGATGAATAGACTAAATTTCAGTCATTACATTTTACATTTGTGACATTATAATATTAGGTAGGTACCTAGTAGACAAGTAACATACTTACCTAAAAAGTACATACTTTGAAGTAGGTAATACTAATTGAACAAGGTTAGTTAAGGTAATATGCGTAACATTTAAGAAAATACCTGTCAAATGCAACTTGGTTTTGTGAGAAATTACTAACGAAATGTTACGCGTTAACTAAGGAAGTTGACTAATCAGCAGAGGAGGGAGTAGGTAGATTGATTTAAGGTTAATGAACTGGTACGTACCTATATATTAATATGGATATGCCTCCGGGATTCCGGGATTTTCTAATAATTAATAATAGTTAAATGTGCGTGCGTGCGACAAAATATGGGACTTTCCTCTCCGCTGTCCTACTGACAACGGTTTTCAACGATAGCGGGTGGCGGCAAGAGCAAGGGCAGCTCAGGTCAAGTCTCATTTTTCGTGGCACGCACTATAATATGTACCTACTTAATATTATTTTAACTACGTTTAACTATCGCATTCTATAAACTTCAAATGTACTAGTTTAAAAATCTTTACATTAACAATATTTGATTCAATCCCGTGAGTACTAAAATGAAATCTCGGAAAAAAGGCTTATCCATGTTACAATTTCTATGACTATTCATAATACAAGAAGTACGTAAAATCAATCTACCTACCTTTGCTAATCAGTTTATTAGTTGTCACGCAAGAGCTATCGTAATCCTATTAATATTATAAATGTGAAAGTTTGTGAGTATGTACGTATGTATGGATGGATGTTTGTTACTCTTTCACGCAAAAACTACTGAACGGATTTTGATGAAACTTTACAGTACTGTAGCTTATACATCAGAATAACATTTAGGCTATAATTAATCAACCTAGGTACCACAAGGGCGGCGCTGCGGACGGCAGCTGCTAGTTTAAAATAAACTTGCATTTGACAGGTCCTTGCTAATACGTTAAGCATAGTAATAGACACTTGTTTTAGCTTGTTTTTTTCGAAGTTAGTTATATACCCGGCAGTATTTTTTTTTTAGGTATTTACTTTTTACTCGATAAAGATACTTGTAATGAAGTAATTAAACATTTAACTTTAATAAATTACATTTTTTGTAGGGGCTCAATCAAATTACGAAGAATCACCAGTCTCGGTTGAAGAGCAGATGGAGATTTTACACTGTTTAAGTATCACCAATGGCTGTTTCACATATGGAGGTACAAAGAAATTCACCATTTACAGCTGAACAAAGAGAGACAATAGCCGAAATGGAAAATTTAGGTTTTATTGGTGATAATTTTGAGATTCCGATATATTCGAATAAATCACCATTGTCAGTATTTACAGCAGATAAGGATTTTGATCTTCAGTACTGTCCCATCCTGACAAAGATCTGTTAGCACTTTGTCAGGATGGGACAATACCCAGAAATCATCACTACTTCTACGAAAATCTGCCTGTTCAGTCTGTTTCAGAATCGTCACCTCAGACCAGACTTCGTGAAGATAACGACGAATTAGAATTATCTGCAACAAGAACCATCTATTTAAGACGTCGGTCAGGGAGAACCTTTGCTTGCTCAGAGTTGGAACTAAATTTACTGAGTTGTTTTCTGTTATTTTAATTGCATTGCCTGTAACGCAAGGGGAAACAGTGGAGTATAGTTATAACACTCTCAGAAATTATGTTGTTAATGTTATTGCTTTTTATAGACATTTTTATAGCGCTTATGCATTGTGCATGCCATTTTTTATGTGACCTACTTTTATTTTTGCATATAATTTAAGATTAAGGTAATCATGATCTCTTTCTTTTTGAGTTTGAGAATGCTGATTCGTCACCAAAGATACAATTATTGTAGTACAAGAATGTTGTCTGAGTTTTGTTTGTTTTAAAATTTTATTTTTATAGTGGTTTCTGCTGTCTGCATGCCATTTTTCATGTAACTTACTTTTATTTTTACTTATAACTTAAGGTTAAGGTTCATGATTGATCGATTGTTCTTTTTGAGAATGTTGATTCGTCACCAAAGAAACAATTATTGTAGTAGAAGAATGTTGTAGAAGCTTTTGTTTGTTTTTAAGTTTATTTTTTCCGAAGTTCCTTTTTTATAAAATTTCTAACAAAATTTGTTGATATTTGTTTTTTTATTTCACCATCATCGGCATTAATCCATTACAAATAAATTTATACGTCCGTTCTCTGAACAAAACTTATATCACATTTTTGACAAGCCAAATGGACGTATCGTCTCCAAAAATGGTAGTTCTAGTGGATTTAATTACACAAAAAAAATATTTTGAATGACGTTCCCCGATACTTATACTAAGTTCAAATGATTTTATAATATCGCAATACTTATAAAAGTTTTGTTTTATACGTCCATCCAATGAAAGCATTTTCTGGAACAAAGATGACATACGGTCTGTCCAATATTGTCGAGCTAAAAAGACGTAAGTGCAATATTGCGAGTTTTCAAATACTTAAACAAAAAATTAACATTGCATATAAATATTAAATTATTTTCATAGACATATGCAAATTTTTTATTAGGTTCATACATTAGAAAAAAAGTTATTAAGTTTTTTGCTTCTCCTGAAAAGTAAGGGTATAGCTTATTCGCCCCTCTGGCTTGAAGCCCGCGATATGTTGTTTGTGCTTTAAATATGTAGGACACTAACTGCACAAGTGAAATTTCGTCCTTGACTTGTTTTTTTGGATCGTTCACATCAAGCAAGTATATCAAACGTGAGTTTGCGCGACTACGACGTAACTGATGGTGTTTGTACTAATAATCATTATTATGCGATGTGCGTGACGGAGCGGAGCTTTTTATGTCCTTCTGCTGACCGCTTATCATTGGAAATTAGATGCAAATAAAAATGTGTAAATCGGATTTAGAACGAAACAACTGAATTAATATCGAAAGGGATTTCTATCTTTGTATAGCTAAAGGGAAATGTTCTTTTATTTATGCCAGACTACGTGCTGCTTTGTTAGATTCAATGGAAAACATTTTAAGAATGTCTCGTCTGAATAATCTAACAATATATTGTTAGTTAATGACTGACATCGATACGTTTTTTGCTAAGACCGATATGGATATCAATTACAGCATTAGCACAAGAACCATTTATGGTAATAACTTGCTAATGATATGCTGCATTCATGACACTGACTAAGCGTTTAGCAAATGACACCTTATACAAAGATAAAAAATGCATAACTCATATTATTATTGACGTTTTAGAACTTCGTGATTTCTTCGACATTTATTTAAATAGCGAATTTTATTTAAAAAAAAAAACAATGTAGATTACAATAACCTCCATTAAAAGAAAAAAATGTATTTTTTGTATTTTTATTACATAAAAAAAATTTCAATTACCTATTGTCTAAAATTAACAACAGTTATCTAATCCTATGATAGAAACACTGTAAGCATTATCTAAATCTTTCTTTCAGATACCATGAGACTGAAAAAAACTGCCTTTGTACTTGTTACAACAATAATACTTTTTACAAATGCCTTGAGGTATGAAGAAGACGATGAATTCGCTAGAGTAGAA
The DNA here is from genome assembly GCA_905147285.1 of Hypena proboscidalis. Taxonomy (NCBI): domain Eukaryota; kingdom Metazoa; phylum Arthropoda; class Insecta; order Lepidoptera; family Erebidae; genus Hypena; species Hypena proboscidalis. Next base: position 10,925,648 of record LR990132.1, read on the forward strand.
GATGACATAGATTTTAATACAGCTGCTAAAGATGGACGGATACTATGGCCATATCCAGTAAGAGAGGATGCCGTCGAAAATGAAAAAGTTTCGGAGCCTCCTCATACTTTATATAACGCTGAAGACCATCAAGACGTGGACAATCACAGGAAAAGAAGGTTTCTGGCGTTTTCGTATAGACAAAGTCCTATAGTCGATATGATGATGCAAAGCTTACCAGAGAAGTACAAACCTAATAATGCTGATGACCCTTTCGATTTTCTTCGGGATTCGTATCCGTTACCTAAAGGTTAGTAATATACAACATTTTGACAACAGCTTTAATGAAAGGACGCGAAAGAAGTTCCGTGGCTAATGTAGATAGATAGAGAATTCTTTATTGTACACAATGTGGAAGTACATAATTGTGATACAGAGTCTAATTTAAACATGCACAATGGCCGGCCTTATCACTAAAGTCTCTTCCAGGCAACCTTTGGATAGACAGGAATAAGTAAATAGACATGGTATGTGGTGTAGTGTAGTAAATTAAGAAAGTACTTACTTAAACTAAAAATAATGTGTATACATACATATTTTAAGCGATGATTGATTTTTGGTGATTTTAGTAATGTATGTGCCAATAGAAACCACAGTCCCTGAGTATTGCATTTGTTATTACTTTTTTAATGATCTGAGTCCGCTTTTCATAAAACTGATATAGTTTACGTACACTATTGTTCAAGTCACTCTGTCAGTTCTTTCATTTTTGAAGTTTTATTGCATTATTGTTGATTTGAAGGTCGTTATAGGAATTGACACTGAAAGATCCTGATTGTGTTTTGGTGATAATTTGTAGATAACTTTTAACTTGACAGATAGTAACTTCAGAATTAAGAAATCGTTAAAAATCTCAAGGTTTTTTTTTTAATAATAAATTTAACATACTTTTTTAAAGGATACTCGCAACCACTTGATGAGTACGACTACGTAATTGTGGGCGGAGGTACAGCAGGTTCCGTGCTGGCAGCTCGTCTGACTGAAGACAAACCTAGATCTATGGTGCTAGTGATAGAAGCTGGCAAACCAGAGAGCTTGTTGAACGATGTACCGGCTTTGCTGTCTTACATGCTACTCACTGACTATGTATGGCCTTATACCATGGAACGGCAAGAAAGAGTGTGTTTAGGTAAGTTTATTTTTCAAAAGCTTACTATTCTTTAGGAAACCCCTTCCCGCTACCTTAGCTTACTGTATAAAATTAGAAGTCGACTCACACTGTCGGTAGTTTGTATCTAACCAATACTAACCATGTTTTAACCACATTTTTTTTTTTTTTAGTCTTACTAGTAATTTGCAAATATGTACAAATTACTAGTATTCTTGTTAACCCCCTCCAGCTAAGCTTAATTCACTTGTGTTAGGAGGAAGTTCACGTCCGTAGTGTAATGGTCAGGATTCGAACCCACGACCTCTCGATCGTTAGACCGATGCCTTATCCATTTTTTTTTTTTTTTTTTTTTTTTTTTTTTTTTTTTTTTTCTTTCCTGAACCCAAGCCTATAGCGTGGCCCTTGTTCGCCTAGTCTTAATTAATTTCTCATTCATTCCAGTTCTCGCTTTTATGCCTCTCGCACTTTCGTTCCTCATACTGTTTCTTTCTTTTATCCATCCTCTTTCTTTCTTTTATTTGGGTGGGATGCCCAACTATCCGTATTTGGATACCTATCTACTTTATCATCTTTATTTATTATTTCTAATTTAACACGGGGTAAATAACTTTTTTCAGGTTTTTCTGTTTTTCTCTTTACAATTTTCTTTACAATATCTTATTCTATTTACATTCTCTTATTTTAATACAAGGTTTTTACATCTTACTTTCTACTCTTATTTCTATCTACTTATTTTATACAATCTTACTATATCTACTGCTGCTTATTCTATTACATTTGTTGTCTATTTTATCTATATGCTTATACTATATATTATCATAATATATGTAAACCATAACTTACTTATTACTATTTCTTTTTTTAACAATATTTATGATTTTTGCACAGTAGTCCAAAAACACCTTTCTCTTTTTACCTGATATTATTGATTGTAGGTTTTCGGGGACTATTTCAATATCTAATTGGCTTTCTACATCTAGGCGTTCCCTACAGAATACCGGGCATGCGGTTATGAGGTGAATAACCGTTTCATCAACCCCAGGCTCACAGGTGCACGATGGGTCCTCCTTACACTTGAACCTGTTCAAGTATGCGGAGAACCCACCGTGCCCCGTCATGAGCTGTGTTGACTCGGGTGTGATAGAGATCTTTCTCACTACTCTATATGCCTCTGCGGCACTGGGAAAGAACAACTTCGTTGTTGCAGCTGTTGTACCGGACCGGTATCTTACGTCCCATTCGTCAATCGTCCGATTGCGAATCAGACGCTTGACAGATGAGACCGGATACCGGTCGTAATCCGGTATCCTCTTCAACCTCAGAGCGGCCTCCTTCGCGAGCACGTCCGCCCTCTCGTTACCCTCCAACCCCACATGTGCTTTGATCCAGAATAATTTAATTACTTTGGCTCCTGAAGTACTGGTGAACCAGTTCTTTCGGAATTCAACAGCCAGTGGGTGTGGAGAGTCCGAGTCCGCTACGGTCTGGAGTGCCGCCCTAGAGTCGCAGAAGATACCGAATGTTTTTGCCCTATGCCTTACTATCTCCGCTGCCGCTCGGTTTAGTGCAAGAAGTTCGGCCTGATACACTGTCGCATATGACGGCAAAGCAAGCTTGAGGGTTTTGGTCTCAGCGCCACCACTCCAAAGTGTTAGCGCCGCTCCAACCTTGCCCTCAAGCTTGCTGCCGTCAGTGAAAATGTGAACCTCGAGATCTTCTACCTGGTCGTACTGCTGTTGGTCTGATAGAAGCTCAAAAACTAGGGACTTGCGTAGCGCTGGGTGTGGCATCTCCTTTGCCGGGGTCATCCGTTCGATCTCCCTGTCTCCCAGTACTGTCTGTGAAACCCCCTTCTTGGCCTCGTATAGGGAAGCAATTTCCCTGATACGCAGGTCAAGAGGGAGCAACCCAGCCAGCACCAGTGCTGAGTCCAGGGAGACCGTCCGGTATGCCCGACACAGTTTTAGTGCGAAGCACCTTTGTACCGAGTTGAGCTGTTTCCTAACTCCTAGTTTATTGGCTGTTGGAGCCCACGCGCTTGCGGCGTACATTATTACCGGTTCTACCGCTGCTGTATAAATAGCCCTAATTACCTCGGGGTGAAGGCCCCAGCTGACTCTGGCAGCTCTAGCTAGTTGTTTATAAATGCCTATTGCCTTCTTGCAGGCGTTTGTGATATGCATATTAAAAGTTAACTTGCTATCTATTGTCAGCCCCAGAAGTTTGACACTGTCAGACATGCCAATGTCTACCCCTCCCATGCTAAGACGCGGGGAGTCGAACTTCAGCTTCCGCGTGATTACCATCGCACAGGTCTTGTGCGGTGCGAATTTCAGCTTATTTCGTTCTCCCCACGCCCTCACATGCTCGAGGGCGGCATTGGCACGTCTCTCAATGTCAGTGGCTATCTCCCCGTCAAATATAAGGACAACGTCGTCCGCGAATGCCTGTGCGTAGACCCCTTGGCCGTTCAGATCCCTAAAGAGCGGATCTAGGATCAGGTTCCACAGCAGAGGGCCACCAATGGACCCCTGTACACATCCCTGCGATGTGGGTCTTCCTACCTCTCTCCCAGCGTACCTAACCGTCACTGACCTGTCGCTCAGGTAACTGTCGATTACTCGTCTCAAGTTTACGGGGCAGTTCTCCTCTGCCAGACGGACTCGGATTTTTGGCCACCATGCGCTGTCGAAAGCTCCCTCTATGTCCAGTGAGACTAACGTTACCAGCTTCCTTTCGGAAAGCTTGCTTCGTATATGCCCCATTAGGACGTAGAGGGCGTCTTCTGTTCCACGCTGCGGCATGAATCCGTACTGGTTCGGGCTTATCGCCGGAAGTAGGTAAAACTTTAGACGAGCAACCAACATTTTCTCGTACATCTTGCCCAAAACAGGCAGAAGCCCAATGGGTCTGTATGATTTAGGCACGATGTACGAGTCCTTTCCTGGCTTCCTGAGGATCACCACAGTTGCCTGCTTCCAGATCCTCGGGAAGCAACGCTTTTCCAGGCATTTATTGAAGAGTGACAGTAGATACTCCGGGTTGCACGCCATCGCCGCTGGACGCATATATCTGCTGTGAAACCCTCCCCCCCCGGTGCTTTTTTCGGGTTTAATGATAGTGCTGCCTTCTGCAGCTCATCTTCGGTAAACGGGGGATCATAACTGGCATTATGATCCCTTTCGTTTACTTGGCTAGCTAGCTGTCGGATGGCCTTGTGTTCGGCACTATCGTTTTCCTCGTCATCCTTCGGGTAAAAGGTCTCGGCCAACCACTGAGCCGACTCTTGTTGATCCAGCATCCTGCCATTTCTTTGTAGGGGAAGATCCTCTTCCCTCTTACATGCCTTATCCATTGCGCCACGGCCGCTTAAATGTGCTAAGCTACGTTATTTCGGATTTGTTTATTATAACTGTTTAATTTGAGTTTGAGTTGCGCTGAGCAAAGAAAGGTTAAAAAAGCTGTTCCTATAACGTAACATTACATAACATCACGCCTATATTACCCAAAAGACTGTGGCAGAAGTGTACACCACCCACATATCACCTGTAATTATTAGGTCCTAAACGGTGTGGTATGCAGTCAGAAACATTTCACCATCAAACAAAAAACAAAAACGATTATATTGCTTTCTGATGGACACACGGCCTTACTTCCTACTTTGGTTTAATTTATAATTTTGAGTACATCAGCCAGCATAGTAATTATTTATCCAAACAATGTGCAATTAACCATTTTCGGTATTGTTAACTCGTCAAACGAGGCTATAATTACTTATCTATCTATATTATTATAGTGAAAACATGACTTCGATTTATCTAGGTCATATAATTGTAGGTCAGCACATCATAAGTATGCAATTGGTTTAAGCATACTTGAAACTGATTGATTTTGTCAATCTAAATAAAAAATAGAGCAAAGATTTGTTCGGAACTCAAAAGCTACTGGACCGATTTGTAATCGCCTCTTTATTGTGTCGATGGCTGAGTCAAACTTTATTTTGACTTGCCATCGTGGTGAAAGGATTAGCCAATTCGCTTTGCCCAGGGTGCGCCGGACGTAGGGAATCGTTATGTACGTCACTCGGGAGCCTCTTTCATGCACCCCAAATTGTAATTGATTTGTAATTGTATTGTATTTTGGTTTAGTAGTGAGATTAGACTATAAAATTATTCAATAAAAATATAACATAGCACAACATCACGCCTATATTACCCAGAAGGGTGGGGCAGAGGAGTAAAACACCTACATTTCACCTGTTATGTTTAGGTTCCATAGGATAGGTGTAAGCCTATCACCATCCACCGGGCACAATTCCAACTCCGTGCTGCTATTATGAATTTCCTAACGGACGTAGACTCGAAAGAATCGATGCATCTTTAACTTAGTAGACGAGCTTTTTATGTTGATGTGCTTAGTAGCAAATAATCTTTGTTTTTATTATTCCATATGTGAAATTTCAACACCGTTAACTAAATTAATAAGTATTGTGATATCGTGTAGCCGTTTTTTTTTTCATTTATCTTGTTAGTGTAGTATTTGATTTACCTGATGATAAATTATAGGATTACAACAAGTAATTAATCGTCAAAGTACGTAGATAATTATTTGCACTCACCACAAGTTTTACGAAATGTACAAAACTCGTATTATCGTGCTGGATAATTTCTATGCTATGATAAAAATATCGAATTCCATTCGGACGACGTGGCGGGCAACATCTACTTTTATATTATTGCAAAAAATCTGTGTTTACGGCCTCTACAAAAGACAAAGATAAAGATAAATTTGGATTTTTTACATTAGATAGAATGCCAGAAGCAATTACACTATCCAATTGTCCCAATGACAAGGCCAAATATACTCACTCAAGCATACCCAGTCTCAGAACTAATCTTTACGACTCACACAAAGATTTGTCCCATGTGGGGATCGAACCCACAACACCAGTGCAGTGGAGAGCGGCGAGGCGACCGCTTAAACCACTACACCACACGTGCAGACAAAAGTAATCTAATAGCGTTAGATTAATCTTGCAATGGACCATACGCGGGTGTGATAAATAAATATGATGTAACTAACTGCAAATAAATTTGAAGTGACACTTTACCATAAATAGATCAACGTGAATACATTACCGTGTAACAAGAGCTTGAATGGGACATTCCCGATCGCCGTATTTTCGAACATTCGTAATTGGGCTGTAACTTTAATTTAATAACTTTTTTTTCTTACGATAGATATAGATCACATGTTTAAAGCAATAAAATGCTTGTTTGTGCGTTTCATTTTGTCAAAATTATTATTAATTAAAGATTAAACCAATTTTGACAGAATGAGCACAAACAAATATAAGTTTTAATGTTTTAGATATGTCTATAAAAATGATACTTAAAGGTATAACATGATTACTAATGTATGAAAATACGGCGTTTGGAAGTTTCCTCTTATCTACATTCATTAAACTGTTTACTGGCCTGGGAATTCCATTTGGCTTGATTTTCACTATTGACCGCTGGCAACATACTGTTACAATGTTTGCTATGCATGAATAGCTTGAAAATTAAATAGATAATTTGAACCAAAATATTAACTGTGTTTTCTATTTAGTTGAAAACTAAAACTGGGTTTCTTACTCTCTAATAAATTAAACTGAATTTTCATAAAACGTGATATTGTTTAGACGACCGGATGGCGGAGTGGGTAGTGTACCTGCCTGTGACGCCGAGGTCGTGGGTTTGATTGCCACTTAAGACAAATCTTTGTGTGCATGAACATGGGGGTTTGTCTTAGTCTGGGTGTTTCTATGTATAATAAGCAGAGGTCGGAATTAGGTAGAGTTTTTCATGTACTTACACTGATTTCATACAGCGAAAGAATAAAGAGGATATGCCTCAAATCCCGAGATTAATTTTAAAGAACAGAAAAAAATCCCATGATTTTTTAAATAAAAAGTTATTTACTTTTACACAATTTAAACTACTGCACGCGCGACTAAATATTTTAATTATCACAAAAGTTATACAGTAATGTCGGAAGCGAACACTTTAAATCTTACTGGTAATGAATCGGACAAGGAAAATAATTCTGATGGGCCGTTTGAATAAGCAAAACCTCACGAGTCTAGGCTAAAAGCAAAAGTATTTGCTCGTATTTATAAAAAAGGCGAAATATGCGTATGATAATTTACTACAGGCTAACAACAATTTGTATTGTGAATTAATGTAAAGTAATAAAAAAAATATGTTAATTATCTTTGTTTTATTTGTCTATCTCTGAGGTTTTTATTATTATTTATTCGTAATATTGTTGGCCACACGGGATTGTCCATTAGAAATCCCGGGAAGGTCCACATTAATATCAACATTTCGATGCAAGTACATAAAAAACTCTACCTAATTCCGAGCTCTGATAATAAGTATGTATTTACAAAAAATAAAAGTATATATGTATTAGTATCAGTTATTCTAGTACCCATAGTACAAGCTCTGCTTAGTTTGGGACTAGATGGCGCTGTGTGTGAGTTGTGGAATATTCATTTTATTTATTTATTATTTATTTAATACCAACAGAAGAATATATATTATTATAGTTATAAGTTTGTAGCAAGAGTTCATTTTTAATTGCAACAGAGATTTTTTAGTATATGTTTTGAAACTTGAAAGGAGTACTAGACTATGACATGCTTATGTATACACGACTACACATTAAGCTACATTTTCAGTGTAAGATGATCACGCATTGTATTTGCTCTGTGCACGACAGTAGCGCCACCACTATATGGCTAAAACTGACAACTATAGAGGCTCGGACGCTTCAACAGGAATCGCGACATTGTGAAAAAAATATTGATCCATAACCGGCTATTCATTTATATTACAAAATGACCGTGCAACCATAATTTGGATGAACATAGGGATATGAAATAGGGAATGAAAAAAGGTGTTCTATTTTGTTTAGTTAGTTATTTTTTTTATGTGCAATTTTTTTTTTGGGTTATTCTATGAATTTACTTTTGCGTTGATATTTTAAAGATGTGCATTTAATTTATCTATCTCGTAAGGTTTAACCAGCACTTAGCTTACTGTGTAAGCGCTAAATTTCTTAGCTTTTCTATCCTATAATAATCTTCCTTAGGAGTTAGTTAGTTTAAAAGATCTAATTGAAAAAACGCAGAGAGCTACCTACTTTATTTATACTATATTTATTTATGTCTGCACGTGTGGTGTAGTGGTTTAAGCGGTCGCCTCGCCGCTCTCCACTGCACTGGTGTTGCGGGTTCGATCCCCACATGGGAAAAATCTTTGTGCGATTCGCAAAGATTTGTTCTGAGACTGGGTTGTGCTTGTGTGAGTGAATGTGCGTATTTGGCCTTGTCATTGGGACCATTGGATAGTGTAATTGCTTCTGGCGTTCTATCTAATGTAAAAAATCCAAATTTATTATTATAATATACAGGGTGGATGCGACATAGCGACATTTATTGAAACCACAGCTTCTATACATGGCCAGTATGCATTTCCACCGGATAAAAAATTCTCTGGCGAAAAAAAAAATCCACGTCTTCCGAACCAATTGCACGATCGCAATGTTCAAATTGTTCGGCGAACGTGATTTTTTTTTGTCGCCAGAGAATTTTTATCCGGTGGAAATTGATACTTACCATGTATAGAAGCTATGGTTTCAATAAATGTCGCTATGTCGCATCCACCCCGTATAAAGAAGTGACAGAGCTCGCAAGTTTCTGCTTTTCACCACTATGAGCGCTATGGTAGATTGTATTTCGTAAGACAATAATATGCACCCAGCCTATAGAGTTCCTATACAATGCGAGACCAGCCTATCCTGGAGATGCATTACTTGATGTGAAGCCGCGTGTACTTACCTAGGATAAAATTATTGATGTTAGTGAAGTGAAAGAGACTACGATAATATAATTTGCATATTATATCAATACATTAGTAGTTAGCCTCAATTTTACTTGTTGAAGGCTGAGATTTAGCAAGAGACCTTCATACGTGAATTTTATACAAAAATACATTAATTATCAAGACAGAAAGTGGATCAAAATGTGATTATTTTAGTCTTACTACAAAATTACGACAAGCGTATCCCCAAACGACAAACATCTCTCAATCAAATAATTGTAGTTCTACCAACCAAATAACGGAAGGCAATCAAACTTAAATAATGTGTTTGTCAATATTAATCATTACGTAGTACTTTTAGCCACTAAATTTGTGTCATCAAAGTATCTTTGTTGACGTCACTAATTTTAAGTCATTGAAGGATTTCTTGCCCTTCATGTTGTGTATTTTTTATACTCATTCGTGCCTTATATTATCATAAGATGTGTCATATTCCAGGAAGTGAAAAGCAGCGTTGCTACTGGCCGCGAGGCAAGGCACTTGGAGGCACCAGCGTTATCAACTACATGCTGTACACCAGAGGCCGGCCACAGGACTGGGATAGGATCGCTGCCGATGGAAACTATGGATGGTAAGTAACTGTTTTGAAATATATAAAAAATAAAATACTACTCAAATGCAGCAAGCTCACCGGGTCATCGGGCTTTCGGATTTTTCCGGTTAGAAATTTCTCAGTATCAGCACGCAGTCGCAGCCCGGTTGATGGTAATAGGTTTACCCTCTATCACATGGGACTCAAAAATATCATGCAATGTGGGTGTTGTACACCTCTGCCTTTACTTGCTGGGTAATATACGAGTAGGCGAGATGAAATGTTATGTTTCTACTATGATATATAGTCAATTTCTTAATTTCAAACTAAACAACTTTTATACTAAGTAGTGTTTTTCAAAAATTTCTCATACATGAAAAGTCAGTGCCAGTCAATACCCGATATTCTCAATATCGATATGTAGGTACACTGTGTGGCAATGAGCTTTGATTTAGGCATCGTGCCAGTTTAATATTAGTGACCGTTTATCGCAAAGCGGGCATTATTGTATATCTTTTAATTCGAGCTCAGGATTCAACATGGACGACTAAATTATTATAATGAAAAGTATGCAAAATAAGAACAATAAATAGCTTTTGTATTTATTGCCGTAGCTATCTCTGATCATCTTGTTCTATAAAACATGTTATTGCATTCATTATAAGCAAGATTAGCGGCTTGTCTGAAACATAATTTTATAATGTCTACAAATCGTCTCGACTCGACTCTTTAAAATAGTAGCTCTATGTACTTAATGTTGCGTGCCTTCCAGTTACATATACATTAATCATAGCTATCAGCATGTCAGTACCGTTCCTAAAACGCATAACGTAATAGCTATGACTCGCATAACCAGTTATAATTTAGTATCTGCGCGAAAATGTGCTGCATAATGGTATATATTAAAGTATTGGTCAATCGTTTCATTACCACGCGGTGACCTTTCTTTCACCTGTCTCGCATGTCTTTACGGTCTAGTTATGAACAAGTTATTGCCTAAGTGCAGTAAAAGACTTGTTTTATTAAAGTGTCTACTCAAGAATATATAATTATAATAATTAAAATGAATACGCACTTTGTTCGTTAATAGACGCAATAGTATTTTTTTTAATTAATATTCCAAGGCCATTTTTGTCTATCTTATAACATGTTATCTACTTATATACGCCAACGATCAAACAGGAAAAACAAAATTATACAATTAAAACGTACCGTAATAACAGAATATTCTGCCACAAATACTACCTGCATAACGTAATGCAAAAACGTTTATTAATAAACCAACCCACCCAAGTAGTTTACATAACTTGAGAAGTTATAAATATTCAACAGAAAAATGCAACACAGTTCTATTTTTACTCACAGCAATTTCATTTTTCACAGGAATTACGACGAAGTATTGCAGTATTATATAAAATCTGAAAAGTCGGAGGTAAAAAATTACAAAAACCTGCCGTACCGTGGACGCGACGGCGAGCTAACCATCTCAAATGTTCCATTTAAGTAAGTTCTCAACTGTTATTAATTTCAACTATCCAAAGTTTGTAACTTAATTAAAAGTAAGACCGTGGAAAAATAGTTGAGTTAACATCTGACGTGATATTTCGTTTTCAGAACCGGTCTCGTTGAGGCGTTTCTCAAAGCTGAAAGAAACTTAGGCAACCCCACCGTCGACTACAATTCACCGTACGAGCTTGGATTCGGCTATACACAGGCAATGCTTAACAAAGGTCACAGAATGAGCGCTGCCAAAGCATTCCTTCACAATCACAAGCGACGACGAAATCTGCATATACTTACGGATGCCACAGCTACTAAAATAAAAATTGAGCCTCAGTCTAAGAGAGCGTATGCAGTTGAATATGTGAAGGATGGTATTAGGCGCACAGTTCGTTGCCGCCGGGAAATAATTCTGTCGGCGGGACCTATAGCTTCACCCCAATTACTCATGCTCTCGGGAATAGGCCCCGAGGAGCATTTACGATCGTTAGGAATTCCTGTTCTTGTAAATTTACAAGTTGGAAGGATTCTCTACGATCACATCGCCTTCCCCGGAGTTATTTTCAAACTAAATACGACTAACGCCACTTTGCTAGAACCTAAAGTGGCTACATTACAAAATGTTTTACAGTGGTTGCATTACGGGGATGGATTGCTAACTACGACAGGTGGAGTTGAAGCTTTAGGTTATTTAAAAACATCAGTATCACAGGATCCGGAGCTTGTGCCTGATATTGAATTATTAAGTATGGGTGGCTCTCTCATTTTGGATTCAGGTGGCGCTCTCAGACAAAGTTGGAGATTAGATGAAGCTATATTTCACCAAGCGTTTAGGCCGCTGTATGGAAAGGATACATGGTCTGCAGTAATAATGTTAACGCAGCCTAAGTCTAAAGGCTACCTTGAGCTGAGAGATAAAAATCCGTTTTCTCATCCTAAAATGTACGGTAATTATTTAACGGATCCGCAAGACATGGCTGCATTTTTGGAAGCGATAAAACATGTTATTCAAATAGGTAGTTCAGAAGCTTTTAGTAAATATGATCCTCAATTATTTTTGCCTGATTTTGTGCCTTGCAGATCGTATGTTCCTGGAACTGATGCGTACTGGGAGTGCGCTGTCAGGACAGCGATAATTACTTTACATCATCAAATTGCAACTTGTAGGATGGGTCCCACGACTGACGCTTACGCTGTAGTGGATCCTGAATTGAGGGTGTATGGAGTGGAAGGTCTTAGAGTGGTAGACAGCAGTGTCATACCTCGGCCAACGAATGCGCATACTGCAGGTCCTGCTATCATGATTGGTGAAAAGGGCGCTGATTTAATAAAGAAAACCTGGTCAAATGTGGTCTGATAACTCCATAGAAATCTTAATTGCTTATTAAGATTTCTATGGATAACTCCTACTAAATTAAGTCAATAATGTATTTTTAAGAAATTGCCTAATAGATAAGTAAATAGAAATAAGAATAAAATGGAAAATATTACTCGGTTGTTTTATTTAAGTATAAAATAAATATTTTGAATTTTTGGTATTGACTCATTACATCACATATAGGGTGTTTACAACGCCGAGCCGATATTGGGAATTAGAGTAAGTTATAACAGTTAACAGAAAAATATTAAAACCTGCCAAATGGGAGTGGGACTCCTGCATGAAGGATTCCGAACCATAATCTATTATGTTTGTTGTATAGCAATTTCTTAAAATCTTGATCTTGAAGGAATTGAACTTAGTTGCAGATAGCTGCTTGACCAATCGACGAGCCCCGTCTTGGAGCGTGGCTAATATCGACCTGTGACATTTAATTTACGGCTAACTTCAAAACCGTCAAGATCCCTGATTTTACCTTTAGCATCAAATTTAATCATTTATTTATTAAACTATACCTACCTGCAATTTGTATCATTGGCAGTTTGTACATTGAAGTTTTTTTTTTGCAGCTAAAGACCAAATCTGTTCAAGGTTTTTGAAGGCTACTGTTTTCTACTAATAATATTATACAACAAAATAAGTATTTTGCGATTCAACTTAGAAATGTCGAAGAAAACCTTTTACAAAATGGAATATCGCCGAAACATTGCTCTCATTGAATTTATATAAATATTATTAGGCAACAGTATTACAAATATTAATATTCAGTAATTCAAATCGCTTAATTGCAAAACTATTGAAGCAAATTATGTCAATTGACGGTTGAAATTTGTTAGCTTAATCATTTATTTATACAAAAACCACACCATTAGGATTGAGGATAATTCAATCAAATGTAATGTTAAAAGTCAACAAACAAAAATTACCCCCTAAAATAAAAAATGGCGTGCTGACTAGCAAAATCAGAGACCATCGTTTGATTTCATTATATTAATACGAGTCGGGCGGGAAAAGGGGTTTGTGCCGCGTCATGTTTCCGCCAAATAATAAAATTAATGGTTGCTCTTTACAGAGATCCATTAAGACGGGTATTCTGTGTTGCATACCTTTGAGAAACCCAAACGGTTAATTTTGTAATCTTTAGCACCTTAGTTGTGTGTAATATGTGCATAATATTAGTAATAAAATAACATAATATTGAGCCTATAGTACCCAGAAGGCCCAGAGTACCCAGAGGAGTACAACACTCACACTTCACCTGTAATGTTTAGGTCCCATTGGATAGAGGTTATGCATTTGGCCATACACCGGGCACGATTCCAACTCCGTACTGCTCTTGTAAATTTCCTGACGGAAAGTTCATAAATAACACTTTTCCCTGCCCGGGAATCGAGCCCTGAGTCCTCGCTGTGAGAAGCGCATAATTAACGCTAACCACAAGACCATCGAGTAGTAGGAATAAAATAATTATAAAAAATATATTAAATATTAAAGAACGCAGATAAAATAAGAAGTACACTCGTGATGTTTATGAAAATACCAACCTCACAGATAAAATTACGAAAGATAGCATATTGAAAATAACCTCAACAAAAACCCAATAAAGGTGGAAACTTGGTCTGATAGAATATTAGGTTAGCTCTAACGAGACCCAACTTTATACGAAAGGAGAATACTAAGCGGAGGTAATACAATACAAAGTGTTTGATTTACGAAGAAAAAACGTTCAAGTTGGAACTGTTAAAGCGTTTAATTGATTATTCCTATTTCTGGCCTTTTTATTAGCATAAAGCCTTTTTCGACTGTGAAAGAATGCTTCACTCTATCATTAATAAGCCCCTAAATACTTGTATAAATTAAAACAAAAGAAACCGTTTTCAGTAAAATATGGCAAAGCATTTAGGTATTAATGTTGGAAGTTTTGAAAACTTGAAACATTTTAGTCACTTTTCACTTTGTCACGCACATTAGAGCGTTTTCAGGCTTTAACGTAGACCTATATTTCAAATAATAGGTATAATTCGGTACATTCTCACGTATTTTAAGGATAAATATATCGTTTAGTAAGACAGCCAGGCAGTCTAAAGGCTTTTAAGTCAAAACTAAAAAAATGTGTAATAAAACTGAGCGAGATAAAAAACTGCGTATTAAAATTGATTTATTAATTCGGTAATTTTGCTTGCTTGCTACTGGAACAGTTCTTAAAAAACATAGAAAATTAGTAGTTTATATTTTGGCTGCCTGCAAATAAAATATCAATCAATAAATTGCTATGAACACACCGTATGAAAATATTTTTTAAATTTAAAATAAAATATCACTTTTATTAAAATAATATGAAGTCAACAAGACCAATACATCAACAATAGTATAACGGTCAAAACAATAATATCGAAAACATTTTAACATAGAAAATATTGGTCGTCTGTCAAGTAGCATCATGAAAAGATCCAAAGGCTTTTGCTCTCTCGAGAGATGCCAGATGTCAAGTGGACTATGACGGAAGGTCGATGACAATTGAGCTTTATCAGCTTTGGCTATCTGTTTGTTATTATTTGGAACAAAAGTTGGTTTTTTGACTGTGGGAGAATTCACCATTATTTTGTACTAATTGGTGAAGTATTTTTAGTATTTTTTTAAAGTTTTTACTACTACGGTAATTGGTGGCAGAGGTTCCTTAGAGACTTCAAAAACTATGCCTAAAGCTGATGAAAGGGTGGTTTTCTTAGCCGCTTACATTGTTAGCTAGACGCCAAGCGAGCAGTTCTGCCGCATGCCGGTCGCAAAAATTCTAAAGCGAAGACAATAAATATCTGTGACTCAGCTATGGCTCGAGGTATGTAGCAAGCAGCTCCCCTATGCGGTCTAGCCTCGACAATCTGATAATATTCATAATCTAATCCTTTATTTATTTTTTTCTAACTTATTCTTACATATTTTTCAAGACCGATAGCCTGGTGCTTGGTATTTTCCGGTATTTTTGATTTTGCAGACTCTCAGAATCATGTACAGATTTACTAGCAACTGGCTTCGTCACGATGTCATTTACACCCTGTATAAAAACAACTATTCTAAAGTTGTAATCCTGTTAGTTTATCCAGGAATTGCATTACCAATCGCATTGCACCGGTGTGTCCCACGGGATTTGTAACAACGAATACTAAGTTTGACACGGAAGATGCATGACCGTCGCTTTATCATGCAACAAGGTGAAACGGGAAAATGCGCTTTTCTAAACGATATTAAAACCAACATTTGTAGTATAGTTGTTTTTTTTGTATTGTGCACTAATTTCATACACACATTCATTGTTAACCGGTGCCAAAAATATGGTTAATTGTAAAAACAAATATTATCTCCATTATTGTCACCGCTGTATCCTATTGTGCCTTTGGTTGGCGAAAGGCTCACGCCCTATACCATGGGACTATGGAAATGTGGGTGTTGTACGTCCTTCTGCCGCGCCCTTACTAGTAATATATGCGTGATGTTATGTTATATAACCAATTAGTAGCTAAGTGACACTAAGGCTCTCCAAAAGACTTCATCCTTAAATGCTTTTGGTATTTTTTTGTAAAAGTTCTATTGTAGCTTTAAAATTAAAAACCGTTAAAACAAACGTAAATAACCAATTTTCCTAGCCAAAATGTGTCTTATTAAATAATGTCTTCCTTTACCCAAGTTACCTTCCAAATAATTGTCTGACTAAATCTTAAACTAACGAAAATGGATAACAACAGATTACAATATGATTATATTGCGTGATTTGCTTACAGTTACAAGGATTATGAAGTCGTAATACCTCGCCGTCACATGTTACGTTATAATGCCCTGGAGAATTACACACTCAATTTTAGCAAATGTATATTGGATTTTGATTTACTTGGAACTATTATGAAATCTGTTTTGCATGTGTTTGGTTGTTATAAGCTTCTAAAAATGCCGGTTGAAATCCTGTAATAATATGTGTATTTCAAAAAAAAACAACCGATTTTGTTATAGATGAAATAAACATTTAAAAAAGCCTTTAGTAATTTAAAATAGTTTTCTACCATCCTATTTTTACTGTTCTATAGTCTATTTTTGACAGTTAACCTATATTTTTCTATATTCTTTTTATTAGATACTTCGATGTCTAATTTACCTATTACGCAATAAAACACATCAGTTAGTAACCTAGCCTAAATTTGTAGGATGATAACATAACATAACAAATCATCAAGCCTATAATATCCCAAAAGGTTTGGTATAGGGGATGAGCCTATCGCCATCCACCGAGCACACTACGTGCCGCAGAATGTCCACAAATAACACTTTGCCGCACCCGAGAATTGAACCCAAGAACTCACGCATACGCTAACCACTAGACCAACGAGGCAGTTTGAAGGATCGTGTTTACATTATTGCAGTTTCATCGTTAGCTACATGGAAGGCAGTGCAAATGTGCCGTGGATGGCAAGTAATATTCCCGGGTGAAATATGAATTATACGCAAGGCTTCTGGTCTAGCTAGTCTACACTCACATTAATAATTACTTAAACTTAATTGTAACTACAAAAATATAAATTTAAATCATACATATCAACAAGCATAAGAAACGCTACTCTGACCGCCTTGCAGTCCACCCAAATCCACTAGCATACCAATTACTTGATGGAATTGGAACCCTAAACCGGCTCAAAAGTAGGCACATACTTTAAGATGGTAGCAGTGGCAATGGCCCCTGCACCTTAAACGCAAATAATAATACATTGTAATTGATAAAAGTCCAAATATACAAAGGACTGATGGCAATTTAGTTATGAGAAAAGAAAAAAAATCATACATATCGATCTTCTTATTATTGGATATATAATGCCATTATCCAGAAAGCAAATAGACAAACAAGTTTTTATAGAGAAATGCCTGATAGGCATCGGCACTTTATTAAATCTAAACCTAGTAACAGTACTTTTTTTTCAAGCAATTGACAGGCACGAGATTATTTTTTTTACGATGTATCATAAATCTGTAAAAGAATAAACGCGCACATGTCATAAATATGAAAACAATATTAAAATCGTCACCACAAACCATGAATATAGTGAACAGCATACAATAGAAATGAATATTCAACGCAAAGCTTCCAAATCGATGCCGTGATTCCGTAAGGGAACCTGTCGGTTTAAAAAATGTTGTGCATCCTTATCTCCATACAAATACGGTCGATATTTGATTGACAGAAACTCAAATTTCGTGTGATTTTATTAATGGAATACGCATGCGGCTTTCATTTATGCGTGACTGTAAACTGTTAGCAAATCGCCGATTTCCTGAGATTGATAACAATAAACTAAGCTGTAAAGTTGCCCCTAATAAAATTCAGTGAACAAAGATAAACATTTCAATCGAAGGGCAATTTTTCAATTGTTTCTTAGTATAATTTGCTAAGCATAGCTGAATGCTATAAAAATACTAATCAATAAGAAATATTTTCTCATTCTTTTCCAGTCATACAAGTGGTCTTTTTATGCAATTTTTTGAGACAGGTAAGAATTCATTGTAAAAGTGTCTCTGTAATACATTTGATTTTTATTCTTATTCGTATCCTTCGAAATAATTCAGATGAGAAATTGGATGACGAAGACCGAATGTAATGCGTAACAGAATACAATCAGAGTTCGGTCCGAACACGGTCGTCGTAGAACCCATTTCGTAGCTCATAACCCTAACAATAACATTTTTTTTTATATATAATTTATTTTCATATAAAAATACAATTAAACATTTAAGTAGTAGACCAAAAACCACAACGGTTTGTCCGGACTGCACATTGACGTACCACGCGAGTGAAGCCGCTGATGGAAGCTAGTTACTACATATAAGAGTCATACTGAACAGTATGGATGATTGTAACCCCAGCCCCACTTTATCACACATTTTGCTCTAATTCATACTTCTCTATAAACATTTATTTATGGTAGTCAGTGCGTGCTAGCGTAGAAAATATTGCATTCACAGAGAACGTGGTATGAATGATAACAGCTCTTATTATTTTATTTAAAATATAAATATAAGCCGGGTTAAGCTTTATCTCACTACACTTAGCTAATAAAAACATTGAATATGAGTGGATTCAGAGTTTATTTGGTCGTAAAATAAAATTTTGTTATCAACCTTTTAGTAAACAGGGATGAAGTTTGTATGGCTCCATGATATGAGGAACAAAATTTATTTTAATACGATAAAAAAAAACGAATGTGGATAATAATTATGCGTTTTCAGATCGAGGGGCGATTTATATCCGTTTCAAACAAAATGGTTGACATTCTATTTATTTTATTTTTATTTTTTATGGTTGACATTCTTTTTTTTATTAAAAATGCTTACTAGTAATTTGCAGTTATAAATTACTAGTATTCTTGAAAACCCCCGCCAGCTAAGTTTAATTCGCTTGTGTTAGGAGGAAGTTCACGTCCGTGGTGTAATGGCCAGGCAGGATTCGAACCCACAATTTTTCGATCGTAATACCGATGCCTTGTCCATTGCGTCACGGTCGCTTTAATATAAAAATATGAAAGTTGAAAATAAACATACATATAAAATTCAATAGAAATTAAATTATTTTTCTTTCTCAATTCTATCGGGTTCATTCAAGTGTAACTACTTAGTTGCGTTGTTATTTATGGCGTATCGATTGCCATCTGATGTCTTAAAGCCAGACCAAGTATTGCCAGACTTTATTCTAAATTAGTGTAGACTAAAATATTGCCTAAGCCTTAGTAGTATTTATTGCTTTACTGAAAGGTAACTGATTTTCTAGTTTCTAATTATATTATTTAAATTACGTTAGAAGACTAAAAATGTTCTGTGAGAAAATAAAAAGTATCAAATAATCGAAATTACATAAACTTGACAACGTAGATAAAACTTCATACTTTTGTACTAGCCAGGATCTTAATTTTAATTCTAATTTAATAAAATCATAAATGACTTGCAAACACCCGTGGATCTTCTGACGTACTGAACATAAGAAAATATAAAAAAACCGGCCAAGTGCGTGTCGGGCCACGCGCAGTAGACTTCCGTAGCTAGTCGTAACAACATATTTCGACTTAAAAGGGATTTACTATCTGTATTAAACAAGTAACATCTTCATACAAGTCATTACTTTCAAAGGTTTTTGTAATTTGCACGAATTATTCTAAGTAACTGCATTTTACACTTTGGACCCCAATTACTCTAGAACTAATTAATTTAAAGTAACCAGATAAATAGCGTCCTTCAGATAGGAAATGTTTGTAGTACACGAAACCAGCTAGCACGTATGACGAGATGTATGAATGTTAAGGAAGCGAAAGAAGTATGTAAGGAGCGAAGCACATGGCGTTCCATCGTCTCTGCCTACCCCCGTGGGATAAAGGCGTGATTTTATATATGTATTATGTATGTTTATTTATGTTTCAAGAATTTTGAACGAAATATTCTGAGTAACTGCATCTGACATTTCGGACCCCTACTCCTCTTGAACTAATGAAGTGAACTTATCCGCTATAGTTTTCCTTTAAAGTTCATTACATGTACTACCGACACAATTTTTTTCAGATTTTAGGATCCAGTAGTTTAGCTTTTAGAGGGGGGGGGGACGCCCTACTCGAACAAAAATTTGCTCTTTAAAGTTAATTATCTCGCAAACGGATCCCTAAATCAAAAAACTGTCTTAGCAACCCCTAAACGTTTTTAAAAGTCCTATCTAACAATACCCCACACTATGGGGTAGGCGACAAAAAAAAAAAACATCCCTACTTTACATGTAGGGGAGCTACCTGAAAAAAAAATATTTTTCCAAATTTTACTCTACGACTTTCTTTGTTTAGTTAACATACATGTTTATGCAAAATTTCAGTTTTCTAGCACCAACGGTTTCGTCGCTATGCCGTGGACAGACAGACAGACATGGCGAAACTATAAGGGTTCCTTGTAGGTACTACGGAACCCTAAAAATCGGTTAGGTACTTTTAGGAGCAGTTAGCAGAGATAACAAGCACAGTGACACGAAGTTTTTTTATACAAATATAGTACAAATAAACGAAGCCACTTACCAGTAATTCAGTACATGATTCTAAAATCCTGGATGCCAACATTTTTTACTGAATATTTTCACAAAATTTTAGACGTCATACAAAATCGCAAATGTTTAAGAATAAGCGTGCAAAAACATTATTTTAAGCTCAAAGTGCTTTAGGTGTCTAGGGTAACGTTTCTTTTCGTTTACTCTTCCATATAATCAATGGACAAAATCGCGAACGACGAAAATTTTTCTCGGGTAAGTCAAAAATATTCAAATTTAATATTTTTTTGCACCCAGGGTTTCCAATGTAAACTAAACGGCTTCATCAGGATGTCATTTACAGGATTAGAAAGTTACAGCTTATTCTAAGCAATAACTTTAATAATTATTAATATTCAATAATCTTGACAAATACTTCAAACACAAAAACAGCAAAATAATATCCTCCATTTATTTGACTGTACATAAAATATTTAGAGATCGCTGAGTCCAGTAAACTTATGTCCTTACTATAACCTCGAACTCCAATAACGTACTTCAACAACTTTATACATAACCGTCGCTTTACTAGTTTAATGGACCATAGGCCGATAAATAGTGGCTACTTTATTGCGAGATGTTCGACCCTTATAGGTCATGAAAACTGGATTGAATAGCCACATTTTGGACCCTTAAACTTAAGTAGATAGTAACAAATGTTCTCATTTCTCATCTATGTATGAATACATTGAGATGTACTGCAAAATATAATATCAGGATCTTAAGTCTAAACTTTTGATAGATATTAATATATTCGTTATACAGTTATATTCTTTTATACAATCTATCAATTTATCGAAAGCAGTCATAGCCAAGTGGGAGACCGTAGGAATGCTAAGTCGAAGATTTTGGGTAAGAACCCACGGCACACATGTTTATCAATAAATTATTACATTTCGTCTTTTTCAAGGTACGTGTGTATTTATGAAAAATTATCGTTTGCTAACAATGGTAAAGGAAAACATCGTGAGGAAACCTGCATACCTGAGAGTGCCAAAAAGTATTCTAGGGTGTATGAAGTCTACTAATCCACCATTGGCCAGCGTGATAGACTAAGGCCTAACTCTTATCATCATGAGAAGATCTCTCTCGCTCTTATTTCTGTGAAGGACATTCCACGGCTGTAAATTTACTGACACGCCACTTTTAAGCATCAACACTAAAAACGAGCTCTATGCTCTTACTCATAAATACACTTACAATATTTTTCTACAATTTGTGTAGGCCTTGTAGATAAAAATAGGCTGTTAGACAATTTAATTACATTTAGACAGGTGTGGTCCGATTTATTTTAAAATAATGGAAAATCCTACAAAATTAAAAATTAAATTCTACAGATTAAAGGCCAACGACGCATTTACTTCTGCATACGTCCTGGTTATAATCCTGTATATTATACACAGAAGACACAAAAATAAAACTAACCCTATCACTGACTAGTACTGTGAATAACATTTTCTTTTAGCAACTAATTAAAACAAAGTGTCACATTAATATGAATTAAAAGTCGTCGTCTTTTGAGTGGAGAACACTCTCTTATTTTGTGAAGGACATGACATTTCCACGGTCGCACCGTTGCATAATTACTGACACGCCACTTTTTAGCATAGACACTGGAAATTAGTTATTTTGTTGTTAGTTTTTACATTTGATTCTAAATAAGTTAAACTTTTTCTGCTAAAAAGGTTTTAAGTATGCCGTTTCAGTTGGACAACAGATAACATTAGAAAATTGACCGTAGCGCATAATAGTACGAGAGCCCACGACCAAAACCATGTCTCATAGCAATACGGCAAAAACCCTATAAAATCGTTAGATTGTATGATTCTGTACCCGACTAGGTGTGTAGTAACGGTCGAAAGTGTAGCAACTGCGTGGGAGGCCATTTCTGCTGTGTCAAAAAAAAAAGACAGTCGGTATTATAGCAATACGTCTAATAGTGAAAATGTACATAGATTTTATAATTGTATTACGAAAAAGTTTGTTTTCAGACATTTTGCGCGTAGCATATAGCCTGAGCGCATTTTTGAAAATGTCAACAAATTTAGCCGACCTGTATCATAGCAATACGGATAATTTTTTTTTCAACTTTTCGTATTGCTGCCATGATTACTAAAAACCTGTTTTCAGACACTTTAAGTGTAGCATACAGGGTGTATTTTTGAAACGGGGCAGTAAGGGCAAGTACCTTAACCGTTGCAGTTACAGCAAAACGTTCTTAAAAGACCTTTCCTAACTTTTTGGGACATTTTGAACTGCATTCACAGATTTTGTAAAAAACTTACAGTTAGCAAAAAAAATGCAAAAAGTTCAAATTATTTTTTTTATGACAATCGATTCTATTTCATGTGGGGATCAAAAAACTCTATGGGACCATTTTAGCTTTCAGTACTAGAAAAGACAGAAATCGACAAAAACGTTTCCCATACATTTCGGCAACAGAAACGAATTTCTACGATGGTCTAATTTTTTGTTATGGCCTGGAAGTGGGTAGAATTGACTGTAAAGTAAATAAAAAGAATTTTTACCCTCAAATTTCGAATTTGATTCGAAAATCTGTGTGTTATACTTAGTTTCAGCTAAGAAACTTTGTATGAGTTATTAATTAAGGATTTTCGCTAAAATGTCTTCTAATCGTGAAAAAATTGACTTATTAGAAGCGTATTTTGAAAGAACCCTGCAATTCCAGGTTTTTCAAAAGATTTGTATTAACCTTTCTTGTTGGCACATGCCGCAACGGATACTTATTGCGGTACCACACTAATGCAGCTCCCGCATTTCGATTATTGACAAAATACGCTTCTAATAAGTCAATTTTTTCACGATTAGAAGATATTTTAGCGAAAATCCTTAATTAATAACTCATACGAAGTTTCTCAGCTGAAACTAAGTATAACACACAGATTTTCGAATCAAATTCGAAATTTGAGGGTAAAAATTCTTTTTATTTACTTTACAGTCAATTCTACCCACTTCCAGGCAATAACAAAAAGTTAGACCATCGTAGAAATTCGTTTCTGTTGCCGAAATGTATAGGAAACGTTTTTGGCGATTTCTGTCTTTTCTAGTACTGAAAGCTAAAATGGTCCCATAGAGTTTTTTGATCCCCAAATGAAATAGAATCGATTGGCATAAATAAAATATTTTTGAACTTTGTGCATTTTTTTTGCTAACTGTAAGTTTTTTACAAAATCTGTGAATGCAGTTCAAAATTTCCCAAAAAGTTAGGGTAGGTCTTTTAAGAACGTTTTGCTGTAACTGCAACGGTTAAGGTACTTGCCCTTACTGCCCCGTTTCAAAAATACACCCTGTATACTCCCAAAAACGAAAATAACGTTTCGGAGTCGCCTGGCCGACGCCTCTGTTTAATGTTTTTTTTAAATTTACAGCCTTCATAGATATTCAAGAATCTCCCTTGTTTATTATATGTACTTTGACAGATGACAGATGTCATTACTTATTTCTTTTGTAAAAGTTACTCAAGTGTGCTTTAAATAAAACCAAAACTATCAAATCAATCAGTATTTAATTTCAACAGCCTCAGCGCTTGTTACGCTCCTGCCCCTTTCTTACTATTATACAGCTCACTCGCCAGCTTCCTTTTGTGCGATTTATTTCAGTCCTTCAACTTCAATGTTACGGTTTCGTGTAAATTCTTTGTTAATTATCATCTAATAAATTCAGGGTCGCAACGTATTCATTGGTTTGTAACAGAAAATTCAAGATGCCTCAATACGATTTTTAAATGATATCTGAGTATCGAAAAGTTGTCTGATAGAGAAGGTGCTACACTTAATTTGTCTGATATAAATTTTTTGCACATGTGGACAACTTATTTTATCATGTCCAACAATTTTCAGACATATTGCTATGATACCGATCGGTAAAATTTGTTAACATTTTCAAAACGGTCTCAAAATTTAATGCGTTCACATTTCCGTCTGAAAATTGTTTTGTTCGCATCAAATAACCAAAATTTACTAATAAAAAAGATTTTCAGACGTATTGCTATGAGACATTTTTTTTGTCTCATTTTTAATTTTTTTAAGTGATTTTACGGGTTTGCGCTACACCACTAACGTCTGAAAAATATGTTTCCGGTATCTCAGAACTATCATTCAACTACAGTCTGCAAATCAGACATATTGCTATGATGCAGTTCGGTAAAATTCTTTGACAATTTTGAAAATTCGGTCAGATCAAACGCTACGCGGAAAATGTCTGATATTGGTATTTTCGAGTTCAGGATAATCGTATCTATCGATTTGATGCGTTTTTGGCCGTATTGCTATGAGACAAAAATTTTGGTCGTGGGCTCTCGTACTATAATATTAATAAAGCTCAGGTTGGCTGTGCTCGAGTAAATTATTACAATACTTTATTCAGGTCGATAATTGGCTCCTTGAGTTAAAATGGCAATTATAAAAAATAAAAAAACGCACAAATAAACTATGTACGCATATTTCTAAATTAAAATGATTAATTCAATATTTCTACCTCTTAATTTAAATAATAATGCGAAACTACACAAGTAGTTACTGCAACTTTAAAAATTTGGTTTTAAAAATATGTTTATAAATGTTATTTTATTTTTTCTTGCCTCTTTACAATTTCTCCCCTACTTAATTTACCCTATAGTTACAATAAATCTAAGCATAAACTTTATAATTGCCTCGGCCATAAAGATTGATTGTCCATGTTAAAAATATTTATCAGTTATCAAGTTTTAATTACAGCAATTTATTCGTCGTCGACTTTAATCGTCGCTCCAAAACACGATTCTGAGACTCCCACATTTGCATACTAAATCACATTTACAAACAAACACTCCTAATGCTTTTAAATTTGTTCTAAATCCTTCATTTATTCTTCACGTATAAATAAAATCTTAGCTTTTTCAATTTTTAATATCGCGGGGTTCAAAGGCTTTAGTGTATATTACTATGATCAGCACCTGCGTGTTAATTACAAAATAAACGGAATTTTTCATCAGATACCTAACCACAGCTCTGAATGAGACCTTTTCTAATATTCTTTAATTGTTGATAAAGCCTCTTATATTAAATTATTATTTATATTAAAAACAAGCTTTTGCCTGCGTGGAAGTCAATAGTCCAGGAACTATTTTTTACACTTTAAACCCTAAATTCACCCTTTTAGGGACTGATATTTCCAAAAAAATCTATAACAATTAATTTACGCCATGTAAGAAACCTTTGTGCTAAATTTCATGCATTTTCTCTAAAATGGACGAACCACTCATATAAACTTATGGCAAGATTACCCCCTTAAGGATAAAATACAAAGATAATACATACACCAGTTTTTAAGTTAGACCTCCAACTACACAACTGTGAAAACTGCTTCCAATTACTTGCCGTAGCTTTTGCGTGATGCGCGTAAGAACATATAGACAGACAGCTAAAAATTCTTAAAAAAATATGTTTTGACTTTTACGCCTGCTATAAAGACCCCTCGTATTATTTTCTTAAATATCTACAATGTATAGATATGGCAAATTTTCAATGTTTATGTTCATGAGAGTTTCTATATATGAGATTCTATATAGACATTTAAGGATGTATTTTTAGGTGTTTTTTTATATAGGCACGCATTTGACCACCACCTTATCTGATTGTTAGTAATGATGCGGTCTGCAGTGGATGGCACCCTTGCTTAGAAGATATCCAGATTGTACTCATGCGGAAACACATGGTACAACTGCGGGTATGTTTATATTATTCACATTTATCACTAACAAAAACGGATATTACATTCTGTATAACTAATGGACAAGTATTAACTTTAATAAAAGGCTTTACACTTTGCTAAATCTTTTATTGCAAAAGATCAAAACGAAAAACTTAAAAAGCTAGAAGAAATAAAGCTTTTTGTGATCTCTTAGAGTAATCTAACTTATAAAACTTTTCTTAAATCTGCTGTCAAACAACGGTATTTGCGCAGCTGTTTCGTCAAATAGTGACGTCAAACAAAAATTTTACCAATTCATTTTCGTGCTGTTAGCGTTAATTTGTGTCTGAGATGAAAAAAAACTATAACTGAGTAACACGATCATGGCACATAATAGTTTTTAGGGTTTCGTAACCGAATGGTCAAAACGGACCTTAATCACTAAGTTTTCGCTGTCCGTCTGCCACCAGGCTGTATCTCAAGAACCGTGATAGCTAGACAACTGAAATTTTCACAGATGCTGTGCAACTATTGCCGCTATATTTAAGGGGCACTCTCATACAGTAGACATGTTTTTTGCCGTTTTTATTGATAATGGTATTAGACCGGGTTTTTCGAAAATTATCCCTACCTACATAGCTCGCAAAATAAGCTCGCTGAAGTGGCAGTGGGCTGGTCACGTTTGCCGACGGACCGACAGCCGTTGGAGCAAACGAGTCCTGGAATGGAGACCGCGACTCGGCAACCGTAAGGTGGGACGCCCCCCTGCCAGGTGGACTGACGACCTGAAGAAGGTCGCTGGAGGGGACTGGATGCGGAAGGCACAGAACCGGGTGTTGTGGCGCACATTAAGAGAGGCCTATGTCCAGCAGTGGACTGCGAGAGGCTAATTGATTGATGAATTGATGATCCCTACCTAAAGTAAGCAAACATAATAAGTTTGTAAATTTTACGTGACATTAACAAAATTTATCACAATTAACATAACGTTACTTGTCTATTACATTACGTAGATAACCTACCTGATGAATAAATTATACTCGAGGTACGTACATCATGTCAAGGACGAGTACCTTTCTCTATGATTAGTAACAAGACAATTAATTCACTATAATTAAACAGAAAATGAGGCCTTATGACATATTACTTTATTAAACACAACTGAAATTAACATAATTAATTACGATACATGGCTACAGGTATTGATTGATCTCGTAGCTAAAAATGCAATGTAGCGACTACAACAATAAAGCTACGGCGTAGACGTTTGACAGGGGTCCCTAGTTTATTTAAATATCTTCATCAAGGATTCGGATTTTGTTGTGAATATTCAATGTAAAAATTTTGGCATCTGATCCGACCTTTGTCACGTAAATATCTGTACTTTTACATTACACAAAATCACCTCACTGTTTTATGTATTTATATTTACCTGGCTTCCGCCTGCGGCTCTGCTCCCGTGGTATGTCGATAATCATCCATCCTCACAAACTTTAAAATTAATAATAAAGTAGGTACTAGTATAGGCAGGACTAGTATATTTCAATAAAATATAGCCAATATTACTCAAGAATTAATCTTGCATTTTAAAGCTAAATAATTTTCTTAAAATGATCTTGTAGTTTTTTGCTTTTAATCGTCAAAAAAAAGCAGCTTATGTCCTTTGGCCTTGATTTTTAGTAGTTAGTCAAAGTAGTTACTTGCGAGTTACGTTAATATAAGTAAGAATAGACAAACTAATTGAATGAACGTTAGCCCAATTATTGAAATCGATATCTCAGTACCGAAGAGGACTTAGTAATCGACTCGGTTCTATTGCACTGTTGAGGCTGACCAACTCCGAGTTCGGAGATCGAGCATGAACTAGTACTGACAAATTCATGCTAGGCATTACTTGTTGAAATTCTACTGTTATGGTGGATAACTAACTTTCCACTAATATTTAAATTGCGTAAGTGTGTTAGTGTGTATGCTTATAACTTCTTCACGCTGAAACGGATAGTCTGATTTTGATGAAATTTAGTATACAGGTAGCTGGCTTGGATTAACATAAAGGCTACTTTTTATTTACGTACTACGCGGGCAAAACCTCGCGTGGAAACATAAATCAATAAAAGTGTTACAAAACACAATATTTTATTTTATTCGGAAAACAAACAGTTATAAAATATCTACATTAATTACAACATAACAATCTGTTGACCATTTAAAAGTTTTCGCATTTAAAATTGATCGCTTCACAATATTAAAAGACGCTCACGGCAAGTGTTTTCTCGTTTAAAAATAATAAAAAAACTTATACAACACCAATCAGTATTATTACAAATCAGCAGATACTGTGCTTATCCTCAAATAGACAAATCTTACAAGTTTAAAACTACGTGCAATTAACAACTTGGACAATCCAAGTGCAAAATCGTAAGCCTCTAAAAGTTTAACTTTGTCCGTGATTGGATTGTTTGTAAGTACCACTCGGTTGGCAGCATACCAGCGTTGGATCGTGAGTCGTGAGTGAATCGAGTTCGAATCGGGATCGAATCGAGTGAACGTGGGTAAATAAGGGCAGTTCAATGAATGGGCGGGAAGCGCAGTCGCCCACGCTACGTCGAGCGCGCGAACGTTGGTAGCGGACCGCGGTGCACCCTCAACAAGTGGGGCATAAAACCTTCCAACTTCCCGACTAAATTAAAAAAATAGTGCCGATATTTTTTTTTTAGTGCAGCAAAAATCTGTTATTTTTTTCAAAGTGATAAACAAGTGGAAAAGTTTGTGAAACTATTTTTGACGCAGCTGCAACTTAGAAGACGGTTAAATTAATTATTCTTACCTTATTGTAGTGACTAAATTTTTTAAATATGTATTTAAATATGTTCTTTCCTTATTTCAGTTATTTAATAAGCTAATTAATTTTTAAGTTGCTACAATAAATAAGTTACCTAGAAATGTAACTTTGCAATACTTTTGGTGGTAATCTAGAACACAAAAAAATAAAGTTAAACCAATAAAAAAATTAAACAGCTAGCTTCTGACTTGTATATTATTATGACATTAAGTAACATAACATAAATATAAAATACAAAAATGTAGAACATTTTATTAAAGCTATACCCTTCATATATTTTATAATTAACCGACGGCTGCAGGAATAACCGCAAAGAAATATGCGGTTGAATCGGGTGTGCGAAACAAAAAGTCCGTGATAAATGTTTTAAGTGCCAACTACATTAATCCCAACCCACACGAGTTGTTTAAAAAACTCGTTGGTGAAATAAAAAGGTTGTTTCACTCCTTGTAACAAATGTTTTCGTATTCCAATACATTTTAGTCGGTAAGGTATTAAATTTCCCAGGTCAATTCACTTAAGTGCTATAACTCATGTCCCAAAGTTATTTTTAAAATAACAAAAACGTAATTTTCATTCCAATAATGTAATCTGTAGCCTTGGTCTAACAAAGTAATTTGAGCGCGACCCCAGAAAAGTGCTTCATTATAAAATTCCATTTCATCCGCAGAATGAAAAATGTATATCTAACAATTCACTAGCTCGATGAGATTTGGTAGCGCGGGAAGATTTAAACGATTAATATAAATTAAGTAGTGACGGGCCGTTTTCTTTTCAAATTCAAAAAATATTTTTATAAAATGTTGCGAGCCTAATTTATTAAAGAAGGCACATAATAGCCGAAGCATCGGACGCCGGAAAGGAGCGGGGAACAAAAGAGCGGTCATCCGCACACTGCCATCCGTTTACTAACGAAGCGTTTTCCAAAGAGAAGAAAACCTTTGCTACAGCAATTACTGCTATACACCGATAGCCAAAAACTTTGTTTCTCACGACGAATGTCCTAAAATGGCGGACAGTTTGTTACTCGAATTTATTCCATTTATAAAGTCCGCAAAAACGCTACAAAAAGTAAAATTGAAAATGTTTAATTAAGCTTTTTGTTTTTGTTTCGCTGACTGCCCGCTTGAATAAATGAACGTTTATTGATTCAACAATTTAAAAATACCTGGGTATTAAAATAGGAAGGTGAATGTTTGGTGTATATCAACTTTTAGTAATATCGAACGTTGCAGGCGTTTTCTAAAATACATTGGCAGGTCGCGGGCGGAGTAATTTAGTGTAAGTTGCCGGCGTAGGTGTAGTGTAAGTGCTGTATCCATACACATATTGAACTTACGCCTGTCAAGGTTCAACTGACGTCGTACGTGGAGCCATTACCACGTAGCTCGTGAAATACGACATAAATGTATGAGTTACGACTCAGTCGTTTCTTCTGCCCATATAATGCCCTAGTCGCGATAAATTGAAATTGGCACGTTTATCATCGCCCCCTCTGTGATTGTATTTTTTATTGTATCACCATTCTTGGTTGATTACTTTGATTCAATGGCGGCGATTTGTT
Source organism: Hypena proboscidalis (assembly GCA_905147285.1). Classification (NCBI taxonomy): domain Eukaryota; kingdom Metazoa; phylum Arthropoda; class Insecta; order Lepidoptera; family Erebidae; genus Hypena; species Hypena proboscidalis. The sequence continues at coordinate 10,956,322 of LR990132.1, forward strand.
CTGACAATAATTATAGTCGTTTGCCTGGCCGTTCTGGAGTAGATAAAGTGATAAAGAAATAATCTTGTTACTTATAACTTTGCTGTTACATTGTCAAAAGTTTTATTGCCGTGGATTGGTAGCATAGAGATATTACAGACGAATGTGTATTATAAAAATATTTTGTTTGTAAGGGATTTAACTCTTTGTATGTAGGTACGATACATATATTTATATGGATCAAAAAATAGCTTGGAGATCGGCATCAGACATAGCTTATAGGATTATAGGTAGGTGCGGTGCTCCTCATGAAGCCTAGATAGTTATACCATGACGTATATCTATGTTTTCAAGGTTATTTGTAGGTTGTACCATCAAATTGAAGCGTAGCACTACTATTTCGAATTATAGTTAAGACAGTGTCCTTGAATATTAATTCATGAAAATATGTTTTAATATCACTATTTAGAAAATCTGAACGTTTACAACCTGTAATATCATACAAAGACGTGGCATATTAAAAATTAAAAAAATAACAGAATCACACGAAAATTTTATTTCTGTAAACCAAATATCGACCATATTTACTAGAATATGGGCGTTAGGATGCACTTAAATTTCTAAATTAATCGTTTCGTTTATAGAATCACACCTCCCCGGAGAAATTTTAAAATTGCACGTGTGGTGTAGTGGTTTAAGCGGTCGCCTCGCCGCTGCCACTGCACTGGTGTTGTGGGTTCGATCCCCACATAGGACAAATCTTTGTGTGATTCACAAAGATTTATTCTGAGACTGGGGTGTGCTTGTGTGAGTGAATGTGTGTATTTGGCCTTGTCATTGGGACCATTGGATAGTGTAATTACTCCTGGCGATCTATCTAATGTAAAAAATCCAAATTTATTATTATTATTTATTATTATGAGTAAAGCTTAAAAGCAAAATGCTGTTTTACCATTCTATTTTAAATTATAATAAAAGAAAAGTGAAATTAACTCCCTCGGTGGTCTAGGGACTAGTGTATCTGCCTTTCTCCACGAGTTCTCAGATTCAATGCCCAGGTCGGGCAAAATGTTTTTTTTTTTATTTTTTTATTTAATGGTAAGTTAAATTTACACAGTTTGATGGTTTTCTCGCCAAACACAGATGTTTATAGGCGAGATGCGCTCTTTAAGTAATCAAATCAAATCAAATCATTTATTTCCATGGGCCCCAAGGGGCGCTTGAACACGTCAAAACAAACATCAAAATACAAAAAATATAAAATTAAAATAAAACTTAGCTAGCTAAATTATATTACTTATTGTAATAAAATGATTTGACACCGGAGCTTAGATTGACTTTAATTTAACTTAGAGATTTGAATTAAAATCAATCCAAGTACCAGCTCCTATGGGTATTGCATCATGAGTATTCATGAGAAGAGCTGGTGAGAAACTCATGTGCACCATCTTTTCAAATAATTAAGTATTAGAATAACCTACCTATACTTATAAATTATTTAATTATTATTTGTGAACTTTCAATTAAGAAATTCACAATAGCACGCAAACGGTTTTCAATATTTTTAACCAACGAAAAAACGGAACCACGCAGTAAAAAGTTACGGTTGGTCTGACATAAAATTGACTTGAGAAGCTCCTGAAGAATAAGTGTATATATATATATATTTTTTTTTTGCCACTAGGTAGAAATGGAGAAGACTTAACGTGGTATTCATTTTATTATTTGGCACCGACTCAAAATCAGTAAGATATAAGATTTAATAGTTTATGTAACTATAAGTTCAATACACAAGACTTAAAATGTTCACTTATTTTTTACTTTTTTGTTCTTTTTCGTCGGTTTAATTTTTATGTTGAAAATAATTAGATATCCAGTTGGCACTTACCATCAGGTGGACTGCTAGCTTATAAGCTTGTCTTGTCCTATTCTTTCTATGGTAGCGGTTACAACTAACGATCAAGTGACCCATAAAATCCTTTTCCACCTCTAACACATAAACGAATCTAATGTAAAAATAAATGGTGTCACGATGAACATACATAAAATCAAATTTATGAGGTACGTGCGTGACAAACTTACGAAATGAACTGCACCAATTATTTTTATGACAGTTTTTGTCTTTCGTAATAGGAAATTTGTAATATTATTTTTTTTAGTCCATGTTCACACGGAACATGAAATTATAACTTAGACCGTTTTCTAATTAAGTCGGAACAAGCGGTGCGGGAACGGTATGCCTGTACTGCAAGATACGAAAAATACAAACCGAGGTTCTTTATTTTCATAAGAATTATAATATTCTCAAAGACATATGGGTGTGCTTAAATATATGTAAGTGGCTCTAATGTGCAGAAATTGTATGTGATGATATATATAGATATTACAGAGAAGAAAAGAAAATTATGGAGACTCAGGGCTAGACGAGTTTCGTTTATAGAATCACACCTCAATGGAGAAATTGTAAAATTTTATACTTTTGTATGGAATTGTAATTTTCAAAGAAAATAAGATAGTAATACCGGTCCAAATAACTGACTCGTTCTGGTACTTATACAGTAGCCCAGACATAATTATTAGCTGTTTAACAGTTTACTATCAAAACGTTTATTTTGAGTTGTACCATAGAAATGTCAGAGATGTATTTTACTAAACAATGTTTTAAACCCTGTAAAAACAATTTATCGCGAACATACAAGTCTATTCTTTGCAAGTAATAGCTGTTTAATACTTCTTTTCAGTCGTTTGCCTACTGTTTGCATTAGGAAAGTGAGACAGAGAATGCATAAATGTTTCTGCATATAATTGTTCACTGAATATCTTTAACGATAATGGCGAGGAAATCTCTTTCAACCGTATTTCAATTACGGTGGACAATTCGGGTGATGTAATCTAATTTGCTAGGAGGATAATAAAATTGTTACAATGCGCGTATTAATCCTTTGCAGTAACCTAAAAATTAATACTTTCTGGATACTAAAAATAACTTGAGTGTTGGCTAGTTTAATTCGGAATATTATTTATACATTTTTGACGTTTTCGAATACTATTTTTGTGGAATTAAATGACTTGGAGTTTGAGTTTGACAACGTTATATTGAGTGCTTTGTACACAGATTTTGTAAGGTGTCATAATTTGGTTATTAATTTCACGTTTTTTCCCAATAGTATTAAAACAATATTTTTGTAGTAAATATTAGATATCACGGGATATTAACCATGCATATTTGTTGAAGCGAGTTATTTCGATATTTTATGGTGAACAAAGAAATTGAATCGCTTGTTTTCAAAACAGCACGTGTCCAAAATTCTATTTTTTTTTTTTTAACGGCAACCCTCTTTTATTGGTACTGTTCAACTTTCTTTAAAACAATATTACACTAGTCCCATACATTCTATCGGACTTCTAAGAGCAACGTAAAATGCGTTTAGTTTCCAAACATCTTTTGTCCAGGACTTATGCTCTATGGAAAACAAACATCAGTCACTGACATTGACAGTTCACACTTGTCAACTCTTATCGTTTTTTGCCGCTCTTGTCCTGTCTCGTGTAATTTGTTTCTCTGGAATTTAAAATTAAATACAATACATGGAGCCTGAAGATGAAAACCCCGTTGAAGCATCGGGAAGGCCAGGTCTTGTTCAAGCACATGAGTTCATAAACAACCCTGTAAAAAGTACTTTTAAGTTACGTTTTGCCCAAAGAGTACGTCTGCCACACAAAAAGGCATATGAGGGTGTTAACCCCATAAATTCAAAGAAAATTCAAGATATTAATAAGCTGATGAGTTATATTCCTGATTTGCATCAAGATTTTTATACCGAAATATTGGCATGGTCAACAACACAAGCCGATGTTGTAGACAATGAAGATGATTAAAAACTTGATTCTAAATGTAAAAATTAATGTAAAATGAAAATTAAAATAAAGGTTCATAAATTATTTACAAATTTTATTATTTTAAAATAAAATATTAATATGAGTAGTATTACATTTACTGACCAGACAACACATGTCCACTTTTGTTTTCCAAACAGCACATGTCCAAAATTTTAAATATAAAAAAGGGCAAAAACATATCTTTTTTTTATTATTTTATTTGCTTAATCATTAAAACTATATATTTTATTTGTTCTCAATTAACAATAATCATGGGTCATCCTGAAAACTATTTCGCTATTTAGTTTTTTGTTCTTCCTGTAAAAACACACTTTTGGACAAGTGTTGTTTTGAAAACAAGCAATTCAATTGCAACATCTCTGAAATATACATGGTAAATATCCCGTGATATCTAATATTTAGTAAGAAAATAACCATGTTTAGTCGCAAAGCTTATATTATTACAATATTTTCCTAAATTAAGCTCAGTTCACGTATATATTACGTTACTAAACGTTATCTTAAACCATTGACATGTTATATTTCTCCTGCCGAAATTAGAGTGCAAATCTGTCATCCCATAATTTTAACTCGAGCTAATTAGTGTACAAAAAATGGATATTTACATACATAATATATATATAAATCACATCTTTATTCCACGGGGGTAGGCAGAGATGATAGAGCGCCATACGTTACGCCTCTTACATACCTCTTATGCTTCCTCAATAGATACAAAATAAAACAAACGTGCAATTACTAAAACTTTGGCCATATACGGTAAAATACACATTACATTTTAAAATATTTTCTAGTCCATTCGTATCTTTTTGAATTTACAGTAAGTGCAGCTAAGCTTTCTCGTATACACCAATAAGTACAGAAAAGTGATATCGTTCGAGCTCCAGATTCTACGCTCCACTGTTCAATAAAATTGTCCCGGAGTAGCGACCCTTTGAGAGGCGCAGGGGGAACGATTCTCTTAGATGGACAATATGGCATTCGAAATTTGTTGACGTTTGCAGGAATAATTTGAATCAAATTAGGTGTCTAAATTCCTACAATTATCGAACAAATAAAGGCTATTAATCCTTTTATTATACATATAAGTCTTTACTACATCATTAACATAACAAATCCTTCAGCCTATATAACCCAAAAGGATGTGGCAAAGTGTGATATCAACCACTTTTCACCTGTTATGTTTAGATCTCATATGATCGGGAGTGATCACCTCTACTGGGTTTAATTTCAAATCCGAGCTAAGCAGAATTTCCTAACGGAAAAATAAAGTTGGTATTTGTATACATTTAAGTAACATTACTCGGATCTCTCCCAAATTTATAGTATTATAATTAAATTAAATTATAAACTATTTAATTGTTCCTACAGTGCTCAAATAACTAAAATATGTGAAGCTTAAAGCTACAAAGGCAATGACGAATGAGTTATAACACTAGTATACAAATGAATATTATAGGAATGTTCTATCCACCTGAGTCCTGCAAAAAATTGTTGGCCCAAAGTCCTAAACGTCGCTCATGAGTCGCGTCGTCACGCAATTTTGCTAGAGTCTACAGGGTACGACGAGTCGTCGACGCAATTCTGACGTAGGTCTAGCGCACAAGTATAGATTGCTTATAACAAGCCCGAGTCGCTCACATGTACAAATGGCCTAAATGTACACAGTAACAACACATAATAATATGATCCCCAAGAGGTTACGGAGAGGGAACGTCAACAAACTGTCGTGTTGACGTCATATTCTATCTCTATTATGATGGAATGTGTATTACATGAGAATCAGCCCCCTATGTCGAGTAGTGCCAACTAGTTTAAATTGACAAAACACAAACTGCCATTTATAAAGTTCATGATTGAGCTCAATAGAGTTAGCACCATTATGTAAATGAATTAAACGCGTTTAATTAGTTTATAATGTAACGTTGTAAGTCCGCTGGGTACTTATATACTCGTTACTTCTATTATGCACTAAATTATTACACGTTTTCGTATGTACAGTCAGAATTAAAAATTAGCTGAATACTTTTAAATTTTCAAAATGCTATGCATTTCACATTTTTCGCATTAAAAATATCCCTTTTTTTATATAATATAATTTTTTATATAATTCAATTATGAAATAATTACGATTTTAGAATGAAGTGACTTTGGAAATTAGTTTGTGTGTAGCTACTTCTGTTGCTGACTGTTCCGACAAAGGCCCATAATAAATGCATAGGCATTTATACTGCACTCAACGATATACCCATAACGTCAAGTCATACGAATTCTTCTGGTTGCCCATATTTCATGCATGCAATAGATAAATAAAAACTTTATTTTTTTAAAGAAGCTTACGAGTCATTTGCAAATACAAATTACTAGTATTCTTGTTAACCCCCTCCAACTAAGCTCGATTCGCTTGTGTTAGGAGGAAATTCACGTCCTTGGTGTAGTAGCCTGGATTCGAACACACAACCTCTCGATCTTAAGACTGATCGAATTCATTGCGTCGCGGTCGCATACACCGAAATCTAATCGTAAGAAATACCATCACCTCTATATTGCCTACCCAGAAGAGTGTGGCAGAGATGTATAAAACCCACACTTTAACTGTTATGTTGGGGCCCCATATGATATGTGGTAAGCTTATCGCCATCCATCTAAAAAAAACCCCAACTCCAAGCTGCTGTTTCGAATTTCCTGACGAACAAACCACAAAAAAAACTTTTGACTTACCCGGCTATTGAACCCGAGTCCTTGCGGTGAGAGGTTTACGCTAACTTGTAGAACTATACCAATGAACAAGTTAAAAAACAAAATTATGAAATACGGGTGTTACTCACGTAATGTTGGTCTATTTAGTCGACCGCGGTTTCACCTATACTTCTAGGCATTTTGCAAGAGAGTGCGACAGGTCGCGCCTGACATTACGTGAGAACACGCGTATTTCATAATTTGAATAATGTTAAAAAAATAATTAAAAAAAAAACAAAATATAAAATAGTACAATATAATACACCTCCTCTTAACAAATTACAGAGCGCGAACGAATATCATTCATTGTTATTGCTCCGAACGCAGGCTTTGCCGTGCACCGCACCAAAGTTTTATTAGCTTTCGCTAACTCCCGCAGACTAAATTCTATAGTAACTACTACGCTGCCATGTTTTCCACTTGTTTTGTTCCCAGTTTGCATTATGCTTGCCATATTCCGTGCTAACTTTCGTCTTTCGCTATATTCGTACCTATTAAGAATAACTGATATTTGTACTTACTTCATAATGGAGCAAAAATGCTAACTTAGAGCAGTGCTTATTTGAAATTATTTTTATCAAAATACTTTCGATTTGAATCACGATTTTACAAAAAAAAATACCGACTTTAATTACAAAAAATGCACTTAAAAGTAAGAAATACTTAAGTAAGATTCTATGTCTCACCTCATCTGTGTATAACTTGAAAGAATACAGTAAACAGCCTTAAGGTGCCTATATTTAAATAATTATCCCCGTACTCCTAGCCGTTGAGTAGTTGTACCTTAAAATTTTTGAGTAGCTTTAGGTCAATCACGAAAATCAATATAGAAGCCTTTAAAATTTGAGGGATGCCCTCGATTTCTCTAGGATCCCATTATCAGATCGTCACTTCATCACTTCATGAGAATGGGATTACATAACAAGTATTATACATTTCAAACAAAAAAAAATCTCATATTGGTTTTGACGTCTTAGAGTAATCTGCGAACAAACAAAAAATATAAAGAGTATCGCCTCCTTTCTTTTGAATTCGGTTAAAAAGCGTATCTCACGCGCTGTCAAAACGAAGTCTTGTGCAAGCAAACTAGGCCGATATAACTATACGCACTGACATATAGACTGGCAAACAAACCGAGTTAATTTAAGGACCATACTTTTGAAGTAATTAGAAGTAACTACACAACAATGCAAGCGCATACAAAGCTGAAATAACTATAACGAATGAGTTTTAACACAACGGAGCATAAACCCAAATAGGTAGTTTAAAAACGTTTAAATACTTATTTGTTTTTGCTATCGTTAACCTACTGAGCTGGACTTATTTTATTTATACTGCGACGTTGCTCATGGCTGTAAAATAAAAGAGTATATATATTTTCTTATTCTGACTTCATGTCTTATTCTCTATTTAATTATTCTATTCATTGATTTACAATATCAACTCTATACTGAATGATCATTTACCTATTTTTTTATTTAGAGCCATCCGCTACTTTTAACATCGGTGATCGGTAATTTTACGACTGTGTTGATGATACATTGCATTTTGGCGACTCTCTACGTTCATTCTCGGTATCAAAATCACGTTTCTTTTGATGCTGCATTGTGATATCTTGTTTTTCTGAGTTTGGAAAAAGTATCGACATTGCATTATTTAGCGTCTTAAAGTAGCGTATGTTATTTAGACCTTATAGCTTGTTAAGTTAGGTTAGCACATTTCTTTTGTTAATTTTCTCTAACATGAATAAAGCGTAAACAATAGTGCAACTTCACCTAATAAAGTAAAAAGCTTTTTAAGTACGTAAAAGCTTATTAATACCTACTCCTAGAAACGTAACTAACTAATATGTTTACCATAATTATGTCATAAGTCTGTACGCTTCACGCACTAACCTTACGTCATTTGAAGGACGTAAACATTTTATCACTCTTTTACAGATATGAACATGAACCTCTTTGTAGTATATTAGCACATTTAACTTAATTGAAAGGGTAAACAAGAGTACAAGTAAAGGTAGACCCACACACGTGCCGTCTCCGGAACGATGCCGGGCCCTGTTTTTTAGTACTGAGGTGACAGATGACAGTTTGCCTGTCATCTGTCATCCTTCATCCAAGGTCATTCCTGTTTTTTTTTTTTTATGGCTATTTGTTGTAACTTTTAGCCAGTGTCGTAGACCAGAGAACATAGATGTCAAAGAAGAAATATAAAGGCAATTTGACAGTAACACATTTGCAAAAATTTTATTGTCACTGCTATAGTGATGGCCTTCATTGTCGATGTGCCCATCGATATCGAAAGATTGCATTGCATACTATGTCAATATAATATAAGATATTTTAATATTCAGGGAATTCGTGTTCCTAAAGAAGATTGTGAAGACGCTGTTGCATTAAAAAAAAACAAGAAATAGATAACATGGAATACATTTATTTATTACACAAGAAATTAGAAAATACAATAATACAAAAATGATCACTTATGCATTAACGTAAAATCAAATTGGTGTGCGTACGCCCAGCGGAATGTTGTTGAATTTAAAGATTTTAAGTATGCAGATATTTAGTGTATGACGTCGTGTAATTGTGTATGGTAAAAAAAAAATTGTGCATGCAGCCATTGTGGAGAAATTCACCAAAAACTGATTCCGCTGGGCGAACGTTGTCCTGGCGGAACTTTTTTTAATCCATCGACTTTAGAAGAAAAAAGATGTGTCCAAAAATTTGTGTGTATTTGTGTGTAATTGTGTATGTATGAATAAAATTAGTGCATGCATAAACTTCGGCGAAATTCAAGTTTCCTCTGCGCGAACGTTTGGCCATTAGCTAGTTTTCATATAAAGCGCTTACATAGAGAGCTGTAGATTTTTACATACGTTGTTATTTTAAACAAATATTAACAAATTCGTTTATATTTGTTTAAAAAACAGATTTAGAAAAAAATAAGGGTTTTAAAGATAAAAATATAAACGTAAAATACGCTTATTAGGTCTTAGTTCTTTGAGTATGTACTTTGTGGTCTAGATTTTCACGTTTATACAAACCTTGTAAGTGTCTGCAACATGTTGCTAAGTATCAATGATGTTCCGTTAGTAATTAAAGAGTTGTAGGACAATTTACCATGAATAGATCACTGTTTACAAAGCAGTCAAATATCACGACGTTTTAAAGGAATTGCATGGTAAAATGTATGCCAATAATTAGTGTATTCATTCAACTATGCACATGTAAAATTTCATGTCATTAAATTCAGTAAAAAAAGAAAAACAATTAAAAAACTGACGAAGCATCGAAAACCTACATAACCCGACCAAGTTCGGATGGCTACAAAAAAGCGGCAATTTTTTTTTACCATACACAATTACACGACGTCATACACTTAATATCTTTAAATTCAACAACATTCCGCTGGGCGTACGCACACATCAAATTGGCCTCAAATGCCATTTCGTAGCAGTTGAGATCTAACATTGTGACATGAGACTTTTATCGATACTTTCACAACACTACTTAGTTCTAGTAAACTGAATATTTTTAGTTTTTAGCATATAACTACATTAAGCGAGGTGTTAGACCCTATGTAGACTAGGCTAAACATCCAATAATCGTCATAGAATTGTATTATTAGTAGAGTTTTGTGATTCACGGATAGAAACTGAATAATATTAAAATCGACTTACCGATGGAAAGAAATTTTAACGTTATTCGGCGTCATATCCCCCGTTTTGCTTTCGCAGCTGGGTACTGTACACCATCCCATTGTATCCTACAGGGTATTTTACTTTTTGGAAGAGGTTTTGTTGGTTTAATTTAAAAAAAACACCAAGCGAAATAAGAACCGGGCAGGTTCTTTGTCGTTTAAGACGTCAAATTATCTGGCACGCGCAGCTTTTTACGCGCAGTAGGAATTGGTAGGACTAAAAAGTTTATGTCACGTCTAGTCAACGAGCGGAGCGAGTGATGCTTTGTCTATGTCGTAGACCCAGTCATTCCTGTTCTGTCCCTGACATGTCTGACGCCATAGACAAAGCATCACCCGCTCCGCTCGTTGTCTGACGCACAGAGATGGAACTTTTTTTTAAATTAAAATATTTTGTTGTTCAAGACCTAACAAAAAATTATCTTATGGACGTGAAATATCTTTAAGGGAGAATAATTGGTTGGTTATTTTCCATAAAAAACTTAAATGGGTTTAACTTAATATTATTAAATTTGTATCCATATTTATAGAAAACACTCAAATGCATGTTTTGATGCCCATTTATTTAAAATTATTACTCTAATTTTTCAATTAGTATGTAACTTATTTATGAATAAAACAAATTTGACAAAATAAACAAGTAATTTGATGTTTCAGATATAATTTGTCAGTAAAAAAAGATAAAACTTATTAATATTAACGTTTAACCCGTATCACGTTAGTACGAAAACTTGGAGTTCGGCGTGAAAAAAAATGTGTTATAAAAGGATTTAAACCTGAAACTATTCGTCATACTTAAGCTACCTTATTAAGTAAACACCATCGACCAATTAATCGGAATGCAATTAATCATTCAGTAAATCAAATCATTGCAACAATCAGTGGTGTTTAGGTTTGGATTCCGATCAATAACCTCGTTCACAATTGCGTTATTTATCGGCTCACACATCAATCTCTGTCTGAATGTGCCTCCAAATGTTTTTGATTTGTCTACAGTCGACCCTTAAATCAGTTTGTTTGCAAGTACATTGATTTGGAAGCAAACTGGTAAATTCATGTCCAAACCATGAAATTGCAAGATCTTTTCGTACTTAACCTAAATGTTTAAAATAATACATAACCTATCTGTTATAGTCAAACCTTGAAGCTTCGGAGCTCCTTAGTTTAACTTTGTCTTAGTCAAAGTGCAAACAAAAAAAGATTGTCGGCCTCTGGCTAAAGAATTTTAGTCCAACCAAGACTAAACTAATTTAGTCAGGCAAACATTAAAACTCAATTTAATCAAATCAGGGTTTGACCAATAAAACTTTTATAAGGTATGATGTAGAATGTCTTCGCTTTATAAAATAGCGTTTTATTTTTCTCCTATCCCTTTGTACAGTATACATAACAACCGATTTTTAACTGACTTCGAAAAAAGAGTTGCTAATGTATAAGGCGCGTTTTTTATGGTTATGTTATGTATGATTTTATAAATTCTGTTTTTTTGTTTAAAACAGTAGGGTTGTGAGATGGCCCCATTGTGATATATTATGGATCGTAAATACAAACGCAGCAAGTACAGGTTTATCAATACAAAATATCGCATGTAGTATTTATTTTCATTCAATAAAACCTAATTTAAATAATGAAACTAGATGCATGAAATTAATCATGCATTGCAAAAGTTGATGTTTACCCCGATCAATTGCAGATTCACGTAACTATGTTTACTAGTTTGGCTATGTAAATAATACTTTACTTTACTTTTAACAAGAATGACCCAAGTTGACGTTATTAAAAATTTGTTTGTATATTTCGTTAACCTTTACTATAGTTATCAAAAGTTTTAATCAAGAATGTAAAGCAATTTGTTAAGTATATCAGTTAGATCTTTGACTTGTATAAACTTCAACTTAAATTGTGTCTATTTGTTTTACGTAAATGTAAAATTAAATGATTGTGCATGTTTGTTGATTATATTAGGACACTCACTATATATACAATATATAAACTTGAAATTAATATTAATAAGATTATATTTTTCTATTTCAACTTTTTTAATTGTTAAATAATCTAAAAAAGTAAAGTTAAGTTCTACTTTAGGAAAGCTTATTATGTCAAAATTTAAAATACGGTTTGCCGATTCCCTTCAATGATGTTAGGTAATTATTAAACTTTGAGATAAAATTAAACAAATTATCATTCAAAAAATCTATTTTTTGGGACTCACCTAAACTCAACAGGCTACATAATAAATGTATGTACGAAACCCAAAGGGCGCGTGTCTTTTCCACTTGTCCGTGTTTTTTTAATTTATTAGAAGTTCCCCTTGGAGCCATTTGTAGGCTGTGCATGTAAACGCGATGCAAGGAATCACTTTCAATTACAGCCGTGATAAATGGTGATGGGGTTGGTCATTTATATCGTGGGGCGGTCATTTATATCTGTTTAATCATTAATGCATGGTTTCATTAATATGATAGGAAAGCGGGAACACCTGTGATTAGTGGAGTTCAGTCTATAGTTTCTTTTTTTTTTCAATGCCCACATTAGGTATAACTCCTGGGTTGCGGGGGTGTTCACAAACATACATTTCACACTCACAAAGCACACCCAAAATCAGAACAAATCTTTGCAAATTAAAAAAGAATCATCCCGTGTGGGGATCGAACCCACAACACCAGCGTAGTTGAAAGCGGCGAGGCGACCGCTTTAACCACTACGCCAACCGTGCATTATTTTGAATTTTGAAGCGCTGTACGCTGATTTGGGTGAGATAATAGATGCTTCCATAGAACTCGTATACGCGCGTAGCTTATCTAGTATGGGAGGTATCTTTCCCGCACGTGTATGCGAGATTATATATGTGTCACGTTTACTTGTACGACATCAAAGCTTTACAAAACACTCGTGTATGAAAAACGTGATTCAAATTGTACTTGTCTGTTATATCTCTAAGAAAACAAAATAAATATTGAAATTAAATTTCAGTTTCCATTGTTACTGATTGCAATTAAAACTGATTAAGCAGATGGTCAGTGGTGGTACAATTATATAGGTTTGAATCCTGTCGATTAGGTATACCACCAAACTGAAACTTATTAACATAAATTGGAGAGTGAAGTAAGGTCTCAAAAAATACTTTTTTGATAAAATTTACTTTAATAATAAATACAATCTACGCTACAATTTACAATAGAGGTCCAAATCAACAGCACCGTTGATGTCACGAGAACAATAAAACGAAGAATGGTAGCGCCGTAAAATAAATTTTAGATTGCCTCAGCCCAATAGTGATTGCCAGAGCAAAGAGGGCGAGACGCATTAGTAAGAAAAATGAGATCTACCAACGCGCTCTTGAACATCAACGAAAACCTATTTCAGTTGGCTAGGTATAGTTAAAAATTCATGAAATCGTCCAACGTCTACAGCTAGTGCTGGTATCAAAAGAACTTCTAGGCTACGCTAGTACCTTCTGGCGACATAGTTCGATCGCACAGTTCGATTAGTCGCACTATGTTGATTTATAAATCCTCATATTGTCAACGTCTATGCGCGAGCGATACCTGGCACCCCGGCAAAGTCTTGTTGACGGAACACACTGGGCTTTAGTCCGTGCAACTCGGACAAAACCACTGACTCTGCCCCGAGTGGTATGCGTCAGGCATTCCCCAGTAGGTATAAAAAGGCGCTAGTAGCGCTAAAACTACGCTAGTATACAGACGTTTCCACTGTTTTATAAATATAGGATTTACCTGATTGTTCAAAATTAAGAAACATTGACACATGCTGTATTTGCCAATAACTGTTTGTTACACTAACGCTATTAGATATAAGATGTATACCTCAAAATATGTAACAGTGTAATCAAATGTTGGTGAATCATAATAAATAAACAAAGACAATATAGAATGCCATCTGCTACGGTTTGTATCCACCTCCTTTGTTTTAAACTCAGAGCAATAAACCAACCGCAGGGGTTATTGTCAGCCGTCCCCCGCTGCTATAAGTGGAAGAGCGGCGCTCTTGCAAGTCATATCAAACTAGTTGCAACAATCAACCTCCCGCTACCCCGCGACTTTCGGCAGATTTATTTGCATGCATATTTTGTGCTCTTTGGTTTTATCCTTGATTTGTAATGCTTTTATTATAAAGTGTAGTACTATAATGGCGGCTGCTTATCGAGAATTGCTTAATTCTAATGCTTTGCCATCGGCAAAAATATATAATTTTGTTACTTTTATCTGAATATTGAATAAATACATTTGCCTCATTAACATTTGTATGAAGGTAGCTAATTGTTCGATATTTCCTACCTTACAAAATTCTTTGAAGTCCCCAAAGGCTTAAAAATGTCGTAAAGAAGTTTTATTAACATTATAACGGCACCAAAGTCCGTTTGTTCTGCGGCTGGTTCATTTGCGACACGGATTCGGTGGCTTATTCTTAACTTACAAGTTATTGTACAATATACTGTAAATTGTACGCTTTGTGTACTTTTGTACAGGTGAGTGTCTTAATGACGCGTCGTAAACAATGATTGTTGATAAATGAACAATCCTTTTAAAGCTTTTTGTTTGTATTTAACAAGAACAAATATGCTTGTGATTAGGTTTTAAATTAATTATACTCGTTTGTTTAGTGGGTAGCGTATGCGCCTCTTACCGTGAAGTGACGGGTTCGATCCCTGAGTCGTCACAGTTGAAAATAAATAAATAATTAATATGGGTTTTTTACATTACATATAACGCTAGAAGCAATTACACTATCCAATGGTCCTAATGACATTGTCAAATACACACATTCAGTCACACAAGCGTACACAGTCTCAGAACAAAAATTTGCAAATCAAATATTTTTCCTATGTGGGAATCGAACCCACAACAGCAGCGCATTAGAGAGCGGCGAGACGACGGCTTAAACTAGCACACCACAGGTGCATACAGCGTTCTATACACCTGTGGCGGTATCCGCTCATAATAAATGATGGCTAACACACACGTGACATAATGTAGACGAGTGCTGAATCGCGATAACAAAATGTTCACAACAAGTTATTATATATACCGCTTTCAGTACGCTGCCGTTGGACAGCTGTCCGCCAAGAAATACCACCGAGCCTGGTCGGAGGATCCTCCCTCTGTGGTGGAAGAACATCACACCCTGTTCCTCTACACACCTTTGCCACACCGTCTTGGATAATATAGGCATGATGTTAAATTATGTAAATGAATTTTAGATAACTTTGTTTTAGGTCTTTTCTTTAAGCTTCCCAAAAGTTTTACCATCGTGGTATCATCTTTCATTTGTAGGCATCATACGATAATACGACGACCGGATGGCGGAGTGGGTAGTGTACCTCGGGTACCTGTCTGCGACGCTGAGGTCGTGGGTTCGATTCCCACTTAAGATAAATCTTTGTGTGCATGAACATGGGGGTTTGTCTTAGTCTGGGTGTTTCTATGTATAATAAGTATGTATTTACAAAAGAAAAGAATATCTGTATTAGTATCAGTTATTCTAGTACCCATAGTACAAGCTCTGCTTGGTTTGGGACTAGATGGCGTTGTGTGTGAGTTGTGGCATATGTATTATTTATTATTTATTTATGCTAGATATTATTCTAATAAAACTAAAAATAAGCTGTAGACCTAGTTCATTCATTCATTTTTTAGCCGGCACGATATCAATGTCGATTTTTCACATGTACTTACAATGCCGTAATAAAGGTGTATACAAAAATTCAGCTCACTAGGAAATTTTCCGCAGATTTGGGTTTAAAATTGCTAAAACTACTGGATTATCATACATAATTATATTAATAGTAGGTATATTTGTTTAAACAAATACAATATACTCATCACTAATAAAAAAAAATCAAATGTATAATCATCATATTAATTCACCAAAAAGTATTTTAAATGGGTGCAGTTAATTAAGAAATACCAAGATACTTCGTATCTCTTAACACCCATAATCTGCTCTTTAAGCCGGTCTCAAAAACAAAGCGTATTTGTGTATTTTGGCGGAAACAATGAAAGGAGCAACTTTGTATAATAAAAACACTTCTGGTGGCGTTACCCGTAGGTTGTACACAAGATATTATCATGGCAGAAGACCAACTTAACTTGATTGTAGCAATCTGATTTGTGATTTTAAATCTTATTTTAAAAGGTTTTTATATCTATATCAAAATCGAACGTAATACGTAATTTGACGTGTATTTACACGATTTTATACAGCCTTATTTTTACTTTACCAAAACTGAGAAAGTATTTAGTTCTGCATCAGTAACATTCTCTATTCCACTCGTATTCGCTGTTTTAGTCCGATATAAACTAAAACAGCATTTTATTGAGAATATTAACAAATAAGCCTATAACACATATAATAATTAGGTACTTCTGATGTTAACTTTTAGTCAAAAGCATTAAAAAATATACTTACAAAAAAGGAGCATACTGTATCTGCATAAAAATTATTGAGGGTAAACAATAAAAGTGTAAGTGAGCGTTAGATATGTGATGTTCTAACTAACCCGGATTCTTTTTTAAACTACCGTCGACGAATCCAAAGGTGTATAGAAAAACCTAATTAGGTTTATATTACACTGTTAAGCATGTCATTCTTTGTATATTAATTGTATTATTAAATAAATAAATAAATTTACTAAAAGAAAACGAAAAACAAGGAAAATTTTCATAAAAAATTACATTAAGATGTATAACAGTCAATTAGGTACAATAAATAAGTTTTATATATTTTATTACTGTAGTCGAGTGTAAGTTCGAAGTCTAACTCAGCCACTGCAAACATAATACGAGAAATCTTCTTTACTTTTCTTTTTTTTATTGTAAGTCAGACTTCTTTTGAACTTTTAGTATGGCATCGAACAAAAACAATATTTCGTATTACTTTCACCTTGAGACCAGCTTTGGCACATTTTTCCTGAATCTTTTTATAGCGATGTCCGAGGTTTGGCGGTTTGATAAAACCGATCCCGTATATTTTTAGGAGCTTACGTTTAATGATACGAATCGTGAAGATCCTTATCATCGATTCTAACATTCCGACTTTACTTTAGAGAAATTGAATAATTCATTCTGAATTTAATTAGTTATAAAATAGTTGTTAAATGTTATATTGTTCTGATACTGGCTGTGTCTTTGTGTGTGTAAAATGTATATTTGTGAACGCCCGTGATACAGGAGTTATTGTAGTACAAGTGACGTTTTTTTTATAAAGGAAAAGCTACACAATTTTTTCAACTAAAAGAAGATTTGCTACAATTTCCACTAGGTATTTTATCGTCATAAGTTGCTTTGAAAGGTCTACGTTTTTCGTAGCACAGCGGGCCGTAGGAATTTATAGCTACCCACAAAACTTTTAGATTAGTTTTAAGTGAGTTTGGAAAAGGAATATTCTTTTCTTAAATCGTTTTCCAAGCTCCGTAGATAATCGTTTCGTTATTTTTTTTCTTCACATTGTGTCTATTATTCGATATTTTCTTTTCATTATTAGAAACAGTTACTTAATATCAGCTTAAGACATGGCACAGTAAAACTGGCTAAGTGAGTAGTAAAAGTCGGTTAACTTAGTCGGGCTCTGCGGGTTTTGTACCTGTCCAAACTTTATTACAGAGAATTCAAGTACCGCTATAATTTTCCCGTAATCTTTGTTCCGTGTAAAGGATATTTTGTAAAGAACACCTTGGAAGGTATATAATCATATCTATATAGTCTATTTATAACAATGTAAGAATAATTTTATCGTGGTATATTCTGTTTAAAAATATATTATTGTATTGTTTGAAACAAATTATGACTAAAGCCAAATTTTGTTAAAGTAAAATTGCCTTTATCATGACATTTATCACTTTATCACCAAAAGAAATGCAATCGCATCCACAAGAGATAGCATCAAAAGTCTAAAGATATACTCAGTAAATACCGGCTAAGAACCCAGAGTTTTTAAAACAACAATACTGAATCACAGTAGCAAGTACATACAAATGAATTTACGGCCTGCTATATCTATAGCAGGCCGTAAATTCATTTGTATTTGAGTGGTTTTAATTGAGGATACTCAAACTTATCTAAGTTTGAGTATCCTCAATTAAAACCACTCGAAAAAGTTCCACCATCTTTTGTGACCGACAATATGTAATTGAAATAATAAAATGATATACAGTAAATCGATGACATATAAACATATTTACGGAAGCAGACTGGCAAGGTGTCAAGGTTGTATACAAATTAGAGAAGTTGAATGTAGTATTTGTGTAACATTGTCGGCGGTCATTTACAAAATTGTGCTGACACATTGCGTGACTCAGCAACAAGGCGTTGCCAAAATGTGTGTTGCGATGGGACACGCACACTACCGCTTTAGATCTCATGCATTACCTCTGATAAAATACCCTTACATGCCTTAAAGGGTAAATTACACAAATAATCTGTATGGTTTCACAGTGGTATATTATTTAGCAATTAAATTAAAATAATGACTACGATATTTGCCGACTGAATTATAAGATTAATCTTTAAAATGATTTTGTTGCGTTTTAAATTACTTAGTGGCATTTACCCACCCAGTAAAAGCAGATATTTAAGGTATCCGGATATGGGCATTAACCTGACAAGATTGATCAAAGTAATGATGACATGATTTTTCTTTTGGATAGTAATATTACTCTCTGGAAAGCATTATATTATCTCATTCTTTGTTTTGATGGATGTTGCCAAAAGGTTTACAAATATAACCTGGATAAAAATAAATAGGTAATTATATCAATGTATCCAATTAGTACAAATGAGGATTAGTTTATGCAAAAAGGTTTAGTAATTTCTCTGGCGGGAAATTGTTGTGGAAAGCTGGCACACTTCCCCATGGCGTAATATCCATGAAAGACAACTCCAATGATAACTGGAATATTCAACTTAACTCCGTTACTGCGCCCGTTTACTTCTTATCTTCATTTCCCTCAAAAACACCCCGGGAAGTAATCTCTATTCCTCTTCAGAGACATTGTAAACTGACTCGCGTAATGTTATGTTATTACTCTTAATCTCTAGTCGTACACCCTCATTACTTAAATACGTATAAAATAACTTCATTAATAAATATTAGGCGTATGACTTGCACGTTCAACGCCCTCAAATTACTTTCCGACTCGCGAGCTTATTCATAAACGGGGAGCACGGCATTCCATGAATTTTAAACGTACGTTCAGATTTGGTTATATTTATATTTTTCTCGCAATACGTTAGGTGGGTTTTTGAAGTATTACGACGTTTATTAAATCGCAAGAAAACTTTGTGATACAAACAAAACATGATGTAGTCCGGTAAAATTAGGGCGTTTATCACGTAAATGTTTTTAAACTTTCGCGATTTGAGACCGGATCTAAATCGCGTAATTATTATAAAAGTAAATAAATATCTACCTATGATCGACGTTTCGAAATGACTTGCATCATTCGTGGTCACGAGCCGACTTGTAAAGCTCAGCGTCGTCTTCGTGAATCGCGGATATTGTCAACTACCATCACTGTCTTGATCGTCACAATTTTTATTTTCATTCGTTCGGAACCGTTGGTAGTTCGACAGTTTATCACAGTATAATACAGTATACACAGCAACACAGGTACACAACAAATTGACATAGAAACTGCATGTATTCGTTATAATAATTTACAGCAGATAAACCGTTTTTCAGCTTTAACAGTTCGATTTCCTTTTTGGAAAAGAATTAAATGTGAAATACTAAAATATTTAAAGCCGTCACTTTTGTCTTTTTGCTACAAAGCTCGTTGTGGTTAGAGACAAATTGATATCTGACAATTAATCAAACCTTTTTAGATTGTATTATTAAAAACGCTTACTAGCATTTTAGCAGATTTTAGCCTAAGAGAAATAAGCCAACCGCACTTGCATGTCATATAAAACTGGTTGGCAAATCCTATGATTTGACACTAGCACAGGACAATCAACTCACCGCTCCCGCGCGAGTTTTGGCAAAGCGTTCATTGCGTGTCCAAATTGGTTTTTTATATTAGTCTGCGATTTGATCGAATAAAAACTAGTTTTCTACATTAAGTCTTATAAAGAACTAAAGAACCCGTCGATAAATAATTTCAATAATATTTTATATACCAAAGTTATTTTCATTTACATTTGGCAGAATTATTATAACATTCAAATTGGATATTAAGAAACATAGAGAAGCATAAATAAAAGTGTCAAATGTAATAGAGATAATATACATAGGTAAAACAAACCTGCAGAGAATCGTATATAATGTATGCTTCGCTCGTCTTCCATTTGTAGAATTTATAGCCGTCATGTGGTCTAGGAAGATGTAATGAGCTCTAGTAAGTTTCTGAATGTAGCTTACGTTAAGTTTAGTACCTGTCTCTTTGTGTTACATTTTGTTCGTGTAACAAAATAGATTGTATTAGAGTAAAGTTAAAGTACCTTTATAGGAAATTTATCACATTGAATTTAAAAAAATATGTAACATAACATCCCACCTGTAATAGGGGGGTGCATGAAAGGAGCCTCCCCGAGTGACGTACACAACGATTCCCTACGTCCGGTGCATCCTGGGCAATTCGCGAGTTCTCTAAAGCGAATTGGCTAATCCTTTCACCACGATGGCAAGTCAAATAAAAAATTTGATTCAGCCATCGACACGACGAAAAAGAAGAAGAAGAAGACCTGTAATACCGAGAACAGTAGGGCAGCGGTGTAAAATACCCACATATAATCTGTTATGTTTCGGTTCCATAACGTAAAGAGCATTCACTATTGCAATTCACCGAGCACAATTCAACCTGCTAATAAGAATTTTTTGACCTCAAATTACACTTTTATTACGACGCAGGAATTGAACCCAAAACATCGCAGTGATAAGTCGCATAATATGTTAAGCTATACCATTAGACCAACAAGGTATCTTGAATTAAATTATTCTGATTTAGGTGGTTTTCTTTTACTACGGCCGTAAAAAAATGTTTTCAATGTTCAGTTTATATAAATAAATAAATATCACACTACATATCCACAACACCATCTAGCCCTAAACTAAGCAGAGCTTGTACGGGACTAAAATACTGATACTAATACATATATACTTTTTGTTTGTAAATAAATACTTATTATACATAAAAACACCCAGACCAAGACAAACACACAAAGATTTGTCTAGAGCGGGCATCGAGCCCACTCCCTTTATTCGGAAAAGGTGTTTTTTTCTTCGTAAATAAAATTATTCGATAAAAAAAACAGTGATCAAGTGGAATGAAACTGTGGTTTTAATAATAATAGTCGCTTTGTCGCATCCAGCTTGAGTATATAAACAATAGCCGTCCCTACATTCTACATGTTTGTACATAATTAATTCATAAGTATATCAGTGACGAAAGGTAATAAAGCTTCCAAGCACGCTAATGTGTAAATTAGCTCGGCCGCACATCAAATTAAAACCACTATTAGTTGTGCTTCGTGAACATTCTCCTCCATATAAAATACAGGTCAACTACATTTGGTAATGTAACTATAAAAGATTATTAGAACCAGCCCAGCTTAAAGTAAGAACTAAACCTAATACGTAATAAATTTTAGATAATTATGCACCATATAATCGAGAATAATAAAGTTATTTATTTTTTTACTATGTTTTATTTAAAGTAGGTTGATGTTGTTTATTTCGCGTGTTTAGAATTTAACTTCATATTTGTATTTAGATTTTCTTTATTTCCATACTTTAACCAAGTTTATAAGAAAATAGTGAATTAAATATAAACGGACAAGCATCTATTGAACCAATTAAACTATTTGTAATTACTCACCAAAAATCTTTATAACAAGTTCTATCAAAGTTTTAAAACATTAAAGAAATGTTCTATTGCCGCATTATTTAAAAATAGACTAAACGTATACATTGGAGTATTTTACTTGAATTTACTAGATCTTTTACCCTTTTGTTCTTGCCTATTACTCGTAAAAAACATGACAGCTGCGAATGTAACTCACCAACAAAAATACCACATAATATATTTTTATACAGGGTGTATTTTTGAAACGGGGCAGTAAGGGCAAGTACCTTAACCGTTGCAGTTACAGCAAAACGTTCTTAAAAGACCTTCCCTAACTTTTTGGGACATTTTGAACTACATTCACAGATTTTGTAAAAAACTTACAGTTAGCAAAAAAAATGCAAAAAGTTCAAAATTTTTTTTTTATGCCAATCGATTCTATTTCATGTGGGGATCTAAAAACTCTATGGGACCATTTTAGCTTTCAGTACTAGAAAAGACAGAAATCGCCAAAAACGTTTCCCATACATTTCGGCAACAGAAACGAATTTCTACGATGGTCTAACTTTTTGTTATGGCCTGGAAGTGGGTAGAATTGACTGTAAAGTAAATAAAAAGAATTTTTACCCTCAAATTTAGAATTTGATTCGAAAATCTGTGTGTTATACTTAGTTTCAGCTGAGAAACTTCGTATGAGTTATTAATTAAGGATTTTCGCTAAAATGTCTTCTAATCGTGAAAAAATTGACTTATTAGAAGCGTATTTTGAAAGAACCCTGCAATTCCAGGTTTTTCAAAAGATTTGTAATAACCTTTCTTGTTGGCACATGCCGCAACGGATACTTATTGCGGTACCACACTAATGCAGCTCCCGCATTTCGATTATTGACAAAATACGCTTCTAATAAGTCAATTTTTTCACGATTAGAAGACATTTTAGCAAAAATCCTTAATTAATAACTCATACGAAGTTTCTCAGCTGAAACTAAGTATAACACACAGATTTTCGAATCAAATTCTAAATTTGAGGGTTAAAATTCTTTTTATTTACTTTACAGTCAATTCTACCCACTTCCAGGCCATAACAAAAAGTTAGACCATCGCAGAAATTTGTTTCTGTTGCCGAAATGTATGGGAAACGTTTCTGGCGATTTCTGTCTTTTCTAGTACTGAAAGCTAAAATGGTCCCATAGAGTTTTTTGATCCCCACATGAAATAGAATCGATTGGCATAAAAAAAAAAATTTGAACTTTTTGCATTTTTTTTGCTAACTGTAAGTTTTTTACAAAATCTGTGAATGCAGTTCAAAATGTCCCAAAAAGTTAGGGAAGGTCTTTTAAGAACGTTTTGCTGTAACTGCAACGGTTAAGGTACTTGCCCTTACTGCCCCGTTTCAAAAATACACCCTGTATATTTATATCTACTGCCTCGATGGTCTAGTGGTTAGCGTGTTCGCCCCTCACTGCGGGGTGTTGGGTTCGATTCTCGGGTTGGGGCAAGTGTAATTGTAATCTTTCCGTCAGGCAATTCTCAATAGCAGCACGGAGTTGCAATTGCGCCTGGTGAATGGCGATAGGCTCACCACCTATCTCATGGGATCTAAACATAACAGGTGAAATATGGTTGCTGTTAAATTTTGTTTGACATTTAATTTTGTACAGATACAAAGTTAACGATGGGCTACCCTAATTTAATTTCTTATTTTCAGCAAACACATACTTGTAATTCTGATTTCATTGTTGGAAACGAAATGAAACGAACAATGAAACAAAGAATTGCTATTTCAAAGAGTACCATAGCAATGTTACCCTAATTATGAGCACGTACCACTCTGAACTAAACATAATCAGAATTTCAGAACCTATACATTTATTTTTGTTCTAATTATTTTAGCATAATTCTTGAATCAGCTACCATAAATAAATAGGATATCACGAACAACAATCGCTCACTCTACACTAATGAGGCAGCAATTTATGATACAATCAACTACATTCACCCGTATGGATAAATCCGTAGCACTTTCGAAGCGTTATTCTCGTAGCACTTACAAAGCATTATTCTCGTAGCACAAGGCAAGGCGTAGCACTTTTGCAGGTCTACGCCTTATTAACGTCGCTACGCCACACGATCATAAATTTCCCTACGCTACAGGATATAATATTCAACCCCCAACTGTTTTATTACTAATAATTTCAGGCGATAAAACAACCCACCCACTAATTATACACAAATATTAATTTTTAAACATACGTCGTTATGATTGAATGCGTATAAAACTTAAAGAAAAATGTGTGGAATTACTGCACAGTACTGGAACTTCCTGCATATTTTATTTATTTTATTTCTTCGCCATTTTAATTCATATTTCTTTTGCAGTTCGTTTATTATTTATGTGTTTGATATCGTGAAATACAAGAGTAGCAAAAATTGAGTTCCACATGTGAATAAATGAGAATGATATGCATAGGTTAAAATTGTGTGTTGAAGTGTGACTTGGATAGATCGTGGCGGTGTGTTCGACAATGATCAGTTGATATTGGTAGAAGCAGCTAGGTGTGCAAGATGGTGGTGCGAGCGAGAGGGCGGATGCTCTCCATTCTCTTCAGCGCTTTGTTGCTGGGACGAGCTATCGCAGGTAAGTCTCTTCAATTTGCTACTATTATAGCTAGTAACTGAAATGATTAAAAACGTTATGTTGTGAATACTTTGATGATTGTGCCTAAACCTATATGATAATTCGATTTAAAATCAAAAGTGATCAATCTTGGATTATTTTCTCCATAAGTCGTCAATTACGGTTTTTCTGTATGGTGTGTTGAAAAAAATATAAAATTTATTTTTATTCACCCTTCAAATTAGCAAAAATGCTATTTGATATCTTAAGACATTTTAAACTCTTGATGAAATAATTGCATTTCCATAAGTAAAAAATAACTATCGTTTGTACAAATATTGATTTATAATCACGAAAATAAATGATTGGAATAAAACGTTTACAAATTAATAACAAAAAAAAATACAACAACTTTAATAAATTAATCCTAAAATTAGTTTGCTAAATTATTTCTCATATTTTACTCTGTAGAGCCATTAATAGCTTATTTGTGTAATTCACCCTTTTTAGTAAGCATTAGATCCAAAACGTGTATGTGTACCATCCCTCCACACATTTTGGCAACGCCTTGTTGTCGAGTCACGCAATTTCGCAAATGACCGCCGACAATGTTACTCAAACAACATTCAACTTCTCTAATTTGTATCAACCTTGACACTTGCTTCCGTAGATACATTTATTTTATACGTTTACACCTATTTACAGTATAATTTATTTCATTTAATCATATTTTTTTTTTTTAACTGAATATTAGTATATTTATTTAAAGTGAAATTAATACAATAGGTTAAAATATTTACACAACTAAAATAATAAAAATATAATAATAATAATTTCAACAGATAATAAAAATAATAATAAGATTAGGCATCGAAATACTCGTCCGCATCACTGTCAACGGCAAATTAAAGTTTGAAATTTGTAGACCACCTATTTATTTATAAAAAATGCATTTGCAAATGTGTTTATAAGGTATGATGTCTGTTGGCACCACTTACTCATCACATCTTTATAATTTATCTTCCTAAATGCGTCGATATGCACTTTAGTTAAAAAACAATAATTCATCCCTTAGAGATATTTTGTATTTGATTAAAATATAAGTTGTGTACAGAATTTTTCAGAGCTATAGCTTAGAACATTAATTAACTAAAAAAAATGGTTTTACGATTAGAGCGTAATTAGGTTTGTTCATAATTCCTAGCAAACTGCCTTCATATACATGTCTAAAGATACACATACATTGTATCATCTGTTTTATGTACCTTCCGGCCGAAGTTTACGAGTGTCTCAAGTTTTTACTGTTTTCTTGTCGAGGACACAACAGAAGAAAATACAGCGAACACAATTAACCCACGAAAAAACTTATGTTTGAACGTCTGCCTTGTTTTCTCTTCCTTTTTCGTGTAATTGACACTCAACTTGATACAGATAGGTACACAGTTTACGATGCGCCTTAAAAGTTTAACTCCTTATTTTCTGTAGACATTTTTTTATTGTTGGAAGCGTAATTTAGCAAAGAAAGTACCAAGAAACAGTTTTCTTCAAAAAGTACCACAGCAATGTTATCCTAATTATAGTCACGTACAATCTATCTGAAAACAAAAAAAAAACATGATTTTTTAAATTATTGTGTTAAGAGTGTTGTGTTTAGAATCTTACCCTTACCATAATAATTATAAAATCACAGACCACTATCGCAACCAACCCAATAATAAAGTGGCGCTGTATGTAACAATCAACAACCGTATAAAACAATCCGTAGCACTTCCAAAGCGTTATTCTTGTAGCATTTTTAAAGCGGTATTCTTGTAGCACCTGCAAAGTGTTATTCTCGTAGCAAAACGCTTAGTACTTTTGCAGATACTACGCCTTATTAACGTTGGCTGCGCTATTATTGTTTTTATTTACACTATACAGGATATAATATTTTATCCCTAACCGGAGATAAAATGGGTTCTATCTTCGGTTAGGGGTAGAATATTGATTAAAAAATTAATCAATATTCTTAATATAGTAAAAACTACAAACTTTTATGTTAGGATTGACTGTGTATAAAAAATTTAAAAAGTTATGAAATTTTATTTCATGGATATTTTATTTTACATCTTCTTTATTTTAATAAAGATTTTTTTATAGTTCTTTAATATACATGTACAGTCGGCCATCGAGTTCGCTGGGCAGGGCACACTTCTACACAAACTTGTATGAATAACGTATAAATAGTGTAAAAAATATAGAAATAAATTATATATGCGAAAGGAAACTTTAATGTAAACAAAATAAAGATTATACTGCGATTCATTTTGAGTTAATACGTGAATTGCAATGTAAAGTAATCTTTATTTGATTTTTCTTAAAGTTTATTTTTGCACAGATGTTTTATTAATGCTTACACGTTATTGTCTACCTTTACTCATTTCTACACTCACACAAACACAATAGAATAAATAAAAATAAAATTAATAGTATTATGATCTTAAATATGATAAAATTATGTTGAGTTGATGTTTAATTTGGATAGATCTTGGCGATGCGTTCGACAATGAATAGTTGATTTATTAATAGAAGCACCTAGGTTTGCTAGATGGTGGTGCGAGTAAGGAGGCAGATGCTCTGTTTCCTTTACAGCGCATTGTTGCTGGAACGAGGTAAGACATTTTATAAAGATAGTAGATTTTCCGGGAAGAAAACGCAAAGAAACGCTCGCAAGGCTTAATGATTGTTCAACTGCGGCATTTAATATTTTTGGGAATTCATGTCTTTTAGTCTAAAGTGTATAAATAACCTCGGCGTTTTCTGTGCCAAAGCTGATCATTCTTGCCGAAATACGCCACAGAAAAAAATTATTTAAGCTCTTTCTTTATATTCATTGTTATTTTTATATTATTTATCAACATAGCCATGTCGTCAGCTTTGTAAACGTGTCTCTTTAAACAAGATTGACGCGGAGGAATACTGTCTAGTTAGTTTGTAAATATTTGCGTATTTTTATTTACTTCTCACGACACATAATTTCTGTTTTTAGGGTTCCGTACCTCAAAAGGTAAAAACGGAACCCTTATAGGATCACTTTGTTGTCCGTCTGTCTGTCTGTCTGTCTGTCTGTCAAGACCTTTTTTCTCAGGAACGCGTGGAGGTATCAAGCTGAAATTCATATCAAATACTCAAGTCTATAGTCTCTTGGAGCTGTGAAAAAATCAAACTTCTAAGTCAACGCGATCAAAAGATACTCCCGTTTATGCCGCAAATTTTCGACACTCGCAAGGGAATCAAAACCTACAGGGTACTTCCCGTGAACTCAGAATCTTGAAATTTGGTACGAAGCAACGTCTTATAACACAGATAAAGGAAAAATTGCGAAAAGCATAAATTTTTAGTTACATCATATAATAAAAATATTTTTAATAATTTTAAACTTATTACCCCTTTACTCATGAACGCGTAGTGGTATTATATTGAAATTCTTAACAAATACTCAAGTCTATAATATCTTTAAGCTGTAACAAAATCAAACTTCTACGTCAACGCAATCAAAAGATACAGCAATTAAAGCCGCATATTTTGAAACTCGCAACTACTCGCAAGGGAATCAAAACCTAAAGGATACTTCCAGACGACCTGGAATCTTGAAATTTGGCATGAAGCAACGTTATAAAGTACACATATAGGAAAAATTCCGAAAATCTTAAATTTTTAGTTACATCACATAGTATATTTTTTTTAATAATCATAAACTTACTAGCTGACCCAGCAAACGTTGTTCAGCGATTAAAAAAAAAAAACAGATGTTGGCCGATTCTCAGACCTACCCGATATGCACACAAAATTTCATGCAAATCGGTTCAGCCGTTTCGGAGGAGTTTGGAAACAAACACCGCAACACGAGAATTTTATATATTAGACTTGCTGGCTGACCCAGCAAACAAAACCCAACAAAAAAAAATAAAAAAATAGATTTTGGCCGATTCTCAATTGCCATGCTCGTTCATGTCAAAAAAAAAAAAACAAAAACAGTTACATTATATTACACGTGGTACTCATATTTACAAAATAAATAAAAAATGCTTCGAAGTTATACAATACTATAACTTTTCAAAAGTTAAAAATAAAAAGATTAAACATTTACTCCAAAAAAAAAAAAAATACGATTTAAAAAAAAAAAAAAAAACCATGTTTATAAAAATAAAAGGGAGAGCATCTCTTCCAAATATAAAATAAAAGAAAACTAATTAGTGGACCCAAGTGGCTGTGACTGTGGAGCAGGACCAGCATTAAGCCAAGCTTTTTTATCAAGGATATAATCCTCTAATTTATAATATGCTTGTCTACATAGTGTGCGTTTTATGCATGTTTTAAATTTTGTCTCGTTCAGTTGTAGAATCCGCAGTGGTATTTTATTATAAAATTTTACACAATTCCCCATAAAAGAATTTCGTACCTTAGCCAATCTAAACCGAGATTGATCCAAATTGTGCCTATTTCTAGTATTAAAATTATGTCTATCACTTCTCTTCTTAAAGAGATGAAGATTTTTCCGAACATACATAATGTTTTCATATATGTATTGACAAGGTTCCGTCAGCTTTCCACATTGTTATGTTATGGATTTCATTTAGCAATAAAAATACCATAACTTTTACTTATATACCTACAGGTTTGTACGGAACCCTCGGTGCGCGAGTCTGACTCGCACTTGGCCGGTTTTTTTTTTCTATTTTAGTTTTCATAATTGTTAAATGATAATTTATATTGTTTCTGATTAATAATAAACTATTATTCGCATGATTAATCAACGTTTTGATTATTGCAATATTTGTTAACACGTGGCTTATGTTTATGATTAAGTTTGAGTCATTCAGTTTAAAAAAAAAGTATAAAAAACACATACGAGCAGGATAAATAAAAGTTCGTAAAAGTTGTGCTTTATAACTAAAAAATCAATGAAAACATAGTCACGTAAACAAATGGCTAAGGTTTCCATCATTACAACGTAATGACTTGGAGGGTAATGATAGGTATGCTCGCGTATACGACCTTTACACCATAGTAATTCCAACTAATGGAAAACTCCATGTAAGAAAACATGGTGTAAAATAGGTTTTGACGGCGACAATAAATAGCATTGATATCGTAACTAATGTTATTAAGTTATACTTCAAATAATTGTTAAGTCTCTAATATTAGCAGTCCCTAACTTAAAATGGAGTATCCAATTTAAAAAAAAAATTGTAAAGTGTGCGGAACCCGCACATTCAGAGTTAAGAACCAAATGTAGTTATAACTATTTAAACAAAATGATTTTTATGGTACCATTTATATAATTATAAAATACATTATGGTAATTCGGTAGTTCTTATCTTACATCCAATCGTTTAGTGACTAAGTCAAATTCCAGTCAAATTCAATTCTATTTCAGGTACGGAACCTATAAGGAGAGTGAGTACTTTTTCTACAATATTGGTCCTGCAAATAATTTATCCTCAAGTTCTACTAATAAAACATTTACGTGATACGACTGAGAATATCTAAAGCTTGTTGTTACAAAAGGAAGTCGCAAGCAGCTGCAAACTTGCATAAGCCAATCCTGTAGTGTATCGATGAACGAAGCTGTGTATTTTAAATATTAGCATAAGATTTCGCAAACGGAATTTAACCTTCTACAAAGCCAATTGTATTATTCATGCCACTTATGCCGAACTAGGTTGTTTATCTATACTATTATTTATACTAGCTTCCACATGTGGCCCCGCCCGTGTGGTATGTTAGTAATGTGTAGTAAATATGTTGATCTTAACTATAAGCTACATTTGTAAAAAAAATCACCAAGATCTGCTTAGTAGTTTATGCGTGAAAGAGTAACATACTTCCATAAACAGATATTATTATTTTCATTATATTATTCACCGCGAATTTACTTTTTACATTTGCCAATTTATTTTTATATTTGATAGCCAAAATTGGACCCGAAATTTAAATAAAGATTATGTGGTTGGATATTTATTTATTTATTTATTTATTTATTATCCCAGGAAAAGTAACGAAGGAGAACCTACAAAAGTTTCATGGAGATCAAAGTAGGCACTGCGGTTTCGCATATCATATACGTAGGTATACATGAATTCAATTTGTTTGTTCTCGTTCAATCCATGAATATACTATTCTAATAAATTTAATTTCACTCAGAAAGTTAAATTGAGGCAGTCGTGAAATTCGAAAATATCGATTTTAGTCTAATTTCTAAACAGTCGTTAAAATGTAATTATATATATTTTCACATAGATACGGCCCCATTGCGTCGCGTCATGTCCAGTCCAGTAATCAGCGAAATGTTGAAAATACTCGTAGTAACGTTTATTTTCAATACAATCAGAGTATCTGGACTTTGCAGAGTTTAAACGTAGTTACCTCGTGACGAAACCATGCAGCCTCCGCTCTAACGAAGCGTTAACACAAATAGCTAAAATGCTGAAACAAAGGCGAATTAATTTTCGCTAATTAGCAGCCGACGGCTGGCGAAAGTAGTCATCTCAAATAGTTCATGTAACTGGAAGCGGAAAATACGTAACAAATGTAGCGATCTTTTGTGCAAACCGTATAAAGCGGAGCGTGTCTGAATAGTAAATCAGCAACGCCCTGCCAAAAATACCTCGAATTTATTTTGTTGTATTTAGTTTATGCTTTGCTAAGACCACGAAATGGGCACGGCTAACAATAGAATATAATTATTTAGGTTTTTGGAATATGAAAGTGTAACCGAATCACATTTTAAGTCACGCAGAAGAATTCAAAGATAAGGAAGAGGATTGTTGTTAAAATAGACTTATCTGTTATGTTTTTGGACAAATTTTGGGTTATATTTTGGACATTAATTTTAGTATTTGTGAAAGTCATATCTCAACAGTCTCAATTAATAATACTCGGAACACAAAGTAACATAAGAATGGCTACGAAGAAATTACATTTCAACACAAGAAACAGAAGTAAATAAGAGCACCTGTACAATAAATTGTGCCTTATTTCAAGACAGCTATTGTTTCTCTACAAAGGTATTTATTGTCTCCACAGTAATGAATCATTAAGTTATTTAGCCAGAAAGCTCGCGGCAGAAAAATAGATGTTATTCAACAGACTACGATATTTATTGTATTAAGCGTAGACAGAAGGCCAAAAATAATTCACACATTGCATTTGTAAAATTTATTTTACATAAATAAAAAACACGGTAATATAATAAGGTTTCATAATGTGCCTGTTCAAGTTTTACATCGAAATGTTACCTGAAAAAAGACTTATTACCTCCTATTGAAAAATAATTAAACTGATTTTTAACCGACTTCAAAAAAAGGAGGAGGTTCTCAATTCGGTTGTATTTTTTTTTTTTATGTTTGTTCGCCGATTACTCGAAGATGCCTGGACCGATTTGAGAAATTCTTTTTTATTTGAAAGGATATACTTGTCATGTGGTCCCATTTTTTTCAAGTCACGTTCTGATGATGGGATCCTAGAGAAATCGAGGGCAACCCTCAAATTTAAAAGGCTTCTATATTGTTTTTTGTATATTATCTAAAGCTACTCGGATATTTGCATCTAGTAGTCAGCATTTTATGTTGCTGAGCTGATGCTAGAAGGTACAACTCCTCAACGGTTAGGAGTATGGGGATAATTCTGTAAATATAGGTTCCTTGAGGCCGTTTACTGTATATTACTACTGAATATTACTTATGTATATTCATAATATGAGGTCATGATTTGATGATGGGATCCTAGAGAAATCATGGGTAACCCTCAAATTTCAAAGGCTTCTATATTGTTTTGTCGTATATTACCTAAAACTACTTGGATATTTGCATCTAGCAGTCAGCATTTTAAGTTGCTGAGCTGATGCTGGAAGGTACAACTCCTCAACGGTTAGGAGTATGGGGATAATTCTTTTAATATAGGCACCTTAAATAACTTTTCCGTCAAGTAACTGTCGTCTCCTCATTCGAGAAACATTCTTGCTTGGTCTACCAATCACTTAAAATAGTAAAATAAAATATTTTTTTACAAAAAAAAACCGACTTAAAAAGTAGGTAAACTAAAAAGCAAAAAATAAATTTACTTCGTACAAAATAATACGTTTATACATTTATTAAAAGTAAGCAATAACTCTGTATAGATAATATCAATCTTTCTAACAACTATTTTCTGACTGAATATTAGTCATATTTCTGTGGTAAGTACCAATACTGGGCGTCCGCGCACTAAGCACAACTACGCCTCTTTTTATTGTGTGTACTGTAATTTGATATTGTAGAAAGGTTGTTATAGCTTTTACTTGGCACCGACTTCAGAATTATAAAATATATAATTAAATTATATATTTCATAAATTAAAATTATATATTTAAAAAAATAAATATAAATAAATTAAAAAATAAATAAATAAATGTATAAACGTATTATTTTGTGCGAAGTAAATTTATTTTTTGCTTTTTAGTTTACCTACTTTTTGAAGTCGGTTTTTTTTTTTATTTAATACTACTTACTTTATTTAGAAATAACATGCGTATTTTGATCGATTTGACTAAGCATCGGGTACTTATATTGTCATAGTAGATGCAATCCGATGAAAATAATATCAGTATATAGGTATAGCTTAATCTATAATAATAATACCATTCACCAAATCGCGGCTAGCTCTTTGGCTACAACTAACATAAGAAAGCGGTGAGTTCCTCACAAATAAATCAATCTAAAAGTGACAAGCAACATAAAATACTGCTCGGTTAACACGTCTATGAGAATTAGCCTCTTTGCCACATATTTTTGTAGCACAAAGATGCTTACGTAGACGGGGGGAGGGCGGAGGGGGTGTTTTCCTTGTGACTTGGCGTGTAATAAAGGTTATTAGGGGCCACGCGACTATCGCTTCTGTCCTGATGAAGTGTTTTATCGGTTATTTATTAGGAAAACAAATTGATGCAAAATAATTAAGTTAATATTTTTTCATTGAGCTGAAGTTACTTAAATATGATCTATAACTCTGTTCCAAAATCAGAGAGACAAAAATCGAGCGTCAAAATGTTAAATCCGCAAATAATTATTTGTATATTACATTTTAGAGCTTGTTTTTGTCTCTATGATTTCGGTACAAAGTATAGCTTTAAACTGTAAAAAACTATAATAATATAAAAAACTGTAATAAAATAATATCACTGTTACTATATAATTGTATAAGAACTATCTCCATTATTAATTATTATTATATACCGAGCAGCAGTTTAACTATGATTCGAAAGTTGAAAGAAATAATACATTGCAATATTAGCAACAATCTTTTTACTTCATTCAAAGTAACAAATTTACACTTTCTCTGCTACATTAAAGTCTCATATACGTTCTAGAGAAACAGAATTGCCTTAGTCATCTGTTGGGCACAGTGCCAAAATCCATGATGCTGACACAAGGAATAAAATAACACTTTGTCTAGCCCGGTAATTGCACCTAACATTTCAGTCTTTGTAGCTGAGAGAATATTTAGGTATTACTTTCTTCCACTAGTAGTTTCGTCGCTAATATTAATATGCCTGCAACTTACGTTCTATAATGATAAAGCTGTATAGGCCGATTTACGCAGATTAAAAACGCTTTTTTCGATAACGACTTATCATACAAACACTAAATAATCTGTGCAGAATTATTGATACGATAATATAAAAACATGTGTAGCGGGCATTTGTCTGCACGTGTGGCGGTCGCCTCGCCGCTCTCAACTGCACTGGTGTTGTGGGTTCGATCCCCACATGGAACAAATCTTTGTGTCATTCGCAAAGATTTGTTCTGAGACTGGGTGTGCTTGAGTGAGTGAATGTGTGTATTTGGCCTTGTCATTGGGACCATTGGATAGTGTAATTGCTTCTGGCGTTCTATTTAATGTAAAAAATCCAAATTTATCTTTATTTATCTTAATTAATAAAAGATTCATATTTTGATTAATTTGCCGATCGATTCAAAGACCGACGAATTGATGGATAAATTAAATAGTTTTGAATTTGTATGAGTCAGGATTACATTCACGCAAGTCAACTAATATAATAAAATACTAAACCACTAAAATATACATTAGCATTCCCTAATCCTTCTGAAAGCTACATGGATAGAGCCTCTCAGGTAGGTTTTCTTTGAATCTTGGCGCATGAATATTTCCATGTATTTTTCGCGTATGTAGCTTGAACATACATGAATACATAACAGCAGGCAGGCGCTGCCAACCTTGACCTGTCTAAAATATTACCTGTTTCAAATTAGGCACATTGATTCCCGTAGGGTATTGAGTACAATTGAATATTAACACGTCATGCCTGACGACAAAATGATATTTTTATAGTCACTGACAAAGAGACTGAAAAAAAAATTATAAGATGCAGCTTTTTTTGTTTAGAACATAATTAACTATTAAACTGGGTCTGTGATTCATTAGATTGTAATAATTGATTTTGGTATGCCGACAAGTTCAATTTAATTTCGTTTATATTGACATGCCTTGAGCAAACTTAAAAAAAATATTTATGTCAAAAAATCCAATGCAATTAACTACCGCAAATATCTATTCTTTTATGTCCATCCTAAGGTTGCCTGGAAGAGATCGCGTCAAGCGATAAGGCCGCCCTTTGTACGTTATACTTTTAATTACCTCTTCTTCTTCGTCGTGTCGATGGCTGATTCTAATTTTATTTTGACTTGCCATCGTGGTGAAAGGATTAGCCAATTCGCTTTGGAGGATTCGCGAATTGCCCAGGGTGCGCCGGGCACCTATTACCTTTTAATTACCTATTTCTTAGTATGTTTGTTACAAATTTAATGTGAAAATATTTTTTTTCTAACTCTCTATCTATATCTATATGCGGATTATCGACTTTGTCTTATTATTACCATCGTGCAGTCGCATAAACCCCAAAAACACTTCCCTTTAATTGAAGTGAATACCTCTCAGAAACAGCAACAATCAATTAGTTCTAATATGTAATTAACCAGCGAGAAGGTGTTGCAAAAATAATAATTACCCATTATTATTTTTGTATGTTTCCTGGCACAAGCCATTAAAGTTCGTTTAGACGTATCGCGCGTAACTGCGACCTCGATCAGTTCGCGAGTTCCTTAAGTGTACTTAATTAAGTGTAAGCTGACGAACTTTCTAATGGACTTTGTTTTTAAGCTCAATTATGTATCAGAAATAGAGCCTGTTTATGTTCAACAAAGATACAGTTCTCGATTTGGGTGATTGACTTTACAGAACAAATGCGTTGCAATTTAATTTAAAGAAAAATCATACAATTCAATACAGTTTAAAAAGAAAGATAATAATATTATTTTTTATTAGTAATCGAATTAATAATAACATAGCATTACGCCGCAAGGGTGTGACAGAGGTGTACATCACCCACATTTCACCTGTTATGTTTAGGCCCCATGGGATAGCAGGTGATCCTATCGCCATCCACCGAGCACAATTTCAACTCCGTGCGGCTAATGAGAATTTCCTGACGGAAATTTCACAAAAAACACTTTGCCCAACCCGGGAATCGAACCCGAGACCTCGCAGTGAAAAGCGCATACGCTAACCACTAGACCATCGGGGCAGTAGTCGAACTGCTCTTAACAATTTGTGCTTGGTTTTAAATATTATATTTTTATTAACATACACATCCATGATAAATAATAGTTGCACTCTAATATTAACAAAAAAAACTTAATGTGAATAAGCGTTGTTCAGTTCTTCAATAGCACTTTGCTTGTAGGGCGTGAAAAGATTTTCTATTAGCAAAAACCTCTATTCCATGCTTTGGCTACCTCTTCAAACAGTTAAAGGTTTCCTCGCGTGAAAAAGTCAACACAAGATATTATGTTGACTTCCATCCCATACACACAGGAAAATACCGTGAATGTTTTTACGTATGGTGGTACAGCTTTTGTGAATGAGCTACTGTTATCTAGTACTATTCGATTAGATTTTTTTTAATTACCATATTCCACTTTAATCTATATCGAACAGAATCATCTTTCTATTAAATTACAATGCATTTGTTCTGTAAAGTCAATCACCCAAGTCGAGAACTGTATCCTTGTTGAACATAAACAGGCTCTATTTCTGATACATAATTGAGCTTAAAAACAAAGTCCATTAGAAAGTTCGTCAGCTTACACTTAATTAAGTACACTTAAGGAACTCGCGAACTGATCGAGGTCGCAGTTATGCGCGATACGTCTAAACTAACTTTAATGGCTTGTGCCAGGAAGCATACAAAAATAATAATTACCCTGCAACACCTTCTTGCTGGTTAATTACATATAAGAACTAATTGATTGTTGTAGTTTCTGAAAGGTGTTTACTTCCATTTAAGAGAAGTGTTTTTGTGTTGTATATTTAACCGCACGATGGTAATAAAAGAAACTATTTACACTGTACAGACAATACGGAAGACACGGCACATTGTTTTTGATTTGGTGCGGATATCTTATTTAATACAACAACAAAAGTATGTCTATAAAAATATATGGGTTATTTATATATATATTTTTTATATATTTAGTTTTAGACTCTTTGCAATGTGTTTTCTTATGACAGAATTCATGGATTTTTTTTCTAATAGTATGACAAAGTCGATAATCTGCATAATATATAACGAAATTACATTAAACTAGTTGTAATACCTAAATCAATAATTACTAATGAATAAGCAGCAAAAAATGTGACGAATTAACTATGAATGAAGAAGAAGAAGAATTGATTTCATGAATTTATCACTTGTTAACAATTAATTAATTGACATCTAATGCATGATTGTAATTGTGGTGCTATCATATTTATTACATTATTTTATCATTACTTTTATATTTAATTATGGACATGAAATTGCTGAATTTGTTATTAATGTTATATGCTTATTTATTAAATTTGTTAAAAACATTCGCATACAATGTAAAAATTGTTACTAAATAAATGAAATGAAAATGAAACAAAGATTTGTTTTTTTAAGCGGGAATCGAACCCGTGATCTAGGCGTCGCAGGCAGATGGCAAAAGAATGCCTTGCAAAGCTTCTATTATGTAAATGGGCCGTAACTCCTACGAACAGCAGTACAAACAACTCTTTGTATTCCTTACTGGACTGCCTAATCGTAGGAGAATTTTATATTGAGTTTATTGGCATTGGTAGGGCCCCAGAAGTGCACTTGTGCTGCTAGTGTGTAGGAGTGGAGGAGAACGGGACGTGGGGAAGATTGAATGGCTGGTTGTAATCGTTTCAGAGGCTATCTCACTGGGGTTATTTATCGTAGGCAAATAAATATACCACGGATGTTCATCTTGTTAAGTTAGGCACAAAAAAAAATACCAAATAGCATAGAAAATATTGATTTATTTAAACTCAATAGGTAGTTCAAAAAAACACTATGCTTAGTATTCTAAACTAAGTGTCACAACTGTGAGATCTCTCAAAGTAATATCGGTTTAACTTTAATACTGGGTGGCGCAAAAGTAAAGACCCTATTTGGTTCAGCTATAACATTTTTTCTAAATTAGAAAACTAGATTTAGATTTTTTTAAATGTATATTTGTGCCATTAAATTTCGTACCATTAGGATTTAAAGATGATGTCTTTTAAATGGTGACCTCCAGAGTTGATACACATTTGAGCCCTATTTATGACATTTTGCATAACTTGCCGTAACACTTCCTGCGATATGTTCGTTATTTCTTGACGAATGTTTTCTTTTAGAGCTGCGAGAGTCTGTGGCTTGTTCACATACACCCGAGATTTCAAAAAACCCCAAAGAAAGAAGTCTGGACTGGTCAGATCGGGTGATCTTGCAGGCCAAGGCAAATCGCCAAAACGAGAGATAACTCGGTCTGGAAAAGCGTCCCTCACTAAGTCCATAGTGTCGCGCGCTGTGTGTGCCGTAGCGCCGTCTTGTTGAAACCAGATGTGCTCCAGCCCCAATTCGTCCAAACTGGGTATCAAAAACTCACGTAACATGGTTCTGTAGCGTTCTCCAGTGACAGTTATCGCATTGCCTCCAGCGTCTTCGAAAAAATAGGGTCCGATCACTCTGTCAACACAGATGCCACACCATACAGTAACTTTTAGTGGGTGTAGAGGTGTTTCTTGAATAATGCGCGGATTATCAGTGCCCCAGAACCGAGTATTCTGCTTATTGACATGCCCTGAGAGATGGAAATGCGCTTCGTCACTCATAACCAATTTTGAAGGAAAATCATCTTCTTCAAGGTTGAGGTTTATGACGCGCTGGCAGTAATCTAGACGAGCTCGGTGGTCAGCAGGCAGCAGCTGATGAGTCATTTGAGTTTTATACGGGAACATCTTTAAGTCTTTCACCAAAATACGCTGCAGGGTCCGTCTGGAAATGCCCAATTGCGTGGCACGTCGCCTCGTTGATGTTTCTGGACACTCTTCCACATCTTCGCGCACAGCATCGATATTTTCAGCTGAACGGCCTGTTTTTGGTCTCCCAGACTTAGGTCTATCCAATGTTGAGCCAGTTGCTTCAAGGCGTGTGGCAAAGCGTCGAATTGTGCGACCAATCGGTGCCGGACGGTGGGGAAATCGTCGACGAAATTCACGTTGTGTTCTTATCACTGATGAATTATTCCGTAAGAACATTGACACAATTATTCCACGTTCTTGGGGAGTAAAACGGTCCATGTTTATTTTCAGTGTATTTTACATTTGTTCACTACACAATTTTCAACAACAGAATGACAGAAAATGTCATATAAAAAAAAAAAAAGTATTTTCTTTAGTGCCACTACTTTTGCGCCACCCAGTATTATGAAGTTTATATAATTTTTATAGACAAATCATATCTAAAACACTAAAATGCATGTTCATTGACGGCCATTTATCAAAATTATATAAAATTATTACTCAATTAATGCTTAAAGCAATTTAGCAAAATAGCCACGAACAAACATGCAACAAAACTAATTACGTACTTCCTTGATTTTATTGTTATGTTTATTTGTAAATTGGGGAAGTATAACAATGTCTAAAATATGAATTTCAAGCGGTGATGGGCTCTTGATTAAAACGATCTCAGTCCATTCCTCAGGGAGACAAGAATAACGCTTAAAAGAATGTTAACAGCCACTTCTCTGACCGAATTTAACGATGTAATTTTATTTTAATTCTGAAATACTTAATAAGACTTCGGAACTGGGTCAAAATGTTAAAAGAGATTGGCACAAGAGCTTCATTACGGCACAAAAGTGTCTGTGTAAAGATTATAAATATAAATATTTCACAACTGACACACGACGCCAAACAACTAAGCAGAGCTTTTTCTATGGGTATTAGAATAACTGATACTAATACAAATATACTTTTCTTTTAAAAATACATACTAATTATACATAGAAACACCCAGACAAAGACAAACCTCCATGTTCATGCACACAAAGATTTGTCTTGAGCGGGAATGAAACCGGTGACCTCGGCGTCGCAGGCAGGTACACTACCCACTCCGCCATCCGGTCGTCAAATTCGTTTCATGTGAATGATGAACATATATTTGGAGCCTATGAGATTTATACAAACACACAAAAGAAAAGGTGTGAGTTACTTCCAGCGGTGGCTCGGTACGGCTCCGAGACGAAAACTCATTCGTTCGTAACTTGTAAGTTTGATGCGATACAGAAATAAGTTTGGCGCCGGCAAGATTCAAGATCCCGTAAGGGCGCTTAAGGAAAGTGGCGCGCCCTTATTTTACTTGAATATATTCGGAGGTTTTCTTCAGACTAGATCTACATAATTTATTATATCTACTTACGTATTGCGGATTTGCTAATCATATTGTAACGCGATTATGGCAGCGAGTAACTTTTCACAACTTCTTTGAACAATCTAATGAGTAATGAAAAATTTGATAAATATAATTAATTTTGTCAACTTGTATTGCTCACTACAATGGCGTGTTTTTATTTTATCTTAGTAGAAATCGTGGCGAACCAATGTATGGTGATCGTTATTATTTATGTTAATAGCTGAAATAATTTCAACGTATTTATTTTGTACTGCTTTACTGTCACCTGCACCAATATAAATTTTTTCAATAATATGTGAAGGCTCCTTGCTCTTTTTTTTATAATACAATTTTTTATTTACTTTGTTAATTGGTTACGCCAGATCAACCCTTTTGTTTATTAAATACCGATTAATTATGCCATAATAACTGTCATAAGCGGCCGTGGCGCAATGGATAAGGCATCGGTCTTACGATCGAGAGGTCGTGGGTTCGAATCCTGGCCATTACACCACGGACGTGAACTTCCTCCTAATACAAGCCAATTAAGCTTAGCTGGAGGGGGTTAACAAGAATACTAGTAATTTGTATTTGCAAATTACTAGTAAGCTTTAAAAAAAAAAAAAAAAAAATATGTCAAAACGAGTTTTAATTTTATTTGTACGGGGACATATTTGTAGAATTAATTTAAAATGACAACTATTTATTCCGTGAGTGTCCAAACAAACAGTAATATAGATCCGACTCACGTCTCTGGAGGAAAGGGAAAATAAAACTAAGTAAAAGATTGTCTGAAGTGTATCGGTGTCAATCTACCCAACTTGTTACGAGTGCTCTAAAGTCTGTGGCCCTTTGAGTCTACTTGCTATGTTAGAACAGATCGTTTTTAACACGCTTATATTAGCTTCACCTGTATGTATGTATGTATGTAACCGACTCCTTTGGACTCGATTTTGACCCACTTTAAACGGACAGATTTCATTAAAATTTTGCACAGCTGTCAAGGATCGATGACAATGCAATAATTCAATCAAAAAAATTAAAAAAAATTAGTTTAAATTTAAAAAAAAACGCTCTCATAAATAAACCAAACTAAAAAGTAGAAAATAAATAATATTTAAAAAAAAACAAAAAACACGCTTTTAAAGTACTTCTAACTAAAAAGTGAAAAATAATTCCTAATAAAAGCTGAAAAAGCGTGTAGAAGTACTTTAAAAGCGTATTTTTAAATTTTTTAAACCATTATATATTTGTACAAAAGATAGAAAGATAGCACAGAAAGGACCGTGACTCAACCAATAAAAAACATGGTTTTAGTTTGTTTGTACCTAATGCAGTCGTTACTTCGGTAGTCTGAGGGCAGAAAGTTTGACAACTAGTCTAACAAAAAGTATCGTATTACCTTGTACTGGGTTGTGGAGGTCTGATTACCCCATGTAAAATACTGATATTCAGCTAGCTCCGTAAGACTAGAGCCGACCCCAATTTTATTGAATGTAATATATATAGGGTGGATGCGACATAGCGACATTTATTGAAACCACAGCTTCTATACATGGCCAGTATGCATTTCCACCGGATAAAAAATTCTCTGGCGAAAAGAAAAATCCACGTCTTCCGAACACGATTGCACGATCGCCATGTTCAAATTGTTCGGAGAACGTGATTTTTTTTTTCGCCAGAGAATTTTTATCCGGTGGAAATTGATACTTACCATGTATAGAAGCTGTGGTTTCAATAAATGTCGCTATGTCGCATCCACCCCGTATAAGCTACAAGACAAATTAAAATATTAGTCAGCAAATTTGCGATCCTTGATAAAATTGCTATAAAACGACCGAAAGTTAGTTTGTATGTTTGATCGCGCTAACTTTTTTGCTTCATATGAAAGGTTTAAAGATTACCTATTGAACATTGCGTTAGATACCACGAGAGCAAAGCAGTAAGGTTAACGCGGACATCAGCATCATTAGGCATTTGCATCGCGATATACTGGAATTAACCAAATCACGCATACCAATAATAATATTATTATGTTTACTTTGAAAGGTAAATTATAGCGTTAATTACCGCTTCAAACATGACACTGTCAATAATTTGGTCTCTGAATACAGGGTATTCAGAATAATTATCTGAATAATGGGTATTGGTTATGTAACGATACATTTTGGTATAAGTATATTGATGTATTGTATATAGCAAGGTGTGCACGGTTGGCATAGTTGTCAAAGTGGTCGCCTCGCCGCTTTCAACTGCTCTAGTGCTGTAGGTTCAATCCCCACACGGGACAAATCTTTGTGTGATCGGCTAAGATTTTTCTTACTCTGGGTGTGCTTTGTTTACGTGAAATGTATGTTTGTGAACACCCCCGCGACATAAGAGTTATTCCTAATACAGCCGTCGTTTTTTTTTTAAAGTACCTAGTCTCATTGGAGCTTCAAAAACATTTAATCTGTTTTCGCTCATAAAAAATGCCGGGGCTGGCCAATAACTCAAATACTCTAGCTATGACGTCATCATTTTATTTGATAAGTGTAAGACAGTACTTATTTTCCGGTCAAATCCCGATCTCTCATCTCTTTAATGCCACCTATACCTATGTATTATCTATGGTCTACATAACAATAAACAGCTATTATAGACAAATGGACATACACATAAGTGATACTTTTCTAAAATCCAATCATGCAATAGCACTTTATCATCCAATGCGTGATGAAATTCAAATTAAAAATATTCGGTGAAAGCTAAACAGCTTCAAACCTTTTAGTTGATTCGACATATTTTTATTAATATCTATCGAAGTATCTCTCTAAAATGTTTCGGGTCGTAAAAATAAAACCTCCGAACTTTCGCCTACACCCGAGTAGCTAGAGGCGCTTTGAATAAACTTTCTGCAAAATTTGGCCTCAAAATACAAACTTCAATCACACAGCTGCCGACTTAAAAAGTTAATAATATAAAATATAGTGGTGAAAAAGATATAACATGACGTTACTGAAATAATACTGGTGGTAGAGCT
Source organism: Hypena proboscidalis (assembly GCA_905147285.1). Classification (NCBI taxonomy): domain Eukaryota; kingdom Metazoa; phylum Arthropoda; class Insecta; order Lepidoptera; family Erebidae; genus Hypena; species Hypena proboscidalis. Next base: position 10,999,883 of record LR990132.1, read on the forward strand.
CTTGTGAATGAGCTCGAGGGCGGCAGCACCACCGTCTCACTTTTAACTTGCCGCCAAATAGTAGTGCTTCCATTACTGTGTTCCGGTTTGGTGGTGAGATCAGGCCCTGAAATTACTGGCACATGAGGCATACCACCGTAGACCTCAGCTGCAGTGACGCATCTATAGTCTGCTTTTGTGGATTGTTGATGTCCATGGGCTGTACTCCACTTACCATCAGGTGGACTACACGTTCGTTCGCTGTGGGCGTAGTATAAAAAAAAAAAATAGACTCGACGCAGTCAAGGTCAAGGTAGGCCCGCGTAGTTTGCGAGGTACTGTTTATTACCTCAAGTGAGACAGAGAAATTAATATCTCTAATAATAATATAAATAGTATTATATAGAGGATAGGACGGCCTCTAGTGTGGCATGCTACTTGTGTAGGCACACTGGCGCCGTCACATCTTCCTAGGACTCAGGTAAAGGCTGGTGCGGCGGTAGAATCTGCAGAATGCCTCAAGTGGCGCAAATATGGTCTCCTTGATAGTGGATATATATTTTTGTGCCTTTTGGGGTACAGACATTAGGGCTGTGGGGACCGGAAGCGCTCAATCTGTACAAACAGATTTCAGCTCGCCTGGTTGAGGCCACACGTTCTCAGAATGCTGGTATTTATTTTGGCCAGTAGTTGAACATTGCCATACAACGTGGCAATGCTGCCAGCATTTTGGGAACGTTGCCCACTGGTAGCGGTCTTTTAGACTAGGTTTGTACATAGATTTAGATTTAGTCATTTATTTTCATATAAATATATAATATCTAAATAAATAAATATTTAGTTTTTTTCCCTATCACAATAAAGATAATATTGTATATCGATATTCTGAGACAAAAGGCGACTACAGTGTTAGAAGGGGACAGCCTAGACTTCAATCAGAAGCTCAAAAACGCAAAAAAATATAAAACAAAATGCGTAGAAAAAAAGGTTACAGCCGTAACTTATTCTCTGGCTTTAGTCTACAACCGTTGTTCTACTGCTGGATATAAGTTTCTTCGCGTAGTAACCAGGGTCAAGCCATTGCCAGCTCAGCCAAGTATGAGTTAGCTTCAAAACTTAATTTAGAAAGCTTGGGCCAGTCATTCAGCTGTATTACTTAGGCTAGGCAACATTAATTACCTACAATCCGCCATCTGCTTGATTACTACTTTAATTGAAAAGATAAACGTAATCAATTAGTTTTTAAATAAAATTAATAACATACAATGACATTACACTTTCATTATCCACAGGAGTGTGGCAGAGAAGTATAAACTACCAATTTTTTTCCTAGGCTTTATATGGTGGTGATTGGATTGTACTTGGATTGATTTTAATTCGATTCTAAACAGTTTGATTAAAATTAATCTAAGCCCCGGTTATTCAAATCATTGTAATTAGTATAATTTAGTATTATTTATGATTTATTTTTAAATATTTTTTTGTAATGTTTTGACGTGTTCAAGCGCCTCCTGGGGCCTATGAAAATAAATGATTTGAATTTGAATTTGAATTTGAATTCCATCGCCATCTATCGGGCACAATTATTGACTCAACAATATTACCAAGAAATGACAAATGACAGTTTGGACAATCCCAAAGATCGATCCCGAAACCTCAAGGATAGTTATCACATTCATTTCATTTTAAAATATCTTTATTTAATAAGTAATACATTAAAAAAATGCACTTACCAAAGTTACAATTTGTAGCAGTTAGGTATTTAACACTTTATTAGGCTAACAAATCGCCTTTCAAAGCTTATAAATAAATCACATATTAATTATTAACAATGTAAACAGATAAATAACACATCACAATATTAAGTTTATTAATGCAAAAAAAATAACGCTCTTATAAATAAACCAAACGAAAAAGTAGAAAATAAATAATAGTTTAAAAAGGTTGCTCGATAGACGAAAAATATGGCACAGAGCGCCCCACGCTTTTTCACAATAATACTAGTATTTTTTGTTCATTACCATTTTCAGCTTATATTAGGAATTATTTTTCACTTTTTAATTAGAAGTACTTTAAAAGCGTGTTTTTTAGTTTTTTTAAACTATTATTTATTAACTATTGGCACGGTCGATCACAAACGTTATCATTACTAAACCAACGACGCAGTACACCTGACAGTACACTCTTTTGGTTAAATATAGCACTTTTTGTAATAATCATGATTTACAATCTCAACCAATGCCATGAAATACCATAGTGATAATTACTACTAACAGTGTAACTAGTCGAGGCAGTAATAGTTAGAAGGAGACGAAAATTGCTCGTATTAATTATAACTTCGTAGTTATAAATTGTAACCTTGTTATTAATTTCCAAATTAATTTACTGTGAGTCAGTGGCCGCCGTCTTAGGCTAAGAGCCAACGGTTAAAACGATCAGCAAATATGGAATTTGGCTTTATTATCTCCCAAAGCCTCCACGATCCAAATTCCATATTTGTTGATCTTTTTAATCTTTAATAAAAAACCTCAATTACACAAACAGGGAAACTATCTTCTTTTATAAAATTATGTAGGTCAGGCGACCACTGGCTCATAGGCAATTAAACCTTTTGTGGGTACCTTTTTAAGTGATTTTTGTTGGCATAATTTATGATGTATCTGCGAGTGGAATTATTAAAAATAGTGTAGTGCTATAATGTTTATTACCTTTTATTTTTATTTCACACAAAACCAAAATTGTATTATTTAAAAACTGGGCAATACTCACTTTACTCAGCTATAGGTAAAATCAAAGATCTTGGCGGGTCGTAAAATGCACTGTCTCAGTCACTCGTGTAGGGTTCACGCTTTACGTATATCTCGCTCTCGCTTTCGCGAGCCGTCAAAAAGTTTGACGTTTGGTATAACTAGGGGAGAGGCGTATTTATTTATTAAGAAATATTTTACTATAGGTATTTCAAATAAGTGTTACCTATATAATCAACTGTTAGCATTACATTTAATGTAGGTATACAGGGTGCAGAGGGGCTATTTCCTCATTTGAAATTCAAGAGTGAGGATAGTCTCATTTAAAAGTTCCTATCTTGAAGCTTTTTTGCAGCAGTTGATTTAGTTATCACGGAACAGTGAACGAACGATGAGCTTGGTTCACCGTGATGACGTTCAATTCAATAACTGCAACACGGAGATCGTTTACAAAGCTATTTTTCTATGGGAAATCTTACGTTTTTGGTGTTAACCAAATATGCTATATAGAAGTCTCAAAGAGCTGAAGAATTCGTGGCACAAGAATGGCTCACCTTCTCCCTCGCCCTCGAAAGCGATCGGACGTGTGCATAGATAAATAATTTTTCAAATTCAAAATATAAATAATTTAAATAATAATTGCGGAAAGTACCAGGCACGCATAAGTAGCGAATACGTGGAGTACCGGTAGAAAAGAGATAGCAACTGCGGAGAAGGCTATACTCACCAAGCTACGCAGCCCGCGCGTCGAAGTCAGCACGAAAAGTCATCGAGCCACCGCCGTTGCCTCAACGCAGGAGCGGAAGCGATTTGTGTGAGCGACTTTCTTTAATTATATTATCTTTCCTAACTCATATTAAACATGCCGAAAGTTCAACGTTCTCCTCCACAAATAAAAGCTGGGTCAGACTCAAACTTAGCTAACATAAAAACATCTGGTAGCGAAGAGTTCTCTAGTGTAACACAAAGGGATAAACGGCGACGCTTGTCAGATGATGATCATGATGATCTAACGTCGTTTAGAATGGAGATTAAGGAAATGTTCGACACATTCGCTAATGAACAAAAAGAAGAAATGAGTTTAATTATAAGACTTATCGATGAAGTGAAAACGTCTACTACAGCAATATCAAACAAAAATACTGACATTGATAACAATGTCCAATTTGTTTCTGAACAAATATCCGGTATAGAGAAAAAAATCTCGCATCTAGAAGAGGGCCGTAAAACTTTAATGGTTGATTTATGCTCACTTAGAGAAAAATGTGATGACCTTGAGCGGAACACATTAAAAACGACCCTGGAAATACGTAATGTCCCTAAACTACAAAATGGAAACAAAAAGAACTTGTTTCAGCTGGTACAAAAATTATGTGGTACTTTGAATGTGAATCTGGCTTCAGGAGATATCCGTGATGTCTATCACATCCCAAGCAAGAAGGACAAAACATCTGGCACCCTTTTTGCAGAATTGTCGAATACCTTACTTAAACAAGACATCATTTCTGTGGCACGGAAACACAACAAAGATAATCTTTCTGCGAGGCTAACTACATGCCATCTTGGACTCGAAGGGACAGCTCATCCAATATTTCTGTCCGAAAGCCTAACAGCACGAGGAAGACGATTATTTTTCCTAGCCAGAGACTTTGCTCACAGCAATAAGTTCAACTATTGTTGGACATCGAACGGCAGAGTATTCCTGAGAGAAAAAGAAGGCTTCCAACAAATCCTCGTCAAAAATGAAGATCAGCTGAAGACGCTACGGAAATCTGAATGACTAGCAACGGAACGATACCCAACCGTTAATTCTACCTTTTGTTATATTTTCATGTATTATTATTGTTGCCCTACAAAACATAACCTAGCACTCCATTCACACAATCACTTTCACACTAACCTTACACTTCATATTCTCAAATATATCCATATTCACTATCCATATTCATTTCACTCATACTCTCTTGTATTACGCATCTACTCAATTTCAATGCAGTCCCTATCAAATTTGTGTCATGTATTAATTTTAAAAAACAAAAATGGATAGCACTTCAAAACTTTTTGCGGAAATTGATTCGATTTCTGTTGCTCATTCAATTGAATGTGACCCTTTTGAGCTTAAAAAACATATTGTTGTACAGAAAAATGATTTAACAATTATATGCAAAAATATAAGAAGTATCTATTGTAATTTTGATGATTTTGAGCTTATGCTATCAACTTTTAACTTTGAGGTTGATATACTTATACTAACGGAATGTAGACTAAACAGTAATAAACCCATTCCACAAATAGAAAATTATGTCTCCTATTTGACACGACGGCAGCTGAACCAAAATGATGGAGTAGTTGTTTATGTAAAGAGTAAGCTGTTCGCTAAAGTCAAAGAAATTAATTTATCGCAGGCGTCGTGCCTTCAAGTAGAAGTACTTAATAATTTAATCTTATGTATCTATAGGTCACCATCGAATACAAATACAGATATCTTCACTGACTCCCTAAATTCACACCTAGAAAAAATTACAGCACAAAACAACATAATTATAGCCGGTGATATAAACATCAACATCAATCCAAGAGAGAATGAAAAGTCACATGAATACAACAATAGAGTAAATTATCTAAACATGCTGTCGTTGCATGGTATTCTACCAGGACACACACTACTTACAAGAGAAGAGAGCTGCCTTGACCATTTTATGCTCAAAATTAATAGGAATAGGGTAAATGCAACCATAGCTGTTATGAAAACAACAATCACTGATCACTATACCATATTTTTGACTTTATCAAAGTCCAAAAGTATTCAAGCCATTAAAAAAACTACTTCTGTTGTGGACTTCGAAAAAGCCTTAAAATACTTGCAGGAAAACAAAGTAAAAGATTTACTATTCTGTGATGATCCTAATAAACTTACAAATCTTTTTACAAACCTGCTAATAGAATCAGTAAAAAGTAGTACTTCTTATAAAAATATACCTCATAGCAAACGTATTATTAAACCCTGGATTACACCGGGGATATTGAGATGCATAAAAAATCGTAATAAGCTCCAAAAGAACTTACGTCGTGACCCAAATAATAAAATCTTGCAAATTACATACACACGTTACAGGAATTACTGTAATTATCTCATCAAAAAACTTAAACGAAAATACCAAAGATCATTACTTGCAAATTCTATCAATGACAATAAGAGACTCTGGAAGAATATAAAATCAATAACTTACACAAGTAAAAATAAAAATGATAATACAGAACTTCTAAACATTAAAACCTCACCTACTGAATCAGTAAGTTTTATTAATAATTATTTTGCAAATATCGGTAAACAGCTGGCTCAGCAATTTGAAGATCCCTCTCAAAAAAATCCTGATCTATTTAAAAATTTACCCACAGTACTTAACTCGTTTGGCCTGCTCGACACTGACCCTGAAGAGGTGTACAGAGTTTTGATGACATTAAAATCTGATGCGGCTCCTGGTTGTGATAATATACCTACTAATTATTTAAAATATGTTTATTCCGAAGCAGTTCCTATTTTAACGCATCTAGCAAATCTCTGCTTCAGAAATGGCATCTTCCCGGACGCACTAAAACGATCAATAATCACGCCAGTGCATAAAACTGGAGATAAAGATGACATCAATAATTACAGACCCATCTCCGTTTTGCCTGCTATTTCTAAGATACTAGAAAAACTGATAAATACTAGACTACACAATTACCTAAGTAAATTTAGTATCTTATCTAACTCGCAATATGGATTTAGGAGAGGCAGATCCACTGAAGATGCAGTAATTGCACTAAGCTCCATAGTCACTGAACATCTGGACAAAGGAAACAAATGCATAGCAGTGTTCCTAGACTTAAAAAAAGCATTCGATACAGTGTCTGTCCCAATACTAATGAAGAAACTCGAAAAAGTAGGAATCAGAGATACCGCGTTTAACCTTCTAAAAAGTTATCTCTCTAATAGGACACAAAAAGTTAAAATAGGTAACTACGTTAGTGATGACGTGGCTGTGAGTGTTGGTGTACCCCAGGGAAGCGTGTTGGGACCGACCTTATTTCTGACATATATTAACGATCTATGCGAGTTGAAAATCAAAAATGCTGAAATTTTCTCCTACGCTGATGATACGGCTGTTATTTTTCATGGTAACTCTTGGGCAGATGTAAAAACTAGGGCTGAAATAGGCATGGCTCAGATTGCTCAGTGGCTAAATGATAATATACTCACACTTAACACAGCAAAAACAAATTACATATGCTTTAGTATTAATAGCTGTACTCAGCCTAGGGGTGAATTTAGTATTAAGATACATAACTGTGGTGATGCGTTGACAAGTGATTGCAACTGTCCAGGTATACATAAATTGACTCACGCAAAATATCTGGGTGTAATTATTGACCAGAGATTATCCTGGTTTCCGCACCTGGAACATGTTACCAACAGGATCAGAAAATTAACTTGGGTGTTTAGAGTGTTGAGATATGTTGTGCCTACCGATACAACTAAAGGTAATCTTCTGAATGAAATATACATGGCACTCGTGCAGTCTGTAATTACATACTGTATAACTGTATGGGGAGGTGCGGCTAAAACGAGATTTATTGCCGTAGAACGAGCGCATCGAGCCCTTATAAAATGCATGTATTTTAAAAGGAAGCGTTTCCCCACATCAAGTCTGTATCAGATATCAGATTTACTCTCAGTGAGAAAACTTTATATCACATTAATTGTATTAAGGATGCACCGCTTCTTACCCTACGAGAAAACAAAAAATTCGAGAAGGAGAAATGATATTGTGGCCAGAGTTCCTTTAACAAGAACAAGATTTGCTTCCATACAATACGTTAAACGCTCAGCTCAATTATACAACAAAATAAACAAAAATATCTGTATTTATCCGCAGCTTTTCTATGAAGTTAAACAAAAAATTATTGAGTGGATAAAAAGTCTGACATACGAGGATACAGAAGCACTCCTATAGCAACACACAAGGACACACCCAACCACACACACACGCATACACACTCACACACATACACACACACACATATACACTAACACAAACACACGCATTTGTTATACTGTTCAAACAGCCAAATTCAAACAAACAATTAATTATCTGTCGCAATGTTTATATTATTTGAATTTGAATTTAATTTAATTTAATTTTAACTACATTATTTGATTTATTTGTATTGGATTTAAATTAATTTTAATTAATTTTAATTCTATTGTTTGATTTACTTGTATAGGATTTTATTTAATTTATTAATGATTTTATTGTAAGTTATATATTATATTGTACAATAACATCGATTGAATTCTAAATTGAATTTAGATTTTATTCTCTGTTGTGATTTCTTTGTTCATTTGAACATGGTTTTGTAATTCAAATTTTATATGTATAGATTTTTAATTTAAATTTTATATTGTTTTTAATTTTATTTTGTTTTTAATTTTGATATTTAGTTTGAATTTAATATGTGATTTTAATTTATGATTTTAATTTGAGATTTTAATTTTACTTAATTTTGTATAATTTTAATTTTTAATTTGTAATGCACGGAGGTATAGACTTTTCCTTATACAGGCATACTCATTGCTTAAAAGGAGATTTCTATCCCCATGCATATATGTTATTTATGATTAATAATTTATTTAATTAAAATTTAATGATACTATATTATATAATATATTGTCATGCAATTTTGTAATTTACATTTGAGATGAATTCTAATTTTTTAATTTAAATCGCTTTCGCTTGTGGCATGTTATGCAGTACCTGTTGGAGAAGACACTGGCACCCGCAACACGGTAAATACTATCGCGGTGGCCAGCGCTTGTATATTTTTGTAAAATACCCTCATTTTGTACCAATAAAGATTTATTATTTATTATTATTATCTACGAATTCTTTAGCTCTTTCAAGATCGTTACGAAAAAAGTAAAAATCTTAAAATTGTGTGACCACTTTTAAGGCACCAGCTTCAAATGATATTTTTTTTTTTTTTTATATATATAAGAAATCAATTATTAAAATTATGATATCTTATTTACATTACAATCTAGCCTATCAAGACTAATAAGTAATATTATGTTAACCTAAATTGCTACGTAATAATATAATCTAAGAATGTGTCCATTAACACTTTACTTAGTTTTTGTTAAGGGGAAGTCACTTTGTTCATGTGTTCTTTATAACGACACTTATCGCACTAATTTATTTGTCACTTATCACTACACTAATTCGAAAGGTTTGGTTCGTTTTAGTCTTTTCACTAGTTCCGTGTTATCAAGGAGCCGGATTACCTCGATGTTGACGTGATGATGAAGTCTTCGTTCGTGAGCTTCTGCATGTTTTTGTATGACCCCGTCCACAACGTCTATTTTGAGGTCCCGGTGAAGATCGCTGTTTCTTATGTACCATGGGGCATTGACAATGTCCCTCAGTACCTTGTTCTGGAAACGTTGAATAATTTGACGGTTACTCTGACTGGTACAGCCCCACAGCTGGATACCATAAGTCCAGACAGGCATCAGTACCTGTTTGTATAAAATGACTTTGTTATGTACTGATAGGGGTGATTGTCTTCCTAGTAACCAGTACATTTTTCTGTAGCGTATGTCTAATTCTTCACGTTTCTTCTTGACATGTGCCTTCCAGCGCAGTTTGGCGTCAAGCGTCATGCCGAGGTACTTTGCCGTGTTGGCGTACGGCACCACTTCGTTGTTTATAATCACCGGCAGGTACTGGGTTTTTTTATTCGTAAAGTCTACGTGTGTTGACTTGGATTCATTAAGTTTGATCCGCCATTTTTTAGTCCAGTCTATAACTGAGTTTAGGACTATTTGAACTTGTTTTACAGCTTCCTCGTGTGTGTTTCCAATCGCCATTATTGCTGTATCATCAGCAAAGGTAGCGATAAAGTTGTTTTCTGGTACTGTAATGTCGCAGGTATACAATAGGTACAGGACCGGACCTAATACGCTGCCTTGTGGGACTCTAGCTTTTTTTGCCTTAAAGTTGAATATGCATTTTCTTGGCGAACTCGAAATGTCCTATTGCTTATATAAGATTCTAACAACTCAGCATATGGTGTGGGCAACATTATTTGTAATTTGTGCACTAAGCCTTCGTGCCAGACTTTATCGAAAGCTTGTGCTACGTCAAGAAATACAGTCGAGCAGATTTGCTTTTTTTCTAGGGCTTGTTCAATTACATTACTTATTCTATGTACTTGATCTATGGTAGAATGGTTTTCTCTGAAACCAAACTGATGGTCTGGGATTAAGTTTTTCTCTTCAATCACTGGTTTTAGCCTCTTGAGCAGAAGCTTTTCGAATAATTTTGAGACTACAGGTAATAGTGAAATTGGTCGATAAGATGCTGGTTCTTGGGGTGGTTTCCCAGGTTTTGCTATCATTATTACCTCTGCAACTTTCCAAAGATCAGGTACATACTTTAGTCGAAATGCTGCATTTATGAGAGTTGTCAGTTTTACAATAGCTTTACGAGGAAGCCTCTGTAGAATGTCACCTGTAATTAGGTCGAATCCTGGAGACTTTTTTGTTTTGATGTGGTACTTAATCTCTATCGCGACCTCTCTAGGTGTCACTAGCTTGATACTATTACTTTCTTTTTGCAGCTCTACAGCAGTAATATTTTGTAAGTTGTTGTCTTCGCACGGCATAAAAATCTTTTCTAAGTGGTAAGCAAATCTTGCTGCTTTTTGTTCATTGTTTACGGCCCACGTTCCATTTTCTTCCCTTATCGGCGGAATGGGTGTGATGGGTCAAATGATATGAATTAAAACTTTAAGATATCATGTTCTAATACTTGTTGTACTAGTGCCAATACTTTTTGCTTTATCGTTGTTTTAAATAAAAAAGTAACCACGTTGCACTGTGCATAATATTTTTTCCAAACTACTAGTAATCATCAATCTTGACAAATGCAGCAAAAAAAACAAATAGAAGGGAGCAAAATCACCAAACGAACATCTGACGTTGATACCACACAGTAAACCGCAGAAAACCAGATATCAATTCGGGAAAAGAAAATAAACAAAGCACAGAGGATTGCCTCGGATAAGGACATTTACAAAACATGAGGTACGGAAAGTACTTGACGCGAAGCGGATTACACGTTACTACATCGTACATACGTATTTGATGAAGGGTTCAATGTATAAAATATTACTCCATGACAAAAGGGTATTGAACAACTCTCTACTTGTTATATTTTGGGTGTTTAATTTTGAGAGCAAGCCTCTCAAATTAGAATGATATTGCCAATACTTTTTGCTTGTATCGTTGTTTTAAATAAGAAAGTAACCACGTTAAAAAATACCTCAAATTCTCTCTAAGATCTTAAATTACCACACAAATTTTTAATAAGATCGTTCGAGTGGTTTCGGAGTTTCGTACCAAAAGGTACAACACAAATATTGCCACTATTGATACCGATACTTATAAAATGAAAGAAGTATAAAATACAATGTACGAATGTGATAACATTGTAGGTGTGAGTAAATGATTAGCGAATATGTACTCACACCTACAATGTATGAACTAGTGCAAACTTGTTATGCTGTGACATGTCCAATTGAATCCCGTAGTCCGAAACTGAGATACCTGGATTTGTACACCTGGCTTTTGCTTTGTACGGAGAACTTTTGTAAACATAATGTTTTTGATGTATAATTTCAAAAGTAACAAATCTATTATTATTAGAGGAAAAACGGGTTACTCACGGATTTTGTCGGCAATTTGCCGACCGGTTTCTATACTTCATCAAGGAAGTTTTTTCATAAGGGCTGTGAGTGCAGTACGCTCGAGTGTAGCGCGAGCCGGGGTACTGACTGCATCGAGCGTACTGCACTCACGAAGTATAGAAACCGGTCAGCAAATTCCGATAAAAATTCGTGAATAACCCGTTTTTTCTCTAGTAATGATGTCTTCTCACGTTAGTTTAAATCTATTATTTCCTGCAAAAGTATTAAGGTTTAAATCATTTATTCTCAAACCGACAAAGCCACTTACATGAGAATAATATAACATTAAGTAGATTCATTACTAAGTACCGTCACCGAAAACAAAATTATATCTAAACTTATTATATATTCATACATATTCTTTTATATGAGTCTCCACATCAAATACGTTTTAATTACAATATGTTTCTACTATAAAGTTAAATAACTGAGAACGAAAGCTACCGAATGGCTTAGCATTCTTTATAAGGGAGGGTAAGTTATTAATTAACTAGACTTTTAAAAGAATTTAGAAATTTAGTTCGTAAATACTAAGCCCTTAAGAGATTTTAAATATCAAATATCACAATACACAACGCCATCTAGTCCCAAACTAAGCAGAGCTTGTACTAGAATAACTGATACTAATACAAATATATTATTCTTTTTTGTAAATAAAAAATTATTATACATAGAAATACCCAGTCAAAGACGAACCTCCGTGTTCATGTACACAAAGATTTATCTTGAGCGGGATTCGAACCCACGAACTCGACGTCAACCTGTTTATCAATACTTATTTACTTTCAGATATAACTTTATTAGTTTGATTTTAAAGTCAATACTAACCTTTCATTCACACTCACTCGCTATGCAATCTTCGAGACCATGACATAAGCCTAAAACTTTTTCTTAAAGCGTGAATAAGATTTTGTGGCACCATAGGCACACAGAGGTTTACCCCAAAGTCTTTTTATTCAGACTCTGAAATAAAAAGGGAAAGGAAATTTGAATACTGACTAAACTAAAAGCAAGGTCTCTCTACGCTAAGTTCTATATCTCCTGAAAGTGTCTGTATACGTACTTGATCCTGATTGCAAAAATATTCTCTGTAGTTTTGGTGCTCTTATTTACTAATAAAACACACAAACGCTTTAACGTAAGCAGATAAGATTATAATAAATGAGATAGATTGTTCCTACCAACCAAAAATAAATTACATTTATTTTACACTGTTTGTTACCCGCGACTTAGTCCGCGTGGATTTCGATATAATGAACAAGAAGAGCCTCGTTGGTCTAGTGTTTAGCGTATGCCCATTTTAACGCGAGATATTTGGGTCGAGTAAAAGTGTTTGGGCTTTTTCTGTCAGGAAATTCTTAAATAGCAGCACAGAGTTGGAATTGTGCCTGCTGGATGACGATAGGCTCACCACTTATCACCTGTTACCTAAACCTAAGCACAAGAAATGAAATGTGGATGTTATACACCTCTAGCACACCGTTAGAGCCATTTCCGTGCCGCCCCGCTAGATTCATGTAGGCCTTTATTTCGAAAATTAAAGTTGCTAACTCTTACTTCAATGTATATACTTGAAATTGCAATTTTCGTCAAGAAACACTCCTATATATTTGAAGTAGCATCCAAAAATAAGAAATTTCCATCAAGAGATTGCACTAAATTAAAGTTAAATACTATGTCTACTACCCTGTATAAAAGAAACAGTAGCTGTATGTGTGTACAAATATATAACAAGTTACCAAAATATTTAAGAGAATTGCCCTTTCATAAATATATAGCACAGTTAAAAAAATGGGTAATCGAACATTGCTTTTACACAATAGCCGAATTTATGACATTCGATTCTAATGAATAATGTAAAGAGTGAAACTATTTGTTAGTACTTTATATTTTAACATATACATTTCTTTTTTTATTATTATTCAATTAAGTTAGTGTTTACTATAACTTTAATATAATGTACTTAGATATAACATTGTATATTTTGCATACCGATTATCCGGTGAAACATGTGTACTTATTATTAAATGGTACCATCTTTTTGTCACCATGTTTTAGGCAAATAAACGTTACTTTCTTTATTTCTTTCCATCTGAAAAATATAGGTGTGATGCTAATTTATGTAACAACAATGATTTATATAGTAATTCAATACCGCTTGCAGAATGTTTCTTAATTCAGGAGCCGTTTTTGACGTCTTTGTTAGTTTGTTAAATCGCCTATCCCTGCTCTATCGAGTTTGTAGTTCCGGTGCCCAAAGCACCAGGAAACTGAAATAGCCGAATTTTTCGTAAGGTTGGGGCAATATCTCTCACTACATACATACAAATATGTAGTGTAGGCATGCGCATCGCCTAACGCAATTTTTGCCTGACACTTTCCAGAAATTGAAACAGAAGTGGAGCGATTTGAATGTTTCACTACGTTCCTCGCTCGTATTTTATGACAGTGCGCTGTTTTATGATCTAAACTGTATTGGACATGATCGTGACAACGTTCGAATCGTAGACGAACTTTAGAGAAAGTGCCGAAGCAAATTGATTGGTAATCAGGATCAGAATCGGTGCTACAAACCAATGTGACTAAAGTGGCTATTATAGTCCGTTTAGATGTATTGATCGGTACCGGATTATATGGCTCGATAGTAGTGTTCATTACAAATGGTAAGATAGATGTGAGCGTGACTATTTATCGGGATAGCGTGTGTTTTCTACCAATTTCATTACAATATGTATAATTCTGCAGTAGGAAGTATTTTCTTTTTAAATTAAAATAAAGCAGATGTATTTTTATAGTAAAGGGTGGGTGAAAAGGTTTTACCTTCAATTCGGTCCAGTAAAAATACACCAAAGTCGTCATAAACATTCGAAAAAATTCGGGACTACTACTAACTTATTTATGCAAAATTAAGCGCATAATCATTCTGCGTTCATGGTAAAAAAACACATTAAGGCCATTGTCATTCTGTCTGCACGTGTGGTGTAGTGGTTTAAGCGGTCGCCTCGCCGCTCTCCACTGCACTGGTGTTGTGGGTTCGATCCCCACATAGGACAAATAGTTATGTAATTGTTATATAAATATTTGTTCTGAGACTGGGTGTGCTTGAATGAGTGAATGTGTGTGCTTGAGCGAGAGAATGTGTGTATTTGGCCTTGTCATTGGGACCATTGGATAGTGTAATTGCTTCTGGCGTTCTATCTAATGTAAAAAATCCAAATTTATCTTTATCATTCAACGTTCATGGTAAAGAAACATCATTTGCTAGTTCAAAAGATGCTCGATTCTAAAGATCTTAATGTCTTCGTAGACATTAGTAAGCATCTTTAATTATGTCAAGAAAAATCTTAAAATTGGCAAAGTGTAAAATTTGCAGTTGCGTCACTGTCGCACCTAAAGAGCAATATTTTACGTACAGTTGTTACATTCAACTTGTATTTCATATTACGACGAGTGACGTTACATAATTATCTGAATCCTATTTATCTCACAAAATCGCTAAATTCTCAGAACTCAGAACTCTTTCAATTTACAAATGAAACGTTTTTCAGAAACAAAACGGGACTTGTTTGTACACCAATTCAGAATTTAAATCGATTTTTCAATGGTCGTACATGTTGTGAAAGTTTGGCACATTGCCAATTTAAATTCACTTTTAACAAGTGAGAGCTGTTGTGGAGAATCTCATGGGAAGAAAGACAGCGGCTTTATCTGCTATGTGCCGATTCAATTGTGTTACAGTTTGGTTATTAATGATTATATTAACTGTTACAATTTAAATATAGTGGTGGCTCATATTCCAATTGTAAATGTGATGGATTTAAAATATTAACTGCCCAGGCACTCTGAAAAGAGTGACCTGACTCGCTGTAGAATTAAAGTCCATAATCATATGCAAATGTAAATTGTCACGCTATGTATGCTACTAGCTAGATACTGACTAAACATCTTTAGCAGTACTGAATGTATGGTATTAGAAAGCATATGTAATGTGAGCTTTGTTTTAGTTTTAATAAAACTAATATTTGAACTTAACTTGATGTCTAAATTGTGTTGATAACCAATATCCAATTGTTATAATTTTTCGGTATAGTATAAAAGAGAATACTAGGTAAGATTCTTGTGACCCGATCTCCCAGACTTCACCGGGTCAACTGGTAGCCTGACCAGGGGAATTTAACATAACAAGAAATCTGCAATGTTGAATTTAGTTAGGTGACTTCGTTTAAAATAAAAACGCAATAGTTTTTGAACAACAAAAGTTGTCGAGCTTATATTAAAACCGATCGAAGTGGTAACTTTAAATCGTACATATTTACAAGTCGTGAATATTCTAGTAGCAATAGTGATGGATTATGAAGGAGGTTGATTGTATCTGCACATCGACACTCTCTGTGATTTCTATTTAAATTATAACAAAACGCTCCACTGTCATGTAAACTGGAAGTTTGCGAAATTCATTATTCTTATTGAACTTTTCATTTTCCATTACGGTATTTGACGAAGTTGTCAAAAGTTACACGCCGACATAATCGTGTTACAATGTGATTAGCAAATCCGCAATACGTAAGTAGATATAAAATTATGTAGATGTAGTCTGACGAAAACCCTCGAATATATATTCAAGTGAAATAAGGGCGCGCCATTTTTCTGTAAGCGCCCTTACGGGATCTTGAATCTTGCCAGCGCCAAACTTATTTCTGTATCGCATCAAACTTACAAGTTACGAACGAATGAGTTTTCGCCTCGGAGCCGTACCGAGCCACCGCTGGAAGTAACTCACACCTTTTCTTTTGTGTGTTTGTATAAATCTAGTACTACTTTCTCACGTAAAATTTTAATACACTTTTGTGCCGAAAAGCGAGCTGTTGTGCCTATCCTCTTAACCATTTTGACCTGAATTATCGTGTAAATTTTCAGATTTGAATTAAATTATTTTGTTATCTTCGGCCACGGCAATGAGTGTTAAAATTCTCTTAGGGCTGTTCTTATGTCTTTTTTGGAGAATTATCGAAATCGTATTCAAGACATTGTAATTTCTTTTATATTTTAGAAACTGCTATTTTTGTTCCTGGTTAACGGGGACTAATGAAATTCAAAATAAACAACATTCTAGAAACCGTAATGGAATCATATTTGGTCTCCAAAGGTTACATTACCTTGCCTATATTGGAAACCATACCTGAAAGTTATCTATCAAAACCTTTATGTGTGTATATTATCAAAATGAAACAAAAAATCAAGGAAACGTAACGTTTATGAACCTTACGTTTCTGTAAAACAATACCTGTTTATATAGTTCTATTTGATCCCAAGCTCGCACCTACGCGCCATTCAATTCCCTTCAAAGGACCTGCGCTCTATTGTTCACATACAGTTGAATTTTTGGGTCACGGTAAAGTAAGATTCTACAATGATTGTGTGTATTGACAGAATTTTGTCAAGGTCAACATGACCAAGCGTCTATTTTGTATGTATGTATATTGTAAGGTATAATATCAGTCGATACGCCTTTAAAATCAAGGTTCGGAATCTTCTCCTCAACAAAAACGAATCGCCACCATAATATTTATTATTAGTTCATATATTTATATATATTTTATTTATTGTATATTTACTTATATTTAAGTATTTTTTTATGTAGATATTATGCATAATTATATACGCACATATTTTTATTATGTATTCATTAATTGTATTGATTTTTATGACCTTTTATTTCAAATCAAACGCTATATTTTATAATTTTACCTGCCTTGTTAATCTCTGCATCACCCAAAGGTAGACTGGTAGAGAATGCCCATGGCATTAAGTCTGCCTTGTATACAAATTTTGTATATGAAGTTTTTAAATTAAATAAATAAATAAATATCTATTTTTCCCCATACTGCCTCGATGGTCTAGTGGATTGTGCCTCTCACCTCGAAGTCTCACGTTCTATTCTCGGGTCGGGCAGTGTTGTATGCGAACTTTCCGTCAGGAAATTCACAATAGCAGCACGGAATAGGAATTGTGCCTGGGGGATGGCGATAGGCTCACTCCCTATCCCATGAGACTTGAACATAACAGGTGAAATGTGGGTGCTGTACACCTCTGCCCCACCATTGTGGGTAATATATGCGTGATGTTATCTTATATATATTTTTTTTTTATTGAATCAGTTGTGAAGATTTCAGTCTTTTGTAGAACTTTAATGCTATACTATAATTAAATCGTTTGAAAATTTTCCTTATTGAATCCGTTTCATAAACGTGTATGCATGAACTTAAGATGCAATACGTTTCTATACCGAATATTTCTGAATGTGTCATATATGATTTATGTTGGGTACAATCCTAGCATTGTTTGCACCTGTATTTCATACTAGTTTGCGTTATCTAAATTCTATCTATATTTTGGCATTCGTGATATCACAGAATCCACGCAATTTGTATGTCGAAACAAATATCGACTGGTTTCTACACAACAATAGAAACCAGTCCCTTGTGATAGTTGGAAACCTGTCTAATACTTACAGTTTAAGGCTTTATGCTGGTACTGAGAATTTCCCTACCGACAAATTAATTCACATGTAACATTTTCGCCCGGCCCAAATCTACGGCAAACAATTGAATACACTATCCTCTAATGTAAAGACAGTTTTATCACATATTCAGTCGCATTATATCAGTTTTTATGCATTATTTGCCACTACCTAAACTGCACGTTTACTTTTCGTTTTGATAAGAAAGACGCGATAACAAATTCGGTCAAGAAATGTTTCTTGCCTTTTATATTACAAACATTTTGGCATAAAATAACACAGAGTCTCCTCATCATCATCATCATCTTCGTGTCGATGGCTGAGTCAAATTTTATTTCGACTCGCCATCGTGGTGAAAGGATTAGCCTATTCGCTTTGGAGTACTCGCGAATTGCCCAGGGTGCGCCGGACGTAGGGAATCGTTGTGTACGTCACTCAGGAAGGCTCCTTTCATGCCTCAGTCTCCTAAAATATGATTTACCCTTAAATACAATAACGGACTAATCTTCCGTTCGCTACATAAGCCGTTTAAATAAAAGATACATTTTAATCTGTTACGCGTAAAATTCTGCTAAAATACCTCCGTTACCAAAACGAATAGTTGTACAAAAGCTGTTTTATCCGCCGCAGCAGGTGAGCGGGCCGCTTAGAGTTAGTATTTTCCCTGGGGAAGCGCACGTGCCTTTCGTTCACAAAGAATGCCTAAGTAACATTTCAACCAAATTCAATGTTTCATATAAACTTATTCTGTCTACCTCTCCACATTTTTGTATTAATGTAACTTCACCTGTAATCATAAATATTTGTATTTGAAGCTCGTAATTATTAACGCCCATTGATTCTAAAGATAATAAATGTCAGTTTTCTTCCTTATTATTAACTTTTATAGTATATGACGGTAATAGAAAACGGTTAAATTATATATATATATATTATACATATCTTACGGCAGATAATATCCTTATTAATTTATTTCACTTTATATTTTCAAAACTAAAAACAAAAGCATTTCAAAGCCAATACAATTAATACAAAAATGTGGAGAGGTAGACAGAATAAGTTTATATGAAACATTGAATTTGGTTGAAACGTTACTTAGGCATTCTTTGTGAACGAAAGGCACGTGCGCTTCCCCAGGGAATATACTAACTCTAAGCGACCCGCTCACCTGCTGCGGCGGATAAAACAGCTTTTGTACAACTATTCGTTTTGGTAACGGAGGTAGTGAGTCGAGGTATTTTAGCAGAATTTTACGCGTAATAGATTAAAATGTATCCTTTATTTATACGGCTTATGTAGCGATGAACGTCAAAAATCCACAAAAGCAAATCATAGATGCGTCGCTTCATCTGAGGACGACAGTGTTATACTTCATGTACAGTCAGCTGCAAAGAAATCTCACCTCCCTTAACTACTTTTTTGTACTTAATAGGGGTCAGTTTTCTCTGCAGCTGACTGTACCAGTTATTTCACGGCCTGATTCCACCTCCAAACCGGAACACAACAAGCATTACTATTTGCGGCAGGTTAAAGGTATCACAGTAGTGCTTCTACTCTCCAACTCGATATCAAAAGCTCTACCACTATCATTATGTATAAATACATGAATTTCATAATAATAATAATATAAAAAGGTGTAACAAAATTTGGTCCCAAAGGTAGAACATTTAAGGTATTTATTTGTTAAAATTGTGGATTTTGTCTAGGTCTACTGTATCACATATTACTAGAATCCCTTAGTGTCAAAATTCAATTACAGGTTCAATCGCTACACATACACCTTAACCATCTATTATAGTCATGCATTCCATTGGTTTGTGGCGCCGATTCCAATCCTGATTACCAATCAATTTGCTTCGACACGAACGCACTGTCTCTCGAGTTTGTCAACGAATTGAACGTTGTCACGATCATGTCCAATTCAGTTTAGATAATAAAACAGCACACTGGCACAAAATACGAACGAGGAACGTAGTGAAACATTCAAATCGCTCTCGAAGACACTTCTGTTTCAATTTCTTGAAAGTGTCGGGCAAAAATTGCGTTGGGTGCGCATACCTACATTTGTATGTATGTAGTGTGAGATATTGCCTCAGCTTTACGGGAAATTTGGCTATTGCAGTTTCCTGTTGCCTTGGGCACTGGAACTATCAACTCGATAGAGCGTGGATAGGCGATTCATCATATTAACAAAGACGTCATCGGCTCCTGAATTAAGAATCATTCACAAGCAAACTATAATGAATAACATAAATCGAGGTTGTATTAACAAAAAATAATTTGTGAAGTTGTTCTTTAGAAATTAAGTCAAGCTATAGGAGCAACCCCAATGTTACCCCGTCAAGTTAAAGTACTATAAGTTGTCACTACATCACATTTGTTTAACTTTCTTTATATAACAATATCACGTACAAAACCATGAGATAAATATTAAATTCATTGGTTTAACCTAATACAAATGCAAAATCAGATACCGGCGTTCAAATCCAGGCATCCCAGTTTTGGTCTACAGGATTTAACAGCGTATGACAGAACATAATAAGCTTAGGCTAGTTTCATTAGTGAATACCAGTTCGGCTAGAATTACGAGCGCAAGATAGTATTCGTCGCATTTCATCATGTTTCCCTATACAAAACATTTACGACAAAAACGTGACGAAATCTATCTCAAGCTCGTTAGCTTGTCATCTTGTATACGAGCGAGCTGATTAGTGTCTATAATCTCAACACTCATACCGATCCTGTACAGAAGCAACAACGGCATACAAATAAAGCACAGCATTTATACGTCATAATATGGGACGTACGCCTACAAAATTTAACACCTATATTACAGGTAGGGATTGGCCATGAACCGAGTAAATTTAAACGGTATTGTTCGACACCCTTTCGTCAAAGAGTAATATTTTAAACATTGAACCCTTCATCAAATAGTGACGTGTTATCCGAGCGCGTCAAATACTTTCCATTCCTCATGTATTGTTAATGTTCTTATCCAAGTCAATGCTTTTACCGTGCTTTGTTAATTTTCTACAGATTTGCATCAAATATCAAAGTCATACGTATTTTTTACTTTAGATTTACCTCGGTGTTTTGAGTGTGAATAAAAAACTATCTAGTTACAGCGTATTTCTCAATATTCCGGTTAAACAGAAGCAAATACTACCACTGTTATCTAGAGACTATAAGGAATAAGTTGATGTTTATTTTATTAGTGTACGTTATCTAATTGTGTTAAATTCGCAGGGTCCGCTTGCCATATAAAATTAAACTGTCTCTAAATTTGTTTGTGAAATGCGTCAAAACAAAAATTTTTTGTCAGCAGATAAGCGAGGATAATCTTATTCGTTTGAAACAAAGCTTTATTTTTACAGTAATGTCAAGAACAAGACTAAATAACGTCAATAATAAATTGATACAACAATTATAATTAAACACAATCCTTCTAGGTACGTACGTATATGTTTAACAATTCTTAAATGATACAAAAGAAACCAATGGATCTGACTTCCTCGTTGGAAAGCGTTGCCTAAAAACGAATATACTAGAGTAAGCCCACGTCAGTTAGAATAAGATTAATTGGCTGTAAGAAATAGGTACTCAGTAGTACTACAACACGGTTTTTAGGTTAAGTTTAGGTATATAGACTTATTATTCTTTCACTGTGACGAAAAGTTGTCTGTAAAATCAAGGAAAGTACTTTTTGATCGACTTTAAATATTCGTCTTTATGTTTTTTTTTACGTTTGATGCATAGGTTGTAAAGATGGTTTTATATCGCGAAGCCAGGCGATGCATGGATAGGATAGGCGAGAATTGGAATGACGGTGAACCTTCTACACTGAAAGATGTTCATTGCTAATACCGCGCTGTCTCGCACGGACACGCGCCGGCTCGTCAAGACACACGCTGCCACGCGCCAATACTAGGACTACTGATACGGATCCGGGTTAGGTTGCGGAGATGCGGGGGAACGGTATAACCGGTTCCAAATAGCAAATTGTAAATAATAGATAATTTGATAGGGTAAAGTATTACAACAAAGAATATAATTTCATTTCATTTTCATTTCATTCGTTTTCACACTGACTCTGACACACACACGCACACACCCTTTTTTACTTTAAATAAACTTATGTCGTTTTTACCATTAAGATCTATATCTAAGGCGTATGATTGTTTACCTAGTTTCCTGAATAAACAGGCTTGCCTATTTCAGGAACTAAATGTGCCCACTATACTTTTCACATGAAATGAAATGTACCAATTATATAAATCGCTTGTGGCTGCTTGTGGCGTCTCTTTTGCTCCTGTAACACAGGTTAGGTCCTAGCATAGAAGTAAAGGATTCGTTTTGAACACCACAAGCGACCGAACGTACCAACACTACATTTTATGTAATTTAGTTAAGTGGCTTTGTATCTGCATTTATTACTAAATAAAGATTATTATTATTATTATTATAAAATACAAAACTCGTGTGGAGTGCTGTGCCCTACAACTGACCTTAGTTTTCCTAAATATTTTTTTTTCCTCAATTATGATTTTTTAATTACAAAACTACAAAAAAAACAAGCTAACGGCATGGTGACAAAGCCACACCGATTGTGATTCGTACATGATTTTGAGACCATAAAAATTTAGGACATTTCCACACATTGGAATATTAAAAATAGAAAATTCAAAAACGTTATTAGGCCGAATTGTTAACATTTATTACTATTACTACTAATTTAATATTATATTACGTATGAATTATTTGTACGGTAAACGATATTTTTAATTTAAAATTTCTTATTCGAACTAAACTACTAGGATTTAGATCAAAAACCTGAACTATTTTAAGCCTGATCCTGATGGATACAGCAATGACTCGGCACTCATGTGTAAAGCTTTACTGCCACTCAATTATTAATTATAGCGTCACAAAGCACAGTTCTGACGATAGTTGTTTTTTAAACTTTAATTTAAACTCAGATCTCCATAACTGATATTAAAATAATAGCAAGCTGAGCCATGAATAGAAAGTAATTGGAACCTTGCGGCCAGACAATTTTTTTCTTGTTTAAATAAAATCTTTTACAAGAAAAATCTGTTATAACTTTCGAAAATGTAATTGGATTCAGATTTTAAGAGATTGTATAAAGGACAACTATAATTGCGTACAAAACAATTCAACGATACTTTTATTTGTCAACACTCATAAAAAGTCAAATATCACAAGTTGATAATAACGTGTACTTAGTGAATGTAAATATTAACAGCAGAAACATTCTTAAAATCCAGAAAAATACAAATTGCATTCATTATACTTCCACATTCAAATCAGCAAATAAACTGACACAACTAGATTATAATTTTGTTCGCATTCAGAATCTCCTCAGTTCTTGATCTTTTTAGTGGCAACACACAAACAACGTCGACTTAATGTTATCTTATTGTGCATTCTGTTGGTGCATATTGGAGTGCATCTCAGATTGAAATTACTGGTTACATCGCTTCTGACCTCGATGGAAAATCCGAATGCTGAAAACTGTTGACTACGGACTTGGAAACTCTTCTAAGTGTTTTTCACTGTTTACAGATTGTCACTGGGCAATAAATGAATAAATTAGTTTCACTGGGGAGCAATATTAAGGTAATCTGGTAATACTGAGCTGAATAGGATGTAAAATATGAAGCAACCAAACGGTTTATTATTGGTGTCAAATAAAAAATATCTGGCCGCTTAAAAATAAGTGTATTTATTCCATTAGCGTTTCTTTTGTCCAAAACCCTTCGCTTATTTTTACCCCAAAATATATTGTTTCTTTTGCGAAATAACGACTTTTTCGATATTTGATATGGTTGAATCTGATAAAAATAAGCAGGTGGAGCGCCTGATCGATGAATTAGGACATTTTGTTGAGCATGATACTTATTATGATTTATTTAACAATAAAAAAATAAATAAACTTATTTAAGCGTTATTTGATAAATGCAAATATTTTTTTTATAGTGACATGAATTAATTTTGTGAAACCAATTTGCTAAACACAATCTAATATAATTATCTCATTATCTACCATCTATATTCATATTACCTCTAAAAACAGAGCTAGGTGAAATTGAGTGACCACGTAGGTTTTCGTTCTAAGCGTTTAAGGCGTCTTCGTTGATAGTGGCACAAGTCGCTTATTAAACAGAAATCAACTAAAAAAAGAAAGGTTAAATTTTGATTCAAAAGGTTTTTTTTTAATAAAATTATGCACTAAAAATACAATGCATATAAAGATTAAAAAAACTAGTGCAGCGAAAGTTGGAAGAATATCTAGAAATCGTCATCGTGTCGAGGATTAAAAGCAAAATATTATAGTAAACCACGAAGTCTTTCAGTATTAGCTAGTGCATAATGAAAATATGCGTTCTAAAATACTGCACATAGTTTTAAAGTTGTCGAGTGCAGCTATTAAAATATTTGGGTGGGCGTTTCCTGACAAGTAATTTTAATTGCTCCTCGTGAATAGTGAATGAGTGATCAATTTGAAACGAGGCTTTGTGTCCCGATTATGATGCTGCAAAATTATGCATTCGTATTATATTTTATATAGCAGTATATAAGCAAATTGCGAGCCTTTTTGTTTTAATGTATATTTAGATTTTGGACTTATATTGAGAGTTATCGCTGAGGATCTATTTAAATATGCATAAACTTTTGAATTAACTCCTTCCTTTGCCTTCAAACACTTTTGTAGCTAACATCAATAATAAAAAAACATCAAAAAATCGTAAATTATATGATAATAAAAATATAAGAAAAGGTTGTTGATAGCAGAATTACAACCGCTTATTAAAAAGTAAACGTCAAGGTGAGAACAGAACATAAACCTACAAATTAAACATAAAATCAAATTTTCACAATGTCAAATGTTGCTTTACATTTTTTGTTATACAAAGCGAATCAACAGGAGAGTAGAGGTTCAATTTATATTCAAATTTCATGTAATTTGTTTCCACAGATATTTACATAAGAAATGTAGAATACATAAAATGTATTTCTGTACCCTAGAATACAGTTTCACAGCAAATAATATGTTTTATCAATCTTAAACAAAACGCATTTTGATATGATAAATTTAAAAAAAATCTAACTTATTTTTACTTTAAAATTTGTTATAAGTTCGAATAAGATGCTTATACACTGAGATTTAGTGCAAAATGTACTTTTGTCTGTCTCTATAGGAATTGTACCGAACGTGTCTTGGTCATGTAAATAATTATAAGATATCTACCCGTTCAAGCTTGACAAAAACAGAGACAATTGATTGTGTGTATAATAGTGCCAGTGTACATGATACGCCACGGCACGGCTTGCGTGACCGGCTGTCGATCGGAAAAGCTTATCACAAACCGGAACCGCCTGCCCGGAGAACATCACCTACTAAACCTGTTTACATCACGAACATTCGCATTTGAATTGAGAAACAAATGACTTCATATAAATAAGTAATCCTGTCCCCTTTTTATAGATGGAGACGACATTTTTATTTTTGTAATATCTTATAAAACGTTCCAATGCGATTCGCGATTTTTCGTATATGTTTACGAATTCTATCTGTTCTAAATCATTTTTCAAGGCATGATGACTATTGTTTAATATGCAATTGAAACATCTCTTGATTTAAGAAACATAATTAAAAAAATACTTTGTTAATACATATAAACTGCCTGAAATAAAAGAAAATCAATTCACAATAATAACTCGCCAAAACGGCTGCATAACCGTTCTTGTTCTTCGTCGTGTCGATGGCTGAGTCAAATTTTATTTAGACTTGCCATCGTGGTGAAAGGATTCGCCAATTCGCTTTGGAGAACTTGCGAACTTTGTATGTAAAGTTATGAATTTTGGTTTTATGTTTGTTTGGTAGTTATACGAAATGCTGCGTTTATGAAAATAGTTTTATTACAAAAGTTGCTAAATAATTGTGTGGGTAATTTGATGACTAAATTATTTTTAATAATTTCGGTCTTTAGAGGTGAACTCGCCCATTAAACTTTGAATAATAATAAAATGAGTAAGATTCATAGGATTATACTAAAAAATCTTGCATTTAGTTTATGTTTACCCATATTTTGATATATTTTTGATATGGTATCCTATACTTTACTATTTATGGATCAGTCACCATGCCTATTAAAACTGCTGTAGTCTCAAATTGGACAGTTCACGCTATCCTCTACTTACCCTAGAAAAGTGGCAAAGTGCTCATTAGATGACCTGTCCTTAAATTGCTTTTGGTAGCTAAAAGAATCGACGGCTGTCGACTGAACACGATTCGCCCATTTCGTTTACTTGATGTTAATAATTTTGTGCAAAACTTTTCAATGCATTTTGTGGAATAATTTTAACGTTTACAAACATGATGAGGTCACTTAAAATGGTCTCTACTTTAAAAAGTTATTTGGAGTATTATTTAATTTATACTATTAACATAGGCAGTTTATTTAAAATACAAGCAAACAAGACTTTATCAGCTTCAACGGAAGATACAAAATTAAGTGTTGTTTTTGTTGCTATAACTTACACAAAGAGTTATTGTCAAAAAAACAAACAAATATTGTATGAAAATAAGCTCTTCTCATGATGCAATACCCATCGGAGCTGGTATTTAGATTAATTTTAATTCAAATCTTTAAGTTGAATTAAAGTCAATCTAAGCTCCGGTGTCAAATCATTTTATTGCAATAAGTATTATAATTGAAGTAGTTAAGTTTTATTTTAATTTTATATTTTTTGTATTTTGATGTTTGTTTTGACGTGTTCAAGCGCCTCTTGGGGCCCATGAAAATAAATGATTTGATTTGATTTGATTTTAGGCTTTCGCTTTAATCACTATTAATTGCACATTTATTTTGAAACTTATAAGCATAAATCTCAAATCTGTCTTCATACATCTCACAGTAGGTACACAATCCTAAAACTACATTAAAACTCGCATTTGCAAGTGTCATTTTATTCTTATCTTTTATTAAACTTAACGTTGATAAATTCGAGGCACGTACGCTTCAGACATATTAAATTAATGGGGCTTCTAAGCTAAAACTAAGGTGAATGTACTGCGTCGTAATAAATAAGCTAAGTATATATTTAATTTTCCCTTTTAAATAATTATTTATGTGTCATTTATTTAATTTGGTGAAGGACTTGTACTGATTATAATAGCAGATTAGATACAGGGCGTATCTAATTCATGTTCCACTGCTTGGCTCGGGCCTCTTGTCTTGATGAGAAGTATTAGGCCATAGCCCACCAGGCTGGCCAAGTGCGGATTGGTAGACTTCACACATCCTCGAGTACTTTTTAGGCACTCTCAGACATGTAGGTTTCCTCACGATGTTTTCCTTCACCGTTAACGAGCGATAATTTATATGATTAATACACACATATATCTTCTAAAAGACGAATCTTATCTATTTATTGAGATAGATGTGTCCCGCGTGGTCCTACGGTCTCCCACTTGGTGATCGCTGCTTGCGATTGTCTCTACTGATTACGGAAACGTAACGTAATCAGTAAATTTTTATATTTTCTTGTAATTACTAGAAAACCATATGCATACAATAAATTATTGTAGGATTGTTATGCTAAGAGCAAAACTAACCCATAGCTGTTTCCACAGAAAATAGTACCTCAATAAAAAACGAAACGTGTTTTTCTTCTCTTTTATAGCAAATTATGGTTATTATCAACAGCGTATCTCAAACAATTGGTCATTATTGCTGTCGCAGGGAGTAATAGTCGGAGCGCTGGAGTTGAAAGTTTATTTTAGTTGAAATACAAAATGTCGTCAGTTGTTGATAAATGTCAGGTAAGTAGGTCAGCCGAGGTGTAAACGGGAGCGAGAAGCAGTTAAACAGTTTTATTAGTTCAATATTCTATGCCTTTTTAAAATTTGATATTATGCGCTCGTTATGAAACTGAAAACTAATTAACTT
Organism: Hypena proboscidalis; assembly: GCA_905147285.1. Lineage (NCBI taxonomy): Eukaryota > Metazoa > Arthropoda > Insecta > Lepidoptera > Erebidae > Hypena > Hypena proboscidalis. The sequence goes on from LR990132.1 coordinate 11,027,893, forward strand.
TTAAGTCCAATTAAATTATAAACTAGCTCGTTTTTTATCTGTTGAGATTTTATTTCAACGTAAGTAAATATATGTTTATTGTTAATAGAAGTCTAATAATGGGACTTTATATTAACCCTTTATTAATTTACAACCACAATATTATTATAATTATATTTTTTTTTATTCTACGCCCACAGCGAACGAACGTGTAGACCACCTGATGGTAAGTGGAGTACAGCCCATGGACATCAACAATCCACAAAAGCAGATTATAGATGCGTCGCTGCAGCTGAGGACTACGGTGTTATGCCTCATGTGCCAGTAATTTCAGGGATCTCACCACCAAACCAGAACACAGCAATGAAAGCACTACTATTTGGCGGCAGGTTAAAGGTGAGACGGTGGTGCTGCCGCCCTCGAGCTCATTCACAAGAGCTCTACTACCAGTGAAATAGTTTAATTTCAATCTACAAGGCAATAATTAAACTGAACATCAGCGAGTGAGCACACACTCACGCCTGCGGAGTCCCGTCAGTCTATTAATTTATTTCGCAAAAGTTTTTGTCTACAAAAACATCTTGCCGTAGTTCACCCCTTCACTAACTTGTTTGTTACTCATTAGTTGCCCGACATTGATAAACTTGAGTGGCGTTCCGCGTTACGTGGCTGAGAAATTCCATGGTATAAAATAAAGCAGTATCCGCAATACAGAAGTCACATTTATGCACTTTCGAGCTTTCGCTACACTTAACACACGTAAGGTTTCAATGACGCTCATTTAGGTCTGTAAAACCACAATGAATAAAGGAAACTAAGGATAGTGTCCTTTAATTATATATCTAAAGGTGCGAAATCAGCCGGAATCGGTCTTTCTTAAGAACGACTACTACAATAACTTGCTATTACTATTTAATTCAGGTGACCTATATAGTGACGTGGCGAATACTCTTGTACGTCTCGCAAAATGCTCAAGTTTAAGCGCGTTACCCCGACACGATTTAGCAAATATCGCTCAGATGCAAATCCGAGTCTCTTGTGGTAATACCGAGAGTGATTACATCGTTCGAACAACGACAAACTTTGCCCGCGACTATAGCTTTATTTGTGAGAATGATGCTGTTATTGCCGCAAACTATGTACTACCGGATGTATTTATGTTATTTCGGGTTCGCCTCGTTGTAATGTTGTTAGGTTTTGAATAATCTCTTTAAACCTAAATGAAGTTTCAACTTGGTTTGTAGCACATTAGAAATGTGTACCTACACAACAAAGACTAAACAAATATAAATATATCACACAATATACACACAACGCCATCTAGTCCCAAACTAAGCATAGCTAGTACTATGGGTACTAGAATAACTAATGCTAATAAATATATACTTTTGTAGGTATAAGTTAATATACGTTTCGTAAAACGGAGGTAAATGTTCTTCCAATCACAACAAAGTCTTGTGTACATCTGCAGTTTCAAACAGCAAAACAAAACTAGCGGAAGTTAATCTAGGCAGGAAGGAAAGAAACCGATATTGGTAAAAGATTCACATCGACTTTGACATTGTAGAACAGTGGGCTTTATCTGAGTACACATTGCTACTGATCAACCTATACATTTCCAGTATAAACTGGTCTCGCATTACACGGGAATACATCGCGAAATCCTCTTACACAAAGAAACCCTAAAAAACATTGGCTAACTACAGGCATTAAACTGTCATGTAGAAATAAAAGATTATTAAAAATATTAACACTAAGAACGAGAAATCGCGTCCTTACAGAACACTATAAAAAATATGAAAAAATCCTCAAAAAAGTAATTATAATATCTAGAAAAACACATTACATTAATAAAATGAAAAAAACAGATAATAAAGTAAAAACGATGTGGAGTATAATTAATGAATGTACAAACAAAAAAGTACAGAATGTAAATCGCAATATCGAATTACAAATAGATAATGAAACAGTATCTGAGCCAAAGCAAGTTGCCAATTTGTTCAATAGTTTCTTTGCGTCTGTGGGAAGGGAAACTTATCAGCCAAGCAAGACCACATCAAACGACACTCGTGTCCTTCATCCCACAGAAAATACCATGTTTTTAAGACCTGTAGAGCCTAGCGAAGTACACAACATCATTAAAAATCTCAAAAACAAGAGAAGCTGCGGTATTGACGAATTACCACCATTTCTTATAAAACACTGTAAAGAAGAGCTAAACTTAGCCTTTTACCTATTAATTAATCAATCTTTTCAAGAAGGCACTTTCCCTGATCAATTAAAAAAAGCCATAATCAAACCAGTCCACAAGAAAAACTCAAAAACAGATCCAAATAATTACCGTCCAATAGCTTTATTACCAACAGCATCAAAGATATTCGAAAAAGCTATGTGTAATCAAGTTTACTCTTTCTGTGAAAAATACAAACTCTTTCATGAATCGCAGAATGGATTTCGGCAAAATCGTTCAACCACACTAGCAGTAGATATATAAATACATACAAGAAATTCTGAACACCATCATGGGGTATCATTAGGAACATTAGATTTTTACTTCTTAAAAATTTCCATAGATGGCGTTATGTATAGCAATGCAAAAATAATAAATTGTTATAAACGCTATTGTTCAACTTTTGACCAAAATATGATTTTTAAAAAATAAAGCACGTATATATAAAACGTTAAAAGCATTCTTCAATTATTTCAAAGTGATTTGAGAGAAAAAAGAAATCTATGTCTTTAACTCCTAAGTCGCCGTCTTGGATACGGCACAAAATGTAAAAGTTTCATGCGGTTAGGTTATTTGTGGCTAATAGATGGCGCTTATTTCAATTTTATTTTAACATTGTATGAGTGTGTGAGTGTATATTGAGTTATAAACAAATTGGAGTTCGACGCTTTTGTCACTCAGCATGTTAAATTATTGGACATTCACTTACGATGACGCGTTTAGTTTCTGAGTCTACGATTGCCTTCCAATAGTAGTTAGATATAAAATCATCATCGAACTTTTTAAATTATATATTAAATACATGTTTTTCTAATAATGTAAGTAATCATATATATATGTATTTTATTTTTTTATAATCTAAAATAATATAGATATCAATTGTCATGTGATGTACTTCGAACAGAAACAAAACGTTTTTCTGCAATGTTTATTTACAAATAAACGGGCCGCGCGTGTTTCCTTCACTTCGGTAGAAGTTTTCGGATTGTTTGTGTGCTCTTGTGGATATTTTATGTGAGATGTTTTTCAGATCTTTTTACAATTAAATAAATAAATAATTAATATATTTATATTGACATTATGGATATCAATAGAGTAAATAACGTAACACTCAAAATGAAGAAATTAATTAATTAAAAAGAACAAACAAATGTATGAATAAAAATAATTCGGAGTGGAAAAGAATGATCGGTATCATTAAGAAAAACTATAATATAAGAAAATAATAGGATAAAGATGTGAATGAAAATAGTTATTTATGGTACAAGTGAGAAAAAGTTTATATTTCTGTTGTGAGTGCCAATTTTAAATCTTGAGCTTGCGAAGTAGTCTGAAATTGAATCACGAGCGTAGTTGAATCTCAGTCTAGCTAAGAATTTCTATAATAAGATTGCTACAAAAATACGTTTTTGCGAACGAAGACAGTTGTAGGCACAATGCTAAGCAAACATGATTGCACGTTTTTATAAACAGATTTTAGATTTTTCGATCAAACTTTACCAGAAATAAATAAAGATTACTTTCTTTAGCAACTCTTTTATTGACTTAAGACGTTTAAATTGTCTTTACATTAATGTTGAAATACTTGAAATTATTATTTGAAGTAGGTACCTATAGGCAAAATAAGTAACAACGTTAATAGATATTATATCGTCCTTGGGAACAACAGAAGATTCACTCCCTAACGAAAGTCAAGTTTATGTAAAAATTATACCTACACCTCGCCTGAGGTACCCACTTGCACCACAGATAATATAATACTAGTCTTGCACGCAAAATTGAAACTTATTACAGCGCGCGAACTGTGAATGATAGGTATAAGCGCGGCGCGGCGATCTGTTATGGCTAGGGGGTGGGAAGACCGCAGCGCTCCGCCGCGCCGCGCCGCCGTGCCTTCGCCGCGCTCCGCCGTAACCGCTTAAGCGCCAGCCCAATGCAGTACTGCTTCGCGGGAGTAGCCCCGGCTATTTATACCTAACCTATGAATTGAAACATTCTTGGCATAGGTAGGCTCCAATTTGTTAGTGGTATACCTACCAAGTTTGACAGGAACTGAGAACCAGTTTAGCGCATTAGCACGGCTACGTGCATCATTCAAGCGTGCTAACAAAAGCTCTATCATATTAAAATGAATTTATTCTTGGGTGAATGATATTGTATTGTATAACCTTAAAAATGAAACAACTAACATAAGTCTAAATCAAAATCAATTGCAATAGAAAGTAATCATTATTTTAAATATGTATTAAATTACATTTTAAATCGCAAAACATTAAAAAATCGTTTGATATTTTGAATGAAGCAGTGATATAGCGTTGTAGAAGGTCAAACGTCATGGTAATGTACCTCTGATGAAGGAATACTATAATGTACATACTGACACGGACACGCACAAATGCAGATAATAATATTCTAAAACATTGACAGCTTTGGCACGCACACAGACACATTCTTACGCACTCAAGGACGACATGTTACCTTTTGCAAAAGCTAGATGGCGTTAGGGTAGCGCGGTTGAGACTACTCACAAGTACGGCCATCTATTGGCATAAAAAGTGAATTAAAGTAGCTCACAGAAATAATTTTTTTAAGGTGGCGTCAATTTTTTGTATGAGATTGGGTATCTGTACTAGTATTATATTATCTGTGACACCATAGACAATAAAGAATACGCTATAGGTATTTTATTAGATATGACAAAAGCTTACGATAGAGTGCAATATAATATATTACTGGGCAAACTGTATGGGGTAGGTATTCGAGGTAACGCGTACGAATGGTTTAAATCCTATTTACAAAACAGAGAGCATCAGGTGGAAGTTCAATTTTTTAATGAAATTAGCAACAATATTCAACATATTCGATCCGATACAGAAATTATCAACGCCTCAATACCACAGGGTAGCGTCATTGGATGCTTGTTATTTCTGATATACATCAATGACCTCCCAAAAACCATCGAGGGGCCTTGTGTATTATTTGCTGACGATATCTCTATTCAAATGTCTTGTCAAAATACGCTTAACCTAAATAAAAAACTAGAAACCCTTTTAGATAATATAACTACCTGGATGACTCAGCATAATCTAGAAATTAATTACTCTAAAACTAAGCTAATGACATTCCACCCAGTACAAAAAGCGCCACTAAATATTAATTTCAATTACAAAAACATTAAAATAGAAACAGTAAGTCAATTTAATTTACTTGGATTAAGCATAGACACCCACATCAATTGGAAATCCCACATTCAAAAAATAAAATCTAAACTTTCATCCTTCTCTTACGCTCTTCGGGAACTGAAAAAAAACACTAACTTACAAACCTCACTTAGTGCTTATTACGCTTACGCTTTCTCTTGGCTGAACTATGGTGTCATTTTATGGGGAAATAGTACGGATGCCCACACATTATTCACTATGCAAAAAAAGTTAATCAGAATATTAGTAAATATCGATGATACAGAAAGCTGTAAACCGCATTTTGCGGAATTAAATCTATTAACTCTACCTTGCATCTATATTTTGGAAACCTGTAAGTTTGTAAGAAAACATAAAGACTTCTACACTAAAAGGGGGGACAAAAATATACAATACACTTTAAGACATAGAGAAAGATTGAACTTACCAACATCCCGTTTAAAAATGCATTCATCCAGTCCATATGTTATGTCCATCAAAATATATAATAAATTACCCGAGTCCATTAAAAAAGAAGATAAAGATAACACCTTTTATAATAAATTAAAAGATTTTCTATTGGAGAAACGCTATTACCATATTAATGAATTTTTAAATGAGATATAAATGCCATAAGCAACAATAAATATAATAATGATTATTACCAGACCGCCTATACATAAAACAATTGATATTATACTATTATAAATTTTACCTAATTATTTAATACAAAAAGCTCTTCCTCTCTCCTACTTTTTGCCGTGCCCGTCAGGGTCCATAATTGATGCTGTACTTACCTATATTTAAGATCTTTGTAACATTATGGAGTGCAATAAAGACTGAATACTGAATACTGAATACTGAACATAACATATAAACTAAAACAGCATTTTATTAAGAATATTAACAAATAAGCTTATAGCACATACAATAATTAGGTACTTGTGATGTTAACTTTTAGTCAAAAGCGTAAAAAATATACTTACAAAAAAGGAGCATACTGTATCTGCATAAAAATTATTGAGGGTAAACAATAAAAGTGTAAGTGAGCGTTAGCTATGTGATGCTCTAACTAACCCGGATTCTTTTATAAACTATCGTCGACGAATCCAAAGGTGTATAGAAAAACATAGTTAGGTTTATATTACACTGTTAAGCATGTCGTTCTTTGTATATTAATTGTATTAATAAATAAATAAATAACATAAATAAAAATAAATCTTATATCAGAAGGTACCTTCTGGAAGTGTATAGGTTGACGTGTCTGTCCAATAAAAAAGCCAAAGAGACAGGCGACCGCAAAAATACTGTCTCCACTGGCATCTAAAGTAAGTAGAAACGGAGATAAGGGGAGCATTGTTGATTTTAGTATTCTACGCGAGTTTCTTCCTAACACGTGTGCTTTGGTAAAGATGTATAAAAACCTCGAGCGGCCAAAAGATTTTAACTTTCACTATACGTACTCAAGTTATTTAGGAAATATTTTTTGTTTTGTTGGTAGACAAAGTAAATATATATTTATTTAACAGAGGAAAATGTAGTTGGCATAAAAATAGAATACATACAATATAGTCACACAGTATTAAACTAATTAGATTAATATTTAATTCTATTTAGTTATAATAAATAAATAAATATAAATAAATATTTCACAACTCACACACAACGCCATCTAGTCCCAAACTAAGCAGAGCTTGTACTATAGGTACTAGAATAACTGATACTAATACATATATACTTTTCTTTATGTAAATACATACTTATTATACATAGCAACACCCAGACTAAGACAAACCCCCATGTTCATGCACACAAAGATTTGTCTTAAGCGGGAATCGAACCCACGACCTCGGCGTCGCAGACTGGTACACTACCCACTCCGCCATCCGGTCGTCGAAATGTTAATTAAATGTTAAGTTAAATGATATTTAATAATAATGAAATTTGTTTTAACAAGCAGCACTCGACCGTGATGCACACTATTCCTGAGAGAAAAATGTATCATTAAAACATGACCATTATTTCGTCTGTTTGTCGTATTCGATTGGCCCTTCGTGGCTTTGCCGAAAAACGAAGTGAGAGGCATCATTGGCTTCGTTGTAAGAGTCCTTTGTCTAACAATGTACTGTCGAGTGACAGAATGGGGACAAAAAGCTCATTAGTGACGTCACAATACCTACTATTAGTTGTATACAAATCACAATGAAATTAGTACTTGTACTAGTTACTGTAGTTTGCTGGTCGTGCTATAAGATATATTAAAGTATAATTAGGCCTCATTGTGAAGGTTTTGGGCGTTATTTGTAGGACATCTTTATTGTAGGCAACAAGCCCTTGGCTGGCACTGGAACAAATCATATTATTAACCTCCTTTTTGCAATACCTTATAATTATAAGTACCAGTTAATATACTGGTACTAAAATATGAAATATATTCTATGCTCTTTAAATTGAATAATATTTTTTTTTTACAATCTGGTTTCTAAAACCAATTTGAACATTGAGATAATTCAAATCGTTCAGAAAACGTGTTTTTTATTATCGTAAACTTTTATTTATCCGTTAAAATGAACACTTACTGATAATGTTTAGAATCTGTGGTTTCTATAAATATCCCGTATATCTAACTACTATTTTAACTTTTAACCATAACCTCCTAAAGTTTAAAAAGAGTAAAAGTAATACCAAACCATATATGCCATATGAACAAATCTATATCTACTTCAAGTAATGTTACTAATGAGCAAAAAATGAATTTGGTATTATAATTTATATTTATTATAGTAACTGTAGGTAGAAACATTACATTACACATACAACCCCTTTGTATTATTTTTTTTTATACTACGCCCAGAGCGAACGACCGTGTAGTCCACCTGATGGTAAGTGGAGTATAGCCCATGGACATCAACAATCCACAAAAGCAGATTATAGATGCGTCGCTGCAGCTGAGGACTACGGTGGTATGCCTCATGTGCCAGTAATTTCAGGGCCTGATCTCACCACCAAACCGGAACACAGTAATGGAAACTACTATTTGGCGGCAGGTTAAAGGTGAGACGGTGGTGCTGCCGCCCTCGAGCTCATTCACAAGAGCTCTACCACCAGTAAATAACATCATATTCTTATTAACATTACTTAATTAAATTAATCAATGTATTAATTAATTCAAATTAATTTATTAAAATTGGCCTAATTTGCCAAACTAATAACATAAAACCAATGCACGCATTATAAAGTAGAATGTTTATACGGTGAGAATATTGATAAAATTAATGTCGCGACATTTAATTTCGTGAAAGAAGATGAATGAAAATCCCGTGGTAACTTTTGACAAGATAATATACAAGGAATACATTTGTTCGGTCGGTCAGAGGTGTCATTTGGGCATGTTTGACAGAAAAAAACAGAAGCAGTACGTTAACTGGCAAGTGGCCCGGTACAAGGCTATAGGCTCACTCCCTATCACATGAAACTTAAACATAACTGGTGAAATATGGGTGATATACACTTCTGCCACAACCTTCTCTGTAATACGGGTGTAATCTCATATGTATATACACGTAGAATTGTAGATATTACACAAAATATATTGCTAATACTTGTATGCGAATACGTAAGCCAAGCTACATGATCTTCATCGTATCATGACGATCTCATACTTGCACTGAACGTTCAAGTATATTGCATCAAGCGAAGTGCTTACAAAGATCCCCTTAGCGGTACGCCAGGCGTACTTGTAAATATAAACCGACAGTGGAAAGGAAAAACACATTAAATTCGCCACTGTGGTCGAAAATTTGATTTATATACAGTTTAATAGATTTTTGGATTCTCTATCGATTTGTTAAGGTAAGAAGCCAATCAGACATCCAAAATTAAAAAAAATATTTATCATTACACAGAACAGCTACAAGCCTTTCCTTAAAAAAAAACCTTGAACAACTCTGCTGAAAAATTGCCCAATGGCGTCTAATGTGTTATTTTCCTTTCCACCATCGAAATATACAGGATGCCCATAATTAATGGATAATTCTTTACCTACAGGTTAAGGGGAATCACGCCGGTTGTAAAATGCAAATTTGGTTGAGCAAAAGTACCCCGGTTTTTTACCCTCTATATATTTAAAAATACAGATAATCCGAAAAACACATAATCTACTTTATTTCTCAACTCTTGCGCGCGCGGATCTACCCTTGTGGTTTGTAGTTATGTACTATTTATTTGAAATATCCTCAAGAATTGCACTATCATACAGTAAAAACCGCACAAAAAACCGTTTAGTAGATTTAGATTTAGAGAAAATCGATCACAAACATACAGACAGTTTTTGGGGACTTTGTTTATATTATGAACAGATTATGTTTTGTGTTTTTGTTTTTTTGTAAAGTACATATATATTATTCAAAACGTAATTAATAACAAATCGATAATTTCTCTGTTTAATATATTTAAAAACATGAAACACATTTTATCGTTAAAATAACCGCTATAGGTTATTTTGTATAATCATTTTAATTGGAATTTTATCTGTGCATATAATTGAACAACATGTTTATTTTTATTTTTAAAAATCTACTTTCATGCGTGTACTTGCGATTGCAGTATATTTTAAGCAAAATCGTTCTCTATTAGGAAAATCCCAGAAGCAGCCAGAGGTCTGAAATCTACTTGATGAATTAAAGTAAACTCTCCATAATTAATTACGATCTAAACTTAAAAATGTTCTGTATGTTTTGTTTATATAGACGACGGTAATTTTAAAACTGAGTCGTATTAACGGTAGTAGCATAACTTATACTAACGGTAGTACATACTTTCCAACTCCAACTATATACTTCTGATTAAATTTGTTGCGGGTTCCAAGACAATTTTAACTCTCCCTGGTATTGCCTGTGTGTCATGCACGGTGCCTTTCAGTTGGTTACCGCTGTAGATCCTGGCGTCACAGGAGTCACAGTCTAGGGCATGTGGGTGGGATTACATCCCGTAGTAGCATAACTTAGGTACAAAAATGTGCTTCATGTTTTTGATATATTTAAAACGGTAAAATTATCGATTTGTTATTCATTAAGTTTTGAATAATATAATTAATGTGGTTACCTAGCAACTATAATAATATTATTTAAATATCTTTTTTTATTTTATATTTAAAAATGTAGAATTTTATAGTTTATATTTTTAAATGTACTTTGCTTTTATAATTTATATTTAAACAGGTAAAGAATGAGAAAAAATAAATGAGTAAGAATAAATTTAATGAATAAAATACACTACAGTTCTACACCCCTGTCAAATCCTCCTTGGATATACAGTCGTAACGTCACAACGTTGTATCGTTTGAGAGTGCTCGAGAACGTACGACACTTGAAAAACACTGCAGGCATTTGCTTAACACTAGTTCTGTACTCTTGTTACAAAATGAAGAGTTCTCAAACCGACACAGACTACGTTTTTACAGCTCCGTTGGTACAACTGATTTTATTTTGAGCCTCAACCGGACCAAGCATAATGACCTAAAAACGCTTTTAGCCAGAACTTTTAGGCACAATTCTTTATATTTAACTTTTAACAAGACAGATATTTCACTTTCATGATCATTTGTAGTAGATATTACTTGTAAATGTTTAAAAATTTATACCGTTTTACATCTTTTATCATTGTATCGTTATCATTATACCTAACGTCGCCGGGTCTTCCGTTGTTCTGAAACGCTTTTTTGGGTGATTTCTCGAATGGAAATAGTCAATTAATTGACATATCCATCGATTTAACGCGATGCATTCCCATCACTAATCGACACATCTATTTGTGGACGAGAAGTGACACTTGCGTTTGCTTTCTGTATGCGATGCCGGCCTATGCAAATCTTGGGAAATAATTGACCATATCGAACTATCGTGCCGTGATATGTGTACTAATCATTCTCCAGTGAGCAATTTGGGCATTTAACAAACATGTAGTATTGCCTAACTTCGTTTTCTCGTCCATGAATCCTAATCTAATATGGAATTTCTTTGCAATGGCAATTCTCGTTTGTAATAACTAATTACAATAGAATCATTTTAATTTCTGTATAAATGATTAACTATACATACATAGATACAAATATTACATAACAAGTACCATTACTCTCCGTCATTTTATGAAAATAAACTAAATACTTTTTATCAGATTGTGAGTTCCACAGAGTTACGAGTGGTTGCGGCTAGACGCGGCACGTGTCACAAACACACCGCGATAACTGGGACACTACGCCTGAAGAATAATAAGTGAAACGCTGAACATTGCCTCTGATTTCTACAGTTTATGTCAGGAAGTTAGTTTGTTTGTAATAAATAAATAAATAAATAAATATTTCACAACTCACACACAACTAAGCAGAGCTTGTAATATGGGTACTAGAATAACTGATACTAATACATATATACTTTTTTTTTGTAAATACATACATATTATACATAGAAACACCCAGACTAAGACAAACCCCCATGTTCATGCACACAAAGATTTGTCTTAAGTGGGAATCGAACCCACGACCTCGGCGTCGCAGGCAGGTACACTACCCACTCCGCCATCCGGTCGTCTAATACTCGTGCGTATTTATTAATACTGATGTAAACATCCTGCTAGCTTTATTATTATTAGCTTTATCCACACGGTAGGCCTAGTGGTGCAATTCTGTAAGGGAAACTACGGTTTCAAAAATGTTGTGCAACCTTATCCTTACATAAATACGGTCGATTCGGTGTGAATCCATTTATGGAATACGTACGCGGTTTCCACTAAAGCTTTTTATCTTAAAGATAACTAGTAAACAAGACAGGCGTAAGGCATTGCGTAAGAATCATTATATAAATAGCTAGGTAAATAAAATAAATTAAAAAGGCTGCTTTGAGGTCTAGTGCAATGCAAAAATAAAAAGCGGTAAGTCCATACATTCTCTACTAATAATTATTCTGCGCTAAGCTCTTAGCGAGCCGGCACCTAATACGAGATATTTTTTTAGATTTTATGCATTTGCATTAAGTCTTTACAACCACTAAAATCTGTGCAAAAGTAGATTGGATGCTATGCATAAAATAACGTTGCGTTTTTTCTGCTTACCATAATAAGGAGAAACGCTATAAGGAATAAAAAAATGAAAGTACATTTACATGGAACAACGCGACACCCTCACCGGGAAATCTCACAGGAACCATTCAACCGCCATGACATTACCATGGAAATGACAAAAGCAGAAAATAAATTCTTCATTTGAAACAACAACGCCAGCAAAAAAGAATTTTAATTAAAATTAATAATTAACATAATGTTTCAATTCTGCATTTTCCGTGTAGAATGCTTTTTTTCCAGACCATAATGTACAGACTCATCAACCTAGACTTTTATAGTGTAATTGGGGCTTGCGTTGTAGGCTTCCCTTGCAATGCGAGAGCATCCTTAAACTATACAGGGTGGATGCGACATAGCGACATTTATTGAAACCACAGCTTCTATACATGGCCAGTATGCATTTCCACCGGATAAAAAATTCTCTGGCGAAAAAAAAATCCACGTCTTCCGAACAAATTGCACGATCGCAATGTTCAAATTGTTCGGAGAACGTGATTTTTTTTTTTCGCCAGAGAATTTTTATCCGGTGGAAATTGATACTTACCATGTATAGAAGCTGTGGTTTCAATAAATGTCGCTATGTCGCATCCACCCCGTATATTGATTGGTCGGTAGCCGTGTGTACTTGGTATTTTTTTTTTCAAACTGTTTAATACACTGAGAGACATAGACAAAAGAGAGAAACAATGTTTCGCTTATCTTTCACTCGAGTAGTTGACTGAGCGGCAATTACCCACAACAATGTTTATGAACACCAACAATGCCGACGAAGTTTATTTCAACAACTATGATTTTCTTTTGGTTGTTTATCGACTGTAGAAGCGAAATTGTTCCTAAAATAAGTAATATACCTTTATTTTGGGTACATTTCTTACTTTTACTTGAAAACAACAGAAGATATATTTTTCAGCCTAATATATGTCATGAAATACTAAATAAATAGTTATAGAGCAAGCGATTAGTATGTTTTTTTGAATGATTTAACTTCTAAAAAAACAGAACTAAATGGAACCAGTAAAATATAATCACGTTTGTGGTATGGGTGCGCCCTTAAATATTAATTTTATTCAGATTTTATTTGTTGTTATAGCAGTAATAATAATAACATAGTTATACATTATCTGTGCAAATTTTGACAGTCTAGTTACCACGGTTAATGAGTTACAGCTTGAAGAGGAATATCGAGCAACATTAAGCGAAACAATCAGGTTTTTTTTTTGACAATTACAAAAAAATATATTTAATTATATATAAACTGTGGCGGTATCCGCACATAATAAATGTCACGTGACCGCGAGTGCTGAATCGCGATATCGAAATGTTCACAGCAAGTGACTATATATACCACTTCCAATACGCTACCATTGGACAGCTGTCCGCCAGGCAATACCACTGAGCCTGGTTGGAGGATCCTCCCTTTGTGGTGGAGGAACATCACACCCTGTTCCTCTACATTGGTGACCCCGACGTGATCAAAACACGCAGCATCACCCCCACTCACTGGAGAATCTCACCGCTCCACCGCGCACCTCGACTCACTGAGGAATTAGCGGCACACAGTCTCGACTCACTGTAGACTCAGCGGAATTCAGTTCCGACTCACTGGAACTCTCATCGACCTCCGGTCTTGGAGGGGAGTGATGTGGCGGTATCCGCACATAATAAATGTCACGTGACCGCGAGTGCTGAATCGCGATATCGAAATGTTCACAGCAAGTGACTATATATACCACTTCCAATACGATACCGTCGGACAGCTGTCCGCCAGGCAATACCACTGAGCCTGGTTGGAGGATCCTCCCTTTGTGGTGGAGGAACATCACACCCTGTTCCTCTACATAAACAATCCTTAAGTATTTATTTCATTTGTTTTTTGGTATGTGTTGTAGTATGTGACAACAACATTTATACACCATCAGTGAAAATTTCAAATGTCTGGCTATCATGGTCCATGAGATACAGTCTGGTGACAGACGGACGGACGGTGTTTCGTCTTATGTTTTTTATTCTTCCATATATATTTTATACAAAACCTTATTTGCGGTAAATTCCCTAACTCGGGTTAATACAAATATTTCACCACAAGTGGATACGACAAGATCCCTTTGACGTTTGTGTTGACTACAAAAACTCATAATTTATTGATAAGTGTACCGTTCTCGTGTTTATCTGCAGACAATTAGCACGCTTTGACAAGGGTAGTAGGTATATTAATGGTTGAATGGTTGATATAGAATGGTCGTTTGATAATTTTCTAAAAAAAAAACCAACTTCAATCACAAAAATAGCATTGAAAAAAAAATCATCTGAATCGGTTGACGTGAAATTGAGTTACTCGTTCATTACGCACATGTACTTAATGCTAATTTTTGACTAATATGGTTTTCTCATAGGTGCCATTGTCAGACTTGGAACCAAATTAAAATGGAACCACACGGAAAGCAGCAGCTGTTGAATAAAAAAAGAATTAATCGCTTGGCCCAATCGAAATTTATGAGGTAACAAACCTCTTCCTTTTTTGAAGTCAGTTAGTAACGTTTCCAAATGTCTTCAGTCGTATCATACGTCAATTATATACGAAGGAGCGCCTTACATTATATTAACACCCCAGCGATTGCGTGTGCTTTTACAGTTTAGTAGTATGTTACACTGCGCTGGATATGCTCACATGTATTGGTAACAGTGTGAATATTCGTGCTCTCGCAATGTCTGTATCCAGAAGATATTGTAACTAAAACTTATGTTGTTTATAACTTGCTGGTATGCTAATGCTGATGTGACCCTAATGTATGGTCCTAGTAAAAAAGGAAACTCATACAGGCAGTGTGATGTGAAAGTGAGATAAGACCTTGAAAACATCAGCTCTTTACTGCATAGAGGAACTGTTGATCTACGTATGTCATATTAATTCAACTCTGTAGCTAAACGCGTTTTGAAGTAATAAGGTTGTGACAGACGGACAAACGAGTGATCTTATAAGGGATTCACTTTTTTCTTCTGAGTTACGAAACCCTAAAAAGATTGATAGGAACTCAAATCAGGTAAATGAAATTAAAATACAGTAGGTGGGCAGCCCGTGTACCGCGTGATTGTCTTTTGTTATGTCAGGGAAAGGGAGTTGAGTCAGAATACTGGGCAGGTATATCTTTATACTGTGATGCAATCTGCTTTGCAACAGTCATCACGCTCTCTTGCTATATACATCGTAATAAGAATATGTTTGATAAGCTGCATAGTCGAAGGCACAAGTTAAAAATATGTTTTCCAGCCAATAAAACTGCTTTACTAAATAATAGTCTGTTCTGTATGATCCCACGCCTCTATAACCATTTGCCAAATGCTATTTTAGAAATTACAAAATTTCATGTGTTTAAGAATACTGTCAAGAGGTTGCTTGGGGCAAAATGTTACTACTCAGTCAAAGAATACCTAGCTGATAAATTAATATAGAATGAAATTTTATTATCTTTGATTTTATTGATTGTTATTATTATTATATTATATTTTACTTCTTAATATAATTCTTATGATTTTGTGACATTTTCTTGAATGTAGTGATTGTATTTCAATGTTTTTTTTTTAATTATTATTATAATTTTGCATGCTGACAGGCTGATTATGCTGATACTCATCTATTATGTAACAACATTGTAAAACCCATATTCGCAAATAAATAAATTGAATTGAATTGTATTGAATAAACTCTGATAATAATGGTTCACTGCTCGTTGGTCTAACGGTATAATTTGTTTATCGCTCACCGCGAGGTCCCGGGTTCGATTTCCGGGTCGGGCAAAAGTGTTATATGTGAACTTTCCGTCAGAAAATGTTCAATATCAGCACGGAGTTAGAATTGTGCCCGGTGGATGGCGATAGGCTCACCTCCTATATCATAAGACCTAAACATAACAGGTGAAATGTCGGTTTTGTACACCTCTGCCAAACCCATATAGGCGACTTTCACATAGGCTACGTTATACCACCTTATTCACCACCGCCCTACACTGTAATATCGAATCGTAAAGCGAAGCCTTAGCCGTGTGTCTTGAGCCTTACTACAGGCCCAGATGAACATCCACTGAACAAGATACGGCTCCCCGGAGATACGACGTGCCTAAGCTTTTATTGAAGGTAGAATTACATAACGACAGAACTGCTCTTTGGCTGCATTCATTTTGTATGAACTACCAGTTTACACTTGCAATGCAACGCTTTTATTCTGATGAAGGCTGCGGAATTTGGTGCAATCAAGCTAGGTTGGTAATTTTTTATCGGCATGGTGTTCATTAAAGTTTAAAAAAAACAAAAGAATTAGAATGTAAAGCGGCCGTGGCGTAATGGATAATGCATCGGTCTTAAGATCGAGAGGTCGTGGGTTCGAATCCTGGCCATTACACCACTGTCGTAAACTTCCTCCTAACACAAGCGAATTAAGCTTAGCTGGAAGGTGTTAACAAGAATACTAGTAATTTGTATTTGCAAATTGCTAGTGAGCTTTTTTTTTTTAATATTATAACTAGAAGACCTGCACGGTTTTACCCGCGTCAAACGTTATTCTACTCGGTCCGTGCCATCTGAAAAATATGCACAACGCCATCTATTGATATTTTTGCGTAAACTTACTTTTAACTTAAACTCCATAATTCAAACTCTGGGAATAGAATTTATAAGAAACCTGGTGAAGAAACCCATTCATTTTATTCAAGTTTAACTATAGGAATTTCGTGCAGTAATCAAAACATGGACTCAATATTAATGTACAAAATCATAACACAACAGAACTTAACTTTTCTACTTTGCCACACTCACAAGTTGTATGTAAAAGAAGGTGACGTGTATCGTGTACACCATATACCGTATACAATATCCGACTCCGTGTTACTAACGGAATAATACCAAATAACTACACACTAAGCGTTTCGCCTCTACATTTCATAAGCGAACTGCCAAAGAATGGAACGCCTTGCCCGAGTCTGTGTTTCCCCATGAGTACAACTTGGATCTCTTCAAAGCAAGAGTTAATAGGTATCTCATAGGTAAGCGTGCTCCACCGTAGACCGCATCATTACTTACCATCAGGTAAGATCGTGGCCAAACGGGTGCCTAATCACCATAAAAAAAAACTCTTATCTAAGCCCTGGTTATCAAATCATTGTAATTAGTGTAATTTATTTTTATATTATTGTTTGTAATGTATTCAAGCCTATAAAAATAAATGATTTGAATCTTGAATATCTATAACTTGCATACGCTATACACCAGCTACTAAACCGCCAAAGCAAAGATAACGTATTAATAATCATTAATCATAGAGAACTTTAATAGTGCAAAAGTCAGATAGAAAAGCGTTGGTGTATCCCTGTGTCAATACTCCGCGCATTAAACCGCATACTGGTTCAATTGCGGCTTACACCATTTTCACACACGAGTTAAAATACCATTCACTTTGTTCACTTTAATATTCATTTACAATCTGCAATACACTTGGAATGTATTAATAAAAATGATATATTTTGTGTTTTGATAATGATTATCACTGTTACATTTTCTTAAAAGATATGTGCATGAAAGGAGCCTCCCCGAGTGACGTACACAACGATTCCCTACGTCCGGTGCACCATGGGCAATTCGCGAATTCTCAAAAGCGAATTGGCTAATTCTTTCACCACGATGGCAACTCAAATAAAATTTGATTCTGCCATCGACACGACGAAGAAGAAGAAAAGACCAGAGTTACATGTTAGTTTAACATTACAGAGTTACATTCAGTGCACGAATGGCATTGTAATTCTAGCAGTTGTGGGAACCACTGTGCTGATGTGAGTTCGAAATTTTTGAGTGAACCGCAAAGATTTGGTCTCACTCCGTGTGTACTTTGTGTTTATAAATACCTTCGCGATATTGGACATATTACTCATATTGCCGGCATCGTTAAAAAATATAAATATACTTAAAACTTTAGAAAACAAACATATTTCAACCTTTTTCGTTAATCCTCATGATTACTAAATTAAGTAAAGTCGATTTCAAGTCGTTAAATAATTCGTAGTCAGGAGGCAGTGTTAATAAATGAGCGTGACATAGCCTTTGACCCTCTTCGAGTGAAGCGTTTGAAAGAGTGACGGGTTGGATCGGACAACAAATTATCCCTTTAAGCCTGCATCGGGGTAAATAGATACCCAAAACATATACAAATAAATTGCTGTGCGACCGTCTCACACAAACTAGAAAACGGCTCAACAGATTTTAATCTTCATTTTTCGATTTGGACGTCTTAATAACAGGGTAGTTTACAAATAACAAACAATAAAAGAAAAATACGTCCCAATAAAGAATTCTAGAGAGACAGGACATCGCCAATGGGTCAACTATAAAATTACCTTGTTTTCATTACAGAAATAAAACCTATTAACTTTTTAACATATTTATTTAAACTGTTACCTAAAGTAGCTAGATTTTTAATTTAGATGTGTATGTGCTGTATTGTATTTGTGTCTCAATGTTATGTGATGTCTAATGGTATTTAATGTTGTGTCATGTGTTTAAATAATGTTTATGGATTTTAATCATCTGAAATAAATGTATATTCATTCATTCATTTATTCATTTAATCCTCTACAGCTGCCCTGTATCTAATACATGTCCCACTGCTGGGCTTGGGCCACTTCTCATGATGAGAAGGGTAAGGCCCTAGTCCAGCACGCTGCCGAGTGCGGATTGGTGGACTTCACACACTCTCGAGTACTTTTCAGGCACTCTCAGGCATGCAGGTTTCCTCACGATGTTTTCCTTCACCGTTAGCAAGCGATAATTTATGTGATAAATACACACATATCTTCGAAAAGACGAATCTTAACGATTTATTGACAGAGGACAACAAATTATCCCTCTAAGCCTGCATTGGGGTAAATAGATACGTATAATTTGTATTTAAAAGGTTTATTCTGTCCTGCTTCACTAAATATTATGAAACGAAGACCTCTGCCGCGTCAACGTGATTAACTCAAAAACTACTGAACAAATCATCGTGCAATTATCACTCATATAGTTTGCTAACGTTATCGACTTTTCGCGCAAATAAAACCGCGGCCGAAAGCAAGAATAATATAAAGAATTAAATTAATATAATAATAATAATAATAATAATAATATGTTAAGTATATATGTATTTATTTAAAACATGTATTTAGTTTATATACATTTATATATTTTATTACAACTATATATAATATATTATATAGTATACTTTTCTATATTTTTTTTTTTTTTTTTTTCGTGTACACAAACAACCACCAAATTCTAAAATTATTTCCATCCTAAGGTTGCCTGGCAGAAATCACTATTAGTGATAAGGCCGCCCATTGTACTGTTTTCACTAGAAATAAGTTAATACTGTAAACTCCAGGTGTACAATAAAGTGTATAATAAATAAATAATAAATAAATAATTTATCCAAACTTTAAGAAATGTAATTATTTTTACTCCACCCACAGTCGTCAGGTTTAACAAAAATCAAATATTTGATTTTGTTATTTTCCATTTATCTTTTGTTGTAGCAATAAAGTATGAGGGCACTTTCTAATATGTAATAGAAAATATGTACTGGCACAAAACTTGTTCCGTACCTACAATATTTTTACACAACAAGAACGAAATACGGTGCCATTCGCGAAATGCAATTGAGTATCTACAACTGCTACGACAAACATTTCTCAAGGCTAGCAAATGATAGGTCGGACAGGCCGCGGACGTGCAAGCGATGCTACAATATCTCGTAGCCGTGCTACAATATTTCGTAGCGAATGCTACGAGTAACTTACACCAGTTGCTCTGTAGTAGAAGGACACAGTCGTAATTTCAGTCCAGTGCTTACTTTGTTTTAGCTACACTTATTTTTATTTGTACAATTGCATGTACTCGGCAAAATATCCTTTTAACTATAAAATGTGATTTTGCCGCTTTTTGTCTATAGTTTTTAGATGTAAAAGAATGTAAAACAATGTAAAAGAAATTATTACGAATCGATTAATAACACATTTTGAAACAGTTTAAAAAAATATAAAAAATAAAACTTAAGCAAAAAGGCACCTATGTTGATAAAGTAATTTCAATATGAAAATATTTGTTTTTACCGATAATTCAATCTTTAACCAAAATAAAGCGTATTAAATTCGTCTCATATTATTTCTTGTTGTCAAGTAACACGCTTTTATTTTAGTAATGGATTGAATTAAAGTGAACATAAGCCTTTAATTGGTTAAAGACTTATTTTCACCTTTTATGTTCTTATTAATTAAAAAAAACCGGCCAAGTGCGTGTCGGGCCACGCGCAGTAGGCTTCCGTAGCTAGTCGTAACAACATATTTCGACTTAAAAGGGATTAACTATCTGTATTAAACAAGTAACATCTTCATACAATTCATTACTTTCAAAGGTTTTTGTAATTTGCACGAATTATTCTAAGTAACTGCATTTTACACTTTGGACCCCAATTACTCTAGAACTAATTAAGAGTAACCAGATAAATAGCGTCCTTCAGATAGGAAATGTTTGTAGTACACGAAACCAGCTAGCACGTATGACGAGATGTATGAATGTTAAGGAAGCGAAAGAAGTATGTAAGGAGCGAAGCACATGGCGTTCCATCGTCTCTGCCTTCCCCCGTGGGATAAAGGCGTGATTTTATATATGTATTATGTATGTTTATTTATGTTTCAAGAATTTTGAACGAAATATTCTGAGTAACTGCATCTGACATTTCGGACCCCTATTCCTCTTGAACTAATGAAGTGAACTTATCCGCTATAGTTTTCCTTTAAAGTCCATTACATGTACTACCTACACAATTTTTTTCAGATTTTAGGATCCAGTAGTTTAGCTTTTAGAGGGGGGGACGCCCTACTCGAACAAAAATTTGCTCTTTAAAGTTAATTATCTCGCAAACGGATCCCTAAATCAAAAAACTGTCTTAGCAACCCCTAAACGTTTTTAAAAGTCCTATTTAACAATACCCCACACTATGGGGTAGGCGACAAAAAAAAAACATCCCTACTTTACATGTAGGGGAGCTACCTGAAAAAAAAATATTTTTCCAAATTTTATTTTACGCCTTTTTTTGTATAGTTAACATACATGTTTATGCAAAATTTCAGTTTTCTAGCACCAACGGTTTCGTCGCTATGCCGTGGACAGACAGACGGACATGGCGAAACTATAAGGGTTCCTTGTAGGTACTACGGAACCCTAAAAATAATAATAACTATGCAAAGTCGTATCTATTCTCTTAAAAGTTAAGGAGAACTCCAATGATAAGACACCTGGATGCATCATTAGACTACTTCTATTATATTAGTGTATCATTAAAAATGTATTAATTTAATTCAATACAACTTGCGTTATATCGCCTGGTAGGAAAAACCTGCTTACCCATGCGTATAAATTCAAGTATCTGTCTTTCCGAAAAGGAAAGATAAACCCGTAATTATATTCAGGATTACCGCCCATTAAAAAACCACAATTAAGGCGATCAAAACTCGGGCGGCTATTTTATTTTAAGAATAACGTTGAAGGTCCCATAACGGTCTGACATCAAAGCTGAAGTGTAAAAACCGAATTAGAAAGTTCATGATTGCCGCAAAAAGGTTGCTTAGTTACATTGTAATTTTAGTTACAAAGCTGAGATAAGCTTCCACTAATGTATATTTAAATACTTGGTCAATTTCCTTCCTCTGTTGGCTTTGATTTTTTTTTGCTTGGTACGTACTGTGTGTATTTTAGATATTTAACACAATCTCCAGGGAAGTTAAGTAAACAGCAATCAAAAAGCAAACAGCAAACAGCAATCAAAGTAATTATGGTAATGGCACTGTTAATAATAGTCTCAACCATACTTTTAGGGTTCCGTAATGTATTACTAGACCTATATGGACTAATTTATTAATAAGTATTAATTTAATTACATTGCAATATTTAAGTTTATTTTCTCACCATAACCGTCTTTAACCATATTGTTGTTTTGGTTGCTATAACTTACACATAGAATAAAATTATTGTCAAAAACAAACAAATATTCTATGAATTATTTGAAAAGATGGTGCATATGAGTTTCTCACTAGCTCTTCTCATGATGCAATACCCATCGGAGCTGGTACTTGGATTTGTTTTAATTCAAATTTCTAAGTTGAATTAAAGTTAATCTAAGCTCTGGTGTCAAATCATTTTATTGCAATAAGTATTATAATTTAATTAGCTAAGTTTTATTTTAATTTTATATTTTTTGATGTTTGTTTTGACGTGTTCAAACGCCCCTTGGAGCCCATGGAAATAAATGATTTGATATAGCGAGTTAGTCATAAGTTAGCTATAAGTTCAAAAGTAATATGGGATTAAAAATCTAAGATGCTGTTACTCGGAATAATGCCTACAAAATACAAAAACCATTGAAAAATGGCTTGTATGATGATTTTTTCACATCTGGTAGTAGACGCCTTTTAAGTCCATTATGCTGCAACTGCTACCTACGGAATCCTAAATTGCGCGTGGGCCGGCACATTGGTCACATATTACTATAATATTATGTGGAGTTTATATCTAAGTCATTGCTGCACAGATCATTCAATCGTTGAGATAAGCAATGCCGTGAATGGGTAACCATCGTACCATAACGAGTTTTCGACCAAACCTCCGCCGGCTTCGAAGCCGGGACTATTTAGTGGCAGGTAAAAACTGAGAATGTTGCTGCCTCCTTCGAATCATTTATATGACATAACACAACCTACTCCAAACGCCTTAATAATAAATAATAGCAGCCCTGTGTCATATAAATTATGCCCCACTGCTGGGCACGGGCCTCTTCTCATGATGAGAAAGGCCATAGTCCACCGCGCTGACCAAGTACAGATTGGTAGATTTCACACACCCACGAGCACTTTTTAGGCACTCTCAGGTATGCAGGTTTCCTCACGATGATTTCCTGGACCGTTAGCGGACGATAATTTATATGATAAATACACACATATCTTCGAAAAGACGAATCTTAACACGATTTATCGACAGAAGTGTGTGCCGTGGATTCGAACTCGAGGCCTTCGACTTCGCAGTTCTCCCACTCGGCTATCGCTGCTTTACAACAAAAAAAATGTGGTTGATAACTTTTCCTTTAACGCGACATTCTTTATTTATGGTTGAACACGCATTTGGGTGTTATTCTTTTTAACCATAATCATATTCATATTCATATTCATATCATTTATTGCAAATACAGGTCAAAAAAGATGTTACATTGATTTGTTTTTACACAAATATTGAACACAACTATACTTTGCCATTCAGCATGCAATGTTAGAGTTATTAGAATTATCGCTACAATTATACATGTCAAAAAAAAGTTATTAAACAATTTGCAAAAATATTAATTAATTGTTTAAAAATTATTACAAATAAGAATGTCAGTATTTCAATTAATCATAAATCAATTTGTCATTAAGATAATCTTTCACCGTGTAGTATGCTTTATTAGAAAGAAATTTATACAACTCAATTTTAAACATATTGATGGTAGAGCACTTTAATATATATAATGGAAGATGATTATAAATACGCGGTATCATGCAAAATATACTATTATTTAATTGTGCTGTCTATTTGCTGGGAAAGACACTTTGTAATTATTTCGCTTTCCCTTAAGACGCTCAAACATCGATATATGCTTGGTTACAAATAAAACTACTTCATAGATGTATATGCAAGGAAGAGTCAATAATTTTAGGCTAATAAAAAATGGTTTACAACTTTCTGTACAATCCAACCCACAAATTGCCCTCAGGCATCTCTTTTGGGCTTTAAAGACCCTTTCTTTGTCTACAGAATTACCCCAAAAGATGATACCATATCTTAGAACTGATTCCACATGTCCGCGGTATGCAGTGATCACTGCAGATTGATTCACAACTTTTGCAAGCCTGTAAAGTGCAAACGAGAATTGGCTAAGCTTGGTACAAATTGTTTCCACTTCTAAATGCCAATTCAAATTAAATTTTATGTCAAGGTTTACATATTTCTTCTTATAATAATTAGGCTTAAACCTTTTTTATGGTGGATAAGCATATGTTTGACCACGATCGAATTTGACGGTAAGTGATGATACGGTCTACGCCAGCATACGCCTTTGTTGTGTTTTTAAGATTTTAGGTTTTTCTGATTTTATTTGGTCAATCTGATAATTGGATATTAGGGCCATTGTACTATGGCTTTGCTTTCACCTTTAGGATCGTTTACAAGAACTCTGCAGCCTTAGATAATTAACCCAAAAGGTTTATTAATCATTATCAGACGTCTCCCGCTGCCCAATGTGTAAGAGCGCCGCTCTTGAGCGTCATATAAAACTAGTAAAATCATAGACGCACGAAACAATCTACTTCTTCTGTCCTGCGAGCTTTGAAAGACTTAATTAGTAGAATTAATTTCCTCTCCATATTGATTAAATGCTCTGTGTCAGCGACTTTGACTTGTTCCCCCATATTATGACCGCGTGTTACATACGCAAAACAAAAAATGTGTGCGAAAACTCCTCCTTTTAACGCGACATTCTTTATTTATGGGCGCGCACGCTCGCCCCACTTTACGAATGGATGTTCAAATGAAAGCAGAAACATTTTATGTGGAAAATTGTGCAAAACTATTCAGCATATGTAACAGCTCCGTTTAATCCTTCATTACCATAATAATTTAATACTTGTGTATTTTTTTTAGAGTTGTTTGTTTTTCTTTCTTCTATTCAACAAGTTTTCTTGTTACGTTTCTCTCTATTCCTTAACAGAGTTCCGAAAAAGGTAGTCTTTTTCGGAACCAAGGCTGTTAATCTATAAACATTTTATTCTTTTTTGTAGATAATGATTCTAAAAGCTATTTCGATTAGTTCCTTGTATCATTGGTACCTTTGACTGCCAAATTTACTAACCTTTAAACAACTAGATTTATATGAAATGTATGATTGGTGGTCATTCACATTTAGCAGCGCGGGACGCCTGACTTTGACACCTCCGGTTGGTTTATTGTCTGAGACTATAACCCAAGGCCCCGTTCCCACTAAAGCGTAGAGAAAAGATGATGTTTTTGAATAACCAATCAGATTTCGTTACCGAAGCTAAGCAAAGGCATTCAAACACACCTCGGTAAATTCATTTTGAAGAAAATAGCATGGAAATATCAAAATCCTCGGAAATAAAGCTAGTAAAAAATAACTTACTAGTTATATCTGCCATTTATTAAGCTTATGTACATATTAAACACTATTATTAATACTTGTTTCAGGTACGCTAAATATTATGCTCAGTTAAAGTAGACATTAAAAGTGCATAAGACAGGCATCAAATCCCAACCTCAAATTCGTAAGTATGACACCTTTTAACCATTTCATTGCGGCTGCTTTGTTTTCGTACATCAATCTAAAATGTTGTGTCAAATTGTTTATTGTGTCATCGAATCAAAACTCAATTCGGCTGAGCCGGACGCCCTCTGACACATGAAGCGGAAGGGATTAATTGTACGTACTCTGAAGTGTTGTCAATTGTCTCTACGTGTCAATGATTTTGACAAATCCTGAATATGAAATCAAATTGAAATGCAAACAGCAACAAACGAGCAATTTTATGAAGCTGTTTTTATATTAAATTTTCAGTTTTGGCTTGAGGTATTTATAATTAATAACAATGCTGTAATTTTAGAATAATTTCGCAGTATTCGACGAATTAATCATACCACAGTTTTATATATCTGTTACAAATAATTTCTCTATTAATACTTTTTACTATTGCCTGATTTTTTTAGACCCGAAGGGGTCAACAATCATGCCATTAGTCTATTGTTTTATAATTAATACTATACTTTATTCTACAATACTCAAATGGCATCGCTCTTATAAATTAATAAAATAATGTACGAGTGCTAACGAAACATCTCGTTGAAGTAGAATTCGAAGCGAAAATAATAACGTTAACGTTTCGAATCGAAGCGATGCACAAGATTGGCATCGTCGCCTCCTTCACCGAAACTCATTTCCTTCCACAAGCGTTTTTAGAGTTCTCGGAAGAAATACTAGAACCTTTGTGGAATCACTCTCACGTAGCCGTTTTTTTTTAAACGGATAGACGTTCAAAGATAATGGATTTCATAAATGTTCATTTACACAAAATACAGCCGTAAATGAAGACTTTTTACCACCTACGCCTAGTTCTTAATTAAACAAATATTGACGGAACCTCTAGAGTTCAGTTCACCCTCACTGTATTTGTGTTCACACTTCAGCATTGAATAAATCTAATTTGTGCAATCGACAGCAACGAACTGCTGTTAACAATTTCATTTAGGGGGAACAATTGCTTGGCTGTTTTCCATATATTTATGTAGGGGTTTAGCTTTAATATTATTTAGTTTTTATCTATTATTATAGACAAATGACTAAGATGCATGTTTGTTGGCGCCCACTTTTTCAATATTATTATTTTTATGATTCGATTTGTATGTAGCTTAATTAATGAACGAACAAACATGCATTTTAGTGTTTAAGTATGAATTGCATATAAAAATAGAAAAAGTCAATAATATTAAAGTTCGCTCGGGAATCTACTCTCAAGGTGAATTGCAGTTTATTTCTTACTGAATGAGTTCTGGCACATTTTCATAATTTTATTAAATTTAATTAATGCTAAATTATACTTGTATATATAATTTAGCTAACATTCAAGTTAAGTGATCAATAAAAAAGGGTAATATTTTTGGATTTAAATAGAGCTTAATTTTATTAAATCCCCATCAAGATAGAATAGTATATAATTATATAGATAGTAGGCATAGTAGGCTATCGATATATTAATTTCATTTTTGGGCAGATTTTCTAGAAAACTTTTTCAAAAGGGTTTTTAGAGGGTGTATAGTTAAAATAACAGCGGTTTCTCTTTCACACAATTTATAAGATTATGGAATAGCGTAAGGTCGCATGATGCCACAAACGTCGAAAAAGTTCTGCGCAAGGCCTTTTTTACTTAACCAAAGTATAATAATTCGACGCCAAAATGTGCTGAAGTGGGACCAACATGGCTAAAATGACGACACAATTTCTTTCTTAGAATCTAAGAAACACGTCAGAACTTTTGCAGAGAAATTTGCACAATATGGTAACCGTTATGTTTACGAACTTGACCTTGACCAGCGTATGTACATAATTATTAATCTAGCTACAGCAATGTAAACATACCTACTAATAGATTAAAAAGCTTTTTGGGAACATTGAAGTGTTCAATGGCGAACCATAAATTATTTGCCTTCGTAATATATACAGTCTAGGCTTGCCTTTAAAAGTTTAGCCAGTTTTTATTGACAAATTACTACTTTAATTTGCTGTTTTTGTGCAAATATTAATAAACTACAGTACTGCATCATGTTGTTATTGTAAGTGGTGTAATATGTATGGAAATTCTGTATGTACTTCTACGAACAAACCGGGGTCTCACGCACAAACCATTCACTTAACAAGCTTAACAATTATAACCACCTATTATGTACATAAAAATGCTATCGAGCCCTTTTACTGTGAATTTAAATTAAAAACTTATTTAAATGATAAGGTGTGTTATTTGTACAATGTTCATAAAGCATGCAATCGCATGGCAAATAAAATTATTTTTTTGAACTTCCATAAAACTCCTAGTAATTCATAATTACGAGGTACCGATGTATTATTATTAACATGGGCAATAATCATGCAGTTGGAGTTTGTGCCTACAGCATAGTAGGTACTATACAGAAGTTGCGATTCAAACAAAGGCATTTTAGATTGGCTTGGTTAAACCCTAACTACGGCACTTCGTAAACAATAGTACTTACCGTGTACTAACAGTTGAAATTTCAGTTTATTGAACAGTGTTCTTACTGATTGTATTGCGTGCGCGAATATGTGACTACTATGTTATTCTGTAATATAACAAGGAGAGTTCATAAGCCTAGGTCTTAAGATCTACTCATAATATGCAGAACAGATTAATATTACAACTAAAAGCCAGCGTACAGCTGTTTATTTGCTTAAGTATGAGTTGAAACTTTCTGATTTTATCGATTAAGTTTTTGAGCAGGAACTGGGCAAATAAAAGTTAGAAATTAAATTTATGTAAAGCCCACATCTAGACTAAAAAGTAGTGAACAAGTTTTTAATTCTAGGTTTAATGGCGGTCGGTGGTTTTAAAGTTAGAAGTCGTACAAAATTACTCAGCTAAATTCCATTTCACATAGTTAAAACTGGAATTTTAAACTTGGGACTACTTAACAGTTTTAGTAGAGGCAGGCATTTTGGTGGTTATAATAATATGTTTAAGTATTTGTGGCTTGCAATCACCATCTACTTTCAATAAGTGCAAGTTGTGTGCATTGTTGCAAAACAAATGTCACTAAGCATCCACTTCCAAATAATTAAAAGATGAAAGTCGCGTCAACTATTTTCTTATCACACCTAATAACATAGTTATATCCTTATTTTACAATTATCAAGTAAATATTACTCAAAGGATAAATTAATAGTGTAACTTGCAGTAAAGTTCTAATTTATCTCACGGTTTTCTCTAACTCGACGATAGTGAAACATAACCTAAGTGTATTAAATCCAGGCATCGACAAAAAAAACAGTTTTAAAACTAAAAAGGACGGCATAAAAACTTCCAATATAGGTAGTTAGTATTAAAGTAGGCAAGCTATAAAGGCAAATGCTCAAATAAAAGTTTTTACAGTAGGGTAAAGTTCCCGATTATTGACCTTCAAACTTACACAGCGTATCTTTACGGCTGATTTAATCTATAATCTTATTTGAAAGAACCCGGTGCGAATTCCAAGTTCCTGTCTACTTTTCCTTTTCAGGTATTATAGGGAATAAATGAATAACGTTACGCACTTGATGAAGCTTCACATAGATAGATAGAGTAGATAGAGTAATCTTTATTGTACACCAATATTAACAAAGAAGTTTATTATGTAAACAAATGCACTTAAAAATTATGTTGCGCAATGGGCGGCCTTATCGCTATAAGCAATTTCTTACAGGCAACCTTAGGATGGACAAGTAAGTAATAAGCAAAGTTATGGGCAGTTGTTGGTGCGTTAATTAAAGAAAAAAGAAAAATAAAGTAAAATGAAACGTCATGATAATGACAATGGAGATTATAAAATATAAATAATACAGAAATAAACTACGTATAGTGTCTTAACCCTAAAGTTATACATAATATACTAATGTAATGAATATGTACATACCTTATTAAATATATTACTTATATATACCTAAATATATAAAATATATGCTATACATATACATAATAATATAAATATTATCTAATATTCAGGACACAATATTACTAAATATCAACACATATGAAGTGCCTCCCTAGAGAGTAAAAGGTGTTTTTTTAGTTATTACTAGTGTAGACTGATCATACAAGATGAGTAAGAGTTTCAAAATGCCAACTGATTAACGTATGTGGCCACTCGCAGTTTTCGGGTTCGATTCCTCAGGTCGAGTAAAAGTGTTAATTGTGATTTGTCCGTCAGTGCCCGTTGGATGGCAATAGGCTCCCCCAGGATCACATGGGACCTACACATAACAGGTGAAGTGTGGGTGTGTGACTTATCTATTCAATTTCATATCATGTCTATAAAAAAAAATGTATCCCTATATTACCAAATTATTCCTGAGTTTTCTTTGTATTACTATCACTCTATGGACCACGTCTGAAATAAAGATATACCTACTACTAGATATACCTCAAAATAATAATGAAATAATATAATTAAACATGTCTTATTCACAGGCGTGCACTAGAATATAAACACAGCACATAGTTACATCTTAAATTTAATCAACTTCAGGAGCAAATATAATCAATTCCAACGTAGATTGAACCCATCTGAAGAATACATTCTTTGTTTTGCTTTGCTAACAAATAAACTGCATCAAATATATAGCCAGTTTCTTCGCTGCACTGTTTGATTAAAACTTGTATCTTACTGTTACTACTCAGTACGCTTACATACTTGATTGGGTACAATAAGATATACACGTATGAACAATGAACAGTACAAATTAAATTCTATCTCTAGGTACACCTGAACAGTCCAGCCCGTAGAGAAGCATGGTGGAATAGGGTTACCATTTCATCGAAAGTTTTGGTCTTGCGCGAAACCTAGAAATAAAAAGAAACGACTTTTTATTATTACCTTTTTTTTATTTCACTAAGTAGGCAAACAAACATACGGCCTGTCTGATGGTAAGCAGTTACCGTAACCTATGGACGCTTGCAACACCAGAGGCATCACTCGTGCGTTGCCGACCCATTAAAAACCTATTATAACCTATGAGTTTCTCACCAGCTCCTCTCATGATGCAATACCCATCGTAGCTGGTGCTTAGATTGATTTTAATTTTCTAATTTGTATTAAAGTCAATCTAAGCTCCGGTGTCAAATCATTTGATTGCAATAAGTATTATAATTTAATTAATAAAGTTTTATTTATTTTAATATTTTTAGTATTTTGATGTTTGTTTTGAAGTGTTTAATTTCTGATCTTGATGATCTTTTTTAAAGACCATCATGCTGTAAGTCTCTTGGGAGAACTTTTGCCGTGAGCTTCTTCCATAACTTATTGTTTGATACAGTTTTATAAGAAATTGGTACTATATGCAATGACTACTATTTTGTATTTTTTTTACTTTCTAGTTTTATACTATTACTGTTTTTGCTACTGAAAATGATGATAAATTGGAACGTATTTTTATGGTGAACTGTCTAAGCGGCATAAAAGTTCTGCGCAAGGCACCGCGATAATTATGTCGTCATGGTAGCCCCGTACCATCATGACATAATTATTAAACTTAGTATTAACTTCGATTTGTTTTTTAAACTATACGTGACGGTGACTCGACATTCGCGATTTTTTTAACCTTTTCTTAGTGTTGTTGACTAATATCTCTATTGCTGACTCTGTAAACACAAAACAACTTATATTTTATGTGGATTAAAATGCTACTTACACAATGCAAACATGTTTCATTTTGCAATGCCTGCAGCATTGCAAAAGCAGGAATATAAATTAAAATGAATAATTGCTAAAGCTTTATTTTAATCTGTAACATTTTATTTTCAGTTAATGACAGATAGTTCCAATTCGAATATATCAATTAATTTATATGCTGAAACATTTATTGAAGACTCGTTTTGTCCAATTGCTACAAGACTCGGAGTAAATTTTAATTAATCCATCATCATGTTGATTTCTTCTTATTTTTTCACGTAAATCTGACAAATTTCTGCAAATAGTATTAATTCTCCTGGCAACCCTAGCACGGGCTGGTCGCTGTTTGACTTGGGAGTCCATTCTGTTTGCTCTGTCCGCGCAATCAGTGCTACGACTTGTGTGGCTAAAACTATCCGCGTCCCCTCCCTCCCCACCACTGCGCTTTCATCGATGCTCTTATAGCTTTATAAAGCAGATGTGTCCCAATTATATGAGCTTGATTTGAATAATACATGAAACTAAGTGCTAGCAAGGTAAAACCGGTTAATAATTACCCACTAACAATTACTGCCTCTATGATAGTATAGGGTAGCGTATGCATACACATAACATACACATACATACATACATAAACATATGCATATACATAACATACATATGCATAGCGCCTAGGTCTCGCGTTTGATTGCCGGGTCGGGCAATATTTTATCTGTGAACTTTCCGTCGGGAAATTCACAATAGAAGTACGGAGTTGGCATTGTACTCGGTGGATGGCGATAGGCTCACCCTCTATCCCATGGGACCTCAACATAACAGGTGAAATGTGAGTGTTGTACACCTCTGCCAAACCCTTCTGGGTAATATAGGCATATATTATGTTGTGATGTTATATAATTACTCAAATAAAACTAGCTTCTACCCGGTTCCGCCCGCGTGGTACAACAACAAAAAGAAGTTTAAGTCCTTACTAAGGCCTTGAAGCTCACCATACCATTTTTCATCAAAAAAGGTTTTTTTTTTTTTTTTAGGTATCAGTAATTTTGCTGTAAAATCGGAACAGACAGGCAGACAATGTAAGGAGTTACTTCTGTACTCCGTCTGTCTGGGTAGAAAGGATTAAGTTTATTTAGCTATAATTGATATGTTAGGCAGTACCCAACAAATTTCAATCATAAACGTATTTATAGATAAACCGGGATATTTACCATGTGTACTCACTGCATCGAGTTACCGATATTTCAGAGCTGTAAATTGTAAACTTGATGCAATAAATATACATGGTAAATATTCAAGTTTGTAATAATATCTTCTTTCGAAAATAAATGGAGACGCTAGTTTGAAAACTGCTACAGAATTTTAAACGTAGTAGGTGCAAATTTGAATGAAATAACGTGTTTTTAACAGCTAGAGGTATTGATTGTAACCCGATTGGCAGCAAACGTAGGTGATGTGATATCAAACTGTGCTGTTAATTTAAGGGTGAGGCTCTTACACGTAGGCATTGTTATGTAATTGTGTGTGTGTGTGTGTGTGTGTGTGTGTGTGTGTGTGTGTGTTTGTGTGTGTGTGTGTGTGTGTGTGTGTGTGTGTGTGTGTGTGTGTGTGTGTGAGGAGGAAGAGCCTCGGTAGTACAGTGGTTGGCGTATGCCCCTCTCACTGCGATGTCACGATGATGTCTTTAAAGAAATTCACAATAGCAGCACGGATTTGGAATTGTGCCCCTGGATTGCGATATGCTCACTTCTTATCCCATGGGACCTAAACATAACAGGTGAAACGTGGGTGTTGTACACTTCTGCCACACCCTTCTGGGTAATATAAGCGTGATGTTATGTTATACTGAGCATTACAAAGTGCAACCTGTAACAATACAAACGTACATATGTATATGTAAATCTCCGTGTTAGTTACAGACATTGCTAATGGATGTAATATTGCTAATTAAATGTATCTAGATAATAATATTATGGTATTGAACGGTCGCACTTGACAGGGAGCGGAGCGTACCGGACTGTAGCGTGAAAGCATCTTTTTTGTTTGAAAATATATTAACATACGTCGGATGTTGACGCTGATGCTCGCTTCCAACCGCAAGCTTTAAGGATAGAAGGCAGATTAATAAAATTAAAAACTGAAACACGGTAGAATAGAACCACTACCATATGGCGGCAACTTAAATTAATTTTGCAAGGAACCTTAGGCATGTTCTAATTAGTTCGGCCACTTATAAATTTAATATACGTATTAAAAACTTTAATGATACTTCGTGACATCAAGCTGGTAATCGCGATAATATCGTGGCTATTCAATTCTATGTAATAATGGCTATGTTTTCCTTTGTTTTGAATACAGCCTAATTAAACATCATGTGCATCAAAAGTCTGCCTAAAGTAGGTAATGAAGTACCACATTCTATCTCTGCTGTAAGTTTTAGGCTACCCACTAATTTTGCACCAACTTTGTCCTCCACAACTCGAAGTTTGGCTTTAAACTTGGAGACATAGTGTTTCGAGACATACATAGAGTTGAAGTCTTAGTACAGTTTGTGTGTCGCAACATAATATTCTGCTGGCGTGCTATCAACTCTCTATTATTCTACTACGTGGTACAACTTCCGCTGTCAATGGTAAGAAAGATTTATGATTGTATTCCTAGCTAGCCGACACCATGATATCTAATTAATGCGTACATACATTTCCTTGAGTAATTTACTCTGTGTATAAGAAAACACGAACGTTTCTGCGTATGTAAGAAACGTTTTTGCTAAATTATTGCACTGAAATTAAAAAAGAGCCACGTTCGCAGTCTTTAAGATTCTTATTAGTGATAGAGTTAATTTCGAGTCTTGTTGATAAAAATGTAACTTGTACCAAAGCTCATGGAAAAAGGGGTAACAAAAAACGCTAAAGCTAGATTTGTGGCTACCCAGTATTGATGGTCGGGGAAAGATTCCAACGATTTTTAGTTTTTGCGCTCTGAAATAAACCTCTCGTGGTAAGTCCTGAAGTCTCAGATCATTGTGCAGGATCATTTATTTACTCGCTACATTGTATTTTGCTCTGACTAGAGACGTAGTAATGTGGTTTTAAGGAATCATGGGTTGTAATTACGCAATAGATTTTCATTTACGACATTGTTGGTCTTATTAGTGGCAAAAGTGTTATATTGAAGTTTACCGGCTTGGCAACACAGAATCACATAACTCATAGAAAATTTTCATAGTAAAGTTATATTCTATTTGTATTAATAAGAAAACCTTGCAAAAAAAAGGTATCCAAATCTAACAGTAAAAACGAAGCATTTAGCAGAAATAAACATTTAGCCAATGCTTAAGCTGCGAATTAAAATCAGGTTTAATTCATTCATCGCTCTTTGCAATACTATTGCAGACTGCAGTGTAGTTGATGAACTCTCAAACGTGTTTGCTGAATCGACACAAATTAACGCTCGACTAACCTGAATATTTATTATATAACGAACTCCATTTTATTCAGTTATATGAATATTATTGAAAAGAAACGGTTTCATTTTTATTTCTTAGCATGAAAATAAGTAAGTAATTTACTGAGCTTTTAATTAAACTTACTGTTTGAGATATACTAGATTAGTAACTATTCAGCGGATGCAGCAGCGTGTAGTTTATATACGATTAAGCCCGAAGTAAAGTTAATGTTTTTTTATAGATAGGTATTTGGTGTTTATCTTATATCTAAACCTAATAATAATCTTTTTAGTTTTGCTTCTACATTTCTTATGCGAACTGCCAAAGAGTGGAATGCCTTGCCCGAGTCTGTGTTTCCGCATGAGTACAACTTGGATCTCTTCAAAACAAGAGTCAATAGGTATCTCATAGGTAAGCGTGCTCCACCGTAGACCGCATCATCACTTACCATCAGGTGGTCAAACGCGAGCCTATCCACCATAAAAAAAAAAATAAAAAAAAAATCAGCGATATCCGATTGGGAGACCGTAGGACTGCAAAGTCACTAATCTCGGGTCAGAACCCACGGCACCCTCTGTTAATAAATCGTATGATTCGTCTTTTCGAAGATATGTGTGTATTTATCATATAAATTGTCGCTTGCTAACGGTGAAGGAAAACGTCGTGAGGAAACCTGCATGCCTGAGAGTGCATAAAAAGTGCTCGAGGGTGTGTGAAGTCTACCAATCCGCACTTGGCCAGCGTGGTAGACTATGGCCTAACCGAGCCCAGCAGTAGGACATGTATTAGATACAGGGCTGCTATTATTAAACCTAACAATACATTTAACCTGAAACTGAAATGTTTTCTTTTTGCAGTACTTACATAATAATTTTATGTTACCAAAATTCATTTATATAAATGGTTGAATCCGCTCAGGTTTATTTAAAAAATAGCACTGTATCGTAATCGGGTTTTTCAACATATTACGTATAATAAAAGATTCGATACAGATTCGTGATACGAACACAATTGGGCTGTATTCAATTTATTTTGTATTCATACCTATGACAAGCTTTACCTTTTTGGCGTTGCATGCTTGAAATCGTGTATTTAATATATAAAATGCAACTGCATTTCTCCAATATTTGTACTTATTATTCTGTTAAATAGAACACGAAGAACAATTATATAACGTATGATTTTAAACACTTCTAGCCTTACTTTACCTCTAACCCACAAAACCATAATTTGTTTTGAAAAAGGTCACAGTTTTCACATTGGAAATGTAGACGTAAAAACATTCATAACACTAATCCGGCATTAAGGCGCAATCAATCAAAATAATGTAGAACGAATGAATGGACGCGCATTTTTGCGGCAGCATGACAAGTCTAAGGAAAATACGACATAAAATACGAGATTGTATATACCTGCCTTTAAGGTTATTAATCTGTGCCAGCCTGTATAGATGTCAGTTGGGAGTACGTTTCAACATTGTACAGCCAGCCACAAAAATGTGGTAGCAGAGAAGCAAAGTCCCTAAGCTTATTATCGTTTTAATGTATTTAAATGGCATTAGCATAGTAATATAGTAGATAATAACAGCCTTGTATACAGGGTGAATGTGACATTGCGACATTTATTGAAACCACAGCTGTGTAATCTCTAAGCACTTCTCAAAGTAGTAGCTTATGTACTAGATTACAGTAATAAATAAATATGTAGTAATCTTTATTAGTGCCGAGGTCTAACTAGAGTACCATAATTGCGTTATCTGACGATACGCCGATAAATAAGAGTTCTTTTACTTACTTTGGATATTGGAGTTACTTTGGATAATTCTCATAGAATTCTTACGTACCTAACATGAAGGTTTTACAACATTACAATGACATTTAAGCCCAGTAACATTTTCCAGATAAAGATAAAAATGCTGAAGGTCGAATTACTTCCAATTGAAGCAAATAAATAGTCGTTACTGGAGCTAGAACATTACACAAAAGTGATTGATTCAGAGAACACGGCAATGAGACACGGAGGGATTGGCGCTGACGGTAATGACTGCCCATTCCGGTGTCGTTAAGAGAAACGATTCCACACACATAAGTGTTATATTTGTGAGTGTACGTGTGAATGTTATACATGGGGAGTTTTAAGGAGATGAGTTAAAGTATTCAAGGGTAAACACATTACTGTTAATTTACGATTCAATTTGATGATTACATTACGTTTTTATTAGCACAGGGGCAACAAAATAAGCAACTGTATAATTGTAAATTGAGTGAGATTTCGTGGATAACACATCATTAGTTGAATTAAAGACTTGTTAAAAACATTGGAACTTTTATAAATAAACTGAAGACAGCAATAAAGACGTATTGCTTTTATTTTGCCCATTGTTATTATAGCCATTGTTTACTTAAAAAAACAATTAAAATGACTTGACTAGGCGCAGTCAAGGTAGGCACGCGAAATCTTCGAGTTAGTAACATGATATATGTCTACAGCGCTAGAGGGTGACAGCAAATACTGCGTAAATCTTTATAGTTTTTTTTAAGTATAAAAGATTTATTGAACACTTGACAGGTCTATTTTTTTTAATACACGTTGTTCAACATGTCTGTACGCACATTTGTTACAAAATTTGAACGTACTGGTTCAGCTAGAATATAGGTATATATTTACTGTCGAAAACCTATCAGACATCTGCTCCCAACGCCGACGATAGTTTATTAGAATAAATGGTGTTGTGAAATCCCGAGGGAGCATAAAGTGACGTTATTGTTAAATTAAGGAACTCAATTATGTATTAAATGACTGTCAAGAGGATTGAAATTTAATTGTGAAAAATACTATGCCATGCTATTTATGTTCAAATCTTAGAATAATAAAATGCTGAGGCAAACAAATGCGGCTGATGATTTAAATTGATAGCATAATCAGTCATGATTATTTCAAAAAGATTCAATGTTTACCACGTAGATTCATTTACTCACGCTCAGAAGAATTCAAATGTTTTCGGACCTACTGCATATCGATAATATAGTTGACACAAAGCTATTTAATGGTCGATCGTAAAAGAGATAGCAAATCACATTAATCACAAATAAATTTTATTCCACAACAAATTGAGTATCGGCAATATAATGTAAATATATTTTGATTGATTGAAAGTACGAAGCTCCAAGCCTTAGGATAATCTCTTAATCGTCTTGTACGACGCCCATGGGAAGACGTGGAAGTTTCTAAAGCGTTCTAGGAACCGCACCACCATTATCTAAATATTTGTTACATTAAACTAGCGACAACAGATCTTGAACTAACTAACTTTAGCCTGATTTCTCCTGCATGGGATTGCCGGATAATATTAGTCTGAAGTGCAAACTCAACTAAGCGCTTTTGTACAGTCAGCAACAAAAGTAGCTGAACACTTGAAATGTCCATAAAGCTCAATTTTTCCGCATTAAAAATATATCACTACATAGTATAAAACAAAGTCGCCTTTTCTGTCCCTATGTGCGCTTAAATCTTTAAAACTACGCAACGGATTTTGATGCGGTTTTTTTAAAGAATAGAGTGATTCAAGAGGAAGGTTTTTATGTATCACTACATATCATCACTACATAGTATAAAACAAAGTCGCCTTTTCTGTCCCTATATCCCTATGTGCGCTTAAATCTTTAAAACTACGCAACGGATTTTGATGCGGTTTTTTTTAATGAATAGAGTGATTCAAGAGGAAGGTTTTTATGTATAATACATGCATATTATAGTAGAGAAAAGCCGAGAAATTTAAAGATTTGTAATGTGATGTCGTAACAAACATATTTTTCTGCGCTTACATTGCAAACGCTGGCTAAACCTTACGAGATAGATCAAATTTATGTACTACGTAATTGTATATCTTGAAAAGATGAATAAAAAAGTCCGCGACAGCATATGTTTATCTCCAAAAGATAACCCACAGTAACCATTTTTAATTTTTTACATATTATTACAAAAAAAATATGGGTTATTTACCAAGCTATTTTAAACGATACAGTATCATTACTTATCCAATTAAATACATTAGATACGTTGTGCATTTCATGTAGATCAAAATTGCCCTTTACAGCATGTGATTTAAATGAATATTTTCGAAGATATTACAGATTTAAAAATTGCGGGACGTAGAGTTTGCGGCGGTATCGGCCGGTCGGGGCGGCGCGGGAGCGAGCCTGTTCAGAGGGACAGAGAATCGTCAATAGAGCGTGAGGCTCGACTCAGTCAGCTTCGGGATAAAAATAGAGCTGAGAAATGTAAAAAGTAAATAAGTAAAAATGTTGTGTATGAATATTCCAAAGATAGCAGGAAATCTTCATGGTATAGGGAAAGGGGAATTGTTTTACTCCTAATTAAACGCGTGCGGGCCACGGGTAGTAATGAATAAATCAAAACTACTGGATCGATTTTAATCATTTCTTCAGTGAGTGACATAGGCTATAATATATTATTATTATATACCCGTGCGAATCCGGAGCGGGCCGCTGTGTTTATATACAACATTCACAGTTTTTCTGTAGTGTATTTAGTATCAGCATTGTACCCGTGCGAAGCCGGGGCGGGTCGCTAGTCTATTATAAAATATTACACATTTTATCGATTACTATTAGATTAAATTCATCCAATCACAAAATAATTTAGATTTTCAGTATTATGCAACTTTGAAAATTGGTTTGTGTGTAGCTACTTCTGTTGTTACATCACTTTTTGCGTTTCTTGCTTATAATCAGTGTGAAGTTTTACGCATTGATGTGAAATCAAATGGGCATGAGTATGTGCTCAAAAATGTCCGAAGTGAAAGTGTTCTTAAACGATTATAGTCTGGATGACTATAATCGTTTTAGAACATTTTCACTTTGGTGTTTCAGTTCAGTTTCATTCAGTTTCATTTGGTGCAAACTAAAATCAACATTCAAATATTGTCATAAAATTTAAATTTTGTTCAAGACAGTTATTTATATTTCTTTATGCTAAATGTGAACTTTCGTTTATAGAAGTTGACTTGGGACATTATTGTCGTTAATTTTGTTCAAGTCCCGACGTCGTCGTGTCTATTATGTTGAATGTCATTGGTCTTCGGCTGAAGTAATCATACTTGGTGAGAAATGTTTTGCTAACGAGGTCACATTATGCTGACATTCACTGCAACTTGCTATCAAATATCTCTTTTTTGGATAGCTGCATTTCTAAAAAAGACTGTATTTAAATTGTAATCGTCCCTTGTCAATGGGTTATAAGTTGCCATTGGGTAAACATGTCATCTTATACCTACAATAGTTTATTCATGTAAACTTTGTAATGTTATAATACAGTACACCGTCCATTATCTTGTTGATAGAAATGGAAGGCGCCGGTACCTGTGATACAGTGGTTTTCACTACAGGTGCCAACGTTACAACCTTTTGTAATATTTGGATTAATGTAATATGTACTTGATTTGTATTGCTCCATGTATTTTATTAAAATAAATGATTATTATTATTATTATCTATAAATAAAAATGTCATCCGATCTCCTTTATTTAAATAATTCCAATCTATACATATAATAACATTGTAAGTTTGCCATGTCTGTACATTTAAGATATTGCAAATATTTTTTATGCAAGGGGTCTTGGGGGAG
Organism: Hypena proboscidalis; assembly: GCA_905147285.1. Lineage (NCBI taxonomy): Eukaryota > Metazoa > Arthropoda > Insecta > Lepidoptera > Erebidae > Hypena > Hypena proboscidalis. The sequence continues at coordinate 11,068,538 of LR990132.1, forward strand.
TAGAAGCCAAGAGCGTATTTTTTTTTGTCGGTCTGTATCACATGACGCAAAAATGATGCGGTTTCCATAGTTGTGTAGCTGGAAGTCTAACTTAAGAACAGGTATATGTTTTAACTTTGTATTTTATACATATGGGGGTGAATTAGAGGGTGTACATTTATATGAGAGGATCATCCAATCTTAAATACATGAATTTCAACATATCGGTTCCTTACATGACTAAAATTACTTGTATGGTAGTTTATTTGGAAATATCACAAGTTTTTATGTTAAGTTAGTTAATGTAGAAGAAAATTGCTTGAAATTGCAAATGGATTATCTTCACTAAATAAGATAGATTTTTTGTAAATTCCACTCCTCAACGGTTTAAATTTGAATGTTTGAATGTGTATGAGGGAAGTTACTCAATTTTGTAGGAAATTGCATAGCAATATCGAATTCAATGCAGACGAAGTATCGAGCAACAGCAAGTTTATTAACACGGTGTTCCGCTCAACGACCGACATGGTTTTATGGCAAATTAAGACGATAACATTCCAAAGTCAAAGTCAAAGTATTTTATTTGTAAACATAAACTATAAAGTTGTTACAAAATTTACAAAATGTCAGCTATGTTTGGCCTAGGGCATACAAATACAGATATAAATACAGATAAATCCACTCTAAACTGTCTCCATATTATATGTATTTTATTAATATGTGTATGTACGTATAATACAAACTATAGCTAAGATCACTCAGGAATAAATTGATTTTAATTTGGCTCTTACGTGGTCTTATTGCTTAACTATAAAGGTATTTAGGTCAGCCCGTTGGTTCAATAGTGACAATTCCCCGGCTCAGGTTGGAACGCTTAATACTTAGTAGGTACTTCAACGAAGCTTGAATTTATAAATAAATACTACGTTGATATCTTTTAAGTTTTCTGTTTCTAATTACACAAGAAATCTTGCTATTAGTGAAATTAATAGGTGATAAATACTTTATTTGTACTTAATATCAGTTACATGAAAAAGTAAACAATAAAAAAACAATAATATTAATAAACCATGTAAATGATAAAAAGATATGATATTATCAAATAATGCATGTCATTTGAAACCACTATAATAAATTATGGCATCTGCCCACAAAAGTAAATATCTATGTTAAATTTTGAAGCTATAGCCTCTACGAATGAATATTAAACGTCATATCTAGAAAAACAAATACCTACTTTCTTTTCGGTTAGATAACATCAACTTTTACAATGCATGCATTTTTATTCACCTAATTTATTGTAATGTAAATTATGCTTTACGATGAATAAGTTTGATTTGAAGACCAGGTAGAATCTGAGACTTATATCCAAACCAATTCTCATTAATATCGGTACCGGAGATTTAGCTGAGAAACTGCAGTCAAACAGAAAAAGAGTCATTTTTGCATTTATTTAAAATTTACTTAGTTTACCGAAAACAGCAATCCATTGTAGAACTTTCATGGAGACAAGAGCATTTAAAACTTCAGTTTATACTTTGTACTCCTTATACGATGCACCAGTGGACCATTTCCTACGTTGTCTTATCGTTTTGCTCCCTCTGTTGACATTTGCCCTACACTTATGTGTAAAATAGACATTAAGGGCCAAATTCAGAGGTTTCGGATAGATCTTATATGACCTATAAAATATAACCTGACTAAATTTAAAATATATACTTGAAAAAAGAACAACACTATCACTTTAATTTTTGTGCGTTATTTGCTTATTCTGCTAATAAAGTTTACATAACACCTGTGAAATTGATGCTAAGTGTAACAAACAGCATTTATTAAATGGTTTATTAGCCACTTAATGACAATTTCATGTTTATAAATCCTGTATGTAGTAATTTTATTTTATTTATTTATTAGGCGCACAAAACACATCAAAATCATAGTTACATTAAAAGTATAATTAAAGATAATATACAGATAATGTACATTAAAAGATAATAATAATATACAGTTTAGATCTGGATCGTTACATAACACATATATGCACAACAAAATCAATAATGAAAGATCAAAAAGCTCTAACAACTAAAAGTAATAAGGAACGCGGTCTCAATAGATGATTGAACAACTAATCATGATTATTATTTTGTTAGGATGTCTCAGACGCTGCTTACGGAGGGGCTGAGGCACTCAAATTGTAATAATAATTGTACTAATTGTGTTCGTCTAAATCAATTTTTTTTTTTAAAAGACATAAACCTTTATTTTAGTAAGCAGTCTCTACAGTATAACCAATATGGGATACATAAGTTTATACTTAAAAGCTAAGCAATATTATTGTCGCTTTTTATTGCTCAACAACTGCTTGAACCAGAAAATGTCAAATCCACAGTCAGCATTCTTGTTTTATTGCACTGCGTTCTCGAAGGCTGTCTGACCCGAGTTTAAACGTCTCTTACAGTCCCATGGGTAAAAAAGGGGAAGAACTCCACAACAAGTGCTCGAAAAAACCTTTGGAATAACCCTTATTTTGCAAGAAGTTAATCTTTCTGTTTTATTGTAAGAGCTTTCGCCTGTATAAGCTTGCGTTTAATCTCTGGGTTTGGTAAATGGGGTAGCTTTTCCACTGAGTGTTACTTGCTCTGCAGCTTCCCGACATCAGTCCATGGAATACGTTATAAAAATATAATAAGTATTTATTTCTCACCACAATAATTATTTTCTTACATTGAGTTAACTTACATAGATGTGTGTGTGGTGGGGGACTGGTGCCCAAACTAGATAAAATCTGTATTGCAGGTCAGCAGGCCTTCACCCTGGCAAGATTTGCGGATTATTTCGGTTATGTACATGTTAGTTGAGTAATCCAACGAATTAGTTTATCATTGTAGAGCCTAGCATTGACATCAAAGTGGGGCTCGAGCTAATTAACCAAATAAGCTAATTTGAGGTAGTCAGCTGCTAGGTAAGTACTCATAAAAGCTCTACCACTTTAAAGCTCTCCTTTTCCTTTGAACGAGCAAGCAATAGTGGTGCTGCAATTAACAGCTGGCGCGCTTGTTAGCCTCCCCAGCCGAGCCGAATTAGCTTGTGTTAGGAATGAATTTACCTAGCAATGCAAACAGGAAGAACTGCAAAACCAACACCTTAACAACGAGTCTATTCAATTGTCTTATTATTACTTGTCAGGTGTTATTTAAAATAATAGAGGCAGAACCTCATTTTTCAGCAGGAATAGAACGTCGTCGAAAATCAATTTCAGTTTTCAAAACATAATGAAAACTTTCTGTTGTCTTTATTATTATTATGTGTTTTTTTACATACAGGATTTATAAACATGAAATTTTCATTGAGTGGCTAATAAACCATTTAATAAATGCTGTTTGTTATACTTAGCATCAATTTCACAGGTGATATATAAACTTTATTGGCAGAATAAGCAAATAACGCACAAAAATTAAAGTGACAGTGTTGTTCTTTTTTCAAGTACATCTTTTAAATTCTGTTAGGTTATATTTTATAGGTCATAATAAGATCTATGCGAAACCTCTGAATTTTGCCCTTAATGTCTATTTTACACATAAGTGTTGGGAAAATGTCAACAGAGGGAGCAAAACGATAAAACAACGTAGGAAATGGTCCACTGGTGCATCGTATAAGGAGTACAAAGTATAAACTGAAGTTTTAAATGCTCTTATCTCCATGAAAGTTCTACAATGGATTGCTGTCTTCAGTAAACTAAGTAAATTTTAAATAAATGCAAAAATGACTCTTTTTCTGTTTGTCAGCTTTTCTCAGCTAAATCTCCGGTACCGATATTAATGAGAATTGGTTTGGATATAAGTCTCAGATTCTACCTGGTCTTCAAATCAAACTTATTCATCGTAAAGCATAATTAACATTACAAGAAATTAGGTGAATAAAAATGCATGCATTGTAAAAGTTGATGTTTACACAGTAAAATGGTTGATGAGATTAAAGCCGCGTCGTTAATTTCATCCACGATTTCAGCGTGTAAACATGAAAAATATGTCTCTTTTTATTTAGATACGGGGAAACTCAAGGCAAGGGAAATAATACTATTAAAATTAAGTAATAAGTAATGTTTACCCAGATATACGAGAAGTAGTTTTTAGGTTCGCGGAGTGGGCACAAAAGCAGTGACTAAAAATGTTATATTATTTTTTTTTAAGATATACTCACCTCCAACTCTAATACACTCCACAGTCCTGTCAAAGTATAATCCAAAAAAAAATCATAAGAAAGGCACGAATAATAATTGCTCAGTTTAAATTTGGACTATAGGATGGGTACATGATAATACCAAAACCCTTTTTGGATTGTCCAATGCAGTGCAACAACAAGACACGAGACAATATTCCCCAGCACACACTTCCATCCCCTCCCTTCCGCGGACTGAAAAACTCAACCTCGTAGTATATCAAAGTAGTTGATGATGATTAATAGCATTTTTATCTTGTGAATATATCACTTGTGTGCTGCGGCCCATTTTCCATAAAACACACCCACCCTTTCTCCAGCGAGCTCTGGCATTCTCATTCAATGTGCACTTTACTTTCAAAGCGTACTTGCACGTTTCAAATGTTCCTTTTGACGTTCACTCATTTTATATTTATACTCCAAGCATATTTACCGAATACGCTATTAGAATTTACTGAGTGGAGTGGATTAAATATTGCTTGTTAAAAAAAGCTAATGGAATATTGAAAGTAGGTTCTCTAGTTTTCTTTTCTTAATATTTATTGCATCTTGATTGAAAAATATGGCCTTGGCAGCTGTCATGCTCAGAGTATTCGATTATCAGTCCCAAGATCGTAAGATTACTGCAAACACTAAGCGATAGGTTACAGAAGAGGTGAGTTACCTCTAAGACCTACCACTTTACCAGTTCTACCACATTAAACTAAGTATAAGTTTATTTACGTTTAAGAAATATGTTTAATTAAATTATTGAAAATACCTAACTACGTACAAAAAAAATGTAAAAAAATTATAATTATAATTTAGGCGTCAAAAAATACCGCCGCATCTATGTCAGCCGCGGTCAACGTGCCCTGAAGGCTGGCGGCTTTGCCTCGTTGGATGGCAATGCTGATCTTTTGACCAAAGTAGAAGCCAGCCTTTTGGTCACGCGAAGAGTGAGAGAGAACTAATTATAACCAGATTATAAATATAATGTATTTTAAACACGTACAGTCTTCCAGTCCACAATGACCACTTAGCACAGGTATACGAGCTAATTTCCTCTGAAAATACGTGCACAAATAAAATGTCAAAGCTCACTTTTGGGCGAGTGGTCCTCTCCGCCATTACAGACTTAATAGCTCATAATTATCATGAGCGGTAAAGCTCGAATTACCAACGCACGATTGTTCCCCAATAAAATTGCCCCGAGCACCTTTTTGGAAAACTGATGACGTATTACGATCGAGGTTAACAAATTGTTCGAGTTTTTGTTTTTACAGAATTTGGGTGTAAAATGTTTTATAACTTTGGTTAGCTCTACGGTATTCATTCTATGACCCGGCAAACAATAGTGCTAATTAATAAGAGTGCATACTGTGCATTGGTTAATTAGTAAGATAAATCTTTGATATATTAATTTAACCCTAGAAAATGCTGCTCAAGTTTATATAAAGTAAAATACGGCATGAATATTCATTTTGCATCATACTTAAATGGGTTGCTATGTTACATGAATTTACGTGGTTCAATAAATGGGCCATTGACACGAAGCAAGTCTCGAGAGTATTACATACCTACTTATAAGTAACTTTGTTTAATTAAATATATTGACTTCGAGGGCAGGACTCGATAATAACTAAACACTCATAGTATATATAAGCGCCCTTCAAACCGTCCCTAAAATATAAAGTTGCTTTCAAGGATATATTGAGTCTACATGGTAAATGCGACATAGCGATATTGAAATCATAGATTATTTATCTACATAGCTAGTGTTAGTTTTCATTGGTTAATATTTTTGACATTAAAAAACTATTTTTTGAACAAATTGGATTATCGCAATGATAACTGTTTTTTTTTTAAATACTGGTAGTTTCAATACTACCAGTAATTTCACAGACCATGTATAGAATTGGAATTACTTTTTTTCGCATTATTTTTTTGGCGTAACTAACATTTTACGTAATGTTTTTTGGCATGTTTTTATCGCATAATTGTATAGGGGATAGTGTTTTTCACCTAATTTGAGGGTTACCCTCGATATCTCTTGGATTCCATCATCAGATCGTGACTCGATGAAAATGAGACCACATGACAAGAATACTCTCTCAGCCAAATCGAGCAATCGTAAAACAAAAATAAAAAAAGAAGACAATCGAATTGAGAAACTCCTCCTTTTTTAAGTAGGTTAAATAGTACCCTTTTATTTTCTTAGGTTCTTAAACTATCCCCACACAAATTTCCATCAAGATCAGTCCAGTAGTTTCAGAGCCTATAAGGTACGAGCAAACAAAAAACCTTGCCTCTTTATATTATTCAATACAGATTTACGATAATTATCGTAAATATAGCTCTTTAATGGCTGCTGAATAATTACAATTATTCATCAGCTATTAAAGTTGTTCCTTTATCTGTTCTTGTAAAATAACGAGTGAGTGTTTTACGATTATTGCATTGCCGCCAAATTATGGGGTCAGCTGTAATGACTTTGAAAATTACTTCATAGATAAATCTTCTATATATAGAAGAAAGTCGTGTTAGTTACACCATTTATAACTCAAGAACGGCTGAACCGATTTGGCTGCAAATTGGTGGGGAGGTAGCTTAGAACCGGGAGAAGGACATAGGATACTTCTAAAATATTTTCGAGGGCAAAATTTTATCGAGGGCGAAGCCGCGCGGGGCAGCTAGTTAAAAGATAAAAGTAATATTAAATGTCATTAAAATGTTGACATTACTGGTGGAAGAGCTCTTGTTTACTGGTGGTAGAGCTCTTGCTTACTGGTGGTAGAGCTCTTGTGAATGAGCTCGAGGGCGGCGGCACCACCGTCTCACCTTTAACCTGCCACCAAATAGTAGTGCTTCCATTACTGTGTTTCGGTTTGGTGGTGAGATCAGGCCCTAAAATTACTGGCACATGAGGAATAACACCGTAGTCCTCAGCTGCAGCGACGCATCTATAATCTGCTTTTGTGAATTGTTGATGTTCATGGGCTGTACTCCACTTACCATCAGGTGGACTACACGTTCGTTCGCTGTGGGCGTAGAATAAAAAAAAAAACATTTAAACTTTCCGTCAGGATTTTTACAATAGCAGCAAGGAGTTGTAATGGTGCCCGGTGGATGGCGATAGGCTCACCCCCTATCCCATAAACCCTAAACATAACAGGTGTATTGTACACCTCTGCCACACCCTTCTGAGTAATATAGGCGTGATGTTATGTTATGTTTAGGTTTCAGATATTGCCGTTGTTGTTTTATAGCCTTCGATTTATAATGTCACCGATTGAATAATGTATCATGAGAAGAATTAGCTCATTGGTTTTATTACGTAATCGCGTTTTAGTTTAGTTTCAGTTTTAATTCATGAATAATGCGGTAACTAGGAAGAAGTCGTCCTCCAACGACATAATGGAAAATAAGCATGAGATTTAAATATGACTTGCACTGTTTTCTCTCTGTATAATTTATTTTAAGGTTGTAACGTACTTTTCATTCATAAAACAGTAATTCAAAGTACGTAAAATGTACCGAAAAATCAACACAGTCGAAACGCTGGAGACGTATGAAATACACACAACAATTTTATCTAAATGAAGATATCTCAGTAATTCTTACAATGATCGCCTGCATTTTTAATTTTGTTTTCGAAACGTCAACATTTAGTATGACAAATTGAGTGAATTAACCGGCACAGATAAGTTAGTTCTTGGTTAATGTAATTTGTAATTTGAGATCACACGCCGTTTTGAACTACATTTAGTAGTTTCAAATTGTGAATATTATTTTAAAATGTTGCTTTCCATTACAAACCATTTTAAACTTTCCTTAAGAATATAAAAAAATGCAAAATAAATGGCGTCCGTCAGAAAGGACAATTACGTAGTACACGAAACTGGTGAGCATGTACTGCGAAATGTATGAATGTTGAGGAGCGAAAAAGTATTAAAGGAGCGTAGGACATGACGTTCCATCGTGTCCGCGTGCCTCCGTGGGTTAAAAGCGTGCTTCTATGTAACTACGTATGTAATGTTCGTGGACAATGAATAAGAAGAAATGATGACTCATAGTCATAATTTCTTCTTATTCGTGTGTAGTGTCTCTCACATAGTATCGGTTTAAAACTGGAATAATCAAACATTCCAGTTCCAAATGTCATAAATATCCGACTGATTTTTACTAAAATTATATAATAGAGAATAAATGTTTGGAGTTAGCAAATAAAATATTTGTGTAGGCACCAAGACCAATAAGTGAATCAGACTAGCCTAGTCGACAAAATACGTGACCAGCCGAAAATGGCGTGGACGCTCCAATAAAATAGGCCTGACGAACATATACAAGTGACTCTATTAAATAAGTAACATGGTTTATATTTTTGTATACGTACCCCAGTTAGATATTTTAAATTTACACCGAGTACAATTTTTTTTAAAAATGCTGGCAGTTATTTTAAGCTTTTTCTCTGGTGTTTGCTGATGACCTGGCTGTATTCCTTAGTGGGGTGTACCTTAGCCATTAAATTCAGTTTCTAATTTAACTAATAGATAATTTAGTATTTCAAATACGTAGATACTGTTATTAAGCAAAAAAAAAAGTGAGATGATAGTGGTTCTATGTTATCTGCGCTTGATATCGTTACAATCAGTAAAAACTGTAGGTATTAAATATAAACCGTACCTGTAATCTATTATTTTAAAACTTTTTGTGCTAAATGCGCCAATTAAATGCGCAATGTAAAATAAAATAAATAAATACTTTTTTGTTGATACCCGATATTTCTGACACGAGATTTTCAGCGAAAATTGTTTGATTGATACTCACTGTATTGTTTCGTAATGTACAAAATAAATAAAGCTTACCAGTACATTGTGACCATTTTTATGAAATAGTTAAAACTCGTTTATAAATGTGTTTTATAATAATATTAAAGATAGATTGTATTAATATACAGATATCAAAATAACTCAGTTATTTGCCACAAGTCACGAATATATGTACTATGTTTAAGACTGAACTTCTCTTCTTTACACACATAGGCACAGAATCTGGACTTTTAAAATCACATTTAACAGTCAGCGTATACACCAAATGATTTATCTATAATATACCTATAGTGGCAAGCTACTTGGCATTCCAGAGAAGTCATAAATCGTAAGAAAACTACGTTCTAAGCCGTACGTTGTTTGCTGTCAAGATACTAAAACTGAAAAATGAAAAGCCAGAACTTGAGCGAGCTAAGAGCTACTTAAATAAAACGAACTGGAGCACCTCCAAAAATTTAAGCATTCATTATTTTTCCGTTTCTGAGAGCAGTCACATTTCGCAGCGGTGCCGCGGCGGGTCAAGCAGTTTTCAATCTTCTTATGTAAGTAAGCGACTTTAACGACCCCTTAAGTGCTCGCATTCAAGGCCAGCTGTGCAAGAGAATTCAACGAATGAGTTTTCTTTAGATTCTATTTATAACTTGGAAAGAAGATTCGAAAAAAAATGATTGTATATAATTGAATATGCCACTAAATATTTTCTTTAATTTTTAATCAGATTTATTTTTCTTTATATAAATATGAATAACTTTTATTAAAAAATATAGTATATTCATCTATACATTTGCAATTATTCGCCTGACTAATGATTCATCAACGCAGAGCCTAATCCGCTCGTCGTGAAATCTTGAAATATTGCACAACGGTTCCTGATATGACGTAGGGGTGCACTATTTTGTAAATTCCACCCTAAAGGTGGTCAAATAAGTACAGAATGGTTGTTTGGTACTCAGTCATTTTTGAAATTTTAAGCACGAAATTACGTATGTATACTTGATCTTCAATAAAACTAAATGAAATTTTCAAACAAGGTTTTCCTAAAATATATTCCCAAGAGTGTTATTTAGGCTTTTAAAGTTAGTAGGAAGTTGACATGAAAGCGCAATAGATGACGCCACAGGAACAGAGCAAAATATCTGCCATGGGTAAATCGTAATAAGAACGCGTAATCTTCTGATATTGCATCAGATCTGCAACGAAAGGTAAGCAGACTTGAAAAAACCTTTCCTTCGGTTGAATTTGTCATATAGCAGGTTCAAGAACTAATTATATAAAATATTTTCTAGACTATATTGTATAGGATAGCCAGTTCCGCAATACGAAGGTTGAAGGCAACTCGTATTCTCCGAGGCTCCGAGCCATTTTAATAAATAAGCAGTGGTTGCCCATTCAGGTACTAACCGCGCGCGGCGTAGCTTGACTAAATAAACCGATCCGACGGCCTTGGTAAATCCTTATTTCGATTTTCTTAGTAATAACTATTTTATTTACATAGTGGTGTTCGACTGTAATGTCTGTAATGATGAGGATAAGAGTTTTAAAGACAGTTGAATATAAGACTGTTAGATTGACAAATGAAAGGTTTCGTGCCTTTTAATGCTTGTATAGGCAGACGAGCTAGCCGCTTATCTGAAGATAACACCAGAAGCACAGTCAAGCCGTGTGATGGGAATGTATTAAACTTCGATGCATTTCGTTTAGTCATAGTTATTATATAGGTTAACGAAGTAATTTCATAAATCGCATAATTTTAATGCGAATTATAGCTTTACTATTCCCTATTTGTATTTAATTAAGAATCCAGCAGGGCTCGAACCTACACCCCACGCGTAAACGCCCCTGGTGCTATTTCGATAGAGCAGTAGATTCGTATGCTGCTAGATTCGAAATTTCTTAACCCTTTCATTTGCAACAATCTAAGGCAGATTCTAGGCAAAACATCTGAGGGTATCGGAAATGACATAGGATAAGCATACCAAACCTGATCAGTCATATCAGTATACTATCACAGCATATTTTTTATAATTGATTGGCAATAAGTTGTCATGATACTCATGATCAATACCACAGTATAAATATAACCCAGTACTCTGACTCGATCCTATTCCTTGAAATAACAAAAGACAATTACGCGGATAGGGCTGCCCACTGTATTTTAATATATTATAATGTAAACACGGCTACACATCAACCTATACATTGTCAGTATAAGCTAGTTTCGCATTAGGAAACTGTAAGCAGAGTGAGCAGCTGAGTGTAAAATAAATAAATAAATAAACAGTCTCGCATTACACGGGAAGCCTTTCCAACGCTTTTCTTATACGGGATATGTATAGGTTGAAGTGAAGACGTCTGTATCTGACATTAGCTTCTATAATAAATAATAATAGCAGTCCTGTATTTAATATATGTCCCACTGCTGGGCTCGGGCCTCTTCTCACGATGAGAAGGGTAAGGCATAGTCCACCACGCTGGCCAAGTGCGGATTGATAGACTTAACATACCCTCGAGCACTTATTTAGGCACTCTCAGGCATGTAGGTTTCCTCACGATGTTTTTCTTCACCGTTAGCGAGCGATAATTTATATGATAAATACACACATATCTTCGAAAAGACGAGAGATGTGCGCCGTGGGTTCGAACCCGAGACCTTTAACTTCGCATTCCTACGGTCTCCCACTCGGCTATCGCTGCTTCTTCTATCATTCTTTTTTTAATTTGTTTGTCACAGCATGCATCTCCGCCTTTAATTGACCCCCTTATTGCAATCTTTACTCTGTCAATACGGCCTTATCTATTAGGGCTACCATCTGATATAACAATTGTAACCTTCAAGATTCCCTTCTATTGCTATATTTATGTCTATTACAGAAGGGCTGAATCTAAAACTAACAAACGGAAGGGTCTTCAATTGTTAGTTTATCATAAAATGTTCGGTTCTGAGTGGGTGACGTAACCTTTAGAAATTCTGACATTGTAGGAGTTAATACAATTGTATTAACTTGTATATTAATACTTTTCTTTTTCATATATTATACGAAAACAATTCATACAATTTATTTAGTGCCAGTATCAGAGGTGCCGGATAGATCTTACCCGAACCGTGAAGTATAGACCTGGCCAAAAACAAGTTACACTTAAAAAGAACACAGCTGTCATTTTCATTTATGTGTTTTATTCATTTATGTGTTTTGCCTGTTAATACAGGGTTCCTGAATAAAAAAAAAAAATAATAAAGAAACAAATGCAATTACTGTAAACAATAGTAAGAGTTTTTAAAGAGCTTAATTATTATTTTCTAAATTTTCTAAATTAACTGAACTATGTATTTAACTAAGAATTAGAATTAAAAACATTTAATAAACTAACCCTAGAATTAAATAATAGATGTTATAAATCATATGTTATAGTTTAAGTAACAGGAAATAAAAAGCTTTTTATTTTTTTTATTTTATTTTATTTATTATGTTTAGCCTGCCAATAAGGTTTATTTAACACCTGTGAAATTAGGGCTTACTGTTTATCTGACTTTTAAAATAAACATATAGCATGTTATATTTAGACATATACCCAGGCTATGATATAAAAGCATTAAATCAAAATATAGTGTTATTTGATTGAACCCGACGTCCAAAATTAGTTTTAACATTACACCTGGTTAAACAAAAAAAAACTAGTTTTCAAATTAAGTAATCGAACTTTTCATGATTTCGGCAACTTAATTTTTTTCGTCAACCACCAATACATTAATTCTACATGAACAAAATAAAAAAACATTTGCCTCACCGAATTACTCATGCACGGTCAACACTGCCCTCATTTCGAATTATAAAAAGCAAGATAAAATAGCACTGGATGAATAAAATCAACGCAGTATTAAAAAAAAGGTTTTCCCAATACACTTTTATATAAATAAACTCTAATAACCGTTTTGTAATACATTTCTAAGAAATATCAAATTGCGTAAACGTGTGGATTGCCTAATAAAACGGGCTGAGCCTTATTAAGCTTTATTCGAATACATTTATGTTTTGGTTTAACGTTGGTTACAAAATAATAAGTATACCTTATTTTGTAATATACAAGGCTTTTATGAGAGCTTATGAAAATAACGCCAAAGGTTTTTTAGGGTTGAGCACTTTGCAATAATTTGGCCATATTGCCAGATCTGATGGGTATCTTGATAATGAGCTACAAGATTAATACATCACCATCAAAATTAATTATCAAGTCAGCCACGGGTTAGGTTTGGTTAGGTTGTTTACTTAGTAATTTAGAAAAATTACTAAGCTTTCATAAAAACCTTGTATATTACAAAATAAGGTATACCTACTTATTATTTTTAGAGGCAAAATGCTATTCAAGAGAAGTCAGTTTAATTAGCACCCATAATTGTTTAATCCGGTATCATTTTATGTTAGCAATTGCATCTCATTTAAGTGCAACAAATAAATAAACATGTCAGCCATCACGTTTCACTCTACGAATACCTCAAATTAAAAATTTAAATTAAATTTGTGTTGGTATTATCACAAAACAATATACCTTTTGTTTGCTGAAGTTTGCTGTTGATATTTTAATTTGCAACATGTGTATGTTATTGGTATGTTTCTATTGCGTCGAATTTATTAAATAAATGGCTGCCTTGTTGGTTAGTGAAATGCATTTTCATGCTCTCACCGCGTCTCAGGTTAGTAATAACCAATTAATGAGATGGAGTTGTATTATGATATAATGAATGAGTTTTCAGTAGATTTCATCAAGAGCGCACCATCAATTAATCTACTAGGCAACACTTCTTGTTACAATTTAAAATATTAAACTTCCATACAACTACGAAAAAATCACGATTTTAAAAAAAAATCTCTGATATTTGTTCATGTGTAGCTTCCGTTGCTGACAATGCATACACTCAGGAAGGTGACATTCATCGGTAATGGGAAAAATACAAATTATTATTATTTATCTTTTTATATAAGTTTTTGGCCGTAGTTATTTTAAAAAGTTAATCCCAGTGTAGTTATTTTATTATGTGCCCGATCGCCGAGATCAACTATCAATAGTATATCGATAATTCCGCAACACTACTGCATAGTTTAGTCTTCACGTGCTGGCGCGTGCCAGTGCGTGTCTGCGCGAGACAGCGCGGTGTAGCGATGGACATCATTCGGTGTAAAAGATTCAGCGTTATGACAATTATCGCCTCATCTATAAACCTCTCTCATCACGTATTACCTCGCGGGTATAAAATCACATTGAAGGTATTCTGAAATAACGCAAACAACGCGGCAGCACTGAGGTTTCATACGTAGACAGAGTATAACCGTTGGCTTGTTGAGTGTATATAAACGTAGGCTTGGCATGGCCAACATGAGACGGAGAATATATAGGCACACTGGTGTGCTGTCCTTGAAAAAACCGGCACGAATGGCTAAACAAACAATGTTGATTACATTTTTTGTTTCGCCATTCATGCCGGTCTGTCCTATTTATTTTACATAGTTTGGTATAAGTGTTTAGTGTGAGTGCGACAGTAGCTATCAATTTGTCTATAGCTTTCTTTGTCTGCGTTTTGATAATACAGGTCTCATCATCAATTTTGACTAATAAATCGGTGGTGAGGGTGGTGGGACCCCTTACTAAAGTAGCTACAACTAGAAGCGTAAGTTTTCGCAAAAAAACCTTAATTTGCTGTCATGCTATTAGACAAATAACCGAGTTCAAAGTCTCCAAATCAGAAGTAACCATTTATTTACCCTGTAAATAGGTATCTTGAAAGTAGCTGAGCAATTTTGAAACACTTACTGCAAATCTCCTGAAATTTATACCCCCATAACTGTTCATCTGTATGGTGTAACCCTTATCCACCTGGCAATGTTCTTGTTCCCACACTTAAGGTATATCTACGTTCTGCAGGTAAATTACAGCCATAACCATAACAGTTATAATAATATACGTCACTTGGTTCTTGGGAAAATACGTTTGTAGGGGGAGAAGTTAAGTTACTGGAATTATTAATTTACATTAGTGAAATAGAATCTCTAAACTAGTTGCTGTCTGCAGCACCACCCGCGAGGAATATCCACCTTCAACTGGGGCGGTATAAAAAATAGTCTATAACCTTATTCTCGGACTTACCAAGTATACACAGAAAAAAACATAAAAGTCAGTTAAGCCACTTCGGAGAAGTTGTATACCTCAAGCTGTGACACGAAATTTTATATAAGAAGAACCATTAGAAGAAATTTTGCAGTTCCAGTAATATTTACAACAAACGTGATAAATTGATAACTACGTTCTTTTTTCGAATCGAATAAAAATTCAAGTTGATTTCTAATGATAATTACAGGTCATCCATCTCCGTTTGTTCATTGTGTTCATAAAGACTGCATGAACACAAGCTATTTGCATCAGAAACAGATACAATCGTGTAGGGACGTCGCAGAAATAGGTCGAGCACCACGCCTTAGCTCAGCACTGCGACCTAGCAGAAATGTACTAGATACCGTCTTGTAAAACTCAATTGTGTTGACATTTATGAAGTTCATTGTGCAGGGTAGTTTCAAGTAAATATAGCGGAGTAAATTGAGTGTTTTGTCACGGTCTTGATTGCGAGGAAACTACATTTAGAAATGGTACGGCTATTCTGAATGGGTAGAAAGAAAACATGATCATAGCATTGTTTTACAAAGGATTTGCGGTCCTGTACTAGTGATAGCACTGCCATGTTTTAGTTAAACATTAAGGTTAATAACGTTTACATTATTAATATCGATGGTTATTAAATAATATTCCTAATTATTAGATGCGATGTTATTTTATTTGAACTATTTTCTTTTTTAAATAAGCAAGTAGGATTCATTAAGGTTAGTAAGGTTTACATTATTAATGGTTATTAAATAATATCCCTTATTATTAGATGTGATGTTTTTTAATTTAACTATTTTCTTTTTTAAATATGCAAGTATCATTTTTTAAATTTCTAACTAATCTTAGAGGTGATACTGACGGTTGCTAAAACTATTTTTGTATCTAAGTAAAAGTCTCTATTTTTGGCATCAGAGTTAAATCGTGGATATACGGGGTAAACCTAATAAATGAGATTAAAAACATTAGGTATTATCGTGTTTTTAAATTTTATGAAATTAAATTACCCTATCCACATAAAGGCAAAATTTGTATATAATACAATACGTCTCTGCCTAAACCTTCAGGGAAATTCAAGCATGACGATATTCTACAATCACATTTGCTAGAATCTGTGAATAGAGGTACAGTCAGTACACACTGTTAAATATTGAACGGTTAATTACACAGAAAATGTAGGCCATCTACATTTTCAATTATAGTTCGCTATTATTTAAGACGAGATAATCTAATTTGGTACCTGCCTTCTTAATCTGTTAAGCCAATTTGTCTGCTAATGATATTAAAAATAAACTTAATCATTTATGAAAAAAAAGCTACTAGAATCCAAGTTATAAACTAGCTTTCATACGCGATTCTACAACGTAGCTTATGTCCTTCCTATAATTTTGATCTATCTCTTTACTAAATTTCGTCAAGCCCGGTACAGTTATTCCGCAGTATATTCGGTTCAAATAAAATCTTTTCTCTTTATAATATTAGTAACGAAAAAAATCATGAAAGAGGCCGAGTTCTCACAGCGCACAGTAAAAAAAATAAATAAAGCCCACCGATAAAATCAATGACATCAATTAAATATCCACACGCATACCCACGCACTAACTCTCCAAACATTCAGAAGAAAAGGTTTACTCTTTGGAAGGGACATTCCTTATTGCTCCCTGGGGCACCGTCTCAAATGTGTAGCCACCTGTATGTGTTTTCATTTTACATCTTTTTTATTTCCCCTGCATCCGATACGCGTCTATAAAACTAGCTCTATGGTTTTTCACGTATAAGCAAATATAATAACCGCTGTATTACGTAAATAAGCCTCTTTGAGCGTATAAGGTTGGTCGTGGATACGCATACGCAATACCCGGTGGTGAGAGACATTGGTCCTTAAATTATAAATGAGTCTCGCGAAATGGGTCGAATCAAATGCCTACGTGTGATACAAGCGTGTATAGGTTTCTTTAGGAAAAGGTTGAACGGAAGCACATTTAACACAACCTTTGGGATTCGTTATCCATCTACTTAAGTATATGGCGGCGCATTTAACTTGTACCGTTTATTGCTTAGGTTCGGAATCTAATAATGAATTAAAGGAAGCTGTAATGATTAAGGAAGGTCATCCAATTGGATAGCACGGATCAATGCAGATTGTTTGTTTGTAAGATCACGCTTATCTCGACAACTACTGGTTAGATTTACCTATAAGTATCATTATTTTTGGGTTTGATAGTATAATTCATAACAAAGTATAAAATTATTTTACATCATGCTAATCTACACGGGAGCGGATCTGTAAGGTTTAACGGGGGCAAACTGTGAATAAATTTAGTAGATGAATGGCGGATTGAAAGGTGTCGAATATTGATGATGGAATAAATAATGATCGTAAATACATTACAAACAGTTTTAAACATTTCACAAAACAACATTAAGCGGGCAACAATATTAATGCAATAAAAGGATTTTATTACGTTCGTTTTTTGTTTCTTCTTTGTTAAGAGCGCCAATTGGAGGTATTACTCTGTGGTCACATATTTTACAAAAATGCCCCTAATGTTTCAACACAGCAATGTTTTAGGTGCTCCAAACAGCAAATTGCTATTTTAATGAAACCAGAAAGGTTTTACGATTGTGCCGTGTTTTATTGTATAGAATATTAAATCCAGTACCTACTCTGGGCGGAGGCTTTAATATTTCATTAGATAAAAACCTCCAACCATTGTGTTTATAAACGTGGCCTCACCTATGAATAATTGGGGGACCCGACGAAAATCTGTCTCGTCAATAAATTAAAACAACATTTTCTTTTGTTTCGTAGTTATTTTCAATTAAGTTATTAGTATTTTACAGCCTTATTTGGCCTGTAATTGTGTATAAATTACATGTTAGGTAATATTATTCGAGGTTGGACATTTTAACCTATAGAACACTCATCCCAGCAATATTTTTCATGGTAAAAAGTTGAGGCAAATAATGTCCCATAGACTACGTAGCTCTAATCTATGTCTCACTTATTACCTCATATATGCAAGTAGAAATGCACGCAGGACAAATCATTCAAAGAAACGTTTTTTTGCCTAAAACATGGTGACAAAAAGATGGTACAATTTAATAATAATACACAATATGTTTCACTGGTGCATGAAAGGAGCCTCCCTGAGTGACGTACATACACAACGATTCCCTACGTCCGGCGCACCCTGGGCAATTCGCGAGTTCTCCAAAGCGAATTGGCTGATCCTTTCACCACGATGGCAAGTCAAAATAAAATTTGACTCAGCCATCGACACGACGAAGAAGAAGAAGACTGGATAATCGGTAGGTATGCAAAATATACAATGTTATATCTGAGTACTTAAATTATATAAAAGTTATAGTAAACACTAAATTAATTGAAAAAAGAAATGTATTTGTTAAAATATAAAGTACAAACAAATAGTTCCATTCTTTACATTATTCATTATTTCTAGAATCGAATGACATAAATTCGGCTATTGTGTAAAATCAATGTGATAGATATTATCAATGAGATAGGCCATAGCTTGTGTTGGTCTCGCTTCTCTGCAAGTCTAATTAGTTATTAACAGCCGATGCTTACCAGGCAGAGTTTCAACTTCATTAAATTACTTCCAAATTGGCCTGTAATTGAGATAAATCAGGTCGGCAAATTATTCTTATCACAGAAGAGTTTATATTGCGCCTGGACGAGGAAGACTGGTTTATTACAGGTAAAGAGGAATTTCTAATAGCGTAGGATGAACGCCAAATTATTCAAACGAATGTAAAACTTCTATAAAATTAAACTTTCTACAGAGATATCAGTTCTATAAAATAAAGACCTAAATTAAAGTTTATTCAAAAGAGGATATTCCATAAAAATAGTTTTATAATCATTCATTACAAGTACATGAACAGCTTTCAATACCACATTGCATTTTTAGATATTAGCTTTCAAACTAATTCTAATCTAGACCAGACCACTATTATCAGATTCAAACTTTAGTTAGAATTATACATTCTTCTTTGAAGGATGGTATATTAAGCTGCGATGAATCTAAAAGTTTTCGCATACTTCGGACTCGTAAAGCAAGCATTAGTGCGATAAGAGTCTAGATGTCTAGACTTCAAAAATGTGGCTTATATAATATCTTTAAAAACTTTTTAATAATTCAAATGTCACAATTTAAGTTATAATATTTTTAAAGACAAGCTTATTACAATAACATTAATGAATCAATGAATCAACGAGAATGCTATTACTAGTAGGCATCAATGCGCGTCTTTGCAGACGGCCGAGAACGTTGGAGACGTAATGGGCTGACGGTTAAGTCAGACTTCGAGTGAGACCCTGGGCAGCAAGAGTGCATCAAGAGTTATTTCAACTTATAAAGGACCACCGCTTCAGGTAGGTTACCATCTCCATCAGCATTATCTTGATAACGAGGCATATATTTTACGACAGGAAGATTTTTTTTATTTTGTATTAACATAACATAACATCATGCCTTTATTACCCAGTAGGAGGAGGTAGAGGTGTACGACACCCACATTTCACCTGCTATGTTTTGTTTGCATGGGATAGGGGGCTAGCTAATCGTTATCCACCGGGCACAATTTGTTTTAAGTGGTATTTATTTTAATACTGTCAAGCACAGTCCGAAAACTAGTGAATGTGAATGATTTTAGTGAAAATCAGTAATTTTTATTACGGTCCTATTTATATGTAGATATTTTAATGACCATTACAAATTGTCCTAAAAATTAGTCGTTTGGAAACTCAGTTACGTCATAGAATAAAGAGGAGATAAAGGATTTCTAAGCAAAGTATTTAGAGAAAAATCGACTTAAAGTTGTTAACAATATGGTGCAATTAAGCTCGCTTGAAATGGAGCATCTTTTCTTTAGAAATCTATTGCAAGCAAATTTACTTCTTTGTTCTCGGTAATACGATTCAAATTCTTTAAACCTATTCAGTGAGCGCATCAAGTGTCGCGCGCTAGCGTTGAGACGGCCACAAGAATCTACTATCGCCATCTAGCAAACCATACTACCGTTTACTGGTTTAATAGTCGGTTAAAGGCGCGCGCGTGCATCACTGCTCGCGAGTCCCATATTGAATCGACTCCCCCGGGATTGGCAGCCACGCATAGGTATGTTTTCGATGCCTTCATTCATAAGGCGTGACATTTACATGAAAAAAAAATAAAGAATGTTCCATTGTGTTTGCCGTCTGATTTTATTATCATAACTAAGTTTGGTCGTTTAGTTTTACGGGAGTTCATCCACCAGTCACGTTATATTAAGTTAAACCATAAAACTTTATTATTTGGGTAATTTGGGGTGAAATGAATTCTTTGTTACTATTATGTTTTATTCACTTTTACAATCGATACTTACAATACACAGAACTAGTAGTAAAATGTATCTTTGAGCAATGCAGACTGTAATTATTGCTTGATAGAAAAAGAAGCTACCGGTTAAAAATTACAAGCGCTGTCATAAATATGTAGATGTCATTTTCAAATTGCTACTGTCACTTTGTCAATGAAATTTACAAGTCACGTGAGCTAATTTATATTGTTGAGCGTAACTTTAATAATATATTTTTATCATTTAAAAAAATTCAAAGGGCCATAAAGAAATCATACTTAACGGGTCAATTGTAATTTTGCTTACTATGTTTCTTTATAGAAATTGTAGGATATATGACGGTTGCAAACAACCAAAGTGATATTTACACTCGCAATTATTCAAACGCTGGATTACAACGATTTGGATTTATAACATTTTTAATCAATGCAAAAGTAAATCTTCATCACTTCGTCTTTACAGTATATACGATAATTATCTTGGCATTTTTGAGATACGCGCTATTAGAACCGTGCCGTCGATTTCCAAACTAAACCGAACGGCTACCAAACACGTGTAGGTAGGTACACACATATTATTATACTTTGGTATATTTTATACCCGTGCGTGTATCGCACACGTTTTATGTGCCTCGAAGACATGGCTAATGTTTAATGCTCACACTGAATGAATTCCCGGCACGGCTCACGAAACTCCTTACGTGAATGTTACATGTTTATTTCTATGTTTGTAATGTTTGGATTCGGTCTGCATGAAAATATTACATTGAAGAAACAGTACTTATTTTTAGAGCTACCAGTTTATCATTATTATCATCCATATAAATACAGACAAATACTATTTAACTATATAGTGTACAACTATATAGTTGCCCGCGACTGTCAAACCAAACGACAATGAATGTAAAAGAAAAAAGAAGAAAATCAAATAATAAAAACATTTTATAAAATATTAAAGTTGAAAAATTAAAACCGGCCAAGTGCGTGTCGGGCCACGCGCAGTAGGGTTCCGTAGCTAGTCGTAACAACATATTTTGACTTAAAAGGGATTTACTATCTGTATTAAACAAGTAACATCTTCATACAAGTCATTACTTTCAAAGGTTTTTGTAATTTGCACGAATTATTCTAAGTAACTGCATTTTACACTTTGGACCCCAATTACTCTAGAACTAATTATATTCTGAGTAACTGCATCTGACATTTCGGACCCCTATTCCTCTTGAACTAATGAAGTGAACTTATCCGCTATAGTTTTCCTTTAAAGTTCATTACATGTACTACCGACACAATTTTTTTCAGATTTTAGGATCTAGTAGTTTAGCTTTTAGAGGGGGGGGGGGACGCTCTACTCGAACAAAAATTTGCTCTTTAAAGTTAATTATCTCGCAAACGGATCTCTAAATCAAAAAACTGTCTTAGCAACCCCTGAACGTTTTTAAAAGTCCTATCTAACAATACCCCACACTATGGGGTAGGCGACAAAAAAAAAAAAAACATCACTACTTTACATGTTGGGGAGCTACCCGAAAAAAAAATATTTTTCCAAATTTTATTCTACGACTTTCTTTGTATAGTTAACATACATGTTTATGCAAAATTTCAGTTTTCTAGCACTAACGGTTTCGTCGCTATGCCTTGGACAGACGGACGGACAGACGGACATGGCGAAACTATAAGGGTTCCTTGCAGGTACTACGGAACCCTAATAAAAACCAGCAAGATTTTTTTATTTATTTTTTTATTTTATTTATTAGGGATAAACAAACAGTTACAACATTAAGAGTAAATTCAAAAATTTAACAAATTAAACAGTGATTAAATGTGCACTCACAACGTTATCCACAAAATATAAGTGAAAAATTGGTGACATTTTTGCAACTTAAAATTAAATAATAAGAAGAAAAGAAATGCAAACAATAGGCCAAGAATGCGAACACCTCCAGTTATTCCTTAATTTGCTTGATATTTTCTATTAATGTAGTTCTAAATACGTTAGCGCGCATGGCAAATTATATCTAAATCTGTAAAATTATCATTATAATTTTGACACAAGCGTCGCAAGGGTGCTCGAACTCCAGCATTAGTTCTGCAGGGTGGTACAGCAAACAATGGACGTGTGCGCACTTGTCGCCTTATAACAGTTCTAGGAACAATGTAGCTTAAACTACTAGTTAACTCAGTGCAGTTATACCTATTACCACAAATATTATAAAGAAGCATCATTTCTAGGAACAAACGTCTGGACTTTAAGCACATGACATTATAGTTTTTAAGTAGGTCCTCATAAGTTGCGTTACTTTTAGTACATCTAAAGTGCATTGATTTCAGGAATTTACGTTGAACCATCTCCAGATTGTCAACGTATATGTTATAAAGAGGGTTCCACACGAGGGTTGAACCTGTTCCCCTCGGGTAAATGCCCCAGGTGCTTTGCCAATTCAGC
Source organism: Hypena proboscidalis (assembly GCA_905147285.1). Classification (NCBI taxonomy): domain Eukaryota; kingdom Metazoa; phylum Arthropoda; class Insecta; order Lepidoptera; family Erebidae; genus Hypena; species Hypena proboscidalis. Next base: position 11,091,502 of record LR990132.1, read on the forward strand.
CATGGATTCGTATGCTGCTAGATTCGAAATTTCTCAACCCTTTCTGTGCCAGCGTTGTAGGTATATATACCTTAGCTAGACGAAACTTACTTGGTTTAAGAAGTCATAGTAAAGCTATAATTTGCTTTAAAATATTACAAATGCAAACATTATCAGATTATAATGTAATAGAATATGCTAACATATAACTATGTATTATTCGAATTAAGTAGCTTTCACGGCGATGTTTACAAACTGTATTTGCCACAGAACAAAATAAAACTGTTTCCAACCTTCGTAGATGTCGCAGGTTTATGAAAAAAACAGGTTTTTGATCAAAAGCCGACAAAAAAACAATTTCGAGAAGATATTCAAGTAAATTATATTATAAACCTAAACTAATCCAGGTTTTTGATCAAAAACCTGAACTAGTTTGGGTTTATAATATAATTTACCGGACTTATAGCGATCCGACACGGATATCTTAAGTCAGGCAGACGACAGAGACATGAGTAGGGTAGGAGCGCTTCTAATTATAGTTAATCTTGCGTTTAAATATCAAGTTTTCAGACAAATTATTTTTTTTATAATCTTCAATACAAATAAATAAAATTGAAGAAAATAACAATATTTTTTCTAGTTGATATTTTTTCTTTTTTTAAAACGACGCCCGCACTAGGAATAACTCCTGTGTCGTGGGGGTGTTCACAAACATACATTTCACGTACACAGAGCACACCCAGAGTCAGAATAATCTTTGCGAATCACACAAAGATTTGTCCCATGTGGGAATCGAAGCCACAACACCAGCGCAGTTGAAAGCGACGAGGCGACCGCTTTAACCACCACGCCAACCGTGCACTCATATATAGTTAATTGCACGATACCTATGCCTAAAATACAGATTTAAATTTTCTTGTCTGTCTGTCTGTCAATCTGTCTGTTTGTATCGGCTTATCTTCTAAACGGCTTGACCGGTTTTGATTAAAATTATATACAGGTAACTGACTACAAGGCGCGTAACATTGGGTACATTTAATTGATGTACCTACAACGCAGACAAAACCGCGCGTGAAAGTTATTAGTATGTTTGTTTGTTTGTTAGCGCTAATCTCGGGCTCTACTGATTCCTCATCATCATCAGCCTGTAGCAGTCCACTGCTGGACATAGGCCTCTCCCAAGGTGCTCCAAATAATGCACTACTGATTGGATTTTAATAAAAAAAATATTTTTTTTTGTTTTTTTTGTGTTTTAATTTTTTATTGGTTGTAAATAAATTTTTCTTCCCTTTTTAATAATAATTTATGTGTTTAATAGGATAACTATCCATTAAAGGTTTTTTGATAAATAGCATTACGCTAAACTCTATGGAAGCGGGGCAGTAAAGTTTAACGCCGGTCAAAGCGCGGAAGCAGCTTCTACTACTTATTATAACGAATTCCACCGCAGACGAAGTCGCCAGCAAAAGCTAGTTTTTTATATATTTTTATATTTCATATTCATATTCATTTATTCCACAGAAATCGGGTACATACATAATGGTCTTAAAAAATAATTTTGGAAAAATAATTTTAAAAAATATTTTTTTATTTAGCAATTCACATCCACCACAAAGCGGTGGCAGGTTGATTGCAGATGAGTGGCTGTGGTATGCTGCAACGAACCACTGAATATGAATGACGTCATTGTTCATGCTAAATAAAATATATCATACATAGCTTTGCATAAGCTTTCATATAGTGGGAAAATAATCTTGAAAGCGGTGAGCTGGGTAAATACGTATTATATTGCAACCTACATTATTCTAATTTATATTTCCGCGCGTCTCCACTAGCGTATTACCTACGTCAATAAGAGGTAGCTTTTGAAAATCAACTTTTCAGGATTTTTGCGTTAAATATAATAATTTAATATAATTATTTGAAAAAAATATTCACACACAGCTCTACGCCGCGCCGCATTAAGTATTACTCTTAGCGAACATCAACATGGTTTTGTTAGAGGTCGATCTGCGGTGTCTAATCTTGTCCTTTTTCACGAGTACGTCACTGACAGCATGAGTCGAGGTAAGCAGGTGGATGTCGTTTACACTGATTACAGCAACAGTTATTAAAACCGACGTGAGGTGAAGACATTATTATTGAGAATACGGGTTACTCACGTTACTTTAGCCGGGATATGCCGACTAGTTTCGAATCTAGTACGTAGATTCATCAACTGGGCTGTTATTCGCGTGTCGTCACCTCCGCGCGACGTCTAGCACGCTAGTAGACTAGTAATAATACAGCAAATGTTTTGACAAAATTGAATATTCCATCCTAATTTTGAAGCTTTGAACAGCAGGCATTAGAGGTGACTTATTAAGGTGGTTTGTATCTTATATCTTTAAAAGATCCCAGGCAGTGGCGATGAAAAACTTCATGTCTAGCTGGGTTAGCGCACCCAGTGGGGTCCCCCAAGGTTCACTAATATAAATATTGATTATCGTTGGTCTAGAGGTTAGGGTATGCGCTTCTCACCGCGAGGTTTCAGGTTATTTGGGCTTTTTTCCACGGGCAATTTTTGTGCCTGCTGGATGGCGATAGGCTCACCCCCTATCCCATGGGACCTAAAACATAACAGCTGAAGTGTGGGTGTTGTACTATTGTAGCTGCTGGCAAGTAATGTGTTCTTTTGAATAGCTATTGAATTAAAATGTTAAGAATCATAAAAAGTCATTTCAGCATCTATATGATAGTGATTATTAATATTTGCAGATTATACTTTTTACTAGCAAAATTTTTTGTTAATCAATTTGTGATTAGCTAATTAATAGATGTGTCAGCACGAAATATTTTTATATCAATCAATCAATCACGCAAATTAAAAGGATTATGCCATACTTTGTACTAAAAAAACAAAAAGCATACACATAACCTAACCTATTTAAAATAATCATGGTAGTATGATTACTAGAATATGTATTAAGAGTTCACGAACGCCAAACAAAAGATGCATACTATAACTATAGCTGTAAGCCGATTATGCACATGTGTAGTACGTTCGATATTCAAATACCTAGTTATTAGTACTAGCACTATTATACAGCGGGTTGATTTTTTTCAAATCCATTGAAAAATTAAAAAAATGCCTACATTCACACACAAGCTAAAAGAATTGCTCCTTGACAAGTGGTACGATAATATTAAGGACTACCTCAATTATGAAACTTTAAATTTAATATATAAATATGATTACATAATTAAAAAGTATTTAAAATATAGTATTAAATTTATTTGGGACTTCCTAGATGCCTACAACCACTACTGGTGGGTAACTGCATAAGATAGACAGGACTGGTAACGTTTTGACCAGCTTTCGGACAATGCAGGCTAACAAAAAAAAACTATAATAAACGCTAGAATGAAAATATTATAGTATATAATTACCTACTGGGCAAAAACAATATAAATAAAAAATGAGAAACCATAATGCCATTGATACGTAAGAAGAAGAAGAAGATTTAAACATTATATAAAAGATGCCTTCTCTAATTTTGCTTGCCCGACATTGCCATGATACTCTAATTTTGTAACACCTGTAAACACATTATGGAATGTGTTCAAGCCAAGAACATATAGTTTTTGTATAATTAATTTATTGATGTGACTTTCATAATATTATTTGGTTTAGTCGATTAACATTATCATATCACTAAATTATTTAAGGTGGCAACACTTAATTTTGTCTCTTCCCTTTCTAACGTACCTATTTGCTTGGGCACACGTTAGTGTTTCTGTAATTTTAATTTTATAGAAAATATATAGTTTTCTTTACAAGTATATACGTTGTTTCAATTCCAAACAGAATGCATTAAACGTATTGAGTATTTTGGTGATAAGATTTGGCCCTGAAACTAATAGCGCAGGTGGCATTACATCGACAATACTTTATGGACTGTTAATATTACCAGTTACTAATAGAATAAGAGGTCTAAAATCATTGATAGGTAAAATAGTGCTTATAACGGATGACATCATCCGTTAAAATCATGGTCTAACTATTGATTAGATACTTATAGATATTATAAATAAGAAAGATATTTTTGATTGTTTTTATGTACAGAATAGTCTTCGAATATACAGGACCGGACTTTATAAAAAATTAAGAGATCGTTTTAGGTCATCAACATAGTCTACTTTTTATCGACCTACAACGCAGGCGGAGGTAGGTATCTAAAAGAATTAAATAAATACTGCTCCTGGATAAAAATAAACGTTCAACCGTTTATTCAAAGAATAATCGCCGCTGTCACAGAAAAATGGGTCCTCATCCATAATTTATGTTATCACAAAGTGGACGGACACGAAGAAGTAAAATCATTATAATTATATCTGCCTGAAATACTGTCACGTGACTTTAATCATTTACCATCCTTTTACTCATATAAACAGATTTGTTTTGGCCGTAAAATTGATATTACCTGTCTAAACCTTAAAATGATCGTTACCGACTGATCTGGTGAATAGTTTTTGTTGTTTATCAATTATTACGGCAACTTTCATCGACACGTTAGGGCAGCGTATAGACAACGTAAACTGTTGATTTGTAAGCAATCAAGTTTATTTTTAAATGTTATTGTTTTCAGCACTTTCAAAATAAAGATGAGATTACATTTTGGCTTTCGAGATTTTAAAACTTGATAATATCAAAATATAAAAATCATCTAATCTTATCTATCAGTTTGCTTAAGTATAGATACTGCTGAAATTTATAGTTACCCTTGCTTATAATAATTTTGAATGTTAGTCTGTATGTTCTGCTATGCCTTCACAGCTAAATCCCTGACTGAACCAATGTTTATAAAAATTAAGATACAGTTTAAGGCCCCAGAGGATAAGCATAAGAGCGCGAGATAGATTTAGTTACGTTTTTGACATATTTTTATATGTGGCAACATGACAAAAACGTGAAATTATCCATCTCGCGCTCGTATGCTTGCCCGGCAGGAAACTACTTCGTAGTCGAGATACATAGGGTCAAATTTTCAGTTATAACATGAAAGAAAATATAACAACACGCCAAACCCTGTATAGTATTACTATAAAACCACAGAAAATACTAATAACTTTTCTTTTAAACCATCAATAAAATATAATAAATAAAAATAAAAAAAGCCTTTTATTTCTTACTAAAAACTTAAATTAATTACTAAATACGTTAACTAACTATTCTTATAATAAGCACTAATATAATTATTATATACTATACCCATCAATTAATCATCTTAATTACGTAATCAATATCTTCACGAATAAAAACAGCTCACATCCATCCAAATTGAATAATAAAATACAGCTTCTCATTTTTCTTTGCTAATCGAGAGCGGCTATTAGAAACACCCTCTTGAAAATGTAGAGCGCTGACTAAGCACGTTTTATAGAGAGAGTAGCGCCGGACAACGTTAATGTAAAATAAACCTATTTAGGAAATTCACGCCGCCGTATATCTAACGAGAAAGAATCTCTTGCCTATTTTCACTCTGATAAATGTAAAATGAACGGATATGTTGAAATTCTACTGGTGATAAAGCTCTTGTGAACGAGTTCAAGGACGGCAGCACCAGCATCTTTAACCTGCAACCAAATCGTAGTGTTTGCATTGCTGTGTGCCAGTTTGGTGAAGAGATCAGACCCTGCAATTACTGCCAAAGAAGGCAAACCTTATGGGCAGAAAATGGGCATAAAAAACATTTTGTTTAGTGTTTTAAATATGATTTGTCTATTAAAAAAGAGAAAAACTTTATTATAGTAAAGTTAAACCCATATTACTTTTGTATAGAAAACAGCCCCGCAACTGTTCCCCCTTAAGGACGATAGGTTTATCTCTGTATAGAGTTTATGAGACGCATGTGAATAAGGTCCAGTGGGCTTATTCGCTATTTGAGATTTTGGTTTCTTAACAAATAGTTTCTGTCAATTAGTAATTCTTTCACTCAAAACATGCATTTTTGACATAACGAAACCACGGATTACTCTCCTGGTTACTTGCCTGATATTAATACTTACGCTTAAAAACTCATTTCGAAATAGCAAAAAATCAGAGTGCGTGTTATTAATAATGGCTTACGACAATAGGCAAAACTGAATGGAAATGACCAATTTGTAAATTATTAACTGATATTAAATTATTTCTTATTTAATAGGACGAGGAATATACAAATTTATCCACTTTTATTGTTGTGTTATAGTTTTAATAGAAGTAAAAATTATTTTGTTTTACAGTTTTTTACTGAGTTGTGGCGCGCACTCTATTAGTTAATGATGTTTTATCTGTGGTTGAAATAACTTGAGTCGTAATAAAAGGTTTAATGGTTTTATTAATAATAGCTAATCCATACATATAATAAAATTTAAAATTATAAATGCCTGTTGAACACATTTAAGAAAAATCAATAAGAGGAGACTAGAACAGCAGTAGAAGCCGAAACATATTTTTTGGATTTTTGTCTGCCTGTATAATTATGTTAATAATAATGCTCCTTACAAGTAAATAAAATAAATTTTGTAGATGAATTTGGGATAGATTTTTTCGAAATGTAAATCCCAAAGGGGGTAAATTAGGCAGGTTTCTCAATTTTGAAAGATATAATAACTCAGAAATATCGAACTTAACGGGGACGAAGCCACGGGCAGAAGCTATTTAACAATAAAATAATACTTTTTAAACTACATTTGAAATTGATGTAAAGAGTGAAATATAACTTCTACATTGTTAAAAATATATTTTTGCAGTGAAAAGACGCCATAAAATTGAAAAGAAAAATATTTTTAGTATTAAAACAGAGGTGAAATTTGCGGCCGCTTACCGTGAGGTTTCGCCATGTAGCTATAAAGAGTATAAACACAAAATCATAAAAATTAAGTTTTTGGGCTTTCAATATTTAACTTGAACTACTTTTCCCGCCACCTCGTTTGCGTGGAATTCATTATATTAGTAATAGCTACGCCCACGTTTTGACCCGCATTAAACCTTACAGCTCCACTCCCGTGACGTTTAGCGTAATCTCAAATATCAGTTCAATATTCAGTAGATCGCGAGAATAAAATAATAAAATTAACGAACTGACTTTCCCTCGCGGATTTGTCTGCGTGGTAGCTAAATAAATTAAAACTGGATTTTATAAATAAGTATCGTTCATATAACTATAAATATTTTGGCATTAAAATAAAAACAGACAATTCAATTTTATTTATTTGTATTGATAAAACCTTCTTGTTGACACCTACTAAAATGCATTTTTACTCTGTGGCAACTAATGTCTTTGACTGAAGAAAATTGGAACGTTTCATTACAACAAAAAGCATATAAATAGCTTTAAACTGAAACAAGAAAGTAACAAATTCAAACAATAAAACTCAAATTATTTAACTGATTATATCAAAAGAAAATTGTACATACTATAACAACAAACACAATATAAGTCATTATGGTAAGAGGTATTTTCGGAGAGATTTTCTCTTTAGTGTAAAACGAGTGCATAAAATTAAATAAAATAAGAATGGAACGCGATGTGATAGAAAAAAAAGTTATCCATAATACAAAATAAAATATATCAAAGATCAAGATAATCTTTTAAGACAACTATAAAAACCATATATAAATGTGATTTTAACTCTTTGCTACTGCTATGTACTAGAAACAGTGAGTATGCGTTATAATTTCTACTTAGTCCTCCGTGACACGATGAAATTACATAAAATATCTCTCACATGTGTTGTAATGTTTTTTGTCTTTCAGGTACAATACACGAATATAGCACACCTATATTATAATAGTATTATGATAAAGATGATAGCGGCGGGTGATTTCAGAGCTAAACATTTTTTAAGACTTAAGTTTCATAAGTGCAAGAACAGCGAACATTAGAAGAAATGTTCCTGAAATTCTGTGAAATAATAAAAATTTTCAAAACTTCTGATTTTTCTTTAATATATTCTTATTTCTCTTACATAATTATCATAGACATAGACACTACGTTACGTACATAAGAAATTATAAATGTAAACTCCAAATAAATTAATAATCGTTAATACAGAATGTAAGTAGTTACATTATCTGGTGCATAACCTGTATTGTCCCATTGTTGGGCAAAGGTCTCCACCATCCATGAAATGGAATGAATCAGGTTTTTCATTTTTTATTAAAGTATGTAACTAGATTTGACTACGTCGATAAAAAGCACTTACCCGTGTGCCAGAATTCATTAAAATTTGTTTAGTTTGGCGAGAAAGAGGAAGCCTACAACCTAGCTACATAATATTAATGTTTCAATATTTTGAAGATACATTATTTTCATTTAGTGCTTTTTATATCCCAGACTGGCATAATTCGTGCTACTTGTCATATTTATAAGTTTTCGTATGAAAAATCTCGAGATCTATGACTGAAAATAATATGACCTAAATTCTATTGCATTACGTATTTAATTAGTATTTTATGACATACATTAGTATTAAACAGTTATTGATTTGTTGTATAACGTTAATCTGAAGTAAAAAAACCTTTTAAATATCATTATTTTATCTCACCAAAGTACAAGAAATCACTGAGAAACTGCTCCATGACCAGTTTCCGATTTTGACATAAGAAATTGCGTTACTTGCCTGTAAAGCTGTCAAATCTGCAAGAGGATAGTAACTGGCAAGCTGTCAATTTTTTTGCCAAGCAGTTATCAACCGTATATGTATGGATATAAGGATGCACTAAATCCGAGATGAACCGGTTTCAAACGAAATTATTAATTGCTTTCGAAATCGACTGGAAATTAGTCACCTTTACGGAATAGCCATACAGGAAATAGCACATTATCTAATTGAAAACTTGCCATAAGCATGAACCATTTAAATGGAAGATTGAAACTCTCAAATTAGTGTATCAGCATACTAAATATATATTTAACATATATGTATAAATACAAAAAAATACTGACATAATGAAATGACTCAAAGCAAAATTTAGTTTTGCTCACGTATGAAAACAGTGAGCCCTATCAGCTCTCAGATCTACTGAGGTGAAAAATAATTTAAAAATCTTAGTCTAATTGTCTCTTGTATACACGCACAAATTGTGCTAAATAGAAAAAAAAGGAGACGCAATACATGCTCTTAATGTTTTCGTACCATGTACGTAAATGTGTTGGTGGGTACTGAAAATAACTATATTCGCCGCACGCCATGTCTACTTAGCCCTGATTATAATAATTTGCTTATTTATTAATTTAACGGTTTAAGTCACGAACCAGTCTAGCCAGTGTCTGCGACAAAGTTCAGCATTACAATTTTTGAATGTAATTTAACATTTAGATATTAAAACGATTAGTTGACGACTCTGATACAGTACCGTGACGTACCAACTAAAAGCTGCAATGTGGCGGTGAAAATCATAAAATGTGCAAACATAAAACTGACGGAAATGGTATAATATCACGCAAGAAGGATGCGAGCTTTTCACCGAGCTTCCCATTTTAGTTGATTGCACATTATATTTCATCGCCGATCTACCCGCGTTTAGATTAAGAAAATTGTTGCGTGGGCGAACAATGGCCTATGAAGGCATTGTAAACATGTCACTTAGGACAAGTTTAGGATGCCCTATTTATAATGCATTGTAAGAGATCTGATCTTGCTATTACTGGCAAATTTGATTTAATACTGTGATGAAAAATTACCTTGTAATTTTGTAGTAGGTTGTACATTTTTTTTTTTAAGGCAACAATAATACTCCAGCCAAAATTATATCAGATCTGGCTATTATCAAGGTTGGATATCGTAAATCAGTCATTATTAATCAGAATTTACCGAATATTGATGGCTGTCATCATAGAAATCTTAATAACTAGTCAATAGAAATGCTATCGACTATCTTTTAACACTGGGACGCATGTCGCCGTTTTTCAAATACCACTACATAACCAAACAATAAAAACACAATTTCGCCTGCAAACAAAATTATTCTTTTTGACAATTCCTCAACTCGCACTTGTGTTCGACTAGACACATGCGCGGCGACAAGGTCATGCGTCTTTGACATTTCTATTGCCTTGTTATTAAGATTTCTATGGCTGTCATAAATAAAGATGGAAAATCCCCACTGAGTTATCATTGCTATATGTAATTTATGACCTTACAGTTATAATGGTAGTCAAAGTAAAATTAGATCATTATCTTTATCATATTTTTTGTAGATAACACGTTGATTCTCACACAAAATATATTGTTATGCCAGAGATGAGGTGCTGTTAATATTTAGTTTCATTTTAATATTTAATTTTATCTCTGCAGTGAACTTCAAGCGGTGCAAATATAACAATCTCGTTAGTGTTTATATATTTGAGCCGTTTGGGGTAGAAATTTAATGGCCATGGGGTCCAGGCGCCCGGTTGCTTTGTAAAGATATTTCAAAGAGATTAATCGATACGATTCGTGACCAGAAGGCTGGTTCTTATTTGAGCATTTCCATACAACATGGCAATGCTGCCAGTCTTCGGGACACGATGTAGCCCTTTGACATCGATGCCGAGGAAACTTTAGATGCTGTATAAAGTTTTGTAAATATCTTTTTATAATTTTTATGTATATAAATATTTTTTTAATTCAAAATGTATTGTTGTAAATATTTAAAATGTTTCATTATAAGTATTAGACTTTTACATTACGCAGTATACAATAACTGCGGCCATAAAAAGTATCATGAGCCTTAAGTTAACCGAGTCACACCCGACAACAAACAGAGCACAGACACGCTTCCTTAATACCAAACAAATACGCACTTACAACTTTAACTAGAGTAAATAGAGTTCAAAATGCAATGAAAATAAACCGCTGAATGGCATCTTGAATCGCTGGGCTAGTAGGGAACCGCCGCAATTTCTGAAAAACGTGACAAAGCTCATAAAATAAGAGAATTTTACTTCGCCACGACTTGAGTTGCTTGAATACGAAGTTTAGGTGTTCCAATGTATCTTTCGAAAATGCACAATAATAAGATCTGGTGACACAAAATTATCCGCACATTCATCATCCGCACGGATGACATTGACAACGTCAAGAAGTGACACAGTTGTCACAAATGTCAAAGAGCGCTGAATCGCGATATAGAAGTGTTCACAGAGAGAGTACATATATACCATCCCTTTGTCGTGGAGGAACATTACACCAGGTTCTTTACAATGTACTCAATTAAGACAGTTTGACTAACATAATATGTACTCAATTCAGACAGTTGCATCAAAAACGTATTAAGGTAAGTTTTGGCCTTTTAACGTGTATAATTTAAGAGAGTGTTTATCATCTCTCTTTGATCAGAAGGTACATACAAGAAATAATTTCCAAGTTGCAAAACAGATTATTATCCTGCACAACACACAGAGCAGTACATACTTACCCATATTTAACTCATGCTTTTTGCTTACAAATACGATTAAAATCAACCCAAATTCGTCTAAACACCAAGTATAAAACAAGTGCGTGTAAACCGCGCGTTGAAACAGACACTACCTTACCAATATTTCACCTGCATGCTTCATTACAGCGCTACACGGTAACTCAAAGTAACGAAAACTTATGAATATTTATCGAAAATTAAGTCAGAAGCTATAAGAAACACAGCGATTTATAACAACTTTCGTGTCTAATAAAATCAAGTGAAATCTCAATACTGGCGGGCTCGAAAAAATAAAAGAAATCTACTTTTTCTTTTACGTAGAACTATGGGATAAGAATAAAAGTGTTTATGTAATTTCTGGCTATCGGCACCAATCGGCACGCTATGATTATTGGCTGATCGTGGTTTAAATCACTAATATTTATTTTATGATTCAACTGTTGAGATCCTATGTATACGTATATCCATTAAAAAAAAACCGGCCAAGTGCGTGTCGGACGACGTGCAATAGGGTTCCGTAGTCAGCCGTTACTACATAATGATAAACTCAAACAGGTTTAATATCTATTTTGAGTATTTACAACTTGAAACAAGTCCTAAAAAGTGAAAAGTGTATAATAATAATATGTAAAATTGATTAGAAATCCGTATTTGCCTGTCTCTTTTATGCCGTCAACAAAAACAGAAAATATAGTTTAACTAATATTCGTCAACAGTATACTCTCTTTCCCCAACATTGTTTATCGTAAATATACAGTTGTAACGTTTTGTTCCAGTTCGCGGCCACACCGAGGTGCGGGTAGAACTCCAAATGGAACGGTGGGCGGCCCGCGGCGGATCCGTGCGGCTCCGCTGCGTGCACGACGTGCCGCCCCATCTCCTTGACAAAGTGGTGTTTCTGCGACACGGCACCAAAATATTCCAGTACATTAGGGACCGGAAACCGCCTTATAGAAACTTCACTACCCCTGGAGCTGTGCTCAATGTAAGTAAATATTAAACACTAGCTACCGCGCGCGGCTCCATCCGCGTTATATGACGATTTAAAGTAGCCTATGTCTTTTCTCTACTATATTACTACCCTACCAATTTCCTTCATAATCGGTTCAAGAGTTTAGTGAAAGGGTAGACAGACAGAATTACTTTACAATTTATAATATTAGTAAGGATTTATAGCTTATAAGAGTCTATTAAACATCTTGCATATTTCAACCTTGACTGCAGAGTAGCTATCGCATAAAGCGACAGGTCTTAAGAAAGCCATCGAATACTATTATCTAGTGGTATTTCTGCACGGTTCTGTAATCTCCTCGACAAAGGCGTCTACCTCAATCTTCCAAAACATAAGAGACTGCAACCTGCCTTATAAAAACTTCAAAACCTCTGGAACTGTACTGTTGTACTCCATGTAATATTGATAATGCACATTTGTGTGAGGATTTGTGCAGTCTAGCTACTTTTAAAACCACATCTCGTACAAAAACTATCTCGTATAATAAACGAAAAAATCGTATCACGACTTTGCCAATTCAGTTCCGCGTTTATGTCCAAATCTTCAACATAATGGTGTTAATAAGGTATCAAAATTAAAAACAACGGCAACTGCTTCATAGAAATTTCAGCACCTCAGGGAATTCTTGCTAATGTAAGTGGAACCTTTAAGAAAATGTGCATTACATTTTGTTCAAGGTTTAAGCAAACTTGCTACTTTGTGTAAACCATATTATATTTTGTCACATCACCAAATGGCAAATGTCATCATTATGCCAAAAAAACTTAAGATTTTGCCTTAGATACCTATTTCATAATGCTATCCATATTATCACCCAAATGATATTTATCATCATCATCAGCCTATCTCTGTACACTGCTGGACATAAGCCTCACCAAGTGTTCTCCACAGTGTGCGGTATCGTGCCGCCCTTAGCAAGTGACAGCCCGCGATCTACCTCAGATCGTCCGTCAATCTGGCGGGGGACCGTCCAACACTGCGCTTTCCAGCGCGTGGCCGCCACTCTAGATTTTTTTTACCCCAACGGCCATCGGTCCTACGAGCAATATGACCTGCCCATTGCCACTTCAGCTATGCGATTCGCTGCTCTATATCGGTCACTTAAGTTTGCCTACGGATGTCCTCATATGATATTGCTGGCACCTACATATTTTACAAATCAAATTACAAAACAAAATGACTGTGCACTATAAATACTGTTTACGTACGATGTTACAAACCGACTTCCAAAAAAGAGGTTCTCAGTGCGATTGTAAGTTTTTTGTTTTTGTTTTGTTTTACTTGATATGCCAAGTTTTCTCATTGTAACAGCAAAGGCCAAAATATCCAGTCTGCATGATGTTTAACTGAAGCATTCTCGTGCGGTTGAATAGCCTCGTATAAAACCCGTTATTTCGCTTTCTTAAGGCGTTATTTAAAATTACGAGTACACAGCTCATGTATTTAATTATTTACAAGAGAAATCCACAGCTCTAAAGGTAATTTCAGCTGCTAGTACTCGTGAATATACTGTAATCTTTGAATCCTTACAGCTTCATTAATGTTATTAAAATGATTGGCGTTTTATGATTATGTTGTCATTGTATTGAACACGTGGATAGGATTATTATATGAAATATTAAGAGGCACGTCGTATAATACAAAAGCCAGTTGGTACAGATTCTTTAGTTTTACGACCACCTTTAGAATACGCTCCATATAGGAAAGGTATAAGTAAAGCGGTTGCCCGCGATTTTTCAAATAATATATTAAATTTTCTTGCCAGGAATTGATCTCGTAGATTAGTTTGAGATTTGCCACATTTTACGAGTATGTCACGAATTATTTTATAGAACTATTGATATTATATATTTCCAGAACACGAAATAAATATCCAAAGCCAAACGATATGATGTCATACGTGCCAAAATATGAAAATTGCATATTCAGGGGAGCCGAAATGATACTCTTTATAAACACAAAATATTCGAGATAGGGAGAGTATTCATATCAGCGCTCAACATTTGTAATGAAACCAAATCGTGCAGTGCAGTGAGTGATGCGTAATGCATATTTATGACATTACCTCGGCACAAAACTCGCGCGATCTACAAAGCTTTCACTTCGTCACAATAATGAACATAATACCAATGCTAAATAAGAAGAGGCAGAAAGCCTACTTTTTAGGGTTCCGTAGCCGAATGGCAAAAAACGGAACCCTTCTGTCCGTCCGTATGTCACAGCCACTTTTTTCCGTAACAATAAGAGCTATACTGTGGAATCTTGGTAAGTAGATGTACTCGGTGAACCGCATTAAGATTTTAATACAAAAGTAGAATAAAAAACAATAAATTTTTGGGGTATATTTAGAACTGAAATTCAATTTTTTTTTATCATATCCATTGGGCTATCTATGGATAGGTCTTCAAAAATGATATTGAAGTTTCTAATATAATTTTTTAACCGACTTCTAATAAAGGAGGAGGTTCTCAATTCGGTTGTATTTTTTCTAAACTGAATAGTTTGCGCGAGAGACCCCCCGTAACTTCTAAAATAAGGGAATGATAAATGTAAAAATAATATATGATATACATTACCATGCAAACTTTCACCGAAAATTGGTTTGAGCGAAATCTAATACTTAGTTTTTTTTTTAATACGTTATAAATCGTAAACCGCATTTTACCCTACGTGCGCGAGTCCGACTCGCACTTGGCCGGTTTTGTGATAATAATATAGAATTGGTATGGAAAGCTAAGCCCGGACAGCCAGCTTTATACTTAGCAGCTGGAGCCTAGAGGCTTGCATTGTTAGCTAGTCGCCAAGCGCGCAATGCGACCGGTCGTGACAATTCTAAAGCGTTTGTTTTAGCGCGAAGCAAGCATCTCGTCTATAGTTCTGTTTTTAACATCATAACTGGTTATACCTACTGCGTTTTCCGCTAGCCGACTTAGAGAATATTATGATACTAGCTTCGCTCCACAGTTTCATCCGCGGACAAAAGTAGATTATGTCTGGCCCTAAAGTTCCATCTACCTCCATACCAAATTGCATCAAACAGTCGTTCACGCGTGATATCGGGACCAAAGAAGACACGGGTCATTTCTATCCTTTTTAGTACTTTCCTTGGAGTAGACTTTCTGCATGTAAATGTTTAGTGTAACAAACGTCGTACATTTTGCATGACGTTGACTGATCAAACAAAGAGCTTCACTGTGTACGCTAGTCAGGGGTGGCAAACACCTAATTAATCGAGTTGGCCATCAAGTCAACACATCACTATAAATCGTGTCTAAAGGACAAACAGTTATTGTGGACATAATACCACCTAAAGGATTAGTTAGAGTTAGCTTAGTTGAATTGATAGTAGAGCTTTTACGAGCAAGCTTGTGAGATAGTTTTACCTGACATCAAAATAATAGTGCTTATTTTACTTCTCCTTCTTCTCCTACGTGTTGACGGCATATGTTTCAAATATTACAGGCTCAAATCTCTTTAAGCTCTCTTCGCTCTCTTCGGCGTTCATAAGCACCTCTTTTGTGCAGTTTGATATCTGCTTAATTCTTTTTAGTTTATTCATAAACTTTTTATCAAACAAATGTGTATTTGTCTGGCAACATTGTTACATTAATTGCGTTTTTGGTCTATAGGTTTTAATCAAGAAATTTCATAAGAAATTCTCTAAGAAAACAAGTAACTAACTTCTGAAATCTTGTAAACCTGAAATTCGAATCTCGAAGGACCAACGAGGCGGTATATCCACATCATTAATCACCAATGTTAGCATGGCTGAACACCAGCGCTGATCTAGACTGCCAAATTGGACGTTTTGGTAGAATATGTGTTGACAACTATAGCCAAAGTTTGCGTATAGGTTTTAGGCAGGTTAATTAGACTGCAAACCAAACCTTATAGAATAATGACGACCTAATTACTAACTTTCTATTTTTAATAAAATAGCCATAGATTTGCTTTATTCAAAACCAATCTATGGGTAATTACAATAAAGATCGTTGTATTGTTAACTGACTTCAAAAAAAAGAAGTTTCTTAATACGATTGCATTTTTTTTAAATGTTGTTTGCTTATCACTCGAAGAAGTCTGGACCGATTTGAAATTCTTTTTTGTCTGTAAGAGTAGGTATATGTACTTGTAATGTGGTCCTATTTTCATCAAGTCACGATATGATGATGGGATCCTAGAGAAATTGAGAGCAAACCTCAGATATTAAAGGTAGAAAGCCTTTAATATTTTTTGTATATTACCAAAGCTACTCGGATATATGCATCTAGCAGTCAGCATGTTGTCGAGCTGTTGCTGGAAGGCACAACTCCTCAAAGGTTAGGAGTACGGCGATAGTTCTTTAAATGTGGCCGATAGTTATACACAGATGAGGCGAAACGTTGAATATTACTGAAGTATTTCTTACTTTTGTAATTGAAATCGTTTTTTAGGGTTCCGTAGTACCTACAAGGAACCCTTATAGTTTCGCCATGTCCGTCTGTCTTTCCACGGCATAGCGACGAAACCGTTGGTGCTAGAAAACTGAAATTTTGCATAAACATGTATGTTAACTAAACAAAGAAAGTCGTAGAGTAAAATTTGGAAAAATATTTTTTTTTCAGGTAGCTCCCCTACATGTAAAGTAGGGATGTTTTTTTTTTTGTCGCCTACCCCATAGTGTGGGGTATTGTTAGATAGGACTTTTAAAAACGTTTAGGGGTTGCTAAGACAGTTTTTTGATTTAGGGATCCGTTTGCGAGATAATTAACTTTAAAGAGCAAATTTTTGTTCGAGTTGGGCGTCCCCCCCCCTCTAAAAGCTAAACTACTGGATCCTAAAATCTGAAAAAAATTGTGTCGGTAGTACATGTAATGAACTTTAAAGGAAAACTATAGCGGATAAGTTCACTTCATTAGTTCAAGAGGAATAGGGGTCCGAAATGTCAGATGCAGTTACTCAGAATATTTCGTTCAAAATTCTTGAAACATAAATAAACATACATAATACATATATAAAATCACTCCTTTATCCCACGGGGGTAGGCAGAGACGATGGAACGCCATGTGCTTCGCTCCTTACATACTTCTTTCGCTTCCTTAACATTCATACATCTCGTCATACGTGCTAGCTGGTTTCGTGTACTACAAACATTTCCTATCTGAAGGACGCTATTTATCTGGTTACTTTAACTTAAGAGCCTATACTATCTCAAATGGCTTAGCATGATCCTTCGTTACGTCGAAAATACTGCAGCATTAATTTTGAAATAAATATATGGTAAAGTTGAGGATTAATGTTAGGTACTATGTGAGCCGAAAACACGATTCCATAAAATTTTCTCGATAGAAAAAAATCTCAAAGTTACCTCCAAAACGATAAAAAAAACCGCTGTAAATAAAAAAATACGTCAAATTGAATCATGAAACTTTGCATACTTACTGAACTAACTATAAAGCAGGTCTTATGTGATGTACATTTTTAAAATTACCATTATTTTCACTTTAAAAAAAAATACCTATACTATCGGCGCGGCGTCTTGAAGCTCATTCCCTTCCGCCCGACACCCCCGTTCAGTCTCGCTTCGGCTTTCGGACGGGATAGCTGTGTCGCATGCGCTCAGAACACACAATACGCAACAGGACTACGTAAAATTGAAGTAGGTACTTAGGTTTCTAGTGTTGGCGCAATGGGAAATAAGCGTAATAAAAATAAGAAGCGTCTGGGTTGGCGTAAAGAAACCGGCAAACATAATAATATGATAAACGTTATGAAGTAAGTATCTACCGACCTATTTACTACAATATTAGTGATTACAAACATTAGTACAAAGTTAGTGATTAGTAGTTAGATAGCATAAGTTTGGTGCAGTGGCTAAGCGGTTGGCTGCTGCGCTACGAGTCGCAGGTGTTTCTGCATGTGATTTGTGTTCGTAAACCACCGTCAACGATTCAGAAGAAATTCAGGTGGGACAACTTAAAAAAAAAAGTTATCTGTTTTTATTTTGACAACATACCTACAACAAATAGGTTTATATAACATTTTTATATAACATGCATGTTGCCTGAGTTATGCGATCCCAGGCATGTTCGAAATATGCCAATTAGAGATTTAAGCGAATTTTTATTTATTTATTTATTTATTTTATTTTTATTTATTTATTTATTTACATAAATACAGATCCATCATTACAGGTAAACATAACCTAATGCAATGGATGTATAACTACAATATACTTAAACATCTAGTTCTAAAACTACCTTAAGATTAACACAGTACAAAAACAAAAACTCTAACTTAATAACTTATAAGTGGCCTCTGTGAACAAACTCAGTGAACACGAAAATATGTCAACCCGGTCAGACACCGCGCAGAGCACACGCAGCGTACGCGTCAGCGGCGCGAATTGCATCAGGTTGGTGCGCGCACGCGGGACGTCCAGTATTGGTGGCCTCCGCCGCCGACCGATAAACTTGTCAGGGACACATAATCGGATCGTCCGCAGGATGGCTTGGTTGTGTATAGTTCCACGTAGTACGTTAAACACATACGTTGCCAGTGCCACTTCCCTTCTCACCTCAAGCTGAGTGTAACTTACCATACCCAGAACAAACATAGTCGGATACAGCAGTGGATAACCTGGGTATACCCCATATAACTTCAGATAAAGAAACCGTGTATATTTGTTCTGGATACGCTCCAACATCAATTTATATTTTACTTCGTGGGGCGACCATATCACCGCATTACCCTCCAAATGACTCCTCACGAGAGCCCGATACAGAGCATTTAAAGCTCCAATATTGTTAAATTGATTTGCTTGACGCAGTACAAATCCCAAGTTACGGTATGCTTTTTTACACACATTGGTAACGTGCTTACGAAAGTTCATCTCGGCAGTGAACTGCAACCCTAAATCTTTGACTTCAGTGACACGCTGCAACGGGAATCCCTCCATTCGGTACTGATGTTGATGAGGGTTAAGCGCGCGGGTGAATGTAAGCACGGAGCACTTAGCTACATTAAAGAACAACTTATTATCGAGGCTCCATTTTACAACATTATTTATGTCCTGCTGCAATACGTCATGGTCTTCTGTGTGCTCAATCACTCGTATCAATTTTAAGTCGTCAGCAAACAACAAGGGTGTGCACTCACTGATGACTTCCGGTAAGTCATTGATCATCAGATTGAAAAGCAGGGGGCCCAAATTACTCCCTTGACTCACCCCAGATCGTGTAAAATAAGGTTCGGATAGGCATCCTCCACAATCCACGTACTGACATCTATCCCGTAAGTAACTTGCAAAGAATGCTAGCGTGCGCGGTGTGCAACACATCAATTAAAATGATTGTTGTATAATTTCGACAATGTTTAATTACTTTCAAAAATGTATGGTACCTATATACTAAAGATGTCACGAATATTCGGCAACTATTTGGTATTCGGCCTATTCGGCCACTTTTTTTGCTATTCGGTATTCGGCCGAATAGTGCGTACTATTCGGCCGAATACCGAATAGCAAATCATGTAAAAAAAGACACGTTATTTTACTCAAAATTATGTATTTATTTCCAAATTACAACATTTTAGTACTTAAAATTAATCAGTGGTAAGTTGTGATGGATAAAAACGAGCTTTTCAGCATTTTTTGGTAGCAAAGATCGAGATCGCTTTTCATCGTAAACGTTACCAGCCTCAGAAAATAACCTCTCACTATAAACGCTACTTCCAGGCAAAGAAAGATAAACTTTTGCAAATTTCGAAAGGTTCGGGTATTGTTTTTCGTTTGCTGACCACCACTTGTAAGGACGGGCTTCCGATCTAGGCAAATAGATAGACCGATACACGTGTCCTATTAATTTAATTATCGTAATTTTGGAAAGAAAGTTTTATTACCAAATTATTTTCATTACTGTTTTGGCGCTGTTTCTTAGTGGACGGACGGTCTTTTGAATTTCGCGCCAATTCACGACCGTGTACTTCATATTTATATTGTAAATAGCTTTTATATATAATGTATCGTAAGTAGGCTAGGTAATTAGAACATTAGTTAGGTAAATACTTGTATCAAGTGCTCAAGTGCATTTTAGTGAGAAAAACAATAACAATGCCGCTTGCTGATCCGCGCGGTTTTACTCGCGTTAAAAGTTACTATCCCACTCTCGTCGCCGAATATTCGGCGCATCGGCTGACAGCGTTGCCGAATATTCGGTATTCGGCCAATTCACTATTCGTGGCATCTCTACTATATACCATACATAGCTACCTACCCTACCCTACCCACCTACCTACGTACGTATACGTACTTACCTACCTTCCTACCTACCTACCTACCTACATACTTACCTATCTACGTACCACCTATCCTACCTACCTACTCACATACTTATCTACTTACCTACCTATCCTACCTATACTTATCTATCTTGTATTTATACAAACCTTATAATGAGAATCACGAACACAACAAAAAAGAATTATCCAATTTGGTGCAGTCCTTCGGAACTTATGCGCGTACATACATTTGGGCAATTCATTTTTATATAGATGCATAATAACTAAGAAAGTAGTACAAGAATAATAATATAATAGTAGGATAATACAAGGCGAAAACTATAAAATATTATAAGATTGTAAAATAGCAAATTGTAAACTTACTACCAAGCCATTGTAACTACAAAACCCTCAGCGCAATGGTGGCTCGCGCTTGACTAGTTTTTTGTGGCAGTAGAATTTATGCAGTGCTTGGTTAGTACTCGTCCGATAATAGTTTACAAAATCGCTTGTGTGCCCGCGTCACCGCGAGTAGTATTGTGCGAGCGAGATAGAGAGTGAGGAGGCGCGGGGAAGTGGGGGCGAAATTTGAATTTGAGCTGAGGTTGTATAGGCTCTTAATTAGTTCTAGAGTAATTGGGGTACAAAGTGTAAAATGCAGTTACTTAGAATAATTCGTGCAAATTACAAAAACCTTTGAGAGTAATGACTTGTATGAAGATGTTACTTGTTTAATACAGATAGTAAATCCCTTTTAAGTCGAAATATGTTGTTACGACTAGCTACGGAAGCCTACTGCGCGTGGCCCGACACGCACTTGGCCGGTTTTTTTTTAATGTTTTAATTTTTTTATTGTTATAATATTACACCTATTCTATGAAATATAATTATACCACACAATATATAAAAAAGAAAAGTAATTATAAACAAGTTACTAAAAAATAACAAATAACTATTTACAAATTTACAGGTAAGGTGTCATAGAATTCCTCCGCATCGACCTCGACTGCAGGTAACGTGTTTAGAAGGCTCGCAGCATTGCCACATTAAATGGCAATGCTGATTCTTTGAGCTAAGTAAAAGCTAGCCTTCTGATCACGTGAAGCGTCGATTAACCGCTTAGAAATATCTTTGAATAATTAGTGGACACTCGGACCCCATGAACCTAGCGTTTCGACACCAAACGGCGCAGATATGTAATCTCCTGAATGATTACTATACTTGCGCCGCTTGAGTGTCTCCGCGGATGCAGCAGCAGTACCGGCGCAGACAGCTGTGCTTGGAAGGTGTGATGGCGCGAGGGTGACGACGCAGGTTGCGTCCCACACCAAGGGCCTAGTCATCTTCCATGGCAGTTATGTCATACCATCAATGTTAAATTATATTATTATAAAATTATATGTGTTGTTCCTTGTGTGTGATTCAAATTTGATTAGAGATTTTGGCGCAGGAGTTCTCAAATATAGGATAAAACTTTTGTAGAGGTTTTAAGCTTATCTTACCTACCTTACCTTACAAACATACTACCTTACCTTACCTTATAAATATACCGCCATTACAAACAAAATGTAATTTAGAAAATAAAACCTTCTGCAGGACAGGCGGAGCCTAGTGCAGGAGTTTTTTAGCAATTTTGGCTTGATTCTTAACAAAAGGAACATCTTAACGTACATTTGATTAACAATAAGTTTTTAATGTAAAGAATTTATATACTCTTGTGGTATTTAAAAAAATATATTTTATTTATTTATGCGACACATTAACGCCAGAGCACCATTGTAGTTGTATCCAATTAAAAAGAACAGACACCGTTAAATATCTTGGAGTGCAACTAGATGACAGCTTAAAATGGAACAGACACATTGATACGCTCACCAAGAGAGTCCTACACCTTATCTCCACCTTCAAGAAGCTCCGTGAATCCGCCAGTCCTGACACTCTTAAAATGGTTTACTTTGCTTTATGCCAATCGGTTATTGGATACTGTATTTCTGTTTGGGGGGGAGCAAACAAGACGCTCTTTCTAGGAATAGAAAGAGCACAGAGAGCAGTACTTAAGGTTATGAACAAAAAACCGTATAGATACCCAACATCTAAACTTTATGAAGATTGTAAAGTACTTACCGTCCGCCAACTCTTTGTGCTCAAATCTATTCTGAGAAAACATAGCGGTCTCCCACCACCAAACTCTGAAAGGCGTAACATTCTTCCGCAAAGTGTCCAACACAGAACTACACTCGCCAGACACCACTATTACGTCGTTAGCGGTAATATCTATAAAAAGGTGCATAGACAATTAGATATAATAGGACTAAACCACTACAAACTAAAAGTAAGAGTCTCGGAGTGGCTTCAAACTCAAGATTACACAAGCATAGAATCACTGCTTGCGTACATATCATAACAAAAATCAAACATCACACCAACACAATCATACACACACACACACACACACACTCACACACACACACACACACACACACACACACACACACACACACACACACACACACACACAAGGCCCTTTTTATTTTATTTTTTGCTTGTAATAACTTTAAAAATGGTAGCCCCCTAGCTTTGACACGACTGTCATAGTAAATTTAATTATGGCAATTATGGCTGAACACTGTTTCTTAAGATACAGGTGTTTTACCTAGTTTAAGAAACAGGGTATCAATTGTATGTGTAATTGTACTTTAATCTGTACTTTTGGAAATAAAGTTATTATTATTATTTTTGAGATTTATAATACTCGGTTTAAAACCGGTGAATTTAAACAACGGATACGGGCCAAAACCAAGTAACCGCTGTTTTAATTTAAGTTGTTTGGTCGGGATTTAATATTGTTTCGTCACTCTGCATAAACTTTCGGACTATTCGGCAAGTATTTAGGATGGCTGCTTTTTGGATGTTAATAAAGGTGTTGGGTGTCAAATCTAATAATTTCAAACTATGGTGTAGGTGTTTTGGAACTATTCCGGTAGTAGATATAACAATTGGAACTGTGTAAACTTTGCTAGCTTTCCATATCCTACCTACTTCCTCCTTGAGATCAGTATATTTAGAGATTTTCTCAGTAATTGTTTTGAGAAGGTTATGTGTATTTGGTACTGCTACATCAACTAAATATACTATATGTTTATTTTTGTCATGAATAGTTATGTCGGGTCTATTGTAGTGTATGGTTTTATCTGTAAGAATAGCTCGATCGTAGTACATTTTGTAGTGTTGGTTTTCTAAGACAGGGCTAGGAGTGTATTTGTAGTAAGGTGTGTGGGAATCCTTAATTAGTTGATATTTAATTGCTAGCTTTTGGTGTATTATGTTTACAATTTGATTGTGTCTATGTGTGTAATCGGTTTGTGTTAGTGTTGTGCATGCACCTGTGATGTGTTGTATGGTTTCCGGCTGTCTGTGACATTTGCGACATTTATCTTCTTTGGCAGAAGGATCCTTAATGATGTGTTTTCTGTAATTTTTGGTGTTAATGACCTGGTCTTGAATCGCTATTAAGAATCCTTCGGTTTCCGGGAACAGGTAACCACTAGTAAGCCATCTATTTGAAGCCTGTGCGTCAATGTGTGCTTGATCCAAATCATGTGGATGACGTCCGTGTAGTACTTTCTGTTTCCATTTCTCTATTTGGTACTTTTGTGTATCTGTTTGTTGAGGTGGTGGGTTGTTTGATGATTCTGCCAGATTTAGAGGTGTGAGTTTGTGATCACTTTGTACAATAGCACTATGTAGGTCACTGTTGAGTGCTTTTTTATAAAAGAACGCTGTCAAACAATTAATTTGTTTAATTTGTTACCTACCACCATTTGATCGTTTAATGGTCATTCTTTCTACAGCTGACTTAGGATGAAGATTATTGTGTTTTGTAAAAATGGTTCGGGTTTTTATCTCTAGGGTATTTATATCTGTTTTTGACCATTTAACGATTCCAAACGAGTAGGTTAATATGGGAATGGCGTAGGTATTTATTGCTTTAATTAGTCTTTTCCCGGTCAGTTGCGTTTTACTTATGGTAGTTAGTCTATTTTTATATTCCTCGGTCAAAGATTTCTTTAAGGTCATGTGGTCTAGTTGTTTTGACTGTTGATATCCCAAGTATTTGTAAAGCTCATCTGATTCCATGGCTGATATAACTCCTCCATCCTGTAGTGTAAAATCTCCCGGCTCCACTTTTCCTTTTTTAATATTTAAAGTTTTGCATTTATCAAGTCCAAATCTCATATTAATATCCTTACTAAAAGTTTCGGTAATTCTCAGTAGTTTTTTCATGTCTTTCAATGTACTTGTATAGAGTTTTATATCATCCATGTATATCAGATGAGCTATAGCCGTTTCATTTCTTGCGTGTTTTTAACGATAGCCTACTTTCTGTTTATTTATTAAATATGATAGCGGATTAAGTGCGAGGCAAAACCACAAAGGACTCAAGGAATCGCCTTGATAAATACCTTTTTTAATTTGTATTTCCTTTGTAACCACAGGTGAATTAGTGTCGCGTATATGTAAATTGGTTTTCCAATACGGCATTATTTGTTCTAGAAAATCAACTAGTGATGGATTGATCTTATATATTTTCAATACTTTAAGTAACCAGCTATGCGGGACACTATCAAATGCTTTTCGATAATCTATATATGCGCAATGTAAGTTTCTTTTTTTAGTGTTAGCATGCTTGAGTATAGTTGAATCTATAATCAGCTGTTCCTTGCATCCCATGTGGTTTCGTCTGCATCCCTTTTGTTCTTCTGATATGATGTTATTCGTTTCAATATGTTTGGTCATTTTATTTGTTAAAGTGGCTGTTAGTATTTTGTAGATCGTCGGCAGGCATGTGATTGGTCGATATTGAGACGGGTCATTGCTATTGTTCTTTTTAGGTATCATGTAAGTAACTCCTTTTGCTAGAAATGAGGGGATTTGCTGTTTTCTAAAAATTAGATCCGTAAAACAATTTGCTAATGGTTTGTGTAGAGTAATTAGCTTTTTGTACCAGAAATTGTGGATGTTGTCAATACCTGGCGATTTCCAGTTATGCAAATGGGTAGTTACATGTTTAAGATCAGTTTCTGAAATCTCTTCAAATTCCATTTAATTTATCTCTTCCCATCTGCATTCTTCTTCTTGTATCCACTGCGCTCCTTCGTTGTACTTTGTTTCCTCTTCCCATATCTGACACCAAAAAGCTTCAAGATCTTCCTTGCTGGTAGTTTCTGTGTTGTTGTTGTTCTTTTCTACATATCCTGACCTCATCTTCCTATAAAATATCTTTTCATTCATAGAAAATAATTTATTTTCTTGTTTCCTTTGAAGTGCTTTCTTATATCTGGCTAACCTGTGAGCTTTAAGAGCCAACTTTTGTTTGAGAGTATCTAGATGTTCTTCTGGAGTTGTGTTATTGTTTTCGTGTCTTGTGTGCACTTTATTCGTCCTAAATATATTTTCTACAGTCTTTATGATTTTGTTTGTTCTATTACCCCGAATATATTGTGTGAGCCTCCCTATATCCGATCTTAGTAGAGATATATTTCGCTGTAGCCTTATTTGCCACGCTGGTTCTGAGGAGGGTTTTTTTACAGTGTATTGTGTTGTAGATTGTACTTTGTATCCTAATTCTAAAGTTATTACCATAGCAGTGCAGTATATAAGTGTGTGAATATCAGTGAGGAGAATATTTTCTGTGAGAAATCGGTTCAAGATGTTGTTGTTAAATATATCAACTAAGTTGGTCAGTTGATTGCTATAGTTCAGTTTAGGTAATTTCGGCCTCAATGTAGGATCAGTGCCTGCATATTCCAGTAATTTCATTTCTAGCTGGTTTTGCATTTTAGTTACTAATTCATCAGTGTTTGATTCTTGATCAAGAATTTGTAATTCTGTTTCTAGTAGGTAATCATGTGTATGTATTGTTTGAGTGGTTACATTATGTAGAGTCTGACTAGAATGCTGAGTATGGTCGAAAGTTGAGATTGGGGAAATTGGCGTCACTGATCGTGATTGTGTTCTGTTTCTCCGGATAGGCGGTGAGCGAATACTAATCGGTGGAATTTCATGTGCAGTCCCTAATTGCTCTTTAACTTCATCTTTGATCTGATTCAGTTGTTCTTGCGATAGATATTTATTCCTGATTATCATTCTCCTTTGATCTGAGACTCTCTGTTCTGTTACATTCATATCTGGGTAACGTTGTACGAAAAGTTGATGCAGAGGTTTTCTATAGCATGTCATATCGGTTCCTAATTTAGTTATGTGATTTATTATTATTATGTAGTTTATGTTTCCATAACACGGGACTATGGAGTCCCGGTACTTTGGAAGGCATACGTGGGGCCGAAGCCAACAGCGTAGAGGCCTAATAAACATTTTAATCTAAAGTGAAATGGGACACAAACCGACGACTATCCCTGTTCACACTATTTAAATGCACCCAAAGACAGTCCCCGGTTTGTGTAGAACTATTGCAGAATAATGGAGACTAAATAATTGGATCTATGGTTGTGAATTGCTAATTGAATTAAAACTGGTTCTATGGATTAACTATGTCGCCTGCCCTAATAGCACATGTAAAACACGGAAAAATAAGCAGGCGGTGACTCGCCAACTCACTATCATGGGCCCCCCAATCGTTCGCCCAAGGCAAAGCCATACGGGCGACAGGGCGCAACATAGTCGTGAGCCGCTTGAGGTGTCGAGCGGTGCGGCGTCGATTTCACCATCGCGAGCCTAGGTTCTAGCCCAATAACCCGGAGCGGGTTTCCTCGTAGTTATGCCCTTGAAAATGACACTTCCACCCCCGAGCATCGCTGCTCTGGCGACCCCTATCTGACCGGCCGGTTAAGGCAAGAACAGAGCTGAGAGTCCTGCGGGCGCTCTTGGATTTCCACTCCGACCGGCCAATGAAGGCAAGCCGGAGACGAGTCCCTGACCGACTCTCTGGGGAATCAGGACCGCAGTGTCGCCACTCACATTCAGCTCGCCACAAGCTGCCCTGCGGTTTGTGTGCTCTTTATCGATCTTTAGATATATTTTTTTTGTTTATATCAAAAGGATATTAAAAAGCAGATACCTAATATGCCTCCAGGTGATGCGTTATTCTCATGGTGAGGTAACGACTATCCCAGAGGGGTTTATTATTATTATTATTATTATTATTATTATTTATTTATTTTATTTACCTGGTATAGTACTAAAGCTGTTTATCAATATTAAGTTGCAAACATAGACAAAAAGATCAAAGGCTTATGCGGAAATTTTAGTTGGCATCAAGTTTATCGCATGTCCCCGATACGTTTGGCAGACTGATTCGTGGCCAGGTTAGTACCTATTACAAATGTCAACACTAATCATCTTGTACGACAGATATACAGGGTAGATTTGCATATTGCTTGATTATAAACGAAGCCTGATTAAGTTATGCGGCCTCTGATCACCGGTTTGGTTCCCGGGTTGGTAATGCCGGACGGTAGCCTTTATTGTATACTAGCTTCCGCCCGCGGCTCCGCCCGCGTGGTATGTCAATTAAAAGTAGCCTATATGTTAATCCAGACTATAAGCTACATGTGTGCAAAATTTCATCGAAATCGACCCGGTAGTTTTGGCGTAAAAGAGTAACAAACATCCATACATCCATACATCCATACATCCATACTTACAAACTTTCGCCTTTATAATATTAGTAAGGATTGTGTTTGTATGTATTTTCTCGCTATCGTGCACCATCCTTTCATGCACCCCAACATATCACATAATTGTAGGTAAATACATTAATAGCAGCTATTTGCATTTCAACTAAAATGTAAACAACGATAGCGCTAACTACTAAACAATTTGCATATTCTAATAATAGCTTTTATTTTAGACCTACATACACAGGGTGTTGAACTATTCATACCTGATATTAAACCACGTGATAACCTGAAAATATTGACAAAAAAATATCATTTACCTTCTTTCCAGTGCAATGTTGTATTGTAGATTTACTCTAAGCTTTTTGTAGGCGTTATTTTATAGGTGTGTAATACTCCGCCTAAATCTACTAAATCGAAATTAATCGACTTCTCTTCAGTAATATTGCTAACAAAAAGTAGACTAAGAGGAAAGTTATTTTCAATACAAAGTTTAACATTTATGAGCAGGCAAAGAAATTTCATTTTTTAATTAGGCTACATCTTACAAATACCATTCCAATTTTAAATTTAGATTAAACAAACGTCGTCCAAGAATCAACACCCCGTAAATGAAAAACAAAGAACACACTACGTACATACAGCGTTTTATACATATCTACCAACTATGTAATTACCGCGTTGAAAATTCTATTCAGGTAAAATTTCGTAAAAAAGTTCCTTACTGCAAACATTGCACTATTATTTAGCTCTCTTAGGAATCTAATTAATTAGTTTATGTGGACTAACTAATGGGTACTTTGAGCTAGATACGAGGTAACTACGTTAGTACCTATATTACTACAGTATTTTATACGGTGTTTATTTTTACTTCAAGTGAATTTATTCTGATTACTCGAGCTAGTGGGCAAATTATTCATGTAGATAGGTTAAAGCTATAGTCAAGTGGCGTAGCTACCGCCGTATCTGCTGTATCAATATTACGGGGCCCCCAGCGTACGAGGGCCCCCAAAGTGCGTAAGAAAGTAAAACATTACATAGTAACTTCGATGGGACAAGAACGCCTGTCAGACCTCTCAGTATTGTCCATAGAGGCAGAAACTTTATAAAAACTAAAGTCATCATCAGCTATAAATGATTTAATAATCTGTTTGCCGAAAAAAAGGCAAGAAGAGTGTATATTTAATTTGAATTGTTTGTAAAAAATATGGTAAAAGTAACAGATAGATAGATAGATAGATAGATAGAGAATTCTTTATTGTACACAAAGAAGAAGTACATAATTGTGATACACAGTCTAATTGAAACATGCACAATGGGCGGCCTTATCACTATAAAGTGATCTCTTCCAGGCAACCTTTGGATGGATAGGAATAAGTAAATAGACATGGTCAGTGGTGTAGTGTAGTAAATTAAGATAGCACTTACTTAACTAAAATAATGATAGAGAAAGAACGAGCTGGTAACTTATATAAACTCGAAATTTACCGCCAAAACAAATAACGAGAATCTATCTTCTCGTTATTTGTATTTGCGGTAAATTATTATTAAACCGAAATGTTTTATGAGATCAGGACGCTTCTATACTATTACAGAAGCGTCCAGTTCTCATAAAACATTTTGGTTCAATTTTCGATCCCTTTGTTGGAATAATTGTGAACGTTTACCGAATGTCGGTGAATGAAGTCAATCAACCTGATTGATCGGTTCTGTCGATAGAGTTATGTTGTACCTACATTTAAGTTGAATTTTCAAGGTTTAGAATTGTTTTCTTGAATAAGCTATTGATTTCAAAGATTAAAGTATATCTTAGGCCATAAATCTTCAATGAAACGATCTTGTTTGAAATATATACTCAAACCAGGCACTTAAAACACCTGACAATGAGGCACATGCCTTGACATATAGCAACTTATATACAACTTACGTTACTTCGACAGTCGACTGACATGATTTAATACTTACGATATGTACTTTATTATAAACTTATTCGTTCCCGTGTACTATATGTATTAACTAAGGATCAATGGCGGCAATTACAAATCAATTGCTATTTTTTTCTAATACGTAGCAGGTAGGTATAATTTTGTATCGATATAAAACACTAGCTATTGCCCGAAGTCGCGGGCAATAGCTAGTGTTTTATATCGATGTTTATATCTGATCTGATATATATAATAATATATCGTCCGCGTGGAATTCGATATTTGCATGCTATTTCCTTCAGAATTGAGGCACTTCTCTCGTACACTTTTAATCCCAAATTAACTGGAGTTGAATTTCCAAAAAGTCAGAACTCAGTACATGTTTCTCCAAAGAAATTATTTTTGACTGATGATGGAGTAGTAAAGTTACTCGAAACTATCCTAATACCTTCACCGTTACATACATTTGCAATTTCCTGGTTGACTTGTGTTTTCTAAATAAAATTTTACCATATTTGTAGGATTTTCCAATCCAAAACTTTGTTCCCAAAGCTTCAAATTATGTCCTTTACCACTGAAAAGATTTTTCGCAAGCTTATTCTCATACGTTTGACATTGTATTATAACATATAATAAGTTTTCCAAGGATTTTCATTTTTCCGATGTGTAAACATTTCCGAGAAAAAAATGGAACCCTGGGTCTCGGAACCATGTACTGAATCCCTGGTAAGCAGCTTCGTCACGATGTCGTTTATAATAATAGCAGCCCTGTATCTAATACATGTTCCACTGCTGGGCTTAGGTCTCTTCTCTTAATGAGAAGGGTTAGGCCATAGTCCACCACGCTGGCCAAGTGCGGATTGGTAGACACACACCCTCGAGCACTTCTAGGCACTTTCAGACATGCAGGTTTCCTCACGATGTTTTCGTGAAGGAAAACGTTAGCGAGCGATAATTTATGTGATAAATACGATTTATTGACAGAGGTGTGTATCGTGGGATCGAACCCGAGACCTTTGACTTTGCAGTCCTACGGTCTCCCACTCGGCTATCGCTGCTTTTCCTCCTCGTTTACACCCTGTATCAGAACCCTTGTTTTCTTTTTCTCAAATATCTTCATTGTAAAGACATGGCAATATTAAAATTTTATTATATGTACGAGTATAGATAAAGTGCTAGACTGGGTTAAAACACGGTCTAGTAGTGTCATTCGAGAGAAAAGGTCGCAGACTATTTAATAAGAGCTAGCACTAAGGACTGGAATTACCCCATATATCATTTTGGACCTAGATTAATCACATCCATCTCAGACACGATCCCTTTTGGGAATCCCTTCGAATTAAATTGTTCTCCTTACTAAACATGGTTTCACAACTTATATATTACATATTTACATGTCAATAACTATGACCCGTGAATGGATATTTGAAATTAAAACTTATAGTATTTTATAATACAACACTAATAGTATTTTAAAATAAAATCTATAAATGGACATTTATTTGTTAAAAAAAAATAGTTCTTTCAGTAAAATAAAAAACAATAAAAATTTTAGATAAAATCTACAACGTTTTAGATACTTCACCTCCATGTGACATAGGCCCTAAGACATTTGATGTATGATAGACTTTTATGTTTTCATTATATTTAATCACTTTATAAACCTTACCCTAAAAAGTTAAAAAATAATTATTCAAGTAGCCCTCACAGTCCCAAATCTTTTCATACATACAAATACTTAGATGGTGTATATATAAAAATATTTTAGAAAAAAAAACACATGCCCTAAAAAGTATTGAATAATGCAAACATTTGGTTAAATCGTTTTGAAATCTGTGCTGATCATTTTAGGTCAATTGCAATATGCAAGTATTTAACCGACTTTTGGCGTTATTTAATGCTTTTTAAGAGAGGTCTGAAGGTGGTTTATTTTTCAAAAATGTTGACAGGAACAAACAATAAAAAAATATATGTTGAACCACGGTTTAATAGAACACGGTAATAATAATTTGAAACTGTGTTTACTCGTCGATAGTTCAAGCATGAATGAATCAAAAATACAGACAGCTGGTATTTATAAGGTGATCAAAACAACAAAACAATATGTTCATGAAGTGGGGCAGGCGCACTTGTTGTATTGATCGTTCCACTGCATGTTTTGATTGTTGAAATGCAGATGTTCAGCCCGCCTAACATTACAAGTCTTTTTTTTACTAGCTTACGGGTGTGTCCCACTGCTGGGCAAAGGCCTCTCCCCATGACTTCCAAGTCTTTCTGTTATTTGCTATCTCTGGCCAATCGGTCTGAAATGAATCCAAGTCGTCTCGCCATCTCCGTGTGGGCCAACCTCTTAACTTTCTTAATAAATATTAATCAAAATAATATAGTAATTATATAATAATCAAATAAATAAAATTAAATATATGAAATATAGTAATTATATAATAATTACTATTGCATTCGGTTCGTATTCAACCTTCGCAAGTATGACCATATATCGTCTTACCGTTCTCAATTGAGATGGCTGCCTATCCGGCAGCGTCGCAGTCTACGTACTTTGACCACACTTTTTAGTATTCTCAAATTACCACTCTCTCCTACCTATTTAAAATCTCACTTTCAATATCTTTGCTCCAGTCATGAAAAAATCTCCGTTCTACTAACAACCTTCTTCTCTTTTGTCCTCCTCATACCTCTTCTTTAGTTCACTCTTCATTCTATATTCAATCCATCCTTCTTTGGAATGCACTCCCTCTTGAGATCAGGATGTGCACAACCCGGGATACTTTCAAAACTAGAGTGCGTCATCTTCTCCAAGGTGAAACAACAGCAGAATCTTTAAAAGCTTAATCTCCTGTGTAAATATTTATATATATTTTATTTAAATGTATGTATTAGTATATTTGTTACCATATTTATGTATTCGAATTTTTGATATGATATTACTCCATGTATGTATTCACATATTCAGCACATAACTTTTTCTTTTTTTTTAACTCTTTATTTTCTTATGCCTACCTTTGTTCTTTCTGCATCACCTTAAGGTTGACTGGTAGAAAATGCCTAAGGCATTAAGTCCGCCGTTGTACTATATTTTAAGTGCAAGAAGTTTTAAAATAAAATAAATAAATAATAATTAGGTTATTTATAATTCTAAAACAATCATTTCTTTGAGATAAACAATTAACGAATGCATCGGCACGCTATCATGTATACGCGTCAAATATAGAACCTCCTCCTTTATGAAGTCGATTAAAAGGTTCAGCGTGAAGTTGTTCAGTTCACATTGTTCTAGGTAGCGCATGAGCTTCGGAAGTTTACTGGTTTGACTTAGTAACTTAAGCACATAATTCGGAATTGGCCTTCGACTTTGCATTGGCATTGGAATATCCAACGGTTTATCGCTCATGAGGTTCAAACTTCGGCTCAACGTAGCCACTACGTAAACCACAACACAATTCTATCTGCAATAGATATGTATTATTATACTCGTATTACTCTTTCGGAAATTGGAATAGTCTTTGCAATAAATTTTGATATTACCAAATACTTTTTAAGTTTTGTGAAGGAAGAGATAAAATAGGGTACAGTATTTCGTGAAATGAAAATATCTTTATTTCTTAGACTTCACAAAGCACTTAGAATCGTCATACAAAAATAATTATTTTCTAAATTCGTTTAGCTTAAATTCACTTTCATCAATCATTACAATATCTTGACTTGACTGAGGAAGTGAAAAGTTAAAATTATGAGCATAGATTTTATGAACTTCAAAATACGAATCTTTTTCATTACGAATGTGATTTAAATATAATTTTGTCGTTCTTTTATGATTTGATGGATGAACCGATCAAGCGATCTTGTAGTAGGTAGATGAGAACATGTCGGGTTATTGTGTTGCAGCAGTTATAAATATATAATAAAGAAAATACTCGACGCAGAGGTGTTACTAAGAAGAGGCAGAAGGGCTCTTGTTCCCGGCGCATTACTCTCTTTACTATGACATAACTGAGAGTAGCAAAGCTGAAGTAGATAGAGTGTTTTTAGCACAATTTGAAAAAGTATACCCTGAAATTTTCGACATGGATTTCCCATGAGCTTTCGCTGCCATCTTGGGAAAAAGAAGTTGGAATTGTGCTTTTCTCGATTTATCTTTGATCTATATTCGAATGCAACTACAATACAACAAAGGGAAGGGAGACTGGTCTCCCGCCCTGTATGACACTTAAATCTCATTTATTTATTACATGTTAAAATAAACACAACCTAAAATTTTACTAAAACCAGTCGAGGAGAAAGTCAATAAAATCAAAACAACTTTATTTCAAATCAATAAATTAACAATTAATAAATCAATAATAGGTAAAAATAGGCTGTAGAGTGCTGATGATAATGATGATGAATTATGTCAAAATATGTAATTGATTTTTAACAAAAATATCTCCATTTCTAACTTAGTTAGTGGCAGTTCCAAAATAGTACTTCTGAACTTCTAATTGATTATTTTTATAGCATTAAGCTATGCTTAGCAAATTATACTAAGAAATAGTTGAAAAAGATATGGGACCGGCAGGATTTAAAAACGCAAGGCAGGATGTAAAATAACGTACGCGTTCATTCTTTACAATATTTGTACTGAATGTAACTTCGCCATGTTGGTTTGTATCCTACTTAAGATAGGAACAAATGGATGAACGTGACGTCATGAAATGACGTATCATACAGTTGAGAAATTTAGGGCTCTGGTAAGAGGCGACCGTAGCTGGATGGCTAAAGCGGCTGCCTGGTGTGCAGTAAGGTCACAGGTTCAAATCCTGCCTGGTCCCATATCTTTTTCAACTGTTTCTTAGTATAGTACTTCTGAAAATATTTATAGTTAAGTAGTAACATTTATCAGTACTTATATTGTTACTAAAAGTAAGCCTGAAACACATGAGTGGGGTACTGACCGGCTTAACTTTTCACAGTTGGATCGATAAGCTAAAATTAATCCACTGACACTGAATGCAATATAATAATTATATATTTTCAATATTTCGTGAACAGAAATATTTTAATGATACTGATTTTTGTTCAAGGTTAAACCGCCAATTACGAGAATTCCGTCATTATTGAGGTTTAACGATAATTAATTGGTTTTAATTCGAAATATCATGTCACGGAAAAATCTGTAGGTACATCAAAATAATATGAAATAATTGGTACCGATTGCAATCACGGTTCACAGACGGGAATAAAAGTTATACTGAATATTATAATTTATTTTTGATACTGGCTAACGAGTACAGTTTTTTTGGATACTGGGTCATAAAATAGTAGGTCTGTATAGCCTATACTAGGAGTTAAACTGTTTCATCTCTTTCTATTACATACATACGTACATAACATAACATCACGCCTATATTACCCAGAAGGGGGTGGTAGAGGTGTACAACATTTCACCTGTTATGTTTAGGTCCCATAGGATAGGGGTCACCCCCCATCCACCGGACACAATTCCAAGTCCGTGCTGCTATTGTAAATTTGACACTTTGTCTGACCCGGGAATCAAACCCGAGACCTCGCGCATACGCTAACCTCTAGACCATCGAGGTAGTCATTCCACCATTACATATCCAGAATATATCACAATAATGAATTACTCAGGTATATTTTATCACATTCTAAATATCATACTAAATCTAACTTCTCTCAAACATATTTTAAGGTTGCTTTCCTCATATAGAAAAAACGAATCCCTTATAAGATCACTCGTTTATCTGTCCGTCACAACCCTTTTCTCCGAAACGTGTTATGCTACAGGGTTGAAATTTACATCAAATACGTAGATCAACGGTTCCTTTAAGCTGCAAAGAACTTAAGTTTCCAAGTTTACATATTGAAAAGATAGTTGTAATAAACCCTCACAAACGTATAGAAAAGCAAGAAATCTAAAACCTATAGGGTATTTAGGGTCAATCTAGGATCATGAAATTTAGCACGAAGTTAGGCAGCACAATTATAGGAAAAAATTCAAAAAACAAATTTGTGTATAAATCTTGGTGAATAATAGACCAAAGTTACTATATCAAAGCTCTGTTTACTTGGTGCCTTTTTAAAGGTCTTTTTTGAAGCCACTGTTTAATCAGAAAGCATTCATTACTATATATCCCTTTTTCTCTTATGTTATTAACTTTAATGGCAAAAAAAAATATTATTCTATGGATGTTTGTCATGTCAAATAATATTAAATAAAAACTTTTCAACCAATAAGGATTAGTTCAAACTACCAAACTTATTTTAGCTGTGGTGATTATATCTTGACAAATTAAACTTGGTTCGATTAATGAAAATTTAAGAATACTTAAGTAATTTTCGGGTAAAAAAAGATCTGGTGCGGTGTGATATTCGAGAAAATCGTTTGTGTAACGATTTTGAGTTTGCTAAGAAGGTGTTGATACTTTGATTTCATTGCATACTCAAATTCAATGCTCAAAATTTAGAAAAAAAATCTTATGTAAATACATTTTTTCTCGTTAACCGGAATCCTCCAGTATCACCGATAAACTAAGCCATTCTTCACTGATATGAATAGTAAAATAATTAATAAATAGAAGAGACAGATGACTAATTTATTTAGCGTTATAAATTAAAAAAAAAACAAAGATAAAATTATTTACAAGATCTTATTAAACTTGTTATCATTAAATTTATCAAATGAACACCAGTTCTTTACAGCAATCATTTAATGATAAAAAATCTATCATTGAAAATCTATAGTATCACCCTATGTGACCACAATTTCAGATCAGCCAGGTACATTTTTTCGCACGCATTTCGCACCATTTTTGTCGCATAAATAAATAAATATAATAGCAGCCCTGTATCTAACACATGGCCCACTGCTGGTCTCGGGCCTCTTCTAATGGTGAGAAGGGTTAGGCCATAGTCTATCACGCTGGTCAATGCGGATTGGTAGACTTCACACACCCTCGAGCACTTTTACGGCACTCTCAGGCATGTAGGTTTCCTCACAATGTTGTCCTTCACCGTTATCGAGCGATAATGTATGTAACACAACGCGAAGAAATAAAACCTTTTCTTTCTTTCATTACGCAGCACACAAGGTTTAAATCTCGCTGTTGGCCTCAAATCATTTTGCTAACATCGCCGCATTAGCCCAAAAGGATAATTCTCAAGATTACACTAAATGCCTTCATTTTTCACTTTCTCAAATGGTCGGAATATATGAACGCGCCTTAAAAATTTACAAACGTAGGTGCCGGTTGGGTAATAGCCTGGGTGGAGTTAATTTTCCGGGTCAACGTATCCTTTAGGGTTACCACATATTCCAAGTTGAGTTTGAGCCTCTAATCGCTAGCTCAAAGGCGCACATTTTCACCCTAGGATCACGCTTGAATTTGAGTACCTACGCATTCAGATAAAGGCATTTATTTGAGCTGAAAACTGGGAAGTGTAATTTTTCTTTTCTCCTCGAATTGTGGTAAATTTTATAGTATATTTCAATGAATCCCTAGTAAACTAAAAATCATTACTGCATTGCGTTGAGTTTTTCTTACTAAAACAATCAAATGACGTCCTTTCTTCTGACATTGGCCATTGATCAACGGTCGAGAAGTCAGAAAACGATAAAGCAAATTTATGTTTATGTTATATGTTTAGTTTATGAGTTTAAAAAATCTATTATTCTTTATAAACTCATAAACTCATTTTTGAGTCTCGAATTTATTTTTGAGACTCGAATTTGCATGAAAATTCGTATTTAATTATTAGTAATAATATTTGAAGCATGACTACGTATAAGAACATTATTTAATTAATTTACTGGTGTGACTTAGATATTTTATTTTATTTATTAGGGATAAACAAACAGTAACAACATTAAGAGTAAATTCAAAAATCTGACAAATTAAACAGTGATTAAATGTGCACTCACAACGTTATCCACAAAATATAAGTGAAAAATTGGTGACATTTTTGCAACTTAAAATTAAATAATAAGAAGAAAAGAAATGCAAACAATAGGCAAAGAATGCGAACACCTCCAGTTATTCCTTAATTTGCTTGATATTTTGTATTAATGTAGTTCTAAATACGTTAGCGCGCATGGCAAATATAATCTAAATCTGTAAAATTATCGTTATAATTTTGACACAAGCGTCGCAAGGGTGCTCGAACTCCGGCATTAGTTCTGCAGGGTGGTACAGCAAACAATGGAGATATATTATGTAAAATAAAAATATTTATATATATATTGACTTATTTATATTAATGTAACTAAGAATAATAATATTCTTATCATGCGTAATATAATTTATAAGAAAATAATATCAGTGTTATTTAGTATATAAGTATAGATAATAATTTAACATTCCACACAAATTTTGGATAAACGACTTGTGACTTATGATAAATCAAATAGTGTAATAACACGAAAGAGGACGAGTCGAGGTGCTTCTCGTAGATTGCCTAGGGGTTACCAATCCAGGCATTGGCCGTCTTGGTGGTGTCACCACCGACTGACTAAGACTCAGATAGCTTGATCGCTGGGTGGGATTCGGGTGAGTCCGCTGGTACAGTACGGGTCGTCAGGTCCGGTAAGTGGCGTGGGACGAGCCCGCGAGCGTGAATCGCTGCGGGCGGCCAGCATGCTAGCAGCGCATTGGTCATGTCCGGTAAGTCCTCCTGTGTATGGCGAGCTCCCCGGGGGAATGCCACTGAGGAGCGCCCGTCAGCCATCACAGTTGAAAGAAGATGACGGCGCTAAAGCTATCGCTGAGCTGATCGCAGTTGTGGGTAGTCACGCTACTATGTTGTTGTTTACGACTCATAACATTCAAGTTTAAAGGCGTTTGGTGTTCCGTGTATCAGAGACATTGTATCGTTACAGGCAATAAAATATATATTGCTTTGTTCGAGTTTGTTGGATGCATTTCCGTGACACCGCTATATCTATTTTCTTCTTTAGGTGCTTGTGATACATATTTTTACAATATTGTGATATAAATGTACCTTCTAGGTACTCGTATATTTTGGAAATATTTTGTTGAATTATCCTTGCTTACCCATACTAATATTAGTATAGGTAACAAAATGGATCAACATTGTTAAAGGTTTTAAATTCCTACGAGAATAGATAATAATACTAACACTTTTAATGTGAGAAATCTCACGAGCCACAGAAATATAATGTATTTAATGAATCACTACGGAGGACACCTGCTACTTGGTACCTTCTAGTATTTTTCATGATATCCTGAACATTTATCATCATTGCCGAGCTACACGATAGGTAATAAAAGGATGCCTGAATCCATCCTCTATCTGGAGATAAAACTATCTCAAGATTTTTTTCTCATTATTGATTAAGTGATTTTGTTGTGTAAACCTGACAAATAAACAAACCAAAATATGAATTAGAATTATAATAGATACATTCGACGACTCAATTTTAAAAAAATATCTTAATCATAGTAATGTATTTATTTATTTATAGTTAATTACAACGGCTTAGAGCCAATTAACTTAGATAGGTACAGATAGGATATTATTATGTCATCTAAAAATATAAATATCGTATAAAAGTAACAAATGAAAACAAATTAAAGTAATATTATAACACTCAGAGACGAAACTCCGGCAATGTATTCCATGGACCGCGGACATTATCAACACGATGTGCCCCATCATAGCATTAATACTTAAATTGAATCGAGGTTTGCCGCAACGGAAATATATAATAACGACAATTCGACACCCTTAAACTTAAGGGTTTCAAAATTTACAGTGACATCATCCAAATATCTTACAAGAGCGTTGTTTTCTATTATACTAGCTTTTGCCCACTGTTCCTTCTATACTAACTATGTATTACTGTAGACTAAATTGCATCAAAATCCATTCAGTAGTTTTTGCGTTGTTTAATCATCCTGACAAACAATCGCATTTAAAATATTGGCAGGATGTAAAAGTTCAACATGTTGAGAACGCTGATGAAAAACGTCAAAATATTATTATTTCTCATTAATGTTTCAGTACTGCATTCAATACCAAATTTAATAATATTGATAGTATATTGAAAAAAACATCAATATATTACGGGCATTCATAAAATCCGGTTCAATTTGGCTCAAAGCTTGAAATTCGTGTGTTACTAAAGTAAATATTACTATGCCATCGCACACTGATCCATATAGCAATCAAATTGATCCACATTTGAAAATCAATTCTGAAAATAACTTTTATTTTAGTAAAACAGAAATTGTACAGAATGTAAATGACATCGTGACAAAGCCGCACAATAAGAAATCACCGGAAAATTCATGACGCTTTTGAGTTTTTTTTTTTTTGAGAGTTTTTCGACTGATTATAGAAAAATAACGTAATTCTAGTCGACTTAACTTCGAGTCCATTTTTAAATGCAATCCTTTGTCATGATCAACGGATTTCCTTTAATTTTCACTGCCCGTGTTATGTTAAAGTATTACTAAAGCATTCAGCAAACTTGTTAAGTAGCAAATTGGAGAAAATTCTTTAGTAGTTAAGTATTTATGGCTACCGTACAGGAAAAATTCTACGTACGTCTTTTGGCTGGTTCTGCGACTAATTGTATCAATTGTAATGAAATGAATAGTTTTTTGTCGACACATGTTCCCAAGACCATGATAATGACTCAGATGCGACGTGTCGCACTCTTGAAAATGTCTAAAAGTATAGTATAGGCGGAACCGCGGTCGACTAAATAGACCAACATTACGTGAGTAACACCCGTATTTCATAATTTGAATAATGTTACAAACTCACAACAGTTTTAACAAAAATACCATGATAATTGTCAGTTGTTATTTAATTATGTCACGAAAAATCTGAAAGTCATTTAATTCATTAAGACGACAGGCTGACCTGGCAAAACGTCGTTAGTTAAATTTCGTGGTTCAAGCAAGACCGTTTATAAACTCAAAAATAAGTCTTAGTTTAATCATTATTTACAAGTCATATATCAGGTGGTGTTATCAAATTAAGGACGAATTTAACTCAAACATAACAAGAAGGAATATTAACCTCTAGTATACACAAATGACGACACAAATTTTATTTGAGTATTACTCTGTTTTGTTATAGATTACACTTTCTTTACTTTATATCATATTAAATAACCTAAAAATAAATATAAAAAAACAAACCATGTTCAGAGAAAGATAGAAAACTATTAAAACTAATTAAATTACCTAATTATTAGCAAAAAAATAATCCAATATTTAAGTGTTATAAGTCACCTGACGGAAAAGTTTTAACAATTTTCTATTCTCCGGTGTAACATCAATAAAACGTAATTCTCGATTGCTAACCCACCCCAGCTAAAAACCACGTTTAAGTTCAAAAGTTATCATTCATTATCATTAAAAAACTTTAGCTGTTATAACGTTTCGCGTCTTTTTAGCTTTATATTATACCACATTACTCAGAATAATAATTATTATTATCTCAATATAAGTATAATTACACATCCCCATATCGTCTTAAGCTAAACGGCGCTTTAATATTCTATACAAGTAAAGGGGAAAACTACAAAAGATAAAACTGAACTAGCACAACTTAACTATTTTATTATTAGAATAAATATAAATTAGGAGAGTTCTGTGACAGGTTAAGAAGGAACAATCAATATCGTATTTCCAGTACTTCCGTAATCCTGTTGTCATTGTAATATTTATTATTTATCTATTTTTACACTAAAATGTATGTGGCTATTTTGTTAATGGGCTCGAACAAACTTGTATATAAGTTTTTTATATATAATAATTATGACTGTAAAAATAATGTCTGTAAAAACAGATAGAGACTTTATAATATTGAAGTAACAACCCTATTAGGAATGTTTGAAAATTGATGGTCGAGTCGGGAGTGTAACCTTAAGCTAAATTGTTTTCACAACCCTAGCTAATGACACCATGTCGTAATTGAAATATTAAAGTTAAGATTTTAGCTAAACCGCGCCGCTCGCGCTCCCATGTAACGTTATTATTAATTGTAACGTACATTTTGTCTGCTAACTTTATAAACTTGTTAAATAAGTTTTAATCAAGTTACAAAAATATCCAGCAGTCAAACACTTAAGTCGCCATCTAGCGAAAATATCAACAAATATATATACCTACATTTTATCACAATCAGCTCCTTACAGTTTTGTAGTGGGATGTTATATATAAAGCCTTTTTCTTCTATAGCCTTCCTCTCTAAATAGGCTTTCCAACACTAAAAAATATTTTAATTTGGACCAGTACTTTCTGAGCGCGTTCAACCAAGCTCTCAGCTTTATAATATTAAATATAGATTTTGTTAATTAGCTCTTCTATCTACATTATGTTGATAGGTCAGCAAATTGACAATAGTTATTAAGGCAATAAGAGAGCTAAATACGTATTTGCTACGAGTGCTAATTTTGAATCCTGAATACGCAAAAGATTGTATATTAGAATCACGAACGTAGCGAGTGATTCTAGGTAAACAGTATTTTTCAACTCCTCCGGGAACAGTATAATTTCGTCGTCACTATTTTTTTTAGAATACTATAATATTACATAATATTAAGCAATATACAGACAAGTTTACAACATTCTCACAGCACGAAAATTGGCATTCTTGTAAGGAAAACGGTTTCCATAACAGTAAACACTGGCGGGTTAGCCATTAATGAACAAAAGGACTTCCTGCGGCATAAGCAGGGATGTTTACACGCCCCTAGCTAAACACGCTACGTCTTAATTTAAACGTTTCAATTAAGATTTTAGGTGTATGCGCCGACCCCATTTGGCGGTGTGACTTACCCGTTCATGCTTGCTCACACCTGATTCAAATTAAAGCAGAGCGACAGAGATTTTTGTGAAAAATCCAGAAAGAAAAATACTACGACAAATTTTGTTAATGTTTAAAAAAAATGGTATGCAAATAAAGTTTAAATATTATCTATCATCTGTCTAAATGTAGTCCTTACCAAAAACATAAAATCAGATATCGTAGTATTTCGATGTTGTTGAGTCGATAAATTATAGTTTCCTCATTAGATAGAACTACTCAAAATACACATATTCTATCTATAGAAGTCTACACAATAATGTAATATTCGTTTTAAAAAATATCGTGCTCACTTCTTAGCTTACCACACAGATAGCCATA
This sequence comes from Hypena proboscidalis, assembly GCA_905147285.1. Taxonomy (NCBI): domain Eukaryota; kingdom Metazoa; phylum Arthropoda; class Insecta; order Lepidoptera; family Erebidae; genus Hypena; species Hypena proboscidalis. The sequence continues at coordinate 11,134,912 of LR990132.1, forward strand.
ATACTAGCTTGCTCTCAAGAACGGCTTTTTCCTTAAGTAAACCAAGCAAAATTGCATTAAGTCAGATAAATGTAGGCGTCCCCGTCGCGTCCCCGTCGCGTCGCATTTCAACTTTTAACAAAAACACTTTGCAACAAAGTTTATTTTCTCGTTATTGAATATTATTTTCGCGTAGCTTTTGCTTGGGACATTTCATTACAGGAAACTTCAGTTTTAAATTAAATTTACAATGTTTATCTTTGAATCAGATTCTGCGATATAATAATATATTGTACTGTTTTTCTTCACAATTCGACACCAACGTGGTATACGTGGGCGTCCGAATTGTGATAATTTGTCATAAAATAAATGGCCTGAAAGGACAAAAAGGACCTCTTCTTCAGTTCTCTGCTGAAGTTATTTCAAATGTTATGATTGTTTAGGTAAATCTGTAAGACCAAAAAACATAAAATATTAATTTGATTCCGCATGTTTATTTTGCATCTGCAAAAAAAATAGTGCATTGGACCAACTATGGACCTGAAAAAATGTACACAATATTTCATTTGCAACACTAATATGTTAAAGTGTCAGTAATTTCCAGAGATGTTATATTTCAGACAAAGATATCAAACTACAAGAATCATCCGCAAAAGTCTAACCTAATTATATAAAGAAAGAAAAACAAACCATAAAATTATAAATACTCAACCTTTTCAAACGGTATTAAAGCAGCATTAAATTCATTCAACAGCAAAGACTTGTACGGCATTTCTTACTTCAAAGCCGCGTGTAGAACTTTATCATAAACCATATGTTATAAGCTGGTAGCTGAGCCGTATGCAAGTAATACAAACGTACTTAAATTAATTAGTTTTTGTCTTAATTGAACATTTTTCAAAAATTAGACAACGGTTCTAAATCGCTTAATTATTATAACGGTAAATAAATACCTATGCTCGACGTTTCGAAATGACTTGATGACTTAATTAAACATACCTTATATAAGAACGTCGTCTTTAGTGCCGAGATAGTTTAGAAAAGTCTACCACATACATTTTGAAGGGATTAAAATAAACTATACCATAAATACTCAACCTTTTTAAACGGTCTTAAGCAGCATTTAATTAATTTATCAGCAAAGACTGTTGCGGCATTTATTACTCCAAAGCCGCGTGTAGAACTCTATCATAAACCTTATACGTGGTAAGCTGGTAACTGAGCCATATGCACGTAATGCAAAAGCGTACTTGAATTTATTCGGCGTGCCTTATATTAGTATGTAACCTTTAGTGCCAATAATTTCTGACTAAACCTTAAAACTGCCGAGATAATTCAGAATAGTCTACCCCCTTTAAATGAAGTAAAATAAACCATAACATAAGTACTCAACCTTTTTAATCGGTCTTAAACAGCATTAAATTAATTCATCAGCAAAGACTTGTACGGCATTTCTTACTCCAAAGCCGCGTGTAGAACTTTATCATAAACCTTATACGTGGTAAGCTGGTAACTGAGCCGTATGCACGTAATGCAAAAGCGCACTTAAATTAATTCGGCGAGCCTTAGTACGTTCCATTGCATGCACAATGCTCGTTCCGTACCGTTGCAGGAGGGCGTAACAGGTCGACCTCGCATCCAGGTCAGTCTAGCGGTTTCTGAATATTAAAGTCAATTTTCTGAAGACTTAGTGAACTAGTATTGTGTTGCTTTCATTGATATTTTAAGGTGCTTAGGTCGTGGTATGAAATGCGATGTTATTTTGATGGGATGTACTCGTTGATGAAATATACTGTTTCAATGGTACTGTTCGCTATTTGGTGCCGCCTCGATGGTCTAGTGGTTAGCGTATGCGCCTCTTACTGCGAGGTCTCGGGTTCGATTTCAGCTTCGGACAAAAATGTTATTTGTGACTTAGTGCAGGAAATTCATGATAGCAGCTCGAAGTGCAGTTGCAATTGTGACCGCTGGGTGGCGATAGGCTTATCCCTATTCCATGGGACTTAAATATAACAGGTAAAGTGTGGGTGTTGTACAATTCTGTCACAACCCTTCTGGGAAATATAGGCGTGATTTTATGTTATGTTGTTATATTGTGATCCGTAAATTTTTGGTACTGAAAGTAAACAATTAACAGATATTTTTCTAAATACTGAAGTATATTTTTATATAATTATAATCAAAAGAATTACTCTCTTTTTTCTTTGTTTGCTGTATACCTAGAGAAAGCTGATTGGAAATGTACTATGAAGATACACGTTTAACATTCAACCGAACAAGCATACAATTGCGAGTTAAAACAGGTATTATATATATCGTTAATCCTTGTGATCAATTTGCATAACAATTGCAAGCGTATTGATTCATGCCAAATGCTCTCACAGTGGCCACAGTGAATAGGTTTTAATACGTCCTATCCTATAGATAATAACGTTTAATTACTCTATTAACCGTTGTGGACATTGTGATGGAAGCGTACAGTACAATTTACATATATTATAATAATTATACATTATAATAAAGGTTTAATGCAAATAAAACAATTCAGCTGAAAATTATAGGAAATAAAAAAATCTAGTAAGTCCTTTTTATACCACCCTAAACTGTAATAATGGACCATACCAGAAACTACACCAGACGGTGTTTTTGTTTTTTGTACAAAGTAGAGTCGACGCAGTCTATACTGTCCTCCTCCAGCGATGTAGTTGCTCTATGTTTCAATATTAATCCGTCTCAAAACATTGACTAATAATTTGGTCAATTGTGTGAGAAAGATATATTTGTACCTCGAAAATTTTGCGGGCCAGCTCTAAAGAAGCCCAAAATCGTTAGCAAAATTCAATACTTCATCTCGTAATACATTAACTGACGCTCGGATGGTTGATCAATAGTATAATGAAAGGTATTACCCTAATCAGATATCTAATCGCATTAAGTATCACCTGTTGAAAGACCGAAACTTTTTGATGAAAGCGTCTTTCTTTTGTTTAGTTTACCTTGCAGGTATTTTGAGCATTGGAGGTATGCATAGGTTGAAGGTCATTTTGGCCCTTTTAGTTAATAGAAACGATATGTAAATACTTTAATAAAAACTTCTTACTATTTTAAATATTAAATTATTTCTAAATAAATCGATTGGAAGCATTTTTAAAGGTCAAACCGAAACAATATTATGATAAATAATATACTCTATAAAAAACTTTTCTTTCACTGTCTAAAACAGTTTTTGTCGTTTTTTATTTATAATTGAATTGTGGAACAAAAATTGAGGAATAATTGGAGGCACGTGTACTAAGTCGAGGTCAACTTTACAGACAGATTTGAATGAACCAACTTTTATTTTATACATAATAATATATATACATTATTGATTTGAATAAAAATAACATATGCATATAACTTTCTTAAAGCAATTATGTACCTATCGAGCTTCCGAAATCCTCAAAATTCGTAACCATGACAAACATGTCGAAATTTATAAGAACAAGGGTGATACAAATGATCCTTTTTATCCCTAAAAAAGATTGACGGTCGTTGCGCCAAACACCATGTATTTGACGCTATAAACTAGGCTAATAGAGTATTTTCTCATTCCAGATTGCCTTAGCGACGGAGAACTCAATAATCCTGCAGAATTTGGATTTCGCTGCGAGCGGCAGCTATTCGTGCGAGGTGTCAATCGACACGCCGATCTTCACCAAAGCCTCGCCGGAAAAACAACTCACCGTGTTCCGTGAGTTTATGTATATAAAGAGCTTTTTGCTTTTGGATTTCAGGAAGTTTTCTTTTATATTAATCACGTCAACATAGAAATCAATTAATGGCTATTATTGCGAAGTGTCAATCGACATCTTCACCTAAGCCTCGCCTGATAATCAACTCACCGTGCTACTTAATTTATCTATTTATAAAGAGGAAAACTATAAATAAAGATTTGATCTTTGTTTTGATTGTTTGCTGCGGTTTAACTCAAAAACAACTGCAGCCATTTTAATTAATATTTCACCATTATACTACATCTTTACCGCATAAAATAATCTATATTTCATCAAGCAAAGCCGCACGTGGAGACTAGTTACGTATAAAAAGATATCCAAATTTAATTTATTGACTTGGTGGATTACCTACGTAATCAACAACGACGTCATTACTCGTCATTCATTTGTTTTTTAAAATGTGTAGCGGTTATACTTGAACACAAACATCATGGTCCCCAGTAATTGTACTTATTAACTACTTCATTTTATAATTTTAAAGTCGAATAAGCCAAGCAATTCATTTTAATGATTGATACTGTACCTTTACAGTAAATAAACAACATTCATGTCCGAGAAGCAGGTTTATTAATTAAATATTATTTTATCAAGAATGTATATTTTATTTTATTTCTATTAAATGATACGAATACGAAATTTCTCTTGCAAAATGCCAATTAAAAATTAACTGTCAGACACTGAAAAATTCACACATTTTATCTATGAAAGTCATACTTCTCCTTTGTAAAGAATATTCTAAGCTTCCATCCGCGGCTCCCCTCATGTGGATGGTCGGTAAAAAGTAGTCTATATGTTATATTAAATACATGTTATGTTATATATATACAAAATTTTATCAAAATCGATGAAATAGCACATATTAGGGTGTTAATAACACCATAATAATGGCGCTCCGACGACTTCGTTCACAAAAGAAGCTTTAAAATAATACTTCCACTTACCTAGTTTCAGATTCGTTCGAAATTCAGTAAAATCTTTGAACGAAACTGTAACTTTCTGAGTTAAAAATTAACAACAAAATCATAATAACAAAGTTAGCTCAGGTAGCTAAATATACCAGGATATATTAAGCCGTTAGTAAATGCAGGCTGGCAAGTTAGAAGTTGGTCAAAGTCTGAGTGCTGCTAAATTGAGATTTATTCCTTACTACTGTTTAAACTCTCAGCTCAGTTAACTTAAATAAATGTTGTTTATGGGAACCCGCAAATTGTACGTTCTGATGTTTATGAGGTGAAAGGAACAGTCAGGTATACAACAAAGGCAAATTTATGGGATAAGTAAATAAACTATGACTTGTTGTTTTTGGACTCCATTATTGACGTCGGATAATATTATCTTAATTAAGTATGTATTTACAAAATAAAAGTATATTATGTATTAGTATCAGATACCCATAGTACAAGCTCTGCTTAGTTTGGGACTAGATGGCGTTGTGTGTAAGTTGTGAGATATTTATTTATTTATTTTAAGTAGGTAAAAAACGCCTTTTCTAAAATACACAAAGTTAGAGAAGCTACCATAATCATTAATAAAAACTTTTAATTTGTTGCTATTTGAATAGGAATTCTTCTATAATATAGGTAATTACGTGAATAACTAGGCCTGATCTATTAAACTGTTGTAGGTTATCTGCAACTAGTTTCAGGTGTACTGCCGTGCGTGATATATTGCATGGTGTTTATTTTCCGCTGTTATGTTCAGACCTATTTTTATCATGTTGGGAACTACCTATAAATTATAAGGCTTATTTTCCACAGACGTTGCGGATCTGTTTTCTCGTCATATTACACGCTAAATTCTTATTTTATAGCACAACCTAGATAACTAATAACAAATTGTCCGAGAAGGCTTATAGGTAGATAAATTATAGCCCTTTCTAAACAGATTTTATTACTCCACGGATAATCGAAACACAAAGTAAACTATGTTAACCCAACAAAAACTCACTAATACAAATTAAGGTACGAGAAATACGACGGAATAATATATCTCACCGCCCAAAACATCATCATTAGCGTCCTATTCGAATGCACGATGAAGACCGACCGCCACGTGATTCGCATACCAAATGTCCACACGCACCATTAAAATCACACATCAATCCTCTGCAATTTTCAACCTTATGTGTATCAAAATAGGCAAAATTTAATCCCCAAACACCCTACAGCAATCTTGGTTGAAGATACGGATAGCTGAATAGGGTAGAGCTATTTCGTATCAGAAATGGCTGCTTGATTAGGTTTTGAATTTGCTTCCGCCGAATGGGGCCAATTTTGGGGCTGACTTGAATAAATGCAGCATCAGCAAGACCGAATTTTCCCGAATCAAATTATTTTTCCTGATTATTTTAAACCGGTACCTTCGTAAAACTGGAATAGAAGTTCGTTTATTTGGCAGTTAATAACGAACTAGCTTCCGTCCACGGTTTTACCTGATTTGCCTGAAATCTTGCACTATCTCCACGCTAATTTTCAAGATCGAATACAGTAGTTTCGAAACAAAACTTGATTTTGCTTTGACTTGAAGCAAAGTTTTGCTCACTGCTCGACTTTTTCTGTTTTTTTTAATGACACGACTTTCACCCCACGTCATCTAGTCCCAAACTAAGCCGAACTTGAACTATGGGTACCTACTATTTCAAGCTACTGAGGTGAAAAGTTGTATGTGTGACACGAGATCAAAGTTATTTACATCTCGTGTTTTCCCCTCACTACGGTCAAGATTCCAACCTACTATAGAATCATTAGCTGAATCGAGACGCAAAATTAGCACTTGCAGAAAATATAAACTTGTTGCACAAATAACTATTTCTATTTATATGTAATATTAATTCGGTAGATTAGTATAGATAAGTACTCGGAGTAATTTATTGTGATTATAGAAATATCCTTTGTTCACAAAGTTCTATTTGCATAATATTGTAGATATTATTACAAATAAACTAAAGTTATTGTTGCGTTTCCTGGGGAAAATAAATCTTGGTACTTTATCGCTGGTCATATATCAAGTTGGGGTCGAACAACAAATAACGTGGTCTGGTTTTTATTGAAGAGAATCCGTTTCGTTTCTGCAATTCGTTAGCATCATGGTGAATCGCATAACCCTCCTGTGACCTGACTAAATTTTTGATGATATTTTGGATTAACAATACTAAGTAGAAGAAGCGACAATTCTGAAAAATAATTTAGGTTTTGTGGGCTTTTTATTAAATTATAATCTATGGTCTCTTACTGAACACATACCTAATTTATTTTATTACAAGGTAGAAAGTTGTGTTTTATTACTTTACACAAACAGAATTATATTCATGATTAGTATCATTATGAAACTAAATCATTAATACAATTTTGTTTCTCCACGCTAATTTTCAAGATCGAATACAGTAGTTTCGAAACAAAACTTGATTTTGCTTTGACTTGAAGCAAAGTTTTGCTCACTGCTCGACTTTTTCTGTTTTTTTTAATGACACGACTTTCACCCCACGTCATCTAGTCCCAAACTAAGCCGAACTTGAACTATGGGTACCTACTATTTCAAGCTACTGAGGTGAAAAGTTGTATGTGTGACACGAGATCAAAGTTATTTACATCTCGTGTTTTCCCCTCACTACGGTCAAGATTCCAACCTACTATAGAATCATTAGCTGAATCGAGACGCAAAATTAGCACTTGCAGAAAATATAAACTTGTTGCACAAATAACTATTTCTATTTATATGTAATATTAATTCGGTAGATTAGTATAGATAAGTACTCGGAGTAATTTATTGTGATTATAGAAATATCCTTTGTTCACAAAGTTCTATTTGCATAATATTGTAGATATTATTACAAATAAACTAAAGTTATTGTTGCGTTTCCTGGGGAAAATAAATCTTGGTACTTTATCGCTGGTCATATATCAAGTTGGGGTCGAACAACAAATAACGTGGTCTGGTTTTTATTGAAGAGAATCCGTTTCGTTTCTGCAATTCGTTAGCATCGTGGTGAATCGCATAACCCTCCTGTGACCTGACTAAATTTTTGATGATATTTTGGATTAACAATACTAAGTAGAAGAAGCGACAATTCTGAAAAATAATTTAGGTTTTGTGGGCTTTTTATTAAATTATAATCTATGGTCTCTTACTGAACACATACCTAATTTATTTTATTACAAGGTAGAAAGTTGTGTTTTATTACTTTACACAAACAGAATTATATTCATGATTAGTATCATTATGAAACTAAATCATTAATACAATTTTGTTAAACTTTCGTAGATCCTGCAAGTAAAAATCTAATTATAAAGATCCCCTAAAATGTCGAAATACTACGTCGAATCATAAATAGGACTCACAATGTTGGTCTTTGAGCTTTACCAGGCGTCTAGTACTAGAATAATCTATCTGTAGTACCAGAAGCATAATCTCAAAGCCCAGAATAATCAGTAATTGTTCCCTTTTATAAAATAATATTAATAGAGTACCGAACAGGTTCCAGTTTAACCTTCTGCTGTCATAGGTAAAAGCACGTACAATCGGTAATAAAAGTAATTAAATTTAAAAAGCCTTTTAGCGGCTTCTACAGCAACATGACATGTAATAAGGCATTGTACATGACATCCTTACTAATAAATGAGAAAGTAACTCTGTGTGCCGATCAGTCTGTCTGTCTGTCTGTCTGTCAGTCTGTCTGTAACGCTTTCACGTCTTAACTACTGAACCGATCTTAATGAAAATTGGTACGTAGATAGACAAAACTTTTTAAAGCTATACCTATTACGCAGGCGGAGTCGCTTGCATAAGCTAGTCCCCTATAAATAAATAAGATTCGGTCCAGCAACCCACCGCCTCAGCATCATGTCAAGATTAAACAATTCGAAAAAAAGACGGAATCTCTGACACTCATTTAATGATACTTTATTGCCAAATCCGGAATAGAATACTGTTCACAACTGCTCTCTCTATCTCACGATAGAAAACTAGCCTACCATTTTACTTAAATATTGCGCTGTTGTTAAAAATACCTTTCAAATTCTTAATCCTCTAATATGAATATCGTTCGACAAAAATGGCTTATATAACTATGCCTATAAAGACATAGACTAATTATATCAATCCTAAAAAGCTGGTTAATCAGATAAAAAAACACGTTCGTTGTTTATAAACAAAGAAACACAACACGTGACGGCGACGTGACTCCAATAAAAATCTAGAAGTATTTGAAGTAACCAATCTACCAAAAATATACCTTTTTAATTACCAGGGATTAACTACGCGGTGTCTTTATCTGTCTTAGTCACATTAAAGTCCAAAAGATTTACTACATCTGTATTTTCCTTACCAAGTAACAATAACAAGTAGATATACATAATATAATCCACAGATTATTGTTCAATGACTGTATTCCATTTAATCAAGCATTCATTATCTAACTGCCTTGTTGGTCTAGCGGTATTATTAGTGTATTAACGCCCGAGTCGGGCAAAAATGTTATTGGGCTGTTTTGTCATGAATTTCTCAATAGCAGCATGAAGTTCGAATTGTGCCCAGTGGATGCTAATAGACTACCATCTCATGAAACCTAAACATAACAGATGAAGTGTGGGTGTTGAACACCTCTGCCACACCCTTCTGGGTGATATACGCGTGATGTTATATTATGTTAATTATCTAAACTGTGAAATTCCCAGAGTAATCATTTAATACGAATCAATCTTATATAATTCAAAAGCATTAATATTTTAATAACTATAATAAAACATCGGCTTAATTAGTTGTCAAAATTTAAACATGCAGATTATTTTTCCAACAATCGTTCTATATAAAAACTGTCTGGCTCAATATGTGATACACTACCACAATGCGCGTCTTACTAGTATTGTTACTCGTCCACACCTCTTGGCTGCAATGTATTGTGGCCGAGGAACGACCAAGCTGGCATGAGCAAGTTGGAATAAAAAATGCTGAAGCAATCAAGAAAATAGAAGATGATTTGATACAGCGCCAACGGATCGTTGGAGGACATATCGCTCCGATTAATTACCATCCATACCTCGCAGGACTACTCATCGATGTTGGAGCTCAATCCCCGTCTGCCTGCGGAGGCTCAATCTTAACTCATAATAGAGTCCTGACGGCGGCACATTGCTGGTTTGATGGCAGATTGCAGGGCAGAAGTATTACCATTGTCCTCGGCTCACCGTTCCTGTTTCACGGAGGTTCAAGAGTTGCAGCATCAGCGATAGCGATGCACCCATGGTACGATGTGAATACATTTGCAAATGATATAGCGATGCTATATTTACCAGTTCACATTACATTCTCTGAATTTATTCAGCCGATTGCCCTACCTTCTGGAACCCTTCTTACTGCAAAGCTTACAGGCGTGTCAGCTATTGCCTCAGGTTATGGAAGGTACTCAGATCAGTCTCGTCCTACGACGAACACTGTCGCTAGAAATGTGGCACTGACAGTGATGTCCAATGCCCAGTGTCAGGCATTTTACGGTGATGCAATCCAGAATTCGAATATTTGCACCCACGGCAACGGTGGTGTTGGAATTTGCCAGGGTGATTCGGGTGGCCCGTTAACTATCAGTGTTGGAGGAGAACCAATTTTATTCGGAGTCAGTTCGTTCGTTGCTCGAGATGGATGTGAACTACAATTTCCCTCAGCCTTCGCGAGAGTTAGCAGCTATATCGACTGGATTCGAGTGCAATTATAAAGTTTTCTCAAGCTGTTGTGATATTATAATAGTTGTTGTATACAAAAATACATTATTTTTTGTTGATTAATACGCACAATTCATTTTTAAGGCTCAGTATTTTACCTACACATGTATCATTGAGTTTGAGTTTAAACTGTATATTAGTATTTTATGAGCCAGTGTCCAAAACACCTTCCTCTTAACATCGCGTCGTACTCATAATTATTTCATAGCCGATAGTACCTAAAGTATAAAATGTTCCTCGTGAATTTCAAAACCTGCCGGTCTCGACGAAACTGTTAAGAGCGTGTATTCCTTTTCAAAATGTAACTGTCAATTTTTGTAGTGTTTTGGGAATATTTCGTAAAAACTGAATGAAAGTATGATTTTATTCAACTAACTTTTTAGAATGTTTGCTTTAGAAGGTAAATATGACAATTACATTTAATAACTAAAGCATACTTTTCTATTTTATCAGTTGAAAGAGTATTAACTGTTAAGTTGTTATATTACAAAATTATGCTGTATTTACGAATGAAATTGTTATATTTACCTTTCAAAACTTGCATTCTAAAAAGTTAGTTGAATAAAATCATACTTTTATTCAGTTTTTACGAAATATTCCCAAAACACTACAAAAATTGACAGTTACATTTTGAAAAGGAATACACGCTCTTAACATGAATATTAAATAGAAGGTGCAGTTTTCACTTCCGCATAAAATAAACGAGCAAATGGCGCTTAAAAGTTGTCTGTCGTAAAATGAGGACAGGAAGTCAGCGGATATTGGGGCCGACGTTTGAAAATCTGCTAATGGAAGACAATGAGCTAATAAATTAATAATGATGTAGAATATTTATAGGGTTTCGTTTGAACATAAAGTGGAGAACGGTAGGCTGCTTATAACCGGATGATTTTATTGTTGTACCTTCCTAAATTGTGTTGATTTTGATAGGTAATAATTAATAATAATTTTCGAGAATATGAATTGCACTTAGTGTTACTGTGTGTAAATGATATCGGGACGAAGCCGCTTACCAGTGAATCGGTGCATAATTTTGAGATCCTGCATTTTTCATCGGTTGCCTCATTAAAAATAGATCTTGACAAAATTTGAAACGACATAAGAAACCGCAAATGTATGAGAATTAACTTGTGAAAGCACATTTCAATGATAAAAACATATTTTTGAAACTCTATGTACAAAAATTTTTGATTAGATAATTCTACAAATCTGAAATATTTTCATTGGAAAATCCCAAACTTCAACGGGTAATTGCAAATGTATTGAGATAGTTAAGGGTAACGTTACTCTAACATAAATAATAGACAAAACTTGCGAAAATAAAATCCTCGAAAAAGTAATGATTTTGAGGTGACCAAATTCTTTGAACCCCGAATCTTGTACAGTGGGCCAAGCAATTAAGTATGCAGGGCAAAAACTTCTAAAAGCCCTGCATAGCTAACTCGTTGGCCCACTGTACCTACCGAATCACTGGTAACCTTCATCACAATGGCATTAAAACCCAGTATGTTTTGTTAATGAATAACCTGAAACTTCAAATGTCATTCAACAAACTGACTTAACTATGAGTATCAATAGTACAGTAGTAATTTAACCACCGATAACCACAATGAAATTATATTATTAGTAAGGCAAATAGCCCTTTCAGATGTGGTTGGGCAGGATATTGAGAGACATTTCATTCTATAAATTAGCTTTGGTAATGAACCTAGTATTATAATATTACCATCTATTTAGCTTCGATAATATATCTAATATGATATTATTAATCTGATTCTTTACTATTATTATAAATAGGTTAATAGGCTCCGAAACTACTGCACCAATCATGATGAAAATTGGTGTGGAGATAGTTCAAGACACTAGAAAAATCACTCTCTCTCTCTTTCGGGGAGCTGCGTATAGTTGATATTACACCTAAATTGATCGACTAACGATTGATCGTCGAATCGATGCGTCGATCAACACAAAACTGCGGACTGCGCATGCGTGGTGCGCTATTCTTGGCTTTCTAAATTTCAAATGCATCAATCGATGTAGTTGTAACAACACCCTTATTGACTGTTTTTGACGTCGATCGATTTAAATAGGTGTAGTTACACCCTAATTATAACAATAAAACATGGGTAACGATAAAAATGCTATATACTCGTATGAATATAAAAACCATCGTTTGCTTAGATCCTCAAAAGCACCATCCAAGAATCGACTTCCCGACGCGGTTCCTGAGCTTCGGCGAGACGCTGCGAGCGAACTGCACCACAGCACCCGCGCTTCCAGCCCCACACATCACATGGTTCATCAACGGGAGAAAGGTACATACAAATAGACAGATTTTTTATACGACTAACTAATAACTACAGCCCCTGAACATTAACAATTTTATCAAATAGGCTTATAGATGCCTCGCTTGCAAAGAACTACGGTGTTATGTCTTGCGTGCCAGTAATTACAGGTCCTAATCCATCACAGCCAAACAGTAACACAGTAGTGCAAGCACCACTGTTTGGCAGCACACGTGTTTAAATCTGCACCTACCATCTACATCTCTGCATCACCCAAAGGTTGACTTGTAGAGAATACTTTTAGTATTCTTCTTCTTCTTACGTGTCAATGGCATTTTGTTTTCTATTTTTTTATTTAAATTGTTTTTGCCCAGTAGATAGCAACTTCTACTCCCTTGCTTGTGGCTTGCATTAGGTCTTCACGGGCACACGTAGAGGGCGACAATGGGCACGAAAGCAGATGAGCCATGTTTTGAATGGGGAATCCACAATCACAAGAGGTATTATTGGAGTTTGTGATTCTCCCTGCAGCGACCAACTTGTGTCCGAAGGCGGTTAAAAGACTTCCAGATCTTTCACTTTTAGTATTTAGTCCGGCTTTGTGCATAAAGTTTAAATAAATAAATAATAAATAATAGTTTAAAAAAACTAAAAAACACGCTTTTAAAGTACTTCTAATTAAAAAGTGGAAAATAATTCCTAATATAAGCTGAAAATGGTAATGAACAAAAAATACTAGTATTATTGTGAAAAAGCGTGGGGCGCTCTGTGCCATATTTTTCGTCTATCGAGCAACCCACGCTTTTTCACAATAATACTAGTATTTTTTGTTCATTACCATTTTCAGCTTATTATTTTTCACTTTTTAGTTAGTAGAAGTACTTTAAAAGCGTGTTTTTTTAGTTTTTTAAACTATTATTTATTTTCTACTTTTTAGTTTGGTTTATTTATAAGAGCGTTTCTTTTTTTTTTTATCGAATTATTGCATTGTCATCGATCTTTGACAGGTGTGCAAAATTTGAATGAAATCTGTCCGTTTAAAGTGGGTCAAAATCGAGTCCAAAGAAGTCGGTTACATACATACATACATACAGGTGAAGCTAATATAAGCGTGTTAAAATAGTTAAATAATACATAATAAAATAAAACATTCCTTTTGAATACAAATTAACCTTGAAAAAAAATCTTTGGATTGCATTTGACACATACCTACATAACACATCTGATCGCTGCGCCCTAGGCCTATTCGATCCGATGTCCACACATGTTAATATAATATACGTATTTTCTTTTCATGTAACTTTAAATGATTAAAGGAGGATCTCGAATAAGCGTCCCTGTTACTAAAGCAGCACTTTTTTATTAAACATTTGTTTCTTATTTTGAACGAATTATAAATAATAAATATATATCTCTACGCTTCTATAATCATATTTTATTTGAGCCCAAGATTGAATAATCGATTTGTCCATTTATATCAGGTATTAAAACTGAATTACGACCTGATATCATTGACAGTGTCAGTCGCAGCTGTTGTCAGTTTTACCAGCAGAACTGCCGTCTCAGGTACTACGCAGAAGGACGATACGATGTCGTACAGCACACGGCATTGATTATAATATACATAGATAAATAAAAAATAATAAATATCACACAACATTCCCACAACGTCATCTAGACCCAAGCTAAGCAGAGCTTGTACTATGGGTACTAGAACAACTGATACATATAGACCTACTTTTCTTTTAAAAATACATACTTATTATAACACCCAGACCATGACAAAGCATGCACAGAAAAATTAATGATAGGTGGGCATCAAACCGCGATCTCTGCGTAGCACGCTATTGCACCAATTGCACTGCCGTCTTCATTATCTGGTCGTCTAAGATAGATACATAGGGTTTCGTAAACTTCGTAAGATTATACGGGGTGGATGCGACATAGCGACATTTATTGAAACCACAGCTTCTATACATGGTAAGTATCAATTTCCACCGGATAAAAATTATCTGGCGAAAAAAAAAAATCACGTTCTCCGAACAATTTGAACATTGCGATGGTGCAATTTGTTCGGCAGACGTGGATTTTTTTTTTGCCAGAGATTTTTTTATCTGGTGGAAATGCATACTGGCCATGTATAGAAGCTGTGGTTTCAATAAATGTCGCTATGTCGCATCCACCCTGTATAGGTAATAATCATATCGAATGTAGATATATTATTGATGTCTTCGAATAACGGAGAAAGTAAGAATGTACTTATAAAGTCGGGCACATAATTACGATTGATTCTGATTGTGATTGAATTAGATTCATGTTCATGTAATTAATTCCTCACCGTTCTCCACTGCATTGGTGTAGTGGGTATCGATTCCCTCATGGGACTAATCTTTGTGTGATTCGCAATTATTTGTTCTCAGACTGGGTGTGTTTGTATATTCAATGTGTGTAATTGGCCTTGTCATTGGATAGTGTAATTGCTTCTGACGTTCTGATGTAAAAAATAACAAATTATTATTATATACAGGGTGGATGCGACATAGCGACATTTATTGAAACCACAGCTTCTATACATGGCCAGTATGCATTTCCACACGCATCCACCCCGTATATGAGTTAAAACTTAAACCAAAAATTGACATTTGAATCCCTTATAACGAATGAGGCTGCATTCGTCATAAGGGACTTTATAACTGGATGATCAAAATAGGTCACATATTAATGGCACTAGAACAACCAAGTTAGCAATAGGTACGTAATTTAAGCTTAACTTTGACATGACCAACCAAACAGGATAACACTAGCGCCATTTGTTACATTTCCAGATGGACGAGCTCGTAGCCCAGTCCCACAAGTTCCGGGTTCCGATGAGTGAACGAAACGGCAGGAGAGGCCTTCAGAGGGCCTTCGAGTACGGACTGAGCACACCCCCTCCACTACTCACCCTCACTCATGCTTCCCACGTCGCGACTCGACCGCCTGGCTGTAATCTTAAGGAACATCAGGTAAAGAGAAGTTTTTTTTAATATAATGGTTAAGTAAAGGATATTGATCAAGGCAATTTCATATTGGTCCAAACTAAGAAGTCCGCAAACTTTTTGAGTCCTGCCCCCTTCAACATCAAGTGAAATAAGGAATAACAAAAAATATTAGGCCAAGGGTGATTTGTGATAAGAACTGCAGTACGTAAATACGCTTTTTACCTTTATAATAAATGAAAGTTCAAACCGAATATTACTGCTATCTCCATCGAGTGGCAAATAATAAATAAATAAATACATACATAATTACAACACGCAATTACCACAGCTTAACCACTAATTACATTACACAAATCTACCAGGCATTGCTTCAATACATAAAACATGGCGAAACGTAACCGCGTAATTGAATTCCAGGCTAAAATGATGCGTAAATAAGTTCGGTTAATACGTAGGTACAACATACGCGTTGCTAAGCACAAGGAAATTACTTTTATGCAAATTAGCCTTCACGAAGGCCTGTGCATGTGTTTGTCTACTTACTCTAGTCTAGAACCTTGTTGCAGTTCACAAAATAGAGACGTTAACCAACTTTAATTATACACAAAACAGGCGCACTTTTAGGTCCAATAAGGTCAATAGAAATCTTAGCCTACAGGACATATTTAATGAAACACTACAGTTTTATTAAAAAAAAACTCTGGAACCGCTTCGTATCTTCAAATTTAAACCTTGTTCCGTTTACTCCGTACTCACATACGGTTTTTACGATCGAGTCAAACAGTCGATATCGTCCACACATTCAGTGCGAGGGAATTTTCATTCGTTTGCCGCAAGCTTCGCGGGCTACACGTAAAGTTTGCCTTGTCTTTGAGTAAAACTATCGAGTAAAATCGAATGTGAGTACGGAGCATTACTAACCATAATTTATCATTAGACAATCCTTTGCTACACCTAATAACAACTCAAAATCAATATCAAATCATTTATTTTCACAGACCCCAAGGAGCGCTTGAACACGTCCACAAACATTATAGTAACAGAGCAAATACAAATAATCTAACGAATTAAATCAATTAAAATTTTACGAATTAAAATAATCTGATTTGAATTACCGAAGCTTAGATTAATTTTAATCCAGCTGTTTAGGTTAAGTTAAGTATCATTGCTATCACTACATAATATAAAACTCACTACCCGCTGTCTGTCTGTCCTTATATACATAAGTCCTGTATTAAATTACTTACATACATTAGGACAGACAGACAACTTTGGTCTTTAAAACTACGCAACGGATTTTGAAATGGTTTTTTAATAGATAAAATGATTTGTAACAAAGGTTTTTATGTATAAAACATGCATATTATACATAGTACCCGGAGCAAAGCCAACAGGTCGCTAGCTTTTTAATTTACTTGTATCTACTCTAAATAGATTGCTATTTAGATCCGAGTTAACATTTAAGGAAAACACTGGCAAACTTTTTTTTCATTTACTTGTGTGTATTGGGTATTTGCCGGCTATTTCAGTAACGTCGGAAGAAGTGTCAGATGTCAAACGGTCCCCGAGGATAAAGTTTGACAGACAACATCGCCAGAATATATTGTCAGGATTCTTTTTGGAGTATCGGTGTTGTTAAGACATATTAATGTTGCATAGTATATAAGTAAAGAAACCTGAAAATTAAGTGTACAAATTAAATTGCTTTATGTTATTATGATAGATTATTCAATCCCTAGTTGATCACTCGCGATATTCCGATAAGTGAGCACTTTGAAACTACTATCACCAAGTAACCAATGTAAATCATGTGCCTTATCTTAGAAAGCAATAAAATAAGTTTTCCAGTATAACTACCATCTTAAAGAAATTTCTACCATCGCAAAGTGGATTGCAATTTAATTTGCCGGCTACACGAAATTTCAGGCATAAATAACTAAAAGTACACACAACGGAGTTTTAACCTAAAAATAAAAAGCTAACAACAGTTACTTAAAATATGGATAGGAGGTACCTATGAAAGTTTGCAATGCACCTAGCCTAACCGCAAGGGGCCCACAAAAGTTAGTATCGTACGTAGAAAGCAATGCACTGGAGTGGACATTCACACGATTAACTGTATATTACTAGAATGTAGAAAGCGCAACGGCTAGGCAATTCTTAACATATTTTATTGTAAAAAAAGTTTTTTTACATGTGTAGCTTAACGTAACGTAACATAAATAAGTATATATTTTTTCACCATCAGAAAGAAGAGATTTCAACGAACAGAAAAAATACCAACTTTTTGAAAAAAGCTGATATTTTGACGAGTGAATTTTCGATCGAAAATTAGGGTGAAAAATCGATATAAATTCAAAATAAGGTGAAAAATAAATATTTCAAATCAAATAAATTACAGCGTGTTTGGGACATAAAATGGTAAGTTTTCACCAAATTTCGTGAAAACAAATTATTGTTTGTAAAAGTGCAAATACAAAAGTTTTAGATCTTTTTATTACCAACAACTTTGCCATTCAACTTTTTTCCATAGGACTTTTAGTTTTGCCGGAAATCGAGAAAAACCGTTTTTTTACCCTTAACCCCCCCCCCTCTTCCCCTTCCCGACCTCAGATCGCCCGTAAATTATTTTTCCTTTAATTTTTATAATATTCTCCTCCTTTTCTAATGGGTTTCATCCTACTATTATTTTTTTTTGGTTTTAAAAATTATCGGCACTGGGCTAGTATTACTATTGTTCTAAAATTTTGTATTTTCCATTCAGGCGTGATGCCCTTAACCTGCAGGTAAAGGATTATCCATTAATTATGGGACACCCTGAATAATTAGTTATAGATAGTAGATTATCTTGTACTTACCTAATATTGAATATTACCATATTACCTGTTTGTATTAAGTAGGTACCGAACCTCTCATAACAGAGAATAAGTTTGCACATAAAAGAATAGGAAGGCGCTACAATTGAATTTTTCGTTATGTGAGAAATGAGGAATTAATGTAGTAGCCGTAAGTGTAGTCTAGGCCCCAAAAGTGTGATTGCTTCGCTACATCAGCAGGCTATGATTATTATAACACCTCTTTCTTCTCTCGAGACCGTTCCGAAAATGTCTGGCCGCTAAAATATTTATTTTATAATATTTCAGATGCCTGAAATAAAGGAGCACGAAGAAATAAACGTGATTCACACGAGTAGTCGTCACAAAAGTCGGAAGCCCAATAAAAGAGACCTATATGTGACGATATCAGAACTTCAGATAGTAGCGACGGGACGCCTTGAGATCACCTGCGTCAGTACTATACCCGAGTTCAGAAGCATAGATGACAAATTCGCGGATATCAGAAATGATACCGCCATCGGTAAGTGCTAACGTTTTTTTTGTAAATAAATTAGTTTTGCTGATTAATTATAGTACTTATATAAATGTTTCTACAGATGCATGCTTGTATGACAATATAACATAACATCACGCCTTTTATTATCCAGAAGGGTGTGGCAGATGTGTACAACACCCACACGTCACCTGTCATGTTTAGGTCCCTTCTTCTTAGTCGTGTCGATGGCTGAGTCTAATTTTATTTTGACTTGCCATCGTGGTGAAAGGATTAGCCAATTCGCTTTGGAGGATTCGCAAATTGCCCAGGGTGCGCCGGACGTAGGGAATCGTTGTGTACATCACTCGGGGAGGCTCCTTTCATACACCCCATTAGGTCCCATGGTATATATCTATATATATCGCCTGTGTGAGCCTATGTTCATCCACCAGGGACAATTCCAAGTCCATGTTGCTATTCTGAATTTGCTAGCGGAAAGTACACAAATAACACTACCCGACCTGGGAATCGAACCCGAGAACTCGCGGTAATAGACGCATACGTTAAACACTAGACCAAAAAGGCAGTTATTTTAATGAAATTGGAATTAAATTGTGTTCATAAGTCGCCGTAGCAGCACTGAGTCTTAACTTTGGCCCAGTAGATGGTTGTAGAATCCATCTTAACCTTCGACCAAATAAATATATGGATGCCCGTAACAAATTAGTGGTGGTAGAGCTCTTGTGAATGAGCTCGAGGGTGGTAGCATCACCGTCTCACCTTTAACCTGCCGCCAAATAGTAGTGCTTCCATTACTGTGTTCCGGTATGGTGGTGAGATCAGGCCCTGAAATTACTGGCACATGAGGCATAACACCGTTACTCAGCTGCAGCGACGCATCTATAATCTGCTTTTGTAGTTGTTGATGTCCATGGGCTGTACTCCACTTACCATCAGGTGGACTACACGCTCGTTCGCTGTTAGTATTAAAAAAAAAAAATGGGAAATCAAACATAACAAGTGAAACGTAGGTGATATAAAACCCCTCTGCCAAACCTTTCTGGGTAACACGAGCGTGAAGTTATGTTATAGTACCCTGTGAAGCAATTCATTAAATAAATAATTGACCCCATATTTCACCGCAAAAACATCAAGCTAAGCTTAATTCGCTACATAGTCTTAAATACATTGTGCATGAAAGGAGCCTCCCCGAGTGACGTACACAACAATTCCCTACGTCCAGCGCACCCTGGACAATTCGCGAGTTCTCCAAAGCGAATTGGCTAATCCTTTCACCACGATGGCAAGTCAAAACCTTGACCACCTTACTGACTGTCCAAATTGCCCTACCACCTGCACAAGAGAGCTGCTCATGAACGCCGACGAGAGCGCCATAACAGTGGCCACTTATTGAACCAATAAATTTTGACTCAGCCATCGACACGACGAAGAAGAAGAAAAATTGTAAAATATCAACCTTCGATCTGATATTATTATATTGTTTATTTTTATAGCATTTAGCTATGCTTAGCAAATTATACTAAGAAACAGTTGACGTCACGAATAGACGTAACATACAGTTGATAAATTTAGGTGGCAAGAGGCGACCGTAGCTGGTTGGTTAAAGCGACTACCCGGTGTGCAGAGGTTGCAAGTTCAAATTCTGCCGGTCTCATTATTTTTCAACTGTTTCTTAGTATGATTTATTATAATTTACAGTTTTCGACCGTTTCGAGTTCAGGGGTAGTAAAATCGTTTCAATTAATTTATTATTGACGGCAGTTATTAAACTTAATTTTGTTATGCAATATTCGCCTTTGACCAATGTTTGTCTATGGGATAGCAACTACAGAATACTAAAATAAGGGTGGATATAGCATAGATCGATTCTAAACCTCTTTTGCACGCAAACACTAGATTGGTAGCAGAGAAAATATATCAAGATGTAACATGAAGAAACTTGACGGTTATAATTTGCAACAATGGTACTGTCAAATTTCATACACAGTTTTCCCCGGGCCGGGTGAAAGCTGTCAAAACTGATACGTTTCGTCGTTCAGTGGGAATAATGTCATTTAAAACGTATAGTACACTATAGTTAAATGCATGCTCTCTGATTGGTAGTAATGCTTTTTTCGCAATCTAAACATAAATTAAAAGCGCAAATTTCTTCAAGAGTCCACGCACACTATTCATAAATAATTTCGTGTGCGTAGATCAAACCGTTCACGTATTTGGTATGGCAAACATCTGACGCAATGAACGCTAGAGTCCTAACGAGTGATTGTTCGATTGTAATAAATTCATGATGCACCTGTGTCATTATTATTATTTATTCTAACTTTAATAGTTATGATGACTAATTTTTATTTTTATTTGTAATTGAAACATCTCTCGATATTAGAGACATCATTAAAAATTTTTTTTTTACTTAACACGTAAACTGCCTGAAATATACACTTATAAATTTACTTTCATAATAGACTCGCCCAAACGCTCCAAACAAACGGCTTCACATACAAAATACCTAACGTGACGTCACGCTTATGTATTTTTTATGTGAAGTTATGAATTTTGTTTGATAGCTATACGAAATATTTCGTTTATTACAAAAAAATCTATAACTTGTGTGAGTAATTTAATGATAAAATTATTTTTTAATAATTTCGTACTACATAAATGGACTCGCCCATGAAACTAAATGATCATAAAATAAGTTAGATTTATAGTGTGTAACTATAATTCTTGCATTTGGTTTATGTTTACCTATATTTTGATAAGGTATCCTATATTTTACATGCCCATTGTATTGATTTCAGTTGACGTCATCAAGCCTTCCCCGCTGTCACAACCGTCTACCAACATCACGGCAGTAGACCCCAGCACGTCTGGAACTGCCAACACTACCACTGCCACCCTTCTATCTTCATTAATAATGTGTATTATATTTCTTTGTATGCTCACTGTTGCTTGATAAAGCGAGACGGTAAATTTAAATAATGGGCTGTGATAAAAATTATGTAATATGTTCTTTAAATAATGTAAAATCAAGATTGTGAATAAGCTTATCCAAGCAATAGATAGGTTTTACTTTATGTGGAAAAAGTGATCCATTCATCAAAATAGAGCTTGAAAATGTCATTTAACATAATTCTTCCATTTCAACTATTGAATTATTAATACATATGTAAGTATTTACTTTAAAAAAATGGAGTTGTGAGAGCAGTAATTTATACTAGCAAAAATGGTTTGTTAAATTGTTAACATTTGTTTCCTAAACCCCAACTCTTAGTTGACAATACAAGTTATAATAAACATGGAAAGGAAATAGAACTATCTGCAATGACAGATTTAAACAATTATAACGAGGTAATAAATTTTCTTAGTAGCATCCTTATTCAACATGCATCCATGAAAATTGCTTTCATCTTGTGCTTTACAACTTAAATGCCTCTTGGTTCTTTGCCCATATTCTATTTGATTACAATTACATATAAATAAAAAGAAGTGATGTCAAAATCAATTACGAAGAATAAAACATACATAATGAGATATCGGTGCCCACAAGATTAAAAAACCATTGTTGTGCCTAGAGATTTTCAAAGTCGCCAAACTAACATATCATCTCCTCGAGAGACAATTATAGGATAAGTTATTAATTTAATAAGCCGCGTAGTAATTAGTTATACTATTAGTAAGACCATAGATATTTAATAACATGAGGAATAAACACTGGAGATGCCTTGCATTATTAAATCAAGGATTTGATGGTTTAGGGGTTATTACGTTGGTTACGATCCTATTTGAGGGATAAGGACGAAAAGTTAAAGCTATAAATGTGTTTCAGTCAGACTAAAATGCCCCATCATTATAAGACACAGGTGGACACACACATTAACGTTATGCTTTGAAATGGGTGGTATTGCACCCGTTATATCATATCTATCCCAGCCATCCAAAAAGTTATTGCCAACTAACACATGTTTGATCCAAAATAGTGTGGCTATTTTGGACCCAAAATAACCTTTTTTTCAATAAGCAAAATTGTAAAGCCTAGTAGTCTTTTCTCAATAACAAATAACTTTTTGACCAGAAGAAACTTATTTGATTCCTGAATTACTTTCTTAATCAGACAACTGTATTCAGTCCGGCGTAAATAACAAACAAGTTAAATAAGTAGGTACAAGACGTTCGTCCGCAAAAAAACTAGAAAAGAAAATGCATAAGGCATCTCTAGTGTTTAATACTCAACTGTAGCAATACCGAAGTGCTCGATTTAAAATGCTTGTTAAATGTACAGCGAAGTTTTGAAAATGTGATGAATGCGGCAATGAGTAAAAGTTAAACTGTAAGTTAAGAGATTTGTAAAACTGCCATTATGTATTCAGTTCTTTCAATTTTAATTTAATCTTTAGTTATGTGTGTATGTACTACGAAATTTGATGCTAATGAGTAGGTTATCTTTTAACCGATCAGAAATGTAGCATTTGCTTCTCAGGATCAATGAAATCATCAGAACATACATTGTTCGTCTTTAATGGTCTGTAGTTTTGTGTGTTTTGTTTTTCAGTGCAGACGCTAGTGGCCTGCATTCACTAGACAACATTTGAGACGCGACATATTGCTCAGCATGCAGCTGAACATGTTGGGCGACAATGCGGAAATACACCAAATAAATATTGTTAGCATACCAAATAACAACTATTGTTTTAATGGCAAGGGTAAAAAATATTAAGTGGGATCAAAATAAATTAACTGATAAATTTACGTTAGGTTTATTAATAATTGTAATAGTTAATTTGCTTTAATTGGAAATCATTGGAACAGTTCATGCTTATACACATCCGAGTTGCGGAACCCGGTTTTCGATATTTCTTCTCTCATTCAATGTTTCAAGGGATGGAGAGATCGAAAAATGTTTTCACCTCAACAGCTCGAAAAGTCGTGCTTGGTTATACGAAAACATATGAATGGATGGAAACTTGAATTTGATTCGAGTTTTGCTCTCGCTCGAAGCTCACTGATAGCTTTTCTTTTAATATCACCCCACTTCCACACCATGTCATCTAGTCCCAAACTAAGCAGGACTTTACTTCGAGCTGCTAAAGTTTGATGTGCGCCACGAGATCAAAGCTCTTAACATCCCGTCCTTTTGAGTCCCCCACTACGCTCAAAATTCTAACCTAGAATTACTCGCTTCGCTCGTGATTCTAGTATAGAATCTTTCGCTTATTTAGGACTCAAAATTGGCACTCGAAGAAAATACGAACTATTGTTCTATTTCGAACCCTCCGGTGAATTCGCCCTAAATGATTCAAACTGCGCTTTTATTACTATAGTTCTGTGACAACTAAATAACTATACAGGTTTTGTTTTGTTATAAAATTGTAGATACCTATAATAATAAAATACATCTATGGTTACACATCTACGTGATCTACGTGAATGACTCTTGAAAGAAACTTTAAAAAGTTTGTACCTAGACATTTTTAAAATTGACATTTAGACATACCTCGTAGATAGAATAATCCATCGCAATAAAATAATAAATATATAGATAAAGACCTATGAACTAACCTACCTTATATTATAATATTTTACTAGTCATATATTTCACTATTCCAACTTAGTAAAACCTTTCTTATTATTCTAAAAGTTTAAAATAATTGTACATATATAATATATACGATATTCTAAATGACATTACGTGTACATACCTAGTACCAGTAGGTACAACTATTACTTACATTAAGAACCTAGTTGTATCGACTATGAATAAAACAACATCAATGTGTTCGTCATAATATAAATATTTGGCCTTTAGGCCAATATGTCCATGGTATCTTCCAGAAATACATATCAGAAATACATATTATTAGAATTATTAAGTGAAGCCTTGGAAAATATGAATTAGTAAATACATATTGGTAGATCCGATTAAATCTTAGGTATTTGAATACCTGTCTTAGAAATGGAGCCCTAATACAAACTTACGTTCCTGACCTGAGTTTGGTACTATTTTATTTAATTTATATTAAATTCAAATGAAAGGCTACATTAAATACATTTAATTTTAAAGCAAATTTTAACCTTTTTGTATTTTATATAATATTAAAGTTGAAAAATTAAGAATCCAGCAAGATTCGAACGTGCACCTGGGTATTGAGAACATTTAATTTTTTTGTTGTTTATGCGATTAAACTAAAAAAAGACAGCTGGTGTTGCGTTCATTCTTCAAAGTATCACAAATATTAAAAAAATAAAAAAGATACTCCTTAATACAAAACTTGTGTTTTATACTGAACGTAATTGTAGGTAGATAGCTAAAAGCCATGTTAACTTTATTAACTTTATGTACAGTGGGCCAAGCAATTAGGTATGTAGGGCAATTTTTTTACGTCACAGTGAACTGACTACACTATGCATGTGGTGTTGCTTGGCCCACCGTACCTGTATTTTTTTAGTGATTGTCTAAGCAAAAATTATGTAAAATAAGTAGATAGATAATTTAATACAGAGAAACGAAACATATCAAATAATTGTCTTTCCTATTACAGTAGGCAGTGAAGTTAAAATAAGACATCGTGGCTGTCTTCGTATCGAATTCAGCAAAACAAGCATTGATAAGCCACTAAGCAATTAAAAAAGGAGAAACCGAAATCGCTTGTGGACTGAAAGTTTTATTTTTAAATAATTTATTTTAATGTTAAGAACCAGAACTCATTCGTGGTCACAAGAATAACATTAAAATTTGTGACGATCAAGTGACAATATCCGCGCTTCACGGAGACGACGCTGAGCTTCGCCAGTCGGCTCATGACCACGAATGATGCAAGTCATTTCGAAACATCGAGCATAGGTATTTATTTACCTTTATAATAATTACGCGTTTAGACTCGTTGTCTAATTTTTGAAAACAGATTATTATTATTATTATTCCAGTTACAAAATCACTATTATTTTCTGTTTAATTTCTAAAAGCGAATATCATTCGAGTGGAAACGTTAGCATACTACCCAATTAACTATACCTATTAAACATTAGTAGTCACGTTAGTATGGTCGTTGGCTCGAAGGTTCGTTATGACTAAATCTCATATCTTTTAGGCACCAATCGAGGTGCGAGACTTATTAATAAGTATTTAATATTATCGGCTTTATGTATAAAGCGAAAGTTATATTGAGTAAGGCAAATATTATTAAGTTTTGTAATAGATATTTTAAGAGCCAAAGTTTTTTTACCACACTAGTGCAAAAATCGTTAGGAATGAACCCTTTCATTCTTTTAGATTTTTTTATTAGGCGCCTAATACGTCCGTGGCATAATTTTACACTAAACTTAAAGTGGGCTGGTCTCTTCACTCTTGGCACATGTTTCCTATAGCAAAAAAGGGATAAATACACGTCTTCATCACACTTATTGTCACATAAACATTAGTAATAGATTGCCGACAAAACAATATATTATACATAAACAGGAACTATACGATTCGAATAAGAACTAATTTTTTCACCATCTTAAGTGTGCCCTATTCGCCCTGATCTGCACAAAATTTTCGATTACCTTGTTTCTTTAGAAAGAAATCTTGTACAAAATGCAAGGGCAAATAGAATCGCATTCATATCACATTTGTTTTGTTGGTAGTCTGATGATTTTCTGTGCAAGTATTTTTATCATCAATACTGAAGCAAAGACTGACCAACGAGCAAATACAATAGTGTTGTTTTTGCACTATAGTAAAAACCAAATAGCCGTGCATAAAAAGTCATTTACCCGGCCTGTACCAAGAAATGCCCAAACTTTACGACACGTATCGCTCTCGGCCGCTCTCCGTACAAAATAACGACAATACAGACTTTTCACTGATATCATAATACCGGCCGCGCCTGCGGCCTGCCCGCGAATGCGACAACTCAAAAACACCAAAATTTAAGGATTAAAATTGCACTTTTTGTCATGTTTTTAATAAAACACAGTTTTAATGATTAAAAACAACTTTCTTTTTTATAATGTATTACAAAAACTCCTAAAGCAGTTTCTTGGTTTTAATTCAAAAACTCAGTTATTGGACTTTTTTTTGGCACAAATATAAACTTAATCATTGGAAATTACATTTGTTCCTTAAAGAATTAAAATTAGTTGACCATTTATTGATATTCATCATTATTTAACTTTCACCCCAAAAAACGATAAATTTGAAGTTATTACAGTTTGCCGTTAGGGGTTTGAGACGTCAGAGGTGTTAAACCCACTCTGCCGTGGTATAACTAAAATGCAGTTATCTGCTAAAACCATTTTTTTTTGATAACAAATAAAAACCGCGGAAGAAAAATTAAACCGTTACATACTTTTCGATGACAAAATTTATTTGAGATTCAAAGATAAAATAAGTTTTGTCATCGGAAAGTTACATCGGTTTCCGCGGCTTTTATTTGTTATCCAAAAAAATGGTTTGAGCAGATAACGGCATTTTAGTTATACCACGGCAGCACTACGGTATACCGTATATTAATACGGGGCAAACATCTTGAGCGGGTCTTTTGGTTACGAGGCTGAGTTATGGTTTTGTAAAAAAAATATTTATTACAGCGCCCCCTGGTTCATAGTCACCGTAAACCTATCCAAGAATATTGTTGCTCCTGCGATAATAATGCACGTTATAGAAAATACTTAATTTAATAAAATAATGATGACAATATTTTTATCTCATTGTAATACAGACGCCAAATGTTTGTAATACATGACAATTTCTCGGACTATGATCCCCTCGTACCAATAAACGTTTGTTTACACCGACTTCTATCGCTACGCCGGCTCGGCGCCTTGCGTTTAGGTTCGCCGCGATCCCGTTTCGGCGTGCAGTGGTACAGGGGCCGGTATGACCTTTTATGCACGGTTATTTGGTTTTTAGTATAGTGTGAATTAATCCGTGTTCTTTGCGACCCAAACAGCTGAATAAACGATATAATTAAATTCTGATCTTTGGCGGATCAGGGAAGGAGATTGTGGGGGTCATGACCTAATCTTGTTTAGCCATGAACTGGGACTAGGACAACAGTAGATATTTTATTATTAACCAAAAAATAACTAGATATGGACCATGTGACCGCGCTCTGGATATCCTGTATATCTAGAGAGCGGTCAAAATTTGCAATTGCAATTTGCAATTTATTTATTAAGTTTAGCTTTGCATTAAATACCGCAAAAGGTTCTTGAAGTCTGTGATGTTTCTTTCTATGACAATTTGTGAGCACCGAATTTAAGAACTATGTTGACCGTTCTGGTTTTAAGTCACATGTGGTGTTTTTAAGCCATTAAAAAAGAACACTAAAATTTTAATATCTCAAGACTCACTTCCGCTTATGTGTATTAAGTTGATGCAAATGAGGTGTGAGCCCCTTAGGTACAAGGATGTACTCTTAATTCAAATCACCCTGTAAAGCTGGACCCGTCCTTGATTCTGACGGCAGTTTACCGTAATCAATCGATTTGATTGGCTGTAAAACATTTTTTTTTATGCTGTTTGGGTTGCAGAGGACTTAGATATAAAAATAAAAAGTACTTATAGTTTTGTTATCGTCATTATTTTTACCTCTATTAAAATATTTATGTTTTGTATGAAGTTGCTCCGTGTGATAAATTTTATGATTGATTTGTTATCAATTAATAAAACCAGAATCTAAACAATAAAGTACATATGACAAATTAAATCACGTTTTATTTATACTCATTCCTACTTATCTCAGTCCTAGACCTAGAATGTGCATCCGAAAATCAAAGTAAAACGTAAAATATTGATAATTAGCCGCAACCGTAAGTTATAAACTTTTATTAATTTTAATCTAATAAGGTCTTACGATCGAGAGGTCGTGGCTTCGAATCCTGGCTATCTAAATTCGCTTGTCTTAGGAGGAAGTAACTCATTTGTATCTGCAAATCACTAATAAGATTTAAAAAAAAACTTACGGTTGCGGCTTAATATCAGTATTTTACGTTTCACTTATTCTACCGACCTTAGAGCACAGTAGGTGTTGAGGTAATTCGGTAACGGACTCCGTAAATTGATATGACAGGAATAGTACCACCAGAAAATTTACCGCACGCTCATTTAAAAAAAAACATGTGAAGCGTATCTGTGCAACAAGCAACATTTTAAACCGCTCAACGAGAGCGGTGCTACGCAATTATCACCTTAAGATGGTTTTACCCTAATGGCATGGGTAAATTTTTCTGACAGTACCTTTCCGAACACGGTTAGCATTGCTTAACCTGACGAAAAGTAGCATTAATTTCGGTTTCAAGTAATTGAGACATACCAAAATATCCTATTATGGTTATTAGTTATTCTTATTACCCTGGGCAGTCTGCAAGTTTCCACCAAGCAGACTGGCGAATCCTTTCACCACGATGGTAAGTCAACACCATGAGAATTTGACTGCAGCCATCGACACGAAAGAAGAAGAAGAAGTTGAAATAAAACGAAAATATAAACAAAGAAATTTTATTCAGATATTCAAATTAAAACATAATTTTGGTAATTTCTTAATATTTTCTAAAGCTCTATATCACATTTTAATTGCAGGCAAACGTAACCCAAGCAAAGGGTTGCGGTACAGGAAAATTGTATGTCCAATCATAACAATATTTTCGTGTATTATAAATTTAATACTATAGAGGCATTAAAATATTGCACGATCTATACAACATTATTTTTGGCGCGCTTAAAATCGATGCTGTGTAC
Source organism: Hypena proboscidalis (assembly GCA_905147285.1). Classification (NCBI taxonomy): domain Eukaryota; kingdom Metazoa; phylum Arthropoda; class Insecta; order Lepidoptera; family Erebidae; genus Hypena; species Hypena proboscidalis. The sequence goes on from LR990132.1 coordinate 11,164,699, forward strand.
GAACGCTTATTTTTTTTATATTTATTCAAAATCAGAAGTGGACTCGAGCAATCGGACACGCCAAGAATGCACACCACACCACCCTAGTTGTTGTCTTTTTTTATGGGAATCATGACACAAACGCAATAAAATCAATCTCACGCTTGCAGGATCAATATATTTTTAGGTTTTTTTTTATTTATTTTTTAGGTTTCCGTAAACGTCAAAATAAAAATGCAGTTATTGTACAGTGCAGTGACGACACGCACTTTTGCACTTGGTCAGTCTTTTTAAACATATTTACCTATTCAAGGATGGCCGAATTGGCGTTCCGGCATTATTGCGGTACAAAAACTAATGTTGTATAAACGGCTACATTTACTGTCACATTTAAGTTTTGTGTAATCAAGACTGCGATAGTTAGTAGATAATAATCGTATATACTTTTATCTAATTAGGCTAGATACAAACACGTGTCATACGATAAGGAGAGTTATATACCGAGCCTACGCGCCTAAGAGACGTTGGCTGTAGGAACCTATAAGTTCAGTAAAAATATGTAACGAGATGATGCATGGACAAAATCAAAACTGGCTTGCATATTAGCTTGAAATTTTAACCCTGTTGTGTAAGGAATTATTTTATTCATGTATATCTACATGCGTCCAACCCACCAGTACTTACAATTTTATTTTGCCCCTTGCCTTGCATATATCTTATATTTTATCTGTATACGGTAGGCTTGCGTTCTAAATTAACCAATAGAGGAGTAGGTACATCCTAGCCAATTTGATTTGGAATGCATGTAGTTTATTTTACATAAAGGACGCTGATAAATTAGCCTCGCTGCCGATTAAAAACTCCGTTACACTGACAATGACTCTGATTCGCAATTTTAGGTAGAATGAAACTGTTTTTACTACAAGATATTATGTTTTACACAAATCTGAATTGATCCTGAAAACACGAAAGTGTAAGATAGAAGAGTATTGAGATGAAGTTCGTATATATTCGTCTTAAAAAGTGACACAAAATAAAGGCGAATCTTATGTGATAGATAATTTTAATACGTAGTGACTCGTCTACAACAACAATCATATTTATAATAATATACTCTAATATTTTAATTAGTTGGGAATAGACATTTACTTAAAGCTATGGTAAGCATGTAAGTATTCGCAAGTATTACGATATACACATAAATAAATAATTCTAATACTCTAAGTACTAGAGTACGGTATAGTAATTTCGTTATTCAAAATGGAAGTATCTTACTAAATATTAAGAATTTAAATTTAACCTAGTTTTACCTAAACAGAAGTAGATAAAACAATACTTGCTGTACGAATTGACAACTTACATTCACGATGTTTTGAAAAGTTTACATACTTGTTTCGCCGTCCATAACTATAACGGCAATTTTTATGTTCTAGAAACGAAATAAATAAGTACATAAAAAAATACTTAAGAGATATACTGTGCAAGAACATTAGCTTTACTTTTCATGGTTATGATTACTGATGATAATTAGAATTTTGCGAACCTTGACGACACACTTGACAGAATTCAGCCGCCTTGGTTTTCTCTTTGACACTGATCTTATCTCTCGTCTAAAAGGTGCTTCCAGACCGACTGTAATGTTATGTTACGGGTCGAATGTTCGTATCGAATACAATAAAAATGTTACATTATAGGCGAATGCTTCTGTGGTCTAGGATCACCTTTAGAATTTGTTTAATAGATGCTAATATAACGGCCCATTCCCGCAGGCCCAGACCGCGTTTTATAGCAGCAACCATCACTTTCTCGGGACTTTCATACCAACTTTATTATTAAGTGCGAAACTACTCTATTATCCACTATACAGCCTAAGCAGTGCAGTTATATTATAAATATTCAAGTATCCACGTGACCGTAACGCTATCGGTAAGATGCGTATCAGGTTTATTCAGTCCGCTCCAAGGATTGCCACAAGGCTCGTATGTTTGTAACCCAAGCTAAGGATAGAAGTCGTTGAGGTTTTTACACATTGTGTATGAATCGAAATTGTGCAATAAGTAACGCAAAGCTAGAAGCTTGGACATCGTGCTGGCATTTATTATATACCTATGGATACTCAATAAAATAATCTCTACTGTCCTTTATTGTCCAACTGTTGGACAATCTGATAAGAAACGACTTTAGTAGCTACAGAAGCATTCGGAATAAGAAAACGATCCATATCTTTTATCAACAGATTGTCTCCATCTGGTATTCCATATTTGAATGTTATCAGCTCTGGATGTCTCTTTTTGGCTGTAATTTTGACGATTGTCGCCAAAGGCCTTCTGGACATAACTTTGGCTGCGCCTCGTTTATTTGGAATGTCACGTAATACAATCAAATGGGTTTCAGATACGACTAGATATGAATCATGCATGTAGCCATTAAGTAACACTTCTTGACATGGGAAATTGTCTACGATATTATGTTCTTTTAGGAAACACTGAACATCCACAATCTCCTCTAATGGCTCTGAATCTGTAAAGTCTCGTCTTAAACTGTCTGACCTTGAATCATCATCTTCATCATTGATGCTAAATACTGGAGGAACGTTTCTGTACCTTTGTTCCTTTCTATCTCCTGCTGATACATGCCATTCTCCATTATTATATGTGGAATTTGGATTAACAATGTATTCTATTAACTTACCCTTCACTTCCTGGCTCTTGGCTTTCATTGCTGAAGATAGTTTGCTGAATAATTGCTTGGCTGGCATATTGTCCCTGATTTTAGTAGGATGAGTGTCTGTACCATCATTGTTGTTGTTAGGGGCACAAACTAAACAGGTTGAAGGATTATGTTCCTCCAAGCAATCAGTCATATGAGGACCAAAATAATCATGGATTGCCACAAAGCCACCTTCCAACATTGAAACATGTTTAGTGTTTCTCTTTAGAAATGATGCAACAACCATGTGTGCATAGCTATCTTCCTCAGCTCTCCCAGAGCCAACAAAGCACAGATGTTCTCCAGCTGCAAGGGATCCTGCAGCCAATGCTTGTCTTTGGGCATTTAATAAACCTTGAACTGCTGTGTTAAAGGCTGAGGGTTCTTGTAACATCAAATTGCAGTCTAAATGGAATGCTGTTGATAAATGACCAGCATTATATTGTTCTGATGGTCTGCAGTCAACCAAAAAGAATTTGACACTATCTGCATTGCCAGAATCTATAGTAGCACTTTCAATTAATTCATGGACAGCAACAGGAAGACATAAAGCTTGGGAATAGAGTTTAGAATTGATTTCTAGGAGAGTGTCTGAGAAAAGTACTTCTAAGACATCTTCTCGGAATGATTGTGGAGTTTTCAGTGAATAATAGTGAGCAAGAGAGCAGAAATCAGAAACATCATTTGCTTCTAAATCACTAGGCATTCCAATTAGAGTTTGAATAATGGATTCCTTGTCTTCATTCTTCATTTGCAGTAACTGTTCCCTAGCATTGATGATCATTATCAAGCAGAGGAAGAATATGAAAAAGGGATCTGATCTTTGGAAATACAAATCCCACATAAACAGAACTACCTCTAAATTACATGTGCCTGCAAATAGAGACCTCAGCCATGACATGCAGTACTGTTCCGGAGTGATTCTCTTTGTGTCCAGAAATGAGCAAAGCTCTGGATCATGATATTGAAGAATTAATCGTAGTATATGGAATGGCACACCATTTTTCACACAGCCCTTTGGAATGTAGAGTTGTAAGATTTTTTCAAATAAGTTGTATGTGTCTGCCCTTGGTAATTTCAAACTTAGTAAGGGTAACAGTATTTCAATCCAGCCATTGTTAGTACTATAGTTAATAGATTTGGACTTACAGTAGAAAGTTATAATAGATTCAATATCAGAGATAACTGACAATTTGTCATCATCATCATTGCCAAGTCGTTTCACAAACTTTTTCACATCATCACGAAGGTCATTCTGATTGGTAAGGTCAAATATTTCGTCGAAAGATAGAAGTTGATTGCCTGCATCTTGACAGCTGAGGCAAAGAAGCCACACATCGGGCCTTAAACTTTCTGGAATCTTCTTTCCTTTAGTTAGCACATTTATTTCTTGAGCTGAGCAGCTATCCAATAAAGCAGATTCCAATTCAATTAACCTGTAACCAAACAGTACCGTACAGTTCTATTACCTCGAACTTGACCTATTTTTTAAGGAAGCAACAAACTTCCTACTGACTCATATTATAATTTTAGTATCTATCTTACAAACACTGTTATCGGATTAATTAAAAAGACAATTAACATTATATGCTGCTTTCCAAAGCATTAATAATGACTACACGTTATTTTATATTAATCTTAAATATTGTAAACATTGACATAACAATATGGTTCATATCTACAAGCGTTTAAATACGAATATTTACCATGTACTATCATCCTCGTCACCAGCCATTTCTATCACTTATTCGTGAAAACTGTAAAATACAAATGCCTGATAGCAGATAAGTATAGAGTTGCGTTTGTTGGATTAGCACTGAACATTCACCACATATTTCGTCATAAATCATAACATAAGCACACAAAATATTTATGCCGAGAGTCTCGATAACATTTAATAATTATGGTGTTTGATGTGGAGTATTTATCTCAATTAATCACAACGCAACGTTAACAATTTACTTAAAATAAATCCACACAATACAATCCAAAGTCATCACAATTTTCCTTGTCGTCAACGTCAAGCAAGACGTCAAACCAAAATTTAAATTGACATATTCAAACACAAATAAACTTAATGTTAAATACAAATAAGAACCATTTCTCATCAACAGATATTATTTCTACAAACTACCATGAAGTGTTTTGCAACAAATAGTAGAGGACGTTTTGTTACACGTTCAGTTAGGGTCGCCTGATCAACTCGCGGAAAGGGAAGAGCTGCAAATTGTTACGCACATCTATGATTTCACAACTTTTCTTAGGAGGTGCAAGAACGACGTTCTTCGATATTTGGCAGCGGGGGACACCCGACAGCAAAAAGCACTTAATCAATATGTAGAGGCAATGAAATCAAATATTTATGCAAATAAGTCTGCCAAAACTCGCAGGGAAGCGGGAGGTAAATTGTGCCGCACATCTATAATATGACAACTATTTTATATGACATGCAAGAGTGGCGGTCATCCGTATTTCACAGCGGAGGATGCGTGACAAAGACTAGTCCTTTTGGATAATTTTCTAGGTAAAAAGAGTCCACATTTTTTAAGTTTCGTTTGAGAGGAAATTAGTCATCTATGACTGTCACAGGCTCCGGAAATCCGCTGAGCCTTCCAATAAAGTATTTTTATAGAAAAAGAAGCGCGCGCAGTCACGGCGATCTTATTTACTATGAAAATATTTTTGATTGCTTATAATCGAATTTTGTAAGCGTTATTACCAATTAAAGCCAGGTAGTCAGTATTGTATTGCCGACTATTGTCAACTATTGCCGTGTCGACAATTAATGGCGGAGCGGACTTTATTCCTTGATTGTTAACATTTCGGACCTTAGCATTGACATTAATAATAAGTATTTAATAATAATAAGTATTTATTTCTCACCACAATAATTATTTTTGTACATGAGTTATCTTATACTAATTCACAGATTATTGTGGGGAGACTGGTGCCCAAACTAGATAAAATCTGTATTTCAGGTCACCAGGCCTCCACCCCGGCGCAAGATTTGCGTATCTCAATGTTTAATACAATTTGGTAATAGTGGTAATGTCAGGGTTAGTACGTGTGTGGGTGTTTGTGTATGAGAGTGTGTGTGTGTTTGGTGCGGGTGTTTGTGTATGTGGAAAGTGTGTGTTGATGGCAAGATCGCATGAAGGTGGAAGAGTGTGAATGCATGTATGAGCAATGAGGAGATGATGTTTGTTAAGAGAGTATGTATATAATGAATTGCTTATGCAGGGACACATATAAATTGCTCAGTCTTGTCGTAATCCAGGGACATGAGCCAAGCCTTCAATTTTCTTTTGCAATCGTATTTTGTTAAAGAATAAATAAACAGTAGGGCATTAATTTTATTATATACGTAACCACCAAGAAAGCAGAAGAATCGGTTCGTAAAGCGAGTGGAAAAATTAGCACCTGTGCGGTCAATCGGTTTAAGTCTTCGCTTATTTTGATGTGTTAGGGGTGTATATGTCGTAAGTACATATTGTTTGAGTGTTGTGTGGAGTATAAATAATTGCCGCACAGAAAGAACTTCACTTTTGGCGTAAACTAAAGTTGTAGGAAATCGGAAAGGTAGAAAAAAAGATACTTTAAGGATAGCTCGCTGTGCTCTTTCTAATTGCAGTATAGTAAATTTATGTGCTCCACCCCATGTTGTGATGCAGTAAGTTAGGAGTGATTGACAGAGGGCGTAATAGACCCTTAGTCTTAGGCCTTCATCCGCCACATGTCGTAGGGTTTTAAAAACATAAATTAGCTTGCGAAGTCTATTTGTCAAAGTATCAATATGTGAATGAAAGTCTAAGCAAGGGTCTAGTGTAACTCCGAGATATCTAATGGTTGATGTTTTTTGAAGGTGTGTACATGTGCATCCCGCGCGTAGAGAGATGGAGCACGTGTGAGCAGTAATGTTGAGTTGTGTAGTTATCTGCGTTTTAGTGTGCTGCATTGTGAAGGGTATGTATTTTGTTTTATCTGTGTTGAGTGTCAGTGCGTTATTTTGCAGCCATTTCGTCACTTTATCTATGCCCATTTGGGCATTTTGATAGGCTTTTTCCCAACTCTCATCGTGGAATACGACAGCCGTATCGTCTGCAAAAGTATAAATTTGGCCGTTGTGAAGATTAACCGTACACAGGTCGTTAATATAAAGGATGAATAGAGTCGGAGAGATTACGCTTCCTTGTGGGAGACCGTGTGTTAATGGTAGCTCCGTGCTTACGTGGTTGTTTATTTTAACGCTCTGTGTTCGCTCACTGAGGAAGTCTATAAAAAGCTTCTGTTGTATACCTCTGATTCCAATGTATTCTAGCTTTTCTATAAGTATAGAGACAGAAACCGTATCAAAGGCCTTTGCGAGGTCCAAGAAGACACCCAAAACCTTCTGCCCCTTGTCCATATTCCTTACAATATGGTCGGTAAGATCATGGACTGCATCACTTGTGGATCTGCCAGCGCGGAAACCGTATTGGTGGGTAGATATAATTTTATTTTTTTCAAGATAGCTAGTTAATCTAGAATTAATGATGCGTTCCAGTATTTTAGACAATGAGGGTAAAATTGCTATAGGTCTGTAGTTAGAGATCTGGTTTCTGTCTCCAGCCTTATAGATCGGGTGTATTAGGGCTCTTTTAAAAGCCCTTGGGAATACTCCTGTCGAGAGTGATGTGTTACATATGTGTGTTAGTGGCGGGACGATAACGAACTTGTTTTGTTTTATGCTGGGTCCACACCGAGCCAACGAACGACCAACGAAGGCTAGGGATGTGATAAAGTTATTCGCATCACCTATATACATTACGTTTCATTCGATTTGAATTTGTGTGTAGCACGGAATAGGAATACCAAAGGAAATGTGAAGTAGGCGTGGTTCGCGTGCCACAATTAAGCGTAGCTACGCTTAATCAATCCATGTCTATGACCAGTCGTGTTCTGACAGCGCGTCAAGTTGCTAATCTTGCGTATTTATTTTATATTTCTTTAACCATGCCGTATTGTGCTATTCTGGAGTGTAAAAATGATAGTAGAAGAAAAAATCTCATGAATGGAGGTGTTTCATACCATCGGTAAGTATGATTTCTTATAAAAATCATGTTTCGTTATCTTACTAAAAACATCTAGAACATTCTACAGAATATTCTACGCATGATATAATAAGATAGGTCTTCTCACCACGATGACAGTTCAGTATGTTGTGCCAGGAATGTATGAGTGTTGTCAAATTTTCATAGAACCTGGCACAAATATGGTGGCATATGTCAGTCTTGAGCATATCTGAGTTTTTGTACCATGATTCTACGCTACTCGTTTAGTGATGTGTGAGTTCGTACAATACCGAGTTTATCGATAGACTTAAAAAGAATAGTAATCACAATATAATATTACAAATTCGATAGTTATTCTGTCTTTTAATGTAAAAAGGTAACAAACAGTGTTACCTTTTTACATTCAATCTGATCTGATCTGACATAGAGTTAGCTGGGTTCGGTTATCGGGAGTTAAAAAATAAAGTATTCTTATTTTATCCAGATTATTTAAAATGAGCTACACAACATGTTAAGTATTGTTACAAAAAGATTCAGTTAAAAAACGCGAGCGGTAGCTACTGGTACCATTGTGCGAGTGTCGAGTCTATTAATAAAAAATAGTAAGAAACTATATTATACTAAATGCAACATTTTCACATATAAAACTCGTTAGCTCAAATAAGAAATCATGTATCTATCGATATCGATAATGTAATTATAAAATTCAATATTGCGCATCACTGGGTGAATAGCGCTATAAATCAATCTCTGAAACAAAATCTCATCCTTATGTCGTAGGTGTTTAAGGTTAAAATTGCGTCCATCTAAAATACTGCCATCTCTACTCAAGTAGCGGAATTATCTCGTCAGTCAAATGTAATACATTACTAAGATAACAAAACGTCGTAAGTACTTTTTGCAGTTTATCAAAATAAAGCTTATCAATAGCAGTGAAGGTATATTTTCAAATTTATAGCATGTGCTTTATGCTTATTTTTACTAAAATAAAAACGACCAATCAAATGAATTCTTTGTGTGTAGTGCGAAGTATGATTATTGGTTTATTTGTGTGAGTTTGGCGACAGCAGTTTCCATACTAAATGTGTCTTATACCATTTCCTTTGGTATTCCTATTCCGTGGTGTGTAGCTTATGTTTGAATGTGTATTGGACCAAGTAAACGATGAAGACTGACGGGACTCGCGAATAATCCACTCGAAATGGCATCAATAGTTAAAAATAAGTAATTGCCACTTGATTATTAACTTATGTAAGTTATTAATAATCGAATAAACACTAATCGATATATGTCAAGCGAATAATTTTGTAACATCCTTAGCCGTTCGTTGGCCTTCGTTGGTCAGGTGTGGACCCAGCATTAGTCACATTGTTGTGACTTGTGACATTTGTCACTTTGTCAGTGTCACTGACAGTTCATTGTGGTCAGTGTGTTTTGTGAATGGTCTTCTGGTGCATTTTGGATAGAATTTTCAAAACATTAAAGTTGAAGAATAATCATACACAAATGAATTGTGATTAAAGGCATTTTAACAAATGGCCTTATAAACACACGTCATATTTTTCCGTCATCCATAAACATCAACTAAAAGAAAATGAAACAATGCCACAATTTGTTTCCCAATAAAGAAGCTTTTATTATTTTCGCTCTGTACATCATACTCTTCGTATTTCAAGGTAAGAATACAAACATTTTCTTACACATTATTAATTTTACCTATTCAGTAAGTATACTTATTTAGCACTTCAACACAGTCTGCAGGAAACTAACTGATAAAGATTGTACTGCTTGACTCTAAATATTGGCTACTATGAAACGAGATAAATAATGACTTAAATTATTTTATAACGACCTGAACAGATTAGCACTCATTTTGAATTAAAAATACTGATTGTAATTTTCCCCTTCTTCAAATATTCATTTCTATAAACATCTATAGGTATTATAGTAAAGTCATACTTCCTCCGTATGATTTGATTACGCATTTATTATAGTGTGTACTTTTAATGGTGATAAAATGTGTAACAGTAACAATTTTCCTGAATCATATGTATACCTACTCAATGAAAGAAAGATAAAATAATTGTTTGTGTAGCTTTGCTATGTCCTTTCCCAGGTGTTTATCCATCTCCTATCAACTTTTTTTTCTTTTAATTATTTTACAAGGTGACATGCCAGTTATATGAAAATAATAATATTATTAATATGAGAACTATAATAAATTGGTCAACTGTACATAAATTTTACAATTTCATTCAACTGATAAAGAAAAAGTCAGAAAAATAAAAAGTTATTTGATAATGCTAATGGTGGTAGAAATTTATTGATTACAGTAGAATCCATTTATAATGACATTGAAGAGAAATGACAAGCACATGAAAAAATAAAGTTCTTCATAATTATAACATTGATGTAAAACAAAGCATAACATTGATGTAAAACAAAGCATTTTTTATTTAATAAACTCCTTGTGTTTTTGTTATGTACCCATATGTATATATGTTGGGTCACATAAACATCTTTCCAGCTTACAATTCTTTTTTCACTGCAACTCTATTAGCTACTTGAACATGGCAGTTTTTTGCTGCAAACAAACTATCACTCTGTTAATGTACCTATTGTACCAGGTATCAAATTGTGTAAACTATTCTTAAAACAATCAAACAAGTACCTACCTACTGACTGTGTAACAATGATTGGCACATTATTTCCAGTTCATACACTGTGGAAAAAAATTGGCAGTGTAAAGTTTCATAATCGAAAAAGTGAATTGAATAAGTGTAAAGTTTTCTTTTTTAAACTTTTATAAAAAATTATTGCTGTATTAGCACTGTAAAAATACTCATAAATGGATTGGAAAAAACACATCACAAGAAACTACACATTTATAAGACAATTTATTTTATATTGTGTGACTTGTATGTGCTGTCTCATTGATCTAATGATAATTAGCGATCCATACCTAGTCTCGGGTTCCATACCTAGGTTAGGCAAGTTTTTTGGGAATTGTTAGAAAATTCGATGTAATATGTAAATGGAGTTGTAGTAGTGTCCATAAAATGGCGATAGGGTCACTACCTATTACATGAGATCTGAACTTGACTTCTTCTTCTTCGTCGTGTCGATGGCTGAGATAAATTTTATTTTGACTTGCCATCGTGGTGAAAGGATTAGCCAATTCGATATGGAAATCTCGCGAATTGCCCAGGGTGCGCCGGACGTAGGGAATCGTGTGTGTACGTCACTCGGGGAGGCTCCTTTCATGCACCCCAACTTGACTGGTGATAAATTTTTCATGACTCGTGAAATTTGAATGTTACACAACCAAAACACTGCCTTGGATGTATCCTGTGTCAGACTATGTTTGTGCAGTCTTCAACCTCTCAGATCAGCAACTTTTTTTTAAGAATCTTGTTGGAATCAATCTCATCAATTTATGTTATTACAAATCACACTAATATAACGGCAATGCATATGTTTTTCAAATTGGTTTACGAATACAAAAAAACTGTATAACTCCGCCCGTTTAAGCACTATGGTGCCAAAGACAGGCATAGCGGTCAAACTTATCTTTAACTCCCTTCTTTTTGCGTCGGGTGTTACAACTGTTCTAAATGTCATTAAACAACCTCATTTGAATTATAATTTATTTATTTAAATCACAATGAATTTACAGAAAAATAATATAACTAAAAATAACTAATGAGTAATGACTAATAATAATTAATTTGCCAGAAATTAAAATTTATGATCTGCTAATATAATTAATGTTTGTATATAATAATAAATATCTTGTTTTGTTGGCTTGTTTACATTATACATATTTGCTGTACCATCTATAATATAGATATATTATTATAATATTATGTAAATTTTCATTGAATTCCAGGTGTGTTTGTCACAGCATCAAAGTCAGAAAATGGTGGATATGACTACAACACCACTCTTGTGGTGTCTTTGTCGGAGTTGCTCAAGCTCTGCGCTTCTGCATTACTTTACACGTTTAAAAAGGAGTAAGTACAAATGATTTAATCTTATTATGTCATCATCAAAGATGTTCTATCTCTTTGTAATGTACAGAATTTGTCCTTTGTCACCTATTTACTGGTGGTACAGCTTGTGAATGAGCTCAAGGGCGGCAGCACCACCGTCTCACGTTAAACATGCCACCAAATAGCTGTGCTTCCATTACTGTGTTCCGGTTTGGTGGTGAGATCAGGTCCTGAAATTACTGGCACATGTACAGAATTTAGTTTACCGCTAAAACGTTATTTTAATTACTAGCTGTGAGTAGTTCCTGCCCAAAGCTCCGCCTGCGTGGTATATCGAATTTCACCTAGCTGTATAAAATATGGGGTAAAATCGACTTGGTTGTTATTAAACATAACTATTTTCATTATAAATTGTTTAGTATCGTTATTTAACGACGCATTCAAGTATACATTATTATTGTTATTGATGAGTATTTGCAACCAATATGCTTGTTAGGAACCTATTATGTTTTAATTACTTTTCGCTCTTAGCTTTATTACTAGCCATTCTGAAATGCTACACCATCCATAGTAATCCATACCGTACATCATTGTTTAGTTATACTATTATTTCAATAAACCCAAAAGTTATAACTGTTATCTTGGACAATAGTCAAGTCAACGTCAACAGTTGCGCTTACGCCCACTGCATCACTGAGGAGGCAGATAATATTATTATTTATTATAGGTACTGTGTTTACTCGAGTGCTAGGTTTATTTTAAATAGCTGTATACTGTCTGAGACAGTCGGCAATGACCTCAACATTAGCTCTATTAAATTCCATGCGTCTATGGATGTCCCCAGTTTTTAAACCAGGGGGGCGCAATTTGAACATAATTTTGTAAACTTATGTAGAGTACTAGGAACAGCTGCCCTCCTCTGCCTTTCTCTCGCGTACGCCAACTCCTACTGTTACTCTTACTAAAAAAACATATTATTTTTGTCCAATACCAAAACATTATGAGTGTTAATTATCAAACTTCTCTGGAATATCTTGACAGATTTTATGTTTTTTTTTTGTGTTTATTTGTTGGTCTGACGCATACGCCACCGTTTTTTTATCGATGTACCACGCGGATGGCAGCTAGTAACTCATCAAATAAAATATTTAAGTGTCAACATAAATACCTACAGGGAATTGCGTAAATGCCTATGGCATTAAGTCCGCCTATGTGCGATATTGTACATTAAGTTTTAAAATAAGTAAAATAAAAATTAAATTGTTGTCTCGAGTTTTAATATTTTTAAATGAAGATTAATTCAATTTGTTTGAATAAAACAATGAAACGACGCTTAAATTTTGAGATCGTAACACTATTATTTGTTATTGTTAAGAGGAGAGATATTTTCATGTCTTTTTTGTGTCGTAGTAAAACAGCATTTTATAATGTAAAAAAATGCAACAATTTTTCTATTGTTTCAGGAGCAATAAACCCCACATTATCAAGGCGATATGCTTAAACTCCCGACTGCTGATGTTGTACTTCATCCCGTCGCTCTTGTATTGTTTCTACAATAATTTGGCATTCATAAATCTGTCACATTACGACCCGACGTCCTACTACATCCTGCTTCAGCTTCGAGTTGTTTTAACGGCCTTACTATTCCAGGTATGGATACATTTATTCGTTTTTACTACGTTTAGTTTTTACTAAACTATTTCATAAAAAACGTTGCATGATTTTAGTTCAAGCCATAAAGATCCAGGAGGTAAGGGTAGGTGGTTCAAGCACTGCACTGTTAGTTTTATGTATTGATTTGTACTCGTTTCCTGCTTGCTAATATGTAAGCACATATTATATATTTGCAGGAAACGAGTACAAATCAATACATCAAACTTACATAATATCATCACTATAAATACTTCAATTCTCAGATAGCACCTATCTTTGCCCTTCTCGGCACCACCCTAGGTAGACTATAAGAGAATGCCACTAGTTAACTCTCTTGTCATTAGAAAAGAGGCCATCCAGTTTTTATATGGGAAAGAACAGTCTCGGTAGATGGTAGCCTTTATCAGATACATTTTGTGTTGTATCTTCTATATATATATATACATATATATATAATTATAAGAATGAATCCCTATTGCCCTTGGTCATCACATCACGCGTTTAAACGCCTGGACCGATTTCGCTAATTCTATTTTTTTTGTTGTATTTGTTATTGCCAGGAGAAGGTTTTTATAAATAAAAAAAATACGCGGAATATTATAACAATTTGAATTCAATATCCAAAGTTAAGACAGGACAACGTCTGTCGAGTCAGCTAGTTTGATAATTTGATAATAAAAATTACTCGTTTTGTGCTAATCATAGTAACCTACTAGTAATCAAGCCGGTACAATTGGCGGTACGGTTCTTGCTTAACAGTTTTTATTACACGCATAATATTATTTTGTAATATTATCAATAATAATTACGAATACTGCGCTTTGACCTTCAGATAGACCGCGCTTATTTGACAATATTTTTCCTTGTTTCAGTTCTTATTCAAAAAGAAGTTGACCTTCATGCAATGGATATCTCTAGCAATCCTTACAGTTGGTTGTATGATCAAGAACTTTGATGCTGCTTCGATTCAGTCCAAAGGAGACACGGACCTGTGGTCACAAGTATTCAACATCTACTTCTTATCGATTAATTTTCAGAATTTCTGTTCATGTTTGGCCGGCACTTACAACGAATATTTGTTGAAGGGGTCGAATGTTGATATATTTTTACAAAACGTTTTCATGTATTTAGACTCTGTTATCTGTAACTTCTTTATTTTAATGTTTAAAGGTGAACTAGGCACTATAGTGAATGATTTCAGTTCATTAGCTGATACTTTTGTAATACTCATCATAGTTAACAGTGCCGTAGTCGGTATTGTTACAAGTTTCTTCTTAAAGAATTTGAATTCAATTTTAAAAACGTATGCCAGTGCTTTAGAATTAGTTATCACAGCTGTAGTGTGTTACTTGCTATTCCACATTTTAATCACCGGATTCACAGTGTTATCTATATGTCTAGTCAGTATTGCTGTAGCAATGTATTTTAAAAATCCGGTTAGTAATGCGAAAGTAAATACCACGGATTCAAAAGATAAGGCACCACTTTTGGAAGTAACGACTGCCTGATTTATATCTTTTCAATAAGCGTAAGTTTTTATTATGCTTGATTGAAAAACTACAATAAATCTTACATTTTCTCTGCACAATGAAAAGCAGACGATTTTAATGTTAACAGGACTCTTGAAGTATTATTATTTTACGATTAAATGTTATTCAATAATAATAACTCTAATATTTGGCATGCAATAATAGGTAACAATAAAGTTATAATTGGACTGTGTAGGTAGTAAAGACAAATTCTAAATTAGGCATTAAATTTATAAACTGTGACTGATACTACGCACTTGAAACATTGTAAGTCGTATCGTTTGCCATTATATTAGGTACTTTATTTATATGTTTTGCAGATGAAGCAACTTGGTTAAGACAACAATCAACTGTGTGTTTTTTTTTTTTAATTTTATATTTCGAAGTTGCTTTGTTTGCAAAGCGCTTTAAAGTTGGCAGTTGCTGCCATAGTTGCTCCTGCTGCAAAACGTCTTACTGATTTGAACAACCTAAACCTTATTATTAGACATCATGAATACCATCCTCAGGCACTGCAATATTTTCTACCACAGCTTTGGGCATATATGCATGCAAAGTATTCTAAAGAGAAATGGTAATTCAGTTATAAACTTAGTGTACTTTGTACACTTGTACTTTTTTACAACGTCTAATCTCACGAATTGATACAGTATTAGATTATACGCGGGTTCTAAATTTCTTCGTAAAAAGGTCTCTTTTGGTTATGAAAATTTACATCTTGTAAATTTCTCGCGTATTGGAGGATAAGGATTAAGGTATTAAAATCAGCATTAGAATTATTGGAATGAATGAACGCGAAGTATGTAAATAAAATTCTCGTAAGTTGGTACAGCATTTATTTAAGGGCAATGTAGGTACTTACTACGCGTTTGCATAATAGATGGCCAAATTTTGCCGTCCCGCTTTTTCATACCTCACTTCTTGTAAGTTACTAAATCCGAAGGAGTTTCTTCCTATAAACCTTTTCGGACTGAATTTTTTCGCCGCCTTTTCCAAAGTTCACCTCTTCTTGGCTTCACCTTCGGGGCTGGACACGTATGTCGTTTGCCAGAAGAACTTTGGGCCAAAACTAAAACACAATGGGTCCCGAACAAAAAGAAACAACGTGGCAGACCCAAAAGAAGATGGCGGTACGAATAAGATACCTACCAAAATGACTGAGCACTACAAACCGTAGACAGAGACAAGTGGAAAAGGGGAGGGGAGGCCTTTACCCTGCAGTGGGACACTATAAGCTTGTAATAATAAATTTTCCATACTTCACCTCTTGGCGAATTATGGAAAAGTGAGACAGGGAAATTTGTCCAACTACAAGCTAACGCGTAGTACTTAATTCATTCCCGATAGAAAGAAAATAGCGTTATTTCCTTTCTATCGAATCTCAATTGTGATTTATTAATAGATAGTTGATACTATTATGTTCCTAAAAGCAGAATTGAGTCTAATTTAATCAAAATTAACAATTACTTTTGTGTCAGTATTTCCACTAACTGTATAAGTGCCTAAAGTAACTTATATAATTAGTTACTAGTTATTTGAGCAATAAATGTTGCCCTGTAAGTTAGTTAAAGGTTACTAAAACAAGTAATTGTTAATTGTATTTACATATTTTAGAAATTTACCTTAAAGTTATTATTGACATTATAGCATACTAGATATGTATAAGACCCTGAAATTTTTGCTATCGACCTTAAATTCCTATGAGTTTTCGCCGTCATATTGGAAAAGTAGTGAACATTTTCGTTTATTAGATTTATCTCGGATCTCCGTTATTTTACAATAGAGATGTGCAGGGACATTATGCAGCCTTCTTGTGTTTTATAATTATTAAATACCAAAAATTTCAGCTAACGTCATTTGCGGGCGATAAAAACCAAAAAAGGGAAAAATTATAGATTAAAGTTTGTTCTTTTTTCACTTTTCTTGGTTCAAAAGTTTAATTAAATGCCAGTAAATGAGTAGCGAAATATCAATATCCTTATAAATTTTAAACTTTACTAATAACTAAATTTATAAGTCAATTAACACGTTCTATTAGTATGCTCTGCAAGATTTTCACCATAACAATGTGTTAATACGAATCACTGGAATGGAGAAGAATGAAAATAAAAGGCAAGTTTTGATTTGATTTTTGGAACGAAGTTCCTTATTGCGCGTTGCGAAAGGGGGCTAGGCGGAAAAAAAAGGAACGAAAAGTTGTAACGACACTTTTCGTAGCAATTCTCGTAGCAGCGTAGTAATTACATGCTACGTTACAGCTACGGTGCTACATCATCAGACAAAACAGAAAAATGCGCACGCCGCACGGCGTGCGAATTTTTCTGTGTCCGTCTCTCTTTCTCGCTTGTAGAAAAAAAGAGATAAATTAAATAAAAAAAAAAAACTATAAATAAAAAAATAACTAGAATTGAGTTACTAAAAAAAAAAAATCTGCACGCCGCACGGCATGCGCGTTTTTCTGTGTCCGTCGCTCCATCTCGCTTATAGAAAAAAAAAAAAAATTAAAAAAATAATAAGAAAAAAAAATTACTAGAGTTGAGTTTCTGCAAAAATAGGGGCGCTGGCGCGCTCAGAAAGGTCTGCGAAGGCGTACACGATCGCTGTTCTAGTCGGCTACCAGGGAATAAATAGCTCGATATCGTGAACATTACTCCTCAGTCCTCACTTGGATCTGCAGAACATACTTAAACTCTAAATCGGTGGACCTTATACAGGACCTTGTAACGAAACCATAGCGCGATCTAATTCGATCCCAACGCCATCTATCGCGCGACTTCGGAACTAATTGGTGCTACAGAAATATGCTGCGCATAGAGAAAGCAAGCGAAATATTTTCATTTTTTCTCTCTATGAATAATAAAGTAACTAAAAAAAAATATTATCATAACTTAAAAAAAAAATACAATTCCCGCCTTATTACATTATCCCCGCCTTTTGTTGACAGGTGTTTTGTATACAGGTGTTTTGTACATAATAAATTATTAAAAATAGTTACAATAATGAATCCTGACAGTGTTTCTGCACAAGTTCTGGATATTGCTGATGGATTTAGGTAAGTAGAGATTTTATACACACGATAATAAATGCTTTTGTATTTTAGCAAGTACACATTATAACCTTTCTTTACTATTGTGCTAACCAAGTCATACGCGTTATAATCTCTTCATTATTGTGTGTTTAGCAAGTGTACGCGTCATAACTATACGATATTGACGATTTCTATCATTCCGCCAATGAATCTGTTTCTTCATCTGATGATGATAGTTTTAGTTCGCTGCCCGACACTCTGGGTGATTGTTTGAGACGGACTTTTGACAAGACATCTAAGCGTCTTTTAAATGTGTGTCACATAAATGCTCAGAGCATTCCCAGTCATTACAGCGACTTGACTGAAGCTTTCACTGACACCAACGTTCATGCCATCCTGGTTTCCGAGAGTTGGCTCAAACCTCATCTTCCTTCTACATACTACCCTCTTCCCGGTTTTGTTCTAGTCAGAAATGATAGAATAGACAAAGGAGCTGGCGGTATTTGCTTTTACATACGTAGTTCTTTACCCTTTAAAATCTTAGCCTCTTCACCTGCTAACTATACTGCTACAGCTGAATTCCTTTTCCTTGAGGTTTGTGTCAATGGAGCTATTGCCATCTTAGGTGTCGTTTATTGTCCTCCCGCAGTCGACTACTTCTCCAGTCTGGAAACAGTTCTGGAATCTATAGGGTCGGAATATGAGCATCACATCATCATGGGCGACTTTAATACCGATCTTCTTGTCCCACTTTCTCCACGTTCCCGTAAGTTACTCCATATGATTGAGTCAGCCAGTTTGCATATCTTACCACTACATCCCACACATCATAACACGGAGGGAGCTGATACATGGCTCGACTTAATGATTACCTCTAACCCTTCCCTGGTATCCACTCATGGTCAGTTCCTAGCTCCTGGTTTCTCCCATCATGACCTCATCTTCCTTTCGTATATCCTGAAACCTCCAAAATCCCCACCTAAGGTTCTGCATATGCGTTGCTTTGGTCGCATGAATGTGGATGAGTTGCGTATGGATGCTTCCAAACTTCATTGGGGCAATGTTTATTCTTCTTCCACAGTAGATTTGATGGTGGATGCTTTCAACATGGCATTAGTTAAACTCTATGACATCCATGCACCGATCAAAAAGGTTAAACTAAGACGTCCTCCTGCACCATGGATGTCTAATGCTGTCAAGATGGCTATGCGGCGCAGAGATAAGGCCTTTCGAATTTATAAAAAGGATCGCTCCGAAGACACATGGAAGCTTTTTAAGGCTGCAAGGAATCGGTGTAATCAGATAATACGAAACGCCAAACGCCGACATATTCTAGATAACATTGCTTGTTCCTCTCCTGCCGGTATCTGGAGGTTCCTCGGGACCCTTGGTATTGGCAAAAAACAACGCCAGGATCTGCTGGGGACGATTGGTTTGGATGAAATTAATCGTCATTTCGCCTCTTCCATTCGTTTAGATCACCAAACCAAGTGTCGTACAGTAGATTACCTGGCTAGCCTCCCATGTCCTGATATTAGTCCTTTTAAATTTTCTCCAGTTGCTCCAGGCGAGGTCAAAAAGGTTATCCTTTCCATAAAATCAAATGCGGTTGGCTGTTATCAGATCAGTCGCCGCATGATCACCACCATCCTTGATATCCTCCTTCCCGTCATCACCCATATCGTAAACTTCTCACTACACTCAGGTATGTTCCCTTCCCAATGGCGTAAAGCCTACATTGTCCCATTACCTAAAATAAGTAACCCTTCCCTACCTAGCCATTTCCGTCCCATATCGATACTCCCATTCCTCTCTAAGGTGCTGGAAGCATGCGTACATAAGCAGCTCTGCGGTTTTGTTTATCGCAACCATCTGTTAAGCCCTTTACAATCCGGCTTTAGGCCCGGGCATAGTACCGTTACCGCGCTTCTTAAAGTGACTGGCGACATTAGGGCGGGCATGGAGGAAACCAAAGTTACAGTGATGGCTTTGGTTGACTTTTCGAACGCCTTTAATGACGTCAGTCATGACCTCCTTCTGTCCATCCTATCCTACCTAATGGTCTCGCCAGAAGCGCTGGAATGGCTTTCATCCTATCTTCAGGGCCGCCAGCAATCTGTTCGGGTCAACGAAGCTAACTCAAGCTGGGTTGATCTAGAGGACGGCGTCCCTCAAGGCGGTATTTTATCTCCATTATTATTTTCTTTGTTTATTAATCTCATTACCTTAGACCTTCAATGTTCGTACCATCTGTATGCCGATGACTTGCAGCTGTATTCACAAGCAAATGTGGATAATATATCAACTGCCATAGATAGCATTAATAAAGACCTTGAAGCTATAAGGAACTGGTCTGGCAGGTTTGGTCTTTCTGTCAACCCTGCAAAATGCCAAGCCATTATTGTCGGTAGTAGTCGTATGATGAGTAGAATAAACACTTCAGTTCTTCCACCAGTTGTATTTAACGGAACGATTATACCGGTGAGTGCCTCAGTTAAAGATCTTGGACTTCATATAGACTTCACTCTTAACTGGCAAAAACAAACTGCTCACATCAGTCAAAAAGTTACTGGTACTCTTCGTGCTTTATATAGGTTAAAGAACTTTCTACCTTCTAGAACAAAGATAATGCTTGTGCAGACCTTGGTGTTCCCCATGATCGACTATGGTGATGTATGCTATTTCGACCTGAATGCAGATCTTCTCAATAAGTTAGACCGTCTTCTCAATAACTGCATTCGATTTATATATAATCTTCGAAAGTATGACCACGTGTCTACTTACCGTTCTCAATTAACTTGGTTGCCCATCCGTCAGCGTCGGAATTTACGTGCTCTTACCACTCTGTACAGTTTCCTTAATTCTTCATCTGCTCCTAGTTACTTAGCTCCTTATTTCCAATTTCTATGCTCCAATCACGAGCGTGATCTTCGCTCGTCAAATAATTTACTCCTTCTATGTCCATCTCACACTTCTGGGTTTCTAAATTCTTCCTTTTTTGTTCAATCTGTTCTTTTGTGGAATGCGCTCCCTCTCGAAATCAGGATGTCCACTAACCGTTTTACATTCAAAATAAAAGTTCGGAATCTCCTCCGTGATAAGTTGTCGGAATCGTCACATCATTAGGTTACCACACTGTGTATGATTTTATATTTATCATCCAATATTTCTATTATATATTGTGTATATATATGTTATATGTATTTATATATGTATATATAATAGTTAAGTATGTTTATATAGTATTTGATTTATACTTTAGAAAGTATATTATCATTTTATATTATTTTATTCTATTTGTAAGTTTTGTTAGTTTTGTTTTTTTTTACTATCTTTACAAGTGCACCTACCATGTTAAAGCTCTGCACCACCCTTGGTTGACTGGTAGAGAATGCCTTTGGCATTAAGTCCGCCTCTGTACAAATTGTGCATAAAGTTTTAAATAAATAAATAAATAAACTATATTAAATTCAAAAGCAAATTATTTTTTAATATTACCACAGAATGTTTACTAATTTTGTTATACATTTCATGGAATATACGATTAGAACACATCTAATTATGTCATTGGGATTGGTAATGAGATTATTGATAATGAGATCTGATATTATTATATCGCGAGTAAACTTGCGAATACAATTTAAAAGAAAGCAAGATAATCGCAGAAAAATAATGTTATAGATAAGGTTTGTTATGTGTGGTCATAGAACTATTACTCCTAGAAACCGAGTACACGCATGAAATGTAAAGCCACTTTAATTGTGCCGTTTCAGTTCAGTGTAACTCTCTGGTATTTATCAGATTTTCGTTTAGTTTGTCTGTCCGCCAAGCGGTGCATTATAATTTTCAATCAATCTGTTTTTAGCCTTACTTTATACTTAAATTCATACAAGCAGTTTATTTATCTAGGCATTATAAGTCTATGCGTGTGTTTGAATGAACCTCGCTTTTGAAATTAGAATAGCGCGAAAGTTCGAAGGTAAGAATTATTTTAAATTAAGTGTGTAAGGCACAGGAAATATTGTTATGTAGCCATTCAGCCTATAGGAGTATTGTGATAATATCATAGAGTACATAAAAAAGCAGGAGAGAATGTCACTTATAAAATGATTGAAGCACCAAAATGGCGGCGGTCTGTTTATGTGTGCGTGTGTTAGGGGTTACCAGCCATGAGAAATATTACCCACATTTTTACAATAATTTAAATAAATATTTTAGAGGTTTAGTTCTTATATTTTTTACTTGCTGCTTTTTACCATCAAACATGATATAGGTAGTTTTATACTACCGTGGCCAAAAACCAAACAATATAAAACAACTTTATGTTTGAATTTCGAAACAAAGTTGATTTTATATTTCTAGCAGTCGATGCGGGCCTGCAGCTGGAAGTTGTTTGTTTTTATTAAGGGAATATGTACAAAATTCGTTGCTCTGGGCACTCCTGACGCAAGGCAGCGAAGATGCTTTAGTGCAGCTACCCAGTTTTTGGAAAATATTTTAAAATTACGACTCCTACGGCGCTTTCTGATTATTAGATGGTGAAGATGCTTTAGTGATATACAGGGTGTCC
The DNA here is from genome assembly GCA_905147285.1 of Hypena proboscidalis. Taxonomy (NCBI): domain Eukaryota; kingdom Metazoa; phylum Arthropoda; class Insecta; order Lepidoptera; family Erebidae; genus Hypena; species Hypena proboscidalis. The sequence continues at coordinate 11,187,210 of LR990132.1, forward strand.
CAGTTTAGGACCTGGAGCCGAAATCGGATAGTAGGATAAGTTATGGCAGTTATCAAAAAAATAAAAAACAAAAATTCTTCATTACATAACCTATCAGAAAGTGCTTGAAAACGTCAACAAAATGTACAAACCAAATATAATATCTAAGTTAAACTAAACCAACAATCTCGAAGCTTAGATTCACTTACATGCGATTTTTCAATATTTCAAATAAATATTGGCAAATAAAAAAAAAATAATAATAAACTAAACTAAGAAATAAAAAGTTTTAGATTAAAGTACTGTTATTTATTAATTTAATACTTTATTTAAAACAATATACTATTGTTTTACCTTTTTTGGTACGGCAAAGCTTTTACACTATATTTTGATGGATACCAACTGTTATCATTTCTGCAGTTTCTAATTATTTTTATCCAATAATTTTTTCATGCGTCGTTTGCAGCAGGAAATCTATAAAACATAGAATAATAATTTATACTAAATGTATTTATAATACTTTACTAAAAAACTATACTACTAAAAAATATTTACCCAAATTCAGGGTAAATGAAAATATTTATTGACTGTCAACACTGATAGTTTTGGTATATTTTTTTACGAAAACGATATAATTTCGGCAATAAGCTGAATATATTACTTGCTTACCTATGAAAAGTGATCGCCTGGTTTTTTTTTGTCGAGGCGCTATGGTTTCGGCAGCTTTTCACAACACAAGACGGCATTTTTAATTATTTTACTTAAACATCCGAGCAACAGCACAGTCCAAAGCGTAATGGCGGGCGATTGACTTACTATTGTGTCAATGTGTGTGTTCTGTGTGTACGTGTGACTTACTATGGGTGCTTCAGTAAGTGTTTCAAGAGACTCAGTCCTGCCTTTTTTTATGTAGTCAATGGATAATATCTGCACAATGATTTTAAAAGTATCATTCGATTATTTTAAGAGAATGATTAAAGTGATTCTGAATGATCTTGTGTACGCTTGCTACGCTTGATAATTTAAGTGTCTTAATGTTTGTTTTTATTTTAATTTGGTTTAATTTTTTATTACCGTATTTAGTTTATAAATAGACTGTTTTATTTGTTTAGTGGTTAAGGTCGCATACCTTTTACTGCAATCTCGGATGCGAATCCTGATTTGTTGTTATTTGGAATTACCGAACTTCGTTCCATCCGGGTGTCCCTTGACACCTCAGTAGTTTTTTCTTCTTTTCCTTTGATACCACAAATGACGGTTAGTGAACATTTTTAGTATTTAATTATAGAAAACTATAAACGTCATAAAACTTTGATACCCATTTTTTTTGGCAAATGACGACAAGCTTAATTGGAAAAAGCACAATTCTGATTTTTCCAAAGTGGGGCGAAAACTCATAGGAAATTGAGGTGGATAATTTCAAAGTATACTCTTTTTGGCTTCTTTTACAACATATTCAAAAATTTGCTTTTTAGGTTCATTTTCAATTCAGGCAATTCGCCTACAATTAAATAAATTGTGCTAATATTATATTATAAGGCATTAGTTACCCAGAATTTTGACGAAAATACCCAGTAAAACATTATTTAAGTAGACGATTGTGAGATAAGTGAAATGTGATGATTGAACTGAGATTGATTTATTATTAAATTAAATGAATATTAGGGGTCCATATTGGCTAACCTAAAGTTCTTTTTTCGAAATTGTTCTTCCTAACGATTTGTAATCCGAATGATTACTCTTCCTAAAATTTTTCATCCTAAAGTTTTCATTCAGACTATTTGTAGTGCTACCGGCGTTGTTCATAACACTCATGTTTTCCGAAAATTGTTATTACTATTATCATTAATGTAAATATATTTAAACTCCTACTTTTTTTTTATCATAACGCTTTTATCCCTAAACGATACTAAAGTACAATAGATGTTTATTGCTACCGACTTTAGGAATTTGAATGCTTTGGATTACGAGGAATTGTAATTTTTAGGATGAAAAATGTTAGAAAAAACATTTTCGGATTTCCAATTATCGGAGTTGAAACTTTAGGTGAACTTTGGCGCACCCGAATTTTAGGTATATTGTTTCACCGCATATTATATTATTTATATTATATTATATTATAATTAGTATTTTAATACTTCATATCCAAAGAATGTTAAAAATAGTTATTAGAAGTAGCCGGCACAGATTTGAATGCTAAAATCTGTGTGTACAACCAGTGTTCAGCACTCAAGAACCGTGCTCACAAATATTTATTATTGTAAGCCTATAAAATGATAGGCTTAAAAAGAGAGCTGTGAAACCAATGCTATTGTTGCTCACACACCTGCATCAGGGGCAATCGAGGAGTCAAGTTGAGTTGTTTCTCTATGATTTATTCTTCAATTGTCGAGTTCAATATTGCATGGTTCAACTCGACTTGCCTCCTTAAGTTGATTTAGTCACGTTCTTGTCATATTTTTCTAAGGGGAAACATAAAAAAAACGCGACTAAGTCTCTCTCGCGCTCGTATACTTGCCCGTCTAGATCGCCACTGCGAAAGGTGTGTGAGTAGCCCGCTTCACGTGGTTTAGTACTCACGAATGTACTATCGAAAGCAGTTCCGCATGCCCACCTTTAAGACGGTAATCGCATAGCACCGCTCACGGCGTGTATACTCGATGCTAACGTTCTGACCAATGGGGAGCGCGAACGATATTCGAGTTGTATGCGTATAAATATCTATATGTATAATTGTTACACTCACACTAAGCGAGTGTGCGCTCGGTTAATTGTAGATGATTTTTAAATAAATGTAAATCCCATTCGCGTTAGCTCCTTGTTATGAATAGTGTTATTGCCAGCGAGAAACAATTTTGAACTTATTACTATCTTAAATGTTTAGATAAAAAAAATATATTGGTATTGCCAAATATATTCAAATGATTATTTGAACTTTCTGAAACAAATTTTATTTTTGATAAGAATTAATTTATTCAACAATTTATTTTAGTTTTATCTTTTTTTATTTATTAAAAATTTCTTAGTGACTAGATTATGTTAAAAGAAATAAATTGATAACTATCCTTGGGTTATTTTTGGGCTTCAATTGAAATAATATATTTTAACAGAGGCTGCTCAAGTCTTCGAACAAGTGTTAAGTTAATCTGTGAAGAAATCTTAAATGGAATGTATAAATAAATCTCTGATAAAACTGATTCCAACGGCGCGGGCGCATTGAATATCGTAATATCATCATTGTGTTAAAAGATGAATGGATTGATATGCAAGTATTTGTAAATAGGATTTTTATATTGATGCGTTTAATGGGGGTGAAATAACTGTCTTGATTGCTTATTATTTGTTAAATAAATTAAATGTGTTAAATTATATACTAGTAAATTCATTTTAAGTTAGTTAAAAGTAGATTTTATCACGGGATATTGTCGGCGATTTTGCCAATATTAAAAACCGAGTTAACTATTGTTTTAAATCGTAAGAAGTTCAATAAAACATGCCGACAAGCATTGTTAGCGATTTTGAATCACCTTACCATAGTTGTTAAGTAGATAAGGTGCAATATTGTTTAACATGTTTTAACCATCATTTATCGGCTTCTAACACAAAAAAAATAGCTATTGTTTAAGTTCTGAGAAATTTGACTAAACAATGCACTTACAAAACGTTGCACATTTCGGCTATTGTTTATATTTTGCCCACTGCACTCACACAAATACAATTGTCTCAAAGGGGGTGGGGTAAGGAAGTGTGGCTATTGAGCTTGCACTCACACAAATAAAAAAATGCCTCTGATTCGTTGGTTCAATGTGTGCGTTACTACCTGCGCTGTCGCAGGAATATTTTCTAAAGTGGGCATGCTTATCTGCAGCCGATAGTACCTAATAGTCGTTAGTTTTACAGTTGCTTGCTATCTGTAAGGATCACTTTATTTTCTGTAATTTTGACTGCTTTTCACAACCGTGTTCCGTCAATGATATAATTATATTTTTACTGCTTAGGTAAGAATGTTAAAAAAAAAATCTTCGTTCAACACCTGAATGCATGCATTAATTATTTATATCATTGCCTGCATACTTACTTTCATATATTTTAGACTAACACCATAGTAAATAAACTCAGTGTATAGAAATGTTTTATAAATTGTATGTATAGAAATCTTTCTATAAGCTATTTACGGCCTTAATTACAGTGTTTTTAAATAGTAAAAAATAAAATGAGAAGAAATTTAATAGATTTTTTATTTACACACCAACGTTTACATAATAAATATATATTTTTTTAACGGGATATAATCCCACCCACACGCCCACCACTATGACTCCTGTGACGCCAGGATCTACAGCGGTAACCAACTGAAAGGCACCGTGTATGACACACGGGCAATCCCAGGGAGAGTTAAAATTGTCTTGGAACCCGCAACGAATTTAATCAGAAGTATATAGTAGAAGTTGGAAAGTAGTGTAAATATAATTTAGCAAAGCACGTAAATTTTTTCCCCTACTAATAGTTACAATCACAACCAGTCCAATCATTGAAATCAAATAGGTAAGTATAGTACAGTAGGCCAACGAATTAGGTTTGCAGGGTAAAAACTGACTACACCTCTAATCTCACTACGCTAATTGCATGGCCCACTGTACCTACATTATAACATCTGGCTGGACTCATTATTATAGTAGGTACTCTAGTTTAAAACAGTTGTAGGTACTCTAGGAGTCAAAAATAACTTCTCTACCGACTCGATTTCACTAACACACTCTATTATTATTAGCAAGTGTCTTATTTTTCCATGTCCATGGCTTTTTATTTCATACAGTTTTCGCCCAGAAAGCAGTAACGTCCAAGAAAGTCGGCTGGAGTTGGAAGCTTACCTTTCATGCTTCCATTCTCACGTTAGCTGGACTTTGGTCGGACTTTGCAACCCTCATGAAACTCTTTCGGCTTTTTAGACGTAGCTGGTGGCAGTTGATATCCATGGAAAGGATACCTGCTGTCGTTTTCTTGTTTATACTTGCGATAGTGAGGCTATTCCAGATAGAGGATGAACCATACTAAGAGGCGTGGCTTGTAGACAGCCGGTAATTATTCTTGAGACGTCGCCGTCGTTTAGAGCCATATCCACCTTTTTAGTGTAGGCTGAGCGATGTCATACTGGGCATGCAAACTTACCTGCTGAAAAGCTAAGCGCCAGAGCCGTTGTCCTAAGAACGTCTGCACAGGCTCCCCTGGTTGAACTCGTCACAGGCGCGGATCCACCCTTGTGGACACTTAAGCATGCCCACAACCCTAAATAGACTAGTGACTAGAGATAAAACGGATAGTAGTCTGGCCGGATACCGGATAATCCGGCCGACCAGTAGACTGGATATCCGGATATCCGTCCGCCGAATAGTTGGCGGAACATAAGCATTTGCTCACAAGAGATGAGGTATGGCAGAGATGAATCGTATATATAGAAATCTTTCTGCTAAAGCTATTATACGGCATAAATAAGTGTTTTTGAATAGTAAAAATAAAATGAGAAGAAATTTAATAGATTTCTTTATTTACACACTAATGTTTACATATAGTTTAACAAAGCACGTTTATTTTATTTCTAACTAATAGTTACAATCACAACAAGTCAATAATTTAAAACAAATAGGTAAGTATAGTACATTATCACATCTGTCTGGACTCATTATAGTACTCTTGTTTATAAAACTTGTACTATAGGTGTCAACAATAATTCCTCTACCGACTTGATTTCACTAACATACCATATAATTATTAGTAAGTGCGTGTGACTGACCGAAACTAGTTATCTTTATATATATTCCACAATTCAAATATTAAGTCGAGAGCTCTGTAGTTCCCTAATACTCTAACTTAGTTTCGGTCTTTAATCTTGTATAGGTAAAATCGGAGATCTTGTCTGTTTTGAAGTTAGCCGCAAGTAAGTAAGGTGCTCGTCGATCGGTCAAGCAGCCATCTGCAACGAACTTCAAAACCGTCGAGATCCCTGATTTTACCTATAATACACTTTCATCACTAAGCAGGGTCGGACTGGCCTTGAAGAAATGGCATCTCACGAACTCAGTGTTGGTGGGGTGCATGGGATTTTCCACCAACAAACTTCACAAGCCTTGCCAGAGGCAGGCCCGACTGACGAAAGCCACCCTTAATGTATGATCAGTCCTACCCTGTCACTACAGAAGTATTAAGGTCCCCATTTGCATACTTTCAGCATAACATGATCATCGTAATTATTTAACAACATAACAAAACTGACTAAGTAATCTGTAAGTAATACTTTCTATCTCAATAGTGTACCAAATAAATATTTTTAAGTCAACTTAAATAATAAAAGATCATTTTGATACTACTCAAAATGTCTAAGAATAACATAAATTGCGACTAAAACATAATATTCTATATTCCATTTATTTGTAGTAAGTAATAATAATTGATGAACAAGCATTTGGTGGATATGCTTTATTTTATTGCATTTACGAAGCTAAAGTCCCATTAACAACATCAAGCAATTTTGAAAGACAATCCCAATCATTTTGCTAAGTTTAATTTTTTTTTACACGAAAAATGCATTAATTTGAGTTGCTTTGACAACGAGCTTTGCAACAATTTATAGAATATTATTTTTTCATAGGTACTTAGATCAGATAAGATAGATGTTTCTTTCAGTAGCAATACATAATATCTAAAATTGTGTAGATGGGCTGTAAATATAATTAGGCACTTAAACTGTTGAAAATTAGCTCTGTCAAAATTGTTATAACAAAGAAACATTTATTATGCACAATTTTGAGGATATAAATAGGACTTTGGCTAGCTATTAACTTACTTATATTAGTGTAAAACCATGACTGGACTGCTGTGACGAAATCTATTCAAACTGGCAATCAAACCATAATATTTATGTAAAACTTTCATTAAAATTAATAATAAATAATTTAATTCAATTTTATCACAGCAGTAATGTAATAAGGCTGGCAGCATGAACAAGGCCTCTGCATTTAAAAAAAAAAGCAATAGTAACCAGCTATTTTAAGTAGCTTGAAACCAAGCTTGCTGCATTGTCGTGAATCGAAAGTGCTTAACAATATGTTATCTAAGAAACTTGTTTTATTTGTCATCAGGTTGGTACAACAGATCGCTTTATCTAGATGGGTTTGTAGAGCAGTGTTGTGACATACTTCTTCCTGTATCTATGAGTTGCTGATAGTACCATCACACCATCTTTGATAGACAAAGCATACAGGTGATTCAACATGACGTGATTTGGTTCAGGTAATAATGTAGGTTCACACTAAAACAAAACATAATTATTAAAGTATAATCTCAAGCTGCAGTTATTATGGATGGCATCTTTTATTATGGAATCTATGTTTTATCGGAGTTTTACATTATGCTTTACTGTTGAGACTGTATATTTTTTTATCATTCACTGTCTGAAAATCTCTAATGATAATATCTGAAATGATATGATACCTATGAATTGGACCTCTTGGATACTTGTGACTGAGTGCACAGTTGGCATAGTGGTTTGGGCGGATGCCTCACCGCTTTCAACTGTGCTGGTGTTGGGCAACACCAGTGCAGTTAAAAGCAGTGATTTCGATCCCCACATTCTGGGTGTCTGGGTGTGCATTGAATGTGTGTAAAATGTATCTTTATGAACACCCCTGCGACACAGGAGTTATTCCTAGTGCAGGTGTCATTTATAATTTTAAAAAAAACACAGTCTTCTTGAAATCTCCTCAGCGCCTGCTGCAGCAGGGAATGTAAAGTGAAAGGTATTATTGAAATATATGTTGGATACACTCCCACCAACACCCACACAACTGTGGTAACAACACTAAGACACCATGCATTGGAACCAACAACAAATTAAATATGAAATATATAGTTTGAGTTGCAATAGAAGTATGTACTTACAGATAGTGGTGTATCTTTGTTTAATATAACTTGTAACAAATGTGGTGGTAAAATTGGTGGACCAGAAACTTTCTCCCAAGGTTTGGATTGTGGAATTTCCTGAAAAAAAGCAATTTATTTTACAATATACATAATTTCTAATTCATTTATATATAGCATTTTAGCCATACTTAGCAATCAAATACTTAGTAACAATTGAAATTTATTGACTGGACTTGAAGCGGTATATGTATGAACCCAAATCAAGTTCAAAAATATTGTTGCCTGGTTCTTATTATTATATTGATAAGCATGGCTAACATACATAATGTTTTATTTTCTTAGAGGTTTAGACAGAATAATAGATACCTTGATAATACTGGCTAATACTGCTGGTAAACTATTAGTATTTATTAATGTTTGTTTCATATTAGTTATTAAAACAATCAAAGTAAATAAGAATACAAATAGTAAACAAATCAATTATGTAGTTACACGAAAATTAATACTTCTTGTTAGCCTTGAATTGCGTTTATAAAATAAACATTTGTAGTGCCAATGTTGTTTCAGTCCTATGTTTGATACAAATACATCGCAATTTCCAAGGTCAATTTTAACAAAATGGTTAGCATAAAAAAACTCACCTGAGAATATTCTGTTTGTGCACTACTGTGGATCCCCTCACTATCCTCAGCAAGTGCTTGAAACACCTCAAAGTCAGACATTTTTACTGACACTAAATTATTTTTACTTCCCATTCCATTGTCCACTAGTTTCTGTAACCAAAACATTACAATGTAAACATATCCCTAAAGACTTGTTAATCAAAAACCACAGTAATGTAAATGATGTGGCATGTCACTCACCACAGTGGGGTCATGTCTCCATTCACCATCAACAAAATATTTGTACTGATGTTCCCCTTCAGGTAAATCAATGATAGTTACAAAATCGCCATGAGATTTGACCATGGGAATAGTTTTCCAATCAGTAAATGTGCCGCTAATAAAAACCTGACAAAATAGGATAAGATATCACTAATGTAATAACTTCTAACATTATCATAATACACGGTTTAACCTTACTTGTTTGCCTCCTCCTTCCCATTTGAACACGGTTGGTAAAACTTTAACTTCATCTACTATACTACCTTCAGTCAGTGTATTCGATCTCTCCCGAGTGCCAGTATACTCTACATTACTTTCAGGTACCGCTTTTGTATAGTATGGAGCTCCATCTTCTATGTTACTTTCGTCATCTCGAGCGCCACGGTCATCGTCAACTTTTTTATCAAAAGTAAACGCTTCTCCTTCCTTGGCTGGCGAGGATGGCCCCGCGTCCGGAGCCTTAGCGGCCGCATCTCGGTGCCATTCTTTTGGCTGATTACTTCCAGCGTTTCCCATCGTTGTATACCGATTTTTTCCAAGTTTTAGCCTTTGTTACATAGATGCGAAATCAGTCAATTTGCCTTTTCTCAACATTAATAATTTGCCTTGAAAATTCCTCTACAACTTGATACCTGTCAAATTGACATTTTAACTATGACAGTAATGACACCGAACCGAATGCAGTGCTGCCAGATAGAATGACACGAGATGAAGATTCTGGTTCTCGCTGATAATTTTACTTGGCATTAATTAAACTTCGTATACAGCCTTCATTTGGCGTAATGGCGTAATTTGGCATAACTTTTTCCGCATAATTTGGGGTCGGCTTCTAGTCTAATGGATTTAGCTGACTATGAGTAATTTGCATGATGTGACTGCTATTAGACCTTCACAACCCAGTACTAGGTAATAGGATACTCTTTGTTAGACTAGTTGTCAGACTTTCTGGTCCCCGCCTACCCGTAACGACTGCCATAGATGTTCAAATGGCAACCGGGACAGACGGCTTAAGGTGCTCTCCGAAATCTATGAATGTAAATATTTCTGAAAACTGTTAAAGTTACGACGACCGAATAGAGGAGTCAGTAGTGCAGCTGCCTGCCACGCAGAGGTCGCGGGTTCGATTCCCGCTAAAGTTAAATCTTTGAGTGCATAAACATGGAGGTTTGTCTTGGTCTGGGTGTTTCTATGTATATATATATATAACGTATTTACAAAAGAAAAGTATATAATTATATTAGTATCAGTTATTCTAGTACCCATAGTACAAGCTTTGCTTAAATTGATACCAGATGACGTTGTGTGAAAGTTGTATGATATTTATTTATTTTATTTATTTATTTTCCTCTTGTTTCCCTTTAGTTTCGTGACAACTTGACAATGTTGACAGTGACAAGTGACAACTTTGACAAGTAAGGATGACGACAACATATCGCATTTCTCTCTTCATTTCAAACTCATTGAACAATCAATAATATTACGCTCGCTCCGTTGATAAAGGGTGACTGAAGCTTATGGCTCTGTATATTAATATTTAAGCATAATAAAAGTATAAGTAATTAAATAATGAACGATGAAAAGCAACCACTGCTCACGGGGCCGAGTAACACGATTGATAATGTTGAACAATGTGTGGAATTAGTGGCAGATCCTGTACTGCCCGCTTGTGAGAAACCTAAAGGAGACTACCATCCAGCTTCGGAAAGATGCCTAGAACACCCAACGTCGAACTTCGATACCCTTATCCACCTTCTCAAAGGAAATATTGGCACTGGCATACTAGCTATGCCAGATGCCTTCAAAAATGCGGGTTTGGTACTCGGTAAGTTTATTTTACGTTATTTATTATGATTAAAATAAATACATAATTATTCAAGCAACTTATGCATTATTTTTTATAGTCATTAATGAGGTAATGTTGTAGATAATTATCACTTGCAGTTATCACATTATCTATATAAACAAAAATGAATTGGTAAAGCAATTTTCCACTTATAATATAGGAAATGATAATAGAAAACACAGACATTAAATTGAAAATGTTTTCTGATAGCTATGCTTCACAAATTTAGGTCAATATTATTTTGTAAATAAAGATTTACTTGAAAAAAACAATGTTTTAAGTCTTCCAATTAGGGCACTAAAATGACTTAAAAATAATATACTAAAATGTTGAGTAGGCATTTAAATTAAAATTATATGTAGTCTTAATATTATTGTAAAAAGTTTTATTGTTTAATGTTTATTTTAATCAACAATAATAGTGAACAATATCTTTTTAGAATACATATCAGACAAGGTTATTTGGGCATCTGATTATTATAACAAACTGTTGTGAGTCAGCTTATGGCCATCCATATGGCAGATCAAATGACATCATGATTGTATTATAGTATACAGAACCAAAATATGTATAATTGAAATACCTTGCCTCTCTGAATAATGTATATCATCATAACTGTAAAAAAATCTTGTAAAATTATTATTACTGTGAAAATAATTCAAACATTAATAGCGGTAAATAGGGTGTATATCAAGTAATTACATTAGTTGAAGTAAACACTCCCTTTACTGTACACCCTTGCCCAGCACTGGTGCAAATAAAGCCTAAAACCAGACACACACACATACTAAACTAGTATATATTATATATATGACCATTTTTATCCAACTACGGCAAAGCCAAAAGGATGGGTAATGATTTACATGTTTTAGATCACTTCTCATGCGTAATTAAATTTTTTCTTCCTCTACAGGTGTGTTTGGTACATTAATAATGGGTACAATATGCACCCACTGCATGCACATACTGGTGCAGTGCGCTCACGAGCTGTGCATTAGGAGTCAAAGACCAGCTCTGAGTTTCTCTGAAGTAGTTGAAGATTCTTTTGCGTCTGGACCAGTTTCTTTGAGACCATATTCTAAGACTATGAAGTAAGTATATTGTCTTTTATATGAGCTATCATCATCATTGCTTAATTTTATTGAATTTAATTTTTCTCCTTCCATTCATCATTTGATATGGTTTTTTCGGTGACATGTTATTACGTTTAACATACTTTTACGATGGTGCAGGCGTGAAAAAAATGCTTATTCGGAAATGGTTAAAATCTAAAACAATAACACACTCACTAAGCTACTTTTTTTTCGTACTTAACTTGACATAAACTGAAACGATTATAATATTTACAATTAGTATCTATTATCATTCAAGAAACTTTATTTCATGATAACATTAGCCTAGTAAGGCTAGATTATACTGTCTATCAATTCATTATAATCAATTACTATTATAGAATGTTGCTTACCATAAAAAGTATTTATGTATCTATCTGCCTATATAGACAGGTGCCAAGTAGGTAGAGGTGTCGACTTGAGAACACAAACCGAAATTTTGCGCTCACATATTGCATATTTATTGTCCCTATTAATACCTTGGACCTCGACAGGCAATCAAAGTATTACATTAAGGTAAAAAACATTTATTGTTCCAGTCTTAACTTAAAAAGAAACAGGTTAGGAAAAAAATTTAAAACTCATAGTAATAAACAAGTATAACAACATTCACAACAAATTAGCTTTTTAAATAACAATTTAATAATTAGTTCACATTAACATGTTAAAGAGACACTATCTAGACTCCTCATTCGAAATTTTCCTCTTCCTATTTATTTTATCATTTAGGAATATTACAAACAAACATGAGTCATATTCATTTAATAACAAAAAAGGAGATAAATAAATGCAAGTGTGGACTAAATCTGAGCGTGTATCATCTCTTAATTGAATGTACTGCCTATACAAATGAAAAACATAATTGTAATTTACCTAACACCTGTAACCACCCAAATGGCTGTAAGTTAACACTAAATTTCTTGAAAATGATAAACATGTATAAACTAGTTTAATTTACTGTATATTTTAAGCGGTGGTCGTTAATGACCTTGTTGTTAAAAAGCGACCTTAAATAAATAAATAAAAAAAAAAAAAAAAAATGTTCCAATACATTATGTTGATTAAGATATGAACAGATTTACGGGTAAACATCACTTATTGTTATAAGGTACTAACAAATAAACAGGTATTCAAGTCTTTATTGCACTCCACAATGTCAAAATGATCTTATAAATAGGTACAGTGTCAACCATGGACCGTGATGGGCACGGGAAAAGTAGGAGAAAGGAAGAAAGAGCTCTTTGTGTTTATAACAAAAATATTTTAATTTTTAAATTGAATCTTATGAGTAATTATACTTTTATTATTTCTTTTTTTTTTGCTTTAAATTCGTAATTATCATACTTATAATTATTTGAATACATATATGAAATATTAAATCATGAAAACTCATATAACTAGCTACTAATTGTTGAGGGCAAATAATTAAAATTTGGTCTAATGTATTATTATTATTTCTAATGTTCATGTAGTCTCATTTAAATATATTTTTTTTTAATAAATGTTTCTTTAGTTTATTTATAAAAGTGCTGTCTTTTTCTTCCTTTTTCATGTGCTGTGGTAGTTTAATATATTTTTTTAGGCAGGTAGGTATAGTAAATATAGTGTGGAGTTAAAATTGCTATAATTCTGCTTACATACTTCTTGAATCTACCCATTAGAATGCTAGATTTTCCCAAGTAACATAGTCTATATTTTATCGAAGTACCAGGCGGATGAAGCTGAGTCACTAAACGGTATAAAACATCGCTGCCCGTTAGATGTCTTTTTGTCCTTATGTAATGTATTTTGATGCGGTTTTTAATAGATAGAATGAATTCATAAGATATGAAGGTTTTTTTATGTATAAAACAAGCATATTAGAGTACTCAATAGAACCCGTAACGAAGCCAGGGCGGTCGCAAGTGATAATATAAGAACTATAATATATACTTTTAAATCCTTGATTCGACTTTGTAAATTGCTGTCGTCGCAGGCATTACAGATACAAATTGAAACAACAACCAACCTGCGACCTGCGACTGAATTTTATCCGGTTAGTGTTGATTTCGTTTCGAAATTGAATTTCCCGTCGTTTAAATATTATGATTAAGGTGCGCCAAAGGAATACAGAAATTGAAACGTTCACTTCAACACTTCAAACTTTGCATAAAGAGCTGAGAAGACTTGACCGGATTTTTTGCATAAAGAGCACAGCGTCCGTATAATATGAACCATCAGACATTTAATTGCGTAATGAATTATTCAGATACAGCTGACAACTGTTATTTATGAAGAATCATTTCATATGAATATTAACCCACATATTTTATGACTTAGCATGTGTGGCATGAGCTGTAGATTTACTGTACATATTTAATATATTTATATCTACACCCTCTAACAATAATATGTATTGTTTCAGGAATGTCGTAAATATATTTTTGGTAATAACACAATTGGGATTTTGCTGTGTATACTTTTTATTTGTTGCTACTAACCTTCAAGATACGATGCATTATTTCCATGTGAACGCAAGTGTTCATGTGTATTTGACTTTACTTTTTCCACCGATTCTTGCCCTGGCTATGGTGAAGAACCTTAAGTACCTAACGCCAGTGTCTCTGATTGCATCTATAATGACTGCTTGGGGGCTTGTGATAACTTTTTACTATATATTACAAGATTTGCCACCCACAAATACAGTGAAAGCATTCTCCAGTTGGCATCAATTACCTTTGTATTTTGGCACGGCTATTTACGCTTTTGAAGGAATAGGAGTGGTGAGTTCCTTTTTATTAATAACGTACTGATTAGTAACGATTAAATCAAAATGTAGTAGTAAGTTTGGCTAAAATAATAAAAAAATAATCAAATTAAACAGACATTTCTGATTGATTATTTTTATAGCATTTAGCTATGCTTAGCAAATTATAAAAAGTTGAAAATATAGGACAGGCAAGACTTGAACTTGCTACATCGGAATACCGTTTCGAGGTTTGTATCCTACTTAAGATAAGTACAAATGGATAAACGTGTCGTCACGCAATGACGTAGCATACAGTTGAGAAATTAGGGATGGTGGTAACAGGATACCTTAGTTTTGTTAGTTAAAGCGGCGGAACGGAATTCCGAGGGCGCAAGTTCAAGTCCAGACAATAGCAGTAATTAAAAAAAGAACTAAAATAAATGAACAATATTTTAAAATGTTATTATTGAAACTTGTTGGCTGAATATAGCAACCGTGTATCTAAACATGTCCCACTGCTGGGCACTGGCCTCTTCTTATGAGGAGAAGGGTTTGGCTATAGTCTACCACCTTGGTCAAGTGCGCATTGGTAGACTTCAAACACCCTCACGGACTCTCAAGTTTCCTCACGATGTTTTCCTTTAGCTAGCGGTAATTTATAATAATAAGATAACTTCACAAATATCTTAGAAAAAAATAATCTTAAAGATTTATTGGCAGAGATGTGTGCCGTGGGTTCGATCCCGAGACCTTTGCCTTCGCAGTCCTAGCGCTTCCCACTGGGCTATCGCTGCTTTTATTTTATTATTCGATCAATAATAATATTTAATTATTAACTGCTAGTTTAACTGTCAAAAGAACTTAGTAGATGCATTAATTTACATGACCGTACCAACTATTGTAGTAACACCGGATTATATGTACCTAGAGCAAGACACTAACCAAACTGCTTACGCTAACTGCTTAAATGCAATCAAATGATTCACTCGATCGAATAATACGCAATATATATTAAGTATAAATTGATATATTTGAAGGTCAATCTAAAGATCTCCATCGGACCGAAAAACACAGGCTTATTTAAACATAAGTACCATGGTATTAGAAAGTGATAGTACGGTAAATTTGTAATATGTATACAATGTACAGTTAGAGCCTCCAGCTCGATGCCCTAACCACAAAATTACTGTGCTAGCTATGCAAACCTACATAGACATCTAAGCTTCAAGATGTGATACCGCAATAAAGTGCTGTCCCACTTCGCAAATATGCGTTCATTTGTTCCATGGCTGGTTTATGGTTCGTGGCTATTTCACCAAGATACAATTTTGCGTTAATAACGCATGGCGATAATCTCGAACTTCGCTCGGATATCGCAGCTGTGTGGTAGATTTTGAAATTATTAAAGAGAATAATAGACTTTTCGGATTGATTATGGTTATCTCATGGTGATTGATGGTAGTTTAAGCGTGCGTGCGTCTTTGTTCTTTTTTACAAAACGTTCTGAGGTCGATTATAATTTGGGCTATGGTTTATTATTCATTCAAATATATTATTCATATGTAAAGGAATTTGGCTATTTTAAAACGAAAAAAACGAAGGAGGTTCTCAAGTCTACGTGTATTTATATATTTTTTTATATTTGACCACGTAAAACTTTTTACTGAGTGGGCCGATTTTTGTACCTGTGTGTGTTACTTATAAATAAATGTCACATTATTCGGCTACTTAATTGTATTATTAAGTAGCAATTCAGATTAACCTAACGTATTGATAGGCTGTATTGTAATGTGAAGAAAATATCATAATTTTACTAGTTGATTTCTAATAAAAAAAAAGACATTCGGCAACAGTTTATCCACCGCATAGAAAAATATAATTTGTAAATAATTACAGATATTACCCTTGGAAAATAACATGAAAACGCCAGAAGATTTCGGGGGATGGAATGGCGTGCTAACTACCAGCATGGTGATTGTAGCTGCCTTGTATACCGGCATTGGATTCTTCGGCTATTTGAAGTATGGCGAGTATGTGAAGGGCAGTATAACGCTCAACCTCCCCAGCTCTTTGTAAGTATCGAAACATCTACTGTACTAAGAAATATTTGTATTCTATCCAACTTAAGATAGGAACATATGGATGAACGTGACGTCACGAAATGACGTAACATAGAGTTGAAAAATTTAAAGTCCTGGCAAGAGGCGACCGTAGCTGGTTGGTAAAGCGACTGCCCGGTGTGCAGAAGGTCGCAGGTTCAAATCCTGCCGGTTCCATATCTTTTTCTATATATTTTATGGTCTGACGGATGTTTATGATTTCAGTAATAATGCTTAGGTTATAAATATTTCTATTGTTGACTAAACAGCACTGAATGTTTGGCAATTATTAAGTTTCTTGATTGTTGAAATTGAAGTACGGTCCAGTGGCGTAGTGTCCCTTGGCGGGGCCCCGTATAAAAAAATATTTATTCCTTTGTGAAAAATCTTTACTCTTCATAAGGGCTTATGAAGAGTAAAGATTTTCCACAAAGGAAAAAAAATGCATAAAATTATATTTATTCATCATGATTATCTATCGTGTCAATTTTACCATATTTTTTACAAATAATTCAAATTAAATGTACACTCTTCTTGCCAAACGGATATATTAAATCATTTATAGCTGATAATGACTGTAGTTTTTCTAAAGTTTCTTTCTCAATGGACAATACTAAGAGGTCTGACAGGTGTTCATGTCCCATCGAAGTTCTAAAGTATTTTTTTACATTCTTATTTACGCACTTTGGGGGCCCTCGTATGCCGGGGGCCCCGTATAATTGATACGGCAGATACGGTGGTAGCTACGTCTCGGGTATGGTCTTAGCTTTAGATGGTAATAAAATCTGATAAATAACACAAACATGATATCCATAAAATATTGATGATTGCATAGTTGTGCGCTCTAATTATCACACCAAAAATCTCTAATTGCCCTCATTCCGGTTCGGGGGTCACAGGTTATCTGAGGCGAGTTTCACTTGCATACAGACACAACATGGCTATCACGCTACAGTGATTTGAACTGATTAAAGTACGATTGTCAAATTTATAAATATGTATTTTTACAACAATTCAATATCGCTTGTTGTGTTTTATTTTATCATCACAATAATATTTAAACTATCTACTGAATCATCACGTTAGGTGCGATCTAAATAAAAATATTTAATTCTAAATAAAACCTTTCATCTATTATTTAAGGGTTTTTTTAAGGGTCCAAAACCTGCTTAACTAAACATGATATTTAGAACTTACTTTTGATTAGGTTTTTTTTTAATAATATAAATGTTTAATTTTTTTTTTATTACAGATTAGCACAAAGCGTTAGAGCGGTCATGACCGCAGCGATTTTCCTATCATATGGACTTCAGTTCTATGTACCAATGAATATTGTTTGGCCATACATCAAATCAAAATTAACATCAGAACAGGCGCTTAAACACGGCGAGGCTGTGACCCGGTTCGTGCTCATCTCAATAACATGTAAGTACTTCTTATTAAAACAATTAAATTCAATGATTTTAGTTTAGAGATAAACAGAAATTTTATCTCAGCGGAAAAAAACAGATTAACTGTATATATTCTAATGATTCACTCTCTAGTTCAAAGGCTATCTGGTTTGCACACAACAATTCACAATCCATTGTATTATTTATCTTTTCTGTTTGTTTCGTGTTTAACACAAACATTACCTATAATGTTATCAAGTAAATATTGACCTATTTGTATCTAATAGACATAATTATTAATACGTGGGAAATAGTAACAAATCAAACTACATAAATATCTATCTATATGAGTAAAATATGCACTGTGTTTTTTAAACACAGTTGCAAGTCTTTATTCTTCATGCCTCTTACTTTTTTTATTATATCTATTGCAGTTTTAGCAGCAGCAGTAATTCCAAACTTAAGCGGAATAATTTCGTTGGTGGGTGCTTTTAGCAGCTCTGCACTAGCACTAATCTTCCCACCACTGATTGAAATAGTGACGTTCTGGCCTGATCAACTCGGCAAACATGACTGGAAACTCTGGAAGGACATCGCAATAATCATTTTCGGTTTTACCGGATTTGTATTTGGTACCATCACTAATGTCAAAAATATATTTTTTAGTGATTAAAACTGCCAATCTGCAGTCTAAACGGAAATTATTAACCAAAGAATTTTATATTATTGTATGTTATTTTCTATGATAATCATGACAATAATTGTGTGTAGTAAATATTAATAAATTTTGCTTAATGGAAACTGCCCCTCTTACTAATAAATTCATTTAATTGATTTTTTAAACTGTAACCAGAACGGAATTTAAGGTCAAAGTGAACAGAAGCCATATTATGGTTATTCAATTATCAGTTACATAATATTGTTATTAGTAAGAGGGTAACGTTTACTTAGCTTATAGGTGTTGATGAATTGAAGCTCAGCTTATTTTTACATTTTTATTTTATATTGCAACTTTTTAGTATTTTTAAAAGTAATGTAATGTATTTACTCAAATGAGTATTATTTAAAACTTATGATAAACATGACAAAGAGCTTGTAACAGGTGTTTTGAAAATAAATAGTAGGGTTACCTAACCTATTATGTACAGCTCTATTTTACACTTCTAGGTGTATAATGTAAGTACGTTAACTAGTAATCAGAGGCTTATTGTGATTATAATTTACATTCCTTTAACTGAGTCTGTAAAATGAAATGTTAAAATGTCATGTAATGTACCTGTCGGTATTTTTACCTACCAATGTTTATATTATCTTTAAATTATTTTGTTAAATCTATAATATAGTTTATTTACGCGTTTTAATAGTAAATCTATTGTGTAGTGACATTTATATCTAAATTATGATGATAAGTAATAAAATATATTTGTCTATGTACGGTATCGAATAATAAAATGATCTTGATTACGGTCAACTCGGGTAACTTTGAATTTCCGTCTAACTTTGAACGAAGTTGTGAAATATTTTTAGTAATTTATTTAACGAAAACTGATTAATATACCATTATTGTAACTGTGTAAAACGATTCAGTAATATTTGTTTATGAAGGGCATGTTACAAATTCGTAAAGTAAAAAAAAAAGTAACACAGTTTAAATTGAAATCGAACTAATCGAAGTTATTAAACTTTTAGTATATGAGTGTTTCGGCAAATTTCAGGTACTTCTGCTGTTTTTTCCGTTAATTAATTGTGTTATATAAATGAACCAATTCAAAAAAACAGTTTTATCTATAAAATAAAAAATTTATAATTATAAAAGATTGTAATATAAAAAAAATCTGTCAAAATCGTTCAAAGTTACCCGATTTGACTATACATAATTCTTGCATTTAAAGATATAGGCGCTTGAGTAGTAGATTGTACTAAAGTTGTATTAGTCTTCCTCTTTAATTTTAATTTCTTGGCATGTGCAGCTTTTTTATTTAATATTAAACCATGTATTTTTACTAAAACCATATCGTAACGTTTCTCAACTTGTCATTTGTCTTTGTCTTCTGGGGACATGCAAATATGCATGCGCAAGTCCGAGCGAGAAATCCGATAAAAATGTTCGCAATTGTTATGCGCGGAGTATAGCTCTCTTATATCTCGCATACTGAGCCTGTCGAGACCTGGCATTCAAATGCGAATTTGTCGCAATGCGTTATAACGACATTTTTTTTATTTTTTTTGTGTTTTTCACCACACACTATTTATTTTTATCGAAAATAAAATATAAATCATAATTTATTTATAGCAATATGTTTAAAGCATTATCACTTCATTTGGAAAAGTGATTTTTTTAATTTTTGCTGTCTATGTACAAATTTTAAATTTTTGCCGAATAGGTTAATTGCAAATTGTATAATTGCATTAAATCTAATTAGTAGTGTTTAATGTAAAAATATGTGCAAGTATGGCCTTTGTTGTTTGCTTAAATAAAATGGTGATGTACTTATTTCAAACAAAATATATTATTACAGATGGTGCAAATGATCATGTAGTTTTAATATATTGTATAGACATAGGAAGGACCCTTACAAAAATATTGTACTATGCCAGAAGTGGCCTTTATTGATGCAGGTGCTTTATTTTTTTAAACAAAGAATGATGTGGCCGTGGCGTGCCGGTTCCAACGAATATCTGGGTTATGCTTCGCAACAGAATCTAATCATGCTTTGAATAATAATATTTATACTGCTTAAAGATCACAGATGTACCTACTTGAACTTAATTTTTTGATTTTCACCTTGATTATTTGTAGTTAATTTCACAAATAATATTTAGGTACTATTTACCGTTACATCTCACCGAAATATAAGTCTAATCACTATTTAACCACTATGTAAGAACTTACAGTAGGCCAACGAAGCCACTAGGTCAATCCTGCTGGAGCCGAGCGGGGTGAGACGCGGAAAGAGCCGTCACGAGAAAAAAACTGCCAAAAGATGAAATAGAACCTATACTCGGGCTATATTGTTTTTAATAGTTTTGGTAGTTTTTGTGGTTTTTACCAAAATAGAAAAACGGCTCCAAGAAGAAGGGATTTTTAAATGCCAGCAGGTCATTACCAGCCATAGTTAAAAGATTATGATGTAAAATGGTGTGGAGGTAGTTTTCA
Organism: Hypena proboscidalis; assembly: GCA_905147285.1. Taxonomy (NCBI): domain Eukaryota; kingdom Metazoa; phylum Arthropoda; class Insecta; order Lepidoptera; family Erebidae; genus Hypena; species Hypena proboscidalis. Next base: position 11,208,320 of record LR990132.1, read on the forward strand.
GACCTTACGAAAGACTAAGGTTACTTTTTTCTACCATAACACGCAGGCGTAGCCGCGCTCAGAAGCTAGTGTAAAGGAAAAGAAAAAAAAATAATGAAGGCTTGATGTTGAAGAATTTTTGTATATTTTTGGCCAAATATTTTGTCCTATTTGGTCAACCTGACAGATTTTTAATGATTCTATTTCGATTCTGATTGTATACTAATAAATTATTAAGAAAAATATTATTGAAATGTGCGGTGGAAAACTTTGTTAATATGTGAGGTTCAAGTAGACGACAACAGAACTATTCTCATCAGTCATTTATTTTAAACGAATAATAAACTAAATATGAGTATTCGTTAAAGCCGGATTATCCGGCTTGTTACACAACTAGGTAGTAAAACTGCTGTATTATCCGGATTTTCGGATATCTGGATAGCATGCTCTAATCACGATGCATATCCACGCCATCGTTAAAACGCACTCTTTAAACGCCCAAAGTGTGTAATACTACTTATAGCGAAATTAACTGCGGGATCATCCCAGTGCATTCAGAAAATACTACAGATTCTCCATCAGCTCATTTGGAAATATCATAAAATTCTAAAACAAAATACTCAAATGCGTTTATCATAAGCTCTAAAGAAAAAGAAAGCCATAACATTGTATTATTAGGTTTTTCAAACATTTGACTGGTCACTTATTTTCGGTTGCCTAAGGTTGCCTATTATTCCGTAGCTTAAAAGTCACTGATACCAAGCTAAAAAATAAAGTCTGAATGAAACGAATGAAAAGTCTGATAATTACGAATCGGAATATACAGACAGTTTTCCATACATTTTTGACTATATACATTTGCTATAGACAAGAATTTTCCGTTCCGAGCCGAAACGAGACGAAACGTGCCGTAAGTATGCGCCCAGGCTATGATTTATATGCATCCATAGAGAATAATATTAGGTGATCATCTGATCACTCAATCTAGATTGATCACTTAGTGAACGTATTATAACATTTAAACTATAATGTTTTTTTTAAAGATGATTTAAAAATATAGTTTAATGATTTTCCTTAATAAATAATATCCTTCCAATAATAACAGTATATTTTTGATTAAATAACTTAATTTAAAAAAAATATATCACCACATCAAAAAGTATCATGCTCACTGTATTCAGAATATCATTTCCGAACGAACAAAAGAATACACGCAACACTACGGTGAAATGTCATTCACCGACAACAATTAAAAAATGTCGGAATCGTGTCAAGACGGTAATTGTCATGGAATTAATGATTATGGGCCGGACGAATCACCTACCAAACTTATCGTCAATTACATTCCTGAAGTCATGACCCAGGATATGATGTTCTCGCTATTTTCGACAATGGGTAAACTAGAAAGTTGTAAATTGATAGCTAACCGAGGCTATGGGTTCGTCGAGTACTCTCGTCAAGAAGACGCAATCAAGGCACGTAAGGCTTTCAACGGCCTCCTGATGCAAAACAAGACCTTAAAAGTGTCTCACGCACTACTTAATCCAGAGTTAAAACCCCCTACGAAACCTGAAGCAGACTGGAACCTCTACGTATGTAACCTGCCTAATGAACTGACCTTGCAGGATTTACATGGACTATTCGCACAATACGGTAAAATAGTTAATTCCCGCATAGCTGCAGGTATAGCATTTGTATTATTCGAGCACCAGTACGAAGCGGAAAGAGCCATGCAGAACACGAATGCCAGCACACCGCCTGGCTTTCTACACCCGTTAACAGTTAAGTACGCTAATAAAAGTAATCCTTATAAACATAAAAACAATAATAACAACTTCGTGAAAAATCCCCTTGTAAGACCTTTTCATTGGATTAACCATTTAAACGCATTAGGAGATCACAATTCTCCTAGTACTTGGTCGATATATATTTACAATATTGCCCCGGAAGTGGAAGAGTTGACTTTGTGGCAGCTATTTGGTCCTTATGGTGCTATTGTATCTGTAAAGATAATTAAAGATCATCAAACAAATAAGAGTAAAGGGTTTGGTTTTGTGACTATGAGAAACTACGATCAAGCGGCGATGGCAATACAAGCTCTGAACGGATATGTTCTTCATGGACAACCACTCTCGGTTAGTTTCAAGACTCAAAAGAGATAATGCTTATGTGAAAGACTTAATAAACTTTACAATATCAATACAGTAATAAATAGACAAAAAGGATACCTAATTATTGTTGATTGGCATTATCAAATACTGCAATTAAATAGACCCAAATCTGGACCTGTATACACCCCACAATTATATGTGCAGTCAGTTGACTCTTGTTGAAAATATTATATTACTTTGAGCTATCGACATTGTTAAGTTTGATTATGAATAATAATTTATTCAGTTTGCTCGTTAAATGTTTCAAGTTTACTAGAAGTTTAAGATTGTATTGAATATGATTGTTGTTTGGAAGTTCAACATCAGTTGTGAGCTGTAATGCTTTCATTATTTTAATCTATTATTTAAGTATAATAAAACCATTTTAAGGAAAGTGCTTTTACAAGATCTAACTAATTGATAAGCCACATTGAGATGTTTAATCAGCTACTAGTTTTAGTTGTACACTTTTTATAACATGATGTCTATTTAGGTAGTGAAAACGAAATCTAGATTATATCATATTTATACATTTAGTATAAAATTTGCTGAATTAAAGTTCATTTTCACAATTTTAAAATGTGTTTTAATTTTTTTATTACCTAGTCCTAAGCAATTATTTTATGTTGAATTGTAATTATGTCTTTTTATGTTATTATATTCATAATACTCATTCATTAGTCATATTATTTATGTTATGGAAAATTAAATATTAGTTTCTAATTGTTAATATTACAATATTTGTACCAATTTTTTGTATAATTTATTTGGTGATTGCTATTATATCACATGTGATTACTTAGATATAACTAACTATAGGATTTTATCAGTGGTTGTATAGCTGTTACGGTGCTGTGAGATCACAATGCATAGATGATCATAAAATATGGATAATGAGCCCCTCTAGCTCATTCTATTAAGACAATGATAAATGTCTAATTCTGTATGATTGTGTCGCCTATATAGTAACTATTACTTGTAGTATTGGCTTTTGCCTTATTTATTAGAATAATATGACTTTAACCTTAAATCTGGTTTAGTAAAACCATTTTGCTCATTCATAATATAAAAAATTTGGTATACTTTTTAGGAATTAAATAATTTTATTCTATTTCTTGTCTTAAAATAAAAATGTGACCAAAATATTTGCATCAACAGATGGCGCTGTCTACAAAATAATATTCTGCAGCTCAGCAGTTTTTATAAAATGAAACAATAATGTTTGATTCATACATTTTTAAGGTTATTAATTTTAATCGTTATATAATATTTCTACAACAGTTTCATTTATGTATCATTGAAATTTGTACTAGGGTATTCTGTGAATTTGAACACAGTTTTTTATTTTATTTAACTTTAGCACAATAGTTAATGTTAGTGCAAGGCAGACTGAATGCCTGAGGCATTGTCTAACAGTCAATTTTTTATGATTATTTTAAATCTTCTTTGTAATTTGTAAACTTTTATAACGCCACCATGTACGGCATAATATACGGGCTGTAGCGAATTTTTTTACGAAATAAATAAAAAAAAGGCAGAACCAAATTATATTAAAATAATTGCGCACTTTTTAAATATGTGTAAAATTTTAGTTCTTCCCATATTCAAAATGATTTATGATCACGTGATTGATGTGATTGGCAGGAGAAAACATTCTTTTAAAACGCAATATCTTAAAATAATAGATTTAAAGTATTAAAACAAAATAGCAATTCAAACATTGCATCTATCTAGATGCTATGCTAGACCGAAATAGATAGATGAGTATCAAAGCTCCATGCACTGCAGTAGATACACAGGCAGCGCCATCTCTTATTGATTGAGTTAAACTTACGATGGTATTGGACATTTTCAACCCCTTTATTAAAACTCTATTGTGGCAATAATATTACAATGTAATGATTTTGATTTCTCAACTATATTTATATTACGTGATTTATTCAAATAAAAACTGGTTCAAATACTTAAACTTCTGGGCTGAGTTGGCTAGAAAAGCGCATGCTCTCAGGGTTAAACTAATGAATCAATAACACGTTTTATGAGCTGGATGTCACGCAATCTCAGTTTCACCTCTAGAGTTTAGTGTGGCAATAGTCCTTTGCATTTTTAAATATTAATTGTTGGAGAGGGTTGAAAGTTTCACTGTGTGTACGTGTGTGGCGGCGATACGCCGTGGCGGACGGAGAAGGTTCCGTAGTGACGGGGGGCGTCGGCCTCACCGTGAGTAGTAAGGTGAGGATATGTCGCATACACTCACTCGCTTTAATGGAATAAATATAAGGAAATAAGGATAATTTGTTGGCCGTGTTACCAACAGACATGCAACACAGAACGCTAAATGCTGTGAGTATTAAACAAACGATGTTTATTGTTGAATCATAGTTTTGTGGTGTCTTGGATAGGGATTATGTAATGCTCATTCATGTTTGTTTAGATTTTGTTTTTCTGAGCTGATGTTTTAGTAGTGATACCATACCAGGCAATACTAGGTATACGCCTAATGGAAAATATATTTGAATGCTACTTAGATAAGGACATAGGTACATAATGAAGGCCGTGGCCCGTGCTAATTAATATGCAAACCTAATAGATACCTCGCATTAGATAGCAAGGTACTTGCATGTCTCGTACCGTTTAGGTATCATGTATCATTACTTTCAAAAGGAAAACCCGTCAAGGAAAAATGTCACGTCATAATCTTCATACAGTCAGGTGAATAATACATCGGGCTGTTATTTTCCTGCTTTAATGAATCAATTTTGATTGGAAAGTAAAGAATGAATTCTGAATTAAGTATTTTAATAAATATGTCCGATCTAACCAGACCCCTGCTAGATGAGGGTAGATCGAGTAGTTTAAAACAAAGTTCTGCTGATGCAGTGAAGAAATGAATGAAGAGATCCCTAACTCCTGTTGAACATTTAGGTGTACCCAAGTCCGGGGGCGGCGCGCGGCGTGTGGGCGCTGCCGCAGCCGCCCCCCTGCACGATGGCCGCGGAGGAGGCTCTGCCGCCGTGCTCTCCGATGTCTCCCGATGCGCCAGTAGCTCCACCACGAACGATTACCAATATCAGTTATCACTCCGATCTTCATCAACTATCAGCACTCATCTTCGAGGCTGTCCGTTCTGGGTACCTTCACTTATTTAATTTTGGAGTATTAAGACTGAATATTCATTTACACGGTTAAATTAATTAAGAAAATCATGCCAACTGAAATCATTTGAAGCGCGATCTAATCACCTAGTTACAACCTATACCTGGATAATTCACAGAGAAGTATCAGAAATCGAACGGCTAGTGGAAAAACTTGGTGTAGAAGTGCTGAGTGCTCGTGACCAGCATGGCTATACCCCTGCACACTGGGCAGCTCTCGATGGCAGCGTCGCAGTAATGCGGTACCTCGTCGAAAGGGGAGCTCCCATTGATCTTTCTTGCTTAGGCACTCAGGTAACAAATCTCGGACACCTGTAAAATACGATAGATTGTTTTAAGACTTTATCTAGATTATTCATAATTCGCAGGGCCCTCGTCCAATTCACTGGGCTTGCCGCAAAGGACACGCGTCCGTCGTACAAGTGTTGCTACAGTCGGGAGTCGCTGTAAATGCAGCCGATTTCAAAGGTCAGATCAGTTTAGCTAATCTGCTTCCTTGTGCAGTGAAATGACTCACCCATTTCATGACTTGTCATGCCATGAGTCGGTCCAATTTAGCTAGATATATACACTTATTATGTGATGACAGAGTACGTAGTGACGAAATCAGCGAGACAATGAAATCTTTCCAACTCAGATAAATATATTACTTACTTTTACAGGTTTGACGCCTCTAATGACAGCTTGCATGTATGGCAAGACGGCAACTGCTGCCTATCTCCTAGGCATGGGAGCAGCCACCAGGCTTTCGGATATCAATGGTGATACCGCCCTGCATTGGGCTGCATACAAGGGTCACGCGGATTTGGTCCGTCTGCTAATCTACTCAGGAGTGCCTTTGCATTGCACTGATAACTTTGGCTCAACGCCATTACACTTAGCTTGCCTATCTGGCAATCTGACTTGTGTGAGATTACTTTGTGAAAAGGTAATTCGTATCTATTAGTGGGTACCAACCAACCGTGAGATAGTTAATGATATAATTTAGTTTCAGTTGTCTTGAAAACTTGTTTATGTTTCAGGTGAAAGCTGAACTAGAACCTCGTGACAAAAATGGGAAAACTCCATTAATGCTTGCACAAAGTCACCGACATGTGGAGGTGGTCAAACTCTTGCAAAAGGAAATGAAACGCAAATCCCATTGGATGCCGCCTCTTTCTGAACTATGGGCACTGTTGTTTGGAGGAGCTGGTGATTCCAAGGGTCCACTGCTCTTCTTCCTGGTATCAGTCCTTTTGTGGGGATATCCCATGTATGTGATTCGATGCATTCCTCTGACTTGGAACACGCTGCGCCTCTCCCACTACTGCTTCCTATATTGGAATGCAATCATGTGGCTAAGCTGGGTAATCGCCAACAGAAGGGATCCTGGATACATACCACAAAACTCAGAAACTTATTACAGAGCCATTAGGCAGATACCATATTACGATAAATGGAAGAAGAGAAACGTAATACTGTCACGATTGTGCCACACGTGTCGGTGTCTCAGACCGTTGAGGTAAATACTTATTAATTACCTGTTTACATATCGTATTTCCAAAGTAAATGACTAAGGTTGAATAAAGTGGTAACTACCAGTCTATTACTTTAGTTCCGATGTTATGAATCTAACTTTCACTTAGTGTTCGCATTACGTGCGTTCAATAAACTTGATTTATCTGCGGTACTTTTTACTTCATATTATAAGTAGGTACGGTCTGTAAAAATGATCTTTCCACGGCTTATCTCCCTATGCTAGTGAGTATCGAACAAGCCTTGATCTCAATTAACACCGTAACTAAACACCCGGCTGTGATAAAGGAGGGGCGGTGTAGCAATCTATCTATCCGTATTTTCTCTGCCATGGCAATACTAACTATCCTACGAATTTTATTCCCTAGGGCCAAACACTGCCGCATCTGCAAGCGTTGCGTTGCATATTTCGACCACCACTGTCCTTTCATTTACAACTGCGTGGGAGTCCGCAATAGGATGTGGTTCTTCCTCTTCGTGATGAGCGTGGCCATCAATTGCACCTTGTCCATATACTTCGCGTGCTATTGCCTACTGCTGGAAGGATTTGGACTGCTCTATGTACTGGGACTTCTTGAAGCTATCACTTTTTGTGCACTCGGATGGATTCTTACTTGTACTTCCGTAAGTGCCATCCTTTCGTACATTGTTGACTGAGTCGATTGGACTTCGACTTCGGAAGTCAAGCGAAGTCTGAGTTAAAACGAATATTCGTCGCAGTAAATTATACTACCTACTTATTCGACAATGATGTAATTATAATTAGTATAACGTCATAACCGTTTTATAGCCCTATGATAACAGCAGATTAACCAATTTCATAATGCTATTACCTAATAGTTTTTAATCTTATACGTCATCATCACGCGTAACTAATTGTCATCAGTAATTGTTGGATTGGTTCATTCATTTTTAATCACTTATCAAATTGCAATTTCAGATTCTACACGCGTGCATGAATCTGACCACAAACGAAATGTTCAACTACAAAAGGTACCCGTACCTAAGAGACAAAAGGGGTCGCTACCAAAACCCGTTTTCTCGAGGACCTATAATGAATTTGATAGAATTCTTTGTTTGCTTGCCGGACAAGTGTGACGAACAGGACATTTTTCATGAAGAGAACATATGATATGTACTACAACAATGACGAAGCAACTCTTGCGTTGCAAGAAAAACGTCTGAAGACGTTATATGAATTGCAATTGATGTTATCTAATTTCGCTATGATACGTGATTTTTGCAAGAGGACCTAAATAGGTACAAAATAAATGCGTTTTAAAATCGGTACAATGTCGCCCGAGACGGATATTTATGCTATAATTAAGCTTAGATAAGATCAAATGAATAGCTTTTATGCCAGGCAAAAGGCTATCCCAATTATTAAGGCACCAATTTATCTAAAAACACTGCTATCTGCGCTGGTAACAGCTTGCATTCATACTATCATCAATTTTACTATTAAAATCTTTAAACTTAAAATACAGTAAGTTTAATCATCTGAAGCTATTCTTGACCGAAGATGTAAATGAAAATAAATAGCTTATTTTTCATTCTAGTGTGTTTTATTTTGTAGTGTGATCTAAAATAGAACTCCGCGCAGTGCGACGGAAAGTAGGTCATGCTATGACGAAGTTTGCGTCGAGTTGATGATAGGTCTTCGTAATAAAACAAATATTGTAATTTGTGCTGTAATAATTTTATACTCATCAAACAATAATTCAGAACAAAATTCAAGTAATCGAGTGAGTTAATGATGATGTGCGACAATATTTTATGATGAAATGACGTTGATAGTTTTTCCTTACACTAAAGCTCGATTTACACTGAGGCTACATAATGCAGTATTGTGACGTGTTACAATCATTGCATTAGAAATGTTGCCTTATGTTTTGTGTCAAGCAAACATATGCCTCATGCATTACTGGTATCATAGGTAGCCTACGTATAAATTAAGCTTACAGTTAAGTATTTAAATATAGGATTCGAACATACTTTCTAAATATATTTGTTCACCTTTCGCTTACATACAGGATACATTAATGTATCCTCCTAAGTATCACAATTCTCTTACACATCAGTCAATTATTATTACACGTTGTAATAGCACATACGTATATATTGATATAACAAGTCTCACAAATTGTTCCGCGTGGAGTCAGTCCAGCTGTTCCAACAATAGATAACACTATAAATGGTTATAAATAACGCGAGACTATTCATTTATAATACCTACTGAAACAGAACATTTTTAAGACTCTCCAACAGACAAAGTTATACTACCAATGTTCCACCAAAATACGTTTGTTACAACCAAGACCTTGGCCTGTAGTTTTCAAAGCCGAATTTAACACATTTCTGTAAATCATTTTGGCTCGGTTGCGGTTTCAGAACGCAATCTTCACACGTTTTTTTTAAGCAGCCAGCTGCTATTGGTTTATTTCTATCAATACAACCAGTCTCATACCATTCAATCTTAGTATCTGCTCTTACAACATGACAAAAATATCTTCACCTCTTATATACCACATATTTCTGCCGTAAATATTGAATTCATTATTATTATCTGAATAAGTTATTTCGATTGAGAAACAACATTAAGAATGTTGAAACGTAATTTGCTTAAAAATGCGTTAGACTAGTTATTAAATTAAAAAAACAAAATAATATTATTAACAATATGTGGTTTATAATACTGATGTGTTACGCCTATCGATTCGTTACTATCACATAGTTATAATCTGCTGAGATATTTCACGAGTTACGTGAATGTATTATATTATTCTATAACCTTTAAGGTTTGATTGAAGACATTATTAATATTAGAACAACGTTAAATCTAAAAAGAAGGTGATATATGATGAGACATAAACACCTAGATTACGAAAGTTAAAACACGGAAGACCTAAGCATGCCCTACGGAAGCTGCTGATATATTTAATAATATTACAATAAGTATAAATAGCTTGAATCAGCTGGTCGTGTTACGACCTCGACCTTCACTGAGCCTCATTCGGTAGCATCTAAGGAAGTACGCATGCAACTAAATAGTACAAAAAGGTACTTAGTATTCAACATGAACTCAAGTTAAAAACACAGCTCACAGTGCATTCAGATAACGACTCGTGTTTTACAAGTACTACTAATGTACTTCTTATAAATAACATCAGGAATCTCTATAATAATCTACGAGAATAAAATTCGCCGATTTCGGGTTAACCCTGGATTACGATCGTCGAATGGATTTAATCATCTTTGGGATTGATCCTGATAGCAGCATCGGCTTCTTCCTTGGCGTGATCCTTGTCCCCCCAGCCCCAAAGGTGATGGGAGCCGTCGCCAGTGCGCTCTACTCTATTCTTGATGATTTCTTCGGAGACGGTCTTCATGTCGTAAGCCCAGCCGATTTTCGCAAAGAAGTTGATGAAGCTAGTAGTGAAATTGAGCCTGTTGTTTCCGAGTTCGGCGGTTTTGTAATCCCAGGGGAAAGTGTGATGGTAATTATGGAATCCCTCACCCAATGCGAATAATGCTACGGAGATGTTCTGTGCTGGCTTGATGCTCTTGTCATAGGGCTTGTCTCCCCATTTGTGCGCGGCCGAGTTGACCAGCCACGTCACGTTAAGGATGAACGCGTAACGGAACATGGCGGCCACAAAGAATCCGTTGAGCCAAGTTTCACCCCAGCAGTATACAGGAATCAGCGTCGGCATCACGAAGCAAGCGAGAGGCATCAGGATGAGGTAGTAACTATAAAATAGAAATAATATATTAGTTACAACCCTCTTTCACTTACACTTGGTCAACTAACGAATATTACGTCATCAAATACAATATCAAATAATAACCATTTTAGTAGGGCAATAGCCACCTAAAATCCAGCACGATATTTGTGATAAAACAAATATCGATTATCATTAAAAACAAATATGTATTTCATAATTATGTCAACCGATATCGCCCACTTTACGCGCTATCCGAAGCAGGAAAGGACAGCTGAGGTACATACGTACCATATGTATAACAATATAATAACTCACTATGTGCGGTTTATACATATTTTATCATATAATATACTAACTTTTTCTGGAAGCGCAGGATAGGGTCAGCATACAGGTCGCTAAGGTCAAGACCTTTTCCCTTCCTCTTAAGCTCAGGATGTTTTCTCACGAGCAGCCAGCCGATGTGAGAGAAGAAAAAGCCACGGGTAGCATTGTGCGGGTCAGCATCAGTCTCAGAGTACTTGTGGTGCATGCGGTGATCACGTGACCAGTCTATGGCAGAGTCCTAAAACAATACATAGGGAAAACATGTTTAATATTACGCGCTAAGTTTGGCTATGCTTAATCAATCTTATCGACGGTAGTGGAAAAACACGAGGAAAAAAAGTATTAATTATTAATAGTAATATTTGCTCAGTCAATATGGTTGAAGTCCACTATGAATAATCAATTTGTGAAATTTTTGGTTTCATAGTTATGGAATATTTTACATTCAAATATAGACTCAATGTGACCTCTCGAGATAACGTAACATACAGTTGAAAAATTCACAAGATTAGGCAGGACAGGTCTATAGATTAGATGGTATAATGGCAGAATGATATTCCGAGGTGGCAAGTTCAAGTCCCGCTTGTCCCTAACATCTTGCAACTGTTTCTTATAAGTAGCTCATTGCTATAAAAAAATATATTTTAAGTTCAACTGACCGCTGGTTTTAGTTAATGACTACAAAGAAGTAAAAGCACCAAAGAGCTACTAAAAATTTATCCACAAATTTTCGGACATATTTTGGGCAATTATAAGGAAAATGTGATCAAAAAAAGAACGTTGGCAAGGCTGACATCATAAAGAAGGTTGTTAGAGGTATTGGCAGTAGGAAAACTGTCTTAAAACAGAAAATAGATGTGACAGTCAAGGCTAATACACTCTTGTTTTTAATAGTGATGATATTTTTTTTATGTACTTATCAAGGAACATAATACCGCGACTGGATAGACTGTCGACTCACATTATGTAAAATACTTCAGTTCTCTCATCACAATATTTTTGTACTTAAAGTTGCAAAAAATATAAATAAATAAATATCTCACAACTTACACACAACGCCATCTAGTCCCAAACTAAGCAGAGCTTGTAATATGGGTACTAGAACAACTGATACTAATACATATATACTTTTCTTTTGTAAATACATACTTATGATACATAGAAACACCCAGACTAAGACAAACCCCCATGTTCATGCACTCAAAGATTTGTCTTAAGCGGGAATCGAACCCGCGACCTCAGCGTCGCAGGCAGGTACACTGCACACTCCGCCATCCGGTCGTCAAATATAGTATTTCTACTTGTATATTAATTTACAATCATTATAATTTAATATGATAAAACTAAACTATAATGAATCATGTATGTTTCTCTTAAAATAATGATTTATAATGGATTTTTTTACTGGTTTAATCATATTCATTGATATTATGGTCTTTCATCAGCACAGCAAGATAAACCATAATCTTCAAATGATAACATAAGTCACAGCAGATGACATTTTACAAGACAGATAATGATAAAAATATATATTACCTTAATACTGTGTTTACAAATAAACATTATCATTTTTATTTTATATACTGATAACAATTAGGTGACTGGTATCATATTTGGTATATGTGATGGCATGGTGGACCAATTCATTACAAATTTTTTACCAAAATATACTCTTGTGTTGTCTATTTAGTTAATCACTGAATGTTATTATGAAATCCATAATGTAACAGCAACATAACACTATAATTATGATGTTTCACTAAAAAACATTTTGTCTTTAATCCAGCTGCAAATTCTTGGCACATTGACAATGTACCTATGACACTGATAGATTTAACGTTGAAAAGTACTCATGCAATTTAAAGTTCTACTAGCAATCTGCCCTAGCTTCACTGCTTTCGCTGCACAAAAACCTTTGTTATAAATCATTCTATCTATTAAAGAAAACTGCATCAAAATCCATTGCATTGTTTTAAAGATCTTGGCATACAACTTAGTTTTATACTATGTACAGAACCTATTTTATAAGTGTACTAGCTGACCCGACAGACATTGTCCTATCTTAACTATAAATATTGAATACAACATTAGAAAATGTATTATAGTGGTTAAGTATTCTTGAATTTTCTAATTTCCCGCACAAATTTCTCTTTTTTTCTTTCATAAGAAACCTCTCCTAACAATAACAAACACAACAAAAAAATAATTTGCCAAATCGGTCCAGCTGTTCACATGTGATGCCGTGACCAAGGCAAAACAAAAAAAACACTGACTAACAGAAATATCATAATCGTATCTGGTTTGTGTCAGATAAAATATAAACATTGGCATGAGATAGTTAAAAAAGTTGTCCCATATAACTGTAATAACATAGAAGTACAGTAAACGCTCAAAACTCCATAGGCATGCTAAGGATTATATTGCTATGAACTGTACGAGCCCGATACAGCCAGTACACACACTAACGAAGTCGCGTGCGTATATAGCAGTTTTTAAGATAACACACACTAATGAAATGTTGTGGCGACCTGTTCTTTAAATTCGCATCTATCTATCATGAGCAGGTAGCTATATCGGGTAAGCATTGGGATCACGATCAACTAAATCTGAGTTAGAAGCTTAGTTGATTTGTGGTTGTATTTTGTTTTCACAAAATCATAATAATATTTGTAATATTTTAAGCACAAACTTGTTAGGTATTCATGCTTAAATAGTTACATACAATACATAAATAGTTTCATATTAATATAATAACTAATAAGTTAAATATGTTATTATTATTTAACTATTTACGTAACTTTTTATTTTTATTTTCATTGTAAGACAGAAATAAAAAAAAGTCACGCTGAATGATGATAAAAATGTTTATTCGTTTTATTTATTTATACAATTAATAAACTTTTAAGAGCATTGTGACGTCACATTCCTACCTAAATAAAAGAAGTGCCCTTGTAACCGTTTATAAGATTTTTTATTGTAACCCACCAATAATATAAATGTTACTAAAATGATGCATCATGACAACAAGGAAAGGATGTTCTTATAACAAAAATATAATTGTTGATACCCTAAACTTCAAAAAGTATAGAAAGGACTTAGCGAGATTAGATCTCACGGCTCATTGCTTAACGCTAACTGCACATCTTAACCACTTGGCCATCTTGACTCATACTATATAAGTGAATTTTATGAACTACAATTATTTGTTAACAACGTGTCTATTTCTTGGAAATAGAAGGTCGTAAGTCAAACTACACTTCAAACTATTGCCTTTTGAGATTGCCTATGGACTTTTGGTCGCCACTGTACATAAAGATTTCCTAACAAAAAATATCCAAAACAATTTTAGTCATGGTGGTGGTCACAAATTATACCAGGAACATGAGGTAGTCTCCGTACAAAATAAAATAGATTTCAACAATAAGTTTGTACAAGAATTACCTGGAAAGCAATGGTGTTAAAGATGACCAGGATAAGCCTCAGCGGCCACTTAGCTTTGTAGGATTTGTGTGCCCAGAGTCGGTGAGCTCCTGCTGTGATGCCCAGTCCAGACATCACATACAAGATGTAAGCTGCAAAAACAATACATAGTTAAAACACAGCAATAAAAACTGTATTGCAAACATCAAATAATAATCTTGTTTTCATAAACTTTATGGCTATGAACATGCTAAGCATACAGCTATGTAAATACTACATGTTATTTTTTACAAATTCTATTGATAATTGCACTTTACCATGAAAGCCTTGAACAAATACTGGTTACATCATAGGTTTAGTTATGCATATGTGGAACTTTAAAAAGATTACTTACCAAAAACATCAGTTTGCCATTTAGCTGAGAACAGGAATAAATAGCCACCATAAAGAGCTGCTAAGTGAAGATATGCAAAGAGTATGATATTCCTCCACACCAGTTGCTTTGGCCTGTGGTCTGCTTTCTGTACCGGTGCAGTGGCCAGGGCCAAGTCTGGTGTCGCAGCATCGCTCTCGAACAGCACCCCGTTCGCGTCTACAGCGTTTGGGGCCATTGTTATACACTCAGGTATACTGTAAGCAAACAAAGCAATACTCAGCGTTCAATATTTCAAAAGGTTATCCTATTCACTCATCACTACGGCAAATAACAAGAATCTAATTAGAATTCGTATGTAACGTAAACACTTCACTGTCTGTAATAATATTTTCAATTTTCCATCCAAAATAATGTTGCCTGATTGATATCACAAACTAAGTTTTGGATTGTTATGTACACCAAAATTGAAAACCTACACTGCGCAAAGATCGAAGAGAAAATTGAAATTTGTAATGAATCACCTTTTTCAGGTAAAAATCGCTACGACTTCGAGTTACGACAATGGAAATTTGATTTATCTGTCAGTCTGACTGACATGTCATTTTTGCCATATTTCGGATGCGCAGCAAAAAACGGCAAGTTCAAAAAAAGTAAACGATAATCGATTTTAAGCAAAAACCATTTAATCACTCGCTCGTTTTGAAGTGTTTTGAACTTAGGACATTTTATAGACTATTCTATTTTGCTGAAGTTATTTAAACATAACGTTACTTATAAATGAATACTAGTATGAAGAAGAAGAAGAATTAATACTCAGTAAATTATTACAATTGTGTTGTTAAAGTTACATTGATTAAAATTATCATCACATTAATCTCGAAAAAGTATATGGTATAAAATAAAGTAATAATAAATATTAGAAAGTGAGTACTACAGTCAGTGCCAAAAGTTACTTGAAGAAAGTAACTTTTGATACTAATAACTAAAAACATAAACACATACAGTTTTTAACCAAAGTTTGATTTATATCTGATAGTTTTATTTAATTTGTTGAATCTTCAATACAACATAATATATAATATGATTATTTACAAACACGATATGGTAGCAGTGCATTCTTCCTGATTTGTAACTTTTCTAGCTTGTTTCAGATAAGATTTTGTATATAGACAAAACAGATATTTACCATTGAAAGTTACACATGTGACTTTTCTAGTGGTACTTTGGTACGTACCTATTATTCTTATTATTTTTCTACTTACCTACCTATTATACTCAATATCGTACACTTTACTTACCTAACTAGAACTTAATAAGAACACGCGGCATAAGCCTAGTTATAAATGTTATAATTCAGATTATCTTCTTACTAAAATATCTCTACAATGATCAATTCTTTACTGTGTAAGTGTAATTATCTAAATTAATATTATAAAGGGGATAGATAATTAATAATTAAATCCATCCATCCATCCATTTAATTAATAACATTTATAAGACATATTTCGTCAAGTTCTAAACATGTGCAAATTCATTGTAATATTGGTTAAACATTTTTATTCTGTTAACAGATTTTTGTAACACCCTATATCTGAATATCCCTTGAAGTATTTACCGGATTAATTTTGCATAAATTTACTAAACGTTGCAATTTTATTACTAGAGAAGCCTTTAAAAATAATGATCATCCTTGAATGAGTCCTTTTTGACCTTCATTTGAATGTATGTCATTGTTGAGTCAAACAAACCTAACTTGTTGACTAAGCTCTATTTGGAAACATAGTGACTGAATTTAAAAAAAAAAAATTATTTATATTTTTATTATCTAATATATATATTATCTTAGATTGAAAAAACTCACCGATATCAATTATATTTTGAAAGTATTTATTTTCGCTGTATTAATCCACAATAATAATAAAGAACACTTAAATACCACTACACGATTAGCACGGTCTTAATACAAATGGTATTATTTAGTGGGTTACGTTCGTATATATATGAGATATGAAGATGTATTAGCGGAAAAACAATGTAAACCGGCCGGTGCAATCGATAAATTCACGTGTTGAACTGTGTACTGATGTGGCATGAACACGCTCGTAGCGGTCATTTCGTACTGATGGGCTAGGTACTTAGTAGGCAGGCGAACCGTTTGTGCGTGGATTGGCTGCCAATGTGGCGCGATGTCACGACCACGTCACTATCCCGTCACGTAGCCCTGCATGGTACGAGAACGACCTATAGTTGTGATCAGGCGATATTGTGGGCAAGCTACGGAAAAGGCGGGAGTTCAAAACACAAGTTAGGTTTTTTGCCGTTTGAGTCATTTCACACACTACATTGCAACGTGGTCATTATTAGGTTGTCAGATAACATAATTGGCAAAGATGGTACTATGGACTTCGCTACCCACTATTATAATAATTATAACACCTGCATGTTTCACAACATTAAAGTTATTATGATCTACGTTTGAGTAAGTTTAATACAGGTAAGTACGATTTTTGTACAAGTAGGGCGCCCGTCCCCATCTCGGCTCCTAAAGCTTAATCGTTGCCTAGAAAAATCTAAAAAAGTCATGGTATGGTTGTTGTTATTCTAATGAAATTTAAAGAACTATATCGGCTACGCTTACTTCATAAGTTCAAGAGTTTTCGGGGCCCAAACTTTAACATGCAGTCACTTTGAACTAGTTTCAATTGAACAAATATCTTTCAAAATAATAACTTGTGTAAACTGTTTACTTGTTCAAAACAAATAGCAAATCCCTTTTGAATTCCATAATATGATAAAAAAGCTAACTACGGAACCCTATTGCGCGTGGCCTGGCACGCACTTTGGTGGCTTTTTAAGTTTTATTTACCGACTTAGATCATTTGTTGCTTGAGCCAATTATAGTGAAAGTCTACGCCAAGATTTCGTTTTACAGACTAGCAGAACACCCCGTGCAAATGTAGCTAATAATATGGTAGGAATCTATCTAGACAAGAGTAATGATTCTCTTAAATTATACACCAGTTGTTACGTAAATTACATGTTTTTTAGAGATTATGTGACTTTTATTAAAATTACTCAACAAGTAGGTACCCAATTTTGATTTCCTAAACTTATACCACAAAAGAAATAATAATATAGTTTTTTTTTGTAATGTTCTACTAAACTAAATCTCATATTTTATTACATTAGAAATGCAAATGTAGTGTCCATATTTTTCCTGACTTCAAAAAGGCAGGTTAAAGTAAGCTTCTAAGCTTCACCAAGTTTTTAATTCCTAGATAAACTGTTTTTCTTCATCTCTTAGTACAATATTTTTGTCGCAAATATAGCTAGAAGAATCCTCGTGATTTAAACCTATTTTTAAAGAACTAGGAAACAAAACACTCCGTTTCTCAAAATGCATACGTATAGGTATACATTATGTGTCTTTTGGCGCTTACCGTTCCACACCCCTCTCTTCTGCTTATTAAAAGCGGTAGACCCAAACCATTTGGTATATTGTTATTTAATATCGTATAAAGTCCAATAACAAACTTTAAGGATAAAAACGATGCAAATAACCAACCCAAAAAACAAGTTAAAATTTGTCGAGTAGTGTAATCGATTATTGCTATGTTAAGGGCAGGGATGTTTTGCAAATATTATGCAAAAATGAAGAAAAGAAAAAAAGTGCATCTTACTAATATATTTGGATGCAGTTCATCATGGAGTTAGGGGCTCATGTAGAGTACCTATTATATTCTTTGATAGAGTAGAGCTGAAGCTAATATTTGTACTGACCATAGAACAATCTCGAGTTAAAAGATTCGTATTGTTGATGTTGCCACCTGAGAACATTCTATTTTTATTGTATGCGCCCGAAAGCCGAAAACCGAGACTAGTTAAAATATTTAACTAGGTATGTTAAATCCAAATGTATTTTTAAATGTGAAGCTATTTCGTAACTCACTCCCAAGTCAACCATGATGTTTATAAAAAATAATAAACCGACGAAAAAGAACAAAAAAGTAAAAAATAACTGAATATTAAAGTCTTGGGTGTTGACCTTGAGTTACATAAGCTATAACTTCTTAATTTTCGCAGCCATTTAGAATATGCATCACAGGTCTGGAACCCTCAATATGAGACTTACAGGTCTCGCATTGAGGGCGTTCAGAAAAAATTCTTACGTTATCTGGATTACAGGGCTCGGCAATATTCAGACGATTACCATCACCGTTGCAAAAGGTATCACTTTCTACCACTCGAACTCAGGCGTAATATTAGTGATATTTCATTTTTAATCAATATTGCTAATGGTACTATAGACTGTCCTGAATTGCTAGCCAATATTTCTCTACGAACAAATCAGACTGGTCTTCGTCAACGACCATTACTGGATATACCTTTTGCAACAACCAACTATAGGCGAAATTCGTTTGCTTTACGTGCTACGCACGAGTTAAATAATATTCCACGTGACTTAGACATTGATCTTTTCTGTACCACTGCGACGGCTATTGGCTGACTCATTGTTTTTTGAATCATGTGGCTCTTAAAGTGTGGCTTAGGTAGGGCATATGGCACTTAGCTAATTTAATTTTTATTCCCCTACATTGTTCATTTTTTTTTGTTTTTAACTCTTTTTCTTGTAGGCAAGACCAAATGTCTGTTTATCTGTGGAGGCTTTTCAAAAGCAATCTTTTCTTAAATTTATGTACTGTAATATTCACATTTTGTTATTAGACTGTAAGCTTTCCTAAAAACAATAAAAAAAAAAAAAAAAAAAATATATTATCTAGTATTTTACTATTTTTGAGTCGGCGCTAAGCATTATTTATTTTTTTACTTGTTTTTCGTTTTATTTTTGTTCTCTTTTTAGTGAAGTACCTAGCTTTACCTTTAAAACATATTATAGAACAAGGTACCTTGCATAAGTTGTAAATTTGCGAATTTATTGTCATAAAACACAACAATAAGGATATTTACAGATTTTACTGTAAAATTATATCATCGCTTCATCTAAATTTACCTTAAAATAATGCAACCTTAGGATAATGTCCAAAGGTCTAATATTTACTAACCAAACAATTTTTTTGTCTCTTTATTTAAGATTCATATGAATATCGAGGATAAAAAAGTACAACACAAAAGTAATTAAAAATATATATTTCATCATGTCTTTAAGTCTACATAATATATCTAGCCGAAACCAGTATATAATTAAAAATAATTGCACATTAAAAGTAATAAAATTTTAACATTATTGATGCTGAAATGACTTCATCAGACGTTCAGGCGATAACCAGGATGTTGTCAACAGTGTGATTCACACGTTACATGACGTGGACTTAAGACGAAGGTATAGTAGAAAACATAATAATAGCTATATCTATAGATATGCGTGGGAGAATGACGACATGTAATCGCACTATTACATACAATTTAAGCTAAACTTTGAACTCAGGGCCAATAATTGCAATTGATGCTCTCATACAATGATAACGTTGAGACAATTTGCCGTATAGTATGTTTGCTCATTTTAACGATAAATTAACGTATGATGCAATCATAAACAAAGTATGAAATGGATAAAAATTCTGTTGTATTGCGACTTATTATCGCAATACAACGCGGTAATGCTGCCAGCATTTTGGGTACGAGGGGCCTTCTGACAGTGACTTATTAAGTTTAGATTAAGATAAAAGATTAGTTTAATTTAAGATCCAATATGTATATTTTCTGTAGATAAATGGATAATGTCTTTGATGTACCTGAAGTCGGCCGTAGTGTTGTTAGCCGGGTTAGTAATCGATCTATGGCACTTATTTGATATCTCTGTTATTGTGATGATAATACTAAAATATCAAATTATTTAACACATTTTTATGTACCAAAATATATCCTATTAATATAGGAAGTAACCATCTAATTAAAAATATTATTATTAAAATCACAAATCCTAAATTATTTTAATAACTAATAACAATTATTGTCTCAGATTTACTTTATTTACTGTGTCATATACACAAATAACATTTCTTAATTATTGTAGGCCACAAAAAGTAATACTCCTTTTGGCCTTAAATAAACGTTAAAATCATAATATAGGTATCTATATGCCAATGTAGGCAAGTGCCTAGAAGCGCGAGGCTTAGCCGGGTTTCAGTGCAACATTAAGTGTGACAATGATTATTGATTAAAAATTGTGCACTAGCAACACCTCGCAGGGCACCGATGTGATGCTTGAATAAACACTCGCGTTTAATCCGCCTCTGATGATTCCAGTTCTTGTGCAAGTAGAACATGAGGCCATCGGGCGGTGGGCGCGGGCAGCAGTGTCGATGGACACAGCAGCAGTTCTTGTATTGAGTCTAAGGTGTAGCTGCCCAAACTGTTCAAGACCCATTCGTAGTTCACTGGTACTATGTTCTGCTCCATCGCGAGGTCTGTAAGTAATAGAAGCCAGCTTTATTGAAGGAAATAAGATTATCTGTACCGGATATTGCCAGCAATACCGGCCGCGCTCACCAACCTGCTTCAGCGCACGCCGCTGACACGGGCGCTGCGCTCGCTCAATGCGGTATCTAATAAGGTCAATTTGTTTATTTGTTCGCTGGATGAGTTCACGAAAGCCATTTACGGTTTAATAATGCCTAAATTATGTTAATGTTTCGTACTCTGTCGTATTAGGCTAAGAAACCTGTAATTATAGATGTATTTTGTATGTGTAGAACTAAATTTGAATTAATCGGGACCAGGACTAAAATAGCTTCCACACGTGGCTCTGCCCGCATGGAATGTCTATGAAAAGCTTTATCCATTCCAATACACAGAGCAAGACAGACAGACCAACAAACTTTTTTCGTATTACATAGTATATTTAGTATATATTACTTAGCATTTAGTTAAATGATGATGACTGATGAGTGCGAGATTAAGTTTTACGATAAAATCACTTGTAATATACTTTTTTATTATTCTGATTTTTTATCATAATCATAAATGTATTAATAATGAAATATGTGCCTATATAAAGGGTTACCAGACTTTACGTTAATAACATAATTATCATCGAGTAAAAAACTATGCAAAACCGTCTTTACCGAACCTTTTTTTTTATACAAGTTGAACGACTTATTACATTTTTATTAATTAGAGTGGTAGAGCTTTTGTGGACAATCTAAAGGGCATATGAAATATTTTAGAACGTGGTTGCAACTGGGACACATCCGGTTAAGGGAAGTACCTACAAAATATACTAGCAATGTAGTAACTTAACGTGTAATAAATTTAAATCGATAATAAGACGAAAACTGTGTTCCAGACATTCGACATTAACTTCTGGAATAATACATAATAAGACACAGACACGAT
The DNA here is from genome assembly GCA_905147285.1 of Hypena proboscidalis. NCBI lineage: Eukaryota > Metazoa > Arthropoda > Insecta > Lepidoptera > Erebidae > Hypena > Hypena proboscidalis. Next base: position 11,230,320 of record LR990132.1, read on the forward strand.
TGTGCTAATAAAAGCTATGACAATAAATAATAATGAGGTCGAAAAATAAAACAATCAGCTCAATTTCGTCCATGTTTCGCACAGCCAGTGATTGCTGTGCAAAACATGGTTACAAAATGTATGCACTACCGTTTTTATTTGAGATGGCTATATAGTGTTCTATAACTGCATCTCTTTCAAACTCGCCTGATTTTAATTTCACGGTGTTCCAATGCCTTTTCCGGAGCATTTAAAAAGCGTTACGATGTGGTTCTAAGAATAAATTATTCGCATAAACTAAAGTAATATTTTATTTTGGCAACATTATAGAATGCAGGATAATAATATTTTCCTCAATATTTTCTAGGGCTGCTTATAATTTAAAAATAAAATCTATATAATTTGTAACATCTGAAAATGACAATCATACTAATATTTAAAATGCAAAAGTTTGTGAGGATTTCTGAATATTTGTTGCTCAGATAGCCACCACATATCTATAATATGGTGTGATGTGAAAGGTATATGAATATATGTACTGTGGGCCAACGAGTTAGGTTTGCAGGGCAAAAACTTGTAAGTCATAGTAAAGACTTACTACACCAGTTTTGGATATGTGAGTTACATATCTAAATAATGGGTATATTACACTAAATAAATATGTAATTTACACATGAATATCTATTGCAGTCAGTTTTCATTATGGCTTACAAGTTTTTGACCTGCATACCTAATGTCTTGGCCCACTGTACCTATACTCTTAATTTATAAAGAAGGATTGCCATTTTAAGGACTAAAATTTCGAAGTCCGGACAAAGGGATATTATTCCATCAAAGATTAAATGGAAGATAATAATGTTTGGGATTAGGTTACCGACGGGCTGCTATGTAAGGCTCAAATCACACCGGAACGGAAGTCTAGCGGCCAATCGTTTCAGTGTCATTGAATTTTACACTTTATTTTGATAACCGTAAAGCACATTATTGTTTAAGCTGCGTGGGGTCGCCGGAGTGTAAGCGCAGCCGCGCGGTTTTCAAATTTGTCAAGCGATATCGTGTATTACGCAAAAGTAGATAGAGTTTTAAATTCAACGATACTACAACGGTGGGCCGCTTCACTGTGTGATTTAACCCTAAGTGAATCCCAGCTTCACGTTTTTAGTTTTATTAGAACATTTTGTTTCACAATTTCAAATACTATGTAATAATAGTTTACGAAATAAATGAATAAACAACAACAACAATATCTTTAAAAATATAAAATTCAATGCTCTGTAAAGGTAATAAGAATTAGCCTATAATTTGCCTGATGCGGTTATCGACCCGTAACCACGATCGCAACATAACAATCAGCATGTTCGGACGAATATAACACCATTCAATTACTCTTCATTAAGGCAGGTATGTAGCATGTAAAATACGAATGTTATATATTAAGAGTACTTTAGGTCAAATAAACAATATTTTTAATGAACAAAAAACGTTGTACTTAACAATAACAAAGTCTGACATCACCCACTTGCCGATAATGCAATGCAAATTATAAATATATGTCTCCCTCGTTTATAAAATACACTATTAGGCGAAGCCCAAACTCTAAAATATTCCGCGGGGGCCTAGCACAACGAGCGCCAGATAGATTTTGTTGCGTTTTTGTCATATTTTTGCATGGGAAAACAAGACAATAACGCGACATTATCTTTCTCACGCTCGTATGCTAGGGCGTATGTTTAGGTTTCTTTTAAACTGGTCGGCACGGTGTCGGTATGGTAAAATATTCTCCTAAAAAATATAACGAAACAAAAACCAAGCGCCTCTCTTTCTATGAGAATATTTTTCTTTACCGATACCGCGCTGACCAGTGAAGAAAACGCATTAGGTAACGGGAGGTCTTTTAAAACGGTGCAAATTGTAAAAGCCCCTCGAACATTAGGGTGCGTTAATACATCTACATCGATCGACCATCGATGCGCAGCGCAAAATCATACTAATCTACACGACCGTAATGCTAGAAGGGCATTAGAGTAGAGATCTATTTTATAAGATGGTGTTATCGATACAAAACATTAAAAGTGCTCAGAAGTGCACTTATGTATAGTGCTTTGATTAGATTTAGGTTACATTAGATGTATGCAAATTATTTATCATCGTGATTTTTTTATGGAAATATTTCATTCGTGTGTTCTTAAGGATTTTGGTTAATGTATAGTTTTACGCTCAAAAATAACAATGAAGAGTAAATGTATGAGCGTTTCTATTTCAACATGAAGTTACAAAAAGCCCACAAACAGCCGATAGTTTTTAGATGATAAATGACGCATTTTTTTGGTCTGAATGCCAATTAAGTTGTTAACTTAGAGTGCAAGGTGTAGTGGTTAAAGCGGTCGCTTCGCCGCTTTCAACTACGCAGGTGTTGTGGGTTCGACCGACACGAGACAAGTCTATGTGTGATTTGCAAAGATTTGTTCCGACTCTGGGTGTGCTTTGTGTGTGTGAAATGTATGTTTGTGAACACCCCGCGACACAGGAGTTATTCCTAGTGCGGAACAGTTGAAAATTTGCGGATAAGAAATGTTCTGAATGGTTTGTAGGGCTTATAATTCCTTTTTTATAGTGAAGATATTCTTGAAAACAGTTCTGTTGCCTATCAGATGTTTTGTAACTGCACGTGTATCAAATTGGCACAAATAAAACGTGTTTTTTACTATGTATCGTACATTTTGCGCATTTGGCATTATCTATCTATTTATATTTGTCGAACAATAAATAGTTGTATTGATGAAACCTTTTGTAACGCGTATTTGAACGATAACAAAAACATCGTTCTAGTCGCAATAGAATGATATCAATGTGGTCTAAATTTAAGCCGTAGTTAGTCAACAGATTAGATCACGTGAATTTGATTACGGAAGTAACTTCGATATATTCAATAACAAATAAAAATATTTATATGAATCACCAAAAGGATCGATTTTTATTGCCTATTTTTTTATTTACTTCTTACGTCTCAAAAACGATTAATATTGTAGGTGAAAAAAATTAGGACTTAATATTGAGTTTCGCGCTTGGAGTTGGAAGCAAGCGTCAGCGTCAACGCTCGACGAATGTTAACATATTTTCAAACAAAAAGATGCGCGCGCAGACGTGACGATTGCGCGCGCATATTTTTCGTATAAACATGTCGTCACGCTTAAATAGCATTTTTGACTTCTATAGCGCTAAGAATGTTACAAAGTTATCATCAGGTTAATCTTAAGTCGTGTCCACCTGTGACCTAAACGTGCAAAACGAACATTCAATTTTGATAGAAGTTTCTGGTGGTAGAGCTCTTGTGATCGAGCTCGAGGGCGGCGGCACCACTGTCCCACCTTTAACCTGCCGCCAAATAGTAGTGCTTGCATTACTTTGTTCCGGTTTGGTGGTGAGATCAGGCCCTGATATTACTGGCATATGAGGCATAAAATCGTATTCCTTAACAGCAGCAACGCATCTACAATCTGGTTTGTGGATTGTCATGACTACACGTTCGTTCGCTGCAGACTGTAGTTGTGTTTAGTTCGCAGGAACACAGTAAAGACAGTATGTTAACTTCATAGATATGTGCCGCTGCTGGTTTGAATGTGTAAGTGAGCTCCAAGCGCCGAAAATTGGCACTTACACGCTGCAATAGCAAATAACCTGGGGTATAGGGGGTAAACTAGACAGGTTTGTTCACCGCGCGCCCTGTCGTGCGCTGCACGCCAGTCCGCATTCTTTTTTTATATTTTTGTATTACGTATAATTGTATAATATTATATAGTATATTATGTAAATAAATATCTATAGCTTCTCAAAATACGCAAATAACATTGAACTTAAATGAAAAGTAACAACCCTACGCATCAACATCAACAGGCTATTAACTCGCCGCCTGGTCTTAGTTAACCTACTGTCGTTACTGTGGCAGGAGACAAGGCTTGAGAAATAAGAGTGTTCATACAAATGAATCGGTCCTCCTGCGTGTGTTCCGGCTCTGCCAATAGCAGCGCGGGGTCACTGCCCTCGGTGACGCGCACTTCCTTCATCTCCAGCACCACGCGGCCGCCAGCGGCCATCAACATGTTCTGCAAAATTAAACTTAATAAAATACTCTAAAATATTATCAATATTAATGAAGTTTTAGAAACTAGTGTGCTGACATTTTACACAATAGAGTAAGTAAGGGGGCATATATAACTAGGTAAGATACTAATAGGATATCTATGTGATATGTAGGTTTGCGGCAACCCCAGCGATTCCTAAGGCGAGCGTCGCTAATCATTAAAAAAAACCGGCCAAGTGCGAGTTGGACTCGCGCACGAAGGGCTCCGTACCATTATCTTTGAAAACGGTAAAAATATCATGTCTGTTGTATGGGAGCCCCCCTAAAATAATATATATTTTATTTTGATTTATATATTCTGTAACATTTAATTAAATATTCTGTGAATATTTCAAGATTCTACCTGTTGCCGTTACCAAAATCGAGCAAAACGAAAAAAGAACCATGTTTGTAGTATGGAAACGATTATATTCGATTTTAGTATTTGTTGTTATAGCAGCAACAGTATACACAACAATAACAAAATTTCAAGTTTCTAGCTATCACAAATCTTGAGGTACAGACTGGTGACATACGGACAGCATAGCCATAGTAATAGGGTTCTGTTTTTCCCCTTTGGATACGGAACTCTAAAAACTACTTTTGATTTTGTCTTACCTTCAAAGTATCCACGTCTAGTACACTGAAAGGAGGCATGCAGTAGAACTTGATGCCTTGGAATAGTTTTTGTTTGCAGATGCGCGAACGTCTCGGTCCTGGCTCACCTGTGCTGTCCAGAGCTTCGAAGAATTCCTGTCGATTCATAACAATAGATATTTATGCCAAATAAAACTGAATAAAATAATATGAATCAAATCAAATCAAATCATTTATTTCCATGGGCCCCAAGGGGCGCTTGAACACGTCAAAACAAACATCAAAACACAAAAATTTAAATAAAACTTAGCTAACTAAATAATAATAATAATAATACTTATTGTAATAAAATGATTTGACACCGGAGCTTAGATTGACTTTAATTCAACTTAGAGAAATTGAATTAAAATCAATCCAAGTACCAGAGAAGAAGTATCATGGTAATGATGTGGCGTTAGAAAATCTCTTTTTTCATAATGTATTCTTATAATTTATAATTAAATAGCAAAAATTGAATTACCTCATTTACAATTTCTTTGGTCTGCATACATTTTTGAATCCAATCAAAAGATACAATCCATTTAGAAGCTGCAAGTGCACACATGTACTTCACAGATCTGAAAAAAAAAACAACTATTATATTTCACTTCACTGTTTAGCAGCCCTGTATGTAATATATGTCCCACTGCTGGGCGCCAGCCTCATCTCATGATGAGAAGGGTTAGGTTAGTCTACCACTCTGGCTAAGTGCGGAATGGAAGAATTTGCACATCCTTGATCACTTTTTAGTCATTCTCAGGCATGTAGGTTTCCTCACGATGTTTTCCTTCACCGTTAGCAAGCGATAATTTTTATGATATATACACACACCATAATGATTTTTGACAGAAATGTGTGCCGTGGGTTCAAACCAGAGACTTCGCAGTTCTACGGTCTCGCACTCGGCTATTTCCCTATGCCTTGAACAAACGCACCTAGATAACCGGCGAAACAGTGCACTTGGCGGAGTACTTGGTGCGTGTAAACGGCACTCGCCCGTCACTTGCCCGTTTATACGCAGCGAGTACTCGGTACTGTTTCGCCGGTAACTTAACCGTGTGATCAAAGCATTACAATACAATAATTAACTTACCTTTGCGATCTTTTCATTTCATCCACGCCTACTACCAAATGCGTTATATCCTTCGAGTATTTTTCAACATAGCTCCATTTACGTTGAGCACACAGAATCTTCACATTAGCTATTTCCGATGCAGTCAAACATGACGCAGCCAAACAATACTTTCTGTTTGATTTAGATAAGGTTCTAGCTGCAAGTGGTCTTGAAGCTGGTGTTGTAGGAGTATGTTCAAACGCTCTACTTAGGAATTCTTTCTCTTGTGTAGTTTTGGCTATTTCTTTAGATGTAGGACAAAGAGTCTGTTCAGGATCATCCTCATTCTCATGATCAAAATTGAGAGACTTCCTAGCTACTGGTGTAGACTTATGCTTGATTTGATCAGCAAACTTGGTAATATTGAGAGGGGTTTCTAGCGTATGTTTCCTTCCTGCAGCTTCTACTATTGTTACATCTTTACTACTCTTGTTTGATTCAGTAACTGTGTCTGATACATTGATGATGCTTTTGATACTCTGACCCGATACTTTTGGCGGTATCTTTCTTGTTTCAGTAATTTGTGACAGATTTGTTGTGCTGGCTCGCTTCAGTTTTGGTATAGACAGATCTCTGTGAACAGAATAGTAAAAATCTAAATGAAACTGAGATATACATACATAAAGTATCTTTGAATAGAATTGAACAGCCTAATATTTTACGGATGCCTGACTTTTAGCGCAAATACAGTCTCGTCTACAGATATTTGGAATTGTAAGATAGATGGAACTTGATATCTGGAGTATAATATCACCTAGACCAAAGCTTTTATCTGCTATTTCAATAGTGGTCTAATGGTCAATCATTGACACCATAATTGTTTATTTTGACAGTTTTTGTACCAAAACAGTCAAAATTTAAAATTTTGGTGTCAATGATCAATGATTCGAACACATTGGATTGAAGTAGCAGACTTGGATCCTGGTGAGGGTGATATTGTACCCTGGCTATCAAGTGACACAGAAACCTCAATAATATGTTAATTTGTGATACTAACTTCTGAGGTGTTTCTTCCACTACACTTTTATCATCATCGTCCTCATACTCTTGAACTTTTTTGTTTGTCTTCTGTATGACATCAATACTTTCTTGAGAAGACTCTAAATTACGGCAAAGATCTGGAGTCAATAATTCTACCACCTGCTGCGGTATCTGTAATATTTAAGTTAAAGTCAATTATTTAAGTTTAATATGTAAACCATTTTTTTGTATGCTTATTATTATTTAACTCAAAAACTACCAATTTTAAGTTATATTTAACTAAATAACATAAGCTTTATTTTATCGAGGTATCAGGCGGGCAAAACTGCGCGATAGCTTGTAACTAAATTCAACTCCATAAAATACTCACTTTATCAATTTTGCTAGTTTCAGTATCTTCATCATTATTTTCTATAATAGAAAACACGTTTTCACTATGTTTCTCATTGTAGTATTGTTGTACATGTTTAGTTGACTTTTGAGTATGTGATTTATTTAGACTTTTGATAACTTGAGTTTTGTCAATGTCAGGCAAATCATCTTCTTTATTATTGACTACCTTATCTTTTACATTTTGTGTATTCTGACTTTTCCTAATGTCCTCCATGTCGGCATCAATATTAGCAAACACTTGCTCCATCACAACATCATAGTTGATGGTTTCACTGTCAGGTAGAGTCTGTTTCTCATTTTGTTGTGAAGTCAACTTAACTTTTTTATTCTTGGGTAACATAATCTCATCTGTATTTTCTACTCTATTTCTTTTTTCAACATTTCTTTGAGTTCTTAATTTGCTACCTACTGTAGAATGTAATATCTCAGAAGGTGCATGATTTTTCAAAAGGTGCACATTTGCTTCTTTAACAGAGCCACTATTAAATATATCTAAATCATTTAAATCATCAAGCTGTTCTATATTTTCACCAATATGTTGTGATTTGTCAACTTGTAACTTAGCAGTGGTATTTAAACTTTTGGGTGCATCTTGATTGCCAGCAGCTGTTTCATATTCCATTATATTTGATAACTCTTTTTCTACACTTTCAGTAATTTCAAACTGTGCTGTGCCTGTGTCTGCTGAAGCAGTATTTTTCTTGCCAGAATTAGATTTGTCTACTTTGGGGCTCAAAACCTTTGCTTTGCTCACATTTGCTGACATTAAGTTATTGTTACCACTATTTACTATAGGTTCAGGCATATTATTTACATTATTTTCTATGCAATTATTATTATTGTTGCTGCTACTGTCTACATTTATATCTATATTATTAACATTTATATTGTTAGTGAAATTACCACTCTGTGGTAAACTGTTAGTTCCTAATGATGTTTGTACTTGACGGTCAGTATTTATTTTTACCTGTACATCGTTTTTCTTTTTTATAACAATATTTGTTACTGTGGTTCCTATTCTAATAGAAATTTCAATATCATCTGAATTGCCAGACTCCAAATCTTGGTCGGAAACTTTGGGTTCATCACATTGGATATTAATATTTTTAGGGCATAAAGTGCTTTTTTTAATGAAAGACATTTGTCTTGTTTCCTCTTTTGAGTTATGTTGAGTTTTATTAATGTCTTCAACTTCATTTGTAGGTGTATTGTTACTGTTAGATTTGGCAACTTTACCAACATTATTTTTTTCAATATTTGTATTATTTGCAAACAAGATATTACTGGTGTTAGCTTCCTTAGGAGGTGGCATTGATATGTTATCTTTAGCTTTTTCAATTACATGGGTAGAAGGGCTCATATTGCTTTGCATTTCAACAGGTTTATTTAAAATTCTGTTGATTTCATTTTCTTTATTAGTAATAATATCTGGAGTATTATCATCTATGTTGACCACTTGTTGAGTAGCAATTATTGGTGTGTTACTAATTACCTTTGCATTCTGTGTTTTTTTCACCATCTCAATAGAGACATTCAGTTTATTTTTGTTCTTTTTATTTAATTTACTAAATTCTTTTCTCATTCTTTTAACATTGTTCCAAGTTTGTTTGCCTTTCTGAGATTTTTTATCGTTTTCGCAACTTGAATCTCTGGAGGTATTTTTAATAACAGCATCATCTGCTTTCTGGTTTGAAACATCTGGTCTAATATCTCTTTTTCTAGAACTTCTGCGTGGATGGTCTGTGCTATATTCACTGTCATCTACAAAGAATGGTTCAATATCCATTGGACCCACAATGTTCTCTTTATTTTTAGGGATATCTTCTACATCAGGCATTGGTTCAATTTTGTCCCAGTCATCTTGTAGTGGTGGCACATGGACCACCTTTGTCACTTTCACAGGACTAACTGCTTTTTTAGCATTTGTATGAACAATTATATTACTAGCAGATATTTCTAAGGGATTGGGTGGTTGAGTCTGTTGAGTTTCTTGTGAGAATGTATCAGAATTCTGAATTGGTGCAGAAAAATGGTTCTGTGAACTAGTCAGCCAATCCTTGACATTTTTATCTGGATCTTTAACAGATTCAATTTCTCCTGGTGTATCAAGATTGAATTCATCTACTGAAATAGAAGAGAAATACATACAGCTTTAAGAAAAATATAAATTGTTTATTAATTTTTTGCTTTTTTATGTGCAATCTGCTTTTTTAAAATATGGTCTCAGTGTAGGAACATAGTATCTGGTCTTGTACCAAATCAAGTGAAATAAGCTACTTCATGCAACTTAAGCTTTTCCTACTATTTTCTTACTTTATTCTTTGATGTTGTCAATATTTCATTCAACCAAAACATAACATGTATAATCTGTATAAAATATAATATTCAACCTGGTATTCGTTCAGTAAGATATTAGCATTATGTACATGAAAAAAATAATGTTGGTGTGCTTCCATTGAGTAATTTTCTATGTATGATAGCATTATACAATACTTACATTTAAAGTTGAAGAGTTTTTCAAATGTTTCACCAAGACTTTGAACGTGATTAGTGAGGTTCTGAAGAGGCAGATTTAGTTTGAGATATTTACGGTCAAGAGACCCTGCACAGACTGGACAGGTTCGCCTCGAGCGCCAGCATGTGTGACACAGAGTGTGCCCACATGACGCAGTAGCAGGGGCTATGTAGAACTTACAGCTGCAATTTAATTAACTGTCTTTATAATAAACTTTCAAGCGAAAATTTATAATGTTTATTAATTATATCGCATTACAATACAATTGGTAAGTCGTTAATATAGAAGGAACTCCCTTTGAATACACTTACCATTCTAAGCATTTCAGCTCGTCAATGTAATCTGAAGTCAATTTAGATAGCTTAACTAAATCCAAGTCCTTTAGATTCATAATTTACACGGTTTGTATGAAAACACATCAAAATAATGATATAGGTATTGGTAACCAACTTATGGCTAAAACAAACTTGAGAAATCTGGAAACGTTAGCTCAGTAAACAACTAAGCTTTCAGATATTATGCACTTTTCTTGTTAATTTCCAATAATTTCCCGCCGAGCTGCAAATTTCAGAAATATTTGTCGAACAAAACTGACAGAGTACGTCAGTCCCCCCTGGTCCGAATCGCTCATTTCAGCGCTGTGAGAGCTGTTAGCGCGCTAAAAGTCGGTTCGAATCGCTAAAAGGTCGCTCACGATATTCGATGTGACGTCATGAATTACGTCATCATTGGCGCCATGTTGGGCTTACGGCGATCTTGCTCCATCGCGTGAGCGCTGTGAGCTAAATGTCAAAATGACGTTTCAGACGTTTGTTTTTTCGGTGAATTGTTGATGTTAAAATCAAACTATTTCAAAGTTTTTTTGGATTTTATCGAAAAATACTCATTTATAATGGATGTAGCCGTCTATGATGAAGAGCGAGATAATTATATCACTTTTAACTTGCCTCCAGAGGAATATGAGAGAATTAGAACCGGTAAGAAGTTTTATTTTATAATAAAGTGAATAAATACGTTTATGTATAACGTTTAGAACTAAGTTTTCCAATTTTCCCCACAACTATGACGACGATGATTAGCCTTTACCAACTAGTATTTACATTAAATCTATTTTATACCTTAATAATATTCGTGTATGTGTATGTTAAGATAATCAACCCGGTCTTAACCTGTAATACATTCAATGAATATATTACTCGTTATATGAAACATACCTATACTTTAACAGTCTTCGTATCATATAACTCGAAAAGAAGAAGCTGAGCATTTCCATTCCGTCTTTTATGTTTTTATGTATAATAAATTTAAGCACCTTATTAAGGATCTTTTTTTTTTTGGTTTTTTTCTCACAGATCAAACATATTTGGCCGAAATCAGAGGCAGGGCCCAGCCACGAAGAAGCTACAATTACATTAATCTATATTTAATTTTGATCTATTTTCTGTTTGCTTACCTAATTAAGATTTATTTTTGTATACATTTTTGCATGCCTTAAACGGTAAAAAACACCAGAACTTATCACAAACCCTAACACCAAAAATTGTAACTGTGTTTTTATGCAAAATAAAACTGATTTGATTTGATTTGATATAACGTTCAAACATAAAATTAGATAAAAATGACAATGTGATGTATCAAAGAATAAAAAGATACATAAAATCATGCCTTTATCCCACAGGGGTAGGCAGAAACAATGTTATGTTATATTAAGTTATATTTTTATTAAGTTATGTCAAATTATATCTTTATCAAGTTAAGTTATAATTTGGGTTTGCACTACGCATGTTAGTGGCTATGTCTTAACTCTCTTAATGACTTTCGAAACTACCAATCATCGCCAGTTGCCTCGTATAATGAAAATAGCAAAAAAAGCATCTGAACATACTGAACTCAGTTCAATATGTTTGGTGAAATTGCGTCTTGATATTTTATTATTAGACTAATTCTAATAATAAAAACTTAATTATTTAAAAGTTTATATTTGACTTTATTATGATCTCGATTATAAAATTTAAAAAGCTCAACACTAAAGCTTTTTAAATTTTATTAAACTAAATTAGTGTTAAGTACAAATTGATCTCATTAGTAATTGTAAATGTTGGGCAATTGTGGGTAATTACCAACTTGATAATAATCTTTAATTGAAGTAGTTGTTTTGCTTTTGAGAAAAATATATATTTAGAATAATTGTTTAATGATCATAATCATAATATTCATAATAAAAAAAAAAATATTAAATTAAGACCAGTGTAAACACTGGTCTTAATTTAATATTTTTTTTTACCTTTTTTTATATGAGAGATTTAAAATAAAAATATGGCTGAATTATAATTTGTTTCATTAAAAACTATCTCCCACCACAATAATAGAAATTTTTGTTACAACAATAATATTATTTAGGGCATTATAAATGAAACAAGTGAAATAATTTAAAATTACAAATATAATTAAATATTTCTTATAATTAAATTATTCATAATTTCATTTCTTTTTAATAAACCTCTATCTCTATCACCGTCAATATGGTGACCTCTTCTGATTGGTCTTATTTCTGGCTCTACTTCTGGTACAATGTCACCCCTGGTGATGCATATGTTATGCAGTACTGCAGTGGCTAGTAGGTATTCAGGATTTTTTTCTGTTGTCACCATTGGCAAACAGTCTAGGATGCTCCTCCATCGGGTTTGCCACACCCCAAATGCCCTTTCAATAGCCAACCGTGCAGATGAAAGGCAAAAATTGAAATTTTTTTGCCGCACTGTCAAATGGCCATTATCTTTAAATGGTACCATTAAACATGGATGGATGCCATATGCAGCATCCCCCACTAAATGTGACTGGTTCGGAAAATATCTATCTGCATCCTGGATATGGTTGGTAATTGGAGATAGTCTGAATACTCTAGCATCATGTACTGACCCAACATTTCCAGCGAATATGCTGGTAAAACACAGGTCCCATGTGCAAACCTCCTGTAACAAAATAACATGATTATGAGGTATTTGGATATCACCATCTTATCTATTCCTAATAAAATTAGGATAACCTTCAAGTAGGTAACATGAGAAAGACTTTATGCAGAGTGACTGCATTCCGGCCATCCAACTATAACTTAATAATACATCATCATGTCCGTATTACCACACTTTGTAGCAGTATGACACCCACATTTCATTTTCCTCTCCCATTTCACATGTTCATAATGGAAGATGAATAGATTTCATAATGGAATCAAATCCAAGTTTAGCAGTAGTATGAATATTATGCAGTATGTAAAAAATAATTAGATAGATAATTTTGATTTTATTGGTGGTAGAGCTTACGTCATCATACTTAATAAAAGCTTTTGAAAATAATGAATATTATTTGGAAGAGTTTAATAATAATTTGATGTAATTGATATCACAAAAGTACATACCTGAACTTTGTATGGAATGGGTCCCCTTTCTATTAATGTATGAGTCTGGATCATTTGTTGGGGCATTTATATCTATGTGTGTCCCATCGATAGCGCCAATTACACCTGGGAATGCACTGTATTGTTCATATTGGCGAGTCACTTCTTGGGCTCTTTGAGCTGTGGGCCACGTTATAAAAAGAGGAGCTAGGCTATATAATGCTCGGGACACCCTCCTCACTGTCCGGATAGCAGTTGCTTTACCCACATTAAATTTTTCACACACAGATCTGTAAAAAATTTTCAAACAACACAGCAGCAAAGCGGGAAGGCAAGTTTATGACATTGCGTTTGACAGTTAGCACTCTAAAAGCCGGTCCGAAACCACTAGCGCGCTTACAGCCATCTAATCACTTTAAGCGCGCTTACGATTTCGGACCGGCTAGATTATGATCGTGAGCGGCTCAAATTTATTAGCGATTCGGACCGCGGGGAATGATGACAGCAAGATGACAGACACATATAGACAAATGGACAAACCATAGACATACTAAGAAACGATTGAAAAAAATATGGGACCGGCAGTAGGTATTTGAACCTGCGGTTGACTCTTGCCAGGACCCTAAATTTCTCAACTGAATGTTACGACTTTTCGTGACGCCACGGTCATCCATTTGTTCCTCTGTGAGTGTATGTACAAAACCCACACTTTACTTGTTATGTTTAAGTCTCATGGGATAGTGGATGACCCTATCGCCATCAAACTGGCACAATTCCAACTCCTTGGTGCTATTGTGAATTGCCTGATGAAATGTTCACAATAAATAAATTCCTAATAAACTGTAAAAAATAATTATGATAATTTAAGAAAAGTGTGACATGTTTTTTTATGGCAAGGATTTTATGCATGATTAAATTTATTTTAGCTTGCAACACTGCACTATCTGTCAAGTGTAGTCGAGGGGTGCCAAGGAAATCCGAAATTTACCTTTAAATTCAACAATTTTTCCTACATAAATCAATGTAAGATTATATTTTACAAACTTATTATGTAATTTACTCTCATATTTATCAACAACTTACTTTTTGTGTTTATTCGTTGATATAAAATTATTACATAATCCGGCAATGTTTTTGAAGTCGTGAACGGTTTTCATGCTTTGCTTCCATTATTTAAAAGACTTTGCCTCTTGTTTAGCGTATTTAATAGGTCACTATAATTATCATCTGTATCATCGTATACTATAAGAGTGAATGTAAATATTTGATGGTATAGGTTATGCCAATTTTGGAAGTCCAGGATTGGTTGCTCTTCTTAGACTAAAAACATTTGCCTTTCCTGATTATAGAATTATGAAAGCTATTCAAAACACTGCAGCTTTAGGTACACATATAATCTTGTCTTTCACATAATTTATTTTGTATATGAAGTGGTTCTGAGACAGTCCGTACATTTATATCTATACCAAGTACACCATTTTATAAACTTTACATTAATATCACATTAAACTTACTGGCAGTTATCACAATAACCGGTTTGTGTTACTTTTAGCATGTCTCTGGCATTCCGTGGTGCAATCAGGGGTGTGGCGAGGAGGCTGCAAGTACGCACCTATGCTGCTGAAGCCCCTAAGGGCGATGAAATGGCACTTACTTTTGCTGCTGGCAATAAGGTACACTATTTTTATAACTTCGTTCTTGTTGGCTTGATAAGAATTTTCTATCAAGCATTACAAATAGGTTCCTGTGAATTGTATTTGTGGTAGTTGAGTTATGATTGATGACCTTTGAAATAATGTTTTACTTCAATTCTTTTCTTTAAAATTATAAGCTTAATCCTTATTAAAGCTAAATATTACCGAAATATTAAGGAAATCACTGGGAGAACTCAGCTGTAATGTTACATTACAGAATTACTCATGTAATGTTGGAATTTGTTTGATTACATTACAGGTCTTGATGTGGGAGCTCCCACTTTAGTAAAATCAATTCACCATCATTATACACTGCATTGTTTATTTTTTTTAATTTCAGGTGTTCTATGACAAAGTTGTAGTAAAGCAGATTGATGTGCCATCATTCAGCGGAGCTTTTGGTATCCTGCCCAAACACGTACCCACACTAGGTGAGTACAGCTTTATTTGATTTATTTATTTAATTAATTAAAATAAGGAATAAGTCAAAATGTCATTAATTTCTTATTTGAGAAAAGATAACTTTTCAACTTTCACATTGCATATTTATTGATATGAATTTAACGAGAATTAACGCCATTAATTTGCGACCTTAACAAAGTGCATCCTTGTCAAAACATCAAGCACCAAAAGGTAAATAAAAATAATTGGGAAAAGATGATAAATATGTGAACACAATGTACTGTCAGAATTGAGATAATTATTAATTCACTATCTGTGGCTTAATGTCATATTTTGATGTATTGAATACAAATATTTATTACAATACAGTTAGCCAATACAATGGATTTGTATTATCTTTACCTGTACAACCCAATATGTGTCCAGTGATCTGTCATTAACATTTGATGTAATATGGCCAAGAAATAAAGATCTTACATTACTGTGATTAATCTGAGTGTTTGTGTTACAGCTGTCCTTCGTCCCGGTGTAGTCACAGTGTTGGAGAATGACGGAAAGCTAAACAAGATCTTCGTCTCGTCCGGCACAGTCACTGTCAATGATGACTCCTCAGTTCAGGTATTTTCAATTATCAAAGTGATAACTAATACATTATACATTGCTTCATTTTGAAGTTTTAATTGTGAGAAATAAGCATGTATCAAGGTGTGAGAAATGTTTATATTAGAAAAAGTACTAGTTTTATGAAAAAAAAAACTAACTCGTGAGTGTGCAATTCCTTACATGTTAAAACTTTGTTACATGTGTACTGTACAAGACAAATTACTGCTGTTGACAA
This sequence comes from Hypena proboscidalis, assembly GCA_905147285.1. Taxonomy (NCBI): domain Eukaryota; kingdom Metazoa; phylum Arthropoda; class Insecta; order Lepidoptera; family Erebidae; genus Hypena; species Hypena proboscidalis. The sequence goes on from LR990132.1 coordinate 11,246,389, forward strand.
ATAAAAGCGAATAATGAACTACATACGCAACAGTTGTCAAAAAACCTTATTGCCAAAATGATGTAAAATTCGATAACTGTAATTATAAACCAGATTCCTATTTTGTGGTAATGGAAATTTTATACAAGTGTTGTAATTTCGCAGGTTTTGGCTGAAGAAGCACACCCCTTAGAGAACTTGGACCGTGCCGCCGCGCAGGAGGCTCTCTCCAAAGCCCAGAGTGAACTCAGCAGTGCTGCCAACGAACAGGTATATTCAGTTTTGACTTTAGTATGTGACTCAGAGCGTTGAGTAAGTGATGTGGCTAAACTAAAAATAAAATAGTGGGTACCACCATTAGTGCTAAAACTAAAAACTTCGTCATCATCTGCTAAAGAAAATGTCGGCAATGACGTAATGAAAAGGGGGTCGATGCAGCAATACGCGCTACGAGATCTAGCACCGTCTTAGCATTTTGCTGGAGCCGCCACTGCTATGCTAATGTACTGTTGACTAACCCCACGAAAACTTACCCGAATTTCCTGACGGAAAGTTCACAAATAACAGTTTGTTTGACCACTAGACCATAGAGACAGTATAGAAACATTTTTAAAATTTTGTCATGTACAGTGGGCCAAGCAGTTAGGTATGCAGGGCAAAAACTTTCACGTCACATGACGACTGACTACACTAGATAAGCACGTGTGAGTTACATATTTAAGAAGTGTAATATACCGACTATTCAGGCATGTAACTCACATATTTATAACTGGTGTAGTCAGTCTTCACTAACACCTTAAAAGTTTTTGCCCCTGCATACCTAATTGATTGGCCCACTGTACCTACCTATATGTATGTAATAACAACCCGTACTGGTAATACAATTTTATTAAAATAAAATCATCCAAGTTAATTTATGTATTATAATCATTGTGTGAATTTGTTTTCTCTCGGTCTATGAACTCTAATCGATTAAAAATCGATACATCAAAAACGTAATAGCAATTGGTTTGGTGAGGACGTCCGAAAGTACACATCACTAAAACGCTCTTACTACGTCATCATGTTCATATTATGTTTGTACCAAAAATGGCTTCAGCTTGGTTTCCATACATATTGAAAAATTTGACGCATCTTCGTCATCTGACGATGAGCGTTTTCTAAAAAGACGACCTCTACGCGACAGTACTGTTAGATCTAGAAATCTGTCAAAAGTGTCGGATCGCTTCTATTTCTACCATATAGTTTGTACAGAGATAGATAAATACTATACAATATGCATTCGCGCATTATTGTTTACGAGACCTCGTGCTAAAGTGGCGACAACTAGTGATGTAAATTTTAGCATAAACCCTCCTCATATGTTGGCGGATAAGAATCCGATTCTTAAGCTAGGAAGGAACTCTCGGTGCGGTTTTCGCCCGCGCTCGCATGTGGCTTCGGTCTCCGGCAATTTATTTGCGACTGATATATAGCTATCTTTTTTTTTTTGCAGGCTAAGGCTGAGGCAACCATCGCCGTGGAGGTCGCGGAAGAGATCGTGAAGGCGGCGTCTGCGTAAAGTGCTTCACTGCCGCAACTTTGTTAGTGTTACACGAACTATTTATAATATCGGTTATGTAAAAATAAACAACTTCTCTCAAGTAGAACTTATGTATTTCATTTATGGTCTGCCCGCGCCACATTAGGATATTTATACATATGCCTTTAGAATCTAGGCGATATTCGGCTTGTTTACAAGCGGCTAGCTTATGTACGTGTAGAAATAATATCAACACTCGAGCTTGTTGTATGGGAGGGTCTGTGTGTAGGTATGGTAGAGTAAATAAAACAATGTATTGTAGTTGACATTTGAGTAGTTTATTTAACACAAATCAAACACTTTGGTACAGTTAGTTAGCTGCGGTTATCGATGTCGTATCGCATTATTACAAAAACTTATTCCAACTAGCCGCAAACCAAACTCACATCGACAAAAGCGAAAATATCATAAACCTTTATCTCCTTGCTGTCGAGAACATCACAATTATGGTACAAATTTAAATTGAATAATTTTATTTAATAATTTTGAATATAATTTATTTAATTTGTTCACATTTCAATTTTAAATATATTTCATTAAATCGAATTCTAATTGGAAGGTTCGAGAGAAGAATCGGTTGCTAGGAAGTCGCGAAACCTAACTACAAGCCTACGTTGCGAAGCTTACAACCACAATACACAACATATAATGGGAAACATCTAGAAAGTGACACGCGAGTGTCTTACACCTAGTCTGCGTAATATAGAAGGATAAAATTACGATTAATAAAAATGCACCTTATAGTACTAGATTATTATTTTAAAAGATTAATTTTAAATTCCATGTCAGCAGTGATTTATTACGTTTTCGATGGTGGAAGAGCTACGAGCTCCTTGCTGTCTAAATAGGTAACTGTTTATTATTATCATTACTATGGTTAGATTACCTGTATGTATGTTCAAGTCATTGCGTTATAATGCAGTCCTAAAATTGATTACCATTAATTTATATAATTATATTGCGTAACGCGTGTTACCAACTAGCTACGGATTAAATAGTACTTTGTTTAAAAGTTGATTATTACTAATAAAGAAAATTTATATCTAAACTTATCCTACAATAGTATATGCATAAATGCGAATCAAAAACCATAACACAAACATGTTTGACACAAAATGAGGACGTGGTATTAACGAGAGTTAAAGAGAATAATAAACCAATAACGTTAAAGGAAGCATAGTACCGGCGCGGGCCGTGGTTATCTAACATTACCGTCCTACGAGTATAAATAAAGTGTCTCCACAAATATTACTTCATGTAAAATTAAATGGGGATAAAAATACAAAAATATCACATACATTATTACATGTTGAGCTTAATTTAAATCTTTATCCGAACACCCCAAGACCAGATGCAATTCCACTCAAGCTATCTTTAAATTAAGCTAAACAAATAAGATTAATTACAATTAAATTAATCGTCAAAGTCTGTAATGAATACGGCAAAGTCGGGCACGTAGGGCAAAGGTTATTAGAATATGGACAAGATATGACCGCGCCGCCTATCTATTTAAGCAAATATATCAATTTGAGATAACTACCACAACCATAATTTCTGCTTTTACATGGTAACACTACAGCGGCGTGTCGGAGGTATCTCTACTCGGGGAAGGTAGACACTATCTGTACACTGCCCAACTCTGCGACTTCATTACACGTTAAAAATATTAAAACTAAACGTAAAAATGACCAGCCAACTAAGTTGGGGTAAACGTAAAGAGCAATACAAAAACGCGACACACAAATCAAAAAAAGAAAAGAGTAGATTTGGCACGATTATCACCATCCTGCTGAATGCTAGGTCAAACGAAGAGCGAATTGCAATCGAAAACGTACGAATAAAGTAATGTGCGGAGGCTGCGAGCGTCGTACATCAGCAGGATGGTAACGCTCCACTCAGTAACTCAAAACGTGCGTGTGTCGTGGCGCGGCGCGGCGCTTACAGGTTACACTGCCACAGTATCGTAGGCTGTGAGTCCCCCCCGCCCGTGGACTGCTTGCTGGGCGACTGGGGTGGCTGCTTCTGGTCTGTGGACACGCGGGCCGTTACTGGACGTCAGCGGGGACGAGCGACAGATATACAACACATGGAAGGTAAATAACAGCAAAAGGGGCCAGCCGCTGCGCTCAAATCATAAAATCATTTAAGCTTTTTTTTTATTTAGCTTGTAAAGAAAACCATAGCACTGTGTGATAACTACTGGCGGATGGGCTTTTGTTCAGGACATAAAACTATGCGTCCGTACGGGAAGGGAGATGTTTTGTTATAGGTAAATAGATTATCTAATGAGCACTAAATCCATCACGCACGGACTATGAAGTATCGAGTGCCAGGGATCTATTCTATTTCATATGACTATCATTCATTGGGTATAGTTTCAAAATAAATGATCGGTTATGTACACATCATGCCTTATTTACCGGCAAAATATCTTCACAAAAGAAACTAAACTAGCCGAGGTTTAAATAAATTATTTGCCTTACCATTCTTTCAGCAAAAAAACATATTAGTGCACAATAATGTTAGCCACAAAAATGTTAATAAATTAAACAAAAATCAGGCAAAACAAGTAAGTAACTATTAACATAATTGTCGTTTTCACATACATACTTTGACTTACTGTTTCCTGTAGATCATGGATGCAGAACATAACACATGCTTAATAACGAGCATAGACTAGACACAATGCTTTATTGGATTATATGTAATCTATGGCACGACACAGTTACTCGTGCTAGCACACACACAAGGAGCCGGCTTCCCATCGGTTAGTGACCGGCAGGGCATTAGGATTGCTTCCTGGTTAACTTTAATGCGAACACTCGTAGAGACGTTCTCATTTCTAAATCAATCATGTAGTAGGTAAGACAAAATACAATGAATGTACACTCTATTCGGCAAGGGTTGTCACTTAAGGTTTTATTGAGTGAGATTGTGTACAAATTTGTAATAGTTAGGATGCATTGTGCAAGGCCTATAGAACTGACCTGTCAATGAGTTTCCTCATTTCCTCGTTGTGCAAGCCGTCCTTGGCAGTGTGGGCCCTTACTGCAACAACACACAAGTCACGACGCGTCTATACTAGCCACGAGACCCGGAGCCGCTTCTACGGGCTCCGCCGACAGTAACCGCTGTCAGATTTCGCGATTGACCACGATATCACCTCATGGTAAGGTATGATGTGGTCTATGATAGAGCACGCATGGCTATACGGTAGTTATCGGATATTTACAGTTTATAAAATTTTGGCACAACACAGCGGTTACTGTTGGCGGATGACCTTCTCCAAAACACGTACTAAATATCTACAGAATCATTTCAAATAGAATGAATTAGTTAACACAATCACGTCTAAGCACATAAAATAGAAAGTTCAGATAGTTAAAAAGAAATAAATCGAATTTTCCCATTGTTGACTTTTGTATTTGTCAAAAGTAATGGAGACTTGTAGCAACAGAATGCACATGAGTTGAACGCATTTGGAGCTTGAGCCCAGGCTCAGGCGCGAGCAACATCACCGTACACGCCATATCGGTTCTTGAACCTTCATGGCGTGCATGGTGCGCCCTGCGAAAGGTCGTAGGACTTCAAAAACTATACATATTTCTACAAAATCGCGCGATGCACGGAAACGAACATGAAATCTGTATTATCATTAACATGAATTTTATTTAACTTTAAATTAACGTATAGTCTCGCTTAATTTTGACAAATGCTGAAAAGAATCAAAAAAGTAATTTTGAAAAATAAAAATAGTAAAGCCAATTACAAGAACTAATCTTGAAGCTGTAATTCAATGGTTATTACTGATACAAATGTTGCATGCTGTCAGTCACAATTATTATAAACATAAAAGAATCAAACAACTTGATCCAAAAGTTTTACCGTCTTCTGTTCAGGTGACACCCAGCGTGCATGAACCAATTCAACAATCAATTTCAAATACAACTATCTTTCAAATATTTCGTATTAAAATATAGAATGGGCAATGTCTAATCAAGATGGATAAAATTGGACAGATCATACTTTTTTGTACTAGTTCAAAACTTACTGAGCATTGATTTTGAGGTCTTAAAAAAATAAGAATGAATGTGATGAGATGAAAATTATTATGGAAAACTAAGTTCAATGAAAAAAATCAATGCTCAATAAATAACGATTTATTATTGAATATATAAAGCAGCGATATACTGAGTGTGGAAGCGTTCGCCAGACAAAAAAGTATGATATTGAAAAGGTATTTCATAATAATGAGGTGAGTCAGAGTCGTGTCCCTGTCAGAAGATGTGTGAGTGCGTCCGGAGAAGCTGGAGTAGTAACATTATTTGACATTTTGATGATGTTGTACCTCTTGATGCAATTCAAGTTTTATAATGATTATTTATTATTAGTTTTTTTTTTTTTTTTTGTTTCTAAGATATCACAAATATCTTATTTTATTACAATCTAGCCCATAAAGGCTAATGAGTAATTCTATTTTAACCTAAATTAATATAATTTAGGTTAAAATTTATGATTAGTGAATACAGTACTACGGAATCATCTGTGGATATGGCTGAAACTGATTATCGCCTCAGTATTCAAGAATTTGTGATTCAAACACATTCGTTGAATGAATCTGTAGCGGTCTATATTCGATGGTTTGATACTTCTGTTTAACGGTGAATATGTTATTATTTTTTAACCGACTTTAAAAAAAGGAGAAGGTGCTCAATTTGTCTGTATTTTTTTGGTTATGTTTGTTACCTCATAACTTTCGAATTGGCGAAGCGATTTTAATTTGAAAGACGGTGCTTCCCGTGTGGTTCTATTTTAATTTGGTCCAGGTCTGACAATGGCACCCATGAGAAAACCATATAAGTCTAAATTATTGTAATTAAAGTCGGCTTTTTTTTTTAGCTTAGCAATCTAATACTAAGAAAAAAATATCAAATTCTTCTGTATGATTTCTGGACGATATAGCCAGCCATATTCCTAAGCAATTAACAGAAACGTGAGCTGATCAACGTGCATTGAAGATGACCAATTCCACGTACAATTCCGTAGCATTCCAACGACATTGATGATAACGAATGCTCTCATAGTTGGAATGGGGTAGTACATACCGGGGTAGTTACGCGGCTGGTCGCACTCGGCCTCGGAGATCTCGTTGGAGTCCTTGCTCTCGTTGAAGGAGGAGGAGCAGTTGTTGTCGTTGTTGGCGTTGCGGGGTGGGGGTGGGGGAGGCTCGGGCGAGCTGCCGCACTTGCGGGTTCCTGTTCGACAAACTTACGTGCGCATTATGATTACATGTCTTTCTAAGGGAGTTAGGGGTAAACATGCGTAGCTAATTCTGGAAGGTATAGTGTCGTTCCAAGCATCGCTGAAGCATTTGTTTAACGTATTGGTCAAAGAAAATGTCCTTTATTAGTACATCGTGGCAGAAGTCAACGTTTATGGCGAATTATAATATGCATAGTCCCTAAAGGACCAGTAGTAAGTTTATATAGCCTTAAACGACCCAAGAGTCCAAAGACCAGGACTGAAAAGTTGCCGGAGTACACGCCCAACTCGAGGGATTGTGGCGGGCGTGCAGCGTACAGTCAGCATCAAAAGGTTTCAAGGTAGTAAAATTATCGGCAAAACATTAATTAATTTTATGTTGGCATACAGGGTTTTCAAAATGATGACATCTTCGCAATCAGTTAACAATATTATGTTAGCCATAGATAATGTACTAAATTCAAATTCAAATCATTTATTTTCATAGGCCCCAGGAGGCGCTTGAACACGTCAAAATATTACAAACAATTGATATAAAAATAAATTATAAGTAAAACTAAATTATACTAATGACAATGATTTGAATAACCGCTGGCTTAGATTAATTTTAATCCAACTGTTTAGAATCAGATTAAAATCAAACCAAGTACCAGCTCTGATCCTTATTGCATTATGAGAAGAGCTGGTGAGAAACTCATGTGCACCATCTTTTCAAATACTATGTACGTTAATATAACACAACATCACACCTATATTAACCAGATGGGTGTAGCAGAGGTGTATAACACCCACATTTCACCTGTTATGATTTGGGTACCATCACTTAGGGGTGTGATATCATTTTGAATACACTGTATGCTAACATAAAATTGAATTAATGTTTTTCCGAACATTTGATTTTGATTTCATTTTGACCGCCGTAGTATAGTTATAAGCAGCGATAGCCGGGTTCGAACCCACGGCACACACCTCTCGTCTTTTCGAAGATATGTGTGTATTTATCATATAAATTATCGCTCGCTAACGGTGAAGGAAAACGTCGTTAGGAAACCTACATGCCTGAGAGTGCCTAAATAAGTGCTCGAGGGTGTGTGAAGTCTACCAATCCGCACTCGGGCAGCGTGGTGGACTATGGCCTAAAGGCCCAAGCCCAGCAGTGGGACATGTATTAAATACAGGGCTGCTATTATTTGTCCGCCGTTAGTGGCTATCGCGTTAGGCAGCGCCGGCAGCAAGCGCGGAGGGTGGGTGGTAGTTACCGATGCTGGGTCGCGAGCCGTAGTGGTCGGAGTAGGGCGTGCCGTAGGCGCCGGTGTACTGCTCGTCCTCGGGCTGGCAGCACGCGGGCTCGTCGTACTCAGGCCCGCAGGCGTACATCGGCCGGGAGTAGCGGGCGCGCTGCACAACATATACATTGCTTATTTTAGTTTAAAAGAAGATTAAAAAAAAACATTTTATTTATTTTTAATTAATTTGTCCAAAATTTTAACATGAATGAGATAATGACCAAAACCTGTGCCATGAATTTCAGTTACAAAATTCTTAGTTAACTGTGACGATTATCAAAAAATATCTGACTTATTCAAACATTAAATACGGGTGTTACTCACGTAATACTGGTCTTTTTAGTCGACCGCGGTGCAAGACTGGCTGCGACTTAAGCGCGACGTGTCGCACTCTCTTGAAAATGCCTAAAAGTCTAGGTGAAACCGCGGTCGACTAAATAGACCAACATTACGTGAGTAACACCCGTATTTCATAATTTGAATAATGTTTCAAACTCACGTCAGTTTTAATAAAAATATCTGACTTAATTGAAGAAGGATTTCAGAAAAAACATGATTTTTCATTTAAACATGAAGAATCAATTGATCACTGAACATTGTTTCATTAAATAATCACGTTTTAAATTTGTTTTTTTTTTAATAAAACCCCGTTGTACCATTAAAATATCCCGCTTACAATTAAAAGTATTTGTTATTCTTCAAATAAGATAGCAATTTTTATCTTGACATAACTACAAAAAGATAACACAGCACCGATAAATAATCACATAGTCAATTGATAATACCCCTTTAACTCAATACAGCATAGAATCGAATTTGCTTTTTGGAACGAAAACCAGTCTCCAAGTACTAAATAGATACGGAATGCAGCTTACGTATTGGTCTTCCTCGGCGCAGGTGGCAGGGTCGTCGTACTCGGGAGCGGTGGAGTAGATAGCGCTCTGTCCTCCCTGAGAGTTCTTGCGGGCGTAGCGGCTGTTGGCGCGGGGCTGCAACCGATACGCAATTTATTCAAAACTAATCTTAGTTTTAGTTTAGTTTAATACTTTATTGTACACATTTATTTATAGCAGCCCTGTATCTAATACATGTCCCACTGCTGGACTCGGGCCTCTTCTCATGATGAGAAGGGTAGGTAGGTTTTTTTTTGTACACATAAATAACATTAATAAAATTACAAAAAAGTTGTGATTACAAAAGATGAACTTAACTGAAAAATGAGTTTTCTGCCAGCAAACCTCTGAGGGCCAGAGGAAAAGGAGACTCGTAAAATGTGAGAGTGAAGTGTACAAAAAAAAGAGAGAGATGAAAAAATAAATAAGATACTTAGACAACAGAACAAGGCTATGTATATCTACATACTTACATATTCTACATAACAATAATATATACCTAATGTAGTGTAACCTTAATTACTTACACAACATACATAAACCGTCCTAAGATACAACTAAATTATATTATATATATACAACATAATATATATATCTTAATATTCTTAATGTTATAATGGACGAGATAATTGAAAACACAGTTAGATGTCGCTAAGATGATGAGTCGATATGTTTAGAAACTAACATGTTTGTCTATGGAACTATGTGTGGGTGTTCATATTTGGTTGAGTCTTCGTTTGTATGTTGAACTACTGAACTTAACTAGATGTTTATATTTACTGGTACCAGAGTACATATTATATAATAAACTTATTGACTAAATTGTATTAACTTAACTACGACCCATCTCTAGTTATATAGGAAGGCGACTGGCGAACCGGGCGGCTGAACTTAAGCACCCACTTTAATACATAAATGCGCCGGTTACAATGTCTCTATAAACTGCTTTTCTGTAATATTTACCATGCTCTGTGATCCAGCTCGGGAGTGCGCGGGGTGGTGGGGGTGCGGGTGCGCCAGCGTGCCGGCGTGCGCGGGGTGGTGGTGCGGGAACGCCAGCGCCTTGGCGGGGTCCATCTCTTCGCGGAAGCCTAGCAGGTGGAACGTGGCGTACGGGCAGATCTCGTCCTCCATGCCTGCAACACGATGCCGACGTGACAATACACGCAATACGCAACATTGCCTTCCTTATTTAAGAAAATTAAGGCATCGTACATACACGAAGAAACATTTGTAAATTGACGATTGTACCTTTAGCCCAGTTTCTGATAATTTTCGATTGTTAACAGTCTAATAACAATACACAAATTCGACTAATTTATTTGTCGAAAAAATAGGCTGATCAGGCATCAGGCTGAGCAAATGGCCCTTAGCATAGCCCACGGAATTCTATAAGTATTGTGTCCGTTTACAAATGTTTTAAGATAGTTATACTACGTAACAACCTTAGAATCTAACTAACTCGGTGACACAGACAATTGTCAGATCAGAACGGTGATTTGGTAGTTCCTTGACAATGTTATTGCGACAGTGTAAAATCGGGTATTGAACAACGCGCAAAAGGCACGCGAATTAAAAGAGATTAAATATCAATATGAAGAGGTACAGAAATAGGAACCAGTATATCAGTGTAAAATTAAGAAATTCTTAACTCAAAAATTTAAAATTTATACATATAGAAACAAAATTTATTTGGTTTTTGGGTTACGCAGTATAACTATCAACACTGATTTAGTTTCTGTTTGTGCGCAATTTGAATACCAGGTGCACATCATTTGTAATTGAGAGTTAATTCCATCAATAAATTGTCTGGCTTCATGCTGAAATGGTATGACAATTTGTTATCATTCCATATATTCTATATCATGAAGATTCTATGAATTATTCACACTATAAATAATAATACATTTTAGTTTACACTTATTGCTAGCAAGCCAAAACAAAAAAAATAACTGGGGTTAGAAAACGCAACTAAATAAAATAATTAAATAAATAAATCATGCAACAAGGCAATAAAGATATAATATTTGTAAACTATAAATATAAATACTCACTCTTTTGTAGATAATGTTAGTAGCTAGATGTTCATTCATGTTGTTGAGAATCATTCACTTAGAATCCATTTCAATATAACACACTTTTATCTATGGAATTCACACTTCAACCTTCTTTCAAACTAGTCAATTTCAAGTTCAAGTTACATGAAGTCTAATAAGGTTAACTTAACAGAAAGTATTGTGTGAATTCCATACCGGATAAGGTGTATTTTAGCCATACACAGTCCGAAATTATTAGTAATCAAGAGCTCTGTGTTAAACAGTTCATGAAAGTGCAATACTTCATATGGATAACATTACACATTACCAGTATACTAAGTCAGTGTCAACTTGATTTAAACCATTATTTTTGGACTTTTTGTGCTTGGCTATGTGCATGCGCATGCCTGTACCTGTGGAAGCGGTGTCCCCGGAGCCGCGGCGCATGTGCGTGCGGCGGACGCGCTCGTAGTGGTGGCGGCGCGGGTCCCACGTGGAGTGCGCGCCCACTGGGGAACTACTGCGTTACGCATGCCCCGACACTACCCGCCTCGCGTACCATCTCACTACTTCTACTACTAGGATCGACTACCGGGCCGGATATTGCATTTTTAAATTTGTTAACTTGGCTAACACACTGCCGTGTGTATAGTGTGAGTCGACCTTATCAGTCTATAGGCTGACCGTTTAACTGAGTCCTCGCCTGCGCGGTACAGGGGCGCGGGGGTATGACGACAAAGGGGACTGAAACAGGTGCGGGCGGTGGGTGCCCTTAATGGAATATACAGGAGATGAAATGCACCAAGATATTTCCTAAGATATGTGACATCATAGGAAAAAAGAAATAGTGATTTATCAAATGAAAAATAGTTAAGAAGATACAAAATTTTAATGAACTTATGTACGTAAATAAAATAATTGGGAATAAACTATTATACTATTTGTTATCTAAACATATAATTAAATCGTAAGAAAGTCAAAACTTTTTTTGGGTCCAGTTTCTTTTTTCTAAAATATTCGTATACGTTAAAAGCCATTTGCTTTCGATTCATCTTGAGATAGTTATTACATGTGTAAAAATAAATATGGCCATAGAATTAAAAACTTTTGCAACGCCCACAGTCGATTGACTGTGGGCGTAGTTATTACATGTGTACCTCTCAAAAAGGTGTCTGCAACAGTCAACACATGCGATCGCTACACGCACAAGCGAACGAAATTAACAATTACAAAAATTTGCCCACCGCCCGCACCTGTTTCAATCCCCTTTGTCGTCATACCCCCGCGCCCCTGTACCGCGCAGGCGAGGACTCAGTTAAACGGTCAGCCTATAGTGTAATATGTATGAAGGACTCAGTTAAACGGTCAGCCTATAGTGTAATATGTATGATTATACATATATTACACTATAGGCTGACCGTTTAACTGAGTCCTCGCCTGCGCGGTACAGGGGCGCGGGGGTATGACGACAAAGGGGACTGAAACAGGTGCGGGCGGTGGGCAAATTTTTGTAATTGTTAATTTCGTTCGCTTGTGCGTGTAGCGATCGCATGTGTTGACTGTTGCAGACACCTTTTTGAGAGGTACACATGTAATAACTACGCCCACAGTCAATCGACTGTGGGCGTTGCAAAAGTTTTTAATTCTATGGCCATATTTATTTTTAATACAATATTGTACGGCACTAAAAATAATGAAGGCAAGCCCATAGTGTACTTGCATAATATTATTATTATATTGTGAATTGGCCACCGCAATTAATTACTTATTCGTTCGTAAGTGAGATGATATTCGAGACGAACCATACCAAAGTAAATAAAGGTTATTGTTTGTGTTAGCAAAACTACAAGATATTATTTGTTTCAAATTAAACAAAATATACCTTTACATTTAGATATTAATAAAAAATATAATATATTATTATCATTAAATATTAATAAAATAAATTATATTATATACTTATCTTATAATCTCACACAAACAATAACAAAATAAATGGAATTTTAAAATAAACAACTATTAAAGCTAACATTAAGAATTAAAAAAAGATCACTTTACTTCCAAGGAAGCTAATAAAAATGGCCCAAACCATTCGATTATTTTGCCATCATAAATAACTTTTACCTTTGAACTTTTGAATTACAGTTTCGAAATAAACGTTATTTTGTTGATAGAAAAATGAATCATGTCATATAGAAATAAACAGGAAAAATAAGGGTGTATCCGCAATACGTCCGATCCAAATCGAGTCTGTCAATCAATTGGTATGAGAAATCGGATATAGTGTGTAAGCTATCGTACAAATTGTTCTACGACTACTTCGGGTTGAACTCGGATTGGACTCGAATCGAATTCGGATCGGGGATAGTGCGAAAGCGCCGTAAAGGGACATTACAATGTTATGGCATATACTCGTAAGTAGCTTTCACCATACAATCACCGTAAAAAGAGTGTTCATAAATATTTAAAACGTAAACTCAACAAAATGTTTATGTTTTAAACTTTCGCGATTTGAGAACATTTTTCAAAAATTTTACAGCCGGTCTAAATCGCGTCTTTATCATAAAGGTAATATGAGCTTAACCAGTCGGCTCGTGACCACGAATGATGCAAGTCACTTAGAAACGTCGAGCATATGTATTTATCAACAAAATGTTGTCGTAAGAAATATTAAGAAATTTACGAACACTATTTTAAGGAAGAAGAAATAGATTTAAAGGCACAGAGAATAGCTATAGCGGAAATCGTGCAAAGAGAATAAAAAATATTAAACGAATGTTCTGTTACCTCTAGAACAAGTCTTTAATCCTGTACCTGTTCTGACTGTTGCCAGTAACTTATTACGAAAGATGGTGCTACGAAATCTTCGTGTTGTAAGAGTGTGATAGACAAGTGTTTCATATATGTTTTTAAAAATTAGACAACGGGTACCTTGTCACTGGCATCATTCGTGGTCACGAGCCGGCTCATGACTACGAATGATGCAAGTCATTTCGAAACGTCGAGCATAGGTATTTATTTACCACTATAATAATAACGCGATTTATAACCGTTGCCTAATGTTTGATAAATGTTTCATATACTAAAGTCTGATACATGGTAAGGATAATTTGAAGTTTACAAAAAATATCCAGGCTATACTAAATCCGCATTTATAATTATTATTAAAAGATTAATAAACAAAAAATCACTTGATCATCTTGAAAAGAAAAATCATACGGATAATTTTGAGGAAACACCGTCGTTTTTATATTTTTTATTACAACTGCAATGCTTTTTCTATTATCAGTTCCATGTATCAGCCGTTGGCAGCAGTGAAAGATGGGCAGCACTCACTGATGACGGCCTGGCGCTTGACGCGGTCGCACGTGTTGTAGTTGGAGCCGGGCACGGGCGGCAGCTTGCGGTTGGGCGGCGCGATGTAGCCCAGCTCGTCGCGCAGGCCGCCGCGCTTGTCCAGCGTGCCGCCGCCGCCGCCCAGCGCCGCCTGCGACGCGTTGTACACGGCGTCGTCTGGGGACATCCACTTATTCATTCATATTCGTCCTTTTAATTATCTAAAAAGACTCTTATGAATGTGGACAAAAAGTTTTTAGAACGAAGTTCCTTATCGCGCGTTGCGGAAGGGGACTAGACGGAAAAAATTAAGACCAAAAGTTGTAACGACCGTGCCGTGCGGCGTGCGCGTGTTTCTCTGTCTGTCTGTCTGTCTGTCTGTCTCTCTCTCTCTCTCTCTCTCTCTCTCATAGAAAGCAACCTAGTTATAATATAACTTAAATTCAGCCAACTAATAAAAAAAATATTATTATAACTTAAAAAAAATAATATTACAATTCCTTCACTAATTAATCGAAAGGAACTTCATTTCATCCGTGTCCCTTGACACCTCTCAAGTTTTTTTCTTTTTTTTTACGTTAGATAAAACGCCAGAAGCAATTACACTATCCAATGGTCCCAATGATAAGGCCAAATATTAACATTCACTCACACAAGCACACCCAGTCTCAGAACAAATATTTGTGGAGCACACAAAGATTTGTCTAATGTGGGTATTGAACCCACAACACCAGTGCAGTGGGAAGCGGCGAGGCCACCGCTTAAACCACTACGCCACACGTACATAATCGTTACATTAACGTATATTAATTTGTACAATGTTTTCTTGCAAAGTTACGTAAGGATTAAAAAGGCGATGTGGACTAGCTTGTTACGAAAATGTCAGCTTTTCATACACATGCATAAAAGTCTTTGCTTTTAATACACTCATGTGTGTTAAATTTAAATTACATTAAGATATTATATAAATTCTATTAACTTGAGTAAATATGGTTACAAGTTTTAAATATGTTTCAGGCAAATTATATCAAATTATGAATTTTGAAAACTAAATTATAAAATGGGTAGTAATTTGTGTCATGCTAAATGATTTTCTGACTAACACACTGATGTTAAACGATAAAGTCATAATTATGGTAAAATATAATAAGAAAGCGGTGTTCATGCCACCATACATACAATACATGTCCTTCTGACCTCGCAGGCGGTGGGGGGTATTCCTGCGAGCCAAGGTCAGGCAGATCACCACGACTCCCACGATGAACACCACGATGGTCGCCAGGATGGGTACCAGCACCTCAGGTTCCAGCCAGGCCTTCACCCAGGCCGGCAACTCCTTGCCGCCATCGCCGTTGCCGGGCAACGGGGCAATGGTCCCTGGGAATGCAATTACCTTTATGATGGTCCCGGGTCCCCCGCACCACGCAAACGACCACGATGGCGATGATGATGACGAGCAGCGCCGCCACGACGGGCACGATGAGGTTGAGGTGCGACAGGATGATCTTGATCGTTTGCTCCGTGGTGAGGGAGCCGTCGCCGACCTCGCGCGCGGGCGCGATCGTACCTGAAATGCAAGCCCACGTTATACTATTGATTATAATACATTTAAAAGAATTCAAATAAAAGGCGATGCATTTCAGGTACGATTTTGGTGTTTATGCAACAATGCTTTAAATAATATAAGTAAAAAAAAAAAAAAAACTCCTCCGCGAGGTCTCGGGTTCGATGCCCGGGGCGGGCAAAGTGCTATTTGTGAACATACCGTCAGGAAATTCACAATAGCAGCATGGAGTTGGAATAGTGCCTCGTGGATGGCGATATACTTACCCCCTATCCCATAGGACCTAAACATTACATGTGAAATGTGGACAGTTCTGTTATGTTAAGTTACGTTATGTAAAAAAAAATACAGCCACGATATAAGAGATCTTTCAAAAAATAAAGTTAACAATAACATGGAACGGCAAAGTGTGATTGGTTGCTTTGGATTTCAAGTTAATATGGCAATATAGTTTGAGTTTTATTTATTTATTTATTTTGGTTAGCTTACGATTGTTTACACTAATAATATTACAAACATGCTAAGCGTAATAACCAATTAAAAGCTAACACCACTTGCACGGTTTGGTTAAACTTAAATTCTAAAAAAAACATTATGAAAATAAAAAAAAAAAAAATAAATTTGGAGTTGAATGCTTTAATTCAAAGGTTTAGTGCGAGAGCATCTATCTCACTACTCGCTTCGTTTAGTTTTGCCTTGCGTTCCACTCACACGCTTTTTTACCAAGTTTATGATTCATCCACACTTACCTCCAGTCATGGTAAGAGTAGCGAATTCGTATTCGGCAACGTTAAATCCAGCGTTGTTGTGTGCGGTGATCCTCAACACATACCACGTAGCGGGTTCGAGATCTAAAACATAATAACTTATATTATTACTGAACAGTTGATATATTATTTGTTCTGACTCTGGGTATGCTCTCTGTGTGTGAAATGTATGTTTGTGAACAACCCCGCAACACAGGAGTTATTCCTTGTGCGAGCGTCGATTTTATTTTAAAATAGCAAACTATATATACAAATTTAATATGATATAAGTTAAATAGTGCCTGAACGCACCAAGTACGACGAAGTTTCCTCCGGGCTTGACAGCGTTCGAGATTTGGTTCCATTCAGCAACGCCCCTGTAATAATTATGGAATTTAGTTTTCATTCATAAATAAGATATAATAATATTAGTAGCAACTAATTTAATACACTAATTAAGTTTTATTTCAACGTCGTATTGGGGCTGGTTCACGGTCAGCCGATGGATGTTAGAATACTATAAAGGTTGGTTGCGATATAGCGACATTTATTTAAGCCACAGTTTGTACATATACATGGTCAGTGTTAACTTCCACCAATATTAATTGCTTTTTTACAAAAAAAACAAATGCTTTACGGTATGCTAACTAATTGGATGATCGCAAGCTTTATTTACAATATTTTAGCTTTATATAGATTATATACTAATAGCAACGTTAAATTTGCATGGAAGACATATTTTTTTTTGCCGATGGAAATTTATACTGACCATGTAAGGCAGCTGTTTTTTTTATATATGACTCTTTGTCGTATCCACCATGTATGTACCGGGCGCAACCGACAATAAGAGTGAGTTTTACACACATACTTATTATATAAATGATATGGAACGACAGGATTTAAACCTTCCTTAAGTGGGATATAAACCTAAGATTGATAACAAATGACATATACAGTTCAGAAATTTAGGGTACTGGCAGGAGGCGATCGTAGCTTGTTGGTAAAGCGACTGCCCGGTGTGCAGAAGGTCGCAGGTTAAAATCCTGCCAGTCCCATATCTTTCTACCGGTCTCATATCTTTTTCAACTGTTCCTTAGTATAATTTGCTAAGCATACCTTAATATGCTATAAAAATAATCAATACAGAAGATACTTATAGCTAATATTTTTATCTGTAACAAGTATTTTTTATTAAAACTGACGTGAGTTTGTAACATTATTCAAATTATGAAATACGGGTGTTACTCACGTAATGTTGGTCTATTTAGTCGACCGCGGTTTCACCTAGACTTTTAGGCATTTTCAAGAGAGTGCGAGCGCGACGAATTTCATAATTTGAATAATATAACAAGTATACACACTTCTTCTTGTTCTCAACGACGAAGTGGCTCATAGGGCATCCTCCATCCAGCCATTGTTTGAGGTGCAGGGTCACGGACGAGCTGCCCACTTCTATGAAGTCAGCGGCGCGGGGGACGGGGGGCTTGGAGCCGCGGGTGCGAGCGATCACCACGTCCGACGCTTCTCCAGTGCCGATGCTGGAAAATGGAGCTTAGTTATAGGAAGTCAAGGTTCGTTTTTGATTGAATTAATAATATATTTAATAATAATAAAAAAAAAATGTTGGCTGTTCGACCAACCGAACATTGAACTCGAGCGTGGCTAATATTAACCACTGACGTTTCATTTACGGCTAACTTTAAAACCGCCAATATCTTTGATTTTGTCGTTATATAGTTTGATATGGTCGTTCTTAGTTTTACTTGGAGGATACTAGGTTTCTTTTTAAAACATGATGTAGTATAATATATGTAAAAGAAGTATTTTTAATTACTCACCCATTGTAGGCAGTGACGTAGAGCTGATATCTAGATCCACAGAACAGGTTTTCCAGAGTGTAGGTGTCAGTTGAGCTTGGAATCTGGAAAAATATAAAACAAACATTAGAACTATTTATTCAAAATAATATTATACTGGGTGTTTGGTACATCGGTTGCCAAATTAAATTGTTGCACATCACATAAATTTATGTGTTTTTGTTAAGTAATTATTTGTTTCTCATGACATGCTGAATACCGTTAGAAAGATAAAAGACCGGAGACTTTTTGTACAAAACGGAAGATCGGAATTTTTAATTTTTTTTAAACTGCGATGCAGTGTTAACTCAGTTTCAACCTTAATTTATCTTTTTACGTTTTCAAAACTTGAAAACTAAAAATATGTGTTGATTGAAAGTAATTCTCAATTTTATTGAGAAACACAACCGTACAAAATTTCCATTTCAAAACTGAATATATGATATTTTTTCTGAAAAATCTTTATAACCAAAAACAACTGGTGAGATGTGAAATGTAAGTAAGGGTTGTATGGATACTACTTTATAGCCAATTCAATTTGGCAAACGATGTAGTATCCTGTATATAACAATCAATGATTTTTTTGCTGAAATATTTTCTGAGAAAGTTACAAATATTTTGGCTCTGTTCATATTTATAACTTATCTAGGACTTAGTTTGAATGACTGAGGCTAATCTAAGGTCGTCCTTACTTGAACAGTTTCCCAGTCTCCGAATTCCTGTTTGTAGTGGATGGTGTATCCGGCGGCGGGCGACTGATCGGCGTCCATGGAAGGCTTCAGGCGGAGAGTCAGCGATGACACCGACGACGACGCGATGGCCAGTTGTGGAGGGAAGGGAGGCGCTGGACGAAAAGAAATTTAAGTCATATAAAAGAGTATTTGCTAAAGTAGATAGATAGCTTAATCTTTATTGTACACCAATGTCACCAATATTAACAAAGAAAATTTTGTAAACAATTGCACTTATAAAAATTATGTTGCATGTAGTATTTATAAACAAATTCTTACAGGCAACCTTAAGTTATACTAAGAAAAGTAAAAAAAAACAAATTTGAAGTGGGATTCGAACCCGCGACTTAAGTAGTCCATCCATCGCTCTCCCGCTGAGCTATCCAAGTCCCGCCTCATATGCACGATTTTTTTTACTGTGTGGTGCGCGCCTTCAGGGACGCCTTGCGTCTTATAGTACCTACATATCAGTAGAAAGCAACCAACATGATTGATGTTACAATCAATACTAATGTTGTATCGATGAACAGGATCGTTTTTATTTATTTTTTAGCATTTAGCCCATGCTGAAATATAATGCTAATTGTAACTGTAGTAAGTGGTGTCGAAGGATTTCAAGGTGGGTAAATTTCCAGCACCGACTATTTTTCTGCCAATAATAAACGGTTTTTTCATAGAAATAAATAAAGATAGCTTGGGAGAGGCCTATGTCCAGCAGTGGACTGCTACAGGCTGATGATGATGATGATGATGACAGTTAATACGTCATAAGATTACAACCGTTCTGTTTGACTGTCTGTATAAAAATAAGCATACTAGTAGAAACATAAAACTTACCAAGTACGGAAAGAGTATGAGTGACGGTGTCAGTTCCGAATTGGTTATCAACATGGCACGAGTACTCGCCGGCATCCTCCCGCGCTACTCCAGCCATCTGCAGCGAACCTTCAGGAAGTTGGCGGACGCGTTCTGATGCTTCTAGAGGCTGGCCTTTCACCTACGGCAATATAGCATTTATCTTAGATGGCGCCAACGAAAAGTGAAAAGCTTAACATAACATCACGCCTGTATTACCCAGAAGGGTGTGGCAGAGGTGAACAGCACCCACACTTAACTTGTTATGTAATAAATTTATAATAATAATAATAAATTTTATTTCTCTCATCACAAAGGTTCACAAACAAGGCATTAACTTAAGATAATATATAATGTGACAAAATGCTAGTGACATTAATGTTATGTTCCTTTATGAGAGACTGGAGTCTGTACTAGGGAAAACCCTGTGTGACAGATCACCAGGCTCCCACCCGGAATTGACGAGCGTTAATCAATTATTGTCAATTTCCTGACGGGCAGTTCGCAAATAAAACTTTGTCCGACCCGGGAATCGAACCCGAGACCTCGCGGTGAGAGGCGCACACGCTAACCCCTAGACCATCGAAGCAGTTTTTGAAAAGTCATGTCATGAAAATTGGCGAAAAAGTGAATAGATATAATCAATATTGATGAAATTTAGAGCGCGGAAAACCAAAAATAATCTATACTTATATAATTGTACGCCCGACTGACTGATTCATCAACGCAGGGCCTAAACCACTAGGCCTGGGAACTTGAAATTTTGTACAAAGATTCCTTCCATGACGTAGGCGCGCACTAAGAAGCGATTTTTGGTAATTCGGACTCTAACAGGGTGAAAAGTGGGACGAAAGTTTGTATGGAAGTCCGTCATCAAGCATGAAATTTCGTTGTAAACTTGAATAAAAATAAAAGAATTTCTGTACCGGGGTTTTTCTAAATTTTATTCCCATGAGCAGGAATTTAGGGTTTTTTAGTAAGAAGCGAGTTGACGCAAATATTCAATAGATGGCGTTGTTAATATTTTTTAACTTGTGGGCACCGGCCGGAATAACGTTTATCGCGGGTGAAACCGCGCAGGGCATCTAGTATGGTATATTTGTGACTTTTACCTTCCATAGAATATTAGGAGGAGGCACGCCGACAGCGAGGCAGGGCAGTTTGACGTCTTCCTTGTACGTGGCGGTGAATGATTCGTCGAAGGATGCAATCTTGGCGGGTACTGAAACAGAAATATTAATTATGTTACACAGCTACACAATATTAGTTTATTATTATAATACCAATTTATTAAATGAATCGGTCTGCCGGCTTATTACATATTTTTAAATTTATTAATGCAATATGATTACTCTTTACCGTTAACGTAAAACAATAAACCTCCGGGAGACGTTCCACACAGACGGGCATCTTTAGCAATTCTGCAAGAACTACCATACCAAATAAAAAAATAAATATAAGAACTAGTTTGAAGATTTCTTCTGACTCTGGGTGTGCTCTGTGTGTGTGAAATGTAGGTAACTAAGTAAAGGCGTCGTTTTTAAAAAAAAAACTAGTAAACGTTACCTTTGTCGCTAGGGCTGCAAGAGGCAGTGGCTGAGGGCTGTCCTTCTCCGATGATGGTAGACGCGGTGACCCAGAAGTCGTAGCGTCCGGCCTTCAGTTCTGTCGCTGAGTAGCTCGTTTGAGATGCAGGTACCTGGAATACAATTAGAGTTAGGTTCGTATCAACATGCTGTCCGTTATAATTTTCAGAATGTTTTTTTTCTACAGTGGGTATAGAGGTTTTTTAAGGTGTTGCCGATATTTGCCCGATATCAGGTATGTTTAAAAACTTCTTGCACATAAGAAGTGTACAATAGCGCACTTAATGCAATAGGTATTATCTGCCAGTTAACCGTAAGGTGGTGCAGAGATAACAAAGGTAGTTGCAGTAATAAATGCTGTATGTTAGGTGCCGTGCCTAGATTTTTTCATCCAAAACTGTTTCTTTCAGGATTTAGCCCGACACGAATATAACTGTGCACTAAGAAAGCTATTAAGATTTTATAATTATCGTTTATTGTAACTTACCTTGTTAGGATGGGGTTCGGCGTTCTGTGCCTGAGTGTATACGTTGTAGTGGCTGACGACTCCGTTGGGTTGCGCCGGGGGCCTCCACGATACCAGGATAGAGTCCGCGCCCATGACGAGTGCCTTCACAGCGCGGGGAGCTTCCGGTACTGCACGACAAATATGATCAGTATAATAGATGCACAGTTGCAAATTGTGGGAAGTTTAGTCACAGGTAGTATACATGAGTCATATTTACGTCTATGAAGTTTTGAGCACAAGTCAACACTATAATGCTTGTAGCACGTCCCGTTAAAACGTTAGATGCGTTCTGTTAAGTTTCGGTTCCAACGAAAGCGGTGTGGAATAATGCGCCCGTAAATATAACGGTAGAATGACCTCACTAGAACGTTGCCTATGTAAAGTAAATGAAGTGGTTTCCTAGAGAGCAGTGATGGACATAATGCATTACGAAAAGTCGTGTTACGGCCATAATATTACGGCCGCATTATTCCACACCGCTTTCCAAGGAAACCGAAGCTTTACCGCAGTGAAAACGACTCAATTGATATTAAATCCATTTTAAATTAATCCTCAGTCTAGTTTTATTTAGCTAGTGCTAGATCATTCATACATATAGCATAGAAATAAAGTAGAATACAATGATAATGTATACTTTCAAATAATATACATGTTTACATACCATCTTGTTCAGTCTGGCAGTGAATAGGAGCAGATCGTACGCCGTCGCCTCCGTTGGTGGTGGCCAGTACTTCCATGGAGTAGTTGGTGAACTTCTTCAGTCCGTGCAGAATAGTCTCGCTGCTCGCCGTGATCTTGGTGTCCTTGGTCTTCTCGTCTATTACAAAGAAGATAAGTTAGCAGACACTATTTAATTTTGAAATGTCTCATACTTGTATAGTAAACGTTTTTTTCTGATGTAAATGAATTAGGTTAAAATTTAACAACGTTTTTTTAATGGCTTAATCAGTTGGACGCCGATTTATTTGGTCCAGTTATAACTTGAGTTCTCGGTCACAAAGCCACAGATGTGATTCTTTATAAATTTGACTATGAATTATTTCTGCACTGCATTGTCAAATAAGAGACAGAAAAGTAGGTTGCGACGCCGTGTGACGTGTGTCCAGCCGGCGCGCCCACACGCTTGTCAATCGCGCTTTAATATTTAATGACAAAAAAATTTTGACAACGTATAGATAAACCATATTGGTTGGATATGCAATCATTATGCAAGAGATACATACCATACCAGGTCTCGCTAGGTCCATAGATAACCTTGTAAGCCTTAATAAGTCCATTAGCAGCGGCAAGAGGCGGTGAGATCCAGGAAACTCGAATAGTCTGGGCAGTCAAGGTAGTGCAGAGTACATCCTGAGGGGGCGCGGAGGGGGCACCTTCGGCAGTGTAAGCTCGGACTTCACCAGATACGGGGCCTGATCCCATCTTGTTGAAGGCCTGGACGACGATCGCGTATTGGGTGTAGGTCCTGAAAGAGTAATCACGTTGATATAATCGAAATAATTTTTAACATTAATAGGTTTTCCACGGGTTACATCCACATTGAAATTCAACAGGATAATTCTTTTTAAGAACCATTTAATAAAGCTCATTTTGGTGTAC
Organism: Hypena proboscidalis; assembly: GCA_905147285.1. Lineage (NCBI taxonomy): Eukaryota > Metazoa > Arthropoda > Insecta > Lepidoptera > Erebidae > Hypena > Hypena proboscidalis. Next base: position 11,270,208 of record LR990132.1, read on the forward strand.
TAAATTTAAACTCAATGTCCGTCTACCTTGATCGTCTACTTTGAGCAGTTAGAGAAACGAAAAGCTACTTTGCACATTCACAAACCTAATACGTCATCTTCTTCAAGGTGAAATGACAGCAGTCATTAGAAGCTTAATATCTCCTATGTAAATATATATAATAATAATATATATTATTTTAATGTACGTATTAGTATAATTGTTACCACATTTATGTATTCGAATTGTTGATATAATATTATTCTATGTATGTATTCACATTTTCAGTACATTATTTTAATTTATTTATACTTATTATTGTTATTTTATTTATGGTTGACTGCAGGCAAAGCTGGGCACCGTTAATCAAATAGTTAACTTCGTTAATCGTTAATCCGCTACATAAAAAGTCAGCTTCGTTAAACGCTAAAGCGTTACATTTCGGAAGAATTAACGCAAGTTAACGTTAATCGTTAATCCGTTAATATGTGTAAAATTACATTTTTATATCGTTGCGTTAGTGAACTTAAAAAACTTATTGGTTTAGGTTCTGGAAGTTAACAGGTTATGAATAAAACAAAATACATGTATAATTCAAATGTGTAATTTAATCGTCGGACATAAGGTGCATATTCCCCTTCATGAACATTAACATGTTGAAGTTCTCGTCTGAAAGCGAGGCTCGTTTTGGTGTCAAAATGTCTTTACCCGTGGAAAACAAACGTTCAACTGCAGAGTTTTCTCACTCGCACGCGCCGGCCAAATATATCTAGTTTTGTTTTTGTTTCACGCGCTGCCGCGCGCCGCCCGGCACTTGTCATTCATTTCATACTTGTCTGAACCTGTTTTTCGCGCCGCGCGCCGCGGTGCCGTGCGGTAAATAGTAGGCATTGGATTAACGATTAACGGACTTCTGCATATTAACGGAAGTTAATGTGTCCGTTAACATTTTTAAAAGTTAACTTAAAAGTTAATCTGTTAATCAAAATGTTAACTTCGTTAATTAACGATTAACGGATTAACGAGTTAATGCCCAGCTATGACTGCAGGGATGTTAGGGAGCACCGTAACCGAAACTATCGGATATCCGATATATAAAAATATCCGTAATCGTAACCAAATTCAAATCCAAAACCAAATCGGATAGGGACGGAGCCGTAATTCGTACCAAATGGTGAAATATAAATAAAACTGTTTTATTAGCTATATGTATTTCACATAAATATTCTTTAAAAAAATATCCGAAACTAACGGATAACCCGAAATAAATTAATATCCGCATCCGAATCCGTATTCGGTACAATAATCAATCTTATATCCGTAACCAATCCGTATCCGAGATTTCATATCCCTAACTTCCCTGGTTGAGTGGTAGAAAATGCCTATGGCATTAAGACCGCCGTTGTACTATTTTTTAAGTGCAAGAAGTAGTAAAATAAATAATAAATAATACTATGGTTAAGAAAACTTACTTGAGGTTCAGAATGTCCAAGTGGTGTTCCTTGCCAGATTCCTTTGAGATGTCGACGGTTTCAAAAACGAATGATTTGTTGCTTGAAGCCAGTTTGTAGCCAACATAATATCTGAAAGAGTTATATCGTTAGTGATTTTTGATCAACAGAAATAACTATGCGGTATATGAGAAAGTTTAAATAAGGTTAGATGTAATAAATTTTTGTTACGAAATAAGTTTAAGAATGTAAATATTTTGCTATGTTATTATGTACTGCAAAAAGAATTAAAAGGCTTTTTTATTTTTATTTTTTTATTTTATTATATGAGAAAGTATGCAAATCTCACCCCTGGAGTTCGCCGTTCCAGTCCTGAGGTGGAGGTGGTTTCCAGGTGACTCGCAGGGTGTGCTTATCAGCGGCATCTACTTTGACGTCCTGTGGGGGTCCAGTGGGTGCTTCCTCAGCAGTGATGATGGTTACGGTCTCCGAGGGCTCAGAAGTTCCTAGTTCGTTCTCGGCTACGATCCTGATGTGGTAAGCGGTGGCGGGGCGGAGGCTGAATACGCCGGCTTCAGTCGCGTCTCCTGGTACGAGCACCCTGGAAAAAAAAAGGTTTCAAGTCGTGTAAATGTGAGAAACTCGTCACGTATGTTCTACAAGGGGTGTAGATAGTTTAAAACAAGAACATTACTGTCCATAGATAAAAGTCAGAGCTCTGATGTACTTTCCCTCTATATCTATTTCGTTATCAAAGCAAACTCTCGACTCCACTGTCTTCGATGCTCTCTTAGTGGCTGAAGATAGATTGAGATGGCGTAAAATCGTAAAATCAAGCCTTTTAAATGGAGGAGGTCACGAACCTCAGACATGAGGAATACGACTGACGAAGGAGGATCAAAGCAAAGTACGACGGTAAATCATAAACGTGAGTACATAAAACCAGCGACGCGTTTGAGACCGGAGGACATAAGCGACGGTAAGAGGACAAACTTACCTGTCGATATCCTTGTCCCAGTTGCCCTTAGCGCGCTTGTACTCAATGAGGAACTTCTTGATTGGAGAGTTTCCATCGTAAGGAGCGGCCCATGACAGTTGTACGGTCCTTCCAGATTTATCCAATACTTTCAAGCCGTAGGGAGCTTCGGGTACCTCTGTAACATAGCAGAAATGGGCAGTCAGTAATATGTATTATATGTTTTTAAACTTTCGCGATTTGAGAACATTTTTCAAAAATTAGACAACGGATCTAAATCGCGTAATTATTATAAAGGTAAATAAATACCTATGCTCAGTCGGCTCGTGACCAAGAATGATGCAAGTCATTCGAAACGTCGAGCATAGGTATTTATTTATATTTATAATAATTACGCGATTTAGACCCGTTATCTAATTTTTGAAAAATATGTATTATGTTGCAAAAGAATTAGGGCGACAGTTTTGGAAAGATTTTATAATAGTACTGCCTCGATGGTCTTGTAGTTAGCGTATGCACCTCTCACTGCTAGATCTCGGGTTCGATTCCCGGGTCGGGCAAAGTTTTATTTGTGAACTTTCCATGAGGAAATTCACAATAGCAGCACGGAGTCGGTATTGTGCCCGGTGGATGGCGATATGCTCACCCCCTATCCCATTAGACCTAAACATAACAGGTGAAATGTGGGTGTTTTACAACTCTGCCACACCCTTTTGGGTAATATAGGCGTAATGTTATGTTATGTTAAATGTTATGTTATTGTCTAGTACGAGATTTGTAGGGTAAACAACACACCGAACATGATTTCTTTGCGGATGGCGGCAATATGTAGTTGTTAATGCTTCAAAAGATAAAAAAAAATATCTAAAATGATAATACAATGTTTTTACCTTGAATAATCATGTTGATACTGGTATCATCAGATCCAAAAGCGTTGGTAGCGACGCAGGTGAAGAGCGCACTGTCAGATCGTTCCGTCCTTCTAATGCTGAGGTCTGATACAACTCCGCCGGGCAGAATCTCTTCGCGGATGGTGTAGCGAGGGTCAGACTTGGGTTCAAGGCGCTTGTTGTTCATGTTCCAGATGATTCCAATAGGCTGTAAATGGATAAATGTATGGGTTAATAATCTATATATTATTATATAAAAATGAAACCCGTTTTCCGTTGTCACGACATAGCATGAAAACGGCTTGACCGATTTGGCAGATTTTTTTTTGTAGTTTTCTAATACTCTGTACAAGGTTCTCACGGAAAAAAATATTAAGAAAAGCCCTCAGAAAGATTGAAAAATATACATTTAATTTTGCATCAGGGAAATAGGTATTCATTTTTATATGGAGGATATTATAGATTCCAGTTCAAATTGAATAGGTACGCATACATAAGATAGGTCAGCTATACAAAATAAGTAGTGCATCAAATTTACGCTAAGGCGGTACGAAGTTCGCCGGGTCAGCTAGTATGTAATATATATGTGAGAAAATATAGCTGCTGTTTGAGCTTTTTACCTTTTCTCCCTTAGCTTGGCACTGCAGAACAGCTGGTTCACTTCGGCGGGCAGTCTGGTTCCTCATCTTAATTTCAAACTGGGGGGGTGCTGAAATTTAATTCATTTATTATACTTTTTTTTCACGTCACAATTTATTGGTTCGCGAGATTGTCTCAGAATCCAACGGTCTACGCTGGGTGCATGGCTCCTGTGACAGTCTCGAGAATCACTTGTTGTATACATAATTTGTAGCGTAGTCCGAGTCCAAAGAGCTGCCTTCTCTTTTTTTACGATGCAGCCGAGAGCCAACCTCAGTATATCTAGGCAGCTTAACTGAGAAAGCCTGGCGTATCACATTCCTTAAAAAAATACGATCCTGTTGTTTGCTGCGTATACATTTTTGAATTACACTCACCCTGTACGCTAATAAGAATGACAGCAGACAATCCTGATCCAATTCCATTAACAGCTTCGCAAAGGTAGTATCCCTCATTAGTCTTCTGGATATTAGAAATGGCCAAAGTTCCGTCCTCTACTTTCACATTAGGGTTGTTAGGTTTAAGATCCTTGTAATCGCCGGGCGTATCTCCTGAAATTGATAAAAAGTGTTTAGTATGAAGCGAAGAGTGATATGTTTTTTGTTTCTTTTTTTAATATATTTTTTACTTTAGGTTGAGGCTGAGTTCAATACAAGGTAACGATTCTTTAAACTTTAGAATAGTTAACATTTTTATTATTTATTGACTATAGAAAATTTTAGATATTATGTTGTAAATAAAAAAGTTTTGGCTAACAATCAAAATGAAAATGGGCAGTAAAATTATTTTGATACACATTACGTATAATTCCAAAAGCAAGAAAGGGCATTTTGTATAAAAATAAACTACAAAAAGATCGTCACTTACCTTCGGCCCTCTTCCAAGTGACCTGGGGCTTAGGGAAGCCATCGGCTTTGCATTCAACTTTAGCATCAGATCCCTGAGCAAAGGCTTTGTCAGTGGGCTCAAGGATCCAGCGAGGGGGCACTGAAATGTCACCGGTTTGTTATAACATCTGTGGCCAGTCTCACTGAGCGTTATGGGACAAAAAAGAAGTTAGACTTTATACATTATGACTTTTACAGAAAAAAAAAACAATTAGAGCAATTTTATATTATCAAATGAATTTAAAAATAGGGTACTTGACCTATAAATAAAATAACAATATTCTTAATGAATTAAAAAAAAAACTCATTTTGTTTATTGCTTGCTACTCTATGATCCGCTCCATTAACTAAGGAGTTAAACAAGACATTCTACAGGTGGTTCTGGTGTGAAAGTATGCTTTTGAAAATCTTTACATAATATTTAAACATAAATCAATTACCCTATTGTGTATCTCTACTTTATATTAAACCAAATTGATGCTACTGAAAAACTGAAATGACTTAATTTATAATATGTATTGCAAAATTACTTGTATTTGGGGACTTTTGATATAAAATTTAATGTCTGAGATAATATTGAGCATATTGAATGTTGATATTTTCATACATTAAGGTGACTAATAACCAAAATTATAACTTAACTACTGTATGATATCCATTCAATGAACTCAAATAATATTTTAAAAGTTCCTATAACGACACAGAAAAATAGCTTCAAAATAAACTTTTGCATAATAATAATAATGTAATGTTGATTAACATGTTTAACATAAGGTGTACAAATATTAATGACTAGAAGATTAAATAATATAGTGTGTTTATTTGAATGTGCAACAAGGCGTCGCTATAGAAGCTTTTAAATTATACAAGTTATAGAATAACATTTAGGCATCTTAATCTACAAACCAAATGAATATTGAAATGGGTTTTAAAATAAACTGAATTATAATAAAAAGCACATCTACCCTTTTCCATCAAAAGCAAAGCGCCATACATCTGAAGAAATAATGATACATTTACTATTTTTTTGATATAACAGCATTTTATTTTTATTAAGAATATTTCGTCAGATGTATATGTTAATAAGCCAAGCAAGAAGCTTAAATCAATGGCAAATACGCAAATTATTTAATGAAATAAATATAAAGAAAGGAACCCATAGGAAAGGAGGGAGGGAGGGAGTTAAATCATATGCAGGGAGAGGAAGAAAAGGTAACGTCGATGATAGCCGCAGCCGGTTCCTATGGAAAGCATTCAGACGACTGATCTAACACCCTGTCTGGAGATTGTATAACGCTCATCGTGTATTTGAAATAACCTACTTTTGATATTAGATAAATAGTTGAAGACTGATGGTGAAACATTTAATCTCTATCGATCATCGATATTCAGAATCTATTTCGTTTTAAAAGGTAACGGAATATTTAAGCATACAATATCGAATCTACGCAAAGCTAGTCCGTGCTAGGAGTGAAGGGTACACAGATGCATGATGTATACCATGGACTTCTAGTGTGGCGGTATAGTTGGACATGCCAGCGACATTGCGCGCGAGGCACGCGTACGAGCCGCTGTGCGACCACCCTGCCGGGTCGATCAGAAGCAAGGAAGCTCTCTGCGCGATTTTAGTTGCCGTAACTCCGGCTTTCTCCTTCAAAGGTTGCCCTTCAAAGTACCATTGAATATCGAGGGGTTGATCGCCCTCCGAGACCAAACAAGTGACTTGACTGGCCTGCCCCGCGAACAGTGGAGTCTCGAACGAGAATGGAACAATGCGAGGCAGTACTGGAAACAACCATAGATGTATAGGTTAGATTTGTCGAGGCAGGCAATGTTAGCAACTGGTGAGAGTAATAGTGGAAAGAATGGTGGTTGTGAACGGATTGCTCCATTGAAGGTGCATTTCGGTGATGTTAGTTCCCATACGATCCAGTATGCAACATAGCAATATGATATCTATAGACGTGCCGTTCACGACGAGTGTCGCTGCGTACTCTTCGCGGCCGGCCGCGTTCTGCACGATGCACGTGTAGTTTCCTTGATGGTTCGCGCTCACGGAGTTGATGGTGAGGAGTGAAGCACGAGGACTTAGAGGCATCGTCGTGATGTCTCGCTGAAGGCTCGAATCTACTGTTTCACTGCTGAACGTCCACGAGATGTCGAGAGGCAAATCGCCTTTGGTGGCCACGCAATTCACTAACGCTGTGTCACCCGGGTTGAAAGGCACCTCACCGAAATTGAACGGCATTATCACCGGTGGCACTAGGAAAGCAAAAATTGTATGATAAGGTAAGAAATGTCTAGGAAATGAAAGTTTGAGGAAAGGTTGGAAGCATAAAAACTTGTCATTTATTGCGCGCACCCTTTACGACTAGCTCGGTGGTATGCGAAACGACGCCCGCTGCATTCCTCGCAGTACAATTAAATAGGCCTGCGTGGGTCGCGTCCACCGACTCTATAGTTAACACACTACTCCGTCGGTCGACGTTACTAAGGCGAACTCCGGGAATGGATTTGGCTGATCGATTGTTGATAGTCCAATCAATAATAACCGGTTGGTCCCCGTGGGTTATTATACATTGAAGAGCAAAATAATCCCCAAGAAAAGCCGGTTCAGGGCCGGCAACGAAAGGTGCAATCTTAGGAGGAACTGAAACAAATTTTATCTAAATGACTAAATAATAAACATCTACCTATATGTTTCAGGACTAACCGTAGACAACTAATTCTTCTGAATGAGTATTGCGTCCGGCACGATTTTCTCCAATACATGTGTAAGACCCGGCATGTTTAGCGTCTACAGACTCTATTATCAATAAGCTACTTCGCTTGGAATTATTGACTACGTAATTATTATTCCTCGGAGAAATATGTTGTCCATTAAACATCCAGGTAATAGTTAGCGGCAGGTCACCAAAGTTAACAGTGCATGCAGCTTGTAAATATTCGCCGACGTTAACGGGTTTATCACCGAATGTGAATGGCAATATGTTGGGAGGAACTGGAAAGATATTGATTGATTTGAAGTAAGATTGGATAATGATATATTTAAAAAAACAACCGAAGATGTAATCAATATAAAATAGGTGAGTATACAGAAAATAACTCTAATTTACTGAGCACCAGAAACGATATAAGTTAAGCACCGTTTATAATCAAAGTGGATGAATGAGAGTGGACGCCGGCTTCGTTTTCAGCTACGCAAGTATAGTTGCCAGCATGAGTGTGTGACACTGAAGCTATGCTAAGAATAGCGCTTCTCTCTCCTATATTAAAGACAGTTACTCCAGATTTGGGTTGAATAGGTTCGTCGTCAAAAAGCCATCTTAACTGCAGCGGATGGTCTCCCTCAATGACCGAGCAAGGGGCTGTTACTACTTGTCCAGAGTTCATCGCGACTTCGCCGAAAGAGAAGGGTTGGACCACAGGAGGAACTAAACAGAAAGCAAGCACATCGGAGCTATAACGATTCAGTACCAATGACGTTGAGAATAGTAGTGTGGCTCGCGGTGCCTGCCTTATTGGTCGCCGTGCATGTGTAGTTGCCGCTATTGGGACCCAATGTATTGGGTATATCGATTACAGATACGCGTTCATTTAAGGTTGTAGTCTTTACGCCTAATCTGCGTGTAACAGGATTGCCTTGGAAACTCCAAGTGATATTCAAGGGCGTATCACCCTTCGAAACATGGCAGTCAAGGTGTACTGACTCCCCAGCAAACACGGCTTCGTCCAACTCGAAAGGTTTGATGTGAGGGACGACTGAGCAAAGAAAACATTGATACATTAGTAATAATTTATATAAGCCGCATGCTGAGGACACGTAGCGGATATACCCTTAACGTTGAGTGTAGTAGAGTATCTGTCTTCGCCAGCTTTGTTTCTTGCAATGCAGGTGTAATTTCCACTGTGGTCTCCCGTCACAGACGCAACAGATAAGAAGGATGTCTGGTCCGCCATTTTCATGGTTCTAATGCCCATGTTAGAAGCTACATCTTTGCCTTCAAACGTCCACGTGATAGACATCGGTCGGTCTCCTTTGCTGACGTGACAGACCATTTGAATAGATTCTCCGTAATAGATGGTCTCGATCTCAAACGGTAGTATGTGAGGAGGGACTGATAAAAGGAAATAGTGACATCTAAATATAAATCTAAACGTGCAATATATTCTATACACATAAGAGACAATTTTCTTACAGTAGCTATTGTACTAGGGGAACGTTTCCAATACCATGAATATTGACGAGGGCAGAATGATATGCGCGTCCGGCGCGGTTACTGGCCGTGCAAGTGTAGTTGCCGCTGTGCTGGCCCATGGCAGTGGGAATACTCAGGACTGAAGCCTTCTCTCCTAACTTAGTGGTCGTTATGCCCATGTTATTGTGATAGGGAATCTCATGGCCATCGAAACTCCATGATATTTGAAGAGGCCGGTCGCCTTTTGACACGTGACATGTGAGGTGTACCGATTCACCAGCGAATATAGATTCTTCAACTTCGAACGGAATTATGTGCGGGACCACTTGAATGGGAAGAAATCAAAAATAATAAGTATTTATATAGATTAGATTAAACTAAAATCGGTTATTATATAGACAGGACAAAATTAAAATAGATAATACAAGTTGTGTAACTCTGAATGTAGCTCAACGTAATCAAGTTTGTATTTGCGTTTTCAGCAGCAAGTAGCAACGTTATACATATTAGGTACCTACAGCAGTCGTTGATCGAAAGAAACGATGTTTCACGAATGGAGTCGGAGGAGTTATTTGATGACTGAACTCTATCATGGCTAAAATAAATACCTACCTAAGCAAAAATAGGACTTTGAGAATGATGTAAGTTTTCGCGTAATTTGAATCGTAGGTGTTGTGATATCGACATTAAATACCTAATCATGTTTTGCGCAATTGTATGAAAAACTGAATGACAAGGTATGATAAACGAAAATGAACCAAAAACATAAAAAGCGTACGCTGCTTTGCGACATGCCAACAGAATACATGCGGATTCTGTTAACAAATCATTGAGCATCGAATCGCCGGTGATGATCAACATAAAGGACAAAACTTTTCTAATGAACAAATGAAACTGACCATGAACATTGAGAGCAGTGGAATGATTAGTGGAACCGGCTCTGTTAGTAGCTACGCAGGTATAGTTCCCACTGTGAGCGGCAGTCGCCCCAGAGATCGCAAGAAATGAAGTACGCGAAGTCATTTTATTCGTCATAATGTCGAGATGCGATGAAGAATTTTCAAGCCCATGAAAATGCCACTTAATATCTAGAGGTAAGTCGCCCTTTGAAACGTGACAATTCAGCTGAACCGGTTCCCCAGCAAACACCGACTCGTCCGCTTCGAAGGGCACGATGTATGGCAGTACTGTTAATAATCCAGAAGGCCAATGTTATTGCAGAGTCAAGCGTGCAGCGTGCGAGAGGCAAGGACAGCTTTTGGGCTCGGGGAGTACCGTGAACGTTAATCGTGGTTGAATGAACCGCTATGCCGGCACGGTTTGCGGCGTGGCATGAATATTCGCCGCTGTGACTAGCTGTCGAACTAGATATCGTCAGTAACGATGTCCGTTCGCCGATCTTCATCGTAGTAATTCCTTGGTGGGAGGATAAATCCTGGCCATGAAAACTCCAGGTTAAAGTCACTGGAGTGTCGCCTTTCGACACATGACACGTCAATTGAACTGACTCTCCGGCGAAAACTGGCTCTTCGGCCGTAAACGGAACGATGTGCGGAGGAACTGGTGAGGGTAAACAAATAAACAAAAAATAAACAAAACAATGATAACACACGAAAGAAACCAGTGTACCCTGAACGTTTAATGTAGCTGTGTGGTTGGTGCTGGCTACAATATTGGAAGCTGTGCAAGTGTAATTTCCGGAATGTTTTTCTGTCGCAGCCGGGATGGCCAAAATTATACTTCTGGCTCCTAATTTCGTTACTACGACTGCATCAGTCTTTTTGACTGGTTTGTCTTGGAATAACCAAGTAAAGTTCAGTGGCATATCTCCTTTTGGTACATGACACATTACTTGTATGCTTTCACCGTAAAAGACGGCTTCATCGAATTCGAAAGGGGATATGATTGGTGCCACTGAAAGAGATAGGCAGATTCTAAATATAATTTACTTTGTGAAGTAACTAAAACACAATTATGTATATAGGATTGGTTGAAGACAGATAGAACGCAAAGCATAGACATTTCACCGAGACCGTATACCCTTGACATTGAGCGTGGCGTGGTGGCTAGCACTGGCGACAACATTAGAGGCGGTGCAGGTGTAATTGCCAGAGTGTTTGGCCGTCACCGCTGGGATTATGAGAGCTGATCCCCTATCCCCCACGTTCATGATGTTCAACCCGGCTATTGAACTCACATCTCCTCCGCTAAAAGTCCACTTGAAATTTAAAGGCTTATCGCCTTTCGGGACGTGACACATCACTTGAACGCCTTCTCCAAAAAATACTGATTCGTCGAATTCAAAATGAGTTATAACAGGTGCCACTGAAATGTATTGTTTTCTAGAAGTTATATACAATTTTCTCGTGTCTGTAGGCTGTAGTTTTAGGTGTTGTTTTAGTATTTATTGAGACTACTATTTTTATGGCCCGCCAAAGTTACACTAGGACAGAAATAAAATCAAAAATTCAAACAATCATCTACCAGGCAGATAGAATATGAAAAGAAGGTACCGTTGACGAATAGCTGTGCGGTATAATTCATGGCACCCGCTTCGTTTTTGACCACACAAGTGTAATTGCCCTGATTTTGATGGCTAACCGAATCGATGTTAAGTTGACTCGATCGTTTGGTGTTCACAAGATTGATGCCGATATCTCCAGATTTCACAATTTTTCCGTTGAAATACCATTCAATTTTCAAAGGCAGATCACCTTTACTGACTGCGCAAGTTACCAGAACCATTTCCTGTGCATTTACGGGTTCTTCGCCGAATTCAAAATTTTTAATCTGTGGAGGGACTATGGAAGAAAAATATGAATATATAATAATATGGCCTTAGATTTATGAGTGGCACCATTGGTTAATTTTATACATCAGTCAGTCTAAAAAAATATATTTTTAATGTTATTTGTTTGCTACCCGTTATTTGTTCCCCGCTATAATCGTATATTGCCACACACGGCAGATTGATGAAGATTAAAGTATGCAATGCATTCAACTCTTATGATTCGCGAGTAAAATTTAAACGTCGAGGTAGACATTACAAATTAGGTGCCAGGCTTCAACGAGGATAAGGCATAAGAGAAATTAAAAAAAACAAAACCACCAACTTATAAGTATCGTGCGGAAAAGCTAAGCAACTCTGGAAGTGTTCGATACCGTTGACGTTCAGGATCGCGCTGTGACTACTGCGCCCGGCTTCGTTTTCGGCTATGCACGTATAATTCCCAATGTGCTCATGTTGAACGTTCTCTATACTCAAAACAGATATTCTTTTCCCATTTCTGGTAATGAAAACGCCGTTGCCCGAGTTCAAAGTTTGGTTATTTAGTTGCCAATGGATGGTCAGGGGTAAGTCCCCTTTCCCCACCGTGCATGTTAAAGATACCGTGTCGCCTGCGTTGAGAATGTCTTCCCCAAAATCGAATGGTGTAACCTGCGGCACAACTATAAAATCATTTGTTATTATTTGGTGATCAGAAAACAGATTTATTTATGGAGCAATAAAGATGAATATAATTTGGACATTGATTTATTTGGTCGAGTTTAGGGAGCGATTTGTGATGTCGATATTATCTGCTGCGCAAACAATTTTTCATAGACCATTTTTGGGAGTATGGAAGGGATATGAAATTAAAGCAACTAAATGATACAATGCATATTGCCAAAACGCGAATTATTATGATGTTAATACCGTTCACCGCCAATTCAGCTGAGTAATTGGCATGTCCAGCTCTATTGGCCGCCAGGCAAGTGTATACTCCAGTATGTATGGAAGCTACTGAGTCTATAGAAAGGCTGCTAGACTTATGACCGATCTTAGTGACAGTAATTCCTTTGATATCGATAGCTGGATTGCCGTTGAGCAGCCAAGTGATATTGATTGGTGAGTCGCCTTTCGTCACCATACATTGAATGCCCACTGTGTCACCCGCGTTTGCAGGCTCGTCTCCAAACGTGAAGGGATGGATTTGTGGCAAAACTGTTAAAGTAATGCAATTTTAAATGAAGTCCTGTATCAGTCGTGCTTGGTCTCGTCACGGTGTCATTAATTTAATTAGAGATCGTTTGACAAGGATGGAAGGGATATAAAATAAGACTAAAATAATAAAGCGATTAATGCATAACATACGATAAAACCTCGGATCAAAAGATGTAGATACCGTTAACAGCCAATTCAGTTGAGTAATTGGCATGTCCAGCTCTATTGGCCGCCAGGCAAGTGTATACTCCAGTATGTATGGAAGCTACTGAGTCTATAGAAAGGCTGCTAGACTTATGACCGATCTTAGTGACAGTAATTCCTTTGATATCGATAGCTGGATTGCCGTTGAGCAGCCAAGTGATATTGATTGGTGAGTCGCCTTTCGTCACCATACATTGAATGCCCACTGTGTCACCCGCGTTTGCAGGCTCGTCTCCAAACGTGAAGGGATGGATTTGTGGCAAAACTGTTAAAGTAATGCAATTTTAAATGAAGTCCTATATCAGTCGTGCTTGGTCTCGTCACGGTGTCATTAATTTAATTAGAGATCGTTTGACAAGGATGGAAGGGATATAAAATAAGACTAAAATAATAAAGCGATTAATGCATAACATACGATAAAACCTCGGATCAAAAGATGTAGATACCGTTAACAGCCAATTCAGTTGAATAATTGGCATGTCCAGCACGATTTACTACTAGACAAGTGAAGACGCCAGTATGTATGGATGCTACAAAGTCAATTGATAGACTGCTTGACTTTGGTCCGATTTTAAATACGGTGATGCCCTTTACTTCTGTAGTAGATTTTCCGTTTAGTAGCCAAGTGATATTGACTGGCGAGTCACCCTTGGTTACCATACACTGAACTCCAACGGTGTCACCTGCGTTGGCAGGCTCATCACCAAACGTGAACGGATGGATCTGGGGTAAAACTGATTCAAGATGCAAATTTTAATTGTAATGTTACAAAATAACCATTTACCTATGAACCTATTTCTGGAGCCTGTTTGTTGCTTTTAGGATAAAATTGAAAATGACCTATCATTATTTTTCAGGCAATATAAGGAGTTTGGTAGCAAGGAGAGGAAAAAACGGCTAAAGCAAAGAAATTAATAAATTACATAACATGAAGAGTAGATGGTAAAATGTTGGTACCGTTAACAATTAACTCAGTAGAATAGTTGGCGCGCCCAGCCCTATTGGATGCTAGACACGTATACACTCCAGTATGTGTGGATGCAACTGAGTCAATCGAAAGACTGCTCGACTTAGGTCCCATTTTAAACACTTTGATGCCCTTTACTTCACCGGTTGGCCTTTCATTGAGTAGCCAAGTGATATTGACTGGCGAGTCCCCCTTTGTCACTATGCATTGGACTGCGACTGTATCACCCGCATTAGCTGATTCATCTCCAAACGTAAATGGATGCATCTGAGGTAAAACTGTTTTACGAAACGAATTATAATCTTGTATTTTATAGATGATCATTTATGGGAGCTAGTTTCTAGTTAAACGTAGTTTTTGTGCCTACATTATCTTTATTAATATCGTATTGAAAGAAGTGGTTTATTTTATTCAAGGTGTAAAGGAAGGAATATGATTATTGGGTAAAATAAGCAACAAATAAATGGCATAATATCTAAACTTGATAAACAAGACTTAGGTACCGTTAACAGCCAATTCAGTAGAGTAATTGGCATGTCCAGCTCTGTTAGCCGCCAGGCAAGTGTATACTCCGGTATGTATGGATGCAACCGAGTCTATCGACATACTGCTGGACTTATGGCCGATCTTAGTGACGGTGATGCCAGGGATTCCGTTTGTCGGTTTTCCGTTAAGCAGCCAAGTGATATTGACTGGTGAATCACCCTTTGTAACAATGCATTGGACTGCGACTGTGTCACCCGCGTTGGCCGGTTCGTCTCCAAATGTGAATGGATGCATTTGGGGCAAAACTGTCACGGACGGAAGACATTTAGATATTGATAGGTTTTTGGTTGTGTTTCCCTTTTTTCGACGATGGTAATATTTAGGGGTTATATGAAAGGAATAATGCGGAAGATATATAAACAAAAATGAAGCAACTAATATGGCAACGTGATAGTAATGTGTGGATACCATTAACTGATAATTCCGTGGAGTAGTTGGCATGACCGGCTCGATTGGAGGCCTGGCAAGTGTATGTTCCAGTATGTATGGACCCAACGGATTCTATAGACAGGCCGGTTGATTTGTGACCGATTTTAGAAACGGTAATGCCCTGAATTTCGCTTGTTGGTCTTCCGTTGAGCAACCATGTTATATTGATGGGAGTGTCGCCTTTTGTTACCATACATTGAACGCCAACAGCGTCGCCCGCGTTTGCAGGTTCATCTCCGAACGTGAAGGGATGGACTTGTGGTAAAACTGTCACAGGAAACTGATATTAAGTTTAGGATATAAGTCCGTCGGACGACCCTCATTTGTATTTAGAGGTTTTGATTGAATATTAGTACTCGAATTGACGTTGTTTTGATGGCAACGTTGATGCAGATATGTGCCAGGAAAAGGGTAAAGGCATACATAAAGAAAAACTAAGCAACTAATATGACAAAGTGTCAAAAAAATGGATACCGTTGACAGCCAATTCGGTTGAGTAGTTGGCATGGCCAGCTCTGTTAGAAGCTAAGCAAGTGTACGTTCCAGTGTGCACGGAGCCAACGGAATCTATGGAGAGACTGCTCGACTTGTGACCGAGCTTTGAAACGGTAATGCCTTGAATCTCGCTTGTAGGCCTTCCATTCAGCAACCAAGTTATATTAATAGGCGTGTCGCCCTTCGTCACCATACATTGAACTCCGACGGCGTCGCCCGCGTTTGCGGGTTCGTCTCCAAAGGTGAAGGGATGGATTTGGGGTAGCACTGTTACGGGAAACTACTTTTAGTGTAAGATAATAAAAATAAATACAAAGAATATTGAAACTACATATAAATGTGAAATGATGAACAACCATTAACTTCCAGCGTGGCGCTGTGATTCACTTGCCCAGCTAGATTTTCCACGTAGCAAACGTAAACCCCTCGGTGGGTGCCGTTGACGGAATCTATATTGAGGATAGACATTTTCTTGCCCATGCCTCCGATGGCAATCCCTATGTTATTGTTCTGAGAGATTCTCCTTCCGTTAAGACTCCACGAGAAGTTAGCTGGCAAGTCACCCTTGTTCATGACGCACTGAACCGACGCGGTATCACCAGCGTTGGCGGGCTCATCGCCGAATTCAAATGGCGACAGTTGGGGAGGAACTGTATGTAAAAAGCGATTAAAACAAATACTAAATGGATAAAGAATAAAGCGGACCGTTAACGCTTAGAACCGTGGTGTGGTTGGTTGCTCCCGCGTCGTTTGTGATTTCGCAAGTAAAAGAGCCCCGATGAACTGCGCTCACGGAGTCAATGTTTAGAATGGTTGTTTTCTTGCTGATGTTCGTGAGCACGATGCCGAGCGTATTGCGCGGTTTTACTTCTTCTCCGTTAAACCTCCACGTGAACTTTACCGGCAGATCGCCTTTGCTCATAACGCAAGACACCGACGCGGTCTCTCCTTCATTCAGAATCTCTTCTCCAAATTCGAAGGGTGTGATTTGCGGTGGGACTACATCAAATGATTTATTTAAAAGGGGTTAAGGTTTAGGATGATGCATCTACGTAACGGAAAAGCAAGCTGAACGTTATTTGGAGGAGTACCGTTGACTTCGAGTACTGCGCTATGATTAGCTGAGCCGGCCAAGTTCGTCGCCACACAGAGGTATGTGCCCCTGTGTATACCACTTACAGAGTCTATGTTTAGTATGGTGGTCTTTTTGTTGATAACGGTTAGTACGATCCCCATGTTATTATTGGCGGGTATGACTTGCCCGTTGAGAATCCAGCTAATGTTTAAGGGTTGGTCGCCTTTGTTGACCGCGCAAGTCAAAGAGGCCAGGTCTCCTGCATTAGCTGGCTCGTCACCAAACTCGAATGGTAAGATTTGTGGCGGCACTGTATAAACATATGGCGTTAAGCTAAGTAGGTACTAGTGCAGGGGAGTGTGTGGCAAACGATGTAGCTTTGGCGGGCATAAACATCTCGGTCTACATATTTATCGTACGATTATTATTATTTATTCCTTTTTAGTTTGTTTTCCTGGAAGAAAGGGTGATTAGTACACTGAAAATAGTTACCTTATTTGAATTTAAAGATTGTTTTTGTAATTGAATCTGAGATGTTTTAAGGTTGGTGGACTTTTTATTCTATGATTTGATTACTTGTTTATTCAAATAAGGTAATTAATTATACGTGAGGAAATACCGAGTCTAATGATTTTTTTTATTAGATAATAATATAGTAAGTATTGAATCAATCTTTTTGGAAGAAACTTTAAAAAGAAATTGATATTACGCAGAACTCGGTCACAACCATTTGCTATTCAAAAATTAAATTTAACGATACAAGTTGATTTCACAGATTTATATATATACAAACTAAAAGTTGAAGAATATTATCATATTATATTATCACGTTTGTATTGATGTAATCCAACATTGCATATGTACCTAAATATATTGCAATTAAAAATAATAACGACTCATTATAAAACCGTTCTGATTAGATTAGTAAATGGTTGATTCCTCAGAAATAAGGGCACAAAATCAGAATTATTGTCAGTGAATAAAATTATTAATTCTGTCACGTAATGGTGAACTTTAAGTGCCAGTTTCAAAGGTTCCTGATAAGTGCTTGAGAAGTAAGTTCAAAACTTTAAACTTTCATGTAACTGGTGAAATTAAGGCTAATAATAACAAAGAACTTTGTTAGATCATGGGGTATGATTTATGAAGTAATATGTTACAAAAGAAATCATTTTATTCACTGTAGATGTAATTACAATAAATTACACCTTTGAGACCAAACGGTATTATCAAGAATAATATTGTCGTATACAAATTTCTACCATTTTATTGGTCTGAATTAAACCAAGTAAATCTTCAAACTTAATTTTGTAGTTTATATTAAAGTTTTGATAAGATTCTCTAATAGATTAAATTATTTATTTTCCTATTATGTAAGAAATAAAATGGGCTACTTGTTATCGACCTACCACGCAGTCGGGCCGCAAACGGAAGCTAGTTTTTTTTTTTGGTCTTTCTTTTTACAGTCTCAAAGGTGTTTCGGCATAAGAATGTAAGCTTACCCATGACTTGGACTTCCAACGTGCCCTTGGCGGTGTATCCCTGTGAGTTCTTGGCGACACAGGTGTAGGTGGCTTCGTCGCTCATTCGTTCTACGTTTTCAATCACTAGCGTTCCGTTGGAGAATACCTTCTGTTTGCGGTTAATTGGCAGTACCCTAGAAAGTTGAAAATGTTGTCAGAACTATTTAAAGTAATAGGAGCTTTGAATCTCGCGTTTTTAATGCGATATTCGAAGCCGTCAGAGCGCATTAAATGGTTGTGATAATTTAAGATTTGCAGTGGTATTGTTTTATTAATGTCTGCTGCTGCAACAGATTTGGAAAACTATCTAATTAATGCAATGTGCATTATAAAGGTCGTAGGGTTGACAGGGACCGAAGCGTACCGGAGCGCAGTGCGACGGCATATTTTCATACAAAAAAGATGCGCGTGCTGACGTGGCGATTACGCGCGCATCTTTTTGTATGAAAATGCATACATACATAAAACCACGCCATTTTCCTTCTTTCGCTTCCTCAACATTCATACATCTCGTCATATATGCTCGCCGGTGTCGTGTACTACGTACTTGTCGTTTCTGAAGGACGCGATTTATCCTACCTTTAGACTTTCTTTATAATGACTTTAGACTTTCTTTCAGTTCTTGTATGAAAATATATTAAAATACGTCGGACGCTGACGTTGACGCTTGCTTCCAACCGCGAGCTTCAGTTACCTGTTATCACGTTCCCAAACAATAGACTCGATGGGGTATCCAGCGACGGGGCAGTGCACGATGAGGTTGTCGCCGGCTACCACGGGCCGCTTCTTCATGGAGCGCACGTAAGGCAAGCCGTACACGTTCACGCGGGCCGAGTGCGAAGCGCTGCCGACCTACAACCCAGAGAAAAGTCCAGATAACAGGTGTTAGCTTTTACCACGTTCCATGAAGAGGAGGCAATTATATGCCTTTCGGTTATTAGTATGTTAAATTTTTAATCATCGCATATTCCTATATGGCGTATAAATTTAATGGATGAGTCGATGGGTCGAAATGGCCTGCTATGATTGGTCGAGAATCAAACTCAGCCATCAGATGTCGCTCAGATGATGAGCCAAAATGTATGTAAATGAGCATTTGAGTTTGTTTATTTATTTATTTATTTTTCGGGCAACAAACGGCTTTTATCACAAACAATAAAATAAGCTTATAAAAATTACAATGTAAGCCTAAGTATGTATGGCTAAGTTCCAAACTGACATATTCAAAATAAATAACATGTTTTAAATAATTCAAATAACCATTTAACAATTAACTTCTTCATTGTTATAGTTCGTTTCGATAAAATACTGTTTTTTCAGGCAAATGTCATGTCATACAGCCAGGTCATTCAACATAATAAGCAATATTTATTTATTGTGAAAAAAAGATAACGCGCATTGATGGACATAAAACACTAGATAAAAAAGTAACAGCCTTATTATATTTTATTGTACTATACTTTAATTTTTATTCAAATTGCATAATTCAAAGAGTTTAAAATTCTTTTTTTTAGAATTCTTTTTAGTTTGATTTAGAAGATCCGCTTGACCCTGTATCAGATTTCAGATTATAGAAATAAAATACAAACTGCAAAGCATTTGTTTAATTTTTCCAACAAATTATCGATATTTTGTTTATCGATGTGTCCCTTCTTTGTCGATAACAGCTAGACGACGTAACTTTTGCAGCACGTACCATGTACATTTGCATTGAGTTTTTTCTATTATTGCCGAACATTACGTAATAATTTCTTAATATTCATTTTTATAATTTACAAATGTACACAATTATGATTTTTTCGACTTTTTAATGGACCTCTAAAGGACTTGATGAGACAGGACGTCAGTACAATGTTAAGCGCTAACGAACTGTCATAGGGATCATCATTCGGCGTGCGACGTATAATCAATATGCGAACATTTTTATATCTAGCAACATCACTAACCTTGCTAGACGCAATGCAGGTATACAATCCACCATCGTTAGTATGCACTGAAGAGATGTTGAGATGCGATTCAACATTGCCATCAGCGGTCACGAACTGTCCGATCTGCAATCGTTCTCCGCTATTGAGTTTGTCGCCGTCGAGGAGCCACGCGATGTCGGGGGTAGGGTTGCCGGACGCGACGCACTTGAGGCGCAGGGATGGCCCGGAGCGGAACGTCTGCTCGCCGAAGCTGTGGCGGATCAGTGGTGGCTCGACTGTGGAGTGATACAAAGACAAATTAATGGGTTAGTGAAAAGACCTCAGATTAATTTACTAGAAAATAATTAAAAAAAATCTATAACTAAGATTCCTGAGACTCAACCTCGTAAATGTCAAGGTTTTATAATATGAATCACTATTTCAAAAATTTGAACTATAATCAGTTGCAGTTATTTGCAACCGTAGAGTATATCAGATATTAAGCTCTAGAAAGGGCTAGAGCTCTTGAAAAGGCTTAGATAAAAGATTGACTATAATTAATAAATTCTCAAACTATCAAGCTTTTTAGTTGAAATAGTAGACTGTCTCGATAGTCTAGTGGATAGCGTATGCGCCTCTCAGCTCCTATCTCATGTGATCAGGCGGAGACAGGTAAAATGTGGGTGTTGTTCACCTCTGCCACACCCTTGAAGGTAATAATAGGCGTTATGTTATGTCTAGTAGATTGAGTAAAAAGCTTCAGTAATAGTAGGTGATACAAAAACAAGACTCACATCGTCCTCCGAGTTTGAGTTCAGCACTAGCGCCCGCGCTTTCCTGGTCGTTCCTGATGAAGCATTGGTACATTCCCTTGTCTTCCTTCTTTACTGACTCGATCCTGAAATTATAAAACCACATTTTATTATTATTGATCCTTTGTTTGAGACCAACAGCTGACATAAATTTGTTTTGAGATTTAAAAAGTATTTTTTTGAGAGATCTTCTTCTTCGTCGGTTCGTTTGGTTAGGTATAAGAGCATTTTCCTTATAGTACTAGCTGAGACTGTCTAATGCTGCCGTCAGATTGGTTTCAATCTCTTCAAACAATGTAGACTGTGAAGTGAGAGCTAGATCGTCAGCATAAAGGAAGCGGTGTGTTTGTGGGCTAGATGGCTGGTCGTTGGTTTAAATGTTTAACAAAAAAAGGGGCCAACACGCAGCCCCGGGGTTTTTTTGTGATCTCCAGTGACTTGTTTCTACGTTCTGACGGATTTGGAAGCGTATTGAGATATTATTTCTGACAACGTAAATAATATCTGTGTTGCCGAATCGTTATTATATCTCTTATCCCTTTTTCTCCCATCATAAATCCCATAATTTTAATATTTGAGACACAAAGTGCCTCCTTCCCTTCCCTTATTTTTACTCGCATTGCGCGGTTCATACAATGCGGTCCCTTTGATTTTAAAAAGCATTCATAACGGACGGTTACGGTGATTGTTCACTGTCATCCGCGCACGTGTACTTCCCGCACTTTTTATTTTATTGCGAAAGGGTTTTTCATTGTTAAATTTTCTTTTATAATTTATGTAGCCGGTTAATGGAGGTAAAATGTTTATATTTTGGATATAATATCCTCGTGTACTATACTATATTGCCACATCAAATTAAGTTAATGGAATGAGCTGAAGTTTGTCCAAGAGAGGAGACGGAGCATTGTTAACAAATGTAAATTAGTTGCACTATTTGCTTTCCAGCTTTTTTGCCATGGTATAAGTAATATAGTGGACAAACGGCCACTCCATAAAAAAACCCGGTAGAAATAACCGTTCTGTCGTTTGTCTTTGCCATGCCATAATGTACACTTAAACGGATACAATAGGAAGTTGGGAGTATAATAAATTTAGCAGTAGATAATTATAGTCCAAGAAAAATGTTCTACCTAGTTAGCCATAATTAACAGTTCACTCACTACCGTAAATGTGAAAGTGTATATCTTCCTGGAGGCGTACAGGTATTATTATTTCCACGTGGAACCATTAGCTTATTGCTAGTTAGAATTTTAGCTACAGTCTCGGAATTAAAATGTACGTTTGTAATGTTCATTGATGAAATAATGCACCAGTTCGAAATTTATTAAAGAGATGCGAGAGATATAAAGCTTGAAATATTAAAAGGGTTGAAGGAGTAGAAAGGAGTTTGCGGGTTCAATCGGGACTTATGTTGCTCCTTATAAGGTCAAGAAAATAGATACTGCGTATGCCCGATCCAACACGACCTTACGTCTTCTGTGTGATTCAAGCCTTAAATTTTTTGTCTGTCAGTCTGTTTGTATCGGCTGGAGCACCTTAGATAAAATTTTAATTGCAGGTTTTTTATTGATGTACCATGCAGACGAAACTGCGGGCGTTTATACAATTTAAAATTAGTTTGTTTGTTTGTTAGCGCTTATCTTGAAGACTACCGATCGGATTTTAATCATTATTTTTGTGTTTGATAGTCTAACCATCAATTAAGGTTCTTTGATATTTAACATAACGCTAAACTTCACGAGAGCAGAGCAGTAACGTTCAACGCGAGTCAAAGCGCGGAAGCAGCTACTATTTAATATAACGAATTCCACGCGGATCGCGATCGTGGGCAATAGCTAGTAGTAATAATAAATATTTCACAACTCACACGCAACGCCATCTAGTCCCAAACTAAGCAGAGCTTGTATTATGGGTACTAGAATAACTGATACTAATACATATATACTTTTATTTTGTAAATACATACTTATTATACATAGAAACACCCAGTCTAAGACAAACCCCATGTTCATGCACACAAAGATTTGTCTTAAATGGGAATCGAACCACTACCCACTCCGCCATCCGGTCGTCTATGTAGTATATATAGTAGTAATATAATTGAATACCTCAGGGTAGCATCATGGTGTTTCATGTCCTTGCTGTCTTTAAGCCACGTGATAGTCTTAACGGGGTTGCCTTCATATCTGCAAGTGAACACGGCGGGACGGCCAAAGTCTACGGTCTGAGTGGCTGGTTCTACGGTCGCTTTTAATGGAGCCGTCACTGTTAGTACTGTCTCGACAGATTCACCTGGAAAAGTATAAAAAAATAATTAGTATAGTCACAGATGGTTGCAATATCTTAAATAAACTACCTATTACTACATACATATAATATCGTACATAGATATTTAAATGTGTAATATATTGCATCTTAGATACTATGGACCACTTTATTTATAAGTATCAATTTAATTCCTTAGCAATATTTAAGTTTATTTTTCTCTCTATAACCATCTTTAGCCATTGTGTTTTAGTTGCTAGTTATTTTGTTTTGTTTGTTCTTTGACAATATGAATTATTAAAATATTGTATGAATTATTAGAAAAGATCGTGCACATGAGTTTTTCACCAGCTCTTCTCATGATGCAATACCCATCGGAGCTAGTAATTGGATAGATTTTAATTCACATTTCTAAGTTGAATTAAGTCAATCTAAGCTCCGGTGTCAAATCATTTTATTGCAATAAGTATTATAATTTATTTAGTTAAGTTTTTGTATTTTGATGTTTATTTTGACGTTTTCAAGCGCCCCTTGGGGCCCTTTGAAATAAATGATATGATTACTGATTTCTGATGCTAATAATAATACTGCGCATATTACCTGGTTTCCAAAACGTAACTATTAAAAACTACCTGCCAAGCTGTAGAACACGATCAGTATTTTCGTGTTATTTCGTTATAATTGAAATGTCTGCATGAAATGGTTTTAGTAGTGAGCTCATAAATACGGTATTTAATGTGTGATTACTCATAAATTTATATTATGTCAGCCTCCAAAGTAGTGATAAACTGTGCAAGACTAGATTTTTATTGCTTTGCAAAGTCGTAAAATGTCTTTGGCAGGATATTTTTTTTTTTAGATGTCTACATATTTTGTATAGTATAGATCATTATAATGAATATTTTCTACGTTGCAAATTTTTGCAGACCTGTTATTTGTCATGAAAAAACAAATTTAATTAACAGTTTCTCCAACTCTTCACAACTTTGCCTAACGCTCGTGGTTAGGCAAAGTTGTATTACATATTGACATAATATGCAATAGGAGGTGAATCTTATCCCAATTATTCTTCCAGAAAATGGAAATCAAATTCGTTCTCTGCGTAAAAGGTTTAAGTTATTAAGTTGACATGAAATACTTACCACCAACAGAATTGTTTACAACGCACAGGTACTTTCCAGAATCCTCAACTTTAGCCTCTTTAATGATCAATGTGCCAGACACCTGCTTCACTCTGTCATCCAAAGTAACGGGCTGCTTCCTGGTTGTGCCTTCGATAAACTTGTACCATCTAAAACAAAACAGAACGCGTTCAGTATTCGAGAACATTTATCTCAATTATACATTGGGAAGTCAAAAAATTATTGTCAGTAAAAAATCTATTTGTTAAAGAAAACGTTTACTTAAAACATAATCAAATCAAGATAGCTAAATTATGACTGATTTCTAAAAGGGAATTAAATTTCTACTAGAGCCACCCACCTGAACATAGGAACCGGAAAACCTTGACTTAAACATAATATAGTGCCCGTTTCGCCGATTTTCAATTGAGATTCTTGTAAACGACCACTAGCCAGCTTTGGAGGGAGACTGTTTGTTGGTTCTTAAAGAAGAAACAAATACCATCTAAGCGAGCACACCTTCCACGGCCATGTGTACAAATGCACAATGCGAAGAATGAATAAAACCAATGCCGTAACAAACAAAAGTGAATTTGACGAAGGTTGAATAACATAAAAAGCTAGCCGTTGGGACAGAGTTATCATAAAGCTACCGCATAAACCAGGGCTGGACTTTCACTGTGCATAAAATAAGTAAAGTGCAGCCTTGACTCACGTAAGCACAAAGTAAAGATTAAAGCGTCGGAACGAAAGCAAGAACACCCTGACACTTACCAACAGGTGTCTACGCCGCTCAATCGTTACTTTGGCTGGGGACCATAATATGGCACGCGGCCGGCCGCGAATCATCACGCCTTCATGTCACGTGTGGGCCGCGACAGACTGCAATAACAACGGATATCAGTACATTGGGGTGATAATGAATGACTACGTGATAGATGAATGCGTGAGACGCCGGCGGCCGGCCCTAGCGTGGCATGCCGTACCTCGTCAGAGGGGCTGGGGACGCTTGCACTTCGCAAAGTAGCGCGAGGCTTTCATCTTGTCGACCTATTTGCCGATTGAGCCCGTCACCCGTCACCTTCGGCCCCGTCCTACCGGTCGGCTCTGGAATGCAAAACCGTCCTGTACTGCCTACTCACCTAAACAATGGCGCCGGGTAAGCGGCCACTTGACATGTCAAGTACGCTACATCCATTTGTGGCACGGTGAAAACTTCCCACCCTTCGAAATGTTTAGTGGAATCCTTTCGAGGCGCTATTTTATTGGTCGGTTCTGGAAATACAGAGACGACTAATTGGCATCCCTAATATGTATTTGTAAGTAAATGATCTAATTCTAGTAAGTCCATTATCAACTCCACTTATAGAGGTACGGCTTAGCCAATGATATACTTTTCAACCAAAAATATTCAAGGAAAAAACCCTAAGTACAATAAGACCTAGCATGTGTGAATGGTGATGTTTTTAGATTTGAAAAGAGATATAATGGGACGCACCTTGAAGCTGGCACAGGATATCCTTGCGCTGGACATAAGAGAGCTAGCGGAGTGTTCTGTGGGTAATATACGGCAGCTTTGGGGGTCGATGTGATACTTGGCGCTGCACTCGCTATGGGCTCTACATAAACAGTGCAACAAAGTAGCTATTTACTTAACTTTCTATTTAATCGACCGAGTTGAACATTATTGTTTTAAATGATAAGAACATCTTGTATTAATTTAAGGAACAAGCAACTTGCCTGAATAGAGGTACAGGAAAGGCTTGAGCTTGACAGAGTAATCCAAAACTTTGTCCGACATTGCGTATGAAAGTTGTGCTACGAGCGTCCGTTGAAAAAGTGGGTGCTTTCGAGGCCACAGGTTCTGTCATGTGAAAAAAACAATCACTTGCCTGAAAATTGGAGCAGGAAAACTTTGGGCCTGACAAAGGAGTGTAAAAGCTTGTCCAACGCGTTTGCGGAAAATGCTTCCCATTGATTCGGAAGAAAAAGTTGGGGACTTAGCGCCAACCGGTTCTATAACAGGACGTTAAAAGCTAATTAACAAAACAGATTATGAAACTTGCCTGAAAATTGGTACTGGGAAGGCCTGAGCTTGACAAAGAAGAGCAAAGCTTTGACCTCGGTGCCTTTTTATAGATGAAAGAGCTGACTCAGTTGAAAAAGAAGGAGCTTTGGATCCCACGGGCTCTGTGCAAAAATTATACCATCAATACTTAACCAACGAGAAAACTTCTCTGAGACATTATACCCAAACAATTGATGAATTCTTGGCTAGTACTTCGTACATAACTATAACACAATTGTAATGATAATGGACTTTTAGTCAACACTTGCCTGAAAACTGGTATAGGGAAAGCTTGAGCTTGACACATTAATGCGAAACCTTGACCCTTATGCCTTGTGACCGCCGACAGAGTGAAATCAGTAGAGAAGCTAGGAGGCTTCGAACTAACCGGCTCTGTAGAAAGTAACAATGTATTAATTATTACTTACCTAAATATCGGGATAGGGGAGGCCTGTGCCTGGCAGAGCAATGCGAAACCTTGTCCAATTTCTTTTACAAATGTACTGCTTTTTGATTCGGATGAAAAAGAAGGCGCTTTGGCACCGACGGGTTCTAAAAGCAGGATGAGTACGTGAAAATGTGAAACCTACCTGAATATTGGTTGGGGATACCCTTGTGCCTGGCAAAGCATAGAACCACCGGAATGGGCTCCGATTTCATAATTGTAAGAAGTTGCAGAAGTAGG
Organism: Hypena proboscidalis; assembly: GCA_905147285.1. NCBI lineage: Eukaryota > Metazoa > Arthropoda > Insecta > Lepidoptera > Erebidae > Hypena > Hypena proboscidalis. The sequence goes on from LR990132.1 coordinate 11,297,311, forward strand.
GAATGTAGGCGCCCTTGCAGATACAGGTTCTAAACCAACAAAACAGAATCTAAATTTAGCGGCACTCACTTGAATACAGGAGGAGGATGAGCTTGAGCCTGGCACAAGAGAACTATGGCTTGTTCTACCACTTTGGTGAGAGTAGTGCTTTTAAATTCCAGAGAAAATGTCGGTGCTTTCGAGCCAATTGGTTCTGTGACAAATACGAATAAAATCACTGATGACTTAGTACAAATCGCTTACCTGAATAGTGGTACAGGAAACGCTTGGGCTTGACACAAAAGAGCAAAGTCTTGACCAGTTCTACGTGTTATCCCAGAAAATTGAACGTCGTTTGAAAATGTAGGGGACTTTGAGCCAACGGGTTCTATAACGGAAAATAGAAATCTCTTATTCACCTGAATATTGGTACTGGATAAGCTTGAGCCGGACAAAGAAGGTTAAGGCTCTGGCCAGTATGCCTTACATACCAAGAAAGCTTAGTATCGGTAGAAAAACTGGGCGATTTCGATCCGATTGGCTCTAAAAATATACAAATATTATGATTAATTTACCTGAACAGAGGAATAGGATGTCCCTGGGCCCGACATAACAACGCTAAACTGTGTCCTATCGGTCTCATTATAAACCACGCCAATTTGTCATCGGTGGCAAATGAAGGGGGCTTGGAACCAACGGGTTCTGCAAATCGTTAGTATTTATAAGTAACGTTCATACTTTAACCTAAATACTGGTACGGGATACCCTGGACCATAACATGTTATTCATAAATACTAATTATACTTACTTGAATATGAAGCTAGCGTAAATTTCAACCATAATGCGGTGTGCGATACAATAAAGTCCTAGTTTTCTAATATAGCTCCAGATTCTATCTATTCATTGCTGATAATGGAGCAATATAGGTAAATGAGTGCTTAAGAATACCGAATGAAAGTATTTATGAAAATTAATTTACCTGAACAGGGGAACAGGGAAACCTTGAGCGGGGCACAGCAGCGTTACGCTCGTCTTAACATACGTATTAAAACCTCTAACGTTATCCATGGTGGGGAACTTCGGAGGTACTCGTCCTACAGGCTCTGGACACATGGAAAGCAAATGTGCCAATAACGAAATTAATGCGTATTACCTGAACATTGGGATGGGGAAAGCTTGCGCGGGGCAAAGTAATGTGGCAGTGTTACTAAGAGTCACTTCCGTGATATCGATCATTTTCATCGCTACTTTTGGAGCAGCGCTACCCATCGGTTCTAAGAAAAAAATAGACAACGTATTACCCTCATGTCTAATAATAAACCTGAACGTTTGGATAGGGTGAAGCATGAATATTTTAAATATTGAATTATTTTATTCACCTGAACACGGGTACTGGAAAACCTTGAGCCGGACAATTGAGGTTTAAACTCTGGCCGGTATTTCTCACGTACCCAGAATATTTATTATCAGTGGAAAACGTGGGCGATTTTGATCCAATTGGCTCTAAAATAATAGAAATATAGCTATAAAGTTACCTGAATATGGGGATAGGGTGGCCCTGTGCGGGGCATAACAATGTTAAGCTGTGTTCTACGGGTCTTATAAACCAGGCCAATCTGTCATCAGTAGAAAATGTGGGGGGCTTCGAACCAACGGGTTCTGAAAATTCAAACATATTCTCACCTAAACATTGGTACAGGATACCCTTGGGCCGGACAAGTTAGTGCGAAAGCTTGATGTTGTTTGATCTCAAACCAGGCCAACTTTGACACGCTTGAAAACGAAGGGCTTTTCGATCCGATTGGTTCTAGAAAAATCAGTAAAAGTACCTGAATAACGGGGACGGGTACCCCTGTGCTGGACAAAGCAACGCAAAGCCCTGCTCTACGTTCTTAACAAACCACGCCATTTTGAAATCCGTAGAGAAGGTAGGAGCTTTAAGACCGACCGGCTCTAAAAACAAATGCGTACTTTTATTGTTGAGTTTAAACTCACCTAAACAGTGGGACCGGGTACGCTTGGGCGAGACAAAGCAACGTAACGCTGGAGTCCATCGCGAATTCCACGAATTCTATCGTTTTAGTCGGAACTTTTGGTGGAGCACTATTAATTGGTTCTAGAAGCAAAACGATAAATTAATTTACCTGAATAAGGGAACAGGGAAAGCTTGAGCGGGACACAGCAATGTTACGCTTGCCTTTACATAGGCAATGAAACCTCTCGAAATATCCATTGTTGGAAACTTCGGAGGGACTCGTCCTACGGGTTCTGGACATACACGTAAACATTTTATGATAAAATTCATTGGTATTACCTGAACATTGGAATGGGGTAAGCTTGTGCGGGGCAAAGTAATGTGACTGCATTATTGATAGCTACTTCCGTGATATCAATCACTTTTGTGGCAACTTTTGGCGCGGCACTACCCATTGGCTCTAGGAAAAGTTAGATAAGGACGAATTAAAATCATGGATTGTTTTATACCTGAACATCGGGGCAGGGTAAGCTTGCGCCGGACACAACATAGTGACGCTTTCACCTCCGTTAGCATCAAATGCACGACTTTTGTCACCAGTTGTGAATTTAGGCGAAACGCGACCGACTGGTTCTAGGGTGAAAAAAAGTATTTCTTGTTTGTCTATTCTTTTATGTTTACCTGAATAGTGGGACTGGGAAGGCCTGCGCTGGACATAAAATTGTCAAGCTGGTGTTTAACAGAGCGCTGAAACTTCTTGAACTATCCATCGAAGGGAATTTTGGTGACACTCGACCCACAGGCTCTAGAGAGACAAGACCAACATAAATAAATGTACCTGAAAAGTGGGGCTGGAAACGCCTGTGCCGGGCAGAGCAATGTCACGCAATAATTGGAAGAGAATGTAAAGCTTCGGCCCGTTTCGGTTGATGGGAATTTCGGCGATACCTTGCCCATGGGTTCTGTATGTGCAATCATAAATAATTTAAAATTACCTAAATGCTGGACTGGGGAATCCTTGCGCTGGGCACAGTAAAGGTACACCGCCTCCCGCGTTCGCAATGAATGTCCTACTTATATCTCCCGTGGGAAATTTAGGAGACACCCTTCCGAAAGGCTCTACGAAAATATTCGTTTGGTTCTTATTAATTTAGTGTGTATGTCTTATCCTAAGGTCTTACCTATACATTGGAACAGGGTATGCTTGAGCTGGACATAAAAGCGTTACGCTTTGATTGCTGTCATAGTTGAAAAGTCTACTTTTCTCTAAGCTTGGAAATTTTGGTGCTACTTTTCCCATTGGCTCTGAAGCAAATTGAATGTGCTGTCATGTTAAAATAGAGAAAAAACAAATGTTGTTTATGAAAATCTTAAGTACCTGAAAAGTGGGACTGGGAACGCCTGCGCAGGGCATTGTAGGGCAAAGGCATATTTTTCTTTGACTCCAATCATTGTCCCCATCACGACAGACGCAAATTTTGGTGGTACGCGTCCGACTGGTTCTAAAGAAGCAGTGAAGAACAACTTTTGAAGTCAATATTTACCTGAATAAGGGGATTGGGAACGCTTGGGCGGGGCACTGCAAAGCGTAAGAATCGCCCTTTTGTACTTCAAACATGGTGCCAGTCAAAACGGACGCAAACTTGGGAGGAACTCGCCCAACGGGTTCTAGAAATCATTATAATATTACTAGAAGAGGAAAATGCGTACCTGAACACGGGGACAGGGAATGCCTGAGCTGGACATTGAAATGTAAACGCTGATCCGTGGGTGGTTACGAACATCATGCCCACTTGTGTCGTGGACAACCTAGGTGGCACTCGCCCTATGGGCTCTGAGGAATGGCGCAAAATGACGTTAATTTGACTCTTACCGGTACAGAGGTGCAGGATAAGCCTGTGCTGGGCATAGTACTGAGATGGTGGAGCGCTCGGCAAACTGGTAGCCACTGGTCGTCGCCGCACTAGGGAACTTGGGAGGTACCCGGCCCATCGGCTCTGCGCATGTTGGGAGAAGGCGAGATCACGAATAGAGGACACCAATGTTCACTTGGAAAATGCACGGATAATGGGCCCTAATACACCCCTACTCATCCCTATGGATAACAATAACAACGCGAGTCAAGGCTCTGCAGGGTACCCTATCCCAACATTCAGGCAAGTTACAAGTTCAAAATAATAAGCTTGAAGACACACTGTATGAGTGTATTCAAACTCCAAAATAATACAATAAGAATAATCTTTATCATTCAAATGAAATAGAGTAATAACATAAATTAACGTGATTTTGGTTCATATTTCATGATTTCATGATGGAAGACATTAATATACAAGATTAAAGATTATTGTTATTGGTTCAAAATGGTATATAAAAATAGCAGCAAATATTCACCAAAATATATTGAGTATTTTGTACTTAACACCAATATGTTAACAAAACCACTAATATAATATTGTGCAAAAAAAAGAAAATTAGAATATTTGCTCCTATAAAATATTAGTTCTGAATAGTTGATAGCACACTAAATTTAAACTCTACTCTATTATAAGAATAAGTAGAAGAATAATAAAAAAATAATTTATATCTAAAGTTGAAATATCGATGTTATAATATCTAACTAAAATAATTAATATTTTATTTTTGTTTATTATTAGTTTAGTTTTTCTTGTCTTCTTTAAATGTTATTGTTGTGACTTAAAAATTTGAAATAAATTTCTTTGCAATATTATAACAATAGCTATGTGTGCCATTAGCTATTCCATAAGAAAACAAATAAGAGCGTCATAAATTCATAACCACCAAAAGATAGCGAGAATAGCGTATTATTGAATGGGAGCGAAGAGCAATTTGCATAAATGAGTGGGGCATGAATTGATGTCACTCGCATTAATAAAACGTTACTACAACAGTTTAATAAACTCACCGGTAATAACAAGTCGTCCTTTGGTCGCTGAGAGTCGTGTTTCTCCAGTAAGTCTATGCTTAGTCCTGCATTGATACGATTTGTAACCATCCTCAGGTCCTACATCACGGATATGCAATTCTCCAGATGGTAGTACTAAATATTTTCCCTCTGTCAAAAAAGAAAATTTTGTTGTAATTAATCTGTCAACGGATTAAAATATAAAATAATTTCATTTTAGCAACGCGTCGTAAGGTCGCGATTTACTTAAAAATACCAACGCATGCATATTAGCCTAAGGAAGGAGGATAAAGGATGAAGGTAGGCCGTGAGGCCCATGGAACCACGGGAACCCAATAAAGGAACAATGCCCTAAACAACATTATCATTCTAGGATTCGATACGGTCGTTGACTTTACTGTTATCTATTCCCACAACATGTTGATATGAAATCGGCAGGATATGTCAAGGCTGTCACTGCCTTAAAAGCTGTTTACATCGTACCGTCAAAGTTATTTGAAGAGTCTAGTTTGATATCTATTTCCTTTTCGCCCTCGGTGATGATCCAAGAGATGACGCTAACGTACTCTGACACAAAGCTCGGGATGTGACATTTCAAGATCGCGCTATTTCCCCTCAAAACGTACTCTTCCATCAGATTCACGGCGTATGCCTGAGCAACAACTGAAACAATATGTGAGATAAGACCATAAGTCCATTGAACAATATTTTGGGTAGTGCGGAAAATGCTGAAATACCATAATTGGTTAATATGTCAGTCCTTCATTGGATTTAAGAAAAACAAATAATTAGATTTATTAATTAGATTCAATAGAGAATATATGCAGGCATAAAAGGATAATGAGGTAAAGGATTTAAGGATACCCAATTCGAAAATTAAACCTTGCATCTACCTAGATCAGACGTAGAGTTAATTTTTATTTCTTGCTCTTTCTCATCTTCAGAGATTATCCAGGAATTGACGGCCACATATTCAGAAACGAAGCTTGGAATTTGGCATTTTAAGATTGCAGCATTACCACGCAAAATATATTCTTCCCAGAATTTCACATCATAAGCTTGGGAGACAACTAGAATCGAGACAATTATAAAAAAATCAAACATTGGATAACTTCATGTGTCTATCGTGGTTGGGCTGCTTTTATTTACACATCTATAAATAATGGATTTAACGACAGACTGACAGGATATAGGAAAGGAAGAGATATTCTACTGGGAGGCGATAATAGAAATGTTACCTAAATTAAAATCAGAATCTAAATTTATATCCATTACGTCCCGGTCCCCTTCGGAGATAATCCAGGAAGTGACCGTGACATACTCGGTGACAAAACTCGGAATGTGACATTTCAGTATTGCGGCATTTCCGCGGAGGACATTCTCTTCCCATAGATTTACCGTATACGATTGCGATACCACTGAAAATAATAACAAGGAGCTAGTGTTAGACGTACCGAGTGCAACTAGAATGTTCTATCTATTTTGGGAAAGGAAGAAAAGGGATGAGATCTATCTTGAATAAATTATTCGCTGGATACCTAAATTATAAGATTCTTCTAATTGAATTTCTGTCACGTCAACCTCTCCTTCGGATATAATCCAAGACGAAACCGTGACATATTCTGTTACAAAGCTTGGTATATGGCATTTGACAATTGCTGTGTTTCCCCGCAAAACGTTTTCTTCCATTAAATTGACAGTGTACGCTTGGGACACAACTGAAAATGACAACTAGCGATATAGGAATAGTACGACTATTCTGACAGGAGTCGGGAAAGGGTATCGTGTATAGTTTCCTACTAAATAAGAGTACCAAGATCATTGGATTCAGGTGTAATTTCTAAAACTTCAGTCTCCCCTTCTGAGATGATCCAGGATGATACGTTAACGTATTCGGTCACAAAGGTTGAGATGTGGCATTTGAAAATAGCAGCGTTTCCTCGCAATACGCTCTCTTCTAAAAGGTTGACGGTATAAATTTGTGAAACAACTGAAAATTACAAAAGGAACATTTGAAGAAAAGCAATAAAATCCTAAGGAATCAGGTCAGGATACGGGTACATGATAATGTTTTTTTTTAATTAGATATACCCTCTTTGTCGACTGAATTATTTATCGTTATTTCATTCTCATTATCGCCTTCAGAAATTATCCAAGTTGCTACTGATACATATTCCGTTACGAAACTTGGAATTAAACATTTCAGGATCGCAGAGTTACCCCGCAAAACGTTTTCTTCAACCAGATTAACTGTGTACGCCTGAGACACAACTAGAATGCGAAAAAACTATCTATTAATCAAAGCAGAAACAGTAATTTTAAGACTCGAGTTCGTATGATAGGGCAGGATATAAAAGTAGGGAAGTGCCAGTCCATAAGAAATATACCGTAATTTTCATTCATTGCGTACTCTCCACCCTCGGTATCGTGCCAAGAGATGACTAGCACATGGTCCGATACAAACGAAGGTATATGGCACTTAAATACTGCAGCATTACCACGGATTACATATATATCGTACACCTGCGACTCGTAGAATTGGTTTACAGCTGAAATATTGAACAATAAACCATTTGATTGCATTTATTGAGTCCGACGCGGGGATTCAGTGGAGTGCGGATAGGAACAATTGGGGCCGCGCGTTGATCTCGATTACCGTAATTGCCCTCGGAGCCGTTGAACGAAAACGTAGAGAGGGAATTAGCTTCGTCCGTCACCCAATCCACTACATGGACATAGTCCGATACGAATGATGGAATCGTACACTTGACAATAGCTGAATTGCCTCTTAGAACATCTTCATCGATTACACGGGGTTCATACGACTGATGAACGACTGTGGATAAAAACATCCCATTCTTAAGTATCAAGAATGTTATAGTAAATTCTATGTGGCACTTATTATACACTTGTTAAGGAGGACCAGGAATAGGGAGCAAAGTTATTTGTTACGATTAACCACTACCATTGTTATAATTAGAGTGTTCGTCGGCAGTTACTGTTTCATTATCCATTATCCAAGCCACGACATGAACGAAATCCCCAACAAAGGAAGGCACGATGCACTTCAAAATAGCAGTATTGCCTCGCAACACGAACTCGTCGTTAACTCTAGCCTCATATACTTGGAGTACAGCTGTGAAAATGTAAAGGGATTTAGGAATCAGGATTTCCTCTAAGTGAGAATTTACCCTCGTCGGTATTGGGGTAATAAGTGCCTCCTTCGCTGTCCATCCACATTTCGACATAAACGAAGTCAGAGACAAAACTTGGCACTTCGCATTTCATAATGGCTGCGTTTCCACGAATCACGTACTCGTTGTCGGCTTCGGCTTCGAAAGGCTGTGACACCACTACATAAACATTATGAACTATAAGAAACAAATAAAGTACACAAGGAACTTGTTCTGGATGGGAATTTTGGATTTGAAGACATATTTAAGTAAGTACCCGCGCCGTTGTTTGTATTGTTTACTGTAAGGATTTGTCCGTCATCCATAACCCATGATTCGATGTAAACGAAGTCGCTAACAAAAGATGGAATCTTGCAGTGAACAATAGCAGCGTTGCCTCTAATCACGTACTCGTTTTCGGCTTCGGTCACGTAATACTGTGATACGACTGAAGAATAACAATTAGATACTTAGGTTGGAACGGTTAAAGGTGTAAGGAATTGTTGTAAGTACGGGAAGCGAGTATGATTTGTTTAAAAGGCCATTGATACCGAGGTCTTCGGAATGAGCAATCACTGTCCCCTCCTCGTCGATCCATGATTCCACCTTTACAAAATCAGCAACAAAAGACGGGATGGAACATTTGAGAACGGCAGCGTTCCCTCGAATAACATATTCTGTGAGGATTTCTGCTTCATAGAACTGATTGACAACTGAAAGAAGGTACGTATGATTTTTGGCAGAGATTATAGGTATGAGGAAGTAGAGGTGAAGGATTTGGGGAACGATTATATAGGTAGATATTTGATATAGAAATACCGATGTCATCGGTCGGTAGATATTCGCCGCTATTGGAGTCAACCCAAGCTTCCACTTTAACAAAGTCGGCGACGAATGAGGGAATATTGCATTTCAATACGGCGGTGTTCCCTCTGATTACGTATTCTGAGACTACTTCGGCTTCGTAGTATTGTGTCACAACTGCAATTAAAGCCCTGGATAGACTTTGATTTGAGAGGGATTAAAGGACATGGGTATGGAAGAAATATGGATAAACATATTTTGGCAATATAAGTGGTACCATTTCCTTCATCGTTTTCATCGGGAGTATATGATTTGCCAGCCTCGTCTTGCCAGGAGACAACATTTACGAAATCTGCCACAAATGACGGAATGGAGCATTTGAGAATGGCGGAATTGCCGCGAATCACGTATTCATTGTTAACTTCAGATTCGTACTGCTGCTGTACCACTGTGGAATGTAACTGCTGATGAATGATTCATAGCGGGGAGAAGGTGGATAGGAGATGTGGCTTGAATGCAGACGGTAAGGAATTAACCGTAGTCTTCGCCAGGAAGAAAGTCTTCATTGTCATCAGTGTGCCAAGAGAGGACATCAACGAAATCGGCCACGAACGAGGGAACCTGACACTTGAGCACGATACTGTTCCCCATTATCACATACTCCTTGTTCACGTCAGTATCGTATTGCTGGGCAACCACTTTATCATGAACAAAACACATATAAGTTAGCAAATAAGGGGAAACCTAGAAAAACTACAGTAATTTTATCTTGATTAGCACCTGAAATATACACACGTTAATTCAAACAGTCAAATTGAAAGGGCCTGTAATAAATCATATTTTATTAGAATGATACGGGATCTTGCACGCTTCATTTTGTTTACAATAAAGTTAGATATCATTCCATCTTATCTAATGAAAATTTAACGTTTCTGTGATTCATAAAGTGGAATATCAAATACCGTTACACTTTTAGAAGAATTGCCACCAATATGCATATATTATATAGCATTAAATTAATTACTCGCCTTGTATAGCGAATAATTTTATGCTATGGCATGAAAGATCAACCGCTTTGAAATAAGACACGGCGATGTCTTTATCCAATGAAAGAAAAGAACCCTTATGTGAGTTATGACATTCGACTCGGTCTATTCTTCGGTTGATTACTTAATTGACCGTACTTGACCCTGTGCCACGAAGGGCAGCGCCCTATGATGACCAATCAACCATTTATATCAAGTGCAGTCTCATGGCGCATCCCAAATAAAATGCATTACAAATTTTAATGCGATAATTAATGACTACAGGTTTTACAGTGTTAAAAAACGTACAAAATCCCACTTTTTAAAAACATATTTAAATGAGGGGTTAAGTGGAAAAAGGTGTTGATCGATAAAATTAAAAAAAAATGTGCAATGTCAATTTATCGTAACATAAAATGTATACGTTTATTTTAAAAGGAATTTTCAATTTTACAAGATAACACCGTTGTTCACTTTACCACCAAAAATAAGTTAAAAATATAAATCTGTTTATAACGCAAGCACAATCCAGTAATTATCAATACCACTTAAAAATTATCCAGTAGTAGTGTTCAAATAACAGGACAATAAAATACACATTTGAAACAATCAGTCGACTATCAAATTACAAACGAAAAGGGGTGATAAGTCAACAAACCAAAGCGTTTGGTTATAAACAGATATAATATATAAGCGTGTTAGATGACATAGATGTATGCACATGTCATGTAAACCCATTCGGATTATTTATAAATCTGTTATGGAGCTTTATGGGCCGGCCCTTCTATAGCGCGTGCCTCACGGTTTTGTTGTAAACTTGTAACATAATCTTTTACTTGCTCGTACTAACAAGTCCCACAACATGTGGAACTTTAGTAATATTCTCTTGTCGAGTATTTGTTCCGTTTATATTGTTCAAGTTTCTGTATATGAATGGCAATTTCGTGCACTTGCTATGGAACAAAAGCTGAAGAATGTTCGTCGGAATTTGTAATTTGATGTAAATGGTGCTTACCGGCGCGTACGTTAACATCTCGAGAATGAATAGTGCCGACGGAGTTGCGTGCAAGGCAGGCGTACACCTGAGCATGGACTTCTTGTCTGTAATCCTCCGCGCGGAAAGGAGGGAAAAGAAGATTGCCGTTTGCCTGAACCTGTACAAAAAATAAAATAATATTAGAAGTATGTAGGACAATGGTGGGTAATTTCTGAGAATATAGATTTTATCCACATGATTCATGTTTCAGTCCGCAGTGATTAGTCACTCCTATGGCAAACAATGTAGTAGAAATATTCAAGAGAGTCTACAAGGTCATATTCTCTTTTTTTATTGTATTCAATAGTATTTCTTAAATAGATTTTACTCGAGAGAGAGAAGTCAATGCACTCTATTATTTAAAACAGGCCCGCACTGCAATCTTTGTGTCCCGAAAGGTTTCACAAATATATACGGAAAGCACGCCAGCACGCAGCGCAATTGAGATGAGACGACTACTAAATAAATTGTATGACTTAGGTTCAAAACTGAGAATTGTCAAAAACCATTTTTATAGAAATGTGGACCTGCTGTTTACCCCCCAACCATTAATTCATGAAACCAGCGGACTATGTTTGTACAAATTGTTCCGTATTTCCTAAATCGTACCGGTTTACCGCGCTAGTTGTTTAGCAAAGCCACCCGGTGCCGCGCCGGAAAACGTTACAAAATGTAGGCGGCTCCGAATAATGGATAGCCGAGTTGGTTTGCCATTCATACATATTTTATTGAGCATTTGCACGAAACCTCGACATTGTAAACGTAAAGAAATTGGGTAAGTGCGGCAAATTGCCAACTGCAGGCAGATCATTGCAGATGCAGTCAAATTAACTTATACATACTTGTACATTATATCGATCCTAAATACTACTTCGTGTGTAACATGTACAGGTTTTTTTTTTAATACATATTTTCTTAATCGGTCTTGCCTTGTTTGTTTACTATAAATTTTGTTTAGTAATAATAATAGGCATGTTTGTCAAAGTTTGTACTCTCAATAACTAAAGTTACAATGTGAATGCTATGCACACCTATTATTTGTAGAATTACATATAATTTAAGCAGACTAATGTTAATATTAAGTATCTCTGTAATTTTACCGGTAGTGCTTATAAATAAATAAATATTATGTCAGTAGGTACACATGTTTTTATGTCACAGATTTGGCAAAGGACCTTGCAGTCTTTTTACTTGCAAGAGGTAACGACAGACACAACAGAGGACTGCAAAATTATGCACACCTGTGCCAGCGAATTTCGGATTTTCAAACATGACCACATAAACCCTACTACCGATTTGTAGATTACAGTTCCTTTACCGTAATCTACAAACCTACAAAACATAGTGGCGTACACCATTAAATCTGGTGAAAATCGTAGCTATCAATGTAAAATTTGCTATTCTCTTTTAAATTGGCTGCATTGTAAAGCATCCAGTATTGTTTATTTTTGATACAATAATACACCACAAGACTTTGTTACTTTTCACTTTATTGATCTTCATACAAAAACTGTTCAACAATTATCGATAAATGGCACAACCATCTAAGTCAAAGCCGGTAACGAAACCATATCGAGATGCAGAAACTGCACAACGCCATCTATCGAGCGAAGGGTTAACTAATTTGGTTAAAATGGTTTACAATATTTTACATTCCGCCCACCATGGACAGAATGTTCATTATGCCCGCCCACCATGATCTTACCTCTTGAATTTAAGTGGACTGTATGGATAACTGCAATAATAAAATCTATGGTAAAAAGTTCAAAGTTAAAGTTCAGGTTTTCAAATCATGGTAGCTGGAAATAGTTAACTCTTATGGCTTAATAACAATTGTCAGTAAAATGATCAAAACATCATTCTATGCTATTGGTTAAAGAATTCAAAAAGATTACAAGATACTATATTTATACTATAACTATTATTTTAAAGTGTAACAGGTAAGATACATAATTTTGTTACAGATCTCTTAAACAATACACCTTTACATTTAAGAGTAACCACTCTTGTAATATTGTCCAAACCAGTGTGTTTTTCTAGAATTATGCCTAATAGCCATTTGGCTGGCGGAAGACCGTCTTCCTTGACTAAAACTAAATCGCCTATTTGAGGTTCTGGATTGTGGTTTGCCCACTTGTAACGATGTAAAAATTGACTTAAATACTCGTTAGACCATCTGCGCCAAAAATGTTGAAGCATTTTTTGGGTTAGTTGCCAACGCTTTAAAGAAGATATAGACGAAGATTTAGGCATGCTTCTATTTGATACAACAGCGTTGATAATTCTTCATATGTCAGAGTTGCATTGCCAATGACACGACGAAGGTGGTGTTTGGTGGATTTTATTCCAGCCTCCCACAGTCCTCCAAAATGAGGACTTTGTGGTGGAATAAAATGCCAATTTGTGCCGTTGTTGGTCAAGCAATTAGCTATTTGCATAGTTAATGTTGACTTCTCTTGAGCAAACATTGTTTTAAGTTCACGAGAGGCACCCACAAAATTGGTTCCATTGTCGCTAAATAAGTCCTCACAATGACCTCGTCTAGCCACAAAACGTTTAAAAGCAGCCAAAAACCCTTGAGAAGTAAGATCGCTTACGGCTTCCAAATGTATGGCTCTAGTGACCATGCAAATAAATAAACATATATAGCCTTTATAGGCTCGATGACCTCTACCTTTGGATGTTCTTATTTGAATAGGGCCAGCATAATCTACTCCACTTCTACAAAATGGTCTGCTAGGTGTTATCCTAGCGGATGGTAACTGCCCCATAAGTTGGTTCCTTGACTGAGCTGCGTGACGAACACATACTATACATTTGCGAACAAACAATTTTACCCGGTTTCGAGCGTTGATAATCCAATATTTTGACCGCAGGTAGTTCATCATTAGTTGAGTTCCACCGTGCAAAGTATTTTCATGAGCTTCAACAATAACAAGATGGGTAAGATGAGATTCTGAAGGCAAAATGATAGGATGTTTATTCCCAATACTAATATCAGCTCTTTCCAGTCGACCACCAACTCTCAGGATATCAGAATCGTCAAGAAATGGATTCAAAGAGGTAAGTTTACTTTTCTTACTAACAACTCCTTTCTCTTTAATGTCTTTAATTTCTGACCACAAATGTTCTGTTTGAAAGTGTTTTACAATAATTTGAAGTGATTTTTTCATCTCTGTACTCGTCAACCAAGAAGGTGATTCTGTTTCTTGTTGTTTCCTTAATTTGTTTATAAATCTTCTACAATATGATAATACTCTTATTAGTTTTCTAAGTGACGAATATTTGGTCCACATCTCTAAATTGTTCTGTTCTGTAACATGGTAGACTTTCTTTGGTTTTTCTTCTAAATTGGTATCAGTTATAATTTGCTTTGTTAGGTCCAGCGCTATTTCTCTTAACCATGGTGGACCAAATTTCCACAACTGATGATCTATAAGTTCTGATGGTTTGAGTCCTCTAGAAGCACAATCCGCTGGGTTATCACCAGAGATTACATGTGCCCATTGAGATCTATCTAAAATATTCAATATTTCAGATACTCTGTTTGCGATGAAGGTTTTCCATCTGCTAGGATGACTGCTGAGCCAGGCCAATACAACTGTAGAGTCGGTCCAGGCTTTGATTTGGGTCTTCTGTATTTTCAAAACTGCCGAAACTTCTTGCAAGAGCTTCGCCAATAAAACGGCCCCACACAATTCAAGTCTCGGAATAGATACTTGTTTTATTGGCGCTACTCTAGTTTTAGATGTTATGAGCTGAACATGTACTTTTCCAGTGCAATCTGCAACTCTCAAGTATACCACAGCAGCATAAGCATCGTTAGATGCATCGCTAAACCCATGGAGTTGCAAATCTTCGCCCGTGGTAACGTTCAACCATCTCGGAATCTTAAACTTGGTAAGTTCGGCGAGTTCATTCCGATACATGATCCAAATCCAGGCACAGGCTACACTGTAAAGAGCCTACCTGACCTTTCGACAATACCATATTCGGAACTAGAAGAGATGAGAAACGAAATGAAGATAATGCGATCTCAATTAGAAACCTGTCACCAAGAAATTGAAAATTTAGTGCTAGAAAATGCTACTCTTAAGGAACAAGTAAATAGTAATCACCTTGTTATCCAACAGTACAAAAAGATATTTACAGAATCTCCAAAAATACCAAACTCAAAAACACCAAATTCTACGCCAAAATCACGAACGAAGTCACAAAAACATAAATTATCCAATAATCAATCTGCCCGTATCAATAAAGTAAGTGCAAATACAGATATTGTCTCCTACTGCATAAGAGATGGCACTACCGTCGCCGTGAAACCACACACGGCAAAATCAGACGAGCAGCAGTACTGCCCGCCGCTAGCAGATGGCAGCACTAACTGCAACTGCTCAACGCCTATCGCTGTTGGCCTGCCAATTCTGACCCACTCACATAATCCACCAACCATCCCTGAAACCTGTTTGAACCAAGCACAGCAAGGACGAAAGAAACTATGTATACTGACTAACAATGGGAGCAACTGCAAAGGTACTCTGCCATTTATCGACGATATGTTTGGTGATAATTTTGATTATTGTCGGTATGTACTATCAAACTGTAATATAAAGCAATTACTGGATAAAATCGATGGCAAGCTGATGAACTATAATATGTATGATTACTGTATTATTGTTTTAGGAGAGAAAGATTTTAAGACTTCTTGCCACTTAGTTGAATTAGTAAAGACAATAAAAGAATGCTTAGAGCAAGTAAATTACACTAATGTTATAATTTGTACGCCTACCTATATCTGTGGTGCTCCTATATATAATTATAGGATAGAATTATTTAATAATTTATTGTACTCAGACATTGTAAGTAATAATTATGGATATCTTTTTGACACAAATTTATATCTCTCGTTTGACATGTTCTCGTTTAAAACTGGTAAAATTAATAGAAATGGTATTAAAAATATCTACAAAGAGATTATGGACAAAATAAAAGTAGATTTAAGTTATTATAGTACCCTTCCATTAGTTCCAATTAATATAACTTCTAATAAAGGTTCTATTTTTTTTCGTTAAGAATGCTAAAAATAATTGTGGAAGAATAAGGAAAGGTAATACGACCGCTGTCACAAGGAAACCAAATAGATATAAAAATAAATTGTATGCAAAGAAAATTATTGCTTACTATCAAAATGTCAGAGGCCTCAAAAGTAAAACTACCATTTTTAATAACAATGTTAGGTCGTTTTCATGCGACTTCATTGCCCTTACTGAAACTTTCTTAAACAGCTCTGTCAATGACTCTGAATTGTTTCCTTCTAACTATGTGGTACTCCGTAAGGATCGCGCTGGTGATACTGGTTGGGGAGGTGTATTGTTAGCGGTGAAGAATTGTTACACCGTTAAAAGAATAACAAATGTAGACAATTTGACCGATGATAAGGAGTTGATTTTTGCCACAATTACATGGAAAAATGTAAAGTTGTTCGTATGTGTTGTTTACTTGCCTCCGAGTTATAATGAAAAACGATATCTAGATGTTCTATCTTGTATGGAAAGTGCCATTAATTCCTATTCTCAATATCAATTTGTAATACTTGGCGATTTCAATTTGAGATCTTGTACAAACTCTACCAGGACTCAGTTCAATAATTTTCTAGCCTACTGTAAATTGCAACAATGTAACAATATTTGTAATAGATATGGGCATATTTTAGATTTAATTCTAACAACACTACCTAAAGAAAGTATTAACATGATATCTGACGCTGAACCTCTAGTACCGATGGATGCATATCACCCTCCTCTAGAAATAATGCTTACTCTGCCTAGAAGTTGCATAGCTGATAGTTCATCTTCTCCTAAATCACGGCACAATTTGACGTGCGAATGGAACTTCCGAAAAGCTGATTTCCATGCGTTATATACTGACATTTCTAGTATAGACTGGACTGATCTTTTATGTTGTGGGGATGTAAATATTGCGGTGGATACACTTTATAATAAACTTAATAATGTTATCAACACCCACGTACCTTTAAAACAAATACCATCGAATTCCAAGTATGTATATCCCTCGTGGTATAATAGTGATATAATAAAATACATTAAACTAAAATACTACAATTTGAAAATGTTTAAAATACATGGGTTACAATTTAATAGAGAGTTATTTAAATACTACAGAACCAAGGTAAAAGAACTCATTAATATAGCTTACAAACATCATATTTGCACGATAGAAAAAAATATTGTATCCAACCCATCATCTTTTTGGAAGTATGTAAAGGATAAACGACAGAATAGAGGACAAACTAGAGAATTTATCTATAACGGTAGGACGGTTGAGGGTGCAGAGGCTGTTAATATTTTTGCAAACCACTTTAGCTCCGTTTTCCAAAAAAATACTCCTGTGTTAGATCCAAAAATTGCAGCTCGAAATGCAATTGGTATTGATGTCGCTCCGGGTGTAAACATTGACAATATAAATCTAAAGGAACTAAGGAAAGCAGTTTCTCAACTTAAAATATCCTCGGCAAATGGTCCTGATAACATACCAGCTTATTTAATCAAAGACTGTATTTCTGTTTTAGAAGAGCCACTTTTATATATATTTAATCTCTGCCTTTGTCATAATATTTATCCTAGTACTTGGAAAGTCTCTAGAGTTACACCTGTACCAAAAAATGGATCATCTACTGATGTTAATAACTTTAGGCCCATAGCTGTATTGTCTGTATTTGGTAAAATTTTTGAATCGATCTTAAATAACAACATATTTGCACAAATCGGAGGTTACTTTGATAACTCTCAACATGGTTTTCGCCCTGCCCGCTCTACCTTAACAAATCATATAAATTTTGTCGACTACATAGGCACAACCATGGCAGCAGGTTGTCAGATTGACGCTACCTATTTCGACTTTACCAAGGCGTTCGATCTTGTGGACAATGATATTCTCTTGCAAAAGTTCGCTGCATTTGGTTTTAGTTTACCTTTACTTATGTTTATGGCCGACTATCTGAGGGATCGTAGGCAGTACGTAAAACTGGGTAACCATCGATCACAAGAGTATTACACAAGATCTGGAGTAAGCCAGGGAAGTACTCTTGGGCCGACTCTATTCCTAATTATGATAAACGATTTACCAGGAGTGCTCTCTAGGTCCGAATGTCTTATGTTCGCTGACGACCTGAAGCTGTTCCTTCCTGTCACTAATGTTGGAGATTGTGAGGCACTGCAAAATGACATAAATGCGATAGTTGCCTGGAGTGATAGGAATAAACTGTCTTTTAATGTGTCCAAATGTAAGACAATTACATTTTCTCGATCCCGATCCCCAATAACTACAACATATTCGCTTGCAGGTGCACCACTTGAACGTGTCACCACCATACGTGATCTTGGGTTGATTTTTGACAATAAATTAAATTTTCATGAACATATTATTCAAATATGCAAGGATGCCAATAGATCTCTTGGTTTTATTATCAGAACTTCATATCCCTTTACAAATGTCCATGTCATAAAACTACTTTACAATGCTTACGTACGCAGCAAATTAGAATATAACGCAATTGTATGGAAGCCGCACGAAAAACTATACACCCTTATGGTGGAAAAGATCCAGCGGAAATTCGCGCGGTACATTTATAAAAAGGAGTATGGATACTACCCCTTTATGTATCCCTCATTATTTGTGATCGGGATGGCCGGACTTGACACTCTGCAATTCAGGCGAGAATTTATGCTTTTAATGCATTATTATTTGTTGATGACTAACAAAGTAGATAATCCATCGGTGCGAGAATCCATTTATTTGTATGTACCTGATCAATATTTGAGAGGCTGTGGTAGAAGGCGACACCAACTGCTAGCTTACCCGCCATCATGGTCCATCTCTCGGGTTAATAATAGTCCTACTGCCAAGGCTATCAACTCATTAAATAAACTCATAAAGTATAGCCCCGATACTGATTTATATTGTGGCAGAGTCGGGAACGTATGTCATGATATAAGGTTGTACCTAAATACATCTTAATATTATAAGAATGATTGCATACTGATTATTTGAATTGTTTCTGTGTAATGTCAAATAATGTTAATGTTTAATTTTGTATTACTTGTTGAATATATGTATTAGTTGTATGATAATTTAATATACTTTTATGTTTTGATTGACATTGTATTGTACCTACCATATAAGCGATTTGGTTGTAAAACTGTAAGCTTGTATTGTTTTTGTTGTTGAATAAATTGGTTAACAATGGTGGCGGTAGTTCGTCATCCCAATTTATTCCGGCAAGCCAAATTCTCTGAATCATGATTTTATGATGATATCCAACCGATTGGATCAAATAATTTTGCAATATCTGAAATAACCTTTCTTTTAGTTACAGGTTCATCGATAGGAGGTAATTGCACGGAGTATTCAAAATCATCGATTTTTCTGTTCCAGGTAAGTCCCAATATTTTTATTATTTCATCTTGTTTTAGCTCTAATTTGCTTACATTTGTTTCCTTGCGATCACTTATTTCTTCATGTAGTAGTTCATCATTGCTTGACCACTTCTGAGCTTCAAAACCTGCCTTACCTAGCAGTTGCTTCATTTGGTTAACTATTTGCTTGCCTTCTATTACAGTTTTACAGCCTGAAAGCAGATCATCCATATAGAAATCATTAAGAACTCTTATTGATGCCAATGGATACGCATTTCCTTCATCAACAGCTACTTGATGAAGTGTTCTAACAGCTAAATATGGAGCGGAAGCTGTACCGAAGGTAACTCTCGACAGACGTAGATGCTGCAGTTCTTCGTTAGAATTAGTCCTCCAGACAATTCGTTGGTAATCAGCATCCTCAGCGGATACTTTCACTTGTCGATACATCTTAATAATGTCAGCTACTATGCATATTGGATGAAATCTCCACTTCATTAGGATATGTCTCAACTCCGATTGTAAAGTGGGACCCACCATTAGATCACAGTTCAGAGATACGCCGTTGTTATCACGACTTGATGCGTTAAATACTATTCGAAACTTAGTTGTGGTTTTGTCATTCCGAACGACCTCATGATAAGGTAAGTAAACTGACGGTTTATCAATCTCTTCCTTAGGTATCAACTGCATGTGGCCAAGATTCAAATATTCTTCAATGACTTCAGCATATTTTGATTTTAAATCTCGTGATTTCAGGAAACGTTTTTCTAGCGACATAAACCTCTTGATTGCAATCTGGCGTGAGTTTCCAGCTTTGCATCTGGGTTCTGCCACTCTGAAAGGTAATTTTACAATATATCTGCCTGATTGGTCCCGTGTGGTATTTTCCTTAAACAAACATTGACATTTTTCTTCTTCCTCGGTAAGCTGTTTGCTTAAAGAAAAATCTTCTGATCCAATTTCCCAGAACCGTCTAAGCTCATCATTAAAGTTACTGATGTGCATTGAAATAATTGTACTACTGCAACATGAAGCACTATTGATCTCGTTCGTTTCATTTACTTTGCCAGACAGTATCCACCCCAGTTTGGTGTTTTGAGCTATTAATGTTCCTGATGGGCATTTAATCAACCCTTCAGCCATAATCTGATAATAGACATCAGCACCAAGCAACAAATCGATTTGATTTGGTATGTTAAATTTTGGATCTGCTAACTTCATTTTCGGTAAGTTAGGCCACGACTGGACCACAATTTTCTTTTCAGGTAGAAATGAAGTTAGTTTCTTTAAAACATGTGTTTTAACGTAAATTACGAAGTTTGGATCGTGTACAGATTGCAGTTGCACATGAACTATTTGTTTAGAGTTAATTGATGTATTGCTAGCACCACCTATGCCTGTTATCACACAATTACTGTTAGTTTTCTTTAGTCCGAGCAATTGTGCGGCAGTCTCGGTAATAAAAGAAGCCTGTGAACCCTGATCTACTAAGGATCGAAGTGTTACACTAGAGCCTGTTTTAGTTTTAGCTTTTACTAAGGCAGTTGCTAATACAACCTGATAATTGGTGTTAGAAAAACAAGTGGTTATGGTATTTACCTCATTTTTATCTTGCGATGATGTTACCGTATCCTTATTGTGAGTGTTGTTGTTGTCAACTGATTGCTTGACTTGAACTTTGTTGTCAGTTGATTGATGACCTTCTTCAGAATGCAAGAGTGAGTGATGTTTCTTTCCACAAAGCTTACATCTTGTGGGCAAACGACATGCTTTTACAGAATGATTTGGACCTAAACAGTTAAAACACAACTTAGAAGTTTGGACAAAATTACGACGAGACGAGAGTTCTTCTTTAGCAAAACCTTGACAATTACCTAATTTGTGATCACTGTTTGAACAAAATGAACAAGGTACAGTTGTCTTATTGCTAACAGTATTGACAACATGTTGTGACTTTACAGTTTTATTAGCAACCTTGGTACCTAAAAATTCGAGAGATCTAAACCTATGCTCTAAAAATTCAAGAAATTCATTTAATTTAGGCAATTCGTTATTTAAATGACAATTTTTAGCTTCCCATTTTCTTCTGGATACTCCGTCTAATTTTGTACACAACAAATAGATTATTGTTAAATCCCAAAGATTTTCGTTACTCAGTCCTAAATTTTTTAAAGCGTTCAAACATTCATTGGTAGTGTTAAACATCTCTTTTAACCCATTATATGATTCATTAGTTATACTTTTTTGACTAATTAATCGTTTTAACAGAGAGTCTGAAACCAATTTCTTATTATCATAATTACGCTCAAGAATGTCCCAACATGTTTTATAGTTGTCGTTGGTCACCGGTAAATGGCGTAGAAGTTGCTCTGCTTCTCCTCCGACGTAGCTTTTTAGATAACGCAGCCGCTCCACATTAGACAACGACTCGTTGCCGTGAACCAAAGAATTGAATAAATCCTTAAATGCAGACCATTCCTGGTAACCACCCGTAAACGTTGGTACAGTGATTTTCGGTAATTTCACATTACTGCGGGATTCGGTCACACCTGTGCTTTCTCTACTGGGTTGGCTTTGACTTTCTATTTTTCGTGTTCGTAGAAGCGCTTCCTTCAATTCTGTTTTATAATCAAAGTAAATTTGTTCCACTTTACCATACATGTCCTGGGTAGTGTAATCTCCCTCTTCTTCTTCTGTAGTGTAGTCAGTTATTATTTCTTTATGTGTATTTTCAAACTGAGACCATTGCTTTTCTAAATCTTCCATTCTTGTTTCTATGTAGCTAATAGTTATTCTTTCCTTAGGGGATTTCTTGAAGTTGGTAAGTCCCCTGCTTATCTTCCTTTGGTAATCTTTCTGCAGTTTAATCAAAGAATCCATTTTGATACAATTCAAAGTTGATATTTTTTCAAGTCCAAACTCACAAAGAATTTCCAAGTTAAAAATCGTTCAAAAATTGTTGAAATTTTTCTAAGTCCAAATTCAACAAAAATTTTCTAAGTTGAAGATCGTTCAAATTTTTCTAAGTCCAAAATTTGTTGAAATTTTTCTAAGTGTTTTGACATCCACGACTTAGACAAATTTGGGCATGGATTCCCCGTCCCAACTACAAACTGCTTGAAAATTTTACAAGTCCCAAGAGTATTCACTATTGCATAGGTCCGTTTGTTTACAACACTAGTTCACTTTTCACTCACTAGTTGGCGCCACTTTAATCACTAAATACTTAATCCGGCTTCGTAAGGTCCAATGTTTATTTTTGATACAATAATACACCACAAGACTTTGTTACTTTTCACTTTATTGATCTTCATACAAAAACTGTTCAACAATTATCGATAAATGGCACAACCATCTAAGTCAAAGCCGGTAACGAAACCATATCGAGATGCAGAAACTGCACAACGCCATCTATCGAGCGAAGGGTTAACTAATTTGGTTAAAATGGTTTACAATATTTTACAGTATTAAAACTAATGAGGTAGGACGTCGTCTGGCAAGAGGCGCCTCTACCAAGCGGTGTCGCACAATGTTCAGACTATTAATATGCTAGCAGCCGACCTCAAGCTCCTCGAATATTTTAAGTACCGTTTAAGATAACGGTAGCTTTTCTTCGTGTATGAGCTTCTATTTCTCAGAAGCAGGGATAAAGCATACAGGCATGCATATGGAACCACTGTCGTCAAAAGGTGTTCAATTTAGAGCATTGTGTAGAAAAACTAACCATACATAAATGTTAATTTAATCTATTTATTACTAAAATTAAAATCAAACCATTTAATTCAGTAAAGCGTGAACGCCAGATAACTTTGGAAGTCCCCTGGATTATTTAAACAACTTGAAGAATAAAGAGCAGTAGGAGGAGTGCCCAAACTGGTATCGAACCTTTATTCAACCATCTTAAGTCGCGTCAGATCTACAAAGTATGCATACATACTCTTGCAATAGGCATCAAAGTGCACTGGTCCGAAACCGGCACAAGCAACATTATAAATAGTTCAAAGTAACATTTGTGCCACATGCATCAATATTATATTGATTAATTCACGCGACGACAACTGACTTATAAATTTACTTCACATCTCAATTTTGACTCAATGGTCGCAGCATCGTTCTTTTCGAATTCTTGTCATCAATATGGAAAGGGACTAAATTTTAATGCTTCTCCTCCATATCCCTTTAGACATACTTTTATAAAGACAAATCTTGTTGCAAGTAAGTAATATCCACCGGTCGGGCTGGACCACACAAAGTGTTCAGTTTATTCGAGCTCATAATGATCAATCGACGAACTGTAATAAATTAAGCCACTATTACTTTCAGTGAATTCCTTTTGGTTATTGTTATTTAAATTTTGTTCATCAATCTCATTTTTGTTTTATCGCTTTCAGAAAGGCCTTGTGAATCTATAGACTGTGTAGGATACTCGATAGGTCTGTTCATAAGCACAGGTTTAGTAAATGGACATCTATAATAGGGCTTGGCCTCGGCTATTGTTTAAGCCCACCATTCAACCAACCTACGCGGTCACTATTTGTCAAAAGCCTTCTATCTTAATTTTACAACATTATAGTTGCAATATGAAGTTACTTTTCAAAATAATATATAATGTGCGACTTAAACAGTGCGATTACCATAGCTTCAGCCCGCTTTCTCTAATAAAGAGATAGCAAGACAGGATATATGTCTCGACTAATCAGGGTAAGAGTTTGTAGTCTCGCTATTAAGGATTTATTATCTTCTGTATATCAAAAGTTACCTGTCTCAATCCGGGGACATCTCCAACAGCAGTTCCATCAGCTCGTACCCATATGATATCAACGGCAGGGGATCCTCGGGCGGCGCATTCGACAGTCGCTCCGGTCGTGTTGCTGAAGTCTACTCGGTTCGGGGGTTCCTTCATGAAGATCGGGCCTATAGTTTCGTCCTCACATAGCACTGACCCTGGAAACAAAAATTGCAACTGTTGTAAAGGATTTTTCATGACCAATTAACCTAACTGATAACGTCAGAGTGCCTAATCATTTAAAACTAGATCGGCTTATTCGAGATAACTAGTTCAATAATGAACATGATACCAATAATATAAGCAATTGTAACAATTGTAAACAGTTTTATGTTAACAACAAATTTATTGTATTGTAAGGCATTACTGTTAGCAATAAAGGGTCTTTTCGTTATAAATAGGTTAAGCTCAGCCTGGTTTATAAGTAAAGATTCTTTATATAGCTATCTATAATAAGGTCGCCCTCAAAGTCTTATTCAATCTCAACATTCGATCGACCTACACCCGCCCCGTCACTAATTGTCACAATAGAGTCTATCTCACTTTGGCGATACAGCAATAGCTATGCACTTGCACAATATAACAGGAAGCGTGCTATGCTAGTTCATAAAGCTAATATGCTTACTGCGGCTTTTATAGACCACCCATCACCGTAGGCAATGAAGAGAATAAACAACGGGCAAATAGACGCCACATTTACCATCTGCTTCGAATAAAATCCTCCCTACTGCGATTGCGGCTTGTTTGTAAATCTTGTAAGCACTTTATAGTCTGCGAAAATATACGAGCTATTGATTATCTACTTGACCTGCGTCTATATTATCACGAAATATGGAGTATGTGATTTGCCAATGTAATGTGGAAATTGTACTGAAACGTCCTTGACGCAAGATTTTACATTTTCCTCTAAAAAATAGAAATGGCACCGAAGTGTCTTTGTAACCAAGAGTCAGGGAGCGTTATTTCTTATGTTTCCTTTAATAACCAAGAGAGAAGTGCACCGAAGCGTCTTAGTTGTCAGGGAGCGTCGAAGATGCCGACTTTTCGTGTATTTCCTTTAAAAATTAAAATTCTCAATATTTATTAATTTATAAACCCGGTTTATTCACGATCAATTTTGCTGTACGTCCTGCTTAGTCCCACCAGCACGTTTGTGGTATACTTAGGGAATGTCTCCAGTCAATACTGTTTAATTTTTGATTACATTATTCAGGTTTTTTTTTTTCCGTGTATTCTGTATAATTGTCTTGAAAAATAAGTTATCATTTTAGAACACAATACCATCAATTAACTTTACCGTTCTTAGGAAACAAAATAAAAAAATATTTTGGCCTGATTTAATCGTCTTTTTTAACTTAATTTTTAAATTATGGACTATTTTACGCGTATTCGGTTTTTTTTGCCATCTATTGTAATCAATTGATACTGGGGGCTATTTGTATACCGGGGGCCCTGGGCTATAGTCCATTTAGCCCTTATGGAGATCCGGCCATGGACATAATAGTGACTGAATAGATGTTGATTTTTATCGCATCCACCTAATTAGAAAAGGAATTATATCGATAGACGCGGGACAAACTGAAAATACACTAAAGACAAAATACCCGTCGCATCCAGGGCAAACACGTGTTCCGGTCAAAGTATATGAAAAGGACTGGTCCCACGCAACCGTGCAGTTGTTCGCGTGACGAGACGCGAACAACTTGCACGGGTGTGAGTGCCACGTGTTCAAAGTAAACGTGTTGCCGGTAATAAATTTAATTGATATATAGATGTAAAGAACTAAAGAGATTTCTTTTAAGAGTTGGCAAACACATTAAAGAGGTCAGTGTTTCCGCAATCAAGTTCTTTAACTAGCTAGCTATTGGAGCTTCACTCTACCACCAAGATTTAGATATTAACAAGAGCGGCAAGAGCGCGCAATCTGCAAACCCTTGCACTAGTTTAAGGGATTTCAGTGTTCTCGACCTAGTTTATAATGAAGCCTGGGAAAATAATCCGGCACAAGTGAAAAGCGCTCCCTTGCAAAGCCGCGTCGCCGCCGCCGTCACACCACTCCACTCACCAGAATACTTAAATTCTAGACATTACTGCGATACGACTAGCTATATGACTTTGCCGGTTACATTGGCATTTTTATTGCTCGAGCATTTTTGAATTTCCAAATGAAAATTGCTGATGTTGATATCAAAAAATATAATGTCGTTTCAAGCAGGTTTTAGCGACTATAAAGTGTATTGGCCATACGTTGCGAGCGCTCGTTGTCCTAAAATTGTTTGTTTTACGATATTTTTATTTATTTATCATTGCGACTGGCGCCTGTGTACATTCGGTAAATTCTGTCGCTGTATTCAGTTCCTTACGTTGTTCAGAGTACTCAGAATAAGGCCTATGACACTTACTTCATGTTAATTACTGACCCCATTAGGTCAACTGACTCTCCGACAAGCGACGTATTCTAATACCTTGTGCAGTTAAAATACCTTTGTAACCGTCTTGTTATAACGGCTTTTACGATGTTCAGACCCTCAAGTTTATGTCCTCCTCTTTGAGAATAATGGAGCTACAAGACGTCTCCACTGACGATAAATTAGCCGTTACATTTAAGAGCAATTAAGATTATCTGGTGTTTTCAACGTATTTGGATGAAAGTACATAATTTTATTAAAAATTACTATTCCTAATAAAAAGTTTAATAGCTGCAAAGTTTATAAGTGTATGAACTTGCTTCTAGCCCCTTCGCATTATCCATCCAACAAAAAACACAAAAATGTATAAAACAATGCGTGAATTATGATTATTTTGATTAATATGATTGATCATAATTGTAGTTCATACATTCATTAACATAATTATTCTGACAGTTGTGCTATCTAATTTGACCTGATTCGGAGACATATACATTATTTTCGACTGTTATTACACTTCATACTACAAAACATCAAAAGGGCCAACGTAAACAATACAAATTTTTCAATTCTCAACAAGCGAGATTCAGAATTCAAATGAAAGGACCAAACTTCATACCCAATTGGGCTGTTAAACAAAAAATAGCAACAAAGCGAACAAAAAACTCGAGGGCGTGTTGCGTACGGGCAGTGTGCGTTGTGCCCGTGACAGATGTGCGCGCACGCACGCTCCTGATTGGTCGACGAGACGACAGATGTACTTCACATCACAACCTGAACGCAGGATGCTGATTTAACTAAGATTTATCATGCCGCTTGAGACGATTTCTAGTAAGTTGATGTAAAAAATTATAATTTCTAAGTGTATTTAATTCATATTTTTCGATTTTTTAAGCTTAGGAGGTACAGAAAATCAATTGAAATGTATTTTATTTAAAAAAATATAAGTATGCTACAAGCAATAAATAATACCTTATCACCCTTTTAGAAGGTATAATTATAATCAGCAATCTTTAAGTGCATTTATGTCAACAAAGTCACATCTAAAATCATCGGCTGCGATTCCTTGTTATCACCTCCTTGATATCGTCACGTTTATCAGTGAAATGGTCAGCCGATAATTTATTTTATCTATATCTGACGACATAATCCCAAGGCCAAACAACCCACATGCTACACTAATGGATTTGAAGAGACATGCATTTATTTTTATAAAGCTATGGCCTTGCTGATAAGTTTTGCTGTAATTAGTAATTATGCAACTTAACCCTAAAGATATACTTTATGAATAAACCTTATTAAAACATGTACCTTATTTTAATAAGGTCTGTTCAGAACCTGACCGGGGACCTATCAAATAAGGGGCCTATTTTCCCATTACACATTTAGAATACAACAATGGTTACTCAACGAATTATTAACCGCATAATGATGAACTTATCATCAGGTGATATCGTGACATGCCTATCCACCAGAAAAAAAAACTAATGTTTTACAAAATAATGATGTAGAGTGAATTGAATTGACTCTACAAAAGCTTCAACTAAAGTGTTGGTCTCTACAGCTCATAAAAGACTTTTTTAAGTTTACGGGACTCTACCAGCATGCCAAAATTAGACTTTTAGCGCTAATATTATTATCACTATGTAGAATGTAGATAAGCTATCATTTGAATCATAACTTTTGCCTTAGCTGTTTGCATAACAAAACAATCGCACTATTTCGTTACTTCGGAGGTACATTTGCTATTAACTACTGGTCATTGAACTCGACATACCTGCTATTACTTACGAACAATAGAAAATAGACGAGACTTTAATAACCTATTCAAATGAATTATTGTATTTTATATGGAACTGTGAGTGCTAGCAAATGCAAAATAGTCAATGTGCCATGTAAGGTATTCCAGAAATTATAATATGAGATGGCACAAAAGTTCACGAAAAGTATAAAATACTTTATAGCCAATGAAAACTCTTCTACAATATCCATCCAAGAGTACGGAGATCATTAGATATTATGTAGACCATAGAACTGCATTATATCGTTTACTTTGTCTACATAAAACATTAACCTGCCTATTTTATGAATATTCAATATAATTTAATATCGAATAGCATATTATTTTTTCAATTTATTTTGAGAATAGATAAAGACATTATACTTAACGATCCGGTTAATTAAAAAAGGCGGTTTCGTCATCATTAGATCTAGACAATAAAAAATCCAGCCAGATCTATGAAGATTGAAGCAAAAGCATGATATCATAAAACCAACAACACGACTGTGTAACTTGTCATCAAAAGTTCAAGGTAAGGAGCGTAACAAACACATTAAGTTGCCACAAGTTCATCACTTTTTGGCATATTTTATACTTGTAGGTCACACAATGTTAGCTGCAGACATTTTATGCAGATTTAATCTTACAAAGACTTTCATATTATTATACAAATACTATGTTGATCATCTTACAAAAACGATAAATAAAATTACGTTTTTTATAGTGGCGCCAATAAAGCATATATTAACATCTCTTAGTTCTCAAAAATAGCGCTGATTTTGATAATTTTTGTATTTTATTTTTGGTTTGTTTATGCTCTTCAAATTATTTTTTATTCTTAGTATTATTAAAACGATATTTCGTGATATTATTATAGAACGAAATAGTTATTTGCTTATAGTTCACGTATACCTATTGAGTTTAGACTTACACTTAGATTTGTCACAATGAGCACTTTTATGAAAGTGATTTTCAGGACCTGATGATGGATTTTGGAAGATACGTAAAGGATTCCTCATTTTGGTTAAAGTAGTGAAAGACCCATCGTGTTTGGAACTTTGGACTATCAAAATGACCACTTTCTTGACTTAATAGTTCGGGGTTTGGCTCTCACTATGGCTTTTGGAAGCTATCCATGGGCCCATTAATTTTGGTTCACGTAGACCCATCGTGATTAGGCTTATTAGATTAGTTACAATGAGCACTTGTATGGCAAATAATGTTTAGTGTCTGATGAGGGATTTCGGAAGGCATCCAGGAAATTTCTAATTTTGGTTAGCAATGTTTTTGAAGAGTATAAAAAAAACCTAAAAAAGAAACAAAAATCATCAAAATCGGAGCTGTTTATGAGAAATTAGAACTTTTTTTTATTGAATGGACTACTAAGTTCATAACTAAAACATAGGTCGGAAACAAAGCAAATAATAATTATGTTTTAATGTCGGGAAATATACAATTAAGTAAGTAATTGTCTACTGCCCGACGTAAAAACTAAGTTATTGCTATGCTTTTTATGAGATAGAGCTATAACAAATCTGTTTACATAATACATATATTTTATTGGTTATATAAAATAATGACATTAGAATATTCACGTAGAGCAGTAACCATGTGCAATAAGTAGAGTAATTTTTTAACACGCTTATATTAGCTTCACCTGTATATGTATTTATGTATGTATGTAACCGACTCCTTTGGACACGATTTTGACCCACTTTAAACGGACAGATTTCTCAAATTTTGCACACCTGTCAAAGATCGATGACAATGCAATAAATCGATAAAACAATTAAAAAAAAATATATATTAAAAAAAAAATAAAAAAAAAACGCTCTTATAAATAAACCAAACTAAAAATTAGAAAATAAATAATAGTTTAAAAAACTAAAAAACACGCTTTTAAAGTACTTCTAATTAAAAAGTGAAAAATAATTCCTAATATAAGATGAAAATGGTAATGAACAAAAAATAGTATTATTGTGAAAAAGCGTGGGTTGCTCGATAGACGAAAAATATGGCACAGAGCGCCCGAATTATCTCAAGCAAACGAAATCAAATATCAGATTACAGGTCGACGTAAAAAGGTTTCTGTATTGCACTAAATCAGAATTTTAGAGTCCGGTACAGAAATCCCTTTACGCTGAGAACTAATGGTTACAGCAGCCTGGGGTTATGCAAAAATTGTCTGTGAGTAATTAGTTGTTTTCATTGTCATGGTGTCATATACAATGTGTCTAAGAGCGAGGTCATGGTCTTTGAGGCCAGCGGTCGAAGTACTCCAGAAACTATACCACCTGTAAATCTAAATGGAGCGCCGCTAAAGCGGGTATACAAGTTTAAATACTTAGGACATGTCTTGACCGCTGGCATGAAGGATGATGACGATATTGAGCGAGAGCGAAGGGCGCTGTCGGTTAGGGCTAATATGTTAGCTCGCAGATTTACGCGTTGCTCACGTGATGTTAAAAAAACCCTGTTTCGTGCATACTGCACTTCTTTTTACACGTGCAGTCTGTGGGCCGATTATACGCGGAAATCGTACAGCGCCTTTCGTGTTCAATATAATAATGCGTTCAGGATATTGATGGGATTGCCCCGCTTCTGCAGTGCATCAGGGATGTTTGCTGAAGCTCGGGTAGACTGTTTCTACACAACAATGAGAAAACGATGCGCCTCTCTGGTGCGCAGGGTGCGGGCCAGTCCCAACCTTATCCTGAGCTGTATAGCGAGTAGACTTGATTGTTTGCATGTGAATCGTTGCTGCAAGTTGTCCACCTCGGTGATAGACGTGTGGCGATGATTCACATGAATTCATGACTTAGGTATAAGTAGTTAGAATAAGAATACTAATATAGGTATAAGGAATATTGTTACTAACACATATGAGTCTTGTTACTTGAAATAAAGCTATTATTATTATTATTATTATTAATACATTCCGATTTCATTATAATGATAGAAATTGAGAATAGTAGGCTGCATGCTAATGAACTTAGTCAGACTACACAGGCCTGAAAAATAGAGAGGTGTCAAAAACCTTCTCATTTATGTTTTTAATTAATTAGTATTACGCATAACTCTTGTTATGAAATTCGAAGACATACCGATGGATGCCACGCGTCGACTTGCTTTGATTTGAATCCTTATTTAGAAAACAATCAGTGGTTTACGTACTCGTAAATGGGGCTTACATAAGAGAACGGAGTGCGTGACAATTGGTTTATTTAAAATAATATTCTTGATTTAAAATAAGTACTTGTTCATGAATTAGGAGTTTAACCTTAGCCCGCCACGCTGGTCCAATGCGGGTTGGCAGGTGGTCAGAGCCTGTTGGTTGTTCAGCAGGGTGCACCTCAAGCAGGTGAGGTTGACAGTTGATAGAACTGGGCAGGGTACGTCTTACATATGCACCCGGAGAGATGGGCAAAAATGGCCACAGAATGGATGCTCTTAGATGGAAACCGCCGAAAGTGTGGCGATTTAAACTCTTACCAGAACAACTGGTGGGATCCATCAAGGGACAGAGAGAACTAGAAAATAATGGGAGAGCCCTTTACCCAGCAGTGGAACAGCATAGGTTGATAAAAAAAGAAATGATAATATTGGATTTGATATTCAATCCACCAATCATGTACCTATACTTTTTAATTCGTTTCAATACCCATAATGATTGATTAGCTCCATTACTATAACGTGTACTGTTTACAAAACATTCGGCAAAAGGGAATTAATACGCGCTTCTATCATGAATTTAAGGCACTTTTTAGGTTTTAGAATTTCTTTACCGTGTAATTATGATTTTCCTTTCTTTGCCTAGACCTGCCCTCTCTGAGTGCCAGTTCTTTAGTATGCCGTTATTTCGCTCTCTATTGTTCTCTTCAAGCTTCTCAACATTTGCAAGTTCTCGTCTAATCAACTCTCTTCGTTAAACAAAATCCTAAAATACACTCAGTAAATAATAATTCTGGGCGGCTTATTATGCAGAAATGGATGAGACGTCACGTTCTAACGTTTTGAGAGTTTGTTTTACGCACTATCTGTCGTGCGTAAAGGCTTCACGTAAACATCATAAAAATAATAAACAAACAATGAATATGTTAGGTGCTATGAATATTTTAAACTCAACGAACCATAAGCATAAGTCTATGCGTGGTCGTTGACCCGGTGAAATTCCTAGTTTTAGGCCGCCACTGTATTTATACTATCATCTGCTATCCTTACCTTTTGTTTCTCAACGTGTTGCAACATCGGTTGAGCTCGGGCTCGTGCCGTATCGTACTATCTATGTACTATGAAAGCCCACTGAAGCTTTACGAGTCGTCTGGTCTCAAATATTTAAGCTTACTGCCCAGACTTTTCATTCCTAAAGGCAACTACTTTTGTCGTGGTTTTAAACTTTTTCTGTTTTAGTAAGCTTTTCAGTTGGTTTATTACAAAATTGTGCTTGTATTTACACGCACACGCTTTCGTCTGTCAAAGCAATAACTCAACACTTATCTAGTATTTCGATATCATCTATTAAATTAATAAGATACTAGCTTTTACCCGCGACTTCGTCTGCGTGGGATTCGTTGATCCCCGCGTCAAACATTACTGCCCGTTCCCGTAGCGCGACTTAGAAAATACGCACAACGCCACGTTTTGACATTTTAGGGTTCCGTTCCCAAAAGGTAAAAACCACAGACTTAGATATGACTTACATAGATAGATAGATAGAGTAATCATTATTGTACACCAATATTAACAAAGGTTATTTTGTAAACAAATGCACTTTAAAATTATGTTGCACCTTAGGATAGACACGTAAGTAATGAGCAAAGTTATGGGCAGTTGTTGGTGCGTTAATTAAAGAAAAATAAAATAAAGTAAAATGAATCGTCATGTTAATGACAATGGAAATTATAAAATATAATTATTACAGAAATACGTTACATACTTAGATGCGTTAAATCTGTCAATATGTATGGAAACCAAGCGTGCCATATTTTTACTACAAACAAATGAACACGATGACGCCATTAGGGCATTTTACCGATTGAAACCGATTGCAATTTTTGATGTATCGATTTTAATCGATTCGGGTTCATAGACAGATGAAAAATAAAGTGATGATAGATTAATTATTATAATACACAAATGAACTTGGTAAATGTTATTATAATTCAATCGTATTACGAGTAAAGGCTTACTTCAACATGTCCAAATATCAGCTTTCTACGATTTTTTGACAAATTGGTTATGTTACATTTTTTTAATTTTGACAAGTTGTTATTAAAAATAGGTTGGTACATGTCTGAATAATTTTTTTTTATGCATGATTGTACGTACGTTTCATTCATAAATCAATAATAAAGTACGTAAAATGGGCCGAAACGTTTTTGCACGTTCTTCTCCGAAATCTTGGTAATATAATTTGACGACACAAGACACAATTCTGTTTCAAGCTGCCTTTATTAGATTGTACTTAATATGGAATATTATTTTCTCTATTAATTTAAAAAATACACCACTGTTTCGGCATCATAAAAGTTAAATTATATTTTTCAAAACCGAGTTATGTTCTATATTTAGACAATAAATTAAAAATATCAAAGAAAAAATATATTTAATTTTTCCTGTTACTCTTACCTACTGAAAAAAAGTGTATTAAATTGAGCTGGCAAGTTTTATCAAAAGTTGGAGCTTCATATCAACATTTCAAAATTCATAGATGTATGATTAATTACCGTATGTATAAATCACTAATTAAGTTTATTTTTAAGTTTATTTTCTCTTTATAACCATATTTAGTTATAATGTTGTTTTGGTTGCTATAACTTACACATATTGTCAAAAAATAAACAAATATTGTATGAATTATTTGAAAAGATGGTGCACATGATTTTCTCACCAGCTCTTCTCATGATGCAATACCCATCGGAGCTGGTACTTGGATTGATTTTAATTCAATTCTCTAAGTTGAATTAAAGTCAATCTAAGCTCCGGTGTCAAATCATTTTATTACAATAAGTATTGTAATTTAGTTAGCTAAGTTTTATTTTAATTTTATATTTTTTGTGTTTTGATGTTTGTTTTGACGTGTTCAAGCGCCCCTTGGGGCCCATGGAAATAAATGATTTGATTTGATTTGATTACCGTATCTATATGTATGTAACTGGTTATTACAATGTGTATCATCTGTGTGTAGAAATATAGAAACCATGGGTCCGAGTGGTCCGACATTTCATATTCAAAAACAAGATTTTCATAGCAATGAAGTACAGCAGAGCTTGAGTGTTTATGCTTTTGTCTTGTATTGTATTGATATATCGCATCGTATTATATAATGCTTCTATAGCGTCCTGTCTGATTTCCTGATCTGCAGAGTTCTTATAATATGAGGTGGGTACATATCTGAAATTTCGAAATAATAAGGCCAAGACAGCCGGGATTAAAGGGATGCTTGTGGCCCAAGACCGTCAGGTGTGGAAAAGTTTGGAGGAGGCCTTTGCTCAGCATTGGGCGCCTTTATAGGTTAAGAAGAAGAAGAAAGGCCAAGAATAACGTATTTGGTTCGCATTTAGAATTTAAAAATAATTTTATTACTTTTACTATACAACTAGTCCAGTGGGTAACATGACAATGTATTCCGTGTATTCATTTTTTGTTATTGCTCAGTGGACGTCATTCCCACATTATATAAAAAAAAACCTGAGTATCCATTACTTTAATAACTTACATCACCGAGGCTATTTATATAAACAGGTTCTATACGTTAGTAATAAAGTTTACTTGGAAACGTGGGCAATATTTGTGTATGACACCATAGACCACTGGATTATCCATGAAGTTATTACACTACGAGTGCTACGACAATGCAGCTGCTGCTAGGGTTACCATCTCGACGGCTTGTTTGATGGGACATGGTTTAACAGCTCTATCATAAATAAATAAAAAATAAATATCTCACAACATACACACAACATCACCTAGTCCTAAACTAAGCAGAGCTTGTACTATGGGTACTAGAATAACTGATACTAATACATTTATACTTTTCTTTTGTAAATACATGCTTATTATACATAGGAACACCCAGACTAAGACAAACCCCCATATTCATGCACGGCAAGCGGGATTCGAACTCGCGACCTCGGCGTCACAGGCAGGTAGACTACCCACTCCGCCACCTGGTCGTTATCATATCATAAATTAGTGGCAAATGAAGAGTAGAACAAGATTGTATACATATGTCAAAATAAGCCTAGGTTCTGTCTCAGTATCTGCCATATCGTAATGGCAGAACAAGGCTGTATTAACTCAGAAGGAAAAAAAACAGATATTTTATATCATTTTTTATACGTAATTTTTGAAATAAGTTATTAACACTGAAAACCGAGTAACCTGTTTTTGTCATTTTGAAATAGCTTCATTTTAAGTTGATACACCTGTCTTACGACTGAGGTTATATTTATAAAAAGAAGTCTATACTTGTGATTTTGATTTTTATTGTGAGACTTGTCAGAAATTTCGAAATATTCATATTTTTATTTTATGATAATTTCCGAATTTCAGAGTGGTTACCCTAGTTACAAAGTCCGTTGTCACTTTGTTAGTATAGTTGCATAACAATATACGCATAGATAATACCGTAGAAGGAATGTGGTCGCATACCGTAAGTGCACGTTAGACGTTTTCGTTCGTACATTGTTCTAAGAGCTCAATTAATACTGATGACTTTTAACACCCAATTTGTTGGCGAGTTATAAACACATGTACTCAAATTAATTGCGGGTTAGCCAACGACTATAACATATTTGAATGTGAACCGTTTTTTGTACCAGTTTCATATCGGGTAGCCATTTTAAATACGAGTCTCTCGAGATTTGTTAATCTCGAGAAAACAATGAATTCGTTTTTTTAGTGTAGAATAAATATAAAGACAAGTGGCGGTTTAATTAATACAAGGTTCCTTTTTTACTTAAAATATATAAATATTTATTTAGCCTTAGCGATGTTTTTGTAGCAAAGCAAGCAACTGACATTAAAACAATTTTCAAAAAAAAGCGACATCAATTACAATTATTTTAGACTTATATGGTTTTTAGGGTTCCGTAGTACCTACAAGGAACCCTTATAGTTTAGCCATGTCCGTCTGTCCGTCTGAAATTTTTGCATGAAAAAAAGTCGTAGAATAAAATTTGGAAAAATATTTTTTTTTCAGGTAGCTCCCCTACATGTAAAGTAGGGATGTTCTTTTTTTTTGTCGCCTACCCCATAGTGTGGGGTATTGTTAGATAGGCCTTTTAAAAATGTTTAGGGGTTGCTAAGACAGTTTTTTGATTTAGAGATTTGTTTGCGAGATAATTAACTTTAAAGAGCAAATTTTTGTTCGAGTAGGGCGTCCCCCCCCCTCTAAAAGCTTAACTACTGGATCCCAAAATCTGAAAAAAATTGTGTCGGTAGTACATGTAATGAACTTTAAAGGAAAACTATAGCGGATAAGTTCACTTCATTAGTTCAAGAGGAATAGGGGTCCGAAATGTCAGATGCAGTTACTCAGAATATTTCGTTCAAAATTCTTGAAACATAAATAAACATACATAATACATTATATAAAATCACGTCTTTATCCCACGGGGGTAGGCAGAGACGATGGAACGCCATGTGCTTCGCTCCTTACATACTTCTTTCGCTTCCTCAACATTCATACATCTCGTCATAAGTGCTAGCTGGTTTCATGTACTACAAACATTTCCTTTCTGAAGGACGCCATTTAGTTAAAAAGTAAAATTAAAAATATTTTTCTACGGAACCCTACTGCGCGTGGCCCGACACGCACTTGGCCGGTTTTTAATGGGTGCCATCGTCAGAACTGGACCAAATTAAAATGGGACCACACAAGAAGCACCAGCTTTCAAACAAAAAGAAGAATCATTAAAATCGCTTCACCCAGTCGAAAGTTATACGAGGTAACAAACATTTAAACTTTTAACTTAAAATTTAAACATTTAAATTTTAAATTTGAACCTCCTCCTTTTTTAAAGTCGGTTAAAATTTCTTTTGTCAATCAATATTAGAATCATATCGCTTATGCATTTTACTAAAACTTCACTTTAAGAAAAAAATAAGATCGTTTGCCACGAAGCTCCCATTAAAAAGCGTAGCAGTAACAGCATTATTCAATCAACCTTTTAGCAGCTTTGTCGATTGACCAAACGCTCAAACTTTATTCGAATCTGAAAATAGATTGTTGCGTTCCATAACAAATGAAATATTGTGTACGTTTTCAACGCATTCAATTAAGGATTGTAAGTATATCATTGATGATACAGTTAAAACATGGTAAAATATGAATGTTGTGGCACTTGTAACACAATGAATAAACTGGATCATGGCTATGTGGCTTATGTGTCACCGTCGGTAGTTTATAGTGGATGGGTACCACAAATAGCTCTAATGTGGTTAAAATAACATCCTATCGTTACACTGTTTACGTTAGACGAGTAAAGTTTGAATAAACAAACCGAAAAAAGGTAGAAGTACAATAAACAGGTAATATAGAGCTTCGTTGGGCGTTGTCTATTATAAAGAGAAATGATTCGATTTTTTGTTTGTTTGTTACGATTTAACTCAAAACCTACAGGGCCGATAAAAAAAATATTCACTTTTAAAATGTTGGATTATTCTTGATTAAGTAATATAGACAATAATTTAACAAGCCACCACGCAGGTAAAGCCGCGCCCGGGTTCGAGTATATACTAATATTATTAACAAAATCCATTTTTCTTGTTTGTTTCTATCGGAATGGCGCCGAAACTACTGGACCTATCTTGATAAAAATTGGTTTAAGATAGTTCAAGCCCCGGGGAATACAAGGGCTACTTTTATCGAAGTACCGTGCGGGTAAAGCGGGAAAATGAAAAAATGAAGAGGGAAGCAGGACCTTTTAATATCTTCCTAATCTGTGCAAGAATGTACAATGTTTATTAAAATTCATAACTCAAACACAACGGCTGATAGCTTTTTTCACTTTTTTGTAATAACATCCGTCGATCGAGTCTTAATCAAGTTAGACTTGATTGCTAACTCGCTTAGTCGCATATTAATTAATCCTTCGATTGGAAGCAGTGCATTCTCCTATGAGCATAGCTATCGTCATATCCAAGTCACGGTCGTGACCTTCAGCCGGCGCGTCGAAAGGCCAATGTTCTACAGTGTTTGTATATAACCTAGCATTTCGATTGAACCTGACGGCCTCGCCCACGCGAATACAACTGTTCGCTTCAGTCTGCAAGTCTGAGACCTACGTTAGTATGAAACAATCGCAGTTTTCCAAGAACAATTAACTATGAAAAAAGGATTAATGCAGTAATTATTTGCATGAATCATAAAACCACGGATGATTTGTACCTACAGGCTACAGCTGCATGCCGTTTAACAACGACATCATCGAGAACATTTAATCGGAATAACTTTAGTAAATAATCTTTTTTGTGAATATATTCCTTCATATTTGTTTTTAATTCGGAATAAGATTTTAACACGCTCATTATTAAGCAAATTAGCTACTCTACTACAATTTCAATCCTTGTGTTACCAATGTGAGTAGTAAGCTTTTTAATATATAAAAAAGAAAAAAAATAAGTTACCATGTTAAAAACCATTTTAAGAATTTTAGAATATTTGGTACACTTTAACAACTAAATTCAATTGCATTAACTACTAATAAAAAGATCTATATTAGTCTTTCATTTTAGTTCCAACTACGCTCCATTAGCTATGATAAACATCTTGGATGTTCCGCGAATCATATGCGGGATGTGCGAAGTAGTAATGCTAATAGGAAAGCAGACGCAGGTTCGCGTGTTCATAGAACATTTTTGGCTTCATAAACAGTGTTACGTGCGAATGTTATAGGTTCGTTGGCCGGTCGCTGTATCGACCCGTGACGTCACAGCGCGTCCTCCACCCGGCCACCGCCACCGGCTCCGTGTGGGGTGTAAGGAGTACGGTATTATATTCCTGAAGACCGAGACGCTCATTTGGAAGTTACAAGCCGTGCAAAAGTCATGGCCAACGAATTTAAAGAGTTTTGCCCAGTGCTTGTTATGACTCTACATTTACTACGAGTGGAATTACTAGATTTTCTTTAGGGGAAATATTTAAAATAATGGGCAGTATATATACTATACTGTCACTTTTGAGAACTCATCGAGACTGTATCAATCCCGTAGAACTCGATAAATTGTTGTTGACTTGATTTGAAATATTATAACAATACAATTTAATCCTAAACAGGTGATCTGAGTCAGTGTCTCATACTCTCTAGGTTGGTTTTCTGTTGAAACATGTGGTAAATGAAGGCTTTAAATTCAATGAAGTGACTCTCATCTCTTTTAAAGTAATAACCAAATATTACTTACCTATAGTGGCCAGCGCCACGAGGGCAGCTAATCCAATAAATGCCATGTTAACACTTGGACACTTCACAGATCACTTTGGTTTCGCTCACAACTCAGAACAAAAATCCACTAGTAGTTTAAAAACTAGAGTCGATGTGCCGCTGTGCGGCTGGGCTCCGCCCGAATCTGAAAAACAAAACAAACAACTGTTAAAAATTAGTCGAATTATTTGTATAATAACAATGCTGGCAAACGTAATAATGACAGGATGTGAAATTCGTGTTAGTTCCACACGCAAAAAATCTGTCTGAGACGAGTAACACAGTTTTTTTAAACCGTATTGACATTTCTGATAGTGTTATTGCTTATATATTCGTAAAGAAATGAAAACCTATTAACAGAAGCAATAATTTCAGCTGGTCATTTAAGATAGATAAGATATAAAAAATAAATTCAGATAATGGGTATTTGGAGAAAATGGTATGTGTATGTTTTTTTTTTTAAATTATTTTTCATTATGTAATCAAAACAGACTTGTCGGCTATATTGAATGAGTTCCATTCACCTGAATCTGAACGAAATTTTAATTTTAATAAATCTGTTCATATTTGATTCGCATAGTAGTAATTCTTGTCTAAGCCTACCTATTTTTTAAAAACAATCTTACTTGCTTAAAATGTTAGCAGTAATTTTAAAACGTTCTACATAAAAAGAGTGACTATACATTCAAGTTCATTAAAATAATTCACGCACTAACAATAATAATAGCAATCATCTAGATAAGGCACTTTCATGAGCAGATTACAGTTTTTATTAAAAAGCGATCAAATACTACAATTTCATCGCATTTATGCTTTTAAGCATCAGAAGTTGTATCTAATTGCTTTTGGCTGTGAATTGGCTCCTGAATACCGTTACGATGTAAAATCTCTTTAAAAGCAATTTACTAAATTATCAATGCAAGACAAATTGGAAAACGTTTTTAAGTATGACCAATCGATCAGTGTGAAATAGACTTTTGTTAAGACTGCTTCTAACTATACTCACAACGAAGTATCGAAGTGCCATATTTTCACTAACAATTATATTAATATGAGCTACTTAAAGATAAATATGTATACAGAAGGGCCTAATACAGCACCCTGAGGCACGCCACCCCGGGTGGATGACTCTCAGGGAGGTATTTATTCTCCACATCCAAGGTTCGCTCATCCGGGAACTCGTTGAGACGAGCATACTGTGAACGGCCTTAAGCATAGGCGTCGATCAATAAATTTGAACTCCCCGTGAAAACATAATATCATAAAATGCGATGCTGAAATTCAAATGTTCGCAGATTGATGGTTCAATAGTGTTTTATCTAATTTAGAAAATGTAATTACCATGGGCGTTAATTGTCTAATAATATTTCAAAATTTCCTGCAGCAGATAACGAAGAAATTGTTATCCTCTAGTCGAGCTAGCATTACGAGCGTGAGATAGATTTTGTTGTTTTTATAACAATATAAAAACACGAAAATATCTATCTTGCGCTAGTTACGCTAGGCTCTTAGGACTCGAGTGTGACAACTGACAACTCATGTCTACTATACAATGAGTCAGAGAACGAGGTGACTGTCTACTTCCGATACCTAAATGAAATATTATTATAATGGTAAAATTCCATGTGGCAGTTAACTGTTTAGCTGCATGTTGTATGGAAAATAAGTTACATATACAAAATAATAGTGTAAAAAAACTAAAAAACACGCTTGTTCATTACCATAAGAGCGTTTTTTTTATTTTTTATTATTTTTAATATTTTTTCGAATTATTGCATTGTCCAGGATCTTTGACAGGTGTGCAAAATTTGAATGAAATCTGTAAGTTTAAAGTGGGTCAAAATCGAGTCCAATGGAGTCGGTTACATACATACTTACATACATACATACATACATACATACATACATACATATCTACATACATACATACAGGTGAAGCTAATATAAGCGTGTTAAAAAAGTGAAGTTTTGCACGTATGATTTAACATTCTAACATATAAAGTGCAAAGTGAGACTAGAAAAAAAAATCTTTCCGGCACCTTGTCCACAACAATTTCGGATCAGCTCCCCAATTTCAGGGTCCAAAATATGTTTCTTGCCATAGATCAGCTCAAATTGATAATCAAAATACTTAGACCATCTCTTCACCTCATCCGATGCATTAGCGACCATCTTATTCTTAACGCGAATGCACCAACTGCATGTTAATAGATGGTCTGTCTGGTCCAGGCCAATGGCCGTGTTGGACAATATTAATTTTGGCAGGAAATTGGCAATCGCAGTCCGGAGATAGCAATTGGATTGTCTCGCAGTATTTATACGTAACTGGCGCAACACGCCAAACCCTCTAGGGGATACACGAGCGAAACATGTTATCGTGTTTAAATGAGCCATTTTTAATCATAATTAGAGACCTATATGGAATATCAAATGGCATATATTATGGTAAATCAAAGTCTTTTAAGATAAGCTTTTTAAAGCTAATGAGAAGGCTCATCATTGGCGAGGAAACAATGGCAGCTCATTCCAAGTAGGGTGTATGTTACCATATGTTACTCCTAGTAGGGTTTAACAATCTAGCCACAGTGACTCAACGCGGATGATTGGCGTGTCAAGGTTAATATGGAGTTAAGCGCAGAGTTTATAAACTTTAGTATTTTTATTGAATGTGGTCCGCTTTTGATTGCTTTACATACGTCACCTAGTCGCAATGTTTTATATTATGCTATTTATGATCAATGTAATCGTGCAGGATTTGGATGCCATGCCACACACCTCACAGAATGTCCTTACACTATTTTATAGTTCTGG
Organism: Hypena proboscidalis; assembly: GCA_905147285.1. Classification (NCBI taxonomy): domain Eukaryota; kingdom Metazoa; phylum Arthropoda; class Insecta; order Lepidoptera; family Erebidae; genus Hypena; species Hypena proboscidalis. The sequence goes on from LR990132.1 coordinate 11,339,875, forward strand.
ATAAATTAAAAAAATGTTGGCGGTAGTTTTGTTTATTTAATGAGGCACCACAATTACCTAGAATTATATTCCATTCGCGTGCAATTCTTTGGTAGATTTCGCCACTATAATAAGAATCGATTCCAATTAAGTCTACGGCAATTATAACTCCGGTAATGAACCCACCGAGACCCCAATCCCCAATGTACCTATTATAATAATTAGTACCAATTCCAAATATGTAAACAGTTTTATCAGGATTTACTATCTAACAACCTAAACGTAGTTTTTTAGGTCATAACGAAAGTTGAACGGCTTTTAATTTCTATTGATTCACCAAGTATATTAAGCTAATGCAATGTTTGATCCAAACCAAACGTACCCTACATAACATCACGCTTTTTGGCCATTAAGGAATAAAAATTAAACAAGTAAACGTGGGGGACAGCCAGAAAGGAGCGGGACGGAACTACGGTCAGTCACGCAAGGATAAACCAATTTCGTAAAACGTCCGCGTACACACTCCCATGCTTTTGTTAATGGACTTTACAGCTTTGTACTTTAACAAAGAAAAATACTAAGTACTTAGTATTTGCATGTTCTTATGAGGTAACTAAACATTACTGACTGCAGATCAAGGGCGTTCACCCTATTTCTGTACTGTAATCCATTTGCTATCCCTTTCCTGTAATTTATTTAAAAGGGGAGCCATAGGCTGGGGATTAACAGGATTAACAGATGGAGTATGACATTTCTTTAGTTCCTGTCCGAACTAACTAGAACTTTTACTTGCTATTCTAACAAATCATTTTATGGCAGGAACTCTATTCTTCTATCTCTATTCTAGCCGCTGAAGACTTTCCTATTTTAAAATATATTTTTAGTCTTCTATCAATAAAATTAAATATATACTGCTTCAAAAATTGTTAGTCAACGTTAAAGCTATAATTTATCTAGTTAAGTATTTACATTGACTTCAAAGAAAACACCACGCCTAATCTTCCCTGCGACCGAAAACATCACAAAGCCAAGTAATTAAAGATTTAGGTATTAAAAATCCCAAAAGTAAGCTCGACGGTGTCTTGAGTGTCTGATAAACAGAGTTTTATTTTTCTAATATCGGACAGAGAAAATGAAACCCTATTATAATAGTGTTGAGTCCAAAGAGGTGTTATGTCCATCGAGCGTAATAAATAGAGCACACAGTTTTGGGCCAACATCTGCTAACATTGAGTATGTCCGGCGAGTTGCGTGTTCCGCGTCTCGGGATTCAGTTTCGACTAATGCTACAAGTTGTGGCACTTTAGGAATGACGATGACATCATCGGGTCAATTTGTAAACTCACACGACAGCTAACTATCATCTAGGAACCAAGAACATGCGGATATGTGTTTACGAAGTGTTTCCTAACAATGGATAATAAATCATTTACTGCGCTACTGGCACGACGTATCAGGATTCAAAGGCAGGGATTTGTAGGGCTGGTATTGATAACAGAATTAGTATAACTTTCAACTGCAGACTAGTATTGAACTGTATGATCGAATACCTCTGTAGATTGTTTCACATCCCGTGAGATGAGATGGGATGGGAAGGAAGAATAAAATAGATGTCTCCAGTTGCCACTTATATAAATGGACTTCAAGCTAATTTGATATATTTGTGGCAAATAAATAAGCATGCTCTTAAAATTTAATCCAAACGTGCAATAAGATACGAGTGGTTTGCCAGCAGCAATACCTAAAAGTTAAGAAATAGTTAAAAGAGCACGTCTGGATGAAACAAATGAAATAATTAAGCCTTGTCGCTATGCGACGGAGCTAATCAGCTTTTGTTTATGTTGGTAATTATCATAGCTCGTCAGGAAGACGCTAATAGACCACTAAGTATTGCAACCTCTCAAATCGAGCCAGTAATTCAGGTAATGTCCCTCGGTTTCCGTAACCACAAACCGGCATATCTGTACAAAGCCAGCCTCGTGCATGAGTGACGGAAGACTATTTCGGGCACCATTATCCAGAAATGGCTACCCGCCGCTCGTGTTTGGATTTAACGAGTGAACGTTTGGGTATGTAAATATGTAGCTATCAGACGGACGTGGAATGAAATAACATTAAAGCTTCGTAAAGAGGAAGTGGAATAAATAATACGGCACGCAAAATTGATTATTATGTTTAAAGTCCCCAAGGGTATTTTATACAGTGGACTGACAACGTTGCTCGTAATTACCCAATTAATGCGCATAAAGGTCAAAGAAGCTCAGCTCAATATTTATATATAATATAATATCTAAAAAGTGAATATAGAAAAAAACACTATGTGTGAGAATAAGATAGTAATCTACAAGGAACCCTTATAGTTTCGGTATGTCCGTCTGTCCAAGGCACAGCATCTAAACAGTAAGAGCAAGAAAGCTAACATTTTGAAGAAATATGTTGTAAAAGTGGTAGAATAAAATATTGAGTTTTTTATTTCGGATATCTCCCTTTCATGTAGAGTGAGGCAGAATTTTTATCTCTCGTTCATCCCAGTGTGTGTGTCGTTAGTAGTAAATAGTTCGTCGCACACACACCACGCTAAAATCTAAACTGCTGGCTCGAAAGTTTAAAAAGAATCATAGTGATAGTATATAATAAACTTTCAAGGAAACTATAGCGGCTACGATAACTTAATTAGTTTAAAAGTAATGGGTCCCAAATTGTACAATGCAGCTACTTGTTAGTTATATAGTATAATAATTCGTACTTAATACAAAAATCTTTAAAATTAGTAACCTGTAGAAGTTTATATTGTTAAAATAAATAGAGAACCCCTATTTCAGCCTAAAAATATGTTGTAACGGCTGACTACAGAACCCTATTATGCATGGCCCGACACGCACTAGGCCGGTTTTTGTTTTTGAACAAGATAAACCAATGTCAAATGCTAATTGCTCAGTAAAAAAATATGTTGATACTTGTATTGAAAACATATTATTTTATTTATCAGTGTGTCACCGATAATGCAATCACATTCTCTTACATCGACGTAATCACAGCGTTGTTCATGCCTGACTAACTCACTGCGATCATAAAATTGCAATAGAAACTTTCAGAGGAAAAATCCTAGACAGGCAGTGAATAAAATAAGACAAGGTACTAGAGATCGTTATAGATGTTTGGTTCAATAGAAAGGATCGGCTCGCCTCCGAGCCGTCTGGGAAGCTGCAACAGCGCCTCCCTTCCCCATCCCCTACCCTAAGTGGAACTGAAGACGCGAATTCCATTCCCCCCGTCCTTACAAACCCCTCCTACGCAGGAAGACGTCACATACAGTACTTGCTGAGATAATGGATGTAGGTAGATAGCCGAGTTTCAAGATTGAAAGCTTTATATCCCTGGCCATGGCAATTTCCAATGATTCGGTTCACTAAACCTGTTGTAAAGTTTCTGTTGCTTTGGAGATAATTTATTGTCATCGATGACCGTATGTTTTGTACTTGATTGTTCTACTGAATTGTACCTTGTTGCGGAGTAAAAAAGCGTAGGTGCATTAAGGTGCAATTAAAGTATACATAACACAATTTATTTTATGTTTATTAATGCAATATTTACCAATTATTATTTTTCTTTCGACACGACTTAAGTTATCCGTAAAACGAGATGGTCAATATGCCCAATATTAACACTAAGTCTTTTGCAAGAATTTTAATTGTATGTAAAATGGCGAAACAAATTGATTGTATTTTAGGATTAAATAACAAAGAAATCCTTTCTCTGCCAAACTATTATTCTTGTATAATAATATTGGAAGGGACGTTCTACCTGCTAAATCGGCACAAAACAAAAACCCGCACCGGCTGCCACCGAACGCTTTGCACCTGCCACCGGAGAACAGGCTTTTGGGTACCAACGATTTCGTATCGTTTAAAAATATTATTTCTTTGTGCCCAAATACTTTAGTGTAACACTTCCGAGTGAATTGTCACCCCTTGTGCGTATTTAGGGGAAGGTCGATATGCCAGGAGGGTCGACAAAATGGCCTAAAAATACAATTATACCTATACTTAAAGTATTGTAGGGTTATACACCCACATACTGTAGTCTAGATCTAGAAATCGAAATGCGAACAAAAACTTGTAAACGGGCATATTCTAAACGTGCTGTGAATTGTATGGGAAGACCGGTTTCCATTATAGCGAAAGCTAGCTAGTTTAGAGTCTAGAATCTATTTATTCTTGGCTGTTAACGTATATAATGCATGTATTAACATAACTGATTGTTTATTTACTGTGATGAATGGACTTATAAACTTGAGTATCTATATGTATATTACAAGCACTGCAACTTGTAATTCATGGTGTGACTCTATTTGTTGCACTGTGTCCCTACATTCTATTTATATTTAAACTAGTTTGTATTACATCTAAAAGCATGTGGAATCTGGAACGAATACAGTAACAGTAGACCGCAGCTTTGCTATATCTACACAAGTCAGTTCTTGCCAGTTCTTTTCAAGAAGACCCTGGCGGAACTGGCACTTAAATACACTTTTACGTTCAAGATATTGTGATGATGATGAGCGATGAAAGTGAGTTTAAGCTCTCGAATTAAGAGAAGAATTATTTTTGAATGACGACGTCAAGTCTAAGGAATAAAGATATATTCATTTCATTTTAAGTAACACTTTATCAGCTCTCATGTGCCAGTAAAACTACAATCATCACCAACTAAATTTTAAAAGGTAGTGCAGTAATAGCAACTTGTTTAAATAAAATTACACCGAGAGCTCTTAAGTTCCAAGAATCGTTTGTATTTTATTTTCTCAGCTCCTCGTTTGTTAAAATATAAAAGAGTCGGTGAGTATTTTGTGTTTTCTTTTTAAGGACTAAATATGTTATTCGTTATTTGCATTTGCAAGTAGTGACTAAATCTCTCCGAGTAAGGAAGGTGTCGCTACCACGTGCTTAGACTCAGAAGTGAGTGATTCATAAGTGATGAAGTTAGAAGTTTACTACAGGACGATACAATGACTGTAGTTTATTTAACCAAGCCACCGTCATTCTTGCAAACAACTAACTTTATTAATTAAAACTATCACGAACTGCGGTTCAACTACACTTAAATGACAAACAAAAAGTAATTTGATGGTATATGTATTAACAAACTTTCCACTAATATCAATTGTAAAATTCAGCTTAGTATTAAAATAACATCCGAATCAGATCGATAATTGCGAAACGTGAGTGGCCAGCCGCGATTTCTCAATATCCGCCACCCACTAGCATTTTGTTGTTTATATTGGGACTAAACACTTTTTAGTTACGACAACGAGGACTTTAAGTCAAGAAGTTGAATGATATTCATTATGTTATGTAAACTACGTCCTTACTTCCATCGCCGAGGAGCAATAGAGGCAAGTAGAGAGAAACGCCGATAAATGAATCAAAGTCTACGCCGAACATTACTAGGCCACCGACTATCACAACAATATATATAAATAAAGTATCAAAAGGAAATATTAAATTATAAGATATTGCACGCTACTTATATCTATACGGTCAGGACAACATCGTTATCGATCGCGGTCGCGCGTTCGCCGGCCCGGTGTTTTTTCGCAAAAGGTCCCTTTTATAACATAAACACATAATAGAAATGGTCCAAAGTGCTTTATTATGGGATGCGGTTATTACCTGTAAGTCGCGAGAGATGGCTCAGCGCAGCACCCACAACACTTAACGCACAACACACGCGAAAAAACGAGTGGCGAGAACCGACCCGCCCGAGCAACCGACGCGGTATGAGTAACTTAACTTGTATGATATAAACGGCCGATGACATCCGACCGTAGAAAGAGACGGCTGCAAAGGATATATCGGCGCTCGTCTAGCGCTGAACGAATCAACGAGAGTGGTCCTGCGAGACGCAGCGCTTTTGGTGCGAGGGTCAGAGGATCCGCGTAAGTGATGCGCGCGCAGGACATTCGAGTGACACTGAGCGAGGCGAGTACTTGTACACCCTTATTGAGGAGGTACGGATTGCTTTTCATATGATACTACACGACTATAATACAGTTGTGTACGTTTGATTGTAGATGCAAGGTGATATAGTGTGGCTGAATTGTGTATTAAACTATGGTGATAGATATAAAAACTCAACTGATAATATTATATTTTATTAAAAGTAGAATCATAATTTATAGAAACAACATAAATAAATAACATTTCTATGGCAGTATGAATATCTGATGTATAATTATAGAAAAATATTCTTAAAAATATCAGAATCAATACTATTTAGCCATATTTCAATTTATAATGACAGTTTTCTGTTTGGCACCTTTACGAGGATATTATCATAACAACATATAATATGGCACAAAATATAAATTCATTTAATATTTCTTACCCATAAATAACGAAAATAATTAGCATCTGAATGTTAGGAACGTTAGTTGGGGTTAAATTGATTGAACTTCTTACATTTTTTATCTCATCTTCGAATTTTAGGATTTTATATATATTTATTTAACTACAGTCAACATTACTTTTCTCTAAATCTACACAACGATTACAATTTATTGTGATCTATTACAATAAATACAATATTTTCGAACTACAACAATCAATTCAAATTTGCTTATCTCTACATGCAGCTACATACATCAACATAATTATAACTAGCTAAGTATAATATAGTAATGATGTTACAGAACCCACTAAGAAATCAAACAATTTCTGTATATACAATATTCTAGGCATTCCGAAGGTTATTTGCCTAAAAATACCAAGAAACATCACATTACCAATAAATTCAGAGTAGATTTTATAACATCATTGATACAAAATATTGTTTAATATAAAATATCAAATTACATAAGTAAGTAAATTTTAAAAATCATTAAATAGGTAAAATAATATCGAGACAAAAATAGGCTCATGGAAAACACAAAGTACACAGGTAGCGGAAGTAATCAATAAATAATATAAATACATATATAAATAAAACTATATATATTTATCAATTTAAAGTTGTTATACAAAAATAATATGTCTTTGTGTTTGGCTGGACTTTCTGGTATAATAAGAATATATTGGGGTGCATGAAAGGAGCCTCCCCGAGTGACGTACACAACGATTCCCTACGTCCGGCGCACCCTGGGCAATTCACGAGTTCTCGACACGACGAAGAAGAAGAATGGTTAAAAACTCCGAGAGTGTTAATGGGAGGTTGTTAGTAAGAAGTAAGTTGCTGCATACGACAATGGGGTTCCTTAGGCGGTCTCATGGGGCGCGGGCAGCTTCTCCCACGACGGCTCCACTCCCCAGATCTCTCGTGCGTACTGAGCGATGGTGCGGTCAGACGAGAACTTGCCGGAAGATGCGATGTTCTCGATCACCATCTCTGCCCACTTCGAGTGGTCCTGCGAGGATAAAACATTCATTTATTTATTTATTTAACACTTTATTGAACACAAAAGATTACAGAAAAATAAAAATATTACAGTAAGAGTATACAAAAGGCGAGCTTAACTCGGTGCTTGAGTACCAGCAAACCTAGAGCAATAGAGGAGACGATGATGCCATAAAGGGCAAGATAAGTGTACAACTTAAGTAGAAAATACAAAATACAAATATAACTACATATACATAACATATACATACATAATATTATTCATGAATAATAATATATATATTATACGGGGTGGATGCGACATAGCGACATTTATTGAAACCACAGCTTCTATACATTGTATGGTAAGTATCAATTTTCACCGGATAAAAATTGTCTGGCGAAAAAAAAAAACACGTTCTCCGAACAATTTGAACATTGCGAGCGTGCAATTTGTTCGGAAGACGTGGATTTTTTTTTTCGCCAGAGAATTTTTTATCCGGTGGAAAATGCATACTGGCCATGTATAGAAGCTGTGGTTTCAATAAATGTCGCTATGTCGCATCCACCCTGTATATATACAGGGTGTATTTTTGAAACGGGGCAGTAAGGGCAAGTACCTTAACCGTTGCAGTTACAGCAAAACGTTCTTAAAAGACCTTCCCTAACTTTTTGGGACATTTTGAACTGCATTCACAGATTTTGTAAAAAACTTACAGTAAAAAAATGCAAAAAGTTCAAAATTTTTTTTTATGCCAATCGATTCTATTTCATGTGGGGAACCAAAAACTCTATGGGACCATTTTAGCTTTCAGTACTAGAAAAGACAGAAATCGCCAAAAACGTTTCCCATACATTTCGGCAACAGAAACGAATTTCTACGATGGTCTAACTTTTTGTTATGGCCTGGAAGTGGGTAGAATTGACTGTAAAGTAAATAAAAAGAATTTTTACCCTCAAATTTCGAATTTGATTCGAAAATCTGTGTGTTATACTTAGTTTCAGCTGAGAAACTTCGTATGAGTTATTAATTAAGGATTTTCGCTAAAATGTCTTCTAATCGTGAAAAAATTGACTTATTAGAAGCGTATTTTGTCAATAATCGAAATGCGGGAGCTGCATTAGTGTGGTACCGCAATAAGTATCCGTTGCGGCATGTGCCAACAAGAAAGGTTATTACAAATCTTTTGAAAACCTGGAATTGCAGGGTTCTTTCAAAATACGCTTCTAATAAGTCAATTTTTTCACGATTAGAAGACATTTTAGCGAAAATCCTTAATTAATAACTCATACGAAGTTTCTCAGCTGAAACTAAGTATAACACACAGATTTTCGAATCAAATTCGAAATTTGAGGGTAAAAATTCTTTTTATTTACTTTACAGTCAATTCTACCCACTTCCAGGCCATAACAAAAAGTTAGACCATCGTAGAAATTCGTTTCTGTTGCCGAAATGTATGGGAAACGTTTTTGGCGATTTCTGTCTTTTCTAGTACTGAAAGCTAAAATGGTCCCATAGAGTTTTATGATCCCCACATGAAATAGAATCGATTGGCATAAAAAATTTTTTTTGAACTTTTTGCATTTTTTTTGCTAACTGTAAGTTTTTTACAAAATCTGTGAATGCAGTTCAAAATGTCCCAAAAAGTTAGGGAAGGTCTTTTAAGAACGTTTTGCTGTAACTGCAACGGTTAAGGTACTTGCCCTTACTGCCCCGTTTCAAAAATACACCCTGTATATATAATAGGGTATATGTGACCCACAGCGAAGAGGCTCTGGGTTACTATTCAGTCACCAACTTGAATTCTTGATCTATACTTTGCTAAGTAAGTGCTCACAAGACAGATCTAATGAGCCTAAGCCATGGGTTTATGTGAACCAGTTTTAGAGGACCCCTGGGTACCTTTCGAAATCCAAGATTAGGCCCTGAACATCTCTTATCATTAAATTGCTCACCAAGACAAAGCTAAAGAGCCCATACACTATAGCATTGGTTCCCAAAGTGGGCGATAACGCCCCCTTGTGGGCGCTGCAGGTCTCAAGGGGGGCGGTATCAGAGCCAGAAAAAAGATAGAGGCGTTGTGTAGAGGCCTGAGGTGAATAAATGGGGGCGCTAAAAAAATATTTATTCTCAAAGTGGGCAGTAGAGAAAATAAGTTTGGGAACCACTGCACTATAGGGTTTATGTAAACTAGAAATGGCGATGATTCTTACTAAAAATTTCTATACAAACTTAAAAATCGTCATAAAAACGAATATCACACCCAATTTATATCCCCAAAACAACTAATGTAAAAGTTACATCCAAATCGATAGAGCCGTTTTCAAGAATGACCCAGCTTATATATACAATACATACATACATTGCTCGTTTAATTTAATAGGATACGTCACGTCTGTCATAAACTTCTCAATTTAAACACCTGTACTAGAGAATCAGGCTTGAGAATGTCAAGCTGGTACTAAGCGCAGACTTCTTTTGTGCTTCGTAAAGCGAGATGAACGTGATCTTCATATCAGGAAAATAGTGATCTCCATAAATTAAATCTAAGGAACAAAAATAAACTCGCTGTGCCCACTACTAGGCTCCATAAAATCTCTAACTTGTTTCCAGGTCAATGTATACGCTTTTACAATAAACTTCCTTTAGACGCAATAGAATTATCGATAGGTAAATTTAAAAAATATGTTAAAATTAGATTATGTCAAAAAGCTTACTACAGTATTTCAGACTACATAAATGATAATAGTATTTGGAAATGAATTGCTCTTCTTATGTGACTTTTATATGTACTTTTATATTGTTATATTTTTCATTTTAAAAGATGGTGCACATGAGTTTCTCACCAGCTCTTCTCATAATGCAATTCCCATCGGAGCTGGTACTTGGATTGATTTTAATTCGATTCTAAACAGTTTGATTAAAATTAATCTAAGCCCCGGTTATTCAAATATGATTTATTTTTATATCATTTTTTGTAATGTTTTGACGTGTTCAAGCGCCTCCTGGGGCCTATGAAAATAAATGATTTGAATTTGAAGGAACTGGTCGTGTTGCAGCAGTATGGAAACAAATTGCGCCAACTGTCCCATCTCATCAGAAGCGAAAATACCGCTGAAAGACAGCATTTAAAGTTGCAGCATACCAGGTAAACTGCGGAGACTTTGTCCTGTGCCTCGATGTAGGAGTCGAAGTCAGCGAGATGCAGGAACCGGTCGTGCTGCAGCAGTACATCAGCGATGTGCGCGAATCGCCCAGGCTCGCCCGGGGAGAAGAAACCGCTACGGATTTGTTCTACGCACTGACGGAGCTCCGGGTTGCGCTCGTAGAACTCGTACGCGTTGTAACTGAGGAGGATTAAGTATGTTAGAAAACATAAAAATCGGTTTCAGTTTTTGTATGGCTAGGGAGCCATTTAAACGCCACCCATCTAGCAAATTGTATTATTTTGATAACAATGTTTGTATTTCCTTGCTGACTGACAAAAATTTTGCTTGATAAGATATTGATATGATTTATTTTTTTTTTCATTCTACGCCCATAGGTAACGAACGTGTAGTCCACCTGATGGTAAGTGGAGTACAGCACATGGACATCAAAAATCCACAAAAGCAGATTATAGTTGCGTCCCTGCAGCTGAGGACTACGGTGTTATGCCTCATGTGCCAGTAATTTCAGGGCCTGATCTCACCACCAAACCGGAACACAGTAATGGAAGCACTATTATTTGGCGGCAGGTTGGTGAGAAGGTGGTGCTGCCGCCCTCGAGCTCATTCATAAGAGCTCTACCACCAGTAAATGTTAAGCAGCTAATATGAAATATGAACGTACTTTACTGTAAATTATATTTATGTTCTAAAGTGCAAGTCATATTAGTAGTGAAGTTGTAGTGAATAAAGCGATCACCTCGTCGCTCCACAACAAAGAATTGATTTAGAGTGTTATTACATTTGCTTCGATCGACGGTTGATAAATTTATATTATACTAGCTGACCCGGCGAACTCTGTTCCGCCTTTAAGGCAATAAATAAGCAGATTTTGGAATTTATTAAGTTAATTTGTTTATTAGAAAATACAAATTAAAAAATTAAGTATTATCATTCATTATTGTTAAGCTCAGGGAAATTTTAATCGAAATAGAGTGAAAACATTTACAAAAAAAAAAAAGTAACATATATACGAATCGAATTGAGAACCTCCTCCTTTTTTAAAGTCGGTTAAAAAGACGATGATTGATTAGTTATCGAGCGGGATGAAAAATGATTAAATTACTAAAATGGCTTTTAAAAAATCGGGGTTAGTGGTAAAAGGGTAAAAAATTAAGGGTTGTATGTATTTTTTAATGCCACATTATAGAAAAATAACAACAAAATTTTTTGTCCAAAAATTAAAAAAAAATCTTAAGGGTGAACAACCCTTATCACTTAGGGGTATGAAAAAGAGATAGTAGCTGATTCTCAGACCTACTGAATATGCATATAAAATTTGGTAAAAATCAGTAAAGCCGTTTCGGAGGAGTAAGGTAACTAACATTGTGATACGAGAATTTTATATCTATGATGTGTGTGTAAATTGTTTTAAACCTCCGTGGAGTATGTAGGGTGTGTAGGCCGTCGGTTTTTCATAAAAAATAAAATTAAAACCCTCACCCCTTCTTCTGCAGCGCCTCGACATCCTCGACCCTCATTCCGAAGATGAACAGGTTTTCTTCACCAGCTTCCTCGGCCATTTCCACGTTAGCACCGTCCATAGTACCGATGGTCAGAGAGCCGTTCAACATGAACTTCATGTTACCGGTACCCGACGCTTCCGTACCGGCCGTGGAGATCTATAAAATATAAAGCAGTAACATGCTTTGAAGTTATATAAACTTATAATTACATACTTAAATTAATAATAATTAGGGATGCAGACTTCCAGAGTATTCCAGGCTAAAAGGCAGATCCAATACTCTTTAATATTCATTTGTTTCAGTCATTATAATTTGAATTAGCTTCTAAGAAAACAGTGCATTTAGTACTCGAGAATGGTAGTTGCTATTAAATTAATACATTGGCTAACAGAGAGTAATAAATCTAAATTAAAATCGCAGTAGACTTAAGTGGGCGCGGATCTTAAGTTAGTGGATGCCTTGCAACGGTCTAGCGAAATCAGCCTACAGACACGTGCAAACATACAATTCATTTTATTTACTAAGCAGCAAAAGAAAATGCATGTTTTCTTTCTCATTCAAAGTTGTTGGCCTACAATATTCGTAATCAATGTTTCATCGAATCAGCCTATTGCTGTCCACTGCTGGATTTATCATTCACCAACTTATCTCCACAGTAGTGTGCGGTTTTGTGTCGCCTAATAATTAGTAAGTAAGTAAAGTAAGTAAAAAATATTTTTTTTTTTTTTACTAGAAAATAAAAATAAAAATTATGACTGTTTAGGCCATGAAAATGTTAGCGACACTATGCTATACAACGTAATAATAATACAGTGTTTATTTCAAATCGTGGCGCTGAATCTATATACGCTCCGTCATCTTCTATTTCAGGCAAAACTATTGGCTATTTGCTGGTGAATATATTATCAGTATAGTAGTGCAACGAGTGTGTCGTCATTATTTTGTTTACCTGAAGCTAGCCAAGATTCATTTTATGTGAAACCTAATAGACAAGTGTAGTGCTTAGCTTAATCAAATATGATCATGAAATGCTCATGTATAAAGTCGAGTAGTACATAATCATCCTATAGAATATCGTCATTACATAATGTAATATCGATGGAATAAGTTAGCACAATTGTATGCTGCTACAGTGACTATTGCTATAACGTCACTTATCCGTTATCAGGGCAACAGAGTAACATGTTAGTGTGACAAGGTGCTCACAAGCTAACATATATTATTAATAAGAATTACTAGACTGCATATTAACCTGATATAAACAGTAACTGCACCTTTGTAGAGGTGACCTGTCAAGAGGTTTATTATTCCTAAGGCTAAGGCCGGACAGTCACGTGGCTTGCTTAGCTGCTGGAGCCTGTCTGTTATGGCCAGAGGTCGGAATTAGGTAGGGTTATTCATGTACTTACACTGAATTCATACAGCGAAAGAATAAAGTGGATATGCCTCAAATCCCTAGATTAATTGCAAAGAGCTGAAAAAAAACCCGTGATCTTTTAAAATAAAAAGTTATTTAATTTAATAAAAAGGCACGCGCGACGTTGCCAAACTTTCATCAATGACATCGGATGTCCGAAGTTGCAAAATGCCAATACGCACGATGTTGCCACATTTGTAGTTCGCACAACGTACTCGTAGCTTGTGAGAACAAAAGAATACTATAGTGGAAATGCGGAGCACTCCCCGTTTAACGGAATGTACTAAATTTAATATTGTTGGCCACACGGTATTGCCCATTAGAAATCCCGGGAAGGTCCACATTAATATCAACATTTCGATGCAAGTACATAAATAACTCTACCTAATTCCGACCTCTGGTTATGGCTTGCATTGTCGCAGGCCGGAAGCGATTTTTTTATGATTTTGCTTTCGCTAAGCGACTCACTAGGCTCGTGGTGCGAAGCAAGCAGCCCGCATATGCGGGCTTAGCCTAAGCCAAATAGGCACGTGCCTAGGAGCCGCTAAAATGTTATATTTCCCTAAAGACATTAATTCTCTGTGGACTGTGCGTGAGAGGTGTTGCAATTCAGTGGCCGGATTCCAAGTGTGGATGTACAAACTACCTAGGCGATTTTTATAAAATGTACACCCTGGATAACATATAGAAGTAAAATTTTACCATCTACCGGTCAAATATGCATTACTATGTTGCCCTCATGGGAAGTGAGCCAACGCTTTTCTGCATAGCTGATTAAAAATCAAATGAGCGCCAAAGCGATGCGACTGCATTATGTCATTGATAGTCGTAGTTGTATCGAAGTAACTATTTAACATAAGTACGTGACTATGAATGAAATTGCTACGTAAAAGAGAAGTGCACGCTTGTCTATGCAATAAATGTATCTACTAAGAATGCATGATTATATAAATTGATTATTATCAAATCGAAATCGAAAGCTATTATAAAATCGAATTGAGAAGGTTAGGATTGGCAATCATTCAAAAATATACCTCACAATGAAACATAACATAACGTCACGCCTATATTACCCAGGTGGGTGTGATAGAGGGTGAGCCTATTGCCATCAACCGGGCAAAAATCACAATGAAAATATTGTAGAAAAAGATTCTAGATGATTAGCTGTTGGTATAAATAATACAAACCTGTTCACTGAGGTCAACTGCGGGTATGATGCGCTCAGCCAGTGTGACGCGGTAGTTCTCCAGATAAATTAACTTCAGCTTGTCGCCTACATCAGGGTCGTTGTTGACCTGAAATGTGGTCAAAATAATAAATCATTGTTTGAACGTCTTCTGTACTAAACAATATTATTTAATCTAATAATACTTACAGTGTTGCCGACAGCGCACGCCAGGGCAATAATTTGTTTGGCAACATAGTAACCAGGGGCAGCCTTTCCACCGATCATGACTGTCCTAGGCGTAAATGGCGCAGATGGGTCACGCTTGATGCGGTTGTACAACGTGATAACGTGCAGAATGTTCAGAAGCTGACGCTTGTACTCGTGAATTCTCTTCACTTGCACGTCGAACATAGACGCGGGGTTGATTTTAACACCAGTGTCCCTCTCAATGAGAGCTGCCAACCTTAGCTTGTTCTCTTGCTTCACTTTCATCACCGCCCGTTGGAATGCGGGATCCTTGGCCCAGCGCTTCAAACCCTGCAGCTTCTCAAGATGAACGGTCCAGTCCTCTCCAATTTTGTCATAAATCAGGTCAGAAAGACCAGGGTTGCATAGCAGCAGCCAGCGACGGGGGGTGATACCGTTGGTCTTGTTCTGGAATTTTTCAGGCCACATTTCAAAGAAGTCACGGAAGATGGTCTTCTTCAGGATATCAGAGTGAATGGCAGCGACGCCATTGACCACATGAGAACCGACAACACACAAATTTGCCATGTTGACACGCTTCTCACCTTCCTCTTCAATGAGGGACATACGACGCATTCGGTCCGCATCGTTCGGCCAACGTTTCTGTACCTCTTGCAGATGGAGGAAGTTAATATGGTAGATCAGTTCCATATGTCTGGGCAATACATTTTCCAACATACTGCATGGCCATCTCTCAAGAGCCTCTGGCAAGACTGTGTGGTTGGTGTAGGCGCAGCACTTGGTGACAAGTTTCCAGGCTTCCTCATATGGGACATTTTCAATATCAATCAATATTCTGAGCAGTTCAGGAATGGCAAGAGCGGGATGGGTGTCGTTTAATTGAATTGCTACTTTCTCTGGCATGCTGTCGAATGTTGTCCGGACGGCCTTACGGCTACCGAAACTGGATGCCTTGTACCTCCTTAAAATGTCCTGAAGAGTAGCCGCACACAAGAAGTATTCCTGACGCAAACGCAATTCCTTGCCTTCAAAGAAGTTGTCATTGGGATACAGTACTCTTGTGATGTTTTCAGCAGCGTTACGGTCAAGGACAGCCTGAATGTAGTCTCCAGAATTGACTGAAAATGGAAAGATTATATTTTTACTAACACAGTCCTGCCAGATACTTGTATAAAAGTATCGAGAAATTCAGTTTTACTTACAGAATTTTAAGTTGAAATCAATGGGACTCTTAGCAGACCATAAACGTAGGGTATTGACGACATTGTTGTTGTATCCAGGGATGGGGTTATCGTACGGCATCGCGAACACCAGCTGAGAACAATGCATTTGTGTTTCTAATCAAACCATCAACTATTACGATTCGATTATGTGATAAACACGAGACGACATTATCGTTTACGTATATAAATTCAATCAAAACCAACACTTAAAAACCTACAAATCAGATTAAGTCATAGCCCTTTCTTACATTAAATATTGCTTAAGTTAAGCACTTCTTCTTCTTAAGTGATATAACATTATAATTTATTTATTGTTTGGAAAACAAAAAGCTTTTAAAACAAACAATAAAATAACTTATATAAATTACAACGTAAACTAATTGACGTTTCCGCTTATATGCATGGCTAAATTCGAAACTTACATATTCAAAAATATTATTATATTCTATAATAAACACATAATCACGAAGCGACAGGGTTTAATAGAGTTTAAGCACATTTCGTGCCTTCAAGATTACTGTAAGACCTTTAAGACTAGCTAAGTCCCTACTTTTTTCTTCTTGTAATTTAATTGGAGCTCTCTTACATAATATTTGGTAATTAATAACTACAGCCTAAGGTAATAAGGTAAATAGGTAATTTTCCATGGTAGGTTTCCTACAAAAACTGATTGGTCGATTACGCAATTGAACATCATTTATTTCACGAATCATTGGTATAACTCTGAAAGCGATATGACAACAACATGCCTTGTTAGCTAATAAGATCTTCTTTTTATCTCACGCGAGCTTGTTTGGATGGAATTAACTTGGAACTCTCTGTCTGAAAGTCAGTTAAGAATAATGATAAATACGATAAAAATTAACAAATGAAATGGCGGTAAAAGTGCATCTTTAAAACATACGGGAATAACCTTCACAAGCAGGGGTCATTTTAATATTGACAGATTGACCGTCCGTCGTATATGTTGAACACAGTATATTATTCAATTTGGGCGCTGGCCAGATGGTCGAGCAAGATCTTTAATATGGTACGAGACTTGTTTTGCTCAGTTAGATAAAATGCAATTAAAACTAAAACGGATTGATAGAAACCTTGATGAAATCTAGGGCGATAGTATTATCGCCTGCAACTGGTGCTATAAGCATGAATAACATTCAAAGTACATTCACTTGCGTCATACACACGAGAAGATTGTTGTTGTTGACAGAAGGCATCGTAAACAACGACCTATTTTATAGATAAGAGTTCTGAGATAATTATCCCTAGATAGAAAAGACATATAACCCATTTGCGCCTTTACGCCAAGGAAATGAATGGCTTAATCGCTTTATTAATAAAATAATCTAGTTATTACATCATCATAATAATAAAATGACATTATTAATACAAGACAATAATTATGTTAATTAATAAAACGAGGAAAGTTATATTTAAATGTTTATCTAACGCGATTCTCTGTGAAGTATAATAAATAATAATAATATTATATGTATAATCGGCTATAATCCATAGCCGATTATACATAATAAACACGGTTATTTGAGAATTTCGATAAGTATTCAAATAATTAAAAATAATAATTTAGGGAACTGTAATTTTTTGGGCGGTGCTGCTATAACGTTGTGACTTCTGCTACCTCAAGTAAAACTCAACTATTTTATTTAGAAGTCATCTAAATCCTAACAGTTTGATCTGCTGTAGGATATGTTTCGTTTTTTTTTAATGGTGAATAGGCACGCGTTTGACCACGAGCTCACCTGATGGTAAGTGATGATGCGGTCTACGGTGGAGCACGCTTACATAATATAAGATACCTATTAACTCTTGCTTTGAAGAGATCCAAGTTGCACTCATGCGGAAACACAGACTCGGGCAAGGCGTTCCGTTCTTTGGCAGTTCGCATAAGAAATGTAGAGGCGAAACGCTTAGTGCGTATTAGTGGAATATCTACCGTGAAGCGGTAACTGAGTGCCATTTGTCTGGTAGTCCGATGGTGAAACGGGGATGGAGGGATAAGGTTGTGTAGTTCCTCGGCACACTCTCCGAAATGTATCCTATAAAAAACCGAAAGGGCTGGCAACCTTGCTGTAGTATCATCCTTGTGATGTCCTGTAGTATCATCATACAATTCAGACAAAATCCAGTTAGAGCATAGCTGATGGTCATATTGTGTAGCTGATGGTCTTACTTCAAATAAAAGAGAAATTGAACAAAATGGTGCTCAAAGGATCCTCAAATTGAATTAATTAATTTAGAGGTACATTTTTTGGCAACTCGACTCCTCAAGAAAGTGGATTAAAAAGGTAATAGCATGGAAATATTTAATTCCACGCGGACGAAGTCGTGGGCAAAAGCTTGTTATGCTATAAATATATTTAGGTAAAGGTGAGAAGCAAAAACTACTTAATCCAAGGACTAGGTTCTCTCCATTTGTCATTTCAAAATGTATCTATTCTTTTATACACGCTAGTTACTTGACTTACGCGATTAAATTAGCCTTGCTTAGTAAGTGCATAGCATAAAGTGAAAATGATTAATTACATTGTAGTCGTTCCTACCCTAACAGCTATAATATTATAATAGTCTTTTGCTGACATTTCATTGTACTCTGATATCGTTCTCGTAATATATTGGCGTAACTGATAAGAACACTCGCGTATCAGGAACTCGCGTGCTGTCTTTTATAACCAATACATTGTTATTATATTCGATCTTTTCGCCGCAACTTCCTTTGACGACCATTAGGCCCAGACTTCACCAAAGCGGAGGTATCTTTTAAGTAATCAAGATAATTTCGTTATTGTCTCTTCATCTCGTCTCCATTTAGCTTCAGTTAAGATATTGGGTGAAGTGAAGATATAAAATATAAGTATGGCGCGATGGAACCAGAGATGTGAGATCTTGCTGATATTGAGCTTGGTTGCGGCACAAGCTAGCTGATAAACTGAAAACATCGATTCTCGTCTCTGCTTCAGACATCTCCGCTTTGTCCGGGCTTTATACATAAACCATTAAATTTTTTTATTATCTCCAACATGTCTGAATAACATGTTGTAAAGTGCAAGATTTATCTACATCTGTTTATAATAATAATAATGAAGCGGCAAACGCTATGCAGTACTGAGCTTCTTCTTCAGATTCGTTAAACAAATAGCATTCTTTGGTTTAATGGAAATTGCTGACTTCAGATATCTTGCATGTCGGTGCAAAATATCACTCCGAGCATTTGACCTCCGTCGCCCTTCGGTACGTATAACTAGCAAAGAACTACATAAGTCAATAAACTTGAATGATATACGTACCTACGTGTCGATCGATTTTCAGCAGATTCCTCCGTATTTTAGTTGAGAGGGACTTTAAATTTAGTAAGCAATTAAGATATTAGCCACTTCATGATTTTAACCAATTTGTTAATAAGTCTTTCGAAAGGCAAATATGACCTCAACGTCGCAAACAGTTGATACCTGTGTGCTATTTGCTTAAGTCAGAAGTCAGTAAACTTTTCAAACATACCTGTGTATCGATCCATTTCTTTCCCTGTGGGGTATCAACCACCCGTCCGTAGAAGTTGACGGGCAGCATGAACTCAGGGCGGGCCTTCTCCCAAGGGTTGCCAAAACGAAGCCAGTCATCGGCCTCCTCTTGCTGCTCACCGTTCTCTATCTTCTGTGTGAAGATACCGTACTCGTAGCGGATACCTAGACAACAAATAGAAAACATTAGGATGAAGAATTTATGTTGCCACATCTGTGGTAGGCAGCACTATAATGTTCATTGGTATGTGTCGGATTGCAGATGAGAAGACAAAGAGCATCGCCTTTACTGTATATTTCAGATGTTCATAATCTACATTCATATGAAAAAACAATACACAGGTAGATAAAGTATAACTGTTTGAAAGTCACATTTTCATAATGGGATGAGATTCACGCAAGATATGTCATATTAAAACAACAATTTTAATCATCCGTCATTAATAATGACGGATGATTAAAATTGTTGTTTTCATACATATAATGACTCATTATACAGACAATGACCTCTAAAATTCATTGGCTTCTGTTATATCAGGCATTCCTATCTTGTTTACAACAAATTAAAGTATTTATTAAAATTTCTGTTATTGCACTCTCGTAGTATTGATTTTAGTATAGGGGCCCAGGTTAGATAGATAGATAGATAGATAAAAACTTTATTTGTGCATAAGACATAGGAAATACATTTTGTACGAAAGTTTCAATTACAATATATGCACAAAGGGCGGCCTTATCGCTTAACGCGATTTCTTCCAGGCAACCTTTGGATGGACATTAGTGTAAAAGATTTACAGAAGGTAGTTTTAGACAGCAACGAAAAAAGAGGAAAGAAATAATAATAGGTATAATACTAAAATAAGTTAATACTACCTAGTACTAACCTATTTTAGTAATAATAGGTATAGTACTAAAATAGGTTAGCTATTTATGTACCATACAGATACTTCGTGATTTGGGTATAAGAACTTTAAACCTAAAAACACCATATTTTATGCAGTCGTCTTTACTCTCAAGAGTTAGGACTGTATTGGATTCAAAAGTTACTTTAATGTGTTGGAAATCTTTCAATACCAAAGTGAATTATTGTAAATGTAATCATAGGAATCTTTGTGAAAAATTACATTGACAAGGGGTTCTCAAGAGCGGGCGATCGTGGGTGGTTTATTGGCGTGTAAGTGTTCCAAGAAGCAAGTATGTTACTATGACAACTAAAACATCTAATATAATAATGAAGCTGTAACTATTTGACCTCATTAGCTTATGGGAGTTACAAAATAAAAATGTGTAGGTAAATATAACAATAACTATGTACAGGGTGTCCCAAAAGGTAACGTAGCTAGGAAGAGGGGTGATAGGGGTGGTCACAAGGGTCACCAGAAAAAAAAAAAAAAAATCCCCTCTGGGAATTAAAAGAATAAAAGGCATTTTTTTAAAAACTAAAAATTTTACACCTTTTGGGGCGACTTTGCTCCGGATGATCTACAAATATTGGTATAATAAAAAAAAATGCTGTTATGTTATCGTCAATAACCCTTTTTCAAATTGAAACAAAAAAAACAATACATATCTAAGCAATAAATATTTTTAGTTTTTAAAAAAATGCCTTTTATTCTTTTAATTCCCAGAGGGGATTTATTTTTTTATTTTTCTGGTGACCCTTGTGACCACCCCTATCACCCCTCTTCCTAGCTACGTTACCTTTTGGGACACCCTGTATAAGCCATTTTCAATTCAGTTAGTACATTTATATTGGCGACGCGCCAGCCTTCATGTTGTCAACTGCTTCAAATTAGTTTATACTGGCCGAAATAATGTCAAGTATGTACTCAAATGTCCTGAGGTTTATTATCAAGAATTCAGTAATTTATATACAATGTGGCTGCATACACATCTTGAAAAAAGTAAACAATCTTCTTTTTAATTTTGTAAACAAGTGATCTTACTTTTAAGCATACTGTCACTAAATGTTGTACAATGTTACTTGCTCAGTGGGTCTTACTGACAATAATTTCTATGGATAACTTTTCCATCAAAACATGACATATAGACCAGAGTAGATCCGTTTAAAAATGATAAAAAGTAAAAAAAATTATAGTAGGATGAAACCCATTAGAAAAGAAGGAGAATATTGTAAAAATTAAAGGAAAAATAATTTACGGGCGATCTGAGGTCGGGAAGAGGGGGAGGGGGGGGGTTTAAAGGTAAAAACGGTTTTTCTTGATTTCCGGCAAAACTAAAAGTCCTATGGAAAAAAGTCGAATGGCAAAGTTGTTGGTAATAAAAAGATCTAAAACTTTTGTTTAAACACTTTTTTCATATAACCTCAAAATGTATGTGAAAAATTCAAAAAACCAAGTTTTTGGTTTTTTATTTTTATTTTTTACAAACAATAATTTTTTTTTTCACGAAATTTGGTGAAAACTTACCTTTTTATGTCCCAAATATGCTGTAATTTATTTGATTAGAAATATTTATTTTTTCACCTTATTTTGAATTCATCATTTCACCATTTAGCCTTTCGCAGTCCACTGCTGGACATAGGCCTCTCTCAATTTGCGCCACAACACCCGGTCCTGCGCCTTCTGCATCCAGTCCCCTCCAGCGACCTTTTTCAGGTCGTCAGTCCACCTGGCAGGGGGGCGTCCTACCTTACGGTTGCCGAGTCGCGGTCTCCATTCTAGGACTCGTTTGCTCCAGCGGCTGTCGGTCCTTCGGCAGACGTGACCAGCCCACTGCCACTTCAGCGAGCTTATTTTGAATTAATATCGATTTTTTACCCTTATTTTCGATCGAAAATTCACCCGTCAAAATATCAGCTTTTTTCAAAAGGTTGGTATGTTTTCTGTTCGTTGAAATCTCTTCTTTCCGATGGTGAATGATTTGTTTGTAAATAGCTCAAAATTGTATGTAGTGTATATATTAATTATATATTAATAGTTTTTTTCGATCTTTGTTTTGCATTTTCTGTGAAGATTTAGTATGGTAACATATATATATTTTTTCACCATCGGAAAGAAGAGATTTCAACGAACAGAAAACATACCAACTTTTTGAAAACGCTGATATTTTGACGGGTGAATTTTCGATCGAAAATTAGGCTGCTTTTTTATATTAATTCAAATAAGGAAAAAATAAATATTTCTAATCAAATAAATTACATCGTATTTGGGACATAAAAAAGTAAGTTTGCACCAAATTTCGGTGAAAAAAATATTGTTTGTAAAAGATAAAAATAAAAAAACCAAAAACTTAGTTTTTTGAATTTTTCACATACATTTTGAGGTTATATGATAAAAGTGTAAATACAAAAGTTTTAGATCTTTTTATTACCAACAACTTTACCATTCGATTTTGTTCCATAGGACTTTTAGTTTTGCCGGAAATCGAGAAAAACCGTTTTTTACCCTTAACCCTTAATAGGGCAAAGGACAATTGCTTACCACCTTAGCTTTTTGATCACAGAGCAAGGGTCGTTTATGGTACACTTTCGTAAATTCTATATTTTTAATGCGAAAACACCCATAAAACTTTTATTAGTACTGGCAACTACGCTAACTGTCAAAGTTTTCAAGTTACAAACATTTAGAAAAAAAAATCATAACATTTTGACAATCGACCGTGTTTGGCGCCAACAAATTGAAATTTTGTTCTAAAAAGATTCCGGTAAGTGATTTTGTGATCTTTTTTGGGATAATATATTATATTGGCCTGCATGACTCGTACAATTAGTTTTGAAGTAAAACTTGTGCTGATTGGAAAATCGTCCAAAACTCGGTGGTAAAACTCTTACCATTGCCTGTTTAGATCAACAAAGTAGTATTGTGGTGGTAATATAGTTACCTTTACTCGTTACGTACTTATTATTTCAGACGAATGTCGAAAAAAAAAGAAGTTATCTGAGAGTATTATCGCCAGTATTACAAATTACAACGTACTGCATTTCGACGCTGCAGTTTCGCGTGGTCTTTCTACAATATTTGGTGAAGAGCCTGAGTTGGAGTCGAGAATATTACAGAATTTTGAAGATCCTCCCGGACCCAGTGTTTCGGTAGAATATCTGGATAAGTGACTATGATTCAAACGTCGTTTTGAAGCTTTTTCTGAACCAAGTGCCTCGACTTCAGCTCAGTCTAACAAAGCGCAGCCTAATGAAGCGGTAAGCGCAGGTATAGTACCTAGTAGGGCTAACCGTGTGGCTCGTAACTGGTCAGATAAGATTCCAAACCATAGCATACCAAAGTTTGATAGACAGCTGACTGTAAACATGCGCGTCACACATAAAACATCGCCTATTGAATATTTCGACATTTATTACGAAGACAGAAAGATGGTTCCAAGAAGGATATTACTATCCCACTGCTATTGCTGTATAGTATATATAGTATATATATAGTATAGTTTTATTTTTAGGAACAAATAAGGAAATCAGGCGCTCTTCTGTGCCACACTACCCAGAATATCAAGGAAAATTAACTAGATGCCGATTTTACAACACGAAAAATACTCAAAAACGATCAAGGATCATTTGCGGTGTCTGTAAAGTAGCTTTTTGCACCACACCATGCTTCAAAAGCTTTCACATTGCTCCAGATGAAGGAGAAGTAATGGACTGTAGCAGCTCTGCTTCTAGTAGTTTAACGGGCTAAGGTCAATTAATTACCACCAACACATAAACGTAAACGGGCAATGGTAAAATGATTACCACCAAATTTCGCGTAACTTCTGATTATATATTTTTCAATTTTCATGAATAATGTTAAAAAGTGTCCTATTAAGCAAATAAATAATAACAGAAAACCTGGATTTTCAATAATTTGTATCTCCACCCTATTAAGGGTTAAAAACTCACCCCCATCCCCTTCCCGACCTCAGATCACTCGTAAATTATTTTTCCTTTTATTTTTATAATATTCTCCTCCTTTTCTAATGGGTTTCATCCTACTATTATTTTTTTTCACTTTTTATTATTTTTAAAGGCTTCTACCCTGGTCTAATTGGGCAGAATCCTCTTTGTAATTTGGGAAAAATATAAATTAACTCATCTAAGCAAAAGCTGCTTAGGTAATTGTAAATTTTTATTTTATTTGTAGCCATAAATAAGAGAAATCTAATAATGAGAAACAAAACAAAATCTAACTTACCATAACCATAAGCAGCCAGTCCAAGTGTGGCCATAGAGTCAAGGAAGCAAGCAGCCAATCGTCCCAGGCCACCATTTCCAAGACCAGCATCTTCCTCCAGCTCCTCCAACTCCTCAATGTCTAAACCAAGCTGGTACAGGGCCTCATCCACTGTTCCCTGGATGCCCAGGTTAATCATGGTGTTTTGTAGTGAGCGGCCCATGTAGTACTCCAATGAGAGGTAGTACACACGCTAGATGCAAACAAAAGTAATTCAATAACATGTCATGCAGATGACATGTAAATTTTTCCATATAAACACAACACATAATAATTAATTCATATTCATTTGATAACAAAACAATTATATAATATTACCCTTTATTTAATCATAAATAAATAGTCTTGGTTAATAAACTAAGTAATATAATTCATTGAAATTATGCAATACCTTTCATCAGAACTCTAGATTAAAATGACATAAATCTATATTTAAGTGAAGGCAAATAAGTAATTTAAAAGACTCCAGGAAAGCTCCTTGCATAAAATGATGTCAAATATAAACTTCTATATTTTATCAGCTGAAACTAGTAAAACAGTGCAAACTTTACTGAAAACTTTCTCCAGATAAAGTTAATGATGACTAAATTTACCTTGGGGTCTTTTTCATAGTAGTACTGTTGGGTACGGATCCAGCGCGAGACGAGGTGATCCCTCACAGTGTGGGCCAAGGCGAAGTAGTAATCTCTTGGAGTCGCTACATTTCTGTCTTTTACCAAGGTATAATGCACATGACGGTTGAATGCCTTCTTCACTTCAGTTACATTTTCCACAGCAACGATCCCTCGTACAGAGATTTGCTTACGCTTATCCGAATCAGATTGTACGCTCATCTTGATGGATATAGAAAAGACCCGTGCAGTCGCTAGACCTTCTCGAACCTGACTGGTCAAACTCGGTTTACGAATCGGTCACCTTGAGAAGGTCAAACATTGAATACTGTGAAGTTACCACAGACTATTCAAATCCTAACCGGCTTACTGCGTTAAATTAAAATTAATTACACAAGTATCCGCAAAAAAAGGGATTTTAATCTTACTATTTGGTTTTGGGTACCAAAGAAAAAGATGACTAGTTTATATATTTCAATTTTCTATTATAATTATTTATTTATTTCAAATTGAAGGGCGGTAATGCGTATCTTTAATCTGTCAATTTTCATAGCTGTCAAAAATGACAAAATAACTTAAACTAGGGATGTCTGTCTGCTGAGATCGATTCATCTAGAGATCGATTTTTGGGTTCGAACAATTGATGTTTTATCGACTTTAGCTCATGGTTTGATTTTAGATGTAAAATCAAAATAAGTTTTTTTATAATATAGTAATTATATATTTTCAAACAATTGCATTCCAATGGTTTCACCCGTATTTAACGTTACTGCTCCACTCCCGTATTGTGTTAGTAGCACTTATATATAGCATGATATTAAATACCGTAAAAAGTTTATTAAGATGAACGCTATTAAATTCTGAATTAGTTCCCAGTAGTTACGGAGATTAATAGAAAGAAAAAATAAACTAAGAAAATATTCATAAGTGACAACGCTCTTACCGCCCGTCCCACACCTGTAATGGTGGGTCCACACTGAGCCAACGAAGGCGAACGAATGGGTTCGTTGGCCATGTCTGGACGGATTGGCGATGGCCAACGAACGTTCGTTGACGTTGGCCGGCGATCCGTAGCGTGGCGGTAACATCAAAGGATTTGCGCCATTGGACCGAATTCAGTTTGGACGGTCGCCAAACACCAACAAACGAACGTCAACAGAATGGTTGACATTTTGACATTCGACGGTCTGTTTAAATGTCAGAGCATATTGTGTCTACGTAGTAAATTACATTATCTTGAAGCTAAGTAGTTAATAACACAGAATAATAGCTGACTTGTAAATAATAATCATGGACATAAGACAGTTGCCAACCCCATTGACACATGATATCCTTAGGCTATGATCAAAATACACTTTCGAGTATTGTCTATGGAAAGCAATCCGGAATCATGAGCAAACGATGTTTTGGTCAAACACCAAATGTGTTTGGACGTTTGTCCGAAGGCCAACGAACGTTTGCTACCAACGTCAAAAAACCTTCGTTCGCCTTCGTTGGCTCAGTGTGGACCCACCATAAAACGAACGCGTTCGTTGGTTCCTGTTTGGAGTAGTTTAGATGGCTTAGCGGACACTTTTTATCGTTCGTTAGCGTTTATTATATATATATAAAAAGAAATGTATATTAGCCATTTCTGAACATTGAAGATTTTTAAGGAGAATCAATACAAAGGAAAGGGAATAACAGTAATAACAGTAGTAGAAGCCAAAACATTTTTCTTTATATGTTTTTGTCATATTGGGGCGTGTATGTTTACATAGGCGGTTTGCGAATTACTCAATTTAACAAAAATTTCCATGAAATTCTGCACCTAGGTTCCTTACATGACTGAAATGAATTGTAAATGGGTTGTATGTATTGTAAGTTTTTATGGCAAGTTTGTCCCTTTTGAAGGCAACTGCATGAAATTCTGCACACAGTTTCCAATAACATAAATTAGTTTTGAAACTTTACATATTTCAAAAAGAAAATTAATTATATACAAAAATAACACTATATAACATACAATCATTCAACTAATAAATAAATAAAATATTTACATTAGGCGTCAAAAAATTCCTCCACATCGCTGTCTACAGCAAATACCGTGGCCAGAAGGCTGGCAGCAGTGCCACGTTGAATGGCAATGCTTATTCGCTGGGCGAAGTAAAAACCTGCCTTCTGGTCGCGAGAAGCGTGCGTCGATTAGGCATAGTTTTGAAATAGATTTTTTGGAAATATTATTTTGATAAGGGTAAATTAGTGGTATTATTACTTACTAGCTTTTGCCCGCGACTTTGTCCGCGCGGAATTCGTTGTATTAAGAAGTAGCTGCTCCCACGCTTTGACCCGCGTTCAACCTTACTGCTCCTCCGCACTGAAAAGCACGGTTTAGAATTGCAAATAGCAGTTATAACATACTTAGCCTTGTGCGGGTGACGTAACCTACGACACACTTATTATTTGCGGTTGGTACAGTAATCGGTTCTAGGGATCGAACCTCAAAATTAAGTTTGTTTTTATTGTATATACTTTTCCGGGATAAAAAGTACCCAGTGTGGTGCCCAGGATATTAAAGAATAATTATGCCAAGTTTCTTAGTAATCGAACCGGTAGTTTTTGCGTGACGCATAAACATACAGCCAGAAAGACAAAAAAAAATTTAATCACATTTTTGGGTTAGTCACATCACCCCTGCCATAATTTTTTTTTATATTTTCAACCGTAGTTATTTAATGAAATCAATGTTCAGCAACTAGTAGATTCCAAGCGCGGATGGGGCCTAGTTTGGAACCAAGACAAAAGTAGATGAAGGCCGAATAACCCTGACAGGCCTATGACGTAAAGCCATTGATTAGGCATCACCATAGAAATAGCTATTTGCTAGCACCTAAGGATAACGCAGTTTAAAATTCCGTACGTTCGAGAAGAGCGTTTTAGCGAATTTTGCAGTTTTATTCATTATATGTCATAGAAAAAAATAGTTCCGTGATTTGTCTCAAATTCATATCAAACTTACGCGCGTAACTTACAGTGTACAAAATGATACACACATCATAATTTCAGCCTCTCTGACTCTTGACAGCAGAAGATCTTAGGTGCCGGTTCTTATTTTTTTAAATATTGATAATAGTCAGCCCTCAGATCTAAGAGTCAGCGCGTTCGGTGCTCCTTGACTGATGAGGCCAAAGAAAAAAACTTTTTTTTTTTTTTCGCATAACAGTCTTTTGGCATACTGCTTCACTTCACATAACTATCATGTCGCATAATGTTTTTTGGCATAGTATGTATTTTGGCATAATGTGTTTTTGCATAATACTTATTTTGTATAATGGTTTTTCGCCTTGTATTTGTGCTTGGCGTATAACCCGATAAGCTCACTGTATCACTTCGAACCTAAAACATAATAGCTGAAGTGTGTCTTAAACAACTCTGCCACACCGCTCTGGGTTATATAGGCGTGGGTTCTCTATTGTTTCGCATAATTTTATTTGACATAATTTTACTTCGCATACCTTCATGTTAATATATATGTATTTAGTTTAGTTTTAAAAATGTTGGTAGTAAATAAGTAGGTTATAAATGTACTCTGAGGTTATAAACGTGTCTAGTCGTAGATATGAAATTAATTATAACTTTAATGTTTTTATATTAGTTGTAAGATATTGTTTTGTATGTTAAGTTAAACATGATTTGTATATCTTTTTGGTAAAATGTAGCGAACATTTATTATAAGACCTTTTGTAAAATAATACCTACATTTACCTACAATTAATAAAGAATATTTCTATTTCCATTTCATTTGGCATATTGATAGATACGTATAATAATAATTTGGCATTACTTTCTTTGCATATTTTTTTAGCATAAATACTTAACGCATAATCATTGTTAGGCATAATGATTTTTTGCCATAATAGTCATTTGGCATACTATTTAAAAATGTCCTAATTAAACAAATCAAATTTTTCATCTTTCTGATGCTGACTTTATCGGACACTTTTCACGGACGGAAATTGGTACGCGTTGACTTAGGACGCGTACCAGTCGAGAAGTAAATTGTTAAGATGATAAAGGAAACGAATTTCAAATTGGTATCATAATATATTTGTACCTTTTATCATTAACATTTATCAAGAGAGAAAAATTACAAGCCAGAGAACATACGTTTCTGCAAAGTGGTAGACAATCAATCGCTCAAACAATAAACCTACAGATCTATGTCAATCATTAATGTATATTTACTTTCGTCCTCCTTGCTAGCTATGGATAATACACTGTGAGCATTACTAAAAAAGGTATACACACAGGGCCACACAGTCTTATAAACAACAATAATAAATTAATTAACATTAAGTATTTATAACTCTGAAAATTAATTTTATTATTATAGTGTAAAAAATCAGTGTACAAACTTTTTAAAACTTAAAACTACTTCAATAGTGTCAACACAACATTCTAACAGGCACTTAAAATATATACGAAAATAAAGGTAAAAATCTATTAAAAAATAATTGAGATATTCCGTAAAATACTTACAAGATAATTGAATACAATTTGCTCTTAGGTATTTTTATCTTTGTCATAAGTTTCGATAGATAACTTATTTCAGTACTGATAACTATCCATCCGAAAAAATCAAATTCCAGCTGTATGGATACCGAATGTCTTTCTACAGGATGTCAAAGCTAAATGCATACTTATTACAAACAACAGAAGTCTAAATATGTTTTATTTCAAGTCAAATTCATATCCTAGGCCAACTGACATTAATCCTGATGCCAAAATTTTATTGACTGTCATGCCATGTCAATCAAATAATTTATTTTTCAACACTTACAATTTATTTCTGGTTAATTAGGTACCACCAGTCTTGTCGTTACTTAAAACTAATTTTAAGGTGTCCAAATATTTGTCAAAAGTAAATTTAGTTTTTTCCGCTAAAAAACAATAAGTAATTTTGTCTAAACTTCGATCTAATAAACGTCACTTTAACCTTTAACTTCATACATGCATTAGATTATTAAAACATTAGATACTTATTCATCGCTTTCAATCTTAATTACTTTTGTCAAAAGTGTAAAAGAGAAAACGGAATCTAATCAAATATAATAAGTATCCGATAAATATCTAGTTTTCAAACGAAGTTGCCTAATTTGAACTGTACTTATTTACCAGAAAATGATGAGTACCAATCATAAGCATTACTAATAGCCATAGCACCAAACACTGAAATACATTTTAAATGGACAGTGGCATGAACATTCCAACAATAAAGGTACATAGTGGCAGTCAAGTTACACATATTCGAGCTATATCAAACAGCCTAATCTCTTAAGTCCTTACATTACTTAACTTCAACGTGCAAATATAATTCAATCCATACCTACACTAATAACATTTCAGGCAAATTTCTTTCACATAATTGACGATCAACCATCTTAGCACATCAAACTTTAACAAACTTATCTTTTAAATGCAACGACGTTTGTTAAACATGTAAATACAAACTGGAATTTCAAATTGCAATAAGTGCTTTTATCAAGTTAATATTATTAAAGCTTAAATACATTACACATCTCGCCACGTTAAAAGAGCGCTTGATGACATCGGAGTCAGAATCACTTACGTACGAATGTATTTTAATTAGGAACGACGCCATTGTGATTGTATGTTATTGGGCCGCCATTAAATCTGAGCAAGTGTATCAATATCATAATTCTATCGCGCTCAGCCTCAGATTACCATGCCATGATCCTTCTGCGCAAGTTATCCGGTATCGATCTTTTACGTAGAGTGTGATGACATGACATTATTATATGAAAGCTGGTTTCGACATCTTTTAGAACAGCTGCATGCTGCTTCCACTTTTTCAGTTATATTAAGATCTTCTGACCATTTTAGTCTCGTACCGGCGAGCTGCTACTAGGGCAGAGGTAAATCTGTTCGGGGTAGAGGTCTCCCCTGATCCTCACGGCACGTACACCGTCAGGTGCGGCGCGGTATTCGAGCTCACCAATCAATATATCGTCTGTGTACACTGCCCATTCGCCAGGACCTCGCACTATTCGTAGCTTCGTCTGAAAAAATAATATTGTATGTGAGTGATGAGAAAAAAATATGTTTGGGTTTGCATTGTACGATTTGGATAGCTTTTTCTTGTGGGGTACAGTTTCATACTCGACAAAAGCGTCATTCCACAACTTAAGGATGTGTTCCAAACTAAACTTTAATGAATCAGCAGTAGTAATGCGGGGGAATTTACTTGTATAAAACAGATAACTCACATAGGTGCCAGGCACGAGCTTGGCAGTGCGCTGTCGTCGCTCAGCGCCCCAGTCTCCGAGCCAGGCATTCAGCACCACGAGCTGCCTCTCCCGCTGCGACTCCACGTAGGCGCGCACGTTGACGTGGGCCAGCACGTTGGCTCGCGGCCATTCGCGCGCTGCGTCCATCAGGTCCAACACGAACGAGTGCAGAAGAGGACGTAGTCTACAAACAAATTAGGTTGTTATTTAAAATTAAGATTACAAAGAAGTACGAGTACATATAACAACTACCAGAACAAGAATATAGAACGATCATTTGCAGTATTCCTCTGACAAATTGCAAAGTATTTGTAACCCTCGCTAGGGTTGCTCCTGGATAGTTATTTTTCAATTTATCTTTATTGCAGGGTGTAAATATGTGTTCATGACGAAGCTGCATACATGATTCAGAGACACAGGTTGCAATTTTTATTCACCGAATATTTTTCGGATGGAAGACTTAGTCTTTCCATTAAAAAAGTATCCGCGAGAGGCAGCACGCCGCATTCTGCTGCAGTGTCGAAAACTGCCTAGACGCGATAGTAAGATCTTGAAGAGAACTTCACTACGATGGTTCTTAGAGAGGTTATAAGTATGGATATTAAGGAGTATAATGTGCTATCGATTTTGTACCAACAGCAATACAGATTAGATATATTATGTGTGATTGTTAAAATAAATAAATAAAAATATATAAACTAACAATATATAACTAATATCTAAACTAACGACCTAGTAACGATTAAATTGTTTCCTACGTCCTTCCTAATGCAAGAAAAGCAGGAAATATTTAATAACGGTGGAAATCCACAACATTAGATAAAACTAATGGTATCTACAACTAAATCAGCACAAATAACAAAAAGAAACTCGAACGCAACGTGGCGATATTGCAATTATCGTTAATGATTTGGTGCACAAATACACGGAACAGAAGCTGGCACCGCGCCAACATTCAGAGTCATTGGGTCGCGCTGCTGTAGAGTACACTGCATGCTCGCATATTTCGAACCCCAATGACAATATTGTAGAAAGCTAAAATGCTATTAGTACGATTTTATCTAATATCTTTCTTTTTTAGTTAACTAAACTCCGATTCCACCACTACCTAATAAAGTTTTACAAAGTTAAACGCCTGATAACTTTATACAAAATTGTCATTTTATCTGTCAAGTGCCGAATAGCCTTATCAAGTTATCAGCCAACTGAAACTTGCCCTAAGTAGGTCTAACATTAATGCTGCATTGGCGTTTAGTGCCATTTCTAGACCTGCCATGTTATTTCGGCATACAACTATGGGTAGAGCAAGTTTGAAAGTTCATGTCACGCATGAATTATTTACGATTGTGGATAAAGTAGAAAATGTATAATAAATAAAGGAGAATGTAAGTAATATATAAATATAAATGATGGTGTTTACTTGAATATTCACGAAGAATGAAAGAAAATATAGAAAGATATTCAAACAGATGACATGGCTAAAATGTTAGTTTCCCAATGATTAATGGTAGGAAGATAAAGAAGAATAAAATACACTGGAACGATGCCAATGAATTGGCGTTTAAGGATAAGTATAAAAATACAATAGATAAATATTTACCTTCCATAAATAACTAGCTGGTATCCTTCAGGAATTCCCTTTGATAACGAGGCGATGACGTTTGGACGCCAGATGGGCTCAGCGTTTTCTATCGGTGAATCTAAAGCAGGGCGTAAAGGTACCTGTAATAATAGAAATAATTTTGCAATCAAACACAGCTCATTACGTTCTAAGAAATTGGTATACTATATATAATAGGCCAAAGTAAGTCCCTAAGTTTGCAATATAAAGATAAGCTGATGCGGTCGTAAAAAAAATATTAAGACAAAATTTGAATTGATTGATTGCATTTTGCAGGGGCACTACCCGCAGCACATAATAATTACTGTAGTATGTACCTAGCTACATCAGAATCAAAATTGATATGTACGTATTAATTTTAAAACTGCTTATACTAAAAATCTAACTGTGCACTATGTATTAATTAGCTTTTAGATAAATTAATGGACCATTAGACGAACAGACTTGGCAACCGACTTGCTGTTGCAATCGGTTGATAACAGGTATAGGCTATTAGGCAAAACGTCGTCCGAATGTTTGCTAAATCTAGAGTTCTAGACCGACATTGCACTGCTCAATACATACAGGAAAAAATAAATAGGTAGTCGCTTATCGGCATCCGCCATTAGACTTATTTACACAGATGTTCGATTTTCGGTGAGCATTTATTAACTTACTGATAAAGTAGCATGATATTGCTATCAGTTTGTTTCAGTTGGTACGGCAACAATATTATTGTACCATTGAGGATAATAACAATTTTATGTGATAATGCAGTCGAACCATACCCATTAGCATTATCTAAAATATTAACTTATAACAGCCCAGTCTAAATCTGACCTCCATTTAAAGCTAAAGATTTTCTTCATGAGATACTAGCTCATTAACCCGGACCTGAAATTAGCGTGTTTAATCAATCAAGCAATCAAACAATCAATCAATCAATCAGTCAATCAAACAAACAAACAAACTCTTCTAGTTTATAATATTATCAAAGCATAAAGCAAGTGAAGCAGAGGGTAAAAAAACTAATACAAAATTTGAATATCATTTATTTAACTCACCTCTGCAGTAGGAGGGGCTAAAGTGGGAAAAATATCAGACTTTTGTATTTTGAGAATGGCATCCCTGATGCCAGTGACTTGCACCCATTCCGCGTTGAGAGTTGAGGGCATCCTGTGAGTGTAGCTGCAGTACTGCTCGCCGTCCACGGCCCAGAGCGTCTCTTTCTCATCCACTATGATCTCTATTGTGAAGGGCTGGTCCGCTTTGAAGGGAAACAATCTGCAAAGAAATAGGAATAGCAATTTAGGATGACAGAAACCTGTGTGACTGTTACCTAAATTAACCAAAACTTAAATTACTGCAATTTTCAATGGGGAATTTCAACAAACGCGACGCGAGTGAACCTAAAAACCGGCCAAGTGCGTGTCGGGCCACGCGCAGTAGGGTTCCGTAGCTAGTCATATCAACATATTTCGACTTAAAAGGGATTTACTATCTGTATTAAACAAGTAACATCTTCATACAAGTCATTACTTTCAAAGGTTGAAGCGAAGCACATGGCGTTCCATCGTCTCTGCCTACCCCCGTGGGATAAAGGCGTGATTTTATATATGTATTATGTATGTTTATTTATGTTTCAAGAATTTTGAACGAAATATTCTGAGTAACTGCATCTGACATTTCGGACTAGGGGTCCGAAATGTCAGATCCGCTATAGTTTTCCTTTAAAGTTCATTACATGTACTACCGACACAATTTTTTTCAGATTTTGGGATCCAGTAGTTTAGCTTTTAGTGGGGGGGGGACGCTCAACTCGAACAAAAATTTGCTCTTTAAAGTTAATTATCTCGCAAACGGATCTCTAAATCAAAAAACTGTCTTAGCAACCCCTGAACGTTTTTAAAAGTCCTATCTAACAATACCCCACACTATGGGGTAGGCGACAAAAAAAAAAAACATCCCTACTTTACATGTAGGGCAGCTACCCGAAAAAAAATATTTTTCCAAATTTTATTCTACGACTTTCTTTGTATAGTTAACATACATGTTTATGCAAAATTTCAGTTTTCTAGCACCAACGGTTTCGTCGCTATGCCTCGGACAGACGGACGGACAGACGGACATGGCGAAACTATAAGGGTTCCTTGTAGGTACTACGGAACCCTAAAAAACAGGATGAAAATATAAAAACTGTCGTGGGTTGCGAAACAGATGTACAAGAATAAATTGACACAAATAACGTCCTTTTTTGAAATCGTTAATAAACACAGCAGTGCTAAGAACATTATAGGAGATTTCAATTCCTAATGTAGATTGACCCCACCACCTCCACCACCAAAATAAAATGTGTGTGAAAATATATGGTAAGGCTGAAGTCATTTAACTCATCTTCGTGTCACTTACAGTTATACCTATAAAAGGCTGACCGTTTAACTGAGTCCTCGCCTGCGCGGTACAGAGGCGAGATGACGACAAAGGGGACTGAAACAGCTGCAGGCGGTGGGCAAATTTTTGTGATTGTTCATTACGTTCGCTACATGGGTAGCGATCGCATGTGTTAACTGTTGCAGACACCTTGTGAGAGGTACACATGTAAGTGTGGTTTTACAGTGACGCTTACCGTCCGCGCGGGTGGTAAGCGCGGCCCGTAAGCGCGCGGGTGACCCGCTCCAAACTATAAAACGAGTTTTAGAGTCGCACGGTCTGCTGTCTCGTATAGTCGCGATCGGTTAGCCGCCCGCCTCATACAGTCACGATGAGACTTCTCGTATTAATTATACTATATTACATATGGAAAAAAAGGCAACGAGGACGACGTATACAAGTACATCCTTACAATGCTACTAGATTGCTGAGAGGCGCGTTCTCTACTTCGTTCTTGGATTTAAGAGAACATAGTGACAAGTTCTTTAAACATTTTCATCTATCTATAACAACGGTCGACAGCGAACTTCTTTAATCAGTCGTCCCGTATCGATGTAATTAGCATTCATTTTGACGACGACAGTACGCATGCGCGCGTCTGACCAGCGAGACTGTGCAACGCGCACTGAACACAATGACTCCTCGCCCGCGCGCGGTTGACAAGCGCGGCCGAATTGTTGTCAGCGCGGGCCATCCGTGCGTTTTGATTAAACTATGTAACGATCCAAGAGACGCGAACCTCGTGGCCCGCGACGCGGGTCAACCGCGCTGGCGTAAGCGTCACTGTAAAACCACACTAATAACAATCTCAAGATGAATCGAAAAATCTTCAGACATAAAGTAAACAGTCAGTGCAAGCAAATGGCTTTTAACGTATACATAAATTTTAGAAAAATGAAACTGGACCCAAAAAAAGTTTTGACTTTCTTACGATTTAATTATATGTTTAGATAAAAAATTGTATAATAGTTTATTCTGAATTATTTTATTTACGTACATAAGTTCATTAAAATTTTGTATCTTCTTAACTATTTTTCATTTGATAAATCACTATTTCTTTTTTCCTATGATGTCACATATCTTAGGAAATATCTTGGTGCATTTCATCTCCTGTGCCCCCACCGCCCGCAGCTGTTTCAGTCCCCTTTGTCGTCATACCCCCGCGCCCCTGTACCCCGCAGGCGAGGTCTCAGTTAAACGGTCAGCCTATAGATCAGTGGTTCCCACAGTGTGCTCTAGTGTTCAGGGAAGCCTCTACCGTGCCACCGTCTCGAGCATTTTGGGATACCAATAATTAGGCAATGTCCCCGCCAGTATTTAGGGCTCCGTCAAATATTTCGCTTAACAAGAGGGTTTCATCATCAAAAAAGTTTCGGAATCTCTAACCTACGCAGTAGTCAGTATTATCTTAAATTACTTGTTCTGAAATAGTCTTCAAAACTTGAGATTGAAGAAAAAATACTTATGTAGACGGCTCGTCTTTCTTCGATTACGAATCGCTATCTGCCGGGTACGGTGAAACTTCGTGAAAGTTTTATGAAATACACGAAATTTAAAATGTTGCTTGAGTGAGGAGTAATCCTCACTCAAGCAACATTGTAAATTTATTATTTTGTCTGAAGCTTCGTCATAGTCAAGAGCCTAATTAGTCTAGGTAGTCTAATTAGCGTATATCTTATCCAGTATTCATTGGTGTGAAGTGTGTTAAATGAAGGTGATGTAATATTTACACAATTGTTTGACTACCTACTGAGTTAATGACCTCTCACGGCTGTGGCTTGGCAATGAGATGCGTTTAGGTACTTCACGACCTTTAAGAGGGAACTCCCGGTATGGAATTCTCATACAAAATGAGTATGGTTGTATCTTTTACATTTTTCATCACAATGTTATAATTTTTGCACAGTCAATTTAAAACATGATTATCTATGTTCCTTCGATTTCAAATTATCTTTAGTCTGTCTATTTTAAAAATTATAGGCATCCAAACATCCGTAGTTTTGAACGGCCTGACAAATGCGACTTTTTTAGTATTATTCAACAGATTATTACAAGTTTTCGAAACGAAGGACCCTCGTAAATATAATGTTCTTTCTATTTTATCAATAATTATCATCAAAGTACCTCATTTTCATTCATCAAATACCATATTACAAATTAAAGAAAATTACAATATCTATCTCAACTCATTGAAGGGGGTGAGGCAGCCATTCGTTAGCTACTCGGAAGTGAAGGAGGGGTGCCAGTGAGATACCGAACCAAGCCGAGATATGACATACCATAGTCTACCGACCAAAGAGTATGCAATGAACTGCATTGAACCTTTTTTGACATTCACGACTGCAACAAGTTATAGTCCGAAATCTAGCTGCAGAATCTTTTCGTTCTTTATAAACATAATTGAATTATATTTTTATGTAAATAATCATTTAGGGACTGAGCTGTATACATGGCATATGGGTTAAAAGTACCTACCAAAGTCTAGACGAATAACAGAAATAAAAACAGTTAGTTGAAAACAATGATTGTTTTTTGCATTAATAACTTATTAATAGTTATTTATATATTATTTCAAAAGACAATTGTATACAATTGTACTATTGTGACAAAGTGTAAATGTTAAAACGATTGGCTGTTAAAATGTGTAAATGATGAGGCTGATTTTTTTATTTTTATCACGTTCCTAATCACCCCATACTTTCAAGGGCTGTTATAAATTAATAGTCAGCTATATATGCCGAGCAGAGTATTAGTATCTATAGAAACATGTCACATTATCTTTGGAAAGACAACGTTTAATTGTCTTGTTAATTTATCATTGAGTTGGAGTAATAATAATAATCGTTAAATGCTTTCGAACCTAAAACCTTCTACATGCATAATAATGTGGGATCAGGAGAGGAAATAAGTAATCCGGATTGTAGATAACGGGTTTATTTCGTGGCGCAGCCACGGAGAACTTCTTAAAATAACTAATAATCGCGTAACTTAATTTACAGAGAAAAACCAGCGAGATAATCCAACTTTGCACACGTTCTAACAGCCATCTTCTTTTTCATATCCCTTCCATTCCACATTCACTCGTTCCCCCATTCATCGACCACAGACAACATACACAGTCACAATCATTTCTTTACACGCATCACTCATTCCACAATCGGCCATCCTACTTCTTGTCTGTCCTCAGACAAGTGTATACTAACAGATCTTACAGCTAAGTACAATTAGTTTACATCTTAGTCTAAATTAAGTTTACAGTGCTCAAGTATTTATTAGACTCATCTTTGAATAACAATAGTAAGAATGGTAGGTAACACAACAGAATTTAAAACAACTTAACACATAATTTAACAACTCTATTAATTACCAGTAAACACATTCATACCTCTCTTCTATACTGAACACTTTAAATAAACACACTCACCTCCACTATGTTGCTTGAGACATATCCGGCCACCTTTTCATGTAATCTGCCGAAGTGGAAGTCTTGATAGGTCCCTCATCCTGAGGATTAACCTTCTCCACATCATATCTATCAAGTCTTTTGATATTAAGTCTAATGTTTTCTTTTTGGCAAAATGTCCATTATTATGTGCTCTTTTTATAATTTCAATTTCCATCTTACTAGGTATAACAAGTTTCTGCTCTATTCCTTTATAGAGTACTCCTTGGTTCAAACAATAATCTTTATATGTTTTTCCATCTTCTAGAATTTTAATTATAGCATTTAGACCTTCATCCATCTGCTGAGCCTGCTGAATCTCCTGGTGTAAGCTGCAAGTCACCACAGCGACATAGGGATTTCGGCTCAGAGCATCTGCATGCCTCATTCTAGTACCATCACGGTGTTCCACTGTGAAGTCATAATCCTGCAAAAGCAGTATCCATCTAGCCACTCTTGTTGATAATGCTAAATCCTTCTTATCAAGGGTCATCTTAAAAGCTTTGCAATCTGTGACTATCTTGAAATGGTGTCCATAAAGGTAATGTCTAAACTTTTTAACTGCTTCAACTATAGCTAATGCCTCCAGTTCATAACTTGTATATTTAGTCTGTGCATCTGTAGTACGTCGACTCATATAGTGTATAGGATGTAATTCTCCATCATTACTCTGCTGCATCAAAATTGCTGAGTAAGCCACACTAGATGCATCAGTATGCAGTTCAGTTATAGCATTTTGGTCATAAATCCTTAAAACTGGTTGACAGGCCAATTTCTTCTTTAATTCATTAAAAACAATCCTATGTTCTTCATTAAACTGGAATGGACAATCTTTTCTTAACATATCTGTCAGTGGTCTTGCTGTTGATGCATAATTATGTATGAATTTTCTGAAATATGAGCAGAGTCCTAGAAAACTGTACAGTTGCTTCACGTTTTGGGGCTCGGGGAATTTTGTGACAGCATCTGTCTTCCCCGGCGATGGCCTCACTGTACCTCCTTCAATGACATGTCCTAGGTACTCCACTTTCCTAGTCATCAGCTGACATTTCTTCCAATTAATCTTAAGTCCATATTCAGAAGCGACTTTCAAGACTTGACTCAGGCGCTCCAAGGCCTGGACTTCATTTTCTGCTGGAATCAGTATATCGTCAATAAACACAATAACAACACCGTCAGCGATCAATTCCCTGAATATTATAGTGATAAATCTAGTGAAAACCTTAGGGCAGGTTGCTAACCCAAAAGGAGCACGTAGAAATTCATACTGTCCTGTTGTAGTTACAAAAGCTGTATACTTAATTGAATCTTCATGAACCCTTAAATGAAAGTAGCCATTTTTTAAGTCTAGCGTACTAAAAACTTTAGCTGATGATAACTGGTCAATATGATCTTCAATTATTGGTAGTGGGTATTCATCCTTAACCATCTTACTATTTAATTTTCTATAATCTACACATACTCGTAGCGATCCATCTTTTTTTCTTACTAACACAAGTGGGCTTGAATATTCAGAAAAACTCACCCTTATTATTCCTTCATCGAGCCACTCCTGGATTTGTTGATCCACAGCTTCCTTTTCCTTGAAGGCTATGCGTCTTGGTCTCTGGGATACTGGCAGGTCATCTTTCAACACTATTTTCAATTCAATTGGGGCTTCTTGAGTTTTTAGTGGCACATACTGTTCTACCAGCTTTATAACTTCTTCTTTTATACCTGGACTGCTCACATGACCTATACAATCAACAGAACAAGAATAACAGGTAACCTCTTGCAACCAATCAGAACTAGAACTCATACATCTGTCCTTTGGCATAAACACCACCATACCATCTTTCATAATCATCATAATACCACATAAGAAATCATTTCCTAAAATAATTTTAAATGGAATAGAGTTGTTGGGCAATATATAAAACTTTACATTTGTGTATTCACTATTATCTATAACAATATTTAACGTTACCGTACCATATGACTTTATTCTTGATCCGCCTAAACCAGTTAACGTAACAATACCAGTTTGGTCACATAGTAAACCAAGCTCATCATAGAAGCTTTTTGAGATAATATTCACATCACATCCCGAATCTATCAACGCTATTTCGGATTTATCGCGCACAAACACAGTTTTTTGCGGTTTTATACGCTTTACGAACTGTTTGTCAACTTTGTTTACATTGTCAATGTCAGTAATGTCACTCGAGATCTCGTTCTCATTCACGGCCGCCATCTTACCGCAGCAGCTAGTCACGTTTCGTTCCGCTATAGGTTGGCCAACATCAGAATACGAACCATTCAACTGAGCATTCAACCCCATGGACGTAGTAATAACAAACAGGACTGATAACTCTCAAAAATAGTAGTTACGAAAATGACAACTATTTCAACGCAATAAGGTATTAAATTCTTTAACACCTTAGACAGAGGCATTCCGGGATGAGAGGGATGGAAAGACGGAGGCCGTTTGTCTCGTTCATACATCTTGCCAACATAAAAAATGTTTTTAATTATTAAAATTTTAAGTCATAAAATAATAATTGCATTAATTTCTTTGTTTATATCCTTAAATAAAAAAGAAAACATAAATTATTATTTTGTCATATGTCAGTCGTGGCGTCTCGATGTGATTAAGCATTTTATGTTTCGTAATATAATTTGTTATAAAACCATTCCATGGGTGTAAAATGGTGAAAAAGTGTTGCGTTTATACTTGTCCAAGTGAATCATATGGTGGTTGCAATATATCGTTCCACAGGTAAGCCAAAAATAACATTACTGTAAATCGAACAACCATGGTGACCATGAGATCTTGTAATGTGTCATTGTGTGGTGGATTAGGGTCCTAATTGTTGTTCCATTACTAATTATAGTTGCCCAAAAAACGATGAAATGCGACTAAAATGGCTCCGCAGTATACATGTGAAGCAAAAAATTACGAAAAATTCAGTCGTATGCAGTCGTCACTTCGAACCTTCCTGCTTTTATACTACTGATTCCCGTAAATTATTAAAAGCCGACGCTATACCAACGATTTCTCCTTTGGTAAGATTATTTTATTACTATTAACCCTATAGCAGCTATACTCAAAGTGTGTTCCGCGGAACCCTGGGATTCCGCGATACCCCTGTGCCCGTTCCGCAAGAATTTATAAAAAAATCATAACACCTCTCTCGCACTAAAAAATAAAGCGCCTAATTGTATATGTATATAAAACGTTACGTATACACTAGGTTAATCATTTTAATTTTTATTTGTTAAGACGGAATGCTTAATACTTAATAATAAAAAAAACGTGCGAAAAATTTAATTTTGTGGGCCACACTGAAGCTTCCACCTTAAGGTGTAATAATCATTGTACTAGCATTATAGAAAAGTATTTACTTGTCAACGCTTTTACTGTAACAAATATGGCATCAAGGTCAATAAATAAATAAATACTTTGTACTACATTTTGTATTATTTATTTCGTA
Source organism: Hypena proboscidalis (assembly GCA_905147285.1). Taxonomy (NCBI): domain Eukaryota; kingdom Metazoa; phylum Arthropoda; class Insecta; order Lepidoptera; family Erebidae; genus Hypena; species Hypena proboscidalis. The sequence continues at coordinate 11,382,475 of LR990132.1, forward strand.
ACCATCTTCTATCCCCCATCCCATCCATTTCATACCTTTAGAATGTTACCATAGCTAAGACAGCTTAACGACTGATATCTAATCTAACGTCTTCGGTACCGGTAACGCTCTTAACGTGCCTTCCGAAGCACGGAGAAACTAAGAGATATTTTTTGCCACTTGGGTCAGTCATCCAAGTGGGGACACCGTCTAGAGTTGTTTAGTCTAGTATGTGTAAGCTCATAAAAACGCGTACGTCCACTGGGCCATCGAGCTCTTACTGAATAACTTGTATTACTATGGTTCATCAGCAGCGGTCTATGCTCGCAGTTTGCCAGAGAGCTATGGAATGGAGTAAGTATTCTAGGTATTAAACTTGCAGACCGGGTTAGGAATACTACCATCCGTTCCATCACAAAGGTGCAGTGGGAAAATTCGGGCTTATAATTAAATAAAGGTAGATTGCAAATTTCAATTTATCCACATAGCCCAATCTTATTGTCACCCTATTAAAAAGGGACAGCCAGCCTCCATACTACCTGTCTCGCTTAGCTCGTTTTATTGCTCTGAGTTATCGGTCCTGTTTGTTATATTAAGTCCATGTTCAACCCTGACTTCGCGCCGCTGGACGCGATGAAAACATCAACGTGAACTTCGTCTGAGTTAGCGTTGTCGGAAGTGCTGCCATCCGCACCATTCCGCAACATGTTGAAGAAGGCTTGCTTCGTAATTTGATTGGTAGATTTCTTCCCGGATGCACTCGTGCCAACTTTCGAGTTCCGATTCACTCCGACCGGTCCCGAACTTTGCCGTTCACCTTCACTTGATGATGACGTCGTCGTTGTATGCGCAGACTTTGTTACCGTTGAATCCGCCATTTTCTTCTTAGGACATTCAAGTGAAATATGCCCAAACTCGTTACAACTGAAACATTTTTTTCCTTGCCCCCGATGAGGACAACTCTCCGACACATGATTTCTTTCCCCACAGCCGAAACATCTACTTTCTGTTCTCGCGTTCTTCTTTTGAACTGATTCATTGTTAGTTTTCACACGCACATCTTTAGCAGCATTTTTCTTAAAAGTCTCGTACAATTTCAACTTCACCTTCAGCTCCGCATAGGTAGTAACTCCGTATAACATGATCTTATTGATCTCTAAATCCTGTATTCCATCGACTATATATTTGATAGCCACATAGTCGGGCATTTTCCCGCGCTTACCCAATTCCTTCATGATAAACATGTAATCGGTACATGATTCTTCCTTTTTCTTCCGCCGACTGCTCATCAACTCATGTATTTTCTTAATGTCTATCGAGTCGACAAATTCCTTACTAATGGCTCCTTTAATATCATCCCATGTTTTGTAATTATTTTTCTCTGATCGGAGCCATAACGCCGCTGTGCCGGTTAAAGATCGTCTTGCTACCAGCAACTTCTGGATGTCACTCCAGCCAAATATCTCGCCGTTTTCCTCAATATCTTGAATCCACATATTAACTGTATAAGTTTCATCTTGTCCACTGAACTTCGCAATCAATTTTTCTGTTAGATGCAGCATGCCGCCGCCGCCATTGTGACCACGTGTATCTTCATACTCAGCCTCATCTGAGCTCCCGCTCTCGCTTTTCCGATCCTTGTTGCCCATGGTGTCGTCGTCGTCGTACCTCTTAATCTTTCTTCGTAGAAAACACCAGGCAATTCGTTGATCGTCCCGTCGTGTAGCGAGAAACAAATTTCCTCCGGATCCCGGACGAGCCCCCAAATTTGTGGGATCAGGAGAGGAAATAAGTAATCCGGATTGTAGATAACGGGTTTATTTCGTGGCGCAGCCACGGAGAACTTCTTAAAATAACTAATAATCGCGTAACTTAATTTACAGAGAAAAACCAGCGAGATAATCCAACTTTGCACACGTTCTAACAGCCATCTTCTTTTTCATATCCCTTCCATTCCACATTCACTCGTTCCCCCATTCATCGACCACAGACAACATACACAGTCACAATCATTTCTTTACACGCATCACTCATTCCACAATAATAACTATGCCGACACAATATTCATTTAAAATGCATAGCTCTTGGCCTAATTACAGTGTCATTCATTGCAATTCGCTTGTGTCATATGTCACACTTGTATTTTATAATGTTGATTATAATATTTAAATAGTTTCTCTGGACTTAAATATGGGTAAACAATCTTTACATTGTGTATTGTTAATTATTTACATAGTAAATATATCATTATATCTACGAATACTTAAATTGTAATGTCACTATATCGTGCATGTCATTTTTGTTCTTTCGTAAGTACAATCAAACACATAACCGTTTCAGCAAATTTGGACAAAAATAAGATAAATATATTTACAGCATATAAACCGCATAATAATAAAGATTTTTGTCATTTGAGTTTATGCTGAGGTAAATTATTTACATTTCTGTATTTTTAGTGAACCGCAGAATGAAAAGAAGAGACTTGGCCTATCTGTCAGCTTATACTTCACGAGAGCGAAAAATGAATAAGGTTAAACGTAAAATAGAGCTGAAGAAAGTAATTATTATTAGATAAATAACGAATGCCATGTTGCAGAATAATGCAATTCTTTTATCACTGTCTCAAGAGAAACGCAATGTGCTAAATATTAGAGCAATATTGTTAAATATTATTATTATATACCCTAAATAATACAGTACGTATCATTTCTAAACTTTGTTTTATTATTTAAATAAAGAAAACACTCAGAATCAAGAGTTAAACGGTACTATCACTATTATATTATAGTACTAATGTTTTGATGCAATTACATACTATCGACATACTACGTGGGTGCAGTCGCAGAAGAAACTAGTGATATTATAAATCCCAAAGTTACTTTGAATGTCTGTCGGTCTGTAGTTCCTGCAAAATAAAATCGTTTAATCGATCTTGATGAGTGTTAATGTTTTTTTTGTTGACAAAGCCCGCTTAATTAAGCGGCCGTGGCGCAATGGATAAGGCATCGGTCTTACGATCGAGAGGTCGTGGGTTCGAATCCTGGCAATTACACCACGGACGTAAAACTTCCTCTTATAACAAGCGAATTAAGCTTAGCTGGAGGGGGTTAACAAGAATACTAGTAATTTGTATTTGCAAATTGCTAGTAAGCTTTTCAAAAAAAAAAAAAAGTCTAAACACGCAAAGTTTTATTGATATCAAATTTGTGTCTATAGCCTCTATTTTCATGCTTGGGCGTCGGGCAAGGCTTGACGCCTTGACGCCTTGACGCGAACTCAAATTGGACGTATTGCGAAAGCGACAATAATTACCCTTGCTGTAAACCTCATGGCAATTTTGAACTCGACTGTACATCATCATCAAAATCAAACTGAATACGGACGCCAAAATTAAATCATGTTACAGAATAAGGACGCGCTATATCCTTAGGCTCAACTCACATCGACTAGCTAGCTTCATATTTATCTGTAATCTGTGACGTAGACACAGAAGCACTGCGTCGTCGCGTTGCGTCCAGTTTATATGGCCTATTTAGCCCAAGATAGATATGTAGACAAATTGTATGGATAAATGCAAATGAATCTGAAAAGCAACAACATAAACAGATCAGCTTTTTAAGTTCATTAAAATCATGATTATTTTAAATTGCTGGGCTAATCTTTAATATATTTCCAGCAGGCCCTTTTTTATTTTTTTTTTCGACTAGTTGGTCGACTAGTGCATAATGCAACTGACTGTGGAACAATAAACATCCCTGTTCCACATACAAATCTCGCCATTGTTACCATAGCAACAAAATTTTGTTGAAAATCGGCAGACTTATCAATGGACGTAGTAATATCGACTTATCAAACAACAAATCCTAGGTATTGAACCGTTGAGTAACAACTGAACATCAACATGTATTTTCACTCACACATTTATATATAAGACCGATAGAGACAGCAATACCTTTATATGTGTGCAGAGTCGACCCTTACTTACGTGCTACCAACACAGCACAAAATACACAACGACTTAGCGATTTTATTTACGGATTTAAAGGTCCGCGTTAATCTCAGAGGTAAACAATGAAAACAAACAAGTAATGTACCTAACGTCTAGGTTCACTGGTGCGGGTGCTTAAATACCTGGTGGCTCGATAAAGTAAAAATTATCTCGCACTAATAGAAGTCGTATTAATTAATCTAAACAGATTGTTTGTCTTGCTCAGTGCGATATTGCCGTCAGTAGCTAACTGATTTTAAACATAACATTATAACATAACATCACGCCTATATTACCCAGAAGGGTGTACTAGACAGGTGTTTTATTTTACCTGTACCCCAGTTTACCTGTTATATTTAGGGATAAAATGTCTGTATCACAGCTTCACAGCTGTTTCATGAAGGTAATAACATGATAAAAACCCTTATAATGTTTATTGTGCTCAATAAATATGCCCGAATTATTCAGCAGAATTTTACAGATTTGGCTACGTTCGAACGTCGACATGATTAACTATGTCAATGTTGTCGACATTTCCAAAATTATGTGGCTGGCGGTAATTCACAGCAAACGTTTCTTTTTCTTTTCATTTATGTAGATGCTACTTAATTGCTAAATAAATATCAGATATAGATTCTTACCTAAATGCAGTAGTTTCTTCAAGTCCCCATTTCCCGTGACGCCGAGTGTTCCTCACCGCATAACATTGAGGAAGGCGTACATTGAAGTGGATCGCTATATCCCCGCGACCATCGGGTTCTCCACACCCAATGTTTACTGCAAACCTAACGCAAAACAACAAGAGAAATTATGCATAAAATAGCATTAATTAAATTACGGATAATATACAGGATGGAAATAACATCGAGACGATGTCGCTTACGACCGATTCAGTACATGATTTTGAGAGTCTGGGTGCAAAAACTTTTTAGGGGAAATTTCTTTACATCTGACAATAGGCCTTGAATATTTTTTTACTCTTTATAAGAAAATCGCATATATATGTATACAGGGTGTATTTTGAAACGGGGCAGTAAGGGCAAGTACCTTAACCGTTGCAGTTACAGCAAAACGTTCTTAAAAGACCTTCCCTAACTTTTTGGGACATTTTGAACTGCATTCACAGATTTTGTAAAAAACTTACAGTTAGCAAAAAAAATGCAAAAAGTTCAATTTTTTTTTTTATGCCAATCGATTCTATTTCATGTGGGGATCAAAAAACTCTATGGGACCATTTTAGCTTTCAGTACTAGAAAAGACAGAAATCGCCAAAAACGTTTCCCATACATTTCGACAACAGAAACGAATTTCAACGATGGTCTAACTTTTTGTTATGGCCTGGAAGTGGGTAGAATTGACTGTTAAGTAAATAAAAAGAATTTTTACCCTCAAATTTCGAATTTGATTCGAAAATCTGTGTGTTATACTTAGTTTCAGCTGAGAAACTTCGTATGAGTTATTAATTAAGGATTTCCGCTAAAATGTCTTCTAATCGTGAAAAAATTGACTTATTAGAAGCGTATTTTGTCAATAATCGAAATGCGGGAGCTGCATTAGTGTGGTACCGCAATAAGTATCCGTTGCGGCATGTGCCAACAAGAAAGGTTATTACAAATCTTTTGAAAAACCTGGAATTGCAGGGTTCTTTCAAAATACGCTTCTAATAAGTCAATTTTTTCACGATTAGAAGACATTTTAGCGAAAATCCTTAATTAATAACTCATACGAAGTTTCTCAGCTGAAACTAAGTATAACACACAGATTTTCGAATCAAATTCGAAATTTGAGGGTAAAAATTCTTTTTATTTACTTTACAGTCAATTCTACCCACTTCCAGGCCATAACAAAAAGTTAGACCATCGTAGAAATTCGTTTCTGTTGCGAAATGTATGGGAAACGTTTTTGGCGATTTCTGTCTTTTCTAGTACTGAAAGCTAAAATGGTCCCATAGAGTTTTTTGATCCCCACATGAAATAGAATCGATTGGCATAAAAAAAAATTTGAACTTTTTGCATTTTTTTTGCTAACTGTAAGTTTTTTACAAAATCTGTGAATGCAGTTCAAAATGTCCCAAAAAGTTAAGGAAGGTCTTTTAAGAACGTTTTGCTGTAACTGCAACGGTTAAGGTACTTGCCCTTACTGCCCCGTTTCAAAAATACACCCTGTATAAGCTAGCGCTAGCGAACATACTTTTCTGTGATGAAATATATTATTTTGAAGACCTACGTGCGAAAATTGTACTTAATCCGTGCCAAAGCATAAAATACATTGTTATGTGCAAGAAATAACCTTGCATTGAACTCAGTGCTGGAGATTGAAATGACGACATTTTCACGAGAATACTAAAATGATTTCATTATGCTTGACACACATCTTTTGACTTGGATGACTTTAATTATTTGCCTCAACATTTTGCGTCATTGGTCGCTTTTCGTAATATTCACGAAGCGAATGTAATGCTGGACTCAGAGATATTCTTAGCCGCCACGCGCCACACAGATTTAGCATGACAAAAAAATTTACGCGGAAATGTCATTAACATGGATGAAATGGAAATACGATGGACGAAGGTCGTTTTTTGTTTACCATGGTAAGTCTTCGGTGGGTGTGCCAGTGCAAACGATATGCGAGCCGATGCTCAAGGGCTCGCTCAGCGTCTGAGTGAATTTCACCTCTCGTGCCTCCGCCAGCTGGGACTGAAAACACAAAATTAAGCATTTTATTGGCCATATCTCCATTTTATAGGCCATTTCATCAGTGACGTCAAGGCTTTTCCAGTTAAATACGTTTATGTGCACAAAGATAGTACCTTGGGCATGTCTTGTATGAATCAAAATAATGCGGCTTACAGGAAAACAAAAACTTTGGTAAACTGAAGGCTCATACTGATAAATAAATGATCGTATCTACTAATAATTTACGTTTACCGATAATTTACTTATTTAATCAAATCTAAGATGAATATCAGCTTCAAGTCTTCAACATTCACCTCTGTGAAAAATCTAACCTTCATTAACGACCGACTGTTAGTCACTAAACGAGCCTAAGGTTAACTAGTTACATAATTAGCAAACGATGCACGTTTGTTCCCTGTTTGGGCGCCCGCGCTGATTGAATTAAAAGGATGAGATCATCAGCATGGACAGTATGCATGACTTTCCTTAATTGTTGGCACCGTGTTTGCAGCCCGGCTTATAAAACAGGCGGTGGATTATTTAGGGTCTTCGATATTCTAGGTGCTATTTTTATGGGTCGATGACTTTCGGCCTGTGTGTGCAATATCTTTTGTAAGATCTGTCCTTGACTATTCAATTCCATCACAATGTTATTGTGTCCGGTTGAGAACATTTTGAAGAGAGCATGATAAACACGGAATCCCCATGTTGTTTATAAGCTCTTAAACTCTGAACTGAAAATGTTGGTGAAGATAATGTCTGCCCCAATCTGGCGGCCTTGATATTTTGTAATTGTAAAGTACCCTTTGTGCTACCTATTGACTTCCACGTTCAACCTTTACAAAAAGGTTTTTACCCAGAAATGAGTAGCGTCGCGAATAACAAATAACCATAGAAAATACGTTACAATAAAACCATCCTTACAGAGAGAGAGACTAACTAAATACTTAAGTGTTGACTATAACTATAACTAACCAAGCATTACGACACTAAACTATAATTAGTATTGGAGGTAATTAGAAGTTGACATTTAGGCTAAGAGCTCAAGACGCGGTTTTCTATGGCGCTCTTGTCCGGTAACGGGCCCGCAGCCTCCGTTGAATGCAGATATTAGTGTAAAAAACAATATCTATTTTCACGTCGCGGTTTACGACATCCATATCTGCTAGCAGCCGCTGCGGGGCGCGGCGAAAACCGCGTCGTCAGTTCTTAGCCTTGTAGTGGCCTACAATGAGCATACGTCCGGCCGCCACTGAGCGAAGCCGCGCACTGAAGCTCTAACTAACATTGTCGTCACGTCCGACCCTCTCTAATAAATTAGAGGGGGCGGAGTGTCCATCGGGACAGGGTCCCTTTAGGATGTTGTCCTCGCGGCCCATCACTATGGGCCGGTCATTGGGTAATTACCGCCCTCGAGGCCTGCCAGCAGGGTGAGACTCCGTTGGGAGAGGCCCCGCTAGCCGCCTACGAGAGGGCGGTGGTTCTCCTGGGTCCGGTGGTAGTGGTGGGTCTTCGGCCCCGCTCGAGGGAGCTGGTATCAGTTCCCGAGCGGGGCGCTTCCTGCTCCTCTTTGGAGAGGCTTGTGATGGTGGGGGAAGTGGGGCGATTCCGACCAGGTGTGGATATTCGGAGCGGTCAGCCCGCTCGAACATCCCCCTGGCCAGCCTGCCCACGAACTCCGCTACCGGTTCCCATTTGAGGTCCCGGTAGATGGTCGCATTCCGCAAGTAGCGAGGTGCATCGACGGCGAGGCGAAGGCAGCGGTTTTCCGCCCTCTGCAGTCGCAGCCGCGTCGACTCTGCTGTCAGGTTGTACCAGGCCGGCGCCGCGTAGGTAAGGCGCGACCTGATGTAGGTCTTGTACAGGGCGAGCTTCGCCCGCAGCGGCAGTCTTGAGGACAGCAGAGGACGCAGCTTGGTCCTCACTACTTGGGCTTTGTTGACGGTCGTTTCCACGTGGCGTGCCATCGACAGGGTTCTGTCGATGGTGACTCCCAGGTACTTGACCGTCGGCGACCATGGGATTTCTTCCCCCATCATCTCCAGGTTCTGCGGCAGGCACCCCCTTCCGGTTATGAGCGCCTGAGTTTTCCCCACGTTGCACTTGAGCCGCCACCTTTCGAGCCAGCTCGGAAGAGCCTCGAGGTTGCGGTTCATCTTCCGTGCAGCGTGCCAGGCGCGTTTGGAGCTGGACAGGTACGCGGCGTCGTCTGCGAACAGTGCCAGCTCTGTGTCGTCCACCACGGGGATATCGTCCGTGTAGTGGGCGTAGAGAGCAGGAGAGAGGCAGCTCCCCTGCGGGACCCCGGCCTTGATGGTCTTCTCACTCGACGTGACGTCTTCGACGGCCACGTGGAATGTCCGATCGCGGAGGAAGGAGGCGATGACTGTGACGAGTCTCCGCGGCAGGCTGGACGTCGACAGTTTGTGGATGAGGCCGTCATGCCACACCCTGTCGAACGCCTTCTCCATGTCCAGCATCACGGTCACCGTGCAGCCGCCTCTGTTCATCCACGTGGCCATCTCGTGTAAGACGCGAGTCAGCTGCAGCGTCGTGGAGTGCTCCCGTCGGAAGCCGAATTGTTCCGGCCTCGGCGTCAGGTGTTGCTGGGTTCTCACGAGCAGCAGCCGCTCGAACACTTTGGACGTCGTCGAGAGGAGAGTTATCGGCCGATAGCTCTCCGGCCTCCTGAGATCCTTTCCGGGTTTGGGTATGACAATAACTCGGCCTCGCTTCCAGATGGTAGGGAAGTGGCCGGATCTCAGGATGCCGTTGAAGAGTTGGGTCGCTGCGATGATCGCCTTGCGGGGAAGTCTCTGCAGCGCGCCGTTCGGTATCCCGTCTTCGCCAGGGGCTTTCTTAGCGTTCGTACGCCTCATCGCCGTGGCAACCTCTCGCGGGGTCACCAGCAGCAGGTCATCTTCAGTGGAGACGAGGGGAGTGGCGAGGTAGGCTCGGACTGAGTCCTCTACCTCGCGGGTGAACCCCTCGTCTTGGACGTCGTGTGGTGAGAACTGCTTTTCGAGGCTGCAGGCGATGATCTCGGCCCTGTCCTCGGCTTTGTAGCGGAGGTGGCCGTTCTGGTCGAACAGAGGGCGCGTGGGAGTGGGCTCCGCAGCTAGTTGTCTGCAGAGCCGGGCGATGGAGGGTTGGTCATCTTCGATTTCCAGTACGTGGTTCTCCCACGCGTCCCCTCTGTGTTCCCATAGGGCGGCTTTCACCTCATCCGTGAGGTGGTTCAGGCGGGTTTTATCCGCGGGATACCGAGTCCTCATCCAGGTCTTCCTAGCTTCCCGCTTTTCCTCGAGCATCTTCCGGAGGCGTGCAGGGATTGGTTCCTGCCTCACGGAGGGCGCTTTGGTGCTCGAAGAGTCGCGGAGCGCTGTTTGGATGGCGCTGGAGAGTTCTTCGGCGGCTGCATCGACTTCCTCGGGAGTGCGGAGAATGGCTGGTCGGTGGAACTGGTCCAACCTGTTCGCATACGCCGTCCAGTCCGTAATTGTGTGTGGTCTTTTTGAGGAGACCGTCACCGCAGGTTCATTGAACACCAGCAGCACCGGTCGGTGATCCGATGGGAGGTCGAGCAGAACCTCTTGCGTCGGGGGGGCCCTCAACCCCTTGGAGATGGTGATGTCCAGTACGTTGTCCGAGGCGGAGTCAGTCGGGCTCAGCCTAGTTGGCTCCCGAGGTCCGTCGATCTCGTACTGGTAAGTAGTGGAGTCTTGGAGGAGTAGCTCCCCAACTCGGTTACTGCTCGTACAGTGCCATGCTGGGTGCTTGGCGTTCAGGTCTCCTGCGATGACGGTGGTCTTCGAAGGAAGAAGAAGTCCGCGAATCTCTGCCACGTTGAAGTTCGCAGTTGTCGCCTCCCCTGGAGGTCGATAGGCCGCGTAGAGGCGCATCTCTCGTCCTCCGCTTACCACATCAACGCCGAGGGCGTATAGGCCTTTGAGCGGTTTCGGTTCGACGAGTTGATGCACCACTGTCCTCCTTACAAGGACAGCAAGTCCCCGGTAGGCTTTGCCTGCCGGCGAGACCTCATCTTGGCGGTACACAATGTACCCGGGGATCTTGAGGGGTGCTGATGCTTTGAGATGGGTCTCGCTTATCAGCATGATGTCGACTTGCTGTTCCCTGACAAAGAGGCGTAGGAGGCCTATCTTCCTCGACAGGGTTTGGGCATTCCAATGGACCACCCGCAGCGGCTTATCCATTGGAAGGGAGAGTTCCGAGCAATCCAGTAATGTTTATTTCGCCGGCCCTTACTCGCTGCGCGAACAGCGAGAGTAAGGCGGCGAGCTGCTCCCTTTCAGCCTCGGCTGGTTTGGCTGATGGTGGTGGTGGTGGTGGTCTCTCCCCTGCTGCCGCCGCGGCGGCGGGTGGGTCCACCGGCTTCCTCTTCTTCCTTCTCTTCCTCTTCGGCTTCGGCTCGGCTGGGGCCGAGGAGGGGGCATTGGCCTTCGCCATTAGCGAGGCGGGGGCCGAGTCTCCCACCTGATTCGGGTGGGCTACTAGCTGGGCCGGCCCTGTTCTCAGGGGTTGCAGCCCCGCTTTCCTACTGCGTACCTCTCGCTTGAAGGTGGGGCACGCTGGGCTGCTGGCTGTGTGTGCGCCCTGGCAGTTAGCGCACGTGGGGGGTTGGTCTTTGGGGCGCTCACAGTCCTGTGCGAAGTGGCCACCCCCGCATCGGACACATGCGAGTGGCCTGTGGCACCCCTGTGAGCTGTGGCGGAACCCTTGGCACCGGTGGCACTGAGCCGGGCCCTTCTTGCCCTTCCAGGGCTCAACGACGACGCCGGGCATATGCAGCACCTCACTTATCGCATAGGCCGCCTTGGTGGTCTCCGCGGACCTCTCCACTTCCGCGAAGAAGATGCATCCGGGCCGGCCTGTGCGCGCGCGGATGTGTTTAGTGTACTTAACCGGCACGCCTTTTTCGGTTAAGTCCTTAGTGATCTCCTCCGCGGGGGTGTCAGCGGGGAGGCCACGGATTGCCACTTTTAGCGGCCTTTGGTTTGGTGGAGCGATGGCGAAGTATGGCGCCTGCTCCTGCCCGATGTCGTCGAGGTGCCGTTGGATAACGCGGAATTCCGCGTCGTCCTTCGGCATGAACTTGAAGCCCTTGCCGAAAGGGCGGGCGTTCGGCGGGCGCCCCAACTCGAACGTGATATCCTTAAAGTGGGCCGTCCAGTTAGGTAAGCGGTCCACCACAAGGATTGGCTGTTTAATTTTTGTAGCGGCAGTGGTGGTGGCGGCAGCAGTGGTGGAGGTGCTGGTGCCGGTGCCAGCCGTGGTAGTGGCGGGGCCTGTCTGGGGCGTCGGCTGTGGCGGTGCGGCGAGAACGTCCGCCATTGAGCGTGCTTTCGTCGCATTCTGGGCAGTGATGGTGGGTGCCGGGACACTCTGTGTCAACGCCGGCTCTTCTTCCCCCTCACCCTCCGGTGCGGGGTGGTTAGGTGTGCCCCTCTTGCTAGGGAGCGGACGATCCCTTTGAGGCAGAGGTGGGAGTGACGCATACGAGGAGGAGGAGTGTTCCTCCTGCGTTCCCGTCCCTTCCGTTTCCGCTGTTATCCCGTGCTGGCTTTCCGTCGGGCTCTTTGGGGAAGAATGCCCGAGGGGTGATGATCCTCCCCCCGCAGAGCTTGGGGTGGCGTCCAGGTCGGGCCGCTTTTCAGGCTGCCCGAGGTCCTCCTCTTCTCCTTCTTCGCGTGCTCTCTTGGTGAGGGCCAAGTCCAAGGTGGTGGTGGTAGGTGGTGGCGGTGGCGACCCCTCCCTGAGGGTTGTCGCCGCTGCAGTTGACGGGCGTCCGGGAAATATCCCCGATAGATGCAGCTCGGTCAGCTGCAGCGCGGCTCTCTCTTGAATAGAAAAGGGGCGTCTGTCCCCTAACTGGATCTCCAGGGTGGAGAAATATACCTCCAGCCAGGACTGCAGCCCTCGCGACAATACTCCCTCGGTCACGAGAGAGTTGCAGATGCGACGGTCCTCATCGCATCTGCGGCGCAAGGACTGCAGTTCCTCGCTGGGTTCCTGGCATTTTTCTTCGCCCTTGTTATGGGCCTGGTTCGGTTCCATCCTGTGGGATGCTTTTTGACGCGGCGCCTAGGCGTGGTGGTCGATGCCTAACACCGTACGGTCGAGGCCGGGGCTTGGCGCTGGTGCCAGACCGACCTCTTCCACACGGCGATGGGCACCACCACGCCGGCTATCTGGTTTCAGCGTTCCCCGCTCAGGACGAAGTCCTGGGCGCAATACCTAAACCTATTGATTATCAATAGGTCCGTATATGCAAGAATTTTTGTTTGGCACCCGTGCGCAACTTCCGAATCGCTATGATAGCAATTGTAGGTAGTAGGAAAAAAAACATCAACAGTCCCACTGAAGCTCCGAGTGTGCTGCAGATATTTATGTATCTGCGCGCGCCGCAACGCCCGGCGCTCGCGCCGACGAGCGACATGACCGCGTGGACATCAACTGTGGACTGCTGGCGCAAACACGTACGCGTCCTATTTACGTACCGCACGGTTGAGGAGAAGCAACGCTATTGGTGGATTCGACTTTAAGAGCTATTCTGTATCCGCACTAGTTGTATGACTTAAACGGTGTTATTAGTAGATGTAAGTTATAAAAATATATTCTTTTCTTCACTTATCAAATGCGTTTTATTTAGCATCACCTAAGATCCCTAAAGTGGTGACCCCGACGTTCAAGAACTAAGAAACATGTTGTCAGCCGAAGACGTCGAGACAATATCAATTAAGTCGCGGATACCTCAGTTTTGGCGTGACAAACCCAAGTTATGGTTCGCGCATTTTGAAATCATGGTGCATAGTCAAAGACTCGGCGACGAAGCAAAATTTGGGCTAGCTATCGCTCAAATGGACAAAACGGACATCGAACATATCAGCGACATAATTCTGTCTTCGGAAAGAACGGGCCGATTCGAGAGCTTAAAGGAGAGATTACTATTGGTTTACGAGGAGTCAGAGAACAAGCAGTTACAGAAACTATTACACGAAGTGGAATTAGGTGATCAGCGCCCTTCACAGCTGCTTCGGAAAATGCGAGACTTAGCCAGTAATAAAATGCCCGATGAAACCTTGCGAATGCTATGGCTAGGCCATCTACCAGCATCAACAAGAGCTGTTTTGTCAGTAAGCGATGCATCAAAGCTAGATTCGTTAGCGGCAATGGCCGACAAAATGGATGAGCAAACAAAAGAAGTGAACTCAGTGTGTTCCTGTAGCCATGCTAGCAGTAGCGCAACGCCTGTACAGCCGCCAACTTCATCTTCTGAAGACAAGATCCTCAATATGATCGCGTCGCTCACCAACGAGATTGCAGAGTTGAAAATGGATAGATCACGTAACTATTATAGTCGATCGCGTTATCAATCAAGATCTCGTTCCAAGTCATCACAGCGAAACACTCAAATTTGCTATTTCCATCGGAAATTCGGCAAAACTGCCTATAGATGCCGCAGCCCATGTAATTTCGAAGATAAGAAGAACTCTGAACGGGAAAACTAGAACAGACTTCAGCTACGACGGGGGCCGAAGTCAGCGAAATTACCAAGCACCGTCTATTTATTAAAGAATTATCATCTGGACAACATTTTCTCGTCGATACTGGCGCCAATGTATCTGTTTTGCCAGTCAAGAGGTCACAGAGGCGGAAAACGGAGCCTATAAATCACCTATACGCCGCTAATGGATCTGCAATACCTTCGTACGGCGAACAAACAATGGTGATGAATATTGGATTACGTCGCCCCTACATCTGTAAGTTTGTGACAGCCGAAGTGACACGACCGATTCTTGGAGCCGATTTTCTCCATAAACATCAGCTCACCGTAGATATCCACGGACGAAGGCTTATAGATAAAAAAACGGGACTTTCTGTCGCCGGTTACGTCACATCTACTTCGGACTGCAGTATCAACACGCTGAATAATCAACAGCCATACCATGACCTTTTGGCGAAATATCCAGATATTACGCGGCCAAGCTTGAAACTTTGCAATAGCGAAGTTGAACATCACATCCAGACAGCAGGACCACCATTGTACGCCAAAGCCAGACCTCTGCCCTCTCACAAGTATAAAGCAGCCAAGGCCGAATTTGAAACGATGATAGAACAAGGCATATGCAGACCATCAAAAAGCCCGTGGGCTAGCCCACTGCATCTGGTACTTAAGAAGGACGGCAAATACAGAGCCTGCGGAGATTATCGAAGACTGAACGCAGTTACAGTTCCAGATCGATACCCCATACCAAGACTTCACGATTTTACCTACAACTTGCTGGGAAAGAAGTACTTCTCCATCATTGACATGAAAAAAGCGTACTACCAAGTGAGGAATCGTGAAGAAGATATAGCAAAAACTGCAGTTATAACACCATTCGGCCTATTCGAATTCACACGAATGTGTTTTGGATTACGCAACGCAGGGCAAACGTTTCAGCGTCATATCGATAATATACTACGAGGGCTTCCAGTGTTTCCATTCATTGATGACATTTTGGTGGCTTCGGAGACAGAAGAACAAGCTAGAAAAGACCTAGAAGATGTATTCAGAAGATTGAACGATCACGGCTTACAACTCAATGTAGCTAAGTGCGTATTTGGCCAAACTACCGTCAACTTTTTGGGTTATACTATATCCGCCCAAGGAATCAAGCCCACCGACGAGAAAATTGAAGCCATCAAGTCTTACCCTAGGCCAAAAACTATTCAACAACTGCGTTGTTTCCTTGGCATGGTAAACTTTTACCACGAAAGTATTCCACACGCCGCGGAGCATCAAAAGCATCTTAACGCCTATTTACGCGACTCAAAGAAGAATGACAAAACTGTAATTCCATGGAGCGAAGCGGCAATTGAATCATTTAACAAAGTTAAAGAAAGTATCGCTAATGCTGTACTACTCTCCTATCCATCATCGAAGCTGCCATTCATCCTGATGACTGATGCCAGCGAGTCTTGTGCTGGTGGCGTAATACAGCAGAAGATCCAGGGCAAGTGGAAACCGTTAGGATTCTTCTCAAAGAAATTCAACGATGCCCAAAAGAAATACAGCACCTACGATAGAGAGTTGCTGTCGATATACATGGCTGTTCGTCATTTTCGTCGAATATATGAAGGCCGTGACGTCATCGTTTTAACGGATCACAAACCGCTCGTGACCGCACTACAGGCAAACAGCAAAAATGAAACACCACGCCGTACAAGATATTTAGAATACATCGGTCAATTTATCACGGAAATCAAACACGTATCTGGCAAGGAAAATTGCGTCGCCGATGCATTATCCAGAGTAGACACCATAACATGCCCATCACCCATTAATTACGACGAGTTATCAAATGCTCAAAGTCAAGATAAAGAACTGAAACAATTAATGGAAAACGACCGCTACATCTTCAGGAATATAAAACAGCCTGGAACGTCAACAAAAATTATATGTGAGATGTCAACTGGATCTGCTCGTCCATTTTTACCACAAGAGTTCAGAGATCAAGTTTACCAAGCTTTTCACAACCTTAATCACCCTGGAGTTCGGGCGACGAGGCGCCTAATCACTTCGCGATTTTTCTGGATAACTATGAAAAAAGACGTGACGACGTGGGCTAGAGCATGCAACCAATGCCAACGCGTTAAGATCCACCGACACACCAAGGCACCCATCGCTAGTTTTACGCCGGTTGATCGCTTGAGCCACCTGCACCTCGACATAGTCGGCCCCTTGCCGATTTCAAATAATTATAGATACCTGCTTACAATGATCGACAGAGCAACGAAGTGGCCTGAAGCTCAACCTATAGAAGATATAACTGCAGAAAAAGTTGCCAGTGTATTGTACGAAATCTGGATTGCAAGATTTGGGTGTCCCATTACCATAACAACTGACCAAGGGCGGCAATTTGAATCCGAATTATTTAAACAACTCATGCATCGTATGGGAATTCAGCGCATTCGAAGTACAGCCTTTCACCCAGAATCAAATGGATGCATCGAGCGCCTACACAAAACGCTTAAAACATCATTAGCAGCAAGACTAAATTCTACAAACTGGACACACGAATTACCTACTGTATTACTTGGATTACGCGCCGCATATAAGGAAGACATTGGAGCCAGCACCGCCGAATTGTTGTACGGGACAACGCTTCGCCTGCCTGGAGAATTTTACGAAGAACAGAAAATGCAATATAATACGTCTTCATTCTTTATGAGTCATCTCGGTGAAGCATTGAAAAAGGCGCAGGTGCAGAGAGAATCGAACAAAACACGAGCCGCATTCATTCATAAAGACCTTAATACATGTACACATGTATATATACGCATCGATGCAGTGCGCAAGCCATTGACGCCTACTTATAACGGTCCTTATCGAGTCATTGAGCGGCATAGCAAATATTTCACGGTGCAGTTGGACAAAAGAATCTCGAATATATCTCTAGACAGATTAAAACCGGCATACATCTACAATGAGGAGCAGCAGGAGCATCAGGAGCAGACGCTCCCTACCTACAGCTATGTCACCAGATCAGGAAGAACATCAAAACCTCCTGTACGTTTTGCTGGGGGGAGCACTGTAGTGGCCTACAATGAGCATACGTCCGGCCGCCACTGAGCGAAGCCGCGCACTGAAGCTCCGAGTGTGCTGCAGATATTTATGTATCTGCGCGCGCCGCAACGCCCGGCGCTCGCGCCGACGAGCGACATGACCGCGTGGACATCAACTGTGGACTGCTGGCGCAAACACGTACGCGTCCTATTTACGTACCGCACGGTTGAGGAGAAGCAACGCTATTGGTGGATTCGACTTTAAGAGCTATTCTGTATCCGCACTAGTTGTATGACTTAAACGGTGTTATTAGTAGATGTAAGTTATAAAAATATATTCTTTTCTTCACTTATCAAATGCGTTTTATTTAGCATCACCTAAGATCCCTAAAGCCTAATGTTTCTAGACTCCTACTGCTACATTTGCCTGTGGACCCGAGTTGGTCTACGTAGACCACTTTGGGAATCGCAGCATTACCACCACTTTTACACTTTACTCAGTTTTCCCTAAGATCTTACAAATAAACATCAAACTACTCGTAATTCTACGCAACTGTATGAACCTCATTTACTTAATTACACTATTTATTTATTTATTTCTATATCATGTGGAAAACTTACAGCTAGTATAACTTTAATAACAATAGTTTAGGAACCATAAAGCCAATAACAAGTTTTAGCTTCTAGTGACGGTATAACAATTTAGTGCGAACAAAACTAATGCTAACATCGCTTGCTCATAACCTTATAATTAGAGCGCGATTTAAATGAAAAAAAAAATAACATAACATAAAAAAAGAAATATCATACTCTGCTCATTTAAAGAATTCGAGACTCAATCGTCTTCTTGCCGCAGACAAACCTATTGTAACTACAACTAAACAGTGTTAATAACCATAATTACGGCAATTATCACTGTTTTGTTTTGCCACACCTTGCCGTCAAGACGACATACAAAACTATACTATTTAAGTGCAGATAGCTAGCTATTGGTTATAGTGGCAGTTAGCGTGTTCAAACTCAATCAATAAGCAGCAAGGGGCTTGTTATAACAATATCCAGCACGCCGTCTACCAATTTCAGCAACTATTACCTTTTTTAGGTTTAATCAATAAGTTGTGATGCCTTTCATGTAGCTGGATGGACAGGTGGAAATTAGGACGCCACGTGAAGTGTAACCAGCGACAGTCCATTAAACACAGTGAAAGAAATCATTACTTTACTTTTTAAAAGAATTTAAATTGCATTCAAATATTTTTGAAAAAAAATAATTGTTTGCAATACCAGAGAACCAAAACGAAAATATTTCAGCCTTACGTCATCGACGGAACGACGGAACTTATTAAGTCATACGTAACCTTTTGTTATTATTAGCTTTTGCCCGCGACTTCGTCCGCGTAGAATTTGTTGTATTAAGTAGTAGCTTCTCCCACGCTTTGCTCCCGCGTTCAACCTTACTTAGCGTAATGTTAAATATTTAAAGACCATTATTGAGAAAAAAACGCAAAAAGAATTATCAACATTCGACTAGAAGTTCTTGAGATCAATCAAACAAACAAGTGTGTTGCGTGGTACGTACATCGATAAAAAGTAACCTATGTTACGCGCCTTGTAGTCAGTTCTTTGCAACCAATTTTTTATTTGAATCGGTGCAGCCGTTTTATAGATTAGCCGACGCAAGCAGACAAACAAACAGAAGCAGAGTCAGACGGACAGCTAGATAAAACCACTATACGGGGTGGATGCGACATAGCGACATTTATTGAAACCACAGCTTCTATACATGGTAAGTATCAATTTCCACCGGATAAAAATTCTCTGGCGAAAAAAAAAAAATCACGTTCTCCGAACAATTTGAACATTGCGATCGTGCAATTTGTTCGGCAGACGTGGATTTTTTTTTTCGCCAGAGAATTTTTTATCCGGTGGAAATGCATACTGGCCATGTATAGAAGCTGTGGTTTCAATAAATGTCGCTATGTCGCATCCACCCTGTATATAGCGGCTTGAAAAAATATTCTTATTTTGACATTAAAAACAGACACTTCAATTATATTTTTTTTTTTTAATTTTTCGAATTATTGCATTGTCATCTATCTTTGACAGGTGTGCAAAATTTTAATGTCTATAAATCTGTCCGTTTAAAGTGGGTCAAAATCGAGTCCAAAGGAGTCGGTTACATACATACATACAGGGGAAGCTAATATAAGCGTGTTAATGACATCACAGATAAGATGAAAGATTCTAGAGCACTGGTGTGGTCAACTGATAAGATAATCTAGAAATTATTATGTCAACATGAGAATTTTTTTTTTTTAATTTTACAACATATCGCATTGCGGCAACACTGTGATATCGTGAATTAGTCTCTTAGATGCATTTAACGAATTTATCACATAATAAAAAAATATGAATATCGGTGCTTTATACACAATTCTATGCAATACTACAACAACAACTGAAAATTTTAGCGTCGCTCGTGTAAATTCAAAATTTAATTTAAAAAATAATTCTCATGATTGATTGAACTAAGAGAAGTCGCTATGAAGAACAAATAAGTAGATAAAATTATGGTGACTAGGTGATCTTATAATTATTTTATGAATTCTAAGATTTCTATGCTACATACAATACAAGTACATAGTTTGTGTACACGAACAATAAGTGCATTTGTCTCTGAGAGAATTCAGCATAAATAATACATATGAAAAACACTGTTAATTCATACATCTTATTTTTACGAACGTTAACTCACATGAATTAAATCGACTAAAAATTTCAATGAGTGCTATCTTAACATTCACGCTGAAAATAAACACAAGTGCTGCGGTTGAAAATATTTATTTTCCTCAACAAATTTGTGTGAGACGATTTCAATGACCACGTCATCTTAGCTTTTGATCTTTTTCGTTGCTTTACATACAAAGCAAAATTACTAAAATTAACACAAAAGAAATAAAAAATTAGGAACATTAAACACGTTTTATAGTGTTACGTAGATATACAGGGTGTTTGGTGGCAGATTTATGTTTTCAAAATTAAATAAAAAAGATACTGTTTGACCTAATATAGTTTTAATTGTAATTGTACAAAGATAGCTGCTAAAGTTAGAAACAATATCAGCTCCCTTACTCATTCAAAATGGTTTTGATACTTTTTCGTTTCAGTAATTACATTTTTGCTTGCGTTAGTAGATAGTACTATTCAATATCGCCTAATTATCAAAATCCTAATTATTTCACGATTGGATGAATTAAAATGTACATTATTTTATAAAAGGGAGATTTTTAATGCGAAAATGTGAGTTGTATAGAAAATTGAAAAGTTCAAAGTGATCAGCTACTTTTGCTGCTGACTGTTGTAGCTCGTCAGTTAACGTAGCACGGTGCTTGATCCTGTAGCGTGCTTGATTCGTAGCATGCAATTGCTACGGAATGCTACGCGGCAGGTGGCATGTCCCGCTTTCTACGTTATTCTATGGCCAATGTTTACGTGCCGTAGCATAGAGTTAAGTAGTAATGGCAAGTGGACTATAATGCCATGGATTTTTATGCTATTTTTTATTTTATGTATTATCAATTATTTTGTGTTATTTTAAATACGTATCTACTACATCAATAACTTCGGTTATTCTCAAGATAAGAAGAGATAAGCCGTAAGTCCACCATAATATGTACGTCATTGGCGATATTTGCGCCACTTTATTGTAAGAAATATGACTGCGACTATGTTATGAGTCAATAATTGTAATTAAAGTAGGTATTATGTGTCACACTTACTTATTCAGTGCTTATAAAATACAAATAGGTAGTAAGTACTACCTACCACCATACCAACATAAAATATTATTTCATTATCTTTAGTATTTATGTGCCTTCATAAAGTGCCAAAACAAAGACATTTAAATTATGAAAGTAATCAAAGTTCTTGGCATTGATTGATATCTCAATTTCACAATTTAACTGATTATCATTTATTTATCATTTTACACGAAATTACCAAAGTAATCGGTAAGTTGTCGTCGCTTTTCTCATTTTCCGGCGGCCGAGCGCGGCAAAACAATCGGCGGCAAAAAGCGCCGCATCCACACCGATCTCCAAAACAAACCATAATCGATGTTTATTTTTTGAACACAGATAAGTGTCACTACTCACTAAATCAACAACCATTAACACTATATGAGTCAGTGCGGGCACACTCGCGGCCGCATAATTACGAAAATATCCGCTCCAGCTCCGAACCGATCGTTTCAGCCGAGCTCGTCTAGCCAACTACCTACTTCAAAACTTGTCGTAGTATAGTATAGGTAGCTACTATATGTTTGTTAGTTCATGTACACTCCCACTCCCACCCACAACGCTTTTGTATTGGTACTAAGGTACATTTTCCTCCAACATTTACACAATCCGTTCATGTTCAGATTCCGCAACGAAATGGAAAACCTGTATCAGTGATTGTGACGGGATTAAGTAGTCCAGTAGCAGTACTTGTATATTATTATGGCCTCACTTTTTGGACCTTTGATCTTTTAATCTTGACTTGTCTTTGATATTAATCAACTTTGTTAGGTACCTATTCTGTTTTGAGTGTATGCTGTTGCCAAGAACAAAATTGCTACGACGTTTTTCTCAGGCGCTTATTTTAAAGATACAGTAATATTCTTAATTTTAAACGAGGAAAAGTATTAAAAAAAAGTTAAAGAAGGTATATTTTTTATAGTTGTCTACTTAATTATCTAATACGAAATATTAAGAATGATTGAAGTCCTCATTTCAAGTTCTATCTTACAAGGCCAATTAAAGAATGTACGAACTATAATTAACATTTTATAATAATTACGAAGTTGAGGCGTACCGTGTATATTGTCGATTAATATGCGTTAAGGTATAGATATCACGCAAACGGCAAGCCTACGTCAAACGATGAAAATGAAAACAACAGCTGTTGTGTCTACTAACCTCAAAATCCAGCGCATCTTCTGCGAAGTCATATTCAATGAAATCGCGTGGTATTCCTTCCTGCACATCATAATCCATGTTAACACAGTTCACACATTGCATCACTTCAACGGGCATCTCTCACTTCACCTAAGTTAGCACTACAACTGTCACACATTTCGTACTTAAGTCCGGTCATTGTTCAACAAAAATCAATAATACTTATGCAGCATACGTAACATTCTTAAAGGGATAAAGACACTTGAAATTGCGTAGATTGCGCTCATTTATTATTCTAGCTCACGGTTATTGCACTGCTATTGCGTTTTGCATTCATCAAAGCCGACTATAGATACACAAACAAGTTATAAACGTATACATACAAGCTCTTGGTACTTTGACAGTGATGCTGTTATAGTGCTCTCTTTCACTCGTCCGAATAGGACTTCGTGTAGAAAAGAGACGTGCACATCCTGAATCATTTTGTTAGCGGTCTGTTATGGTGATGATAACAAACAATGAAAACAATAAAGTGATAAAAGACGACACTGCTTTTGATGTTCGTGTTTCGTATTAGATAAGGAAGTAATACTTATACATAATTATTTATAAATTAATATTATATTTTAATTTATCTGAAGGATCTGAATACCAATATTGACATCCAACAAATTAAAATTATAATTAATATCAGACAGCCTCAATGGTATAGGGGTTAGGGTATGCCGCCTCTCATTGCGAGGTCTCGGGATCGATTCCCGGGTGGGACAAAGTGTTATTTGTAAACTTTCCGTCAGGAAATTCACAATAGCAGCACGGAGTTGGAACTGTGTCCGGTAGATGGCGATAGGCTCACCCCTATCCCATGGAACCTAAACATAACAAGATAAATGACACCCCAAGCCGCTCACGACAATGTTGCGCCCTGTCGCCTGTATGGCTTATTTTTCCATATCTTACATGCGCTATTAGGGCAGGCGACATAGTAAATCCATAGTACCAGTTTTAATTCAATTAGCAATTCACTACAATAGATCCGATTATTTGGTCTCCATTTTTCTGCAATAGTTCTACACGAACTGGGGACTGTCGTTAAGTGCAGCGAGAATAGGGATAGTTGGCGACTCATTTCAGATTTTTTATTTTTATTTATGGCTCACAAACTGAGTGTACACCTTAAATTTTATTCTTGTAATATACAATACAAAATTACTTATAGAATGCTTTCTAAAATAGTGAGCACAGCATGCTCATATAAATTTTAGCAGTGGCGGTCTAGACCAAATGTATATAAAATAAAAATAACAATAAATTTATAATAAACTAAATTTTACCATTTTACCTAAAAAAGTTAAAAAAACTTAGATTAAAATGTTTATCAGGCCTCTGCGCTGTTAGCTACGGCCGGGCCCCACGTATGCCTTTCAAATTGCCGGGACTCCATAGTCCCGTGTCATGGAAACAAACTACAATTAACGAGTAAAGATTAGAACCGTATTTTAATTTTGCACACTAAACCGACTCATCCCAAATTACATCACATAGGCAGTTACTAGCGAGCGTTTATTTACAATACACCCTCTATTAAAATTTGTTCAATTTACGATCCTTCGGACGAAAACACTACATCTACCCACTTTCATGATTTGCGTTGTACAAGATATCTATTGCTTATAATAGCAACCCTATATCTTATACATATCCCACAGCGGGGCACGAGCCTCGTCTCATGATAAGAAGGGATGGGCCATAGTCCACCATGCTGGCGAAGTGCGGACTGGTAGACTTCACACGAACTCGAGTACTTTTTATGGCACTCTCAGGCATGCAGGTTTCCTCACGATGTTTTCCTTCACCGTAAGGCGCTGTCTCCACGAGCGAGTGAATCGCGGCGATATTATCGTCGTGCCACGTATTTCTATAACGCTGCGATTCCGTTACGACTCGCGACGATACGCGGCGGAATTATCGCTCGTTCGTGGAGATTCTCCGACGATATAAGGGCGGACTCGTCGCGATTCTCTCGCTCGTGGAGACAGCGCCTTAGCGAGCGATAATTTTTATAATAAATACACACATATCTTCGAAAAGACTCATTGACAGAGGTGTGTGCCGTGGGTTCGAACCAGAGACCTTTATTTCGCAATCCTACGGTCTATTACTTAGCACATATTATAATATTCTATGTACTTACTTACATCGTCCTATTTCTTATTTGTATTGCAAGATTCAAGATAACTTTCTCTTTCAATTATCTACACTTGACGCTCTGAAGTCTAAATAGTGCACGTAAAACTTACTTTGGGCGATAAAGAGCCTCTATATACCACAAGACCAATCGATTTTTGTGTCCCACATAGAAGTCGTAGAACAGTATCTTTAGCCATTAAGCATGGGTATCCTTCCATCTGGTACACATTTGCACTTTTAGTTAAAATAAAATGTAACTTACCTCTTGTTTAGGTTCAATACTGTTCGATCCGAAGACAAACGAAAAGCAAAATATATCCTTTTCTGGTATAACTAAGGTCATTTTGTAAAGCAATGATAGAATTTATTTAAAAATTAAAAAAAAAACACTGAGAGTCACAATTGTTTATTCTATCAACACTCATCGTCCAATAGATTTTATACATAGATATTATACAACTGTGTGTGATTAAATTATGTTCCTTTTCTTCAAGAACGTTACGTTGCGCCGATTGCTCTGTGAACAAACAGGTTTATCATGTTATGTCAGACTCAGATATTTGGATGCCACAAAAAAATACAATATAAGTTTTTTGTGATGATGACATAATGAATGTATTAAGTTGAGGTTACCTCATTAATAAAAAATGTATTGTGCCTTTTTTATATTCGTAGCGTTGATAAGCGTTTGATGTTTTATTATAGGTGCAATGACCCCATCAGACAAATGACATTGACCGGTTCAAAACTATCCAGGAGTGAGTGTAACTCCAGTGAAATTGTAGCATCAAAATTGAAAAATGTCGCCGAGAAAGCATGTGTAGAGCCTAACGCTAAGGTCCACAAATGAAACACGTAAATACTATGTACTAAAACGTGTAATGATATAAAAGAAGGCTACGCGCGCGGTTTGGTGGAGCCGTGTCTTTAGCCGATGCGGAAAGATCGCGAACTAACGTAAATGCTTAGGTAAAGACACAGGCCCACTGCCCGCGCGCATGTAAATGCTTACAATGCTTATTGTGTACGGTTTCTCCGTACAGCATGATAATATTGATGATACACGATTGAATTAAAAACAATAAAAATCTCAGACAAAAATGCAAAGTTAATGCTAGCAAAACTTTATTACTGCCGCATTTCATAATCTTTACGTTGATCATCTTCAGTCTTTTCCCAATGACATTGGAGTCGGCTTCTAGTCTTAACGGATTTAGTTGATCATCAATATTTAACGTTGAGTGACTGCCATCAGAGATACAAAACCCAGTACGATACGAGGTAATACGATACTCTTTGTTATGCTACTGCTACACCTGCGTTAACGTTAACGTGAATGGTAATCACCAACTATGCGTTAATAAAGGCATTCCAAATATTCAAATTGGTGCCTTGGCTACATTTACGTTGCAATGCCAATAAAGCTAATTCTTCAAGAAATAACGTGTTATCCAGTGTGACCATTTGTTTAAATTAAATTAGTTTTGTACACATCATTTAGCCCGGCACCTGATTTTAGAGACTTTTTGTATTTTTTCAAATGGATACGGTAGTATCCCATCAAAGATTCCTTTTTCTTTTTTAACTCATCTATTGTCACAGGAAACGACAAGCTTTGGCTGATACGTCGCCAAGCGTCGCTTACGGCCGAGCGATTCTTGTGCGTCGGATGTTTAGGGTCCCATAAACAGGCTTCAGACTGTAGCTGCTCTAAAAACTCGAGAACTTTTTCGTTCGACCACTCCATTGTTGCCGCCAAAAGTGCCAAAACAAATTTCTAAACACCGATTTTTCACTGTTGCCAACTCCAATTTTTTAAGTTTCTAGATTCAGTACCAAAAGTCACCAGATCCCACCATGCTGCACACGATGACCTTGTTTTATTCAATTTAATCATTTATTTTTATTTTACCAATAAAATAGAAACAAACAGCAGTCTGTCAGGTTTTTTTTTTCTTTTTCAGTACATATTAGCTTATATCATGCACCTCAAAAGTCGCCAGATCTGGCGACAAAGTCGTCAAATTGGCAACACTGTCATCATACGTCAAGTTGACGTCAAGCGAAATATTATGTCATTAATGTAGCCAACATCCGTCAGCGCGCTAAAGTGAACGCTAAAACCCTTTGATGTGTCCAAAAAACCGACACCCGACCTATCGCCTAATGTCTAATGAAAATAGCAATGCCGTTAGTCATTAATCACGTTAAACCTTTGGCCACATCTGCGTAAACGTGATTATTTGCGCGTTAAGACGCAGGTGTAGCAGTAGCATTAGAGTAGTTGTCAGATGTATATTATTATAATTGGCCATCGGGACGGACGCCTTAACGTGCTCTACGATATACGGAGGAAAACTGACTATGGCAAAGACGGTCACCCAACTCACCCATCCAAAGCCGACCGCGGTTAGGCTTCGCCTAAGGCACGAGCATGATATAATATAATCATGCTTCAGCACTAGGGTGCACCCTTTGTACATTAAGAATCCGTGAGAGTCAACTAAACCATTAGCCAGTTGACTCTCTTTCAAGATAAATCTTGTTTCTATTATAATTAACAGAGTTAAGTCGTTTCATGCAGTAATGGTCTGGCCGATTAATACAAGACGCGGTAACGAAACCATAGCGCGATCTATTTTTTCCACTAACGCCATCTATCGAATACAATGTCAACTAATTCTTATTAATTTAAGCTCACTTTAAAAAAATGTTAATAAAAAAAAAAATATTCTTTATTTACACAAAAGATGCTAACATTTGGTTGTTATATAAGATTTTTCACAAATGTTGGTTAGTTTAGATTAGGTAACTAAAACTGATCCCCAAACTAGGTCAAGACCTGGATCTTGGAAGCCAGCGTTCAGATGTTTTAAACATTGTCGGTCCTTTTAAATAATTGTTATTTTGTTTTTGTTTTTTTTCGGTTTTGATTATCGATAAGCGGCCAAGTCCCGGCGTATTAAGTTGTATCCATGTTAAGACAACAACACGAAATTGCACATTATTGTCCAATCACTGTAATACTGTATAATTAATAATAAATAATTATTCGGGCTGTCGATGTTGGCAGAGCGCAAATATCACGCCCATATTACCCAGAAGGGTGTGGCAGAGGTGTACAACATCCACATTTCACCTGTTATGTTTAGGTCCCATGGGATAGGAAGTGAGCCTATCGCCATCGATATTGTGGATTTCTTGACGGAAAGTTCACAAATAACATTTTGCCCGATCTATGTTTATTATGTAATTATTGTATTACTAGCTGACCCGGCGAACTTCATAACGCCTTAGCGTAAATTTGATTTATTACTATTTACTTTATTTTGTATAGCTGACCTATCTTATGTATGCGTACCTATTCAATTCGAACTGGAATCTATAATATCCTCCATATAAAAATGAGTACCTATTTCCCTGGTCTCGTCATACCTGAGAAGGACTTAACTAATTTTATAAAATAAAAAACAAAATATATATTTTCATAATAGTGTTTATTCCGTAGGGTTCAATAATTTCACTTATATTTTTACAGAAAATTTATTAATATATATTTAATTTATTTTGTATTTATCCTTTTTTTTTGTTTTTTTTCCCTAAAAACCTTCTACAGAGTATTAGAAAACTACAAAAAAAATTAGCCAAATCGGTCAAGCCGTTTTCATGCTATGTCGTGACAACGGAAAACGGGTTTCATTTTTATATATATAGATAGATGGACAACTGCCCGTACAACTTTCTGAAGAAATTGCTAAGGTGCCAGCTGACACACTCTACACCTGATTTTCGGCAATTTTTTTATATCATACTTAGACGATGTGCAGTAGTATGTGTTTTAAGCTGATAAGCTGAAATTCTGACGCTTAACTTAAACACACAATGACAGTTTTATGTGTTTAAGTTATGTGTCAGAATTTGTAATAAAATGAAATAGTCATTCTTACCTAATTCGGTTTCACATTAGTTTTCTTAGGCATCTGTTGTGGTTCAACCTGTAAAATCCGTTACTGTTAGTTTTTTACATTTATTGATCATATAAGTTATTTGGAGGGATCCCTTTTTGGCATAATTTAATTGAGCATAATATGCACGTTGCGCATATTTTTTACGCATAATAGTCATGTGGCATCTTACTTCACTTAGCATTACTATAATCTGTCGTAATGTCAAATACAGTCGAAATGTTTTGATTACCTCATATAGATTAAAGATAACTTGGGGCTTGGCTTGTGGCCCTTGGGTATTCCATAAGTCTTTTTTATATACGAAGGGTAAATTGTTCAATTAAGATAGTATGCTGAACCTAACAAAATAGTATGCCAAAAGACAGTTTTGCCAAATAGCTATTATGCCGAAAAAATATTATGCCTATTATTTATTATGAGTGAAGTATTTTAGCAAAAAAAATATTATGCAAGAAGTTATGCCAAACTAATACTTTGAGTAACTATTATCAAGTCAAATGTCAAAATGGAAGTATGCGAAGTTATATTAGATTAGTTATATTATGAAACATTATGTCGAACTAATGAAACGATGTAGTATATATAAGCACGCATATTAGAAAAGAACGGTATACCGCATGCGGGTGATCCCGGCGCATGTGCTGCAGCAGCTTGGCGCGCGTGCAGTACTGGCGCGGGCACCAGGCGCACGGCGCCGGCGCGGCCGCGCGCGAGCCCAGCTCCACGGGCGCCGCGCGCGGCAGCTGCGCGCCTGCCACACAAAGCTATATAACTCCCAAGGCCCGTGTGATAGCTATCTACCAGATACATTGCCAAAGTCCGTACTGCGCCGGCAATATTTCT
The DNA here is from genome assembly GCA_905147285.1 of Hypena proboscidalis. NCBI lineage: Eukaryota > Metazoa > Arthropoda > Insecta > Lepidoptera > Erebidae > Hypena > Hypena proboscidalis. The sequence continues at coordinate 11,411,624 of LR990132.1, forward strand.
AACGGCACAATACCAAATAACACTTGTGCGACCCGGGGATCGAACCCAATACCTCACAGTGACAGTCGCGGGTAAAGTATATACACACTTCAGTACGGTCTACGGAAGAAGCTGGTGCTATCTAACATATTTTTTGCTCACTTTATACGAACCACGCAATTTAATTTACGATTTGTAGACTCATTGTTTTCATGCATTATGCATGAAAACGCATTTTTTTTGGATTTTGGACGTATAGTTGGTGTGTATATATATAGTGTATGTCGTATGAGTGTTAGGTGCATAGAACCTGGATGGTGCAGGAGCACGTGGCGGTCGCACTTGGCCTTGGTGCGGTAGAGCTTGGGGCAGGCGGCGCACGGGAAGCGGCGCACGCGGCGGCTCAGCGGCACGCGCGCCGACACCGTGTTGTGGATGCGCCACAGGTGGTTCACCAGCATGCCGCGCCGCTAAAGAACAAAAAAGAAAAATAGTACCTCCTTGGTCTATCGGTATAATTCCTAAGTCGGGCTAAAGTGTTATTTTATTTGTGAATGTTTCGTCAGGAAATTCTCAATAGCACCACGGAGTTGGAATTGTCTAGTGGATGGTGATTGGTGATGATGACGGTGGATGGACAATATTGTAGGAAATGGTGTGGACATTTTTTTTGTTTATTGGTTCACACACCAGACATTACATTCTGCCATTCACAATGAATCACTTAATTAACCGATTATCCGGTGAAACATGTTGTGTATTATTATTGAATTGTACCATTTTTTTGTTACCATGTTTTTGGCAAATAAACGTTTCTCTCTTTCTTTCTAATTACACTATATTTCATGTAAGTCCTAAAATAGTGAACACAGCATTCATATTTATACATGCATACAATAATTTAAAAAAAACACATTAAGGTGAATACATTAGGACATTCTAATCTATCCTTACTAATATTATAAAGGCGAAAGTTTGTAAGTATGGATGTATGGATGTTTGTTACTCTTTCACGCCAAAACTACCGGGTCGATTTCGATGAAATTTTGCACACATGTAGCTTATAGTCTGGATTAACATATAGGCTACTTTTAATTGACATACCACGCGGGCGGAGCCGCGGGCGGAAGCTTGTATTATATAAATCAAATCATTCAATGATGGTTGAATAAAATTTTGTGTTCCACGTTCCATTTTATTATATTTTCATTTTTTAGTTTCTATTTTTCATTTTTGTATTATTCAAACATGGTGTATAACTTGTTTTATGAATAAATAAATTGAATTGAAGTGTATTTGTGGGAGATTTAAATGAAACATAACATACCTTAAATGTGAAGTCGCACTGTTCACACGCGTATGTCACAGCATTTTGTACTGTGTTAATGGATGTTGTTGTATTCTCAGCCTAAATATAAGAAATAACAAGGCTATAAATATAAATATTGTTTTATATTTATTCATAAAAATAAGAACTTTCTGTAGCCATTTTGTTTTAGTTGCTTTAACTTACACATAGAATAATAGTTAAAAAACAAACAAATATTTTTTTAAATTATTGGAAAAGATGGTGCACATGAGTTTCTCACCAGCTCTTCTCATAATGCATAATGCAATACCCATCGGAGCTGGGTACTTGAATTGATTTTAATTCAAATTTCTTAGTTGAATTAAAGTCAATCTAAGCTCCGGTGATTCAAATCAAAGTTCAAATGAAATGAAATGAAAAAATATTTATTCACTAAACATGCCTTAACCCAAAAACAATAATTCCGCCAAACTGCATAGCAGTTTGTTGTCAGAAAAAGCTCCCTTTTTACATCGGCATATATATTTTTCACATTTATGTTAAATTGTATTTTAATTTTGTATTTTGATGGTTGTTTTGACGTGTTCAAGCGCCCTTTGGAGCCTATGGAAATAAATGATTTGATTTCTGATTTCAAATATTGTATAGAACTTACGTTTTGTTCTTCAGACTCCGTGTCGTTGCAATGTTGCGTAAAAATATGTAGTGCTAAGAGATCTTTATTCGGGAACACTTTCTTGCATTGACATTCGAACCGCCGTGCAGGACATTCACTACCAAATCATTAAAAATATCTTAATAATCGATTACCTAAGTCATAAAAAGAACGCAATTTATCATTGTTTATATTTAAAGTTGTGTATACATGTATGTATACATCATTTATTTTAGTTTTAAGTACTTTCTATTTTTTTTTAAACTACACCACTGACTAATATTATGTCGATTAACTCAATCCTGTCCATCCAAAGGTTGCCTGGAAGAGATCACTTAATAGCGATAAGGCCGCCCATTGTGCATACTTAGATAAGACTCTTCTATAAATTGTATTTAATCTGTGTGTATGTACAATAAAGAATTTTCTATCTATCTATCTATCAAACACACCGGACATGAGCCGGCTATATAATATATTTAATATTGCTGGTAATGATGCAATTAACTGTGAAATGGTTCTATCGTTTTCAGTAAACTTTTCCATTGATTTCTCATTAACACGAATTTCTTTTTTTTTTACTAAGAAACAGTTGAAAAAGATATGGGACCGGCAGGATTTGAGCCTGCGACCTTACTGCACACCGGGCAGCCGCTTTAGCCATCCAGGTACGGTCACCTCTTACCAGAACCCTAAATTTCTCAACTGTATGATACGTCATTTCATGACGTCGTTTTTTTTTATAAATAAAGGCATGTGGCCCTAATAAAGATGAAGATAAAGGTAAAGATATAGATAAATTTGGTTTTTTTACATTAGATCGAACGCTAGAAGCAATTACACTATCCAATGGTCCAAATGACAAGGCCAAATACACACATTCACTCATACAAGCACACCCAGTCTCAGAACAAATCTTTGCAAATCACACAAAGATTTATCCCATGTGGGGATCGAACCCAAAACACCAGTGCACTGGAGAGCGGCGAGGCGACCGCTTAAACCACTACACCACACGTGCAGACAAGATATAAGATGGTGCACATGAGTTTCTCACCAATTCTTCTCATGATGCAATACCCATTGGAGCTGGTACTTGGATTGATTTTAATTAAAATTTTTAAGTATAATTAAAGTCAATCTAAGCTTCGGTGATTCATAATCATATTAATGCAATAAGTATTATAATTTGATTAGTTAGCTTTTATTTTAATTGTTGCTGTTTGTTTTGACGTGTTCAAGCGCCCTTTGAGGCTCATGGAAATAAATTATTTGGTTTGATTAAAATATAAGCTTACTTGGCGTGCTTTCGTCTTTTTCCTTTATAGATCTCCTGTTTGCAATAAGTACATTTCACTCTCAGCGATTCTTTGCGTATCTTATTTGCCTGTAAAATAAAAACAAGTAGATACAATATTACCATAGATGATCCATCTATAGTGTTTTTTTTTTACATACACACAACGCCATCTAGTCCCAAGCTAAGCAGAGCTTGTACTATGGGTACTAGAATAACTGATACTAATACATATATACTTTTCTTTTGTAAATAAATACTTATACGTAGAAACACTAAGACCAAGACAAACTTCCATGTTCATGCACATTAAGATTTGTCATGAGCGGGAATCGAACTCGCGACCTCGGCGTCGCAGCCAAGTACTACCTACCCACTCCGCCATCCGGTCTTCAAACAAAAAACTAACTACTACAAACTAAAAAAATAAACTTAAGAGGTTGTTTGTTTTGTTGAATGTGCAAATTTCAGAAGCTATTGGTCCGATTGAAACAATATTTCTGCGTTGGACAGCTGTTTATTGAGGTATAGCCTCAATAAACAGCTGTCCTATAGGCTATAATAGCATCACGCTATAGGCGACGGGAGCGGAACAGTAACATTTAACGCGGGTTAAACCGCGGTGATCAGCTAGTAGTACTTAGAGTGGGCCAATGAGTTAGGTAGGCAGGGCAAAAACTTCTACGCCATAGTTAAAACTTACTATAATAGATATGCATGTGTGAATTACATATTTAATAAGTGTAATATGGATATATTAAGATATGTAAATCACTTATCCCTAACTGGTGTAGTAAGTCTTTGCTATGACTTAGAAGTTTTTGCCCTGCATACCTAACTCGTTGGCCCACTGTACGTACAACAAAACCAAAAATGATAATCTTTACCACTAAATATTGGTAACTATATTGTTTGTCAGTAAAATAATAGATCTCTCAGCAAAATTATAGATAACATAAACACAACACTACTTTACGCCTATAGAGGGTGTGGCAGAGTTATACAACACCCACATTATGATTTTCTGACGGAAATTCCCGACCCGGGAATCGACCCCGACAACTCGCGGTGAGAGCGCATACGCTAACCACCATCGAGGAAGGTTTTTAAGCAAGTATATTTGTCGAAATTATATTTTTGTCAGCAAATAATAAAGGGGTGTGACCAATCGACTATGGGATTGTTTATCGCTGCTGTGCTATCTATTCCGTGGCTTTGTCAAGATAAAAACTGCTGTATTGTATGTAGAATATTGTGAAAGTTTAATTTTAAGCCGGATATTTTCATAGTAAGCTGGGATGTCATGAAAAAAGTTAGTAAACAAGTGCAAAAAACGTGATAATTCTATCAAAACCAAATTAGATTCTAGTCCTTCTTTCATGTTTAAATAGAAAATATATTTTGTTTATTAAATCCCACTTAAGTTATGTTTCTTATTACTAGATAATCGTCATACACAAAACAATAAATTATTTACTATCTTATATTCGTGACACAAGGGTTTTGGCGAAACAGTTTTTGGGCATTGCCTTTTGTCAGAAAAATGATAGATATATCAGCAAATAATATATTTATATACATAAATAATTACCTCAGCTTCATTAATTGGTGAAACATCAGTCTTATTAAATTCCAAATCATTGTGCAAAGGGCTCTCACTGCCCAAGTCGTAGGGATTAAACACTTCCGACCTTGAGTTCCCGGAGATATCGAGACTGGGCATTCGGTCCGTATCGAACAGATTCGTAGAGAAATCCAGGCCGTTCGAGTAGTTCTGGAAACTCTCGTCTGAAGGCACCCTGGTATCCTCTATGTTCAAAGACGAGTTAAGACTGGCTTCAGGTAAGGTTTCCGCAGTGGTTTGCATTAGGCTGTTGACACTGAAATAAAGTAGTTATATGTTGTATAAATGCATATAGATGCCAAGAAATTTTAAATTCACATAAATAATAGACTCGCCCAAACGGCTACATAAGCGTGACGTCACGATGTATTTTTCATGTGAAGTTATGAACTTTGTGTGGGTAATTTAGTTATAAAATATTTTTTTATAATATCGTACTTCATAAATGGACGCGCCTATGAAACTGTGAACTGTATTTTTATAAAGTATCCTATATTTATATTGTATCCTTTATTTCCAATACCCTCTCTTTCTTCGTCGTTCAGCGTTGGTACGTGTAGCGTACGACTGCTGACGCTACAAATTGTACTTAGGCGCAAATGCGCAATTGCTCGGCTCAGCAGTCGTCTCTCCACATTCACGCCGTTAGGTCATTAGGTTTAATTAATAATATAAGTATATATAACTGGTACCAGTGAATAAAATATATAATTGATACGCAACCTTTATCAATTCAAGTCAACTCAAGAACCCCCTACAGTACGTATGGCGTATGGTAAGAACTCATTTTCTCTAAATTTAGCCTACATATTATTGGTCGAGTCACTCAAGAAATAATGTCAACAAACCTTTTTTCTAATTTGTTCTCGCAATTCTGCGCCACGTGCCGTCTTAATCTGAGGAGAAAATGTTACATTCCATTTATTAAAAACGTCCAAGGTAATAAATCTTTAAAGTTCATCACCTTCAAGAACTAGAAACTCTCAAAAACAAATAAAAAAAATATATATTTCAGATTTACATCCATAGCTTGTTAGGAAAAAATGTCTTATGATCTATGTTAGTAATTATTTTTCATTTTAATATACATGATTGTATTATTTCCATTTTCTTACATTAAATATTATTTTTTCGTCTATATGTATGCTGGTCCAGTGACGCACAACTGGACTGTCTACCCTCTCCAGTATGGAGTTTAATAATACCAGACAGTTTTAATGGAGCTAGCATTGTTTTAGATCTTTCTTTAAACTAAGTACGAATAATACTCACGTAAATATTCTAGAAAACGTGCGCGAGCAGTATCGGCACCGGTAACGTCTTCGAGGAACAGGTTTGTCATCCTGAAACACCATAATATAAATCGTTACTGTAACATCTATGAACTCAAGTAGGAATATTCCTCGTATATTGTCAGTACCAGATTAAGCTAGCGCGGGGCCTGTAGCAAAATCTGTCATTTATTTATTTTATTTTATTTAGAAGGTACAGAAACAGATGACAGATTAAACACTTCATACATTATTATGTTTTACATGAAAAAAATTGCAAATCTGACGCTCAATTATATCTGTACATAGCACTTCAATTAAATAGCTTCAACAAGCAAGGTAGTACGTTAAACAAAGAACAAAAGAAATTTAACTAATAAATAAAATTAATGAGATAAAATTTAAATTAAATTAGGTACCTAAAGTAAATTAGTTTATAACTATGAAGATTCTAAATTACACAATGGGGTCATGGGCCTCTTAGGTTGCTTTAGATCTTCAACATCTGTTTTCAGTAGCTCTGCGAACAGCACAAATTCATTGCCTAGGTTGTTCTCCAAATCGTCTTTGTAAGCACTGACCATTACTGGGGATTTTTTTCAGAATATATTTTGTTGTAAGTATTTTTAGCTGCCGAAATATCCCAAAACCATTAGTGTTTGTATGATATGCTTTCATATGCCTTTAAGGCATCCAAGATATTTACGCTCCTATTTAAATTTAATTATTTTACGGTCAGACAAGAGTTGAAGCGCGGGGCCCTCCAAGTCGCGGGGCCCGTAGCATTTGCTACTATTGCTATATGGCTAATCCGGCACTGTACACAATATGTCTCTACCAATATATAAAAAGGAAAGAATTTTTCGTTTGTCTGTTTGTCACCAAAAATCTTCGAATCTAATTGATATATATGAGATATAAATCTGACCCAAGAAATAATATAGGCTACTTCTTATCCTCGTACCACGCGGGTGGAGCCGCGCATAGAAGCTAGTGCGTTATAAAGATAAGTATCAATTGATTCAGTGGACCTTTCCGAAGTACGAGTTCCTAACAAGTGGCTTACGTTGAGATATACAAGTATTCATATGACAGTTTGCAGATTACATATCATCACCATAGCCAATAATAAGCATTTTCAACATTAAAATGATAACTTTATAGACAATTTTGTACCTAATAGGCTCCGAACCTACTAGACTGATCAATCTTCAGAACCTTTTCCTAATTAGATTAAAGTCGGCTTCTAATCTAACGTATTTTACTGAATATCAGTATTTTACGGGGAGCGACATCAGACCTCCACAACACACAGTACAAGGTAATACGATACCCTGCTAGACCGATATTGAAGAAAATTGGTAAGGAGATAGTTCAAGACCCCAGTAATAAATAACATAGGTTGTTTTTATCAACTACCACGAGGGAGGAGTTACGTACGAAAGCTAGTTTTATATAACTTTAAATTTAAATTAACTTAATTAATTATTAACTTACTTAACTTAATTTAACTTTAAATTTGAAAGTGAATACTACAAATGGTCTTAATTATTTTAATTAAAATGTAAGTGAAATGTTGTTCTAATCCGAGTGCAATGTATTTCCACAGACAAACCGATCATTCGGTTTTGTGGAGCCTGTTTAAAAATGTATGTTTTTATTTATGAATAAAGCATTTTATCTATCTATATACTTTGATAAAATGGTAAAATTTTTAACGTTCTCGGGATCAGTGAACATGCCTATTTCTATATAACATTGTATTAATAGCTACGGTCGAAGACGCTGGTCCCAGAAATGCAGTAAGCACTAGTTCAGAGGTCAGAGGATTCATACATATTTATTATGAAAAAACTATTTATATAATATATATATGTTAATAATACCTGATGGTAGGAGTCCATGTGTCGTTTCAGAAGGCGGGCCGAAGGCATTGCGCGCTGACATTTGTTGCACCATGACGACTTCTTATTCAATAAACATTCTGGTAGTAAAAAGTACAATTTAGTGTTATGATGAATGATATAGAAACTTAATAATATCGCAAGAGTTTATTTTTAATACAAAATCGTACAAATTCATATATATAAGATGCTGCTATTAATTAATCAAAGACTAGATGCCCTGCGCGGTTTCACCCGCGTCAAACGTTTTTCCGGCCGGTGCCCGCAAGTTAAAAAATATTAACAAACGCCATCTATTGAATTTTTGCGTCAACTCGCTTCTTACTGAAAAACTCTAAATTCCCCCTTGGGAATAAAATTTAAAAAACCCCGGTACAGAAATTCATTTATTTTTATTCATGTTTATCTATACTAAATTTCATGCTTGTAACTTCAGAAATGACGGACTTCCATACAAACTTTCGTCCCACTTTTCACCTTGTTAGAGGCCGAATTTCCAAAAATCGCTTCTTAGTGCGCGCATACGTCATGGAAGGAAGCTTTGTACAAAATTTCAAGTTCCCAGGCCTAGTGGTTTAGGCCCCGCGTTGATGAATCAGTCAGTAGGGCGTACAATTATATAAGTATAGATAGATAACAATATACAGTGAAACCTAGTTAAGTGAGACACGACACATCAAGGGACTGCAATGTCGTTTTACTTATAGAGGTATTCCACTTACCTAGTGTCTCTGATATCCAGGTATAAATAAATATCTGTCTCATTCACAGAGGGTCAGTATACAGTATAGTCATTGAGTCACTCAAAATTACTTACGTAGTTAAGTGTGGAATTTGTGGGTAGAATAAGAATGAGTAATCAAAACAATGTTATCTCAGTTACAGAGGTTTATGCATATCAAATTGTCTCTCTCAGTTATATAAGTAACTATGATGATAAATCGAAAGAACAAATCCTAGATATAGAGGCTTAACTCGTCCTACTAACAGAGGTAATTCAGTGCCAGTGTTGGGACCTCAGCATGAGTTCCCGTTATGGAGGTTTCTCACTTATTCAGGTGCCACTTAACCAAGTTCCACTGTATATATATGTATATATATATTTGAAATAAATGACCGAACACGGTCATGAAAAAGGTGTGTATGACAAGTCCATAAACAAATATTGGAATATGGAAAATTTACCTGTTTCAATATCTTTAGTTGGGCCGACTAATCCATAATCTCTCGCGTACTTAGTACTGTACCCTAGCATCAACTGTTTTCTAGATGGTATAGCCTGCGTAGTGAGCACATACAACTCATTTTTCTCTTCATAAATCCACACATTGGCTGAATTTTGGTCTCCGAGGTGTAGAAAGCCAATCCAGTTTGATTTATCTGAAAATTAAATGAGTAAATAATATTGATAATAATAATTATTATCTGAAACCTAACCATCAGCACTTGGTCTCTGCACACCATTTTTATATTTTTAAACATTTCATTTTTGTAAAATGTATGTAATATTTAAAATCTTATGTAAGTATACTATTAGATAACATAACATAACGCCATTATTACCCAGAAGGGTATGGCAGAAGTGTACAACACCTCGATTCAACCTGTTATATTGAGGTACCATGGAATAGGAGGTGAGCCTATCGCCATCCATAAGGCACTATTCCTACTCTGTGTTGCTATTGAGAACTTCATAAATGGAAATCTCTTATATCACTTTGCCCGACCCGGGAATCGAACCCGAGACCTCATGGTGAGAGGCGCATACGCTAACCACTAGACCAACGGGGCACTTTACTTTTTTTGTAAATATAATATTGTATTTTTATGTTACTTTAAACTACATACTTTATGTGTTTATTTTACTCTTTCGAGAATTTATCGCTCTAGCAAAAACTTATTAGAGGATATGCTTGCTTAGATATAAAATGAGAATAGATACCTTTATCGGAAACATCAATTTGCACAAGTCCATTCTCGCCTTTTAATATAAATAATGGAACTTTATTAGTAATAGCTGTCAATGCTAGCTCATCAGCTTCTGGGCGGGAAATGTTATGTTGTACGCCTGAAACAATAAGTAATAATTTATTAGTGTGTCATTAATTTTAAGAGAAGGCACTTTGTTAAGTACCTTTGTCACCGCTAATGGAGAAGTTTACTGTCAAATTGGTCTATAGACAAACATGCTCATCGCCATACATATAGGCTCATCAATTTAATTCCATAGCAATATTTAAGTTTATTTTTCTCTCCTAAACTAGTTGGCATATCACGCCTAAAATAACGTGAGTAACCCGTATTCTCAATAATAATACAAACCTTGTACAGGACCGAATCGCGTGTAAGGAAGCAGAGTCCGCCGAGGACAGACCACGTCCTTCAGACGCATTTGTAGAACTGTGGGCAAAACAAGACGGGCCCGCGGTGGTACAACGCGATCTGGTATGTGCACTGAAAAAAAAAAAATTAATGAAAGACAGGAAATGCTACCAAAACTAGATAATTTGAAGATTGCTTAAAAGCGTTATCTATATAAATAATATTATTCACTGTTCGACAGTGCTACAAATAAGAAAAAATATTTAAAAATTATTAATAGGAAAGAAATAATCTCAGAATTAATATCTTATATGTGACAGTATCAAATGGAGCTTTTATCAAAATCAGCCCGAGGCTTACTTTTCACTATTCCTTATAGTTTTAAATTTGGCTTTTGGGACCTATTTGTAACAACACTTTTGATATTGGTCACTAAGCATGTAGACAAAAAGAGGGCATTAAATTGTATGGTAGTAAACAGGAAACTTTATGATTAAAACTCACTGAAACAAAACTTGTTTTAATAAAATGATCAGAAATGAACTAAATGGTGGTTAGTAATATAATCAATCCAAACTATAATTTGTCATAATGTCCCTTTCTAACGAGATTAGAGACAGGGAGATGCATATAACTGAGTTTCACGAGGCCTGATTGTATTATATAATTTTAAACTTCTAAGAGCTAACTTTTTAATTTTGCATTAAAAGTTATCAGTGAGATCACTTTTTAATTCTGCAAGTAATATTTTTCGTATGATTGACAATTAGGCTCCAAATCTATTTATATATTACCCTGTAAGTTAAGTAAAAACAAACCAAATATTGTTATAATTATAATATAGTCATAATTTTTGACCAATGAACCTTCTATAATATTTGCACTTACCTATTGTAGCTATATTGTTATCTTGATCATTTTCTTTTTTTGTCATAGGAAGGTAAGGTTGATCACAGCTATCATCTGCACTCTATAAAAAAAATATTATTGTTTCATAGACTATTCAAGTTCATATACAAACTTAGACATATTTAAAATTTCTAATTGATTATTTTTATAGCATTTAGCTATGCTCAGCAAATTATACTAAGAAACAGTTGAAAATTATGCCATATAACCAACCAGCTACAGTCGCCTCTTGCTAGGACCATACATTTCTCAACTGTATGTTACGTCATTTCGTGACATCACATTCATCTATTTGCACTTATCTTAAGTAGGATACAGATAGGTTGGTTGAAGAGGCTGCCCGGTGTGCAGAAGGTCGCAGGTTCAAATCCTGCCCGTCCCATAATTATTTCAACTGTTTCTTAGTAGATTTAAAATTTACATTAACTGACTTACATTACTCAAAATGTGCAAGGGAAGTTGTGGCTCACTAGTTCTTAAATTGAAGCCAGAGTCCATTGGAAGCAAATAAAAGTGAGATATGCCAGTCCCAGACATCTCAGAATTGTGATGATTCATGTCTGCAAAACAGATAGATTAGAAAATGTCTTCACTTATGGAGATTCGAAGAGTCGACCCATAGAGTATGCCGCGCTCGAAGCAAATGTTAAGCCGATTTTAGTTGCTTGGTTATATTTACGGCAACCGTCAGTAAAAACCCTATATGTCTGACGATGATTGGGTCAGCTTCTAGTCTAATGGATGCGGCGGAATATCAGTATTTTAGTTTTCTCAGTATAGGGTGATATGATACTCTTTGTTAGACTAATGTCAGTCTTTCTGGCGTCCAACTACCAGTAACAACTGTCATAGATGGACATCCGGAAACAATAGTTTGACATGTTTTTTGAGGCACAGAGGTAAACTAGTTGTGTTAAAATGGTCACCCATCTAACGACGGACCACAGTAAGCATAATTCATATTAATGTGATGTCATAATTATGCTATGTTATTGTTTATGAAAATGAATAAAATAAAATTTAAAATATTCCTGAAAGCATCAGTTTTTTGTGAAACAAAACAAAATTTACAAATAGAAGCATTATTTAAATAACATTACAAAATAAGCACTATACAACTGTATTCTTACTTTTGTGTTGGAGGACTACTATTATTGATTTATATAATATAAATAAATAATTTATATGATATCACACAAACTCAACTAGTCCTAAACTAAGCAGAGCTTTTACTATGGGTACTAAAATAAAAACTGATACTAAAACATATTTACTTTTTCTTTTGTAAAAAAATACTTTTTACCTAAAAATACCAAGACAAACCTTCACGTACATGCACACAAAGATTTGTCTTGAGCGGGAATCGAACCCGCAACCTCTGCGTAGCTTGTTGTTTCACTACCGACTCCAATAAAATATTCATGGAAAATTTTTCGGCACCGCGGCAAAGTTCACATTTGTCATTTGAATAGTATCCGTAGTATCCATGCCAGAAATAATACCTTATTTACTATTTATATGGAAAAAGGAAAGGAAACATCAATATTTTCCAGTTTTGACAATTCATTGACCGTAATGACAGCGGCAATTCATCAAAAGTGACAGACTTGCATTCTGACATTGTTGTCAACTGTCTAATGGTGGGTCCACACCGAGCCAACGAAGGCTAACGAATGGGTTCGTTTGCCATGTCTGGACGGATTGGCGATGGCCAACGAACGTTCGTTGACGTTGGCCGGCGATCCGTAGCGTGGCGGTAACATCAAAGGATTTGCGCCATTGGACCGAATTCAGTTTGGACGGTCGCCAAACACCAACAAACGAACGTCAACAGAATGGTTGACATTTTGACATTCGAGTTCATTTGACGGTCTGTTTAAATGTCAGAGCATGTGTTTACGTAGTATTACATTATCTTGAATTGAAGCTAAGTAGTTAATAACACAGAATAATAGCTGACTTGTAAATAATAATCATGGACATAAGTAATCCAGGTTCTTGATTCCCTGAATATGGTTTCATAATATGGTTTTGCATAGGAAATTATCTATTTGTTATTATTTATTTATCACTTAACATGCGACTGCCGCTATATAAATACCTATCTATTTTTAAAATATGTGGTAGTCCACCATCTCCTCCTTCGTCTTGTGCAGTTGCTTCTAGCCAATTCAATTAATAAAATAAAGCTCGAAGTTATAATTAAATCGTCGTTGTCTCAAAAAACGCGGTGCTTCCTTGCGGGGCAAGAAAGCAGATCTCGTTGAAAGGTATTGTTTTTGTCTGTATTATTTCACTTTACTGGTCATGAACATATATAAGAGATCACTAAGAGATGCACAGGTTCTTAATATAGTATTACTTGAGGTCATAATTTATTGCCAATCATAGTAAAAATATAAAAACCTTGTACTCAATCTAATTCATATTTCAGGTTGGAGTTATATGACCAAAACTTTAATTTTGGCCGCCCCGACAATGCTGATAATTAAGATCCAAAGATGCAGATGCCATTAAGAGAAATCTATAGGGATATTAACAGTAATACAATGCTGCCACCCTTAGATAAGACGATGATTAGACATTATTTAAGCTAGTAAGTATTCCAAAGTCTAACATTATAAAATACATAGGATAATCATTAGACCTGTCTTTCACAACTATTATTTTATTTTCTAGCATGCAGAAAAAAATGATTACAGCAATACAGTTATAAGAGAGGTGTCATTTGCTGATGGTGCGAGCTTCTGTGGTTGGTGACAATACCTTCATTAAAGGATATTGCAGGAAGACGATGAAGAATCTACAATATGAAGTAGATATATCAATAAATAAAAATGGTAATCCTGAGGCATCACATTGCGAATGCCCTGCTGGAAGTGGAACAAATGCCTTGTGCAAACATGTTGCAGTCCTCTTACTTGGCACTGAGAACATGGTACAAGAAAAACTTCTCCTTCTAGAAGAAGTATGTACCCAAAAACTGCAGCAGTTCCATGTGCCTAAAAAGCCCTACACTGGTACTCCTGTTAAGGCAGAAAAATTTCACAGGCAAAAAAGAAATTTAATTTTTGAGCCATACCCTATTAAAAATGTAGATAAAGTAAATTATAATGTTTGATTCCGTAATTTGATCCTGGGTTTTACTAATTTTCCAGAATGCCTTTAAAGCAGTTATATGAGCCAGCTAACCCATATGCTCTTTCAAATGATAATTGTACACATAAATCAATCCCAAAAGCCAATTTTTAAAAGAAATGAAATTAGATATTATTACTCAAGAAGAAGCAAACCTCATTCAAAATGATACCATTGGTCAAGTAGAATGTCTGGATTGGCATAAATACAGACAAGTGCGACTAACAGCCAATAATTTTCACACCATTTGTAGTTTAAGAATATCAACAATGACAAAATATGCAAGGGAACTAATTAATAAGAAAGAATTTCATTCCAGAGCTACCAGCCATGGAATATTAAATGAAAAGATAGCATTAAACAAATATACTGTGGATTATGGACTTCTCATAGAGCCATGTGGCATTTTTAAGTTTAGAAAGACCATTTCTTGCTGCATCGCATGATGGGTTATTGAGCACAGATACAATATTAGAAATTAAATGTCCCTATGCCAGTAGGTATCAAACAATAAGTGATAAGTCCTACTACTATTCCTTATTTGGAGCTAGTAGATGGGATATTAAAGTTAAAAAAAAACATGCCCATACTTTTCAAGGACAGTTATATTGCTCAGGCAGATCAAACTGCAACATGATTATTTATACATACAAAGACATGAACGTAGTATAATATTGAAAAAGATAATTATTTTATAAGTAATATGCTGACAAAATTAGACTGTTTTTATAACAACTTCTTAAATGCCTTGTTTGAAAAACATATTTATTATAATTATAGTGAAAGCTTTATGAAATAAAACACTTACATCTATTTTAGTTATTTTTATTTACAATGCCTTCCCGAAAATTACAGAACATTATGCATATTGAGAAAATTTTTGATGCTAAAGGAACATAAAAATGGTGCAAATCATTTCTTAAAATTAAATATGTTTTTGTTAAACCTATAAGTCTTTAGATCCCTCAAACCTCTGGCTAGCCAACTTTTGGTCTAATTTAATTTGAATGCCTGCGAATTTGTGATTTTCCTCTTAAGAAATGAGGAATATTGATGCCTATTCCTTTTGTAGCAAACAGGTCCTGCACATTGAATCCTCGGTCTGCCATAATACTACCCCAGGTTCACTATCTGCAATAACAAGCTGCGCTCAACTATCTGACGATCACTCACAGAACCAGCGTATGCACTTAAACCTCCTGGTGAAGCACCTAACAAGGTATTTTTATGTATATAGGTGCTGAACGAGGCTTTCTGATCATTGGGCTGACTAGGTTTTTGGATTCCAATTTCAGTTCCATCTATGATCATCCGTGTTGATGAATAATGTTTTTTAAAACTATTTGGCATATAAAAATTCACTAGTTCACGACTAGGCCAAATATCAATTAAGCTCCAAAAGTCACTAATAAAATTGATCCATGTAACTATTATATTAGAGACCTCAGTTTTACTAACCAAATATTTTGCCGAGTTCAAAATCTGTTGTATTTCGCCGTAGTTTAATTAATATCATGAGAAATTGGTCCTCTACTGATAACCCAACCACTCGACTCCAACGGTACTTTAAATTATTAGCCATTGGCAAAAGTGTGCTTAGAACTAAATAAAATTTAGCTGATGTTTCTAGTCCAGTATAATAATGCTCAGTCTCATCATCTGCAAGTAAGAGCTCTGTTGAAAATAATTTTAATATGTTGGCTGTCTGAGTGCCACAAGTATTTTGATTTACAGTTTTCAATTATGGTGATTCTTGACTGCTGTTATCAACTTCTACTTCAAGTTCTTCAGATACATCGACATGCACATCACGATCGTCATTTTTAAGTGGAACTATATCCTCACAGACTCGCGAAGTTGATGGCATTTCAAAAAGCTTTTTCTTTTTACTATTACGGACTTCTAATCGGTTTTTTCTTGCCTTCGCCTTCTCCGAAATTGTTTGTGTGTTCCATGCAAAGACTGATGGTACAGCTCCTTTCTTCAGATACTTATGCTGGTGTTCAACTCCTGGAACAAAAAGTTCACGTGTTATTATTACATTTTCAAACTAACTAACTATTCTAATGTTATTGTAAGATGTTTATATTACTAGTTATTACAACTAATTGTTGGCAAACACCTTACCTGTGTATTTACTGACGTTTTCATAGTCACTTTCCACAAAATGTTTCCGACATAACCTTGAATTGTTTGTTGGTGTTAAATTTTCGCGGCGAATGGCTTTTAACCACTGACTACGTATCTTTTAGGAAATGATGAACTCCAATTGCCGAGCCTTTCAGTACGCTGCAATGAGTCATTTTAACAGTACAAATTATTTTCTGATTTTCACGAAGGAAAACGCAATGTTTTGGGAACTAGCTACTACAGCGCCACTTTGACAGTTGCCAACCCCATTGACACATGATATCCTTAGGCTATGATCAAAATACACTTTCGAGTATTGTCTATGGAAAGCAATCCGGAATCATGAGCAAACGATGTTTTGGTCAAACACCATATGTGTTTGGACGTTTGTCCGAAGGCCAACGAACGTTTGCTACCAACGTCAAAAAACCTTCGTTCGCCTTCGTTGGCTCAGTGTGGACCCACCATTATACAGAGCAATTACTGGCCATGATGCTAAGACTTTTAGGCAATGAATTAAAAAAAATATATAGAATATAAATATGCTTCTTCAAATAGTTAGCGTATGCTGGGTTGAGCAAAAGTATCATTTGGGATTTTTCCGTCAGGAAATTCTTCAATAGCAGCTCAGAGTTGGAATTGTTTTCTTAGTACTATCCTTCATCCAAGCCCAAGCCCACTACTTTCTTTAGTCATTGATACAGACCTCATTCCTTCATCAGAGATACAGACACCCATTATTAATCCGTGTTTAATCTGTGGCCTGGCATTCTATGGTTTCATTTTTGTCTATAGTTTTTATTAACTATTCTCTATGGTTTTTATGTGGTTGATTGACTTACAACTTCACAAGTTTTGCAAAATTTAGTTATTTTTTATTAGAATACTACTATTAGATACTTTACAAGTGAATTTGTATTAAAAAACAATTTAAACGGTCGTTTGGATTACTAGCAATACAGTTCGTGCTAATATTCCTTTGTTATCATGTGTAAATTTTGCATATTTCAAAAAACACTCTAAACTTTTTATTGAAGTTTCATATTTTGCTAGCACGTAAGATACATTGTTTATCGATGTCGATACTCGTTTGTGTTTTTATTACTGTTTATATGAGTTTACAATTAAATTGACTTAAACCAATTATTTCGGCTGCTGGAAATGAAGTAAGTAGCTTGAAAAAATAATGCCATGTACGCTCCAGATAATAGAAGAAAGGAAGCTAGAGATGTTATATATCGTAGCAATTCGAGTCTTGACTTGATATATGCCGAACATCCTTCGGGGAATGGCCTGCGACGTGAGTACGGGAGCCATGGTTCAATCGACGTGATCGGTGGAGCTAACGATCGGCTACCCGCGATGGTGCACAGTTACAGCGGTGTGTCGGCACCGGACAAGCCCACAGGCCTCAACCGTGCCGTCGAAAGAATAACTGACGGTCTCAACACTGACCATGCGGATGGCCCTCCTCCAAGATCGAGTGCTAGTCCAAAACCACGGCTCAAACTCAACAAATTATGGGGTGGAGCCGCGCCCGCGCTTGCACGACCGCCACTGGAAGATAGTCTTGCATCAATATCTGATGGTAACAAGAGGAAGCAATTTGCCCACTATGACTGTCAATCACTTATGGCTAACTTGAGCTATGCAGCTGAGATCCGTGGAGCACTGCTTAGTAGAAGACGCAACACCACCACAGGTGCATCTGCTGCATCTTTACTTGCTACTAGAGGCCTGCCACCGGGTGATGATGCTGTGCCAGATACTGGAGATGGTAGATCTAATGAATTGCTGGAAAGCTGTCCATTCTTTAGAAATGAATTGGGAGGTAAGTCACTAGTTTTGGTCCATAACTGTAATAAATAGTAGCAATAAAAAGTACATAGATGGTTGATTTGTTTGCATTATGTGGTTTTTGTTTACTACAAAATAAGCATTGTGTCATCTGTGAATCAGGTGACACAAATTCTGCTCACACACTTAACATTGTTATAGGAAGAATGAATTATTTATGACTAATGCCTATGTTGACATAGAAGCTCATAATTACATCTGTACCTTTTTTATTGAGGCACAGAAATGGTGTGAACCATTTTATAACAAGTGTTATTTAAACAATTTATTACACTTCTGGTGTGTTGGTTTAAGAGCTTAATTTGTAAGAACAAGAGTGACAGGAAGTAGTTCAATTGTCCAAACTCACTATGATAGTCCATTTCCCTGAGTTAACTCTGCATATTATTCCATAGAAAACTGCCAGTAAATACCTGAAAACAAGCTTTATCATAACATTTTGTGGTCTACATGTCATTTTTCTTATAACATGGGCATAAACCTCAGTTAACAGGAGGCAACAACATCAATGTTACTTATTATACAATATAGTCCATTATTATGCTTAAGGCAATGCTCAGACAGAGAAGTACTGGAAAGACAGTTGTTCAGTATTTCTCTTCTCTTAAAATCTCACTGCTTTCTCATCATCAGTGTGGTGCTCAAATACCTGTTTATTAGTTGAATTGGTTATAACTAGCTTGTGCATGCAACTCCGCCCCTGTGGTGTCTCAAGCTTGACAGTGTCCTTCAAATAGCTGCATACTCTTAGACCTACCAAATCTATATGAAAAAAGTTATAGGAATATTGGTCAAGCTGTTTGAAAGGAGTACTATAACTATCGTGAGATTTTTAAATATTAGATTATGACTTCATAGAACCAGCAATTTATAAGATAAAGCTTTTTTGAATGAGTTTGCGGAATCTAATATTACTTAATCTGAACCTATCCTACTAATATTATAAAAAGTTTGTAAATATGTACGGGTGTTTGCTATCCGGATGTTTGTTACTCTTTCACACCAAAACTGCTGGATGAATTGTGATGAAATTTATAATTAATAGGTAACTTATGACCAGGATTAACATAAACGCTACTTTTAATTGACATACCACGCAAGCTGGGTGAGGAGAGTCGCAAGTGTAATATTTGCACTATGTACTGTATTCCAGTTTAAAAACTATAATTTAATTTATTTTCCATACACACAACTATAATTACAGAAAATTCTCAATTATCAATATAGAAAAAATAAAATAAACTTAATTTGTAAATATTACAGAAGAAATCGCTGTTAATTAGGCAGTGGATTAGAAAGAACAATACTAAGAAGTCATCTATCACTTATTGTTATGATTAAGTGCCTTATAAGTAGAGAATGTGGTCAATGATTGAAGTCTTGATTGCTTACAACATTGCAGCCATTTACGCTTCCATTCAGTTTAACTTATTCATTAATGCAATAATTACTGCATAGGTTAGTCATGTGTGACTCGGTACACTTATCAACAACATTCTTTGAAAGTACAATGTTTCCTTTTGCTTCTATTATATCAGAATTATCAAAATAATTGCCTTTCTCTGCTCTTTTTAGACTAGACCTCCTAAAATTCCCAAATTAATTGATTAATCAAATTTGTAAAATCCAACATTTCTTAACACTCCTAAGTTTTGATAATGTTAATCATTGAATCGCACCATATTGGATAACTACGCCATTGTCTAACTTTACATTACATACAATATGTTTTGGACTTCATTTTGATTAGTTTGTATTTGTCAGTATACTGTGGAGTTGTAAATTTTTATTCATCAATACATATAAATAATATGACATATCTCTCATTGAATTTTATATAAGATTCAGCCATGCTTAGCAATCTAATACTGTGGCTTGGATAGGAGAGCAATAGGACGAAATCCTTAGGTCGCGGCTTCAAGCCCTGCTTCAACTCCAAAAGACCCCTATAAAGTAATAAGTCATAGGCAATGATACCAAATGGCTATTTTTGCCACTTTAAAAATCATTTTTACTAAATAACTGGCATATGCAGTTGACTTAATTATTATTTAGATGTCTGCATGTGTTGTCCAGTGGTTTAAGCGGTTGTAATGTTGCATTCCACTGCATTGGTGTTGTGGATTGATCTGAGACTGGGTGTGCTTTTTTGCGTGAATGTATGTATTTAACCTTGTCATTGGGACCATTGGATAGTGTAATTGCTTCAGTTAATACTAATAACTGTAATAATCCCTAATGTCCACTGTTTGCTTAGTAAACACCAATGTATTTGCTTGTTTTCATATCTGTTTTGTTTTTATTCATGATTGTACTCATTGCAGCATTTTTTACTGAACGTTATTAATTACACTTTCATTTATTTAAATAAAATTCTTCATTCACAACCATGGGCGAAACTAATTGGTTTTACTAATAAAAACTTGTCATTATGCTATATGATTGTGAATTTATTTTTTAGGCATCATTTTATTATGATCATATTCTAATGTCCTTGCATGCTAAATAGGCAGAACAGATAACTTTGCTAATATAAAAATTTCTAATGCAAAGTTTGATGTGCACTATTTAAATATCAGTATATGAGTTCTTTTCTATCCAAATACAATAACATGGATGAGCGTGACATCACGTAATGACGTGACAAACAGTTGAGAAATTTAGGGTCCAAACAAAAGGTGAACGTAACTTAGTGGTAAAAGCGGCTGCCAGTTAAGCAGAGGTCCCATAATTTAATAGCATAGCTAATTGCTATAAAATATTCAATAAGATGATTCTTCACCATGCTGTATTTAAATGATTGTAAACTGTTGTAACTTCAGGAGAAGAAGAGCGATGCGTGTCACTATGCTGGAGAACTGCCCGCGGCGCTATCGTCGGCCAGGCAGGCTGTTGGCATCGCCCTCGTGCCGCTTACGGCATCTCAGTGTTGGAGTTCCCTCAAGCCACTAACGCACATTCTGGTCAAACACATTGGAAAAATGGATGCCCCTTCGTCAAGTCCATTTCACCACTGCCCATCGAGAGTCAAGATCTTGGCGCATTGTATTATAGGAACTACTTCTATAATCAACGTAAGTATTTTGCATAACATAACATAATATTATATATATTGGGATGTTATAATATCTACATAGCTCGACGCAAAACAGCGGGCTGCGCATGCGTGGTGTGGTGTGCTCGTATTGGCTCTTTAAACGTCAAATACAAAGATCGACGGTTGATCGATGTATATGTTTATATTATTATGTTATTTTTTTATTACACCTTTAAACAGTAAATTCTCATTGAATTTTCATGGTTGCGCCATGAAAGTTTATAAGGTAGAAATTGTTGCCTTCGACTTGTTTAACTCTGTCATATTTTGATCTGTTGGACCCCAAAGGGCGCTTGAACTGGTTGAAACAACCATCAATATACAAAATATAGAAAGTAAAAATCAAATGTAACTATTTAAATTATAATACTAATTGCATTAAAATTATTTTAATCACCGGCGCTTAGATTGATTTTAATTCAACTTAGAGATTTGAATTAAAATCAATCCAAGTACCAGTTTTGATGGGTATTGCAAAATGAGAAGAGCTGGTCAGGAACTCATGTGCTACATCTTTTCCAATAATTCATACAATATTTTTTTTGTTTTTTGACAATAGTTCTATGTGTAAGTTATAGCAACCAAAACACAATGGCTAATGATAGTTAGGGAGAGAAAAATAACCGTCAATTGATACATATTAATTAATTAGTCCGTAGTATATAAGGTTGCAATCTCTTACACTTTAAGCAGAAAATAAGGAGTAAAAGCAATGTGTTAATACTATTATATAGATACATACCGGTTCGAGAACAGACATAAAAAAATATAAAAATAATATATGTGCTAATAACAAATACTAATTATTTATACTCCAAAAATGTACACACAGCCTTAACTTAACTATATTTGAAATAAAATGAAATAAATTCATAGAAATAAATTTTAAATGTAAAAAAATAATTTATGATAAGCCTAAACATTAAATATAACTGATGTTTCGCATAGTTTTTCAAAAGTTAGACAACGGGTCTGAATCGCGTAATTATTATAAAGGTAAATAAATACCTATGCTCGACGTTTCGTTTCGTGACCAAGAATGATGCAAGTCATTCGAAACGTCGAGCATAGGTATTTATTTACCTTTATAATAATTACGCGATTCAGACCCGTTGTCTAACTTTTGAAAAATGTTCTCAAATCGCGAAAGTTTAAAAACTTGTTTCGCATAGTGTATCCTTTAATGCATTATGCTCTCGTCTGTCAATATTTTTTACAATAATTATTGTTATCAACAATATTCAGTTTTCCCTCCTCATCAATTGAACGGCAATTCAAAAGTTAGACAATGAGACTTGGATTATCACAGAAGAATAGCTATTATTATAAATCTGAATCATTCTCATTAAACATCGGTTTTTTTTAATCACTTTTCCTGAAGTATGTATATAATGATTGTATTAAACAGAATCAAAAATAGAAAATAATGTCAACAATTAAATCAAGTCATCTGCAATTGATATAATCGCGCAATGGATAATGCATCGGTCTTACGTTCGTAAAGTCGTGGGCTCGAATCCTGGTCATAACACCACCAACGTGAACTTCCTCCAAACACAAGCGAATAAGCTTCGCTGGAGGGGTTAGCAATAATACCAGTAATTTGTATTTGCCAATTACAAGTAAGCTTTGTTTAAAAAGAAAAATCCTTAATTTAATATTATGAATGAAAAAGTAACTCTGTCATTATCGCTTTCACGGCTAAACTACTGAACCATTTTTTTTTTAAACATAGATCAAGACCTGGTCTTGAAGAAAGACATAATAATATTATTATTCTTTTTTTATCGACAAACCTACCACTTGGGCGAAGCCGCGTGCTGAAGCTAGTAAGCACTACATTGGCCTGCGATTTGCGGGGGCCGGGCATATGTAATAAGGAAGAAGATGTTCTTGACCTTTTTTTTTTTTTTTTTTCTTTTTTTTTTTTCTTACGCGAGGAAATGCATTTACGCATACCACCCCACCCCTGGGGAAGGGCAGAGTGGTTATGTGGGACTCGCACGTGCCTAAAGATGGTAAACGGCACGAGAATACCCACTAAAACCCCGCGGTGCTCCCGCACTCGCCTTGATGGGAGGGTCATGGGAAACCGGCGCAGCCTTAACAACCACGACCCTCCCGGCGATGCCCGCCGAAGCAGGCCCCTCATGGCCCCCAAAGAAGGGGCTGGCGCAAGCCAGCGACCAGCGCAGCGCGAGGACCGCGTGCAAAGCCATCAGACATCCCCATATCCGACGGCCTGGTCCTCTCGCGGCGAGACAGGTGGTCGGTCCCGCCGCCCACCACGCCGCAGTTCTAACGGCTGCGGCCCCGCCGGGACCGCGGAAGGCAGGGAATGCGGGGCATCGATAAACGACGCGCGCACCGACACTCCTCCCCGCCGTAACCACCCGGCCGCGGTGTCAGCTTGCGCCAACACCGCAGCCCGGCCTGTTGGGCCACTCCGCCATGGGCCAACCCAACCAGTCAGCCCGAGGAGCAGCCCCGTGTCGAGTTATTAGCCAACGCAAAAAGAAATCCCCCGAAGGAGAAGTTTTTTTGCGAAGTTACCAGGGTGCACCAAACCCAAAGACTATTGTTCCCCCCTAATCCTCGCGGATTAATAAGGGACCAATAGCCCCGGATCGTCTAGGAGGTTACTCGACATAGCACCCCAAGATGTTCTTGACCTGGTTCAACCTATTTAAAAGAGAAAAAGAAAGAAAGAAAATTATTTTATTCAAGCACAGATACTTTAGAGATGCAAAATTAATCTTAAAACAGAACACCTTATAACTAAACACTTAACAAGAAGATTTACAAGAAACAGAAGTAGAAAAATAAAAATCTACTAAAATAAAATATAAAAAGTAAAATAAATAAAAATAATAATAAAATAACTAAGTCCAGTCACATCCGTCACGAGTATCCGTGTAGGAATCGGGATATCGCTCAGCGTTTTGCTTTACAGCGTTTGCATTACTGCAAACCGCCGTAAAGCACTGGTATTCTGCAATTATTTAAATAACTTAATTTTCATATTTTAGCACATCAGAACTGGTTTGGAATGGACGAAAATCTGGGGCCAGTGGCGATTTCTATAAAAAAAGAGCGTGTTGAGCTTCGAAGGGGCGGTGGTGATGTCTCGGCTCCAATGTCTCAACTAGCATGGCAGTACCGGCTCATCGTTCGTACTTCTGAACTGCTAACCCTCCGAGGCTCCGTGCTTGAAGATGCGCTACCCACCGCTAAACCCAGCAACAACAGCGCAACCTACAACACAAAAGATGTTATGGAATATGTTGCTCCTGAATTACAACTTGGCTGCTTGCGGTAGGTATAGATAGATAATCTAGACAATGGCAGAGTTGCAACATGTTTACAAAAAAAAAAATGTGATTTTAATTATGATATATTTCAACAGTTTACAGTTAAGGTGCAATCAACTTTCTTCCTCTAATCTTCAACTCAACTGTGAACTTCCTCAATATTGTTTTATTTGATAAAAACACTAAAAAATACTCACCATATTTAGGTGTGTATTTTTATAGTGTTTTAGACATTTCCAACCCTGCACAATGGTAGATTTTGTCTTTTTATTTTTTTGTAATGCAAAATAAAGTACAGCATAATTCTTATATTTTTATTATTCCAGACTCGGCATTAACAGTGGAGGTGCAGAAGAGCAGCTTATACGTTTAGATGAACAATGTGTTACCAGACATTACAAAGTTGGTGTTATGTATTGCAAGAGTGGGCAATCCACTGAAGAGGAGATGTACAACAACCAGGAAGCTGGGCCTGCCTTTGTAGAGTTTCTTCAAATGCTGGGACAGACTGTGAGATTAAAAGACTTCGATAAATACAAGGCTGGACTCGACAATAGGACTGATTCCACTGGGCTGTACTCCGTGTTTACCACATACCAAGGCTGCGATATAATGTTCCACGTTTCAACTATGCTTCCTTACACGCCAAATAATAGACAGCAGCTGCTAAGGAAACGTCATATAGGCAATGATATCGTGACTATTGTGTTCCAAGAGCCGGGTGCTGCGCCCTTCACGCCTCGCAACATTCGTTCTCAGTTTCAACACGTTTTTGTAGTAGTTAAGGCGATTGACCCGTGTACAGAGAATACTCACTATAGTATAGCTGTGAGTCGTGCTAAAGAAGTGCCTTTATTTGGACCTCCCATTAAGGAAGGTGCTGTTTATCCGAAGGGAGAAGCCTTCACCGATCTACTGTTAAGTAAAGTTATAAACGGCGAGAACGCTGCGATTCAGTCACCAAAGTTTAGTACAATGGCGACGCGCACACGTCAAGAGTACCTGAAAGATTTAGCCAAGAATTATGTTACTGCCAATACTGTCGAATCTGGACAGAAATTCTGTAAGTATTCATATCTTACATTTATTATTTTTATTCATGACTAAGAAAGCTAATCTACAAGCTCAAACTAAAACTTAATTCAGTACTTTCTATTTGAAAATATATATAACATCAATGTATAAATTGCTTGAGAACGATTTTCAAATACCAATTAGAGTCAAAACACTCTAGGTTGTCCTCCTCTAGCGCTGTTGTTACTCCATGGATCTATATCTGTCTCAGAATATTGACATACTGTTTAGTCATTATTGTAAGACAGAGGTATTAGTACCTCGGCAATGCCGCAGGACAAGCTGGATAATTTTGACTCTAAAAAAGTGAAAGGTTTCAAGTTTTAACAACTAATTGCCTTATAAGTTTTGAGACTAAACATGATTAATTTCTGACTAATTGTTTGATATAACGAGATATTTACCCTATATATTTGTTACTCAAACTAACTCGCGAAATAACTCGCTACAATAAATATACATGGTAAATATCCCGTTATATCTATTAATTAGTAATTGCTATCTAATTGATTATTTTTATAGCATTTAGCTATGCTTAGAAAATTATACTAAGAAACTGTTGAAAAAGATATGGGACCAGCAGGATTTGAACCGACCTTACTGCATACCGGGCATTTAGGGTTCTGGTAAGAGGCGACCGTAGCTGGATGGCTAAAGCGGCTGCCCGGTGTGCAGTAAGGTCGCAGGTTCAAATCCTGCCGGTCTCATATCTTTTTCAATTGTTTCTTAGTAATTGCTATCTTATCAAATGGGACGAAACATTTGCCAAAAGGCAAAATAAATTGTCGCTAATCTGTTGTTACCTACGTCATAGTAGAATCTGGATGTCAAGAGAGACAAGCCATGTTAGAAGGCTGAACACCACCATCCTACGTCCAACACATTGTCTGCTCGTGTGGTTTAGCGGTTTAAGCGGTCGCCTCGCCGCTCTCCACTGCACTGGTGTTGTGGGTTCGATCCCCCACATGGGACAAATCTTTGTGTGATTCGCAAAAATTTGTTCTGAGGCTGGGTGTGCTTGTGTGAGTGAATGTGTGTATTTGGCCTTGTCATTGGAACCATGGGATTCGGGCGTTCTATCTCAAGGTAAAAAAATACCGGATTTGATGAGATGTGAATGTTTCAGCAATATTCTCTCATCTGCTTATGAAGAGTGGCAACAACTCGACTAACAACACTTTGATCACGCGTGTTGACAATT
Source organism: Hypena proboscidalis (assembly GCA_905147285.1). Classification (NCBI taxonomy): domain Eukaryota; kingdom Metazoa; phylum Arthropoda; class Insecta; order Lepidoptera; family Erebidae; genus Hypena; species Hypena proboscidalis. The sequence goes on from LR990132.1 coordinate 11,438,702, forward strand.
GCACTAACGACGTACTAGTTGGGGGCGCGCTGTGCTTTCATGTGAGTTGCTAAAATGTACTTATTTATGACTCGACTGCAGCAATTAATTATGTCGGACCTGAAATTACTTGTTTAAATTTCTTCAATAATATTGAAATGTTAATGTTTATTGAGATTAAAACATATACTTTAGAAATAAACTTGTTATTTTAATAAATATGTAGTACGAATTATATCACTGAACCAACTTTTGATCATGTTGATTCAATTCAACGCAAAATGCGAAAATTGAAGATCCAACATTATTAATTGCTGCAGTCGAACTGTATACATAATATAAAATTACTTAAAGGCCCAGTTTCTCAGGTTCCGGATAGATCTAATCCGACCCATAAAATATAACCTGACGAATTTAAAAGTGACACACACACACATGTTACACTTGAAAAAAGAACACAACTGTCACTTTAATTTATGTGTGTTATCGATTATCGATATACATGTAATAAAACCTTAAAGCTGCTTCCTATTTTAATTTGGACATTTAAAGAAGGTTTTCTCTCTATGGTGTTTACTTATCAAAAAATAATCGCTGTAATGCCTGTTATAGATTTAAATTTTTAATTAATTTTATTGTTTATCGGTAGAATAATTCTGCATTGTTGTTTGTGTAGCTATGATTAAAATGATGATATTAAGAAAATATATAAAATTTTAGGTGCAAGTCCAGGATGAAGGTGCGGGTGGTTCTCTCCTGGATTGTATCATGGGCGTGTCTGCTGACAGCGTCGTCTTCTTCGAAGATAGCAGCCGGCAAATAATACTCGTTCTACCCACCAATTCGATGTTAGGTAATATAACTTGCTCTCATTTTCTAGACCGATTGCCCAATTAAACAAATTTGCACCCAGAGTCTCAGAATCATGTTCTAAATCACTAGTATATATTATAGATTTGTCACTTTATAATTTATACACATACAGGGTGTAAATGACATCATTGGCCACCGCTGGGCCTAGAATCTTGAGATTTTGCACAAAGGTTACTTTCATGACGTAGATATGCGCACTAAGAGGCGATTTTTAGAAGTTAGTAGTAGTAGAAGTTTTTAGAAGGTAGTAGTCCCTGAAGAGGTAAAACAAGGGATGTATGGAACTCCGTACATTATAAAGTTTCAAGTACGAAATTTTGTATACTTGATCTTCAATAAAAATAGATGAACTTCTAAAACAAGGTGTTCCTAAAAGTTATTCCCAAGAGTGTTATTTAAGGGTTTAAAGTTAGTAAGAAGTTTACACCCAAGCGCAATAGATGGCGCCACGGGAACAGGGCGATGTATTTCCCACGGGTTAAACCCCGATCAACGAATCTCACGCGAACGAAGTCGTCGGCAACGGCTAGTATTTTTATAAATCTATACTTAATATTATAAAGAGGTAAAGTTTGTGTGTTTGTTAAATTGTCAGGGGTAATCTCGGAATCTACTGCACCGATTTTAAAAATTCTTTCACTAATAGAAAGCCACATTATCGCTGAGTGTCATAGGCTTTTTTTTTTTTTTTTTTTTTTTTTTTTTTTTAAACTCATCGTTATACGTGAAGGCCACAGCAGCGCGGCAGCGGCGCGCGATGGTTTCGGCTTATTTCGGTTCGCGTTCGTGCTCACTTCGGAAGAAGGAGGCGCACTGTGGGCTGAAAATCGACCTCCATAGACATAGAAATGAAAGTTGCTAGATATTCGTTTTGTTGACAGATATGGCTTCTATTAGCTATTATACACATAACAATGTCGTCTGAGCTAACTCCGCACAGAAATGAATTTATTATAAGGTTTTTTCGAAAAAAATGTATGGAGCTAGCATGAAAAATCTAAATATCTCTGAACTTGCAAGGAAAACCGTAATATCCTCAGAGATGGTTATAGGACTAATTATTTGTGATTTTTTGACATACTCCATATAACGGTACCTGCTGCAGAATTTTTTTTAAAAATCATCTAATTTTTAATTTTTTTTTTTCAACATTAGACGATTTGTTTTATTGTAAAAGTAAAGAAACAGCATGTTATATGCATATAATACTAAATCTTCGCCAGTTATTTGTTAAAATATCAAGAAAAATATTTTTGCCTTACATAGTATATACAGGGTGGAATTTCGTAATGCCACCTGGAGAGAAAGTACCCTTAATACTGTAGATATAAAAAAGTACCAAAAGGAAACATTCTTTTAATTTTGATTAAAAAGAAAACTGATTTCAAAGATTTTTGATAATATGCTTACTTAACCGGGAATTGAACCTGCTTAAATCCGAATGAATAACATCCTGTATTTTTATTGCAGATATCGATAACGTTAATAAATTAGAGCAAATCTTTCTAACAAACATGGTAGTTTAAATGCGAGGAAACCCATGAAGTCAAAGATTTTGTAAAAAAAATAAACCAGTCAAAATTCCCATACTATCAGTTAATTACTTTTAACAACTAAAATATCATTTTTAATATTGTTTATAGTTTAGTATCGATAATTACTTGAAAAATGATAGAAAATAATAAATTTGGGTACATAATTTAATATTTAGGTTTGGTTATATGTCACTTAATGAGTTCTGAATAAGAGATTAAGTGATTTGCAAAACATACAGGGTGGAATGTTGTAATGCCACCTGGAGGTAAAGTACCATTAATACTGCAGATAGAAAATTTTACTCAAAGAAAACGTTCCTTTATTTTTAAATATAAAGAAAACTACTTCAAGTGTGATGTGGGCTCTCACTCATTTAAAAACAAAAAAATGTGGTCATCCTTTGATTTAAATTACCATGTTTGTTAGAAAGATTTAATTCCTACGATTGATCCTAACGATCAATGTAATAAAAGTACATGGTGTTATTTTTTCAAATTTGAGCTGGTTCGATTCTCCGGTTATACAAGCAAATTTCCAAAATTCTTTGAATGCAGTTTTCTTTATATTTAAAAATAAAGGAACGTTTTCTTTGAGTAAAATTTTCTATCTGCAGTATTAATGGTACTTTACCTCCAGGTGGCATTACAACATTCCACCCTGTATGTTTTGCAAATCACTTAATCTCTTATTCAGAACTCATTAAGAAGGCTAATTTATTATTCAGTAGTTTACCTGTATGCAAAGTTTAGTAATGGTATCCAATTACCTGTTTTAAAACATATATACTATAATGTAAGTCAAAAATATTTTTCTTGATATTTTAACATATAACTGGCGAAGATTTAGTATTATATGCATATAACATGCTGTTTCTTTACTTTTACAATAAAACAAATCGTTTAAGGTTAAAAAAAAATAATTAAAAATTAGATGATTTTTAAAAAAAATTCTGCAGCAGGTACCGTTATATGGAGTATGCCAAAAAATCACAAATAATTAGTCCTATAACCATCTCTGAGGATATTACGGTTTTCCTTGCAAGTTCAGAGATATTTAGATTTTTCATGCTAGCTCCATACATTTTTTTCGAAAAAACCTTATAATAAATTCAGTTCTGTGCGGAGTTAGCTCAGACGACATTGTTATGTGTATAATAGCTAATAGAAGCCATATCTGTCAACAAAACGAACATCTAGCAACTTTCATTTCTATGTCTATGGAGGTCGATTTTCAGCCCACAGTGAGGCGTGACCTTCCTTTTACATCTGAGAGGTAGGTACCCGCGCGGTCGGCTCTTTACGCAGCGGACGTCCCCAAAATTGAATTTTTCGTAACACACTTTCGACATTCATTAATTTTATTTTCGGTACATTAAAAAAAAATCTTTTATGTTTATATAGTTTTCATTTAATTTAGGTTATAGATAGGCATTAAGTTTGTTTCATGTACCTAGATATTAAATTAGGTTATAGGTAGGTATTAAGTTAGTTTCATGTAGATATTAATTTAGGTTATAGGTAGGTATATGTTTGTTTCGTGTAGATATTAATTTATTTCTTACGAACGCTGCCTTAACTATGAAAGATATATATTTTTGAACATTATGCCCAACGAAGTGGGCACGGGTCAGCTAGTAATTATATATTGTTGAATGTATAGGTTGGGTGTTCAGCGGCGGCTGGACGCGCGTGTACTACCATCGCGGCGAGAGCGTGCGCGTGCGCGCTCGCTCGGGCGCCGACGCGCTGCAGCGGCGCCTGGCCGCCGTGGCGCCGCTGCACGCCCACGCCCTGCAGGAGATCACGCTGGAGCGGGGCGCCGCACATCAGCTCGGTACGTATCTAACGCCACTGTCCTCTATCTGTGACAGAAAACATAAAACTGCCTAAGTCTACGTATTAATTATTATATATTAAGCCTTATATTTTAAAATGTAATGTTTCTTCCCTAATGTATATAGTAATTTTTGATAATTGATATAGCGTAATGTATCTAACTATAAATATTATGAAATAATGTTGTGCATGAAAGGAGCCTCCCCGAGTGACGTACACAACAATTCCCTACGTCCGGCGCACCCTGGGCAATTCGCGAGTTCTTAAAAGCGAATTGGCTAATCCTTTCACCACGATGGCAAGTCAAAACCTTGACCACCTTACTGACTGTCCAAAATGCCCTACCACCTGCACAAGAGAGGCCCTCATGGACGCCGACGAGAGCGCCATAACAGTGGCCACTTATTGGACCAATAAAATTTGACTCAGCCATCGACACGACGAAGAAGAAGAAGATGAAATAATTTGTACGCCAAATGTGGCTAACATGTCTGAACATTACCTTATAATAATATCTTGCATGTGTCAGTATGTATACACATGTTATGGCAAATAGATAATTATCTTATCGAATGCTCTTGCACTATACCGGCATGTGCTCGGCAGGCTTCCACGTGCAGCCGGACGGGCTGGTGACGCAGGTGGAGGCGGGGGGGTGCGCGGCGCGCGCGGGCGTGAAGGCGGGCGCGCGCCTGCTGGAGGTGTGCCGCGCCGCCGTCGTGGCGCTGCACCACGACCAGCTCGTCGACCTGCTCAAGACCTCCGATCCCGTCACGGTTCGTACTAGTCGTTGCGGCCAAACTTAGTATGCCTGTATGGGCGGAACATGGACTGTACCTATTTATTTGTAAAAAAATCCGTATCCACCTGTGTTTCACAAAATAAATCAATTGAATTGCTGCTTCGAATCATAGCTTAGCTTTATGACAATAGTTTGTGACTCATAGTAGATCAACTGCAAAATACCCGTGTGACAAATCAATACTAATATCTAATTTGTAATTTACTTATTAATCTCAACATGACTTACTAATTTTGTGAATAATAGGAATTACATAATTATATGATAATACAATGTATCTGCTTAAAATTGCATGAAATTTAATAGTTATTTTCACCACACCAGCACGAAAAAGATCGTTTGCTTGCGAGAATTCAGTGAGTAAAAACGCTTTTTACTCACTAGTGAGGCAAAGTTATTCAAATTTCGAAACACTAAATCCTTCCAATGAATAGGCGCAAAAAAAAAACTAAACATCCACCATGTAGGTTAGTAATAAATATTGACATCAATTTTATTTAAAATCTACAAACGATACGTTTTAATTATTTTAAATTATATAAATACACGCTTATTTAGTATTTTCATGGTTTTATATTCGTGATTAACCATTAAATTAATTAAAATCGGGTACTTAATATTAGACTCTATAAATAAATGTTACGGAACGAATTGCCGAACGCACGATTTAAAAAAAAAGTCTGTGTCTGTGGCAGTCATCGCGGGCAACTATAAATTCTTTTCAGTTTTTGTTTAATTGTTTACTGGAACTTTTTAACACAAAAAATAGTGAATCCAGTGATGAAGAACTTTGTAGAACTCCAAAAGAGTCGACAACTTGCTTCTAACACAGAAGTTTGCTTTTTTACCAGAAAATTCACGTGAAAAGTATTTGAAAGCGTACGGGATATTTAATTAGTGGCGACTTTGAAAAGGCCCTAAAACGCATTATGAATCGGTATTACTGTCGTATTTCATGGAATTATTTCAGGTTAAGCAATCGAGTACGAGTTTATTTAAATCTTAATATTTTCGCACTGGAAGAGGTGAAAAGTTTTGTATGTTACTGATGAGAAAAATTTAATTCCAGTTCGTGACTCTTATTCTACTATTTATTTAGGTTCTAGTTATTTAATAAAATTGATGTCAATGTTTATTATTACTAACCTACATGGTGGCTGCTTTGTTTTTGTTTCAGCGCCTTTTCATTGCAAGGATTTTGTGTTTTGAAATTTGAATCACTTTGCCTCACTAGTGAGTAAAAACCGTTTTTACTCACTGAATTCTGCAGGCAAACGATCTTTTTCGTGGTGGTGTGGTGAAAATATATATTGTATATTTAGGTGACAGTAACGTTCGCGTCAAGCCCCAAGTGCGGGTGTGACGTGTCGCCGGACGAGTGGGCGCCGCTGGCCCGCGCCGACGCGCAGCAGCCCGGCCGCCCGCGCCGCGCCTACGAGCGCGGCCACTCGCCGCCGCGCTCCGACAGCTCCGGATACGGCACCGGTAAACTTATATTCCTACGTATTACTCGCGACTAACCTAACCTTGCTTTTACTTCAGACGAAAGTTTGTTAGTAATTAGTTTGTTTGTTAGATACTTCTTCTCATGAACCGTTTTGATGAAATTTATTAACATAATAATATTATTATAGTTAACTTTTGAAGCGAGTATTTATAAAATGTGCAACTCGATGGTCTAGTGGTTAGCGTATGCGCCTCTCAGTGAGGTGTCGGGTTCGATGCCCGGGTCGGGCGAAGTGTTATTTTTGAACTTTCTGTCGAAAAAATTAACAATAGCAGCACGAATTTGGAATTGTGCCCGGTGGATGGCGATAGGCTCACCCTCTATCACATGGGACCTAAAACATAACAGGTGAAATGTAGGTGTTGTACACCTCTACCACACTCTTCTGAGCGTGTGGGCTTCTCTTCTACTCTAATATAGACGTGATGTAATATAATGTATACCGAGTGTAGCGAGCGTGTTCCGTGCGGCAGGAGGCTCGGTGCGCAGCGGGCGGCGCTCGGGCGCCACGTCGCCGGCCGACGCGCGCCGGCGCCCCCGCGACAAGCGCGCCGCCAACACCTCCTCGCTCACCGTCAGTACTCACATGCTCACTTATTATCTTTATGTACTACCGACGTTAACCGTCCCTTAGCTAACAACACCGCATAACTCATTTTTAACAACTTTACAGGAGACGAAAAAACTGTCTATTTTAAAAAATCGGTGGATTTTTCACTACTATGTCACTACTTTTTGAATTACGGCATCTAATTGGTTGCAACCTACATCATGTGACCAATGGTGAGACGCGGAATGAGCAGCTCTATCCAATAGAAATTGAAATGTGACACCCGCCAATTTTCGACTTGAGCGGTGTTGTAAGCTAAGGGATGCTATCCATAATCCAATGAACAAATGGATTGGACTTCAGATTGTTATATTACACCAACGGATTGACGTATATCGGTTGATGTGATAACACCCATAGAACATATAACATAACGATTGAACTATCCGTGTGATCGTATATGAACGCTACGGATACACTATGCGAGCAGGATAAAGTTCGAATAAAATTTTAATTCTTCTGATAAAAAAAAAAGTGTCTGAACGAGCTACGCTGAATGAATTTAATTTATTGAATGCTAATTTGTATAACCACGTTCGTTGCGTACATAGTTGGATTATCTAGTATATATAATATATGAATGTCACAGAGTTGCCCGGTTTCCACCAAAACGAAGAAGACCTGCATTTTGAATAACCAATCAGATCTCGTTATTTTCACATATCCTTTCCGCTACGCTTTGGTGGAAATGGGTCAAGCGGCGAGGAAAGGAGAAATCTCATTTATGTATGCGTGCAAAACGGGACAGGCCGGCCGCACGTCGTTCCTTTCCTATCAGCTTTGGTGGGAACTGGTCAACTGGACCTTAGTTTTCGATCTCCTCCGAACTTGCTTGACTGAATTTATTTCTTTCCTGTATATCTGGTAGGTCTGAAAATAGGTGGTAAGCTATTTTGTGATACTCTTAAGAGCTACGCGGGTGGAGCTAGCAATTTACAATTTATACTAATTCCCAGGAGGAGTTAATCCGCATGATGGACGCGGAGATGGGCGAAGGCACTCGCAGTACGAACGGCTCCGTGGCAGGGACCGGCGGGAGCGTGACCGGCGGTGGGGTCGGGGGCACGGGGGCCGGGGCGCCGCTGCCTTTGCCCGACGCGGCGGCCTTGGACTGGGCGGCGCTCGTGCACACGGCCACCAGGGCTATGCTACAGGTATGTATTAAAAGGACTAATGCGGTAGTGGTCTCTTAAATGACGCCCATTTAGCGGCAGCACTGAGACGTCAAACTATTAGAAACCTATAAAAAGTGTCAGATTGCCTACTTTTTCATATTGAATGAATGCTTGATTTGGATATAAGCATGCAGCATGCAGCGCGATTTATTTAGTCAGAATTGGTGCCGAGACCGTCAAATTGGGGTCCTTCCGTATCAAAATATGTTTAATAACTCTCTAAAATAACAAATTGACTCCATTATTTCAAGTAAACAATCATTTAAATCATATCAATGGTGTTTGTCAAAATTTATAATCGCAATGATTGGCTACTATTAAAGCGCTTTACCCTTCCTTCACTTGCCTATCAGGTTTCATCATAGCACTTACCTCCTTTCCAGCCAGCCATGTCATCTTTTTTACAATCAATCTCAACCCTTATAGCGTTCAACTTGCATCTCAACATGCATTTTTTTCATTCTAATAATAAGCTACTAAATTAATTTAGTAGCTTAGGTCAAAATTAATTTAAGTCAAGATAATTTTATATCTAGACTAGATTGTAATCTTTTTATAGTATCTAATTCTATAGAAACATCATAAAAAAAACACACATTACATTCCTTTCATCCCCTCTCATTACACCCATTGAACGATGAATGAAAATTGTAATTGACTCAATTTTTTTATGATTTGGTTCAGATATGCGAAGAGCACCCATTCCCATCGATGGATAACTCCGATCCTTCATTAGAAACACCGACCAACGAGACATCTACTGAGTCCTGGAACGAAGTCCCTGTAAGTATAATTATGCATTACAATCACACAATTTTTTCTGTGTTTAGCACAGATCAGTAAGAAATAATCAATTGATAGCAAATCTGGATGTTTTTTGTAGGTTTTTTTTACCTTTTTGTGAGTTAGATCGAGGTATACATATATTTAAATAATTTTACCAAAAAAACCACCTCCAAACTCAAAAATGAACAAAAAAAAAACTTAAGCAGTATTCAACGTCTCGCCTCATCTCTGTATAACTTGAAAGAATACCTACAGTAAACGGCCTTAAGGTGCCTATATTTCAAGAATTATCCGTGTACTCTTTACCGTTGAGGAATTGTACCTTCCAGCATCAGCTCAGCAACATGAAATGCTGACTGCTAGATGCAAATACCCAAGTAACTTTAGGTAATATACGAAAAACAAAATAGAAGCCATTTGTGGGTTCGTGGGTTCCTTCAATTTCTGTGAGATCCTATCATCAGATCGTGATCTGATGAAAATGGAACCACACAGGAAGCACAAGCTTTCATATAAAAATAGAATCATTGAAATCACTTCTAGCCCAGGGTAGATCCCCTAAAAAATGATAAAAAGTCAAAAAAATAATAGTAGGATGAAACCCATTAGAAAAGGAGGAGAATATTATAAAAGTTAAAGGAAAAATAATTTACGGGCGATCTGAGGTCGGGAAGAGGGGGAGGGGGGGGGGGGTTTAAGGGTAAAAAACGGATTTTCTCGATTTCCGGCAAAACTAAAAGTCCTGTGGAAAAAAGTCGAACGGCAAAGTTGTTGGTAATAATAAGATCTAAAACTTTTGTATTTACACTTTTTTCATATAACCTCAAAATTTATGTGAAAAATTCAAAAAAACCAAGTTTTTGGTTTTTTATTTTTATCTTTTACAAACAATAATTTTTTTCACAAAATTTGGTGAAAACTTACCTTTTTATGTCCCAAATACGCTGTAATTTATTTGATTAGAAATATTTATTTTTTCACCTTTTTTTTTAATTAATATCGATTTTTACCCTTATTTTCAATCGAAAATTCACCCGTCAAAATATCAGTTTTTTTTAAAAAGTTGGTATGTTTTCTCTTTGTTAAAATCTCTTCTTTCCGATGGTGAAAAAATATATATATGTTACTATAGTAAATCTTCACAGAAAATGCAAAACAAAAATCGTAAAAAACTATTAATATATAATTAATATATACACTATATACAATTTTGAGCTATTTACAAACAAATAAGTTAATTAAATTAATATTTTATCAATGTAACATGTAATCTTACGTTTTTCGAGTAATTAAAGTGTAAATTTTAATAAATAACTCAAAATTGTATGTATATTAATTATATATTAATAGTTTTTTTCGATCTTTGGTTTGCATTTTCTGTGAAGATTAGTATATATATAGTAACATATATATATTTTTTCACCATCGGAAAGAAGAGATTTTAACAAAGAGAAAACATACCAACTTTAAAAAAAAAAACTGATATTTTGACGGGTGAATTTTCGATCGAAAATAAGGGTAAAAAATCGATATTAATTAAAAAAAAAGGTGAAAAAATAAATATTTCTAATCAAATAAATTACAGCGTATTTGGGACATAAAAAGGTAAGTTTTCACCAAATTTCGTGAAAAAAATTATTGTTTGTAAAAGATAAAAATAAAAAACCAAACACTTGGTTTATTGAATTTTTCACATAAATTTTGAGGTTATATGAAAAAAGTGTAAATACAAAAGTTTTAGATCTTTTTATTACCAACAACTTTGCCATTCGACTTTTTTCCATAGGACTTTTAGTTTTGCCGGAAATCGAGAAAATCCGTTTTTTACCCTTAAACCCCTCCCCTCCCCCTCTTCCCGACCTCAGATCGCCCGTAAATTATTTTTCCTTTAATTTTTGTAATATTCTCCTCCTTTTCTAATGGGTTTCATCCTACTATTAATTTTTTTGGTCTTAAAAATTAACGGCACTGGGCTATTCGCCCAGTCGAAAGTTATAAAGTAAAAAACATGAAAAAGAAGAAAAAAATAAGACGAATTGAGAACCTCCTCCATTGGATTCTGTTTTTTATTGACTAGGTCTAAGTCATGATCGATCTATTATTTTTTCGATTACGAGATGCTATGCACATGCATACACCAAAAAATAGAACCTTTAAAGGAGAATGAACATTCTAGGCCAAAAATTACTAGTTTAAGTTATGGTTAAAAAAAAAAAAGGTTTTATTTTTATGTACAGTAAACGCTCATAAGTCCATAGGCACGCTAAGGATTACATTGCTTTGAACTGTACGAGCCCGATACAGCCAGTACACACACTAACGAAGTTGCGTGCGTGTATAGCAGTTTACACACAGTTTAGTCACAGTGGCGACTGGTTCTTAAAATTCGCATCTATCTATCATGAGCAGGTAGCTGTATCGGGCTATTGGGATCACGATCAACTAAATCGTGAGTTTGAAGCTTAGTTGATTTGTGGTTGTATTTTGTTTTTACGAAATCATAATAATATTTGTAATATTTTAAGCACAAACTTGTTAGGTATTCATGCTTAAATAGTTACATACAATACATAAATAGTTACATATTAATATGACTAATAAGTTAAATATGTTATTATTATTTAACTACTTACGTATTTTTTTATTTTTATTTTCATTGTTGTCAGGTAGAAATAAAAAAAGTCACGCTGAATGATGATAAAAATGTTTATTCGTTTTATTTATTTATACAATTAATAAACTTTTAAGAGCATTGTGACGTCACATTCCTAACTAAATAAAAAAAGTTCCCTTGTAACCGTTTATAAGATTTTTGATTAATATAATAACTAATAAGTTAAATATGTTATTATTATTTAACTATTTACGTAATTTTTTATTTTTATTGTCATTGTTGTAAGGTAGAAATAAAAAAGTCATGCTGAATGATGATAAAAATGTTTATTCGTTATATTTATTTATACAATTAATAAACTTTTAAGATAATTGTGACGTCACATTCCTACCTAAATTAATAATATAATAGAAGTGCCCTTGTAACCGTTCATAAGATTTTTTATTGTAACCCACCAATAATATAAATGTTACTAAAATGATTCATCATGACAACAAGGAAGGAAAGGATGTTCTAATAACAAAAATATAATTATTGATACCCTAAACTTCAAAAAGTATAGAAAGGACTTGGCGAGATTAGATCTCACGGCTCATTGCTAAACGCATTTAACTGCACTCCTTAACCGCTCGGCCACCTTGACTCATTCTAAGTAAGTGAAATTATGAACTACAATTATTTGTTAACAACTGTGTCTATTTCTTGGAAATAGAAGGTCGTAAGTCAAACTACACTTCAAACTATTGCCTTTTGAGATTGCCTATGGACTTTTGGTCGTGACTGTACATGAATAATTTATCAACGCTTTTCACGCGCACGGACACGTTCGCAGCTAATTTCAGAACCCCCAATTTTGTTACTTACTTTAATTTGTTTCTTCGAAAGAAATAATCGAGTTTACTACCGGTATTTAAAGCTATATGTGTGTTGGCAGACGAACGACACCTCGCCGCCCCCGCCGCCGCCCGGGCCGGCGTGCGCGTGCGGGCTGGGCGCGCGGCTGGCGGCGCTGGAGGCCGAGGCCGCCGCCGACGCGCGCAAGCGGCTGCAGCTCGAGGAGGAGGTAACTACTGTCTCAACTATTTCTCAGGGATATGCAAAACCCCTATTTCAATGATATGCGTAGGTTGCATGTAAATAATAATGGTTTTGCCCGAGATACTACAGCTTGAAAAATTAATCTACACATACGTTATATAATTGTTTGCCCGACTGACAGGCTGAATGATTTATTAACACTAGAGCCTAAACCGCTGGGCCTAAAATTTTGGAAAATGGTTCCGTACGATATTCTCTCGTTCTCCATAATTTCATTTGCACATTAATGTACATGTACAAATTTGTTTTCCATAATCGTCCCCGCTCATTATATTTACTGATCTAATATCATTTCCACTAATAACGCTTGTCATATTAACTTATTAGTAATAACATTCACTTGCCATAAAATAAGTTTTCATATTAACATTATGTAATAATCATTACTTTCTATAAACAACATATAACATAATCGATAATTGACATAAGCCACATTTAATATTATTTTCACCACACCAGCACGAAAAAGATCGTTTGCTTGCGAGAATTCAGTGAGTAATAACGCTTATTACTCACTAGTGAGGCAAAGTGATTTAAATTTCGAAACACTAAATCCTTCCAATGAATAGGCGCTAATCAAAACAAAACAGCCACCATGTAGGTTTATAACCTACATGGTGGCTGTTTTGTTGTTTGACATCAATTTTATTAAAAAACTACAAACGATACGTTATTATTTTAAATTACATTAATACACGCTCATTTAGTATTTTAATATTCGTGATTAACCATTAAATTTAATAAAAATTAAGTATTTAATATTAGACTCTATACATAAATGTTAAGGAACAAACTTCCAAACACATTCTTAAAAAAAAAGTGTGTCTGTGTCAGTGTCATTCATCGCAGGGAACTTTAAATTCTTTTCAGTTTATGTTTAATTGTTGACTACAATTTTTAACAAAAAAAAAGTGAATCAAGTGATAAAGAACTTTGTGGAACTTCAGAATAGTTGAAACAACTTGCTAGTAGAAGCAAGTTAGAAGCTAGTACACAGAAGTTTGCTTTTTACCAGAAAAATCACGGGAGAAGTTTTTGAAAGCATACGACATATTTAATAAGTGGCGACTTTCAGAAGGCGCTAAAACGCATTCTGAATCGGTATTCTCTACTGTCGTATTACATAGAATTATCCAAAGTTAAGCAATCGAGTACGAGTTTATTTAAATCTTAATATTTTCTCACTGGAAGAGGTGAAAAGTTTTGTATGTAACGCGTAAGAAAAATTTAATTTCCAGTTCGTGACCTCTTAAATCTCTCACTTGCGAAGTAGTCTTTATTAGAATCACTCGCTACGCTCGTGATTTAATTCAAGACTACTTCGCAAGCTCAAGTTTTTAAATTGGCACTCACAACAGAAATATAAACTTTTTCTCACTTGTACCATAAATAACTATTATTCAGAGCCTATAGTGTCAAAGTCTATGGCTAGTAATATCCGATATTTCTGGGTCTACCACGTTGCCGGCTGCATTTATTTGGGACCCTCTGTGTTGTTGTTTTGGCCCGTAGTTTTTTCTGACATACGGCATACGTGTCCAGCCCAGTTCTACTTTAGGTTAGCCGCTGCTTATCCAACGTCGGCAATTTGGGTATTGGATCGTATTTTGAGTTTCTTATACGATCCATAAGATGGACTCCCAAAATTCAACGCTTCCCTCATAATTCGTGGAAACCCCGAGTGCATGTTTCCGTCGGTTGGATAGCGACCAAGTTTGCGATCTATAGGGCAGGGTGAGAAGAACGCACATGTTCATGAGTTTTCATTTTAGCGAAATTGGAAGAGATCCTTCCTGAACTATATTACAGGGAAGTTTACACCAATGCGCAATAGATGGCGCCTCGGGAACAGAGTAAACGTTTTGCCACACAGTAGCTATGATATGAACTATACAATCGATTAGTATTCAGTAAATACTATTGACCTATTAAAGTAACTGAGCGAGGACATGTATTGCGTCACGTACGATTTTACATCTATCTGATAGTGTTAATCCATGAAACTTGATTCATATCACGATTAAACTGTCTGATATATGATTCTCGACTCGTATGTTTGTTAAAGTGTTTTATTAATATTGTTAATTCTAATAAATGACGGAGAGACAACGTCAATCTGAATAAATTATCCACTGAAGGTTAAATAATTATTTAGCATCTGACGCCCGATGCATTAGGCCTACCATATTAGCATGCAATGTACAATCAGCAAATTTGATTCATGACCCATTTGACAAACATTGACTTTAAAATTGTCAAGAACAAGCGAATTTAGACTTTAGTGTTTTTAAATGTCTAACTAAACAAAAAAGTATTATGGTGTACCATGAATCTGCTTTGTTGATAGTACTATGCTAATTTAATGTGACCTGATTTCGGTTATTTTTAATGTTTTCCATTGGCCTGAACGTGAACGAAATTTCGTTCACAATGGGGCTAATGGAACACTTTCAAAGCGGCCGAGAAATGATTTACATAATAATCGTTATATTTGTCAGGTCCGGCGATTGCGACGGCACAACGCTAGGCTGCGGGAGGAGTCGGCGCGGGCAGTGTGGCAGCTCCGCCACTTCACGCAGTGGCTCAAGAGAACCGTCGACAGGCAGTGACGTCAGCAGCCTGTGACGACTGCCCAACGCAGTATAATCGAAAATATAACACTGGAAAGCTACTACTATAATCACGTGAAGGAAATATTAATTCCCGAATAGTCGTCATTTATAGGGTCACATAAAGCGGCTATTATACAAAATCGTTTTCAATGTATGTTGTTTTATGTACATTTATTGAATTCTAGAGATATTGTACTTACAGCGACTTTATAGTAAATACATGCAGAATCTCTAGGATATCTTTAAAATTTACGTTAAAAAATTATACGTTATGCCGGATTTGAAGTACCGGTTAAGATTTTGAAAAGTTATTTCTAAAAATTTCTTGTCAAAATTCGAAATTTGACATTTCAACTCAACAAAGTTCCAAATACTCAGGTACTTATACAGAATTGCTAAATCAGACCCTTAATGTTCAAAAGATATAGCTAGATTGAAATGACAGTTGGTACCAAAAGTGGTGACATTGCTAGTAACGCAGTAAACGTATTTAGGCATGGAGAATCATTTAATATATTGATTGTTGATATTTTTTAGTACAAAGAATCAATAATGTGAAAAAAGAAATTAGAGTGGGCCACCCCTTTTTGTTAACCCAACCAAGGAGAGCCTTCCACCTGGCCACGAAATTGCCAAGGACGATTTGGAATTCACTGAATAAGCTCCGAACTCAAGTCGGTCATAGCAGACAGAACCTGGTAGATTTTTATATAGCATTTAGCCATGCTTAGCAATCGAATACTAAGAAACCTAAGATCGCGGGTTTCTGACTAAATGCAGGGTGTTTGTTTACTTATCGGACCTACATTGCGAGTGTGGTGCTGTACAGACTATGGTCTATAAATAGGAGTACTTTTCTCACATTTCGTACTATAAAATATATTTAATCAAAAATCTTATAAAAAGCCTATGTTTCAGATATTATTTTAGTAAAATATTCTGGTTTGAGTCATACAAAAGTGAAAAGAGGTATTTTAACTAATCTTGACCGTTATCAAGAGCTTATTTTCACTTAATTTAAAGCAAATTGTATTTATTCAAATTATGAAATACGGGTGTTACTCACGTAATGTTGGTATATTTAGTCGACCGCGGTTTCACCTATACTTCTAGGCATTTTCAAGGGAGTGCGATACGTCGCGCCTGAGTCGCAGCCAGTCTTGCACTGAGTGAGTGAGTGAGTACGTGAGTAACAGCCATATTCCATAATTTGAATAATGTTACAAACTCACGTCAGTTTTAATAAAAAAAGGTATTTACTTGGTATTTGTTCCAATTCCAGATTTAAAAGACTGATTGCGTTACGCACGCCTAATAACTTTTCGAGCCTAAAAAATCATTTTCGTTAAATAAAAACGAAAAAACGGTAAAAAACTATATGTGATAAAAAAGTTTTATTTACTGTTCTAAAGTGCCTGAGAGTTGTTTCAATTTCACCTAATGAGATCCCAGTAATTTTTCAAAAGTATTGATTTGTCGCATATTACCAATCGCTCGTATCCATTTAGGATGTACTCCATTAAATCAATAAATTTATTAAAACTATATTTTAATGTTTTTAAATTGCTAAGTCTATCGACTTGGTTACGTGAGTTCTTTCCCTGCACTAATCATATTGACCTGACAACTGTAATTTCAATTACGCAATATCTTTTGAACTATAATCTAATATTATCTCTGTATAAACCAGACACATTATTGATTTATAATTGTTGATGAGTTATCATATTAAGCTCCAGTTTTAAAGGTCATAGATAAAACTCATTGACAGAATAAGAACACATGAATGAAAGTGACGTATGGTAGCTTCATAAAAATATGTATAAGTGCGTACCTAGTTCTTATGAAATTATATACTATATAGTATATCAATTACAATGTTAAATATGCGCTATATCTTATGAATTTCGTGCCTTTTCTGTGCTTCGTACGAAGCGTTTGTTTTGGCGTAATTTTTACGTAATGTGTTGGTATTAGTCGTTATTAATAATCTGTAATACATTGTGCTATTAACTTGTTGAGGTCTTTGTCTCAATCAAATTGACGTATTTAGATACACTTTTTATATGCCTCATTATTATAACTATTATGTAAAAAACGAACAAGTTAAACGTTTATGGTAACATTTATTGATTGATACGATTTGAACAGTCACAAGCAGACATGCTTGCTTGATAAATATCTGCTTGCGACTATGACAAAGTGCCACCTTGTCGAAACGTCAAGCACCGAAAGGTAAAAATTAATCGCGTTAATGCCCGTTCAATTCGTATCAATAGATCTGAACGCGAAAGTTAAAAGTTATTATAATATATTTATTTATTTTGTCGTATGTTTATCGTATACAATATTGACTCGTAGGCTTTAATTTATTGTTTACTTATGATACGTTTCTTATGATCAGTAGGGTAAGATTAGTTGTAAGAGATGTTGTAACGAGAACACCAATTTACTATAAGAGTAAACAATTCAAATGCTCAGTGGGATCGTTGTTCTATGCAGTTTGCAGCTATCCGCCTGCTAGCATTTGACTTGTTTGTGTTGTTATAAGTTATACAAGGAATAGCAGTATAACTAATGTAATAATTATATTGCAATTGTTTGTATATTGTATTTATAGTGTAATCCTTATTATAAACAGACTTGAAACCTGCCAAATATTAATACAGTAAGAAAAATGCGTAAGCACAAATAGTACTCGTTTATTTTCAAAATATAGATAACATTTACGCCTATTGTTGAAATTTCAAGTACCATTAACAGTATGAATATTATAAATTAAATATTTTCAGTAGCATCAAAATAAATAAACAAAAGTAAAAAATATGAATACAATTCCGTTTGATTTCAACCAATATTATTGTACTTTGTTTGTGTTAAAATGAGTCTTGTGAATTAGATGTAATCACCAACAAAGCTTTATTAGTTTAGGTTATCGTAGACTCTTATGATATTAACGGGAGGGACTTAATAGTGTTTTGTGAACTTGATAATCATGTTATTAAAAAAAAATACTTTTTTTCCTTTTCGAGTCGGCAACTTTTGTTATGGATTTCACCTACCCTAAATAACGAAGTAACATAACTCAACACATTTGTATATTTGTTGATAAATTATCAGCGAATTAGCTACTTATCAATCATTCATACGAAGATAACACTGAAAATCATAAAAACATGATTCTTTCTTATCTATTGATAGCCTAATTACGATTGGTAAATAAGCGTTCCAAAATAAGAGCAATAATCGTGTGCCTAATCATAGTTTTCAAACAAATCGGTAAAACCACACATTTTATAAAAAAATATATATATTCCTGCAATTTGTCCCTTTATTTTAATGAACATAAACACATGACTAAATAAAATAATGGTTATACGAAGTTTTAAATAACGGGCGATAACAGCCGGTCATATATTTAATTATTACACCTTAGATTCAATTTTATTTAAGGATTTAAAAATAAATACGAATGAGATTACTAAAATGGACGTCCGTTTTACTTCTTTAAAAATATGACGTGACTTAATTGCGGAATACTATTGCTAAATGTCTATTGGATCGATTTCTCGTTCACGAAAGCGTGGTTTATGAGGTATTTTTATTTAATTATACAAAATTGGCATTGTATTGTCGTTTCATTGTATTGTATATATAAAAAAAAAATAATATGCAGCATTATATATATATATATATATATATATATATATATATATATATATATATATATATATATATAATTATATATATACCACATAAATCTTTTTAATTGGAACTCTGGAATCTGGAATAAAAAATTGTTTTATCTTAGCTAGTTTATGTGGTAAATGTTTCAAACAAACCGCTACTGAGGCGTGACGTCATCGGTTTTGTACGTGGCATGCGAATTTATGTGTTTTGTTTGATAGCTATACGAAATATTGCGTTTATGAAAATGGTTTATTACGAAAGTTGTTCCAAATTAAATGGGCTATTCAAAGATAAGTTTATTTTTTAATAATTTCGTACGGCAATAAAAATGGACTTGCCCATGAAGCTGATTGATCATAAAATGAGTTAGAATTAAAGTATGAAACAAAAAATTCTTGCATTTGGTTTGTTTACCTTTATTTTGATAAGGTATTAATATATTTTATATCTGGAGATCAGTCATGATGACTTTTGAAATATGTTGTATAATTATTATTTTTTTTTACTAACTCTTACTTTTTGTGTTACAGTGAGTGAGTTTAACTTTAAATTGTTTTGGCAAATCTGAATTATGTAATTAAATTATTGTTGTCCGAAATTGTAAACTTAAATCTTGGTTAAGGCAAATAATACTTATATGACATTGCATTTTTATTAGTTGATATAATTAACCAAAACTAAGTTATTAAGTACTTCTTTATTATAATAAAAATAAAATGGTATATTGTTGAGTAAATTGCAACTGCAATGCTAAAAAGTCTCATCAACGTTTTTTATTCAGTATATCTAATAAGGTATTTCGTTTTTATTTTACTCTCTTGAAATACTAAAATGATTTAGCCATTAAACGTTGAAGTTTTGCGCGTGCAAAAACTTTGGAGCCGGATCAGGGCGATTTGACGTCATGTAATGTTGACAGCGTGAATATGCCTCGCGTCAAGCGTTTGGCTTACATTGATGCATTAAAATAGAAAAGTGTGTGTCGATTGATTAATTAACTTTAATATAAAGGAATGGACATGTAGGATATAACGTCAAATCGCAAAAGTAATGTCATGCAACGCAATAACGAAGAGCGCTGAATCCTGCGCCAAATTCGACATAACAATAGTATATTATGGAACTAGTGTGTAACATTGGTGATTACCGCCGAGGCGCCATTGAGGACGGCATCAATACACACGTGTATCATACGACGTTTTCAACACACTTGTGAATAAAATAACAACAAAAACTCATTTTATTTCAACAGTAAAAACGAGTTGTGAAAAATGTTTCGCTATGGCGGGAAAAATAATCAGTTTTCCTATGCGCGCGCATTGCGATCGGCCACAGACTAAAGGGATGAGGTTTTTTTTTTATTTGCCGCGCATAGGGTTTGCGCCTATTCTGCCACGTACAAAATGGGGAATTGAAAGTTTTCTTTTATTTTAGAGAAAACAAAAGTTATATAGGTATGAGTGAAAGTTTTATTTATTAAACACGTACGAGTCAAAATTATCTATTTAAATAAGAAGTTGCATAATGGGGCAAGCAATAGGAACATTAATTTATTTGTTCCATTGAACACGATCTTTTTTTTTGAATAAAAACTTTAATAAGAACAAAACAACACAACCAATAAAATTAAAAAAAAAAACAAAACTAGCGAGTTATAAATATTTTTAGTCAAAGTTTGATTATGGGTGTAATTCTGTGCCTAATTGCGGTGACCATAGAGCAACTTTATGAGCAAGTGTGTTGAAAAAGCCATTATTATTAAAACGCGCATTAAATTCAGTATCTTGAGTAGTAATATTTTGATGTTGGTGTGATTCGTCGGATGATTACGTAAATTTGTTAGGACTTAATCAATAAATCTTATCACATAATGTTTGGTGTCTTAATCAGAATGTTATATTTCAATACTTTAAAATCCGGTTTAAGTTTTGATACCTATCTCAAACCAAATTTTTTTGGCCATTTTAGATTTTTTAGTTGAGTTCGTCAGTTTAAAATATTAAAATTCAAGATATTGGACTTTCCCTTTAAGTCAAATCAGTTCTAAAAGTACTCCTTAGTGTGTGTTTGGGGTAGCAGAAATTACGGAAAAGCAAATTTCTAAATAATTTAAGTCCTATTCGAAGCATGAGTTTCGCGTTATTTAGTTATTCCCACCACATTTTTAAGATTTATAGATATTATAACGGTTTTGTTTCCGTCATTAGCCGGATCCAGACCGACCGAGCATGGTCCACGAGCCACGCTCGGACTGATCGTTCAGGAGCCGTGGCAACCAATTGCCCTGTCCTTATTGGGGTTGTTAAGTGACCATAAAGTTATAGAACGTAAAGGCGAAATCGATTAAAATGCACCGAAATATTTTTAGTTAATTATTAATTATCCATTTAAAGTTTTTTTTAAAGAAGAGTCTAATGAATCTTTGTAATAAATAATATTTAATAATAATGTCATTTGTTTCATTTGTAATTCCAAGATTTCGACTTAATTTCTCGCTAGTAATTAAATTTTCTATTTTTATTAAATTTAAGACAATACAATACAATGGACATTTTATACGGAACAAGCAAGGCTCGCAACGCAAGGCAGTCAATGCCTCGGTTAGTGTGGACGTGGTCTGGGCTAGGCAGCCTCACGATGACATGGCTCTCGATCCGAAAGTCCGAGCGTTGCTCAAAAATGATTTATTTTATTAGTCAATTTAAATGCTTAGAACATGAAATTATGAAAGTATTTTTCCCTAATAATAACCTATATAAACATGATATACTTGATCTACTTATTTATCTTTACTTGCTATCTTTTTGAACAAACTGCTTGTGTCTAATGTTAAATTTTGCAAAGTAAGATTTACGTGCGGCGTTCAGAACGACCTGTTTGCAAAGCTGTTTGTGCAAGTTAGCCGAAGCTTGTAGCCGGACTAACGTTTGTACAAGTTAGATGGATCGTATAACCAGACATTCTAGGATATACTAAAACATATTATCGAATATTTTCAGTTAAATATTGTATGAAACTCGAGTTTTTTTTAATCGCCAAAAGAAGTACAACTCGTCGTTGGTTTGTATTATCAGAATCATGAATATATTGGCATGATTATACATTTTAATAAAATCTGTATTCAATAAGTAATTGTACCCATAATAATATAATTTTATTGATAGATAAGTAACCAAAGCAATTTACTGTTAAACTCCATATTTAAAAAAAATGGATTGTTTCCTTGCAACAGCTTGAGGGTTCAACAATGTATGCATATATTTGCCTTTAGATTATTTGTACGTATTAAAGAACATTCCAATAAAAACATATACCTACTTACTAGAATGTTGTTATTTAATACTTCCTATCGGGTGTCCCAGTTTACGGCGTCAAGCAGAATCGGGTAACCAGTTTATAAAATTAATAGTTGCATTGTACAAAATTGTTTTTTTAAAGAGCCATGATTTTTTTCTTGCCGGCTTTGCCTTGAAATAACCGTTTGCCGGTTATTTCTAGGCGAGGCAGGCAAGTTGCGTGTCGCTCTCACACACGAAGGGTTCCGTACCATTATCTATAAAAATGGCAAAACATGTCTGTTGTATGGGAACGCCCCATAATCAATCATCAATTTTTTGTTTTTAGCCTGTAATTACATTGAGCAAGGTGTTAGACCGCAAGTAGACTTGGTTAAACATCCAATAATCGCCATTGCATTATTATAATTTTATTACATATTAGCATAGTTTTGTGATAATGTATAGTAATATCGGTAGTAGGTATGTATCAATACAAATAATTAATGTGTCGATGTCCATGTTCCGATATATTTGTGCAAGTTGGGTGATTTATATAATTAGAAGACTTTGGTTGTACTGATATCATTGATCAGTTTAGCCGTTCATATATATCTGGGTATTTTGTCTGCGACTATATGTAAGGAGCCGACTCGACTGTACATAAGAAACAGCTATCATCACCGGGACCTCAATATGGACGTTGTTGACAGAGTTGTACAAAAACATGCAGAAGCTCACGAACGAAGACTTCATCATCACGTCATCATCGAGGCAATCCAGCTCCTTGATAACACGGAACCAGTGAAAAGTCTAAAACGAACGAAATCTTTCGACTAAGTATAGTGATAAGTGACAAATAAATTAGTGCGATAATTGTCGTTATAAAGAACACATGTACAAAGTGTCTTTCCCTTAACACAAACTAAGTAAAGTGTTAATGGACGCATTCTTAGATAGATTATATAATAACGTAGCAATTTAGGTTAACATAGTATTACTTATAAGTCTTGATAGGCTAGATTGTAATGTAAATAAGATATTATATATCATTTTAATAATTGATTTCAATAAAAAAAAAAACGAATGATATTTGAAGCTGGTATAGTTATTTGCACGATACCTATGCCTAAAGCTTTTATTTTTATCGATGTACGTATATATAAATTTTTACCCGACTGCAAGGAAGGTCTATGTTTTTATCTATTTATTAACCGAATTCCATAAAAGAGGAGGTTCTAAATTTTGTTCGGCGGATACTCAAAGACGCCCGGACCGATTAGAGTACTACATTTTTTTTGTAAAAGGGTATACTTTTCATGTGGTCCTATGGTCATCTGGTCACACACAATGTGATGATGTGACTTTTCAACTACTTTTAAAGGGTAATCTAAAAACACCTCCTCGTATTAAATTTGATAACGTAACTATTAAAAATAAAGATTCTGTTTGTTACTTAGGCATAGGCATTGTTCTTGAAATAAACTTTTCGTTTGTAGAACATAGAGCTGTAGGGGAAAAGTCTAAGAATAGTTTTTACGCCTTGACAAGGATATCGACTGGGACTGGGTGCTACTTATCTTGGTTCTATGTGTTATGGTGCGCCCGTATGGGCTGACAGGGCCACTGTCGGTGCTGTACGCCGCAAAATGCTTCAAAGTCAACGTCTCGCGTTGATATTCTTGTGCAAGGCTTATAGGACAGTTAGCACCGAGGCTTTACCGGTACTGGCAGGTGTACTTCCGGTCGATCTCGAGGTCCAGAGACGCGCGGCAATGTATTATTCTACGCGCGATGATCTCAATAACAGCTTTCTAGGACCTCGTGACCGCACAAAGATCACAAGACTATTTAACAATCCAACGGATGTCTATAACCACCTCATAGACGAATGGCAGCAACGCTGAGACACATCACCTAATAGTACGAGAGCCCACGACCAAAATTTTTGTCTCATAGCAATACGGCCAAAACCGCATCAAATCGATAGATACGATTATCCTGAACTCGAAAATACCAATATCAGACATTTTCCGCGTAGCGTTTGATCTGACTGAATTTTCAAAATTGTCAAAGAATTTTACCGAACTGCATCATAGCAATATGTCTGATTTGCAGACTGTAGTTGAATAATAGTTCTGAGATACCGGAAACATATTTTTCAGACGTAAGTGGTGTAGCGCAAACCCGTAAAATCACTTAAAAAAATTAAAAATGAGACAAAAAAAATGTCTCATAGCAATACGTCTGACAATCTTTTTTATTAGTAAATTTTGGTTATTTGATGCGAACAAAACAATTTTCAGACGGAAATGTGAACGCATTAAATTTTGAGACCGTTTTGAAAATGTTAACAAATTTTACCGATCGGTATCATAGCAATATGTCTGAAAATTGTTGGACATGATAAAATAAGTTGTCCACATGTGCAAAAAAATTATATCAGACAAATTAAGTGTAGCACCTTCTCTATCAGACAACTTTTCGATACTCAGATATCATTTAAAAATCGTATTGAGGCATCTTGAATTTTCTGTTACAAACCAATGAATACGTTGCGACCCTGAATTTATTAGATGATAATTAACAAAGAATTTACTCGAAACCGTAACATTGAAGTTGAAGGACTGAAATAAAT
Organism: Hypena proboscidalis; assembly: GCA_905147285.1. Taxonomy (NCBI): domain Eukaryota; kingdom Metazoa; phylum Arthropoda; class Insecta; order Lepidoptera; family Erebidae; genus Hypena; species Hypena proboscidalis. Next base: position 11,463,732 of record LR990132.1, read on the forward strand.
CGCACAAAAGGAAGCTGGCGAGTGAGCTGTATAATAGTAAGAAAGGGGCAGGAGCGTAACAAGCGCTGAGGCTGTTGAAATTAAATACTGATTGATTTGATAGTTTTGGTTTTATTTAAAGCACACTTGAGTAACTTTTACAAAAGAAATAAGTAATGACATCTGTCATCTGTCAAAGTACATATAATAGACAAGGGAGATTCTTGAATATCTATGAAGGCTGTAAATTTAAAAAAACATTTAACAGAGGCGTCGGCCAGGCGACTCCGAAACGTTATTTTCGTTTTTGGGAGTATATGCTACACTTAAAGTGTCTGAAAACAGGTTTTTGGTAATCATGGCAGCAATACGAAAAGTTGAAAAAAAAAATTATCCGTATTGCTATGATACAGGTCGGCTAAATTTGTTGACATTTTCAAAAATGCGCTCAGGCTATATGCTACGCGCAAAATGTCTGAAAACAAACTTTTTCGTAATACAATTATAAAATCTTTGTACATTTTCACTATCAGACGTATTGCTATAATACCGACTGTCTTTTTTTTTTGACACAGCAGAAATGGCCTCCCACGCTGTTGCTACACTTTCGACCGTTACTACACACCTAGTCGGGTACAGAATCATACAATCTAACGCTATGAGACATGGTTTTGGTCGTGGGCTCTCGTACTATAAGGGCCGCCACCTCTATCATTTCTTTCCATCCATTCGCGACAGACTTGCGAAACCATGGCTAGAGGTGAATCACTGTGTGGCTCAATTCCTGACGGGTCATGGCAATTTTAAGAGCAAACTATTTTCGTTTATGCTAGTCGATTCTCTATTCTGTACATGTTCTACATGGCACAACGAACGTAATGTTATGTTAAATAGCTTACAATTGACACCTGGAGTGGTATACTATGAGGATCTCGTATCGAACAGAATAAATTGCCGTGCATTTAGCCGTTTCTGTCATACCTATTATAGCAATAAAATTTAGGCCCCATAGTTTTGTCACTGTCCGTGATGTCTATACTCTTTCCATATAGACACTTTGTCTATATTTGGCATTACTCAGTCTCCCGCTTTGCTTTGGAAGGAAGTAAAGATACATACTTTCCAACTCCAAACTATATACTTCTGATTAATTCGTTGCGGGTTCCAAGACAATTTTAACTCTCCATGGGATTGCCCGTGTGTTATGCACGGTGCCTTTCAGTTGGTTACCGCTGTAGATCCTGGCGTCACAGGAGTCACAGTGGTGGGTGTGTGGGTGGGATTATAAGATAATGTGATGATGGCATCTTGAAGAAATCGAAGGCAGCCCAACCCCCATATTTTATAGGCCTTTATATTATTTTTCGTTTATTACCTGAAGCTATTCTGATATAAGCATCTAACAGTCAGCACCTCATGTGTTTGACCTCTTGCTGGAAGGCTCCTCCACAGTTAGGAGTACGGGGATAATTATCCCACACTTTAAAACCGTTTTTTCTATTCTTTCAAGTTATACTCAGATGATGCGAGACGTTGAATATTATTTAAGTATAATTATTCATATATTATAAGTTAAGAGTAACAAAATAATCTACGATACGATAAGCCGTTTTTCGTACCTGTCCTTTTGATAACTGCTGGACGAGTCGCTTAAATGGATTGATTCATAGTTGTTAAGATACTTCTTAAAAAAAAACCTTATACTGGGTGGCGCAAAAGTAAAGACCCTATTTGGTTCAGCTATAACATTTTTTCTAAATTAGAAAACTAGATTTAGATTTTTTTAAATGTATATTTGTGCCATTAAATTTCGTACCATTAGGATTTAAAGATGATGTCTTTTAAATGGTGACCTCCAGAGTTGATACACCTTGAAGAGGATGATTTTCCTTCAAAATTGGTTATGAGTGACGAAGCGCATTTCCATCTCTCAGGGCATGTCAATAAGCAGAATACTCGGTTCTGGGGCACTGATAATCCGCGCATTATTCAAGAAACACCTCTACACCCACTAAAAGTTACTGTATGGTGTGGCATCTGTGTTGACAGAGTGATCGGACCCTATTTTTTCGAAGACGCTGGAGGCAATGCGATAACTGTCACTGGAGAACGCTACAGAACCATGTTACGTGAGTTTTTGATACCCAGTTTGGACGAATTGGGGCTGGAGCACATCTGGTTTCAACAAGACGGCGCTACGGCACACACAGCGCGCGACACTATGGACTTAGTGAGGGACGCTTTTCCAGACCGAGTTATCTCTCGTTTTGGCGATTTGCCTTGGCCTGCAAGATCACCCGATCTGACCAGTCCAGACTTCTTTCTTTGGGGTTTTTTGAAATCTCGGGTGTATGTGAACAAGCCACAGACTCTCGCAGCTCTAAAAGAAAACATTCGTCAAGAAATAACGAACATATCGCAGGAAGTGTTACGGCAAGTTATGCAAAATGTCATAAATAGGGCTCAAATGTGTATCAACTCTGGAGGTCACCATTTAAAAGACATCATCTTTAAATCCTAATGGTACGAAATTTAATGGCACAAATATACATTTAAAAAAATCTAAATCTAGTTTTCTAATTTAGAAAAAATGTTATAGCTGAACCAAATAGGGTCTTTACTTTTGCGCCACCCGTTATAACGCAAAAAGTCGGTCAAATAGTTTTTGAAATCTGTGGTAATTATTTTCTTTCAGTTACAATTAAGAACAACGACATTTTCCGTTTTTTCACGGTATTTATAATATAATAATAATAATAAATTCTTTATTTTCAAGGTACAAGGTCCCAATATCACAATTCAGCTACACTAAAAATCATGGCTTATTATAACAGATTCAATCATACATAGCACAATAACCAATAAAATAAAACAGAAAAATTACAATACTAAGTCATAACTTAAAAAAAAAAAAAAAAATTAATACAAATCAGTTTATTTATCTCATTTTTTTTTTGTTTTATGTTACATAATTGGACCTTGATTTTATTTAGTTTCTTTATGTGCATATATTTGAAATTGTATGGGTGTGTATAATGCCTGATATAAATGATTTTTATATATTTATTTCTTAGAAAATTGCAAATGTGTGCGAAAACACTTTTCAGTGTGAACATGATCTTCAAGCTCTAGATGCAAACATGTTTGATCGGAATAAAATCTGCAAATATTTAGAAAGCTCATCGAAGCATCCTAAAGTTGACAGGGACCTATTCATTATTCAAAGATATCTACGCTATCTACCTACCGACTTCCTGCTTATGATTTAATCATTACCTATAATCTAATACTGGAGAATTATTGATACCGATAGCACTGTTTAGTATAAAATCAATTGTATATGGACTTTATTCAGCACTTGTCCTTGTGCCAGCCAACAGCAGGATGCGCGCCATCGTACTCTTCGTAGCCCTTTTGGGTTCCGCTCTCGGTAAGTGCCATATTATTAATTTACTTGCGTCCGTTCCAGTAGCTTCGAAGATTATTGGGTACAAATAAACAAACAAAGAAATCTTGCCTCTTTATAATAATATTATGGACTAGTAATCCCAGTTAATGGGAACTGTCCATTATTATATAATTTACAAGCAGGGCCGTCTTAAGTCTATTTTTCGCCGGGGTGCGGGACTCAGCCTGCGCCCTCGTTTTTTTTACACTGCACTGACTGACACACTGCAGTATGAAAGGGGTCCTAGTCAACCAAGAAAAGACAATAAACGTAATTTTGTTTCTTTTTCTATTACTCTACAAATCAAAATTAAACTTAAAACTTCGATTACTAAATATCTATTTATTACATGTACTTGTACTAGTATACATACACATACATCAAACACACAATTTTTTTTTGCTTTTGAGTTTGCAAAGATTTTAATCACATAAATCATTTATTTTTATATTGATTTTGGATTCTATACTTATAATGGCGAAGTTTGTCAGTCTGTCTTGGGTCATGGTTGAACGATGATAATTCTTTTTAAGAATTTTAATTTTGAAAAGGATCTTTCACCTTCTGCTACTGTAATAGGCAGTGTTAAATAATACGCAGAGCTGTTGAGATATTAGCAAATGAGGAAATTAACTTATTAGAATATATATAGCTTAAAATATCAGTGGGAGTACATGTTGATGCATTGGAAAAAATATTGGCAACAATTCTAATTCATTATACATATAAATCCTCCCAGTCAATATCAAATCTATTTTTAAATTTTAGTTTTCTTGGAGGATTTGTTTTCATGCATCTCTATTAATTTATTCCAGCATTCAATGTTTTGGAAAAGTGAAAAAACTGAATTGTGTTCCGTCAGCAAATTACAGCAAAAACATACATTAAATTTGTTGGTTGGGTCTAAAATGGGCTCATCTGCAGCCTCGTAGTCAAAATGTCTTTTCCGGGGACGTGGACGAGCAGTTTCTTTAAATTCTGTTTCGCATTCTAATTCTACAGCAATTTACTTTGCATCAGATAACAACTGTTCAAACGCGCTATCGGTGCGGTATTTCGCCAAATCTTTTTTAACCAGATTAATCATTTTGGCAATCATTAATAATTTACTACTAAATTAAGGAAGTTAATATAATATGTAATTTTTTTTTTCAATATTTGTTTGGAGGCCTATATTTTTCCCCTTATATTGATTATCATATCCTTGGCCTCACAAATCATCTAATTCAATATCGCATGATTTTAGGAAATCTAACAAATAAAAGAAGAAATCAGATCAATCGCTGGCCGATACTTACATAGGCGCTGCGCATCGCGCTGTAAATTCAAATGAACTTACACCTATAAATAAATAAATAAATAAATATTTGACAACTTACACACAACGCCATCTAGTCCCAAACTAAGCAGAGCTTGTACTATGGGTACTAGAATAACTGATATTAATACATATAAACTTTTCTTTTGTAAATAAATACTTATTATACATAGAAACACCCAGACTAAGACAAACCCCCATGTTCATGCACACAAAGATTTGTCTTAAGTGGGAATCGAACCCGCGACCTCGGCGTCGCAGGCAGGTGCACTACCCACTCCGCCATCCGGTCGTTAAAAATGGTAATAAATTACCTAATTGTAGTGATTTAGAGATCATTTCGATTAAGTGCGAGCGCCCGGACGGCTATGTCAAAGGACGCAACAGACGTACAGGTGCCTATTTTAGATGAATGAACTTACACTTTATTGACTTAGAGATCATTTTGCTTCAAATGCGGGCGACCGGGCGGCAACGTGTCAAACGTACATACAACTCGCACGAATTAACTGTGCACCTCGCTCTGTGACGTCATCCGGACGGTATCGTTTGCAAAAAAAAGAGAATTATGTTAAAAAAATACAAATTACCATTTTTATCCCCCGACGCAAAAACGACGGGGTGTTATAAGTTTGACGTGCCTGTCTGTCTGTCTGTATGTGTGTGTGTGTGTGTGTGTGTGTGTGTCTATGTGTTTTAGCCATGCCATCGATCTAAGATGGCCGCCGCTACAAAATGGCGGATTATTTTTTTTCTCCTCGACCCCCTCAATATGGGTATCAAATGAAAGGGTTTGACTAGTAGAATACAACGCACTAAAATAAATTTAAAATCCAAAATAGTGAATTACATATTGCGTTGCGGGTTTTTATTTTTTTAATTTAATTCACTTGTTTTTTATGTCGTATAAAAGGTCGTTTTGATGGGGGAAGACAACAGGGGATATAAACTGTATTTACATAATTAAAACGAGTCGCGTGCAACGGTAACAAAGATGCTATCGCTACTGAGCGCTTACGGCGAATGCAGGGCGCCGCGCGGGGAAGCGGGAGAGGGGTCGCATTCCAACGGAGTGCACAGTTGATTCGTACGAGTAGTACATACACTCTCTTTGGATTAGAAATTATGCCGCGCGCGTGTTGTATTAAATAAAATTGTTATTTGTGTAGTGTAGTAATGCGGTATGACAAGCGCCGAAAGCGTAATAAAGTAAAAAAAATATTATCTTAGATGACTATTTTTTTTTTGCTTGCGCATATACATATATTTGTCGTAAGTAACAAGTATATAAATCTGTGCAATGGCGTTAAGTTCAATGAAACATCCAAAAATGCAGCGGTTGACAGGCGCCCCCTGGTAAAGACGGCCCTGTTTACAAGCTTTCGTTCGCGGCTCTGCCCGCGTAGTACGTTGATGAAACTGGGGTCTTCACCAACCAATTTTATTAAGATCGGTCCAGTAATTTCGGAGATTATTGGGTAACAAACATAAAAACCTTTCTTATTTGTTATATTAGTATAGACTAGTAAGCCTAGTTACTGGTAACTGCTCCTTCGTTCAAAAATACTATGAAGTGCGATAATTGGCAGCCAAATTCTGAGTTATGGAGGATAGAATGATGTTATAAATAGCTGCGCCGGTCTGTATGACCTGGTGAGAAACTCATGTGGACCATCTTTTCAGTAGATAGTTATTTGAAAAAATAAATAAAACCTTATGTTAGGGATGGGCTGACTATGGGTTTGGCCGACTAATCGGCGTTCAAATAGCCGGCTATAGTCCGTTTTAAAGGCAGAAAGACAAATCAAAAATCCAATTTTTTGTTTTTTTTTTAATGTTTGTTCCCCGATTACTCGAAGACGCCAGGCCTGATTTGAGAAATTCTTTTTTTCATCAGGTCACGATCTGATGATGGGATCCTAGAGAAATCGAGGGCAACCCTTAAATTTTAAAGGCATCTATATTGTTTTTTGTATATTACATAAAAGTACTCGACTATTTGAGTCTAGCAGTCAGTATTTCATGTTGCTGAGCTGATGCTAGAAGGTACGGGACCCATACTCCTAACTGTTGAGGAACTCCTCAACAGTTAGGAGTAGGAATAATTCTTTAAATAAACATATCATAGTTTACTTTATTCTTTCAACTTATACACAGACGAGGCGAGATGTTGAATATTACTTTAGTATTTAGAGGCATTTTTTGTAATATGATTATTTAAATTTTAACGTAAGAACGATTTAAGAAGTTTATTTAGCATTATATCTCACTGTGCAGCCGTTTGTTGTATATTTCCGTATTAGTGTATAATCTATGTATGCGTGGTGCGTTCAATGTTAGATTCTTTTATACTGGCAATGTATGTAAATATGTATAAATAAATAAATATCACAATCAGACACACAACGCCATCTAGCCCAAACAAAGCAGAGCGCGTACTATGGGTACTAGAATAACTGATACTAATACATATCTATATTATTTTCTTTTGTAAATAAATTCTTATTATACATAGAAACACCAATTAAGACAAAACCTCCATGTTCATGAATACAAAGATTTGTCTTAAGCGGGCATCGAATATAGCTAGAGCGCTTTGTGCGTCCGTACCTACATACTCATGTTTTGTTGCCTTAAAAACAAATAAAAACCCGACTGCTTAAAAAAAAGAACTGAAAAGATAAAAACAAGTATAGCATTATCTACATTAAATTCATTAACAACAAATGAAATATGTCAAACTAAATTCTTTATGATGTTGCAGGCGGTGACAAACGAAGTTATATAGTAGTAACAAAGTATTGTTTGTCCCCGCCTGCAACATCATAAAGAATTAAGTTTGACATATTTCATTTGTTGTTAATGAATTTAATGTAGATAATGCTATACTTGTTTTTATCTTTTCAGTTCTTTTTTTTAAGCAGTCGGGTTTTTTGTTTTTTTAATAATTATTTTTTATTTCACTCTTTTTAGTTCTTTTAACCGACATGTTTTTTTATAATAATTTGTAGAAATCAAATCTTTTTGAGATCAATAAGCCTTAATTGTGAGTTAAGCTATCAAATGCAAAAACAATTATTCAAATTCGACCGGCAGTTTCTAAGATTAGCGTGAGCGAACATACAAACTAACTTCCACCCACTTCGGGCGCGCGATCGTGCCGATATATAAATTGGTAAATTGTGTTTAATCAGTAATATAAATGTGATAAGAAGTATATATTTTTGAAATGGTCTTTTCATGGCCTTTTATTTGATACCCATATTACTATGATGAAAAGAAAATCCATACCTCCCCCCCCCTTTTTTCCATTTGCCGGCGCCATTTTGAAAATTTATATAGCCTATGTCACTATCACTGTTTCGACGAATTCAACGACACCTCATTTGTCAAAATCCGTCTAGCCGTTTGGGCTGTAGGGCGTGCCAAAGAAATAGACATACATACATACATACATACATACATACATACATACATACATACATACATACATACGCTCGAAAAACATAACCCTCCTTCTGACGCAGTCGGGTAATAAAAGTAAAACGGTAATCTAAAGCTTGGTTTCCAGCGACTTTATTGGTTTTTCAGATGTACTTATTTGGATTGCAGGACACGCGGATTATAAACTTCTATACGAAAATTATTAAAAGTAGGTGACAATAACTAAATGTATAAACGATTGAATACATTAGTTATTTTTTAAATACGGCATTCCTAAAATTTTACAGAACAGGCCGCTATTTTGTTAATTTAATTTGTCCTTCAACCGCTAAAGTGTTTGAATGAAAATTGCTGTCCATATTCCATGTCCATATTACATGTTCTGAAATAAGACAATTAGATGCCCTAACAGAGCAATGCACGCCTGGAGTGCCCCATAACAACCGCCCTCCTGCGCGTTTCAAAAGTGGTATAATTATGGGCAAACTTCTTGAGCATTAGGTGACGTGGTAGGGGAAAGTTTGCGCATCGTACACGTACAATTTATGAGTTTACTGATAACAATTTGTAAGATACTGAGAGTATCTTGTAGTTTTAATTAATAAATAATTTGTATATCGGCAACTCAACAAATAACATGTTAAATATCCCGAAATAAAATGCTCAAGAAGTTTGCCCATAATTGTACCGCTAGTTTGTGCAAGCGAGCGCCGAAGGGGCCGACCTTTTTTATTATTTATAAATAAGTATCTCCCAAAGCCACCAAGATCCAAATTCCTTATTTGATAATCGCTTTAACCTCTTTTAAAGCAACCACAACAAAAGACCGGCTAACCGTTTAACTTTCAGCTTTTATAAAATGACGTAAGCTATTAGTTAGCATCAGCTTTCAACATGGCTATAGTTTTAACCTTGAACTTGACATTATTTGACATTGACTCAAAATTAGAAAAATATAATATGTGTTGCTTGCAGCTACTCTTCCGGAAATAAATGTTGCCATTTTAAGAGATGATCAAATTTTTATGTTACGACCATTTCATGAGGCAGCCGTGCGTTTAGTCGCTTATATAGAAAAACATTTATTTATTCAGAGATCTGCTCAAGCCGCGTCATGATGTGGCCCAATAGACAATGAAAAATATCTCGATTAATTGAGAACATATAAATACAAGCCCTAGGTATATTAAACAAAATAATTAATAGAGCTAAGTCATGTTATTGGAAGTATGCACTTTGAAAAGAAATGTGAATCCTATTCCAATGTTTTTTTTTTGTATTTGCAGCGGTTCCCCGCACCATCAACCGCATTGTGGGTGGGTCCAACACGACCGTCGAGACCTACCCCTACATGGCTAACATGGAATTCGGCTTCGTATGGTTCAGTCAGTCTTGCGGCGGTAGTCTCATTACTCGCATCCATATTCTATCAGCTGCGCATTGTTACTAGTAAGTCTAATTTAATTAAATACTTATATTATGCTACTTGATCACTTTTGCATTGCATCGGATATTAAACGCTAACCGGCCGCTAACGTTATTGTGTAACTAGTCCAATGTCGGCAAAACTACTTTGAATTCCTCTGTCGTAAATTTTAAAACATAGAGCAGCTACCTATTTTTAGTTGTAGTTAAATAATCGGAACATAATTACTATTATGTGCTAGTAACTAAAATTATTTTTTGCAGCGGTGACTCAGCTTTCACGTGGCGTGTACGTCTCGGAAGCTCAATGAGGAGCAGCGGTGGTGACCTCCACGAAGTTTCTCGTCTCGTGATCTACGACCGGTACCACCATCCTACCCTAACCAACGACATCGCACTCGTCCACCTGAGGACTCCTGCCGTCTTTTCTGACAGGATCGGAACCGCTCGCATTGCCGGTGCTAGCTTCACTCTAAGTGATGGCGCTCCTATTACTGCTATTGGATTTGGACGTCTCCAGGTGATTGCGATTTATTCAAACATAACTTGTGATAAAATTGTGCCGTTTCGGAACTACCTAGCCCGATGTTGAAATATACGTGGTAGGAAGGAAGTTAGCTACGGGATAGAGTTCTCCCTCGAAGGAACCGAACGATTTGGCATCAACCATTTTAGCCACTAAAGGCTTGTTCACGTTGAACGCGAGCTGTGGCGAGCGCGGGTACGGCGGAACTCGCTCGACTTGTGGTCACATTGGCTGCCAGGTGTTCGCGCGGGTGTAACGTATTTTATTTACTCACCCTCCATATCAAGATGCAATTCGGCATCTTTCTTCTTTATGTCTATGAAGAAATATTGATAAAACAAAAAAGTTATCGCAATTTTTCAACCTTAATCTACTAATATTATAAAGAGGAAACGTTTAAAAGAGAGAGAGAAGATAGTTTTAAAAGCAAATTATGGCTTTTCTATGCCATTTTTGTATTTTATACAATACTAGCTGTTACCCGCGACTTTGTCCGCGTGGATGTCGTTTTATTAACCCTTAAACTGGCAAGGATTTTTTTTTCTTAAATTTGACATTTAATTTTTATTTTCGTATTTATTATGATCTCAGAGGAGTAAAAAAAAAATAGTTAAAAAAAACTGCATATTACAGTTTTCGCGAAAACCTGCGTACTTCAGAGAGTACATTGCCAAATACAGTGTAAACTCGTCTTCCTATGTTTGTACTCCATGTAGCACAGTGCCAATAAATCAATAATACTCATTTCGTTAATTTATAACTTAGTTTATTAAAAAAAACATCACAAACATAAATTATTTAGTGTGAAATTGACGGAAGCAGTTTCTCTTGTTGCTTTCTCCTACCACAAAACATAGATGTATTTTGCACTTCACGCAAAAAACTTTAGTTCTTCCCTCTTTGCAAAATCTACAACGAGATTGTTTATCTGCCGATTCTGGAAAATGCCCGATAGCGTCGTAACTGACGCTGTCAACCAGTCGTTCAGCTGTAGGCTTCTGTATGGTTCTCTCCTTTACTTTTGGGATGTTTTCAGTTGACTTGGCGATTTTTCCAGCCCGGCACAGTCCATCGAACAAATCAAGTCTAAACTCTTTTAGAGAATTTTATGATCGCCCATCTCGCCTGTAAAGCAGCCAGCCATTGTTATCGCATATATCTAATAATTGAATTAAGCTCTTGATGTGCTAGGAACTGGTGACTGAAGATACTCTACAGATGGAGTGGGTAATGACTAGATAGAATTCAAGGTGGGTATAGCATAACAGTTGTTAGTTGTCGGGGATGGAAAAACTTGATGAAGCGTTGGTGTTAGTGGTCAAGATTACAGTGAAATGCGTTCTGGTCGTTATCCGAATTATTAGGGTCGTTATCCAGAATGTTCAGTCTTTCGTATGAGGAATCTGGTGAAGGTGGGTCAGAGCTGAGCTGGGTTGAAGATAGTGGTAGGAAGTGTGATTCGTCATCGGATCATGCGTTTTATTTTGGTATTAAAGCTAAAATCTTATGCGATCGCGTCAGGTTCAAGCACTGCAGAAAAAGAAAATAGGACATGCTGTAGAACATACTTATTACACCTCAACCGTTGTTATTATATATAAAAAATAGATATAAAATCCATATTGAATAACACTATGCATTTGGCAATGTACTTCGTGTATACCAAAGTTTATGTTGTGTCTTTTACTATTGATCTGGCAACGGTATTTACGGAGTACATACATTATTTCTAGCTTATAAAATTGTTATTGCGTAAATTAGAGCTAAAATAGCGAATGTTTTATATTACTTGTTAGACCCCCATGCGCCTCAAAGCCTAAAACCCAGAACTCCCAATCGAAAAAGTAAAGAAAACAATATAAAACTTACCCGGGTCGCAGAGACACCAGACCGTTTCGAAGAAATTTTGAATTTGACAAACTATTTTTGATGTTGACACAATATAAAATAAATTTTTACTAAGATTGACAATCATTGCTACTTATAAAAAATAAAAAAATGGTAGGTATATGTTTTTATTTTTGGGTCATTAGATTTTTTAAAAGTTAATGTTATCAGTGGAGTACATTACCAAATTAAGGGTTAACAAAAATTGCTTCCCACGCTTTTTCCTACAAAAATTACACTTATAAATCTTGCCCTCTATAGCATCATCGTCTCCTTTATTGTTCTAGGTTTGCTAGAAGAGAACTCAAGCACTGAGTTAAGCTCGCTTTTTGTATACTGTTACTGTAATATTATTATGTTTATTTCTTTGTAATATTAACTGGAATAATCAAATGAAAACGTTATAGTGAGCTAACCTTAAAAGATAGACATGGATAGAAGAAGAGAGATATGCTGTCTTTTAACTTTTCAAGGGAAACAATTCTGTCATAATACAGTTTTTGCGAAAGTTTAACCGTTTAAGCAGCGCAGCGCACGCAGTGGAAGCTCTCAATAGTAAAAAAACTTCTGATTTTGAAACATTCTTCATTGGTACTCCACTCCTATTGGTCTTAGCGTGATTATATATAGCCTATAGCCTTCCTCGATAAATGGACTACTAAATACTGAAAGAATTTTTGAAATCGAACCAGTAGTTTCTGAGATTAGCGAGTTTAAGTAAACAAACAAACAAACAAACTCTTCAGCTTAATAATATTTATAGCCCTGAAAAGAACTGTTGATTAGCTCTGAGAAGAACTGTTGTTTAGCTCTGAGAAGAACTTTTGCGTAGGTGTAGTTTTAAGAACGAAATTTAAATAAATCGCACGAAAATTATTAGACATTGCGCACGACCGACCGCGACCGCTGCGTAGGGAGCCGATAAACTACCCTCCCGCACGCGCACCCCCCCCGCCTTGGTGACGCTCACTTTGCAACGGGCCGTGCAGCAGAAATCGTAATATTTTAATTTCGCCATAACTTTCAAACCAAACGTCCAATTTTAATCATTCAAAGACCAAATATTATCTACATAAACTGTACTTAGTGATGAAATAATTTTTTTGATAAGGGTTAATAGCATGAGTAAAAAAAATGCGTTTAAATGTAGTCCAAAATAAAATTCAAGATTTTTAGATAAAAAAATGGTTGTTGTGTGCCTCACACGTCATAGAGAGATATAGTTTTCGCGGCCGTTTTTGTAGATATTTATAAGATCTACAATTAATTAGAACATTTTGTGGTTTTATCTTTTATAGTTGAGGCAGCGTACGCAAAATAAGTAATTTTTCTGGTTGAGTTTTTACACCTTGTGTCCGATAAACCCAAACATCTTAAAAAACCCCATTTTTTTCCAAAATAAAATTTAACCTATGTTACTCGTGAATAATGTTGCTTTCGAATGGTAAAAGAATTTTTAAAAACGGTTCAGTAGTTTTTAAGCCTATTCATTACAACCAAACAAACAAAGTTTTCCTCTTTATAATATTAGTGTAGATAAAGATAAATTTCGATTTTTTTTTCATTAGAAAAAATAAATGAAATAAGAAGTTCAGAATAACAAAATAATCTACAGGATAGGATAGGATAAGATTAGTCGTTTTTCGTACCAGTTCTTTTAACTGCTGGACCAGCCGTATTAAATGAGAATGATTTATGGTAAAGATAGTTCACTAAAATAGATACATAAAAAAATTATTGAACAAACTAGCTGTTACCCGCGACTTCGTCCGCGTGGTTGCGTTTTATGAACAAAATATTTAACGCTAAATACAACTCAAGTACTTACTTACCTATATATTACCAAACGAACCAAAACAAATATTCGACAAAAACTCAAGGAAAATAATATTCAAACAAATCAAAACAGACAAATAGGTACAACTCATGTACTTAATTCGAAACTACTTGACATTTCGAAATAATTAAAATTACGACACGTGCGTCCGTGACAGTATTAGCGTAATGTTAAATATCTTAAGACCTTTATTGAGACTTAGACTATCTAACTCAAAAGTAATTATCAAAATTCTCAGTAGTTTTTGAGTTTGGCGCTTTCAAACAAACAATCAAACTATCGCCCGCGGTTTCATCTGCGTTGTAGGTACATCAAAAGAAAAACTCAATGACAGAAAATAGAATACCTACCTACCTAAATAAACCTATTTCTGATAATAACTAATCTAAACTCAATAAATAAGCAAAATCCCCATAAACTAATATCTATACGAATGTCTAATCCTACCTAACAGTATTATAAAATAACCTACGGTCACTACGTACAATATCAAATATACTACCTATACTTTAAAATTAAAATCGACTACGACGACTTATAAACACAAACCGCAAATAATAAATTTGTTGTAGGTTATTTATTACCTACGACAAACTTATTATGTGCGGTTCAAGCCCGAACCGTAAAATTAAGTTTGTTTTTTATTGTATATAATATAATGGGTACTTTTCCGGGATACAAAGTACCCAGTGTGGTGCCCAGGATATTAAAGAATAATTATACCAAGTTTCATCGTAATCGAACCGGTAGTTTTTGCGTGATGCCTGAACAAACAGACAGACAGACAGACAAAAAATTTTTTAATCACATTGCTAATGTTTAATCACTTTAATGCTATATATTTTTTTATATTTTCAATGTACAGAAATTATACTTCTACAGATTTATATAGATTTATTTGTATATACAGGGTGTATTTTTGAAACGGGGCAGTAAGGGCAAGTACCTTAACCGATGCAGTTACAGCAAAACGTTCTTAAAAGACCTTCCCTAACTTTTTGGGACATTTTGAACTGCATTCACAGATTTTGTACAAAACTTACAGTTAGCAAAAAAAATGCAAAAAGTTCAAAAATTTTTTTTTTATGCCAATCGATTCTATTTTATGTGGGGATCAAAAAACTCTATGGGACCATTTTAGTTTTCAGTACTAGAAAAGACAGAAATCGCCAAAAACGTTTCCCATACATTTCGGCAACAGAAACGAATTTCTACGATGGTCTAACTTTTTGTTATGGCCTGGAAGTGGGTAGAATTGACTGTAAAGTAAATAAAAAGAATTTTTACCCTCAAATTTCGAATTTGATTCGAAAATCTGTGTGTTATACTTAGTTTCAGCTGAGAAACTTCGTATGAGTTATTAATTAAGGATTTTCGCTAAAATGTCTTCTAATCGTGAAAAAATTGACTTATTAGAAGCGTATTTTGTCAATAATCGAAATGCGGGAGCTGCATTAGTGTGGTACCGCAATAAGTATCCGTTGCGGCATGTGCCAACAAGAAAGGTTATTACAAATCTTTTGAAAAACCTGGAATTGCAGGGTTCTTTCAAAATACGCTTCTAATAAGTCAATTTTTATTCACGATTAGAAGACATTTTAGCGAAAATCCTTAATTAATAACTCATACGAAGTTTCTCAGCTGAAACTAAGTATAACACACAGATTTTCGAATCAAATTCGAAATTTGAGGGTAAAAATTCTTTTTATTTACTTTACAGTCAATTCTACCCACTTCCAGGCCATAACAAACAGTTAAACCATCGTAGAAATTCGTTTCTGTTGCCGAAATGTATGGGAAACGTTTTTGGCGATTTCTGTCTTTTCTAGTACTGAAAGCTAAAATGGTCCCATAGAGTTTTTTGATCCCCACATAAAATAGAATCGATTGGCAAAAAAAAAAAAAATTGAACTTTTTGCATTCTTTTTGCTAACTGTAAGTTTTTTACAAAATCTGTGAATGCAGTTCAAAATGTCCCAAAAAGTTAGGGAAGGTCTTTTAAGAACGTTTTGCTGTAACTGCAACGGTTAAGGTACTTGCCCTTACTGCCCCGTTTCAAAAATACACCCTGTATAGATAAAAACCGATTTAAAATTACCTTGAAAAAGCATTTAACAACGCAAAATGTCGATAAAATAGTTGATTAGTTTAAATTAAATTGAATAGTGATCATGAATTGTAAATGAAAGAAAATGATTACCACCGACTTTAAGAACTTTTTGCGTAATTAAATGCTTTTTCAAGGTAATCTGAAGTCGCTTAGTCGTTTATTATTTTTAATATCAGATGTTGATGAAAGAAAGGATAATGTATTTTATTTTAATACTCAGGTAAAATCAACCGCGCACTTTATTAACTTACCATGACATATTATTCCACAGCACCAAGGCCCGTTCCCTGCGCAGCTGCAGCACGTGACACTTGATGTAATCAACCAAGAGCTTTGCGCAGAGCGCTACGCATATCTGAAGACACAACCTGGTTTCGAAAATTGGCCTGACGTAACCCCTGGTATGTTGTGCGCTGGTGTCTTGGACGTCGGTGGCAAGGACGCCTGCCAAGGGGACTCTGGTGGTCCAGTGTCCATCCTCAGCAGTGAAGGTGATATCGTTGTCGGTGTCACTTCCTGGGGCTACAGATGCGCTGACCCCTTCTACCCTGGTGTCCTGGCCCGTGTGTCTGCCTTCAGTGACTGGATAGTCCGAAATACTGCATGAATATTATTATAAACCGTTTACTTTTTAAATAGTTTGTCATTTGGTATTTTAAGAACTTTAAGTTCTAAAGAATTAAAGTAATAAAAATAAAATAAGTAATATTTTTTTATTTCATTAACTACATAATAATAACACCTCAATAGATTTAGAAATCATAACACATTTTTTCCACAAAGTATAGTCATCTAACCGTGGCATGTGCGTCATAGTGCAGCTATGCCGTACATAGCGCAATACATTAATATCATGGACTTAGGCCTCATTCGCACGGGAGCTTTTTTAACGTCCGTTAAAAAAGCGTTCAAATAGAACAAATGCATTTTTAAGTATATGTTCATACGGCAGCGCTTTTAAAACGCGACGTTATTGTATCGAGCAGTGTTGCATTTTCAGCGCTAGGCGTTGGGCGTTAAAGGGAATAGATCATATGAAAATTCGTATTATCATTCATACGAGCGGTAAAAAAGCGCCCGCGCTTCACTCAGTGCGCCGCGCGCTCGCTCGGCAGTCGGACGTGCTCTTTTTAATTAATATCATCGGAACGGCGATACGATACGGGTTGTGGATCCTAAAGTCCTAATTATAGAGGTGGAGTCACCTCTACTTCTATATGCAAAAGCACTGCCAGATTACTCAAATAAAATAATGAAGACTAATGCCTGGGAGGATATAACCAAAAAACTCTCAGAGAACTGGGCAACCCTCACTAATGAGGAAAAAAAATATCGATGTAAGTAAATAATGCACTGTATTTATTTGAATCAAATATGTAGGTACATAGTTATCTTATCTTATCTTAGTCACCATATTGTCTATTGATAACCTGATATTGCCATGGGATGGAACCTTGTGGCGATGTAAAATATTTAGCGAAATAATCACGTATTTCCAGACCAGTATGGTTACTTCTTAGACCTGTCGGTTGGAGACCTTGTATTGGACTGTCAAATAAAGTATCATCAAATTGAAATCCATCTTTGATTCTTACAAAGTTATGTAGAACGCAACATACTTTAACTACCGATATCGTGCGTTCGGGTTGAAGTTCTATAGCTCTTGTCAAAATCCTCCACTTGTTTGATAGAATACCAAAACTGCATTCAATCATTCTTCGTGCTCGTGTTAGTCGATAATTATAAATACGTTGATGCACAGTCAAGTTGCGGTTTGGATATGGTCTTAACACATGTCCAGATAGGGCAAAGGCTTCATCTCCAATTAATACAAACGGCATATTTTTCCCATTCGGATCATTCGGCAAAGTTTTCGGTTCTGGTAAATCGATTTGGCCTGATTCTAATTGTCTGTAAAATGATGTTTTTTTAAATACGTTTGAGTCTTTGGAACCGCCGTAAGCTCCCACTTCAATGCAAGTAAAACAATAGTTTGCATCGCAAACTGCCATTAAAATTATAGAAAAATAATTTTTATAATTATAATACAGTGAACCGCTTTGATTGGGCTTTGTTATTTCAATATGTTTGCCATCTACAGCCCCGATCACATTGGGGAAATTAGTGCGGTGGTAAAATTCTTGTGATATTTTCTTAAAGTCATCCTTTGTTTTTTCTGGCATATACGTAGGCTTTAAACAATGCCATATTTCGTCACAGACTTGTTTAATAATGTAATGTAAAGTAGATATGCCAAGTAAAAACTGGTAATGTAAATCATGAAAGCTGTTGCCTGATGCTAAAAATCTGTAACAAATGAATGGCTTTTTAATTACATATTATTATATTTTATTTCTAGGCAAAGACGTGCAAGCAAAGTGGAAACATTTAAGGGACAATTTCTGACGTGAATATCAAGCCCAAAAAGATGTTACATCAGGCCAAGGTGCTAAAAAGAGAAAGAAATATAGAAATATATTACGATGAATTATTATTTCTAGTTCCACATGTTAAAGATGCCAAATCTTCTGGAAACTACAGCACTCCAACAAATGTAACAGAGCAAAATATTGAAAGTCCGTCAACGCCGAACTGCGAAAATTCAACAGCTGGTCCTTCGACTGTCACTCGTAATGTTCCAGAGACTCCAAGGAAGAAAAAGAAAACTAAATCATCCTTTGAGGATGATGTTCTGAAATGTCAGAAACGGACGAGGATAAAACATTCTGCTTATCACTGGTTCAATCACTTAAAAAGATGGACGATGATAATAAAATGATAGCCAAAATTGAAATATTAAAAGTACTTCGCACATTCTCAAATAGATCACTTAATACAAATATCAGTCGGCCCAACCAATCACCAAACATTGAACCATATTTCAATCACCCGAATTCTATCCCTTTGCTTCAATCAACACCCATCTGTACTCAGATCACACAACAGCAGCAATCGCAAACACAGTCGGAGAACACCTACCAGCAACAGCTCTCGCAGCCAACATTCACTCATTCCCATAATATGTATCAGCAGCACTCAGATTCACACTCAACACTGTCCTTGCATCAATATTCATTCGTTAATCCTGTACATCCATCAAAAGCAGTTAGAATTCTAGAGAATCGTCGATATCGCCCCGCTAATTCAACTATACCAAGTTGTAGGCCACAATCCGCACAAAGCTTTTTTACCACGTTTAACCCAAATATTTGCCCATCTCCATCGACCACTGACCAATCAAGTTCAACAACTGTTCCGAGCCCCTTGACCAACATAAGTACACCAGAAGAATTTTACTTTTCTCCAGATGATTGTTAAATTGAATTGTTAAATTGAATACCCAAGTTTTTATTAAATAAAAAATTTGTAATTTTGTTATTATTGTTTTACTTACCTAAGTGTAACAGCCAGTCGTTGTACAGGTGGTATAGCAAAACGCATGTTGGTATCTTGAAGTGTTATTCGAGGCCCCACTATGGTCAACAGTTCGTCGAATGTTGTTATGGACATTCGAAAATAATTAAAAAATTTATCGGGGTATTGCCTCATTTCTTTATATATTGTCACAAACTGCCCTTTTAAGTATCTCAGTTCATTCAGAGGATGAACCCAGAATGCCTTTTGTTTTCTTTTTCGTCTTCTAGCGACACAAATCGCTATTGCTAGTAATTTAGCAGAAACCATTTCCACGACTTACTGAAGCGAGAAACGATACAAGAGTGATTTTAAAGCGTTCATATGAACAGTTACGTCGAGAACGTTTTTAAAGCGCCAACGCTGGGTTTTAACGCAACGTTTTTTTAACTCTCGTGCGAATTAGGCCTTAGTCCATTAATAACGTAAGGCAATTTTGAGGAATTTTTGACCTTCCTTCCTATTTGGTGAGAAGTATCTTGATCTATTTATTACCCCCCTCCATAATCTCATATGAGATAATTTTATATATTTTAGTATATACACGTTGGACTCATTAAAAAAAAGCAATTTTTTAGTTGTTTTAACTCCTTTGCTTTGCTTTTTATAAACTCACTGTTATTTAGTTCTAGAAGTTGCCATAAGAAACCAAACTTTGTGTTTACTGTAGTATTAATAATTTGCCGTTTTTTTTAATGCAGTTTTAGGTAGTCAATAGCTGCATAATAATTATCAATGATGAAAGATCGTCTTCCTCCTAACTCAATGTGCCTTTCTTCTTCTTACATCTTTTTTTGTATGTACAGTGGCGACCAAAAGTCCATAGGCAATCTCAAAAGGCAATAGTTTGAAGTGTAGTTTGACTTACAAACTTCTATTTCCAAGAAATAGACACATGTTGTTAACACATAATTGTAGTTCATAATTTCACTTACATAGTGTGAGTCAAGATGGCAGAGCGGTTAAGGCGTGCACTTAAATGCGTTTAGAGGAGGAGGTTATCAATTCGATTCGTATATATGTTGCTTTTTTTATGTTTGTTCACGGATATCTCCGTCGTTTATGAACTGATTTTGATGATTCTTTTTTTGTTGGACAGGAGATAATTCCAAAGGGGTCCCATTGTCAGCATGTCGTGATCTGATGATGGAATCTCAGAGAAATCGAGGGCAACCCTCGAATTTTATAGGCACATGTAATGTTTTTAGTGTGTTTTTCAAAGCTACACCAGTATTTACGTATTTTTATGTGGATGAGCTGATGATGGAAGGTCAACTCCTTAATGGTTAGGAGTTAAAGGATAATTCTCTCACTACTGTACACATATTCAGACTGCTAGTTATGATGTCAAGTGAGCTGTTGGAACGGAGATATTTCAAAGATGGTCCCATTGTCAGCATGTCATGATCTGATGATGGGACCCCAGAGAAATCGTGGGCAATCCTCATATTTTATTAATCGAGGCCAGGATTTACGCTTGGTCGCAATAATTTTATGTGGTTGAGTTGATGATGGAAGGTCAACTCCTCAATATTTAGGAGTTAAAGGATAATTCTTTCACTACTGTACGCATATTCCTACTGCTAGTTATTGTGTAAAATGAGCTGATGATGGAAGGTCGTGACCCTCAATAGTCAGGAGAAAGGATTTAATTCTTGTTTATTATAAATAAGTTTTCCGTCTAAAGTAACCATCGTCTCCTCATTCGAGAAACATTCTTGCTCGGTCTACCCATCACTTTAAATCGTAAAATAAAATAATTTTTAACAAAAAAAAAAAACCGACTTCAAAAAGTAGGTAAACTAAAAAGCAAAAAATAAATTTACTTCGCACAAAATAATAGATACGTTTTTTCATTTAGTTAAATAGAAATTATTAAATAATTGTTTTATAATTCTGAAGTCGGTGCCAAGTAAACAATTAATTACTCTGTATAGATAATATCAATCGTTCTAACAACATTTTTCTAACTGAATATTAGTTATATTTCTGTGGTAAGTACCAATACTGGGCGACCGCGCGCTAGCCCAACTACGCCTCCCTTTTTGTGTGAACTGTAATTTGATATTGTAGAAAGGTTGTTTTTACTTGGCACCGACTTCAGAATTATAAAATAATTATTTAATAATTTCTATTTAACTAAATGAAAAAACGTATTATTTTGTGCGAAGTAAATTTATTTTTTGCTTTTTAGTTTACCTACTTTTTTAACTGATGCATTCACTGCGTAAACCGTCATTTTGAATTATTTTCGGGACCATCGCGCGGTGTTTTTCAAAGAGTTATAGCTTGACAACTGGCGGACGTTCGGATGTATCAAGCCGAAATGTCCCGATACAGTCCTTACGCATCAATGCGTGTACTCGGTTTGTAGGTTAGTGATTATTCTGAGTCTCGAATAGAAAAAAACATTTATTCAAAAGAGATACTTAACTTTTTAACCTACTGTGAGAACTAAATTCATAGTGTCGTTGCCTCAACGAGTACTAAAATGGATGTGTACACTACGAGGACTCAAATCAAAGTGTAAATCGCTCCTATTATACAAACTCAAGCGAGCATCTGGAATATTCTACACGTTTCGACTTCTAGATGAATTAGAATGTAATAAATACACCCAAAATTTTTAGTTTTCTTTGGCAATGTTATAGACATCCATCAAAATTACTTTATAAGGAAAATCTTTTGGAATAATCAGTAGGCTGTCAGCAGGGTGACCCTCTCGGACCTGTTCTTTTTAGTCTTGCTGTTAACCCCATTATTCGGCAACTAAATTCCAAATTAAATATGTGGTATTTAGACGATGGAACCCTGGGAGGTGACGCAGAAACAGTACTTCAAGATTTGGCAACTTTAAAAAATAAATTTAAAGCAAGGTTTGGAACTAAATTTTAGCAAAAATGTGAAATTTTTATAAGTGAAAAAATAGACAAGCTTTCGGTTTTACCTAAATTTTATTCTTTGAAACCTTAACATAAAAATTATAGAAAAAAGTTATTTTGGGTCCCCAATCCTCGATGAAGGTTTTCATAACTTCATAGAGGAAAAAATTCAAAATTTCAGTGAAGTTTCTGACCGGCTACTAAAAATTAATATGCATTCGGCCTACACAATTATCCGGTATTGCCTTTTCGTCCCTAAATTCACACACGCCCACAGATCAACCCCTTTTTGGAAAAATTTTACACTTTTAGGACTATTGGATGAAATTATTCGTAGCACTTAATGCAAATTTTTTAATATTGCTTTGAACGACCGGACGTGGCAACAGGCGAGCTTACCGGTTCGCCTGGGCGGCCTCGGCGTTCGAAAAATATCTGACGTTAGTTTACCTGCGTTTCTGTCCTCGGTGTACAGCACCGAAGAATTAACCAGGAAAATTTTATCTCCTACACTGGTTAATTCGAAAGTGTTGTACAAATCCGACGCACAGAACGCCTGGCTTTTAACTTGTCCAAGCACTGACTTGCCAACCAACCTGTTCTCCCAGAGGCAGTGGGATGGGCCGCTCTGCTGTAGTGTTAGAAAATATATCATTGATGGGTGAATTGCACAGGCAAAAAAAATACACGGCAAACCTGAGAATGGTAGTGCAATGTGCTGATTTTTTATTTTATATATTTTTTCTCAAAAAAGTAAGTACTTCTCTACCTTGGCAAAAAAATCATTGATTTCTACCCTATAATATACCAAAAAAAAAATACAAAGTGTCATTTTATCATCACGGTGGCCTGTCCCGAACCCAATTCCGCTCATAAAATACCTTCCCCTGCAAATATATTCATAATATGGATTTAAATCGGTTGTTTTATCATTAAATTATAATATATTCGATCAAATAAAACCATTTTTGTTTGTTTATCTTCTTTCTCATAGATTTGACAGGCAATCAACTTTTGTCTGAAAAAAAGTTATCATTTCAGAGGACAGTAAGTTTTAGTAGAATAGCCACGTCAACATTGCGTTGTTATGCCCTTCTCACCTTTCCTCACTTCGGATCAGGCCGGCTCAAGCTCTAGGCGCGTATGCACCAGTCCCAACGTCTTGCGGTTGCCCGCCACAAAAGTAAGTTTATCATTTCAGTGATATGGGGACAAAATCAAAATTGTGTATTTAATTTCGTCGTAAGTTCTGATTTGCTTGAGTAGTGTTCAAATTGTTTTAAAATTTTTATCACGCAGTAAGAAACGGTGCACAGTCTATCATTTCAGTGGTAATTTTTTATCATTTCGGTAGACACTTTTTATTTCAGTGGACTCTAAAAAATTCATCCTTAAATATTTATGTAAGTTTTGATGATATTTGATGTCCACTCACACACAATGTTATAAAATAGGCTAAAGTTTCATTTGTCACTTAAAATATATAGATAGCATTGAAATTAAAAAAATCCACCGAAATGACACAAAAAATCGCTTGTTGAAATGCACCCTGATACTACTACCAATGCGGCTGAGCGTGCTCGTTTGCTGGCTGTGGGTGAATCAGGGGAGTCAGGAGCGTGGCTTCATGCACTTCCATCACCTAACATAGGAACCATGTTGAATGACCGTACCTTCCGCATCGCCACCTGCCTTCGCTTGGGTGTTCCTTGCGTTTCCCCGCATCAATGTCGGTGTGGTGAAGCTGTCGATTGCCTCGGGCACCATGGCCTTTCGTGCAGCAGGAGTGCAGGCCGCATTCCGCGGCATTCTTACCTTAACGACATTATCCGTCGTGCTCTGTCTACCGCCGGCGTGCCTGCCGTGCTCGAACCAAACGGCTTGTCACAGAACGATGGGAAGAGACCGGATGGTATGTCGTTACTGCCTTGGAAGATGGGTAGGCCCTTGGTGTGGGACGTAACCTGCGTCGACACCCTCGCGCCATCACATCTTCCAAATACAACGGCCTTCGCCGGCACTGCTGCTGCCCTGAAGAAACTCTCAAGCGGTGCAAGTATCGTAATCTAGTTGGAGATTACATATTTGAGACGTTTGGGGTCGAGACGCTAGGGTCGTGGGGCCCGAGTGCCCATTTTTTTTTAAAGAGATATCAAAACGACTGATCGACACTTCAAGGCTGGTTTTTACTTTTCTCAAAGGTTGAGCTTTGCAATTCACCGCGGCAATGCCGCCAGCCTTCTGGGCACGTCACCTGCATTTGACATTGATGCAGAAG
The DNA here is from genome assembly GCA_905147285.1 of Hypena proboscidalis. NCBI lineage: Eukaryota > Metazoa > Arthropoda > Insecta > Lepidoptera > Erebidae > Hypena > Hypena proboscidalis. The sequence goes on from LR990132.1 coordinate 11,488,280, forward strand.
TATTTTTTGACGCAAAACTTTTTTTTTTTTAGTTCTATTTCTCTTCCAGCTGATAGTTAGGAATGATTTTGTTTTTTTATTAGTTAAAGAACTAATTGTAAGTTAACCTTAATAATAATGTATTTTACATGTTAATAAATATAAAAATTAGAATGTTCTTGAGGTCTGAACGTCAGTTGGTCTAGAAACTTCTCGATGCTTCGCGAATTTTCTTAAATGCTCATGATGTATCCAGAAAGCTCCAGAACATTCAGGACCTTTCGAGAACGTTCGAAAAACGTCGATCACGTTACACACTGTATTTTTCACGATGATTCACAGGTTATTTACTTGTGCCGCACAAATATCAATCACAAATATATATTAAATGACTTTTATTTGACTTTGATTATTTTTATTTTTAAGTAATTCGCAAATGTATGAGAATAAGTTTGCGAAAACATTTTTCAGTGATTAAGAACATGATCTTCAAGCTTTAGGTGCGAACATTTTGATCGTAAAATTCTACAAACCGGCAATCTCTATATTATTATTATCCAAAGATATCTACGCTTTCAACCTACTTACTTCCTACTTAACTCTGTTACTGGATTATAGATATTGATAGCATTGTTAGTATAAAATCCACTGGATTTAGATTTAATTCAGCACTTGTCCTAGTGCCAGCCAACAGCAGGATGCGCGCCATCGTACTCTTCGTAGCCCTTTTGGGTTCCGCTCTCGGTAAGTGCCATTATTATTAATTTACTAGCGTCCGTTCGCGGCTCAGCCACCGATTTTCATTACAATCGGTCCAGTAGCTTCGGGGATTATTGGGTACAAATAAACAAACAAAGAAACCTTTCCTCTTTATAATATTATTATGGACTAGTAATCCCAGTTAATATTAACTGCTCCTCCGTTCTAAATTACTTTGAATGTGCGATAACTGGCAACTAAATTCAGAGTTATGGCAGACGGCATAATATAAATAAAAAGTTGCCTGTTTGAATTATCGCAAGGGATCAGTGGGCTCACTGTGAGCCCAAGCACCTCCACTGATTTCTCACTCTTAGGGTACGTTTAAGGAGACGCGGGGCGTCGAGCGCCTAAAACACATAACATAATTATATATTTATACTCAGAGCGTTCAGGGAGGAGCGGGTTTTCTGGAGCTTTGGCAAGGGTACGGATTGTAGGAAGGGAAAAGTGCGGGGTTTGTGGTGGTTTAACATCAGTTCAGTAGCAGTAATGTCCAACGCGGGTAAAACCGCGGGAGCGGCTATTTATTAATACAATGAAGTTCACGCGGATGAAGTCGCGGGCACCAGCTAGTCATAAATAATTGCTAAGTCTATTAAACTCTTTAATGTTTTTGCACAGTAGACTGGCAGTATTTAAGCGACGCTTTGGGTGACTCCATGAACGTAACTACTAGTTACCATAATTATGTTTGTTATTGCGCAAGCTATGCGACGGACCGCGAGTCGCGACACGGGCCGCCTCTCCATTAATATATAAAACATTTGACGCCCCGCAGCCCGCGCCGCGCCGCCCGTGACATCCAGGCGTCACCTGAAATCAAACATATTATATAAACTAGCTTTTGCCCGCGAATTCGTCCGTGTAAATATCGTTGTATTAAGTAGTAGCTGCTCCACTACCGTAGAGTTTAGCGTAATGTTAAATATTTAAAGACTTTTATTGAGACTTAGATTATCAAACTTATAAGTTATTATCAAAATTCGCAGTAGTTTTTGAGCTTAGCGCTTTTAAACAAACACACAAACAATCAAACTATCGCCCGCGGTTTCATCTGCGTGGTAGGTGTACATCAATAGAAAAACTCAATAACAGAATACTAGATTATTAACCAAGGGGATGAAGCAGTGTCTTTTTTCGCGGGTGACGATTTAAATCGCGAGTGTAGCGAGGGATTTTAGTTCACCCAAGACTAAGACAGCTTTATCACCGAGAAAAATACTATACTTTTCGTACCATTTGCGAAAAAAATAACACAATAATAATATGAGATAAGCATTTATTAAAAATAATGACAATTAAAAGTATAAGTTAACATTGGAAACATTGGTCCGGCAAATTCCTAGACTAATATTTTTTTGTCGGAAAAGCAAAGGCATCAAGCTCATACGGCCTCCTCGGTTTTCGTAATTTAATTTCATAACTGCATAATAAATGCGTATTCCTTTTTCTTAAAGATGTATAATGCTTTATATACAAACTCAATGGTGTAAACACAGATGTAGTTCAGTTATAAATTTCGCTAAGTATTCCGAATTTAAATCACTTTCTCCCCCTAGAGGATGAATGAAATTCAGTACAATTTTCTTTTCCTGTTTGATAATGACTAATAATGACTATTGATTAATAATGACTATTGTTATGTTAGCTTTTTGTGGCATAGAATGTCACTTTTTGGAGCAAGTGGTACGAAAAATAAAATACTTAACTACCTAAAGAAACCTATTTCTGATGATAACTAATCTAAACTCAATAAATAAGCAAAATCCCTAAAAACTAATATCTATACGAATGTCTAATCCTACCTAACAGTATTATAAAAAAACCTACGGTCACTACATACTGTCAATAGTATCTTCAATCAGTACTATATACGAGGGTTTACTGCGAAAACCAACTAAGTGCAATTTTTATCAAAAACGAGCTACATACATGAACATATCTATTTTTTTGAGCTTTATCTACTGGCATAATCGGCTAAACGGTAGGTTAGTTCATTTAGAAGTTATGGCATGTTAAAAACAGTCAAGTAACAAAAAGTAGTCAACAGTCGATCGCTAAAATAACATAAAACACTTTACCAAAATCTTTTTAAGTAATATTAGCATACACAAATAGCTAAGGAATTTTAACTGTTATTTTCTGTACCATTAATTGAACAAAAGTTCGTACTTAAATTCAGTATAAACAAATTAACAGTACATAAACGGTTCTAACAGACGTATTTTTTTAATTTCTACCACAATTTTACTGCAAGAACCTGATAAACACACAAATTGTACGTACGGGTTTAATGGTTAAAAATTAAACGCATCAAGTATGTTAAGGAGAAGACAGAAGAATATTTTTCAACTACGACATAAGTGATAATTTTAATGTTATTGAGATTTATGAACATACAACTCCTGAAACCCACAGTGCTCTTAGTCATGTTTGTTTCTTGGTTTTTCCTGGGCAGTATCCGCACTTAGTCCTCCTATGGGACCGTTGTACGTGAGAGGATTCCCGTTTACTCCAGCCAGCCTATATTGGTCCAGAAGGAAAGCAGCCTCCGAGGGCTGCTGCAAGCTTCCGGAAGCGATGTTGGTGACTGAAGAATTTGTGCCCGTTGGTCGGCCACGCTGCTACATTCCATGATGACATGATGTGGCGTTTCTTTATGCATCCTCTGCATAGGGAGCTATCTGTGATTCCTATCGTGTGTAGGTGTTTGTTAAGTAGACAGTGACCGTCAAGATTCCAATGACCTTGCGGAGCCTGTCTCTATTCAGTTTGGTGAGGTCGCGGGCAAGTTTTTTATTAAGAGCTGGAACAGCATTCTTAGTTTGCCGACATCCTTCACTTGTTGTCCACACTTTCAGTTGTATTTTCTGGGTTTCTTCGCGCAACCGTGTTTTAATTTGGGCCTGAGGAATGGGCAGCAGAGGTTCCGGACCATACACTTTTGTGTCTGCTCCCCTCCTAGCTCCTAGCCCAATGAGTGGCTGTGTCCTTTCATCCATTGCAGGGTTACCTTGTTGGTTGTTGCAATGGACTGAAGTGCACTATGGCATTCCATTATAAGGACCGAGGATATTGTGTTGCTGCGGAGGGCTTGAAGCACGGATGCACTATCGGAGATGATCTTAATATTAAGGTCCCTGATGTCTCTGGCTACAACCGCCTGTGCCGCTCTGGTGATGCCAATACATTCCGCTTGGAAGATTGTGTTTAGTTTGTCTAGCGTTGTTGATATTTTAATGTTCAGGTCATTTGAGAAGACACCGGCTCCGGTGCCAGTGTTGGTTTTGGAGCCATCTGTGTAGATACTAACTTCCGCGGTGCCAGAGTAATCTTCTTTTTCTGCGGCAAGTTGGATGTTGTATCTTCGATCAAAGACATGTTTCCTCAATATCCTATCCATGGGCGCCTCCAGGAGCGGATTCTCCTTGATGCACGTTTGAAGAATATTGAAGTGTGTTGTTACAAAGTTTGATCTCCACACACCCAAAGATTTTAATCTTATGATTGCTGCTTTTGCCTCCTCTTGAATAACCAGATCTATTGGTCTTAGATTCAAGAGGTACTCCAATACGGCAGATGGAGCTGTTTTCATACAGCCAGTTGTCGCCACACTCGCCAAGCGTTGTAGGCTTTGAAGCTTGGATTTCACTGTGCTCAGTTGGGTTCTGGACCACCACACAACTGACTCGTAGGTTATTGAGGGCCTGATCACTGCTGTGTATAACCAGAGGGTGATCTTTGGGCTGAGACCCCATCTCTTACCAACCAGTCTTCTACACTGATTGAAAGCAATACAGGCCTTCTTTGTTTTTGCTTCGATATGACTCACCCAGTTCAATTTATTATCTAGGAGTACACCCAGATATTTCACTTGTGTTGATAGGGAGAGTTTTGTTTTGAAAAATTTTGGTAGATTTAATTCAGGTAACTTCCTTTTGTTCGTAAAAAGAATAAGCTCTTAGTCGTGTCTACTCGATGCGAATAAAGAAGCGGTTTTCTGAAAATACTTCGGAGGTTATTCATTCATTTCCCAACGAATTAAACAGCCTCTACCAGGAACCACTTTCGCAAACTTAAAGATTGGTAAAGAGATTGGTGATAAATTACCAGAACCAGCAGTTGAAGAAATTGGAAGTGATGAAGAAGATTGCTAAATGTTATTTTTAAACTAATTTCAATGTATATGTATAAATAACGAGAATATAATTAAGATTATTTCATTTAATCTGTTTTGCTTTGTAATAATTTCTTCTTAATGTTTAATAAATGTTAACAGGGAAAACCAGTTAACTTTTTTCATTTCAAAAATATTTGATGATTTTATAATGTTCAGCAATATTTGTTCATTTGAAAATTAATATTTTATCGAGAACTTTCCATTTCTGAACACAGAGAACAACTAATGGTGCTCCCACATTGCCGTTAGAAAATGTTTAGTAACGTTAGTAAATATTTGTTAGCAAACATTTAATCACAGATGTTAAAAAATGTTTTCATGTTAGAAAATGTAGTAACGTTAAGTTAACAAATTATAACAAAATAAAACATGTGTTTTCTTTTAGCATTTGGCGCATCCATTTTTTTTCTTCTTTTTTAAACAAAAAATGAAAGCTATTCTAATGAGCAAATCCTCTCCCATTTTCGTGTAGACGCTCTCAGAACGCAAACCAAACTGCGTGCCAATACCAGATTTAAATGTCATCAAATGTTAGTAAACATTAGTAATCATTTTCTTTTAGTGTAGGAGCACTTATAACATCTAACAGTTTCTAACAAAATGTAACAATTGACAACATTTGTGAGTAAATGTTTTTATGTTAGAAAATGTTTACAAACATTTTCTAACGGCAGTGTGGGAGCACCATAAAAGTTAGTATTCTTGCCGAATCTGTATTTTTGCCCTTTACAGGCAAAAGCAACTAACTGCTCGACCTTACTCACGAAATCCTCTTTTTCGGATTCTCGGTTGACATAAAAGAGTTTAAAGTTACAAAAATAAGAACTTTAATAAACATTCTTTGTTATAGTTACAAAAGTGTTCATAATTTACAGAATTAAAAGTACTCTTATTAGATGTAAACTTTCAACACGTCATAACTCAAAATGCACTTTTCTGCACTTAGTTGGTTTTCGCAGTAAACCCTATATACAATATTTTATACCAAAGTAACCACTATGCTACTTAAAAAAGGTAAGGTATTGAACCTGAAAAAGGAGGAACTCCTAACAAAACTCCTAAAAATACATCCGTGGGTGTAGTACAATAAGCAAAATAATGTTTAACTACTCCAGTATCCAGAATGTATTCCGGTAAATTTGTATTTAAGTCCCTCTTTTTCCATTTACGGTTTGGTTCGGGTAATCGCTGGTTAGTTATCTGTGAAGATTTATTTGCAGATGGTTAATCATTTTTACCACTAGGTCCAGGTATTGGAGATGTGGGTACCTGATTTATAGGGCACTCCAATATATCTTCATTTGAAGGCAACGATGGTGGAGCTTCGGCTAAAACCCTGTCTAGAGCTCTTTCGAAAACCTCATCGAAGCCTTTTCGTGAGGGTAGTTGAAGATTTTCTATTTCATCATCAGACACGCCTGCATCAGATTCTTCGTCGCAGTCCGGAAGTTCTTCTAATAACAGGGCTTCGATCAGAGCAGTATTGTTTGAAATATCCATCTCAATGGCTAAAACAATAAGAAAAAAGGTCAAAACGCATAAATAAACAAAAACATGCGTTTATGATATAACAAAATACCCACCTCATTGAGCATGTGAATTATAAAAAGTCGTAATTTTTGAGACTTAAATCACCTGACGGTACTTTTATGTCTAGGTCTTAAAAATAGTACTTCTAGGTGTAATAAAAATCTAAAATAAATCTGTGCGTTTCTTTTTACCTACCTTATTATGATACTAAAGTCAAAAATCGGAAATTCGTTAAAAATCACTAACCCGGGGGGAAAGGGTTAAACTATACTTAGTAAAAACTAAAAGAAATATAAAGGTCGCACTGTAAAGCACGGTTTCCAATTGCAAGTAGCAGTTAAAACATACTTAGCCGTGTGCAGCGCCCCTTAGTGAACTCCACTGCGGGTGACGTAACCTATTACAAACTTATTTTTTGCGGATGGTACTACAGTAATCGGGTCTAGGGATCGATCCGCAAACTAAAGATTGTTATTTATTGTATATACTTTTCCGGGTAAAGGAAATCAGTGTGGTGCCTAGGATAATAAAGAATTTGTTTGGGTTCGGTGTCGGTCTAGTAACATCCCCTGCCATTAATTTTTTTGATATTTTCAATGTACAGAAATTTTTATTTATTATAAGTAAGATAAATAAGATAAGATGTTTACAGCGTTCAGGGAGAGGCAGGTTTTCATTGTAACTTACATGAAATGAATACACCTCAATTCCGAAGCACGACTATTTATTGGCTATGTCTATAAATCTAGAAACAATATATAAAGTTCAAAAAAAGATACAAAATGAAGCCTCATAAACAGAGGAGTTCTAGCCTCTCACTATCACTTGAAATTAAATAAATGGTATTTTCCTACTTTTAGTACTTTTTTCAACATTCAAGTATGATCTGCTGACACTTTTTTGGGAGTTCCAGGCTCAAATTTCCTCTTAGATTATAGTGCTTATGCAGTTCTATCATAATCAGAGGAGTTCTAGTCCCTAACTATCTCTTGAACTGACGAATATGGTATTTTCCTTCTTCTAGTACTTTTTTCAACATTCAAGTATGATCTGCTGACACTTTTATGGGAGTTCTAGGTTCAAATTTCCTCTTAGATTATAGTGCTTATCACTTGAAATTAGATAAATGGTATTTTCCTATTTTTAGTACTTTTTCAACATTCAAGTATGATCTGCTGACACTTTTTTGGGAGTTCCAGGCTCAAATTTGCTCTTAGATTATAGTGCTTATGCAGTTCTATCATAAACAGAGGAGTTCTAGCCTCTCACTATCACTTGAAATTAGCTAAATGGTATTTTCCTACTTTTAGTACTTTTTTCAACTTTCAAGTATGATCTGCTGACACTTTTATGGGAGTTCCAGGCTCAAATTTCCTCTTAGATTATAGTGCTTATGCAGTTCTATCATAATCAGAGGAGTTCTAGTCCCTCACTATCTCTTGAACTGACGAATATGGTATTTTCCTTCTTCTAGTACTTTTTTCAACATTCAAGTATGATCTGCTGACACTTTTATGGGAGTTCTAGGTTCAAATTTCCTCTTAGATTATAGTGCTTATCACTTGAAATTAGATAAATGGTATTTTCCTATTTTTAGTACTTTTTCAACATTCAAGTATGATCTGCTGACACTTTTATGGGAGTTCTAGGCTCAAATTTACTCTTAGATTATAGTGCTTATGCAGTTCTATCATAAACAGAGGAGTTCTAGCCTCTCACTATCACTTGAAATTAGATAAATGGTATTTTCCTACTTTTAGTACTTTTTTCAACGTTCAAGTATGATCTGCTGACACTTTTATGGGAGTTTAAGGCTCAAATTGCCTCTTAAATTATTGTGCTTATGCAGTTCTATCATAAACAAAGGAGTTCCAGCCTCTCACTATCACTTGAAATTACGTAAATGGTATTTTCCTACTTTTAGTACTTTTTCGCTATTCAGGTTTGATCTGCTGGTACTTGAAGATGGGCTCAGAACTATTGCTGAAAAGTATCAGGAACTATAGAACTTAGTCGTATCTAGGTAAAAATCACCTTTTTTCTTGATTTGCTGAAAAATGATCTGCTACGGGAAGTTAGCAGATCATTTTTTGAAATAAAAATTTTTCAGGAAAAAACCCTAGAACTATCTTTAAAAAGTATCAGGAACTATAGAACTCTTCTGCATGCGATAAGAACTCCCATTTATTTGTGATCTGCTAGACAATGATCTGCCAAGTTCACAAACATCTCATGAACGCCAACGAGAGCGCCATAACAGTGGCCACTTATTGGACCAATAAAATTTGACTCAGCCATCGACACGACGAAGAAGAAGAAGAAGTCCCTCAGTCAAGGATCTCGGCTTGCATATTTATTATTTTTTTATTTGTTTAACTTCACGCACAAAAACATATGACGAAGGCGGACTTAATGCCAAAGGCCTTTTTCTACCAGTCAACCTTAAGGTGGTGCAGAGATTATGTTATTAGAGTTCGGACGAATGCTTTGTGCTATAAGGAAGGGTACTGTCCAGAGTAGAGGAATGTGGGAGATTGTGGGAAGGAGTAGATCAAGGATAGTAAAAATTAAGTACCGACTGATGTTGTCGACACCAACAGCTTTCGATTTGATGGAAAATTATCTTGTTAATACCGTCCAACCCCATTGGAGATAATTTGAAAGGAGAATGAGTCGGTCTTGCCAACATGGCAATCGAATCTAACGGTTGACGTCTAATCAAAACGTCTAACGTTACAGTGGTGGCAAACTGACCATTGAAGATATCTAACCCGATGGGCGTAAAAAGATCACCTTCTTGTTGTTTGCCGTTACCTATAGATCTGACGAATTTTCATACCTCAGCTGGTGAAGACGAATAATAAATAAATATATAATAAATATAGTCAAGAATGTATCGGCGTTTCCTCTTGCGTATCATGATTGATGTATGATTACACTAATTGCGGACGACTATGTAAGTGATAACGACCCTTTCTGAATCTGCGGCTAGCACGAACACAGCGTATCATTGCCATTTCGACGCCAGCGGTGATCCAAGGAACAGCAGGCCGCTTAACTTTAATTTTTCGTATGGGCGCATGAGTGTCGTACAGCCATTTTACTATGCTATTGAGATTTGATCTTCGACAGGTTGGTTCTCTTTCAAAGGCTCCCAGTCAATTGCCGAGGCGTCTGCACGAAGTTTGCCAATATCATTGTATTCATCATCATTTGTATTATCACTTTAGGTTTAGGAGGTACAAGAAGATAGAAAAGAATACATGGAAACTATCCAGTGTTACAGCTATTCACAAAGCGGGTTCTGCTGACGATCCCATCAATTACAGGCCAATTATACTCTTAAGTACATTTTCAAAAATGTTAGAAAATTTTGTGAATATGCAACTAATGTCATTTTAAGAAACCCATCATATTCTATCAGATCATCAGTTTGGCTTTTGAAAAATTATTATTATTAAATTAGGTCGTGATGGGAAAAGGAGAAACAAGGAGCGGGATGTTGACCGTGTGAGGAGACAAGGGATGGATTAGATGTAAGGCTTTGTCTTGCCATGTGTCATCTCCAAAAGTGTTGTGGTGAGTAGGTTGTAGAGCTAACACATGGAGACTAGAGATAGGCTAGGAGATCAGTGTTAAAATCACCCATGATGACATGGTTTCCATATTCAGACCCCAAGGATTCTAAAACCAACTCTAAGTGACTGAAGTAATCAACAGAGGGACGACAATAACGATTTTTGCAGATTTGATGGACACGTACTCCACGGATGCTGTGTAATGTGGAGGGGATGAGGCAATAATTTAGTAGCTGTAGTCACTGCCAAGGTACGCAGCAATTCCATCTCCTCTCCTTTTATCAAGCCGATCATTACGTACCAAAATAAATCCAGGAATACGTGGGGTACGTGTTGGAAAGTAGGTTCGATTTGAGCCAACTCTCAGAAATCAGGACGACATCAATCTTGGTATTTGTGAAAGCTTCCAGTAAACTATATTGTAATTTTTATGAAGTATCTAACTGTTTGGATAAAATAAAGTCGCAAATGTATGAGAATAAATTTTCAAAAACAGTTTTCAGTGATTAAGAACATGATTTACACGCTCTAGTTCACACGTCACGTCTAGTAGAAAATTTTCATCGGGAAATCCCAAAGTTAACTGTCCTTCAACCTTCTATATGGTTTAATCAATATAATCTGGCTAATTAATCGTTCAGATATCGATAGCATTGTTTAGTATAAAATCAACTGCTTTTTAAATTTATACAGAAGGTGCTCGTGTCCCAGCAAACAGCAGGATGCGCGCCATCGTACTCTTCTTAGCCCTTTTGGGTTCCGCTCTCGGTAAGTGTCTGTATTTTTTTATTTACAAGTAATCCCGGTACTCCTCAGCCAAATTTTCATCGAATGTGAGTAATTGCGGACGTGTGTAGTGTAATTTCGAACTAGTTATTAATGTTCAGTAAAGCTTAAATTGATTTCGTTAGTTTCTTTTAGTCCACCTATTTCTGGATTCTAATCTGGAATCAACCAAGGATTGAACCTGGCGCCCGCGTACCGCAGACCAGGTCGCACGCGTTACCGTCGCGTTAAGCTTGTTTGACACCACTCAGCGTAATACCACTCCACTTCGCGTTCTATGCGCGCGCGGGCCTGACGTCACACGAAACTCAACGCAGTGCCCGCAGCATCAAAGTACTGGCCGCAAAATGTCATAGCACCGACTACAGCGTCATCACCCAAGAGTCAGGATTAGGCGGACGAATTAAAAAAAAATGATTATAAACTAACAAGATTCAAAGCATCTCCGCTGCCAGGAGCGCAGAAGGTGATGACTATCTGTTTATATTTTCAAAGTTAAAAACTAAAAAGCTGCATCTAAGCGCTTTGATGCTGTTGTATTTTAGTTAATTATGAAAATGTTTAAAAACTAGGAGCCTACCGCGCTCTCTGAAAAATCCGTCCAGCAGATCTCGGATCCCCGTTATTTTGCAATAAAGATGGGTATCGACATTATTTAGCTTTTTTTGCGTTCAAAAATGTTCACCTACCGTCATTTGTGGTGGTGATAAAAAAAGAAAGAAGTAAAACATGATCATAAAAGTTTATACAAACCTTTTTTGTAACGTTAAGCCAAAATAAATCGAAAAAGACTATTTATAAAATTTTATCAGCTTGTATAAAAGTCAATTAATACATACCTATCTAAAAGACTGTGCGATTCTGGCTGAGCAGCCCTAGATATGAAATGATAAATTTTGCTCAATAATGGATTATGTATGGTCGTTTTTTCTTTTTATAATATTAATTTGACAACACAGATATATAACAAAAATAAGTGATTTTGTATTTGCAGCGGCTCCTCGCACCATGAACCGCATTGTGGGTGGGTCCGACACGACCGTCGAGACCTACCCCTACATGGCTAACATGGAATTCGGCTTCGTATGGTTCAGTCAGGCTTGCGGCGGTACTCTGATTACTCGCAGCCATATTCTATCAGCTGCGCATTGTTTCATGTAAGTCTTATTTTATAAACTACTTATATTATGTTACTTGATCACTTTTGCATTCCATTTGATATTAGACGCTAACCAGCCGCTAAAGTAGCAGTTTTAGGCCCAATTACACAGGCGTTAGATAAACCTTATTGGCAGGATAAGTCGATAACACACGTAAACGAAAGTGACAGCTGAGTTCTTTTTTCAAGTGTATCTCGATATTTCGATACATTTCATTAATTATTTTTATAGTAATTAACAGCCGACAAACAAATTACTCATTTATTATAAATATTTTTAAGTCTTCGTATTTAACATACGAAAATGTATCGGCAGGTTTTAAAATATACATCGTAGCTGCCGTGTGTAAAGAGCACGAAGCGCTATATTCTGAAATATAGCTATTTAGATTGAAATTAATGACAATTGGTACTTAAAGTTATGACATATCTTTAAGCCTAAGAGTCCTTTAAGTTTCCCTGTTTGTGCCTCTAGTAGAGGTTTAAACGATCACCTAATCTAGAATTTAGAGCCCGGTGGTTTCAGGAGATATTAAAAGAATCTATTATTATTATTATTAAAAAATAATAAATTAACTGTTAACTGTTTAACTGACGTTTTTACCATAGATGAAACGTGCGAAACGTGAACTTATGGCATCAAAATCGCATTTTCAACTTTTTGGTAATTACGTCAATATTCTTTTGGATGAGCGATATATAAAGACAGATAGATAAAACTTTATTTCTGCATACAACATAAGATATTCATTTTTTACGAACGTTTAAATAACATATTATTATATGCACAAAGTGCGGCCTCATCGCTTAACGCGTTATCTGCCAGGCGTTTCAGTATAGTGTAACATATTTACCTTTTTTATATCTCTGCTACCTAATGATTTCGTTGTTCCTAAACAATCTGATCATTATTACTATTATTATAGACCGACCGTTTAACGCGCGTATCGCCTGCGACGTAAGAAGGGAGCGGGGGTAGGTAACGGACTACTACGGCTACACACGGAGTCATTGATCCAAAGATTTATCTCGAGATAGACATTGTAGGCAAAGTAAAAAATATAATTGTATAATCTGTATTTTTAAAGAAAAAATGAACATTTTAAGAAAAAATTAACTTATTAAGGAAAAAATAACATTTTCAAAATTTTACAATTATTATTATTATTTTCTTTATTTATTTCTTAACTTATTTTATATATTTTTAAATATGATTTATAAAAAATACAAAAAAAACATTTAAAAATATAAAAACAGTGTCCCACCGACATCTGGTGCAGGGACCAAGCGGCCGATGGTTAGGGCTCCAGAGAGAAGAACCTCCTCACGATGCGTGCCGTGTCCAAAAGTCCGTGTTGTTGATTTTTTTTGCAAAACAGGAAGATCGATTCATCTTGGGATTAATCTTGGTAAACCGTTTACCTTGTGCGTTAATGTCCAAGCGTCCGTAACAAAGATACCAACCGTGCGCTGCGAGCACTGCCAGTAGAGTTGGGTAAGTAATGCGTGTAATGAAACTCGGGTAGCGCTACGCGGCTGCGACATGATACAGTACACATTACGCGAGAGTTTTAACCATTGCACCATGGCACCATGTCTCGGTACGCGTATTCGGGCATGTTCGGTAAACATCGCGCGCAGCACGCAACACTCGGACCTCGACGAGTCATGGAACGATGCGAAACAGAGTCATTGAATGAATAGTATGAACAAGCGAGATAGATTTATAGCTTTGAATTTAAAGTATTGAAACTTATTGTGTACGCCATAGGGGTCATTTTTATTAGCTTCGTCAAATGAAACACGTGCAAGTAGATACCTGTTATTACTTGTAAACATTGCAAATGTCGCGAACAAAACAGCACAAGTTTTTTTTTAATTTGTTGTTATTATTTTAGGGATAATATTTTTGTGTTCACCAAAAATCTAAAGGTACACCTATGTACGCATTTCTAAAATATTATTCTTAAACCCGTTTCATTATTTTGCTATAATTAAACTACTCGGCCAACAAAATATGTTACACCAAACAAATTCCAAATTATCACCAAGATATAACACTTTTTTATTCTAGTGCGCTGAAAATATTCTATTGTAACAATAATTATTTTATTCTTCCACGAAAAATACTTCTCGTGCACCAAATATTCCTGATTGTTACACAAAATAAAAGCTATAGTTATAGCATAGGTCAATTATGGGTAAAGTAGTAGGTTAGGTTAGGTTAGAACTGCGACCATAACACAGAATCAATCTGTTTTTAAAATAGGTGCAGTACTATTTTTACAAATTTGCAACAGTTCTTAAATAGGTGCTCACTATGAAATATTATGTTAGTGAACATATTTTGGTGCACATTCAGTATATTTGGTGGAACAAAGGCAAAATTAGTTAAATTATATGGGAATAAATTGAAGCACTTTTAAATACCATCCTTATTTTAGTTGTTTGTTGTTGTTAGTAAATATAACAACAAGGGCCAAATGTCAACATTGCTCGAAGGTACTAGCAATGTCTTCAAACTCAATCGGAAGTTTAGATACACATGAAAAAGGTACATCTTACGGTTAATATAGTTATTAATAGGTATTACGACCATAATCTTATTTTGTACACATAAAAATAACTAATAATATTAAATTTAGTATTTCTATATACGTACGGAATAAATTTATAAAGTTACGCCTATCCTCAAGCCGACATTACTTATAACACACCATTTCATGTCCATTTCATTCGAGTAATGTTACGCGTACTGAGACATGGTTGCGGGTGATGGAACTTCGGCCAGTGTAATGTGACATGTTCCATTACAGTACGGGGTACTGTTTTGCCCATGTCTAACTGCCAGCGCACTGCCGCGCTTGACGTGAGCTCTTTGCACCGCGCACCCCTCTCACCCACCCGGTAACATCACGCCCCGCCCCCTTCTCACCGCGCGGGCGATACGCGAGTTAAACGGTCAGCCGATAGTAACTGTATATTATTTTTACAGCGCTAACTCTCCTCTTGTATGGCGTGTTCGTCTCGGAAGCTCAATGAGGATCAGCGGTGGTGACCTCTACGAAGTTGCTCGTATCGTGGTCCACGAGCAATACAACTTTGATACCGTGGACAACGACGTCGCTATCGTCTACCTGAGGAATCCCGCCGACTTATCCGACAGGGTCGGAGTCGCTCGCATTGCTAACTCTAACTTCAATCTACCTGACGGCACCTCTATTACTGCTATTGGATTTGGACATCTCCAGGTGATCATAATTTGTTCAAACATTATACTTGTGATTAAATGGTACCGGGTCGGAACCAAACACAATGTGGAAATATACGTGGCAGGAAAGAACAGGAAGATATCTACAGGATATAGTTTTCCCCCGAACACATTGAAAAATTTGGCCCAGGCCATATAAATGATTATTCACGTTGAATGCGCGCTGTGGTGGGTGCGGATGTGGTGGACTTGTTCACATTGGCTGCCAGGAGTTTGCATGGGTGTGACATATTTTATTTACTCAGCCCCTATATCAGGAAACAATGTAGAAACATTATTTTATATCTTATTAAGAACATTTCTGCACATTTTAGTTAGTTTAATGCTAGTAAGACTCAGGCGTGTCTTGTCTCCACTAAGCGGAGTCTATTCGATCTGACGCCTATATGTCGAGGTGAATCCCTTCCAAAACCCCATTACCTTGAACTTATCTGTTTCGTTTTGTCTTTACTCAACTTCAGCCCACACATTGAGTCACAACAATCTGACGAATGTTCGATTATAAAGTCTGGAGCATCGTCACAAGCAAGGTTGCTAGCCTATCGGTTTTTTAAACTCAAAGCAACAATCGAAAAGCTATTTTCCGGTAAATTTCGAAAGTTGATAAATAAAGGATATTTTTCTTAATACATAGGTTACCACAGCATTTAACGCATAAAACAACCACGCGCTTTACTATGTCATGTTATTTTACAGCACGAAGGCACGTTCCCTGAGCAGCTTCAGCACGTGGCACTTGATGTTATCAACCAAGAGCTATGCGCCAAGCGCTATGCTTATCTGAAGACACAACCTGGTTACGAAGATTGGCCCAACGTAACCCCTGGCATGTTGTGCGCTGGTATCTTGGACGTCGGTGGCAAGGACGCCTGCCAAGGAGACTCCGGTGGCCCAGTGTCCTACCTCAGCAGTGAAGGTGACATCGTCGTCGGGGTCACCTCCTGGGGCTACAGCTGCGGTGACGCTTTCTACCCTGGTGTCTTGGCCCGCGTGTCTGCCTATTCTGACTGGATTCTCCGTAATACTGATTAAATATAAATCGTTTACTTTTTAAATGGTTTGTGATAAGATATTTTCAGTACCAAAATATGAAACAAATAAAAATAAAACAAGTTAAATCTTTTTTTTTTAATATTCATTTTTCTTTAACCATTCTTTTGACCATGCGACAAAACTATGGCTACCAATTTTGTTACATTCATGGTACGTGTCTTGCGATTGGTTCAAAACATTGTCAGTTAATCCCTAAAGTGATGAGAAGATGGTATCGCTAGGTAAAAAAAATCAGGAGTGTTCTTTGGCTACTACACGTTTTTGTCTGACAGGGTACGTAAAATTCTTGTTTTACTAAGTTGAACATGGTTGCCCCTAAATGTTTAAAAATCTACTATATACAATACTAATATCTGTAATATTTTTAAAGCAAATTTTAGCTTTGCTATGCCTTTTGGTATTTTTATATAATGACTAAGTGACTAAGTGACTTATCACATCACATAGATGGCGCTAAAACCAAGTAAGGTTCGTCTAGCTAAGGCTAGCACAAAAAAAGAGTTGAGAAATTTCGAGTCTGGCAGTATACGAATCCATTGCTGAATTGGCAAAGCACTTGGGGCGTATACCCAGGGGGTGCAGGTTCGAGTCCTGCTGGATTCTTAATTTTTCAACTTTAATATTATATAAATATACTTATATCTCTGAGTAAGCTTAAAAGTATAAATAATTACTATCATATTCGTGGCTAAGTCGAAGCCCCGCATATTGGTATGCGATCTTGCAGGTTTGCTGCGTCCTGCATTACTCGACAAAAGATGAAGATATTGTGGAGTTTATCAGTATCAAGACTTGGTTCACGCTGAGAGTCAAACGGTTGGAGTCACGCGACAACGTAAACTTCAACTCCTTTGTGGTGATACCTAGTGCCGACCGAACATCTGCTGGCTTTCACAAAAGAGGAGTTTTGGCCGAAGGGTGTTGTGTTCCGGAGATTTTTTTACCCTTTCCTAAGATACAGACAGGTTTCCTGCCTAGTTTAGGAAAGGGAGTCCTATGATTCCTTTATTAAAGCTGTACTGGTTTCTTTATAACTATAATTATAATAAGACAACTCTGTATGCCATGTACAATCTGCTTTTTGGAAATAAATTATTATTATTATTTATATTATTATTCCGTGCTGACACGCGCGTCACACGTCGCCAATTCTATGTGTGACGAGCATTATTGTATTATAAATGGGCCCCGATGCCTGATTTAAATAAATAAATTTAAAAAAAAATGAATCGTATAATTATATTGTACTATTTATGTGCACGTCAGTGTAGTTTGAAAAGCAGCAAAAAATTCCAACAAACAGGAAAATCATCGCTAAAAACCACTATCTAAAATGATATTAAATATTGTGAGTATGAAAATAAATATTAATACTTAGATAACAATGATAAAACAATGATTAAAAGCTAAATATTTAATACTAGTAACCGTTATCTTCAATACATAAAACCATATAAACAACACATATAAATAAAATTTAAATATCAGTTTTTAATGTCAAAAATAATGTTTTTTTCCAAAAACAAGGCTGGCATTGTTATTTGCACGACTATGCCTAAAATACAGTTAAAAGACCGCAATGTAAAACGCCCTGGAAGCAAAACGTTCTAATTCAAAAGGTACGCTAGTTTTCATAGCTACAAGTCTTTAATACGGAACGTTCGGTATTTAAAACGTCAGACGATGAACAGTTTTTAAAGTTAGGGGAATATATTATTATTATCAAATACTGAAATCGTGGCTTTAAGGCATATTATCAATGTTATAAAATAATTTCAAATATCATTTTAATAATAATTTAACTTTTAAATTAATTGTAGGTATGTCTTTTATTACATAACTACTCATTAAACGCAACTTCTAATTGTTGTAAAGAGTTAATTTCCTCATCATCAGACCCCAAATATTTCCCAATTACATTTAGCATCTTATGTCAGATAAGAGGGATTCAACCAAATATCGGTATTTTACGTACACCGGCTGCCATTAGATTTTCACAACCCAATAGGGACTAGACTATACTAGAGACTATACTTATTATAAGACTAGTTGTGACTTACTGACCTCTGACTGCCCGTGATGATCGTAGATTTTCTAACGTTAAGCGAAGAAAACAAGTCATGTGAAGATTCCATCCAACCCATCCAACGGTCATCCCCGGTTGGTACTTATCCTGAAGACCCATCGATCCGCGCGGCTTTGACTTAGTCACGAGTTCCTCGATTAATGTACCTTTTAATCGATCTATACTTTCAAGCACGCTTTAAACGATTAATCGATTTTGATGCAATTTGGTGTGCAGGTAGTTTATGGCCTGGATTAATATATAAGCCACTTTTTATCTACATGCCACTCAAGTAGCTAGTATTAATATATTAAAAATGCAAAAGCAGGTGTCTGTCTGTCTGTTACGCTTTCATTGTTATATCACTTATCCAATCTGGATGAAAATTGATCCGGACATTAGAAAGTTCAAGACTGAAGAAAGGACACAGGTTCTTTTACTGACGTATCACGCGAGTGGAACCACAGACAGAAGCTAGTATTGAAGACGTCAATATTTGTGGCATATTCCTCAAATCACTGACAGCGCAATGATGAGATTTTTGAATAATGTAAACAACTTATCTCTAAAACATATTAAAAATGATTTTTCGAAGACCATATTGACCAAAAATACGTACCGCTAACTCTTCTAGATAGATCACCGTGCGCGTCGTAGGAACGCTGTTAATTGAAGACGAAAGTAACAAAAAAAATGTTTTGATAAAGACTGTCTCGTTGCTCCAATTATTAGAGTATGCGACCTCTCTAAGCGATAGTCTCGGGTTCGATTCCCGAGTCAAGCAAAATTGTTATTTGACAATTTCCGTCACGTCAGTAAATTCTCAATAGCAGCTAGGGGAAATACACCTCTGTCACAGCCTTTTGGGTAAAACAGGCGTGTTAATTTTGGGTAGCACTTTGTACCGTACAAAGTCATAGAACATCAATTTATTAAAATATAGTTGCCGATAAAAAATCGATGACAAACGATGACATTTTGTTCATGGAATGGGTTGGAGGAATTTGTTTATTAAGCAATATGACTTACGAAATTCTACTAGTATTTGCGATTTTGATCTTATTCAAAAACCAAATAAACTCATAATTTATTGTTTCATACACTGTTGGCCTACATTATCATTATGTTATAAAAATCATTTTAAGGTAAAATATTTTTACCATATTGGTTTACATTGTTTCATTAAAAAAAAACAAGCCATTCACGCCGCGCCGCCAGCACAACGCGCCGTGTTACGCACATTTGCTCTTTGCGGCGAAAATAGTTTGATGCTGTTTCCATTGTTAAAAAAAACGGCCAAGTGCGAGTCGGACCCGCGCACGTAGGGTTCCGTACCACTATACATCTAAATAAATGTTTTTCTTAATTCTTTATTATACTGGCGTTAATTGAATGAAAGGTAAAATGCGGGTTACGATTTATTACGTATTAAGAAAAAACTAATTATTAGATCTCGTTCAAACCAATTTTAAGTGGAAGTTTGCATGGTAATGTACATTATATTATTTTTACATTTATCATTCCCTTATTTTAGAAGTCACGGGGGGGGGGGGCGGGAGGGGGCACACATTTTTGGAAGCGTCCCTCGCGCAAACTATTCAGTTTAGAAAAAATATATTAGAAACCTCAATATCATTTTTGAAGACTATCCATAGATCCACACGTATGGGTTTGATGAAAAAACAAATTGTTTCAGTTCTATGGGGAACCCCAATAATTTATTCCTTTTTTCTATTTTTGTATAAAAATCTTAATGCGTTTCACCGAATACATCTACTTACCAAGCTTCCACAGTATAGCTCTTACAGTTACGGGAAAAAGTGGCTGTGACATACGGACGGAAAGACGGACAGGCATGACGACTCATTTAGGGTTCCGTTTTTTGCCATTCGGCTACGGAACCCTAAAAATAAGAAATAGTTGGCATCTTCTGCGCTTACTTACTCTTAGTGACATAGATATGGTGCCATTTTTTTGGTTTTTATTTATAAAAATGTTACTTCCTTATTCTGGATGGCATAGTTACCTACATTTCTTTGCAAATTCTTAAGTTATTAACAAAAATGCGTAAATAATCTTTTGGCGTTGCATTCCTCTGGGCAACTTCAGTGCCGCTAATTTTGTTTTTTAAAGAAATGCGTAAAAAAGTCTACAGGAAACGGAAGGCGTTTCCTTTCTCTTGGCGGCTTAGATCCGTCGGTGCGTTTGATTTTTTTATAGAAAATAAGTCAAAATGCCTGAATGGCATAGATGCTTCGGCGCCTCTTATTTTCTAAAGAAAAATTGTATAAAAAAACTACTGAGGTGTCAAGGGACACCCGGATGAAACAAAGTTCCTTTCGATTAATTAGTAAAGAAATTTTTATTTTACTCTATGTGTCTGATGATGTAGCACCGTAGCTGTAACGTAGCATGTAATTACTACGCCGCTACGAGAATTGCTACGAAATGTGTCGTTACAACTTTTCGTCCCAATTTTTTCCGTCTAGCTCCCTTTCGCAACGCGCGATAAGTAACTTCGTTCCAAAAACATCGGCGTCTAAGTCTAACTTTAGTATTAAGCATTTTAATGGTGAAGACAGTATTTTGTATACTTTAATTTGTTTAACAGTAAAAACATTGACTACATAAAAAAAAGCAGGACATAGTCTCTTGAAACACTTACTGAAGCACCCATAGTAAGTCACACGTACACACAGAACACACACATTGACACAATAGTAAGTCAATCGCCCGCCATTACGCTTTGGACTGTGCTGATGCTCGGATCTTCAAGAAAAATAACTAAAAATGCCGTCTTGTGTTGTGTAAAGCTGCCGAAACCATAGCGCCTCGACAAAAAAAAACCAGGGGATTACTTTTCATAGGTAAGCAAGTAATATATTGAGCTTATTGCCGAAATTATATTGTTTTCGTAAAAAATTATACCAAAACTATCAGTGTTGACAGTCAATAAATATTTTCATTTACCCTGAATTTGGGTAAATATTTTTTAGTAGTATAATACATTTAGTATAAATTATTATTCTATGTTTTATAGATTTCCTGCTGCAAACGACGCATGGAAAAATTTTTGGGTAGAAATAATTAGAAACTGCAGAAATTATAACAGTTGGTAAAATTAAATCAGCATAAGGGATGTAAGTAATTGAAAAGCACACCACTGAACATTATTATTTACTGTAAAAAAAATGGAACGATACAATTAATTTTACTGTGCTAATGTTAAAGCAATTATTGCTTGAACATTTGCACAATAAAATTAAAAATAAATGTTATTAATAATTACAAAAGAAGTTAATTTATAAAAAAACAATTTTACGAAGAATTTTTTTTTGTCAAATTTGATTTAAATGTCATTCATAAGATTAAATGTAATAGTGTCTGCTGTACGGGGAAGACGCTATCTCCTGCAACCCAGTTATTACTTGTGCAGGCGTTAGGGGATTCACAAGTTAAGGATGCTAGTTTATGTCCATAAAGATTTTATTTTTTAAATAGTTAAAAAAAGTGTTAATAAAAATGAATATTTCGTTGATTATTGTGTAAAACACATGTACGATGTGATGTAACAAATGTACGATTTCTCACATTCGCGAATACGAATGTTGACCTTCAAATCAAGGGCCCGCAGAATGTCATACGAGTTTGAGATTTCGTGGCAGCCATGTTAAAACAAAACGATAAAAGAATTTAGATGAAATGAAGCGGGAAGTCCGTCACAGGGTGTAAATTTTCTCGATTATTTTAATTACCAATATTTCTTTAAATATTGAAAAATCACATGTAAGTGAATATAAGCTCCGCAATTGTTTGTTTATTTTAACTTAGATATTTTATTTGGTTTGTACATTTTTTTGATCTTTTCAAGCACTTTCTGATAGTTTATGTAATAAAGAATTTTTGATTTTGAATTGTTTTTAATTTTTTTGCTAACTGCCATAACTTATCCTACTATCCAATTTCGGCTCCAGGTCCTAAACTGGGACACCCTGTATATCACTAAAGCATCTTCACCATCTAAGAATCAGGAAGCGCCGTAGGAGTCGTAATTTTAAAATATTTTCCAAAAACTGGGTAGCTGCACTAAAACATCTTCGCTGCCTTGCGTCAGGAGTGCCCAGAGCAACGAATTTTGTACATATTCCCTTAATAAAAACATACAACTTCCACCTGCAGGCCCGCATCGACTGCTAGAAATATAAAATCAACTTTGTTTCGAAATTCAAACATAAAGTTGTTTTATATTGTTTGGTTTTTGGCCACGGTAGTATAAAACTACCTATATCATGTTTGATGGTAAAAAGCAGCAAATTATAAAATATAAGAACTAAACCTCTAAAATATTTATTTAAATTATTGTAAAAATGTGGGTAATATTTCTCATGGCTGGTAACCCCTAACACACGCACACATAAACAGACCGCCGCCATTTTGGTGCTTCCATCATTTTATAAGTGACATTCTCTCCTGCTTTTTTTATGTACTCTATGAGTAAAAAGTAAAATACTAATAAAAGTGAAAACAATAAAATACTATTTTAACTGTAAAGTTGGCAACCCTAATACCAGCGCAGGAGTGATTCTGACTTGACCATTATTTGATGACAATAATAAAGTAAATTGATTTGGTCAACCACTGTTCATAACTTAATCGATGCCGGCTTGACGTAAACTGGGACACCCTGTATGTATTATTGAAGTTGACTGTACACTCTTATTCGTCTTAGATTTCAGTACTAACGATTTTGCTGAAGCATCAGCTGCATTTGCAGCAGCTGAATATCAATATTTTATGCAACGCTACTGACATCTGCATCTACGAGGCACGGTAGTTTTCTTTCATGATGTTTTTTCGGTCATATGTCCAGAGACCCCAGTTTGATCATGATCCAACGAAAAACATATCTAAGGTTAACTTATTGTAGGTATACATAACTCCTATAGATAGAATAAAGATATAATTATAATATAAACGTACCATTATTATCTTATTATCGGAGCTAAGTAGCTAATCGTTCGGATATGGATTACCACTTCAAAGTATAAATATAGTTTCATTTGTATTTTGGCATCTGTGTAGTACAATACAATATGCACGCCGTCATACTTTTAGCCCTTCTGGGTTCCGCTCTCGGTAAGTGCATAAAATTAATCAATTGTTTGACATGAGCTCTGTGTATAATATTGTTACCCTAAGACTACTCGCTGGTAGTTAGTAATTCAGTTAAGTCTGTTCACTTCAAAATAATTTTCCTGTACTTTTACTCGTGCTTCGTTTTTTTTATGGGAGATAAGAACGCGCTTGACTTTGATCTTATCTGAAAGTAATTTAGAAAACTTTTATCAGCGTCGCCGCAACGTCTAGCAATTGCAATTACGTAAAAAATGTTTCACACATTTTAAAACATGTGAAATATTCAACCACACTACAGAGACTGAATTTCCTGTCAATTTTGCAATCGAAACTTTGAGTGCTTTGAAGATAAATTTTGATACTCGTTTCTCAGATTGTGATGTCATTGCGAATGAAATTAAGCTTTTTAAAATCCTTTTGATTCTGACATTTAAACCCTGGCTTCAGAAGTCCAAATGGAAATTATCGATTTACAGTGCAGTGATATGATTAAGAACAAATATCAAAATTCGTCTTTGTTGGAGTTTTATACGAGTCTTCCGCTGGAACAATTTGATAATTTGCATAAATTTGCTTATGGTTTGTTTTCTGTTTCTGGTACTACATATATGCATTAGATGCTCACACTAAGAAACCAATATGGATACGACATGAACGCATACTCGATATATATATATCGACATAAGAAATATGAAACCATGACATTATGCATGAGCTCTGACGCTCTTCCACATTTTTCAGCGAGGGACACCTGGCATTGGCTCCTCCGGTTGGCTTATTGCGGGGGTTGTGTAAAGGGGGAAATGGTGTAGGGACACAGTGAAACCGGCGTATTTATGTATTTACGTGGGTGCTTAAGTTTAGCCGCCCGGTTCGCCAGCCGCATTCCCGTATCGCTATAGATAGGTCGTCGTTAAGGTAGAATAATGTAGTTAACAAGTTTTATATATAATATGTATTCTGGTACAAGTAAATATAAACATTTAGTTTAGTAACCGTTTCAATTAATCCAACACCCGAAAGAAGACCTTACCGCTACAAAATATGTGAACCCCCACAGTTATTGCTCTGAGATTAGATGTCATTCGATTTAAACAATATATTTTTTGAAAATAAAAAGGTTGTTCCGCTCAAAAAATACTAGATGACTGAAAACAAAATAGGTTTCATTTTGCACATGTCTAAAAAACGATGAAATATTTCAAATTTTACTTTAGAACAAATTATACTTACTTTTAATAGGTACTTAAAAAGCATAAAAATAATATGTCGCTTTTTTTCCCTTTTGATATTGCCACCACAAATGACTGTGTGTTTTTTTTGGTAATTCATACACTTTTTTCTGTAAATTTTGATGATATTTGATGTCCAATCACGCACATGTTACAAAAAAGGTTAAAATATTTTACTACCTTATATGTAGATATTATATTATATGCTATTCACATAATTACCCGTTCTCTTACATTTGGTGATTACTTCAGATCCCCATACCCCACATACGTTTAACCCACCCCTGTAAATGTATAGATTGAAAGTAGCCGAGCGTTTTAACAACTACTTATTTATGACTTTATGTCATCTTGCTGGCCATTCATAAATAATGTATTACGAAAGAGGATATTATTGAACATACGATTGACGTATATTTTACCTGCAAGGTATGGGTAAAATTTAATATTGTTAAAATGGGTAAAGTTTGATAATATCCTCTAACCAACGACGATATAGCCCGAACAACCATTGTTTAAAATTTTCAACCTATTATCCCCAATTCCACCACTGCGGTAATGCTAAACACGAATTTCTCTCTTTCATTCAATGTTTAAACGGGACAAAGAGACCTTAGATTTTTTATTTTAGCGGCAACACAAACACATATTCTGTAATTTCTTCAACTGTTTACTTTACGATTCATAAGTAACAGTGCGCTGACAGACACATGGACAGCGAAGTCTTAGTATTCGGGTACCGATGTCACCTTTCGAGAATATAGCCCTAAAAATGCAATCGTTTATTTTCTTTTAAGCACAATTAAATTGTAGGCGAATTGCCTGGATAAATGCAAATTAACCTAGAAACTGTTTTTTGGATATGTTGTAGAGGAGGCTTAAAAGAGTATATTCAACCTCGATTGCCTACCAACCTTGGGAAAAGTAGTTAAAATTGTGTTCTTTTCGATTTCTTTTTTATTTATCTCTTTATTAATCTCTCATTATTTATCTCGGCTGTCCGTTATTTTACAAAAACAATAACGTTCTATGTCGTTTTTAGTGTTCTATAATTTTAAACAATAAAATTGCATATAATTACAAAAAAACAACCATTTGTGCAAACAAACAACCACAATCTGCTATTGTGGATTGTTGATATTTATGGGCTATAGTTTCCAATAACCATCAGGTCAGGACCAACGTCCGTTATTAACATACGTCGTATAAAAAAACTTTTTTTTTTTTTTTTTTTTTAGGCTGATTCTAATTCTGATGTTCCCCTGAAAAGAACAGAGACTTTGTTGTGCCATCTTTGTTGTTGCTTTTTGTTATGTATGTGTGTAGTTAAATAAATGTATAAAGAAGGAGCTATTTAGTTTGTTTGATTTAATTTTATATTTTGCTTAATTTACTTTATTGCATATATGCATTTTTATGAATTTATAAAAAAGGAGACATTAATTTAGTTGTTTTATCTATTGTTGTATTTGCTAGTTTTTTGTTTATTACTTTTAATTAAATTTGGAAGAAGATTTTTCTTATTATGTTTTACTATTTTTACTTTTTATATTATATTTTGCTTAATTTATTTTATTGCATATAAGCACTTATATTGGGCGGCAGGTAAAAGGTGAGACGGTCGTGTTTACTCCGTCGAGTTCTGACAATATCTCTAATTTTGTCAGAACATGACGGAGTAAACACGATAAAGTTATTCCACATGGAATTATTCATGCATCCACTATGGAATTCATCGGTGCGTATATGCTCAGAGCCGCAAATATGATAGCTGTTTTTATATAGGCACTTGTGTTAATAATGTTTTATGAACTTTTGTGTATTTGTGAGCTTACTAATTCTTGTAAAACATAACGTAGTCCCTACCATATTAGTAGTCATTAGAACATTAGTCATTACAACCAAAAAATAATAATCTTTCTGTACAAGATTCAAATTTGAAGTAAAAAAACAAAAGATAGTGCAGTGCAATCGGAATGGTGCGAAAAAATGATTCCCAGTTTTCCAAGCAATCGGCATTCCGATCGGAAAGGTGTGGCTTTTATAAATTGGGACCAAAAGCATAACTACCTTTTATGAAACTTAAATAAACTTACTTACAATCAATTAGAAAATAGTGATGTCATAGATCCTATGTTAAAAAACCTGTTATTGCTGTAAATTAAGGAGAAACACATATAAAACAAGCCTCATTTCTAATTAGTGTGACAGATTCCAATGATATTTTTTTCTTGCTTGCGTTATTTAACAAAATCGTTTTTCCAAGACTACGTGTTACTGGCAATAATATAATTGGAACGAAGTTCCTTATCGCGTGTTGCGAAAGGGGGCTAGACGGAAAAAATTGGAACGAAAAGTTGTAACGACACATTTCGTAGCAATTCTCGTAGCGGCGTAGTAATTACATGCTACGTTACAGCTACGGTGCTACATCATCAGAATAAAAATCGAAAGGAACTTCGTTCCATCCGGGTGTCCCTTAACACCTCAGTAGTATTTTTTTATTATAATAAAAAACGTTATAAATTATAGTTAAATGTTATATTATACCCGCAAATTGTTAGCTAATATAAATGTCATTAACGTTAAAACAGTGAATTAAAGTTAAAAAAAAAGTTTGCAATAACACTATTGTAATTAATGTCTATGCTATCGATAAATCAATGAATGTTATCATTTAGTTTTTTGTTGTAACTATCATTTAGTTCTCAAAAGTTTATCATAAATTATATAAAAAATGATTTATTCTCATTATGGCAAAAACATGATTTTTTCATTGACTACATAAAAAAAGGCAGGACTCCGTCTCTTGAAACACTTACTGAAGCACCCATAGTAAGTCACACGTACACACAGAACACACACATTGACACAATAGTAAGTCAATCGCCCGCCATTACGCTTTGGACTGTGCTGTTGCTCGGATGTTCAAGTAAAATAATTAAAAATGCCGTCTTGTGTTGTGAAAAGCTGCCGAAACCATAGCGCCTCGATAAAAAAAAACCAGGGGATCACTTTTCATAGGTAAGCAAGTAATATATTCAGCTTATTGCCGAAATTATATTGTTTTCGTAAAAAAATATACCAAAACTATCAGTGTTGACAGTCAATAAATATTTTCATTTACCCTGAATTTGGGTAAATATTTTTTAGTAGTATAATACATTTAGTATAAATTATTATTCTATGTTTTATAGATTTCCTGCTGCAAACGACGCATGGAAAAATTATTGGATAAAAATAATTAGAAACTGCAGAAATGATAACAGTTGGTATCCATCAAAATATAGTGTAGTCTGCAGTATACACTTCGAGAAAATTGATTTATGTATATAAAACAAAAGGTGGACTTATTCGCATTGTCAGCTTTGCCGTACCAAAAAAGGTAAAACAATAGTATATTGTTTTAAATAAAGTATTAAATTAATAAATACCAGTACTTTAATCTAAAACTTTTTATTTCTTAGTTTAGTTTATTATTATTATTTTTTTCTTTATTTTTTATTTGCCAATATTTATTTAAAATATTGAAAAATCGCATGTAAGTGAATCTAAGCTTCGTGATTGTTGGTTTAGTTTAACTTAGATATTTTATTTGGTTTGTACATTTTGTTGACGTTTTCAAGCACTTTCTGATAGTTTATGTAATGGAGAATTTTTGTTTTTTATTTTTTTGATAACTGCCATAACTTACCCTACTATCCAATTTCGGCTCCAGGTCCTAAACTGGGACACCCTGTATATCACTAAAGCATCTTCACCATCTAAGAATCAGGAAGCGCCGTAGGAGTCGTAATTTTAAAATATTTTCCAAAAACTGGGTAGCTGCACTAAAGCATCTTCTCTGCCTTGCGTCAGGAGTGCCCAGAGCAACGAATTTTGTACATATTCCCTTAATAAAAACAAACAACTTCCACCTGCAGGCCCGCATCGACTGCTAGAAACATAAAATCAACTTTGTTTCGAAATTCAATCATAAAGTTGTTTTATATTGTTTGGTTTTTGGCCACGGTAGTATAAAACTACCTATATCATGTTTGATGGTAAAAAGCAGCAAATAAAAAAATATAAGAACTAAACCTCTAAAATATTTATTTAAATTATTGTAAAAATGTGGGTAATATTTCTCATGGCTGGTAACCCCTAACACACGCACACATAAACAGACCGCCGCCATTTTGGTGCTTCCATCATTTTATAAGTGACATTCTCTCCTGCTTTTTTTATGTACTCTATGGATTTTTTAATAAAAGAAAAAATACAAATATATATATGATCAAATTTCTTTTTGTGATTTTTTTGGTCCTAATATGAAAATGACCTGAATAGCCTCGGCTTTGACGCTATGCCTCGGAAAGACGGGCATGGCGAAACTATAAGGGTTCCGTGTAGGTACTACGGAAACCTAAAAGGATGCCTACTCATTTTTTTTACTCCACCGTGGTTGGCGTTTGCATTGGCATAATATTAGGACTAATCCCTGAAATCAGGCTTCCTGTCAGGATTTTATAGGTACCCCTTATGGCAAACCTACTTCAGGGACTCCAGCGGCGTTCACCAGACGAGCAGCTAATAATGACAACCCAAACAAATGCTGTATTGAGAAAAGCATTACTTGCTTACAATTAATTTACGCTCAGCCGTGCCCAGCATTTGTTGCAGTACGTTACTATACGTACTTTCGTGTACGGTGCTGTAACGATCTTATTTTCTCTTTATTGATTAAATACAAATCGTCTAACCTAACGATATTTTAAGTTTACTTAAGTATTTATGGTGTGATAGGTGATCAAAAACTAAAAATGAACATTTTTTGCAGCGGTTCCCTCCAGCCGCATCGTGGGTGGGTCTGACACCACTGTGCAGTCCTACCCCTATATGGCAAACATAGAATACGGAGTCTTCGGCACTTGGTTCTCTCAGGCTTGTGGCGGTGCTGTTCTTACTAACGATGCTATCCTATCAGCTGCGCATTGCTTTGTGTAAGTACAGTAATAAACACCATCCTGTAGTTATTTACTTATTAATATCTTATGTTCTGACAAAACAACTGATCAACCGCTATCTGCTTTGCAACTTTTCAGAATTCGACATTAATTAAAAACATTTCAATGTCACCAGATAAAAGTTTGGGCATAGGTGCTTTATAGTCCATAATGCAAAGTGCTGAACGATTTCAAAAGCGTGAATATATAATTGTACAGGGTGTCCCAAATCTCAACAATAACCCAGTCACTGAAAAAAGGCCCTAAAAATCAGGAACTTATTACAATATTTTAGCGAAATTCTTTTTATGCTGTTTCGGCATCATAAAGTGATCTTATTATTTAAAAAAAAAATGAA
The DNA here is from genome assembly GCA_905147285.1 of Hypena proboscidalis. Lineage (NCBI taxonomy): Eukaryota > Metazoa > Arthropoda > Insecta > Lepidoptera > Erebidae > Hypena > Hypena proboscidalis. The sequence goes on from LR990132.1 coordinate 11,518,354, forward strand.
AACACCCTTTTTTATTTGTAGGATGTTTACAATTCTAAAACATCTGGACTTCAACCTAAATTAGCATATTTCCTAAAAATACTAATAATTGCGTTATTTAATTATTTTATAGTGGAGAGGATCAAACTTGGTGGCGCGTTCGCCTTGGAAGCTCATTGAGGACTAGCGGCGGTACCGTGTTCAACGTCGCCCGGATCATTACCCACGAACAGTACAGCAACCCTACACTATCCAACGATGTAGCAATCGTCCGTCTCAATGGTTTCGCCATCTTTTCCGACAGCATCGGATCTGCTCGCATCGCCGGCCCCAACTCCGTCCTTGGTGATGGCATTCCACTTACTACTATTGGATTTGGACATCTCGAGGTGATTATTATTTTAATAGAATTTGAAAATATTAGAGTGTTATTACACCAACTGATCGTCGTCGATCTGTTGGTGTGATCTGAAAGCTTAACATTTCAAATTATGTCGCTTTATAGAAATAAATTGATTAATGACATTTTACTAATTACAGTCCCAAGGCACGCCCTCCGAGCAGCTGCAGCACGTTGAGCTCAACGTAATCAACCAGAACGTTTGCGCTCAGCGCTATGCTCAACTGCAGAGCCAGCCCGAGTACTCTGGCTGGCCGAGCATCACCGCCGGCATGCTGTGCGCCGGTGTCTTGGACGTCGGCAACAAGGACGCCTGCCAGGGTGACTCCGGCGGTCCCCTTTCCGTGCTCAGCAGTGAAGGGGATATCGTCGTTGGCATCACTTCCTGGCGCTACCGTTGTGGTGACCCTACTTACCCTAGCGTCTTCGCCCGCGTATCTTCTTACACTAGCTGGATCGTCAACAACGCTTCATAGGCTATTCAAGTACATTTTAGCTACATAAGGTTCTTAACAAATGTGTGATGGTGGGATCTTTCTTAAATCAATATAAATAAATGTGATTTGATTTAAAACTAGAAGGTCCTTTATTAATAAAAATCCTTTAAGTAGCAATGAACTCATAATGAAAAGTGCACATCAGATAATTCTCAAAATATCATCACAACGCATTACACGAATATGATTTATCATAACTTTTAAACTATAGTGTTGTATAATTTATTTATGTAATTTTGACGCCGAATTATATCATGAATCATGCATCAAATATGTTTAGACCACTACAAATTTTTAGTCCAAGATCCCAGAGCTGACAGACATAACTTATTTTCACACGGATGAAACCTGAAGTTTTCAGTAGCGTCTCGTGTGCCTTGAATACCTACGCGCTTTGTGTAACTTGCCGAGTGACACCTGGGCAGGTACCAGGTGAGAAAGGTAACTAAAAATAAGAGTTTTTAACTTAAATTCACATGGCTGATTTTTACATTATGTCATGTAGAATATTATTTTAAAGTAATATCATAAGTGCCAGACACTTTTGATGGACCAGAGCTTTTGCCAGACGCTTTTAGGCTTCCCAAAAAATAAATGAACTTTACTTACAGCTCTGGGATCTTACTCTAGTTAATATATTTTGAATCTTCACTACCAAGTGAAGTACGTAGAAGCACGATCTACACCGATATGCTCTACGAAGTCGAAATAAGTCGATGTCTCTTTCCAAAGGTCGAAGTCCAATATTTATCGCCAGGTACTGAACGTTCCTTAAAATATAGGGCTGTCTCAACTAAAATAGTCAAAGATATGATTATTTTTAGGGTTCCGTAGTACCTACAAGGAACCCTTATAGTTTCGCCATGTCCGTCTGTCTGTCCACGGCATAGCGACGAAACCGTTGGTGCTAGAAAACTGAAATTTTGCATAAACATGTATATTAACTAAACAAAGAAAGTCGTAGAGTAAAATTTGGAAAATATTTTTTTTTCAGGTAGCTCCCCTACATGTAAAGTAGGGATGTTTTTTTTTTTTGTCGCCTACCCCATAGTGTGGGGTATTGTTAGATAGGACTTTTAAAAACGTTTAGGGGTTGCTAAGACAGTTTTTTGATTTAGAGATCCGTTTGCGAGATAATTAACTTTAAAGAGCAAATTTTTGTTCGAGTAGGGCGTCCCCCCCCCTCTAAAAGCTAAACTACTGGATCCTAAAATCTGAAAAAAATTGTGTCGGTAGTACATGTAATGAACTTTAAAGGAAAACTATAGCGGATAAGTTCACTTCATTAGTTCAAGAGGAATAGGGGTCCGAAATGTCAGATGCAGTTACTCAGAATATTTCGTTCAAAATTCTTGAAACATAAATAAACATACATAATACATATATAAAATCACGCCTTTATCCCACGGGGGTAGGCAGAGACGATGGAACGCCATGTGCTTCGCTCCTTACATACTTCTTTCGCTTCCTTAACATTCATACATCTCGTCATACGTGCTAGCTGGTTTCGTGAACTACAAACATTTCCTATCTGAAGGACGCTATTTATCTGGTTACTTTAACTTAATCAGTTCTAGAGTAATTGGGGTCCAAAGTGTAAAATGCAGTTACTTAGAATAATTCGTGCAAATTACAAAAACCTTTGAAAGTAATGACTTGTATGAAGATGTTACTTGTTTAATACAGATAGTAAATCCCTTTTAAGTCGAAATATGTTGTTACGACTAGCTACGGAAGCCTACTGCGCGTGGCCCGACACGCACTTGGCCGGTTTTTTTTATTAATGGAATGACATAAACTCTAATGAGAAAGTGTTATCATTAATACTATATGAAACATTTAGGTTCCATACTGTTTTCATGTCTCTTATGTAAAAAAATCCTGAAATGATTTGCTTGCCGGGTGAAACGTATTTTATATCAAGTCAAATACGTTGATTATTGCAAGTGGCATATCTAAAAGAAATCGGCCAAGGATATTATGATCAATTATTGAAAATGTCACAGTATTGTTTTTCGTCTCGAACTGATGTTGAAAGGATAGAAATATAATTAAATGAAAACAATTCAATTGGTTTGAAAAACGAATAAAGTTTGCAAATATAAGAGTTTGCAAACTTATAGCTAATAAGTAAAAAAATATGCGTGATTAACCAAAATTCCCTTCAAAATACTTTTATGGAAAATTAAAACATCACTAACAAAACAGACAATACTAAATTAAATCTATCATCTATTCATCCCATTAAGTAGCACAAACGGTGTGCTACTTAATATATTATTTCCTTGTCTTTATAAATATCCGTCCTAAAGATGGAAACAGTTCAACTTATAAAGACATAATTATAATTTCCAATTGTTTATTTTTTACTTTGAAACCAAACTTCTTATGAAGTAAAATCTAGCGGGAATTAACGCGATCATGCACTATATACCTTTTAGGCTTGACGTTTTGGCAGACTGGCTTAGGTCGCAAGCAAACTCACATGAGATAATGCATAATCGCATTAATTCCCGGTTTCTTCTAAATCATGCAACGCGTAAGTTTAAAAGTTAAACTTCTTATTATCTCGCAATCATTTGCTGATGATTTTATAAGTATTTTTGCAACGCTGTGGTATTGTCGCACTTCACGATGTAAATTAGTTTCAATATCTAAGGAATAAGGGTCGACACACACCAAAAGCGCGTCATAGCGCAGCGAATCTAAGCGCAGTTTCAGTGTCATATGAATTTTAACTTTATTTTCATAACTATAATACTTATTATCGCATGAGAAACTCAAACGAGTCGCGCGGATGCCCGCGGCGCCGCGGGAATTCCGGCGAATTCCATAGTAGTAGTAGCGTAGAGTTTCTCATGCGATAATAAGTATTATAGTTATGAAAATAAAGTTAAAATTCATATGACACTGAAACTGCGCTTCGCTTCGACGCGCTTTTGGTGTGTGTCGACCCTTAGGATAAGGATAAGTAGTTTCTAACAATTAAAATTATGATGCTCTTTTATGTATCTTTGTCTTCGTCTTCACTATCTGGCAAAGTATATTGTACTTGGGATGCCCTGGATTTGGGCATGATGTGAGTTGAATCTTGTCTTTCCGTTCTGCGTAACATCGAAGGCCTTCGCTGTAATGGACAATAATCTAATGAGTTTATAAATAATAATTAACATAACCTTTGTAATTTATTTTCAATAAATAACATATCATTCATTATTGAGGGCTGAAGTCGCGGGTTCGATTCTCGCTTAAGACAAATCTTTGTGTGCATGAACATGAGGGTTTGTCTTTGTCTAGGTGTTTCTATGTATTATAAGTATGTATTTACAAAAGAAAAGTATATATTATGTATTAGTATCAGTTATTGTAGTGCACATAGTAAAAGCTATGCTTAGTTTGGGACTAGATGACGTTGTGTGTAAGTTGTGAGATATTAATTTATTTATTTTAGGTCTAGTATCGCTGTCTTTCAATAGTAATTTTTGTACTTGATAGAGGAAGCACCAAAAATTTTACGCTCTACCAATCTGCAATAAGCCAAAATTGCCAAGTGGATGCATTAAAATTTTCCAATTTGGTAAAATATTAGTCTATTCTTTTACTGAAGGGACGCGTCTATAATCTTGTGGCTACTCGAGGGCTGTATAACAGTAACTGACTACAAGGCGCGTAACATACGCTACTTTTAATTTATGTACCTACCACGCAGACGAAACCGCGGGAGAAATTTTGTTTGATTGTTAGCGCTAATCTTGGAAACTAATTATCGGATTAAAATAATATTTTTTGTGTTTGATAGTTTAATTACTCTGATACATTTGTGCAAAATTTCATTAAAATCAGACCAGTAGTTTATGCGTGGAAGACGACAAACATCTGCAGAATCTTTCGTAGTTTTTTTTTTGTGAATGTAATGTTAAAATAATAATATTATAATGGCTCACCGCCTCTGGTTGTTCAGTCATCGTAGCCGGCGTGACCTTCAAAGCTTCATCGACCTTTTCCCTTAATTCTTTGATTTCTTCTGGCTCCAGAATCTGTGCTTTCAGGCAGTTAATGGCCAGGGTAGCTATGCTCTTTAGTTCTTCCTCCGGCATGTTTACTCCACAGTCTATAACATCATACAAGGTATTGTCACAACAGGTGAAATTAAGTGAATGACAATTACGATTAATTTACTTTAATATTAAACGAACTATATTTTTATATAATACATATTAAAGTTGAAAAATTAAGAATCCAGCAGAACTCGAACCTGCACCCCTGGGTATACGCCTCAAATGCTTTGCCAATTCAGCCATGGATTCGTATGCTGCTAGACTCGAAATTTCTCAACTCTTTTTGTGCCTGCGTCATAGGTATTTATGTATGTATATACCTTAGCTAGACGAACCTTACTTGGTTAAAAACTATAATGTTTTTTCAATAAAAGTACAAAAATCACCTTTCATGTCTTCTATGATGTCCGATAACGAAATACTGTCAATGGAGTGTTGAGTCAATGGATTGTCTTCATCGACAAGAGCCTTTATCAAGGAAGCCATGGTCTCGGGCGTTCCTGAAATTTTCACAAAACTGTTAAATCCTACAAATATTATAAAACAAACTGTTTGATTTGTGTTTGAGGATATATTTTTTTTAAATCGACGCTCGCTGTCGTGTCGCGGGGATGTTCACAGACATACATTCCACATACAGAGCACACTCAAATTTAAAGTCTCGAGTGGGGGTCGAACCCACAACACCAGCGCAGATGAAAGCGGCGATACGACCGCTGTACACTACGCCAACCGTGCACTCAACTCAATATTGTGAGGAAACCTGACCTAAGAATGCATAATTACTAACGTACTATCTATGTTCTAGCATTTCTCATCATAAAAAACCCATGCCCAGCTAAGTGACATAAATATAGGAATATTATTATATTATTTAATACTTACCAACTTCGCTAACATCAGATGTAAGCAATAATGCCGCGATGGCTGGCCCAAGTCGCTGGGGCAGACCCATGCTCATGTCCGACACTACCTGCTTCAGAGTCGTTTCCAGATTAGCCAGCGTCTTCGACATGCCCCTCATACCCAAGCTTTGCATCATTTCTATCTGCAATTATTGTATAATTTGTAACTGTTAGATAACTACCTATCTAGTTTTGTGATCACACATCACTTAATTATACCGAGGACAAACCTTAACCTGATTACGTAAATCTCATGGTTGGGCCCCTAATTAAAAATATGTTTTCCAAAAGTTTCTTGTTAATATTATCTGTCAGATTAGTTACGCTTGGCTTTGTGCAAATATAAAATACGACTTTATTTTACGACCCGATTTGTTACGGTCTCACAGCAAGATAAGCCTTCCGTCAACTTCATGGGTAATTAATAAATTAGAGATTTTACATCAGCCTGGCAAATTCTCAGTGCGTCACCAAAGATTTCACAATGATTTCCCCTCTTAGAATTTTCGTGATATAAATAACCGTACAGCGGCGTCAATCATTATTCCTAGTCTTACCATCTTCAAGTTAACTAGTTGTTTAAGGTTAAACTATTGTTACCTTTTGAAATAAACTGCTTCGCCAACCCAAGTCTTGAGTATTCTTTGGAATTCGCCATAGTCCTTGACCGACAACCGCTCCAGTCACGACAAAGTAAAAACTATCTATCTAACAAAGGTGCCGCGCATCATAACATGACTGCACGTGTTGCACATTTGGGGTCACGCGGCGAGCGACGCCCGTACCGGACGAAGGTCGCAGGACAAACACGAGGCGAGCGGCGCGTGCACAGGACGGCCCTACCTATATAAGGAAGCAGAGCGGCGTCGTCGGAGGCACTTGCCTTCACGAACTATAGTGTACATAACGTATTCGCTCCTCTAATGTTTGTACCGGGTTTTTTAATTATAGTTATTATAACGGTGTTTTAATTTAATATACCAGTATATTTGTACAGTCCGCTTTTCATTTAAGTCCTATATATGACTCTTAACAGTAACCTTGTAAAAGGCAAATGTTTAAAGGAACTAGCTGATTAGTTCTATACAATTACAGACCACTTGATGTGATTCTAATGTCGTGAAATCCATTTTAACTAGCTCATTCTTTTTAACATAAAAAAAAAGTTAATATTATGCGACTTAAAGCAAATGAGACTTACTACGGACGTAACTAAAGAATAACACGTATGAATTTGCCGCTTGGGGTGCTGGTGTAACGTGAGGTCTCCAAAACATCAAATGTCCCTATTTGCGGATTGGCTATGCGGTCATTGAGATTATAAGTGTCTATAGAGGTACAGTTCTTTACAGTGCTACAAGGATCTTTTGGCACTTGGATGACATTTAGATGAGGGCGTTGGTGTGAAAATCGGGTTACCAGCTAACAAAATCTCCTTAGTTGTAGGGAATTATTTAAACTCGTATTTCCGTATTTCGTAATTTAAACTTAGTAATTATTAATTCTTTATTGATAAGCGAGGTACATTAGATAAGGATTCACTGACTCCTGCACTAGTAGAAACTGTTGCAGGAGACATTTTCCTCTCCTTTTAAATTTAATCATACAGTTTATGTCTAATTAGGTATTTACAAAATAAAAGTAAAGTTTGGATACTGAGATTTACTACATGAAAATAAAATTAGAAAAATTCTACAGTTTGTTTGTGAAACAATTTTAATTTTTTTTGCTATAATTATGTTCTGCATAGACTATGTCGAGAGGTTGCATTTCTTCATCATCGTCATCTTGAGAGTCATCATCGTCACTGCTTTCTTCACTTTCAGAACATAATTCTATGATAAAAGGTTTATCCAAATACCCATCTTTTATTCGATACTCTTCTTCGAGTTTCTTCACGTGGGCGCAATGATTGCGCCATTCATCAACAGAAATGGATTCAAAAGCATTCTGAATCATATCTGGCATTTTATTGGATGGCTTCCCAATATTTACTTCAGCTACTTTTCTTTTCATAGATGCCCAGACCATTTCAATTGGATTAAGGTCACAATGATACGGTGGTAAACGCAATATCTGAAAAAATAGAAGCAAAATTAAATAGGTACTAAACATACACGCACGGATCACCACTGTTAGAGGCGGAACGTTATTTTGTGCTCTCTAAATTTTAAAGTTTTTTTGGTGTAAAAAGTAATCGTTTATTAAAAACTTTGTGAAAAACGTGAACTCAATACAGTGATAAACTTAAATGTGTAATTTAAATTGAAAAAAGTGTGTGTAAATTGGATTTATTGCCAAAAAACTGTAAAAAAAGCGGTTAAAATATTTAAAATGACGGCTTATCGGTGAGTGTCCCTGACCTGCGCAACTCGCGGAGCGCCCGATACTCCCCGCACTACTCTTACCACCACCCGCCGACTCCTGCGCACCGATGACAACAGTGCATGCATTCTGATTCATAATTTCGCGCAACTAACGTATGCTTCAATAGCGCTGCGTTTAAGACTAGTGTCTTCGGATGAATAAGTGCCCGGTTCGAAACCAAGCTACCATCATCTTTTTGTAATATAATTTGCGTTCCTCTACAATAACAGTACACAACGGAGACAACCTAACGTTGGTTGATACAATGGAACATGAACAGCAAATAGATAATGTAACGCATAGAAAACCACAACGAGCAAGTTCACTTTGTGACTTATCTTCGAATGGATCGTTGTTCGATACGACTAGCTTGCCTAATACCTCAATAAATGACTCGCAGTGTTATAAAGATTTGTATGACAAAATTAAAAGATTACAGGAAGAATTATTAAGTGCAAATCTGGAGATAGAAAATTTGAATTTAGAAAATACCAATTTAAAACAAGATGTAGAAAAATGTAAACAAGTAATTAAGATTTACAAAAAAGTAGGGACGTCTGGGAGCTGTACACCGAAATCAGGCAGAAAAAAACGTCTTTCGAATACACCGACAGTAAAGAGCATATCTCAACCAAAAGCTGTCAAAAAGCAACTATTGAAAAATGCGGATGATTCCTTTACCTCCACCTCAACGCCACACAATATATCAGCTGTAAATAAACAAAAACCGGAGAAAGATAATTGTGTAAATAACTGCTTCACTCCACAACTACAAATCCCTAAAGGACTTAACAACATTAACCCATCAAAGTTACACTCCAACTGTGTAAAACCCAAGATATGTATACTGAGCACTAATAAAAATAACAACATGCTATCCACTGCTGAATATGCGTTTGCAGATAAACACACTTTATGTCACTACCTTAAGCCTCATGGAAATACAGAAGAACTCCTTAAAGGACTGGGTTTTAAGTTAAAAAATTACACTATGAACGACTTCTGTGTAATATTTCTTGGAGAAGAAGATTTCAAGAGTACTAGCAACTATTATGATGCTATTTTCCGCCTAAGAAATACATTACAAACGGTACAGCATACTAATATTGTTATATGTTTGCCAACATATAAATATCCCTTTGACACTAGCTTATTTAACTGTCGAGTGGAAACATTTAATAATCTTCTATATCTGGATGTATTGACACATGGACATGCGTTTCTTTTGGACAGTAATCTTAATCTTCAATATGATTACACCATGTTTAAAACAGATACAGGCTCTATTAATAATAATGGACTACGTACTATTTTTAAGGATCTATTGGACATAATTACTGACATCACACACAACATTGACATGGAATATAAACAAAAAAATGAGCAAGTGGATAATGAAACAAGGCACCATTTTTTTCTCGACTAATTATATATATATTATGCACCTGAATATTGCAGGATTATTATCGAAGTCTACCGCGCTTACAGTTTGCCTCCAGGAGTTACTAGAAAAAGATAAACGCGTAGATATTTTATTAATTACGGAACACTTCATGATGGCCAACTACGAAAAACATCTTAATATACCCAACTACAGCTTGGCTGCCTGCTTCTGTCGAGAAGAGAGCAAGAGAGGGGGAGCTTGTATCATAGTTAGGAACGGACTTCAATGGAAAGAATTAACTAAAATAGCCAAAATATCTACAACAGGTGTCTTTGAATGTTGTGCCATTGAATTTACTAACGAAAGAATTGTTTTCGTTTGCATATATAGGGTACCAAATCCTTATAATTTTCACGACTGTATGGATAAATTAGAAATGATATTACGTATTCTAGTACAAAAATGCTATAAAAATATTGTTTTAGCGGGCGACTTTAATATAGACGTTTTAAAAAGAAACAATCAAACTATTGAGTTTGAAAATTTATTGTTAAATTATAATTTAAATCTTGCACTTTACCAACCAACTCGCCTTAAGTCATGCATTGACAATTTTGCGCATAATTTTAGCAAATCGTGTAAAGCGTCAGTGCTAGAATTAGCGATATCTGATCATACGGCGCAGATACTTAAATGTCCTATTAGTATTACGGGTACTATAAATCAATGGCGAACCCTTAAACGGGACTATAATAAAGATAATATATGCAAATTTAAATCCTATTTAAGTAGCTTAAGTTTTTCTGATGTTTATGAAGCCAATGAAACAAATGTTGCATACAACACATTTATAGAAATATTTTCATTTTTATATGGCCAGTGTTTTCCTGAAACCCTTTTTACTGTAAATATCATGAAAAGGCAGAAATGGATATCTCGCGGTATCAAGACATGCAGTTTAAAGAAACGTCAATTACTATGGCAGGCACGGTTCAAACCAACTCGGCAAAATAAGGATCGATTTAAGACTTATTCTAAGCGATACAGAAAAATCATACAATTAACTCAACGCGCACAAAATAATCACAAAATCACAACAGCCAAAAATAAATCGAAAGCCACTTGGCAAATAATAAATCAAAACCAACTGAACATACCAAAGAACTATACTAAGACCATTCAAGAAAATGGTACAACTATTGTAGAGCCGAGACATATTGCAAATTTGTTTAACAACCACTTTATTGATAAGATTCAGCCTAAAACTAGTACCGGGACCGAAGCCACAAAATACATCTTAAGCAAAAAAAACTCCTTGTTTATGGCCCCTTGCTTACCACAGGACGTACTGAAAATAATCTCGAACCTCAATAATACACATAGCACAGGATACGATGGTATACAAACAAAAATAATTAAAGCAGTAGCTAATCAAATCTGTGAACCATTAGCTCACATAATTAATTTAAATATTTGTGAAGGTACCTTTCCTGATGCTTTAAAAAAGTCAATAGTAAAACCATTACATAAAAAGTCAGATAAAGAGCTAAAAGAAAACTACAGACCAATTTCCCTTATCTCAATATTTTCTAAAATATTTGAAGCCTATATTTATAAAGAACTTAGTACATACATAGAAAAAAATAGTATACTCTGTAACGAACAAAAAGGTTTTAGGAAAAATAAAACAATAAATATGGCAATCTATGACTTTTTATACACTGTCATGACAAATATGGATAAAAATAACCCAGTTTGCGCTATTTTTTGTGATATGTCTCAAGCATTTGACTACGTTCAACATGAAATTTTAATAAAAAAGCTTGAATGTTATGGTATTCGAGGTAATGTACTTAAACTTTTACAATCGTACTTACACGATAGGAAACAAGTAACGGAAATAAGTAGGATAAATAGCGCGACTAAACGAGAGGAAACAATCCAATCTGAAGAACGTACTGTTATCTACGGTGTACCTCAAGGAAGTGTACTAGGACCATCTCTCTTTACGCTATATATTAACGATTTGCCGAGATCTATTAATCACCCTATGACATTATTTGCAGACGACAGTACAATCACAATACCTTGTGGCCATCGAGATTTCTATGAAGAAGAGGTAAATAATACGTTAGATAAAACAATCGAATGGATGGATAATAATAATTTGAAAATTAATATTAATAAAACAGTAATTATACATTTTGGCCAACGTGCATTGACATTTCCTAAATTTGACATTAAATATAATGATAATACTATTGACGCTGTTTATACGACAACATTTCTAGGCTTAACAATTGACCGCAATTTGAATTGGAAACCTCATGTAGAGACTATTTGTAAGCGAATAAGTAGCACGGCTTTTGCTCTTTACACAATGTCTAGGACACTAAATATTGACGGATTGCTAACAGCGTATTACGGGCTAACTGAGTCCATTTTAAGATACGGCGTGATCTTTTGGGGTAATTCAACCAACAAAGACATCGCATTTAAAGCTCAAAAGCGATGTATAAGGTCAATGTTTCGATTGGACGTTAGAGATTCTTGCAAGCCGTATTTTATGCGCTATAAGATTCTAACGCTACCGTCACTATACATATTGGAAACTGCGTTATTCGTCAAACGGAACCCAAATTTATTTCCTCGTATGGCAGATGTTATTCCCCGAAATAGGCGCAATAAAAATAAACTATGTCTGCATCAATCTAGGACAGCCCTTATGCGCGAAAGTGTTATCTGCATGGCTCCGATTATTTATAACAAATTTTCTAAAAGTTGGCAAGATTTAAGTAGCGAAGCATTTAAGCAGAAAGTAAAGTCATTTCTGGTTGGAAAAGCCTATTATAATATAAGAGACTTTTTAAATGACAAATTTGATTTGACATAGTAAAAATTTCAGATGACTTAATTTAATATTTTAATTGAATAGATATACAATAAATTATTTGACTTTTTTTAGATTTATAATTATTAAATTACTTATTAAATATTATTATTAAATACTTCATGTTGCTTGTTTAAAATCATGTTTTAGTAATAGAAATGGATTGCTGGTGAAAATGTACATTATATAATGAGAATAAAATTGTATCTACATATTTGCATGCCATTCTACATGGCAAACATGTCTTGAACTTCATGTATCTTTATAACTTGCATGCGATTTTATTATTGTATGTACACATGTGTTTGGGCAAATAAATAAATTATCTTATCTTATCTTATCATATTTAAAACATTGTTTAAAAAAATAATATGTACCTATATAATGAAATCACTTTATTATTGCCTAAAAGGGTCTAGTAGCGCATTTAAGTTATAATAACCTTGTGACCGAGTCCTTTTAGAATAGCATCGACAGCATACACTGGTTCAGGTTTGTTTCTACTAACAATTTCTAGTAGTTGTGGTCTTGTATATTCTTCTGAATTTTCAAGATTGTTTCTTCTTAACCACTCAATAATTTCATTTTTTCTACTGTTTGTGTTTGGGGGTTTATTGACGCTTGTATTATGGTATGGAGCATTGTCCATTACAATTAAACTGGGATTCTTCAAATTGGGAGTCAACTTTTCTAAAACCCATTTTTTAAAATTTGTATGATTCATATCATCGTGATAATCACCACTCTTTGTTTGTGACTTAAAAATCAAACAAGCATTCTCCACAAATCCATGATTACCTCCGGCATGAACAATTATAAATCTTTGTCCTTTAGAGATGGGCTCTAATACTCCATCTGAAATTGAATTTTTCAACTATAAATAAGACTTGTAACATGGCATTGACATAAAAAAATTTGATACATACCTAATATCATATTAGTCAAAAAGTTTAAAATAATGTCATATTCATAAATATATTGAGAGAATCAAAATTAACGAATAAGATAATTAGCCAATAAATACCTTCATCATCATTTTGCCAACATTTTCCTGCTGTATGACCCGAGTGAATATAGGTCTCATCTAAATAGACAACTGGTAGTTTTTCTGTCTCGTCATTATGCTTTATAGTCTGAAATAAAATAATTCTACAGTTTGTTTGTGAATTGGTGTTGGAGTTTAATGAATGTTTGCATTTGCCTTTATTTATTTATTAGCCTTTAATAAAAACCATACAGTTCTATAAATATAATATTGCATTTGCCTTTATTACTTTTTGAATAGTACAATAGACTATAAAAAACCCAAGTAGCACGTAAGTGTCGTCAGAATCAATTATACAGCCAATATAGAACTTAAAGTGTTATAAGAGACGTATAAGAGAGTCAGGAAAGGTAATAAGCGTTATAAGAGTGTTACAATCCGCTATTATACAGCTCAGCTGTATATAGGCTTTATTATGGTATCTGCGTACACTTAAGGTGTTATATCGGAATATTACAACTCTACTATACAGCTTTAATAATTGTGTAACACTCCAAGCTTATTTCTACGGCTAAAGCTGTATAAAGGCTGTATTATAGTGTTACTTGACACTTGTTGCTGTACAAAGGCATATGCTAACTCCATTATAACACTAGTTTTTATGGTGTAATTTAACACTCTTATAAGTATTAAAGCTGTAATAGTTACTTCTAAGAGAGTATTATAGAACTAAAAAGATAAATGACAGCTATAGTACAGCTTTAGTCTGTATTATTGACGGAGACGTCAAATCAATGTCGCAGTCAGGAGATGGATTGAGAAGGAATATTTGAATATGGAATTACAACTTAAATAACAGTAATGATAGTGAACCAATATTGACTGAAAGAAAAAACCATTCAACCACACCGACAATCCATAGCTCCAATGAGGGTTCCGTACGAAAAAAAAAAAAAGAAAAAAAAAAGGAGATAAAAATAACATTATTAATTGCTTCCTTCGCCATCATAACACCCCTTTTGATTCCCGGAACTTGGCACTATGCAAAGTTTTTTTGGCATTTTTCTTCAGTTTCTATTATCTTGAACGACATATTATTCTGAAAAATAAAGAAAATACCTTAATAAATAATCGTCAAAATGGTTTTAGAGATTTTAATTCTTTATACGTATCTCTAAAGAGGTTATTAGTTATTATCTAAATGAAGAGCATAATACAGCCTATTGAATAAAAATATTCTAAAATTACTCTAATTAGAAGTTAAAAGCTGTACAATACACTTCATTTATTCCATAGTACAGCTACTGGCGCTATATTGCTCTTCAAATAGTGTTAGGGCTGTTTAAAATTGACGCCATTTTCTAATAAACAAAAACATATTAGATGATTCTAAAAACAAAAAGAATTGACATTATTTTGCATTATCTTTAGCCGTATCATGTTTACTAGCTTATATAACGTTAACTTGGCCTTTCCTTATTACTTGAAATTAAAATGTTGTTATTCTAACCTAAAAACTTACTTACCGATATTCAGTATTTCTTTTGTTTTTCTTGATTTTTATGCTGGCGCGCGAATATTTTACCGAAAACCATATACAGGTTTACAATAAATATTGGTTTGCACGTTATTTTCACCAAACCAATAGGTTCAAAATCATTTATATGTTTTTCTTAGCAAGTAATTTGCCATTATAATAATATGCATAATGTAGATAAAAAATATGATGTACATTAAAATATCTATACTTTTGTAATTCTTTTATAACACTATTGTAGAACTTTAATTCTTACAAGCTACTTCTAGGATACCATCTGGAGAGTTGTAGTTTCTTTGTACACCAAATAACAGCTCTAATACAGCCTTTATACAGCTACTATACAGCTCTTATAACACCAAACGCTGTATAATTTGTGCCCATTTTACACTTATAAGGGCTGTATAAGCGCTTATGCAGCCTTTATACAGCTATTATACAGCTTTAAGTATAAAATTACGCTCTAGTACAGCTTTTATACAGCTTGTAATGCTACTTGGGAAAGACATGTACCTGCAGATAACGAGCTCGCCAAGCAGATATATCATTACGTTCCATCAAGACCTTTCTGTTACTTCTAGTTTTTCTAAATCGAAAACCAATACTCTTTATATGCTGTCTGAGAATTTCTCGACTGCCTGTGAATTCAATCTCTTCTTTAAGTAGATGAAGCAACTTATTCACTGTTGGTATTTCTTTTCTGCAAGCATAAAATTCATGGATCTTTCTTCTAAGAATACCAATATCAAAATTGTCCATTACTATTTTATCCTTTCTTGTTTTTCTATTTTTCCCGGGTGTTACTATTTTGCTACATGATGCTTCAGCTAATCTGCCTTCATTTCCAATTCTTGCAACTGTACGTAAGGATATACCTTGAAAGAGAAAATATTTTTTTACAAGCCTGCATTAGCATTCTTGGTAATAATGGGTAACTTGGTAAGATGTGAGGTATGGTATCACTTACCTGTTGCAGCTGCGACGCGCTCATTTACTTTTTCAAATGGAATAATCGGAGCGCTAGATTGCTTTTCTTTTATAAAAAAGTCTTTCACTTTTAACACCACCTCTCGAACACTACTTCTAATCACTTTTGGCATCTTTAGAGATATTATTTTTTATATAAAAGCACGAAATAGATAAGAATAAAACCATAGCAAACAACAACTATAGTCATCTGTCAAAAGTGACGTTTGACAAGATGGCGTTGTTAGTTCTGACTTTGGCCACGTGCCAAAAGATCCTTGTAGCACTGTAGGTCGCTCTGAAGACAAACTTTTAACGAGCGACAGAGAAAGCACTTATGTTGAGTTGTGCATTAGGCACATATTATGAGAGTAAAAGTGACGGATGTATTAATATCCCAACTTGAAATTGGAACAAAAAATCCGTACTTCTCAACATTTATTGCTCCTATATATTTGTCTTTAAAAACCCTTTACGCACTGTGCCCCCATAAAAAACGTTTAAACTCAATGGTTGAGATAACTCAAATATCTCTCAATAAACTTTGACAGACCGACTCTACCGTGGCGCCACCTAATGAGTCAAAATACGATAGCCCTCATAGACAATAAATAAAGCATACATTTACTTTACAATATCAGACAGCTAGATTTTGTGTGATAATAACTTACATCTTGGCGCACAAGGCGATCGGTCAAAGCGGCCATGGCGTCAAAGGCTTTTGTTTGTTTCTTGAATTTACCAGGGTCACCACCATGCCGGAACATCCAGTTACGGAGCAGAGTTTCCACCACTTCGTATCGCGACTTTTCTCTGGAAATTGGGACAACATTTCAGCTAAGTACAGTAAGCAAAATAAAAAAAAAAACAAGATTGGATTATTGAGCATTCTACGTGCGTATTTTAAAACATGGATTTAACATGTTTCTGACCTCGCTCTAAGATACTGGAAAAATATAGCATTATAAGATTCAACTATGGAGGAAAGAGGCTGCGGAACACCACTTAATGAAGTTGTAGACTATACTGCTGGGTTAAATTCAATTAAGTTCTTGTTTGATTATTTATGTTAAGGAAACATTAAAATCATGTAATAGTTAGTTAGTTATGCTGGTCAACTGAGGGATGGTGTACCATCGAGAAGATAATGGGAATCTTTCTTATAAGAATATAAGCTTAATTGCGCAGCAAAATGCCAAGCCATAAGCATTGCTTGGAGGAAAGGGAAAGCATTCGTCGAATCGTCTTGTTACACCACTGCACAAATTAAGCAAGTCTGAAAGATCTGTCTACATCATGGGTCCCTCAGTGTTTAACAGATTGCCAGAAAGTGTTAGGAATGCTCATACCATTGGTACGTTTAAGAACCGTCTTAGAAGTTGGTTATCAGACGAAATTTTCTACAGTCTGGACGAGTTTTATGATTTACCAATAGAATAATTTAATTTAATTTATCGATTGATGTATGGACTAAATATTGACATAGATTACATTATTTATTCTGACAATTTATTTTTTCCTTGTAAATTAAAAATTTCATTTATTAAATTACTATACTTGTTTTAATTTCTAATCTAATGTACTTCATTCTTTATTATTTATATCTTTAATTTAATTAATTATGTATGTGACTTAACTAATGTTATAAAATGTATTATTTTTGACGTTATTTTGTGACATATTATTATTATAAGAAAATGTAAAAATCTAACATGACATGTAACATTGAGTTATCACTAAAGAATTGTATTGTATTGTATTGATTACATTTTTTAATAAAATATAAGTTCACAACAGAGTAGATATTTGATAGAAGGCCAAAAACAGAGTAAATATACAACCGAGTGAGATTTAATTCGATTATTTGATAGAATTATCTTCACAGTCAGAACGTGTGTTATGCATACGCCTCGGAATAAGCTTTTAATAAGAACGCCAAAACAGACGGGGTTTCGTCAGCTGCCGCGCTGTGACAAACGAATTCCATAAAGGAGTTTTTAGTACTAAGTCAGGTACAGGAAGTTGAAATATAGTTAGTAAGCACGTGTACGACGGGACTTTATCTGTTACTTACACAAGATTATCTTATCTCAGCCAAAAGAAACAAACAAACCAAACTCTTTTTCTTTCTACCTTTCATTTACCTAATTTCGGTACAAAAACAAAATAACGTCAATAGGCTGAAATTCAAGTACAATATTACAATATTATAAAATGCTCATACCCAGAAATAATTGCAGGCAGTAATGCATTAATTTCCTTGAGCAGTGCTGGACCGTCCTCACGTGATATGCGCATGGCATCCAGCGCGTCGTACAACAGCGTCATAATGTTCACGTCGAAAGCTGGCTCCGATCGCGTTGCTTGCAATGGCTGTCTGTGTATAAAATGCTTCGGTTTATATTGTTATATTATGTCCTGGCTTTTGGAGGGCACAAGGTGTCTGTATTGACTTTTGACCTTGAAGCAAATGCGACTGCGAAGCAATCTCAATTTTTTTTGGTTACGAAACCTTCTTAAAAACGGATCACCAGATCTACCAGGAGTCCCTGGACTCAGTGATAGTTTGGGGGTTTTAATATGTTATCCATGCTATATGTGTGCAAAATAAATTAAGAATCACACAAATCCTCAAAAACTTTCGTTAACCTGGAAAACTAAGACATACAAGGGTACAGAAATTCCCAAAGAGCTGAAAATTTATGTCAATGTTTGGAACAATAGTATGATAACACTTACATCGGAAAGTACTTCTTCTTCCTATCCCTGAAGTTTCGCGGCACCATGTGCAAGTATATGTCTGACACGTCAGAGCCTGGCGGAGAATACGACTCCGCTCTCTCTCGGGGTGCCATCGGCTTCATTCGAAGTCTGGCTATTTCTTGTTGCAATTGCTAACAAAAAAAATATCGATTTAAAATCTTTTGGTTCAGGGAGCTTATATCAATATGCCATTCTTTACAAGGAAAAATACAGACTTGATATCTTTTATATAAAGATGTGGTATGATATGATGCTTTTGTTCTTTAATACCAAAAAGAGACTTTGGTCTTAACTGAGATCCTCGATATAGTATTGTCATTAATGATAGCAACAAAACATTATATTAAAGTAAAACGGTTTAAAAAGGATATCACAATCTTGATCACCATATTATCGTTGACTATTTGATAGGGCTGTATTTCTTACCGTAATTTGGTCCACTTGTTGTAAGCGGACAATCCGCAAACGGGTCACATCGCGCTCATAGTCATTCTTGTTGTACCCGCCAGCCATCTCCTTCACGTCAGTAGTGTGCTTAGAAAATTTAATGTTTAAATATATATTAACAACAATTAAATGTAGTACCAGGAGACCAAGCCTCGCCTGGTTTTTAACACGATTATATTAGCTTCACCTGTATGTATGTATGAAACCAGTCGGTTTCATACATACATACATAGGTCTTGACTCACTTTAAACGGACAGGTTTCATTAAAATTTTGCACACCTGTCAAAGATCGATGAAAATGGAATAATTCGATAAAAATATAAAAAAATTAAAAAAAAATTAAATAAAACGCTCTTATAAATAAACCAAACTAAAAAGTAGAAAATAAATAATAGTTTTAAAAAACAAAAAAACACGCTTTTAAAGTACTTCTAACTAAAAAATGAAAAATAATTCCTAATATAAGCTGAAAATGGTAATGAACAAAAATCGGTTGGTCGATAGACGAAAAATATTTTTTATTTATATAAATTTAAATAAATATATAAATTTGATTTATAAATTAAAAAAAAATCACTTTTTAGTTGGAAGTACTTTTTATTTTAGACAACAAAATGTAATGTTTTGTTGTCTAAAATAAAAAATTACTCCCATGAGGATAGAAAAAGAGAAAAAAAAAACTTTGCGTCACCAGAGAGCAAAATTGTATTACGCATTCGAAATTCAGGCGTACCTTCTGGTGCTGGAGAAGTGAATAATATTTTGTAATATTATTTTTAATATATTTTGAAGACATGTGCTTATTAATGAATGAACTTAGTTCATTTCAAAGTACCTTTGGCGGGAGAACATCGGCCTGGATGGCTGCAGCCAAGCGCAGACGCTCTGAGTGAACATTTATGCTTTGAAGATATTTTTTTTCCAATTCATTGTAACGTTTCTGAAATCAGCAATTTGACTTGAGTTAATAACCGCGATCATTACAATATTATTTATTAGTTTTTAACCGACTTCAAAACAGGAGGAGGTTCTCAATTCGTCTTTTTTTTCTGTTTGTTACCTCATACCTTTTGATTGGGCGAAGCGATTTTAATGATTTCTTTTTTTATTTAAAAGCTGGTGCTTTCCGTGTTGTTCCATTTCAATTTGGTCCAGTTCTGACAATGGCACCCATGAGAAAACCATATAAGTCTAATATTATTGTAGTTGAAGTCGGTTTTTTTTTTTGGCAAATTATAAGGTAAGATATACATGAAAATCTATGCCCCCAATCTTATTAGAATGCCGCAAGCTGTGAGTTAAAGTTAAAAATGTTGAAAAATATCTTTATTTACACCATACATACGAGTACATAGACAAGCTGTCTAATTGAAATGTTTGTTTCAGATTGTTTGTGGAATTCGTGAAACATTACAAAAAAGTTCATAAATCATTCCTTTGTAATGATTGCAATGCAATCCTAATAATAATAATAATTTATTGACACATAAAATTACACGATTGGGTATGAGTCCTCTGACCCCTGAACTAGTGCTAACTGTATTTCAGGGGCCAGCGTCTTCGTCTGTAACTGTTGGTACAGTATTATGTCAAAGTTGTAATAAATATGTAATTTATCTGAAAGCTATATAGGATATTATTTTTAACATTTTCTTATGTCGATGGCCCGTGGCTTGCGAAGCTTGCTGGTTAGTACCTTGCGTATTTTAGCATGAATATCATCCGCACGCTGCACCATTGGATAAAATGGGTACCATAAAATGACCAAATTAACCTAGACACAGATAAAGAAAACAAGCATTTACCTGCCACTCTCGTATTTGAGCTCTTAGCTGCGGAATGACTCCATGTGTGTTATCGAACTTGTGTCTTCTAGTCATCTGCCTCAGCAAGTCATCCAGCGTTTTGTCCACTACCCTGGGTTTGCCGAGCTTACGCGTCAGTACGTCTCGCATCTGAGCACGCAGCTCGTCTGCTTGCTGCTCCATCGCTTTCAAGTCCACGTTCATGCGGAACAAGTGAGTACGGTTCACTCTGTCAAAAATACAAGACTGTTTCTTAAAGTGAAGCAAGTTAAAGTTTTAAAGACATCGTTCTTTGATTATAGTATTGTATGACTAGCATTTTTTAAATTAGCTTGATATGTTGTCTAATTACTTTTATTATAGTGCATGTTGTACTCCTCTTTAAGTACACAATGTATAACCTATATTAGTGTAACAGTGTACTCATTGCTGAAGAGCCAAATAAATAAATAAATTAATATATCAGCAGCGATAGCCGAGTGGTAGACTGTAGGACTGCAAAGTCAAAGGTCTCGGGTTCGAACCCACGGCACACACCTCTGTCCATATATAGTTAAGATTCGTCTTTTCGTAGATATGTGCGTATTTGTCATATAAATTACCGCTCGCTAACGGTGAAGGAAAACATCGAGAGGAAACCTGCATACCTGAGAGTGCCTAAAGTGCTCGAGGTCGTGTGAAGTCTACCAATTTGCACTTGGCCAGCGTGGTGGACTATGGCCTAACCCTTCTCATCATGAGAAGAGGCCCGAGCCCAGCAGTGGGACATGTATTAGATACAGGGCTGCTATATGCTCATTAATTATAGGGTTTGAGTAAACTTACTGCAGTAAGGTTACTACGTTACTATAAACCACTTGATTGCAAATAGTTTTCACAACAACACAGAAATGCATTATATCAAACCAATATCGTCAAAGCCAATCAATTACATATCAAACTTGTAATAGTTTACAATATGATGGCGGAGTGGGTAGTGTATCTGCCTGCGACGCCGATGTCGCGGGTGCGATTCCCGCTTAAGACAAATCTTTGTGTGCATTAACATGAGGGTTTGTTTTAGTCTGGATGTTTCTGTGTATAATAAGTATGTATTTACAAAAGAAAAGTATATTTGTATTAGTATCAATTATTCTTGTAGCCATAGCACAAGCTCTGCTTAGTTTGGGACTAGATGAGGTTGTGTGTAAGTTGTGAGTAATTAATTTATTTATTTAATTATACTTTCAAAAACATATAAGTCACGCTGCGAGGACCATACCTAGTGACTTAGTCTATATTGTTTTTATTTCAGTAAAGAATACTTACTTCTGCCGTAGTTTCTGCTGTTTGATCTCATCCTGCAGCTCCAGCACCCGCCGCCGCAGCCTGGCGAGCATGGCCTCGGGGAACACCACAGTCTGCGACAGGCCCTGCGGCCCGTTGCAGTCGCGGATGGCGGCCGCTCGGATCTGATCGTAGCGGAGAACTACTACTTGTTCCACTTCATTCATGCAGCTTTGTTTCTCCATCTGGAATTGTTTGATAGGGTGCTTGCTATATTAGATATATACAGGGTTTAAATGACATCGTGACAAAGCCGCTTGATATATTTTCCGGTGAAAAGTTTTTACGCCCAGGGTCTCAGAATCATGTTGATTCATCATTGATAATGTTTTACACACTGTATTCTTATAATTATCTAGGGCTCTTTCAATTAGATCCTTTCAATCAACAAAAAAAACGTGTGAAGAAATGCAAATTTCATTATATAATAGTAGTAAGAGTTATAGGTTGACGCCTATATAAAATGTACCGAAATAATTTCGCAGGATTTTATTTACATTGTTTCCATTATAAGGTACCGGCTACACGCTCCATCTTCAACAAACAATTTGGGCAAATTCCGAATAAATTAAAATGTCAATTAGCACAAGTTAAGATTGAGCGTGTAGCCGGCAAAGCGACCTGTTTGTACTAATTGTGCAAGTAAGATGGAACGTGTAGCCGGTGTAGAGGAACAGGGTGCGATGTTCCTCCACCACAAAGGGAGGATCGTCTGACCTGGCTCGGTGGTATTGCCTGGACAGCTGTCCACCAGGCAATACCACCTAAAAAAGCAATGGAATCTCACCATAAACTCCTTCAAGTTATTCTTTCTCTTCTCGAGCTGCACGGTGAGCTTGCGTTTGTACTTATTGTGGTTGTCAATGTCACGACGCAGCATCTCAACCATTTTGTCTTTCTCCATCATGCTTTGCTCGAAGCGATGTCTATTAAACGAGACAACATTATAGGTAAGTCGGGTCGTCAACATCGATTGCGATCAATAGAAAGGTTGCCTGACAGAAATTGCGTCAAGCGATAAGTCAGTCCTTTGCATATTATTATTTAGTTTGTAATCTTTATTTACAGAGAAAGTCTAATTTGATTTAAGATACTATATTATGTATACATATTTTTTTTTTTTTTTTTTTTATTAGCCTGTACTGTCCTACTGCTGGGCAAAGGCCTCCCCCAAACGTTTCCACTCCTCTCTATCTCCTGCAGTTTCCCACCAGTTGTTCTTGTAGGCATCTAGGTCGTCCCGCCAGCGCCTTCTAGGTCTACCACGACGGCGGTGTCCTTCTTGGGGCAACGATTGTGTGGTAATCCGTGCCCACCTCGCCGGATGTATACGTGACACATGTCCCGCCCAGTCCCACTTCAGCTTAGCAGTCTTGATGCCCACGTCAGTGATACCTGTTTGGGCACGTATGTGAGTATTACGAACTCGATCGCTGAGCTTAATACATATAGTATCTTAAATTAAATTAGCCTTTCTCGTATGTGTATGTATACATAATTATATGTATACATATCGTATCTTAAATTAAATTAGCCTTTCTCGTATGTGTATGTATACATAATTATATGTATACATATCGTATCTTAAATTAAATTAGCCTTTCTCGTATGTGTATGTATACATAATTATATGTATACATATAGTATCTTAAATTAAATTAGCCTTTCTCGTATGTGTATGTATACATAATTATATGTATACATATCGTATCTTAAATTAAATTAGCCTTTCTCGTATGTGTATGTATACATAATTATATGTATACATATCGTATCTTAAATTAAATTAGCCTTTCTCGTATGTGTATGTATACATAATTATATGTATACATATAGTATCTTAAATTAAATTAGCCTTTCTCGTATGTGTATGTATACATAATTATATGTATACATATCGTATCTTAAATTAAATTAGCCTTTCTCGTATGTGTATGTATACATAATTATATGTAGGTATACATATAGTATCTTAAATTAAATTAGCCTTTCTCGTATGTGTATGTATACATAATTATATGTATACATATAGTATCTTAAATTAAATTAGCCTTTCTCGTATGTGTATGTATACATAATTATATGTATACATATAGTATCTTAAATTAAATTAGCCTTTCTCGTATGTGTATGTATACATAATTATATGTATACATATAGTATCTTAAATTAAATTAGCCTTTCTCGTATGTGTATGTATACATAATTATATGTATACATATAGTATCTTAAATTAAATTAGCCTTTCTCGTATGTGTATGTATACATAATTATATGTATACATATAGTATCTTAAATTAAATTAGCCTTTCTCGTATGAGTATGTATACATAATTATATGTATACATATAGTATCTTAAATTAAATTAGCCTTTCTCGTATGTGTATGTATACATAATTATATGTATACATATAGTATCTTAAATTAAATTAGCCTTTCTCGTATGTGTATGTATACATAATTATATGTATACATATAGTATCTTAAATTAAATTAGCCTTTCTCGAAAGTGTATGTATACATAATTATATGTATACATATAGTATCTTAAATTAAATTAGCTTAATAACTTAAACTAAACTTAATAAATCACTGTCAGAAGGCCTCGTTCCCAAAATGCTGGCAGCATTACCGCGTTGTATTGCGATACTTAGTCGCTGGCATGCAATATAATCCAGCATTTCGAGAACGTATTGCCTTAGTTAGACGTGCTGACAACTCTTTGTACAGACTATGTAATGAAATGGTATGCAAATAAAGTTTTATCTATCTATCTATCGATGCATATCTTCTTAATACAACAGGAGCAAGATATAGTGTTAAACTAAAAAAAAAATACTTAGCAGATACGGACCTATTATTCCTCAATTCGTAGGTTTTGTCATAGATATCTTGTTCGCATCCCGGAGGACAAATATTGGGGTCGAGGCGAATGGGCCCAATGTCTCGACTGTCTATGCTACCCTCGTCTTCCTCTTCGCTTGATGATGACGATTCCTCCGACTCAGATGACTCTGTAACATATTTAAAAGTCATTATTATTGAGAATAGGGGTTACTTACGTTATTTTAGCCGGGATATGCCGACTAGTTTCGAATCTAGTACGTAGATTCATCAACTGGGCGATTAATCGCGTGTCGTCTCCGTCGCGCGACGTCTCGCACACGTATTTGAGTGCGAGTAATATCTTCACCTCACGTCGGTTTTAATAATATTATATTTAAAAGTCTTACCAAAAAAACTTTCAAACTTATTTTAAATTAATTAATAAACAGAATATATAAAGGATTTATTATTAAATTTAATTCAAGTTCTATAATATTTTGAACAAGTTTAAAGTCAATTTTGGTTTTGTTGTTAATTTCGCCGAAGTGTTGGATCCGTCTACAGTTGACAGTTGTGGTGTGTTTTACAGTTTCATTGAAGATTTGACTTTCAACATTATATTTTTAGTGACAGTAACAAACTTAAATGGCTTATTTATCATAGAACTTATTTGATGCCAGACAATGTTCCTGTCGTTAATAGCGTACTCACCATCGTCGTCCCGAATGCGTGGTGGCCGGTATTTCTTCTTGAAGATTCTTCTGAGGAAGTCAGCGAATTTGTTATCTGACACCAGCTTCTTAAACAGAACCTGCATCTCTTGACATTGAAGGTCTAGAGAGTCTTTCTCTTCCAAGTGCTCTTCTATGCGGTGGTAGCAATCGTCGATCTGCTCTTGAACTGCTTTTACCTAATACATTAAATTTAGTTTTATTTTATATGAGAATTTTACTCTGTTAACTATATTAACGTAACCCTACCAATTATAATTAAACGTAATAAGATGTACGGATGATTGTTCACTACCTACTCTTTCAACGGCTTTTAAATGAATTGTGCATAAAAATGTTTGATAGAAATATTATTTCTCTTATTTTTTTACTTATTTTATATATTTTTAAATATGATTTATAAAAAATACAAAAAACATTTTAAAATATAAAAAACAGTGTCCCACCGACATCAGCTGCAGGGACCAAGCTGCCGATGGTTAGGGCTCCAGAGAGAGGAACAAAATAAAAATATTATTCCCACTGCAGGGCAAAGGCATCCCCACCCTTTTTACACTTGTCTCTGTCTACGGTTTGTAGTGCTCAGTAATTTTGGTAGGAATCCAATTCACCCCGCCATCTTCTTCTGGGTCTGCCAAGTTGTCGGACGTTCTTTTTTCTCGGAACTCATTGTGTCGTAGTTTCGGCCCAACCTTCTGGCATACGACATACGTGTCTAGCAAAAAATATAATAATTATATTATTACCTGCATTAATTTAGTGTAAACTCTTTCAGCCAGTCGATCCTCGTGTGCCTCGAAACGATTGAGCACATTCATCTCTCTGTGTAGCTGATAGAGGTGCAGTTCTAGCAATTGATTCTTCTCCTAAGGAATATGAAGGAAAGCTTTAAGCAGTTAGAAGCAAGCGCGCAGACGTGACGAATGCGCGCGCATCTTTGTTGCATGAAAATATGTAAATACGTCGGGCGTTGACGCTCACGCTTTTACAATTCGTTGTACCGAAAATGTACCTAAAATTGTGTTTTTTAAACCTTAATAAAACCGAGGATAATGGTCCCATAGTCTTTGTACTATAATAAAAAATGCTGAAGGGGTTTAATTGTTCTAATAGAATATCATATTTTGGTTGGCCGACACTTTTTAATTTGGACCAATATGTATGGAGCGTGGCAGTTATACAATGTATTAGCACCGATCAGCCTGACCAAAAATTATTGGTGCGTTACATGGTAACCTAGATGTAAACGGGTAAATTTCATATTTTCTATAATATAACACGTTAGTGCCCAAAAACTAATTATATGTTGGAAACCATAAAATGTTGTCTACTACTTGGTGTTTCAAAGAAAATCACCCGTCATGATTTTGATCATCAGAATGACTGCTATTTTGTTTAAAGCGTTTTACTATTTTTTTTCCTGACGTTCGAGAGATAAAATATATATATATACCATTCAACTTTAATAAAATCTATATTAACATTGAAGATACAAAAGGCGCTCTTCCACATTTGGCAGCGCGTGACAATGAATTGTCCTTTTGGTTTAATTGTCTAAGCTCATAACCACAGATATAGATCTACATAGATAACGCAAATGCATGTACTTCGCGTGTCCGAACCCCGACCAAGCGTCAAGGTTGGTCGCCGCTAACTTCAGTCCACGCGCGTCTTTTGTTAGAGAAAATCATAGCGGACGGCCGATTGAATCGTACTGGGCGGATGGGCATCGGCGGCATCGGTGTCTTTGAATCGGTTTGGATTTCCCGTCACTAAATTTCGGCTGTGACGTCACAATAGGTATTAAAAAGTCGGCACGCTTGGTTTCAATACAAATCGTGATACTTGCGTTATCTATGTAGATCTATATAATTATGTGCTCATAACGCACAAACGACTAAGCTGACCCGCCCCCACCCGCATGACTAACGTCTGCACGTCGTCGTGCACTGTGGGTTTAATTTACATTGACAAGAAACAAGCAACAAACTTCGACATTCGGTCTGCGATATTCAAAACTCTTCATATAACAGTTTTTACCTGTACTATGATCCGTTCTCTTTGTAACTGCCTCAGTCGGGAATCAAACTTTTGGACCGACAATTCTGCATCCGCTAGTAACATGTCCTGCTCGTATAAATGCCTGGTAAAGAATGATATGAATATGAAAAAGTATCAAACAATGCACGGTATATCAAACTAGAAAATACTTAGAAGTTTATCGTTATCAACGGCAACCAAGGTATTGGTACTGAACTGTTTAGTTTTACATTTATTGATTTCCCTTATAAATGTAAAATAAAATAAAATTAACCTTGCTTTAAAGGAGAAAACATTCAAACCTTTGTATACGTCGCCCACGTAATTCAAGTTCAATCGGTGTAGTTTCTGAATCTGCTCTTACTTTCAAGAGCTCCCACGAAGCTATTAAAGGTCGAGATTCTGTAAAAAAATATGGCTTTTTATTCTACTTTTCATTGTTTTTTGGCAACCTTGTATTGACTGCTTGACATAATATTTTATCTTCCTATCTGACTTAAAATAAATAAGAGTCCGTGATCTTTCTATAAATTATTATTAACTTTTTATAACTTAGCTATGTTACTGAGTGTGGTCAATTTTGATATGCACAATACAAAAATGATACATGATACATATACATACAAAAAACGAGTAAAGTTGTTGTGTATTAAGTTTACCAGTAACAGGCACAAATCTATTGACGCGTGGCGGTCGCACTCTTAGTCCCGTGGATCGCCTACGCTCCTGCATTTGTTGCACCTTCTTTGATATCCGCTGTTGTAGAACTACTGGCTCTGGTTTTATCTGCGACCAATACCGCATTATTATTTAGTTTAAAGACAAAACGTGTCCAGTCAAAAAATAAGCCCCTCTCACGCTTTAAGTTGAAACTGCGGGAAACTGCGAAACTGAAGAGAATATTTAAGAATAAAAGTAGGTATTGCCGAAGTCTTTTCAGTGGGTTATCGTTTATCAGAGACCCAATAAAATAGTCTGAATACACATTCGTTTGATTTAAAAACAATTAAATTTTACACCTTAAAATAAGTATCGATAAATTCAACTTCCAGAACTTAATCGGGCTCCGGTGTAGAACTTTCAGACCTTGGCCTTCATTTTAGGAAACTCTACACATTTTCTCGATATTTTTAAAATGTCGATATTTTAAATCGAATAATATTAAATAAACAGTAGTTACTAAAAACTAACCTCAAGATGTGTTTCAGGGAATTCAAGTTCAGGATCAATATCTGGTAGAGCGGGCGCTAGCTTCACTTGCTTGGCTGGTATTTCTATGCGGATCTCTGCCAAGCGCTCTCCGATCTGCTTCATTTTAGCCACCATTTTTACTTTGTGCTCTCGAAGTTCTAAAATCTTTGCGTTGAAAGCCCTTTTGTTGTTGTAAATCTTTAAAAAAATTGTGCATGTTTTTAAATTACAACGTATAGACACTGACTAACTGACTGCGACCTTCTCAGCACGGTCGGAGAGACGCGGTCAAAAAGTCGAGCAAGAATTAATGAGGTAACAAGGTAACAAGGGGGTGAATTAGGGGTTGAAAGTGTATGAGGAAAATTCCTTAATTTTGTAGAAATGGAAATATCGAATTCCATGCGGACGAAGTCGTTGGCAAAAGTCATATTATGAAATAATGAATATGTAACATTAATCAATTTGATGACGCCAATTAAAAAGAGGTGGACCTACCTCCTCTCTGGTAATACAGACACGCAGTTGTGTATTGTGTCCAGGTGGAGCTACATAATCTGGTTGCGTCTTCAACAGACGATTGCCGATGGTCGCCTCGGCTTCTTTCAAGGCTTCAGCCGCCCCTGGGGGCATGGCGTTTGGGTCCGGTTTGTGACCTGTGTGTTCTTGTAACTAATGGAAACAAACATTGATAGATTTAAACTATCTCGTCTAATAGCTAGACGAATTGCAATTCGTTAGGATCTCCCTGGATAAGACAAAATATATTGCCGTTGCAAATTGTCAGAGGCTGCATTACCAGTACGCTGATCTGCCGCTGATCTGCTCTTGACGTCAGCGTTACAGCATTACCGACCATCAGTGACCGACGTCAGCGTAATGGGAATGTGGCCCTAAGAGTTGCTGGCATGGATCTTGAGCGCTGACACACATTTCTACTGACTAATAGTTATAAATATGACACATAAAAGAGCTGGTAACAAAATGATACCTGAATAAGTTGCAGATGATGTCTCATGAGTCGTTGATGATAATTCCGTAAGGCTTTAGTGAGGGCGTGTGGAGGCCTTGGCGGCAACCCTAACAAGAATGACGCAACGCGCGGCGGACCGTAAGATGGCTTACGCTGGCCTACGCGTCGAACCACAGATTCTGTTCGCCTGTTTTATAATGTACAAGTTAAAAAGCAGTCTCTTAGTAATACTTCATGAGGTCTTCTTCTTACGTGTCTATGGCACTGTGGTTTCTCATATTTTATTTATATTGTTTTTGCCTAGGAGGAACCAACTTCTACTCCCTTGCCTGTGAAACTTCACGATGTGAATTTTAATAATGCTTTAGTGAGCATGGGCATGTGGAGTTTTTGATAGCAACCCTGGCAATAATGACGCAACGCGGCAACCCCCAAGGTTTATCATAAGTGTCAAGACTGGTGGTTTTAGAAGACGCATATTAAAATTAACATAGTAAATTACAGCACACTCAAGGTCACAGACATGACTCCAAGTATAAACGTCGTTAACGATGGAAATGTACACGTAAAAACAAAATTATTGATATTTCCAATGCCTTTTTCACCCACCATTCAACGATTAATTTATTATAAGTGAGGCCATACTTACTTTTTGCCGCCTGCTTGCTCTACCTCAATTAAAGCTTCCACCATTTTTATTATATCCATATCCCTAGCAGCGTGTAAATTTAAAAAAGGTTTTGGTAAAATAAAAGCAAATTTTAACCCTTGCGTTTATACCCATCCATCTTTTATAAGAACAATATATATGTAGTACATACAGATCGTATGTTAATATGTTTACATACCTTCCACGCAATGCAGCTTCAGCCATTTTGGCATGTACTTCTTGAAGTTGCGCATAAAAATCTGGTGTAAGATTCTTTTGACGTAGAGGCCTTATGGTCGTTTGTGGGTCCCTGTAGTATTAAAGATGTGTCCAAATTATTGAAGTCAATAAATTAATAATAAAAGGATTTACATTCAAATACATTTTTACATTAAAGAACTTGTATTCATGCTAGTGGAATACCTATACCAGTATAATGCAATATTTTATTAATTCTGTACTAATTTTAGTATTCAACGCGAATTCTTTACGATAAATATCTACTTATCTCGACACAAATAATATCAGTAATGATAACATTTTTTATAGTTTTGGTTGGTACTAAATTTACAAGTAGCTGCTACAAAATAACGTAGTTTACCTTATATTTGTAGTAGGTACGACCGGTTGTTTGTAATAGTTAGTAGTTTTCAACCAACCTGATTGCTCTAACAGTGAAAGGGAACACGTCAAGTTGTATGATGTTTCTTGAGTACATCTTGTGTAGCGCCAAATCTGACGCTTCGAGTTGATGGGCGAGTTTTCTTCGAGTTAAAGCTTTAGCTATGTCTAGTTCCTTTTCTTGCTCGGTTAAGGGTCGAGGGTCCAACGTCACGTCTATTTGTTGAGATGCTGGTAGGGCGCGGTTCCTATACAAATATATAAATATAAATATTAATTTGGGCTCCAGCCCGTGTGCCAATTATTTGATGTGTTATGAAAATGAAAGTTGGCGCTGTGTATTGCGCAGGTTAGTAAGCAATGGATAGATAGATAGATAGATTCTATAGAATAAACTTTATTGCACACCAAAAAATAAGACACATTAAAGAACATAATTTAACATTAAGACATGTACAATGGGCGGCCTTATCGCTAAAAAGCAATATCTTACAGGCAACCTTTGGATGGACAAATAGATAGTTAGACTGATATGGGGCAGTTTAAGGTGTAAGAGATGAGATAGAAGGTTTACTATAACTAATATTTACATAAATTTACACATTTAATAGGTACATTTACCTACAAATTAAATACATATTATATAAACATATATATAGGTATACTTAAAATAAATATGTACATATCACTATTTATATATTAAATACATACATATTATTATAAATAAATATTAGGGTGAGGTGTCCAACAATGAGCCAGTAGTACACATTGAGCCAACGCTGTATTTTGAATTTGCGACGTTGACCAACCGTGCTATTGGCAAAAATACGCTCCAATATAGTCCCCCCCCGCGCTCCCCGGTCGACGGTTAGCTCGCGCCAGAAGCGCACGAGTGGTGACGTGTTTAACAGTTTTCGACACCAAAACAACAAAAAAGGTAAATTTTGTGTTATTTAATATTGCTAGCTTTTTATCACTTATAACACATGAAATTAATTCATTTTAAAGAATGGCTACTTGGCTATAATTGCCGAATATCAATTTGCCGCCATGTTGTTCTGTTATTTTTTACATAACCTAAAACCTCTAAAATGGAAGTTGGTTCACAATGAGCCACAAAGACGTGGTACACAATGAACCGCATGAATCCACATTTTTTTTTTTTATTTGTTTTTCTCTTATTGGCAGAAACAGTTAGCTAAGCTGTTGTAATTGCTCAAACTTGTAAAAAATAATGTTCTTTTTAGAATGAGGCGATCGAAGGTCGAGAAAAAGAAGAAAGGAGGGCATACAAAAGAAGCAATACAGATATCTAGATCTCTTGGAGTTTATATGTAGGTAGAGTTTAGGTACAGAATTGTTAATTTGTATTCTGGTTATAATAGATACAAAATAATAACAATAAAATTGAAATGCTAGTGTGTTTCTATTTAAAATTACGATGTTCGAGACTGATTTTTGCGTTTATAACAGAATATTAAGTAAAATATAACATTGGCTTGAGAAATTTAAGTAAAAATATTTTTTTTAACATCATAAACATATTGTTTTATTTACCTTCCTATCGTTATGCTGCATGACTTTACAGCCAGATATGTTATTTAAATAAAATTAATTTAATGGTTCACTGTGTACACGGCCGGTTCATTGTAGACCTAACGCTGGTTCACTGTATACCGGTGTTGGTACACAGTTAACCATTTCTTGGTTTTGCTTGGAAATCAAAAAAACATATTTTTTGTTAGATTTTAGAATATAATTTTAACGCCAAATTAAAGCTTGATAACCAGGGTATGATCACACAAAATTATGTTGAGATACATTCACATAAATCCGACTTATGAAGTAACAAATTTTTGGTGGTTCATTGTTGGACACCTCACCCTATACATACATATAATGAAAACAGAGGAAAATAAGAAATGTATACACAAGTTTTACACATGCATCTGAAAGGACTGGCAACGTGAATAAATAATGTTAAGATTTATAGAGAGGATAAGTAATGATCTTTGACAATTTTATTAAAAGAGTAAATAGTTTTGGCGCGTCGAATAGACACGGGTAATGCGTTCCACAGACGTGTTGCTTGAACCACAAAGGATTTGTCGTAGAAGGTGGTAGAATGCATTGGCATATCCAGTTTCAGATTTTCCGACGATCTTAAGGCTCTAGAATGCGTGTCACTGACGAACTGAAAACGTTCTTTTAAGTAAGAGTGGGCAGAAGGGTTGAATAAGACCTGGTAAAGTAGAGAAAGAATGTGAGTATTCCGTCGAAGGCGAATAGGAAGCCACTTGAGCTTATTGCGGTACTCGGATACATGATCATATTTGCGTAACCCAAATATAAATCTTATACAGAAATTTTGAAGTCGCTCAAGCTAATCAAGCTGCTCCTCTGTGAGATCAAGATAGCTGACATCGGCGTAGTCGAGGATAGGAAAGAGAAGAGTTTGAACAAGCGCAATTTTAGTGGAAGTTGGAAGAAAATTCTTTAACCTACGCAAAGACCCCGCTGACGCAAAGAGTTTACGGCTGGTTTCAAGTAATTGGGGACCCCATGACAGCGTTTCATCAAGGATAATATTTTCAACAACATTTTTTGTACATTGAGTGGAGCCCATTGAGAAGTATACCACGATTACCGGGTCTTATATGCTACTAAAATAAGTGACCATGTAATAAACAGTGTGCATTTTTTACTGAACGCTTTGGTCCTGGTGGATCTTTGCCACCTTTAGCTAGTGGTTACTATATAACGTGATTTTGAGAGGTATATACCTATGTCTCTCAAAATCACAGTATTTAGTTAGCTCGAGCCTTTTGAAGTAGTCGTATGTTATGACACAATGTCGTAATTAAAATGGCACTGTCAATACACTATGCTACTATACTTTAAGAGTGGGGTTTGGGGAAGTTAAACAGAAGATTTGGCGGACTTGAAATAAACGGAAGTACAGCACAAAAAAGTTATTTGAAGCATGTGAGATTTCATAATGAGAGACTCACGCTTTGATAAGTTTGTTATATTCGGTAGTGAGCTCAGTCAATTGGTCGCGCACGCGTTTCTTGTGCGCGTTGGCTATGGCCATCATCTTGTCGTATTCCTCTTTCTGTTTCAGTTCCTCGTGCGACATCAGCTCACCTTCTAAAGTGCTCGGCTCTCGCATTTTCTGTGTTTTCTATAAAGGATATTGCTTGTGAAAGACGGCAAGTAGAATACTCTATCAGCGGTTTAGAAGGTCATAGTGATTTAGTAATAAACAGAGCTTAGTCGTGAAGTCATTATTCCATAACTATTAGAGAAATCAAAAATCTTATCTAATTATCTAATTAAGCATTAATGATTTTTTCAAAATAATACAATAAATGACAAAAATAAAGTAGAAGTAGTGGTGAAAAATATAACAATATCTCTTACCGAAAAATAAGTTTTGCCAAAATAATTCGGTAATCATTTACGATCATTTGATAAACAAAATATAGTAAGTTGATTGTGGTTTTCAATCATGAGCTTGCGAAGTAGTTGAGGATTTGTAGACTACTGAGCAAACCAAGTGATAAAAAACCACAACGATAGCAAAAAATAAATATAAATAAATATACTGCTTTTCACCTCTCCCAGTAAGAAAATGTTAAAATTATTATATAAGGAAACTCAAACACTACTCACGTCAGCAGAAACGTGAGTAGTGTTTAAGTTTATCAGAGAGTGTATAAGAGATATCTTGATTACAAGAATAATGAATTCATGTATTTGTTTATTATTGGCAGAAATCCACAATTGAACGTACGAAATTCGAAATTCGTCGATGGCTCATATCGACGAATTTCGAATTTCGTACGGAAAAATCTAAACTGGTTTAAGTTACACTCTGATGTAGTATATTTTGTAAGATTTATTGTACATAAGTGATTTAATAAATAAATATAAAATATAAATAATCTAATGATATTTAACAAATACGCGCGTTTATTTGTTTATTCGAACATTTAAAAACTGTTATTATGTTTTAAAAATATTAAAGAATAATTATGTTTTATTGTTATCTATATAAAATTAATATTTTATATTAGTAGATTTAAATAAGG
Source organism: Hypena proboscidalis (assembly GCA_905147285.1). Taxonomy (NCBI): domain Eukaryota; kingdom Metazoa; phylum Arthropoda; class Insecta; order Lepidoptera; family Erebidae; genus Hypena; species Hypena proboscidalis. Next base: position 11,553,790 of record LR990132.1, read on the forward strand.
CAAGCAGAAGTAATTATTTGTCTACGATTATTTTAAAACTGCAAGGTTACTCCTTTACTTTTCAGTGGCTTATCATTAAAAGAATATTTTGTATCGAAATTTTAACAGTTTGCCTCATTAGAGAGTACAAACGAATTTTACTCAAAGTTATAAGGCATGCATACAAGCCTTTTCGTGCTGTAGAGGGAAAAAATATATTATGTTTCATGCAGTTTAACTCATTAGGTAACGTACATAGTTTTGTAGTTAGTTTTTTGATATCCTGAATAATTACGGAATAATTGCCTTGACAAATCCTGTAAAATATGAAGAACACACGACTATTATTTTTAGTTAATAGTAAATATTATAAAGGCATAATAAATATTTCACTAGTGGCTTTGCCGAAGCCTGAAGCCTTGAAGACTAATAATTATTATTTTCTTGCCTATTTATACATCAGGATCAGCATGAATAAATAATCACATAATTTTGTGATCAAGCAATAGACCAACTTTATCAAAAAATACAGACATTCAAAGAAGATATTTTTGTTACAAACATAGTTAAGTTTTGAAATTATAATTAAAAATTATTACGATTATTAAGAACTAACGTAACACAGTATAATAATAAAGAACATACTGGTTGTTCTTGCATTGGCGGCATCTCCGGCATTGGGATCAAAGGCTCAGAGAAATTGATGAGGAATGAGAATATGTTTCCATCCGCACCGCAAGTGTAGAGACGCCTAGACAACAAATGTAAAAAAAGAAATCAAAGTAAATTTACAGATTTTAAGTATAAATAAAGTATTTCACGGCGCATTGACGTATGTATTTATCCAGAAAAAGCACCAGCGACAGCGAGCTCATTGTCACATCTTAGATCCAATATCGTCGCGCTAAGAAACGCTATGGAGTATATCTAGTTGTGCAATGATCTCCTAGCCATGGCATTTAAAAGAGACAGAAAGGAACTCAACCAAAAGTGTGCTCAAAGGATTTTACTAACGATTGATGCCCAAATTCACAGGATTCACAGGATTCCCTTATTTACCCATTCAGCTCAATTTATACTACCATCTAAGGTAAAATAAATAAGAGGCTCTTACTTTCCATGGGTGCTGAATTCAAAACAAGTGATCGCGCCGGTGTATTTGTCATGCATAGGTAGATAATAGTTGTCAATGAAGTCAATACGGGGAATCGGTTGCAGCTGGAAATAAATTAAATAGATAAGAAAACTATGCCTGAAATTGTACCTGTATCTTATACATGTCCCACTGCTGGGCTCAGGCCTCTTCTCATGATGAGAAGGGTTAGGCCGAACTGTCACAGAATTTCAATATTTTTACGTTTCCAAATAGAGTCGACGCAATCAAGGTAGGCTCGCAGAATTTCCGAGGTACTTAGTACCAATACAGGATTAGTACTAATACAGGACTACTTATTCTTATGTTATATTATAAAGCATAAAAAGCTATTACAAATAGTAATTATATTTCTTGTAGTAGAAGTCCGTCGAGAAAAGTCAGTCGCGGGCAGCATTTTATCAGTTTTTTTTTAAATGCACATATTTTTTGAAAATGGAATATTGTTTTTTTTAATAATATTCTGTCATAACTTACTTTATTTCCCGATATGGGCTTGACATCCTAAACAAGGACATATCTGTTTCATAATAATGACAAATGTCTCTGACCAATTGAAGACAGACAGAGCGATTACAGCGCTAGAGGGGGAGAACCTAGACTGCACCAACTCTAAGAAAAGTTCACTTCAAGACTTAAATTATCACCTATCTATAATAAACAAATAGTTTTAGTGGGTAGTATTATAATACTGAGTGAGACACGACTGGATGGCTGACGATAAATGTGTCAGACCTTACCTCTTCTTTAGCCAGACGTCGTCCTTTAAGTTTTCTAAGCAGCTTTTGCTGTGCCGTCATCCACACGACCATATGTTCCTCTGGTGAATCCTCTTCCTCCGTAGGCATGCGTAGCATTCGAATGTACCCTGTATTTGTTCCAACTAGTAGGTAACGTCCGTCACAACTGTAAAGTATCATAATATCTATGAAATACAGGGTGTATCACATCGTTGCGAAGCCGCTTTCTAGTGATTCAATTCATTATTATGAGACGCTGAGTGAAAATTTATGATATTGTCCATGAAAGTTTTCGTCTTTTGCATCAAAATGCAATAACAAGGCCTATTCTGAGGAATAATTTACATTACATAAAATACCATTGTGATTGATTTAGCAATTCAAAAAGCACAAAGACAAAAAGCCTAGAGATCTATTCTAATTTTAGCACGTAATCTTACCAGAATCTCAAAGATGTAATATCATCACACCAAGCACCTGGAATAGGGGCGTACTTAAAGATCTTGTTGGAGCCAGGCCTTATCAACAATAAGGCACCTGTCCCTTTTTGTACCACCCAAATGCCTTGGTCACAATATTCCGCCCAAGTCACCGTGGTACCCAACATGCTCTCACTTTCCACTAAAATATTAAGGAGAGAACAATAGACATTAGCTTAAGAATAATACTTATATAAATAAAGGTAGAGAGGGAAATCTACAAATCCGTGATTAGACCTGTCGTACTGTATGGATCGGAATGCTGGGCCCTGAAGAAGACGGATGAAAGGAAATTACACGTACTGGAAATGTAAATGTTATCATGGCTGCGTGAAGTAACAAGACGGGATAAATTTAGCAATAAGTATGTTAGAGGAAGCCTGAAAATTGCACCAGTGACAGAAAAGCTGAAAAGGAATCGTATATATATCGTATCTTGGTATGAGCATGTAGAGACAAGAAGGGGTGGAAGGCATATAACTAGAAAGTGATCAGTTTAAATGTCGATGGAGTGATAGGGAGAGCCAGGCCGAAGACAAAATAGATGGATTGCGTAAAAAAAGATATGAAAGAAAAAGGAGTGAGTGAAAGAGACGGTTGACAAAAGAAAATACATACAGATATAATAAATAAATAACACTTACTCAGTTCTATTTCCCCAAGCCATTCTTCTTCGTCATCTTCATCATCCTTTTCATCTTTAGCTTTCAAAGCTGCTTCGTCAATGCTGGCGAGATCTTCTTCGGTAGGAAAAGGTCTGTGACGCATGCTGTTAACATCACCAGTATAGCCGTTAGCCATCTCTCATAATTTTTCAAATTAGGCATAAGTCAAATGATCAAGGGTGACGATTAACGGCAGCTGTACCAGACAAATTATGTGTACCTACTAAGATTTTGAATGGACATACATAATTTCCTTAAAATCGATTTGTTTTAATACGGTTAGATATTTTTTGCGATGCTCGTAGTAGAGACAATATTTTGTACCAATTCATTTTTAACACGCTTATAAATATTAGCTTCACCTGTATGTATGTATGTATGTATGTATGTATGTATGTATGTATATATGTATGTATGTATGTATGTATGTATGTATGTATGTATGTATGTATGTAACCGACTCCTTTGGACTCGATTTTGACCCACTTTAAACGGTCAGATTTCATTCAAATTTTGCACACCTTTCAAAGATCGATGACAATGCAATAATTCGATAAAAAATAAAAAATAAAGTTTTTTAAAAAAACGCTCTTATAAATAAACCAAAATAAAAAGTATAAAATAAATAACACGCTTTTAAAGTACTTCTAACTAAAAAGTGAAAAATAATTCCTAATATAAGCTGAAAAAAGCGTGGGTTGCTCGATAGACGAAAAATATGGCACAGAGCGCCCCACGCTTTTTTCAGCTTATATTAGGAATTATTTTTCACTTTTTAGTTAGAAGTACTTTAAAAGCGTGTTTTTTAGTTTTTTAAACTATTATTTATATTATTACGTAAGACTTTATTATACTCACAAATGCTTTTTCACTAGAGTTTCTTGATAGGAAACAAACTCAAGCCTGAACGTGGTAATGTCAGAGTATTCACGAATAATGACTTCGGGCAGTATGGCTTCCATGACCAGGCCGACTTGACCACACAAGAGTAGCACGCGTTCCTAAGAAGTTTAAGGTATGTCAGTCTGTCAAATATTACATGGACATCAAGCTGGTTACCGTTTAGATTTTTCAAGTTACTTTTATATTAATGTATGTAATAATATATACATTAATATAACCGACCGTAGGACTGCAATGTAAAAGATCTCGGTTCGATCACACATACCTCTGTCAATAAATCGTTAAGATTCGTCTCTTCAAAGATATGTGTGTATTTATCATATAAATTATCGCTTGCTATCGGTGAAGGAAAACCTCATGAGAATACCTACATGCCTGAGAATGCCTAAAAAGTGCTCAAGGGTATGAGAAGTCTACCAATCCGCACTTGGTCAGCGTAGTGGACTATGGCATAACCCTTCCCATCACGAGAAGAGGCCCGAGCCCAGCAGTGGGACATGTATTAGATACAGGGCTGCTATTATTATTACTTTTTTATAACTATAAAATAGCCAAGGTATAATTTTCATAAAAACGTATACAGCTATTCTGTATTAAAGGTACAAAGATTTCTGAAAATGAGTTAACAAAATAATGATTATGTACTTAGAGTACCTCATCAGGTTTCCATGTCATGTAAGCAATGTTATTCGGCGTCTCTATAAAGCCAAGTCTTTGCAACTGGAAGGGGACGCCCAGCTCCAAGGAATACAAGAATATAGTGGTGTCCTGGCCACAAGTCACTAGTAAAGTTCGTTGATCGTTTATTGATATCTGAGTTATGGCCTTGGAATGCGGTTTAAATAACTGAAACGAAAAAAGGATAAAGTGGATTGAGATTTCAAAAGAATAATAATAATGGCTACTGTAAAACTTGTTAACGGAAATAAAAAAGAAACAAAAAAATGATCCCCAGTAATACAACTGTAATGTCCACGTATATCAGATTTTCTCTGCACTCTTAGGTAGACTGGTAGGAAATGCGTCAGGCATTAAGTTCATTTTTATAAATCCGGTGTATGTATGAAGTTTGAAATATATATGACGGAAAAGGAATCTCCAGAGTGATTTTAAAAAGTGTGATGTCACAATTGTTGTCTTCATGATTACTCATTATGGGTCTTCAAAGGAAAACTTCACAATTACTTTTATAAGCTTCGTTAATTCAACGGGCAGCGTAATGTCGTCAAAGAGAGGTCCGAACTGTACGGGGCGGCTCGAGAGCGACTGAGACGATCGCCTACAGTGGGGCTGTATTTAAAGGACTCGGCACACGTGCACGAGTTTACAAGTTTGTAGGTTAAGTATTGAAATTACAATCTTAACATTAATTTTACATCGTAATCAACTCAAAAATAATCAAGTGATGGTTTATTTACAAATTTTAGAACAATCAAATAATGATCTTTTAATTATCAAATAATTATAAAAAATAATAAACAATTATTATCGACGAACAGTTGTAATTGCGCCGATATATATAAAAAAATAACAAACAGAGACCATAACCTAAATAAAGATCAAACAGGGCTTACTGCAATCAAATCAATAACGTCTGCATTGACGGAGTCTTCGCTGTGTATGGTAAGAGCGGAATGCACTCGAATATCTAACAAACTCATTTGCCTCTCCAACCGTTCTGGGTGCAGCTGCAGTATTCGCATTACTCCGTCCGCGAATCCTACCAGGATCATGTTCGATGTCGGATCCACCTGTATTCATAATTTTAGTTTAGCAATTTGGACTTGTTTTTTTACTACTAGAAAATCAATTAAAAGGTTTCTTCAGCCCCTTTTAAATAAAATTAAATCTACGCATTTAGTAAATTTAACACATTATCCCATACTAGGAATTTCACGTCACCATTGTTGTATGCCATTCACCTATCTCTTTTATTGCTCTAAAAGTCTCATAAGCATTTTTTTTTAATTAATCATTTATTAATTCCATTAGTAGTCAAAGGTTCAAGAACTTACATCCACGGGTGGATAAACCATACACGTCACCGCATGCGGAAAGGTATACCGGGCTAGCAGCGTATGAGTATAAGTATTATACGCATGCAGAGCCCCGTCTTCACCCGCAGTGACCAGTATAGTGTGTGTTCTTAAAGCTGCCATAGAAACCACTGCTCCCGCATGCGAAGTTATAATCTTGGTGTGGTTGCATTCAATTTTGTCGATCTCTAGTTCTACGGTCCATATGCCTCCGTTGCCATCCTCAAAGAATATATCATAACAATATTACAAATATAAATCAAAAAAGTTGAGATCAAAGACTAATTATTTTCATATACATACCTAGAAAAATTGTTTTACTTACTTGGGCGTACCAATACATATCTTTTTGATGTTTGAGGCTCATTATCTGGCACCCAGGTACCTGTAAAAGAAGAGTTGAATACTCAGTAGGTTGATCATCCATTAACCCGTAACCACGAATGCTGTTATAGGATTCGACTCATCTGGCATAAAAGAAAGTGATAATCGGGTTAAAGGCAATAAGTCAGTATTTGCCCCAACGTTAGTGAAATGTGGCAAGAGTATTTATCCAATTTTAAAATTTAAATACAAAAAATAATAGTTTAAAAAAAAATAAAAAACACGCTTTTAAAGTACTTCAAACTAAAAAGTGAAAAATAATTCCTTTCTACTTTTTAGTTTGGTTTATTTATAAGAGCGTTTTTTTTATTTTATTTTTTTTAATATTTTTATTTTTTTTTATCGAATTATTGCATTATCAATCTTTGACAGGTGTGCAAAATTTTAATGAAATCTGTCCGTTTAAAGTGGGTCAAAATCGAGTCCAAAGGAGTCGGTTACGTACATACATACATACATACATACATACACACATGCATACATACATACATATCTACATGTGAAGCTAATATAAGCGTGTTAAAAAATGGCGTATACCGGCGCGTGTACAATTCATCTGTCGTCGCCCCGCACCCCTTAAGCATTGTTGCAATTGTTGCAAACAAGGACTGATGTTATCTGGTTGGGCTGTAAAAGTATAACTCACACAAGTTTCAGCAACAGGGTTGAGTTCTACGTAGAGATCGTCTTCGGGCGGGTCAGCTTGTTCCACCGTGTCCCAATACCAAGCTCTTACATAACCGTCTCGAGCTATTGTTGTTACTTCATCGCCAGCAGGACTTAGCATGAATTGGATCTGTAATGAAATGAATAATTCGCGAGGAAAACATATAGATCTATCTTTGTTTTTTTTTTTGCAGAGTCCTGTTTTTGACGCAACTAGAAGGACCTTTATGTTGACTATCGTGCGACAGCCAGGTTTCCTTTTAGCTGGTTATTGTTATGCGCCTGACTACTTGTCATAAAGTAGGTATTAATATCTCTTAGTGGTTCACAAATTATTAAGAATATTTTAGATGAGTTTTCAATCTTCATGCTCTAAAATCTAAATTAAGTATGTAAATTAATAAATTAATATATACATTTATTTTATAGTATAGTTAAGCTTACATTAGATTTAAGTAAATTTAAATAATCTTTTATTGTAAAATTGTATTATTGTAGTATTATAATTTTGGCTCAACTTAGTAATTATATTGTATAATTATACTACATTATAAGTATATTGTGTTAGTTTTAAGTCAGTAATTATCCGTCCTTCAAATATAGACAACGATGTGTACGTCTGTAATAGATATATATATAAGAACTTGATTTCATAATGCATGTACAGTAAAATTTTCATATGTATATTGTTGATGTACCAATAAATAAATAAAAAAAAAAAAAAAATCCAAAAAGAAATTAATGTACGTAGGTAAACTTACTATAGGAGCCGAGTGACATTTTTTTCTTCCTTTGCGTGTTACTTCTAACTTAACAAGCCCAGCTTCCCACACTAACATGTTGCCCCATTCGCATCCAGACAATACCTGGAAATCGAGACGATTATTACGATTGTAAATAATCAATTTATGTAATTATCTTCACTGAAATACTCTCAAGAAATCTGGCGAAAGTAACATAATTTTTAAAATTTATTGTTAATTTTATTTATTTATTTTATTTATTTAAACTTTTTGTACACATATTTAAGTACAGATGCGGACTTAATGCCTAGTGGCATTCTCTAACAGTCAACCTAGGGTGGTGCAGAGAAAAGCAAGGGTAGCTGCAATATGAGAAAAGAACTGAAGTGTTTACAGTGTTGATGTGAATATAATATACAACATATTATTTTAATACCTTTTCATCAGGCATAGGATAAACTCCAAGAATATCGCAGATTTCTGTTTTTCCAAATCTACCCAGATCACCTTTTAGTTTAAGTCCTGTGAAAGTTTCAGCCATTTTCCAGAATTTGACATGAGCCGCACCTGAAATATTTTTATTCAAGACTACAGTAATAAAAATTTCATTTAACTTGTTTGGAAAAAAAATATTTACATTTCCTCCTTTTTCTAACTAGCTTAGCAACTAATGAATGTATTTTATTAGATTACCAAGCTGATAATCAATATTCTTATCGTAGAAAACTTAATGGCGATTTTATCAATGCGAACGTGTTAAACTCGAGTTGAGTCGAGTTTAACGCAAAGCTATAGGTTTCGATCTCTCTATCCCGTACAAATATTGAATAAGAATAAGAGAGGTACAAATACGTGATTAGTACAACCGTAGAAGTTTGGTGAATTGGTCGAAGTCAGGGATTAAATAGTAGATTTACCTGCAGTAGTAAGTTGCCCAGGGCAGTAAGGCGAAAACATGACAGCATTGACGTCGAAAGTAAATGCACTCGTGCGTAGAAGAATCTTATGACGTTTCCAGCTCCAAATGGTCAGGTTGTAGTCTGGTTCTTTACCCACTGACGCCAATAGTTCACCATCGGGACTGCAAAAATAGAGGCTCGAGTCTAGAGATAGGTCTAGTACCAATGTTATACATGAATAGGTATATATTTTTTGAAACATTCGCGATTTGAGAACATTTTGCAAAAATTAGACAACGGGTCTAAATCGCGTAATTATTGAAGTCATTCGAAACGTCGAGCATAAGTATTTATTTACCTTTATAATAATTACGCGATTTAGACCCGTTGTCTAATGTTTGAAAAATAATAACATGAATGTCTCGTAGTTCTAGTGAGATCTCTGCTTTAATGGAAACAATAGTGTTTATTGGATAGTCTTACTCACCGGATTTAAACGTAACAGCTTAAATGTGATTATTGTTTACCTCTGCCACACCCTTCTGTATATTGAAGGAGTGATGAAAAGTGAAAGATAGATATATAGATAGATAAACAGAAAATACTTCATTTGTACATTTTTTATTATTTTTATTCTACGCCCACAGCGAACGAACGTGTAGTCCACCTGATGGTAAGTGGAGTACAGCCCATGGACATGAACAATCCACAAAAGCAGATTATAGATGCGTCGCTGCAGCTGAGGACTACGGTGTTATGCCTCATGTGCCAGTAATTTCATGGCCTGATCTCACCACCAAACCGGAACACAGTAATAGAAGCATTACTATTTGGCGGCAGGTTAAAGGTGAGACGGTGGTGCTGCCGCCCTCGAGCTCATTCACAAGAGCTCTACCACCAGTACAAGAGCTCTACCACCAGTACAAGAGCTCTACCACATAATTTCACATGAAAAACTTAAGAGATAACAACAAAAAGAAAAAATATCAGAAAAATGTACAAAAGGTGGCCTATCGCTTAAAGCGATTTCGTCCAGGCAACCTTAGGATGGACATTTTCGAAAGAGAAAATAAAGCGGTAGTTATTTGCATTTAACAAGGATCATTATATCAATAAATTACATATTATGTAATATATATAAATATGTTATAATAAATATATTATTATTATTCCTACTTACAAATATACAATACATAATACTATAAGGAAAGGTAGTGCTCATTTAACATTTTTTTTTTATTTGTATGGATTTGGCTCGTCTGATTGCCAAAGGCAACGCATTACATAGGCGCACGGCTTCAATATATTCAAGAATTATACAATACTTTGCAGCGCGTTCGCTTCGAGTTGGTCAAAATTGCTCGTCTCACTTTTCCATACCTTATAATTATAAACCCTTTTTGACTGTTTGACATGTTAGACGCGTAACGGGAAATTTTGGTCATCTTGAAGCAAAACGTAGTAGGTAAGTTTATCTTACCTAAAATCAAGAACAGAGTATGCATTAGTAGTGCCATCTCGGAGCACAGCGTCTATATCCATTTGCGGCCACGTATACAAAATGATCAGCGGCTCTTTGTCACCCTCCCTGCCTTCTGCTATTGCTATGCGGTAGTTCGGATCGGTTCTGTAAGACTGAAAACATTCTTTATTTGAAAAACGAATACGTCTTAGATGTTGCACCATTTACCTCACTTCCACTGGTGCTTTTTTAAATTGGTCTATTATATACTGATGTCATACTACGTTCATTTGTCTTTCTTTAATTGCGTCTCGTTATTATCGCAATATGTAGGTATGTTGAGGAAGTGAAAGAAATTAACTTTTAAACTATCGCGTTGCATGATTATTATTATAATTTTGACGGGCATTAACGTGAGTACGCTATAGAAAACGGCCGGTGTAACCCGTTGCCAAAACGTATAGCCAAAAGGTAAATAATATGCATGTTTCGCGTTAATTTCCGTCAAAATTAGAAGTGAAAGAAGTAGGTATATATAAAGAACGTAGCAGATGGCGTTTCATCGTCTCTGCCTACCTCCGTGGGATATAAGCGTGAATTTATGTATGTATGTGTAACTTTGTAGCCGTGCATACATAACGTATTAGAAAAAGAAATACTGCAATGACACATCCGGTATTATAATCCGCTAAAAAAAAAGGCAATGGGCTAGAGCAGTGGTTCCCAATTAGTTTTTTCTAGGTACCCCTTTAAGAAAGACCTCCAACTTGCGTACCCCTTTATAGACCAGGCTCGATAATTTTTAAAACCAAAAAAAAAAAATAGTTGGATGAAACCCATTAGAAAATAAGGAGAATATTATAAAAATAAAAGGAAAAATAATTTACGGGCGATCTGAGGTCGGGAAAGGGGGAGGGGGGTTGATTTTAAGGGTAAAAACGGTTCTTTTAGATTTCCGGCAAAACTAAAAGTCCTATGGAAAAAAGTCGAATGACAAAATTGTTGGTAATAAAAAGATCTAAAACTTTTGTATTTACACTTCTTTCACATAACCTCAAAATTTATGTGAAAAATTAAAAAAACCAAGTTTTTGATTTTTTATTTTTATCTTTTACAAACAAAATTTTTTTTGGGATATTTTATATTGCATATCAAATCAATAATCGCCTATCAATACATACTCATCATTTATATTCTTTTTTACATCAAATAACTTACTTCACTACAGATAAACTAAATGTTTAACAAAACTCAAACTGCGGATAATTCGAAATTACACATCAATATGACATTCCTTTTTTCCTCATAATGCAATACAGTTAAATTTATTTTTGTACAAAAATACTACAAGCATAGCATAAATACTGACTGCACATCAAATTTACCATATTTCATAGCAAAATAACTATCCCAGTCGCATATTAACCAGTAAGTACAACAAAATCTGTTCATCATATTTGTCTTAATTTTCAAGAAGCCATGCTCGGCAAATTTAATGATTATTATAACAAAAAAATCCTTTTACATTGCATTATTTCTAAAAGCAGAACAACTTAACTGAAATACTTCGCGCGTTTTTTCGTCACTGGAGTAAATAATATAAAAATAAAAGCTATAGTTATGGCATAGGTCAATTATGGGTAAAGTAGTAGGTTAGGTTAGGTTAGAACTGCGGGGGTGCTATGTCGAGTAACCTCCTCGTCGATCCGGGGCTATTGGTCCCTTATTAATCCGCAAGGATTAGGGGGGAACAATAGTCTTTGGGTTTGGTGCACCCTGGTAACTTCGCAAAAAAACTTCTCCTTCGGGGGATTTCTTTTTGCGTTGGCCAATGACTCGACACGGGGGGGTAGCTTCTCCGCGCGTCTCTCTGTTTTTATCAGAAAGCGTGTCGGATGAGGCGGGGACGTGCCCGGCGTGCACTTGCACTGCCGCCGGGTGGGCGAGAGGAGAGGGTCTCCTACGCCAGCGTCGTAAATCGTAATCCTGACTCTTGTTGCGGGCTTGTCTCGTAACTTGGGTCGGGACCGAGGATCTTGACTTGACCGCCCGGATCGCGAGGAGTTAACCTCTATAAAAAATCCCGAAGAACAAGCTGAGGTGCAGGGCGAGGTTCTGAATGGCTGGCCGGATTGTCAGTCCCTACTGCTACCTAGACGTCGCGTCTTTGGCTAGGTCCACCTAGCCTTCCCCGGTTCATCTGGGCTCTGTCCGGGGCGACCAACCCTTCCCATGTTACTCGTGGGATCAGATATGGATACACAAAAACAAAACTTAAATAAAAACAAAAAGGACGGGGACCGTAAAGGTCGGAGAGAGAAGGTTTCTTCTCCTGCAAAAATGCAGAAGGAGAAAGGCTTATTTAAAAAGCCATTGTCGGTAGAAGCGACAAGTGAGGGCGAGGAATCGGACTGCTCCGTTATGTCGGTTGCTTCCCGCGTTTCCACGGCGTCGAACTGGTCGCAATTTTCGCAAGCTTCGCGTAAGCGACCAGCCAGCAGCAAGTCTGCTGAAGAGGACATTTTTGTCTTCGGGCCTTTGGAGCCCGAAGAAGGGAAGGCTAAGCGCGCCTTGTATTTGAAGGGGGTTGAGGACGAGGTCTTCGATCCCATGGTGCCCCCTGCAAATACAAGGAGTAAGGCTAAGTTGCCTACGAAAGAGGTACTCGAGGAGGAGATGAAGGCCCTGTCCACCGATGAGCTGGGCGCCTTCGTCAGAACTCACATGGAGTCCGTTGAGAAGATCGCCGACAAGTCCAAGAACTTGAAGGGCGATTTTGTCAAGGGGCTCCGAGTCTCGGCAAGGAAGGCCACGGCTGCATCTGCGGAGTTGGTCCACAGGACGGCCGCGGATGCCAACATGGCCAGACTGGAGAGGGAGAATGCCGAGCTGAGAGCTCAAGTGTCGGAGCTATCAAGGCGGATAGGCGAGCTGACGGAAGCTGTCCGGCAGCGGGCTACGCCCCCGGCCGGGGCTGAGAGCGCAGTCAAGCTGACGGCATCAACACCTGCCGTCGGGGGGGTAGAGTGGGAGAGCCGGTTCATGGAGCGCATTAGTGCTCTCATGGACCGGAAGCTGGCTACGGTTGCAAAAAACCAGCCAGCTTCTCCCCGTAGCATAGCTCCAGCAGCAGCGCAGGGGCCCGCCCAAAAGGTGTCAGCCGGTAAGGGCAAGGCTAAGCAACGACAGGCGACGCTCGCACCGGCGACTTCGTTGCCGGCCGTTTCGCCTTCGACCACCAGTGTGCCGGTGCAACCTGCGCCAACATCTGCATGGTCTACGGTGGTGAAGAAGAAGGCGAAGAAACCTTCGCCGCCCAAGAAGGCGCCACAAGGGACGCAGCCTGGTCCAAAAGCCGGCCCTGCAACCACCAAGGCGACTGCTGCCAAAGCAGCAACGAAGCCGAAGCCAGCGCGTCTGCCTTCATCAGCGGCGATAACAGTGACGATTCCTGAGTCCTCAGATCTCACCTACGCCGCGGTGATGGCAGCCGCAAAAGAGCGCATCCGGTTGGCCGACCTTGGAGTGGACACAGTCCGCTCTAAGAAGGCCATTACGGGTGCGCTCATACTGGAAGTATCGGGGGCCGACTGTACCTCCAGGGCCGACCAACTGGCCACTCGGCTGCGCGAAGTACTCGCCGACCTGGACGTGCGTATAGCACGTCCGGTTAAAACAGGGGAGCTAAGGCTCAAAGACCTGGACGACAGTGTCACAGCCCAGGAAGTGGCGGCCGCAGTCGCCAGGGCCGGGAACTGCTCAGTCGGTGACGTGCGGGTGGGCGACATACGCCGCTCATCTACTGCCCAGGGCACGGTGTGGGTCCGTTGTCCTCTGGCTGCCGTGCGGCAGCTAGCAGCGGCAAAGCGCGTTACCGTCGGGTGGGTATCGGCTCGGGTGGACTATTTAAGATCTCGGCCGCTGCAGTGCTTCCGGTGCCTGGACTACGGGCACGTCCGAGGCACCTGCAAGAGCACGGTGGACCGGAGTAGCGTCTGTTATGCGTGTGGCGAGCCCGACCATCGGGCTAGCCAGTGCTCGCGCCCGTCCAAGTGTCCGCTGTGTTCGGACCTGGGCTGCAAATCGGACCACAGGATGGGGAGCAAACAGTGCTCCCCTCCTAAGGGGAAGAAGAAGAAGCCAGCCCCCCCCCCGGACCTGACTAAGGAAGGTAGAGCCCCCCCAACAAAGGAGGCCGCTCAGCCGGGCCAAGTCCCGCCCCAGGAGACCATGGATGCCTCTTAATGGACCACATCCACTCCATTAAGGTCATCCAGTCCAATCTGAACCGCTGCCGGGGTGCGCAGGATCTTTTCCAGCAAACCCTCGTGCAGCTGTCGATTGGACTTGCCGTGGTGTCGGAGCCCTACCGCGTCCCGGATCACCCCAGGTGGTTCGCGGACGATTTGGGCTCTGTCGCTATCTACTGGGGCGGTGGACAAGGTGATCCCCCCTGTGCCCTTCTCGGAAAGGGGCAGGGGTTCGTTGCCACTGAGTGGGGTCGCATGGCTGTAGTGGGCTGCTACATCTCCCCCAACTGTACCCTCGTCGAGTACGAGACGTACTTGGACGGAGTAGGAAACTGCATACGCGGGTGCCTGCCTCGTCCTGTGCTTGTCCTGGGCGACTTCAACGCGCACTCTCGTGCGTGGGGGAGTCCTCGGGACAACCGTAGGGGGGAGGCGTTGGTTGAATGGGCGGCGGTGGCGGACCTTCGGTTATTAAATCGCGGGTCCGTTAACACATGCGTGCGGTGGCAGGGGGAGTCGATCGTGGATCTCACATGGGCGACTCCTTCGGCCGCACACCTGGTGTCGGGGTGGAGGGTTGCGGAGGAGGTGGTCACGCTTTCTGACCACCGCCATATCGTGTTCGATGTAACGCTCCGTCCCCCTGGCCGTGCAAACCGCCGCAGTAGCGGTCCACCGAGACGATGGGCCCTCAATCGGCTCGACAGGGACCTGCTCGAAGCCGCAGCCATCGTCGCGTCCTGGTCGGAACTCGCCGAAGAGGATCTGCCTGATCCGGAAAGGGAGGCTGCCTGGTTCCGGGACATGATGACGTCGTTATGCGACATATCGATGCCCAGAGCCAGGCCACACAAGCGTAAGGCGGTGTACTGGTGGTCGGAGGCGATAGCGCGATTGCGCAGGACATGTTTACATTCCCGTCGCCTCTACTCCAGAACCCGCCGGAGAAGGCGAGCCCTTGCCGAGGAGGTGGAAGAAGCTTACCGGGTTTACAGGGAAGCCACCGTGGCGCTTCAAAACGCCATTGCGGAAGCCAAGGCTCGGTCCTGGAGCGAACTCCTGGAGGGACTGAACGGGGACCCATGGGGCCGCCCGTACAAGATGGTACTGGGCAAGCTCCGGCCGTGGGTTCCCCCGTTGACGGAAACCCTGGACCCAGAGTTTGTAGGGAATGTGGTAAACACGCTGTTCCCTTGGGTCCAGGGAGATCCCTCTACCCCCGAGATACCATTGGGCCCTAACATCTGGTCCGATGAGTTGGGGGTATCAGAACAGGAGTTGGGCCGAGCTATTCGGCGTCTCAGAGCCCGAAACACAGCGCCCGGCCCGGACGGGATTCCTGGTCGTGTCTGGGTGCTGGCTCTATCCGCCGGATTGGGGGACAGACTGATGCGGCTGTTCAACAGCTGTTTTCGCAGCGGTTTGTTCCCCAAGGGATGGAAGGAGGCAAGGTTGGTCCTGCTGAGGAAACACGGCAAACCCGTGGACTCTCCCTCTGCGTATCGTCCCATATGCCTGCTGGACGAGGTCGGCAAATTATTCGAAAGAATAATTGCCGACCGTCTATGTGCGCACCTGTGCCAGGTGGGACCCAACTTATCGGAAGACCAATTTGGCTTCCGATGTGCCCGTTCGACAGTGGACGCGATTCTTCGTGTCCGTACGCTGTCGGACCAGGTAGTGTCCCGGGGAAGGGGGTGGGGTGCTTTGGCGGTGTCACTAGACATCGTCAATGCGTTCAACTCCTTGCCCTGGAGGGCGATCAAGGAGGCACTCGTGTTTCACGGAGTGCCCCTCTACCTGCAGCGCATTGTTGGCGCCTACCTGTGCGACAGGTGTGTGCAATATGTGGGTAGGGACGGTACACTGCACCAGAGAGAGATGAGTTGCGGGGTTCCACAGGGCTCCGTTTTGGGGCCGCTGCTGTGGAATCTCGCATACGATGCGGTCTTGCGCGTCGATCTCCCCGCCGGTGTCAGTGTTGTCTGCTACGCGGACGACACTCTGGTGCTGGCGGGAGGAGACTCCTTCGTCGGGACCAAAGAGCTCGCCGAGCGTGGGGTGGCTTGCGTCGTGGATGAGATCCACGAGCTGGGCCTTAGGGTAGCGCCTCAGAAGACCGAAGCGCTATGGTTCCACAAGATCCCGAGGGGAAGGGAACCACCCGGTTTGTCGGTTCGCGTAGGTGACGTGGATGTCCAGGTGGGGCGGTACTTGAAGTACCTGGGCCTCACCCTGGACAGCCGCTGGGACTTCGAAGAGCACTTCCGTCGCTCCGTCCCTCGGATTCATGGGGTAGTGGGTGCATTGCACAGACTGCTGCCCAATCTCGGGGGGCCTAGGGAGGGTGTTCGCCGCCTGTACGCGGGGGTCGTACGATCGATGGCTCTCTACGGAGCGCCCGTCTGGTCGAGGAGACTGGCGGGTGTTAGGCGCTGTAGGGCTATGTGGAATAGTTTGCAGCGTCCTATAGCCATTCGCATCGTGCGAGGATATCGTACGATATCGTTCGAGGCGGCGACACTTCTGGCGCGATTTCCGCCGTTTGATGTCTTGGCAGAGATGGACGCACATGTGTACGTTCGTCTGCGTCGGGACGAGGGCGGTGGATTCACGCCAGCGGAAGTGCGGGCACAGGAGCGCCGACGTGCGCTCGTGAGGTGGCGCGAACGGCTCGAGGAGCCGTGGAATTCGCGCCAACGCGCCGTCGGCGCGATCGTACCAGTCTTCGAAGACTGGGTGGAGAGGGAAGGCGGTAGCGTCACCTATCGACTTACTCAGGTACTCACCGGGCACGGGTGCTTCGGTGAGTATCTGAATAGGATCGGACGCGAGCCGACACCGCAATGCCACCATTGCGGGGGGGACCGGGATTCCGCTCAGCACACGCTCGAGGAGTGCTCGGCGTGGAGCGATGAGAGGCAAGTCCTGGTCAACCGGATCGGGCAGGACCTCTCTCTGCCAGCCGTAGTGGATGCGATGCTGGCAGATCGAGAGGCGTGGAGGGCAGTAACCTCCTTCTGTGAGACCGTAATGGTCCAGAAGGAGGCGGCCGAGCGAGATCGCGAGAGGGCCGATCCCGCTCGGAGAAGGCGGCAGCGAGGCGGTGGCAATCGCCGCCCTGCGCTGCCTGCCCCGTAAGGGGTTTTGCGGTATCCCCTGTTGCGCAGGGGACCTCCTGGATCCGTGGCCGGTTAGAGAGAGGGCTCTAGCTGGCCAGCACACGGACTCAGAGACGGGCGACGGCACACAGTGTCATGTGCCGTCGCGAACCGCGGGCAGACCGGGCGAGAAAGTCGCCCCGGGAACGTGCTATTGGCGATATGCAGAGGGGCACCGGAGAGTTCTGTAAGACATCCCGGAGCCCCTCGACACGCATCGAGGCCGGACACCGAGGGGGGTTTTAGTGAGTCGTCGGAGTCCCGGCAACCTCACATACCCTCGTCGCACCCTTTTCCTTGCGGCGAGGTATCTTGTTGAAGATTTCCCCCCTCGAAAAAAAAAAAAAAAAAAAAAAAAAAAAAAAGGTTAGAACTGCGACCATAACATGCTAGAATCAATCTGTGTGATACTCCGACCCCTTTTTGAATCCACCCACTAAATAAAATAATATTATACTACCTACCAATTTCTTATTATCATAGATCGTAACAGACGACAGTACGTGGCGCCACCTGCAGAAGCTAAAAATGTGCCTATTGGGCAAAAAAGGAAGCGTGGACGCCCCGCGAAAGCAGGACCCGCTTTAATAATTCAATAAATTACAATTTTGTATCTAATTTTATATTTTTTTTGCTGATCTCATTATGTGATAATTAATAAATAATAAGATGACTGTGACAAATAAAATGTTGTTTGATTTAGAAAAACTGCTGTAAATATTATAAAAATAGAAGCTATATTTAAAAGAAAAAAAGTTAACATGTATAATGTGCATTAAGATTATTAGTTGTGCATTGATAAAAAAGCTTTTGCTTTAGGAAAAATTGCTGTGCGCTGTGAAAATAAATTGTAGTGTGTTTAGTGATATTTTGAGTTGAATATTTTGTTGTGCAATCAGTAATTTTGATGGGAATTCGGTATTTAATTGCATAGAAAAAGGATATTTTATGATTTGCGTTTAAATACTACCCATTTTTTTTTTACGAAATTTGGCAAAAATTTACCTTTTATGTCCCAAATACAATGTAATTTATTTGATTAGAAATATTTTTTTTTTTAACTTTTTTTGAATTAATATCGAAAAAGCACTCTAATTTTCGATCGAAAATTCACCCGTCAAAATATCAGCTTTTTCAATAAGTTATACCAACGGTTTTCTGTTCGTTGAAATCTCTACTTTCCGATTGTGAAAAAATATATGTTACTATAGTAAATCTTCACAGAAAATGCAAAACAAAAATCGAAAGAAAATATTAATATATAATTAATATAAACAATTTTGTAGTAATTTAAAGCAGAGATTTCAACGAATAGAAAACATAACTTTTTGAAAAAAACTGATATTTTCACGGGTGAATTTTCGATCGAAAATTAGAGTGCTTTTTCGATATTTATTCAAAATAAGATGAAAAAAAAAAATATTTCTAATCAAATAAATTACATTGTATTTGGGACATAAAAAGGTAAATTTTTGCCAAATTTCGTAAAAAAAAATATTGTTTGTAAAAGATAAAAATAAAAAACCAAAAACTTGGTTTTTTTAATTTTTCACATAAATTTTGAGGTTATGTGAAAGAAGTGTAAATACAAAAGTTTTAGATCTTTTTATTACCAACAACTTTGTCATTCGACTTTTTTCCATAGGACTTTTAGTTTTTCTGGAAATCGAAAAGAACCATTTTTTACCCTTAAAACCGACAACACAAGCACAGCGACACGCTCACGCGATATAAGCCAAACTGAAATATTAACAATGACTAGCAAATAGGCGGCAGCGGTAGCGGCCGCGATCGGGCGACGCGGGCCGCCGCGGGCCAAAGCGCTTGATGTATGCGATTTATTTACCGGCTACTGGCGTTTAATTAAATAGAATATTTTTTTGGAATTTGTAGAAATAGAAATAGAGATTCTTTATTTGTCAATGTAGGTACATATATTGAATTATTGTTTTTTAAGGATTTTAGTTTAGAGATTGCTGCGCGTACCCCTTGATGCAATCTCGCGTACCCCTGGGGGTACGCGTACCACTAATTGGGAACCACTGGGCTAGAGGCTTTAAGAAGTCGTGCGTATTGTAACTGTGCGGTGCCTTAACTTATATCAGAATAAGTATTATTAGATAACACTGAAAACATAACAATAAGTATTAACCGTAAGTGCCCCAACAGAGCCTCCAGTAGTAGTCCTACGGAACCAGGTCTGCTTAGTAGTGACATCAAGAAAGGTGATGATGCTCCCAGCGGCCCAGCAGACGACCAAGTCATCGCACGCGCATATATTGAAGTATTTGTGGCAGTTGTAACCATACGAATATCTGACTTGGATAAGAAAATCAAGGATTGTCATCACATTCGTGACTTGACTTCGGGCTACTTAAAAATCTTTAAACTAAAATGTAATCATTAATTTTGCACTATCGGAATTGAATTTGGAATCCTAGAAACATACTTTTTATTAATATGTTCGGCATTTTGTACCTTGAAAACTTCCAATAATAATTAACTCGACTGAACGTGACTTGTGTAACTAGCCGAGTGTATTATTACACCAACGGATCGATGTCGAACACCATTTTAAGCAAGATTTCCAAAAAAAAATAATCGAGGCATTCGTTTGGTCAGTCTACAAAGAAAGTCACCAGTAAGTCGTCAATAATACATTGTTGTATAACATTCTGCAGAGAATAACTCCAACAAATACATAAAATTAAAAGGATACTCGAATTCAAACAAGTCCGGTGGTAGAGAGGAGTCTAAAGTAGTGACAGCCCCAGATATGAATTCATCCGGGTCGTATTCTGTAAGGATGGACTCTTCTTCCACATGTTCCTCTTCTACTTCTTCAGGAATTGCTCCCTCTTCTTCTCCTTCTTCTATATTAAGAAATTAATACAAGAGAGTATACAGGCTGAATCAGACATGGCACACCTTATTTTGATTCCATTAATTTTTTTTTAAGTTTGTACTATCGAGATCCTAAAATTCACAAATCTATATTACCCAGTACTGCCCAGAAGAAGGGTGAAATTGACGCCATAAGATAACAAGGTAAATTGATGTTCTATTATAGGTGCTTACAACCATCAATTATATTGCTAGCCTATTAAAATAGAGGCGACTATATGAAATTAGAATAATAAATAATATGTATCTATAGGTAAAGAAGCTGGCAATTCTGATGCTGTTTCATATTTACAGAAACTAGTTTTGAATATAATAGCCGAAAGAATATAAAAAAATCATATCATTAAATATAATAATATTATTTAATAACATGCTTAATGCTGACTTAATAACTTTGTTGGCAAAAATGTTGATCAAAGGAAGCTGCATTAATTATCACCCAATAGGAACCGATTACCCGGACATTTTAAATGTGTTACCTTCGCTCTATTCTAAACGTAAGTTTCGAAAAGAGTAGGAAGTTGATTGATAATTTCGTTCATATTGAGGCGAATGAAACACATTATAAATTTGTTATCATTTGATTCTCACAATATAGCTCATTATGACAGTACTTAATATCAGGGCCCTAAATTCACCACTAAAACACCAAATAGTAGTGTCAGTTTTAGCGCAAGCTAGAGATTGAATAGATTATTAGAAAACATCATAGAAATATATATTAGAGAAATGGCTTGTCCGAACACATTGCCCTTCAAATTTGACATTATGAATAGCAGGATCAGTAACGCCATCTGCATTGAACTACCAAGTAAATGACTTTGCATTCACGCGATGTGAACCTTGTAAGGGCGTGATGAAATTTCGTTAGCATTTTTTTTGCCGAAGGTACAATAAAATTGTGATTCTTTCAATAGTGTAAAATATTTATTATTACAAAATTAAAAATACTCCTAGTTATATTATTAAAAGAACAGTACATCACGGGAATTCTAAAAGTAGGTCATATTTTGTTTAAGGAATAAAATAAAATGTTTGTTTCGAGAAATATTTTTTTACTAGCTTCTGGTCGTAGCTCCGCCCACGTGGTATGTTTATAAATGATTTAAGTACAAACTACTAAATGTAATTTGTACTTAAATCATTTGGTGAACATTTTGTATAATCCGTGAAAGGCCAAAAGATCATTGAACTTTTGTTACAAGCTTTTATTTAGTTTTTCAATTCATCAACTTTAACAAAATTATAGACTATTCTTGACTATTAAAATTAGGTACTTACTAAAAAAAAAAATTTGTGTTTAGCTACTTTTGTTGCTGACTGTACATATATTATCTCTAGCGTTTTAGCAAGTTTACGCAGTAACAGTACATTGCACAATGATATGACAATTCATAACAAATACTTTTTTAAATTACCAAAAATATTCTCTTGAACGCCCGCGGCATAGTTCAACTAAGCGCAGTTGCGCAGATCCAAAGTCATGTCACGCGAATATTCACGATTAAGGAATATGGCGTCGGAACGAAAAATTTTAGCAAATAAAATTGATAAAATAATGTAAAGAGGTGGATATAATATGATATTTGTGCCTTACGGTGATATGTAATACCATAATATTTTTTGTTGTGTTTAATTTGGTAGTTCGTACAACTTTTCAGTGCACAATTAGGCATTTTGTCGTGTTTGACCGCTCACGGAGGCAGCCAACCACAGTCAATTTCACTACGCGCTTTTTGTAGTCAGATTGACACCAAAAAGGTTGAGTCCATTTATCGCGCGTTAGCCGTGTCCTTACTTTATACGTCAATGGAAAACATCAATTTCCTGGTATAATACCAGAGCACAAAAGATCATACCTTCCACAAAGTCGTCATCATCAGCCATTATTCTAAAACACAATGAATAACTTTTAAGACGAGATGAAAAAAAAAATTTCACGTGTGCTAAGCAATTTTTGTTTTGTCAATCAAATCAAGTTCAGTAGATTTATAAATAAATCTGTTACTAGGCTACGCCATTTTGTATTTCCCGCTATCAAATTATAAAACAGGATGGCCAACATTCAAGAAGGGAGGTACGAATTTGTTGGCATATTGAGATTGACTGTGTTTTGGGTGTCAATATAAATAGTGTGGTCGAAAATAAAAAAGAGCATGTCGAAGAATAGAACTTTGCTTTGATTGACACATAGTCAAATTATCTATACTAATATTATAAAGAGGTAAAGTTTGTGTGTTTGTTAAATTGTCAGGGGTAATCTCGGAATCTACTGCACCGATTTTAAAAATTCTTTCACTAATAGAAAGCCACATTATCGCTGAGTGTCATAGGCTATATAAAAAACCGAAAAATTAAAAGGTTTTTACGTGGTAGTCCGTTTTGTAAAGAGAATCGGAGAAAAACTCATCGTTATACGTGAAGGCCACAGCAGCGCGGCAGCGGCGCGCGATGGTTTCGGCTTATTTCGGTTCGCGTTCGTGCTCACTTCGGAAGAAGGAGGCGTGACCTTTCTTTTACATCTGAGAGGTAGGTACCCGCGCGGCTCATTCGCGCGGCCGGCTCTTTACGCAGCGGACGTCCCCAAAATTGAATTTTTCGTAACACACTTTCGACATTCATTAATTTTATTTTCGGTACATTAAAAAAAAAATCTTTTATGTTTATATAGTTTTTATTTAATTTAGGTTATAGATAGGCATTAAGTTTGTTTCATGTACCTAGATATTAAATTAGGTTATAGGTATTAAGTTAGTTTCATGTAGATATTAATTTAGGTTATAGGTAGGTATTAAGTTTGTTTCGTGTAGATATTAATTTAGGTTATAGGTATTAAGTTAGTTTCATGTAGATATTAATTTAGGTTATAGGTATTTAGTTTTTTGCAATTAGGTTAGGTTAGGTTGTTATTTTGAAATCATAACTTCTGTCAATATGCCTAAAAGAAAATCTCAACTGTCTCGACATACATCCATGACACGAGCGAGACAGAGACAGAGACTCGGAGAGACTTCCTCTGAGTATGAACAGCGCCTTGCGAATGTCGGGAATCTTCTTTCACGAATAGAAAGACACATTATTGCTGAGTGTCATAGGTTATACATATAAAAAACCGAAAAATAAAAAGGCTTTTACATGGTAGTCCGTTTTGCAAAGTGAATCGGCGAAAAAACATTCGAATGAAAACGTTTCTTACGAACGCTGCCTTAACTATGAAAGATATATATTTTTGAACATTATGCCCAACGAAGTGGGCACGGGTCAGCTAGTCATAAATAAAAACCATAAAAATATTGAGTAGGTATACTAGAACTTGGTGGTGTTGTAAAAGTATCGATAAACTTTTCAATGCATAAAATAGATAAACCCATAAAAATAAATCCTCATGATGAAAGTCTTGTGTTAGTGCAGTTTACGTTAGTGATAATGTTTGTATTATTTTATTTTGTCATTTGTTGTTTTCGTGCAATAAATGTATTTTATGTTATATATTTATTGTTTTTTGAAATGCACAAACTTCTTTGAGGAGATGCATTCCTGGAAAATCGAAATATCCGATATATACTGACTTGGTATGCAATGCACTCTTTTGATATCCATGGGTACATTGACAATTAAGGACATCAGCAGCAGAGAACATAGATGTCAAAGAAGAAATATAAAGGCAATTTGACAGTTACACATTTGCAAAAATGTTATTGTCACTGCTATAGTGATGGCCTTCATTGTCGATGTGCCCATCGATATCGAAAGATTGCATTGCATACTATGTCAATATAATATCCCCTCAACTGTCTAGATATTTTAATATTCAGGGAATTCGTGTTCATATAGAAGATTGTGAAGACGCTGTTGCATTAAAAAAAAACAAGAAATAGATAACATGAAATACGTTTATTTTATTACACAAGAAATTAGAAAATACAATAATACAAATATAATAACTTATGCATTAACGTAAAATCAAATGGACCTCGGGTCAGCGCAAGAAAACCTAACCCAAAGCGCTAAAAGACATCAAATTTGGTGCAAACTAAATGGAACATGAAGTATTGTCATAAAATTTTAACTTGTTAGTGACAGTTATTTAAATTTCTATACAGTGTGGCTCATTTAAAAAGGTCAGTATGGGGAAGTCTGTTAATATAAGAGATGCAAAGATCTGTTCTTATGGACCATGACATCGATATTAGTAAAAAAGGAAATACAATGAATATTATCAATCTTAGATATCATGTTTCCTAGTAAAATTTACTGCTTATTACCTACATAATCGATAGCCAAATAAAAATAATGTAATTTTTATCAAACGCCGATTATTGATATATTTATAAACATTTACAGTGTAAACATATTTTCAGACCTACTAAAACGAACACATAAAATTTCATTAAAATCGATCCTACCATCTAACATTGTGACATGATACTTTGAGAATAAGGTTTTATTTTTATAGGTTCATCAAATTTATGCATTGAACAGTTTATCGATACTTTCACAACACTACTTAGTTCTAGTAAAGTGAATATTTTTAGTTTTTAGCATATTATAACTACATTAAGCAAGGTGTTAGAACCTATGTAGACTTGGCTAAACATCCAATAATCGTCATAGAATTGTATTATTAGTAGAGTTTTGTGATTCACGGATGGAAACTAAATAATATTAAAATCGACTTACCGATAGAAAGAAATTTTAACGTTATTCGGCGTCATATCCCCCGTTTTGCTTTCGCAGCCGGGTACTGTACACCATCCCATTGTATCCTACAGGGTTTTTTACTTTTTTGAAGAGATTTTGTTGGTTTAATTTTAAAAAACACCAAGCGAAATAAGACCCGGGCCGTGTCTTTGACGTTTAAGACGTCAAATTATCTGGCACGCGCAGCTTTTTACGCGCAGTAGGAATTGGTAGGACTAAAAAGTTTATGTTACGTCTATTCAACGAGCGGAGCGAGCTCAGAGTAAGTGATTCATGGGAGCGAGTGATGCTTTGTCTATGATCAGCAGTGACAACCAAATTTTTGCAAAATTAAACTGTCAAATTACCGTCTTGTTTAATCTTGACATTAATTACCTCTGGAACCCCTAAAATTGCTCTTGAGTATATAAATTAACTTCTATTCAAAACTCTACTTTTATTTAAGAATTACCCAAGTTCAAAATTTATTTTATTGTTGCTAAACACCCAAGGTTACCAGCGTCGAGAAAAATGTTATTATTAACCCTGTCATACTGTTCTGTATAGTTGGTTGGTAGCACTGCTTATGTGTCACTAAAGAATTTTGACAAACTTACAAATGCATGTGATTATTGAATGCAACTTAGATTTCATGGAAAATTTTCAACAAACAAAGTGATGTTTAGCGCTCCTAACAGGTGTGTCATAATAATATTCTGATGAATGAAATTTATCAACGAAATATTCTGTCCTGGTTATTTACAACAATTTGTTAAATTGCTATTTTGCTGTCACTGTCAAGTCAAGTCTATTTTACTCAATATTTATTTCAGTAAAAGTTTTGATTTGCGAATGGACTATGAACTTTGTTTTGAGATTTAAAAGAAAGGTTAACAAAATATTCTGAATTAAAGATGTCACAACCATATCGACAATCTGCCTTAAATCTTTATAAAACGGTAAGTTTGAACGTTTTTGAACGACTATGCTCACAAGTTAAATAATAATTTGTGGCAATGTCAATAACATTTGAATCAATGTTTATGATAATCTTGAACGTTTATTAATAGAAATCTGTTTGTTATAGCTATTATATTTGGGACGTGATTGGCCTCAAGGGTACGACCTTTTTCGGAAAAGATTACACAAAGTGTTTTCACGCAATAGCACTGAAACTGACCCTGAGAAAATCAAGACTATGATCAAACACGGTAATTTTGTCGTCAAAGAGATTGAAGCTCTTTACATGTTGAAGAAATATAGGGCTATGAAGAGAAGGTACTATGATACTAAGTAATTTGGTAAGTCATCCTTTGATTTGGAGCAATGCAATCACTTGTAATTAGTTGATTTTCAGTCAGTGTTCAAAATAGTTAATATTCAAGGTCTGCGCTGACAATAAATTACCTGATAACACTGGCTGATAAAAATGTATAGTTTGATTGTAAAAGTGTAATATTCTATGTATGTATAATATTAAAATTATAGGTCAATTGTGACCTATCAATTTTGTTCATGTTCAATGTATTTTATTTATAATTGTGTGTAGTTTAATAGGTATAGGTTTAAAATGAAACTATTTCATCTATGTAATTATGTATTATAGACATTTTTTATAGTTTACATAATTCATTACTAATATAAACTCTAGTAAAATTAAATTGTGTATCAATAAAATAAAATATCTAATCTTTCTAAACAAAATCATAATAAATCTTTAACACAATTATGAGAATGATTTTTTATTTAAATGGCAAGTGATATGATAATTTACTTTATCAATCCATTTCTGAGATAGGTATATACATTATATCTATGATAACAATTTTGTGTCAACAAAATTACAAGTATATAATATTCTATAGGTATATTGGTGCAAGAGATGGGCAATGATACAGACAAACCCTGCATTTTTGTGAATATCTGAACTACACAAAGTAACATTTTAACATTGGTTACATTTTTACGATTCTAAATTTAGCAAAGGAGTTGGTAACAAACAGCAATGATTACAACAGCCCAACACATTAACACCACTTAATGATACAAGCTATCTATCCAATGATATAACATTTTACACTTCAAGTGTGGTTAATTATATTTCACTCACAAGAACAATGCAACTATTACAGATCAGTTTGTTTAGAAATACTATTAGCAGTGTCTAGCAAAGTAATATCTGCTATCAACAATATGTTTGATCAGCTGATAAGCAAGATGCATTTGTTATTTTGAAATAGGATGGAAATATTTCTGTCTAACTTTAACATATTGAATATTTTCTCTCCGCTGATCAAATCTGATTGTTTGTAGCAAATATTATATGACTTTAAATATCATTGAGACAGCTGCTTATTTATTTGTATAAGAAGTATTAATTTCCTTTAGATACATTTACTGAACATACTTATCCCGTTTTATCTTTGTCTAGTCATCCACAATTTTAAGTTAATTATTACTATGCTTGGTCTTTAGACATGTAGCCTGTTGACTATTTTTCTATCGCTCTTGTTGAGAGCCAGGTCCGTCCACTTAACAGATAGAGTTACATTGCAGTAGGTCTAAGTGAAAACTTACTTGTATTTAGTTTGATATTTTGTAATTTGAATTGTGTAACTACTTTGCAGAGAAGGAAGTTGCAACAGCATGAGAGGTACATACAAATTTGTATATAGTTAAATTTTTCTTAACTTTATCACTAGCGATTATTCACATATTTCGTGGCTTGTTCTTAATATTACAAAATATTCATAATAAATAGCATATGGAATAACTATATTGTCAATTCTACCGAGGCTTGACCGCTTGATTGACGCGGCCTGGGATTATAAAGTAGTTGAGTGAATTTACAACAGATTCAAAACAGCAATACAATTATATAAGAATGTTTTGCTTTTGTTTTTACATTCTTATTAAATTTCTGTATTCCTTGGTTTCTTGTAAAAATATTATTACAAGTTTATACTCAAATCATTTGATGATGATGTTGTATTTTTAACACTAGCATCATCTGTAGGTGTTCAGCTGTGCATGAATCTGTTGCATTTTGCTATAAATAATTTCTATATTATATTAACACAGTTATTATATTTATTGTTAAATACAGTACTTGAACCACAAGTCTATTCCTACTTGTTTCGTGTTGGTGCACTTCTAAATTTACTTGAAGCCCGACTCCGTTATCCCTATAGGTACATAGATATACATAAGTATTAGTATGTGATTGTGGAATTTAACATGTGATTACATTATATACACAATAACACATATGTTTGAGATCAACAACAGTCAAGCTTTAGCTAAGTACGTAGGTATAAATAGATACTCGATTCGCGTAGTTAAGAGGTGTTATGAATATTAAATATCTACCTAACTGAAGAATGTTGGTATTTTGAACCAATATTAATTGAATACTTGCATTTTCATAAACGATTCTAAACAAATTACTTTCTGACAATACTAAGAGCAGTCTAATCACGATTTATATTATTATCGTAAAGAATCTTTAAACGATTTGAAACTATTTAACAATATATTTTAAAGTATATGTATTTATTTGTAGATAGTCTTATACGTTTGACTAGTTTCGATGATACCACGTATATTGAGTGTCCATTTACATATCTGACAAATTAAACATAAACTATTCTACTTTTCTAAACTATATTTTAAACATATACATCAACAAAAATTTATATAACCTCATTATTGATTTGGACTGAAAATATTTTGTTCAACAAAAAATGTCATGACTTAAAATAATAAATTTAGGTACCTATACAATAGGCCTAGGTTCCTCAGAAGAAGAGAATAAGGTATACGGCATAATACACATCATACTAAAAAAATAATCTAAAATTTCTAAACGCAATCCATCCACAATCTATTCTCTTCTTTTGACAAACATTATTATTATCATTATTTTAATAAGAGGGTATCAATACTATAACACTTATTAATAGTAAAATAGAATGTAATAAATTTAACAGGATACAACTTATTTACACAGCTTTTATTTAATAGGTTTTCAAACAAAATTATATTTCGATTACATATAAGTACATACATCAAGTGAACTTTTTAATTACTTGATATTAACAAAGCACACTTATTAAAACGAAGCCGATTATTTTCTTAGCGAGAATTAACAAATATTTTTTTTACGAAATAGACGCTAAGAACGTGGAAGTAGCAAAGGAATCCTAACAATTATCCCTACACTCCTCACAACAACTTACATATTGCTAAACCAACTTTCTTACAATTTAGCAAGATTCGAGTATTAGTTAGTCGAGATGAAAGAACAAGACGTTTAATCGTACTTTGCCTCGATGCAGTTAATACGCAATCATTTCCCTAAATCAACTTTTGTGTCTGTTACTGTTCTACTTTACTCGTGCGAGAATCCGAATACAATCGCTTCTGCTCTGCACTGACGCAAATATATCGATCATTGTAATAATGCAACATTATGCTAAATAAAACTTTTTTTAGTTCTTATTTTGATTCCTAACAAAACGTATAATTTGGAAATTTAGAGTTAAGTCAAATAGATGAAGCGTTAATGATCAAATTTAATATCATAAATTGAATACGCTCAATTGGAATGTTACAATAAAAATCTTAAAATGTTTAAATTATACAATAAGTCGCTTATTCTTCACACCCGTTCTTCTGGTTGTAGTTTCCGCTTCTTTATCTGAAATCATAACCACGCTATATTAAAAACAAGTTCAACTCTATTTACTCAAAACTTTTCTTCTTGTCTTTGTCTTGTTTTATGTGGGTCAGGCGCGTAATGGTTTCACCTTCCATTCTTCTATCAGCCGTTATACTATCATTTACTACTTTTCCTTTGATATCCTTATATACTTTACCTATCCATCCATCTTTTCTTTGGTCTGCCTAGTTAATCAAAACCAAACAGAACTGTTAAATAAATTAAATTACTTACAAATGGATATTGACCGACCTCAGTTCAATGTTTAATCCTTCTTCTCTCCATCATCGGGGTCTTTGAGGGTGTGCCATTGCGCGATGGGGCGCCGCGGGCTAGCCAGCATGTCGGACCAGTGGCGCAGCTCAGTGCCTGACGCGTTGTATCCCAGCACTACCTTGCCGATCGGCTCCGATGTACCAATGCGATCGTAGTCCACCACCGTCACCACTAGGTTCACTTTCTGCAGTTTGATTCAAAGTGTGAAATATAATGAAGCGTGATGCCAAGCCTAAAGATTATGGCTGCTGACATACTAGCAGTGTTTTGTAAAATATTGGCGTGAATGAAAATACGGTGATACTAAAAGACGAGTTTTAAATATCTAATTATAAAAGTTTTGATGTTTGTGTGATTTTACAGAATTTGTACTTCAATGCCTGCTATTTCTTTAGATGAATATATGAAAGTAATTTGTGTATTAAAAAGAGCTAAATGTGTGGATACATATTTAAGCTGAAATAATTTATGGCTATATCTAATATTCTCTGTTGGCAGAAATTTATTATGGTGTATTTTATGGAAGCTCTACGAAAATGTCCATATTAATTGTAGGTCACGGCACAATTTTTACGTTAGCTTTTTGATCAGAAAGTTATTTTGTGGGTACAAAAATTGTTGAAATAGAAACGGTTGTATATACGTATTGATTTTCAAGAAATACCCAAAAATATTAAGCCATTATAGTAGACGAAATTCTATAAGCCTGATGCATAAATGTACATAAAATTTCAAATGTTAGCGCAAGTTTTTTTTCGCTCCTGCGATCATTTTTGGACAAGCAATAAAACTTAAGTCTTTATACTTTGTCACTTAAGACGGCACATTCTGAGGAAAAAGCAATATGTGTAGTAGGTGATTGTGCTGTCGACCTAGGCGTATAAGCACTACCCGTACCTAATTGTAGAAAATAGTGTTCCTATACCGACAAGTTCCAAGTCGCATACTTATTTAAAACCACGTGATCGAATTGATGACAAAAAGTGATTCTCCGCCGCGATCACATGTTATTAAAATTAACAAAAAAATGTAGGCAACTTTACTAAAAAAAATAGTTTTGATGTGCTCTTGATCAGCTTTCTTACAATAACTATCATCGCTTTAAAGTGCAAATGTTCTTTGCAAAAACATTTTGTATCAGCAACAAATCAGTGGCTCAAAATATTTCAGGTCTTAAAACTTATCTTGATACGTTTCTTTAAATAAAAATAGATGAAAGTACACAGTGACGTTAAAAATGATGAAGTAGATACACAAATAAACGGTAGATAGTAATATTAACGGTAAAATATAGCACAAGCATAATGTATAATGAACAAACACAGAATGGCACTACTTTAGCATACCTTGGATAGCACACATAGTCAAGAGCAATTTTCATACATACCTCAGGTTAAAGAAATTAACGCAACAAGGGACAAAGCGTTCATGGTGGTTCAAAATATTTAGAATAAGAAAATGCGAAAATATATAAGAATGCAGAAGAAGAACGAGGAACTGGATTCCTTAAACCATAAGTTATTACAGTTTGAAGTCACCAAATTGTAATGCAGTCACGAGGGGAGATTGCTAACACCACTTAGTCTTCAAGGGAAATAGGTACAATATTAATTAAAACTGATATATTAATACTCATTTGTAAAATGAAAACCTTCAGTTGTAACACCGGAGTTGCAATTGAAGGTCAAAATCTTAGCGAAACAAAAGTATAAAATATCAGCTTTGAACAATATAAAGGAGAAGTGGAGGTCGGAACACGAAATGGAGAAGAGGCAGATGATGACAGAACGTTAACAGAAACAGCAGAACTCTCTATACTAAGGGATGCTACACAGAGTCTAACTAGAACAACATCTATGGAAACACAAAATAACATGACAAACAACGAAATAAACAAACAGACAGATACTACAACAAATAAATATACGACAGGTACTACAAATAGTTCAGGTCTCCCTATCAATAAACAAATATGTATGTATGTAATAACAATGATACTGTTTTAAATTGTAAAAATAACTGATAAAATTTTATGTTTTGTCAAATTAGACAATACGGTTACGGTATCAATACAAATTAAATGAACATAAAATGATAAAACGTAAATGATAGATAATGTTTATGTTTGGGAGAGGAACGGAAACGGATGCAAGTGGTGTACATAATTCATATTCACAACAATTAGTACACAACATCAAATCGTGCACAGTAAAGACAATATAAATGAAAAATACACGTTTGAAAATTTATATGATTGAGTGAGGAATCTAATTTCGTGGTATTGTTCATTCATGTGTTTGTCAATACCATGCGCTGCGACATCGAATTTTGCATGAATCTCGGCTCGCACCTGTATTTGTTCGAATGGTACTTCAAAAGTAAAAGACTCGTTGTAATAGGGATTCAGTGTACATTTCTTGATGCTCGTTTTCTTCTTCTTGAGCCGTTTGCCGTTTTGCATGAGTGCTATCTTTACGTACGGATCTGTCCGGGGCCATCGCAGTAGAAGAATATGAAAAAGATAAGTACATAGATTAGTTTACATTAATTTAACTGTTGTATTCAGGATTAGTGATGTGTTGGAAATTGCTATTTGAAGGGTGATGGATTAAATATTTTGTGTTGTGTCTCATCGGCTACTATCGTCTACATAAATAAAAATGTTTGAGTTGTTGAATTTTTAATCAAGCTATGTGATAGCAGACAAGTAACAGGATGACTGCACGATGCGTTTTTATTATATGAAGTGAATTTGCCAATTACAATAAATAAAATTAAATATTAATAGTGTAGTGACGGAAGTGCACGCACTTAAATAAAAAGTTATATATATAATGTATATGAATAATTTTAGACATTCTGTCTATTGTATAGATTAAAAGTTGTCAGATATGAGGCAATAAAATGTTAGTCCCAAAAATTAATTTATGTTATGATAATGAGTTTCATTTAATAATAATAAAAAATATTATAAAATTACATTAAGATACAATGATGAATTGGAAGCAAAATTTGAAACATGCAATGTTATAAATGAAATACAATAACCGATACTATGCTAGGGTAATAATACTAATAATTATGTAGGTACAAATGACAAATTAATCACAAAGGTAGTAGATAAGTACAATATTAGTATAAAAGTGTACCCTAAAATCCCTGTGAAATTAAAAAATAGTTTTATAGTGTATTTTTACTGAAGGCGAGAAGAACAATTATATCTACAGGTTCATTAAGATTAAGACATTACCTGATAGACCACCGACGTCCATTTTCTTAAGATTCTTTGCTTCCAAAATGACCACTGTTAGTTTGCCTGCCGTCGGTACATAGCGCAACGAGAAACAAATGTCTCCCAACTTGTTGTCCTGTAATGTTCAATAGTTAGAATCACTGTCTGTTTCAAAAGAGCTACCAATTGCAACATTCCCAGTGTAGTTATCAAGTTAATCAACCTACACTACACATAAGTGTCACCTATTCTATTCCACTGTATTTTGTAATCTGTGACGTAATTGTAATTATATGTATTACGTTGTTATGTTTCCAGTAGTGTTTTCTTTATGTCGTTATGAAGAGTTGAATCAACGTTTTATTTGGATGTGAGTTGTATGGAAGATAATAGAGGAAAAGTTGTGTGAGGAATATAGCGTTCTGAGAACGGGTTTGAAAAGCTGTTAGTAAAACACAAATAATATGGGCCATAAATAACGCGGCTTAGGGTGGACAGGGCACTCAAATCTCGTTACAAGAAATAAAAAACAAATGAACATAACAATAGCTCCGTGTAGTCACCTAGAAGCGTATTTTATATTTGTTTGTTTATCGGTACAGGGTTTCAGTTCTCGGCTAGCTTCAACATTTACCGGTTTCAATATTACTCTCTCTTTAATCAACTGTAAGACTGCGCCGATTCACGTGCCTCGGACGCATAGCCCGTAAACAGTTGAAATCAATAGCTTCGAACATAATGGAGTTTGCAGCTAATCATACGCACATTTGACGAACACTTTCATTGCGTTACATATAACGTTTTAGCACATATATGTCATTTCATCTAATAAAATGAAATTAAACACGATACATAATATATTCTTTGTATAATTCTAGACGAACAAAATAAATATATACATCAACGTTCATATCAAACCAAACAAAGAAACAAACGTTTTCCGCTGAAATATATAAATTTATATTGGTTTTAGAAGATAAGGAGTGTAATTTATTACGATCTGTTGCCGAAATGAAGCCAATTTTCCATTTTTGTGACACCCAGCTCAGATCATCAAAATGCAAGAATGTTGGCTCACCTTTCCTAAACACTGCTGCAATGGCAATGCCCTAACTAGCCACCTAGCAGCTAACATTTACCACGTTTACCTTGAATGGTGTGCCTAGTCTGTAACAGAGACTAACCATTTTAGGAACAGATCGCAATTAGCTAATTATACACAAATACAATACACACACAACAGACATAAAGGACCCATTGAAGAATTTAACAATATTTTCCATTATAATAAAATGTAAACCTGAAAATTTTATGAAATTGTTTGTCATAAGAATACCTTATTACCAAAATAAGCATTGCTTGCTAAAGCTAGATAAAATTTGTTCATAGAACGAATATTCCAGTCACCTCTTTTTTTTCAATTTCGCAGTTTTTAACTAACGTCTCTTTCTGGATAGTGTCAAAGAACTTTCTGTCATCATTTAATTTGCTACAGTATATTTTTGTCAAGGCTGCTAACTTTATTCAAAATATATCTTATCTTTGATTGAATTTACCTACTTCTTGAAATTTTAAATTACTAGTCAAAGATTAAAATAACTTAAAACGCAGCACAAACTACTATAAGTTATAAAGTTATTGTCAAGCAAATGTTATTTTTTTTAATTTTAACTAGATTTATGAGCTTGAATAAAAACTCGTTAGCAGAAAACTATTTATCGTTATACTAAAACAGACTTTCATCAATGGATCCTTTCGCACTATATACAAACACTGATAGGTGCTCTTAAATGCAGCACTCTTAACAGTAGACACATCGTTACGGACTAGTGTAAAATGAAGTGCTATTTATAAGCAGCGCTTGGTGAATTATAGATAAGGTGTAAACAAAGTATGTTCTCTAACAAAAGTACGTCCGACTGCTTAATTTATTTCCTGAACAACAATGGAGAACGCTAACTTTTGATCTTGTACTTTTAAAAATATAAAAGGAAGATAAGTAAAAATAAGGAATACGTTTGAACGTTTTTTGGTTTCACGACCTTTATTGCCAACCAAAACTGTGTTGTTAGCATATGGTTTTTAAAAACGCATTGCGTTTTGCACCTTATTGCCCGATAATGTTCAATCGTGTGTATAACGTTTTCAAATCTGGTGTGTATCATAATCCTCCCGAGTGCTTTCCAAAAATAAGCACTGATGCAGCATCATAAACTGTTATTTTCAATATCACTCCAATTTTGCCATTGAGATATTTATTGACGAGAGATTGTATTTCTGTTTTGTTTATTGTTTAAATAACCAGGTAAACGAAGACATACAAATTGCAATAGGGATAAAATTGCTACGAATGTTCAGAACACCATTATTTTTTGGTTGGATTTCAATAGTCTAATTAGTAAGAAAGTTCAAAAGGTATCTAACATTACGCTTAACTTCATGGTAGTGGAGCAGCAAGGTTTATCGCGGGTAACACAACGGGAGTAGAAATTAGTTAATACAACGAATTACACGCGGGAAACGTCACGGCAAATAGATAGTTTAAATGGCTAGCCGTTTAAATAGATAATTGTATGATTTACAATGTTCTCTTACATGATTATATGATAAAACTAACCGTTTTGCTGAAAAACGCTAAAAACCAATTTTAGAGACTTGCCTTTTTTTTCCCAAGCACTGTATCGATGAGGAGGTTTTATAATTTATTTATGATGGTGTTCCGAACATTCATTACAATTTTCAGCTCTATCGACATTTCTGTACCTTCAATGGTAATTAAAGCCGATACCCGATTATTAAAAGTTCTCCATTGTTATCACCAACAATATTTAAATCGTACGATATTTTAAGAACATAGTTTAAGCGGACGAAACACTTTGTTTCGTTGTTTAATAACCAACGTTCTCAACTAGTTTTTCTGCTTGCCGTGTTTTAGATGTTAATTTTGGCTTATTTTAACTGTAACCTTGTTATAACAGAAACAATGTGCTTCTTCCCTACACCGTTTCCACACACATGCAAATAAGTACAAATTGGTTCGATAACATTGGGAATACTTCTTCTTTCGTCGGTCAGAAGGTGACCTGCAACATACTTGAAGAAACAGATTGTTAGTTAATGGTTTAATGTTTATCATTTTTTAAGAATGTTTAGTGGATTATACATAGACGTGGTAGTATATTAACATTTAGTAAATGTTTTCTGGTACGCAAGGAAACATTTGTGCGACTGAATGTCAGTTAATTTTCAATTAATTTTGATATGGTTTGTAGTAAAAGAACCAATGTACTTATAATTATATAAAGTACAAGTGAGTCACATCAATACATAGCCAATTAGTATCACAAATAACTCTGATTTGTCATTTAGTTCGGTTTAGTGTCTAACGACGTGAAGTTCCTATATGAAATTAATGATGACGCAAAATGACAAGTCAGAGTATACGAGCACGATACGATGACAAACATGCAACATTCCCCAGCCGCAATAGAAAATTAAATAAAAGTGTCGGATGGATATAAATAAAATGACCAAGTAACAAAATAATGTGGTATGACGGGTGATCACAGGTGAATTATTTTCAGAATTTCAGATGTTGATCAAATATATTCTAAAAATGCTTCCTATCGTCCTAGCAAACAACGTAATGTTCTGAATATCAGCCCAGTTCTCTTTGCATGTGGTTTAATCGAACCTCTGTTGTCTGGTCAAATTGTCTTTTAACCATTTGTCGTTTCGGTACGAGTAACACATTATTTTGAGTAACAGTTTAACATTAGATTATCTTGATGTGTCTCAAAATAATACTTACGTGAATGATCATTTCGTTTTTGAAGCGGCATGCAAGATTGTTCAGGACACAATCAAACACAGCCAAGCAGAGCAGAGAAAATATGGAGAAAAGAGAAAAACCAAGTAAATACATTTTTGCCGTCGAAATTAATTTTATCAGAAAAATAAATGACGACTCAATCCATATTGAGGTGCCTTGACTCCCAAGATTTCCTCCTTTAAGCTTTATGAAGTGATATAACATTCGTGAGCGTCGTCAAGGTCCCTCTGAATAAAAAAAGTGCAGTAAAATTGTAAAAATGTATTCCATTCTTCCAATTAACAATGCTTGGTTCTTTTTAAGCCTGGTTTAAAAGTTTGCAAGTGTCATTAAACATCTTAAGCTTAGTTAAATCTGGATATTTTATATAAACATAATCTTTTGAAGACACATTAATTGAAAGAACGGCGAAATGTTTATTAAAATAACGCTATTCTGCCAAAATACAAAATTATTATGTTTGAAAGAGAGGTTGTAAGCAAAATTATACACAGTGTTTATGTGTGTTTTGGCAGTCTAGCCTAAGCTAAGAAAAAAAGATAAAATAGTTCCTTAGTTGATATTGTATACGTATATGTTTGGATACGTATTTCGTTGGTGTTGTAGAGGTACTTAAATCTAGATGTGCATTCATTGATGTTCGGTATAATGTTCCTAATATTGTGTGAATCGTAATGGCTGTTGATGTGACCTGGGTGTGATTGTAAGATTGTTAATTTTACCAATTATGATTTGTTGCAACACCTGCCTAATACATTATTAAGTTCCTAAAAGTTTGAATAAGAACAAAGACAAAAAGTGTAGTAAAATACTTTATGGCCCAACGTGCAAAAAAATCCTAAAATTAAGCTGTTTAGAAAAGACGGCGATAAGTGCCAGTTACTACGGCATTAACTCAATGTAACATTGAACTATCAAATAAATACTTTTAAATTATTCATACCAAGCTTTAGACGTGACTTTGCTGAAAAGTAAAGCCTTATAGTCTATAGTCATGGTACTCAGCATATAAATTGCTTACAAACGTCTTGGATTTCATTTTATAGTCATATAATTTATCGTTGTTTGGTAGGTGTCTTCTCCTATTGAAAGTACAGCCAGAGTGGTAATTACCTATTGTAGTTACATCCTCACGTAATAGTCTTTGGTATTATTAAAAAACATCTGTATAAAATAGTTGGATGTTTCAGGGTGGACGATTATACTTGAGATATTTTATGTGTGTGTGTATCCGCACCTGACCGCCTTCGCCCTCAACGCTCTGCAGCTCACGCCACTCCTCAATGGTTTGCGCCAAATCCACCTGGCACAGCGGTACCTTCACCTCACCAATTTGATCGTGTTTTGAGAATCGGTCAAAGTCGAAGATTGCAAACACAAGAGTTTTGTTCATGGCGTCAGCGTACGGCACGTTCTGAATAAAAAAGTTCAACTTCACGTTATACACACTAAAAGCGCGCGAAACGTAAAATTTGTAGTATCTAAAATCCGTACGCACCTTGAATATAAATGTCTCGTTGAAGACAGGGCTCAAAGTCTTTCGATGAACCTTCGTCTCAAACTTCTTCTTCTTATCGGGGAGTAAGTAAACTTTAACGTAGGGGTCAGACGTACCGCCCATGTCGAGGGCAGGCAGATCTTCAGCTTGCATAACAGTCACGGACAAACTGTTACTGTTAAAGTCATATTCCAGCTGTAAACAAAAACTTGAATGAAAGTAGAAGGTTTAGACAAATAGATGACAACAGAAGTTCTATTGTCTATCCAACACAATGATTGCGAAGCTTTGATTTGTTAATATTGTTAATAGGCTGTAAGCGGAATGTTAAGATACTGGTTACAGGGTGAAGATGGGGTATAAAACGTTTAACGATTGGAATGAATGAGTTAATCATGATGTAAAATAAGTCAAGGATAAATTATTAACACTAAACTATTAAAACCAAAACGATGTTCATTGGGTGAATGGTTTTACCAACCGTTTCGTTTGACTCTCCATCTTTGTGTCCCATAAAAGTTTGTATAGTCACAAACCTTGAATTGAAGTTTTCCTAGTTTCTGTTCTTCTTTCTTGGAATCACCGTCGTCTGGTTCCTCCGCATTCTCCGTGAGCTCCTCCATGTCAGGCTGAACCTACATGCACGTCCCGCGGCAAATTTCATATGAATATCTTATTTCTTAAAAATAGAATTTTATGTCGAGTGCCTTTTGCATTTTACAAAAAAACGATTTCAGTTTTAGTGCAGATCGCTTTTAGTGAGGAATGAAAAATAGGTATCATTTTTTTATTCAAGCGCTTGAATAACTTCAAGCACTTGAATAAAATAAAATAGATACCAAGATGATAATTAAGAAAGTTTATTAGTCTTTTCAAGTTTTTCTGTTCGTTAACAGAAGTTTAATTAAGTCAGTCCCAATTCAAATTAAAGGCCAACTAATTTATTTAATCGTAGGACCACTTATCACATTATGCTAAATTATTCTTTAAATGTCTACTCAAAAGACGATCTGAATAAGTTTGATAAAGCAATTTCTTGTCTGACCAATGTAAGGTCAAATATAAATATCTTACATCAGTCATGGATATAACAGCCCTCGCCAATGGGCTGTTAGACTTTAAAGAGTTCCAAAACATTACCTTCTCTTTGTAGGCTGACCCAAGGAGTTGGACGGATTTGAGGTCCACACCTTTCATTCCCTTCTTGCCATCCTTGGACCGGCGTTTGCGGAAACACCGCCTTATGCAGCAGAAGCATATTCCAAGGACCACTACTGCCACACCTATCAACAAATTATGGTTGAGTCATAGGCCCTATCTCGAAGCTAGGCGCTATCTCCAAGTTAATTAAAACAGGATACCGTTAATAGTGTCCGAACATTAAACGGGACGGGATGAGACATTCATCTCGTATCATACTCTCTACACAAAAGAAGGCGTGATACAGCTAAAAAGCCGTTAAAAACCGAACAGCAAGATTTTTTCTACTAGGACATAAAGTAGAGATATAGACAAAATTAAGTCTGAAAGGAAAGAACACGTTCATGCTTGATGCACTGGGGTATCTCAAAGTCACCGTGAGTATTAACTCGTTTATGACGTCAGAGCGTGACGTTCGCAATCGGTTTGTTATTCCCTATGATAACTTTGAGTGGGTTGTCCTATTACTTGCCAGTCCTTAGATTTAAGGTAGAAATCATACTGGTCTCGTGACAGTTACTATTTCCAGATAATTTAAACTGGCTTGAATTTGTTTTTCACAAACTTGAATAGAAAACTTTATCACAAAAATATTTATTTATGTACATTTCTGATAGATACAATCGGTTGTATACTTATCTCGCTTCGATAGTGATAGTGTCACGCCCTTATAATCAATGATCTTCTAATCATAACACTTTTGGGCTGGATGATAGAGACCGCTTGTTCTAAGCTAAAGATGCTGGCATACAGGGACCGTACCACATAATCTTATAGCCTCTCAGGTGCGACAGAATTTTCGCTCTTCGAATCAATCTCAAAACGTTGCACCATATCGTAATTAGGATCGCAACAGCTGATTAAAAATAAGGGGTCAAAGATAATCAACTTTCTGATGTCCTAAATAATATTCCTACGATTATTAAATTTGTAAGTCTTGATACCATCCTTCCTAGTAGTATAGAATATGAAGGATATCTTACCAACAAGGATCGCGACCAGCTGCCAAGTTTCCATGTTCATCTTCCGCGCCAGGTCAGCCGTTTTCTCCGCCATGGTTTCTTGGCTCGGCGCCACCGTCGACGAGGTCGGCCCCATTGACACGCTGGACTCCGTCATTGCTACAAAAAAGGTTTTATGAGTATTTTGTCTTCATCAACTGGTTATTGTGGCGAGGGCTTCTTAAGGCTTATTTAAATATCTGTCTTCCATTGGTTCAAAGAAGAAGTAACATTTGATCTTAATTTAGGTGTTCATAATTTTGTTTATTGTCATAATGACAATAAAAAAAAGATGGGCAGAATATGGATTTTGCCGAATATTGGATACTGAATAGTATTCCGTTCAAATTCGGCCGAAACGGAGATTCGGTTGGACCATTCTGTTTTTTCTAAATGAGTTCGTATCATTATCGTATATTAATGAATAAATTTTATTTTTGTTGCTGTGATCGACCAACGTAGGTAGGTACTAAGTCAAGATCGGATATTTATAAACACAGTTCTGATAGACGAATTAATAGACGAATTTGTAATATCAGGACCCTCGTAATCTGGTAAAGCTCTTTCTGTAACATGACCTTGAAATGAAGGGTTTACTTTTTATGGAAGAACTGTAATCGTCAAAATGTTATTTTGCATAACAACGGTTAGCACTAACTTCATTTTAGCAGAAATTCTTATGGCAGGCACTCATTTATCATACATTCGAAACTCATAATTTTGAAAGTCCGAATCATCTTTTAGCATACATTCTATATAACATTCTGCCAAAGAATAATTACATTAGACAATTTTCTGTCTTAAGGATTATCTTTAAAAGAAGATTATGTCCAGTATGGTATGCGAAACATACAATTTCTGCCAGATATTGCGCACCCGACTCTGAAAGGTATATACCATGTAACCTACTATAATAGAACAATAGAGCAAACATCAGAGTCTTCCGCTCGAGCCATGCTTCTCTAATCTCTTCTAGTTTATCAAGGACTGTATTTGCCACTTGTTTACAGCTGGCTTTTAGCCAGGGCAGCCCTTCTTTCGTGCAGCCGAAAGCCCTCCTCCACCCAAAGTGTTACCGGCCTATTGGCCATTAACACCCAAACGCGGGGACGTGTGCAGGTTTATCAATCTCCGTTGTCGATCTGTCCCCGCACACGGGCAGCCCAGTTCATATTATATGAATGACTTACTGATATTCTTTCCTGAAGGCGTGCTGGACTCATCGGCGGCGTCGGCAGTGGCCTCGCGCCGCCACCGCAGCAGCCTCTCCAGAAGCGGTGACATTGCTATCTGTACAAACGAACATCTCCATCTCATTAATCGATTCCCTAAAATATCTTATACTAGTTGCCGTCTGTGGCTTCATCCGTGAGCTATGTCGTTAATCTTGACAAAACATAGACCTTATTTTTCTCATGAATCATTCTATCTATTGGTTAAAACTGCATGATAAATCTTTAAGTAGTTTTTCAGTTTATCGTAAAAAAATGGACTTAGTTTTATTCTGCGTGATGTAAATAGTTTAAATAACACACCGATAGAACAATCTAACACAACATTACGCCTGTATTACCCACAAGGGTGTGGCAGAGGTGTACAACACCCACACTTCACCTGTTATGTTTAGGTCCCGTGGGATAGGGGTTGAGCTATCTGAACAAGTTCTTGACTTGTAAAACAGTGTTTACAATTTCCATTATTTATCAGTTTCATCACTTTTATCGCATACATGTAATTGCACTTTTTTTTTTAAATAAGGTACGATTGTAAAATCGTCTCTGTTCGAGTTGGTAAACATGTAGTTAACCGTTGATTACCATTTATGTTCAGTTTACTACCTGCATTGATTCTTAAAATAATGATAAATTAAAAAAATCCTTCAAATTGTCGTATAATTACTAAGTTCGTTTTTGTTGTTTGCCTTTGTCCCTGAAAAATTTACTTGACCTACATGAGTTGAATAGGTACCCTTGGATTGGCACATTTTTTTTAAATAGGTACCTATTTAACAAGTACCTACTCCAATCGTTATTGTCATCAATTTCTCGCAAACCCACGCTCAGTTTTATCGAGTAACCTTTAAGTCACTTAAGGCTTCCATATTTATAAGAACCCACTGATGATAATCTGTCAAACATAAATTCGGGTGAGCTTCGTGTAAAGCTAGATGTTTCAAAGTGTATACGAACGTACATACGTATAAGAATATTTTGTATTAATTAACTGAAACAAATGGTAGAACGTTATGAAAAAGCTAGAAAGGCTTTAAAATGTATGTTGTAAATCCCATAAGTAACCAATGAAATTTAGAATCGTACCGTCCCCTACTGTATCGCAATTGCAGTACTCAATGGAGGGGTTCGATCGCGATGAATATAGAATGCACTACGCCACTAACCTTTTGATTGTTCCCCTATAAAATCCGTCCTCACTTGTTTTTGCAATGATAACTTTGTAGTCACTTAGCTCGGCTTTGGAACATTTCTGTCGAATATTGTATTCGACTGGGAACACCACTCGGCACTGAAGCCAGGATGGCGGAGATGCGCGCGCAAGCGATCGATTGCCGCTGCGCGATGCGATGCCTCTACGTTCAGTTCCTGGCCAAGTCCCGATGTTTACGTCACCAGTTGCGTACATTGACGGCCAAGCTTAAAATGTTAATGGTTCAATGTACGTCGAAGCCGTATCGTTGATAAAACTCACCGATACACCCGCTTATTTAATTTTCTTAAGCAAAACGCGGTATTGAAAAAGCCTTTGTCGAGTCAGAAAATCTAATCGGGACGATATTTGATAATATATTAAATGGGTCATCGATTAAAACACAAGGTGTGTCATTGCTACACCACAAAACATCGTTCTAATATCAATGAACCCTAATGTCTTGAATCGAATCATTAAACTTGAGCAGTGAAGAAAGAAGGTGAGTTATCGATGTTGTGCAAAGTCAAGAAAACCACCTCAACGCCTTATTGGCTTATAGGTGTCAGAAAGTAGCCACCACGAGCTTACGTAACACATAAACGGTAGTAAAGTAGAAATAAGAAACGCCTTACATAATAAAACTATATTTTGTATTGTAAATACCACTTCGTTAGACGAGTTTATTTCAGCTCAAATAACTTATAAATTGATGCGATCCATTTCCCGGGAATCTCAACTGGGTGTTTGAGCCTCTGATTAAACTTTGCGTAATTTTATGAATTTAGATAATAACGGGATCGTTCACGGAATCAAGGCTCTATTACACCCTTAAAAAAAACAAATTACTCGGCTCTACAAGTTATTTCAGAACTACCAAAATAGGTAGAAACTAATTTGTTATCTTTGTGGTAAAATATTAATGAAAGGGCCAAATTCACGGTTTCCTGATTTTACACAGGGTCTTTTCAGAGAGAGAGGGAGATAGAGAGAGAAGGACATTGTAAACCGGATTCAGCGTAGAACTTGGTGGATGAAATCTCACTTAGCCGGAATGTGACTAAATATAACTCTAACGCCTACAGAGCTGGTACATACACAGATTTCGGCTTAACGCGAAATGCATAACGTCTTTA
The DNA here is from genome assembly GCA_905147285.1 of Hypena proboscidalis. NCBI lineage: Eukaryota > Metazoa > Arthropoda > Insecta > Lepidoptera > Erebidae > Hypena > Hypena proboscidalis. The sequence goes on from LR990132.1 coordinate 11,598,213, forward strand.
ATAACAGGGACAAAACATATTGCGGCTCAACGCCGAGAGCGCTGGTTCATACACAAGTTTTGGCTTCACGCTTCCCGGCTCCTTCTTTTTACAATTTATTAATATAAGCATTCCCTGTTTAGGAGTTCATGGAGTGAAAATTATGAGTCGAGAGGATATTATTATTTGGCTTAAAAAAGTAGCGGTGAAGGTATTACAGAAAAGTTGGACTTAGTTAAGTCAAGAAAAACAGTTTTTTCATTAATTATTAGTAACTTTAAATAATCAAAAAATAATCTTTAAAAAATAAAAAATAAACAAGAAAAATAAATTAATTGAGTTTTTGGGCCAAACACCTGTGTTTTTTATATTAATTTAGTTGTGTATTTTTTGTCCATACATTGTACTACTATCTAGATCTAGATATACTATCCAGACGATAGTAAATTTCTTGAAAATTATTTACTTAATCAATTTAACATTATAAGTAAGTATAATATAATACAAAATACTTTATGTAAGACGCGAGTAAAGCCTAGTTTTAGTTATTAATTATGACTAACATACGAATATTCGGTTCTTTGCCAAATAAATCGACTTTTAGAAGTGTTAATAACTTAAAACGTTAAAAATATCTGTATTAGTGAAGTACCGATAAAGTATTAATTAACCGTGAATGGTGTTATCAACTCCGGCGAGGATTCGAGACGCCCCGTCTCCCCACGCGTGCGCGTGCTTATCTGAGTATAAGGGTCGACACACACCAAAAGCGCGTCGAAGCGCAGCGAATCGAAGCGCAGTTTCAGTGTCATATGAATTTTAACTTTATTTTCATATCTATAATACTTATTATCGCATGAGAAACTCAAACGAGTCGCGCGGATGCCCGCGGCGCCGCGGGAATTCCGGCGAATTCCATAGTAGTAGTAGCGTAGAGTTTCTCATGCGATAATAAGTATTATAGTAATGAAAATAAAGTTAAAATTCATATGACACTGAAACTGCGCTTCGCTTCGTTCGACGTGCTTTTGGTGTGTGTCGACCCCTACGAGAGAGCTTATGCATTAGGTCTGGTCCTCTCTCATTAATAAAAAAATAACTTTGATATCTGATATCACAAAAAATAATTAAAAAAAAATCTAAAACAATTTTAAAAACAGTAGGAACAACAGAAGGTATATAAGTTATATAAAATTAAATAGTCGTATTAATGTACTATCATTGTGTGCCTGTAGCCTCCTGTAGGTTTCCTGTTTTCCTATTAACTGGGTGCAAGGAACAAATTAACGCAACGGTGTCAATCATGGCGCTCATGGCGGCCAAAATAAGAACTAGGTGAGGCTATTCCTTCCTTTTCCTAGTATAAAATGGTGTGCGTTACCCCAGCAAAATAATGTTGAAAATTGTAATTTTTATCTTACAGATTTTTAGTTGTCCATCTTCTGTAATTGTTGCGCACATTTTTAAATTTGTTGCACTTATAGTTTTTTAGTTATTTAAAAAAAACTAATCCTGCTGGGGTAACGTTACTGCAGCCAGACATTTTCCTTTTTAATGGGAATATTGAAATAAATATTAGCTATATAATTAGTTGTCTAAACGAGGTAAATGTTGCAAATAATTTTGTAATTTTTCTTTCTTCGGCTGCGAAGTTATTCGAGATCCTGCTGGAGTAACGTTTGTGGTTTTGCTGGATCTCTGAAACGGTCAAGCGGATTCTTATCATCTTTTATACATGATCTTTTAAGAATTAGTTTTAATTTGTTGGGCAATAAAAAAATGAAATTAATGAACCGTTCAAAAGTTATTTAATGAAATATAAAAACACTTAAATAGGTTCTAACACCTTAAATAAGAACTTTAAAGACTTATTTTAAACGTTATTTAGTAGCTTATAACTGCCTTCAAATGTATGTGAAGTTTCATTAGTATCCTGTGTGTAATAAACAAGTTATGATCAATTCAGTTTACCGTCTCAATGCGCGTGGAGTTATTTGGCCACAGATAACCCTGTATGTGGATATATCAACTGAATGATACGTCAATAATTAGTTGCTTAGTTCAGTTATATACCTGCAAAATTTCAGCGCAGTACATACAATAATTTACGAGATAATAAATAAAAAGTCATTAGGAAGTGCAAGACCGTAGTAACCCGACCAAGTTTAGGTGGTTACAAAAATGCGGCCGCGTAGTACATTATGGTATATTCTTAAATATGTAGGATAGTGTAACAAGTTTAGTACAGATGTGTACACAAGTGTTTTAAAAAACTATAATTATGTTTCTTAAAGAATATTTATTTACAGGTTCAGTACACAAATTCTGCAGAACTTTTTTACATTAATTTAACTTAAAAACAATAACAGATAAATATTATAGGTAGCAATTCTGCTTTTATGGCATTTTCCATTTTGTTTTATGATATGTATTCACATGTGCAATTGTGCATAATTTTAATACATACTTATCTAATAAGTAGCCGAAAGCCGAAATAATAATTATAATGTTTTCATAGTTCAGATATTATTATATTGTTGTCTACTATTTAATCGGTATTTAACAGTGTACGCGTCTGTACCGAACTTGTAAGGTGTATGATACTAAACATTTTAGAAGATACCATAATGTACTACGCGGCCGCATTTTTGTAACCACCTAAACATGGCCGGGTTACCACGGTCATGTACTTCCTTATGACTTTTTATTTAATATCTCGTAAATTATTGTATGTACTGCGCTGAAATTTTGCAGGTATATAACTGAACTAAGCAACTAATTATTGACGTATCATTCAGTTGATATATCCACATACAGGGTTATCTGTGGCCAAATAACTCCACGCGCATTGAGACGGTAAACTGAATTGATCATAACTTGTTTATTACACACAGGATACTAATGAAACTTCACATACATTTGAAGGCAGTTATAAGCTACTAAATAACGTTTAAAATAAGTCTTTAAAGTTCTTATTTAAGGTGTTAGAACATATTTAAGTGTTTTTATATTTCATTAAATAACTTTTGAACGGTTCATTAATTTCATTTTTTTATTGCCCAACAAATTAAAACTAATTCTTAAAAGATCATGTACAAAAGATGATAAGAATCCGCTTGACCGTTTCAGAGATCCAGCAAAACCACAAACGTTACTCCAGCAGGATCTCGAATAACTTCGCAGCCGAAGAAAGAAAAATTACAAAATTATTTGCAACATTTACCTCGTTTAGACAACTAATTATATAGCTAATATTTATTTCAATATTCCCATTAAAAAGGAAAATGTCTGGCTGCAGTAACGTTACCCCAGCAGGATTAGTTTTTTTTAAATAACTAAAAAACTATAGGTGCAACAAATTTAAAAATGTGCGCAACAATTACAGAAGATGGACAACTAAAAATCTGTAAGATAAAAATTACAATTTTCAACATTATTTTGCTGGGGTAACGCACACTATAAAATGATGTCGCACTCCCTGTTTGTTCGATTACTTACTTTTTAAACTACACAATGAATTTTAATGCGATTTTCACCTAGAGTTAAATATATTGACGAGGAAAGATTGTATGAACAATACATGAATATTATTTGTATAGAAAAGTCAAGAAATTTAATGATTTGTAATGTAAAAAAAACCTATTATAGTGCGCTAACCAATGATATTATAGAACTATAGATATGTTACGTTCATAGAAATTACGATTTAAATCCGTTCCGAGCTATTCCAAATTGCACACATTGACAAATGTAACTGATAAGTAAAACAAAAGATACGAAATAGCACGCAAATGAAAGAGATAGCTATAGTTTTAATGATTGCACTTCAGTGGTACGCACGTGACTGCGCTCGACGCAGGCCACACGCAAACTAAACACAAAACGTCCCAATTGGGACGTATTTGAGTATTCACAGCGCGAGCGCTCATAACATATCTGCTTTTGTTTTTATATAATATCATTGGCGCTAACACTGCAAGCGCTGGTTGTACCATACGATTACGAGAGCATCTTATAAGAGTAAAAGTCAAAAAAGTCTGACAAAACTCGCGGCGGAGCGGAGGGGATAAATTGTTCCGCGCATTCATGATTTGACAACTAGTTTTATATGACGTACAAGAGCGGCACATTTGACAACGGAGGACGCCTGACATTGACGCCTCCGGTTGGCTTATTGCTGGGGTGGCGGTATCCGCACAATAGTCACGTGACATAATTATGTCGATGAGTGCTGAATCGCGATAACGAAGTGTTTACAGAGAGTATACATATATACCACTTCCAATAAGCTACCGTTGGACAGCTGTCCGCCAGGCAATACCACCGAGCCTGGTCGTAGGATCCTCCCTTTGTGGTGGAGGAACATCACACCCTGTTTCTCTACACTGGTCTATTTTTAGTCAGGGATAATTTGCAGTTTCGATATAGTTTTATATAGAAGTGTCCGCGTTATCATCTTCGGCGAGGATCCGAGACGCCACCGTCTCGCCCACGCGTGCTTAACTCTAGGACTAGACGGCTCATTTACAGTCACATACACACACTAACACAAATATGTTGGTATTCTGATAATTGGCACTTGAATTACTGCAAGATCTAAGAAGAAGAATCGATTGCCATTACTATAATTAGTGGTAACAATTATAATTATATCTTATTTACATTACAATCTAGCTTAAAAAGACTAATGCATAATTTAATGTTAACCTAAATTGCTACGTAAAAATATTTTACTTGTTTCATTTGAAATTTTATTTACTGACACAATACATCAATAACGTCAAATTATTTATAGCTTTTAAAAATAATAATGATCGAATTAATATTCCAAGACCTGATTCTATGGTTTTTTGTTACGGCACACGGACATCACTAAAATACATTTTTTTTTTTTGGTTTTTTTAAATGACAATCAGCCGATACTATCAGCAAATTCTGCCAGTGTCATGTAATGGCTACACATAGGATTTTGAGACTGATAATATTTATATTTACAAAAAAAAAACCCGGTAATGCATAGGCATGAGCTGTCAAAAAGAAAAATAAAGGAACATGGTATAAAAATACTTCTTTAGAAATATGTGGACTGCTTACGTCATCCGCGCAATGTAGGTGCACGGCGAAGCCAGAACATTATTAACTGTACCTAAGTTCTAATAAAAAGAGATTTCAGTGCAATATTGCAAAAAGTAACGTTAGTTTTATGTAACTGCCGAGATCGGCGAGATCTACTCATATTTACTTGATTGTAGGTAAGGTACCTTTCATGTTCCAGAAGTAGTTTGTAGGTGAGTAATTTAAAAAAAAAAATCGTGTCATAGAAACTTATTCATTTCTGACAGGGACCTGTTAAAAATATAATGTGCTTCTGAATTAATACGTTTTATTATAAATAATATTTTTAATGATCAAATTTATATAAAATTTAATTATATTTAATTTTGTATAATTACTATAATTTGTATTTTACGAAGCTTTCAACACTGCCATTGTTGAAATTGAAAAGGGCACTAATAGAACAAAATTGCCTGTCAAAGAAAGTAGCGCCATCTCTATTGCAGGAATTGGAATTCGTTTTTACTTGTTCTCAGGCAGCGTCCTATCCTAACGCGATCGATATGTTTATTAACAAATAGTTGATATATGGGCAATGCGCTTCATTTAATTCACTACACACAGTAGTTCTATTATATTCGGGAGCTCTTTTATTTTCATCATAATTTTTTTTTAGGTCACTGTTTCCTATTCTATCAAATCGGTATTTTAAAAAAATGCTGCAGGTAGGCGCTCTTTCTTTACCAATCTTGGACTAAAATTGACAGTATTTAGTTTACAAATATATTTTATAATAAAAAATCTGACTATTATTATAAAAAATTCAATGTGTAACAAACTAGTTTACCACGGTAACTCTATCTAGCACGAATGCCATATATGTACGAACGAATGCATGCAGAAATGCAGGTAAATGCATTTGTGGATACTTATTTGTCTTACGTACCATGAAATCACGCCTCTTGTGTATAACTTTCACCGAATGTGTGGGCAAAAGTACTGTTTACGCTTGGGTACTACATACAAGTTCTATTATTATAACCACCCACGCATCGGGTAGACATCTTACCCGTTTTAATAAAGGTGGCTTGGAGTGCTTCAGGTGAACCATTAATCGTTTATTTAATAGCAAATACCAATACCTCAGACTCAGAATGTAATATAGGATGGCCGGCTTTCACTAGGTGCGCTACGCTCAGGAGACTCAAAAGGTTCATATTGAATTTACATTTCAGACTCCTTATTTTAAGCGCCTACTTCACTATTCATTATGTTATAGGCACTTTAGCATGTAAATTTTAGCTTTTGTTTGTGCCTAAACCATTTACCGACTGACATTTACGCAAATACAAATAGTCATTTGTCTGAGAGACATTTGCGTCTCCACATTGTAATATTAGACGAAAGAAAAGGCTACATTATGTCGATGGAGGGTTGTGTGAAGAGCGACCTTAGAATTTGCGGTAATTAAATAAAATGCTACTACTTTATTTGAATTCCTTATGCTATTATCCGTCGGGAAATCTCCAAAGTTACGCAAGGGTTCAGTTTCATGGATGGTAGTCTGCGAATGACGGTATTAGGCCCAATATGGGTGTGCTCTATCGCTATTTATCGGGCACTATTTTATAGGCTAGCCATTCTAGGTCAAATAAGTTTACAAGGATTTTCTTTTGGGTGTTTTTCACGCGGCTTGGGTATTATATCTATAAACATATAATAATATTTGATTAAAAGTTATTCTGGAGGGATCACAGGGCACATAATAAGATTTCATACCTTACTATATAGTCTTCCAGTATCACAGTAAAACTTTAGTCTTTTTATCTATTTACCAAATTGCCAGAATTGTAAACGTATCTATTTTCTGCGGCAAGTTGAATATAATACGCGAAGGCATTTTAATTTCAGAACAATTTCAATGCGCTGAGTTGTGCCAAAATGGGTATCTCGAGAGCACTGATCTGGAAAAAGTAATCTAACCAAAAACATTTTCATGTAAAATGTTGCCCAGACGAGGTCTCATGTAGAGCCAAGCTTCTAACTCTACATGCCCTTACTTTACAGTGTAGAATAGGGTAGGTACCTTCAGAAATTATGTGGCCTTGCCGTTTTGTTACTACAAAAACGTATAGCAGAAGAATAATATTTTTTTTTACCTTAATTATACCCATTATGACTAAGGTGTAGGGGCTAGTAAAGTAAGGGCATGTAGAGTTAGAAGCTTGGCTCTACATGAGATCTGACAACTTTTTGTCACTGTACACGCCATATTAGGCTTAGTCAAAGCAACATTTTACACAAAAGATGTTTGGTTTACTCATAAGTTCGGTACTGGTAACGAATTCCGAATATTTTTTTTGGGATTCGATTACAATCCAAACACAAAAAAAAATACGAATCACTTCAAGAAGAGGTAGGGAATGCCATTTGCTTCGCTGCTTCGTCTTGGCGGGACCACTACCGTGGCCTCCGATTTGGGCAAAAAATACGCTCCAAGATATTATTATTATGATATTTCTAGGCCGCCGTTACTTATTGTTATCGTAGTGTTTCGAGGTATATTTAAATTTTAGTTATCCAGAGAATAATTACTTTTCGTACAAAATGTTTCGTAAGATTATATCCTATTACATTCATCGAGCAATTCTTGACAAAATGACATGGTGAGGAACCCGCTAATAAGTGATTCAGGGTACCTCCTGGGATCCTGAGACCCTGGGTGCAAAAATTTTGCATGAGTTTTTCGAGGAAAATGTTAGTTTTGCGCGATTCTGCCGACTGATTACCTGTGCCCTACACTATTTTAATACATTGGAAATTACCTAGTCAAGTTTTGGCTTTTCCGATAAATATTTTCCTTATTATTAGAATTTTCACATGAAATTTTTTTTTCAAGATTCAAATTCATATTCATTATCTTTGAAAAGTGTTTTTACATAGTTATTTTCAGGAATATGCGATTTTCTTATGATTTTGAATTTTCGAAGACCGATTTTGTGTCACATACACCGATCAATAGACCAACGAGGAGTCCGTGTTATATGGCCCGGCATTGTTGTTTTATTAATATTTTCTTAATTAATGAGCTCCACCGACCGCGGCGCCGCATTTTTCTCAGAATCATGTTTCTATTGAATTACTGGTAAGTGACTTAGTCACGTTCTCAAAACGTAAACAAGTACCGAGGCAGAAACTTGTCGTTGCGTCATACTAAATAATCGCTACCCTTTCATAATTAGCAACTTAAATACGTGTAACATCGCCTCTTGTGAAGTAGGTAGGTTAATTAAGTTTGCGTCCTATCTAGTTACGCTTCTGCGTTATTAAATGTTACCTTATATAAATTGTGTTGTATTATTACGTATAGAAAGCATCACATTACTAGCAACAAAACAGGATATTGGAAATGTCTGATACAGCTCTGTTTATAAGGGCGGCAGTTGCCATGGGATAAACATATTGTTTATCGCCTGGAGACCGAATACTGTAATAAAATCCTAAAACTTCTGGAGAATGAATGACAAAATACTTTTTTTTACAGATGTAATCAAGCAGAGTTCAATATACTAATGCTTTCAGGGTCCTGTTGCATCAGGGATGTTTGCAGACGCTCAAGTCGATTGCTTTTATAGTACAATTGGTAAAAGGTGCGCATCCCCGGTGCGAAGAGTGCGGGGTATAGTGTTGCTCAAATGCAAGAACAAGACCAAGACTGCAAAACCAAGACTGAATTTGGGCAACACTAGCGGGGTAGCTCAAACAGCATCTTGTAAATGATATTAAGTAGATTAGACTGCCCGTACGTGTGTCACTGCGACGTCATTTCTGATGGGATGGCACTTTTCTATAATTAGTTCCAAATTGTATCTTTCACTAACATAGTACAGTAGAGCGTCGATTATCCGAACTAATTGGGGGACGTGGGTGTTCGGAAAACCGGTATTTTCGGATAATCGAACTACATATTTCGAAGTATATACTATAATCGAATATATGTAGAACTATAATCAAAGTAAACATGTATTGATTCAGCCACATATATTTACGTACAGGTAAATGAAAACCATATTATTTGCATTTATATCTTTAATGATAAATAGGAAATTAACCAAAAAAAAAATGCAGACAATCTTGTAGTAAAGCTTGTCTTTACTTGTTACAATTAAAAAAATCTTGAATCTTCTTCTGCCTAAGCAAGCCTACCCACTTACGAGCGGCTAGATCACGTACTTTTTTGAGAACAGATATTTAATACTGGTTGCGAAGTTGCATACGAGTACAATAACAAGTGCGCGACAAGCGACAAGTGCGCGACTACTGTTCGGATAAGCGGTCGTTCGGTTGATCGACGTTCGGATAATCGACGCTCCACTGTATATAAGCTTTACTAACATTATGAGTCATGGTCACTTAAATAAACAGATTTTATTATTATTAATTTATACTTACCAAAAAACATAATCAATAACCTGCCTGTTAAAATCTGACGGTAAGTAATACCTTCCGCGGTTATAATCTCAAATTACTTAACGTGGCATATCGATTTACAATATAAATATGTGAATAATTGTTATTGAAAAAAACTTGGAATAAATCCAAATAATGTGAGAATGAGAAGCGGCGACAACCTTGAGAGGCACAGTCGCCTTTTGTTATAAAGTGCCTTTTACGAACCGCAACTTTACTGGATATAGGTATAGGTAGAATACGAAAAACGTGAAACCTTTTTCTTTCCTTTGTTTTACTCTGAGTACATTTCGTAAGCGTTACCTCATTAAAAGTTATGATGCTTTGTAAAGTCGCAAAAGCGCTTTAAGTTACATTTCTGCCAATCAAAACGAAAACTTACTTTAAAAAAATACCTGTAGGTATTTACTATAAGTATGTTAAATGTATTATATATAAAACTGTATACAGTATGAGTAAAATATCATTAATAATCCTAAATCTCATTTTAGATTACAAAAAAACGGAAAGTTATATTTATTATATTGCGGTTTTTAAGCATGTTGTCGGATCTTAGGGAAGTCCGTTATTATAAAATTGTGTCTATGTTTTAGTATGTTAGTATAGAATTCATGAAATGTGGCAAGGCATTAATTAAATTCCTTCTCCATCTTATTGCATCCTAGTATGGGTTCGTCTTATCCGTTTCAAATTAAATATTTCATTTCACAAATATGTCTCGTTGTAGAGCTTCCTTTAATAGCTTGTCGTACTAATAGATCGGAAATCTCAAAACAATCACTACAAAAAAAAAGTCGTAACCAGAATATAATAGGTAGAAAAAGATGAGTACCTACGAGAATCCTATTTTTATAAATACCTATCCTGTTTCAAGTTATATTTTTATTTTATAACTGTAAATCGATTTACAGAGAACAGCCTGCAGATCCAGTAAGACTTCGCTTGTCTATATCGAACTTCGATCGATCGAGTCAATGATTGTTATGTTCACAGTCAAACTTTAGCAGCACCACTTTCCTAAGTAGATGACATATTTATTGCTTATACGAAACAAGAAATTAGCGATATGTATAAGGCATTGTAAGACCATCTTCGACTGCTTAAAAAGTTTGGGTATTTTGAAATTAATAATATTGCGATCACGTGGGCAACGACAAGCTATAACAAAATAATTATAATTTTTAACCGACTTCAAAAAAAGGATGTTCTGTTTTCGTCCCGTATGTAGGTACGTATGTAACTTTGTAAGTTTGCGATTATCTCAGAAAGCACTGATCCGAATTGAATGCACTTTTCGGTGTGTGCCAAGGTAGGTTTAGTATATAATTTATTAGGACTTGATGAAGATCTTGGGAGACGGGCAATGGAACGCTTCAGAAACGATCAGCTAATGAACTGTGTTTTTAGCAATCGTCTGTCTGTAAATTCACCATTACATACAGAACGTCACGCCTATCGCCTGACGAATACCTTTATAACGCGAAACCTTCTCTGATTAAGGTGGGTCATTCTATAATTTATATCACCAAATAAAATCGATAGCTTCAATTTAACCACAAAACCATAAAATTGAACCGACTTCCAAAACTCAAAAGCATTTAAATAACGCCTAAAATAGTTTTTGATGTCGTTGCTAGTCCATTTTTCTCTATTTACAATCTAAAAGCACCGACGCGACATCAAAAACTCTTCAATTAAGGTATATTTATACCAAAATCCAGCTTCTTATCTCTCTTTCCTTGGTTCATCTTGGTTTTCTTAAAATACTAGTCTATTAGATTTATGTATTTTTTTGATGTATAATCCCACCCACACGCCCACCACTGTGACTCCTGTGACGCCAGGATCTACAGCGGTAACCAACTGAAAGGCACCGTGCATGACACACGGGCAATCCCAGGGAGAGGTAAAATTGTCTTGGAACCCGCAACGAATTTAATCAAAAGTATATAGTTGGATTTGGAAAGTATGTGTGTATTTTTTTGATGTCTGTATAATGTTATAAAGATTATCGGTAACACCTGCGCTCATGAAATCTTATGATTAATTAAAAGTTTAAAGTAATTAAAAAAGATTGATATTACAACAATATAACCCTAAACCAAAGTTAAATCATAATAATATCTGAACTTTGGAACAATAGCTAGGTATTTGCTGGGTGTTAAAAGCAATTAATTGTAATAACAAATTGAAACGTCTAACTTTCTACTTTTACCCGGTATTATATTATTTTGTTTAACTAAATTTGAATTATACTCCACCTCAAGACCCCTCAGATAACGTTACAAGTTACAATCTTCAAAGCAGAGAAATTCACCAAATAGACCTTAGTTTTTCGTGCTAGGTACGCAATGTGTCTGACATCTTTTGGACGTTTTTCGCTAGATTGCCCACCTAATAACTATTCTATTACTCATAATAATAATATAACAAAATAAAATTAAATCTTAGGTACTGATAGAAACAAATGGATGAATGTGACGTCACGAAATGACGTATCATACAGTTGAAATATTTAGGGTCCTGGCAAGAGGCGACCGTAGCTGGTTGGTCAAAGTGGCTGCCCGGTGTGAAAAAGATCAAATTCTGCCGTCAAGATAGTGCTAGTAATTAACCCAAAAATGTAAGGTAGTCCTTACAATTCCTGGCTCCAGTGGTTTAGCTTTTGGAGCCCTCCCTTCTCACCCCGAACGCCCGTCTCAATAGAACATATTTAAGCTCTTAAGGTGTAACTGTGTTATTTTTTAAAAATTTAGTAAAAATTACTTTTTAATTTGAAAATCTTTACATCGACTTTACACCCTACAAGCTCTTGACGTTACTCACTGGTGCTGCCAAGTGTTATAAATTCTACTAGTATGGTAGAATTTAATATTTTAGTATTGGTAGTTTTTGAGTTATAATCAATGTCCTAAGGTAAAGGCGTCCATAGGTACCATAAATGACCCAGCATGGGGCGAGTATTGCCCGCTGTTGTGTACTCAATTGTTAATTTTGGCGATGCCACGTAAATGATTCCCGTCACCCGATACCCCACGCAAACGCCTTACTCGAACGAATCTTCTTCTTCTTACGTTTCAATGGCATTAAGGTTTCTCATTTTTTATTTATATTGTTTTTGCCCAGTAGGTAGCAACTTCTACTCCCTTGCTTGTGGCTTGCATTAGGTCTTCACGGGCACATGTAGAAGGAGACAACGGGCACGAAAGCAGGTGAGCCATGTTTTGAATAGGGAAACCACAATTGCACTCGAACGAATAAATGCTCTACAAAGTTGAATTACTCGCAAACTGGTGTCTTTATCAAAAAAAGTGTTTCCATCCCCTCACTGTTCTTAAAAGGCCCCACTATGGTGTAGACGTCAGAAAAAAAACATTCCCACCTTATGTAGGCAAAGATATTTTACTCATACCTTTGCAAGCGATACAATTTACATACAAACATAAAGGACAAACGGACACAGTTCCTTGTATCACTACTTACTCCCATGATTCTTCCTTAAAAGTACACAAATACAGCAACATTGCATAAAGATACATTACAATGTAATACATAATAATAATAACCTTCTCCGCATGAATGACGTATTTGCCGAGTTGCGACGAAATCTGTGATATTTATTATTTAATTTTATTACAAATCAAACAGTAGATAATGTTCAGTGCGTAATCAGAAGGGAATATGCGCCTATGGGTGGTCTACACAAATAACATGAAACAGTGGCATAATAAACCTACGCATATTTATTTGCGTAAGATAATGATGTTTGCCATGGCGATAACACCAGAGTTGTTGTGGACAGCTTTTAGATAATATTAAATTAAATATTTTATGTCATAAAGGTATTTTCTAGTTTATAGTCTGTTAGTCCACATATCACATGGATCAGTGTAAAAAACACTATAAACTTAACTTGCTTTAATTTTAAAATACCCGTAAACACTGCCATAGATCTTCAAATGGCAACCGGGGCCGACGGCTTAACGTGCTCTCCGAGGCACGGAGGAAAACTCGTTATGTTAAAGATGGTCAACCATCCACGGCCGACCGCGGTTGAAATTGCTTAACCTGCAAAATCCATCGGTCCGCGCGGCTTCGACTTAGCCTATTCCATGGCAAGTATACCTAACGTTCTAATAAACCGCTACGAAAGGATTTTTATACACTTTAGTTGTACCTAAGAGAGCAAAATGCTGAAATGGTTTAGGGCATGTGTGATATATGGCTGTGTAAGAATGGAGAGAAACTGCCAGAAGCCTTAAAATCCTCTATGCCCAAGTCCTGGTTTGAGTGGAAACTTACTGTTTAATATTATTTATTAATTTATGCAGTAATGTCATCTGACTCGGTCCAATTTGCTTTGAGAAATTTCGAAGCGAATGCCGTCCACGTGACCGAAAGCTTAGCAATGCTTTTCCAAGTATTGCTTGTCAACGTGATTCGCTCGGTCTGAAATCGAGACTACTGAAATCTAGCCATGTTACTAGTAGAATCTATAAACAGCTATTGTACTGAACGCTCGAGTGAGTTTTAATAAATAAATATAAAGAAAATGCTTTTGTATTTTTCCGCCTTACTGTGTTTTATTTGATTAAAATACAGAACTCCAGTATACATGTTGGGTTTGATTTTATATTTGAAAGAAACATAATAAAAATTGTTTATGTTAGAAATTGTTTGCAGCTCAGCAGGGAGTGTGGCGTTTTCAAAGTCGTCGAATCTCGACCATAGCGCTACTGATATAAACTTTATTTTTGTAACTGAACACAAGTATATTTAGCTTAGCCAGAAAGATTAATTAACGTATTAAAAATTTGCTGACTGGTAACGTTTTTATAATCCAACCACATAATGCTAGATTTGTAGACTAGAAACCAAACTGGCTTAATACAAATAGTACGAATATCCGAATTCGTTTCTATATTTATTTATTTTTTTACTACTATTAAAAAGAAATATTCAGATCATTAACCATCATTCTCTTGCAGTCCAACCCCATTTTTCTTGGGTTCCGTAAGGAGTGTGGGAAGAGTATACAGATAGCGCTTTTGTGGGCGGCGCTGTGCCATGAGTAGAAACTATACAGTGTGATTCTCTATAAAGTGCACATAATAATATATTGAAAAACATCATTTAATAGCTAGAACAAAATATAAAATAAATTTTCATAAAAATGCTCATACTTCGTCAAATTGAACTTATAAAAAAAATAAAAACAGCAGACAACATTATTAAAACAACAGTATTATAAGGTTTGGTTGACAATTGGTTGGCGTTTTATCATACAAAAAGAATAAGGGTTTCACTTTAATATTATTAAGTTTTCATCTATTTTTATAGGCAAATCATATCTTAAACACTAATATGCATGTTGGTTGCAGTTTTTCAAAATTACTATTTGAATTGTTCACTTTTTATGTAATTCAATTAATAATAAAACAATATTGTAAAATGGCCACGAACAGACATGTATTTTAGATATGATTTGGTGATAAAAATAGATAAAATTAATAATAATACAGTTAAACCCATATTACGTAAGTCTAGTATGAAAACACGGCGCTCGGGAGTCTACCCTTAATGGTGTCAGAGCCCTTATGAACGAGCACCGTCTCACCTTTTGCCTGCTGCCGAATAGCTGGCTTTTATCAGGACCTGAAATCACTGGCTCATGAAGCATAAGACCCTAGTACTCAGATGAAGCGACGCATCTTCAATGTTGTGTATTGTTGACGTCCATGGGCTGTAGTTAAGTTAACACTTACCATCAGGTGTACTACATATCCGTTCGCTACGTCGCGTTGTATTAAGAAAAATCCAAAATACCATGGAAGCAGCCTCCCTAGAGACACAAAAGCAACTTTCTACCCATTTCTAATTCAATCTAATATTCATTATATTTTCATGAAACTGCTCCTATTTATAAAGCTGTGCTATGGTGATAAGTTTTAAGTAAATTAGGGTGTGCTTAATTCCTCTTTGGGTGTATATATGACTTTATTCGAATTAATGAGACTGTTCTGTAATTCATCAGATGTTCCTAAGATTCTGGTGCACAGACTATATTTAATCGTTTATGGAATAAAGTGGCCAAACAAATTAAGTAAGGTACTTTAAAATTGACCAACTTTGAGGCATTATACATTTTTCAGCTTTATTTAGCCTAGGATTGAACTTCACCAATTTGTATCATGAAACTTGAACAACGAATGTCAAAACCTATTTAAAAGCCGGTATAATGAATCAGTGTAACGACATAAGTATGGAAGTAACGAAGACCGAAAAAAAAACTAACTTTTAAAAAACCCATACAAATAACGCATAAAGTCGGTGCTAGTCTTTTCTTATTTGTAATTTATGATATGAACTTTAAGAACTATTAAACCGACTTTTTGCGTTATTTAGTGATTTGAAGTTGGTATATTTTTTTTTATATCTAGTTTTTTTTAATAAAGTTACATTTACCATTAAACGTTCTCATTTCCAACAAATGCCAAACAGTTTATAGAATAGTTACGATATTCTTTAACTCTTAATTTCTCGTTCCATGTAATTAATTTTCAACGTCGCCTTATCTGAATATAACTTGAAAGAATAAGGCAAACGGTCTGAACGTGCCATTATTTAAAGAATTATACTGATAATAATTTTACTCTTAACCGTTGAGGAGTTGTACCTGTAAGCATCAGCTCAGCAACATGAGGTGCTGACTGCTGCAATTATCGAAATAACTTCGGTAAATATATATATTCATTATATGAACCTAAACAATTTGAGGGTTGCCCTCGATTTCTCTGAGATTCCATCACCGGATTCTGACTTGGTGGCCATGGGACCATTTCGACAGAACTCTCTCTAAAAAATATGATTTAAATCGGGTCCATAATGGTAACCAATTCAATTGGTATTTGATTTTGTGATTTTTTCAACAATTATTTCGGTAAATACGGTTTTAATTGTTATTTGATTTTATGATTTTTCAACAATTATTTCGGTAAATACGGTTTTAATTGGTATTTGATTTTGTGATTTTTTCAACAATTAATTCGGTAAATACGGTTTTAATTGGTATTTGATTTTGTAATTTGGCGCCGACTTCAAAAAAATATAATTAATTGGTATTACATAATTATTTGGGTTTATTGTTTTAAACAAATTAATATAAAGGTAAGCAAAGTTTAGCGAATATTTTATTTTTTACTTTTGAGTTTTTGAAGGCGGTTCCATTTTCTTTGAAAAAAATTAGTACATAATTATAATATTTAGAATACGCTCGAGTTAAGAATATTCTTTTTTTTAATTAGTTTTTTTTATTTTATAACAGCTTAGATGATCGTCATAATAAACAAATGTTGATGGAGATTTAGAAAGTTAATGTAAAAAGCCTCGTGGGCGTTATTTTTACCACGGAGTTTTACACTTTCAAATTACGAATTGAACATAATGGTTCTGCTATTGTGTTTCAAGTTACTGTGTAGTGTATAAATATTATAAATATAACGTACCACTTTTCTCGTGAAAAACAGACACGAAGCAGGCAGGCAAGTCGTCGCATAGGTTTTTGGATACCGGGACAATAAAGTCTAATTAGGGACACGACACAAGACGCTAAATTCCGAGACTGTCCCGGAAATCCCAAAAACTCGGTCATGTTGGATCGCAATATCCATCGATTAGGCCTTCGTGTAAGTTCTATTGTTGTCGTTGTTACAGAACTTATTTGGGATTGTGCCAGGTTGAAACCTGTCTCGAACTGGATCCCGTCATTGCAGATAAACTATTTAGTTCTATCGACACTATTA
The DNA here is from genome assembly GCA_905147285.1 of Hypena proboscidalis. Taxonomy (NCBI): domain Eukaryota; kingdom Metazoa; phylum Arthropoda; class Insecta; order Lepidoptera; family Erebidae; genus Hypena; species Hypena proboscidalis. The sequence continues at coordinate 11,615,519 of LR990132.1, forward strand.
TTAAGTCAAAATATAGTTTTACGTCTGCTTAAAATTTAAAACAAGGATTTAGTTTGTTCGTAATTTGAACTTTTTTTAAACTCGTTTCCTACAACCTGTAATTATACCTTGACCAAGGAACAGTTTATTATCTTATTAACATTTTAAAAATTAGTAACGCCTTCACCAGTTGCCAATTTGATTTCAAATAATAATCGATTTTATTTAAGAAGAACTTTATATCACTGCTTCTATTGACCTATTTCCATAGTCACATTCTGTATAATTCAATCTCTTCTCAAATTATCTCAACCAAGACGTGATAATAAAAAAATATATCACCTAGAATATGGAATAGTCATAGCTGACCGACTCAGGCAGGCAGGTGTCCCACCGCCGGCGAGTAAGCATCACTAAGGGATATTATAACTCCCAACGCAAAAAGAAGTGTGTTATAACATGGACTGTTATGATTGTCTATGTGTCAGTCTGTGCCATTGTAGCATTGTAGCTCGTAAACAGGTGACCGATATGAAAATGGATTTTTATTTGAACGTGTTTTTTGGCGATAGTTCTTAGATATGTTTATAAAAAATCGGTAAAGCCCAAAAAAAATTACATAGTGAAGGCGTGCCAAATTTTTGCGTGACAAAACTATCACTCGCTACTCACCAACTCGTTTCTAGTTACTAGGTTTACTCGCTTCTCGCTCATCGTCGGCGGTAGGACAACTGCTTCAATCTCAACAGCATCTAGGCCAGAAAGTAGGCCAATGCTACCCTCTATCTCATGTAAGTAATCCTTGAGTTTCATTTAAGACACCTAAGAAATGTTATAGAATACTCGACGACACAGTAATTTACGTTTTATTATTTTTATTCGATTAATAAACGTACTCACTCGAGCTCGAGCAACACACATAGAATGTATCGTCTTACATTTGTATCTCTGTATGGCAGTACATTCAATACACAGATGATGGGGTGGTAATCATCCATTAAACTCTGTTACAAACGCTCTATCATATTTGAGACTATTTGTGACTACTCTGTCGCACTTTCTTTTGTTTTAAAGTTAACTAACGTTCTGTAACTTTATTGTACTTATGGCTATTGTTTTATACGTTCAGAGGCGTTAAGATAATGCCTTAATCCTCCTGTACTCGCTTACGCAAACCTCGTTAACTGTTTATCTTTAGATAATACTACACTGCCTCGTTAGGGTCACTATCCACGGCAGGCGTGGCTGCATAGACGCGTCATTATACGCCTGGTGTCATTTGCAGCCCGGCACTGATCTGTGTCCACGAGGCGTCCTGCAAGCGTACGATTTAACTTTCCAGTATTTCTTGACGAAAAATAATACGAGGGGTCTTTATAACAGCAGTAAAAGCAAACATATTTTTTTAGATTTTTTGCTTGTTCGCTGTCTGTCTGTATGTTTGGTTTCATCAAGCAAAAACTATTGCACGGTTTTCAGGTTTGTAACTGGAGTTTTCATCTTTTTATTTTATTCGTAATTTATAGGGTGTCAAAATGGGACTTTTGTTAATTTTAAAGTAATATGTATGAAATTCAACACATAGCTTCCTTACATGACGTAAATTAACAATAGTACAGTTTTCTTTGAAATGTCACTCCTCAAGGGTTAAATTGAATGTTGTAAATTTATTTGTGAAGTCAGTCTGTTTGAAGAAATTTCACGAAATTCTGCAAATAGGTTCCCTACACGACATAAATTAATATAAGATAGATGTTTTAGAAAATAAATTTCCCATAGGGCTAATTTTGGGATTGAAAGTGTGTGTCTCAGTTTTGTAGGAAATAGTCTAAAAATAACGATTTCCACGCGGGCGTAGTCGCGGGCAACAGCTAGTTATGAAAAATTCAAACGCAAATTACGTGCTGCTATTGAAATGGCGGTAATTTTAGTTCTTATTTAAGTTTAAGTTTAATACATCTTTAGCAATAAAATAATAACATCTAAATGGATTATATAAATTATAACATTATTGAGATCGGAGTAACAATATTTCACGTAATTTTGACTTATGACTATTACTATTTAAACTATTAAATTCTTAATTCTATTCTTTTGATAAAATCTTGTGTATCGTCGTAATTCCAGAGAAGCAGTAAATTTTGAACTTTTCGTTTACATTGGTGGTTCAGGTTTGGTACAGTTCGGAAAGAGGACATAATTTATACATAATATTATCATAGATGAAAAGTTTCATAAATATGCGCAAAAACGTTTTGCGAAGACAGTTATTATATAAACGTAAGATTATGTTAAAAAGTCCCCTTAACACTCCTGACGCGTTATTTACATACAAACGTAATGAGTATTGCGCACGCCCACTTCTTAGCCTCTTAAACCATGTAATCTGGTAGAACTTCATGCTCATCTTTAAGTAAAATGAAGACTCATTCAGTTCATTTGTTTCTGTCTGTACGGCGACGCTGAAATAGATCTTTGTCTGGCACTATTGATCTTATGATAAAACAGAGCAGTCTTTCAAAGCCAGCCCCATTGAATATAGACGACAGTTGTCCTTTATAGGAATTTAGAAGTCATTGGACTATAATGGGCGTTGACTTAAAAATTTCATGTTCAAACTTGAATTACTACAGTATTTTTATCAACTAGAAATTAGTTTGGTCATACTAAAAAGGCGTTGTTGGCAGAAACTAAAACTACATACGTATCTACTATTTATTACTTTTATTTTTGAATATAGTGCTTTTTAATCGGTTGTGTTTGGTTGTGTTACATTTATTTACCAAATTATATTTCTTTGGGTAATACAGGTTCGATTGTTCTGATCTATAGGTGGAACATATTATAAATATCTTTATTTACAGAGAAATATACATAATAATATAGTAAATTAATGAAGTCGTTACTATTGTTATTTAACATATTAGATATGAAGGTAAATAAATTGTACACTGAATATATTTTAGAATAAATTGTACGAGAGGACTTTATAACAGCAGTAGAAGCCAAAATATATTGTTTTTAAATATTTGTCTTTCTGTCTGTTTGTCTTCTGTAAAGCATATACGTTAGCATAATTATGTTTGTTGGCATAAATATGAACCATCGTATGTTTGAAAACATAAAGCATTTAATGTCTGCGAGAATATCTCCCCAACCAACTAAATCGATCACTCAAGTCGAAGATTGAATAATCTGATTGATGAAGAATCTGACTCTTGATCTATCGGCGGCTTGTCAAGGGTTACTAGAGACTATTAATAGCGGTTTGACAGATACCTATCGTATCATAGGTGCTCGAGAACTTCAAGATACAATCTACTTTTTCTTTTCCAGGTAGTTTTCATGTCCAGGTCCGGCGATTTTTTTCCAACTAGATTGTTTTATAGTATAATTAACTGAATATCAATAGAAATAAATTAACATTGTCTGTTACCAAGAGAACAAATAGAAATTCGTATGAATATACAAACTAAATAACATCTTTAGGTTTGGAGTGAAAGTCTGTAATCGTAAGCAAACATTGTTATATTTTTGTTTCAACAATCGCTGTGTAAATACTTACTTACTCAAATAATTCCACTGCTCGAGGAATTTTGAATTGGATATTTTTCTTCATAAAATATACAAACGTAACAGATACTATTATGAGAATAAATAATATATTATTATGAATATTATTTGAAATGTGCCTAAGCTTGTTTTATTACTTTGGGAATAAAAAATATAGATTGTAGGCACCTTGGTAATTGGCTCGGATAATATAGAACATTTTCAATGAATTAGGTATTATTGTATTAAAAAATACCGAATTCATGGAACTGGTTTTAATTACGGGCTTTGACATCAAGTAATTAATAAAGTAGGCACAATCATTTACAATTGGAACTTGTAAGCGGCAAGCTTTGGAAGTTTGCTTTTGAAGTATCTAGCTGACATAAAAAATAATTTATAGTCTCAATTTATATACATCCTAACATAAACTCACGCCATTATCGCACGGGGGTTGGCAGAGACGACGGAGATAATTAATCTTATTTGTAATATTTAAAGCATATTATAGCTTTGCTATGCCTTTTCGTATTTTAAACAATATTGAGCCGCAGGGTGCAGGTTCGAGTCCTGCTGGATTCTTAATTTTTGTATCAAATACAAAAAAGTATAGCAAAGCTATAATTTACTATAAAATATTACAAATAAGATTAATTATCTCCGTCATTTCTGCCATCACCCGTGGGATGATATTTGATTTATATAAATGCGGTATCACTCGACGGTAACGCTTTGGTCTAAACCCAAAAATACTGTGAGTGACTAAATGATTTATCACTGATCGCACAGGTGGCGCTGTAACCAAGTAATGTTTGTTAAACAGTTATATTTAACTAACATGGTAGCACTAAAAGGGTTTTTTATTTTGTTATTTATTCAGTAGAGAATTTTTGAGTTCAGCTGAGAATTTTTGAATCTAGCAGCATACGAATCCATAGTTTATTTGGCATAGCACCTGTGGTGTGTACCCGGGGGGTGCAGGTTCGTTCAAGTCCTGCTGAATTCTTAATTTTCAACCTTAATATTGTATAAAATCTTATTTGTGTTAATTTAATAAAAATAAAAATACGACTAGGCTACATACAATATTTTCATTGTCAAAATCAGTTTAAAGTTGAGAGAATAAGCCATAAATACCACAACTGAAGTAGTTTATAGCACGAAGCATATTAGGATCGCAAATACCGCGCTGCTACTGAAGTCCATTAACTGAAAATACCGATAATACTCTGTTTGAACTAGGGATAGCTGCCTCGATGGTCTAGTGGTTAGCGTATGCGTCTCTTACCGTGAGATCTCGGGTTCGAATCCCGGGTTGGGCAAAGTGTTTTGAACGTTCACAATATGGAGTTGGAATTGTGCCCAGTGGATGGCGAACATAACAGGTGAAGTGTGAGTGTTGCCTTTGCCACACCCTTTTAGGTAATTTTAACGTAAAGTTATGTTATGTTGAACTATGGATTTCAACGCCACAAGATAAATGAGGACAGTCGTGCTCTTAATAAAACCTCTAGACTAAGCCCCGATTTCATTACGAAAAACAAAAAACTGATTAATATGGTTTTGTTAAACCGGTATATCTCTCTCACTCAATGTTAGAACGAGACAGCGGGATCGAAAGCTTTAACTTTGAAATGTGCGTGAAAAGTCGGTTAAAACCGTTAATGAAATCGGCACTTAGTAACAACTTTTAGATTATATTAAACCTACTATATAATATTATACTTGTATTATATTCTATTATAATGAATGCTCATTAAAACAGTTTTATTTATGATTGGTAGCCTTCATGCAGTCCATTGCATGACAAATAGAAAGTAAATTTGACGACCGCATGGCGGAGTGGGTAGTGTACCTGCCTGCGACGCCGAGGTCGTGGGTTCGATTCCCACTTAAGACAAATCTTTGTGTGCATGAACATGGGGGTTTGTCTTAGTCTGGGTGTTTCTATGTATAATAAGTATGTATTTACAAAAGAAAAGTATATATGTATGTAGTATCAGTTATTCTAGTACCCATAGTACAAGCTCTGCTTAGTTTGGGACTAGATGGCGTTGTGTGTGAGTTGTGGAATATTTATTTATTTATTTATTTATTTAAACCATGTAATTATTATTGATTTATATTTATATGTTAGGTTATTAACATGAGCGCATATTTAACAGAGTTGTGATAAGCTAATGAAGCTACTAAATACTTTCATGTCTAGTTCTTATTTGAAAATTATTTTTACGACCATTTTGTCAAATTAGCTCTGCTTAGAAAAATAGTTTGCTTGGTTATAGGAACCGGTGATAAGCAGTGATTGGACAAAAGCGTCCATTTGCGTGGGACTCGGTGTCGTTGTCATAATTTAAAATCCCGGAATTTGGCCGCCTTGTCAGTACTAAATGTAAAAAAATATTAAAATGTTTAATAATCATAAGAAAATACTCAAATCAAATATCCAAATATGTCTAAAGAAAAAACTGTTTCTTAGAACAGATGACAGACCTTTCTGGCCCCTGACCACGCGTGAAGCCTGCCATAGAATTTCATATGGCAACCGGGAAGTTTAACTTACTCTCCGACGCATGGAAGAAAACTCACACGGCTTTGACTTAACCACGAGCTCCTCAGTAAAGTTCAATAGGTGCACCGCCATATTATTATATTGCTTGCAATTTCAAACTCCATGTACCTTCTGTTGCAGCAATTGCTTTAAGAGGCTGGCGGACGGACCGCATTTATACTATTCAAAGCAAGCGTAAAAATCAAAAGGAGTAGTGCTGTCTCTGTTTCGCGGTTCCATTTATCCCTGACAACACTATTAGTCGTTCAAAATGTAAACGCAAATTAAATTTATCTTGACTTTCGAAATATATAAATGAAATCTTATTTTTCCCTTTCTTTTTGTTAATACTTAAGAAGATAATATAAACTGTGTTTCCATTAATTTAAAATGAAAGATGTAATGATTTCTGCTACAAAACTATCTAATATGATTAAATTCTGACGTTAACGCTGTAAAAATGCATGAAATGCAATTCGCTTATGTAGATATTTAGATTTATTTTGTCAAAAATACCAAGATTAATACTGTCTAAATGTAAATAACACAATAGTATTTAGTTAATAAGCTATACTCACAAAAATGATTGCGAAATCTCGGTTTCGGTATGTTAGAGACAATCATGATCCGCCTGACCCTTAACGGAAAATTCAATATCACTTGACACGGTCGGAGAATCTCGACAAGTGTGCGGCCTCCGGATGATAAAAGCGTTCATATTCTTCACGCTATATAGCCCATTGTATTATAAATAAAATTGTAATGGAACCTTTGAGCATGTGAACATAAAATTTATGGTCGAGACGCTGTAAAGGTCCTCGACGTTAAGAGTATGAGTAATTTCTGTATCGAATTAAATTATACCGCAAAATCTGAACACAGTTGTTCCATTAATACACCTTCGTCACATGCTGCATGTAATATGCGGTAGCTCCCTCCCAGTGGCGTAGCGTGCCTTGGAGGGGCCCCGTTAAGATATTTGGGGCTCATAGGAAGGGTAACTGACAGATTTCGCACATTTTTTTTTAATGATATTTATTCATCATAATTATATATCTGTTACTTTTACCATAATTTTTACATACAATTCAAATTAAATATACATTCTTCTTGCTTTTTTTCAGCAAACTGATTTATGAAATATATTAAAGCTGATAATGCCATTAGTTTTTCTAAAGTTTCTGCCGCTATGGACAATACTTAGAGGTCAGACAGGCGTTCATGTCCTATCGAAGTTCTTAGGTATATTTTTATTTTCTTACTTACGCACTTTGGGGGCCCTCGTATGCCGTGGGCCCCGTATAATTGTTACGGCAGATACGGCGGTAGCTACGCCCCTTTTCCCTCCATCAATCTTATCTTCTTTCAATAATTTTACATACCTACCAGTTATAACATTATTGATTGTTACATTATTAACTTACGTTATTTTTAGCTGTAATACCGTCGCTTACAGTAAAAAATAAAGGTCATTAATAGGTCATAAGTGCTATAGTAAAGCTTTCACACGTCAGAGCACAGTTATAGCGCGCACTTGCTAACGACCATAAGTGTCGTCATTTATAAAAATACTGTTTTCAATAAACAAAGAGTGATTGAATTAGTGTGGGTTTTATGATCGATTTTGTTAAAACGAACAATGAAAATTAGAAGGTTTGATTGGATGATTAACTATGTGTCTAATTTATACATTTTCCATTCGTTTATTTATTTTTTGACAGCTCACGCCTATGACCAGTTTATATACCGGTTTTTTTTTTGGCATAATATTCAACAGTAATGCCGTTATTTATTGATGGGCAACACTTTTTCGTAATGGCCGTGTGTAATTACAGAAAACCACAGACTTAAGTGTCAATAGCCAATAGGACGGTTTCGCCTTTGCAAGAAGAATTTTTAGTAAAACGTACCAATATAAATTGATCCTTTAAAGTGTGGAAATAGCTTCTCATTATCGTCGACCTTTAAAGCGCCGCGCCGCCAGGGACAGCTAAGCAATCGAAGTAGGAATTCTCGCGATCCTTTTACCCACCGCCCCTTGATACGGTTAAAGGTCATCCGTTATATAAATTTATTACTTTTATTATTTCTAGAATTATTTTATGGAGCCCTTTCAGTCCTGATTTTAACAAATTTTTCATTTATTGTTTTAATAATCTCGTATTTCTATCTCTCTCTCTATCATTCAATGTTCGTGTGAATGTTTAGAGTTAAACGTTAACAGTGAAATGTTAGTTTAACCCGATGCTGAAATTGGCACTTAGTATTAAATTTTCACCGTAGTATTAAGATAGATTATCACATTGCACAAGGCGTGCTCGATGCCAAAAAAATAGCAGTTATCTTTTGTATTAAGCGACTGCTTTCCTAACCTTTTTTTTAGCAACTTATTTTTACCATTTTTGTAATCTATAGATATCTATACTTATAATAAATCTGTAGAAGTAAATTTCTGTACATTGAAATTTTCAAAAATATTTATGTTTATTACTAGACCGACACCGAACCAAAACTACCGGTTCGATTACGATGAAACTTAGTATAATTATTCTTTAATATCCTGGGCACCACACTGGGTACTTTTTATCCCGGAAAAATACCCAGTATATTATAAACAATAAAAAACAAACTTAATTTTGCGGTTCGGGATCGAACCGCAAATAATAAGTTTGTCGTATGTTATTTACGTTTATTTTATAAGTCGTACTGTATAGATATTAATTTTAAAGTAAAGTTAGTATATTTGTAATTGTACGTAGTGACCGTAGGTTATTTTATAATACTGTTAGACATTCGTATAGATATTAGTTTATAGGGATTTTGCTTATTTATTGAGTTTAGATTAGTTATCATCAGAAATAGGTTTACTTAGGCAAGTAGGTTTTTATTTTCTGTTATTGAGTTTTTTTATTGATGTACCTACAACGCAGATGAAACCGCGGCAGATAGTTTTGTTGTTTGTTTGAAGGCGCTAAGCTCAAAAACTACTGGGCGATAATTACTTTTGAGTTTAATAGTCTAAGTCTTAAAGGTCTTAAAATATTTAACATTACGCTAAACTCTACGGGAGCGGAGCAGTAAGTTTGAACGCGGGTCAAAGGGCGGGAGCAGCTTCTACTTAATACTACAAATTCCACGCGGACGAAGTCGCGGGCAAAAGCTAGTCCTAAATAAACTGCCGTTAGTTAAATAAATAATAACACGATTAATCTATTGATTATTTTTATAGCATTTAGCTATGCTTAGCAAATTATACTAAGGAACAGTAATATATAAACAATTAAAAGTTACAATAACGTACGCATTCATTCGTTACAACATTTGTGCTGAATGTAACTTCGCCATGTTGGTTTGTATCCTACTTAAGATAGGAACAAATGGAGGAACGTGACGTCACGAAATGACGTATCATACAGTTGAGAAATTTAGGGTTCCGGCAAGAGGCGACCGTAGCTGGATGGCTAAAGCGGTTGCCCGGTGTGCAGTAAGGTCGCAGGTTCAAATCTTGCCGGTCCCATATCTTTTTCAACTGTTTCTTAGTACGATTATTCTGTGTCTCGTGGCTAAGTCAAAGCCGTGCGGATCAATCGATCTTACTGGTTAAGCAATGTTAACCGCGGTCGGTCGTGGATGGGTGACTATAGTCTTTCTCCGTGCCTCGGAGAGCACGTTAAGACGTCGTCGGTCCCGGTTGAAATTTGAACATCGGTGGCAGTCGTTACGGGTAATCAAGGCAAGAAAGTCTGACTACCAGTCTAACAAAGAGTATTATATTACCCAGTACTGGGTTGTGGAGGTCCAAAGGCAGTCACTCCTCGTAAAATACTGATACTCAGCTAAATCCGTTAGATTGTAAGTCGACCGGATTGAAGTACGAGTCGGACTCGCGCACGTAGGATTCCGTACCACTATACATCTAAATAAATATTTTTCTTTATTTTTTATTATATTGCATGGTAATGTTACGGGGAAGGGGGGTGAGGGTGCACGGACACATTTTTTCACTTTGGAAGCGTCCTTCGCGCAAACTATTCAGTTTAGAAAAAAAATATATTAGAAACCTCAATATCATTTTTGAAGACCTATCCATAGATCACAAAATAAATAGTTTCAGTTCTAAGTATGGGGTACCCCAAAAATGTATTGTTTTTTTTCTATTTTTGTATAAAAATCTTAATACGTTCACCGAATACATCTACTTACCAAGTTTCCATAGTATAGCTCTTATAGTTACAGCAAAAAGTGACTGTGACATACGGACGGACAGACGGACAGACATGACGACTCATTAAGGGTTCCGTTTTTTGCCATTCGGCTACGGAACCCTAAAAAGGCTCGGAAGGTAGTTTGTTTGTACCTAAAAATCGACGTACCACGCGGGCGGAACCGCGCGTTACAGCTAGTTTTATATAATCTTATTGGTACAAGTATTATGTACACATTATCTATTACTAGCTGACGCCCGCGGTTTCGCTTCTGAGGTGCGTCGATAAAAAGTAGCCTATGTATGTATTAACATATTATGTTAATTCAGACTTCGAGTTACATCTGCGCATGATTTTATTAAAGAAATTATTTTAGCAAAGACTCCGCATGGGTATTCCATAATTGAAATCACATGAAATTTGAATTTCTGTCAATGAAATATCGACCGTATTTGTATGAGTGTAAGGATGCACTAAATTTCCTTACAGAATCGCACCACCGGGCGTTTTTGCAAGAAAGGGTAACAAACATCCACACATCTTCACAAACCTTTGCTATTATAGTATATGTAGGATAGCATATTAGTAGAATTTGAGTGCATGGTTGGCGTAGTGGTTAAAGAGATCGCCTCGCCGCTTTCAAATGCGCCGTTATGGGTTCTATTCTGACTCTGGGTGTGCTTTATGTATGTGAAATGTAAGTTTGTGAACACCCCCGCAACATAGGAGTTATTCATAGTGCGGGCGTCGTTTTTTAAATAAAAGAAAAAAGCGTAGGGTAGGATTAAGATATTTGGTGTTAAACAACATATTACATTAATGTTACCTATTTAATAATTCGGTACATTACCTACGTTTTAGTTAATTATTCAGGCTGCTGATATAATATGAATAGAGGAGACCAAAATTTGTTTGAGAAGGCTTTTGTCGGAAAGGCATGAAAGGGTGGTCTGCAAAGGCCCTTTTTATTATACAATACCGTGGGTTGTATAGTAATGTCAGTCACAGATGCCGCTCGATAACCTATGTTATGCCCACTCAAGGAGTTAGTTTTAGTAAATATGAAACCAAAATCCGTGGGTTTGTTGAAAAAAAGATGTCTGAAGTGGAAGACATGTTTTGAAATGGAAGTTTCAGTTTATGATTTTGTATGCCATACATCATAACATATATGTTAAATAGTCTTATTTTGTTGCTATCACTAATTAGTACTTAAATGAAACATAATTATAGCAATAGCTGTAAAAATAACAGCAGTACTAGCGGAATAAGATATCGTTACCCTAATTACATATTAACTGAATAATGCAAAGACTTACCGTTTGTTGTCTAGGAGCACTAAGTATGAAAAACAATAGCACTGTGTGTTAGTCCCATCACGTGATTTTGGTGCACAGTGTGGTGTTTTGAGCGCAGTGTGGGCAAAGGCGTACGCCGCGGTTTACGCCTGAAACTGAACTGCTACAGCGGCGCTGCTGTCGATCGTTCGCCCCCGCACTCGCGCTCAAGCGGTTTCAGCAAATATCGAGCGCTGAAAAATATAATAGGATTTGTCTTTATAACATCCATCTTTATAAAAGGCTTTAGGTATATTTGAATTTTTGTAATTAGACTGATTGGATGTAATAGCAGTGTTAATCATAAAGCTTAGATGGAATTAGTCTATTTTATTTTTAGGAATTGTAATGGCTGGCGTTTGTTATGGATTTTAATAAACAGTATAATAACGTTGACGTTAAGCAAATTTTTGGTATTTCATACATCTAAAATAACACCCCAAAAAGACCTACTTATTTAACTATTATTTTACCATTCTTTCATATCAGACTTAATATTTAATCAAATCTTGTACACTACTATTGGCGGGTGCGTAATTCGCCCGCTGCTGGTGCCGCACTATGTAAAAAGCACTGAAGCAGCTGCGGACTCAAAGTAAAACACGTAGGTATTGCTAAACCTCATTGATTTTCAAACAGCTTTTATCATCAAATCTCATTCGAAACCTCAACTAAATATCAATGCAGTTACCGAAGGTCCCTTCTGAAGGTCAACAAGCCTTACATTGTATTATGTACTTATTTTCTGCTTTTTATGCAAAATACGGCGCCGATTATTCTGAAAAGAGGGATAATCCAAAAGAAATTTATTCCCGTATTGATATTCAGAGCGTTTGAAAATGTACTTAGTTCTCTTTTGCCGGGATTTTATACAAATATGTATAAATATATATATATATTTATGTGTGTATGTAGCCTTAACCTACTGACACAGACATTGTGATGCCAAGCACATAGAGGCATATATCAGCACCATCAATTTCCTATGATCAGGTCAGGGCTCAAGAGACAAAACCTTAGATGAATGATAATGGTTGTTTTTATGAAACAATTCTACTAACTAAGTACCATTTAATTCACACATTACTCAAGTTCATGATTAATGTTTCCAGTGATCAGTAACAACGTTGACTATGCTAATTGGTCAAAAAACATCTATTTAGGATATTATTATTGAGAATACGGGTTACTCACGTTAATTTAGCCGGGATATGCCAACTAGTTTCGAATCTAGTACGTAGATTCATCAACTGGGCTATTATTCGCGTGTCGTCGCCTCCGCGAGACGTACTGTGCGAGACGTCGCTCGGAGGCGACGACATTATGTACGATGAATCTACGTACTAGATTCGAAACTAGTCGGCATATCCCGGCTAAAGTAACGTGAGTAACCCGTGTTCTCAATAATAATGTCCTCACCTCACGTCGGTTTTAATAATATTATCTATTAAGGATGTCAAGATTGCAGGGAATCGAGCAAGAACCTAGCTTTAAAGTGATCTAGAGAGTAGGAACCTACATTTTGATTCGCTCAATACCGCCGCCAAATCACTAGATTGTCACAAAACCACGATTTCACCAGACTTCTTATTCTTCGGTTTTATTTAACCTCGTTAAATATTAGTATCAGTCATAGGGAGCGAAAACTGTAGATAAGAGTTAACTTAAGTTAAAAATATTGCTTTGGCGAAATGCAAGAACTAAAAAATGTTATCAATTTCAGGTTGGAAAATGTGTCGATATGTAAATCGATGACTATAAAATAATCTACTTTTTTTTTACATTACTGCGTTATATTATAAGGCCTAATTAACTTCAGTCATTAACATTAATATAAATCGATATTTGGAAGTTTTCTTACAATGTCAACACCGACAACTACATAATGCGTACAATCAAATTGACTCTACTCTACAGTTAGCTTAGGAAATTCATTTTATTGAAATATAGATATTTGCGTTTTATGTCGTGTCCATTTTAGATAATTAGTCAGGCATAGAAGGGGTTGATTCGATTTAGTTGCACATGTACTCATGTACAACTATGCCTACTGGCATAGTTGTTTTTTATACTTATTTATTTAATATTAATTTGCTTTTTCCTCAAACATACCTATTACATCTTAAAAACAGGTTTAATGGACGTGAAGTTATGTCATGATGAAAGCTCCTAATATCTGCTAACTAATTTCCTTATGAATCCTGTAATTCATTAAAAAAAGAAATAACAAACTTAGTAAAATGGCCAATATTACTGAAATGTCAGCCACCAGATGTCACTCTGGCAGCACCTAACTTTGATAATTGCTTTATTTAATACTTAAAGAATTATGGCATTGTGAAAGTAGTCTAATTAAGAGTTATTTGTAAGTATTTATTAAGGCAAATTTTTACAACAACCGTATTATCAATAATATTATCAATAATTTCTAATTCTGGCTTATATATTTTGCATATTTAAAATAGCAATTGAGTGGCTAAAATGGTCGTGGTCCAGAGAGCTCTATTGTAAAATTATGGAACTTAAATGTATTGTTAGTTCATACCAGTGGAAAGCCCAAAAGTTTGAATGTACTCAGTTTTTCAATTCACCCTTGGCAGAGGAGTTGCTTCACGCCGACTCCGAGAGATGGCAGTGTTTGCCTCTGGAAATGAACACAAGAGGGCAGGAAATGTACTGAAATATCGCTTTAATGCAAGTTTTTACTAGAATAAAAGTTTTACCAATTTTATTGCCTTTAGTATAAAAATATATTTATTTCATTACATAAAGTTTTTTTACTACATAAATAGTATTTAGCAAGGAACAATGTGTTTTGTCACTCTTTGACCGTTAAACAGTCGAAAATTTATATTACTTATTAATTTATTTTTTTGACAAAATCGTCATGTTTATTAAATATACCTAGTACCATATTTAATCGAGAGAACCCGACAATTTTGTCACATTTTGGCCAACAAACAGTCGGAAATTTATATTCTAATTTCAAAATTTGTCAAATTTGTCTTGTCATCTTTATTACATAGGACCTGGGTCTCATGAATGTACCTATTTTTTTAAACAAAATGCTTATGTTCTAGATCGAATTTATATTACTGAATAATATTACCTGAAAATCATTTATTATTAGGCTAAGGAGTTTATTTGTATGTTGGTTTGGTTGATCATGCTTATCTCAGGAACAGCCACTTTATTAAGAAAGGCTATATAGCATCACGCTACAAACAATAAGAGCTAAAAAACAATAAAATATGTTGCGCAACAATCCGCCACGGGAGCAGAGCAGGGTAGTATAAAGTGGGTAAAACTGAGGTTAATGTAACGAATCCCAAGCGGACGAAGTCGCGGGTTACGGCTAGTACTCAGATAAAATAATATATGAAGAGTATAAGGACCGAACGTTTATTTATTGCTTACTTTCGTGACCTCCCGGGGTTTCATTCTGATGCCCTACGCCTTTTCATGCCGTGGGCTATCCCAAGAAATGGTCCAATAAAATACGTAACTTTCATAACGATCCGACAGGTTGTTTTTATACAAATCAATTGAAACGAACCCTTTCAATGTTACGTACTCCACATCATATTTTCGTAATATAACTGTAAGTACAATAAAGATACAATACAATATAGCACTGTATTTTATTTTTTTAACTAGCTGACCCAACAGACGATGTCTTAACTAAAGTAACATTAGAAAATGATTAAAAAACTTAGTATGGTGGTTAAATATCATTAAATTTTCTAATATTCAACGCAAATTTCTTAAGTATTTCTTAAAAACTTTCTTGAAAATAAAAAAAGAATAAATGAAATTGGTCTAGCCGTTCACCCGGGATTCATTTATAGATATATAAATGAATATTATATAATAAAAAATTACTTATCTTCCGTATCTATCTAGATACGGAAGATAAGTATTTTTTTTTATAAATTAATATCTTCTAAAATTATAAATGATGTGGATTGATCCTTTATTATGCTTTAAATAATGTGGACGTTTCGACATCCCACGCGACGGCTTATCTGTAAATACATTATGGATAGAGTCCGTCATATTATTATTTGTGAACGTGATATCAATAAACAAGATAATTATACATTGGTTTATAGCATTATACTAGCAGTTTCAACGCGGAAATTTATAATTACTATTTTCGTTGTACTAAGTATCTGACATAATATCATTTATGATGTTGGATGACAGAATAAAAAAAATGTGTTTCCTCCCATCAAAATCAGTTAAGCCTTTTGAATTTCTATTAGTAACGTATGTTTTTTTTTGTACTTTGCTCATCCCGTAGGCTCACACATCCTGATGTGTGAGCCTGTGGGATGAGCAGATCTTCATGCAAAATTTTATTCAAATTAATTCATCCGTTAGAGAGATCCGAGAACTAACAAACATTCACACAAACTTTCGGCTTTATAATATGAGCAGTATTATTCAGTTTTGGTTGATAATATTTAAAAATATATTGTCCTAATAAAACACGTCCGAATGATATTAACCGCAGTAAATTGCATTTCAAATGCAAATATTCCAATTGGAGGGATCTCCAATTTGTATCCAGCAAGCAATTAATTCAATACAAACACTTTGTTTTATCAGAAAATGTATGGGCATTACGTATACCTACCTATTTATCCTTAATTAATGTAGGACCTGATATAAAATTTTAATTTGATTCGTTCTTGGAGATCTCTACTGTCTCTCTTCCATCATCAGCACTTGAATATAATTTGTCATAAAAGTGCACATTGTGACAAATCATATAAGCCACACACACACACGATGGGTTTTTACGTCATGTTACATACGTGGATGTGGACATTTTTATTTTGATATTAAAAACAGTCGATTCAATTTAATTTATTTATATTGAGTATTGACGATGTATGACGATGTGTTTTGATTGAGAGCTATTTTTAATAAGTAGAATAAAAATGTTAATATAGTAGATTGTGGATTAACCATTCAAAACAGGGCTCCTCTGCTTTCGTGTCCATTGTCGCCCTCTACTTGTGCCCGTGAAGACCTAATGCAAGCCACAAGCAAGGGAGTAGAAGTTGCTAACTACTGGACAAAAATAATATAAATAAAAAATGAGAAACCATAATGCCATTGACACGTAAGAAGAAGAAGAAAAATAAGAAGAAGTTAATATAGTGATTGCTGATTGCCGAAACTTTCTTTCGTTCTTCTTTATTTCTTAAACAGATGGTGGCTGAACCTTCATTTTGTGACACAGCGGCAAGTGTGGGACACCAGTAGGTCCACTTTTATTATTTTTAATCTGACCCACTGCTGGACAATGTTTAACCTCTCAATTCCGATTATTCCCTATTTGTCCATCTCTTTAGTTTCCTGTCCACCCGAGTTTTTAAACAATCGACAATATTTAATCTTATGACATTAGTCATCACGCCTCTGAAGGGTAAAGAAAAACACGGTTATTTCCAACGTCAGACCAAACATAAGATTGGAACATCGCTTACCCTCATTTGTAAGCAAAATGGTACCGATTTATTTTCCTTTTGTATCTCGCTTATGGATAGTTTCATCTATTGAGGATATGAAACTCATGTACAATCGACTGCTATCTTGTTATGAAGTATTGGATGAACTGGACGTGTTGAAATGACCACTAGATTGTGTTTTGTTCCACTTTTATTCATTTTTCTTTTATACAACGCTTGTCGATAGCTCAGGGAATGTTGAGGGGTTCAATGATTTAAAAAGGTTTGACTGTTATTAAATGAGGTATATTGTCCAAAATATAAATGACAATATGGCTACGGCATGAAGCTAGGGGACGCGTACAATATTTCGTGTCGAGAATTGAGAGGGCCTAGTCGCGGTCGTTCGGCGGCGCCGCCGAAGGAGTTCTGTTCTGTCCTCGCCGCCGCGCGCTGGCCGCACCCCCACCGCGCGCTCCTCGTCCCCTGCGTCCTCAGGTCCCCCCGCCGCCGTGGTCCGAGATCCTGTTGCGAGCCTCGTCCTCTGCGCCCGCGCCGCCCCCCGCGGCGTCCTGCCTCTTGGGATCGAGAGATCTCGAACATCCTGGCCGGGTTGAAGGATTGTCTTCAAAAGGTAATGGACAGATATTATTGAAGGCCCGTGTGATGGTGCCTTTCTTAGTTTTGATGTCTGCCACCCTGGTTACGCCATCTGGTCCGGGAAATATCTTTGTGATCCGGCCCAACGCCCATTGTAGTGGCGGTAGCCCTTTGTCTCTGATCAGAACTAACTGGTTCAATGTTAGTTTTCCTGTGGACGCATGCCATCGGTTTCTTTGCTGCAACATGACAACATACTCGTGACTAAATCGATTCCAAAAGTGTTGTCGCAAATGCTCGATCCTCTTGTAGCGGTCCAACCGGTTGATGTTGATGGAGTGTACCTGTGGCTGAGGAATGGATATTAGTGGCCGTCCAATTAAGAAGTGAGCTGAGGTAAGGGCAGAAAGGTCGTCGGGAGACGAAGAAAATGGAGTAAGCGGACGAGAATTAAGTATAGCCTCTATTTGGACTAAATAAGTGTTCATTTCTTCGTATGTGAGATGTGAAGAATGAACTATAGTTTTTAAGTGTTTTTTAGTGGATTTCACAGCCGCCTCTGTTATTCCATTGAAGTGGGGAGTTTGGGGAGGTATAAAGCTAAATTGAATACCATCTTGAGCGATATCTGAACTGATGTTTGAACTGGATAAGAATTTTGCAAGCTCATTAAAGGCACCTACAAACGCTGTACCATTATCAGAGAGAATGCTGTGTGGTTTACCCCGCCGAGCAACGAATCTTTTTAAGGCTGCTAGATAAGCGTCTTTGGTGAGATCCGTGACAAGCTCCAGATGAATAGCCTTTACTGCTAAACAAACAAACACACAAATGTAAGATTTGATTAGTCTACTACCTCTACCTTTTCGATCGGCTATCAGGATTGGCCCGGCATAGTCTACACTACAATTATAGAATGGATAGACCAGTTGAGTCCTCTCACGTGGTAGTTGACCCATGACTGGTTCCACGGACTGAGCTCTGAATCTAAAACATTTTACACATTCTCTAAATGTAACTTTGGATAAATTACGACCGCCCAATGGCCAATAAGTTTGTCGAAGATGGGTTAAAAGAAGTTGCGGCCCTGCATGCATAAGATTTAAATGTTCATTACGAAATATTACCTTAGTAATATGATGTTTACTATCTATTAATATGGGATGTTTAATCTCATAATCAAGGTTTGTGTTATGCAACCTGCCACCTACACGAATGACCCCTTGATCATCCATGAATGGAGATAATGAAATTAGTCTATTTTTCTTAGATAATTGTTTCCTTAGACTTAATATTTTGTATTCGTCAGGAAACATTTCCATTTGACTGAAACGTAGAATAGTATTATATGCATCTTGCAGCTCCTTACAAGACAGACTGCCCAGTAACTTATTACTATTTTTAGAATTAAAGATAAATCTAAGTATATACGCGACAATACGTTTTAATTTATTTAAATTAGATTTTTTATGTATAAGGGTACTGATAATAGATGAACTCGACTGATTACTATCTAACAGGTGAACTTTGATTTCAGGTATATTAGCACCCGAACCTACATCTGGCATCTTTGGCCACGTATCCTCATTGTGCTTTAGAAATTGGGGCCCCGACCACCACAATTGACAATCGCCGATTAGGTCGGCCTTCACCCCGCGAGATACCAGGTCCGCCGGGTTCTCCCCAGACGCCACATATCTCCAAGATCCTTCCTCAGTGCTTTCTTGTATCTCACTCACCCGATTACGAACAAAAGGCTTTAATTTATTGGGTGGTGAAGCTAACCAATACAAAACTATAGTTGAATCACACCAGTATTGAACTTTATCTATTTGTACTGTTAACGAGGATACTACTTTAGCGCACAGTCTTGTCCCTAATAAAGCTCCACATAATTCTAGACGAGCAATAATTTTATTATTTAAAGGAGCGACCTTATTTTTTGAGGTTAATAAATTGACAGCTACTGTTCCGTCATCATTTTTGCATCTAACATAAATACATGCCCCATAGGCACATTCTGATGCATCTGTAAAGACATGCAATTCAATGGATTTATAATTTATATTGAATGCATGCCGTGGCACCTTTAAGTTATTTAAATATGGCAACGTAGCAACGAAAGACAACCAACGTTCCTGTGTTTCATGGGAAACTGGTGATTCCCACGAGCATTTTTCTAACCATAAAAACTGCATAATCACCTTGGCCACTACAACACACGGCCCTACAAGACCTAGGGGGTCGAAGATTTGACTGATACAAGATAAGATATGTCGTTTAGTTATCTTATGACTTTGAGATATGTTTATAGAAAATGTTAAAATATCTAGGTCACAAACCCAGTATAAACCCAATGTTTTTGAAGTGTTAAGAGATTGATTAAGATTCAAGTCAATGACCTTATTATCATTAGTATTGTGACTAGAAAGTATTTCCTTTAACACATGTGGGCTATTAGATTGCCATTTTCTTAATTTAAATTGAGCTGACTCAAGTATAGAATTCATTTCCTTGCACAATTGTATGGCGCTAGATTCAGAATCACAGCCTCCAATATAGTCATCAACATAATAGTCTCGTTGTATAGCTCGTTTGACCTGATCGTTTGATGTTTGTGAAGCCAGACTGACAAGTGATTTTGTCGCTAAATATGGTGAACTACTTTGACCATATGTTACTGTATTAAGAACATATGTTTTAATTGGTTCAAATTGATTAAACCTAAATAATATTTTCTGTAATGAGCGTTGTGATTTATCTAACTCAATAGCTCTATACATTTTCTCTATGTCAGCTGATACTACATACTTATGCTGCCGAAAACGTAACAAAATTGAAAAAATATCGTCCTGCATAGTTGGACCGATCATTTGTAAGTTATTTAAAGACACACCTGACGTTGTTACAGCTGATGCGTCAAAAACGACTCGTAATTTTGTAGTCGTACTTTGTTCATTCATCACCCCGTGATGAGCGAGATAATAATCTACACTGTCGTCAGAATTCTTACATTCAGACATGTGCCCTAGTTCTAGGTATTCCCGCATGAACTTGATATACCTATCTTTAAATATAGGATCACGTAAGAATCTACGTTCTAGCGATAGAAAACGCATTTTAGCCATCTGATATGAGTCGCCTAATATTGTTGGAGATTGTTTTAATGGCATTTTAACAATAAAGCGACCATCATTACCCCGATGAGTAGTATTTAAAAAATGCTCTTCGCAAGCACGTTCCTCGGCTGATAACGAATGTTTATCAGATATAGTATCCAACTCCCAAAAGCGTGTAAGATCGCATTTTATTTCTTGAACAAAATTACACACAGGTTGGACACAGGATGAACTGGGTTGTGAAATATACCCCGAGATAAGCCATCCTAACTTAGATTCATATAACCTTGGTTGTCCGTTACCTAAGTTGATAGTATTTGTACCGAGTACATTCCAAAACGTTACGGCACCTAGCAAAATATCTACGCTTGACGGTTTATAATAGTAAGGATCAGCTAGACAGATGCTCGACGGAACTGGAACAGTACCTACTACTATCAATTAATGTTGCCGGTATAGACTGAGTTATTTCCGGTAAAACTAGACAGTCAATCGACGTTTTATAACTACCACAAAAGGATTCTAACGTGAGGGAACAAGACTGTGTGCTTTTACAAGGCTGCTGATTGATACCTGTGATCTTGGAGTCTACGTGACGCCTAGGCGAACGCAGCTTACCACACAGCCCCTCCGTTATGAAGTTGGCAGTGCTCCCGTTGTCCAGGAGTACTCTCGCGACGTGAAGGCGGCCTCTGCTGTCTCGTACTTTCACTCGTGCTGTGGAAAGCAATACAGTGGACGCAGTAGTATTATGTATTGTTTTTGCGGATAAAACAACATTATCCGATAATAAAGGAGTATTTACAGACTCCGTTCCAGGGTCCACATGTAGCAACGTGTTATGTTTAGCTTTACAATATTTACATCGAGCCCACAACTTACATTTATTTGCTACATGGCCCATATTTAAACAATTGTGACAAACATTTAATTCATTAACCTTTTGATTTCGTACCTCCGTCGTAAGCTTACGAAATTGATCACATTTAAATAGGACATGCTTTTGTTTACACAAAGGACAAATTAAGTTGGATACCCTTTTGGAAGTTATGTTTTCATTTGTTTTTTGTTTATTAATATTTTTATTTTGAGAGGTTTTATTGTTTTCTGATACCTCAACGGATTCCAATAAATCGGCCCTGTTATTTAGAAAATCTAGAAATTGGGATAATGCAGGTGCTTCTGTTAATTTATTTCTGCATTCTTCCCAGTGATAATTTGTTTTTGAATCTAATTTCGCTGCCATCATATGAATGATCAAGGAGTCCCAGTGTTGCGTCGGTTGACCCAGAACGGTCAAAGCTCTGAGATTTTTTGTAGTGACATCAACAAGATTACGTACCGATTTACTCGATGAATGTGGCAACTGCTCAACATTAAACAACAATTGGACATGATTATTTACTAGGAGACGATTATTGTTATATCGTTTCATTAAAAGATCCCAAGCGACGGTGTAATTGTCGGAATTAAAATCTAGCCCCTCAATAATTAAAGCGGCGCTTCCTATTAAA
This sequence comes from Hypena proboscidalis, assembly GCA_905147285.1. Lineage (NCBI taxonomy): Eukaryota > Metazoa > Arthropoda > Insecta > Lepidoptera > Erebidae > Hypena > Hypena proboscidalis. Next base: position 11,637,835 of record LR990132.1, read on the forward strand.
GAAGCCCTAAGATAGTGAAATTTGCTAATGTTATCTAACAATTTGTTCTTATGGATTAGAGACTCAAATTTGTTACTAAATTCGAGCCATTCCTGATAGGCTCCCCCAAATTGATGTAACTTTATTTGGGGCAGCTTAACGATACTTTGAGTAGGCTTTGAGATCTCGTGATCATCTGTACCGGTAGCTTGCACGGAACTCACCAAATCGCCGGCAGGGCGTTGTCCCTGGCGCCTTAACACGTCACGCGCCGAAGACACCAGGGAGAAGTACTGATTTTCGAATTCTTCGCGATCGCCCGTTGCCTCGGCGGGGTCCTCCAACAGCAGCTCGATCTCGCCCTGTATTTTATCATATTCGTTATACAGCAAATCAATTTTATTAAGTCTTATTTCTAATTCGGTCACCTGCAATTCGCTTAAAGCAGTGCACGAGAGAACTACATTTAAGTAGTTGCTGAAAAGCGTGAGCTTAGCCTTACAGCTTGCGCGCTTCTTATTCAGTTCCTTGAATTTAGCAGCTTCCATGATAAAACAAAATTAATATTACCAAGCAAATAAGAAATTGAAGAAAAAAAGAAAAAACTGCGTGCGTAATTGCAGAAAAAAATACGCGAGCCACGCGTGCAAAAATCTCATGCGACCTTTCCTTGAATGGTCGCGTCAAGCCACCGCTCCAAAACCCACGTCACGCCACGCCCCGTGCACGTGCAATGCAAACCGGCAAAAACTCGATATTTAAAATGCAGCAGTGCTTTTAGCTTTGAATTTAGCTGAGAGATGGCTAGCAAGAACGAATGGGAAAGAAAATGGAACAGATTAATGGCTTGAATAGGAATAGAGAACAGGCGGAACTGATTAATTGGAACGACACACTAATTACCCACTGCCGTATAGATAGCCACAGGTCACCGTTGCCCGTAGATTGGTATCTTGATCTTGACACGAGGTATTTGCCACGCCACGCGGCACTCCGCCGCCGTCCACAGCACAGCCAACGCCCTTTTTTCTTGAATTACGTAGAAGGACCAATGTCGATAGCTCAGGGAATGTTGAGGGGTTCAATGATTTAAAAAGGTTTGACTGTTATTAAATGAGGTATATTGTCCAAAATATAAATGACAATATGGCTACGGCATGAAGCTAGGGGACGCGTACAATATTTCGTGTCGAGAATTGAGAGGGCCTAGTCGCGGTCGTTCGGCGGCGCCGCCGAAGGAGTTCTGTTCTGTCCTCGCCGCCGCGCGCTGGCCGCAGCCCCACCGCGCGCTCCTCGTCCCCTGCGTCCTCAGGTCCCCCCGCCGCCGTGGTCCGAGATCCTGTTGCGAGCCTCGTCCTCTGCGCCCGCGCCGCCCCCCGCGGCGTCCTGCCTCTTGGGATCGAGAGATCTCGAACAACGCTTGCACCGAACAGACGTTTACAACGACCAATACGAAATGTTAATAGGTTTTAAATGCATTTTAAATTTTAAATTTAACTAAACTTAATGATCGGACTCGTTGAATAATCGGCAACGGTGACTAGTCGGCCATTCAACCGCTGACTAGTAGGCCTCTTTCTATTACAAAGTCAATCTTAACCCTTTTGTAATATAGTAGCTTGCCAATTTTCTTTCAGTAATTTTTACAGACAAGTACGTACCATTTAGTGAATTTTGTAGCTTTTATATAGCTGGTTAAATAAATTGTACAAAAGATATTATTATACACAAAACAACGCTCCCAAGATAAAAGCATTAAGATTAATTGTGATCCCGATTCTCTTGTACGGGACCAAAACTTAATTTTGTTTCTTAAACTTGCCTACAGTAAAAGCTTCGGATTAAAATCTTTTGAACTCCTTAAGCTTGTTGCACCGAACTTAATACAGTTACGGGAGACAGTTTCATAATAGTTTGGAATGAAAATATTTGAGCGGATAAAATACCACTTTGATCTACGTTTATTGTATAAATAAATGTTAAATAATTCTGATAACAAACAATTACTATACTTTTTTTAACGTCAATTTTTTTTTAATCGCCTATGCCAAGATTGAAATATAAATTTAATTACCTTTATTATTTAAGTAATAAAAAAAAACTATTTTAACATTCGTTTTATGGTTTGTCACAAAACAGTTTTGATTCCGGACGGATTTATTGGCAAGGTATTTAGTACTTTGTTTATTACTTCATTTTTAGGGTTCCGTAGTACCTACAAGGAACCCTTATAGTTTCGCCATGTCCGTCTGTCTGTCCACGGCATAGCGACGAAACCGTTGGTGCTAGAAAACTGAAATTTTGCATGAACATGTATGTTAACTAAACAAAGAAAGTCGTAGAATAAAATTTGGAAAAATATTTTTTTTTCAGGTAGCTCCCCTACATGTAAAGTAGAGATGTTTTTTTTTTGTCGCCTACCCTATAGTGTGGGGTATTGTTAGATAGGCCTTTTAAAAACGTTTAGGGGTTGCTAAGACAGTTTTTTGATTTAGAGATTTGTTTGCGAGATAATTAACTTTAAAGAGCAAATTTTTGTTCGAGTAGAGCGTCCCCCCCCCTCTAAAAGCTAAACTACTGGATCCCAAAATCTGAAAAAAATTGTGTCGGTAGTACATGTAATGAACTTTAAAGGAAAACTATAGCGGATAGGTTCACTTCATTAGTTCAAGAGGAATAGGGGTCCGAAATGTCAGATGCAGTTACTCAGAAACTTTCGTTCAAAATTCTTGAAACATAAATAAACATACATAATACATATATAAAATCACGTCTTTATCCCACGGGGGTAGGCAGAGACGATGGAACGCCATGTGCTTCGCTCCTTACATACTTCTTTCGCTTCCTCAACATTCATACATCTCGTCATACGTGCTAGCTGGTTTCGTGTACTACAAACATTTCCTTTCTGAAGGACGCCATTTAGTTAAAAAGTAAAATTAAAAATATTTTTCTACGGAACCCTACTGCGCGTGGCCCGACACGCACTTGGCCGGTTTTTAGCTTAATAAAATACTGAATGTCACTACCCTCTACAAATCTAACTGGGCTGTCGAGATTTTTATGGCGCGAAGTTCATGAGCATTTTACTAAATATTTTATGACGTCAATAAAAAAGGTTTTATTTTGGGGAAGTTTATTTCAAGGCTAAAAGATTTAATTGAACCGGTCATTTCAAAAACCTCATGAGACACATTTCTTCAACAAGTTTTTTTCTAATGCTTTTTAAAGGGAGATGCAAAATTCTGGGTAAAAACCACATCAATCAATACAATCTTGTCTGTTAAAATAATACCGTGTAAAATACGTTCATTGCGAAAACAACATTAGTAACTTACTTATGAGATTGTTTTTTTTTTATTTCATTTTCAAAGTTTTTTTTAAAATTTTAATTGAAAACTGTCAAGGTTATTCACAATCTAATTTTTTATCGCTCATTTACCTTAAAGTAAACATAAAAAGGCCGATCAAAAGCATTTGTTTATAAATAAATCAGTTTTAATTGATTCTCCATTGTAATCTAATTTAGTGACTTATATGTGGTTTTTGCAATGACCGATTCAATTGCAAATCTTAAAACTTATTCGTTATTATCCCGTTTGATCCCTTGCCTAAGACCTGAAAGCCATCATACAAAATCGATAGCTCCGGGACCCTTATGCCGTAACTTTTATACGGCAATTTGCGTGGAAGTTGACACCAAATTCACCCTAACTTGAAAAAAATTACCGAACGTTCGACATTCAGGTCGCTGTTAAAGAAGTTAACGAATCAGAATTAATTTTACTTGCTAAGGCGAAAGGAAATTTTCGGTACATTATGCCTTCATAAAAATGAATGTGATCAAAAATTGAAAAGTATGATTGCGTTCAGTGTTTATTGAAATTAGTTAACCGTTACGAATAAAGGTGGTAGAGATCATTTGTAATATAAATCCGTAGACTATATAAAAACGTGTTGATGAAACCATAATACAGAGCTAATATTCTATACAATAGTTAGCCATGTAAAGAATATAAAATTATTAATCAATTATATATAATAATCTTTTAAATTTAATTAGTATAAATAAATAAACTTGCACACCGCATCATGTGGTAGGACATAGCGTACTATATAATATAAAACTAAAGAACTGTAATACTAACGAATGATCCACAAATAAATAAATAAATAAACAATATTTAAGCTGACACAAGAAAATAAATTATTAGTTAAATTAAGCTTTTACAGTCACCGTGCGACATACGCTTTTCCATTCCAGCGCTCTATACGGACTAGAGGCCTCAAGAGCCGCGGAATAGTAATGGAATCTAATCTCTTGTAATGAAATTGTAATCTCCATGTGCCGGCAAGCAATATATGCTCTTACCTGAAACAATACATATTTTGTATTGCAATAAAGGTATGATACAATGAAGTTATGCGTAGCTTTGTTACAGCGAACAGAGTAAATTACTTTTGGTTACGTTAGAGTTTTTACGTGAGTTAAACAAAACTTAAGTCCAATATGATACGGATGGACATCGAAAATCATCACATCACGCCTATATTACCCATAAGGGTGTGGCAGAGTTGTACAACATCCAAATTTCACCTGTTATGTTTAGGTCCCATGTAATAGCGGGTGAGTCATCCAATTTTGTGATGCTATTACGAATATCCGGACGTATAAACTAAAATTTTTGCACGACTCGGATATCGAACCTGAGACCGGTCACAAATAGGTGAGAGACTGCATTGCTAACCACTAGGCGTACGAGGCAATCAATATGATAAGGAGAAAATAATAAATTTATTTTCCATCACAATTGTACGGTTAAGGACATAATATTATTTGTTACGTGAGAAACTGGAAAGTTTCTTCACTAAAACTAAGGTAATTCGTTAGTAAAGTAGGACACTTTACTAACGAATTACCTCACATTATTAATAAATCTACCTTTTCGTCGTGTTTTCTCGCTTTTACATGAGAGCACCTAAAACGTTAAAAAAAGAACAAGAAATTGCGATAAAAGCTGAACGTTCATTGTATTATCTCGTAGGGTAAGCGCAGGTGACGCTGGTGCTCCGGCAATTCACACACTACGTACTCAACATTGAAACATCGTAATGGTGCGAAAAGGCTGGCTCCTCGACCGTTGTCTTTTCTTTATAAAGGCTTTACTTCCAATTCCTTATTGATTGCAATAAAAACTTAGTAATATACCATTCATATGTCACCTTTTAGCATAGGCGTGATAGTATTACCTATCTAAATATTGTAACTCTTTTTTATATATAAATTTATTTACACATTCAAATTCATCACTTAATTTTATACTAAAATGTAAAATAAAAAGTACATTTACATACAACACACAAATTTAATATCAAATAGCTCGTCAAGCTAATAACGCAAAGCGCTAATTAAGTACCCAGATTTATTACAAACGGCGGCAAATGTTTGTGGACTATTGATTTACAGTACCTAGTATAAAACACCATAATTAATCATATCACGAACACTAAAATTACCAACAATCAGAGCCTAGTTATGCCAATTGAAGCGGTTTAGTATAAATTTAAAATGTATGCATTGCATGCATTTCAGTGCAATTTGTTACAATTTTGGTCTAGTGTGTATAATACGCAATCAAGATCGCTTTAACAGGCTCGCTTGAATGGGACACCAACGAGCGTGATTGTGCTTTTATGTACTGCGTTAGCTAGAAATGAAATTGTTTTAAATTGTATGAACTTCATTACATATACATAACTCATACTGTGCTTATCTTGCCTTTATAATTTGTATTTCAAGAAGAAGAAGAAGTATGAACAATAATTACAATTTAAGAGTACAAGAAAATGTTATTTTGCGCTGCATACAAACACACTTGACGAACGCGCACGCCTAATGTGGGGTGACCCTTAAGCGCAATACACATTGAGCCCGCCGTGCCGCCGACATTATGTCGGCAACTTTTAGTCGGCGGTCTAGTTGGCGGCTTCATTTATTACAAGTCGGAAAATTTGGTCGGCGGCATGTCGGCGGCTTGAGATGAGAAATTTATTTGGCAGTCAGTGATTGCCGCATGTCGATAAAGGTTGTTGGTTGTGTCATATAATTTTGGCAGTGTATCTTCGATAATTCAGTAAATAGAAATAATCTTAAAAATGGACGATGACAGTGATCTGTTGATAGCAGCTTGTGGAATGTTTATTGCTGGATCGCTCCAAAGAGAACGAAGCTGTTGGGTTAGACCTAGTTTACTGAGTCGCAATTGTTATAGCAATCGTGACAGATTAAGAGATTTGAAAGTAGATGACTTGATTGTACAAAATCTCATACATTTTGAAACATTCATGAAATTAAACAATACCGACTGAATATTTATTGAATATTGTTGGGCCGAGAATAGTTAAAAAAGATACATACTGCAGAATTGCAATTTCGCCACTAGACAGATTGCTATTTCATTCAATGAGTCGAAACGCTTTGGTCGACTTTTATGATCTGGGTGTTTTGGATTCCACAATACCTCCTTTTCATGATAAAGATTAATTAACGTAAGACATTTTTCGTCGTCCCACTCCATGTCGTAAAAAATACAAGCACGTCACTACAGGTCGAGCGTCGCGTCGCCGGGCAACTGAGCGCAGGCGTACTCAAGCCGCCAACATGTCGGCGGGTAACACGCGCGGGCGCATGTTGCCGACACGATTCTTTTCATACAGGCCGCCGGGTTGCGTCGCCGGGCTTTGTCGGCGGCCCGGCGGGCTCAATGTGTATTGCGCTTTAGGGTAACTTACACATTGTAATGCTGATATTAACCATTACAGGAGTGTCAATTTAGTATCAAATATCACTTAGTCAGAACTGCCGATAAAGTTGGCAAACATACAAAAAAATTAAGTTTTGTGTATTTTTTGTGATTTTAGTCTATTTTTGACGCTTAAATTAATTTATGTTGTTTTCCGAGCTCTTGTTTACTTCGTCGCACCTTGCAGTGAGCTTGTTTTCAATAGACAAGCGTTGTGAAATTCCGTGTCAGGTTTCCCGGTTTCCGTTCAAATGCATCCTCGATAACGAGACTGTTAGCTTTCACATCAGCTTCCCGGAGTCGAGTACTCTTTTGCCTCCCATGGGGTCTCTCACCACAACTAGGTCACCCCATACATCCCCCTCCTTTAGTTTGTACGTACGTACGTTACACCACACTAACTTTAACGGAAGAGTTTACGATAACTTATGTTATTCGTGATATTTAGATGAAGGAATAAGAATATTTCGAAGTGTTTTAACTGAGCTTGTTATTCCATCCGTCAAAGCGTTCGCTTGTAATAAAACAAAAAGCAAATGTTTAATAAATATATTTTTTCGTTCTCAGAATGCTTCGAATTTATTTCGGCCAGAAGTTAAGCATTGTCATACAACGTGGCAATGCTGCCAGCTTTTTGGGAACGTTGCCCACTGGCAGCGGTCTTTTAGATTAGGTTTGTACATAGTTATTTTATTTAGCTTTTAAGTCATTTATTTTTAGGTTAGGAGTAATTTTATAAAGATATTACTGTTCACAAAATACCCGCATATTTGTAAACGTTTTGACTTAATAGAAAACTTTTAGCACATGAACGTTGCCTTGGTTTTTCTTGCAATAAGTTTCAAAAGACTGTTATTGCCGCCACGCACGCGACGCATCTGTGATAAGGATCTGTTGCGCATTATCGCAAAGGGGTCATCTGTGTGCGCTGTTGCGAGCACCATTAAAGCTCTGCAATGACTGTAAAGCAAATAGTTATCTTTACTTGCGTCTCTTCAGTCGTATGTGAACACAGAATAAGTATCAAAAATTACTTCCACAAGTTATATATTCTCTTTGAGGTACAAAATAAGTAAAACATAACTTATTAATAATCTTATTTAATATTAAAGTTGAAAAATTAAGAATCCAGCAGGTTTCGAACCTGCGCCCACTGGGTATACGCCCAAGTGCTTTGCCAATTCGGCAATTGACAAAGAATAATTATTTAAAATACAAAAAGGCATAGCAAAGCTATAATTTGCTTGAAAATATTACAAGTATTATTAATAATCCTATGGAAACATCTTTATATTTCCATTAAAATTCCATAATGAAGCTCATAATGGTATGGTTTACATGCCAGCGAAGTTAGAGTATCATATCCTATTAAATTGTTCCATACTTCATAGGATAAAGATTTTACCTATAACTTGAGCAACTAACGGCGTACTTTGAACCGATTTAATTACTTCCGCCAAGTTATAAAATTAAACACACAAATGAGCTTCGATGTTAAACTGATAAGCGGGCCGTTGTTCCGGGTCGATCGCAATTGAATTACTGAGCCTATCTTGTGCTATCCTGTTAAAACCTATTTCCGTCATGTTTACAATCTTCTTTACGAAACTCAACTGTGTGACTAACCGAGTTGGAAACTCGACGGAAACAAGCGTCACGGACAAAATCTAAGTGAATTTGTCAAACGCTACTATGTAATAAGCTTTCAGCGAAGTTGCTTAGTAATTTACAACGTAAGTATTAAATCTCGGATACTTTCAGAGTTATGAGATTGTTTTGATGTTTCTGTAACGATATTGTAATGGAAACCTGCTAAGTATCTAGTCTTAGTGATTTTTGTAATAGTTCCTATCACAATTATTATGTAAATTGCCAAACTATGATACGTGTATCTAATTTAATTGTAAAACTACACTCCATACACAGCCCATCTGTTTTCTTGCCCGCTGCCTCCCTCTACCTGCACCCATGAAGACCTAACATAGACCACTAAAAAGTGACTTAATGTTGCCACTTTATGGGAACAAAAATACAGTTAAACCAAAGGGACTAGTTATTGTCAAGCGTCTAACTGCTAGATGAGAGCGCCGCTCTTACACGTCATATAAAACTAATTGTCAAATCAAAGATGAGAGATCTTTGCTAGTTTTGGCAGAATTATTTGCATAGATATTAGCTTTAATTTCCTCTCAACATTGATTAAGTGCTGTTTACAAAAAAAAAAAGCCATTGACACGTAGGAAGAAAGCTAGAACTAGACTATGATTTTTTTGTCACAATTTATTTATGAAAGAAGCAATTAGTCTATTAAGACCATCGACTATTTTTCTTACAGTGGTTTACCGTACAATAACTAGTATGTTTATAAAATCATAGACTACTTTAGACTACTAATACTTTCAGGACCTATTATTTTAAGGCCTAATAATAATGCCACCGAATCAAAATATTGCTGTAGGAGCTCAAACGCTTGAATATAAATAAGATAGTGGTAATTACTCCCACGATTTTATTTTCAGAAACACCCACTGAAATAGTATCATAAGTTCATCTTAAATTACGCAAACTAACTTCTATTTATTGTTTTTTGATTAGCCCGTTATAATTTGAACCTATTAAGAACAATTGAAAATCAGTGACAGCTGATTGGGTGACCATAGGATAGGACTGCTGAGCCAAAGGCCTCGGGTTCGAACCCTCGGCTCACACCTCTGTCAATAAATCGATAAGATTCGTCTTTTCGAAGATATGTGTGTATTTATCATGAAAACGTCACTCAATTTGTTTTTGGTACTAATACAATTTCTGGGAATTATTAAAGCCAAACATAGAAACTACCGCAATTGTCCCGCAATGCCTAATATTCTCAGAATTCGGTAAATAGTCAGCAATAAACAACAGGAGCTTGTTTACGTCGCGCCGGCGAGCCCAAATCGCGTCACTCGGGGGAAGATTCACAAATTCCACATCAATTTATAAATAGAGAGCAAAATTTTCGCGGGAAACCGCTATCTGATTACCTTGGGGATGTATTCTAAACGCGTCGAATGATAGTGATTTTAAGTTACAAGCTGACTACGATTGTAATTGTTTTTTTTACATTTTTTAAATTATCTTCATAATTATATCATTTCAGCCTATAATTGGACATGCAATGCCTCACTAAATTTTTTCTACATCGAGTGGTTCTGTGCTGTCAGCCAGCGGCTGCCCACAATCTTTACTACATCGTTCGTCCATCTGGCGGGAAGTCGTCCCTAACTGCTTTCAGTCACAAACTTAATAAAATGCGAAATATGTAAAGAGGTATTTAATGTTAACATATAGAACCTAACCATATGAATCTAATTTAAAAATAGAAACAGTAGAAATAAAGTATAAATACTAATCAAATTGCAGGTCCAATTACGTAAAATAATCATTTTTACGTTTCCGTGCTTGACAAACTAGGAGTAAAAGTATAGCAGACGACATAAACCGTAAACACCTTTATTTTTTACATCAGTTAAAGATAAATTATCGTTGGTATAATACATTAGGTCGATATACCTGCAATTAGTTTGTAAGATGTAGGTATCAGAGAAATGCAAAACTCTAAAATGAATTTAAACTGTTTTAATCATTCAATATACATTCATTTTGAATTTGTTTAAACATTCATAACCCCGAAGAAATTTTTAGATTTCGTAACAAAATTATGCTTTGAAACATCCAATACTTTATAACCTATACTAACCACTAATTGTTATTTGCCGCCGATATAGCCGATATTCCGCTGCGTGAACATTTTTTCAGATATCAGTTCACTCGTTCAATTTTCTTGTGATCGCTATCTTTTGCAATTTGCGTTTGCGTTGAGCAAAATCGCTTCCCGAGCGATAATCGACAAGCGACAGCGAGCCATGAACCGCCTCTGATTTACGACGCAATATTTAAGGAGGGGGTGTGCATCGCCGCGGGGATCAAAACAAACGCTTTGTAATAACCTTTTTAAGCGACGACTTATAGGGAAAATCATGTCAAGAATACTGGGGAAAGTCTTGTCTAATCTGATCTCATAATAAATGTAACATTAATGCGGATTTTTGATTAGGGATATCCGTGTATATCATAAATACGTGTTTTATTTATGGCAATCTATAAAAACATTCAATATAGAAAACATAATTTTATCATTTTGACACGTTTTTATTATATAATTTTTAATAATCGTTTAAATATAGTAGTTTTTTTGGCAAGGAATATAACAAGATTGTGGATTGTGGGTTCATAATTATTCTCTTTGTTATACATGTACCTATACCTATGAATACACACAGAAAATATTTACTTATTGTTATATTTTTAAGAAGATTTATGTTTTCCTTGAATTTGTCGTATTGATTTTATTTTGATTTTTGTGCTTGGCTGTTTTTGTCATGCTAATCAGCATTTATGAGCTTAAGGTATTCTGATTAAATTATAAAATGCGATTATTGGTCCTGATTATGAAGCACCTATATAGCAGTAATAGCACAATATGTGATACTTTTCCATAAAATATATATTGTATTGAACAAAATCGCACTAATTAGCGGTAGATAAATTAGTTTTATTTGAGGTCGGTGAACCACAATTCGTGATAATAGAATGGATTTCAGGTTTTGTTAATTAATGAACGCTAATGTGGGTAATCGGGTATGTTATTGTATTTTAATATCAATATAATATGCATGTTCAAATAATTTCTGTATGGTTAAATCATAATATATTTTATTTACAATAAAAAACCGGCCAAGTGCGAGTCGGACTCGCGCACGTAGGGTTCTGTTCCACTATACATCTAAATAAATGTTTTCTTTATTCTTTATTATATTGGAGTTGATTGAATGAAAGGTAAAATGCAGTTTACGAACTCGTTCAAACCAATTTTCGGTGGAAGTTTGCATGGTAATGTTATCATATATTATTTTTACATTTATCATTCCATTATTTTAGAAGTTACGGGGGGGGGGGGGGCAACATTTTTCCACTTTGGAAGCGTCTCTCGCGCTAACTATTCAATTTATCATTTTTAAAGACCTATCCATAGATACCCCACACGTATGGGTTTGATGGAAAAAAAAATAGAGTTTCAGTTCTCAGTATAAGGAACCCAAAAAAAATATTGTTTTTTTTTCTATTTTTGTATGTAAATCTTAATGCGGTTCACCGAATACATCTACTTACCAAGTTTCCACAGTATAGCTCTTATTAGTTACGGACGGACGGACAGACATGACGAATCTATAAGGGTTCCGTTTTTTCCCATTCGGCTACGGAACCCTAAAAACGGGTCAATGCGTGTCTAAAGCAACTCGCACGTTCAGGGTTTGGTACCAAATGAACTTGAAAGTTATAAACCCCAAAATTAAAATGCTTTTGTTTAATATACAGATACAAAGTAGGCAGTTTAAAGGTTTATGTCAAAATGTACAGTGGGCCAAACAATTAGGTATATAGGTCAAAAACTTCTACGCCATAGTAAAAACTGACTGTAATAGATATGCTAGTTTGTATTTCATATTTAATAAGTGTAAATACCCACTATTTAGATATATAACTCACTTATCCATAACTGGTGTCGTAAGTCTTTACCATGACTTATAAGTTTTTGCTCTGCATACCTAACTCATTGGCCGACTGTACCAAGAAGATAGAGCTTTGTTAAGGTAACTTAGGTCTCAGATTTCACAAAGTGAAAAAAAACCCTATAATTGTGCGGACTAAAGGGGAGACAACAATATACAATATACATTAAGACAAATAGACAGATTAAACTTACCAACATCCCGTTTAAAAATCCATTCAACCAGTCCTTATGTTATGTTTATAAAAATAAATAATAAATAACCTGAGTCCATTAAAAAAGAAGGAACAGACAACCCTCTTATTATTAAATTAAAACATTTCTTATTCAAAAAACGCTATGTTCATATCAATGAATATTTTAACGAGAGTAATATCTATTTTATAACAAATAATAATATTATTCCCATTCATTTATTTTATTTAATAATTGTAGTAAAAAAACAATAAACCCGTAAAATATGCTAAATTCAACCATATATTTTTATTACAAAGAGCTCTTCCTCACTCCTACTTTTGCCGTACCTGTCAGGATTCAAAATTGATGCTGTACCTATATTTAAGATCTATATGTAACATTATGGAGTCCAATCAAGACTGAATATTGAATACTGAATTAACTTTAGGTTAAATTTAAATTAATATTCCTACTTTAACTACTTCACTATTCTAATGTTAGCTATGAATATGATGTAAGGGCTCATTCTGATCTGTACTTTTAAAATAAACTGAGATAATATATAAACGTGTGTCAGTGATTGTGCCGTATGCCAAACTCTGAATGTTCGTACTCCATCTATCCACAAATCGAATCCGCTGTATCATGATATCCCCTTTCTGTCCGATCCACGCTTCAATGCTACCATTACTTTCTGAAAAGAAAAGTTAAAAGGCTTTGCGATATCTAGGAGCTGAAAAGAAAACTACTACTGTGGTTTATTACTATTATAAAAGATGTGTAAGTTCTATTAGTAAACTATGTTTGTATCAAGTCATATATCAAATTGACTTGTATTATATACCTCTCACGTTTACGCTATACGCCTCACAGCTGATTTTATAATTTCTTACGATGAGAAAGGCTTAAGGTGCTCTTATAGGATCTGTTTAGGTTTTGTAGAGGGTGATGCAGTAGAGGTAAAGCACGCGCGTTACCCGCGCCCTTTTATTGGAGATCCTAATAAACCCTGCCTCCACCCACGCGCGTGTTTTGTTTTTAGTATTATACGTATAATAATATTATTTATTATACGAGTATTTAACGTTATTCGCTTTGAATCTATCGATTTTCTTAGTCCGTTGCTAGGACACGGGATTTTCACAATTTTCTGCACCATTAGTGAAATGACGAACGATAGTTTGTACTCGCGATGTCTTTTTCGTCCATAACAGGATCCTCAAGATCAAACCTTCACATATGCTTTTTGAACTTCGATTAGATATAGCAATTTTATCTTCGATTTTTATCAGGTCACACTCGAGTTTGCACTAACTCCGTTGGGTAAGACGTAAAAGTCCTTAAAACAGAATGATAAAGTAAACCTAAAGTATCGGTGCCGTTGCTGGTGGTCTGGACCCAGAGATCCAATAACTGCGTTGATTGTGACTCAACAGAACTCAGAATTCTTTGCGTAGACCACGCGCAATGAAAAGGTGGACGGCTTATATTTTTTTTCAATTAAACTATGTTTTCTGATTCATTTTATAATTTAAGAAAAAAAAATACACTTAAATTTAAAAATTACACTTCAACAAAAATTACTACCTAATTGTAACATTTATAGTACTTTTTCATTAAATGTAATAATTTTAATTTGAAAATAGGCTGCCCCGTTGTCTACTGGTGTGGTGGTGTAGTGGGTTCTATTTCCAAGTCAGGCAAAAGTGTTATGTGGTTTTTTCACGTCGTCAATAATTGCGCCGATAGATGGCGATAAGCATACCCCATATCAAATGGCACCTAAAAATTTATAGTGAGATATGGTTGTTTTACAGGTCTGCCATACCCTTCTGGACAATATAGGTGTGATGTTATGTAATATTATGATGAAGATTTTATGTAAGCACATTCTGTTTGAAAGCCGTTTCAACAAACCTATAGTACGCGCCTCATCAAGGCTCAGTAAATAATACTAGCAGCCCTGTATCTAATACAGGTCCTACTGCTGGGCTCGGGCCTCTTCTCATGATGAGAAAGTTTAGGCCATAGTCCACCACGCTGGCCAAGTGCGGATTGGTAGACTTCACACCCCAGGAGCACTTTTTAGGCATTCTCAGGCATGCAGGTTTCCTCGCGATATTCCCTTCACCAATAGCGAGCGGTAATTTATATGATAAATACACACATATCGCCGAAAAGACGAATCTTAACGATTTATTGACGGAGGTGTGTGCCGTGGTTTCGAACCCGAGACCTTTGACTTCGCAGTCCTACGGTCTCCCACTCGGCTTTCGCTGCATTCAGTAAAGCTCAGTAAATTAAGTTTAGTTTTAATATACATAGACATAAAAGCTCATCCTTCTTGGTTCGCTATAAAAGGTACTAGAAACTTTACTACCACCTAAATACTAAATGAAGGTTCTGAGGCTTTACGTTGGAAGTTGCCATGGTAATCAGAGATGTACAAAATACCCTCTAAAAAGTATCTGAAATACTAAATCCAAGATACTTTGAAATTAAGTATTACAGATACCAGATACAAAATACTTTTGAGAATGGTATTTGAAATACTAGATACAAGATACGTATCTTCTAAATACTTTTCAAAATGAAAATACTTTTGTAAGAAAACAACATTTTGTTCTATTGAATTTAAGATTATTTTTGACATTATCTTAATAAACATTAATGTTATTTATTTACGAATATATGTATTATGTTAATCGCTGAAATGTGACAAGACAAAATATTATATTTTTAAGGAAAATAATAAACCAATCAAAAGCCATCAATTTACTTGGTTGGCCATCAGGTTACTTATTTTTTTCTGACCACCCTGAAGTTTTTCTAAGACAATAATACAAAAAGACATGACATGATACAACATGAGATAAGAGACATAAGACATGAGGCATAATCAACAATAACATCTCAGAAATAGAAAGATGGTCAGTTCTCTAAGGAACATTATTGCGAGTGACCGAGAACGCACATGTCCACGCATATGGCACGTATGAGAGCAAGAGATACAGACATACCCCCCCCCCCCCAGTGGATACATGTCCTCACTTAAAAGCGGAACAAAACCTTTCTATTTCTGTCATTATTGGCATAATATATGAGAACAGAGATATAAGACATGCATGACATACATCACATACATGACATGACTCCTATATTATTTTCATGTAAAAGAAATGTTTGAAGAACTACTTTTACTTAAGTACTTTAAAAAGACTTAAGTAAAACTAGTTCTTCAAACATTTGATCACTCATTTTTCTTCTATGTTGCCTTAGAATCCAAAAGAAAAGAGTCGCTCCACAGGGGCAGAGCTCGGCAAACAGGTGTTATATTTCATAATACTTTACTTCACAATAATACTTTAATTCACATCTGTTAGCTTGTAAGATGAAATGAATAAATAAATAAATAAATAAAAATTTTTGCTAACTTATTCCTAAAAGTATTTTGTCAGAAAAAGTATTTGTAAAATACTAAGATACCTAACAAAATGTATTTAAATACAAGATACAAAATGATTTTTGGAAAAGTATTGTAGATACAAGATGGAAATACGTATCTTGTATCTTGTATCTGTATTTCAGATACTTGTATCTTAGATAAGTCACATCTCTGATGGTAATGATGATACCAAAGCATTATCCAACAAAGGGATAGGAATAACTATTACGGCTTATATCTAAAATAGATCAGTGGTACGCAAAAAAAGCGAAGCTTTAGACAACCTCGTCAAATTCATATATGAATCTCGAGTATGAAATTGAGTGTTCCTTTATGAGTCAACTATTGTAACTGGATTTGTGTGGATATGTCTTGCTTTTAGGTTATTTTAGGTTATGTCTGTCTAGACTTTGTACGATATTTTTTTATGTGTCTAGCTAGTTTAACTTAAATGCTTTCGTGGAACTGTTGCAAATATATACAATGTTACAAAAATATAAAATTTGTACTATAACAATATTTCTTTTAGTAACTAAAAACATACATAATAAATTTGGCACTGAGTTATTATTTATTATGATAAATTTATGTACTTTGATTCAAGGATTGTAATATATATAATATGCAAAATGTTATCAAAATCAATTTAGTAGTGTTTGGTAAAAAAAGTTACGAATATACAAATATTTCACACACCCAAACTTACATCTTTATAGTATTAGATTAGTTGTAGCCATCAAGACGCGACCGCGATCGCGATGGTTGTTTTGGGTTATCGTACGCAGAGGCGGAAGATGAGCGAGTGTTGGTCTTTTTCAAAACGTCGGTCGCGATCACAGGTCGCGTGTAGCGTCCCCTCATGGCCTCACGTGCGCTGAGTCCATACATATTGTATGAAAAAAAATGGAAACAACTTGACGCACGCCATCGACTGGTTATTATTGGTGGCTCGTTCGCGCGACTCCTAAGATATAAGGAAGATGTCTCCTTAACAAGTGTGAAAGTGAGAGAGAGCTCGTTCGAGAGTGTTACGACGCTCTTTGTGAAATAGCCTTCACATAAACTCGAACGCTGACTAGTGTTTTGTCGGCAGAATCGACACGATCTTTTATACTACTCATATTGTGAATTTTGTGATAGGTTTACGTAAATGTAGTTTGGTTACAAGTATACACTTTGTAACAGTTACATATTTTATTTCAAAACCTGTTACACTGACAGGATGTAGAAAAAAAAACAGCCCTTAGACAATCTGCAAGAATGTCTTTCAATTTTATTCTTATTATTTTCTTTGTACATCATCAAAATTAAAATTGTCACTATCTCAAAATGGATTAAAATTTCAAAAATGTTTCAAAACTCGAATTTTAAACCAGCCGGCTCGAATGTAAGAGTAAATGTAAAACCCGATCCCAAAGGTTTTAAAGCATGTTATCTCCACTGCTTTTACGGCACCGCCATTAATTTAGTCCACGCGACTCTATTCATTCATTAGTAGCTTTGATTTCATAAAGTTTTGTAAACGCAAAAAGCTGAGGCAATTAGACTGTGGGTTTCGTGTGGTTTTCTAAATTCTTCTCCTATTTACTTTCTAAAGAAACTACAAAAGTGTTTTGTTTGCAATCAGTTGAGTAATTAGTCGTGTGCTTTATGACAAGCAATGCAAAAACGAGCAGAGATCGAAAACTCTGATCATACATTCAATAGCATTTATTCTCATAAAAATGCTATGTACCTATAGCTTTATAAGTTTGAATAGACGATAACCACACAATTACGAACCTCAAAAAGTGACTTACTTATTGTTTGAAATTTACATTATTTTTTTTACTTTTATTTTCTAAGTGTGCTGATTTCAGTCGATGTGTAATTTGTTGTAAACCACCGGTTGAATAAAAATAAATCACGTTTGTCGAACAAATTGAACATTGCGATCATTCAATTAGTTTGAAAAACGTGTTCTTTTTTGTAAAATATATTTTATCTGGTCGCTTAAAAGTCGTTATGCACCCTTAGTAATGTAATTGCAAAAGTTAACAAAAATTTAATTAAGGCCATGAAGCAAATTCTATTAATATTATTATAACAAATATTAAGCATTAATCCTTTCTATATTAATACTAATAATAAAGTAAATCTGTCCGTCTGTATGTTACAATTTCACGGCTTAACTGCCGAATAGATCTTGATGTAAATGGGCACGAATATCTTCAAGACCTGAGTAAGAACCAAGTCTATCTTTTATCGATATACCTACCACGCGGGCGAAACCACGTGCGAAAGCTAGTAAATAATTATGAAGACGAAGTCATGATAAAAGTCTTGTATTCCGCTTACAAAAGAAACGTTGAAGCCTTGACGAGTACGCGTTTATATACCACAAAAGCGTAGGGAACGCCAAGATTATACGCCTGATTAAATATTTTCGCTCCAATGCAAATAAAGGCTGTTCGTATGTTCAGAGGAAAATTTTCCCGCGAACATTTCGATTGTACCGTATACACATTACTCATGGAACGTTTTGATTGTGCTTATGTACACGTACACCATAGACTGCATTTTATATGACATGTCTGTTATTCTGGTGAGAACATAATATTATGAGCCCGTCAAAGCTGTGTTCGTTACGTTTTACTTCATTGGGTGTGAACAAATTATTGTTGAAGATTATAGGTGTGGTTTTAAACACAAATATGTTATTATTGTAGAAATATATTTGTACAGGTGATATATTTTAAGGTAGTCTTAGAATACTGCCAAATTGATTCGGATTTCAGCCCAAGAACCTCCTTGAGTTGATCTTTTATCATACCAACTGGTAAATTATCTGCCAAATCAACTTCATCATCAAAGTAGTGGTTAGTTTGGCATTCATATTATGTGAAGTTGATTTAGTGTATTGTCTCTTCGGTTCACAATTAAATAGACCACTTGACTTTTTAAAAATGGGAATTCTGAATTACATTCCTAAAAAAATAAATCTGTTTATACCAATTCTTCATATATGTAGATAGGTTTGCCCTCTTGATACTTGTTTATAACAACTCACTTAAATAAGTTTAGCTATAAACTTGCGCCAAAATATTCATTTAGTTTTTCATTTATAAATGGTTGCGTTTTGTGAGGATAACCAGTACTTAATACAGGATAGTACAGTACATAATATCTACTCGCAACGAGTTTTATACTTCCTCAGTTTTTGACGATCCTGTTACCCAAATCTTTATTGCACAAAACCCGTTTATTCATTAATACTACGCCTTCAGCGAACGAACGTGTAGTCGACCTGACGTTAAGTGAAGTACATGGACATGAACAATAGATAAGCAGATTGAAAGATTTGCAGACTGACCTCATCACCAAACCGGATCACAGTAATGCAAGCACTACTATTTGGCGGCAGGTTAAAGACAAGACGGTGCTGCTGCCGCTCTCGAACTCGTTCACAAGAGCTCTTCCACCAGTAAATGCCCTAATAATATATAAAACATAATGCCCAAGAATATTTAGCTTAATGATCTGTACAACATCAGAGTTGCATATGGGATACATTGTTCTATTTTTACCCTAATTATTTATCAAAGAGACGTGAATGTAAAAGCCGACCCAAATATAAACGTGACGTCTCCCTTTAAGGTAGGTGCGACTTATTAATGTCACATTATTTCGCACGAAAACCCCCGATGCAAAAAGTGGACCTTTCCGCCTGTTCAAATGACAAAATTAAAACAGTTTTTCGTTGCTACACGGCTTGTGGAAATCTCAGGTGTGTTCGCGTTAGGATGATAGCCAAAATGCCAAGGAATTTTCGTATAAATATGACATTCATTTCTGTTATTGCTCTGTAATGGATAATATTTATTTTCACAACAAAATGTGGCAAAATTTTCCCTAATATATCAGAATAAGGAAGTAGATTTTGAAATAAGTCTCGTAGTTAATGTGGGTCATCGATATAGGAGAATCAAAGGAAACGCGACGAAGCGGAACGCAATTATTCGATGGATATTTCTATTGTTAAAGTTCCGGATTTACTCGTCTATAAGCGATCTTATCAGAAAAATAGCATTTCGTCGTAATAAAGAGCGATTCCGAACAAACAGAGAGAAATATAACGTAACTACAGCGCCCGCCGCATTGCTCTTTCAACCGTTACGGGGTCGTAATTAACTAAAAAGTATTTAACGTCAAACTATGAGGGGTCTTTGGTACTTTTACGGTAACCATGTTTGTTTAGAACGGTGTTTTGTTATTTATATCAAACTACCTACATGGCGATATTAATTGGGTGGAAATATAAAGGTTTCGTTTTTTTTAACAATATTATATATTATTATGTAAAAGGATAGGTATGTATAGTATCAATATAATACAGCAGTGTGATATTATTTTACCCACGAGCAGGGTATTTTTTTTAAACAATCTATATTTTTGTTATTTTTTGTCGGAACCTATGTGTGGAATTTCGTGCAATTCCCTTCAAAATTGACTTACTTCCATTTAAACTTAGAACCCCTAATTCACCCCTGGGGGGGTATATTTTCATAAAACCTATCATCTTTTAATTACATCATAATTTACGTCATGTAAGGTACCAATGTGAAACAATTTCCTGCATTTTCCTTTAAAATTGACAATTCTTCTATATAAACTTACACCCCCTGATATATCTCCTACGGAATGAAATACAAAGTTAAAGTTTTAAATTAGATTATAAACTTCACAACTGTGAAAACCGCATCCAATTCCATGCAGTAGGTTTTTGCTTCTTGCTCATACTAACTTACAGACAGACGGACGGAGAAAAGTTCAAAAAAATATGTTCGCCTTCTACTACTTTTACAAAGACACCTCTTATTATTTTTAGTACAGACGTGACAAATTTACAACTTATTATATGTATAGAATATAGAATATAATATATAATAAATTAATTTTGAGCACCACAGTTCAGTTACATCCTGAGATTGGAATGGCACCCGTTTAATGTTCACCCGTTATCGTACAGGTCTATATAACATTGCCATTTATGACTTGATATGCCACCATTATAATATTATTATATTCGATCAACCCTTCTATGATTATTACGCACATGAAATGAATATATTTGCAGGTGTGTAGTAACTTTAAACATAGTGTTTAAAAACATATATATCAAATGTGGCTTTTCCCATAGGGGTCGGAATGATACCCAATAATGGTATATAAATTTAAAAAAAAAATGATGGTGCTGATGGAATACTACGTGCTCACATTTTATGTTGGATATATTTAGTACATTTTATTTATTGATATCATCTCATATTTCAGTTTAATCCACACACAAAAACTTTTATTCATATTCATATTCATTTATTCCACAGAAATAGGGTACATACATAATGGTCTCAAAAAAATAATTTTGGCCAACCTATTTTGCCATAAGTAGACGTGTGAATTTTGATTACATAGGTCATAAATAAATATAACAGAAGCTTACAATAAAATCAGATTAACAATTAAAATTATAGTATATACAGACAATTATTATCATTATTATTACGTTATAAATAAGTTTTGTCATCAAAATATTCTCGGATCGAATAATAACTTTTGTTTGTAAGAAATTTGTGGAGCTCTCTTTTAAATGGTAGTCGTTCATTCTTACCTCTTTTTACTTCATAAAAAAACACAAGTGACAATGTTACCACCATTTTTTTTAATTCAGGAAGCATCTATATTTTGATGGTGTTTTTTTTATGACTCGCTTAAGCCTATTTTCTAATTAAAACAGTCGGTAGTAAAAAGAATAACGATCTTATTACATTAGTATCGGCTCGGCAAACAACGGCTACGGCGAGCTACTCCGTAGCAACGTTGCTAATTCCATACTTAAAAGGATATTAAAATATAATTTTGCTTTAATGCTAATCTATTTAATAATCTGTTTATCGTGTATTGTTGTACGGAACAACGTTTTGCTAAGCATTTTTCGTACTATATTATTTATTTTGAAAGCAGGGATAAGCAGCTATAAAATTACTATGTTTATCTACTGGTGAAAATAACTTAACTTAGAAGTCTATTTTGCGGATATGTTCCAGATAGCAGACGTGGAAACCAAGTTACGGTCCAAGTGGGTACATAATAAATGAGCCACGGTGGTATTTGAAACTATCTAGAGCATTGCCAAAGGTATAATGAGCGTTGCAATATCGATTATATTATTATTAAGGGTAGTCCCGAACGCCGTGTTTTCATACTAACGTATTATGGGTTTAACTTAAATGTTATTAAGATTTTTATTTTTTTTATAGACAAATCATGTCTTAAACACTAAAATTCATGTTTGTTCGTGGTCATTTTGTCTATATTATTGTAATCATTAATTAAGTTATATACAAACATGCTTGTCAGTGTTTCAGATTGATTTGTTTATAATAATAGAAAAACTTTTTAATATCAAAGTTAAATACATATTACTTTTGTAAGGAAAACAGCTAAGCAATTGTTCCCTCTTAATAGTTGGGATTAGAATGACCGGCTACTTTTCATCAGTTATTATGTAAAAATAGCAAATTACACAGATTGATAAAAAATCAAAGGGTTACCTTTGGCTCCTGTAACCTGTCCTTAAAACACCGTACCTATGTAAAAATTGGCAGCAGCATCGCTGTACCGACTGTTTATTATCAGTTAGTATAATAGTGGTTACTCCGTCACCTAAAGGCAAAAAAAGAACTCCCAAAAAGGCATGCCCTTCATGATAATGGATCAAACTAATATCAAAATAGATACCCTCTATTACTTAGATAACGTACCAAATCCTTTTAGCCAACAAAAAGTTGCAATAAGGCTGAATCACGGTCTAAAATGAGTATAATAATAGCGTCCATCTAAGACTATTATAAAGAGCTATCGTATTGTCCAGTTAACAATGCTGGCCGATGATATACGTCGATGAAAAATATCTCCACTCAGCTGAAATGAGGGTCACAAGAATAGATAGGATTGGGAATGAATAGATACGTATATCAAGACATGATACAAAAGGCCTTTTGGATTTAAGGCTTCTCAACTCTAAGTAGATTTAGGTATTTAAAAAACTTACGCTTAAGATACGTATTACTCTATACATTATACAAAATATTTAATTCTATATAGTATCTAACCTAAACCAATACATTAAAATAATTTCGAGTAAAAGATACACAATCAGATTGTGATAATATGTCTAACATATACATTTAGTGTATGTATATAATGTATGTATTTGTATATATTTTGTATTTTGTTTATATATATTTTTTGTATTAATAATTATGTTAGTATTAGTATAATATAGATCGGCCTCACACGTGTTTAAAACTGCACCTACTTTTTACATCTCTGCATCACCCAAAGGTTGACTTGTAAGAATACTTTCAGTATTAAATCCGCCTTTGTACATTTTAGTGCATAAAGTGTAAATAAATAATTAAATACACAGTAAATAATGAAATCATTAGACCTGATAACTATGGATAAGCTCCAAAATTCGGTTCAATATAAACATGTTTGCCGTAAAAGTAACAGAAATCCCTCACAGTTAGATGTTAAGTACCTTTCAGTTAATTACGACCCCGCAACGGTTGAATGAGCAATTTAGCGGGCGCTGTAGTTACGCTATGTTTTTCTCTGTTGTCTGTAATGCTATCACTCTGATAAGATCGCTTAGGCGAGTAAATCCGGTAGTTTAACAATAGAAATATACATCGAATAATTACGTTCCGCTTCGTCGCGTTTCCTTTGATTCTTCTATATCGATGACCCAGATTAACTACGAAAGTTATTTCGAAATACACCTCCTTACTCTGTTATAGTAATGAAAATATTTCCACATTTTGTTGTGACACTAAGCATTATCCGTTACGGAGCAATTGCGAATGAATGTCATATTTACACAAAAATTCCTTGGCATTTTGGCTATCATCCTAACGCGAACACACCTGAGATTTCCACAAGCCGTGTAGCAACAAAAACTCTTTGTCCAGTTTTAATGTTGTCATTTGGACAGGCGGAAAGGTCTACTTTTTGCATCGGGGGTTTTCGTGCTAAATAATGTGACATTAATAAGTCGCACCTCCCTTAAAGGCAGACGTCACGTTTATATTTGGGTCGGCTTTTACATTCACGTCTCTTTGATAAATAATTAGGGTACCGTGACAAAAAATAGAACAATGGATCCCATATGCAACTCTGATGTTGGACAGATCATTAAGCTTAATATGCTTGAGAGTTACGTTTCATATAGTCCTGGGGAATTATTGTTTTTGTGCAATTTAAATTTGGGTAACAGGATCGCCAAAAAAACGAGGGAATGTAGAACTCGTAACGAGTGAATATGTCGTACTTGACCGCTTTTTATTTAAATTGGAATCGTTATCCGTACGAAACGTGACCCATTTATAATTCATGTGGATTTAAGACTAACTAACTTGCTGTGTAAGCAAATAAAATAATTTAACTCATAGTTTTTAAAATGAATAATATTTTCATGTAAGCCTGAGTAACGTTATTTTTTATTTTAACATTTTGCTGTTATCTTACTTTACGTTTCGTATTATATTTTGTACCACTTGTTTAGTATTCATTTAGTGAAGCTATTTTTTTTGAAAAATACTTTTAATAACATAACTTATAATCAATGAAATATCGCCAAAAACAGTTTTTTATGTCGATTTTTAATAATTAAATTGCATTTCTATATTTAAGTTTATTTTCTCTTTATAACCATATTTAGCTATAATGTTGTTTTGGTTGCTATAATTTACACTTAGAATTATTGTCAAAAAACAAACAAATATTGTATGAATTATTTGAAAAGATGGTGCACATGAGTTTCTCACCAGCTCTTCTCATGATGCAATACCCATCGGAGCTGGTACTTGGATTGATTTTAATTCAATTCTCTAAGTTGAATTAAAGTCAATCTAAGCTCCGGTGTCAAATCATTTTATTACAATAAGTATTATGATTTAGTTAGCTAAGTTTTATTTTAATTTTATATTTTTTGTGTTTGATGTTTGTTTTGACGTGTTCAAGCGCCCCTTGGGGCCCATGGAAATAAATGATTTGATTTGATTTGATTTGATTTGATGCTCCTAGGTTGCAAATTAGGCAAAATAAGTTCTACTAAAAAAAATAACCTTCTTTTAAAACACATAAAGTTTAAGAAGCAGGTTTAATTTTAATAATTACTTTTTTGTCTTCCTGACGTATACCGAATACTAATATTACGGCCTACATAATAATAATTCAGACAAACAATTGTTCATTGCAAATCTAATGACTCAATGAGACAAAGCGAACCTTACTTATATCTTCAACCATACTTTGTGTAGACCCAATAAAGTAAAACGTAACGAGCACAGATTTGATGGGCTCATATCTTCTCACCAGAATAACAGACATGTCGCATAAAATGCAGTCTATGGTGTACGTGTACATAAGCTCAATCAAAACGTGCCATGAGTAATGTGTATACGGTACAATCGAAATGTTCGCGGGACAATTTTCCTCTGAACATACGCACAGCCTTTATTTGCATTGGAGCGAAAATATTTAATCAGGCGTATAATCTTGGCGTTCCCTACGCTTTTGCGGTATATAAACGCGTACTTTTCAGAGCCTTTGCGGGTCTTTTGTGTACGGTACACTAGACTTTTGCCATGACTCCGCCATGCTTTTATATTACCTAAAATATTGCATAAAACAATATTAATACTTTCATGACACAGTTTTGGAGTTTTGTAGTGTGGCGGTCTCCACACATAAAAAATGACGGACGACATTGACAACATCAAGAAGTGACACACACGTGAGAACTATCAAAGAGCGCTGAATCGCGATGACGAAATATTCACAGCAAGTGACATATATATACCACTTTCAATACGTTACCGTTGGACAGCTGTCCGCCAGGCAATACCACCGAACCTGGTTGGAGGATCCTCCCTTTGTTGTGGAGGAACATCACACCCTGTTCCTCTACAGTAGTATTAAGACTGTAAAATACGAGTTATATACGTATACCATACTTATTCAAGTTATTCATAGACAATTGTGGATAAAATAAATAAAATAAAACGTTCGCTAATGTTTAGAGAAAAGCTTTTCATAAATCGAGGCAAGGCTGACCTCTGTCACTTTAGGTCCTACCTAACGCTGTTGTCTGAGAGCTGAAGATCTACGATAAAGTGCCTTTTGAACGTCGCATTTATTTCATTATTTATTGATGTGTGTTCAAGCTCTTATATTTTATACTAGTGTCAGTTTGCGGCTTCGACCACGCGAATCGTCAATAAAAAGCTTATATTATTCCTGGGATCTTGAACTATCTCCACATTAGTTTTCATTAATATTATTTTACTGGTGGTAGAGCTCTTGTGAATGAGCTCAAGGGCGGCAGCACCACCGTCTCACTTTTAACCTGCCGCCAAATAGTAGTGCTTCCATTACTGTGTTCCGGTTTGGTGGTAAGATCATGCCCTGAAATTACTGGCACTTGAGGCATAACACCGTAGTCCTTAGCTGCAGCGACGCATCTATAATCTGCTTTTGTGGATTGTCGATGTCCATGGCCTGTACTCCACTTACCATCAGGTGGACTACACGTTCGTTCGCTGCGGGCGTAGTATAAAACAAAAAATATATAGATTCAGCATATTCGAAGATTTTTGGGTACAAACAAACGAACAAAAATATCTTTCCTCTTTATAATATTAGTGTAGATTAGCTTTTACCCGCGACTTACTTCGCGTAGAATTCGATATTTCCATGCTATTTCCTACAAAATTGAGGTACTTCCCTCATAAACTACTAATTTACCGACTTGGGGAGTGGCATTGCTAAAATCCATCTTATTGTTAATTTATGAGATAAAGGGAACCTATGTGCAAAATTTCATGCATTTTTCTTCGGAACTGACAAACCTCCTTTATAAATTTACAGCCCCAATTTACCTCCTTAAGAATACAAAAATAAAACAAGTAATCTTTAAGTTGGTCCTCCAGCTACAAAGCTGTGAAAGCCGTACTCAATTCCATGCTGTAGTTTTTGTTTGATGCCTGTATGAACAAACATATAGACAGATAGATAGACAAACAGACAAAATTCTAGAAATATATGTTTTGGCTTCTATTTCTATTAAAAAGACGCTTCGTACCTTTTATTTTTCTTAAATGTCTTCAATGTACATACATGGTAAATTTTCAGTTTTATTATATGTATTGATGGCAGAATAAGAGCTATGAATAAGTAAATTTTACCCGTTTTAAGTTCAGTATACTTTATTTTCGTTCATAAAACAAACTCTGAGATTTGTTATTAATCTAACATAACATAACATCACGCCTATTTTACCCAGAAGGTATTTTAGGTCCCAAGGGATAGGGGTTGGGCCTATTGCCATCCACCGGGCACAATTCCAACTACGTGCTGCTATTGTGAATTTCCTGATGGAAAGTTCACAGATAACATTTTACCCTACCCGGAAATCGAACCCGAGACCTTGCTATGAGGGGCGTATACACTAACCACTACACCAACTAGGCAGTTCTAGACCAACGAGATACGAGGACGTAATTAAAAATATCTGTTCAAATGATATCGCATTCGGAATTACTCAAAATTGGAATTTCAAATTTAAAGAGAGCTATTACAGCTTTAGCTGAACTAAATACTGCACAAATAGCTCTAAAAGTAAATATGCTATCACAAAAATCACTCAAAGCGCACAACCTAGCTACATCCACTTTTTGCATTCGCAAAACTTACTGAAATCAGAGCTACTAATGAATGAATAGAGTCGCGTGGACTAAATTAATGCCGGTGCCGTAAAAGCAGTGGAGATGACATGCTGTAAAACCTTTAGGATCGGATTTTACATTCACTGTTACAGTGCCGATCCTTTTGGTTACATTTATGTCCCAAAGCATTCGAATAAGTCTAATCCTGTTGAGAAATGGTGCTGATTTAATATGCAAATTACATGTTGAATAAGATGAATGCAACATAGTCGTACTAGCAACTATAGTTAGTTGTTATTTTTTTATGGTGGAGCGCTTTTGAGCACGATCTCACCTGATGGTAAGTGATGATGCGGTCTACGTCGAAGCACGCTTACTTATGAAGTACCTATTTACTGTTGCTTTAAAGACACCCAGATTATACTCATACAGCAACACAGACTCGGGCAGAGCATTCCATTATTTGGCAGTTCGCATTAGGAATGTTGAAGCGAAACGCTTCGTGCGTATTTAATGAATACTTACCATGAAGCGATGCTGAAGTGTCGTTTGCCTGTTGTCCGATGGTGTGGGGAAGAAGAAACAAGGTTATGCAATTAAAAAAAGGACCTATACCATTTAATAAAGAGGATGCTTATACCTAACGAGAAAGTATTATCTAGAGTTAATTCCACATTCTGACGGTACTATGCTGCTACCAGCACTAGGTTTAACAAGATCGACTACGGCTACTGGTATCTTAAACACGCTACATTTACGTATAGTCATCGTAATACGTGTAGCATAAAAGATAGTATCGATTCTGGCGACAATACGCCAGTCAGCATTGGAGTTTATGTTGAGGGTATTGCATAAAAGAAGTAGTAATACTAAAAAGAGCTCTATTTTACAGCAACACACTTGTACCGGATATATCTGGTTATTTGGTTAAGCTACGCTGCAGTATACTTACTTATCCGGATAAGTTTACTTTTGTGGTAAAATTCTCAAAGGAAGGAAATAAAGTGTTGCATTTTTTTACTTATACGGTACGTTATGGAAAATCGAGGTATTTCATTTTTATAACTTTCGCATGCTATGTCCACTTCTAGAAGGGCAAACATTATTTTTGTAAGTTAATTTTAAGCATGTTTTTCTTTTGCTATGTATTGTCCAGTTTAGTGGTCCAAACAATAAAAAAAAAAATAACTAAGTTTTATCGATAGTTTCTCACTACTAAAGGGAAGTTAAGTTTATTTCATAATTATACACTACAAATGCTTTTGATCCCCGCACTTGGTCTAGGATGTATCACGTCTAAGTACTGTCATAATATTTCTTCTAGTAACAATTTTTTTTTAAATACGCTCGCTTTGGGAATAACTCTTGTGTCGCGGGGGTGTTTACAAACATGCATTTCACTCATACAAAGCATGTCAGAACAGATCTTTGAGGATCACACAAAGATTTGTCCCATGTGGGAATCGAACCCACAACACCAGCGCAGTTGAAAGCGACGACTTTAACCACTACGCCAACCGTGCACTCAATGGGATGACACAGGCAAAGATAATCTGAGATGGCGCTATTGTCGCTGGTCCTTGTCAGTCTGTTTTACTTTTAAGGTTATGAATTGTATTTCATACACACCCTCTTAAAAATGTATTCTGCTATGACTGTGGTCCAATTAAAAGCCGAATTAAAGAAAAGAAAAGCTTCCCTATCAGGGAAAAAAGCGGATTAATTAATTAAATCTCTACTAGGCCATATATCTAACTTATTCCACATTTGGTACATAAAATTTATCCAAGTTATAAATATGTTAGATACTGTAGAACCAGAAATAGAAAAGAATCTAGAAAGTTCAAAAATCGTTTTATTCTGTCGTAATTTCATTACTGTGAGAAAAAATTGGTCTTCACAGCTTACGTTTGTAAAATGATGACTAAAATAAGTTATTGCGAAATAGGCTGATTGCTAAGTAGGAAATTTGCGAAGTTGTTTCCAAGAAAAGTAGTCAAAATGAGAAATAGACAGTTTGATAAGTAGACCACTGGCGCCTGATCGATTTTTGTTTCCAATGCACTTAAAGTTGAATAAACCAAATAAAATTTCTGATAGGACTCAAACCCAGTGTAAAACTTTATAGCCTTATCATCATCCTTGAATCGAGAAATGGATCCAAAAATATGTTCATTATTTATTTGGGTACATTTGTCATTTTTCAATGAATTTTCAGTCATTTCAATGTTTTCAGTAATTTCTATGATTGGTTCTGATATATCAATTTCATTGCCTATGTCGGGAGCCCATTCATTGTTAGTACTAGCTAAAACAATATCTTCGTTATCAGCTGAAGCTACACAGCTTTCTTTTAAAGTTGAATCTGTTGATGACTCACTTCATGCTTCATATCTTAGCTGCCTGTTCGATTTCGGAGCTATTTGTCTAACCCACAATACTGACCAGTATACTTGCTTTCTTCATAAAAATCATCAGGTTTAAAAAGTTCACTACATATCCTCGAAGATGAATTTGGTTTTCAATTTTTTGAGCGTAAGGCTTTGATCCATTTCTATCTTCTTTTCGCATCGGTAGGAAAACGATGTGCTCCGATGTTTTTACATTGAAAAGCGCTACATATAGGCATTTATACGAAATAAAATACAATAATCTTGTTTGATAAGGGAAAAAAGTATGAAATTTGACAATTATGACATCTAAGCTAGCACCAGGGATTACTCGACACCTACTGACGACCAAACGTACACATCAAGCTTTTCCCGCGAACACAAACACAGTTAGAGAGTAACTCTAACACATAAAGGAACACTAAATTTCATATTCGGAATTGATTTGTTATTGAACTAAGCGAGGATTTATACAGCCTCGGTATTACCAAGCGTACCATTGATCTATTTTAGATATAAGCTGTAATTGTTATTTCTATCCCATTGCGGGATAATGCGTTCGTATTATCGTTACCATGGCAACCTCCAACGTAAAACCTTCGGTCTAGCCGCACTTCAATTAAGGAACCTTCATTTAGTATATAGATAGTAATGATCTATATCTGTGGTAATGAAGTTTATAGTACGTTTGATTTCAAATCTATAAAAAAAATACTTTTATACTACACCTACGTAGAAAGTACCTCTTTGCAGTATACGGAGAATATCTATCAAAGAAAGTTAGTCTTTTCAGACGAGTTCTGAAAAGCAACATGTAATGTATGTTAGAGGTCTGAAATATTACTCCTAAATTCATTACTCCCATGGGAGTAATGAACTTTTTTTTAATTTTTTTTTTTTCTTTTGGTTTTCTGTACTTTTTGGTAAACCATAAATAAAAAAGAATATTAAAAGAATAAAATAACTACTTTTATAAAAATAAATAAATTAATGTAACTTAATTATATATTAATTCCATAAATAAACCACTAAAATCACTATTATTACCTGTTACAAAATAATTACAAACGTTTTTTCACAAATCGACTTCATAAAGTGTAGCTGGCTGCATGCGATTGTTACCCGTGTCTCTATGCGCGTATAAAAGAAGAAATTGTGAAATTTTTTGCATTTTGCTCCAAATTCCTCATCATTATAAAACTTTGGAATAAACAATTTGTTGCAAGAACTTAATATGTCGAGTGATAGTGGTTCTGACGATTTATCGACTCCGGAGGAATTGAAAGTAACTGCTCATGCAGTGATTGAGGACCTCTTACCACAAAAGTCAAGGATCAGATATAATAAAGCGTATGCAGATTTTCTGCAATGGAGAAGTGAGGAAAATGCACAATCTTTTTATTTTCCTTATAGGTGTAGTATAAAGCTCTATGTATGACTCGGGCGAAAGTTTGATTTCTTTCGGGTGTATTAAGGCCCTCAGCTACGCTTCGGGCCTCAAACTACACCCTCAATGAAATCAACTACTTTCATCCCTTGGTGTACAATGTACTATTACTTTTATATCAAGGTACAATTAGCAACAGAAGTAGCTACACGCAAACAAATTTAACTCTGAAAATCGTAATCATTTCATGATTGGATGAATTAATACTAATAATATAATATTATGCCTTAATTAGCCATAAGAGTGTGGCAGACATATTATTATACAACACCCACATTTCACCTGTTATGTTTAGGTCCCATGGGATAGGGGTTGAGCCTATCGCCATCCAACGGGCACAATTTCAACTCCGTGCTGCTATTGCTATTATAATTTCCCGACGGAAAGTTCACAAATCACACGGGCATCGATACCAAGACCTTGCGTTGAGAGGCGCGTATCGTAACCACTGGACCATCGAGGCAGTTAAAACTAAAATTACCTGATAAAATGTGCTTTATTTTATAAACGGGATATTTTGCAAAAATAGTGAGTTGTATAGAAGTTACAAAATTTTAAAATGAATCTAAAATTAAATTGAATGAAAAACCACATCTGAAATACTGTGATTTAAAGACATTAAATCCTGCCGAACCATTTTTATACAGAATACAGTAAATGTATATCAAATCTGGCCTGTCTTCATTACTCTTAATCATTTCATTTTGTTTGTCAGTCTTAATTGAAATTAATGTTTTGTTACTAAAAAGTACGGCTACAGGGCCGCAGGGGTCGGACGTAGGTAGTATCTCAGATAATTAATACTGGAAGTCTAAATGCCAAAGGTAATATAATAAACTTTATTGCCACAGTAATGTCTAATCTGAGACGTCTAGTCAAGTTTTAGTGCCACATGCTTATACAATTTGGCAGTTCGCCAAATTAAAAGGTTTAATCTTAAATCACGTTTGAATAGCAACTAGCTATTGTATTATTTATTCACTTATTTATTTCTCCTCAAATATAAATTATAAAAGTAAAGTACATTTAAAAATATATAAATATAAAAATAGTACCCTACCGGGGTATGCGGGGACGTATGCAGGGACCAAACTACCGGTGGTAAGGGCTCCAAAGAGAGGAACCTCCTCACAATGCGAGCCGTGTCGAGTAGCACCGCCTTCTGCATCAGACCCTTGATCCAGCCAGTATAGTATTCGTCGTCGTTGAATAGCCCGTCACTACTCTCCAAAGTCAGAATTAGTATACCTACAAAGTATACGCGACGTTATTCACCCCTCCACCTTCCACTAGTGCCATCTAACTATCGGCAGAATAGCTTTGTCCGGAGAGCTAGTAAGACCCTTAATGATGCAAGCAAATTACATGATGTTGATATATTTAATGCAAACCTGGAGTTGATGAGACAGGTGCTAAGGCGTGATTTCTTTTTTCAATATCAAGGTGTTTAGTATTATAGAAGCAATTGATTTGTATAAGGCTCTGTAATGATTTTTTGTAGTACATTCGCAGTTCTTAATTTTATAATATATTGTTACTTATTCGTGAGAACCTGTAATTGGCTGAATGTTGCATAATATTTTTATAAATATTAATTGTTACTGCTGTTTGTCTTCCAATAAATAAATAAATATCACAAAACCGCTTATTTTGAATTGCAATTGACGTAACATCACGCCTATACTAACCAGAAGGGTGTGGCAGAGGTGTTCAATACCCACATTTCACTGGTTATCTTTAGGTCCCATGGGTAGGGGGTGAGCCTATCGCCATCCACCGGGCAAAATTACAACTCCGAGCTGCTTTCTGAATTTCCTGACGGAAAATACACAAATAACAGTTTTCCTGACCCGTAAATTGGACCCGAGACCACGCGTTGAGAGGCGCATACACTAACCACTAGACTATGTATCCAGTATTGCAATTGAGTAGTAATAAAACATCATGATAGGAAGCGGGAACAGGTTAAAGTTTGAATCACCTTTCTAGTTCAATTTAAAATAGGTTTTGCTCATGCAAACTCAAGTGTGGCCAATATATTTTACGTTATTTGGTTTGAATCTATCGATTTTCCTTGTGCGTTGTTAGAACGCGGGACTTTCGCGATTTTCCGCACCATTAGTGATGTGACGAACGGCGGTTTGTACTTGCGATGTCGTTTTCGTCCATTACGAGGTTCTGAAGATCGAACATTCACATTCGCTCTTTTAACTTCGAGAGATATTGCACTTATCGAGGGATTTTCGAAATTTGCGCTAGTTTCGTACGTTAACTATTTTATAGTGGTGTTACATTTCGTGTCGATATAAAATGATTGTGAGGAAACATAAGCCAATCGCAAGTTTGTTTAGCAATAAGAATATGTATTTGTATAGTATTAAAATTCAATTTAGTTGTTGGAACTTCAGTTTTAGCAGTTTTCTTGTTGTAAATGTATAACAAGTTTAGGTTAATGTATGAATTATATTCCTTTTTGATAAACATCATCGTTAAATTGTTATTTTTAATTGACTTTAAAAAAAGGAGGAGGTCGTCAATTCGACCTATTTTTTTCCTTTTTCAATGTTTGTTTCCTGATTAATTGAAGGCGTTTGGACCGATTTGCGAAATTCCCAATTTTTTAAATGAATGCTGAGAGCATTCATTTGTGCTACGGTATAACCCTCGTGTACTATCAACAAAGTAGATGCATGATCCACCAATACTATTTTTATACAGATATTTGAAAACACTAAAGTCAAAATTCACTTGTTCTATCAACAAAATGTCAACATTATTGACTTTGACGATTTCAAAGAAAATATCTGTCAAATAGATTTTAAATCAACTATGCTGATAGACCTGGTTAATTTCGACATCAAAGAGTTTCAATATTTTTGGTTTAGTCGTCTATTATTGCCCATACCAAAGAGTAGTTTCCAAACGATTCCGTGTAGCATTCGGCAAATAGTTAAGCCGATTACTCGCATCGCTGGCTGTATAAAAACGTTTTGAATTTTTATTCTAAACATTTTTCGGTCCAACTATGTATTTCCACGAATACATTGTATTGATATTTGCTTTTAATACGAGTACCTTTACGATTAGCGAGGCGTACTGGTTGATTGATGTTTGCTATACATGTTTTTAATATTTTGAGAAAGTATTTACCTACATAATGATATGGAAGTTGCGATTTTAAGACCTGCTATGTGTCTTTTGCGGGCATCACTTTTAAGTATCGGTTTATTCCAATTTATCGAGCACCATAAATTGCAAAAAAAAATATGCGAACATGTTTTTAAATCACCATTTATTTACAACATAAGATGTCTTATAGACGGATCGACGATATCACATTATTTCATGTTGCGAAAGAACTTAACCAAGAAATCTGATAACATTTTTTACTATTCCCCGTGGACATAAACGTTTCCCAACATAAGAAATTGGATATCTCATATTATGCTTAAAATGAATGCTAAGTTTACTTACTGTATTGTTACGTGTAAAGACTTTCTTTGTTCACTAACAGTAACTTGAACAGCACCTTTTTAACAGCTTTAATATAAACTTCCCCTAACTCACAGCATTCATCTTTCAACTCCAACTTTAAGAAAACAAAGTTTTGTACAAAGGCGTTTCTTGCTTAGAAACTAGCGATTTTAACTAAATATGAAAATTACTTGACTTGTTATTCAAAGCACGTAGCGCCGCTGATATATTCTCCAATTTATTATCTCTATGAGATTTATTTCTGTTTCTCTCATTTATGTTCTACGTCTTGAAAGCACCCTATTAGTTTTCATGTACCTATATCGTGTAGGTAGCTTATAAATGATATTTGTGTAATACTTACAGAATGTACGGGTCGGAGCTTCAAAAATCGAAAACGGTGTCTTTGTAGACCACTCACGCGTCCATCTGTCCGTCGCAACAGTTTCTTTAGAAAAAGTTTGACATGGGCATTTGGAAATTGAAAAGCGGCGCATAACACAATACACTGTATGAATGATATTTATGTGAGTTACTTTTGAAAGCGTAATATTTACTTTATTTACGCATCTATAATCTGCTTTTGTGGATTGTTGATGTCCATGGGCTGTACTCCACTTACCATCAGGTGGACTACACGTTCGTTAGCTGTGGGCGTAAAATAATAAAAAAAAAAAAATCTAGTATGAAAGTAAATATTACGCATTAGAATAGATGTGATGGGAATTGATTCTGTATTTATTAAAAATAAACAAAATCACTTAGCATTCGAAATTTTACGAAGCTGAAATAAAATTACACTTCAATCTCAAACTTTATCGTAAGAGGTGAATTATTTGAGAGTGTTTCCTTATTTAATTCAAGCGAAGTTTGTTCTCATTCGTAATTCTTCACAAATCAATTTAAATCTTTAACGCAATCTCAATGTTTGACAAGCAGACATTCAAAGAGGAACAATCGCTTGCCTGTTTTCCTTAGAAAAGTAATTTGGATTTAACTTTAATATTATTGAATTCTTTAATAGACAAGTCATATCTAAAGCACGAAAATTCATGTTTGTTGGCGACCATTTTTTCAAAATTATTATATTAATTTTTAGTTTTATGTAACTTATTTAATGATATAAACAGTTTTGACAAAATTACCAGAACAAACATGTAATTCAGTGTTTCAGGTATGATTTGTCTATAAAAATAGATAAAAACTTATTAACTAGTATTAAAATTACACGCATATAAGCTTAGTATAAAAACACGGCGCTCGGGAGACAACCCTTAACTCCGGAACAAGTTTCGAAGATGTTTTCGTTTGTTATGTTTGGTAGACTTCGCCGTTTAGCTTCTTTTATATATATTTTTTTTGTATTGCAACTTAAAAAATCTCATTTATTGCATTGACTTAGGTTTAAATATACACTTACCTAATAGTAAGTTATAAGGTGAGACAAAATCACATAACGCATACATAAACTAAAACATAAAATTCTAGTCCGTGAATTAAGAGGTATTTCAGCCTTATTGAGTTGAAGTACTTAAATGTTACGCATGAAATTTTTTATATTTGCAGTCTATTTTTAGAAATAGAAACGTTTATTTAGCAAAAAAATGAATGGTTACAAAAAGATGGTACAATTAAATAAGAGGACACAACATGTATCACCGGAAAATCGGTATGCAAAATATATAATGTTATATCTATGTACTGACATTAAATTAATTACTAACATTAATTTAAAGTTATAACACTAACTTAATAGAAAAAAAAATAATGTACATGTAAAAATGTAAAGTACTACTCTGCTATTGTTGGTTAATTAATTATTTATGGTAACTGTAGACTAGTATAACTGTTATGCATAGAAATCTTAATAACTAGTCAATAGAAATGCTATCGACTATCTTTTAACACTGGGACGCATGTCGCCGGTTTTCAAATACCACTTTTTGTATTCCTACAAACAAAATTATTCTTTTTGGCGATGACATTAAGACGACAATTCCTCAACTCGCACTTATGTTCGATTAGACAAATGCGCTTGTATTCCTGCAAACAAAATTATTCTTTTTGCGATGACATTAAGACGACAATTCCTCAACTCGCACTTGTGTTTGACTTGACAGATGCGCGGCGACAAGGTCACGCGTCTTTGACATTTCTATTGCCTTATTATTAAGATTTCTATGCTGTTATGCTTGTCTCTCTACATGTCATAATTTTTTATCATTTTAATACTAAATTCTTATTATCTAATACACAATGTAATCACCTTATTCTTCTTCTTCTTCGTCATGTCGATGGCTGAGTCAAATTTTATTTTGACTTGCCATCGTGGTGAAAGGATTAGCCAATACGCTTTGGAGAACTCGCGAATTGCCCAGGGTACGCCGGACGTAGGGAATCGTTGTGTACGTCACTCGGGGAGGCTCCATTCATGCACTCCATTGCAGCCATGCACCTTATTATATTACTGTGATGAGTCTGTTCACGGGTCTGAATTATTGAAGACTCATTTCAGTACATAATCAAACACAGACGACCGCGTATAACTGATGAACCAACTGCAGTGTATTGCTTTTCTCTGAGACCCTACAGAACCCAACGATAGAGATGTATTGCTTTAATGACGTCACTGCGGACACTCGGTAATTAATTTATACACAGCTCCATTGACGGGTATTTATAGACCACAAATGTCAGTGTAACTAGACCGCGAAGCCTGTGCCACTATTAATTAGCCGTTGGTTTTGGTAATGGGGATTCCTCGCTAAAGATTTACTACAGGTAAGGTTGAACAATAAACAAAAATATTAGAACTAATAATTCTTATATAGGAATTTATGACCTGTTTTTTTTTATATACTACGCCCACAGCGAACGAACGTGTAGTCCACCTGATGGTAAGTGAAGTACAGCCCATGGACATCAATAATCCACAAAAGCAGATTGTAGATGCGTCGCTGCAGCTGAGGACTAAGGCGTTATGCCTCATGTGCCAGTAATTTCAGGGCCTGATCTCACCACCGAACCGGAACACAGTAATGGAAGCACTACTGTTTGGCGGCCGGTTAAAGGTGAGACGGTGGTGCTGCCGCCCTCGAGCTCATTCACAAGAGCTCTACCACCAGTTCAAAAGAGCTCTACCACCTGTTTGCTCATAAACTACTAATCCTATTCAATATTTTTGATATACGATTTGCATCTCGTTTAATATATAATTATGAAAATATCACAATTATTAATTTCAGCCTGTGATCGAATGGACCACGGTTATTTTAAAATAATGGCCTAAGATTCGAATGGCCATAGGCTCTTAGGCTTCAAGACCTATAAACAAAACTGACAAATTGTGCATATTTTGCTTCAAACTAGTTTTATCTACTTGAACATTTAATAGGAGATTTAATTAAAAGGAGACAATTTAACAACGTCTCGCAATCATTGAAACTTCGTATCTATTTAATTTGTAAAGTAAATATTACTTTTGATATGCAGTCCGTGCTCGTGTTGAATAGCAGCGCAACTGCACAACGCCGCCGTCGGACGTTGCATTGTACTAACTTTAATACAATGTTACTTCTCCGTGTTTATATTCAAAAGTGCATTAAGTACTCGTAACTTCTGACTTTGTTGCCTACTTCGTGAACTTTGTCTTCGGCGTTCTGTGTTGGGTGAACTTACATTTAAATAGTATTTTCTTACAGTTGGACTAGTTTCTTTGAATAAGAATATCTAACAATATAGCTCACAACTTTCATAAATCATCTAAATAATACTATAAAACGAGTAAAGATTTTATTTCCTTGGTTTTGAAACGACTTATCAAATGTAATTTTTTTTTTTTTTTTAAAACGACGCCCGCACTAGGAATAACTCCTGTGTCGCGGGGGTGTTCACAAACATACATTTCACACACACAAAGCACACCCAGAGTCAGAACAAATCTTTGCGAATCACACAAAGATTTGTCCTATGTGGGGATCGAACCCACAACACCAGCGTAGTTGAAAGCGGCGAGGCGACCGCTTTAACCGCTACGCCAACCGTGCACTCAATTTAAGTTGAGGTTTAATTTAAAGGCAATTCAAGCATCCGAGCCTTTACCCTATTACATTCGGGTTGGCGTCTAGCCTGACGAATTTAAGCTTGATATCAGTATTTTACGTGGAGCGACTGCCATTAGACCTTCACAATACATCATGAGGTGATACGACACTCTTTGTTAGACTAGTTGTCAGACTTTCTGACCTCTGACTACCTGTAACGACTGCCATAGATCATCAAATGGCAACCGGAACCGACGGCTTAAAGTGCTCTTCGAGGCACGGAGGCAAATTCATTATGTTGAAATATCACCCATCCACGACCGACCGCGGTTGGCATTGCCTGCAAGATCGATTAGTCCACGCGGCTTTGATTTAGCCATTAGCTCCTTTTATGTAACTCAACATGGTATCTTATGCATAGTATCACGTTATGCGGCATGCATAAAGTTTTTCGAAACTTTCATTTTTAAGAACGACAATATTTTTTAATTGTAGAAGACCCTTTCGTTTTTAAAATAATATAACTTCATTAATTTAATTATTAATTAGAATGTAGATAATATTAAATGATATACGCAATGCCTAACGTCAAGTCAAGGTAGACGCTCTAATATAATTCCAAACCATCAAATGCAAATAGCTCAACCACCCGGCCCCGTCTGCTATTTCCATCTTAACGATATAATAAATTACTAAATAAAATAGATATGGCCGTCCAACATTGTATATTGCTGTGTCGGCTTGCTTACTTCTGACAGTTTATTGCACCTCAAAATTTCATTATTTATTTCAGCTGTTCTCCTTATTATTTTACTTTACCAGTACTATTTTTAACACAGCGGTAAACAATTCCGTTGAGACCACAAACTAAACAAAATATAAAAGTGTTCCCAGACTGCGGCATTCACCTGTAATGTAACGTTGCAGATTTTGAGCATAACGTTATACATGTAAAGAAACATTTAAAAAAAACAAAATTGATCCGGCTATCGTACGATCAAGAAGTTAAAAAGGATATTAATGATTGTCTAAGAACGGTAAACCGTTTTACTGAAAAATAAAGGTAATGAAATTATTTTATAAACATTATGTAGCTGTTTTTAGAGGATTAAAAAGATAACGATATGTGTTGAATATGTGAAGTTTGTTACATTGTGCAATAAAACGAATTATTAGTATTTCAGTGTTAGAGTTATATAAGCTAAGTCTATGTATAACGTTAAATGTTGTGACGGTATTTTGCTAGTAAGCATACATAGTTTTGGCTAGTTTTTGAACTGTAATGTTTGGTTCACCTCTTGCACTGGTGTTCTATATTTAGAAACTGTAACTTTACATTACAAGTAAAGCTTGCGGTCTGGGAAGGTTCCCTATTTAGTTAAAATAATGTTTTTAGCATAATTTAACTCCGCATACTATTATTTTGCATAGTAATATTTACGCTTCATATTAATTAAGCATTACATTTTTGGCATAAATACTCTACGCATAATAATTTTAAGTTTATGTTTTTTTGGTATAACAGTAATTTGGCGTCGTTGTCTTTTGGCATACTATTTCAGTCGGTTAAGAATACTATCCCACTTTAATAAAATACTTATCGTATATCATATCAAATAAACACGTATCTTAATTTATTTTTACAAAAAAACGTTAGTACCATACTAAGGTTTTTTTTTATATTTACTAGTCAAAGAGTATTGAGCCTAATTATAAGGCGTAAAAACATTTGGCATTAAACCATTATGCTAAATAATAATTATGCCTAATTATATAGTGTGCCAAAAGTTTAAATAAATATCATGCTAAAAAAACCTGCGTAACGTGATATGCTATAATAATATTCAATTATGCCAAAAAATATTATGCAAAAAATAGGGATCCCGTCTGGGAGCAACTTATAGTAAACTTTCTGTTATTATCCAGGTAAATAGTGGTCTGAAAATATAATAACTTATTTACATAGTCCTTATAAAAGCTAAGTATAAGTTTGTTTGACTTTCATTTATTTGTTGGGAGCTGGATTGCCTTGAAACACTGTACGTTTATTTTAATTTTAAAATTAAACAAGGATTTTAATCATTTGCGTTATATATATTTTTTTATATGATTGGGTGTTAAACGCGAATAATATTGAAATACCAAAAAATGACAATTAATATGCAGGGTAAATGATTTCAAAAAGTAAGCCTATAGGTGAATACTCACAAACACAGTAAGAAGTATAAAATAAAATAGAAGATAAGAAGAGTTTATTTATTTTAGATGACTCATGGCTACCAATCAAACGATACTTTTACACTATTAGATGATCTCTCGTTGTATAGACTTCCCGTGCTATGCTAGGTCAGCTTACTCTGGAAAAGTTTAGTTTAGTACAAATATAACAATTTGATAACATGTCACATATATTATATCGTCAAAATGGTATTTTTACTGACACTCACTTCGGAAACGGATTTACGTGAATAACTACGGGTATTTTTTAAAGTTTGACGCATTCAACGTTTCACATTTAATTAGAATGTAATAGGATCTTAGTAGAAACTTAAGAGGGTGCCAAGTATCCTCATTTAAAATATGCTTGTTCACGGCTCACTTAAACCTGCTAAGTAGTTCCTACGCTTGAAGTACTTAGTTTATCTCTGAGCACATTTCTATTATGTTCCGAGGTAGAACAAAGCTTTATTATGAAACATTTTGTGTGAAGCTTATAACAATGTACACAGCAAACCGCAGCAATGATGGTTGGATAAGATTTTCACGCGTATCTGGTATTGTCTAAATCAAGAACAAATTATATTGAATTGTTATTTGATAATAAAGGGTTTAAATAATACAGGCTTTTGATTATTTTGCAATTGTATAAATGGTTGAGTTTCGTTGTAGACTAAACTGTTTGTATTATTCATTTAAAAACTTAACGTTCCTTCAGTCATGTGAAACTAAACATGACATTAATCTAAAGCCTTTAGACGACAAGCAGAATACATTTAGCACAAACTTGAACTGTTTACAATCTCCAAAGTATATCACTCAGGAGCATTTCTTGACTTGAAGTCGTACCTTATGGCTATAAACGTATGTGCCATTAAGCGCTGCAAGTTGTCACAAGTAGTTTGGAGTGGGAGCAACTTAGCATTCGCAATGATCGCGCGAGAGCTCCGGGACTGTAATACGAGACAAACTGTGATTTAAGTAGAATAACTTATGACTTTGGTTCACTTGGGTTCAGTTAATGTTAGAATAGAATACTTATTTGTATACTTGATTGGTACACAATACATCATGTGAACAACTTTGTATTCAATATTGGTAGTGTCATATTATGGTCAAACTTAATGCGAACATAATGTCTAGACAATGTATTCTGTAACTGTCAACATTTTTCCATTCGAGCCCCGGTTATTCAAATCATTGTAATTAGTATAATTTAGTATTATTTATGATTTATTTTTATATAATTTTTTGTAATGTTTTGACGTGTTCAGCGCCTCCTGGGGCCTATGAAAATAAATGATTTAAATTTGAATTTGAATTTGAATTTGGATAAGTTTAAAGAGTTTATTTTATGAGCTGACCTGTGCCATGCCTTGACTCCATGGCATGAGCCCACTTTCGGGTATAGCCGAGATGGTCGCTGATGACCTGGCGTGGATGATTCTGGCGGTCACATCCATGAGGCTCGAAGGCACACAGCGGTGTTTTTTGTGGGAGAGAGCCCCATATAACCACTCTGTACCCCCAATCGGTGTGGTATACGGTCAGATATTTTCACCGCCAAACAAAATAAAGAGAAGTCTATCAATAATTCATATAACTTAATCAAACTATTAGCTCATTAACTAATAAAGCAATAAATCAGATTCAATCTCATTGTTCTTCTTCTTCTTGTCGTGTCAATAACTATTGTAATTCATTTTAATATTTTCCAGTTTATACTGTTTTAGACCAAAAGGATGCGACTAGGACGCCCTTTTGGTTGGCCTGCATAAGGTCCCTTAGGGTACAAGGGGTAGGAAGCAATGGGCAGGACAACAGATGGGCCATACTTTGGGTGGGTGATCCACATTCGCAACTGGTGTTGGATGTGTCTGTGAAACCCCACTTGGCCATGTTGTCTTTGCAGCGACCAACTTGGGTCCGAAGACGGTTTAGGGACTTCCAGATCGGCCACTGCAATTCATTGCCTGGTGGCAGATGTTCGGCCGGGTCTAGAAAATTGGGTGGTGCGGGCAGCCTAACCTTCCATATTTCGCTTCTAAATTTAGCGGGGTTTTGGTCCGTTGAGGTCGTCTCTCTCATGAAGCTTTTGCGGCTTTTGAGGCGGACTGGAGGTAAACAATGGTCGTGGAGCGGATGACGACTATCACTCTCTTGCTTCCATTTTTCTATGGAGCATGAAATTACACGACGAGCAAACGGTGGTGCTATTCCCGCTAACGGGTAAACCATGCAAAGTGGCGTGGGTTTAAGGCAGCCGGTTATAGTCCTGCAGGTATCGTTCAACGCCACGTCTACCTCTTTGGCATGGGCGGAGCGATGCCACACCTGGCACGCAAACTCCTGCGGAAAAGCAAAGTGCAAGACCCGTCGTCCTCAGAACGTGTGGGGAAGCGCCCCAGGCCGTACTAGTTAGTCGTCGTAAGATGTTATTACGGGCACTTACTTTCTGTTTGGTGTTTTGGCAGTGGGTTCGGTACGTGAGGGATCTATCCAGTAAATCTCATTGTAAATAGGATCACGTTAATTGATCTGCGTTTGTCAACCGATGTAATTATGCCAATATCATCGCCGG
Organism: Hypena proboscidalis; assembly: GCA_905147285.1. Taxonomy (NCBI): domain Eukaryota; kingdom Metazoa; phylum Arthropoda; class Insecta; order Lepidoptera; family Erebidae; genus Hypena; species Hypena proboscidalis. The sequence goes on from LR990132.1 coordinate 11,681,770, forward strand.
ATCTCCAACGTTTAATAGAAAAGGCTCGTGTTTAGTAATTGACTATTAGGGCTTGGTGACATTTATATTTAAGTACAGCATTTTTCAAAAAAAAATAATAATCCTTTAAATTTCCACGATTTGTATAAGCAATTAGTAATTTGGAATACGGACACGGTCGATTGAATTTATTTTCAATGCTGGCTGATTATAGTACGAGAGACCACGACCAAAACCATGTCTCATAGCAATACGGCAAAAACCCTATAAAATCGTTAGATTGTATGATTCTGTACCCGACTAGGTGTGTAGTAACGGTCGAAAGTGTAGCAACTGCGTGGGAGGCCATTTCTGCTGTGTCAAAAAAAAAAGACAGTCGGTATTATAGCAATACGTCTGATAGTGAAAATGTACATAGATTTTATAATTGTATTACGAAAAAGTTTGTTTTCAGACATTTTGCGCGTAGCATATAGCCTGAGCGCATTTTTGAAAATGTCAACAAATTTAGCCGACCTGTATCATAGCAATACGGATAAATTTTTTTTCAACTTTTCGTATTGCTGCCATGATTACCAAAAACCTGTTTTCAGACACTTTAAGTGTAGCATATACTCCCAAAAACGAAAATAACGTTTCGGAGTCGCCTGGCCGACGCCTCTGTTAAATGTTTTTTTAAATTTACAGCCTTCATAGATATTCAAGAATCTCCCTTGTCTATTATATGTACTTTGACAGATGACAGATGTCATTACTTATTTCTTTCGTAAAAGTTACTCAAGTGTGCTTAAAATAAAACCAAAACTATCAAATCAATCAGTATTTAATTTCAACAGCCTCAGCGCTTGTTACGCTCCTGCCCCTTTCTTACTATTATACAGCTCACTCGCCAGCTGCTCCAAACGTTGGAACGACGCTCACTTAGTTGTCATACGTTGTGCGGTTGTGGTGGTGTAAAATGTCGGACCTGAGTTGTGTGTTTTGTAAAGAAACAACGATGATGATTTTAAATGATATCTGAGTATCGAAAAGTTGTCTGATAGAGAAGGTGCTACACTTAATTTGTCTGATATATAATTTTTTGCACATGTGGACAACTTATTTTATCATGTCCAACAATTTTCAGACATATTGCTATGATACCGATCGGTAAAATTTGTTAACATTTTCAAAACGGTCTCAAAATTTAATGCGTTCACATTTCCGTCTGAAAATTGTTTTGTTCGCATCAAATAACCAAAATTTACTAATAAAAAAGATTTTCAGACGTATTGCTATGAGACATTTTTTTTGTCTCATTTTTAATTTTTTTAAGTGATTTTACGGGTTTGCGCTACACCACTAACGTCTGAAAAATATGTTTCCGGTATCTCAGAACTATCATTCAACTACAGTCTGCAAATCAGACATATTGCTATGATGCAGTTCGGTAAAATTCTTTGACAATTTTGAAAATTCGGTCAGATCAAACGCTACGCGGAAAATGTCTGATATTGGTATTTTCGAGTTCAGGATAATCGTATCTATCGATTTGATGCGGTTTTGGCCGTATTGCTATGAGACAAAAATTTTGGTCGTGGGCTCTCGTACTATTATTTATTATAGCTAGCTTAAACTATCTTTTAAAAAAATAGTAACTATATTGCAATAGTTGCAAGTAAAAAAAAAATAAGACTTATTAGTTACTATAACTGCAAAAAAAAAACATCTCATTAAAAGCAACGTGCTCGGAGGATCAATGTAGATACACATAAAAAATAAATATTTTTGATTTTATTTCAATAAAAAGATTTGGTTAAGAGAATAAAATGATTTAATAAATGGGTATGAGTCCTCTGACCCCTGAACTAGTGCTGAATGTATTTCAGGGACCAGCGTCTTCGTTCGTAGCTATTGATAAAAAATAAACAGTAAGGTCTTAAGCCTGAGTATTGAATATATTGGATATTTCACCTCCAATCCCTTCAACTACGAATACAATCACATTTACGTTCGCGATCGTCTCGTCGCATCACTATCGGGTTAATGTCTCCTCCTGTACTACCGAGCGTATAAATTGGCCTTATCGTACCAAGTATTATGAGAATTTCATACACTCATGCGATAGACTAGCAACTTTTAGTAGGATGGTTTTCGTCACTTATTTTATTTTGAGATATTAATGTTCAATGACTTTTTGGTTTGATTAATTTTCATCGTGATTTATTAAACAAATTATTGTAATCTTAACAAGTCCATACTCCATCTATTCTACGGTAAAGGCGCTTATAATAATCTTAATTTCGTTTGTATAAGTTTTTATTTTTTTTATTTTATCACAAATTAAAAATTGACTTCTAACTCGTCTGGACTCAATACTATTTATTAATATCACTATTATTTTGATTGCGTGTACACGTCATATTGTGAAATAGCAAAGCTAAAAGTAGCCCGTCTGTACAGCCAGCACATTTGCGTGTGGGACAGCGGCTCATGTCTCACTCCGGTTAGCAAACCAAATCACGCGATATGAAGTGCATTTATAAATGACCCCGCGGTCATGTACTACTACGTGCTACCCTGCTACGAATGTGCTACGTACTGCTACGGTATATCTACGCAGTGTACGTTTGTTTTGTACGCTTTATCTAGTTCACGTCATTCATTCGTTAAACTTTAAGTTATTAGGTTTTTATTCTGCGATAGTGACATCAACATTCAGAATGTTTTTGTTAGGTACCATGCCTATAATCAGGCAAATTTGAATTAAAACGTTATGTTTAAAGAAAAAAATGCAAATGGATAGATAAATCTAATAGACAAGACTGATATTGTAAAAATAGATTCAAATTTAGTTATTACTCTTTCGAAGATTTTTATCGGCGTATATTACCTTTGTAGAGATTAAACATGATAATTATTAAACATTAAAATTCTACGTTTATAAGATGAATATTCGTTTACTTAATATAAATTAATATAGGAACTTTATCTACTAAATATAAGTTTCGTATGGTATTTACGGACACAATTTTGTAGATTTTAATTGAATTGGTTACGTGCAGGGCATAAGTTAAATGCTTTACATATTGAGCAGCACTAAGTTGTTGATTTCATTAAAAATAAGTTCTATTGAGTAAATAACTGCATTAAAAATAAACTCGCATATAATCGCTTGTTTTTTATTAGAAATTTAAATTATAATGCAAAAGATAGAATAATGATACAATTAAAATTACTAGAACCATGGATGCCAGCTCAATGCACGCACAATTATTTCTAATTTACTCATAGTATATATTTTCTACGTACGTAGGTATATAGGCAGGCAGAAACCTAAAATTCTGCCAGGGCCCTATTTAATTGTCAATTTTTGATTTAACAATATGATTTTTCCAACTGTTTGACAGCCAGTAGACATATTTTTCATAAAGTGTCAAAATTGCCGGATCTTCATCCGGTTTTATATAATAATAATATTTACACCAAATTTTACAAAATGTTACTTCAACCTAATCTTTTAGTCTGATAAACTCTTTAAATCATACATTAACACTATACTAAGAAACAGTTGATAAACATATGGGACCGGCAGGATTTGAACCTGCGACCTTACTGCACACCGGGCAGCCGCTTTAGCCATCCATATCCTACTTAAGATAGAAACAAATGGATGAACGTGACGTCACGAAATGACGTATCATACAGTTAAGAATTTTATGGTTCTGGTAGGAGGCGACCGTAGCTGGATGGCTAAAGCGGCTGCCTGGTGTGCAGTAAGGTTGCAGGTTCAAATCCTGCCGGTCCCATATCTTTTTCAACTGTTTCTTAGTATAATTTTCTAAGCATAGCTAAATGCTATAAAATAATCAATTAGAATATTAACACTAGTCATATAATGTGACACTGAAATCATAATATCATAATTTCAGTGCTACATTAAAAAGCACATCTTGGCAAATCTCTCCTCAAATTCTTTAGTCAAAGTACCCAAAACAAACTCCTATACCGTAACTTTTATTTCAATCGCTAAAATTCTTCGTGACAATGTAAAGTACACCGCTGTAGCTTTTACCTGCTCCTAAAAGGAACGGCAACATTTTAGTTTAACCTTGTTTTACATATTTACATACAATGAGTGCGCGCTTTATTCATAACGACGTAACTTTTTATATTAAAACTGAGCAGAACCGAGGAGCTAGTGGATCCATGTGGCTTATAATGATTGAATTAAATCAGTACGTAAGCACGTCAGGGGCAACCACCCATAACTCAGGCGTGGAGAGCGTCTCGCGGCCATAACATTCAATCGTCCGCACGGGGGGAGAATTCTGATGACCTCAAGGAAAAGTTTGCGTCGGAACACTCTGTATAAATCCGGGAGTCATGTCGGGATTGCCTAAATCGCCTTTTTTATTTATTGCGGGCTACAGCAGGCGGCCGTTTAGCCTGTGACGTCATGAGATACGTGATGCTTTTGTTAGACGAATGGAACACGAGTGTGACTGAATCTTTTTCGTACGTGTGCCGTTAGTTTAATAACGGAAGGCAGGAAGAACCAGTTTGATTTATATATCACATAAGCCCAATTACCAAGTAAAAGTAATGTTATAGGCTATCCCAAATGAAATAAACCCGCTCCTCGCCAAAAAATTAAGGGCCTGATCTCACGACCACACGAAACACAATAGTGTAAGCAAAGGTTAGTCGCAGTGGTACTGTCGTCCTCAAGCTCGTTGAAAAGAGCTCTACCACCATACAAATGATTTCTTGCTGTTGTCATAATAGCATTTACCACGTCTGCACGTGTGGTGTAGTGGTTTAAGCGGTCGCCTCGCCGCTCTTCACTGCAATGGTGTTGTGGGTTCGATCCTCACATGGGACAAATCTTTGTGTGATTCGCAATGATTTGTTCTGAGACTGGGTGTGCTTGTGTGAGTGAATGTGTGTATTTGGCCTTGTCATTGGGACCATTGGATAGTGTAATTGCTTCTGACGTTCTATCTAATGTAAAAAATACAAATTTATCTTTATCTTTTATCTTTAAAGGTAAATATTTACCAACACCATTATTTTCCCCATTTGAGAATGAGAGAAGAAGGCTGTAATTGCCGTAATTTAATGACCCGAATATAATTGTCGCGAAACAAAGAAAGTCTAGAGAATTCCTTTTGATTTTATGTACACACGCCTACACATCAAGTTTTACTTTTCCAGCATAAGATGGACTTGCATTGTGTGTGCTTCCCGAGCAGTGCACGATCAGCTAATACTGGAAATGTATTGCTTGATCAGACGCCGTGCAGATTGTTTTCTTCGCAAGGATTAACTAACTGATCTTAATTTTAGAAACGCTTTTCTTGTTTTGAATGTAAAGAAGAGTGCTGGACTTTAGCAGGATTTTTTTCAACGATTTCACCTGTTATTTGTATTGCCACGATATGATTAATTTTGTTTCAAAATGTAAAAAAATAGGTTCTGTGTTTAGGTTAAGTGGTTGATTTTATTAATAATACTTTATTCTGGTTGGTAAATAACCTTTTGATGTTTTTTAGATGTGATTAAAACAACATTTAAGCATGGAAAGTTATTAAAATAATCTGCATGTAAAAGAAAACAACATTTATTACAAAAGTTATATATATAAGCTTCCAATACGCGATTAAAAATAAAAATAAAACTTGAATTCCACATATTTTTCGATGGAAACAGTAAATATGATACACCTTCAATCAATACGAAAGTTGAACCTCGTAGTTCGTTATTTCCTCCGACGTCTATTCATTACAGTCGCTATCCGCACATGTTGCAATAAAAAGCTTTGCATCAAAGGCTCTTAATGTAATTGGTGAGCAGAGCTGGAATAAGCTTTATTGGCGTTAGAATAATTACGTGAGTGGGCGGAAGCGACGATGGAGGGCGCCACCGGTAGCGGCGCGCTCCGGCACGTCCTTCCGGCGCCGGCTCTGCGGCTCCCTTGAGCCCCTTAGGTGGCTTTCATGCTACACACTACCATTAAATTATACGAATATATTTAGAAAGCTGTGAATGTCGACTCTGCAACTTTGTTGTACGTGCAGTTGTTTTATTTTCGACTGAATATAATAGATAAAGAAATAATAACAAAAAATCACGCCTTATTACTCAAAAGGGTGTACAGTACCCACACTTAACCTCTTGCCAACATATCTTATGGGACCTATACATAGGTCCCATGGGATAGGGGCTTTTAAGGCTGCCTGCCATTTTGGTTCGTTTCCTAATTTAGTTATTTAGATAGCAATATTATTAGAGGCAAATAATGCTAATAAAAAGAAATCAGTTTAATTAGTCACGAATAAAATTCACTCTATCATAATATATTTAGATATGCAGATATGTGACCATGTAAAATAGTTTAAGCTTGTAATAATTATGTAAAAAATACATTATATTTAAAAATACAAATTGTTATCATCACACCATAACCTACATTAATTTCCAGTAGCTGTAATTGAAATAACAGACATGACAGCAAACTTATATAGGACTAGTGATACTTCGTTGGAAGCTGCTACAAAGATCAACTGAATGAAGTGTATCACCGATGTTGCTAACAGAGTTTTTAAGTTAAACTGAGTTCACTGAGTTCGTACGTGTGGCAGTTTAGAAACGGTTAAACTCACCTGTACGGTTAGTTACGAAGTAAACCTTGTAGTTAAAGTTTATTTTGCTGTGGGTGATTTTATATTTATTAATTATTTAGTACTTAGTCCTGCCTGGATAGTCTAGTGGTTAGCGTATGCGCTTCTCACTGCGAGGTCTCGGGTTCGATGCCCGGGTCAGGCATGGTGTAATTTTTGAATTTCACAATAGCAGCACGGAGTTGAAATTGTGCCCGGTGGGTGGCGAAAGGCTCAGCTCATACCCCCTGAAACATAAACATATTAGGTGAAATGTGGGTGTCGTACCTACACCTCTGCCACACCTTTCTGGGCAATATAGGCGTGCAGTTATATTATGTTAATTCTTTGGAAGTTTTACTATTTCAATAATTAATCACTTGTGTTGATTACGTATTAACATTGAATTTGATTGTATTCTGTCAAAAAAATAGTCGATAGTAATCATGTCTATACGCTTTATCCCATGGTGGTAGGAAGAAAAGTAAACCGTCAGGAAATTACGATAAAATCATTTTTTTTTTAAATAATGGCAAGAGTTGCATTATTCCTTTCATTAATTGTGAAATTTTGACTGTATAACAAAAATATATATTAAGTTATATTAAATACCAAAAAGATATTCACATCGCTTTTATTACATTTTCGACATATTTAAAAGTTAAATAACCGCGCGTGTACAAAGACTTCTACATTTAGTTATCTAAATATATTCGTATAATTTAGTGGTAGTGTGTAGCATGAAAGCCACCTAAGGGGCTCAAGGGAGCCGCAGAGCCGGCGCCGGAAGGACGTGCCGGAGCGCGCCGCTACCGGTGGCGCCCTCCATCGTCGCTTCCGCTCACTTACGGAGTTATTCTAACGCCAATAGAGCTTATTCCAGCTCTACTCACCAATTACATTAAAATAATAAAAACCTTAAAAAATAAAAACAGCCATGGTGTAGATGAGTTTCCCCCAACTCTAATAAAACAATGTGCAGATGAATTGACGCTACCATTTTATTTATTAATAAATCAGAGTTTTGAAGAGGGTGTTTTTCCAAATCTCCTAAAAAAATCGGTCATTAAACCAATACATAAGAAAAACTCCAAACTCGATCCAAATAACTACAGACCAATTGCCTTATTACCAACAGCGTCTAAAATAATCGAGAAAGCCATGTGCACTAAAGTATATAATTTTTGTGAAAAATATAATATATTCAGCGACTCACAATACGGTTTTCGGAAACACCGTTCTACTATATTAGCGGTTTACAAATTAATACAAGAAGCCATTAATATTATAAATGACAAAAAATATGCATTAGGATTATTGTTGGACATGACGAAAGCATATGATAGAGTGAAATTTGACATTTTATTACAAAAATTATATAATATAGGAATTCGTGGAAAATGTTATGAATGGTTCAAATCCTATCTAGATCATAGAGAGCAACAAGTTGAAATTGAATCATACAACCATAAAACAAATGAAATAGAACACATAAGATCAGACACCAAATTTATTAATGCCTCGATACCACAGGGCAGCGTTTTGGGATGTTTCCTATTTTTAGTTTATATAAATGACCTCCCTAGTAATATCACAGAACCATGCGTCTTATTTGCAGATGACGTATCTATTTTGACTTCATGTGACAGTAATAGCAACCTTGATGACCAACTAAACTCCCTGCTAAATAACATAACTGATTGGATGACAGAACATAATCTAGAGATTAACTACAGCAAAACTAAATTAATATCTTTTCACCCTCGGCAAAAACCACCTCAAAAAATCAATTTTACATATAAAAATAACAAAATAGAACTCGTAAATAAAGCTACATTATTAGGAATTGAAATTGACTCACACATCAATTGGAAACCGCACATAGATAAAGTAAAAGCCAAATTATCCAAATTTTCATACGCCTTACGCGAAATAAAAAAAACAACAGACCTGAAAACAGCAATGGCCACATATTACGCTTACGCTTATGCGTGGCTTAAATATGGAATAATATTATGGGGTAATAGCACCGACGCACCTACGTTACTTATTCTACAAAAGAAATTAATAAGAATATTAACAAATATAAAACAAGAAGAAAGCTGTAAGCCCCACTTTCAGGAACTTAAAATTATGACATTTCCTAGTCTATATATATTAGAAATGTGTAAATTTGTACGCGAACATCCAGAATTATACACAAAGAGGGAAGAAATCCAAACAAAAATAACATTAAGGCATAAAAACAGACTTAACCTACCAACTTCACGACTTACAGTACACTCTTCCAGTACCTTGGTCATGTCAATAAAAATTTACAATAAACTACCAGAGACTCTTAAAAATGAAAACAAACCAAATATATTCTATAATAAATTAAAACAATTATTAATAAACAAATCCTATTACAATATAAACGAATATTTCAATGATAAATTAATATAATATATAATTTTTAACTCAAAATCACATTTAATTATTATTCTGCTATCCTATTAATTCTAGTTTCAAGAGACCAGTATATACACATAAATATTATAATAACACAATTAACATAACACATCACACCTACACAATCAAGTAAGTTTTTGAAAGTATAAAAATGTTGCCACCCATTTTGGTTTGAACAAGTTTATTTTAATTTATTAGATTTGAAAATTAAATGGGCGCCCTTCATCCTCTCTCCTACACTTTTGCTGTGCCCGACAGGGTCCATAATTGATACTATGTAATATGTTTACCACCTAACAAAACATTGTGGAATGCAATAAAGAATTGAGTATTGAGTATATTGAGCCCTATTACAAAAAAATGCGTATGTGCAAGGTTTTCGCCGTCGTAATTGTATACTTTTTGCTGTTTATTACTTAAAAAAATTACATTATAAAGATAGCCCATTTCTTCGTCTTAAACATTAATACAACAGATATTATTTTTTTAATTTAATTATGCAGTAATCATCATTCTGCTGATGTATGATTCAGTAAAAGAGGGGAACAGACCTTGTTTGAGAGCTCTAATTTGTAAAAACTGGCTAACACTGCCCATCAAAATATTATTTTTTGTATTGAATGTATCCTCTACTAACATCATTATAAAATATATTTTTAATATTGACCTTTTATGAGTATAAAAAAAGGTCTGGAATTGATACAAGTTTTAATCAAAATTACCTCAAAACAAATCAGAATATCTCTGGTATTTCGTATTATTTCAATATAAAGTTTTTACTAAAATAATATTTCACTTTTGCTTTATCCTATAAATTTTTTGTTTTATTTAAAATTGCTATAGTTATTTTGTAATAAATCAAATAAAAGTAGTACTTATTTGACTGCGCCGGGGCGATGCAATCAGATACGCACGAGCGCTTGTCGAGGTCGGACCTATGTCAGTTTATTTCGTGCGCTAGTGTGCGTAACTAGGCAAGTAAACGCTACGTCAGTGTGTGTGCGTGTGAGCATCTCATAGTAGGATCGCGATTTCTTGATCATTGTGAGTATAATATTATTTTGGTATTGTGTGTTGTAGTAGCACAATTATTTTACTTCTTTTGTATTATACAGATAATTGCGTTTTATTGTAGTTGTGCTACAGTCAATATGGGTAAATGTAAATACCAATGCTTAAGGAAACGTAAAAGGCATAACATCGAAAACCTGAGCAAAGCTAGAGAAGCAAGGTATGTATTTAATTTCTTTTTCGTCGTTATTTAATTGGTCGTGTTTGTTATGAATTGTTAGAAGGTTCTAATGAAAAAAAAAATAGAAAGGACATCCGCTCCCCTCAATACCTACTTTTTCGGCGTGTTCGAGAAAGTTCTTATGAAAGAAAAATAAGAAATTTGCTCATATTTCCCATTTCTATTAAAACATACTTATACGGGGTGGATGCGACATAGCGACATTTATTGAAACCACAGCTTCTATACATGGTAAGTATCAATTTCCACCGGATAAAAATTCTCTGGCGAAAAAAAAAAACACGTTCTCCGAACAATTTGAACATTGCGATCGTGCAATTTGTTCGGAAGACGTGAATTTTTTTTTTCGCCAGAGAATTTTTTATCCGATGGAAATGCATACTGGCCATGTATAGAAGCTGTGGTTTCAATAAATGTCGCTATGTCGCATCCACCCTGTATATTCATAATTTATATTTTTTTATAGAAATAATAAAAAACAGAATCTGGAAAACTTTGAAGCTTCAACATCTAGCAACATCAATGAAACTAAGGACATGGTAAAATAATGAACTTTTCTTAATATGAAATACTTCGTATTGAAAATTTAATTTATTTCATGCTTTTTTTAATTTTTTAGACTTTTGACAGTGAATACGCAGACTTCGACACTAATGATAATTCAATAATTGAAGAAACAGATATAGAAGAAATATCTGCTAACTGTAACGCTGACAAGGTATATATATTATACATTGTATACCAAATAGTTTGTTAAAACTTAGGCAATCCCCATAAGTGATCTTTGTTTTACGCTACACAATGTACTTATATCTTTTTTCTAGGTAATGCTTCGTTTGGGAAAATTATTTAATATTATGTTTTTTTTTTAAATTTTTTAGAGTGTTGACAATGAAAATCCAGGCTTCGAGACTAATGATAGTTTAATCATTGAAGAAATAGATAAAGAAGAAATATCTGTTAACCGTAATGATGAAAAGGTTTGTACGCTAACTAGTTGCTTAAGACTTAGGAAATCCCTATTATAACTAATCTTTGTCTTACGCTACACAATTTACTTATATCTCTTTGATGGGTAATGCTAATGCTTTATTTTGCCTTGTTCACAGGATAATATAGATATTCAAGGAAGACGCTTAATTGATTTTCGTTTCTTCATGAATCAGTTGGTTGCAATTGATGCGCATAGCGAAAAATTGTCATCAAGTCACTATAGTAAACGACACTTATCGACATATTATAATGTATGTATTTATTTTTGTGGATCACACCTACTTTAGCATAATGTTCATATTTACTTTATATTAAGTTTCATAATGTTATCAAAAATATACGAAATAAAATAATTTTAATGTGTTTCAATTGACTAAATGTTGTAAAACTGATATACCTGTTATTGATAAGGAGCCAATTCTGCAAACTACTAAACTGGTAAACTGAAAAAATACTTTTTATTCTAACAACAAAGCATACTTTACGATTCGTTTACCGTGGAAGTGCCATAGGAAATCATACTACAGCGGATCAAGATTATTTAGTCACTGTTCACGCAACATGTGCATCGAGTGTCGTAACTTGCCGCGCGGTCGCAGAAAAACACCTAATTTGGCGCAACGTAAAAATGTAATAGGGCTCTTAAGAGCCTTTGATGCAAAGCTTTTTATTGCAACATGTGCGGATAGCGACGCTCAATGCACCTGTAATGAATAGACACCGGAGGAAATACAATTACAATAAAGATGTGTATTGACATTATGTGGCCTTTTTTGCATCTTGTAATTAAATTAAAAAAAATCACCTACCGTCATTTGTAATGGAGATAATAAACAAAATGGAAAATAAAGAAATCAAAGTTTGTACTTTTTTCGGTTAACTTGAAGCAAAAGGTTAATTAAATGCCATGGAAACAAGTAAATGAGCAGTGAAACGTCAATATCCGTGTAAATTCGTGTTTATTTTTAAGTCACAACAATAACATTTAAAGAAGACAAGAAAAACTAAACTAATAATAAACAAAAATATAATAACCTAACTTATGTACTAAAAGCCTATTCTAAGAGACCGCAGCCAGTGGGCAACGTTCCCAAAATGCTGGCAGCATTGCCACGCTGGATGGCAATGCTTATCCGCTGTCCAAAATAAAGGCCAGCATTTCGGTAAATTCTAAACATCACTTTTAACGAAATTTATAAGTCAATCAACACGTTGTACTTGTATGCTCTGCGAGATTTTTAAGACTATTATGTGTTGATACAAATCACTAGTGAGGAAAAAAAACAAAATCATATTGTTATTTTCTTTTGATACCACTATGAATGACATAAGGTGCAAATTTTTAGTATTTCATTATGAAACTCTAAAAACGTCATAAAATATTCATTTTTTTTTTGTAAAATAACGTAAACCCGTGATAAATCGAAAAGAACAAATATTATAACTTAACTTTTTCCATGGTGGTGACGAAATTTCATAGGAAATCGAGGTCAAAAATTACAGGGTATGCTTTTTTTAGCAGCACTACAACCTATATCCAAAAAAATCTAGGCTTCTAGGTTCATTTGCATTTATGCCAGGCAATTTACGGAAAATTTATTCGCGCTACAAAAAAGGAGTAAAATTTAATTTATGAAAGTTTGCAACTCTAATATCAATATTTATACATTCCAGGAAGGATGAAAATGTTACCAAAACAGGTTTTTTTTCTATGTCGTAATTAAAAATTACAGGGAAAAACAAAAATGTATGGGTAATGAACAAAATGTTACCTGTCGAAGATCAACACTCCACGAACCTTTGCAAAAAGGTAAACGTTTCTAAATTTCATTAACATCAGTAAGTTAATCCTTGCGAAAATAACGAAGTACAGACGACTACACATCAACCTATACATTTCCAGGATAAGATGATCTCACGTTGTATAGGCTTTTCGTGCAATGCCAGACCAGCCTATACTTGAAATGTATGGGTTGATCGGTAGCCGTTTGTACCTGAAATACAAAGGGATGCTTTTAACTTCTCTTTGTTTAGCGACAACGTATTTAAATCTAAAAAAATTGGCAGTAATAGTCTTTTTCCATCATTTTCACATTGAAAATATTCTAACTTCTAATTTTTTATAGCATTTAGCTATGGTTAGCAAATTATACTAAGAAACAGTTGTAAAAGATAAGGGACCGGCAGGATTTGAACCTGCGACCTTACTGCACACCGGGCTGCCGCTTTAGCCATCCAACTACGGTCGCCTCTTACCAGAACCCTAAATTTCTCAACTGTATGATACGTCATATGCCCGGTGTGCACTAAGGTCGCAGGTTCAAATCCTGCCGGTCCCTTATCTTTTTCAACTGTTTCTTAGTAGGTATAATTTGCTAAGCATAGCTAAATGCTATAAAAATAATCAATTAGAATTTAAAATATCGTACACGTTCATTCGTTACAACATTTGTGCTGAATGTAACTTCGCCATATTGGTTTGTATCCTACTTAAGATAGGAACAAATTGAAAATATTCGTTGAGTAAAAAAGAATAACCTTGTAGGTAAAAAAGGGGTTTGTGTTTACTTGGTAAATGCCATTATAACAACAAACAGCTAGTCAGTCAAATAAAATTAAAGCCAACGGGACGAAGACCGATTGTGTACATGACTCGAATTTTATGTTTAATTTAGGGATTTACTGTGATCTGTTTACTTTGGGTTTATTTTTTATAGCTATTTGGTTTGGCTTTTTGTATTTGATATTATTACAATGTGATTTATTGACACTTTGTAAGTTAACTGTGGTCTTGAAGACTTTGCATTTTTAATAAAACACAATGTACTATATAGTATAATAAAATATATATAAGGTCATAAGGTAAATAAAATATATCTGGTCATAAGGTTAATATGATATAGTATGGTATACTATATATAGTCAAAAGGTAAATAATATATATTAGGTCAAAACGTAATTAATATATACAAAAGTATTTTATTCTATAGTTTTCTAATAAATTGATAAATTTCGATTGTTGTGACAAGTTTTGCAAGGATATTCTCTTGCTATTAATTTCTTTTAAATTGAGATATACAAAGCAAGCCATATAATTGCCGCAAAGCAAGCATTGAAATTGGCAATACTTTTGCATGCTTTGTTTATTGCGTTTAAAAAGACACGCACATTTTCTTCAGTTATAATAAGATAACGATTAATCCCTCGTCATGTCAATGCAATAAGAAAACAAAATAGACAGTTTCCTGTCAAGGGTTATTAAACTAACGGCACACGTACAGCAAAGATTCAGTCACACTCGTATTCCATTCGTCTAACAAAGGCATCACGTATCTTATGACGTCACAGGCTAAACGGCCGCCTGCTGTAGCCCGCAATAAATAAAAAAGGCGATTTAGGCAATCCCGACATGACTCCCGGATTTATACAGAGTGTTCCGACGCAAACTTTTCCTTGAGGTCATCAGAATTCTCCCCCCGTGCGGACGATTGAATGTTATGGCCGCGAGACGCTCTCCACGCCTGAGTTATGGGTGGTTGCCCCTGACGTGCTTACGTACTGATTTAATTCAATCATTATAAGCCACATGGACCCACTAGCTGCTCTGTTCTGCTCAGGTTTAATATAAAAAGTTACGTCGTTATGAATAAAGCGCGCACTCATTGTATGTAAATATGTAAAACAAGGATAAACTAAAATGTTGCCGTTCCTTTTAGGAGCAGGTAAAAGCTACAGCGGTGTACTTTACATTGTCACGAAGAATTTTAGCGATTGAAATAAAAGTTACGGTATGGGAGTTTGTTTTGTGTATTTTGACTAAAATAAAAGAGGAAAGTGTTGGCTTACAGTTGTGCATTATGTTAGTACTTACTATGGTATATTTTTCTATAAATGAGCAGCACTAGATAATCATGTATATATATATATATGCCTAAGAGAAAAACTACACATATAATTAAATACTACATGTATTGGTAGTGAAGTTAAAGCGTATTATAATTGTGGCCAACTTCACTAATGCCTACATAAATTATCGCCTAGATTAAACATCTTTCAGTATTTTCCTATATTGTCAAAGTGCATAAAACAATTCTGCCGTCATTAGAAAGAAGGCCGTAACTACGTCAATGCTGATTCCGAGATAATTGAAGTTTTATCTAAAATGAAGGCCCGCGGGCTACTGAATGGTTTTAGTAAGTAGTTATTGTTTTATAAAACGTCAATAAATACGGGCTTTATTATTAACCTGAATTTATTTAAATTTATACACGCGTATTAATTTAATTCAATGTTTTCCCTTTTGTTTTAGCAAAAAAAAAAAAAATTGTGAAATACTTATCTGAAAGGGCGTAATTGCAAATAATGTAATTACGGCTTTTCATATAAAGAACTTGATCCTCTTTAGATTATTATAACATCGACCCGCTCTATTTGAAAGACCCTTTATAATTTTAAAACATCGGCTTATATCGTTTCAGGAACCTCGCGTGGCCTCCTGGCTAGCAACTGAGCCACGCGGGTTCATTCAAATACTCTCCCCGCGCCAACTCCTGGGCGCTTGTCCCTTCAAAATACTTATAAGCAAAGCCCTTATTGCAAAATTCGGGCTTTTTTTTGTAGTAAATTTAAAAAGCTTTGCTTAGTTAACAAGCTCTTATTGGTAATTGCGGCCTTTCTGACTAGCAATACGAAAATAATAACAAAAAAAGCCGTTATTTCGTAATTACGGCTTTTCAGATTAAAAAATAAGATTTTGTGTCGTAGTTACGGCTAAAATCCTTATGATATCTCTGGTCTAATACGAGTTACAGCTTTGTGTGTAAGACCATAAGATAGCATTTTCTTTGCTGATCCCGAATCTGTTTATAACTCATTTTTGACAAAAATGTCAGTTACGGCCTTCTTTATTATGACGGCAGAATTATATTGGCCTTAATGTTTTGCTTTTTCACCAAAAATAATTTTCAACACAATAACGAAGTCCTAGAGCATACAGTTTAGTGGTGCTCAATATCTAAATCTCTTAACTTATACGCCTCACGTAACCAATACATTCTAATAATATCCACGAAGTTTGTCGGTACACACAATAAACGAGCATGTATTTATGCTGTATTCATTAGGTTTTGAGTTATATTTCTTAGAAGAAGTTCTGGAAAAACTTCAGATAAGTAAGATAATATTTAAATATTAATTTATTTTTTTGTAAAATTGGTGCAAAGGCTAAAAGTGAGTGGTTTATTCAGGTGAGGCGAGGCATGGATGGGCAGGGAGTGAATTGAAACACCCTGAACATTGTACACCGCGCCGTCGTCACTCAGCTCGCGATGATATGCATAAAAAGTAAATATTAATATTATTGTTATTAATATTAATATTTATACATACTCTTATCCTTATGAAATACAGTTCAATATCGTACTTACAAGTAATATTAGCAGCCATGTATCTCATACATTTCCCACTGCTGGGCTCAGGCCTCTTCTCGTGATAAGAAGGGTTAGGCCCTAGTCCACCACGCTGGCCAAATGTGGATTGGTAGTCTTTACACACTCTCAAGCACTTTTTAGGCACTCTTGGGCATGCAGGTTTCCTTACGATGTTTTCCTTCACCGTTAGCGAGCAATAATTTGCATGATAAATACACACATATCTTCGAAAAGACGAATAGTTACGATTTATTGACAGAGTTGTATACTGTGGATTCGAACCCGAGACCTTTGACTTCGCAGTCATACAGTCTCCCATTCGGCTATCGCTGCTATCGTACTCAACTTACAAGTATTTCGATTGATTTCCGCTAGTTCGCGACGTCACGCATCAAAAGTTAATACATACCCTATGACTAAAGCAATAAAGTTCGAGAGGGCGAGAATGGAAATTTTGCCTTACAAATTTGAATACCCACTCTGCTCTGCCACGCCTCGCCGCCGGTATAAAACCACCTTAATAAGTGAATTACTGAACATGAGCCTTTTCCACTTCTACGTGGCTACTCATTAAGCTTACTCTATAAGATGGTTTCACATTGCATAGGCCTCCTGTGCATCGCAATACCAGCTTAAACTGGTAATGTATTAGCTTGTGCGTTGGCTGACCTAGTGATGATATTCGCATAATTACATCGTTTGACATACGCTCACAGATCAATTAACGCGATCCCATTTACAATTAGATATTTATTGCTGTAGTCGTTAATTAGCTAATAGTTGCTTTAATAAGCTAAAAACCGATGTAACTATAGGATATTTTTTTTGATTTTGTAAGTCTTTTAAGGCTTGAACTTGTATATACAACGATGTTATCGAAAAAATAGTGACAGAATTGAATGAAATAAATTAAAGCTTTTCGAAGACTAGGTATCTGAATTAAGATTATTTAATTGTGTTCAAACTATATGTTTCAAAATATCATGTTCTCATTTTAAATCATAATTTTCAGTAGATACAGCCAATAAACCACAGTATTGTAAACGTGACCTATCTATGGTATTCTATCAAAGCGCACTCAATTCGGCAGCTGAACGGACAACTGTGCTAGCAATTACCATAAATAATACGTCACTTCTAAATTAATAAACGTTTGGTCAATAATTCAAACCAAATTTAACGCAATGCGGTCGTAATTACAGACCAATTACATTGTAATCCACTTGTATTGGTCAGTACTCTATTCACCGCATCAATATGGTGTTAAATTCTAATTTTATTCGGTAAGATATGTGTAAATCTTCTTATCCGATTTGCATCGTGGTTTTCAAATTCAAAATACAATAATCCACTTTTACCGCACTGTTTTGTGTTCTTATATGTCTTTACAACAGCTCATTTATTTATTTTATTTATTTATTTTACACTCAGCTGCTCACTGTGCTTACAGCGCATATATACTATTGAAGGGAAAGAGTCCTGAAATACAGGATATAAGTTTGGTGATGGAATAAATGATATATTAAAGATATGTTAATGGTCGCGCGTAATAATGTTTGGCATAATTAAATTTGGTAAAATTGTCATTTGGCATACTATTTCATTACGTATAAAAGTCATTTAGCATTACGTTTCTTTCGCATTTTAGTTAGAATTTTTTCGCCAAATAAATATTAATAGGTAACATGGGTACACAAGGGGGGTGGCCCTTAGGGCTACCCTTAGCCACCAACATGTTTATTTAACATAAAAATATATTTTATTAAATAAGAATAGTATGCTTAACCTAATAAAATAGAATCCCAAAACACAATTATGCCAAATGAATATAAATGCCTAACAATGACTTTGCGTTAAGTATTTATGCCAAAAAATATCATGCTAAATGACTATTATGCGTAACTTTAACTATGTCAAATAAAAAAAAGCGAAGATAAATTATGCCAAAAATAATAATGCGAAAGAATAGGCAACAATGATATTTTTTCTGGCATTATGAATAACCCATAGAGTATTGAAAATCTCTAGAAAATAAGTGGCTTTCACGCACTTCTCAGATACCCTCTCTCCAATTGCTACCATACTTAAGCTACATCAATTTCCAATTAGAATTGTCAATTTGATAGTTAAAATTTTCAATTGATAGTTATTATCATTTAACTAGCTAATATTGAGAGGCTCATGCGAAGTGACCATATTATTTGTCAATTTATGTCTGTAACTTAAACAATGTGGCTTAGTTGGAATTATTTTCAACTAGGTAAGATGTGTGGTCCCGAGACTGTAGGGTCCGGACCTGGGCGACCGAGGCTCGGTCGTCCTCCTAGATGAACAGGCACGCAATACTGGTACATTTTGTTTCTAGTACTATTATGTAGTTAATATTTCAACTTATCCCTGTATGACAGTGTACCTTGTTACATCTTATTATAAAATTTAATTTATAATTTATAACCTACTCATAAAAGTAATTTTACGTGTGGATGGATACCCATTTCTAGTGAACTTAGTCATAGTTTACTGTAGTTTAGAATTACTATACCATTACACGTCGGTTGCTGCTGCGTTGTACCAGTGTAATTGTATTTGATCTACAGTAATTGTTACATGTGTAATACATGTAAGTATGCAGGGTAACAGTTACTCTGTATACTTCAGGAAGTGTTTTGCGGAGGCTGGACTGAAGTCAGCATCCCACCTTTGTCAGCCTGGTGTGAAGAGGTCAACGCCGGCTTTAACAAGCTTTAAAAAACTAAATTTATTTAACTTATTACCTTTTTTTACTGGAAGTTAAGCGATATCCTTGTCACATAGTTCTCTACGGTGATTTAAATTAGAATCTTTATTTTTCAATTAACTTATAAATTTCATTTTCCTTATGAGAACGAAAACTTAAATTTCTACTGAAGATCTGGATTGCACATTTTAAGTGCATACGATGTAACTATTTAGAAACTTTAAATCAAAGTTTAATCCAAAATTTGAATGATAAATCTTCACTTAATTGTCCGCTGCTTAACCATTTCAAAAACTATACATTTATTTTGTAATGAAAATTATATATTGTGATTTTGGTTAAAGTGAGTCGTTTAAGTACTAAGGTGATTTTGAATGCCAATGTGGATTTCTTTAGTAAAGTGACAAAGCCTAACGAGTTTATGATCCATCCTATACTTAAAGTTTTTCCCGAAATAGATTTTTCCTTTATTTCCCGCCCGGGAAAATTACCTATTACACAATGACATTAAAATCGTATATCATTCAAAGTAAATATTTCCGTGTTACATAAACTGAACCCGAGTGAACCAAAGTCATAAGTTATTCTACTTAAATCACATTTTGTCTCGTATTACAGTCCCGGAGCTCTCGCGCGATCATTGCGAATGCTAAGTTGCTCCTACTCCAAACTACTTGTGACAACTTGCAGCGCTTAATGGCACATACGTTTATAGCCATAAGGTACGACTTTAAGTCAAGAAATGCTCCTGAGTGATGTACTTTGGAGATTGTAAACAGTTCAAGTTTGTGCTAAATGTATTCTGCTTGTCGCTTAAAGGCTTTAGATTGATGTTATGTTAAGTTTTAAATGACCAAAGAAACTTTAAAACAATTAAATGTATAAAAACGTATTTTAACCCATGAAGAAAAATCTGTCACTAGCAGTTTTGCGTGTTCATCTTACGTATAAAGTTTATCTGATGATTGTGAAACTGGGTCATAGTCTACAAAGAACAAAATCACTAATCAAATATTTTTTTATAAATCATAAAGCCTGTATTTGTATTATCCCTTTTATTGCCAAACAACAATTAAATACAATTTGTTGTTTATTTAGACAATAACAGATACGCGCGAATCTAATCCAACCATAATTACTGCGGTCTGCTGTGTACATTGTTATAAGCTTCACACAAAATGTTTCATAATAAAGCTTTGTTCTACCTCGGAACATAATAGAAATGTGCTCAGAGATAAACTAAGTACTTCAAGCGTAGGAACTACTTCGCAGGTTTAAGTGAGCCGTGAACAAGCATCTTTTAAATGAGGATACTTGGCGCCCTCTTAAGTTTCTACTTAGACGCTATTACATACTAATTAAATGCTAAGCGATCTTTTAGAATGTACTAAGAATTTTGAATATAAACGAACAATTTTATTCATGTTATTTTATTCTAGAAATTAAGCGAATATTATAACGTTTGTAGTAGCGTACTAATAAATTAACAAGAAAGTATGATGTTCTGACCCGATTTTACCAGTTTCTGATAAGGTTTTGGATAGTTAAAGCTGGTTAATTCTGTCAATTTCGATACAAATTTGACATTTTATCCATTAAAACTTCTGAAAAGGCTACCAGTTAATATGCAGAACTAGTGAAACTGAGTCTTAAATTTGTAAATCCCTGCTAGCACAACATTTCAAAGATGATTTGGGCCTGTTATTGTGGTGGCGATTCTTTTATAGACTGTAAACAATGAAATAACAATTGTTAAATTAAATAAATAAATCAAATTTTTAACTAAGGGATAGAGACTAGACAACTGCCTTGGCTTCTTAAAACAATGAAAATATAACGAAAAAGAAAAAAAAACTGTCGTCACAAGCTATTATGGCACCAAATATTCAGTACAAAATAACTTTTAAAAAAATTGAGCCGATACAAAAATATACAATTAAGATTTCATTAGCAGATTGAGCCGAAACGAATGCACCACTTTCAAGATTTTTTTATAAATCTCAAATCAGATCGATATGATTTAAAAACAAGGGGAAAACTATTATTTCCTTTTCTATTCTTTTTTATATTTTTTATATTTCTATCTACTCTATAAGGATGATTTACAACTTGATCAGCTAATTTTTGATATATTTTTCTTTAAAGAGACTGTTCCAGTCGTATGAGGATACAATTTATTTAAATGTAAGTTCACCCAACACAGAACGCTGAAGACAAAGTTCACGAAGTAGGCAACAAAGTCAGAAGTTACGAGTACTTAATGCACTTTTGAATATAAACACGGAGAAGTAACATCGTATTAAAGTTAGTACAATGGAACGTCCGACGGCGGCGTTGTGCAGTTGCGCTGCTATTTAACTCGAGCACGGACTGCATATCAAAAAGTAATATTTACGCTACAAATTAAATAGATACGAAGTTTCAATGATTGCGAGACTTTAATTGTCTCCTTTTATGCGCAATTTACTAAAGACTACTGCTGTGTAAGACTTTGTATCGTATGCAGTTTTACTGTTTATAGACAGTATTCGTCAATCGAGATGAAACAACTGCGATTTGTGAAAAAGCTATTGGTTAACGTGTTTGTCATCAGTGAGCTGAAATTAACTGATAGTGTGTGAATACTTTATCAGTTAATTGCGAGAATAATTGTCGAGGAGTCTGACATATTTGTTATTATACAATGTATATTAGTTTTGATATTAAAATAAAATAAATAAATGGCATTACTTAGTACTTTAAACAGGATTATTAGTTTTTGACGTTTTACTTGCAGGGTGTTATAAAAAGCCTAAATAAAATAATTTGAGTCCCTAAATGATCTGCTGAAAATCAGTAATTATTAGGATATTACATTTTTTAGAGTTTTGCTGAAAAATCCCAGTTTCTGACAATAAAAATGTATTGCATTGAAATGTGAACTGCAATTGTATTTAAATTTCCATTTTTATTGTAGCTCATTTATTTGAATAATTAAAAGTTGAATCACTAAGCCTGAAAACTCTAAACCAATTTGACATTTTATCGGTCATAAAACACTAACTACTTTTATCCTGTGAAACTCGCCATTATTGTATTTAGAAACGCTTCACACTTTCCTAGTGATAAACTAAACTATTTTAGTCTCATGTTGGTTGCCTGTATCATCTTTATTGTCGACTAGCCGCGGGCTGAACCGTGTTAATTTTAGCATCACAGGCTTTGTGGTCTAGTTATAGCAACATTTGTGGGCTATAAATACCCATCAATGGAGCTGTGTATAAATTCATTACCGATTGTTTGTAGTGACGTCATTAAAGCAATATACCCCTATCGTGGGGTTTTGACGGCTCACAGAAAACCAATATTCTACCGTCGGTATATCGGTATATCCGTTTTACGCGGTCGTCTCTATTTGATTGTGTACTGAAATGAGTTCTTTGATTTAACAATGTATATAGACGATTGCATCGACACCTTAATTATAATAGCAGCTCTGTATCTAATACATGTCCCAAAGCTGGGCTCTGGCCACATCTCATGATGAGAAGAGTTAGGTCATTGTCTACCACGCTTACCAAGTGCGGGTTGGTAGACTTCGCACACCCTAGAGCACTTTTGAGGCACTATCAGGTATGCAGGTTTATTTATGTTTTTTCTTCACCGTTAGCTAGCGGTAATCTATATGATAAATACACACATATCTTCAAAAAGATGAATCTTAAAGATTTATGGACAGAGGTGTGTGCTGTGGTTTCCAGGTCTGTGACAGGTTCGAACCCGAGACCTTCTACTTCCCAGTCCTGCGGTCTCCCACTAGGCTATCGCTGCTTCTTTTCTTCTTTATCATCTGCATATTATCTAAACTATCACCGAATACTATACATGAGTTCGAGTTTATATAGGCTGGATGGGGACGTTTTGGGTCAACAAAGCTATGATTGATAGCCTTGTTTTATAGGTGCTTTCTACACCACGTCACTGACACAGTTAGATTGTTATCCAAGGAAAACCTATAAGATGCAAATAGGAGTAGATTGTTGCTTAAAAAGTTACAAGTTTTGTAAAAAAAAATTGGTTACATAGGTACTGACAGTTTAGATAGCTGTCAAAAATATCGAAAAATGTCAAACAAGCGACTTAAGGTGAGTTAAATATATCAAATATTGGAAAACACTCAATTTTTTAAGATTTTTTTTTAGCTTACGGCTATTGATGACTTATTTTATGCTTGCTTTTACTTATGGAACCGTGCCTTTTTATTTTTCGGGCTCTGACCCATATCTTATATCCTGTATACAAATATGATTTATAAGCTCACTACACGGTATAGGTACATGAAAACTAATAGGTTGCTTCCGAAGCGTAGCACATAAATGAGAGAAACAGAAATAAATCTCATAAAGATAATAAATTGGAGTATATATCAGCGGCGCTACGTGCTTCAAATAACAAGTCAAGTAATTTTCATATTTAGTTAAAATCGCTAGTTTCTAAGCAAGAAACGCCTTTGTACAAAACTTTGTTTTCTTAAAGTTGGAGATGAAAGATGAAAGCTGCTAAAGTACTGTTGTTAAGGTTACTACTTTGTTTACAGTGAAGGTTTTAATCATGGAATGTAGTCTTCTGGCACTGATTTGAATGGATTGACTAGTGGCTACCTACGGAGGTTTATTACTTTAATACTTTGGATAATTGCATTACCGTCTTCAAACACATTTCTGATTGCGAAATAAGTTTCGTAGAATTTGTCAAACTCAATTGCCAAATGGTATTAAAAGTTGTCAAGATTAACAAGGCACGAGTGATTGCTGCAAAGAGAAGATAGTTTTTGTTTATTTTCAGCGCGTTTATTTCGTAGATTAATAATTATCGAAGAAATATTTAATTTAATGACAAGAAGCCGGTGGTCAGTACTGTAGTGGGACCTGTATACTCGTATGCATATGTGTACATATACATAGGTGCATACATATTAAATTATAACTGTTTTGTTTTGGTGTTATCTACACACACACACACCCATTAGCTAAAGTGTCTCTTTACACTTTCGGCAATATGGCGGCAAAGTGAGACCGTTTGTTACGTACAAGCTGACACTTAAAGTTTAACAACTTTTGGATTGTTTGGAACTTCAGTGACATCTCATCACTTTCTTGAAGACATGTCAATCGTTAATATATTTACCCTGACGTTCCAGTTAATGAAGAAAAACTGGCTTGTTTGTAAAAGTTACTTGTTATTGAAGTGTAAAAATAAAGTTTATACAAGTCTTCTCGAGGGTTAGAATTTCCAAAAAACTTATTTTTAGTGCACGTCATGTAAGAAACCTATGTGCACCTTTTCGTTCATTTTCTTTTAAAATTGACGTACCTCCCATATAAACTTTTACCCCTGAATTTACCCCCTTAGAGATTAAACATACCTATACCAGTTTTTAAGTTAGATTTTCAGCTACACAACTGTCAAAACCGCGTCCAATTCCGTGCAGTCGTTTTTGCGTGTACAAACATACATACAGACAGATAGACAGGCAAACATTCTAATGACATATCTTCGCGGTGAGAGACGCATACGCTAACCACTAGGCCATCGAGTCAATTATAAAATAGAGTAAGTTATTATAATTTGAAAGTTATTACTCGATAACGATTGTTCTCCAATACAGCAGTTGGGAGACTCATAAGATACACAGTATTCCACCAATATAGACGCATAATTTTTAACTTTAAAGTGTCATACTTTAAGTTTTTTCAAGTCTTCATTTATATTTGCTAAGTTACATTTAAAGTTATGAAAACATAGCACGATGTTATAAATTGCTCTACAGTTCTTTATTATGTATATTCTGATTTTAAAACTTTGTTATGAAAATTTTGAAAGATGTTAGCATAAGAATACAAATTACTTGACGATGGTGCAGCAGAGCTTTAATTTAAATAAACAAACAAATAAAAAGATAGCCGAATGAAGAGTCGTTTCAAAGATTGCCGATAGATAACGACGTTCTTTGATTCTTAATATGGTTGTG
This sequence comes from Hypena proboscidalis, assembly GCA_905147285.1. Taxonomy (NCBI): domain Eukaryota; kingdom Metazoa; phylum Arthropoda; class Insecta; order Lepidoptera; family Erebidae; genus Hypena; species Hypena proboscidalis. The sequence goes on from LR990132.1 coordinate 11,707,262, forward strand.
AATTAAACTCCAAGGCAGACGAACAGATAGCTTAATTGGCTAAATCGATCGATCGGCTGCTTTGATATAAAGCTGCAAGTATTAGTAATATGACCCACGTTTTTAGGGCTCCGCAGTGCCTTTATTATTATTATTATATTATTGCGATCCTATTGTGTCCCACTGCAGGGCAAAGGCCTCCTCTCCCTTTTTCCATCCTCCCGTCTGTGGTTTGTACTGTCCAGTCAATCTGCCATGAATCCAATTCATCCCGCCATCTCCTTCTGGGTCTGCCACGTTGTCGTTTATCGTTGTTTGGGATCCATTGTGTTGTGGTTTTGGCCCATAGCTCTTCTGGCATACGAAATACGTGTCCAGCCCAGTTCCAGTGCCTTTAAGGAACCCTTATAGTTTCACCATGTCTGTCTATCCAAGGCATAGTGTCGAAACTGTTATTACTAGAAAGATAAAATTTTGCATGGATGTATGATAATAACTATGCCAACAAAGTGGTAAAATAAAATATTGAAAAATATTTTTTTCGTGTAGGTACCTACATGTAAAGGGGTTTTATTTGCACGTCTACTTTATGTTGAGCAAAATCGTTGTACAAGTGTTTTAAAAACATTGTGGGTTTTAGATAGTTTGTTGATTTAGAGTTCCGTTATAGTTAATTTTATAAAGACAAATTTTGGTTTTAGTAGGGCGTAAAGATTGAAACATTGGCTCAAAAATCTGAAATAATGACTTATGTGATAATTTTATAATTTGGTTTTTTTACATTAGATAGACCGCCAGTTGCACTATCCAATGGTCCCAATGACAAGGCCAAATACACACATTCACTCACTCAAGCACACCCAGTCTCAGAACAAATCTTTGCGAATTACACAAAGATTTGTCCCATGTGGGGATCGAACCCACAACACCAGTGTAGTAGAGAGCCGCGAGGCGACCGCTTTTACCACTACACCACACGTCGTGCAGACAAATAATTAATGTTAAGACTTATTCCATAATGGTAGTAGACTTCTTGTAAATGCTTCAACGGTTTATGAAATTACGTTGCAAATATTCAAAAGAATGTCCCATAAAGCTTTGCTAAAACCGTGACTCAGCAAAGTCGGTATTAAGAAACAAAACACCACCAGAGCTTCTTCACAATTAAGTTATCCCAAACTTCGTTAAAACTGAAAAACGAATAAAACAAATAGTAGTTTCCACAGCTCCGAAAATTGTTTCACAAAGTGTCTCTCAGTTTTAAAGCCACTCCGAGTTAATTTCTTCTTCAGTTAAAATCTTTCGTGCATTTTGAGAAATAACATTACTTCAAACTTAATTACTTAGAATGGTGTGATTCTTTGAAATCAGCAAATTTTTTGAGCTTCTTACTTTCTTGGAAGCTTTTTTCTATATTTTTTGCTAAATTGAGAATTTGATATCGTGAGGCGTGGTATTAATATGAACCAATTTGTGTGGGTGCCGATGACTGGTCTTATCTAAATGAAATCCTGTCGAGTCAGCATCGTACTCAGCCTGCGGGTGAGGCAGCTACTGACGCATTATTGTCGTTTTATACATTTATTTGCAATGAGCGCTTCAATCGATTACGACAAACGATATTTTATGTTCTACATATAGTTTTATGGCAACAAAACTTGGTCTACTCGTGGCATACAACTGTTTATTTTTTTGTACATTAGCAAACTAGCCTGAAGTTCACTTGATGATAAATAGTAACTGTATTTAAGTACGATTTATAATATATGCATCATAGCATATATTATAAATCATACTTAAATATTTTTCATTTACTTTGTGATATAATGCTTGAAGTCCGAGAATGCTTTACTATGTTCACAAACTAATTTAAAATGTTATATTTAAAAAAAGTTTGTACTTTAAGAAACGTGCCTAATATTTTTGATTTCAATAATTGCAACGTCTAAAAAATAAAAAAAAACACTCACTAAAGATTAATGAGAATCTTTTCAATAAGACTATAACTCAATTCGTAAAAAAAATATTTTTTTAGACCAGGTAGATAGTAATTTGTGCATCAAGAGAGCAAAGTCCGTATTTGTTTCAAGTAAAGTAAATGTTGAGTCCCGAATAAGCGAAATATTCTATAGTAGTATTAGGAGCGTATCGAGTGATTTTAGGTTAGAACCTTGAGCGTGGTGAGTGACTGACCAGCACGAAATGTAAAAAAACTATTTCGCACATACAACTTTTCACCTCTGCAATGAGAAAATAATGCTTATAAAAGTATAAGGTAGAAAAATACTAAACTCTGCATCCTTCACAGTCTTTTTCAACTCCTCCGGGGTCAGCATCATCGTCACTAATTTTTAACTAATTTAAAATATTAAGCAATAAATAAACAAGTTTACGTTTACAAAAAAAAACAAAGGTACAAAACGAATTGTCAACAATTCATTTTTTAATTCCGTTCGGATACTCATATTCCATAACAACGATAAAGTTTGCTAAATTAATAAATTATTTTAAACTTGAATATGTCAAACCTTTTTCAGATTTATAGTTTTAAATAAGTAAAAAACAAATATTAAAGTATATTTTGTATGTTTATCAAAAAGTTGATTATACTTTCTAAGCAAATAATACCAACGATCGTTCTCCCATAAGGGTCTACCAAAGAAAATGGGATCTGCTAAAATACCCGAATGTAATAATTTTATATTTTTCTTTTTACTACCAAAGTAAAAGAGACAGAGTTAATAGAACCAACGTATTTTGCATTTTCGCTAAGCTTTTGTTAGACCCCGCGCACGATGAAATGACATCTATGACTTTCAAATTTCGAAGTCATTTTCCCTTGCGCTCGAAGCAACATAGAGGTTTGTTCACTGTAGTCACACAACAAAGAACACCTTTTCGAGCTGCTTAGATGAAAAAATATTTTCCCGTATTCGTCGTGGCATCGCAGCTAAGCCGTCACAAGATTTCGTTGCTAGAAAATATAGTTTGATAAACCAAGAATATTCAGAAAACGTTCACACTTGAAATTCACTTAGCTACTGAATCAAGAATCAAATTTACAATCATAATCCACTTATGCAGTACGTACGTATTAAAAAGACTTCCATAATCGGTTTTTTACCATCCAGTAGGATATCATTCTGCATTTAGGCAATAAAACCACGGCAAGGCGCCCCCCACGCCTTATCTCCACCGAGCAGCCACGAAAATATAGATCTAAAAAAAATTGATAGCAATTTATATGTTAAACATCGGCTTGAATGAGATATTTCGCATCTTGTACGTTCCCTGTATGATGTTTGGACTTTAAGATGAGCGTTATTCAAAATTGGCTTCCTCTCTCTTGTGATGAATGTGCTGATATTAAGGAAAACATAAAATGTATCAACTTATTTTCATCCGGCAGACTTGGAAGTGCTTTTTCAGGGAAATGAGTTTGAATAATATTTGCTGACTCTGCGTTTGTAACGTGTCATACAACGGAGTAAGTTTTGAAATAATAAAATAGAAAATCATGGCAAAAAGTAATATTTTAAAGATAAAACCTTATTTATATTACAAAACTAGTGCTAGGCATGAAATTAATGTAACTACATTAATTTAATAGACAAGTTCATCTTTAAAAATCAACTTTTACTGTGACAGGTTGGTACATCGTTTGTCAAATTAAATGAGCTAAAAGGTAGAATCCTTAGCTATTGCTATAGCGCCCCTGACTCACTTTTTACGTTACCAGTATTTTAATTTTATTTATTAGGATTTTTCATAAAAGAAGTATCAAATTCAGATTTTCAAATCAAAATTTAATAAAAAATTGCAGATAAAATAAATATAATCTTAAATTTATTGACTATTTTTTATATTTATGGTTGTGTTTCTAATAAATAGAGAATTATTATTAAATAACTCGATGTTTATTTTGTAAAAAACTCTGTAGTCAATTAGCTTTCGAATAGTTGGCAAAATGCCTTGAAAAATAATAAACTTAATCCTAACACCTCATAAATATTACATTCCAAACCCAAAACCAATTACTTGTTAATCGGTGTCTAATTAAACCCTCGAAAAATAAACATATAAACGGCGAAGAAATATCGCCATTCATTATTTATTTACGGACAAAAAGCTGTGAACAAAATTTGGTTGTAAAATCCGATGAAGTTTATTAAACTCTCATTCTCGCACGAGAGTGGAATGCGATAAATGGGAATATACTGACATGTGGGGATTTGGTAGTTGAGCACCGGCTGTGGATGCACAATATATGAGATCCACAGAAGGTCTACTCTGACTAACATATTTAGCAAAAGTCAGAAATAATTTTAACAATTTACATTTTAGATGTAATATTGAGAATTACAAAATGTTAGTGTTGCATGCTTTTTTTAAACTTTTCGTTTTTGTTGCAAACTAATGATTTAATCTAACGATAGAGGTTTGATATAAATATATATTGCACAGCACATTTAGCTGCAGAAGTACTAAATTCGTCAGGATGGCGCACCACCCGGGACACATTCAAAACTAGAGTGCGTTTTCTTCTCCAAGGTGAAACGACAACAGAGTCATTAAAAGCTTAATATCTCCAGTGTAAATATTATAATATATATTATTTTAATGTATGTATTAGTATATTTGTTAACATATTTATGTATTTGAATTGTTGATATAATATTATTCTATGTATGTATTCACATTTTCAGCACATTATTTTTTTACATTTAAATTTATTTATGCACCTACCTATGTTCTCTCTGCATCACCTTAAGGTTGACTGATAGGAAATTCTTATGGCATTGTACTATCTGTATATCCGCCGTTGTACTATAATTTAAGTCCAAGAAGTTAATAAATTATTAAATAAATTCAGTGAGACTGGTAAATTTGCAGATTCGCAGCTACATTATTATAACTTAGGTTAAGTTTGTATTTGTAATATAAGTTAATGAATGGAGTGAAGTTACTGAATGTTTGTTTTGTGTTTTTAATTATGATTATTATTATTTATGTTTTTTCGATGTATTAAGGATAATGGACCTATGTTGTCTGAATAAATAAATTATTTTCAAATAAATAAAAAATCCTTTATACCTTCAAGATCAATGTATTTTAGGTAAGAGCATTAGCGCCACGAATACTGCTTGCATTTCATAGTTAAGATACTGCATATTAAATGGCGTACATTTTTATAAAAATCGAGGGCGTAGTATCTAGGTCACAAAGTTAGTACTAAACTGAAGGGTTATTACAATTTTAGGGCATAATTCTGAAGCTACAGAAAACCAATTTGTAACTTCGATTTGACGCATCAGCAAGTGAGATGTAATTAAGTTATCCGCACTTGGACAACAATATTACAATATATTACGAATTTAGACGGCATTAAGACAACATATTTAGGTGTTCTTAAAAATAAACTTTTATTTGACATATACAGGGTGTAAATGACACCGTGACGTAGCCGCTTACCAGAGAATATCTTATTCTGTTACAATAAAACTACAGTTAAAGATTAAGTAACCATTTATGACAAAACCAAAATAAAATACACATTTTGAATGACCTCATTTAATATTAATGCTCAAAAATCACCTAAAAATTCATTGTTTACATTGAGTAAACAATGAATTTTTAGGTGATTTTATCATATCAATTTATAAATAGTTTGAGATCTTAATTTTTGTCACAATTCCGCGATGAAATGTAAAGCGTTGAAGCCTAAAATATATTATATTTATTGATGTTTATTGACATGTACTTAAGTTTTAGTTATTTATTATTTTAATATGATACCGTCTTAGCTCTCTCTGGCGCCATCAGAATATCAGCACTGCAGGGCTTTGTAGCTCTGCAGCATATGGCTGAGATGGTGTCCTTTTCTGACAAAATCATGTTCACTATGTTTTATTCTTATTTTTTATTTGTGTTTTTATTAGTGTTTGTCAGAGTAAATATATTTCTTTCTTTCTATTTCTTTCTTTCTTTCCTAAAAAGTTGCGGCCAACAGGTGGCGCCAGTGCTGTGCACGGAGCCAATACAATCCAAGATAATCTTATAGTGGAAATGTATAGCTTATGTGTCGCCATGTATGTGTGTGTATAGTACGTGAGCCGTGAATTGTTGTACATTTAACAGGCAGCGACAGGAATGCATCGAATGCGAGCGACAAGTTTGGCATGTCATGTGCGAATACCATAATATCATAGAATACGCAAACACGTTTACTTTTTTTAGCATTGCTTATATGCCTAGTAAAAGTTGTATTTTTATGAATCTAATAATAAAGACTGCATTTTATTATCCGTCCAATCATTTTCCTGATTAAACGTGAAATAAAAGGTCCGATTTTCGAACAAATTAACGTTGAAATCATTTAAGTTATTCGGCAAAAGTGTATTTTTTTTCTTGTTTTAATATTTTTTATTTCCGATGACGTTCACACTGACTACGTCTAGAATCTATGGTTCCAATACATGCCCCTATGTCGCATCAACCCTGAATACATTTTGTTAATTGGCAAATTTTGCAATATTAATCAAACGTTGTGATCGAGGAAGCTCGCAACCGTTAGCATGGTAAGTTTGCTAGGAACTAACGTCAGTACATCTGAGCTATGAGTACGTCACTCCCTGAAAATTATGTGCAAAGTTATACTGTAACTTAGTTCTCTACCTATTCCGGTAGCAGTAACAAAATTAGCTGGCACATTGCAAATGCTTGCTCTAATTATTTTTAAAAGTTGTAAACATGTAAATATATGTATTAATTAGATATGTGCCCAATACCTGGTTTAGCCGACAAGTCAGAGAAGCTGATCAATAGATAGGTTTTAATTTAAATACATTAATGACTGTTATATTTTGTATCGCTTGTCTCACCACCACCATGCAGGAATTTTAAAGCGGGATGAGATATGTAATCATATGTAGTACGACTAGTCGGCATAATTTTTCAACTAGTGGGCACATCTCTATTATTATTTTTTATGATATTATACGGAGACAGTAGTGTTTTTATCGTATGAATTCAAATATATGTGCATGACATCTTTATTGGAGTCGGTAAATCCGAATGACGTAGACGACATATTATGTTTTTTATTAAAATTTACATTATATTATTATATTTATTATTGTTTACATAACGACGAACCCATGTCTATAATTGAGCGGGGACCTAAAATGTTGAAACAGAATACGGAATACTACTAAATATTTAATCTGTTTTGAACACGAAATTATCGAATCGGAAATAAAATTACTCGCATACGTACGCCCGTTGCCGTCTGACAACCCTATTACCGGCTACGGTCCGCCAGAGTCTGTAATACTTGCTATATTTACACTGTTATATAGAATAATAGTTATAACTGTTATGCGTGCTAAATAAACATGTCGTCAATATAGAAAGACACTATTAAACCAGTGAGATATTGATTACGTCGCGTCAACGATGCCTATGTATTGTTTATTGTTAGGCTTTTGTTCTCATAAACAATAGTAAACGATGTTTCCATCCCAGATATCATTACAGCGGTAGCCAACGAGACGCGTAAGTGCAAACAGCGACGCGTCTACCGGAAGGTATTTGTCGCACAGCCTTGCCCCTGCTTCCTTTCATCGCCATGATTAATGACACGTTATTTTTCATTGAAGCAGCTGCTGGGTATTTTTTCTACTTTCAAGTGTTCTGTTCCATGACGTTCCCCTATTAGTCATGCCCTGAAAAGCTTCGATGTGGGTTTTTAAACTTGTTTTTTATCTATCCTCGACATTTAAACGCTCAGTGTAGGTTGGGGTTTGACTTTTAAGAGCGACTTTTCATGATTGTTCCTACATTTTTATTTAAGAGATGGAATTCTCACACATTTTTGTATAACACCTTTTGTGAAAAAGTCTAACTTTACGTTTTCATAATGTGTAGGTACTTTTTGTGTAACATACTTTCTGTACTCCTTACCTTACCTACTCAGAAAAAAAAAAATATTTGATGAATATGCGTAAATATATTTTTTGTTTTATATATTTCATTATACGCAATTAATTGTATACTATTTTTATATTAAAGCTAGACGTAAATAATTTCGTTTGCATAGAGTCAATTTGCTAGATAATATTTATGCCAGATAAGTCTGCTTGCCGCACAGTAATGGAATCATAGGAAGCAGTCTTCCTGGTAATTTAATTGCGTTTTTATTCGAGGTCAGCTACGCTTTAAAATAAAATCCTTATACGTTGTCGGGATAATTAAATTAATGTAAATGATCTAATTACATAATTGTATCGTTAAAGTCGAGTTCTGAACAACGTTTTAATGGCTGATTTAAAATGTAATAATGTTTTAGCTCAGACTGTAGGGTGGCGGTTGGAGCGTGCGACGAGGACGGCGACTTGGTAGGTAGCTACGTAGTAGATGGTAGATGCCGGCCGGCGGCGACAGTTTCTTTCATTTCCGTTTTTCGTAGCAGTTTCAGGCTCTTCCTGCCTGTAATGGACTCAACGTAATTTTATCCACTTCACAGAAAAATATATCAAATGGCTGCATCCAATCAAATCACAGTTCCGTCGACAAATGAATGAACAGAATTCCATTTGTAAATCTCAATCACTGTTAAATCTCCTGGCGGCTACAATCAAATAACCACATAGTAACAATTTATCTGTATCGCGGTTTCACATACCGTAACCTGTAGCGCATAACTTCCACTACATAACTTTTCTGAATCGAGGGTATTTTTATGGCAGCATTATCGAACGATCTGTAAAGGTCACGGTAAAGGAAATTGAAAACTCGATTGCTTAAAGTGACCTTAAAGGTTCAACGAACTAACCTTTCGTATTGCGACTAACAAAGGATAGTTTTGAAGTCATTTCACACTAATAAGAACATTCTTCGTCCACCACAGAGTAAATAAAAGTATAATTGACCCGTCCACATCTGACGGCAATAGCCCCTTTTAATAAAAAGGCCCCTCAGCTCAAATTTAACAAATTACAGTGCTTAAAATGCGGCCTAAATATATTGAGCGCGACTTTGGGCAACTGTAAACAGGGCTCACGGGAACCTCTCGTGACCCAGTACCTTATTGAAGGTACGGACTTAATACATCTCGTGGTTTTTACCGCTCTTAGCCTTTGTGTGACATTGCCGCTCTTAGGCATCCAGCAGTTAAACTGCCAACTTAATAGAATACATAAAGAGTACTGTATTTTAGAACATTTTATTTTAGGTACTACTTAAAGTCCGTGTTTTGGGTAGGCGTTAATTGCTGAAATGTCATAACTGTCCGTTTTAACAAAGTGCAGTAAAATAATTGATAAAGTAACCCGAATGGATTTCCAATTATTATTTTTTCCTTTATTACCAATTGCTTAGGTACTTTAATATGACGATGTCTCAGTTTTTCTTAGATTTATTTTAAGTGATATTTTTAAGCATCTGAAAATTCTAATTATTTTAATTATATCACTCACTTGAGTATGACGTGACCCAAATTATTGTGTTCCCTTGGTCAAATATTTAATAATTTGATATCATTTAATAAATTATCAGACACTATTTAATTTAAGTTTTTTGATCAGTGATAATGCTATTTACAATATCCATATATTATAATAATACTGTCTCTTCAAACACATAACGTACACAAGGAAAGGCATAACTTTTAAATTATGACAAAGATTTTTACATATTCTCATCTATCTTCGCACTGTTTTCAAGTTACATTTTAAGTAATAAAATTATTGAATGAAGGAATAAATAATTATTTAGTTTTTCTTTGTACTCTGATCTAAAAGCATCCATTAAATTGACTTACATATTAAATGATGAATTTTGGGTAGACGTTAACAGCTAAATTGTCATATTTAAAAGTCATAAAAAATTTGAATTAAATAATTTGTTAGTAATTCAAAAATCCCCTAATTTAAATTATTTAACTTCAAACATCACTCTTTATAAAACCGCGAGGTGTCGGGTTTGATCCCCGGGTCAGACAAAAGTGACATGGCTCGATGTTATGTAAGTTTATTAAAAAGTTTCAACGTTTCCAATCTGACAAGTAGCTTGGTTTATTTCCTTCAATGTGGCACACGTCACCATTTCAAACAGAACTATTTCCTTTTAAAATATTTTGACACGAAGCTAAAACCGGGTTAATACAGTCTCATATTGACGTCACAACATTTCTGTATTTGTAGACTAAAATGAACTGTAATCGACCCAAATTGAGATAGTTATTGAACAAAATCAGAAGCATGGGCTAACGTTTACCTACCTATACTAATTACTATGGCATACGGTTCATAGAAGCGAAAAATATAGGGCACGTGGACATCAAAACAACGACCAATTTGTTATAATATTTAGCTAATCGTAGCATCGTGAGATTCTGATCGTACTGGTATGCCAATGTCGTCAAGAGCATTTGACAAAGAGATGACACGTAATTGCTTATAATAATGGATACACTTACGTAACTAATTTCTTATTTTTATATATAACACATGTAGTGAATGGAAGTATAGCCCACCTGATCGTAAATGGCAACTTAGTCCATAGACATCAACAATCTATGTAAGGTGTGTTAACCCAACATTGGTTTGTCAGTGTAGATGTCAAGGAATGTTCGACGGATTCCAGTCGGAATGAAAATGCAAGTTATCCGATTCAAACCACGTCTAATTGAACACTAAAATAAATTATGAAAGTAATGTACAAAATGCATCGGCTCTGCATCACCGTGCGGAAATACACTTGACCTACATCTAAGTCTTGATCAAAGTGCATTCTTACGCTGACCTATTGTCCTACTTACAAATTATTGCAAAGCCATGTACATACACCGTACATATTGCGGCCACAAACAAATGCATATGCAACAAAATACAAATTATATAAAACAATAAAACTAAATAAAAGCTGTGTAAAGAAATGTAAATTAAAAGTGTAAAAGCATAAATTATTTAAACTTATTTTAGAAAACATGCAAACTAAAGTCTATAAATAGAATGTCCCATTGTCATAATTAGTGTTATTCGCACACATCGCCATGCTTCTCAGTATTAAATTTCACGTCATTCACAGGGACAATCGCACTTTTTACTTTACTCACTTCACTTCGCACTTTTGTGTCCCGTTTTTTAACCTTGCTGTATCCGTCTTCGTCCACGCCATCTTCTTCTGTGCTTCGCATTTCCCGCTGACCCGTTTCCTGTCTGTGTGTTGTCATCTTCCGCCAGTAATATATAGATATAAAAGTCAGTGAGCTGGTGATAGCAATAACCACGTAGATCATAATGTAATGGTGGTAATCATGAGAAGATAGGGTATCGAGGTTCGTTTGCTCATTAATCGACTGCAGGTCTATATTGATCTTCTTAAACGTCTCTTCATGAGTTTCAATAGGCAATGACGAGTTACGAATAGAAGTGCTGACGATATTGTTAATGGGTGAGATCGTGGGCATAATTAGGGCATTTTCTTCATTTATTAAGATGTCACTTTTATGTTCCATATTTGCATACAACCTAAAGGCATCGCCTTGCAATTCACAACCTCGCTGTAGTGTAATCAAACCTGTGTGACGTAACTTCTCCGTTGATACTTGAGTCCCGCATGTTAGCTGTACTTCGCACGTGCCACAACAATAATAAAACCATGTATTCTGCTTATGTAATTTGACCCACCTGTCGGCGCATGTTTTTATTTCTGTATGACAATATAAGTGATGCTTTTCGTTGTTTCTAATTAATTGTACATCACAAATAGACTTTCGCCTATCGCCAATCATGTAAATGGGGTGATTAATTTTGCACATTAATGTTTTATCATGAATCTTTAATTTCCTGTAAGTCTGCAATATTGTCAAAATAAATGGTTTGATTTTTTGTCAGGGGATTTAATTGTATACCGTGCTGCATGGTGGGTGTAATAAGTGTCATAATGAACATCAGTGTGTAACAAAACAAACTGTTTCAGTTTAGTTTTTTCGACCGGTTTCGCATACTTTTTGGTGAAATATTGTCATTGTCAGTGCATTTGGCTTCTGCAGCCTCAATTAATGGTACCAACTTTATAATCGGCCGTCTTGTTTCACCCTTCGAAGTTTTTAATGTAACTACTCTAGTATGGCCGTCCTTGCCAGGATGTAACTTTACAACACGTCCTAATGCCCATTTTCCTGCAGGTAGATTTTCCCCTTTGATGCATACAATGTCATTTTCTCGCGGATCAGTATCGTGTCGCTTCCATTTTAGTCTCGCCTGTAGCTGTTGCAAGTATTCCTGTGACCACTTTTTCCAGAAATCCTTACTAAGCTTTTGAACAACTTGCCACCTTTTGCTAAAATGGTAAGTGTTATCATTGTCCGGTTCTACGATTGTCATGAGCGATGTCCCAGTAAGGAAGTGTCCAGGTGTTAAACAATCAATTTCTTCGGCGTTTTCTGTCACAGTGCACAGTGGTCTTGAGTTTAAGCATGACTCTATCTGGCATAACAGAGTGCTAAATTCCTCGTAAGTCAAACGCTGATCTCCTAGTACACGTTTTAAGTGATATTTCATGCTTTTCACGGCAGCCTCCCATATTCCACCTCCGCTGGGCCACCCTATTGCATTAACATGCCAAGTTATACCCAACTCTGATACTTTGCCCAAGAAAAAGTTGTCCATAGTTTCTATAATGCTCTTGTACTGTTGCAATAGAATCCGATTTGCACCCACGAAATTCGTACCGTTATCACTGTACATGTCACGAGGAGTGCCTCGTCGTGCACAGAAACGTTTGAGAGCTGACAAGAATGCTGTGCTGGTTAGCTCCGAGACAAGTTCGAGATGGACAGCTTTTGTTGTTAAACAGACGAAGACTGCGACATATGCCAACAATGTTTTTACACCTCAGCCTTTATTTGCCTTGATCTCAATGTGGCCAGTAAAATCAACCCCTGTATGTGTGAACGGTCGAGATACTGTCACACGAGGCTGCGGCAAATCTGCCATTATTTGATTATATTGCTGTGCACGAAATCTGCGACATGTTACGCATTTTCGCAAGACCTTTTTAACGGCGCGAAGTCCTCCTACAATCCACAATCTTTGCCGCAAGTGTGTCAAAGTTAGCTTCGGACCCCCATGCAATGTCCTTTTATGTGCTTGCCAAATGAATAGTTCTGTAAGAATATGATCGTGTGGTAACAATATTGGATGTTTATTGTCATTCGTTAAATCCGAGTTACGTAATCTCCCTCCCACTCGCAAGATGTCATCTTTGTCAAGAAACGGATTTAAATTCAAGATGCAACTTTTTGAACTCACACCTCTATTCTCATTCAATCTTCTAATTTCGTCATTAAAGATATGCACTTGAACTTGTTTTATAATGAACATTGTAGCATTTTGTAATTCCGCTGATGTTAAATAAGTAGTCGTATTCATTTTTACATTCGATGCGTTGTAAATAAAGCGTCTTATCCATGCCATTGACCGTGTAATCCGAGTCATATCACTGTACTTGTATAGCAATTCAATGACGATTGAGGAAGGTTCGGCTTGCACAACACACGTTTGCATTTTATGTTTATTTTTAGATTCACATGTAGTAGGAATAATTGCAACTCTATTTGATGTCATTTCGTTGTAATTCTTTAGCCATTCTGGCCCGTGCCACCATAACGAATGCTGAAGCAACTGAGAACACGTGATGCCCCGTGATGCACAATCGGCCGCGTTATCCTCAGACTTGACATAATTCCAGTGCTGTTTCGGGATTATGTCACACACTTGCTGTACTCTATTACTAACGAAAGATTTCCATTTATTGACGTCACCATGAAGCCAGCCTAATACAATCATTGAATCAGTCCAAGCATATGTGTTTTCATGAATTTTATCCCATTTGAAAGCTTTTAAAACCCTTTCCATCAGGCGGGAAAGCAATAAAGCTCCACAAAGCTCTAAACGTGCGAGCGTAATTTTTTTATTGATTGGAGATAGTCTAGATTTTGCAGCTATAAGCCTGGTCATGGGCTCATTTTTGTCATTAATTGTCACTAAATAGATGGAACAAGCATAGGCTTTTTCAGATGCATCAGAAAAGCCATGAACTTGAAACGTTTGTACTGTATCCCCCAACCATCTAGGTATTTCAATTTGGGTAATGTTATGCAAATCACATGTAAATTGCTTCCAATCTTCCTGCACGTTTATTGGAAGTATTTGATCCCATTCACATCCTGATAACCACACATCCTGAAACATCAGCTTTGCCTTTACGGTCACCGGTGTAAGCCACCCCAGTGGATCAAAGATTTTTGATATTTCAGACAGTAGCTGTCTTTTCGTCATTTGTGTAATGCCAGAATTTATTTTGTTTGAAAATGCAAATGCGTCATTTGTGGGATTCCACTGTAACCCTAAAGTTTTTGTAGTACCATCGTTCGTGAAATGCATGGTAGTTTGATTGAGATCCGACGACGCCAGATGTTTGATCAAAGTCGGCTCATTACTTGACCATTTTCGAAGTGTAAAGCCTGCACCCCTTAGCATGTTGATAAGCTGTTCCTGCATCTGTTGCGCGCATTCAATCGAATTGTTTCCGCTGCAGACGTCATCAACATACATCTCGTTAGTAATGACGTCAGCTGCCAAGGGATATTTTTCTGCATCATCAATCGCTAATTGTTTTAACGTTCGAAGCGCTAAATAGGGCGCGGCCTTTGTACCAAAAGTCAATGTAGTTAATTGGTACTCCTTTAACGGTGCCTGGCCTGTTTGTCTCCACATGATCTTCTGTAGATGTTGGTCATCTTCGTGTGCTAAAATCATGCGATACATTTTTTCGCAATCAGCTGTGAAAACGTATTTGTATGTTCTCCATCCCATCAATAATGTTAAGAGATCTTGATGAAGCTTAGGACCACATTCCATCAGATCATTCAGACTATAACCACTGTCAGTCTTTTGTGAGGCGTTAAACACTACCCTCAACTTGGTTGTCAGAGAGTCTTGTTTAAGGACGCCTACTAGGTTTAACTTCAATCATATGCCGTAATTCCAAATACTCCTGCATAAATGTACTGTAACTTGCCGCTAATTTGTCATCCTTAGCTAATTTTTTCTCTAATTGCATAAATTGTCCTATGGCACGCGGTTTGGACTTGCCCAACAACTGCTCAAAATGCGGTTTCATTGGCAATCGAACTTCATATTTACCATTCTGTAATCGCCTTGTTGTTGCTGTGTAAAAGTCTTCGCAGTATTTCTCCTCAAAAGACATGGAATTGCAAGCATCCCCACTGATGTCTTCTACCTCCCAATACTTTGTCAACTCGTCGACTTGATTGACTACCACATTGCAGTTGTAAGTCTTAGAGACATTGCCTGACAATATCCACCCTAACTGTGTCTGCTGAGCCATGGGTTCATGACCTTCTCCTTTGATCAATCCGTTCATTAGAATTTCGGAATATACGTGTGCATCTAAAAGTATGTCAATCGGTCTCGATATGTTATAATCTGGATCGGCTAACGTAATACTCGCCACGTGAGCCCAAGACTTCTTGGAAAAAGATACGTTAGGTAGGTTATTCACTACTCGTGTCATGACTAATGCTTCCGTTGTAAATTGGAACTCATTATGTAATGATTTGCAACACAAAGTGACCTTTCCTTTGCTTTTATTACATAATGTGCCGATTCCACTGATGCTAGCGTTCAATTGCTCCCGCTGTATTCCTAACCTTTGAGCTGCATTCTCCGTGATCAATGTTATTTGTGAACCTTGGTCAACTAGTGCTCGTAACGTCATATATTCACCGCTGTCTGTTGCTACTTGTACTAACGCAGTTGGCAATAAAATCTCGTCTTCGTTACTCGACGCAAAGTTATTTTGTATGGTTTTCGTTGACCGACTTGATACTGAAGATGATGACTTAGGTACGGAAGATGTTGCTGAGGCTGTTTGACCTGAATTTGAAATGTCATTGTGCAATAACGTGTTGTGATCGTTATTACACTCTCTGCATCTTTTCTGGGACGCACAGAAACCCTTAGTATGCACATATAAACAATTTTTGCAGATCTTGTTTTCCGCAATAAATTCTAGTTTCGCTGAACTTGTCATGTCAGTAAATTTCGGACATTGAAATAATGCGTGATGGCTATTGCACAGCGAGCAAATAGTTTTACGTTGACCTACATTATACGCATTGAAAACACGATTATAATGAGATGCATTTTTCTTAGACTGCGGATATGTGGCCTTAGAATTATTATTATGTAAATTGTATGGTGCATTATTGGATTGCGTGTTAGTTGCAGGTTTATTATTGTTTTCAGACCTTTTCCTATGCAAGGGTTCTAATGCCATAAACTTGTTTTCAATGAAATCCATGAAATGATTAAATGTAGGTATCTCTCGGGGATCTGACCTCGATTGCATGTATTCGGAGTATGTTTCAGAGTCAAGCTTTTCGCATAAAACGTACACTAAAACAGGATCCCATGAACTTGTATCGACGCCCAAGTTATGTATAGCGTTTATCGTTTCATTGCTAGTGTCATATAAACGCTTAATGTCAATTGCAGATTGTTTTTGTAAACTGGGTTGACGCATAAAGGCCTGGAAATTCTTGGTGAATAATAGAAACTTATTGTTGTACCTATGGGTCAATATTTCCCAGCATGTGTCATAATTTTCGGGTGCAATATGTAAATGTTGTACGAGCTTCTCCGCCTCGCCTCGCAGTCTACCCTTCAAATGCTGCATCTTTTGGGTTTTTGCAAAAGCAGGATTGTTATGAATTGTTTCCACGTACAAATCCATAAAAGTAGGCCACAAAGCGTAATTTGCCCCGTTAAACATTGGTATGTCAAGCTTCGGCAACGTTTGTTGTTGATGCAATGAAGCGTTTAATTTCATGTTTAATGCCCGTTTTGATTTTGCAAGAGCCCTTTCATGATACGAAAAATCATTATAATAATCGTTAGGTATCCCTTCTAATATGCCATCAATATGTAAGTGCAATTTCTCGATAGCAGTCCACCGCTTTTCTAATGTTTTTAATATGTCCTCGATCTCCCATTTTTCTACAATTTCGTCAATGCTACAACTTTCGACTAACCTGGTAAACGCACGGAAATTTGCTCGTTGTAACTGTAGCCATTCAGGCAGCTTCTCCTCTCCACTCCCGACCTTCTCAAACAGAGTGCTGTCAAAAGTAAAATGCTGCTTACTCTGGTCATCCTTGCTGGATGTAGTCGGAGGCTTGACGTCACACGCTGCAATTTCCTGACGTGCACCTAGATACCAACCCTTGATTACCTCAAAAATGTTCTCCTTGAAGTATTGATGACCTTTATCTCCTATCTCACTCAGCTCCCGATTCTTTTCTTCACATTCCGCCCATAGCGAATCCAATCGCTCAAGCCTTTGACGAACGTAGTCAGAATTTTTCCTGCTTGCGGAATCCTTCTTAAAATTAGTATGCACCTTCTTTATCTCCTCAAGGATCTCAGCTTGACGTGTGATCAAACCCTCCATTGTCAAAGCGGTAAGAAAAAAATGAACGATCTTACTTGATATTCAGGAACTCTCCCTTTATGCAACTGCAATGTGTCGCTCTGGAACCCGGATCGATGCTGCCTCCCTGAGTACTCGTGCACGCACTCGCGAGATAGTAACACCCGATACCGATTGTACGCGACGTGTAACCGACCGACCGATGCAACGGACAGTACTTGCAAAAATTTACAAAACTCGAAGGACCAAAAAATGTAAGGTGTGTTAACCCAACATTGGTTTGTCAGTGTAAATGTCAAGGAATGTTCGACGGATTCCAGTCGGAATGAAAATGCAAGTTATCCGATTCAAACCACGTCTAATTGAACACTAAAATAAATTATGAAAGTAATGTACAAAATGCATCGGCTCTGCATCACCGTGCGGAAATACACTTGACCTACATCTAAGTCTTGATCAAAGTGCATTCTTACGCTGACCTATTGTCCTACTTACAAATTATTGCAAAGCCATGTACATACACCGTACAATCTACGAAAGCAGATTGAAGATGCGTCGCTTCATCTGAAGATTATGGTGTTATGCTTTATGTGCCAGTAATTTCAAGGCCTAATCTCCACCAAACCAGAACTCAGTAGTGCTAGCAACACTATTTGGCGGCAGGTTAAAGGGGTTAACATTTTATGACGTTTATGAGATGAATGAGTTTTGGAAAATATTTCTCCCGAAGGAGATAAATTATGTGATGAAAGTGTACGTTTTTATATATATAAATCCACGCAGATGATGTCGCGGGCAAAAGCTTGTCAATAAATATTAAGAAAACGTATAATGGCTTGATCTTAGTATAAGTATAACATTCTCTATTCCGCACACTGACAAAGTAAATTAGATTGAGATTATCCTTTCAGTGGGTCCCTGCCAAGACGACGACCGTAAGTACGAACTAACAAACGTAGTACACAAACACAAATACTCCTTAGTTCTAGCTTTGGGAGATAGTAAACCCATTAGGCCCCGGCTAGGTAGCTTAAGCTAGAACCTTTGTGAGCTTTTCAATATCCCTGCAGTTTGTATTTGTACTGCTGCTAACGAGGAATTGAATAGACTCCATTTACATACTTATTACTATAATATACGTATAAGCCTAAACAGTAGAATGGATCTGACTTGTATTTTTTAAAATAAACAATAATATTCTGGTATTACTAATACTATCACGAAAAGGCAAGCAGGTCTATAAAAAAAGGTGGAAATCTCAAAATAATAGGTCAATGTTTGTTATTGTAAAAAAATTGAACGAAATATTTTTCTCAGATTCTTATTTAATGGCCATTAACTAGTTCTTAAATAAGTATTGCTGATGTGGACAAATATTTATTTATCTTCGTCTCAGAGTAGCCGGCTGATCTGTTTGTCTGTATTGAAATTCAATTGACTACTATATTCAGAATCAAAGAATATAATTTAATGATCAAACGAACTTCTTGAAGTGAAGTTCGATCTTAATTGTCCTGTTTTCGTTGAAGAGATTTAACTTGACTATGTAGTTAGCCCTGCTACGCGCGTACGTACTCGCACAAACTTCAGAGCAAGAAAGAGACGAGAAGAAATATCTTCTATCTCTTTCTTACTCGCTGCCTCACCTCCGTCATGATAGGAAGACTCATTTCTTTAGAGTATAAAATAATAATAAGTATAAACCATTGACGTTTGGGAAGGGTGGGACCTTAAATCTCTTCAACGAAAACAGGACAATTAAGATCGAACTTCACTTCAAGAAGTTCGTTTGATCATTAAATTGTCCTGTTTTCGTTTTCTAGATCTAACTTGACTATGTAGATGTTCAGAGATAATAGGTATTTAGGGTTTATGTCAATGAAAAAAAACTCTCCACTCTTAACAATCAAAATATTTATTCACTTTCGTTAAATAATACAAAAGAAAAATAAGTTTAAAGATAATATAACGGTATTCAGGTGCTTATTGCAAAAAAGAAAATAATTAAATAAAACAAAAATAATTAATTCAATTAGTTATACGAGATTATTGAAAATATTAGATTGTTGATCAATGATTGGTCTGTTATAGAAATTTGCAAAGACAGCAGACTGGTTAGACCAACCTGCTGTTCGTCTAATAATGTCTACGCTCAGTCCATTGCGATATGCTGCCGAGGTGGAAGCATGTCTGGTACTATGAGCACCAAATACTGTTATATCGATGCCACTTTCCTGCAAAGTCTGCTTCAGCCACCGACCAATTGTCAGGGCTGTAGCGGTTTTATGTGGTTTTTTGTGAGTCAGAATTAAACGGTTATCAGAGTCTGGTCTAAGATTTAACGTTAGCGACATGTATGTTTGCAAAGCCATTGCTGGACATATACCAGGTCTCTGATGATAAAACGGTAAATTCAAAATAGGTTGAGCTTGACCAATTCTGGACGTTTTAATGACATCTGTTATTTTAATAATTATTCTATCACTAAGAATTTGTATATTAGGCTGTCTAATTAATGATAATGTCTGGGTTCTTTGGCCCGAAGCAAGGGCCAATAACATTACCATTTTCTTGGTCGCTATCTCTAAATTAGCAGATTCATTTTAATTTTTTCTAAAAAATCTAGAACTACACCAGCGTCCCAAGTAAAGTTGTACCGAGGGAAAACAGGTCTTAACTTGAATATTCCTTTAAAATAACGTCTAATCGTAGCATTTTGACTTATATCAACGGCAGATATTAGGGAAATCGCGGATCTATGGGAATTTAAAGTACCATAAGAAACCCCGTTTTGGAAACATTCTGTTAAAAAACTTAATAAACTACTTATTTGGAAATTATAAAAATCACAACTGTTACGAATACAATACTCCCACCAACGTTTATAGCTGGTGTTGTATTGAGATAGTGTGCTGTTTGACAGAGACGCAAGTAAAACTGTTAAGGCCTGTTCTGGCACTTGTTTTCTGATAAATGCTTCCCGGATAACACGCTCGCTGCCAGGGTAAGGTGCTGGTGTAGTGGATGTGTTGACCTGAAGGAAGAGGAAACAAGATATTTACTAGGTGGAAAATAAATAACATTTGAGACACAAAGTGATTGAAAAAATGGATACCAAGCTTGGGATGGCCAATAAGGAACTACCACAATTCCTTCAGCTTTATCAGAAACGATTTTCTTTAACATTTTTAGAACGGTTTTAAAGAGAACGGTGGGAATGCGTAGAAAAAATAGGGTGACCACCTAATTGTAAAAGCATCAACATTATATGCATATGGATCTGGGTGCCACGATATGTATAATGAGCACTTAGCATTTAATCTAGATGCGAAAAGATCGATGTCAGGTGTTCCAAAACATTCTAAGACTTCTTTATATGCAGACGAGTGCAACTCCCATTCCGTGTCTATATTAATTTTTCTCGATTCTAAATCAGCGTCTACATTTTTCGAGGATTTGATATATGATGCGAAAATGAATATTTTTCTTTCTTCACACCATGTCCATATCCTATTAGCTATTGAATTCAAGTGAGGGAATTGAACTCCTCCCATACGGTTAACATATGAAATCGCAGTTGTATTGTCAACACGCAATAGAATCTGACAGTTCTTTTTATTGTCGGCTAGTGCTTTCAAACCAAAAAAAACAGCTAACAACTCTAAATAATTTATGTGAAAAGCACGCTCCTTTTCAGACCAGTGACCACCAGTTTTCAACTCATTACAGACAGCACCCCATCCAGTGAATGACGCATCTGTGTAAATTACTAAGTCATACCTAATTTGCCTAATTGGATGGGCAGATTCTAAAATATTATTTTTCCACCAGTCTGGATCTTGTCTCAGGCTTTTAGGAATATGCATATATTTATTATAATTAGATTGATTTTCAAGCAGAGCCAAATATTTAACTCTCTCTAACGACTTTGTATGTAACCAACCATACTCAATTGCTGGACAAGCTGCCGTCAAACTACCTAAAAAACGCGCGAAGTCGCGGATTTTTATTTTTGTATTTATGTGAATCAAAAGCTTCAGTCTTTTACTTTGTGGTAAATTTAAGGTCATGGCTTTAGAATTTAACTCAAATCCTAAAAAAGTGCAACGGGTATTTGGAATTAAATTGCTTTTCTTATTATTTATAATAAAACCTAAACTAACGAGAAGATTTATGGTTGCCTTAGCATTTTCTTGACATTGGCTAGCAGAATCATCTATACACAAAAAATCATCTAAGTACTTAACGGATTTGAAACCTTTCTAACGTAAATTAGTTACAACTGGTTGTAAAATTTTTGTAAATATATATGGCGCTGAACACAACCCGAAAGGTAATACAGTAAATTCAAATAAGTCATCGTAGAAATAAAAACGTAAATATTTCGTATGTTCTTTGTATATAGGAATCAAAAAATAAGCTTCTTTTAGATCAATATTAACCATAAAACAATTGTTTGTTAAAAGATTAGTTGCTGTCCTAATATCTTCCATTTTAAAGTGTGGCGCATTAACGAATATGTTTAATTTTTTTAAATTGAGAATAAACCTGGAACTGCCATCGCTTTTTTGCACCAAAAAAATATCCGAAACAAATTGACCGGGCTCTGGCTTACAGCGTCTTATTGCCTTAATTTGTAATAAGTGACCTATCTCATTTTTTATAGCTGTTGTCTCGTTATCCGAATACGTCCTAGAAGGATACGAATCACTGGACTGATTTGGAATACATTTAAAAGGAATATTATAGCCGGCTATAGAATTTAGAATAAATTCATCATTTGTTATTAATTTCCAATTATGTACAAAATATTTAAGTCTACCTGCGTGTACCTGAGAACTTTCTAAGATCGCGGTCGATTCGACGTCGATGCAGGCTGCCTTCTCGGTATTTGGCGCCGCGACGGA
Organism: Hypena proboscidalis; assembly: GCA_905147285.1. Lineage (NCBI taxonomy): Eukaryota > Metazoa > Arthropoda > Insecta > Lepidoptera > Erebidae > Hypena > Hypena proboscidalis. The sequence continues at coordinate 11,729,668 of LR990132.1, forward strand.
GGTGGCGGCGGAGGCTGCATTTGGTGCGATGGGGCTTGGTATCGGGGTGCGTAGTGCGCTGCTCCCCGCCCGCGGCTCACATATGGTGTCCTCGGCTGAACTGTGGCTCGTTGCGGGTACGCAAAGTTGCCGCGTAACTGGCGTCCTCGAAACGAGCCTCTTGTGTTTAAATTTGGGTTGGCAGGTACTGCAATCCACTGACTAGTTTTTCGTATGCCTCTCGTATCGTTGACGAGGTCACAAAGTTTGTCGCCGAATAAATAATTATCTCGTTTTCGTTTTTTGAATGGTTCGATCAAATTTTTGTTTATCAGAGGTACAATAACAGTTCTGCGAGTCTCAGTCTCTGCATAGTGAGAATCAGCTAATAGTTTGCCGGCATCATTCAATGATTGTATAGCGTTTGGTATGTTAGGATCTCTTCTGAGTAGTTCAGTTAACCCTTTTCCCAGGGCGGAAAGAGCTTTTCCTAACTGATCCTGTTTTAGGAGCAAACGTTTGTCTCGAAGTCTGCAGTGGTCTACAAGCATAGCCCCGACCTCTGGGTTTAGAGTAGGTCCTTTCGCTAATTGTAAATTTCTCGGAATGAGATACTTTTTATTGAGGGTATCTCTGTTTTCTTTTTTCAAACCGTCGAGTAATATTTTTTGAAAACGATTAGCGACGTCTACTTGAATGTCTTCTCCAAATTCGACGACATCCGCCTCGATCTCCCCCAGTGCCAGTAAATGTTCTGGTTCGTAAGGATCAGCCGGGTTGTTTTCTTCGGCAGTATTTTCCTGCCCCGACAACGCGCCCAAATCTGGTTCAATGTCTACAAATGGTTCTATTGGAGCCGTAGGCTCAAGAGCAATAATATCCTCATCTTGATTTGTAAAATCATTACCCGGATGTTCTGGAACAAGCCAAATTGGCTCGATTAAGCAAATGAATAAAGAAAGTTAGAAGGCATCGTAAATAATTTTAAATGTATCGTTTATTTTCATTGGATATTTAGTGAACTAATTCGTTTACCTTCTCGAAGAATGCATCGAGGCAAAAATGAAAGCAAATATGTAAAAGCAAGGATAATAATATTATGTGGGCTTCATTATTTTTCCAGTGAACTAATTAGATCACTATTCTCGAAGAATTCAACGAGAAATTAAGTAATTATAATATACCCACAGATTTTTAGAAAATAAAATAAAATTTGCAAGCACAAAAATTAAAGTAACAAATTAATATTGCAGCCAAATTAACGATAGGTATGAGATAGCGTTGGCACTTTGTTAACAGTTCATAGGTATTTGAAATTTGAATAAAAAATAGCGATATGGTGCAGATATTAATTAAAGGTAGGTACATAAAGTTAAGAATTACCTTCTTGTTGTACATCTCCTTCATCATCACTTGAATAAATTATTGTTCGTCATCGACGTAATCTATTTTCGTATTTTTTTATTTTCCTGAGATAACGTTCCTCAGAATTTTCATCACGGTTACGTTTTGGCATTTTTTTTTTTTTTTTTTTGGTATACTTTTTAGCTTGTGCGGTCGCCGCGCGCGCACGGACAAGAATGAGTCTTCTTATCATGACGGAGGTGAGGCAGCGAGTAAGAAAGAGATAGAAGATATTTCTTCTCATCTCTTTCTTGCTCTGAAGTTTGTGCGAGTACGTACGCGCGTAGCAGGGCTAACTACATAGTCAAGTTAAATCTAGAAAACGAAAACAGGACAATTATCAGTCGGAAATATTTGAAACGGCTCCTTTATTCATCTGTTAGTTTATAAGAATCGTAAAAAAATATGATTTGCATTTCTACCTTATAAATTACTAGTTAAACAATTCTTGAACGAACTATTTATATACATACTTATGTATTCCTGAATCTTTGGGGTAGTGCCGCGGATATAGATTCAATATTTGTGCTCCAGAAACGAGCTATTCGAGCTATCTATATGATGAGTCCCAAGGACACACTAAGAAATAAATTTAAAGAGATACATATTATGACGTTACATTTTCAATACATCTACGAAAATTTAATGTACGTTCACAAAAATCAAACGAAATTTAAGAAAAATAGTGATCTCCATAAATTAAATCTAAGGAACAAAAACAAACTCGCTGTGCCCACTACTAGGCTCCATAAAATCTCTAACTCGTTCTAGGTCAATGTATACGCTTTTACAATAAACTTCCTTTAGACGCAATAGAATTATCGATAGGTAAATTTAAAAAATATGTTAAAATTAAATTATGTCAAAAACCTTACTATAGTATTTCAGACTACATAAATGATAATAGTATTTGGAAATGAATTGCTCTTCTTATGTGATTTTTTTATGTACTTTTATATTGTTATATTTTTCATTTTAAAAGATGGTGCACATGAGTTTCTCACCAGCTCTTCTCATAATGCAATACCCATCGGAGCTGGTACTTGGATTGATTTTAATTCGATTCTAAACAGTTTGATTAAAATTAATCTGAGCCCCGGTAATTCAAATCATTGTAATTAGTATAACTTAGTATTATTTATTATTTATTTTTATATCATTTTTTGTAATGTTTTGACGTGTTCAAGCGCCTCCTGGGGAATATGAAAATAAATGATTTGAATTTGAATTTGAATTGAATTTGAATCACTGCCTCGTTGGTTTAGTGGGATCTCGCGTTCGGTGCCTGGGTTGGGCAAAATCTATTTAACCGTCAGAAAATTCTCAATAGCAGCATATAATCGGAATTGTGCCCGGTGGATGGTGATAGGCTCATTGCATGGGACTTAAACACAACAGGTTAAATGTGGTTGTTATACACCTCTGCCATACTGTTCTTAGGTGTGGTGTAATTTATGTTTATGTTATGTACCTATAATAATAATAATAATAGCAGCCCTGTATTTAATACATGTCCCACTGCTGGGCTCGGGCCTCTTCTCATGAAGAGAAGGGTTAGGCCATAGTCCACCACGCTGGCCAAGTGCGGATTGGTAGACTTCACACACCCTCGAGCACTTATTAGGCACTCTCAGGCATGTAGGTTTCCTCACGATGTTTTCCTTCACCGTTAGCGAGCGATACTTTAAAAGTTATGCTTTTCATTGTGAACGTTGTTGTCAAAGAGACAGTATTTATATATGGGTATTGTTAAAAGCAATTTTATTGACCCAAAAAAAACTCGAAAGATTATCGATTTAGAAAACAATTTCAAATTATTAAATAATTTACCAATATATTAATAATATTGTGTCCGAATAAATTGAGTCACACTCAAGTCAGTGATATAATTAGATTGACTCACTAAGTTGATTGAATGATCAAGAAACAAAATTATCAGCTGCCTAAAATATGACTTAAAATAAAACTAAAATAAACTCATCATTCTTATTTCATAAAAAAAGCCTTGATAGCTATCAAATCACCTAAACAATTGGTAATAAAGGAAAAATATAAATTGGAAATCGATTTCGGTTATTTTATCAATTATTTTACCGCACTTTGTTAAAACGGACAGTTATGACATTTCAGCAATTAACGCCTGCCCAAAATACGGGCTTTAATTTGTTGGTTCAAGTGGGTCAAAGTTAAGATTGTTAAACTTTTGTAGTAAAATGAAAGCTTCTACAATACAGGGTAGATTACAGTACTCTTTATGTATTCTATTAAGTTGGCAGTTAAACTGCTGGATGCCTAAGAGCGGCAATGTCACACAAAAGCTAAGAGCGGTAAAAACCACGAGATGTATTAAGTCCGTACCTTCAATGAGGTACTGGGTCACAAGATATTCCCGTGAGCCCTTTTTACAGTTGCCTAAAGTCTCGCTCAATATATTTAGGGCGTTTGTAACCACTGTAATTTGTAAAATTTGAGCAGAGGGACTGTTTTATTAGTAGTGGCCATTGCCGTCAGATGTGTACGGGATAATTTTACGTTTTAATGTATGTGGTGGACGAAGAATGTCCTTATTAGTGTGAAACGAGTTCAAAATATTCTTTGTTTATACATGTTTAAGGTAATTTTGAGCTATTAATATATTAATCTTGCCGTAACCAGGTTGTTTGACGATTCTGCCGTAAAAATACTCTCGATTATGTAGTGCAAGTTAAGCGCTACAAGTTACGGTATGTGAAACCGCGATACAGATAAATTGTTACTATGTGGTTATTTGATAGCAGCCGCCAGTAGATTTAACAGTGATTGAGATTTACAAATGGAATTCTGTTCATTAATTTGTCGACGGAACTGTGATTTGATTGGATGCAGCCATTTGATATATTTTTCTGTGAAGTGGATAAAATTACGTTGAGTCCATTACAGGCAGGAAGAGCCTGAAACTTCCACGAAAAACGGAAATGAAAGAAACTGTCGCCGCCGGCCGGCATCTACCATCTACTACGTAGCTACCTATTGAGTCGCCGTCCTCGTCGCACGTTCCCACCGCCACCCTACAGTCTGAGCTAAAACAATATTACATTTTAAATCAGCCTTATTAACATTGTTTAAAAGTCAACGACTCGTGAATGACAAAATTATGTAATTAGATAATTAATCTTGTTTCATTACCCTAACAACGCAGGGTGGAATGCTGTAAAAATGTACCCAACCTCGAATAAAAATGTTATTAAATTACCACTTTAACCGCTTCCGGCTGTCAAGAGTAATTTTACATAATCATATAAACCAAATTTCTTTCAAAATTATTTAAAAATGGAAGGAATGGATTTAAGGGCACTTTGTTATATTTTACTATTTTATTTCAATTAGTTCTTCAAGTCTTCTGGTCCATTGATTTCGGCCTACTATAAAATAATGTCATTAAAGGTTTTCAAAACAACATGAAATGAATTATATCTATCGTTCAGATAACAGAAGACTTTATACTTATTTTCATCTTAAAGTAAATCTTAAAGTTCAACTGAAAATATAATTATTGAGGTAGAGTTTTGCCTACGACGTCTGTCACACGGTTGAGTAAGTATGGATTTTTAGCACCTTCACAAACATGAAAATGTGAACCAAGGTGTTTTAACAAAAGGTGTTACACAAAGAATGTGTAAAAAATTCCATACCTTAAATAAAAAATGTAGGAACAATAATGAGAGGTCGCTCTGAAAGCCAAACCAAAGCGGTGCGTTTAAATGTCGAGGATAGATAAAAAACAAGTTTAAAAACCCACATCGAAGCTTTTCAGGGCATGACTAATAGGTGAGCGTCATGGAACAGAACACTTGAAAGTAGAAAAAATACCCAGCAGCTGCTTCAATGAAAAATAACGTGTCATTAATCATGGCGATGAAAGGAAGCAGGGGCAAGGCTGTGCGACAAATACCTTCCGGTAGATGCGTCGCTGCTTGCACTTACGCGTCTCGTCGGCTACCGCTGTAATGATATCTCACTGGGATGGAAACAGCGTTTACTATTGTTTATGAGAACAAAAGCCTAACAAAAACAATACATAGGCATCGTTGACGCGACGTAATCAATATCTCACTGGTTTAATAGTGTCTTTCTATATTGACGACCTGTTTAGATACGTTTTACTTTATATCATTTACGACTATTATTATAAAGTGGCAAATATCGGGCGAGGCACCGGCGGCAATAGCTGACCGTAGCCGGTAATAGAGTTGTCAGGCAGCGACGGGAGTACGTATGCGTGTAATATCATATCCCATTCGATAATTTCACGTACAAGATATGTTAAATGTTTGCGATATTCTGTATTTTACGTTCTATATTATTTTCTTAACACTTTTAGACTCGTATAATATAAACTGGTACTCGTTTTAATAGCTTTATAAATTAATATGTTGTCCTAGTATACTGCAAACAAAATTCTGATTCATTCAGTCAATACTAAATAAGAATCCTAAACATGGCTTGCACATTTATCTCAATCCGAACGATGAAAATATAATACCCCTTAAATATCATGATAATTAATACATATTCATACATGTTTACAACTCTCAAACATAATAAGCGTCAGCAATCACCATGTTCTCGCTAATTCTGTTACTGCTACTAGAATAGGTAAAGAGCTAACTTACAGTATAACTTCGCATATAATTTTCAGGGATTGACGTACTCATAGTTTCTAGGAAACTATCTACGCTAACGGTTTGGAGCTCCCTTAATAACTACATTTGATTAATATTACCAATTAGCAAAATTAATAATGATTTCGTAATGTGTCAAAATATCCTGAAATTGGATTATTTAGTTATAATGTATAACGACAAATCTTTTAATCAATAAACCGGGATCAAAATCCTACCACCGGATCTCGGGCTATATGTCATTTTCCATTTTGTTAGTAGGTTACGTTAAACTAAGAAAGCAAAATGGCAACACAGGAATGTCACCTGTAAAATTCAATTGTAAATTTTAGTAAAAGATTTGAAAACTAATTATACAGGGTGGATGCGACATAGCGACATTTATTGAAACCACAGCTTCTATACATGGCCAGTATGCATTTCCACCGGATAAAAAAATCTCTGGCAAAAAAAAAAATCCACGTCTTCCGAACAAATTGCACGATCGCAATGTTCAAATTGTTCGGAGAACGTGATTTTTTTTTTCGCCAGAGAATTTTTATCCGGTGGAAATTGATACTTACCATGTACCTATAGAAGCTGTGGTTTCAATAAATGTCGCTATGTCGCATCCACCCCGTATGAAAATACGTGAGCCGTGAATTGTCGTACATAAAACAGGCAGCGTCATTGAATGCGAGTGACAAGTTTGACATGTCACGTGTGCATACCGAAATATCACTTAAAAATATGGGAGTATTTTGATTTTATTATTTTATTGTAGGTCACCAACTATGATGTTATTATGTCTATGGTTAGGTAAAAGACGAACAACCTTCATAAGTGATATAAATTAGTATTCATTACTAAATATGTCCTCAGCGATTATATTATTTCGCAACCAATGCACCCTGTACGAAATGTTAGTATGTGTCTTATCTATCTAGCTATGTTTTTAGGGCTCCGTTGCCGAATGGCAAAAAACGGAACCCTTAATGAGTCGTCATGTCTGTCCGTCTGTCCGTCCGTAAGTCACAGCGATTTTTATTTCGTAACTATATATTTTTTTTATCAAACCCATACGTGTGGAGGTCTTCAAAAATGATATTGAGGTTTCTAATATATTTTCTTTCTAAACTGAATAGTTTGCGCGAGGGACGCTTCCAAAGTGGAAAAAATGTTGCCCCCCCTCCCCCCGTAACTTCTAAAATAAGGGAATGATAGATGTGAAAATAATATAATGATGTACATTACCAAGCAAACTTCCACTTAAAATTGGTTTGAACGAGATCTAATAATTAGTTTTTTTTAATACGTAATAAATCGTAAGCCACATTTTACCTTTCATTCAATCAACTCCAATATAATAAAGAATTAAGAAAAACATTTATTTAGATGTATAGTGGTACGAAACCCTAGGTGCGCGAGTCCGACTCGCACTTGGCCGGTTTTTTTTAAATTATGAATGTAAAGGAAACATATTTATTTATAAGCGTTGATTGGTGTGATTTATTTCATAGCTCGATGACCCTTTTTTGTATGCCACTCAATACGATTCAAAATATTGACGTTAAATGTTTCTTAGTTATTCGGTGCTAACAAAATATTTGAACTCATTTTCCCTTAAAAAGCTATTTCAAGTCTGCCGGATGAAAATAAGTTCATATATTTAACGTTTTTCCTTAATATCAGCACATTCATCACAAGCTAAAGAAAGCCAATTTTGAATAACGCTCATCTTTCTAGTCTATACAACATACAGGGAACGTACAAGATGCGAAATATCTCATTCAAGCCAATGTTTAACATATAAATTGCTATCATTTTTTTAGATCTATATTTTCGTGGCTGCTCGGTGGAGATAAGGCGTGGGGGCGCTTTGCCGTGGTTTTATTGCCTAAATGCAATGATATCCTACTGGATGATGAAAACCCGATTATGGAAGTCTTTTTAATACGTACGTACTGCATAAGTGGATAAAGATTGTGAATTTGATTCTCGATTCGGTACCAAAGTGAATTTCAAGTTAGAACGTTTTCTGAATATTCTTGGTTTATCGCACTGTAATTTCTAGTCACGAAGTCTTGTGAGAGCTTAGCTGCGATGCTACGATAAATACTGAGAAATGCTTACCTGATTTGAAAAATGGTTATTTACGAATTAAGTAATTTCAAACTGGTGAACATATTTTTCAATTTTACGTGTATTACATACATTGTTCGGCTTTAAGTAACTTGGAAAAATATATGCAAAATGCTCGAACCACTCTTATTAAACAAAGTACCGCTTTAAAAACAAACATAGGCAAAACTATGATTTTATTAGAAAAAATATGCTATCATAATCTAACCTTTAGTGCCAAGAAACCTTTATGTAAGTACAAATGTAGAATAAAATATACCTTTATGATGTTGAGCCACGACCTAAATATGTGGTCATCTTTGACAACGATCCTCCAGCTACTGACGAGTCGTAAAGTATCTTAGTATTTTTATAGTAAGCGTAAACATCCACGCAATGATGTGAGCCCGTCCGCGTTTACAAAAACAAATACAATTTTGTTCAGTTTTTTTTATCGATCGGCACGAATGTATGATATCGGTTGTAGGATTAATTTACCTCTTTTTATACAGAACTGTTTTTGTTAAAAAAACTCTGCGTGCATTTAGATTTCTGATAAATAAAAGCAAAGCAACGCCGCCCAGTGCACAAAACATCAACATTCTGTAAAAAGCTTGTTAACAAAGCCTGTTAATATTTGATAAATTAAGTTAGCAAAAACAGGAGCCTAAACACATCTCATGGAGCGTTTAAATTTAATGAAAATATTATTACATTTAAAATGCAACTACAATTTAGTATATTATCACCTCTTTCGCAGGCTGAATACGATGCTGACTCGACAGGATTTCGTTTAGATAAGACCGCTCATCGCTAACCGTACAATTTGTTGCATAAAAATACCACGAGATATCAAATTCTCAATTTAGAAAAAAAGAAGCTCAGTAATTTTGCTGATTTAGAGGATCATACCATCTTAAGAAATTAAGTTTGAATTAAAGTTATTTATTGAAATGCACGAAAGATTTTAATGAAGTCGAAATTAACTTGAAGTGGCTTTAAAACTTAGAGACATTTTCAACAATTTTCGGAACTGTGAAAACTACTATTTGTTACTCGGTTTTCAATTTGGAATAATTTGAAGTTTGAGATAATTCAATGAACCTAATAAACCGGTTTGTGTCTCACCTGGTAGCGCCACTGTAGAATAAGGTCTGTAAAAGTGTTGACCAACATTGATTTATCCCAACCATTGAGTTTTTACGTTTTTATAGAGGCACAGTTATTTAGGGGATTTTGGAGACAAACATTTTGGAAGATTAACTTTTAAACTTACGCGTTGCATGATTAAATAAAATCTAACGGGCAATAATCATTATTATTTACGATCATGCATTATTTACCTTTTAGGCTTGACGTTTTGGCAGACAAATTACACTGGCCATGGTCGCAAGCAAACTGACAGTGTAATAATTCCCGTTAGATTTTACTTATCATTCATTATTATTTATTTATTTATTTATTTACACAATTGTTTAATGAACTCACCGTTTCCCAACACGTGTAATAAACTAATTTAAATAGAAGACTTAATACTACTTACAAGTACTTAAGAGAGAGATACATGATTTTAGTAATTGTTCATATTTGGAGTAAAATATATCAATATCTGGATACTGAGCAATAAGGGCGTTGATCAGAGTCAAAGCCTGATTTGTTGGAGCAAATTGGGCAGTACACGTTCGTACAGCTGGCGTGCTAGAAGGCGACGCGAGCGCAGCCGCGTGTACTGATTTGGTGCCGATAACGAACAAGGTGATAACGTAATCGGATCATCAATTTTATTATTTAGCAGTAAAAAATAATGCATCATAATCGCACATTTGCGACGCAAACTCAATGTGTCTATGCCCACCATCCCCGACACGAATAGGGACGGGTACAAATAACGGGTACGGACGGGTACAATAATAACTTAAATATTTTGAAACATTTTTACGGTTTTTTTTGTTTTAATTCAAGATTTTTTCAGAACGCTCTACCGAACTGTGCCTCTATAGACAGTTATAAACACAATGACCGCACAGCCAACCCGCAAATAGTGACATTTGACATTTCGGACACTTACACTACACAAGCATTCCTAGCGGCAAATTCGATAGCCCTCATTGTATGGATGGACTTCTATTTGTTGTCTCGATTTGATATTTCTAAATGAAATTCCAGAAAGTTGGTATTATTATGACAATTAGAATTAGAAAATGTCTGTATTTACAGAAAAAAATAACATGTTGGACCTTAAATTAAAGTAGTCTAATAACTTAATCTTAACTTTGTAAGTCACTATCAGAAGGCCCCGTACCCAAAATGCTGGCAGCATTACCGCGTTGTATTGCGTTATCTATTAGATAGTTAGATTGGAGTCAGATCGATTTGCAGGTTCTTAAAGCGGCACAAGTTAAGTAGCAATTATTATACCAGCTTATTTGAAATTATTATACCAGATTATTGGCATTCATAGTTAAGCCGTCTCGTCGGCGTAATTTGCTGACACGTCGGCACATCTCTAATGTAGTAAGGGTAGTTTTGGACCTAATTGTCAAACTCTACTGTACTATCATGAATTTGGCTATACTTAACTTATACCGCAAAAAGTATTTCTCTTATAAAAAAAAATGCGCATACAAAATGAACACTGCCGAACAATCGGTTAACGAGTATTTTTCTTTCATAAATAATTATTTTACCAGTTATTATTACATACACAGCTCGTTGATTAACAAATGAATCGATTGTGACGATTGACTGGTCAATAAGATAATAATTGCGCAATTATCGGTCATGTGGTGTGTGAGATGATTTTACCATACTGATTGTATGAACGATTTTGCATTATAGCCCATACAAATAAAGCCATACACGATGCAAGTATTGCAAAGCAATTCTAATGCTTGCTTTGATCACGATTAATAGGACAAGATGGCAAGATGGTGGTCAAGCAAAATGGAACTGCCCTATCGGGTCAGTGCTCTGTTTGATTAACTTGATCATACGATGCCTTTGTTAATTATTGCAAACTGTCATGTTGTTTAGAACATCGTTTAAATAATCGTCAACCTTAACAGTGAGGCATCCATTGAAGATTATAAAAAAAAACTTGTTTTCATTTCAGACTATTTCTATAAGCTAAAGTTTTGCATATTTTTAAAGCACACTTTTAGCATTAAAATAAGTCCATGCCCTTTAAGTATTATTTAAAATATGAGTTCGGTAAAATTCTGTCAATGGGTTCAAGAATTTAAAAATATGTACATTTGGACATTTGATTTTAAAATTAACCAATACCTGATGAAATAAGCTTGCAACGAATCAGATGTAATAAATACAACGATAATAATATTTGTTATATTAGCGATTATCGTTAATATGATTGAATTTGACGAAATAAATTATTTTAAATAGAGAGGACAAAAACGAGATTATTTATACTCTTTTAAATAGTAATGCATTTCATTTCAATTAGTTTTAATATTCATTTACGTGGTTAACGGGTGATGCGGTGGATATAATATTTCTAGAATATTTTGAACAGTAAAACTAAGTCATCACAGTTAGCTTTATTTTTGTGTCTCGCGTTTGTACGTGCCCACGACATTAGTATATTTTCATAGAAGAAGACGGCCAACGACTGACGCAGGCACGAAATAGAATCCTTGTTTGTAGCTTTTGAGCAACTCAGCTGGCACGAAGCAAAACCAACAGCTGTTTTTGAATACAACTCACACAAACAATAGAATGAGGAATACGGCAAATGCTAAAGATTTCAGTAGATTCGACACCATTCTCGATTTTATTGCACTTGAACAGAGGAGTTTTGTTAAAAGTTACTCTTTTGGACCCTCCTTCACTTGGAAAGATGCATAGGCTTGAGTGTGACTGGTGACCTGGTGACTGTGCAGGTGAGCAATAAAGTGCAAGAGCTTTGCCACTGCTGAAATTTGTCTCTTCATAAATGCTGGAATATTGCACGTGTTGGTAAGATATAAAACATTAAATTATAGATGTCAGAGTGCTACTAGGGTTCAGCAAAAGTTCAGAGTTGCTATGATAATGTTTAAAAACTGCAAAGTCTTATTGCAGAGTATTTTCAAAAACATGGTGTAACATAAAGGCAGTATGAGTTTAAAAAAATGGATTTGGATCAAAGACTACCACCAGATTCTACAATATTTATCACAATTATGTAGACTGGATAGACTTCCCACGTTTTATTGCGTACAAAATAAAATTATTCGTGAATGAAAAACTATTTATAACAACTGAATTTTAGCAGCACAAGGGTAAACCTTAAGGGTAACCTTACGCAAGCTTTAAGAGTAGACTCCTGAGCGCCGTGTTTTCATACTAACGTAATATGGGTTTAACTTTAATATTATTAAGTTTTTATCCATTTTTATAGACAAATCATTTCAATGTATGTAAAAATGTATGTTTGTTGGCGCCCATTTTGTCAAAACTGTTTTAATTATTTATTAGGTTACATACAAACTGAAAAATTTAAATAATAATTTAAAAAATGGCCGTTTACAAACATGCATTTGAGTGTGTTAGATATAACACTTAATAATACTAAAGTTAAACTCATATTACTTTTATATGAAAAACAACCAACCAATTCCCCCTTAACATAGACAGAATAAAAAAAATAATAACTTAAATATTGTTAATAGTATACAGGAATGGCTAGCAAGCAAGGAATAAATAAAGCATTCAATTTCAATGTGAGAGCTATAAAATTGATTGTTTGTAATTTAGGCCGTGAATATTCCAAGCCAACACGAGATTATTCTGAAGGATTAATTACCAGCAAATATGATAAATTTGAACCGCTTATTGTGTGTCCCGGTGCTTGCAGTTGCTACAAATAGGTTCCTGATTGAAATATTCTGTTTCACTCGATCCGAAATCTCTTATCAAATTGAAAGAACGGCTAAATTTTGGTCGTATTGAGCCACAAAGCAAATCTCACAAAGAACTTACATCCATTTGTGTTGTACTGTACTGACATCCAAATGTTTTGTGGATCTACTGAAAAGTGATACTACTCGTATATCCAGGCTTCTGTAAAAGTTTGTATATTTGTTGAATAAAATATTTTTGTTTGGTTGCTCGTCAATTATTACATTCTACTCGTATTTGGTATTATTCCAAGAAATAATATACCATATTAAATTTTCAATATTTTTCTATGCTATGCGATATGATAGCAGCAGTTCTTCAGATAAGCTTTGGAATATGACGCGTTTCAAAGTGCACAGGTATTTTCGCAATAAAGTTGACGCGGGACGCTCGACTGCATTTCAATAGATAGCATGGCCGGCACAGAAACTAATATCAAAACTTATATTGAGAGTAATATTGTATATGCTTTGCTCATTGCTGAAAAATATCTTCACGAACGCAAATATTTACAAATTCATATTAAATAAGATGTGCCATTTGTTGAAGCGTTGATTTCCGTAGTTGATCAACCAGATTGCAATTAAAAAGTACAATACAATCTTAATCCTACATATTTGACGAGGTGATGAACTTAATAAAAACAACTTAAATTGATACTGATAATATTCATATATCACTGATAAATCCTCAATACTTTCGCGAAATCAAAAATTAAATTAAACTTCTGCCACGTTTATCACAATTTCGCAAAGATTGTGCTCTCGGCATACAATTAGCGCTCCACGGTTCACACAAACTTTTAAATACAATCGCTGGAATACGATCAAGAATTGAGAGAATGAAAACTTTATATTTAATCGAAGACCTCCTCAAAGACTATGCAGTAATCTCTTTACCGGCGATATCCGCTTTGCCATTGCAGTTTCATTGCCTCATTTAAATGGCATTTGACATGACTTTTAAAAAATGTGATTGTACAGAAACTTAAATAAATGTGTTGCCTTGTAGAATCGAATGGCAATGTAGAATATATCATCCTGAAAACAAGACGTATTTCGTAATTTGCACCTATTTTTTTTTAATAACTATGTACTATTACACCAATAGATTCATGGTTCACCTAAACACTATTATAGTGAAGATATTCTAAATATCAAAGTCTAAATTCGCTCGACAGATAATTTGTGTCTCATTTAGCTGCGACTTCACGGCAATTATCGTACGCCAAGTATCATATTAACATTACAAAGGAAAAGTTTCGTATGTGGAGAACACAAACCGGCTATAATGATTTTAGTTTAAACCTTTTTGTATTGGATACTTTACCAGGTTGTTATAGGAAAATACTTTTAGGAGTATTAAATAATGTGTTTGATTAGATTTTTTATTAACGTTTACGTCACAAGCAGTTGATCGAGTTGTCAAAATCATTCACTTACAGACGAAAGACTTTGTGTTTTTAGTTTATGTTTATTAAATGAAAAGGCTAATATAATAGCCAAGTGCTATATATTTTTACTCTTGTCTATCTGTCCTACTACACAGAGTTTTAACACATTTTTAAAATAAAAATTCTGGGTAAACCTAATACGTGCTAATAACTCCTTTTTTTATAGGTGGTGAAATGTTCCTGACCGCATACCGCACCGTTCTGGGAGACGGGTTATGTGGAGCCCTCACCCACACATGCATACATCAGTGAAAGAACTATAGACCGACCGTTTAACACGCGTATCGCCTGCGACGTAAGAAGTGAGCGGGGGTAGGTAACGGACTACTACGGCTACACACGGAGTCATTGATCCAAAGATTTATCTCGAGATAGACATTGTAGGCAAAGTAAAAAATATAATTGTAGTATCTGTATTTTTAAAGAAAAAACGAACATTTTAAGAAAAAAATAACTTATTAAAGAAAAAATAACATTTTCAAAATTTTACTATTATTATTATTATTTTCTTTATATATTTCTTAACTTATTTTACATTTTTTTAAATATGTTTTATAAAAAATACAAAAAAAACATTTAAAATATAAAAACAGTGTCCCACCGACATCAGGTGAAGGGACCAAGCTGCCGATGGTTAGGGCTCCAGAGAGAGGAACCTCCTCACGATGCGTGCCGTGTCCAAAAGTTCGTGTTGTAGATGCTTTTTGCAAAACAGGAAGAACGATTCATCTTGGGATTAATCTTGGTAAACCGTTTACCTTGTGCGTTTATGTCCAAGCGTCCGTAACAAAAATACCAACCGTGCGCTGCAAGCACTGCCAGCGCACTGCCGCGCTTGACGTGAGCTCTTTGCGCCGCGCACCCCTCTCACCCACCCGGTAACATCTCGCCCCGCCCCCTTCTCACCACGCGGGCGATACGCGAGTTAAACGGTCAGCCTATAGCTAATAACTCCTGTCTTTTTTTTGTAAATGGTAATGTTTAAATTTCTATAGAAAAAGACAACGTACTTGACCAATGAAAAATATATATATGAATATACGAAAACAAAAAACGTATTATTCAATACAAAGTTAACCCATTTATATCGACAAATACAATAACATAGCACACGAAGCGTATAAGGAAGGCAGTTATTATAATTTCAGTTATTCGGTTGAATATCGACATCAGTAAGATTACCACGTACAATACATTAATATTGCAAACCGATTTTGGTATAGTTAAGCGTGTAACTCCCAAGACTTTGGACCACTAAATACATACAACGAGATATTATACGAGTGTGGGTGTGCGCGTGTATGTGAGTTATACGCAAGATAAAGTAAATTATGACGTCGATGTTTTAGATTACCATGAATTTATTATAAAGCCTCGGCGAATACGTCGTAATAAAATGTGTGCATGCATACTGTGCGAGGCAGTATATACGAACGAAGTTAGTGTACTGTGGCATCTCTAGATTTTAAGGGGAAACAATTGCTTGTCTGTTTTCTATACAAAAGTAATATGGGTTTAACTTTAATATTAATAAGTTTTTATCTATTATTATTATAGACAAAACATATTTAAAATACATGCATGTTTGTTTATTTGATTTAAACAATTTTGACAAAATGGCCACGGTAAAACATGCACTTTAGGGTTTAAGATATGATTTGTCTATAAAAATAGATAAAATCTTAATAATATTAAAGTTAAATCCTTATTACTTTTGTATAAAAAAACGGCGCTTGGGAGACTGTAAAGTATTCATATTAGAGGTTTAATTATTTAAGGGTAAGGTAGAAAAAATACCATGCTTTTCTTTTTACGGAAGTTCCCAAATAGGTTGTAAATGAAACTATACCTATTAAATCCAAATACATCTTAATATAAAGATCTTAATCCTTGAGTGGCGTTGAGTAATGAATTCAATTTTAGACTGACAATTTACTAAAGGACAAAATCCAAAATTTTAATTGGCTGGTCTTTGTAGTCAGTGCCTCGACGGAATTTGAATAATAGTAATAAGTACTTTGGAGCTTCCTTGGCCACTAACCTATCAGACGACTTTCCATTCAGATTTTACTTTTAATAGAACACACCCATTCAATTACAAAGCAGTCGGCGCCAGCTTTTAAAAAGAATGACATTGATTGAATGCATTCGAAATTATAAATTCAACGATTGATTTAATTTATTTTGTGGCAAACTTCTGAATGGAAACGTATTTTGATTGGATGAGGGTAAAATAACTCATTATGTAACCATATAGTCAGTATAAACGTTAGTAGATAATGATCACATTTTGAAGAGATTACATTTTTGAATCGGTTTAAATAGTGATCATTGATTTTATTTTAACTTCTTTTCGTCTGTGTATTTAACAAGTTTTGTTAACAAATACATTTAGTCTATGGTTAATCTAAAAATCCATTAAAAACAAACAAACTCTTACATTTATGAAATATAATACAGTTTACATTGTAAACAAATATTTTTATAACAAATTACAACGGAAATTCATATTTGAAACTATAAGTGAAAAATTAATTCATTAATCGAACAAAATTAACTAATAATTCCAAACAATTTGATGATACGTTTTATTTTCAAAACATTTTGCTTGTAATTTCAATAATTCAATTATTGTTCTGAAAACGCATTAAATATTAAATTATATAATCGTATTTAGTTATTTGTTATTTAAAATTACATGATTTGGGACACATTTTATTGATATTATTATCACATTAGTCTCATTCAAATTATTCAGCTTCAGAAACATGTATAGCAGCTAGCAGTTATTGTAAAAGCTTTGTAAACGGAATGAATGCGATATAAATCATTTCCATTTGCAAAAAAATCATTTTCGAATGATCCACAAGTTAAAAATAAAATTAGAAAAAAACACGTTTGAAAAAAAATACATTGAGATCATTCAGTTTTTTTTGGAAACCTTGTTTTTCTTCACAATTTTATGTTTAATCTGTGTAAATGAACATTGACCACGTCTAAAATTCGTGTTTCAATAAATGGAGTGATGTAACGTCCACCCAAAATTTACATAGTAGTGAATTTTGCTAACTTTAACTTATAGTGCTGTAAGCTGAATATTTGAAAAATCACACCCGCAACAGTTTATTAGTTTCACCTGTTTCTATCTGTATAGATCTTAGGTATGGTTCAAAAGTTATGTTTTATGTTACATAAGTATCTACTAAATATTGAAATTCTACAGGTAAAAAACATCACCAGTTTTTTGTATATTTCATTTAATAATCCTTTAGGGATTGCTAGAAGTCGTTTTTAAATATAAGCACTTTTTAGTTCACAACAAAAAAAAAATCTTATATGAAATATTGACAAGATCAGTAATCGAATGCTTATTCAGGTTTCATTTTGGAATTAGGCCAACGCGACGTTTCCGCGCGTACCTTCAAGAGTTTTGTAAATAAATAGCAGAGTGGTTGAGTAAACACGACCCGTGATTGCATGCTTGTGATATTATACCGTGGAGATACGAGTCTCGGCGAGTTACTTAATTGAAACAGAACTGGATATATTCTATTTCTTTGTGGATACTACATCATCATCTTTAGTAATACTTTCATCTGATAAGTTTTAAATACCTGCAGATGATTCTTTAATTTTTTCGACTAAAGTAATCAGAAAAAGAGCCCTGTTCTATTTATATTTCACCATGTTAGTCGTTTTGATGTATTATAATAATTATATATAATATTAGTATATTTATAATTAAATATCATCAATCATTTAAATAAAGCTAATCGATGCAAGTATAGTTAAACTATAACTTAAAGGCCATCATTCTATTATACCTACATTATTCAATAGACTAACAAAATAACATTGAAATATCAGGCAGTTGTTACGCATTTGTTTAATGCGTCGGGCCCATTACTTCATGCTACAAGTTTTTTGAGCTACACTAAAGATACGACTAAAATTCGGGATTAATTGTTTCGTTACTTCAATGAAGCAATTCACGAGACAAACAAACCTAAGGGTCGAAGGCGAGGAAATTATTAGAGAACGTAGTTTGTTCTCCGGACGATTAATGGTAGTTTACGATCTAGGTTTACAACGGAGCTTGAACTTTGTTCTTGAGCGCTAAGCGTTTTGATTTGTCAACTCCCGAGATTAATTTTCAACGCGACGTGTCGCATTAGTTGGTATATTACTTTGGAACATGCAGGCTATAATACACTTACGAGTATGCTTAATACAGATGTTTTTTTTTTCATATATTCATGTGACAATGAGACGGGAATGCAACCTTATTGAGTATCTGTCTCTGGTTGAGAACTAAAAATGCAACAACATTTATGAAATTTTACAATCAACAACAGTATTTAGGTAATTTTATAATTATATATTATTATGTAGGTTACAATACAGATTTGATTCTAATACAATATTAATAAATTAATATTGTATTTAACTTTTCTTAATTCAATAGATATAACAATAAAAAAGACCAGAGCCGTTTAAAGAAAAATAATGTGGAGTAATTACGTGTATAGTTTGAAGTCAAAGAAAAACAGTTTTTTTGCGGGTTGCCCCCCTTTTCATCATGTAGCAAACCACAAGAGAGTGTTGACGTTGTTGAATATAAGTGATGAAAAAGAAATATTCTAAAACAATTTTATCAAAAAAAACAAAACCTTTAAAATATTAAACAATAATGTTTTCAAAATAATTCAATCTTTTTTTATGTCCTTGAAACAGATATCCCAGTAACAAAGATATAAAAAAACATAGGAAAGAGTTTTTTTATAGTATTATTGGTCAAAGAAATAATCTAAATCAGTTCACACACTCCAAGAGCTCAAAGAGAACGACATCTAACGCAAAATCAGAGCCGTCATATTGCCTCAGAACATGAGTGTTGACTGACGGCAGAGTAATGTACGGACATGTGTCGATTCAAACGCACTCTTCAAGGTGCGTTTATTTACGTTCCTTTAGAAATCGCTGATGCGTCGAGTTCACGCCTTTCGACGGAAAAAAAGGCTTATTTATTCGCACGTTTCTTTTTTCCTTTTTCAACGGTGATGGTCTGTTCTGTGTATAAGTCTGAATGTATTACTACCGAGGCACACGAACGTTTGTAACAAGCGGGAGAACAAAGAGCGGCGATCTGCATAACAATCTACAATTCTTTAAAAAATAAATACTACAGTCGACCTCAATTTGTTCCAGCGCCACTGAAACAAGAAAACTCTGAACGTGAAACGTAATTAGGGATACCGCGAGTTCTAATTAATATGCACGTGAATCGTGAAAAGCTTTAGTAAAGAGCACTGCATGGTATCATCAAAATAGGAGGTTTATTACATAGCGGCCCTCAAAACCTCCTCGCATGCACGAAAGCGATTCATGAAGCTTGCTTCGTTTGCTTCAACTCGTCTGCAATCTTGTATCTCCGGAGTTTAAGTGTTTGACCTCCCTTTGCCCAAATGAAGCTCACGAACATGTCTACCACCATTTTATTTGTTGCTTTTTCAGTTTTATTCCCTCAACTTTAAGGATGGTATTCGGTTGTCTTGTGGCTTCAGGTTATTTTGCTGGCGGATCCCTTTTGTATTTCTTTTTCGTTTTTTATTCTACCAAGAGAATTTACCCGCTTCAATCCAAGTCTATGCTGCTTGAGAGGAAAACGGAAACTGAAATTGAATATCTAACATCTATCCACATTGTATGCTCATTTTTGTTAGCTACTGAATGTTCTTATCGTGTATTTTATCGTTGTAATAATATCATGTATTTTTAACGAGGCTACGTATACCACTTAGATTGTATTTGAAACTTGTGTACATTAGACGACGAGACGTCTTTGTGAAACTATTAAAAGTTAGAGTTATACTTTATGATCGTTATTAGATTTACAATATGATATTGTTGATGGCAACAAAGTTTCTACCCTCATCAATTTGGAAAGTCTGAATAATGAATTTATGTCATCTAATATTATTTAAGGAAGACCGCGTACATTAAAATATTTATTAATTATCTGTCGCTCTTCATCAACGTGTGTGGATTAAGCTCCTTAGAAATATTTAATAAAAAGGAGAGTATATACGGTTGTACTACAGTTGAGTCCGTTTCCACCGTCAAAGGGATTTTGCTTTGAACGGTAAAAGCTGTATAAGCATTTGTTTCAACATTTGCCTTTACATAACAAGCAGAGTGGGTCGTTACGGTATCGAAAATATTTTATATATATGAAAAAACGCAATTGGTTTTTCAGAAAGTTATAGTCTTGATGTGGGGACGCGAAAGAATAGTGTACTTATTGATAAAAATATGTATTGCTGCAAAGGTATTATATATATTAAATATATTTATGTAACTTTCAACGAAACAGAAACATGCTTTCTCTATTTAGTTGATGAAAGGTGAGTGTTTTCCTTTTCCTTCTTTGTAGTATTTATTTTAGAAGAGGAATATAAATGTCTATGTGTACATTATGTGTGTCCCAAGGCAGACGGGCATAACATATGGAAGTATTTTACAAAAGAAGCTGCTCTCAGTTTGCTTCTTAAGAATGTCATAAAAATATCTTGTTCGTTAATAACGTTGATGAAAATTTATGTCAGTGGTGACGGTGGGCCACAAATCAGAGAACGTAGGAGTTATCAGGGATCGTCTACATAACTAAGCTCCGGAGACGTCGTGAGGGAACGTTTGCGGTTCCCGGCGCCCTCCATTTAATCATTTCTTATTTTTTTCAGTAACTGTATAATGTATTACGCTTTTATGCTGAGAGTGTACAGTTTTATTTTCATGTTGACTCAATTGCTGTCATTTGAAAACAGCGCGTGATTTTTATATAAATTGTTATTTAGCTTACTATTTTATGGAGATAAAAATAGAAGCATAGCATTTTATTTTATTACTACTAGCATTTAGTTTTATAAACTTTAAAACCAAAGGGACAGCGTATTTATAAAAAAAAAATGTCAAGAATACTGGTACGTTTGGATATGTTGGCTGTTTTGTTTTCATAAATCCCATACAATAGCATATAAGTAAGCCATTTTCGTAACACATTATGATTTTCTTAAAATTCAGAACGCATGTGTTTCTGTACAATTCTATTACCAAACACACACATTGAAATTCAGATTACAATCAAGAATATGAATTTCCGGACGATATGTGTGCTTATGACTCAAAGTAGCTCATTCATTCTATTTTAATAAGGCATCAACTATTTTTGATTAAGCTTTGCAGTCATATAATAAGTACCAAGATTGTTCCAAATTGAACAGCATTTTACCTCTCATTGTGTAAGTTTATTTAAAGTGAGGCACATAGCGATTAACTGATTAATAATACAAAGTATGGGTATAACACACCTCAGTGTATTCCTTTATGGGGTATTACAATACTAGAGTATAATTAACTTGTTAATTATTGTCCTAATGGTATGATAAAATTGTATTATCCTGAGGAAAAGTGCAAATGTGTCATACAAAATTATGGCTTGTGTGCCCTCGAGTATAAAACTAGCTAAACCATGGCAATCTTTTAGGTTTTGTATCTTAGTGCGTTTCCACACGACCGAGTTATGTATAAATATCTTCAAATAGAGGTTGCACCTAAGCAATGAGAACCGGAGAATTACCGGTGATTCACCGGTAAAAGTCTAAAGAATGAGGAAATTTGCATTTATCGAAGGATTTTTTGTATAATTTAAGTGGGCTATTCGTAAAAAGTTATACTAAATAAAGCTGAACAATTAAGAATTTATTAATGATTTTTACTTTTATTTGTGTACTTTTTTCAGATTAAAAGATTATTTCAAGATGTGGTGTGGGCGAGAGCCTTTAGGGCTAATCGGATTGGATTAGGAAATGATCAGCATAACCAGATAAACGATACAATTAAAAAAATCAAGTAGAGGTTTGCAACCAAGCCCGAGAACCAACTGAAAACCGTAGTATAACCGGTGCTCGTCGGTAAAAGTAATCGACGGCATATGACCAGTGATTCGTGGGTAATCTAATCACGTTTAAAATTGAAAAAATCTTTTGATTTAATTGACATTACACAAATATAAAAAGGGCTGTTCAATATTTAGCTTTTAGTAATTTTAAACTTTCGCGATTTGTACTCATAATAAATATTTACGCGATTAAGACCCGTGTCTACAATAATTCAGCTTTTAGTCTAGTCGATGAGAGCAAAAAATAATTATTAAAAAAACAAAAACCCGACTGCTTAAAAAAAAGAACTAAAAAGATAAAAACAAGTATAGCATTATCTACATTAAATTCATTAACAACAAATGAAATATGTCAAACTAAATTCTTTATGATGTTGCAGGCGGGGACAAACAATACTTTGTTACTACTATATAACTTCGTTACATACATACATACATACATACATACGCTCGAAAAACATAACCCTCCTTCTGACGCAGTCGGGTAAAAATATGGTATTATTTCCAATTCCCATTCTCATGCATCGATTTTGATCATGAAAAGCTATAGGACCTTGAAGTATAGTGTATGCATTGGTGTTGACTTTGAAGTACCTACTTCAAATTAAACACCAATGCTAATATATGCTAATTGTTCTTAACAATATCTCTCTTTTTATTGGACCTAAATCATTTAAAAAAAATCGTAATTTTTTGTTTTTATGAAGTACAAACTTATCCCTAACTTACATTTTAAGTTTTTGAGTTAATCGTTACAAAAGTGCTTTTTTTTTAGATGAAAATTTCAAGTTAAATTTAAGTAATGCCGCCAGCCTTCTGGGCACGTCACCCGCATTTGACATAGATGCGGAAGTATTTTTTGACGCATAACCTTTTTTTTTTTTATTTCTCTTTCAGCTGTAAATAGTTAGGTATGATTTTGTTCTTTTTATAATTTAATTTTAATGCCTGTAAAATATTTTATTTCTTATTTATTAAAGTCCATTAATATTTAAAAAAAAAAAAAGTAATAATACTTAATAATACTTAAATAAAAGTGATTCCTCGGTTCTCACTGCTCAGCTGCCAGCTTCTACTTGAAAATTTTCCTACAAAAACTCGGTCGTAGCTGAGAGCTACCCTATCTCTCCTACCTATTATCCCTCTGATACATTGAGTCAGAAGCCAAACATTTTTCGTTGGTCGCGCACTTTAGGTCTGATAATAAATTGGTCGCGGCGCACCTAGGTACACTTGTTGTCACGGCGCGGCGGCGCGACGTACTAAGGTACCAAAATGATTAGGAAACCTCTAGGTTTATTGGAAAAAAATGCCACTTTATCTTCGCAGTGCGTAGTTTAGGAGCTCTTAGTCTAGACTATAATAGGAGTAGTCGGCGGGCTACGTTAAAAAAAGATGATAGTGATTTTGTCATTTTACTTTGCTTTCATAGACAGATTGAAGAAATCATTATATAAAAGCTCATTTAATCAAATCATTTTTAAGTATCTAAACAAAATGTGAAGTTTAATCATTAATTGATTTTCATAAAAATGAATAAATTAAATGATAATATTGACAAAATAGGCACGAACAAATAAATATGCATCTCTGTATTTTAAATAGACAAGACTTTGTCCGCGTGGAGTTCGATGTTTTCATGACAATTTCTACAAATTTGAGGCACTTCCCGTATAAACTTTTAACTCCAAATTTACCTCTTTGTAGAGAGGATTTTCAAATAATATATTTTATTGTTTATTTTTGCCGCGGAGGGATCATAATAAGTGCAGAATTTCGCACAATTTCCTTCAAAATTTACTTTTCTCATAAACTTGCAACCATTAATTAACCTCTTCGGGGAGTGATATTGCCAAAAAATCAATTTTATAGTTAATTGACGTCATATAAGGAACCGACGCCGCGACGTGCGGAATTTCATGCATTTTCCTTTAAAATTAACAAACCTCCCATATTAACTTACAACTCTTCATTTACTCGCTTAGAAACAAAGTACAAAGATAAAACATATACCAGTTTTTAGTTAGACCTCCAGCTACACAACTGTATCAACCGCATTCAATTCCATGCAGTAGTTTTTGCGTGATGCGTTAACGAACATACACACAAACATCAGTTATACAAACAAAAATTCAAAAAAATATGTTATTGCTTCTACTGGTGTCATACATGGGGTATGTATTATTTTTCTAAAATATATATGAATAGGTATGTCCATTAAAGTTGATAAAGATATAATAATAATTAAATTACAACTTGCTCAACAGCACAACGCAAAACAAGGTATAAATGTTACGTAAACAAAATATCAAGGTAGTATAAAACCTGAGTAGAAAAAACAGCATCATGTGATATCCGTCATAAAATAAAGTCAACTACGGTGGATGGCGATAGGCTCAACCCTTGTCACATGGGACCTACATACCATAACATAACATCACGCCTATAGCGCGCCGAACACCCCGGTGTTTATCTCGCGCCTGCATTACATCACCGAGGCAGAGGATATCGCGAGATATGTCGATTATATAAATACATTCTGCCATTTATTTTAATTTATACGGTTAATTATTTAATAGCTATAAACATAAAGTATAGCTTGAATGCCAGATTAAGGCCCTGTTTTACAATCGCCAAATAAATTGGACTGTGACCACAAAAGTGATACATTTCAAACATACAATCAAGCTCAGCTGTCACTCCAATTGTTTGTCTTATACGTGGTCCTTAGAATACAGTTTACTATGCGATTGTGAAACAGGATGATAGTAGGTCAATTATTTTTAAAGAATATTTTAAATGGATGAACATTTAAACTTTGAAACGCAATTTGTTGATAAATCTTGTATGTGAAAGACCTAAAATAAAATCAAACAGTCCTATCAAGTAAAAGGAAGTAACCTAATGAGTTCTTTGTGTATGAATTCGCCGCTAGGTATGCTTGTGTAGCGTGAGTTCTCTGACATGTAAAATGTCAGATTATCGGAATCAAATAAAATGTCAGAATTAGCGGGTTGGCTATGCAGTCATTGGGATTATCCGTGAATCTAGAAAAATTATCAATGGCTATAGAGGCATAGTTCTTTAGGGGCCTTCTGAAGACAAACTTTTTACGAGCGACAAAGGCGGCACTTGTGCATTACGCACATATAGAAATTTGAACAAGAAATCCGTATCTCTTAATAATTTTTGTTCAAAAATGTTTGTCTTGAGAACTGTGCTTCTATAAAAACGTATAACTCAATGGTTGGGATTAATTGATGACTTTTAACAAACTTAGACATACCTTATTCTACAGTGGCCCTTACTCTACAAATTACGATAGCCCTCAATGAATCTACATTAGTATAAACCTTTATTCTCAATGCGTATCAAAAACCAATGCTACACTCGTTGCAAATGAAAGAAATTGTTCGTTGTTTTTTTGTAATAATAATAGAAATATAGGTCAGAGGCCACCTTTACACGACACTTTCCATAAACAAGCCGCTCCGCCCGCTAACGAGCCGCTATGAATATTCCTGATTTCTTGCATATTCAACACAATATGAATCACAATACTTTTATATAAAAGAAAAAGTAGCGCCAGATTAAATTTTTGGTATTAAAATGGAATATATCTACATTTGTTTTCTTTTTGCAACACGATTAATATTGGAGCTATTTATTTAAAATTTAAATATTTATTATTTAAACCAAATGGTTTCTAGATTTATTCTGGTTAGTGCGTAAGTACTAATTCGTGGTATGGAATGGATGTTTGATTATTAAATAAATTATTTTCATTTTTCATTTATCATTATTTATCTTTAATTAATTTTTCAAACATATTATAAAGTACATCAACTTCTGAGCTTCTGGGCGGAGTTAGGCTGGCTATGTTAGCCAGGACTCTCCACGCACAATGGACCAAATGAGAGTCTAAGTGCGGAAAAATGAGTCCACTTTCCATTTCCATTTCCATATGAAGTACATCATAAAATATATTTTATCAATATGTATAGTTGTAAATATTAACATCTTAATAACTGTTGATGTATATTTCTATCCTTAAACACATCATAAATAATTTTATATATTATATAAAAAAACAGTGATAGCCGAGTGGGAGACCGTAGGACTGCTAAGTCAAAGGTCTCGGGTTGAACCAACGGCACACACCTCTGTCAATAAAAAAAGATATTGCTTGAAAGCGGTGAAGGAAAACATCGTGAGAAAACCTGCTGGAAAGAATACTAGTAGTTTGTATTTGCAAATTCCTTCTAAGCTTTTTTAAAATTAGAAAATAATGATTTTCTTTACAGGGCTGCTATTATTCAAGTACTCGTGGTACAAGCTCTGCTTTGTTTTGGAATAGATGTTGTTGCGTGCATGTTGTGTGATATTTATTTATTTTTGTACAATAGAATTAAAATACATCTATAATACTCATTTATTTATCCTATTTTCAATAGGTATGGTAGGTGACGAGAATTGCCACGCAATAAACCTAAAGTAATAAAGTCAATAACGTGTTTATACCCCAATTGGCAAAAGTCCAAGTGATAACAGAAATATTTTCTTATCTATCTTATCAGTTTGGTTGATAAATGGTTGATAGTAGCATTGCTTTCGCGGAATATCATTAAAAATATCATAAAATCCGAAATTTTCCGCTGCCGCTTCCGCTGCAATAAAATAGAAAACAGCCTAAAACATTTCAACAGCATTAAATCAGTACAGTTACAATAGTAACAGTAGTAGAAAACTTATATAAGTATTATGCAATCACAATTGTGAATGAAAACGTCTCAGCTCCAAGAGTGGCGCTATTATTCAAAGTTTCCATTGTAGTGAAATAAAACTCTCCGAGTACAACTACGGTTCAGATTCAGTTTAGTGTTGTAGTAAATAAATAAAGAAAACAAGAAAAGGCGGATATCCTGATAACATTTTTCACAGCGG
This sequence comes from Hypena proboscidalis, assembly GCA_905147285.1. Classification (NCBI taxonomy): domain Eukaryota; kingdom Metazoa; phylum Arthropoda; class Insecta; order Lepidoptera; family Erebidae; genus Hypena; species Hypena proboscidalis. Next base: position 11,757,065 of record LR990132.1, read on the forward strand.
CACAAAGGCGCTCTCACTTTGCGTCACCTTAAACCACTTTAAGCGGTGGCCTGTCTGAAATCATAATGTGGTTATTATTTCACCCGGGCTCGTAGCAGAGGCACTGCTGTCGACAAGGCGGCCATTTTCGCAAAATTATCGCTACTCGGCCTCGCCACGACAGAATCGAGGACGTACCCGCGAACTTGCACAGCGCATTAACGAAAAATATTATTTGGACCAAGAAAATACCCTTTCAGGCCTTAATGTAAATAAACGAGCCTGTAAAGTATAATTCTTGAGCATAATATCTATCCCACGCCCAATTATTACACAGTTATAACAATAGAAAGTAATTAACCCGCGTCAGATCCCATTGCCTTCAAAAGAAATTTATGTCTTAACAATGTGTAGGTAAGTATTTTGTGAAAAATGCTGCCAGGTTTAATGTTAAACTACCTAGTAATTATTGTTTTTTTTTTCTTTTTAAACGACGCTCGCACTAGGAATAACTCCTGTGTCGCGGGGGTGTTCACAAACATACATTTTACACACACAGAGCACACCCAGAGTCAGAACAACACAAATATTTGTCCCATGTGGGGATCGAACCCACAACACCAGCACAGCTGAAAGCGGCGAGGCGACTGTTTTAACCACTACGCCAACCATGCACTCAATCAATTTAAAAAACAATGCATCTCAATTTTATATTTTGTATCCAGATTACTTTTCCAGACTTTTTTGAGCTTGGAAATTTCCAAAAGTATCTAATGTTTATTCGCCTAAAAACATTTCTCAGAAAATTGTCTTAACCTAAGGGAATATTTCATAAAGAAAGCAAGTAAATTTAGGAGAATCCTGTAAGATTTAGTGCTATGTGACTACAAAAGCACCGGCAACGATGCGGAGGGGGCGGGCCGCGGTAACAAATGTCTTCTGCACTTGCCAAAACTACTGCCGAATAAAATTTGTCGAAATCATTTCACGTAGAGAGAAAATAATCACGTTATTTACACGAACATTTAAGCCAAGGTTTATAATAGCGAAATGTGAATTAAAGCTTTAAAGAGACAAATTTTAATAAGACGTGATATGCTTGCATTTCAAAATGAATAGTTAATATGAAATTAAAGAAAAAAAACCTTCCTTTCTTATGTTTATAAAGTAAATAGAACCATTTTTGACTTTTTGAGACTTGAAGAATTTTTTGGAATTTATTTTTTTTGAGTTTGAAAGGTGAAAGTTTTCATTTTTATCTGATTCACGCTGGATTCATTTTATATTTGTGTCAACCTCTAAAATCAAGGAACAAAATTCTTTCACCATGTGTGTATAGTGTGGTAACCATTCGTTTCACGTCTGTGACACAAAATTAAATATAATTTAAACTCACAAGTTTGTTTTATTGTAAAGCTTTGAAAATAAAATAAAACTTTTGAAAACTCAGTATTTTTAAACCTTGAAAATTGTACTAGAATGTTCTAAATTATTTACCTCAGTGTAATGTTTTAAACCGCAGATTTTTTACGTTTGAGAACTTTTTTAGAAAAACAAAGATAAAATAACTGTGTGTCGAATTCAACTAACTAAATTTACTTTGTATTTTATTCATTTTCAAATGAATCTTACTAATAATTTAATTGTGAAAGTTGGAGAGGATGGATGGTTGTGTGTATGGATATTTGTTACTTCATCACGCAAACAATTACTTAGAAGATTTTGATGATTTTTAGCACACACATAGTTTATAATCTAGATAAACATGAACTACTACTACTTTTTATTGACTTTCCACGTGACATCATAGACGGAAGCTACACTCACAAAAAAAATGAATTAGGATATTTTGTCGTTAGAGAGCATAGCATTATAAATGGCAATATAAGTCTTGATATTAGTTTAAGTGCCGTCAACGCTATCTATTGAAATGCAGTCGAGCGTCCCGCGTCGACTTTATTGCGAAAATACCTGGGCACTTTGAAACGCGTCATATTCTCAAGCTTATGAACTATTTATATTATGAAGCACTCAATTTGACGACGATGATTATAATATGTGAAGTACCTAAGTCTACTTGAGAAACCAGGCTGAAAAAATCGCACTGCTTATTCTATCTCACTATGAAAAGTAATTCGGCGAAAACGCGTGATAAATTTTATAACCCATTGGGGCGTTTGTACGCCAAAACTATTTTATTGACAAAAAAGTTAAACACATAAATTGTTTAAATTTGTAGAAGATAATTTTAGCGTAAAATAAATCGGAAAAGAATAATCATCAAAAAACAGAAATTAGAAGTCATTTTTCCAATATGGCGACGCGAGCAGCAACATAACGAGATAGCAAAGTAAAAATTCGTAAAGAGCACAACTAAATCTATAAGATAACTCATTTTCCAAACTATCGGTAAAATTGCCAGATGATAGTCCTAGACTGTCGATTTATTAATTAATTTTATTTTGTTTCATTTACGGAAAACGTTCACAAATAAACTTGAAAAACATTACCTTCCTTCTGACGCATTCGGGAAAAAGGACTGTTCATTTATACCCTCGATTTTTCTATCTTTCTTTTTTCAAGTGACAACAATCATGTTAAACATAAAAGCAAAACTGTTCCCTCTCAGAATAAAAACGTAATATACAGTTGCTGACAAAAATAAGAAATGATTTAACGGAGGGCGACTGAAACCGCAGGCGTTCCAACAACGTCTCCGAAGCTTAGTTATGTAGAATATGCCTGATAACTCCCATTTTCCTCTGATTTAAGGCCCACCGTAACCACCGACATATATTTTCATCAACGTTATTTATACGAACAAGTTATTTTATGACATTCTTAAGATGCAAACCGAGAGCAACTCTTTTGCAAAATATTTCCATATGTTACACCTGTCCGTCTTCGCAAACAAAAAACATTGTACAGGTAGACATTTTTATTTTTCTTCTACAATAAATACCACAAAGGGGTAAGAATGGTCCTTTTTCTCGCATTCAGTCAGACTTATCCCTCGTCATCCTAACCGAAACTTGCGAAAAAATCTATATTTCTTTACTTAACGTTGCTTAAAACTTGTACTGTACAATGTTTGTTCTGAAAATCTGACTGACTTATTAAATATGTACATATTTTCGATACCATAACGAACTACAGCACGCAAGTTAAAATCAACCGCTTATTCACCTTTAAATAATTGTAAACCAAATTTATACACGGACACGAACTCTCAAAGGCCGGTAAAAATAATAATGTGGTCATATCAAAGACTTTCGACCTACAGCCGCTAACGTATCGCATGCTTCATAAAATATTACAAAGAAGCTTAATACGTACCTACGCTTTAATGAAGTACGACAAATTTAATAATATATGAGTAATTTGATGTACGCCCTTTGTAAATTATATTCTTGCGGCAAAATGTATGTCTGTGAGAAGGCTAATTTATTCTTCAATCGTTATATTACGCTTATTTACTTAGTTTGTAAGTTATTTTCCTTTTTTTTTTGGCTTTGGTTTCATCAACAATACCATGTCGTGAACGAGTTTTTGACGATCATAAAGTAACGGGTAGCTTTTGCACTACATCCGATCCGAATCGAATCCAAGTTCTTTCCCAGTCTGGTCAGTTTTTGGACAATTTGTACGGAAACTCACGCACTACATCCGATTTATCATACCAATTGTTTTTAATGGGCGCATTCAGATCGGACATATTGAGGAAGAGCCCTAACAAAATCCTGGTTCCTAATAATTTTACAATTGTGCCTTCTTGTCTTATAAACACAAGTTTCAGAAGATAATAAGTAAATAAAAATAACGCAACATTTACACAACGCAATCTAGCCCCAGATACAATTTAAAGACTTGATACTATTTGAGATTATAAGAATTTAATATAACATTCATATAAAAGATAAGAAGATTCAACATCCGACAGAAAATGAGCAAACGATGTAGATATTCAGTTTCAGTTCGCGTTCCCTCCTGGGTAAGCATAGACTCGGATTGGAGCTGGTAAATTCTCGTCGTAGTATAAAAAACGGAAAAGAAATACAAAAGGCGTCCGCCGGCAAAATTACCTGAAATCATGTAACGATGAAATATCAACCTTAACATTTAAGGAATAAAACTGAAAAAGCAATAAATAAAATGTTGGTAGACATGTTCGTGAGCTTCATTTGGGCAAAGGGAGGTCAAACACTCAAACTCCGGAGATACAAGATTGCAGACGAGTTGAAGCAAACGAAGCAAGCTTCATGAATCGCTTTCGTGCATGCGAGGAGGTTTTGAGGGCCGCTATGAAATAAACCTCCTATTTTGATGATACCATGCAGTGCTCTTTACTAAAGCTTTTCACGATTCACGTGCATATTAATTAGAACTCGCGGTATCCCTAATTACGTTTCACGTTCAGAGTTTTCTTGTTTCAGTGGCGCTGGAACAAATTGAGGTCAACCGTAGTATTTACTTTTTAAAGAATTGTAGATTGTTATGCAGATAGCCGCTCTTTGTTCTCTCGCTTGTTGCAAACGTTCGTGTGCCTCGGAAGTAATACATTCAGACGTATACACAGAACAGACCATCATCGTTGAAAAAGGGAAAAAGAAACGTGCGAATAAATAAGCCTTTTTCGCCGTCGAAAGGCGTGAACTCGACGCATCAGCGATTTCTAAAGGAACGTAAATAAACGCACCTTGAAGAGTGCGTTTGAATCGACACATGTCCGTACATTACTCTGCCGTCAGTCAACACTAACTACCTACAGCCCTATTCTGAGGCAATATGGTGACACTGATTTAACACGGAATACGTCCATTGCTCTTGTTTCTTAGAGGGACTGTTCATGAAGTTATTTGTGTATTTAAAAACAAATGAGTTTATGAAATGTTAGTGCCACTGAGTTTGGTTGGATAATTATTTTAAAATATCGATAGCCATAATATAATCAAACAAATTTTTAGTTAAAAATAGATTTTCATTCTGTTTATACATAACGTTCTTATATTAAATACTATCCGAAAATGATTATTTCTATCGCTTCGTTTATTCAAAGGAACGCGTCTAATTACTACAACTCGTTGGTGGCCTTTGCCACATCATCAAAGGGGATGCAAGTGACGTCACTACCCGCAAAGAAAACAGCTTGTTTTTCCTTTGGCCTCAGACTGTACACGTGACAACCGCAAGGATTTTCTTACTCACAGGCTCCTTATTTATCGTTTTATGTTTTGAATTGAATATTTTTTGGTTTTTAGAAAAAAATATAGAATAAAATAACATGTTACAGTTTACTCTTACTTTCGTCAGATTCTCCTGTAGGTATTTTTACCGGTCCGTCGTTGTTTTTGTTAAACGCATTTCTTTATGCGTAATTTAGAATTAAGTTATTCTTCTCTTATTATTAAAGAATTATTAGGATCTAAAATCTCCTGAGCATAAATCAGCTGGAAGTACACATATTTCTAGATATAAATAGACTTCGTATTAAAATCTCTCACTGACTGATTATATTCCGCGTTTTATATCAAAGTTATGTAGCAACAAGATCCCACGTTGTTAAAATAAATCTCAGAACTTGACAAATCAAAACGCTTAGTATAGAGCGAACGCTTAGAGCAAAGTTCGAGCTCCGTTGTAAATCTAGATCGTAAACTACCATTAATCGTCCGGAGAACAAACTAGTTTCTCTAATTATTTCCTCGCCTCCGACCCTCTGGTTTTGTCTCGTGAATTGCTGCATTCAAGTAATGATATCGTTAATTCTGATATGAAATGGAATCTTTACTGTAATACAAAATAGCCTTAAATATATGTTTTATAAACATACCGCGTTCAATTGTTTTAGTATATTTTTACTAGCATGTTTATTAATATTCGTTCAGAGAAGAGTTATAACAATAATAATAACAGCGATTGTACCGATAGTCGTATCCGTAAACGGATTGATAGCAAAGAGTCTCGACAAACATCTAAAGAGACTCGCGTTGGGTGGCTGGATCAAGGGTCTGATGCAAAAGGTGGTACTACTGGACACGGCACGCATTGTGAGGAGGTTCCTCTCTCTGGAGCCCTAACCATCGGTAGTTTGGTCCCTGTATCCGATACCGGTGTGGTACTATTTTTTATATTTTTAAATATTTTTTAGTACTTATATTTAAAAATGTAGAATTTTATACTTTTATATTTTTAAATGTACTTTACTTTTATAATTTATATTTAAACATATAAAAAATGAGAAAATGGATTAAATGAGAGAATAATAATAATAATCCTTAACGGCAGTTATTTAATTTTAGAATATAGGTAAATATTATAAAGATATGTTTGCCACGATCGGACCTTTTATTCACCACTACATAACATAACTATAATACCCAGAAGGGCGTTATGTTTAGGTTTCATGTGATAAGGAGTGAGCCTATCGTCATCGCCATCCACCGAGCTCAATGTCAGCTCAATCGGCGCGATACTAGAAGTGAAGTCGAAAATATATTATATACACACATACATACACACCCACATTGCGATAAAAAGCTTTTAAAAAATAAAAGCCATAAGTGGTTATTTACGCAGTTGAACGTGACAATATTGTCGACGTCAGGAAATGAAATATCCGCATGCACTGTTTCAAACCCGTGACTCGCGACTCGTATCTCCATAGCATATTACAAGCTTGCAATCACGGGTCGTGTTTACTCAACCACTCTGCTATTTATTAACAAAACTCTTGAGGATACGCTCGGCAATGTCGCGTCGGCCTAATTTCGAAATGAAAACAGAATAAGCATTCGATGGCTGATCGAGTGAATATTCGACAAAATTTGTTAATTTGCTTTAACAGTTCGACCGTTAATGCTTTGTTGTGATCAAAATAATGAAGCTGTGAACGAAATCTACCTCTGCCAAACATTAGTGTCCTCAGGGTAAATGTGACGTTACGCCATATTCTAATTGTTCAGTACTTGCGGTACGGGGTTAATTTTTTGTAATACGAGGTACCAAAAACAAAACCCGAGCGTTTATATTTCTATGAGCGTTCGGTTCCGCACCGCTTAGTCTTAGAGTGTATGTAAATATTATATTTAAACAACAATTAAATATTTTAATGGATATAAAATAAGCGGGCACTTTAAAATTTATAATATAGTTAATATTTTTTTTATTTTAAATATAAACAACACATTTATACTCCTATTGCTACATCAAAATTGTAGGTTTGCTTTTACTCTTGTGTCCTGATTGCAAAAGTCATTTTGGTTTTCGATCCTCCTGTTCGTTGATCAGGAATGAAATACCCATGTTTTGGTATCCTGCAAATAACAGTAATTTTCAAAAAAGATAAAAGCGATATTTATCTTTGAAAACAAACACGATTCCTGTTTTAGTAGATAGGTACATTGTTTTTTATTGGTTAAGGCACTGACAAGTGCCTTAACCAATAAAAAACAATTATTCAAAATATATCAACTATGTTCTTTTACATTGACCTAAACCACGTTTGTGGCTATCAAATTTTTGCTTGAAGTTTTCAGTTAAATGTAAATTCTTTGACAATGTATACCATCTAAATACGTTTTTGTTCAAAAGTTTACCACTACACCAATTAAATCATTTGTCAATTTATAATTTGGAATGCATTCAATCACTGTCTTTCTTTTTGAAGGCTGGCGCCGACTGCTTTGTAATTGAATGGGCGTTTTCAATTAAAAGTGAAACCTCAATGGAAGCTGGTCTGATAGGTTTGTGCCGAAGCTGCAAAGTACTAGTACTTATAATTCTATTCATATTCCGTCGGTGCTCGGACGACAGGATCCAGTAGTTTAGCTTTTAGAGGGGGGGGGACGCCCTACTCGAACAAAAATTTGCTCTTTAAAGTTAATTATCTCGCAAACAAATCTCTAAATCAAAAAACTGTCTTAGCAACCCCTAAACGTTTTTAAAAGGCCTATACCTAACAATACCCCACACTATGGGGTAGGCGACAAAAAAAAAAAACATCCCTCATTTACATGTAGGGGAGCTACCTGAAAAAAAATTTTTTTTCCAAATTTTATTCTACGACTTTCTTTGTTTAGTTAACATACATGTTCATGCAAAATTTCAGTTTTCTAGCACCAACGGTTTCGTCGCTATGTCGTGGACAGACGGACAGACGGACATGGCGAAACTATAAGGGTTCCTTGTAGGTACTACGGAACCCTAATTCTATTCATATACCGTCGGTGCTCGGACGACAGAGACCAGCCAATTAAAATGTAGAATTTAGAAAAATTGTCTGTCTGAGCAAAAATTTAATTTATTTCTAAACGCCACTAAAGGCTTAAGATGACTGTCTAAATATTAAGATGGATTTACATTCAATACGTATAGTTTCAATTATTATTTGGGAACTTTCGCAAAGTGTGAATTGTTATTGGAACGAAGTTCCTTATCGCGCGTTGTGGGGCTAGACGGAAAAAATTGGGACGAAAAGTTGTAACGACACATTTCGTAGCAATTCTCGTAGCGGCGTAGTAATTACATGCTACGTTACAGCTACGGTGCTACATCATCAGACACACAGAGTGAGTATTCGGTGAACCACATTAAGATTTTTTTATAACATAAAAAAATAAAAATTCCTTTACTAATTAATCGAAAGGAACTTCGTTCCATCCGGGTGTCCCTTGACACCTCAGTAGTTTTTTTTTTATTATTATGTAGCTTTAAAATAATAAAACCTCTGATATTTTACGTATTTACTGACTAGCACAGTATACATGCTCATGTTTTATTACGACGTATTCTCCGAGGCTTTATAATAAATTCATGGTAATCTAAAACATCGACGTCATAATTTACTTTATCTTGCGTATAACTCACATACACGCGCACACCCACTTTCGTATATCTCGTTGTATGTATTTAGTGGTCTAAAGACTTGGGAGTTACACGCTTAACTTTACCAAAACCGGTTTGCAATATTAATGTATTGTACGTGGTAATCTTACTGATGTCGATATTCAACCGAACAACTGAAATTATAATAACTGCCTTCCTTATACGCTTCGTGTGTTATGATTTTCTATCAAAAGATATACACAGTTTGACGTTGTTTTCGTGAAGAATATTTAATTTGTTTTCTTTTCTTTTGTAGAATATTTCATCATGTTTTGATATAAAAGTTACAGTTCACTACTTCGGTCTCTAGGTATCAGACTTTCACAGCCAATTTACCTCAAAGAATATTTCCGTATTCCGTCATTTTTGCTTGCTTGTAAAAAAGAATAAACGATGATTTTATGATAAAAAGGTACAATTGTTTGTTTGCCTATACATATCTGTCGCCGTGAGCGACATATATTTAACGTTAAGGTTAAAACATTTTAGTTATAAACAGCTTAATAATAATGATTAACTGTTATCATTTATCAATAACTAACATTTAGTACTTTTGAAACGTGTAACGCCATCTAGTTGATACAAAACGTAACTTCCTGCTATATTGACCTTGATAGGTGATTCGGGTTAATGAGTTTTTATAATCCTTTATAATCCTTTATAATTCAATTCATAGTAAATAACAAGCTTAAACATCACAGTTAAAATGTATCATGATTTATAATGTTAAGTTAGTCATAAATTACTGTTCAATTTTATGTGTAATCATAATAAGTAGTAAAATGTGATACTCCATTATTTCTCTTGTTTAGCCAATGGGGTGATTACTAATAACGCCATTGGCTGAACAGAGTTACGTTAAAAGATAAATTGCTGTACTTATTTTCATTAAACCAAAGTCTTAAGAATTACTGTAATTAGGAATAAGTATAAACATAAGTAGTATTATTAAGTAATGACTCACTTAGAAATAATGTTTGGAAAACTATGTAATTATAATAATGCGAATGTACTGAGTATACATCCGCTGTGATTTTTAGCGCCGTCAGGCGGGTAAAAAAGGGACTAACCTAATCTTATAAATAAGGGCTGAATAAAAAATGGCAGCACCTTTTATTCCCGAACCTGCGAGCGTGTAAGTACTCTTATAATTGTTTTTACTTGTACGATTGTAAATTTGTATTGTGTGTGTAAAGTATATTGGTGTTTCTTTGAAATATACTGACATAAGTTCATTAATTCCTGCGTTTTCATTGTTTGCGATGTCCGATGATAAACTAGCTTCCGAAGATGGTGACGTGGGCGATAATCCCGACGTACCATATTCGGGAGTGAACTCTGGGGGTATGCAAAATACGTTATCAGAAGTGGGATACCTTCCCACTGCTGGGCATCCTTTATCACATTCAAATAACACTACTTCTGTTACCGATGTACCCACGGAGTTCTTTACACGGATTTTGCAAATGATGGAGCACATGTCCGATCGTATTGTAAAACAAGATTCTAAGGTAACTATTAAAGATGTATTCCTTCCATCATACGATCCGGATACTGATACGGGAATACGTGAATGGTGTCAACATGTTTCTACAGCAATGGAAACCTACGGTCTGACCGATTACGAGATAAGGATGAAGGTAGGGAGCTTACTTAAGGGTCGGGCCAGATTGTGGGTGGACAATTGGCTGGTAACTACCAGCTCGTGGCGGGAACTGAGGGATGTTTTGATTACCACGTTTGAACCTGAAAATAGGTATTCACGTGACATTGTTCGTTTTCGAGAGCATTGTTATGATAGTACCAAGGACATTACTCAGTTTCTGTCTCAAGCGTGGGTCTTATGGCGTCGCATAACTAAAGATAAGTTGTCAAATAACGACGCGGTTGAAGCAGTTATTGGTTGTATTGGGGATGACCGCTTACGAATAGAACTAATGAATGCCAAAGCATCTTCTGTACCGGAACTCATTTCAGTTGCGTCATCTATCCGTCACGCTAAGCGACCATCTCCTAGTGCATCTAATGCATCTTCAACAAATAATAAACGGACCCGATTCTCTGATAAATCGTCACTTTATTGTCAATTCTGTAAAAGATCCGGTCATGACACGAGAGATTGTCGTTTTAATAAGTCCGAAAAGCCTCAATCGATTCAACATGATGACAAGTCTTTGCAATCCAAAACTGCCGATACTAATAAACCGACATGTACATTCTGCTCAAAGGTAGGACACACGTTTGATACGTGTTATAAGCGTGAACGTGCCGTTACATCGGGAGCTTAACAGAAATACTCTAAGAGACCATTATCCATTACCAATAATCTCTGACCAGATAGACCAATTGGCTGGTGGTAAATTCTACTCTACATTTGAAATGGCAGCGGGGTTCCATTAAATACCTACCTGTTTCAGAAAGCTCAATTGTAAACAGCCTTTGTAACACCTGATAAATTATATGAATAATTAACTATGCCATTTGGTTTAAGTAATGCATGCTCTGTGCATCAACGTTGTATCAATCGGGTTTTGATGCCTTTAATAACAGAGCAGGTGTGCCAGGTGTATGTTGATGAAGTGTTTTCGAAGTCTGGAGATTTCCAGGAGGGACTTTCCCGTATTAAGAGAATATTCATTGCTTTACAAGGGGCTGGATTTTCTATAAACATTGATAAAACTGCTTTCTTTAAACACTCTAGTGAATACTTGGGCAATATAATATCAGATGGTAAAGTTGGCCCAAGCCCTAGCCCTAGGAAAGTAGAAGCTTTAACAAAATCACCAATTCCTACCACAGCCTAACAAGTTAGACAGTTTAATGGTCTCGCGTGTATTTCAGGCGCTTTATTCCAAAATTTTCACTCGTTAAGGTACCTCTATATAAATTAACAAAGAATAACTCTAAATGGACATGGAATGAGAGGCATGATGAGCCTCGAAACAAATTATTCAACACTTGTCTACTGCGCCTACCTTTTCACTTTTTCAGGAGAATTCACCAATTGAGTTCTACACCGATGCAAGCAGCCTTGGTTATGGCGCCGTCCTGGTACAGATCATCGAGGGAAGACAATATCCACTCGCCTACATGAGTCAAGTTGAGTCAACGCACCACGGATACAGAGAGCCGTTATCATTCTTACGAGCTTGAAACGCTGGCGGTGGTAAGAGCAATAAAACATTTCCGTCATTACCTGTACGGACGCCAATTTAAAGTGGTAACAGATTGCAATGCTCTGAAGGCATCCAAACACAAGAGAGATCTACTACCACGAGTACATCGTTGGTGGGCTTTTCTGCAAAACTACAACTTCGAAGTTGAATATCGAAAAGGCGAACAACTACAGCAACTTCTTCAGCAGAAATCCTTCTGAGATAATCCTGCCCCTGGGTATTCTTTGGAAGATGGCGTACTAAGGAAGACCATGACAGATCCCGTACTTGGAACTAGCCTAGTGGCTGTAGTACCCAAATCATTCCAATGGAGTTTGATTAACTCTTACCATACCTCACTACAACATCCAGGATGGAAAAAAACTTTACAAAAATTGAAGGAGTCTTACTGGTTTGAGAAGATGAACACTGTAGTCAGAAATTTTGTGGACAATTGTATCGTATGCAGAACCTCAAAGGGCCATTCAGGAGCTATTCAAGTTCAACTTCATCCAATACAAAAACCAACTGCGCCGTTTCAAGTAGTTCACATGGATATCACAGGCAAACTGGGTACCAAGGATGCTGAGGGCCGAGACGAATACGTGATTGTCATCATCGACGCCTATACAAAGTATGTAATGCTTAACTATTCTACTAATAAGAGTCAAAGTAGCAGCCTCGCAGCAATCAAACGCCTGATACATTTGTTTGCCACACCAATTCAAGTTATCGTGGACGGAGGAAGAGAATTTCTTGGTGAATATAAAGCTTACTGCGAAAGAGTGGGTATCAATATCCATACCATAGCACCAGGAGTCAGCCGAGCGAATGGACAGGTGGAACGAGTGATGGAAACATTAAAAATGCATTAACCATGATAAAACATATGACACTGAAAACTGGCAGACTGCGTTAGAAGCATTACAGTTAGCATTCAACTGTACAGCACATAGAGTTACGGGCGTTGCACCTCTCACTTTGCTTACACGGAGACAGCATTGTGTACCGCCTGAACTATTGAGAGTATTAGATAACGACCGCTACATGGTGAAACGAGTTACTGGCAGAGGACGACCGCGCAAGGTTGCCCACGATCAGCTGCGACGAGCTCCACAACCGGGCGATCAGGCTGCCGTGTCGACGGTCCCAGATGACACCGATGAAAGCTCTCCAGCAGTGCAGCCATCATCCAGTGGACCTGTAGCAACTACGTCGCAAGATCTCTCATCGACGGATGCCTAAAATAATCATGTGAGTTCAATCTGTTTTGGCATTGTTTTAATAATCTTATGACTAAATGACAGTCAGTCATAACTATACTCTACAGTCAGTGTAACTGAACTATAAATTGACTGTAACTAACTTGATTCATATGGAGAGATAAGGAACTAATTGACTCACGGTATTTTCAACTAGGATTTACAAGAATAAAATGTCTGGAGAGTGGTACCTCTGAGCTAAACCATGTGTTACCCTTGAGCTAACCACGGATCCTTGATGCATCCACAAGTGAACCCTGAGATACCGTAGGGACGCCTTGTTTAACTATGGGTAGACATGTATTCACCACAGATTCTAAATTAATAAGGCAGTGCACTTAAGATGTCTTTGGGTACTTTTTCAACTAGGATTTACATGAATAAAATGTCTGGAGAGTGGTACCTCTGAGCTAAACCATGTGTTACCCTTGAGCTAACCACGGATCCTTGATGCATCCACAAGTGAACCCTGAGATATCGTAGGGACGCCTTGTGTAACTTTGGGTAGACATGTATTCACCACAGATTCTAAATTAATAAAGCAGTGCACCTGAGATGTCTTTTGTGTACTTTTTCAACTAGAATTTACAAGAATAAAATATGTTGACATTACTAATGAGACATAGACATAGTAAAATTTCTAATGTATGAGTTTTAAATTATCATATTATGTTTTCTAACAATTTCAGATTTTCTTCAAGGTACAACACAGCTGATAACTTGGTGAAGTTCATCTAGCTTTTTATTCTAACAAAATCAATTTAACGTTGTTTGTTTTTGTTAACAACAACTTCATCAACGAATTTATCCAAGTTGTCAGCTAGAGTACCTAGTTATGGTACCTAACTGATGTAAACAATTAATTCATTTCAGAGAATGACCTTCCTACCCCGCGGCTAGGGCTGAGCTCGCCCTGCCTCGCAGAACGGCCGTGTCGCCGTGAGCGACATATATTTAACGTTAAGGTTAAAACATTTTAGTTATAAACAGCTTAATAATAATGATTAACTGTTATCATTTATCAATAACTAACATTTAGTACTTTTGAAACGTGTAACGCCATCTAGTTGATACAAAACGTAACTTCCTGCTATATTGACCTTGATAGGTGATTCGGGTTAATGAGTTTTTATAATCCTTTATAATCCTTTATAATTCAATTCATAGTAAATAACAAGCTTAAACATCACAGTTAAAATGTATCATGATTTATAATGTTAAGTTAGTCATAAATTACTGTTCAATTTTATGTGTAATCATAATAAGTAGTAAAATGTGATACTCCATTATTTCTCTTGTTTAGCCAATGGGGTGATTACTAATAACGCCATTGGCTGAACAGAGTTACGTTAAAAGATAAATTGCTGTACTTATTTTCATTAAACCAAAGTCTTAAGAATTACTGTAATTAGGAATAAGTATAAACATAAGTAGTATTATTAAGTAATGACTCACTTAGAAATAATGTTTGGAAAACTATGTAATTATAATAATGCGAATGTACTGAGTATACATCCGCTGTGATTTTTAGCGCCGTCAGGCGGGTAAAAAAGGGACTAACCTAATCTTATAAATAAGGGCTGAATAAAAAATGGCAGCACCTTTTATTCCCGAACCTGCGAGCGTGTAAGTACTCTTATAATTGTTTTTACTTGTACGATTGTAAATTTGTATTGTGTGTGTAAAGTATATTGGTGTTTCTTTGAAATATACTGACATAAGTTCATTAATTCCTGCGTTTTCATTGTTTGCGATGTCCGATGATAAACTAGCTTCCGAAGATGGTGACGTGGGCGATAATCCCGACGTACCATATTCGGGAGTGAACTCTGGGGGTATGCAAAATACGTTATATCTAATTATTTACTATAACATTAATATCATATTATATATTTTATAAAATGTTGTTTTCTTGCTTTACATGATCGCTGTTAGTAAATATTTTAGTTCCTTATATCGGATTACACTAATCTTTGCTTTTCTCTGCACCACCCTAGACTGACTGTAAAATAAAGGCACTAGGTATTTAGTCCGCCTCCCATGAGAAATTGAAATCTCTCTAAGGGCCTGTTCACAAGAAAACGGTACGGTGCCGTGCCGTTGGCATGTGAACAGGCCCTTAGTGACTTGAGCTACTATTAACGTCACACTATGCGAGTAAAGCTGTGAGTAATAATTAGCTTTCTATGATGACGAAAAATGATAAATTTAAAAGCAACATTTCAAACATATCCGCAATATAGCTAGATAATAAGTAGTTAGATGAAAGACTATTTGTGACGTAATTGTTAATTATTGTACTTATTATTGGTAAATGTGTGTGTTGTACACCTCTGTCATACCATTATGGGTAATATTATTATTCAAATTATGAAATACGGGTGTTTCTCACGGAATGTTGATCTATTTAGTCAACCGCGGTTTCGCCTATACGTCTAGGCATTATCAAGAGAGTGCGATACGTCGCGCCTGAGTCGCAGCCAGTCTTGCCACTGGCTGCGACAAATAGACCAACATTACGTGACTAACACCCGTATTTCATGATTTGAATAATGTTACAAACTCACGTCAGTTTTAATAAAAATATGTTATGTTAGTATAGGAACATGTTATAAATTACATAAAAAGCACAGTTATATAAAAACATTGTCTGTTGTCAAACTCTGTACTAACAATCTGGCGAAGTATCCGATATAAAAAGTTTTAAAAACAAAAACGCTCAAGCCGGTTTGTGTGAATTTCCACAAACGAAACTTTTCCTTTGTAATGTTAATATGATACTTGGCGTACGATAATTGCCGTGTAGTCGCAGCTAAATTACACTCAAATTAGGCCCCTGAAATATTCTTTAGGGGCTTTTAAATGATTAGGCAGTGAAATGATGTTTGTTATACCTAATAGCAAAATAAATATTAAACTGATTGTTATCTTTATTAATCGTATTAAAGATGTTGCTAGCAGTAGATTACAAAATGTTGTTTTAAGAAAATCAGAACATTTATAGTAGATACACGTATAATATAATAATTGTTTTTTGCGACGTTTCAGGTTTGATTCCCGTGTCGGTCCAAGTGTTATTTGGAAACTTTTCGTCAGGAAATTCACAGTAGCAGCACGGATTTGGAATTAGGTCCGACGGGTAGCTAAAGGCTCATCCCCTATCCCATAGGACCGAAAACAACAGGTGAAGTGTCGGTTTTATACACCTCTGCCACACCGTTCTGGGTAATATAGACGTGATATTATCTTATGTTATCTTTTTTGGGCTTTTTTTGTTTTTTTGGGCATACTACCTATATGAGTGATCTCTTTAGAAAATGTAGAAAATATTAAATATCGCGATACGAAATAAGTTGAAGTTATTCCAGAACTCAATATTAACTGCAACAATGCTCGATTCCTTGAATCGATTTATAGCAATAAAACAATAATTTTACAGGAAACGTCGTCGCCGGTAAAGAGATTACTGCAGTCTTTGTGCTCGCCGATTCAATATAAAGTTTGCATTCTCTCAATACTTGATCGTATTCCAGCGATTGTATTTAAAAGTTTGTGTGAACCGTGGAGCGCTAATTGTGTGCCGAGAACCGAATCTTCTTGAAATTATGATAACGTTCACGAAGTAGAACTTACCCCCATAAATTTAATTTCGAATACCGTGAAAATGTTAAGTGGTATCAAATGATAAGTGCCTACCTCGAAAGGATTATTATTTTAATAAATCTTACAGTGTACGGAGTTTTATAGCGAATGTTTTGAATGACACACAAAGTTTGTTCGTGTAGATTCCCAGAAAAAAAAGACTTTATTAAGATGATTTATTGAGGCATTAACCAATTACTGCTTCATTCTCAAACTTAAAAAACACCTGAACAATTATTCTTCCACGAAAAATACTTCTCGTGCACCAAATATTCCTGATTGTTACACAACATAAAAGCTATAGTTATAGCATAGGTCAATTATGGGTAAAGTAGTAGGTTAGGTTAGGCTAGAACTGCGACCATAACACGAATCAATCTGTTTTTAAAATAGGTGTAGTACTTTTTTTACAAATTTGCAACAGTTCTTAAATAGGTGCTCACTATGAAATATGTTAGTGAACATATTTTGGTGCACATTTAGTATATTTGGTGGAACAAAGGCAAAATTAGTTAAATTATATGGGAATAAATTGAAGCACTTTTAAATACCATCCGTAAATAATTACTAGTTAGTTACAGTTCTTTTATAACTTCATAGTTAGGCACGGAATTGTGGGACTACCCACATTAGTCTTGATATTAGTTATAGTGCCGTCAACGCTATCTATTGAAATGCAGCGAGCGTCCCGCGTCAACTTTATTGCGAGAATTCCTGTGCACTTTGAAACGTGTCATATTCCAAAGCTTGTTAATAAATCTTTTTTTCCTATAACATTATTTGCACATGGAAGCGCCAAATATATCTGGATAATAAATGGAGAGAAATTGAGAGAACCTATCAAGTTTCGTAAAATTCACGGAGCATTACTAAAATGGACAAAATAATTAAGTTCTTTGTGAAATTTGTTTTGTAGCTTAATTCGGTTCTTTTAATTTTATAGGTCATCGAAGGAACGAAAAGTCAAAGCCACGCAGTCCGATATACAGCTTAAGCAATATTTACCGCAGTCGTCCGTCGATGGGTGACCATCTTAGCATGACGAGTTTTTCTCTGAGATATTGCAGATCAATGGCGGTCGATACAGGTAGTCAAAGACCAAAAAGTCTGACAACTAGTATAATAAAGAGTTTTGTATCGCCTCGTACTGAGTTGAGCAGGTATGGTGGCAGTCGCTCCACTTAAATATCTCATTGACAGCAACCTTCTTTGGACTGCGCTACCTCAGGAGATCAAGATGGTAGCAAAATGGTTCACTTATTAAATTATCAACCGATCAATTGGCAGAGTCATCATAATATGTTAAATTCAGTTTTTATCATCTTCTAAATTATCTATTTGTGTAGTATGTATGCATTATATAATTGAAATAAGGTTTGGTATATTAATGTACCTATTTTTTTTTTTTTATACTACGCCCACAGCGAACGAACGCGTAGTCCACCTGATGTTAAGTGGAGTACAGCCCATGGATATCAACAATCCACAAAAGCAGATTATAGATGCGTCGCTGCAGCTGAGGACTAAGGTGTTATGCCTCATGTGCCAGTAATTTCAGGGCTTGATCTCACCACCAAACCGGATCACAGTAATGCAAGCACTACTATTTGGCGGCAGGTTAAAGGTGAGACGGTGGTGCTGCCGCCTTCGAGCTCGTTCACAAGAGCTCTACCACCAGTAAAATGTATTTAATGTATGTTTTATGTATTGATTTGTACTCGTTTCTTCCATGTATATATATTTACACTATTACTGAATACTCCAGTTCTTTACTTTTCTCTGCACCACCCTAGGTTGACTGTAAGCGAATGCCACTAGGCATTAAGTCCGCCTCTGTAGTTTTATAAGAGCAAAAAGTCAAATAAATAAATACTGATATTCAGCCAAATCCGTTAAGCCGAACCCAATGTAATTGGGAAAAGACTCGGAGTATCATGCTGTCAAAAGGAATGGATCGAGCAAAACAGAATATTCGATAGGGGACTTAATAGTAGCAACTCCGAGCCGCGACACACAATAAGCGGTTCAAATTGATCATATTTGCGTGTAATTAATCCCCAAGGATAATTCGGCGTTTGTTTGGAAAATTCAGTCTAATTTGCAACCAATCAATTCATAGCTTTCAATTTGAATTAGGCAGCTTTATAACGTGCTAATAAAATGGCTTTTAAGTAATTGATTTATCACATTACAATTAAAACTGTTTTGGTTTACTATTCATTGTAATAATTACTGCAAATAGCTGCAAATAAAAAATTGAAACTTGAATCGTACCTAATTCATAAACAAAAAAAAAATTTAGGTTCTTGCTTAACCACGATCCTTTCTAATCGTTAGTCGGTTTATTCTTTTTATAAACCGACTTTTTAAAAAAGAATGTGGTTCTCAATTTGATTCTCAAATAAACGGTAGATAAGGTTATAAGTTGATAAGTTTATCAACCGTATATTTTAAGCCAACAGGTGTAAAAAAAACATAAGTATATACAAACGAATTGAGAACCACCTCCGTTTTTTAAGTCTGTTTAAAATACTATTAAAGGGCGAAATTGGGAAACGACTTCCGCCTTTATTGCTTCTAGCCTGCATTTATGTGTAGTACGTAAGGTGCAAACTAAAGAGTGGCTGTAAACAGAACACCTCCGTTTATGTGCACTTAAATACAAAATAATGTCGAATCCACTAAAATCTTTAGCATTTTCCGTGTTCCTCATTCAGACATATTACTGATTTTGTTATAAACTAGCTACCGTTAGCGACGCTGCCCATGTGGTAGGTCAATAACAAGTAGGTTTTATTATTTCTGGGTACTTAAACAATCCACATACCAATTTTTATTGAGACCGGTATAGCAGATATGAAAATCTTTGGGTACAAACAAACATAAATCTTTTCTCTTTATAATTAGCAGAGATATAAGAAAACTTACTGAAATTATTATGTGCTTAAGTTTATAGCTGCCCTGTTTTCACAACAGATTTCACTGCTTCTACGCTACTATTGATTGTAGCATAATGTATAATATAAATATATGTAGCCCATGCCCTTCTTTAAAAAATGGGCGTTCAACAAAGTTTCACTTGTGTTTAAAAGTTCAGAATAAAAGTATGTTTAGATGTTACAACGTAGCATGGACTACACTTATGCCGAATTTCACATGAATCTGCTCAGTACTTTGACGTTTAAAGTGGTCAAGATACAGACCGACAGACAATATTTTTTTTTAATTTTTTGTGTCAGTTTCTAATATAAATAGCATTCCGATATAAAAAACAAAACTAAACTTTGTAACCAGTTACGACAAGTTAAAAACGCTTCGAATTTATTCCAACCTAAAAATAACATCCTAGCAAAGTTAAAATAAAACGTCCCAAGCTATTATACTCTAAAGTGTCACTTGTAAATTATTGCCGACGTTTTTCGCTACAGTCTAAGTAATGTGTGTAATTAATTTTAGAATTATTTAACGCTGGAGTTGTCTTTTGTCAAGTGGGTTGTTATTTCATACTAAGATTTGTTAGGTTTCAATTTATTTGATTTCAATTTGTATTCATTCATAAGATAATTATTTTTATTGAAAAGATTGAATCGATTCAACTTGATACTAAATTTAGAAAGATAGCAATTTATAAAATGCTATTTTGTTTTACTTTAATTTATTTAATTTTATAATGTAAAATGTATTAGTCAATTGTTTTTACTACCAATTCGAAATCGATTCAAATATCATGTATTCGACTACATGATTTGAAATTGACACGGGTATTGGTATCATCATGGAAAAGAGGAGGGTCACTTTTCATCCGGCCTACGTGATTACACAAGTAAACATCGACGTCATAATTTACTTTATCTTGCGTATAACTCACATACACGCGCACACCCACTTTCGTATATCTCGTTGTATGTATTTAGTGGTCTAAAGACTTGGGAGTTACACGCTTAACTTTACCAAAACCGGTTTGCAATATTAATGTATTGTACGTGGTAATCTTACTGATGTCGATATTCAACCGAACAACTGAAATTATAATAACTGCCTTCCTTATACGCTTCGTGTGTTATGATTTTCTATCAAAAGATATACACAGTTTGACGTTGTTTTCGTGAAGAATATTTAATTTGTTTTCTTTTCTTTTGTAGAATATTTCATCATGTTTTGATATAAAAGTTACAGTTCACTACTTCGGTCTCTAGGTATCAGACTTTCACAGCCAATTTACCTCAAAGAATATTTCCGTATTCCGTCATTTTTGCTTGCTTGTAAAAAAGAATAAACGATGATTTTATGATAAAAAGGTACAATTGTTTGTTTGCCTATACATATCTAATTATTTACTATAACATTAATATCATATTATATATTTTATAAAATGTTGTTTTCTTGCTTTACATGATCGCTGTTAGTAAATATTTTAGTTCCTTATATCGGATTACACTAATCTTTGCTTTTCTCTGCACCACCCTAGACTGACTGTAAAATAAAGGCACTAGGTATTTAGTCCGCCTCCCATGAGAAATTGAAATCTCTCTAAGGGCCTGTTCACAAGAAAACGGTACGGTGCCGTGCCGTTGGCATGTGAACAGGCCCTTAGTGACTTGAGCTACTATTAACGTCACACTATGCGAGTAAAGCTGTGAGTAATAATTAGCTTTCTATGATGACGAAAAATGATAAATTTAAAAGCAACATTTCAAACATATCCGCAATATAGCTAGATAATAAGTAGTTAGATGAAAGACTATTTGTGACGTAATTGTTAATTATTGTACTTATTATTGGTAAATGTGTGTGTTGTACACCTCTGTCATACCATTATGGGTAATATTATTATTCAAATTATGAAATACGGGTGTTTCTCACGGAATGTTGATCTATTTAGTCAACCGCGGTTTCGCCTATACGTCTAGGCATTATCAAGAGAGTGCGATACGTCGCGCCTGAGTCGCAGCCAGTCTTGCCACTGGCTGCGACAAATAGACCAACATTACGTGACTAACACCCGTATTTCATGATTTGAATAATGTTACAAACTCACGTCAGTTTTAATAAAAATATGTTATGTTAGTATAGGAACATGTTATAAATTACATAAAAAGCACAGTTATATAAAAACATTGTCTGTTGTCAAACTCTGTACTAACAATCTGGCGAAGTATCCGATATAAAAAGTTTTAAAAACAAAAACGCTCAAGCCGGTTTGTGTGAATTTCCACAAACGAAACTTTTCCTTTGTAATGTTAATATGATACTTGGCGTACGATAATTGCCGTGTAGTCGCAGCTAAATTACACTCAAATTAGGCCCCTGAAATATTCTTTAGGGGCTTTTAAATGATTAGGCAGTGAAATGATGTTTGTTATACCTAATAGCAAAATAAATATTAAACTGATTGTTATCTTTATTAATCGTATTAAAGATGTTGCTAGCAGTAGATTACAAAATGTTGTTTTAAGAAAATCAGAACATTTATAGTAGATACACGTATAATATAATAATTGTTTTTTGCGACGTTTCAGGTTTGATTCCCGTGTCGGTCCAAGTGTTATTTGGAAACTTTTCGTCAGGAAATTCACAGTAGCAGCACGGATTTGGAATTAGGTCCGACGGGTAGCTAAAGGCTCATCCCCTATCCCATAGGACCGAAAACAACAGGTGAAGTGTCGGTTTTATACACCTCTGCCACACCGTTCTGGGTAATATAGACGTGATATTATCTTATGTTATCTTTTTTGGGCTTTTTTTGTTTTTTTGGGCATACTACCTATATGAGTGATCTCTTTAGAAAATGTAGAAAATATTAAATATCGCGATACGAAATAAGTTGAAGTTATTCCAGAACTCAATATTAACTGCAACAATGCTCGATTCCTTGAATCGATTTATAGCAATAAAACAATAATTTTACAGGAAACGTCGTCGCCGGTAAAGAGATTACTGCAGTCTTTGTGCTCGCCGATTCAATATAAAGTTTGCATTCTCTCAATACTTGATCGTATTCCAGCGATTGTATTTAAAAGTTTGTGTGAACCGTGGAGCGCTAATTGTGTGCCGAGAACCGAATCTTCTTGAAATTATGATAACGTTCACGAAGTAGAACTTACCCCCATAAATTTAATTTCGAATACCGTGAAAATGTTAAGTGGTATCAAATGATAAGTGCCTACCTCGAAAGGATTATTATTTTAATAAATCTTACAGTGTACGGAGTTTTATAGCGAATGTTTTGAATGACACACAAAGTTTGTTCGTGTAGATTCCCAGAAAAAAAAGACTTTATTAAGATGATTTATTGAGGCATTAACCAATTACTGCTTCATTCTCAAACTTAAAAAACACCTGAACAATTATTCTTCCACGAAAAATACTTCTCGTGCACCAAATATTCCTGATTGTTACACAACATAAAAGCTATAGTTATAGCATAGGTCAATTATGGGTAAAGTAGTAGGTTAGGTTAGGCTAGAACTGCGACCATAACACGAATCAATCTGTTTTTAAAATAGGTGTAGTACTTTTTTTACAAATTTGCAACAGTTCTTAAATAGGTGCTCACTATGAAATATGTTAGTGAACATATTTTGGTGCACATTTAGTATATTTGGTGGAACAAAGGCAAAATTAGTTAAATTATATGGGAATAAATTGAAGCACTTTTAAATACCATCCGTAAATAATTACTAGTTAGTTACAGTTCTTTTATAACTTCATAGTTAGGCACGGAATTGTGGGACTACCCACATTAGTCTTGATATTAGTTATAGTGCCGTCAACGCTATCTATTGAAATGCAGCGAGCGTCCCGCGTCAACTTTATTGCGAGAATTCCTGTGCACTTTGAAACGTGTCATATTCCAAAGCTTGTTAATAAATCTTTTTTTCCTATAACATTATTTGCACATGGAAGCGCCAAATATATCTGGATAATAAATGGAGAGAAATTGAGAGAACCTATCAAGTTTCGTAAAATTCACGGAGCATTACTAAAATGGACAAAATAATTAAGTTCTTTGTGAAATTTGTTTTGTAGCTTAATTCGGTTCTTTTAATTTTATAGGTCATCGAAGGAACGAAAAGTCGAAGCCACGCAGTCCGATATACAGCTTAAGCAATATTTACCGCAGTCGTCCGTCGATGGGTGACCATCTTAGCATGACGAGTTTTTCTCTGAGATATTGCAGATCAATGGCGGTCGATACAGGTAGTCAAAGACCAAAAAGTCTGACAACTAGTATAATAAAGAGTTTTGTATCGCCTCGTACTGAGTTGAGCAGGTATGGTGGCAGTCGCTCCACTTAAATATCTCATTGACAGCAACCTTCTTTGGACTGCGCTACCTCAGGAGATCAAGATGGTAGCAAAATGGTTCACTTATTAAATTATCAACCGATCAATTGGCAGAGTCATCATAATATGTTAAATTCAGTTTTTATCATCTTCTAAATTATCTATTTGTGTAGTATGTATGCATTATATAATTGAAATAAGGTTTGGTATATTAATGTACCTATTTTTTTTTTTTTATACTACGCCCACAGCGAACGAACGCGTAGTCCACCTGATGTTAAGTGGAGTACAGCCCATGGATATCAACAATCCACAAAAGCAGATTATAGATGCGTCGCTGCAGCTGAGGACTAAGGTGTTATGCCTCATGTGCCAGTAATTTCAGGGCTTGATCTCACCACCAAACCGGATCACAGTAATGCAAGCACTACTATTTGGCGGCAGGTTAAAGGTGAGACGGTGGTGCTGCCGCCTTCGAGCTCGTTCACAAGAGCTCTACCACCAGTAAAATGTATTTAATGTATGTTTTATGTATTGATTTGTACTCGTTTCTTCCATGTATATATATTTACACTATTACTGAATACTCCAGTTCTTTACTTTTCTCTGCACCACCCTAGGTTGACTGTAAGCGAATGCCACTAGGCATTAAGTCCGCCTCTGTAGTTTTATAAGAGCAAAAAGTCAAATAAATAAATACTGATATTCAGCCAAATCCGTTAAGCCGAACCCAATGTAATTGGGAAAAGACTCGGAGTATCATGCTGTCAAAAGGAATGGATCGAGCAAAACAGAATATTCTATAGGGGACTTAATAGTAGCAACTCCGAGCCGCGACACACAATAAGCGGTTCAAATTGATCATATTTGCGTGTAATTAATCCCCAAGGATAATTCGGCGTTTGTTTGGAAAATTCAGTCTAATTTGCAACCAATCAATTCATAGCTTTCAATTTGAATTAGGCAGCTTTATAACGTGCTAATAAAATGGCTTTTAAGTAATTGATTTATCACATTACAATTAAAACTGTTTTGGTTTACTATTCATTGTAATAATTACTGCAAATAGCTGCAAATAAAAAATTGAAACTTGAATCGTACCTAATTCATAAACAAAAAAAAAATTTAGGTTCTTGCTTAACCACGATCCTTTCTAATCGTTAGTCGGTTTATTCTTTTTATAAACCGACTTTTTAAAAAAGAATGTGGTTCTCAATTTGATTCTCAAATAAACGGTAGATAAGGTTATAAGTTGATAAGTTTATCAACCGTATATTTTAAGCCAACAGGTGTAAAAAAAACATAAGTATATACAAACGAATTGAGAACCACCTCCGTTTTTTAAGTCTGTTTAAAATACTATTAAAGGGCGAAATTGGGAAACGACTTCCGCCTTTATTGCTTCTAGCCTGCATTTATGTGTAGTACGTAAGGTGCAAACTAAAGAGTGGCTGTAAACAGAACACCTCCGTTTATGTGCACTTAAATACAAAATAATGTCGAATCCACTAAAATCTTTAGCATTTTCCGTGTTCCTCATTCAGACATATTACTGATTTTGTTATAAACTAGCTACCGTTAGCGACGCTGCCCATGTGGTAGGTCAATAACAAGTAGGTTTTATTATTTCTGGGTACTTAAACAATCCACATACCAATTTTTATTGAGACCGGTATAGCAGATATGAAAATCTTTGGGTACAAACAAACATAAATCTTTTCTCTTTATAATTAGCAGAGATATAAGAAAACTTACTGAAATTATTATGTGCTTAAGTTTATAGCTGCCCTGTTTTCACAACAGATTTCACTGCTTCTACGCTACTATTGATTGTAGCATAATGTATAATATAAATATATGTAGCCCATGCCCTTCTTTAAAAAATGGGCGTTCAACAAAGTTTCACTTGTGTTTAAAAGTTCAGAATAAAAGTATGTTTAGATGTTACAACGTAGCATGGACTACACTTATGCCGAATTTCACATGAATCTGCTCAGTACTTTGACGTTTAAAGTGGTCAAGATACAGACCGACAGACAATATTTTTTTTTTAATTTTTTGTGTCAGTTTCTAATATAAATAGCATTCCGATATAAAAAACAAAACTAAACTTTGTAACCAGTTACGACAAGTTAAAAACGCTTCGAATTTATTCCAACCTAAAAATAACATCCTAGCAAAGTTAAAATAAAACGTCCCAAGCTATTATACTCTAAAGTGTCACTTGTAAATTATTGCCGACGTTTTTCGCTACAGTCTAAGTAATGTGTGTAATTAATTTTAGAATTATTTAACGCTGGAGTTGTCTTTTGTCAAGTGGGTTGTTATTTCATACTAAGATTTGTTAGGTTTCAATTTATTTGATTTCAATTTGTATTCATTCATAAGATAATTATTTTTATTGAAAAGATTGAATCGATTCAACTTGATACTAAATTTAGAAAGATAGCAATTTATAAAATGCTATTTTGTTTTACTTTAATTTATTTAATTTTATAATGTAAAATGTATTAGTCAATTGTTTTTACTACCAATTCGAAATCGATTCAAATATCATGTATTCGACTACATGATTTGAAATTGACACGGGTATTGGTATCATCATGGAAAAGAGGAGGGTCACTTTTCATCCGGCCTACGTGATTACACAAGTAAAGAAGGATATTGGTGATTGTGGGAGAACAGTGAACAGTGTTTACTGTTAAATTAAGGTAATTAAATTATGTTATTACATTATGTAGCTATGTTTTTAGAAGTTTAAAAGAAAACGATTTGTGTTGCTTATGTCAAGTCTGTTACATTGATGCAATAAAAAGAATTACTAGTATTTAAGTGTTTTAATAAAATAGTGTACCTTTACAGTACTAGAATATGAATTTACTTACTAATATTATAAAGGCGAAAGTTGTAAGTATGGATGTATGGATGTATGGATGTTTGTTACTCTTTCACGCCAAAACTACCGGGTCGATTTCGATGAAATTTTGCACACATGTAGCTTATAGTCTGGATTAACATATAGGCTACTTTTAATTGACATACCACGCGGGCGGAGCCGCGGGCGGAAGCTAGTATTTAAGTGTTTTAATAAAATAGTGTACCTTTACAGTACTAGAATATGAATTTATGAATAACGTTAAATGTTGTGACGGTATTTTGCCAGTAAGCATACAGTAGTTTTGGCTAGATCTATCGTGACATGAACAGGTGAGCTAACAGATCGATTATAATTTAAACATCTAAATTGAATTAAAGTCAATCAAAGCGCCTATAATTGAAATAATTTTAATGCCATAACTCATAACTATTATTTATTTTTATTTTATTAAAAGAAAATTATAATAGGATATTTCTTATCAACGTAGATGCTACGTGGGCGGAGCCGCTGACAAACCTTTTTTTTATCTTACTTGTACGTGAGTACTTGCAAAAGTGCACATTAATAGCATTATTATTAATTCCCTTCATGAGGTGCATGAAAGGAGCCTCCCCGAGTGACATACACAACGATTCCCTACGTCCGACGCACTCTGGGCAATTTCGCGAGTTCTCCAAAGCGAATTGGCTAATCCTTTTTCTACGAGGGCAAGCCAAATAAAATTTGATTCAGCCATCGACACGACGAAGAAGAAGAAGAGTTCCCTTCATCTAAGCTTAGTTCATTTATGTTAGGAGGAAGTTCACGTCTGTGGTGTAATGGCCAGGATTGGAACCCACGACCTCTCAATCGCAAGGTCGATGCCTATATCTATCGCTTCACATACTTGTAATATATAAAACGTTACAAACAAACGTTATGTACCATTTGAGGTTGATAATGAGAAACACAAATGAATCTTCCGCAACATAATCCATTATGTTTTGAATTCCTTTAGAGGGTATCTTTCCTATTCTAAAGTCAAAATCAATACTGTTCAAATCCTTTAAACAGTAGGTACAAAGCAAGATAAAGAAAAAGGATAATTAAATGCCAATCTATATTTAGGAGCACACAAAGTAAAATATATTTATAAGTATACCGTGTTCAACATTCATTGCTTTCCAAATGTCATTTGGATCAGCTTTTTTATGTTCATTTAAATGAGAATGTATATGGCAAAAACGAATCCCTATTTGATTGAATCTTTCTTTATATGCCAGATACGACCCGCGATTCACTCGAACAATTTGAATTTTATTCTAATCATGGTTCACCATTTCATTGAAACCGACACGGTTAGGAAAATACGTCGCAATGTGAGCAAATGTAGTACAATCATGTATTCAATTTGTGCCGGGATTACTGTTACTTTCGTGTTTTGAATTTTACTTGAAATGCACATGATTTGTTTGTGTAGGTTAATGTAGCTTAAAAACATTTTTTTAACGATATTTTGTAGTAGACCCGAGCACCGTGTTTTCATACTAACGTAATATGGGTTAACTTTGATATTTATAAGTTTTGATCTATTTGTATAGACAAATAATATCTTAATCACTAAAATGCATGTTTGTCAAAATTGTTTGGTTATTATGCAAGTTGCAAAAAAGCTGAAAAATAAAAATAATAACTTTTAAAAAGTGGGCGCCAACAAACATGCATTTTAGTGTTTTAGATATAATTTGTCTATATTAATGGATAAAAACTTAATTATTTTAAAGTTAAACCCATATATTTTTATAGAAACCAGGGCCACTTGCTATACCAGGGGCATCACTCATGTGTTGCCAATCCATTAAAAACCTATTTGAACTATTTTTAAAGAACCCCATGCTGTAATCTTTTGGGATAACCTTATAGGATAGGATTTATTATACTCGTTACTAATATCGCTGGCCCCGAGCAATATAGCGGTAAACGCCGGTTACGTCCTTTTTAATGTTAATTGATTTTTGGCTTCTCTAAGTATCAGTCTATCCCTCCTATTTTTTAATTTTTTTTTAAATGATTATTTCTTTAGAAAAGATGACAATTACACCTATATTGCATGGAAAATTATCTTACGATTAAAAATGTATTATTGTATACTCTTTAAAACATACACAAAAAACTGCTAATAAATTTAACCGCGTTTTTGGCACTAAACGAATTATATCAATAAACTGTAAACATTTAATACGAAGTAATCACAAGAGATTTTATTCTGTACAAGCTATTACGCCTTTCTTCCTGAAAATTTATTGTAACCCTCGCGCCGTACTGTCGTGTTATAGTCTGGATTAACATATAGGCTACTTTTAATTGACATACCACGCGGGCGGAGCCGCGGGCGGAAGCTAGTTATTAATAAAAATAAACACACAATCTAAAATTACTTAAAATTAATGGTAGCAACTAAATACCAAATAAATACCAAATAAATACTTTTTAAAATTAAATAACACTTCAATATCAAATTAATTCATTAAATAAAACAAACAAAATCAAAGTAACTTTCTTACCAAGGTCTGTTGGACTCGAGCGCTGACAAACGAATGACCCGCTCTTGCTGCGCAAGCCTTTTACAAAGCATAGGCAGGTGGGAGCGATGACGAGTTGTTTGTAACACGAACACCTGGGGGGGCATAATCGTACGATTAATGAGGCGTTTAAATTTTTACACTTACTGTTTTTGAGTTGTTTTCGATGCGTTTAATATTTACGCCGATCCGATACGGCCATTCTGATGATAAGTGCGTCGCTGCGCCTGCATCACATAATAATCTGAAAATAGAATAATATTAATTCTCATGTATCGATTTTTTACAATTGAATAAATAAATAATTAATATATTTATAAGAGGAGGTGTATTTTCTTAAGTAAACTATCTTCATTACTCATGGCGGCTTATTATTAATAAAAAAAAACACACAATCTAAAATTACTTATAATTAATGAGAGCAACTTAATACCAAATAAATACTTTTTAAAATTAAATAACACTTCAATAACAAATTAATTCATTTAATAAAACAAACAAAATCAAAGTAACTTTCTTACCGAGGTCTGTTGGACTCGAGCGCTGACAAACGAATGACCCGCTCTGGCCGCGCACGCCTTTTACAAAGCAAAGGCAGGTGGGAGCGATGACGAGTTGTTTGTAACACGAACACCTGGGGGGGCGTAATCGTACGATTAATCAGGAGTTTAAATTTTTACACTTACTGTTTTTGAGTTGTTTTCGATGCGTTTAATATTTGCGCCGATACGGCCATTCTGATGATAGGTGCGTCGCTGCGCCGGCATCACATAATAATCTGAAAATAGAATAATATTAATTCTCATGTAATGATTTTTTACAATTGAATAAATAAATAATTAATATATTTATAAGAGGAGGGGTATGTTCTTGAGTAAACTTTCTTCATTACTCATGGCGGTTTATTATTAATAATAATAAACACACAATCTAAAATAACTTTAAATTAATGGCAGCAACTAAATACCAAATAAATACTTTTTAAAATTAAATAACACTTCAATTACAAATTAATTCATTAAATAAAACAAACAAAACCAAAGTAACTTTCTTACCGAGGTCTGTTGGACTCGAGCGCTGACAAACGAATGACCCGCTCTGGCCGCGCACGCCTTTTACCAAGCAAAGGCAGGTGGGAGCGATGACGAGTTGTTTGTAACACGAACACCTGGGGAAGCGTAATCGTACGATTAATCAAGCGTTTAAATTTTTACACTTACTGTTTTTGAGTTGTTTTCGATGCGTTTAATATTTGCGCCGATACGGCCATTCTGATGATAGGTGCGTCGCTGCGCCCGCATCACATATTAATCTGAAAATAGAACAATATTAATTCTCATGTAATGATTTTTTACAATTGAATAAATAAATAATTAATATATTTATAAGAGGAGGGGTATGTTCTTGAGTAAACTATCTTCATTACTCATGGCGGTTTATTATTAATAATAATAAACACACAATCTAAAATAACTTTTAATTAATGGCAGCAACTAAATACCAAATAAATACTTTTTAAAATTAAATAACACTTCAATAACAAATTAATTCATTAAATAAAACAAACAAATTCAAAGTTACTTTCTTACCAAGGTCTGTTGGACTCGAGCGCTGACAAACGAATGATCCGCTCTGGCTGCGCACGCCTTTTACAAAGCAAAGGCAGGTGGGAGCGATGACGAGTTGTTTGTACCACAAACACCTGGGGGGCGTAATCGTACGATTAATCAGGCGTTTAAATTTTTACACTTTCTGTTTTTGAGTTGTTTTCGATGCGTTTAATATTTGCGCCGATACGGCCATTCTGATGATAGGTGCGTCGCTGCGCCTGCATCACATAAAAATCTGAAAATAGAATAATATTAATTCTCATGTAATGATTTTTTACAATTGAATAAATAAATAATTAATATATTTATAAGAGGAGGGGTATGTTCTTGAGTAAACTTTCTTCATTACTCATGGCGGTTTATTATTAATAATAATAAACACACAATCTAAAATAACTTAAAATTAATGGCAGCAACTAAATACCAAATAAATACTTTTTAAAATTAAATAACACTTCAATAACAAATAAATTCATTAAATAAAACAAACAAAATCAAAGTAACTTTCTTACCGAGGTCTGTTGGACTCGAGCGCTGACAAACGAATGGCCCGCTCTGGCCGCGCACGCCTTTTACAAAGCAAAGGCAGGTGGGAGCGATGACGAGTTGTTTGTAACACGAACACCTGGGGAGGCGTAATCGTACGATTAATCAAGCGTTTAAATTTTTACACTTACTGTTTTTAAGTTGTTTTCGATGCGTTTAATATTTGCGCCGATACGGCCATTCTGATGATAGGTGCGTCGCTGCGCCTGCATCACATAAAAATCTGAAAATAGAATAATATTAATTCTCATGTAATGATTTTTTACAATTGAATAAATAAATAATTAATATATTTATAAGAGGAGGGGTATGTTCTTGAGTAAACTTTCTTCATTACTCATGGCGGTTTATTATTAATAATAATAAACACACAATCTAAAATAACTTAAAATTAATGGCAGCAACTAAATACCAAATAAATACTTTTTAAAATTAAATAACACTTCAATAACAAATTAATTCATTAAATAAAACAAACAAAATCAAAGTAACTTTCTTACCGAGGTCTGTTGGACTCGAGCGCTGACAAACGAATGACCCACTCTGGCTGCGCACGCCTTTTACAAAGCAAAGGCAGGTGGGAGCGATGACGAGTTGTTTGTAACACGAACACCTGGGGGGGCGTAATCGTACGATTAATCAGGCGTTTATTACACTGTTTTTGAGTTGTTTTCGATGTGTTTAATATTTGCGCCGATACGGTCATTCTGATGATAGGTGCGTCGCTGCGCCCGCATCACATAATAATCTGAAAATAGAATAATATTAATTCTCATGTAATGATTTTTTACAATTGAATAAATTAATAATTAATATATTTTTAAGAGGAGGGGTATGTTCTTGAGTAAACTATCTTCATTACTCATGGCGGCTTATTAATAATAAAAATAAACACACAATCTAAAATTACTTATAATTAATGGCAGCAACTAAATACCAAATAAATACTTTTTAAAATTAAATAACACTTCAATAACAAATTAATTCATTAAATAAAACAAACAAAATCAAAGTAACTTTCTTACCGAGGTCTGTTGGACTCGAGCGCTGACAAACGAATGGCCCGCTCTGGCCGCGCACGCCTTTTACAAAGCAAAGGCAGGTGGGAGCGATGACGAGTTGTTTGTAACACGAACACCTGGGGAGGCGTAATCGTACGATTAATCAAGCGTTTAAATTTTTACACTTACTGTTTTTGAGTTGTTTTCGATGCGTTTAATATTTGCGCCGATACGGCCATTCTGATGATAGGTGCGTCGCTGCGCCTGCATCACATAAAAATCTGAAAATAGAATAATATTAATTCTCATGTAATGATTTTTTACAATTGAATAAATAAATAATTAATATATTTATAAGAGGAGGGGTATGTTCTTGAGTAAACTATCTTCATTACTCATGGCGGTTTATTATTAATAATAATAAACACACAATCTAAAATAACTTTTAATTAATGGCAGCAACTAAATACCAAATAAATACTTTTTAAAATTAAATAACACTTCAATAACAAATTAATTCATTAAATAAAACAAACAAATTCAAAGTTACTTTCTTACCAAGGTCTGTTGGACTCGAGCGCTGACAAACGAATGACCCGCTCTGGCTGCGCACGCCTTTTACAAAGCAAAGGCAGGTGGGAGCGATGACGAGTTGTTTGTAACACAAACACCAGGGGGGGCGTAATTGTACGATTAATCAGGCGTTTAAATTTTTACACTTTCTGTTTTTGAGTTGTTTTCGATGCGTTTAATATTTGCGCCGATACGGCCATTCTGATGATAGGTGCGTCGCTGCGCCCGCATCACATAATAATCTGAAAATAGAACAATATTAATTCTCATGTAATGATTTTTTACAATTGAATAAATAAATAATTAATATATTTATAAGAGGAGGGGTATGTTCTTGAGTAAACTATCTTCATTACTCATGGCGGTTTATTATTAATAATAATAAACACACAATCTAAAATAACTTTTAATTAATGGCAGCAACTAAATACCAAATAAATACTTTTTAAAATTAAATAACACTTCAATAACAAATTAATTCATTAAATAAAACAAACAAATTCAAAGTTACTTTCTTACCAAGGTCTGTTGGACTCGAGCGCTGACAAACGAATGACCCGCTCTGGCTGCGCACGCCTTTTACAAAGCAAAGGCAGGTGGGAGCGATGACGAGTTGTTTGTAACACAAACACCTGGGGGGGCGTAATTGTACGATTAATCAGGCGTTTAAATTTTTACACTTTCTGTTTTTGAGTTGTTTTCGATGCGTTTAATATTTGCGCCGATACGGCCATTCTGATGATAGGTGCGTCGCTGCGCCCGCATCACATAATAATCTGAAAATAGAACAATATTAATTCTCATGTAATGATTTTTTACAATTGAATAAATAAATACTTAATATATTTATAGGAGGAGGGGTATTTTCTTGAGTAAACTATCTTCATTACTCATGGCGGCTTATTATTAATAATAATTAACACACAATCAAAAATAACTTATAATTAACAGCAGCAACTAAATACCAAATAAATACTTTTTAAAATTAAACAACACTTCAATAACAAATTAATTCATTAAATAAAACAAACAAAATCAAAATAACTTTCTTACCGAGGTCTGTTGGACTCGATTGCTGACAAACGAATGACCCGCTCTGGCCGCGCACGCCTTTTACAAAGCAAAGGCAGGTGGGAGCGATGACGAGTTGTTTGTAACACGAACACCTGGGGGGGCGTAATCGTACGATTAATCAGGCGTTTAAATTTTTACACTTACTGTTTTTGAGTTGTTTTCGATGCGTTTAATATTTGCGCCGATACGGCCATTCTGATGATAGGTGCGTCGCTGCGCCCGCATCACATAATAATCTGAAAATAGAATAATATTAATTCTCATGTAATGATTTTTTACAATTGAATAAATTAATAATTAATATATTTATAAGAGGAGGGGTATGTTCTCGAGTAAACTATCTTCATTACTCATGGCGGCTTATTATTAATAAAGATAAACACACAATCTAAAATTACTTATAATTAATGGCAGCAACTAAATACCAAATAAATACTTTTTCAAATTAAATAACACTTCAATAACAAATTAATTCATTAAATAAAACAAACAAAATCAAAGTAACTTTCTTACCAAGGTCTGTTGGACTCGAGCGCTGACAAACGAATGGCCCGCTCTGGCCGCGCACGCCTTTTACAAAGCAAAGGCAGGTGGGAGCGATGACGAGTTGTTTGTAACACGAACACCTGGGGCGGCGTAATCGTACGATTAATCAGGAGTTTAAATTTTTACACTTACTGTTTTTGAGTCGTTTTCGATGCGTTTAATATTTACGCCGATCCGATACGGCCATTCTGATGATAAGTGCGTCGCTGCGCCTGCATCACATAATAATCTGAAAATAGAATAATATTAATTCTCATGTATCGATTTTTTACAATTGAATAAATAAATAATTAATATATTTATAAGAGGAGGGGTATGTTCTTGAGTAAACTATCTTCATTACTCATGGCGGCATATCCTTACTAATATTATAAATGCGAAAGTTTGTAAGTATGGATGTATGTATGGATGTTTGTTACTCTTTCACGCCAAAACTACCGGGTCGATTTCGATGAAATTTTGCACACATGTAGCTTATAGTCTGGATTAACATATAGGCTACTTTTAATTGACATACCACGCGGGCGGAGCCGCGGGCGGAAGCTAGTTATTAATAAAAATAAACACACAATCTAAAATTACTTAAAATTAATGGCAGCAACTAAATACCAAATAAATACTTTTTAAAATTAAATAACACTTCAATATCAAATTAATTCATTAAATAAAACAAACAAAATCAAAGTAACTTTCTTACCAAGGTCTGTTGGACTCGAGCGCTGACAAACGAATGACCCGCTCTGGCTGCGCACGCCTTTTACAAAGCATAGGCAGGTGGGAGCGATGACGAGTTGTTTGTAACACGAACACCTGGGGGGGCATAATCGTACGATTAATGAGGCGTTTAAATTTTTACACTTACTGTTTTTGAGTTGTTTTCGATGCGTTTAATATTTACGCCGATCCGATACGGCCATTCTGATGATAAGTGCGTCGCTGCGCCTGCATCACATAATAATCTGAAAATAGAATAATGATAATCGATTTAAGTGACATTTACAATATTTACATTGAGATAACCTAATTTGTTTAGTTTATTGAAGTCATTATTTATTTACAATTATGGAAGAAGTGTTGAATGCACTCAAAAAAATCCAAAAGTAACTCGATGAGCAAAGATTAGAAATTAGGGAAATTGGAAAAAATGTCACAGACCAAGTTACTCAGAACATTAACAGAATGTTTGAGGAAAAAATTTTGTTGTGGGACGAAAAACATAACAATCTCAAAGAAATCGTGGATAACCAAGAAAAAAGGATACATTTTTTAGAAAGAGAGGCAAGAAAAAGAAATCTAGTTTTTTTCGGCATAGAGGAGACAAAATCATCATATGACAACCTAGAGAAGAACTTCATAAAATGGATTGACCAACATTTTTCCATCAAGTTAATGTATGGTGATTATACAAGAAGTTAAAAGAGTGGGAAAGAAAGGAGATAAACCACGTCCAATAGCTGTGACATTCATAACTTTAGGCATTAAAATAAAAATCTGGAAACAAAGAAAAATACTAAATGATACCACTTACTATGTAAAAGAAGACTACCCGAAGTATGTATTAGAAAAAAGAAAGGAATTACAGGACCAGCTAAAATTGGAAAGAGAAAAAGGAAACACAGCTGTAATTAAATATGATAAGCTGATTATATTACCTAAAAGTCATAATACAAAAAGAAAACTTTCTACTTCGCCTAAAAATGCCACAACGCAGTGTAGAGGAAATCACACAAATAAATAAAAAGAATAAACTACAGAAACCTGATCTGTCTGTGAAAAGATCAAACAGTATCTCTGAGGGAGTTCTGAAACCGGGCATTTTGAACTTTTTGGTGCATAAAAATACAACCAATACCAGTACCAATCAAGACAAGACAACATAGCAGTTA
Organism: Hypena proboscidalis; assembly: GCA_905147285.1. Taxonomy (NCBI): domain Eukaryota; kingdom Metazoa; phylum Arthropoda; class Insecta; order Lepidoptera; family Erebidae; genus Hypena; species Hypena proboscidalis. The sequence continues at coordinate 11,793,947 of LR990132.1, forward strand.
GGCCCCTCCTCCAATGCAGATACAACAAACAATATAACTCAATCAACACCAACAAACACATGTCATATTTCCCAACCCGGGTGGTCGCCGTGGAAAATTATGACCAAAACCCTCCAATGATAAGAAATAATCATAAACAGTGTAGAAAAACTACTAAAGAACAGCAACTTTACATAACAACCTACAATGTCAAGACACTTTCTTCCTATGAACGGCTGGTTGAATTAACTGAAGCATTCAAAACAGTGAAATCTGACATAATTGGACTATCAGAAGTCAAAAGAATTGGGACAAAAATAGAGGAATATCAAGATTTCATACTTTGCTACACGGGTCAAACACCTGGCCAGTATGGAGTAGGCTTCTTAATAAATAAATACCTGAAAGAAAACAGAGAGTTATACTGGCCTATCAGAGCGGATTGCCTTATTAAACCTACATTTTGAAAAGCAAAATATTACGATCATTCAGGTTTATGCACCTACCGAGGCAGCCACAGAAGTTGATATCACCCATTTTTATCAAACACTTAACAAAGCAATTTCAGCAGCACATAAAGACTATATCATAATGGGAGACTTCAATGCAAAAGTGGGACAACCAAACAAACATGAATCTTTGGTGATGAAACAGTATGGACTTGGAAAAAGAAATGACAGAGGCCAACGATTGATAGATTTTGCCACCGAAAATAAAATTGCAATATTAAACACATTTTTTAAGAAAAAACTTACACGCAGGTGGACTTGGTGCTCACCAAATGGAAAGAATAGAAACGAGATTGACTATATTCTTTCTAACCGACCATGTTTCTTTCAAAACGTTGAAGTTCTGAATATCAACCACCCTTCAGACCATAGACCAGTGAGAGCAACCATCACGCTTGAAAAAATTAAGTCAAACAGGACCAAATATAACACCAGCCTTACCAGCAAGTTAAAGACTGAAAAGGAAATAACTAGATATACAGAATGCCTGAAATCTCAATTACTAATTACTCCAGAAGAACAAAAAACAAATAGTGTACAAACCCAATATAAAAAAATAATAAATGCAATTTCAAGAAGCTTACAAGAAGCCCATAAGGTATCTACCAGTACAACAGAACACAAAATATTGTCACAAAATACTGTATCACTCATAAACAGGAGAAGAGAGCTACAAAAAACAAGAAACAAAACCAGAAGTATAAGAAATGAAATATCAGCTCTATACAAACTTATAAGTAGAAACATTAAAAGAGATTATGCAAAACACAGAGAAAATACAATAACAAAACACTTGGAACACTCTGGAAGCCTAAAAAAAGGACAAAAAGAATTAACACACAGTAAAACATGGATTGAGTCACTGAAATCTACAGAAAAATCCACTTTAGCAAACAGTCGTTGTGAAATTATAAATGTGGCAACAGAATTCTATAAAAATTTGTACAGCAAGCAAACAGTGAACAATTTACATACATCACCACCCGAACCCATGATAGAACCTGATGATATACAACCGATTACAGAAATAGAGCTGACTACAACATTACAAAGCCTGAAAAACGACAAAAGCCCGGGTCCTGATGGCATTACCAATGAAGCCTTAAAAATAGCAAGCAAACTACTAGCTCTACCTCTCACAATGTTATTCAATCAGATATTAGAGACCACTGACGTACCTTCGGAATGGTCTAAATCGAATATTATTCTCATCTATAAAAAGGGAGACTCTAGGGACATAGCAAACTACAGACCCATAAGCTTGTTACCATGTACATATAAACTCTTTTCTTCTGTGATCAACCGAAGAATAAGTACCACACTCGAGAAAAACCAGCCCCTCGAACAAGCAGGGTTCAGAAGAGGATTTTCTACAATGGACCACATCCACACCTTAGAACTTCTAATAGAAAAATACCAGGAGCAACAGAAGCCACTCTACATTGCTTACATAGATTACCAGAAAGCATTTGACACTGTGTCACATGAAAGTGTATGGCATGCCCTAGAAAACCAAGGAGTGCACCAACAGTACATACAAATAATCAAAAACATCTATAAAAATAGTTCCAGTAGATTAAAACTTGAAACCGCTGGTCCAAGCTTTCCTATCAAGAGAGGGGTAAGACCCCTTATCACTCAAAATATTTATTGCCATATTAGAATACATATTTAGACAACTAGACTGGAGGAATTATGGCATAAATATTGAAGGTAAGTACCTTACCCATCTTCGCTTAGCTGATGACCTGGCAATATTCGCAGAGACAAGCTCACAACTCCAATATATGGTTGAGTCTCTACATAGAGTCAGCATTCAAATAGGCCTGGAAATGAATACAACGAAAACTATGATAATGACTAATAGTATCAGAAAACCAATTACTGTTGCAAATAAACAACTTGAATACACAGACCAGTATATCTATCTTGGCAAACAGATCAGTTTTAACAGCAGAAACAACGAAATGGAAATTGAGAGACGAATACAGCACACATGGAATAAATACTGGACAATGCGGGAAGTTTTCAAAAATACATTACCGGTAAAACTAAAAACGAAGGTCATGAATTCCTGCATTTTACCTTGCCTTACATATGGATGCCAAACCTGGAAGTTCACATCAAAAGTCAATAGTAGAATAGCTAGTTGCCAACATAGTATGGAGCGTAGCATGCTAAACATAAGAAAAATTCAAAAAATTAGACACAGCAATATAAGAAATATTACTAAAGCAACAGACGCTCTTTGCCATGCAAAACAGCTGAAATGGAAGTGGGCTGGCCATGTAGCAAGGCTCCAGGACCAGAGATGGACGGCAAGAATCACTTCATGGAAGGGACCAAAAGGAAAGAGAAAAATAGGCCGACCTACAATAAGATGGGACGATGAAATAAAAAACACTGCTGGCCCCAAATGGTTACAATTAGCCCAAGATAGGACTAAATGGAAGGAATTGGAGGAGGCCTTCACCTGTTAATACAGGGTTCCTGAAAGAAAAAAAATAAAAAATAAAATACTACTAAATTATAATACCCTATAATTACTATTAACAAAAGTTAGAGTTTTTAAAGAGTTTACTAACACTTAGAATTAAAAGCATTTAAAATACTAACCCTAGAATTAAATAAAAGATGTAAAAAATCATATTATGTAATAGTAAGTAACAGGAAATAAAAGGCTTTTTTATTTTTTATTTTTTATTTATTTTAATGATTTTTTACAATTGAATAAATTAATAATTAATATATTTATAAGAGGAGGGGTATGTTCTTGAGTAAACTATCTTCATTACTCATGGCAGCTTATTATTAATAAAAATAAACACACAATCTAAAATTACTTATAATTAATGGCAGCAACTAAATACCAAATAAATACTTTTTAAAATTAAATAACACTTCAATAACAAATTAATTCATTAAATAAAACAAACAAAATCAAAGTAACTTTCTTACCGAGGTCTGTTGGACTCGAGCGCTGACAAACGAATGGCCCGCTCTGGCCGCGCACGCCTTTTACAAAGCAAAGGCAGGTGGGAGCGATGACGAGTTGTTTGTAACACGAACACCTGGGGGGGCGTAATCGTACGATTAATCAGGAGTTTAAATTTTTACACTTACTGTTTTTGAGTTGTTTTCGATGCGTTTAATATTTACGCCGATCCGATACGGCCATTCTGATGATAAGTGCGTCGCTGCGCCTGCATCACTTAAAAATCTGAAAATGGAATAATATTAATTCTCATGTATCGATTTTTTACAATTGAATAAATAAATAATTAATATATTTATAAGAGGAGGGGTATTTTCTTGAGTAAACTATCTTCATTACTCATGGCGGCATATCCTTACTAATATTATAAATGCGAAAGTTTGTAAGTATGGATGTATGTATGGATGTTTGTTACTCTTTCACGCCAAAACTACCGGGTCGATTTCGATAAAATTTTGCACACATGTAGCTAATAGTCTGGATTAACATATAGGCTAATTTTAATTGACATACCACGCGGGCGGAGCCGCGGGCGGAAGCTAGTTATTAATAAAAATAAACACACAATCTAAAATTACTTAAAATTAATGGCAGCAACTAAATACCAAATAAATACTTTTTAAAATTAAATAACACTTCAATATCAAATTAATTCATTAAATAAAACAAACAAAATCAAAGTAACTTTCTTACCAAGGTCTGTTGGACTCGAGCGCTGACAAACGAATGACCCGCTCTGGCTGCGCACGCCTTTTACAAAGCAAAGGCAGGTGGGAGCGATGACGAGTTGTTTGTTACACGAACACCTGAAAGGGCGTAATCGTACGATTAATCAGGCGTTTAAATTTTTACACTTACTGTTTTTGAGTTATTTTCGATGCGTTTAATATTTGCGCCGATACGGCCATTCTGATGATAGGTGCGTCGCTGCGCCCGCATCACATAATAATCTGAAAATAGAATAATATTAATTCTCATGTAATGATTTTTTACAATTGAATAAATTAATAATTAATATATTTATAAGAGGAGGGGTATTTTCTTGAGTAAACTATCTTCATTACTCATGGCGGCTTATTATTAATAAAAATAAACACACAATCTAAAATTACTTATAATTAATGGCAGCAACTAAATACCAAAAAAATACTTTTTAAAATTAAATAACACTTCAATAAAAAATTAATTCATTAAATAAAACAAACAAAATCAAAGTAACTTTCTTACCGAGGTCTGTTGGGCTCGAGCGCTGACAAACGAATGGCCCGCTCTGGCCGCGCACGCCTTTTACTTAGCAAAGGCAGGTGGGAGCGATGACGAGTTGTTTGTAACACGAACACCTGGGGGGGCGTAATCGTACGATTAATCAGGCGTTTAAATTTTTACACTTACTGTTTTTGAGTTGTTTTCGATGCGTTTAATATTTGCGCCGATCCGATACGGCCATTCTGATGATAAGTGCGTCGCTGCGCCTGCATCACATAATAATCTGAAAATAGAATAATATTAATTCTCATGTATCGATTTTTTACAATTGAATAAATAAATGATTAATATATTTATAAAAGGAGGGGTATTTTCTTGAGTAAACTATCTTCATTACTCATGGCGGCTTATTATTAATAAAAATAAACACACAATCTAAAATTACTTAAAATTAATGGCAGCAACTAAATACCAAATAAATACTTTTTAAAATTAAATAACACTTCAATAACAAATTTATTCATTAAATAAAACAAACAAAATCAAAGTAACTTTCTTACCAAGGTCTGTTGGACTCGAACGCTGACAAACGAATGACCCGCTCTGGCTGCGCACGCCTTTTATAAAGCAAAGGCAGGTGGGAGCAATGACGAGTTGTTTGTTACACGAACACCTGGGGGGGCATAATCGTACGATTAATGAGTTGTTTAAATTTTTACACTTACTGTTTTTGAGTTGTTTTCGATGCGTTTAATAATTGCGCCGATACGGCCATTCTGATGATAGGTGCGTCGCTGCGCCCGCATCACATAATAATCTGAAAATAGAATAATATTAATTCTCATGTAATGATTTTTTACAATTGAATAAATTAATTATTAATATATTTATAAGAGGAGGGGTATGTTCTTGAGTAAACTATCTTCATAACTCATGGCGGCTTATTATTAATAAAAATAAACACACAATCTAAAATTACTTATAATTAATGGCAGCAACTAAATACCAAATAAATACTTTTTAAAATTAAATAACACTTCAATAACAAATTAATTCATTAAATAAAACAAACAAAATCAAAGTAACTTTCTTACCGAGGTCTGTTGGACTCGAGCGCTTACAAACGAATGGCCCGCTCTGGCTGCGCACGCCTTTTACAAAGCAAAGGCAGGTGGGAGCGATGACGAGTTGTTTGTAACACGAACACCTGGGGGGGCGAAATCGTACGATTAATCAGGAATTTAAATTTTTACACTTACTGTTTTTGAGTTGTTTTCGATGCGTTTAATATTTACGCCGATCCGATACGGCCATTCTGATGATAAGTGCGTCGCTGCGCTTGCATCACATAATAATCTGAAAATAGAATAATATTAATTCTCATGTATCGATTTTTTACAATTGAATAAATAAATAATTAATATATTTATAAGAGGAGGGGTATTTTCTTGAGTAAACTATCTTCATTACTCATGGCGGCTTATTATTAATAAAAATAAACACACAATCTAAAATTACTTAAAATTAATGGCAGCAACTAAATACCAAATAAATACTTTTTGAAATTAAACAACACTTCAATAACAAATTAATTCATTAAATAAAACAAACAAAATCAAAGTAACTTTCTTACCAAGGTCTGTTGGACTCGAGCGCTGACAAACGAATGGCCCGCTCTGGCCGCACACGCCTTTTACAAAGCAAAGGCAGGTGGGAGCGATGGTGAGTTGTTTGTAACACGAACGCCTGGGGGGGCGTAATCGTGCGATTAATCAGGAGTTAAAATTTTTACACTTACTGTTTTTGGGTTGTTTTCGATGCGTTTAATATTTACGCCGATCCGATACGGCCATCCTGATGATAAGTGCGTCGCTGCGCCTGCATCACATAATAATCTGAAAATAGAATAATATTAATTCTCATGTATCGATTTTTTACAATTGAATAAATAAATAATTAATATATTTATAAGAGGAGGGGTATTTTCTTGAGTAAACTATCTTCATTACTCATGGCGGCTTATTATTAATAAAAATAAACACACAATCTAAAATTACTTATAATTAATGGCAGCAACTAAATACCAAATAAATACTTTTTAAAATTAAATAACACTTCAATAACAAATTAATTCATTAAATAAAACAAACAAAATCAAAGTAACTTTCTTACCGAGGTCTGTTGGACTCGAGCGCTGACAAACGAATGGCCCGCTCTGGCTGCGCACGCCTTTTACAAAGCAAAGGCAGGTGGGAGCGATGACGAGTTGTTTGTAACACGAACACCAGGGGGGGCGTAATCGTACGATTAATCAGGAGTTTAAATTTTTACACTTACTGTTTTTGAGTTGTTTTCGATGCGTTTAATATTTACGCCGATCCGATACGGCCATTCTGATGATAAGTGCGTCGCTGCGCCTGCATCACATAATAATCTGAAAATAGAATAATATTAATTCTCATATATCGATTTTTTTCAAATGGAATAAATAAATAATTAATATATTTATAAGAGGAGGGGTATTTTCTTGAGTAAACTATCTTCATTACTCATGGCGGCTTATTATTAATAAAAATAAACACACAATCTAAAATTACTTAAAATTAATGGCAGCAACTAAATACCAAATAAATACTTTTTAAAATTAAATAACACTTCAATAACAAATTAATTCATTAAATAAAACAAACAAAATCAAAGTTACTTTCTTACCAAGGTCTGTTGGACTCGAGCGCTGACAAACGAATGACCCGCTCTGGCTGCGCACGCCTTTTACAAAGCAAAGGCAGGTGGGAGCGATGACGAGTTGTTTGTAACACGAACACCTGGGGGGGCATAATCGTACGATTAATGAGTTGTTTAAATTTTTACACTTACTGTTTTTGAGTTGTTTTCGATGCGTTTAATATTTGCGCCGATACGGCCATTCTGATGATAGGTGCGTCGCTGCGCCCGCATCACATAATACTCTGAAAATAGAATAATATTAATTCTCATGTAATGATTTTTTACAATTGAATAAATAAATAATTAATATATTTATAAGAGGAGGGGTATTTTCTTGAGTAAACTATCTTCATTACTCATGGCGGCTTATTATTAATAAAAATAAACACAATCTAAAATTACTTATAATTAATGGCAGCAACTAAATACCAAATAAATACTTTTTAAAATTAAATAACACTTCAATAACAAATTAATTCATTAAATAAAACAAACAAAATCAAAGTAACTTTCTTACCAAGGTCTGTTGGACTCGAGCGCTGACAAACGAATGGCCCGCTCTGGCCGCGCACGCCTTTTACAAAGCAAAGGCAGGTGGGAGCGATGACGAGTTGTTTGTAACACGAACACCTGGGGGGGCGTAATCGTACGATTAATCAGCAGTTTAAATTTTTACACTTACTGTTTTTGAGTTGTTTTCGATGCGTTTAATATTTACGCCGATCCGATACGGCCATTCTGATGATAAGTGCGTCGCTGCGCCTGCATCACATAATAATCTGAAAATAGAATAATATTAATTCTCATGTATCGATTTTTTACAATTGAATAAATAAATAATTAATATATTTATAAGAGGAGGGGTATTTTCTTGAGTAAACTATCTTCATTACTCATGGCGGCTTATTATTAATAAAAATAAACACACAATCTAAAATTACTTATAATTAATGGCAGCAACTAAATACCAAATAAATACCAAATAAATACTTTTTAAAATTAAATAACACTTCAATAACAAATTAATTCATTAAATAAAACAAACAAAATCAAAGTAACTTTCTTACCGAGGTCTGTTGGACTCGAGCGCTGACAAACGAATGGCCCGCTCTGGCTGCGCACGCCTTTTACAAAGCAAAGGCAGGTGGGAGCGATGACGAGTTGTTTGTAACACGAACACCAGGGGGGGCGTAATCGTACGATTAATCAGGAGTTTAAATTTTTACACTTACTGTTTTTGAGTTGTTTTCGATGCGTTTAATATTTACGCCGATCCGATACGGCCATTCTGATGATAAGTGCGTCGCTGCGCCTGCATCACATAATAATCTGAAAATAGAATAATATTAATTCTCATATATCGATTTTTTTCAAATGGAATAAATAAATAATTAATATATTTATAAGAGGAGGGGTATTTTCTTGAGTAAACTATCTTCATTACTCATGGCGGCTTATTATTAATAAAAATAAACACACAATCTAAAATTACTTAAAATTAATGGCAGCAACTAAATACCAAATAAATACTTTTTAAAATTAAATAACACTTCAATAACAAATTAATTCATTAAATAAAACAAACAAAATCAAAGTAACTTTCTTACCAAGGTCTGTTGGACTCGAGCGCTGACAAACGAATGACCCGCTCTGGCTGCGCACGCCTTTTACAAAGCAAAGGCAGGTGGGAGCGATGACGAGTTGTTTGTAACACGAACACCTGGGGGGGCATAATCGTACGATTAATGAGTTGTTTAAATTTTTACACTTACTGTTTTTGAGTTGTTTTCGATGCGTTTAATATTTGCGCCGATACGGCCATTCTGATGATAGGTGCGTCGCTGCGCCCGCATCACATAATACTCTGAAAATAGAATAATATTAATTCTCATGTAATGATTTTTTACAATTGAATAAATAAATAATTAATATATTTATAAGAGGAGGGGTATTTTCTTGAGTAAACTATCTTCATTACTCATGGCGGCTTATTATTAATAAAAATAAACACAATCTAAAATTACTTATAATTAATGGCAGCAACTAAATACCAAATAAATACTTTTTAAAATTAAATAACACTTCAATAACAAATTAATTCATTAAATAAAACAAACAAAATCAAAGTAACTTTCTTACCAAGGTCTGTTGGACTCGAGCGCTGACAAACGAATGGCCCGCTCTGGCCGCGCACGCCTTTTACAAAGCAAAGGCAGGTGGGAGCGATGACGAGTTGTTTGTAACACGAACACCTGGGGGGGCGTAATCGTACGATTAATCAGGAGTTTAAATTTTTACACTTACTGTTTTTGAGTTGTTTTCGATGCGTTTAATATTTACGCCGATCCGATACGGCCATTCTGATGATAAGTGCGTCGCTGCGCCTGCATCACATAATAATCTGAAAATAGAATAATATTAATTCTCATGTATCGATTTTTTACAATTGAATAAATAAATAATTATTATATTTATAAGAGGAGGGGTATTTTCTTGAGTAAACTATCTTCATTACTCATGGCGGCTTATTTTTAATAAAAATAAACACACAATCTAAAATTACTTAAAATTAATGGCAGCAACTAAATACCAAATAAATACTTTTTAAAATTAAATAACACTTCAATAACAAATTAATTCATTAAATAAAACAAACAAAATCAAAGTAACTTTCTTACCAAGGTCTGTTGGACTCGAGCGCTGACAAACGAATGACCCGCTCTGGCTGCGCACGCCTTTTACAAAGCAAAGGCAGGTGGGAGCGATGACGAGTTGTTTGTAACACGAACACCTGGGGGGGCATAATCGTACGATTAATGAGTTGTTTAAATTTTTACACTTACTGTTTTTGAGTTGTTTTCGATGCGTTTAATATTTGCGCCGATACGGCCATTCTGATGATAGGTGCGTCGCTGCGCCCGCATCACATAATACTCTGAAAATAGAATAATATTAATTCTCATGTAATGATTTTTTACAATTGAATAAATAAATAATTAATATATTTATAAGAGGAGGGGTATTTTCTTGAGTAAACTATCTTCATTACTCATGGCGGCTTATTATTAATAAAAATAAACACAATCTAAAATTACTTATAATTAATGGCAGCAACTAAATACCAAATAAATACTTTTTAAAATTAAATAACACTTCAATAACAAATTAATTCATTAAATAAAACAAACAAAATCAAAGTAACTTTCTTACCAAGGTCTGTTGGACTCGAGCGCTGACAAACGAATGGCCCGCTCTGGCCGCGCACGCCTTTTACAAAGCAAAGGCAGGTGGGAGCGATGACGAGTTGTTTGTAACACGAACACCTGGGGGGGCGTAATCGTACGATTAATCAGGAGTTTAAATTTTTACACTTACTGTTTTTGAGTTGTTTTCGATGCGTTTAATATTTACGCCGATCCGATACGGCCATTCTGATGATAAGTGCGTCGCTGCGCCTGCATCACATAATAATCTGAAAATAGAATAATATTAATTCTCATGTATCGATTTTTTACAATTGAATAAATAAATAATTAATATATTTATAAGAGGAGGGGTATTTTCTTGAGTAAACTATCTTCATTACTCATGGCGGCTTATTATTAATAAAAATAAACACACAATCTAAAATTACTTAAAATTAATGGCAGCAACTAAATACCAAATAAATACTTTTTAAAATTAAATAACACTTCAATAACAAATTAATTCATTAAATAAAACAAACAAAATCAAAGTAACTTTCTTACCAAGGTCTGTTGGACTCGAGCGCTGACAAACGAATGACCCGCTCTGGCTGCGCACGCCTTTTACAAAGCAAAGGCAGGTGGGAGCGATGACGAGTTGTTTGTAACACGAACACCTGGGGGGGCATAATCGTACGATTAATGAGTTGTTTAAATTTTTACACTTACTGTTTTTGAGTTGTTTTCGATGCGTTTAATATTTGCGCCGATACGGCCATTCTGATGATAGGTGCGTCGCTGCGCCCGCATCACATAATACTCTGAAAATAGAATAATATTAATTCTCATGTAATGATTTTTTACAATTGAATAAATAAATAATTAATATATTTATAAGAGGAGGGGTATTTTCTTGAGTAAACTATCTTCATTACTCATGGCGGCTTATTATTAATAAAAATAAACACAATCTAAAATTACTTATAATTAATGGCAGCAACTAAATACCAAATAAATACTTTTTAAAATTAAATAACACTTCAATAACAAATTAATTCATTAAATAAAACAAACAAAATCAAAGTAACTTTCTTACCAAGGTCTGTTGGACTCGAGCGCTGACAAACGAATGGCCCGCTCTGGCCGCGCACGCCTTTTACAAAGCAAAGGCAGGTGGGAGCGATGACGAGTTGTTTGTAACACGAACACCTGGGGGGGCGTAATCGTACGATTAATCAGGAGTTTAAATTTTTACACTTACTGTTTTTGAGTTGTTTTCGATGCGTTTAATATTTACGCCGATCCGATACGGCCATTCTGATGATAAGTGCGTCGCTGCGCCTGCATCACATAATAATCTGAAAATAGAATAATATTAATTCTCATGTATCGATTTTTTACAATTGAATAAATAAATAATTATTATATTTATAAGAGGAGGGGTATTTTCTTGAGTAAACTATCTTCATTACTCATGGCGGCTTATTTTTAATAAAAATAAACACACAATCTAAAATTACTTATAATTAATGGCAGCAACTAAATACCAAATAAATACTTTTTAAAATTAAATAACACTTCAATAACAAATATATTCATTAAATAAAACAAACAAAATCAAAGTAACTTTCTTACCAAGGTCTGTTGGACTCGAGCGCTGACAAACGAATGACCCGCTCTGGCTGCGCACGCCTTTTACAAAGCAAAGGCAGGTGGGAGCGATGACGAGTTGTTTGTAACACAAACACCTGGGGGGGCGTAATCATACGATTAATCAGGCGTTTAAATTTTTACACTTACTGTTTTTGAGTTGTTTTCGATGCGTTTAATATTTGCGCCGATACGGCCATTCTGATGATAGGTGCGTCGCTGCGCCCGCATCACATAATAATCTGAAAATAGAATAATATTAATTCTCATGTAATGATTTTTTACAATTGAATAAATAAATAATTAATATATTTATAAGAGGAGGGGTATTTTCTTGAGTAAACTATCTTCATTACTCATAGCGGTTTATTATTAATAATAATAAACACACAATCTAAAATTACTTAAAATTAATGGCAGCAACTAAATACCAAATAAATACTTTTTAAAATTAAATAACACTTCAATAACAAATTAATGCATTAAATAAAACAAACAAAATCAAAGTAACTTTCTTACCGAGGTCTGTTTGACTCGAGCGCCGACAAACGAATGACCCGCTCTGGCTGCGCACGCCTTTTACAAAGCAAAGGCAGCAGGTGGGAGCGATGACGAGTTGTTTGTAACACGAACACCTGGGGGGGCGTAATCGTACGATTAATTAGGAGTTTAAATTTTTACACTTACTGTTTTTGAGTTGTTTTCGATGCGTTTAATATTAACGCCGATCCGATACGGCCATTCTGATGATAAGTGCGTCGCTGCGCCTGCATCACATAATAATCTGAAAATAGAATAATATTAATTCTCATGTATCGATTTTTTACAATTGAATAAATAAATAATTAATATATTTATAAGAGGAGGGGTATTTTCTTGAGTAAACTATCTTCATTACTCATGGCGGCTTATTATTAATAAAAATAAACACACAATCTAAAATTACTTTAAATTTATGGCAGCAACTAAATACCAAATAAATACTTTTTAAAATTAAATAACACTTCAATAACAAATTAATTCATTAAATAAAACAAACAAAATCAAAGTAACTTTCTTACCAAGGTCTGTTGGACTCGAGCGCTGACAAACGAATGACCCGTTTTGGCTGCGAACGGCAGGTGGGAGCGATGACGAGTTGTTTGTAACACGAACACCTGGGAAGGCGTAATCGTACGATTAATCAGGCGTTTAAATTTTTACACTTACTGTTTTTGAGTTGTTTTCGATGCGTTTAATATATGCGCCGATCCGATACGGCCATTCTGATGATAAGTGCGTCGCTGCGCCTGCATCACATAATAATCTGAAAATAGAATAATATTAATTCTCATGTATCGATTTTTCACAATTGAATAAATAAATAATTAATAATATATTTATAAGAGGAGGGGTATTTTCTTGAGTAAACTTTCTTCATTACTCATGGCGGCTTATTATTAATAAAAATAAACACACAATCTAAAATTACTTAAAATTAATGGCAGCAACTAAATACCAAATAAATACTTTTTTAAATTAAATAACACTTCAATAACAAATTAATTCATTAAATAAAACAAACAAAATCAAAGTAACTTTCTTACCAAGGTCTGTTGGACTCGAGCGCTGACAAACGAATGACCCGCTCTGGCTGCGCACGCCTTTTACAAAGCAAAGGCAGGTGGGAGCGATGACGAGTTGTTTGTAACACGAACACCTGGGGGGGCATAATCGTACGATTAATGAGGCGTTTAAATTTTTACACTTACTGTTTTTGAGTTGTTTTCGATGCGTTTAATATTTGCGCCGATACGGCCATTCTGATGATAGGTGCGTCGCTGCGCCCGCATCACATAATAATCTGAAAACAGAATAATATTAATTCTCATGTAATGATTTTTTACAATTGAATAAATTAATAATTAATATATTTATAAGAGGAGGGGTATGTTCTTGAGTAAACTATCTTCATTACTCATGGCGGCTTATTATTAATAAAAATAAACACACAATCTAAAATTACTTATAATTAATGGCAGCAACTAAATACCAAATAAATACTTTTTAAAATTAAATAACACTTCAATAACAAATTAATTCATTAAATAAAACAAACAAAATCAAAGTAACTTTCTTACCGAGGTCTGTTGGACTCGAGCGCTGACAAACGAATGGCCCGCTCTGGCCGCGCACGCCTTTTACAAAGCAAAGGCAGGTGGGAGCGATGACGAGTTGTTTGTAACACGAACACCTGGGGGGGCGTAATCGTACGATTAATCAGGAGTTTAAATTTTTACACTTACTGTTTTTGAGTTGTTTTCGATGCGTTTAATATTTGCGCCGATACGGCCATTCTGATGATAGGTGCGTCGCTGCGCCCGCATCACATAATAATCTGAAAACAGAATAATATTAATTCTCATGTAATGATTTTTTACAATTGAATAAATTAATAATTAATATATTTATAAGAGGAGGGGTATGTTCTTGAGTAAACTATCTTCATTACTCATGGCGGTATATTATTAATAAAAATAAACACACAATCTAAAATTACTTATAATTAATGGCAGCAACTAAATACTAAATAAATACTTTTAAAAATTAAATAACAAATTAATTCATTAAATAAAACAAACAAAATCAAAGTAACTTTCTTACCGAGGTCTGTTGGGCTCGAGCGCTGACAAACGAATGGCCCGCTCTGGCCGCGCACGCCTTTTACAAAGCAAAGGCAGGTGGGAGCGATGACGAGTTGTTTGTAACACGAACACCTGGGGGGGCATAATCGTACGATTAATGAGTTGTTTAAATTTTTACACTTTCTGTTTTTGAATAATATTAATTCTCATGTAATGATTTTTTACAATTGAATAAATTAATAATTAATATATTTATAAGAGGAGGGGTATGTTCTTGAGTTAACTATCTTCATTACTCATGGCGGTATATTTTTAACAAAAATAAACACACAATCTAAAATTACTTATAATTAATGGCAGCAACTAAATACCAAATAAATACTTTTTAAAATTAAATAACAAATTAATTCATTAAATAAAACAAACAAAATCAAAGTAACTTTCTTACAGAGGTCTGTTGGGCTCGAGCGCTGACAAACGAATGGCCCGCTCTGGCCGCGCACGCCTTTTACAAAGCAAAGGCAGGTGGGAGCGATGACGAGTTGTTTGTAACACGTTTGTAACAATGGGCCGTATCGGATCGGCGTAAATATTAAACGCATCGAAGTTTAATATTTACGCCGATCCGATACGGCCCATTCTGATAATAAGTGCGTCGCTGCGCCTGCATCACATAATAATCTGAAAATAGAATAATATTAATTCTCATGTATCGATTTTTTACAATTGAATAAATAAATAATTAACATATTTATAAGAGGAGGGGTATGTTCTTGAGTAAACTATCTTCATTACTCATGGCGGCTTATTATTAATAAAAATAAAATAACACTTCATATCTTACTACTCTTACTCTATAACTACTCTTCATAAATTAAATAACACTTCAATAACAAATTAATTCATTAAATAAAACAAACAAAATCAAAGTAACTTTCTTACCAAGGTCTGTTGGACTCGAGCGCTGACAAACGAATGACCCGCTCTGGCTGCGCACGCCTTTTACAAAGCAAAGGCAGGTGGGAGCGATGACGAGTTGTTTGTAACACGAACACCTGGGGGGGCATAATCGTACGATTAATGAGGCGTTTAAATTTTTACACTTACTGTTTTTGAGTTGTTTTCGATGCGTTTAATATTTGCGCCGATACGGCCATTCTGATGATAGGTGCGTCGCTGCGCCCGCATCACTTAATAATCTGAAAACAGAATAATATTAATTCTCATGTAATGATTTTTTACAATTGAATAAATTAATAATTAATATATTTATAAGAGGAGGGGTATGTTCTTGAGTAAACTATCTTCATTACTCATGGCGGCTTATTATTAATAAAAATAAACACACAATCTAAAATTACTTATAATTAATGGCAGCAACTAAATACCAAATAAATACTTTTTAAAATTAAATAACACTTCAATAACAAATTAATTCATTAAATAAAACAAACAAAATCAAAGTAACTTTCTTACCGAGGTCTGTTGGACTCGAGCGCTGACAAACGAATGGCCCGCTCTGGCCGCGCACGCCTTTTACAAAGCAAAGGCAGGTGGGAGCGATGACGAGTTGTTTGTAACACGAACACCTGGGGGGGCGTAATCGTACGATTAATCAGGCGTTTAAATTTTGAGTTGTTTTCGATGCGTTTATTATTTACGCCGATCCGATACGGCCATTCTGATGATAAGTGCGTCGCTGCGCCTGCATCACATAATAATCTGAAAATAGAATAATATTAATTCTCATGTATCGATTTTTTACAATTGAATAAATAAATAATTAATATATTTATAAGAGGAGGGGTATTTTCTTGAGTAAACTATCTTCATTACTCATGGCGGCTTATTATTAATAAAAATAAACACACAATATAAAATTACTTAAAATTAATGGCAGCAACTAAATACTAAATAAATACTTTTTAAAATTAAACAACACTTCAATAACAAATTAATTCATTAATTAAAACAAACAAAATCAAAGTTACTTTCTTACCAAGGTCTGTTGGACTCGAGCGCTGACAAACGAATGACCCGCTCTGGCTGCGCACGCCTTTTACAAAGCAAAGGCAGGTGGGAGCGATGACGAGTTGTTTGTAACACGAACACCTGGGGGGGCATAATCGTACGATTAATGAGGCGTTAAAATTTTTACACTTACTGTTTTTGAGTTGTTTTCGATGCGTTTAATATTTGCGCCGATACGGCCATTCTGATGATAGGTGCGTCGCTGCGCCCGCATCACATAATAATCTGAAAACAGAATAATAATAATTCTCATGTAATGATTTTTTACAATTGAATAAATTAATAATTAATATATTTATAAGAGGAGGGGTATGTTCTTAAGTAAACTATCTTCATTACTCATGGCGGTTTATTATTAATAAAAATAAACACACAATCTAAAATTACTTATAATTAATTGCAGCAACTAAATACCAAATAAATACTTTTTAAAATTAAATAACACTTCAATAACAAATTAATTCATTAAATAAAACAAACAAAATCAAAGTTACTTTCTTACCAAGGTCTGTTGGACTCGAGCGCTGACAAACGAATGACCCGCTCTGGCTGCGCACGCCTTTTAGGGAGCGATGACGAGTTGTTTGTAACACGAACACCTGGGGGGGCATAATCGTACGATTAATGAGGCGTTAAAATTTTTACACTTACTGTTTTTGAGTTGTTTTCGATGCGTTTAATATTTGCGCCGATACGGCCATTCTGATGATAGGTGCGTCGCTGCGCCCGCATCACATAATAATCTGAAAACAGAATAATAATAATTCTCATGTAATGATTTTTTACAATTGAATAAATTAATAATTAATATATTTATAAGAGGAGGGGTATGTTCTTAAGTAAACTATCTTCATTACTCATGGCGGTTTATTATTAATAAAAATAAACACACAATCTAAAATTACTTATAATTAATGGCAGCAACTAAATACCAAATAAATACTTTTTAAAATTAAATAACACTTCAATAACAAATTAATTCATTAAATAAAACAAACAAAATCAAAGTTACTTTCTTACCAAGGTCTGTTGGACTCGAGCGCTGACAAACGAATGACCCGCTCTGGCTGCGCACGCCTTTTACAAAGCAAAGGCAGGTGGGAGCGATGACGAGTTGTTTGTAACACGAACACCTGGGGGGGCATAATCGTACGATTAATGAGTTGTTTAAATTTTTACACTTACTGTTTTTGAGTTGTTTTCGATGCGTTTAATATTTGCGCCGATACGGCCATTCTGATGATAGGTGCGTCGCTGCGCCCGCATCACATAATAATCTGAAAACAGAATAATATTAATTCTCATGTAATGATTTTTTACAATTGAATAAATTAATAATTAATATATTTATAAGAGGAGGGGTATGTTCTTGAGTAAACTATCTTCATTACTCATGGCGGCTTATAATTAATAAAAATAAACACACAATCTAAAATTACTTATAATTAATGGCAGCAACTAAATACCAAATAAATACTTTTTAAAATTAAATAACACTTCAATAACAAATTAATTCATTAAATAAAACAAACAAAATCAAAGTAACTTTCTTACCGAGGTCTGTTGGACTCGAGCGCTGACAAACGAATGGCCCGCTCTGGCCGCGCACGCCTTTTACAAAGCAAAGGCAGGTGGGAGCGATGACGAGTTGTTTGTAACACGAATACCTGGTGGGGCATAATCGTACGATTAATGAGTTGTTTAAATTTTTACACTTACTGTTTTTGAGTTGTTTTCGATGCGTTTAATATTTACGCCGATCCGATACGGCCATTCTGATGATAAGTGCGTCGCTGCGCCTGCATCACATAATAATCTGAAAATAGAATAATATTAATTCTCATGTATCGATTTTTTACAATTGAATAAATAAATAATTAATATATTTATAAGAGGAGGGGTATTTTCTTGAGTAAACTATCTTCATTACTCATGGCGGCTTATTATTAATAAAAATAAACACACAATCTTAAATTACTTAAAATTAATGGCAGCAACTAAATACCAAATAAATACTTTTAAAAATTAAATAACACTTCAATAACAAATTAATTCATTAAATAAAACAAACAATATCAAAGTAACTTTCTTACCAAGGTCTGTTGGACTCGAGCGCTGAAAAATCAAAGTTACTTTCTTACCAAGGTCTGTTGGACTCGAGCGCTGACAAACGAATGACCCGCTCTGGCTGCGCACGCCTTTTACAAAGCAAAGGCAGGTGGGAGCGATGACGAGTTGTTTGTAACACGAACACCTGGGGGGGCATAATCGTACGATTAATGAGTTGTTTAAAATTTTACACTTACTGTTTTTGAGTTGTTTTCGATGCGTTTAATATTTGCGCCGATACGGCCATTCTGATGATAGGTGCGTCGCTGCGCCCGCATCACATAATAATCTGAAAACAGAATTATATTAATTCTCATGTAATGATTTTTTACAATTGAATAAATTAATAATTAATATATTTATAAGAGGAGGGGTATGTTCTTGAGTAAACTATCTTCATAACTCATGGCGGTTTATTATTAATAAAAATAAACACACAATCTAAAATTACTTATAATTAATAGCAGCAACTAAATACCAAATAAATACTTTTTAAAATTAAATAACACTTCAATAACAAATTAATTCATTAAATAAAACAAACAAAATCAAAGTAACTTTCTTACCGAGGTCTGTTGGACTCGAGCGCTGACAAACGAATGGCCCGCTCTGGCCGCGCACGCCTTTAAGAAAGCAAAGGCAGGTGGGATCGATGACGAGTTGTTTGTAACACGAACACCTGGGGGGGCATAATCGTACGATTAATGAGTTGTTTAAATTTTTACACTTACAGTTTTTGAGTTGTTTTCGATGCGTTTAATATTTACGCCGATCCGATACGGCCATTCTGATGATAAGTGCGTCGCTGCGCCTGCATCACATAATAATCTGAAAATAGAATAATATTAATTCTCATGTATCGATTTTTTACAATTGAATAAATAAATAATTAATATATTTATAAGAGGAGGGGTATGTTCTTAAGTAAACTATCTTCATTACTCATGGCGGTTTATAATTAATAAAAATAAACACACAATCTAAAATTACTTATAATTAATGGCAGCAACTAAATACCAAATAAATACTTTTTAAAATTAAATAACACTTCAATAACAAATTAATTCATTAAATAAAACAAACAAAATCAAAGTAACTTTCTTACCGAGGTCTGTTGGACTCGAGCGCTGACAAACGAATGGCCCGCTCTGGCCGCGCACGCCTTTAACAAAGCAAAGGCAGGTGGGACCGATGACGAGTTGTTTGTAACACGAACACCTGGGGGGGCGTAATCGTACGATTAATCAGGCGTTTAAATTTTTACACTTACTGTTTTTGAGTTGTTTTCGATGCGTTTAATATTTACGCCGATCCGATACGGCCATTCTGATGATAAGTGCGTCGCTGCGCCTGCATCACATAATAATCTGAAAATGGAATAATATTAATTCTCATGTATCGATTTTTTACAATTGAATAAATAAATAATTAATATATTTATAAGAGGAGGGGTATGTTCTTGAGTAAACTATCTTCATTACTCATGGCGGTTTATTATTAATAAAAATAAACACACAATCTAAAATTTCTTATAATTAATGGCAGCAACTAAATACCAAATAAATTCTTCTTAAACTTAAATAACACTACAATAACAAATTAATTCATTAAATAAAACAAACAAAATCAAAGTAACTTTCTTACCGAGGTCTGTTGGACTCGAGCGCTAACAAACGAATGGCCCGCTCTGGCCGCGCACGCCTTTTACAAAGCAAAGGCAGGTGGGAGCGATGACGAGTTGTTTGTAACACGAACACCTGGGGGGGCGTAATCGTACGATTAATCAGGCGTTTAAATTTTTACACTTACTGTTTTTGAGTTGTTTTCGATGCGTTTAATATTTACGCCGATCCGATACGGCCATTCTGATGATAAGTGCGTCGCTGCGCCTGCATCACATAATAATCTGAAAATGGAATAATATTAATTCTCATGTATCGATTTTTTACAATTGAATAAATAAATAATTAATATATTTATAAGAGGAGGGGTATTTTCTTGAGTAAACTATCTTCATTACTCATGGCGGCTTATTATTAATAAAATAAACACACAATCTAAAATTACTTAAAATTAATGGCAGCAACTAAATACCAAATAAATACTTTTTAAAATTAAATAACACTTCAATAACAAATTAATTCATTAAATAAAACAAACAAAATCAAAGTAACTTTCTTACCAAGGTCTGTTGGACTCGAGCGCTGACAAACGAATGACCCGCTCTGGCTGCGCACGCCTTTTACAAAGCAAAGGCAGGTGGGAGCGATGACGAGTTGTTTGTAACACGAACACCTGGGGGGGCATAATCGTACGATTAATGAGTTGTTTAAATTTTTACACTTACTGTTTTTGAGTTGTTTTTGATGCGTTTAATATTTGCGCCGATACGGCCATTCTGATGATAGGTGCGTCGCTGCGCCCGCATCACATAATAATCTGAAAACAGAATTATATTAATTCTCATGTAATGATTTTTTACAATTGAATAAATTAATAATTAATATATTTATAAGAGGAGGGGTATGTTCTTGAGTAAACTATCTTCATTACTCATGGCGGTTTATTATTAATAAAAATAAAAACACGATCTAAAATTACTTATAATTAATGGCAGCAACTAAATACCAAATAAATACTTTTTAAAATTAAATAACACTTAAATAACAAATTAATTCATTAAATAAAACAAACAAAATCAAAGTAACTTTCTTACCGAGGTCTGTTGGGCTCGAGCGCTGACAAACGAATGGCCCGCTCTGGCCACGCACGCCTTTTACAAAGCAAAGGCAGGTGGGAGCGATGACGAGTTGTTTGTTACACGAACACCTGGGGGGGCGTAATCGTACGATTAATCAGGAGTTTAAATTTTTACACTTACTGTTTTTGAGTTGTTTTTGAGTTGTTTTCGATGCGTTTAAAATTTACGCCGATCCGATACGGCCATTCTGATGATAAGTGCGTCGCTGCGCCTGCATCACATAATAATCTGAAAATAGAGTAATATTAATTCTCATGTATCGATTTTTTACAATTGAATAAATAAATAATTAACATATTTATAAGAGGAGGGGTATGTTCTTGAGTAAACTATATTCATTACTCATGGCGGCTTATTATTAATAAAAATAAACACACAATCTTAAATTACTTAAAATTAATGGCAGCAACTAAATACCAAATAAATACTTTTTAAAATCAAATAACACTTCAATAACAAATTAATTCATTAAATAAAACAAACAAAATCAAAGTTACTTTCTTACCAAGGTCTGTTGGACTCGAGCGCTGACAAACGAATGACCCGCTCTGGCTGCGCACGCCTTTTACAAAGCAAAGGCAGGTGGGAGCGATGACGAGTTGTTTGTAACACGAACACCTGGGGGGGCATAATCGTACGATTAATGAGTTGTTTAAATTTTTACACTTACTGTTTTTGAGTTGTTTTCGATGCGTTTAATATTTGCGCCGATACGGCCATTCTGATGATAGGTGCGTCGCTGCGCCCGCATCACATAATAATCTGAAAACAGAATAATATTAATTCTCATGTAATGATTTTTTACAATTGAATAAATTAATAATTAATATATTTATAAGAGGAGGGGTATTTTCTTGAGTTAACTATCTTCATTACTCATGGCGGCTTATTATTAATAAAAATAAACACACAATCTAAAATTACTTAAAATTAATGGCAGCAACTAAATACCAAATAAATACTTTTTAAAATTAAATAACACTTCAATAACAAATTAATTCATTAGTTACTTTCTTACCAAGGTCTGTTGGACTCGAGCGCTGACAAACGAATGACCCGCTCTGGCTGCGCACGCCTTTTACAAAGCAAAGGCAGGTGGGAGCGATGACGAGTTGTTTGAAACACGAACACCTGGGGGGGCATAATCGTACGATTAATGAGTTGTTTAAATTTTTACACTTACTGTTTTTGAGTTGTTTTCGATGCGTTTAATATTTGCGCCGATACGGCCATTCTGATGATAGGTGCGTCGCTGCGCCCGCATCACATAATAATCTGAAAACAGAATAATATTAATTCTCATGTAATGATTTTTTACAATTGAATAAATTAATAATTAATATATTTATAAGAGGAGGGGTATGTTCTTGAGTAAACTATCTTCATTACTCATGGCGGTATATTATTAATAAAAATAAACACACAATCTAAAATTACTTATAATTAATGGCAGCAACTAAATACCAAATAAATACTTTTTAAAATTAAATAACAAATTAATTCATTAAAGAAAACAAACAAAATCAAAGTTACTTTCTTACCGAGGTCTGTTGGACTCGAGCGCTGACAAACGAATGGCCCGCTCTGGCCGCGCACGCCTTTAACAAAGCAAAGGCAGGTGGGAGCGATGACGAGTTGTTTGTAACACGAACACCAGCCTGGGGAGGCGTAATCGTACGATTAATCAGGCGTTTAAATTTTTACACTTACTGTTTTTGAGTTGTTTTCGATGCATTTAATATTTACGCCGATCCGATACGGCCATTCTGATGATAAGTGCGTCGCTGCGCCTGCATCACATAATAATCTGAAAATAGAATAATATTTATTCTCATGTATCGATTTTTTACAATTGAATAAATAAATAATTAATATATTTATAAGAGGAGGGGTATTTTCTTAAGTAAACTATCTTCATAACTCATGGCGGCTTATTATTAATAAAAATAAACACACAATCTAAAATTACTTAAAATTAATGGCAGCAACTAAATACCAAATAAATACTTTTTAAAATTAAATAACACTTCAATAACAAATTAATTCATTAGTTACTTTCTTACCAAGGTCTGTTGGACTCGAGCGCTGACAAACGAATGACCCGCTCTGGCTGCGCACGCCTTTTACAAAGCAAAGGCAGGTGGGAGCGATGACGAGTTGTTTGAAACACGAACACCTGGGGGGGCATAATCGTACGATTAATGAGTTGTTTAAATTTTTACACTTACTGTTTTTGAGTTGTTTTCGATGCGTTTAATATTTGCGCCGATACGGCCATTCTGATGATAGGTGCGTCGCTGCGCCCGCATCACATAATAATCTGAAAACAGAATAATATTAATTCTCATGTAATGATTTTTTACAATTGAATAAATTAATAATTAATATATTTATAAGAGGAGGGGTATGTTCTTGAGTAAACTATCTTCATTACTCATGGCGGTATATTATTAATAAAAATAAACACACAATCTAAAATTACTTATAATTAATGGCAGCAACTAAATACCA
Organism: Hypena proboscidalis; assembly: GCA_905147285.1. NCBI lineage: Eukaryota > Metazoa > Arthropoda > Insecta > Lepidoptera > Erebidae > Hypena > Hypena proboscidalis. The sequence goes on from LR990132.1 coordinate 11,818,234, forward strand.
AATAAATACTTTTTAAAATTAAATAACAAATTAATTCATTAAATGAAACAAACAAAATCAAAGTAACTTTCTTACCGAGGTCTGTTGGACTCGAGCGCTGACAAACGAATGGCCCACTCTGGCCGCGCACGCCTTTAACAAAGCAAAGGCAGGTGGGAGCGATGACGAGTTGTTTGTAACACGAACACCTGGGGAGGCGTAATCGTACGATTAATCAGGCGTTTAAATTTTTACACTTACTGTTTTTGAGTTGTTTTCGATGCGTTTAATATTTACGCCGATCCGATACGGCCATTCTGATGATAAGTGCGTCGCTGCGCCTGCATCACATAATAATCTGAAAATAGAATAATATTTATTCTCATGTATCGATTTTTTACAATTGAATAAATAAATAATTAATATATTTATAAGAGGAGGGGTATTTTCTTAAGTAAACTATCTTCATAACTCATGGCGGCTTATTATTAATAAAAATAAACACACAATCTAAAATTACTTAAAATTAATGGCAGCAACTAAATACCAAATAAATACTTTTTAAAATTAAATAACACTTCAATAACAAATTAATTCATTAAATAAAACAAACAAAATCAAAGTTACTTTCTTACCAAGGTCTGTTGGACTCGAGCGCTGACAAACGAATGACCCGCTCTGGCTGCGCACGCCTTTTACAAAGCAAAGGCAGGTGGGAGCGATGACGAGTTGTTTGTAACACGAACACCTGGGGGGGCATAATCGTACGATTAATGAGTTGTTTAAATTTTTACACTTACTGTTTTTGAGTTGTTTTCGATGCGTTTAATATTTGCGCTGATACGGCCATTCTGATGATAGGTGCGTCGCTGCGCCCGCATCACATAATAATCTGAAAACAGAATAATATTAATTCTCATGTAATGATTTTTTACAATTGAATAAATTAATAATTAATATATTTATAAGAGGAGGGGTATGTTCTTGAGTAAACTATCTTCATTACTCATGGCGGTATATTATTAACAAAAATAAACACACAATCTAAAATTACTTATAATTAATGGCAGCAACTAAATACCAAATAAATACTTTTTAAAATTAAATAACAAATTAATTCATTAAATAAAACAAACAAAATCAAAGTAACTTTCTTACCGAGGTCTGTTGGGCTCGAGCGCTGACAAACGAATGGCCCGCTCTGGCCGCGCACGCCTTTTACAAAGCAAAGGCAGGTGGGAGCGATGACGAGTTGTTTGTAACACGAACACCTGGGGGGGCATAATCGTACGATTAATGAGTTGTTTAAATTTTTACACTTACTGTTTTTGAATAATATTAATTCTCATGTAATGATTTTTTACAATTGAATAAATTAATAATTAATATATTTATAAGAGGAGGGGTGTGTTCTTGAGTAAACTATCTTCATTACTCATGGCGGTATATTATTAACAAAAATAAACACACAATCTAAAATTACTGATAATTAATGGCAGCAACTAAATACCAAATAAATACTTTTTAAAATTAAATAACAAATTAATTCATTAAATAAAACAAACAAAATCAAAGTAACTTTCTTACCGAGGTCTGTTGGGCTCGAGCGCTGACAAACGAATGGCCCGCTCTGGCCGCGCACGCCTTTTACAAAGCAAAGGCAGGTGGGAGCGATGACGAGTTGTTTGTAACACAAACACCTGGGGGGGCATAATCGTACGATTAATGAGTTGTTTAAATTTTTACACTTACTGTTTTTGAGTTGTTTTCGATGCGTTTAATATTTGCGCCGATACGGCCATTCTGATGATAGGTGCGTCGCTGCGCCCGCATCACATAATAATCTGAAAACAGAATAATATTAATTCTCATGTAATGATTTTTTACAATTGAATAAATTAATAATTAATATATTTATAAGAGGAGGGGTATGTTCTTGAGTAAACTATCTTCATTACTCATGGCGGTTTATTATTAATAAAAATAAACACACAATCTAAAATTACTTATAATTAATGGCAGCAACTAAATACCAAATAAATACTTTTTAAAATTAAATAACACTTCAATAACAAATTAATTCATTAAATAAAACAAACAAAATCAAAGTAACTTTCTTACCGAGGTCTGTTGGACTCGAGCGCTGACAAACGAATGGCCCGCTCTGGCCGCGCACGCCTTTTACAAAGCAAAGGCAGGTGGGAGCGATGACGAGTTGTTTGTAACACGAACACCTTGGGGGGCATAATCGTACGATTAATGAGTTGTTTAAATTTTTACACTTACTGTTTTTGAGTTGTTTTCGATGCGTTTAATATGTACGCCGATCCGATACGGCCATTCTGATGATAGGTGCGTCGCTGCGCCCGCATCACATAATAATCTGAAAATAGAATAATATTAATTCTCATGTATCGATTTTTTACAATTGAATAAATAAATAATTAATATATTTATAAGAGGAGGGGTATTTTCTTGAGTAAACTATCTTCATTACTCATGGCGGCTTATTATTAATAAAAATAAACACACAATCTAAAATTACTTAAAATTAATGGCAGCAACTAAATACCAAATAAATACTTTTTAAAATTAAATAACACTTCAATAACAAATTAATTCATTAAATAAAACAAACAAAATCAAAGTTACTTTCTTACCAAGGTCTGTTGGACTCGAGCGCTGACAAACGAATGACCCGCTCTGGCTGCGCACGCCTTTTACAAAGCAAAGGCAGGTGGGAGCGATGACGAGTTGTTTGTAACACGAACACCTGGGGGGGCATAATCGTACGATTAATGAGTTGTTTAAATTTTTACACTTACTGTTTTTGAGTTGTTTTCGATGCGTTTAATATTTGCGCCGATACGGCCATTCTGATGATAGGTACGTCGCTGCGCCCACATCACATAATAATCTGAAAATAGAATAATATTAATTCTCATGTATCGATTTTTTACAATTGAATAAATAAATAAATTAATATATTTATAAGAGGAGGGGTATTTTCTTGAGTAAACTATCTTCATAACTCATGGCGGCTTATTATTAATAAAATAAACACACAATCTAAAATTACTTAAAATTAATGGCAGCAACTAAATACCAAATAAATAATTTTTAAAATTAAATAACACTTCAATAACAAATTAATTCATTAAATAAAACAAACAAAATCAAAGTTACTTTCTTACCAAGGTCTGTTGGACTCGAGCGCTGACAAACGAATGACCCGCTCTGGCTGCGCACGCCTTTTACAAAGCAAAGGCAGGTGGGAGCGATGACGAGTTGTTTGTAACACGAACACCTGGGGGGGCATAATCGTACGATTAATGAGTTGTTTAAATTTTTACACTTACTGTTTTTGAGTTGTTTTCGATGCGTTTAATATTTGCGCCGATACGGCCATTCTGATGATAGGTGCGTCGCTGCGCCCGCATCACATAATAATCTGAAAACAGAATAATATTAATTCTCATGTAATGATTTTTTACAATTGAATAAATTAATAATTAATATATTTATAAGAGGAGAGTTATGTTCTTGAAAAAACTATCTTCATTACTCATGGCGGTATATTATTAACAAAAATAAACACACAATCTAAAATTACTTATAATTAATGGCAGCAACTAAATACCAAATAAATACTTTTTAAAATTAAATAACAAATTAATTCATTAAATAAAACAAACAAAATCAAAGTAACTTTCTTACCGAGGTCTGTTGGACTCGAGCGCTGACAAACGAATGGCCCGCTCTGGCCGCGCACGCCTTTTACAAAGCAAAGGCAGGTGGGAGCGATGACGAGTTGTTTGTAACACGAACACCTTGGGGGGCATAATCGTACGATTAATGAGTTGTTTAAATTTTTACACTTACTGTTTTTGAGTTGTTTTCGATGCGTTTAATATTTACGCCGATCCGATACGGCCATTCTGATAATAAGTGCGTCGCTGCGCCTGCATCACATAATAATCTGAAAATAGAATAATATTAATTCTCATGTATCGATTTTTTACAATTGAATAAATAAATAATTAATATATTTATAAGAGGAGGGGTATTTTCTTGAGTAAACTATCTTCATAACTCATGGCGGCTTATTATTAATAAAAATAAACACACAATCTAAAATTACTTAAAATTAATGGCAGCAACTAAATACCAAATAAATACTTTTTAAAATTAAATAACACTTCAATAACAAATTAATTCATTAAATAAAACAAACAAAATCAAAGTTACTTTCTTACCAAGGTCTGTTGGACTCGAGCGCTGACAAACGAATGACCCGCTCTGGCTGCGCACGCCTTTTACAAAGCAAAGGCAGGTGGGAGCGATGACGAGTTGTTTGTAACACGAACACCTGGGGGGGCATAATCGTACGATTAATGAGTTGTTTAAATTTTTACACTTACTGTTTTTGAGTTGTTTTCGATGCGTTTAATATTTGCGCCGATACGGCCATTCTGATGATAGGTGCGTCGCTGCGTCCGCATCACATAATAATCTGAAAACAGAATAATATTAATTCTCATGTATCGATTTTTTACAATTGAATAAATAAATAATTAATATATTTATAAGAGGAGGGGTATTTTCTTGAGTAAACTATCTTCATTACTCATGGCGGCTTATTATTAATAAAAATAAACACACAATCTAAAATTACTTATAATTAATGGCAGCAACTAAATACCAAATAAATACTTTTTAAAATTAAATAACACTTCAATAACAAATTAATTCATTAAATGAAACAAACAAAATCAAAGTTACTTTCTTACCAAGGTCTGTTGGACTCGAGCGCTGACAAACGAATGACCCGCTCTGGCTGCGCACGCCTTTTACAAAGCAAAGGCAGGTGGGAGCGATGACGAGTTGTTTGTAACACGAACACCTGGGGGGGCATAATCGTACGATTAATGAGTTGTTTAAATTTTTACACTTACTGTTTTTGAGTTGTTTTCGATGCGTTTAATATTTGCGCCGATACGGCCATTCTGATGATAGGTGCGTCGCTGCGCCCACATCACATAATAATCTGAAAACAGAATAATATTAATTCTCATGTAATGATTTTTTACAATTGAATAAATTAATAATTAATATATTTATAAGAGGAGGGGTATGTTCTTGAGTAAACTATCTTCATTACTCATGGCGGTATATTATTAACAAAAATAAACACACAATCTAAAATTACTTATAATTAATGGCAGCAACTAAATACCAAATAAATACTTTTTAAAATTAAATAACAAATTAATTCATTAAATAAAACAAACAAAATCAAAGTAACTTTCTTACCGAGGTCTGTTGGGCTCGAGCGCTGACAAACGAATGGCCCGCTCTGGCCGCGCACGCCTTTTACAAAGCAAAGGCAGGTGGGAGCGATGACGAGTTGTTTGTAACACGAACACCTGGGGGGGCATAATCGTACGATTAATGAGTTGTTTAAATTTTTACACTTACTGTTTTTGAGTTGTTTTCGATGCGTTTAATATTTGCGCCGATACGGCCATTCTGATGATAGGTGCGTCGCTGCGCCCGCATCACATAATAATCTGAAAACAGAATAATATTAATTCTCATGTAATGATTTTTTACAATTGAATAAATTAATAATTAATATATTTATAAGAGGAGGGGTATGTTCTTGAGTAAACTATCTTCATTACTCATGGCGGTATATTATTAATAAAAATAAACACACAATCTAAAATTACTTATAATTAATGGCAGCAACTAAATACCAAATAAATACTTTTAAAAATTAAATAACAAATTAATTCATTAAATAAAACAAACAAAATCAAAGTAACTTTCTTACCGAGGTCTGTTGGGCTCGAGCGCTGACAAACGAATGGCCCGCTCTGGCCGCGCACGCCTTTTACAAAGCAAAGGCAGGTGGGAGCGATGACGAGTTGTTTGTAACACGAACACCTGGGGGGGCATAATCGTACGATTAATGAGTTGTTTAAATTTTTACACTTTCTGTTTTTGAATAATATTAATTCTCATGTAATGATTTTTTACAATTGAATAAATTAATAATTAATATATTTATAAGAGGAGGGGTATGTTCTTGAGTTAACTATCTTCATTACTCATGGCGGTATATTTTTAACAAAAATAAACACACAATCTAAAATTACTTATAATTAATGGCAGCAACTAAATACCAAATAAATACTTTTTAAAATTAAATAACAAATTAATTCATTAAATAAAACAAACAAAATCAAAGTAACTTTCTTACCGAGGTCTGTTGGGCTCGAGCGCTGACAAACGAATGGCCCGCTCTGGCCGCGCACGCCTTTTACAAAGCAAAGGCAGGTGGGAGCGATGACGAGTTGTTTGTAACACGAACACCTGGGGGGGCATAATCGTACGATTAATGAGTTGTTTAAATTTTTACACTTACTGTTTTTGAGTTGTTTTCGATGCGTTTAATATTTGCGCCGATACGGCCATTCTGATGATAGGTGCGTCGCTGCGCCCGCATCACATAATAATCTGAAAACAGAATAATATTAATTCTCATGTAATAATTTTTTACAATTGAATAAATTAATAATTAATATATTTATAAAAGGAGGGGTATGTTCATGAGTAAACTATCTTCATTACTCATGGCGGTTTATTATTAATAAAAATAAACACACAATCTAAAATTACTTAAAATTAATGGCAGCAACTAAATACCAAATAAATACTTTTTAAAATTAAATAACACTTCAATAACAAATTAATTCATTAAATAAAACAAACAAAATCAAAGTAACTTTCTTACCGAGGTCTGTTGGACTCGAGCGCTGACAAACGAATGGCTTGCTCTGGCCGCGCACGCCTTTTACAAAGCAAAGGCAGGTGGGAGCGATGACGAGTTGTTTGTAACACGAACACCTTGGGGGGCATAATCGTACAATTAATGAGTTGTTTAAATTTTTACACTTACTGTTTTTGAGTTGTTTTCGATGCGTTTAATATTTACGCCGATCCGATACGGCCATTCTGATAATAAGTGCGTCGCCGCGCCTGCATCACATAATAATCTGAAAATAGAATAATATTAATTCTCATGTATCGATTTTTTACAATTGAATAAATAAATAATTAATATATTTATAAGAGGAGGGGTAGGTTCTTAGGTAAACTATCTTCATTACTCATGGCGGTTAATTATTAATAAAAATAAACACACAATCTAAAATTACTTATAATTAATGGAAGCAACTAAATACCAAATAAATACTTTTTAAAATTAAATAACACTTCAATAACAAATTAATTCATTAAATAAAACAAACAAAATCAAAGTAACTTTCTTACCGAGGTCTGTTGGACTCGAGCGCTGTCAAACGAATGGCCCGCTCTGGCCGCGCACGCCTTTAACAAAGCAAAGGCAGGTGGGAGCGATGACGAGTTGTTTGTAACACGAACACCTGGGGGGGCATAATCGTACGATTAATGAGTTGTTTAAATTTTTACACTTACTGTTTTTGAGTTGTTTTCGATGCGTTTAATATTTGCGCCGATACGGCCATTCTGATGATAGGTGCGTCGCTGCGCCCGCATCACATAATAATCTGAAAATAGAATAATATTAATTCTCATGTATCGATTTTTTACAATCGAATAAATAAATAATTAATATATTTATAAGAGGAGGGGTATTTTCTTGAGTAAACTATCTTCATTACTCATGGCGGCTTATTATTAATAAAAATAAACACACAATCTAAAATTACTTAAAATTAATGGCAGCAACTAAATACCAAATAAATACTTTTTAAAATTAAATAACACTTCAATAACAAATTAATTCATTAAATAAAACAAACAAAATCAAAGTTACTTTCTTACCAAGGTCTGTTGGACTCGAGCGCTGACAAACGAATGACCCGCTCTGGCTGCGCACGCCTTTTACAAAGCAAAGGCAGGTGGGAGCGATGACGAGTTGTTTGTAACACGAACACCTGGGGGGGCATAATCGTACGATTAATGAGTTGTTTAAATTTTTACACTTACTGTTTTTGAGTTGTTTTCGATGCGTTTAATATTTGCGCCGATACGGCCATTCTGATGATAGGTACGTCGCTGCGCCCGCATCACATAATAATCTGAAAATAGAATAATATTAATTCTCATGTATCGATTTTTTACAATTGAATAAATAAATACTTAATATATTTATAAGAGGAGGGGTATTTTCTTGAGTAAACTATCTTCATTACTCATGGCGGCTTATTATTAATAAAAATAAACACACAATCTAAAATTACTAAAAATTAATGGCAGCAACTAAATACCAAATAAATACTTTTTAAAATTAAATAACACTTCAATAACAAATTAATTCATTAAATGAAACAAACAAAATCAAAGTTACTTTCTTACCAAGGTCTGTTGGACTCGAGCGCTGACAAACGAATGACCCGCTCTGGCTGCGCACGCCTTTTACAAAGCAAAGGCAGGTGGGAGCGATGACGAGTTGTTTGTAACACGAACACCTGGGGGGGCATAATCGTACGATTAATGAGTTGTTTAAATTTTTACACTTACTGTTTTTGAGTTGTTTTCGATGCGTTTAATATTTGCGCCGATACGGCCATTCTGATGATAGGTGCGTCGCTGCGCCCGCATCACATAATAATCTGAAAACAGAATAATATTAATTCTCATGTAATGATTTTTTACAATTGAATAAATTAATAATTAATATATTTATAAGAGGAGGGGAATGTTCTTGAGTAAACTATCTTCATTACTCATGGTGGTATATTATTAATAAAAATAAACACACAATCTAAAATTGAATAGTGACTTATTACATCACATAGATGGCGCTAAAACCAAATAAGGTTCGTCTAGCTAAAAGCTGGCACAAAAAGAGTTGAGAAATTTCGAGTCCGGCAGCATACGAATCCATAGCTGAATTGGCAAAGCACTTGGGGCGTATACCCAAGAGGTGCAGGTTCGAGTCCTTCTGGATTCTTAATTTTTCAACTTTAATATTACATAAAATAAATGCATAGCAAAGCTAAAATTTGCTTTAAAATATTACAAATCTAAAATTACTTATAATTAATGGCAGCAACTAAATACCAAATAAATACTTTTTAAAATTAAATAACAAATTAATTCATTAAATAAAACCAACAAAATCAAAGTAACTTTCTTACCGAGGTCTGTTGGGCTCGAGCGCTGACAAACGAATGGCCCGCTCTGGCCGCGCACGCCTGTTACAAAGCAAAGGCAGGTGGGAGCGATGACGAGTTGTTTGTAACACGAACACCTGGGGGGGCATAATCGTACGATTAATGAGTTGTTTAAATTTTTACACTTACTGTTTTTGAGTTGTTTTCGATGCGTTTAATATTTGCGCCGATACGGCCATTCTGATGATAGGTGCGTCGCTGCGCCCGCATCACATAATAATCTGAAAACAGAATAATATTAATTCTCATGTAATGATTTTTTACAATTGAATAAATTAATAATTAATATATTTATAAGAGGAGGGGTATGTTTTTGAGTAAACTATCTTCATTACTCATGGCGGTATATTATTAACAAAAATAAACACACAATCTAAAATTACTTATAATTAATGGCAGCAACTAAATACCAAATAAATACTTTTTAAAATTAAATAACAAATTAATTCATTAAATAAAACAAACAAAATCAAAGTAACTTTCTTACCGAGGTCTGTTGGGCTCGAGCGCTGACAAACGAATGGCCCGCTCTGGCCGCGCACGCCTTTTACAAAGCAAAGGCAGGTGGGAGCGATGACGAGTTGTTTGTAACACGAACACCTGGGGGGGCATAATCGTACGATTAATGAGTTGTTTAAATTTTTACACTTACTGTTTTTGAGTTGTTTTCGATGCGTTTAATATTTGCGCCGATACGGCCATTCTGATGATAGGTGCGTCGCTGCGCCCGCATCACATAATAATCTGAAAATAGAATAATATTAATTCTCATGTATCGATTTTTTACAATTGAATAAATAAATAATTAATATATTTATAAGAGGAGGGGTATTTTCTTGAAAAAACTATCTTCATTACTCATGGCGGCTTATAATTAATAAAAATAAACACACAATCTAAAATTACTTAAAATTAATGGCAGCAACTAAATACCAAATAAATACTTTTTAAAATTAAATAACACTTCAATAACAAATTAATTCATTAAATAAAACAAACAAAATCAAAGTTACTTTCTTACCAAGGTCTGTTGGACTCGAGCGCTGACAAACGAATGACCCGCTCTGGCTGCGCACGCCTTTTACAAAGCAAAGGCAGGTGGGAGCGATGACGAGTTGTTTGTAACACGAACACCTGGGGGGGCATAATCGTACGATTAATGAGTTGTTTAAATTTTTACACTTACTGTTTTTGAGTTGTTTTCGATGCGTTTAATATTTGCGCCGATACGGCCATTCTGATGATAGGTGCGTCGCTGCGCCCGCATCACATAATAATCTGAAAATAGAATAATATTAATTCTCATGTATCGATTTTTTACAATTGAATAAATAAATAATTAATATATTTATAAGAGGAGGGGTATTTTCTTGAGTAAACTATCTTCATTACTCATGGCGGCTTATTATTAATAAAAATAAACACACAATCTAAAATTACTTAAAATTAATGGCAGCAACTAAATACCAAATAAATACTTTTTAAAATTAAATAACACTTCAATAACAAATTAATTCATTAAATGAAACAAACAAAATCAAAGTTACTTTCTTACCAAGGTCTGTTGGACTCGAGCGCTGACAAACGAATGACCCGCTCTGGCTGCGCACGCCTTTTACAAAGCAAAGGCAGGTGGGAGCGATGACGAGTTGTTTGTAACACGAACACCTGGGGGGGCATAATCGTACGATTAATGAGTTGTTTAAATTTTTACACTTACTGTTTTTGAGTTGTTTTCGATGCGTTTAATATTTGCGCCGATACGGCCATTCTGATGATAGGTGCGTCGCTGCGCCCGCATCACATAATAATCTGAAAACAGAATAATATTAATTCTCATGTAATGATTTTTTACAATTGAATAAATTAATAATTAATATATTTATAAGAGGAGGGGTATGTTCTTGAGTAAACTATCTTCATTACTCATGGCGGTATATTATTAACAAAAATAAACACACAATCTAAAATTACTTATAATTAATGGCAGCAACTAAATACCAAATAAATACTTTTTAAAATTAAATAACAAATTAATTCATTAAATAAAACAAACAAAATCAAAGTAACTTTCTTACCGAGGTCTGTTGGGCTCGAGCGCTGACAAACGAATGGCCCGCTCTGGCCGCGCACGCCTTTTACAAAGCAAAGGCAGGGGGGAGCGAGGACGAGTTGTTTGTAACACAAACACCTGGGGGGGCATAATCGTACGATTAATGAGTTGTTTAAATTTTTACACTTACTGTTTTTGAGTTGTTTTCGATGCGTTTAATATTTGCGCCGATACGGCCATTCTGATGATAGGTGCGTCGCTGCGCCCGCATCACATAATAATCTGAAAACAGAATAATATTAATTCTCATGTAATGATTTTTTACAATTGAATAAATTAATAATTAATATATTTATAAGAGGAGGGGTATTTTCTTGAGAAAACTATCTTCATTACTCATGGCGGCTTATAATTAATAAAAATAAACACACAATCTAAAATTACTTAAAATTAATGGCAGCAACTAAATACCAAATAAATACTTTTTAAAATTAAATAACACTTCAATAACAAATTAATTCATTAAATAAAACAAACAAAATCAAAGTTACTTTCTTACCAAGGTCTGTTGGACTCGAGCGCTGACAAACGAATGACCCGCTCTGGCTGCGCACGCCTTTTACAAAGCAAAGGCAGGTGGGAGCGATGACGAGTTGTTTGTAACACGAACACCTGGGGGGGCATAATCGTACGATTAATGAGTTGTTTAAATTTTTACACTTACTGTTTTTGAGTTGTTTTCGATGCGTTTAATATTTGCGCCGATACGGCCATTCTGATGATAGGTGCGTCGCTGCGCCCGCATAACATAATAATCTGAAAACAGAATAATATTAATTCTCATGTAATGATTTTTTACAATTGAATAAATTAATAATTAATATATTTATAAGAGGAGGGGTATGTTCTTGATAAAATTACTTAAAATTAATGGCAGCAACTAAATACCAAATAAATACTTTTTAAAATTAAATAACACTTCAATAACAAATTAATTCATTAAATAAAACAAACAAAATCAAAGTTACTTTCTTACCAAGGTCTGTTGGACTCGAGCGCTGACAAACGAATGACCCGCTCTGGCTGCGCACGCCTTTTACAAAGCAAAGGCAGGTGGGAGCGATGACGAGTTGTTTGTAACACGAACACCTGGGGGGGCATAATCGTACGATTAATGAGTTGTTTAAATTTTTACACTTACTGTTTTTGAGTTGTTTTCGATGCGTTTAATATTTGCGCCGATACGGCCATTCTGATGATAGGTGCGTCGCTGCGCCCGCATCACATAATAATCTGAAAACAGAATAATATTAATTCTCATGTAATGATTTTTTACAATTGAATAAATTAATAATTAATATATTTATAAGAGGAGGGGTATGTTCTTGAGTAAACTATCTTCATTACTCATGGCGGTATATTATTAACAAAAATAAACACACAATCTAAAATTACTTATAATTAATGGCAGCAACTAAATACCAAATAAATACTTTTTAAAATTAAATAACAAATTAGTTCATTAAATAAAACAAACAAAATCAAAGTAACTTTCTTACCGAGGTCTGTTGGGCTCGAGCGCTGACAAACGAATGGCCCGCTCTGGCCGCGCACGCCTTTTACAAAGCAAAGGCAGGTGGGAGCGATGACGAGTTGTTTGTAACACGAACACCTGGGGGGGCATAATCGTACGATTAATGAGTTGTTTAAATTTTTACACTTACTGTTTTTGAGTTGTTTTCGATGCGTTTAATATTTGCGCCGATACGGCCATTCTGATGATAGGTGCGTCGCTGCGCCCGCATCACATAATAATCTGAAAATAGAATAATATTAATTCTCATGTATCGATTTTTTACAATTGAATAAATAAATAATTAATATATTTATAAGAGGAGGGGTATTTTCTTGAGTAAACTATCTTCATTACTCATGGCGGCTTATTATTAATAAAAATAAACACACAATCTAAAATTACTAAAAATTAATGGCAGCAACTAAATACCAAATAAATACTTTTTAAAATTAAATAACACTTCAATAACAAATTAATTCATTAAATGAAACAAACAAAATCAAAGTTACTTTCTTACCAAGGTCTGTTGGACTCGAGCGCTGACAAACGAATGACCCGCTCTGGCTGCGCACGCCTTTTACAAAGCAAAGGCAGGTGGGAGCGATGACGAGTTGTTTGTAACACGAACACCTGGGGGGGCATAATCGTACGATTAATGAGTTGTTTAAATTTTTACACTTACTGTTTTTGAGTTGTTTTCGATGCGTTTAATATTTGCGCCGATACGGCCATTCTGATGATAGGTACGTCGCTGCGCCCGCATCACATAATAATCTGAAAATAGAATAATATTAATTCTCATGTATCGATTTTTTACAATTGAATAAATAAATACTTAATATATTTATAAGAGGAGGGGTATTTTCTTGAGTAAACTATCTTCATTACTCATGGCGGCTTATTATTAATAAAAATAAACACACAATCTAAAATTACTAAAAATTAATGGCAGCAACTAAATACCAAATAAATACTTTTTAAAATTAAATAACACTTCAATAACAAATTAATCCATTAAATGAAACAAACAAAATCAAAGTTACTTTCTTACCAAGGTCTGTTGGACTCGAGCGCTGACAAACGAATGACCCGCTCTGGCTGCGCACGCCTTTTACAAAGCAAAGGCAGGTGGGAGCGATGACGAGTTGTTTGTAACACGAACACCTGGGGGGGCATAATCGTACGATTAATGAGTTGTTTAAATTTTTACACTTACTGTTTTTGAGTTGTTTTCGATGCGTTTAATATTTGCGCCGATACGGCCATTCTGATGATAGGTGCGTCGCTGCGCCCGCATCACATAATAATCTGAAAACAGAATAATATTAATTCTCATGTAATGATTTTTTACAATTGAATAAATTAATAATTAATATATTTATAAGAGGAGGGGAATGTTCTTGAGTAAACTATCTTCATTACTCATGGTGGTATATTATTAATAAAAATAAACACACAATCTAAAATTGAATAGTGACTTATTACATCACATAGATGGCGCTAAAACCAAATAAGGTTCGTCTAGCTAAAAGCTGGCACAAAAAGAGTTGAGAAATTTCGAGTCCGGCAGCATACGAATCCATAGCTGAATTGGCAAAGCACTTGGGGCGTATACCCAAGAGGTGCAGGTTCGAGTCCTGCTGGATTCTTAATTTTTCAACTTTAATATTACATAAAATAAATGCATAGCAAAGCTAAAATTTGCTTAAAAATATTACAAATCTAAAATTACTTATAATTAATGGCAGCAACTAAATACCAAATAAATACTTTTTAAAATTAAATAACAAATTAATTCATTAAATAAAACCAACAAAATCAAAGTAACTTTCTTACCGAGGTCTGTTGGGCTCGAGCGCTGACAAACGAATGGCCCGCTCTGGCCGCGCACGCCTTTTACAAAGCAAAGGCAGGTGGGAGCGATGACGAGTTGTTTGTAACACGAACACCTGGGGGGGCATAATCGTACGATTAATGAATTGTTTAAATTTTTACACTTACTGTTTTTGAGTTGTTTTCGATGCGTTTAATATTTGCGCCGATACGGCCATTCTGATGATAGGTGCGTCGCTGCGCCCACATCACATAATAATCTGAAAATAGAATAATATTAATTCTCATGTATCGATTTTTTACAATTGAATAAATAAATAATTAATATATTTATAAGAGGAGGGGTATTTTCTTGAGTAAACTATCTTCATAACTCATGGCGGCTTATTTTTAATAAAAATAAACACACAATCTAAAATTACTTAAAATTAATGGCAGCAACTAAATACCAAATAAATACTTTTTAAAATTAAATAACACTTCAATAACAAATTAATTCATTAAATAAAACAAACAAAATCAAAGTTACTTTCTTACCAAGGTCTGTTGGACTCGAGCGCTGACAAACGAATGACCCGCTCTGGCTGCGCACGCCTTTTACAAAGCAAAGGCAGGTGGGAGCGATGACGAGTTGTTTGTAACACGAACACCTGGGGGGGCATAATCGTACGATTAATGAGTTGTTTAAATTTTTACACTTACTGTTTTTGAGTTGTTTTCGATGCGTTTAATATTTGCGCCGATACGGCCATTCTGATGATAGGTGCGTCGCTGCGCCCGCATCACATAATAATCTGAAAACAGAATAATATTAATTCTCATGTAATGATTTTTTACAATTGAATAAATTAATAATTAATATATTTATAAGAGGAGGGGTATGTTCTTGAGTAAACTATCTTCATTACTCATGGCGGTATATTATTAACAAAAATAAACACACAATCTAAAATTACTTATAATTAATGGCAGCAACTAAATACCAAATAAATACTTTTTAAAATTAAATAACAAATTAATTCATTAAATAAAACAAACAAAATCAAAGTAACTTTCTTACCGAGGTCTGTTGGGCTCGAGCGCTGACAAACGAATGGCCCGCTCTGGCCGCGCACGCCTTTTACAAAGCAAAGGCAGGTGGGAGCGATGACGAGTTGTTTGTAACACAAACACCTGGGGGGGCATAATCGTACGATTAATGAGTTGTTTAAATTTTTACACTTACTGTTTTTGAGTTGTTTTCGATGCGTTTAATATTTGCGCCGATACGGCCATTCTGATGATAGGTGCGTCGCTGCGCCCGCATCACATAATAATCTGAAAACAGAATAATATTAATTCTCATGTAATGATTTTTTACAATTGAATAAATTAATAATTAATATATTTATAAGAGGAGGGGTATTTTCTTGAGAAAACTATCTTCATTACTCATGGCGGCTTATAATTAATAAAAATAAACACACAATCTAAAATTACTTAAAATTAATGGCAGCAACTAAATACCAAATAAATACTTTTTAAAATTAAATAACACTTCAATAACAAATTAATTCATTAAATAAAACAAACAAAATCAAAGTTACTTTCTTACCAAGGTCTGTTGGACTCGAGCGCTGACAAACGAATGACCCGCTCTGGCTGCGCACGCCTTTTACAAAGCAAAGGCAGGTGGGAGCGATGACGAGTTGTTTGTAACACGAACACCTGGGGGGGCATAATCGTACGATTAATGAGTTGTTTAAATTTTTACACTTACTGTTTTTGAGTTGTTTTCGATGCGTTTAATATTTGCGCCGATACGGCCATTCTGATGATAGGTGCGTCGCTGCGCCCGCATAACATAATAATCTGAAAACAGAATAATATTAATTCTCATGTAATGATTTTTTACAATTGAATAAATTAATAATTAATATATTTATAAGAGGAGGGGTATGTTCTTGATAAAATTACTTAAAATTAATGGCAGCAACTAAATACCAAATAAATACTTTTTAAAATTAAATAACACTTCAATAACAAATTAATTCATTAAATAAAACAAACAAAATCAAAGTTACTTTCTTACCAAGGTCTGTTGGACTCGAGCGCTGACAAACGAATGACCCGCTCTGGCTGCGCACGCCTTTTACAAAGCAAAGGCAGGTGGGAGCGATGACGAGTTGTTTGTAACACGAACACCTGGGGGGGCATAATCGTACGATTAATGAGTTGTTTAAATTTTTACACTTACTGTTTTTGAGTTGTTTTCGATGCGTTTAATATTTGCGCCGATACGGCCATTCTGATGATAGGTGCGTCGCTGCGCCCGCATCACATAATAATCTGAAAACAGAATAATATTAATTCTCATGTAATGATTTTTTACAATTGAATAAATTAATAATTAATATATTTATAAGAGGAGGGGTATGTTCTTGAGTAAACTATCTTCATTACTCATGGCGGTATATTATTAACAAAAATAAACACACAATCTAAAATTACTTATAATTAATGGCAGCAACTAAATACCAAATAAATACTTTTTAAAATTAAATAACAAATTAGTTCATTAAATAAAACAAACAAAATCAAAGTAACTTTCTTACCGAGGTCTGTTGGGCTCGAGCGCTGACAAACGAATGGCCCGCTCTGGCCGCGCACGCCTTTTACAAAGCAAAGGCAGGTGGGAGCGATGACGAGTTGTTTGTAACACGAACACCTGGGGGGGCATAATCGTACGATTAATGAGTTGTTTAAATTTTTACACTTACTGTTTTTGAGTTGTTTTCGATGCGTTTAATATTTGCGCCGATACGGCCATTCTGATGATAGGTGCGTCGCTGCGCCCGCATCACATAATAATCTGAAAATAGAATAATATTAATTCTCATGTATCGATTTTTTACAATTGAATAAATAAATAATTAATATATTTATAAGAGGAGGGGTATTTTCTTGAGTAAACTATCTTCATTACTCATGGCGGCTTATTATTAATAAAAATAAACACACAATCTAAAATTACTAAAAATTAATGGCAGCAACTAAATACCAAATAAATACTTTTTAAAATTAAATAACACTTCAATAACAAATTAATTCATTAAATGAAACAAACAAAATCAAAGTTACTTTCTTACCAAGGTCTGTTGGACTCGAGCGCTGACAAACGAATGACCCGCTCTGGCTGCGCACGCCTTTTACAAAGCAAAGGCAGGTGGGAGCGATGACGAGTTGTTTGTAACACGAACACCTGGGGGGGCATAATCGTACGATTAATGAGTTGTTTAAATTTTTACACTTACTGTTTTTGAGTTGTTTTCGATGCGTTTAATATTTGCGCCGATACGGCCATTCTGATGATAGGTACGTCGCTGCGCCCGCATCACATAATAATCTGAAAATAGAATAATATTAATTCTCATGTATCGATTTTTTAAAATTGAATAAATAAATACTTAATATATTTATAAGAGGAGGGGTATTTTCTTGAGTAAACTATCTTCATTACTCATGGCGGCTTATTATTAATAAAAATAAACACACAATCTAAAATTACTAAAAATTAATGGCAGCAACTAAATACCAAATAAATACTTTTTAAAATTAAATAACACTTCAATAACAAATTAATCCATTAAATGAAACAAACAAAATCAAAGTTACTTTCTTACCAAGGTCTGTTGGACTCGAGCGCTGACAAACGAATGACCCGCTCTGGCTGCGCACGCCTTTTACAAAGCAAAGGCAGGTGGGAGCGATGACGAGTTGTTTGTAACACGAACACCTGGGGGGGCATAATCGTACGATTAATGAGTTGTTTAAATTTTTACACTTACTGTTTTTGAGTTGTTTTCGATGCGTTTAATATTTGCGCCGATACGGCCATTCTGATGATAGGTGCGTCGCTGCGCCCGCATCACATAATAATCTGAAAACAGAATAATATTAATTCTCATGTAATGATTTTTTACAATTGAATAAATTAATAATTAATATATTTATAAGAGGAGGGGAATGTTCTTGAGTAAACTATCTTCATTACTCATGGTGGTATATTATTAATAAAAATAAACACACAATCTAAAATTGAATAGTGACTTATTACATCACATAGATGGCGCTAAAACCAAATAAGGTTCGTCTAGCTAAAAGCTGGCACAAAAAGAGTTGAGAAATTTCGAGTCCGGCAGCATACGAATCCATAGCTGAATTGGCAAAGCACTTGGGGCGTATACCCAAGAGGTGCAGGTTCGAGTCCTGCTGGATTCTTAATTTTTCAACTTTAATATTACATAAAATAAATGCATAGCAAAGCTAAAATTTGCTTAAAAATATTACAAATCTAAAATTACTTATAATTAATGGCAGCAACTAAATACCAAATAAATACTTTTTAAAATTAAATAACAAATTAATTCATTAAATAAAACCAACAAAATCAAAGTAACTTTCTTACCGAGGTCTGTTGGGCTCGAGCGCTGACAAACGAATGGCCCGCTCTGGCCGCGCACGCCTTTTACAAAGCAAAGGCAGGTGGGAGCGATGACGAGTTGTTTGTAACACGAACACCTGGGGGGGCATAATCGTACGATTAATGAATTGTTTAAATTTTTACACTTACTGTTTTTGAGTTGTTTTCGATGCGTTTAATATTTGCGCCGATACGGCCATTCTGATGATAGGTGCGTCGCTGCGCCCACATCACATAATAATCTGAAAATAGAATAATATTAATTCTCATGTATCGATTTTTTACAATTGAATAAATAAATAATTAATATATTTATAAGAGGAGGGGTATTTTCTTGAGTAAACTATCTTCATAACTCATGGCGGCTTATTTTTAATAAAAATAAACACACAATCTAAAATTACTTAAAATTAATGGCAGCAACTAAATACCAAATAAATACTTTTTAAAATTAAATAACACTTCAATAACAAATTAATTCATTAAATAAAACAAACAAAATCAAAGTTACTTTCTTACCAAGGTCTGTTGGACTCGAGCGCTGACAAACGAATGACCCGCTCTGGCTGCGCACGCCTTTTACAAAGCAAAGGCAGGTGGGAGCGATGACGAGTTGTTTGTAACACGAACACCTGGGGGGGCATAATCGTACGATTAATGAGTTGTTTAAATTTTTACACTTACTGTTTTTGAGTTGTTTTCGATGCGTTTAATATTTGCGCCGATACGGCCATTCTGATGATAGGTGCGTCGCTGCGCCCGCATCACATAATAATCTGAAAACAGAATAATATTAATTCTCATGTAATGATTTTTTACAATTGAATAAATTAATAATTAATATATTTATAAGAGGAGGGGTATGTTTTTGAGTAAACTATCTTCATTACTCATGGCGGTATATTATTAACAAAAATAAACACACAATCTAAAATTACTTAAAATTAATGGCAGCAACTAAATACCAAAAAAATACTTTTTAAAATTAAATAACAAATTAATTCATTAAATAAAACAAACAAAATCAAAGTAACTTTCTTACCGAGGTCTGTTGGGCTCGAGCGCTGACAAACGAATGGCCCGCTCTGGCCGCGCACGCCTTTTACAAAGCAAAGGCAGGTGGGAGCGATGACGAGTTGTTTGTAACACGAACACCTGGGGGGGCATAATCGTACGATTAATGAGTTGTTTAAATTTTTACACTTACTGTTTTTGAGTTGTTTTCGATGCGTTTAATATTTGCGCCGATACGGCCATTCTGATGATAGGTGCGTCGCTGCGCCCGCATCACATAATAATCTGAAAATAGAATAATATTAATTCTCATGTATCGATTTTTTACAATTGAATAAATAAATAATTAATATATTTATAAGAGGAGGGGTATTTTCTTGAAAAAACTATCTTCATTACTCATGGCGGCTTATAATTAATAAAAATAAACACACAATCTAAAATTACTTAAAATTAATGGCAGCAACTAAATACCAAATAAATACTTTTTAAAATTAAATAACACTTCAATAACAAATTAATTCATTAAATAAAACAAACAAAATCAAAGTTACTTTCTTACCAAGGTCTGTTGGACTCGAGCGCTGACAAACGAATGACCCGCTCTGGCTGCGCACGCCTTTTACAAAGCAAAGGCAGGTGGGAGCGATGACGAGTTGTTTGTAACACGAACACCTGGGGGGGCATAATCGTACGATTAATGAGTTGTTTAAATTTTTACACTTACTGTTTTTGAGTTGTTTTCGATGCGTTTAATATTTGCGCCGATACGGCCATTCTGATGATAGGTGCGTCGCTGCGCCCGCATCACATAATAATCTGAAAATAGAATAATATTAATTCTCATGTATCGATTTTTTACAATTGAATAAATAAATAATTAATATATTTATAAGAGGAGGGGTATTTTCTTGAGTAAACTATCTTCATTACTCATGGCGGCTTATTATTAATAAAAATAAACACACAATCTAAAATTACTTAAAATTAATGGCAGCAACTAAATACCAAATAAATACTTTTTAAAATTTAAATAACACTTCAATAACAAATTAATTCATTAAATGAAACAAACAAAATCAAAGTTACTTTCTTACCAAGGTCTGTTGGACTCGAGCGCTGACAAACGAATGACCCGCTCTGGCTGCGCACGCCTTTTACAAAGCAAAGGCAGGTGGGAGCGATGACGAGTTGTTTGTAACACGAACACCTGGGGGGGCATAATCGTACGATTAATGAGTTGTTTAAATTTTTACACTTACTGTTTTTGAGTTGTTTTCGATGCGTTTAATATTTGCGCCGATACGGCCATTCTGATGATAGGTGCGTCGCTGCGCCCGCATCACATAATAATCTGAAAACAGAATAATATTAATTCTCATGTAATGATTTTTTACAATTGAATAAATTAATAATTAATATATTTATAAGAGGAGGGGTATGTTCTTGAGTAAACTATCTTCATTACTCATGGCGGTATATTATTAACAAAAATAAACACACAATCTAAAATTACTTATAATTAATGGCAGCAACTAAATACCAAATAAATACTTTTTAAAATTAAATAACAAATTAATTCATTAAATAAAACAAACAAAATCAAAGTAACTTTCTTACCGAGGTCTGTTGGGCTCGAGCGCTGACAAACGAATGGCCCGCTCTGGCCGCGCACGCCTTTTACAAAGCAAAGGCAGGTGGGAGCGATGACGAGTTGTTTGTAACACAAACACCTGGGGGGGCATAATCGTACGATTAATGAGTTGTTTAAATTTTTACACTTACTGTTTTTGAGTTGTTTTCGATGCGTTTAATATTTGCGCCGATACGGCCATTCTGATGATAGGTGCGTCGCTGCGCCCGCATCACATAATAATCTGAAAACAGAATAATATTAATTCTCATGTAATGATTTTTTACAATTGAATAAATTAATAATTAATATATTTATAAGAGGAGGGGAATGTTCTTGAGTAAACTATCTTCATTACTCATGGTGGTATATTATTAATAAAAATAAACACACAATCTAAAATTACTTAAAATTAATGGCAGCAACTAAATACCAAATAAATACTTTTTAAAATTAAATAACACTTCAATAACAAATTAATTCATTAAATAAAACAAACAAAATCAAAGTTACTTTCTTACCAAGGTCTGTTGGACTCGAGCGCTGACAAACGAATGACCCGCTCTGGCTGCGCACGCCTTTTACAAAGCAAAGGCAGGTGGGAGCGATGACGAGTTGTTTGTAACACGAACACCTGGGGGGGCATAATCGTACGATTAATGAGTTGTTTAAATTTTTACACTTACTGTTTTTGAGTTGTTTTCGATGCGTTTAATATTTGCGCCGATACGGCCATTCTGATGATAGGTGCGTCGCTGCGCCCGCATAACATAATAATCTGAAAACAGAATAATATTAATTCTCATGTAATGATTTTTTACAATTGAATAAATTAATAATTAATATATTTATAAGAGGAGGGGTATGTTCTTGATAAAATTACTTAAAATTAATGGCAGCAACTAAATACCAAATAAATACTTTTTAAAATTAAATAACACTTCAATAACAAATTAATTCATTAAATAAAACAAACAAAATCAAAGTTACTTTCTTACCAAGGTCTGTTGGACTCGAGCGCTGACAAACGAATGACCCGCTCTGGCTGCGCACGCCTTTTACAAAGCAAAGGCAGGTGGGAGCGATGACGAGTTGTTTGTAACACGAACACCTGGGGGGGCATAATCGTACGATTAATGAGTTGTTTAAATTTTTACACTTACTGTTTTTGAGTTGTTTTCGATGCGTTTAATATTTGCGCCGATACGGCCATTCTGATGATAGGTGCGTCGCTGCGCCCGCATCACATAATAATCTGAAAACAGAATAATATTAATTCTCATGTAATGATTTTTTACAATTGAATAAATTAATAATTAATATATTTATAAGAGGAGGGGTATGTTTTTGAGTAAACTATCTTCATTACTCATGGCGGTATATTATTAACAAAAATAAACACACAATCTAAAATTACTTATAATTAATGGCAGCAACTAAATACCAAATAAATACTTTTTAAAATTAAATAACAAATTAATTCATTAAATAAAACAAACAAAATCAAAGTAACTTTCTTACCGAGGTCTGTTGGGCTCGAGCGCTGACAAACGAATGGCCCGCTCTGGCCGCGCACGCCTTTTACAAAGCAAAGGCAGGTGGGAGCGATGACGAGTTGTTTGTAACACGAACACCTGGGGGGGCATAATCGTACGATTAATGAGTTGTTTAAATTTTTACACTTACTGTTTTTGAGTTGTTTTCGATGCGTTTAATATTTGCGCCGATACGGCCATTCTGATGATAGGTGCGTCGCTGCGCCCGCATCACATAATAATCTGAAAATAGAATAATATTAATTCTCATGTATCGATTTTTTACAATTGAATAAATAAATAATTAATATATTTATAAGAGGAGGGGTATTTTCTTGAAAAAACTATCTTCATTACTCATGGCGGCTTATAATTAATAAAAATAAACACACAATCTAAAATTACTTAAAATTAATGGCAGCAACTAAATACCAAATAAATACTTTTTAAAATTAAATAACACTTCAATAACAAATTAATTCATTAAATAAAACAAACAAAATCAAAGTTACTTTCTTACCAAGGTCTGTTGGACTCGAGCGCTGACAAACGAATGACCCGCTCTGGCTGCGCACGCCTTTTACAAAGCAAAGGCAGGTGGGAGCGATGACGAGTTGTTTGTAACACGAACACCTGGGGGGGCATAATCGTACGATTAATGAGTTGTTTAAATTTTTACACTTACTGTTTTTGAGTTGTTTTCGATGCGTTTAATATTTGCGCCGATACGGCCATTCTGATGATAGGTGCGTCGCTGCGCCCGCATCACATAATAATCTGAAAATAGAATAATATTAATTCTCATGTATCGATTTTTTACAATTGAATAAATAAATAATTAATATATTTATAAGAGGAGGGGTATGTTCTTGAGTAAACTATCTTCATTACTCATGGCGGCTTATTATTAATAAAAATAAACACACAATCTAAAATTACTTAAAATTAATGGCAGCAACTAAATACCAAATAAATACTTTTTAAAATTAAATAACACTTCAATAACAAATTAATTCATTAAATGAAACAAACAAAATCAAAGTTACTTTCTTACCAAGGTCTGTTGGACTCGAGCGCTGACAAACGAATGACCCGCTCTGGCTGCGCACGCCTTTTACAAAGCAAAGGCAGGTGGGAGCGATGACGAGTTGTTTGTAACACGAACACCTGGGGGGGCATAATCGTACGATTAATGAGTTGTTTAAATTTTTACACTTACTGTTTTTGAGTTGTTTTCGATGCGTTTAATATTTGCGCCGATACGGCCATTCTGATGATAGGTGCGTCGCTGCGCCCGCATCACATAATAATCTGAAAACAGAATAATATTAATTCTCATGTAATGATTTTTTACAATTGAATAAATTAATAATTAATATATTTATAAGAGGAGGGGTATGTTCTTGAGTAAACTATCTTCATTACTCATGGCGGTATATTATTAACAAAAATAAACACACAATCTAAAATTACTTATAATTAATGGCAGCAACTAAATACCAAATAAATACTTTTTAAAATTAAATAACAAATTAATTCATTAAATAAAACAAACAAAATCAAAGTAACTTTCTTACCGAGGTCTGTTGGGCTCGAGCGCTGACAAACGAATGGCCCGCTCTGGCCGCGCACGCCTTTTACAAAGCAAAGGCAGGTGGGAGCGATGACGAGTTGTTTGTAACACAAACACCTGGGGGGGCATAATCGTACGATTAATGAGTTGTTTAAATTTTTACACTTACTGTTTTTGAGTTGTTTTCGATGCGTTTAATATTTGCGCCGATACGGCCATTCTGATGATAGGTGCGTCGCTGCGCCCGCATCACATAATAATCTGAAAACAGAATAATATTAATTCTCATGTAATGATTTTTTACAATTGAATAAATTAATAATTAATATATTTATAAGAGGAGGGGTATTTTCTTGAGAAAACTATCTTCATTACTCATGGCGGCTTATAATTAATAAAAATAAACACACAATCTAAAATTACTTAAAATTAATGGCAGCAACTAAATACCAAATAAATACTTTTTAAAATTAAATAACACTTCAATAACAAATTAATTCATTAAATAAAACAAACAAAATCAAAGTTACTTTCTTACCAAGGTCTGTTGGACTCGAGCGCTGACAAACGAATGACCCGCTCTGGCTGCGCACGCCTTTTACAAAGCAAAGGCAGGTGGGAGCGATGACGAGTTGTTTGTAACACGAACACCTGGGGGGGCATAATCGTACGATTAATGAGTTGTTTAAATTTTTACACTTACTGTTTTTGAGTTGTTTTCGATGCGTTTAATATTTGCGCCGATACGGCCATTCTGATGATAGGTGCGTCGCTGCGCCCGCATAACATAATAATCTGAAAACAGAATAATATTAATTCTCATGTAATGATTTTTTACAATTGAATAAATTAATAATTAATATATTTATAAGAGGAGGGGTATGTTCTTGATAAAATTACTTAAAATTAATGGCAGCAACTAAATACCAAATAAATACTTT
The DNA here is from genome assembly GCA_905147285.1 of Hypena proboscidalis. Taxonomy (NCBI): domain Eukaryota; kingdom Metazoa; phylum Arthropoda; class Insecta; order Lepidoptera; family Erebidae; genus Hypena; species Hypena proboscidalis. Next base: position 11,844,060 of record LR990132.1, read on the forward strand.
TTAAAATTAAATAACACTTCAATAACAAATTAATTCATTAAATAAAACAAACAAAATCAAAGTTACTTTCTTACCAAGGTCTGTTGGACTCGAGCGCTGACAAACGAATGACCCGCTCTGGCTGCGCACGCCTTTTACAAAGCAAAGGCAGGTGGGAGCGATGACGAGTTGTTTGTAACACGAACACCTGGGGGGGCATAATCGTACGATTAATGAGTTGTTTAAATTTTTACACTTACTGTTTTTGAGTTGTTTTCGATGCGTTTAATATTTGCGCCGATACGGCCATTCTGATGATAGGTGCGTCGCTGCGCCCGCATCACATAATAATCTGAAAACAGAATAATATTAATTCTCATGTAATGATTTTTTACAATTGAATAAATTAATAATTAATATATTTATAAGAGGAGGGGTATGTTCTTGAGTAAACTATCTTCATTACTCATGGCGGTATATTATTAACAAAAATAAACACACAATCTAAAATTACTTAAAATTAATGGCAGCAACTAAATACCAAATAAATACTTTTTAAAATTAAATAACAAATTAGTTCATTAAATAAAACAAACAAAATCAAAGTAACTTTCTTACCGAGGTCTGTTGGGCTCGAGCGCTGACAAACGAATGGCCCGCTCTGGCCGCGCACGCCTTTTACAAAGCAAAGGCAGGTGGGAGCGATGACGAGTTGTTTGTAACACGAACACCTGGGGGGGCATAATCGTACGATTAATGAGTTGTTTAAATTTTTACACTTACTGTTTTTGAGTTGTTTTCGATGCGTTTAATATTTGCGCCGATACGGCCATTCTGATGATAGGTGCGTCGCTGCGCCCGCATCACATAATAATCTGAAAATAGAATAATATTAATTCTCATGTATCGATTTTTTACAATTGAATAAATAAATAATTAATATATTTATAAGAGGAGGGGTATTTTCTTGAGTAAACTATCTTCATTACTCATGGCGGCTTATTATTAATAAAAATAAACACACAATCTAAAATTACTAAAAATTAATGGCAGCAACTAAATACCAAATAAATACTTTTTAAAATTAAATAACACTTCAATAACAAATTAATTCATTAAATGAAACAAACAAAATCAAAGTTACTTTCTTACCAAGGTCTGTTGGACTCGAGCGCTGACAAACGAATGACCCGCTCTGGCTGCGCACGCCTTTTACAAAGCAAAGGCAGGTGGGAGCGATGACGAGTTGTTTGTAACACGAACACCTGGGGGGGCATAATCGTACGATTAATGAGTTGTTTAAATTTTTACACTTACTGTTTTTGAGTTGTTTTCGATGCGTTTAATATTTGCGCCGATACGGCCATTCTGATGATAGGTACGTCGCTGCGCCCGCATCACATAATAATCTGAAAATAGAATAATATTAATTCTCATGTATCGATTTTTTACAATTGAATAAATAAATACTTAATATATTTATAAGAGGAGGGGTATTTTCTTGAGTAAACTATCTTCATTACTCATGGCGGCTTATTATTAATAAAAATAAACACACAATCTAAAATTACTAAAAATTAATGGCAGCAACTAAATACCAAATAAATACTTTTTAAAATTAAATAACACTTCAATAACAAATTAATCCATTAAATGAAACAAACAAAATCAAAGTTACTTTCTTACCAAGGTCTGTTGGACTCGAGCGCTGACAAACGAATGACCCGCTCTGGCTGCGCACGCCTTTTACAAAGCAAAGGCAGGTGGGAGCGATGACGAGTTGTTTGTAACACGAACACCTGGGGGGGCATAATCGTACGATTAATGAGTTGTTTAAATTTTTACACTTACTGTTTTTGAGTTGTTTTCGATGCGTTTAATATTTGCGCCGATACGGCCATTCTGATGATAGGTGCGTCGCTGCGCCCGCATCACATAATAATCTGAAAACAGAATAATATTAATTCTCATGTAATGATTTTTTACAATTGAATAAATTAATAATTAATATATTTATAAGAGGAGGGGTATGTTCTTGAGTAAACTATCTTCATTACTCATGGCGGTATATTATTAACAAAAATAAACACACAATCTAAAATTACTTATAATTAATGGCAGCAACTAAATACCAAATAAATACTTTTTAAAATTAAATAACAAATTAGTTCATTAAATAAAACAAACAAAATCAAAGTAACTTTCTTACCGAGGTCTGTTGGGCTCGAGCGCTGACAAACGAATGGCCCGCTCTGGCCGCGCACGCCTTTTACAAAGCAAAGGCAGGTGGGAGCGATGACGAGTTGTTTGTAACACGAACACCTGGGGGGGCATAATCGTACGATTAATGAGTTGTTTAAATTTGTACACTTACTGTTTTTGAGTTGTTTTCGATGCGTTTAATATTTGCGCCGATACGGCCATTCTGATGATAGGTGCGTCGCTGCGCCCGCATCACATAATAATCTGAAAATAGAATAATATTAATTCTCATGTATCGATTTTTTACAATTGAATAAATAAATAATTAATATATTTATAAGAGGAGGGGTATTTTCTTGAGTAAACTATCTTCATTACTCATGGCGGCTTATTATTAATAAAAATAAACACACAATCTAAAATTACTAAAAATTAATGGCAGCAACTAAATACCAAATAAATACTTTTTAAAATTAAATAACACTTCAATAACAAATTAATTCATTAAATGAAACAAACAAAATCCAAGTTACTTTCTTACCAAGGTCTGTTGGACTCGAGCGCTGACAAACGAATGACCCGCTCTGGCTGCGCACGCCTTTTACAAAGCAAAGGCAGGTGGGAGCGATGACGAGTTGTTTGTAACACGAACACCTGGGGGGGCATAATCGTACGATTAATGAGTTGTTTAAATTTTTACACTTACTGTTTTTGAGTTGTTTTCGATGCGTTTAATATTTGCGCCGATACGGCCATTCTGATGATAGGTGCGTCGCTGCGCCCGCATCACATAATAATCTGAAAACAGAATAATATTAATTCTCATGTAATGATTTTTTACAATTGAATAAATTAATAATTAATATATTTATAAGAGGAGGGGTATGTTCTTGAGTAAACTATCTTCATTACTCATGGCGGTATATTATTAACAAAAATAAACACACAATCTAAAATTACTTATAATTAATGGCAGCAACTAAATACCAAATAAATACTTTTTAAAATTAAATAACAAATTAATTCATTAAATAAAACAAACAAAATCAAAGTAACTTTCTTACCGAGGTCTGTTGGGCTCGAGCGCTGACAAACGAATGGCCCGCTCTGGCCGCGCACGCCTTTTACAAAGCAAAGGCAGGTGGGAGCGATGACGAGTTGTTTGTAACACGAACACCTGGGGGGGCATAATCGTACGATTAATGAGTTGTTTAAATTTTTACACTTACTGTTTTTGAGTTGTTTTCGATGCGTTTAATATTTGCGCCGATACGGCCATTCTGATGATAGGTGCGTCGCTGCGCCCGCATCACATAATAATCTGAAAACAGAATAATATTAATTCTCATGTAATGATTTTTTACAATTGAATAAATTAATAATTAATATATTTATAAGAGGAGGGGTATGTTCTTGAGTAAACTATCTTCATTACTCATGGCGGTATATTATTAACAAAAATAAACACACAATCTAAAATTACTTATAATTAATGGCAGCAACTAAATACCAAATAAATACTTTTTAAAATTAAATAACACTTCAATAACAAATTAATTCATTAAATGAAACAAACAAAATCAAAGTTACTTTCTTACCAAGGTCTGTTGGACTCGAGCGCTGACAAACGAATGACCCGCTCTGGCTGCGCACGCCTTTTACAAAGCAAAGGCAGGTGGGAGCGATGACGAGTTGTTTGTAACACGAACACCTGGGGGGGCATAATCGTACGATTAATGAGTTGTTTAAATTTTTACACTTACTGTTTTTGAGTTGTTTTCGATGCGTTTAATATTTGCGCCGATACGGCCATTCTGATGATAGGTGCGTCGCTGCGCCCGCATCACATAATAATCTGAAAACAGAATAATATTAATTCTCATGTAATGATTTTTTACAATTGAATAAATTAATAATTAATATATTTATAAGAGGAGGGGTATGTTCTTGAGTAAACTATCTTCATTACTCATGGCGGTATATTATTAACAAAAATAAACACACAATCTAAAATTACTTATAATTAATGGCAGCAACTAAATACCAAATAAATACTTTTTAAAATTAAATAACAAATTAATTCATTAAATAAAACAAACAAAATCAAAGTAACTTTCTTACCGAGGTCTGTTGGGCTCGAGCGCTGACAAACGAATGGCCCGCTCTGGCCGCGCACGCCTTTTACAAAGCAAAGGCAGGTGGGAGCGATGACGAGTTGTTTGTAACACAAACACCTGGGGGGGCATAATCGTACGATTAATGAGTTGTTTAAATTTTTACACTTACTGTTTTTGAGTTGTTTTCGATGCGTTTAATATTTGCGCCGATACGGCCATTCTGATGATAGGTGCGTCGCTGCGCCCGCATCACATAATAATCTGAAAACAGAATAATATTAATTCTCATGTAATGATTTTTTACAATTGAATAAATTAATAATTAATATATTTATAAGAGGAGGGGTATTTTCTTGAGAAAACTATCTTCATTACTCATGGCGGCTTATAATTAATAAAAATAAACACACAATCTAAAATTACTTAAAATTAATGGCAGCAACTAAATACCAAATAAATACTTTTTAAAATTAAATAACACTTCAATAACAAATTAATTCATTAAATAAAACAAACAAAATCAAAGTTACTTTCTTACCAAGGTCTGTTGGACTCGAGCGCTGACAAACGAATGACCCGCTCTGGCTGCGCACGCCTTTTACAAAGCAAAGGCAGGTGGGAGCGATGACGAGTTGTTTGTAACACGAACACCTGGGGGGGCATAATCGTACGATTAATGAGTTGTTTAAATTTTTACACTTACTGTTTTTGAGTTGTTTTCGATGCGTTTAATATTTGCGCCGATACGGCCATTCTGATGATAGGTGCGTCGCTGCGCCCGCATAACATAATAATCTGAAAACAGAATAATATTAATTCTCATGTAATGATTTTTTACAATTGAATAAATTAATAATTAATATATTTATAAGAGGAGGGGTATGTTCTTGATAAAATTACTTAAAATTAATGGCAGCAACTAAATACCAAATAAATACTTTTTAAAATTAAATAACACTTCAATAACAAATTAATTCATTAAATAAAACAAACAAAATCAAAGTTACTTTCTTACCAAGGTCTGTTGGACTCGAGCGCTGACAAACGAATGACCCGCTCTGGCTGCGCACGCCTTTTACAAAGCAAAGGCAGGTGGGAGCGATGACGAGTTGTTTGTAACACGAACACCTGGGGGGGCATAATCGTACGATTAATGAGTTGTTTAAATTTTTACACTTACTGTTTTTGAGTTGTTTTCGATGCGTTTAATATTTGCGCCGATACGGCCATTCTGATGATAGGTGCGTCGCTGCGCCCGCATCACATAATAATCTGAAAACAGAATAATATTAATTCTCATGTAATGATTTTTTACAATTGAATAAATTAATAATTAATATATTTATAAGAGGAGGGGTATGTTCTTGAGTAAACTATCTTCATTACTCATGGCGGTATATTATTAACAAAAATAAACACACAATCTAAAATTACTTAAAATTAATGGCAGCAACTAAATACCAAATAAATACTTTTTAAAATTAAATAACAAATTAGTTCATTAAATAAAACAAACAAAATCAAAGTAACTTTCTTACCGAGGTCTGTTGGGCTCGAGCGCTGACAAACGAATGGCCCGCTCTGGCCGCGCACGCCTTTTACAAAGCAAAGGCAGGTGGGAGCGATGACGAGTTGTTTGTAACACGAACACCTGGGGGGGCATAATCGTACGATTAATGAGTTGTTTAAATTTTTACACTTACTGTTTTTGAGTTGTTTTCGATGCGTTTAATATTTGCGCCGATACGGCCATTCTGATGATAGGTGCGTCGCTGCGCCCGCATCACATAATAATCTGAAAATAGAATAATATTAATTCTCATGTATCGATTTTTTACAATTGAATAAATAAATAATTAATATATTTATAAGAGGAGGGGTATTTTCTTGAGTAAACTATCTTCATTACTCATGGCGGCTTATTATTAATAAAAATAAACACACAATCTAAAATTACTAAAAATTAATGGCAGCAACTAAATACCAAATAAATACTTTTTAAAATTAAATAACACTTCAATAACAAATTAATTCATTAAATGAAACAAACAAAATCAAAGTTACTTTCTTACCAAGGTCTGTTGGACTCGAGCGCTGACAAACGAATGACCCGCTCTGGCTGCGCACGCCTTTTACAAAGCAAAGGCAGGTGGGAGCGATGACGAGTTGTTTGTAACACGAACACCTGGGGGGGCATAATCGTACGATTAATGAGTTGTTTAAATTTTTACACTTACTGTTTTTGAGTTGTTTTCGATGCGTTTAATATTTGCGCCGATACGGCCATTCTGATGATAGGTACGTCGCTGCGCCCGCATCACATAATAATCTGAAAATAGAATAATATTAATTCTCATGTATCGATTTTTTACAATTGAATAAATAAATACTTAATATATTTATAAGAGGAGGGGTATTTTCTTGAGTAAACTATCTTCATTACTCATGGCGGCTTATTATTAATAAAAATAAACACACAATCTAAAATTACTAAAAATTAATGGCAGCAACTAAATACCAAATAAATACTTTTTAAAATTAAATAACACTTCAATAACAAATTAATCCATTAAATGAAACAAACAAAATCAAAGTTACTTTCTTACCAAGGTCTGTTGGACTCGAGCGCTGACAAACGAATGACCCGCTCTGGCTGCGCACGCCTTTTACAAAGCAAAGGCAGGTGGGAGCGATGACGAGTTGTTTGTAACACGAACACCTGGGGGGGCATAATCGTACGATTAATGAGTTGTTTAAATTTTTACACTTACTGTTTTTGAGTTGTTTTCGATGCGTTTAATATTTGCGCCGATACGGCCATTCTGATGATAGGTGCGTCGCTGCGCCCGCATCACATAATAATCTGAAAACAGAATAATATTAATTCTCATGTAATGATTTTTTACAATTGAATAAATTAATAATTAATATATTTATAAGAGGAGGGGTATGTTCTTGAGTAAACTATCTTCATTACTCATGGCGGTATATTATTAACAAAAATAAACACACAATCTAAAATTACTTATAATTAATGGCAGCAACTAAATACCAAATAAATACTTTTTAAAATTAAATAACAAATTAGTTCATTAAATAAAACAAACAAAATCAAAGTAACTTTCTTACCGAGGTCTGTTGGGCTCGAGCGCTGACAAACGAATGGCCCGCTCTGGCCGCGCACGCCTTTTACAAAGCAAAGGCAGGTGGGAGCGATGACGAGTTGTTTGTAACACGAACACCTGGGGGGGCATAATCGTACGATTAATGAGTTGTTTAAATTTGTACACTTACTGTTTTTGAGTTGTTTTCGATGCGTTTAATATTTGCGCCGATACGGCCATTCTGATGATAGGTGCGTCGCTGCGCCCGCATCACATAATAATCTGAAAATAGAATAATATTAATTCTCATGTATCGATTTTTTACAATTGAATAAATAAATAATTAATATATTTATAAGAGGAGGGGTATTTTCTTGAGTAAACTATCTTCATTACTCATGGCGGCTTATTATTAATAAAAATAAACACACAATCTAAAATTACTAAAAATTAATGGCAGCAACTAAATACCAAATAAATACTTTTTAAAATTAAATAACACTTCAATAACAAATTAATTCATTAAATGAAACAAACAAAATCCAAGTTACTTTCTTACCAAGGTCTGTTGGACTCGAGCGCTGACAAACGAATGACCCGCTCTGGCTGCGCACGCCTTTTACAAAGCAAAGGCAGGTGGGAGCGATGACGAGTTGTTTGTAACACGAACACCTGGGGGGGCATAATCGTACGATTAATGAGTTGTTTAAATTTTTACACTTACTGTTTTTGAGTTGTTTTCGATGCGTTTAATATTTGCGCCGATACGGCCATTCTGATGATAGGTGCGTCGCTGCGCCCGCATCACATAATAATCTGAAAACAGAATAATATTAATTCTCATGTAATGATTTTTTACAATTGAATAAATTAATAATTAATATATTTATAAGAGGAGGGGTATGTTCTTGAGTAAACTATCTTCATTACTCATGGCGGTATATTATTAACAAAAATAAACACACAATCTAAAATTACTTATAATTAATGGCAGCAACTAAATACCAAATAAATACTTTTTAAAATTAAATAACAAATTAATTCATTAAATAAAACAAACAAAATCAAAGTAACTTTCTTACCGAGGTCTGTTGGGCTCGAGCGCTGACAAACGAATGGCCCGCTCTGGCCGCGCACGCCTTTTACAAAGCAAAGGCAGGTGGGAGCGATGACGAGTTGTTTGTAACACGAACACCTGGGGGGGCATAATCGTACGATTAATGAGTTGTTTAAATTTTTACACTTACTGTTTTTGAGTTGTTTTCGATGCGTTTAATATTTGCGCCGATACGGCCATTCTGATGATAGGTGCGTCGCTGCGCCCGCATCACATAATAATCTGAAAACAGAATAATATTAATTCTCATGTAATGATTTTTTACAATTGAATAAATTAATAATTAATATATTTATAAGAGGAGGGGTATGTTCTTGAGTAAACTATCTTCATTACTCATGGCGGTATATTATTAACAAAAATAAACACACAATCTAAAATTACTTATAATTAATGGCAGCAACTAAATACCAAATAAATACTTTTTAAAATTAAATAACACTTCAATAGCAAATTAATTCATTAAATAAAACAAACAAAATCAAAGTAACTTTCTTACCGAGGTCTGTTGGACTCGAGCGCTGACAAACGAATGGCCCGCTCTGGCCGCGCACGCCTTTAACAAAGCAAAGGCAGGTGGGAGCGATGACGAGTTGTTTGTAACACGAACACCTGGGGGGGCGTAATCGTACGATTAATCAGGCGTTTAAATTTTTACACTTACTGTTTTTGAGTTGTTTTCGATGCGTTTAATATTTACGCCGATCCGATACGGCTATTCTGATGATAAGTGCGTCGCTGCGCCTGCATCACATAATAATCTGAAAATAGAATAATATTAATTCTCATGTATCGATTTTTTACAATTGAATAAATAAATAATTAATATATTTATAAGAGGAGGGGTATTTTCTTAAGTAAACTATCTTCATAACTCATGGCGGCTTATTATTAATAAAAATAAACACACAATCTAAAATTACTTAAAATTAATGGCAGCAACTAAATACCAAATAAATACTTTTTAAAATTAAATAACACTTCAATAACAAATTAATTCATTAAATAAAACAAACAAAATCAAAGTAACTTTCTTACCGAGGTCTGTTGGGCTCGAGCGCTGACAAACGAATGGCCCGCTCTGGCCGCGCACGCCTTTTACAAAGCAAAGGCAGGTGGGAGCGATGACGAGTTGTTTGTAACACGAACACCTGGGGGGGCATAATCGTACGATTAATGAGTTGTTTAAATTTTTACACTTACTGTTTTTGAGTTGTTTTCGATGCGTTTAATATTTGCGCCGATACGGCCATTCTGATGATAGGTGCGTCGCTGCGCCCGCATCACATAATAATCTGAAAACAGAATAATATTAATTCTCATGTAATGATTTTTTACAATTGAATAAATTAATAATTAATATATTTATAAGAGGAGGGGTATGTTCTTGAGTAAACTATCTTCATTACTCATGGCGGTATATTATTAACAAAAATAAACACACAATCTAAAATTACTTATAATTAATGGCAGCAACTAAATACCAAATAAATACTTTTTAAAATTAAATAACAAATTAATTCATTAAATAAAACAAACAAAATCAAAGTAACTTTCTTACCGAGGTCTGTTGGGCTCGAGCGCTGACAAACGAATGGCCCGCTCTGGCCGCGCACGCCTTTTACAAAGCAAAGGCAGGTGGGAGCGATGACGAGTTGTTTGTAACACGAACACCTGGGGGGGCATAATCGTACGATTAATGAGTTGTTTAAATTTTTACACTTACTGTTTTTGAGTTGTTTTCGATGCGTTTAATATTTGCGCCGATACGGCCATTCTGATGATAGGTGCGTCGCTGCGCCCGCATCACATAATAATCTGAAAATAGAATAATATTAATTCTCATGTATCGATTTTTTACAATTGAATAAATAAATAATTAATATATTTATAAGAGGAGGGGTATTTTCTTGAGAAAACTATCTTCATTACTCATGGCGGCTTATAATTAATAAAAATAAACACACAATCTAAAATTACTTAAAATTAATGGCAGCAACTAAATACCAAATAAATACTTTTTAAAATTAAATAACACTTCAATAACAAATTAATTCATTAAATAAAACAAACAAAATCAAAGTTACTTTCTTACCAAGGTCTGTTGGACTCGAGCGCTGACAAACGAATGACCCGCTCTGGCTGCGCACGCCTTTTACAAAGCAAAGGCAGGTGGGAGCGATGACGAGTTGTTTGTAACACGAACACCTGGGGGGGCATAATCGTACGATTAATGAGTTGTTAAAATTTTACACTTACTGTTTTTGAGTTGTTTTCGATGCGTTTAATATTTGCGCCGATACGGCCATTCTGATGATAGGTGCGTCGCTGCGCCCGCATCACATAATAATCTGAAAATAGAATAATATTAATTCTCATGTATCGATTTTTTACAATTGAATAAATAAATAATTAATATATTTATAAGAGGAGGGGTATTTTCTTGAAAAAACTATCTTCATTACTCATGGCGGCTTATAATTAATAAAAATAAACACACAATCTAAAATTACTTAAAATTAATGGCAGCAACTAAATACCAAATAAATACTTTTTAAAATTAAATAACACTTCAATAACAAATTAATTCATTAAATGAAACAAACAAAATCAAAGTTACTTTCTTACCAAGGTCTGTTGGACTCGAGCGCTGACAAACGAATGACCCGCTCTGGCTGCGCACGCCTTTTACAAAGCAAAGGCAGGTGGGAGCGATGACGAGTTGTTTGTAACACGAACACCTGGGGGGGCATAATCGTACGATTAATGAGTTGTTTAAATTTTTACACTTACTGTTTTTGAGTTGTTTTCGATGCGTTTAATATTTGCGCCGATACGGCCATTCTGATGATAGGTGCGTCGCTGCGCCCGCATCACATAATAATCTGAAAACAGAATAATATTAATTCTCATGTAATGATTTTTTACAATTGAATAAATTAATAATTAATATATTTATAAGAGGAGGGGTATGTTCTTGAGTAAACTATCTTCATTACTCATGGCGGTATATTATTAACAAAAATAAACACACAATCTAAAATTACTTATAATTAATGGCAGCAACTAAATACCAAATAAATACTTTTTAAAATTAAATAACAAATTAATTCATTAAATAAAACAAACAAAATCAAAGTAACTTTCTTACCGAGGTCTGTTGGGCTCGAGCACTGACAAACGAATGGCCCGCTCTGGCCGCGCACGCCTTTTTACAAAGCAAAGGCAGGTGGGAGCGATGACGAGCTGTTTGTAACACGAACACCTGGGGGGCATAATCGTACGATTAATGAGTTGTTTAAATTTTTACACTTACTGTTTTTGAGTTGTTTTCGATGCGTTTAATATTTGCGCCGATACGGCCATTCTGATGATAGGTACGTCGCTGCGCCCGCATCACATAATAATCTGAAAATAGAATAATATTAATTCTCATGTATCGATTTTTTACAATTGAATAAATAAATAATTAATATATTTATAAGAGGAGGGGTATTTTCTTGAGTAAACTATCTTCATTACTCATGGCGGCTTATTATTAATAAAAATAAACACACAATCTAAAATTACTTAAAATTAATGGCAGCAACTAAATACCAAATAAATACTTTTTAAAATTTAAATAACACTTCAATAACAAATTAATTCATAAAATGAAACAAACAAAATCAAAGTTACTTTCTTACCAAGGTCTGTTGGACTCGAGCGCTGACAAACGAATGACCCGCTCTGGCTGCGCACGCCTTTTACAAAGCAAAGGCAGGTGGGAGCGATGACGAGTTGTTTGTAACACGAACACCTGGGGGGGCATAATCGTACGATTAATGAGTTGTTTAAATTTTTACACTTACTGTTTTTGAGTTGTTTTCGATGCGTTTAATATTTGCGCCGATACGGCCATTCTGATGATAGGTGCGTCGCTGCGCCCGCATCACATAATAATCTGAAAACAGAATAATATTAATTCTCATGTAATGATTTTTTACAATTGAATAAATTAATAATTAATATATTTATAAGAGGAGGGGTATGTTCTTGAGTAAACTATCTTCATTACTCATGGCGGTATATTATTAACAAAAATAAACACACAATCTAAAATTACTTATAATTAATGGCAGCAACTAAATACCAAATAAATACTTTTTAAAATTAAATAACAAATTAATTCATTAAATAAAACAAACAAAATCAAAGTAACTTTCTTACCGAGGTCTGTTGGGCTCGAGCGCTGACAAACGAATGGCCCGCTCTGGCCGCGCACGCCTTTTACAAAGCAAAGGCAGGTGGGAGCGATGACGAGTTGTTTGTAACACGAACACCTGGGGGGGCATAATCGTACGATTAATGAGTTGTTTAAATTTTTACACTTACTGTTTTTGAGTTGTTTTCGATGCGTTTAATATTTGCGCCGATACGGCCATTCTGATGATAGGTGCGTCGCTGCGCCCGCATCACATAATAATCTGAAAACAGAATAATATTAATTCTCATGTAATGATTTTTTACAATTGAATAAATTAATAATTAATATATTTATAAGAGGAGGGGTATGTTCTTGAGTAAACTATCTTCATTACTCATGGCGGTATATTATTAACAAAAATAAACACACAATCTAAAATTACTTATAATTAATGGCAGCAACTAAATACCAAAAAAATACTTTTTAAAATTAAATAACAAATTAATTCATTAAATAAAACAAACAAAATCAAAGTAACTTTCTTACCGAGGTCTGTTGGGCTCGAGCGCTGACAAACGAATGGCCCGCTCTGGCCGCGCACGCCTTTTACAAAGCAAAGGCAGGTGGGAGCGATGACGAGTTGTTTGTAACACGAACACCTGGGGGGGGCATAATCGTACGATTAATGAGTTGTTTAAATTTTTACACTTACTGTTTTTGAGTTGTTTTCGATGCGTTTAATATTTGCGCCGATACGGCCATTCTGATGATAGGTGCGTCGCTGCGCCCGCATCACATAATAATCTGAAAATAGAATAATATTAATTCTCATGTATCGATTTTTTACAATTGAATAAATAAATAATTAATATATTTATAAGAGGAGGGGTATTTTCTTGAGTAAACTATCTTCATTACTCATGGCGGCTTATTATTAATATAAATAAACACACAATCTTAAATTACTAAAAATTAATGGCAGCAACTAAATACCAAATAAATACTTTTTAAAATTAAATAACAAATTAATTCATTAAATAAAACAAACAAAATCAAAGTAACTTTCTTACCGAGGTCTGTTGGGCTCGAGCACTGACAAACGAATGGCCCGCTCTGGCCGCGCACGCCTTTTTACAAAGCAAAGGCAGGTGGGAGCGATGACGAGTTGTTTGTAACACGAACACCTGGGGGGCATAATCGTACGATTAATGAGTTGTTTAAATTTTTACACTTACTGTTTTTGAGTTGTTTTCGATGCGTTTAATATTTGCGCCGATACGGCCATTCTGATGATAGGTACGTCGCTGCGCCCGCATCACATAATAATCTGAAAATAGAATAATATTAATTCTCATGTATCGATTTTTTACAATTGAATAAATAAATAATTAATATATTTATAAGAGGAGGGGTATTTTCTTGAGTAAACTATCTTCATTACTCATGGCGGCTTATTATTAATAAAAATAAACACACAATCTAAAATTACTTAAAATTAATGGCAGCAACTAAATACCAAATAAATACTTTTTAAAATTAAATAACACTTCAATAACAAATTAATTCATAAAATGAAACAAACAAAATCAAAGTTACTTTCTTACCAAGGTCTGTTGGACTCGAGCGCTGACAAACGAATGACCCGCTCTGGCTGCGCACGCCTTTTACAAAGCAAAGGCAGGTGGGAGCGATGACGAGTTGTTTGTAACACGAACACCTGGGGGGGCATAATCGTACGATTAATGAGTTGTTTAAATTTTTACACTTACTGTTTTTGAGTTGTTTTCGATGCGTTTAATATTTGCGCCGATACGGCCATTCTGATGATAGGTGCGTCGCTGCGCCCGCATCACATAATAATCTGAAAACAGAATAATATTAATTCTCATGTAATGATTTTTTACAATTGAATAAATTAATAATTAATATATTTATAAGAGGAGGGGTATGTTCTTGAGTAAACTATCTTCATTACTCATGGCGGTATATTATTAACAAAAATAAACACACAATCTAAAATTACTTATAATTAATGGCAGCAACTAAATACCAAATAAATACTTTTTAAAATTAAATAACAAATTAATTCATTAAATAAAACAAACAAAATCAAAGTAACTTTCTTACCGAGGTCTGTTGGGCTCGAGCGCTGACAAACGAATGGCCCGCTCTGGCCGCGCACGCCTTTTACAAAGCAAAGGCAGGTGGGAGCGATGACGAGTTGTTTGTAACACGAACACCTGGGGGGGCATAATCGTACGATTAATGAGTTGTTTAAATTTTTACACTTACTGTTTTTGAGTTGTTTTCGATGCGTTTAATATTTGCGCCGATACGGCCATTCTGATGATAGGTGCGTCGCTGCGCCCGCATCACATAATAATCTGAAAACAGAATAATATTAATTCTCATGTAATGATTTTTTACAATTGAATAAATTAATAATTAATATATTTATAAGAGGAGGGGTATGTTCTTGAGTAAACTATCTTCATTACTCATGGCCGTATATTATTAACAAAAATAAACACACAATCTAAAATTACTTATAATTAATGGCAGCAACTAAATACCAAAAAAATACTTTTTAAAATTAAATAACAAATTAATTCATTAAATAAAACAAACAAAATCAAAGTAACTTTCTTACCGAGGTCTGTTGGGCTCGAGCGCTGACAAACGAATGGCCCGCTCTGGCCGCGCACGCCTTTTACAAAGCAAAGGCAGGTGGGAGCGATGACGAGTTGTTTGTAACACGAACACCTGGGGGGGCATAATCGTACGATTAATGAGTTGTTTAAATTTTTACACTTACTGTTTTTGAGTTGTTTTCGATGCGTTTAATATTTGCGCCGATACGGCCATTCTGATGATAGGTGCGTCGCTGCGCCCGCATCACATAATAATCTGAAAATAGAATAATATTAATTCTCATGTATCGATTTTTTACAATTGAATAAATAAATAATTAATATATTTATAAGAGGAGGGGTATTTTCTTGAGTAAACTATCTTCATTACTCATGGCGGCTTATTATTAATAAAAATAAACACACAATCTTAAATTACTAAAAATTAATGGCAGCAACTAAATACCAAATAAATACTTTTTAAAATTAAATAACACTTCAATAACAAATTAATTCATTAAATGAAACAAACAAAATCCAAGTTACTTTCTTACCAAGGTCTGTTGGACTCGAGCGCTGACAAACGAATGACCCGCTCTGGCTGCGCACGCCTTTTACAAAGCAAAGGCAGGTGGGAGCGATGACGAGTTGTTTGTAACACGAACACCTGGGGGGGCATAATCGTACGATTAATGAGTTGTTTAAATTTTTACACTTACTGTTTTTGAGTTGTTTTCGATGCGTTTAATATTTGCGCCGATACGGCCATTCTGATGATAGGTGCGTCGCTGCGCCCGCATCACATAATAATCTGAAAACAGAATAATATTAATTCTCATGTAATGATTTTTTACAATTGAATAAATTAATAATTAATATATTTATAAGAGGAGGGGTATGTTCTTGAGTAAACTATCTTCATTACTCATGGCGGTATATTATTAACAAAAATAAACACACAATCTAAAATTACTTATAATTAATGGCAGCAACTAAATACCAAATAAATACTTTTTAAAATTAAATAACAAATTAATTCATTAAATAAAACAAACAAAATCAAAGTAACTTTCTTACCGAGGTCTGTTGGGCTCGAGCGCTGACAAACGAATGGCCCGCTCTGGCCGCGCACGCCTTTTACAAAGCAAAGGCAGGTGGGAGCGATGACGAGTTGTTTGTAACACGAACACCTGGGGGGGCATAATCGTACGATTAATGAGTTGTTTAAATTTTTACACTTACTGTTTTTGAGTTGTTTTCGATGCGTTTAATATTTGCGCCGATACGGCCATTCTGATGATAGGTGCGTCGCTGCGCCCGCATCACATAATAATCTGAAAATAGAATAATATTAATTCTCATGTATCGATTTTTTACAATTGAATAAATAAATAATTAATATATTTATAAGAGGAGGGGTATTTTCTTGAGTAAACTATCTTCATTACTCATGGCGGCTTATTATTAATAAAAATAAACACACAATCTAAAATTACTTAAAATTAATGGCAGCAACTAAATACCAAATAAATACTTTTTAAAATTAAATAACACTTCAATAACAAATTAATTCATTAAATGAAACAAACAAAATCAAAGTAACTTTCTTACCGAGGTCTGTTGGGCTCGAGCACTGACAAACGAATGGCCCGCTCTGGCCGCGCACGCCTTTTACAAAGCAAAGGCAGGTGGGAGCGATGACGAGTTGTTTGTAACACGAACACCTGGGGGGCATAATCGTACGATTAATGAGTTGTTTAAATTTGTACACTTACTGTTTTTGAGTTGTTTTTGATGCGTTTAATATTTGCGCCGATACGGCCATTCTGATGATAGGTGCGTCGCTGCGCCCGCATCACATAATAATCTGAAAATAGAATAATATTAATTCTCATGTATCGATTTTTTACAATTGAATAAATAAATAATAAATATATTTATAAGAGGAGGGGTATTTTCTTGAGTAAACTATCTTCATTACTCATGGCGGCTTATTATTAGTAAAAATAAACACACAATCTAAAATTACTTAAAATTAATGGCAGCAACTAAATACCAAATAAATACTTTTTAAAATTAAATAACACTTCAATAACAAATTAATTCATAAAATGAAACAAACAAAATCAAAGTAACTTTCTTACCGAGGTCTGTTGGGCTCGAGCGCTGACAAACGAATGGCCCGCTCTGGCCGCGCACGCCTTTTACAAAGCAAAGGCAGGTGGGAGCGATGACAAGTTGTTTGTAACACGAACACCTGGGGGGGCATAATCGTACGATTAATGAGTTGTTTAAATTTGTACACTTACTGTTTTTGAGTTGTTTTCGATGCGTTTAATATTTGCGCCGATACGGCCATTCTGATGATAGGTGCGTCGCTGCGCCCGCATCACATAATAATCTGAAAATAGAATAATATTAATTCTCATGTATCGATTTTTTACAATTGAATAAATAAATAATTAATATATTTATAAGAGGAGGGGTATTTTCTTGAGTAAACTATCTTCATTACTCATGGCGGCTTATTATTAATAAAAATAAACACACAATCTAAAATTACTAAAAATTAATGGCAGCAACTAAATACCAAATAAATACTTTTTAAAATTAAATAACACTTCAATAACAAATTAATTCATAAAATGAAACAAACAAAATCAAAGTAACTTTCTTACCGAGGTCTGTTGGGCTCGAGCGCTGACAAACGAATGGCCCGCTCTGGCCGCGCACGCCTTTTACAAAGCAAAGGCAGGTGGGAGCGATGACGAGTTGTTTGTAACACGAACACCTGGGGGGGCATAATCGTACGATTAATGAGTTGTTTAAATTTGTACACTTACTGTTTTTGAGTTGTTTTCGATGCGTTTAATATTTGCGCCGATACGGCCATTCTGATGATAGGTGCGTCGCTGCGCCCGCATCACATAATAATCTGAAAACAGAATAATATTAATTCTCATGTAATGATTTTTTACAATTGAATAAATTAATAATTAATATATTTATAAGAGGAGGGGTATGTTCTTGAGTAAACTATCTTCATTACTCATGGCGGTATATTATTAACAAAAATAAACACACAATCTAAAATTACTTATAATTAATGGCAGCAACTAAATACCAAATAAATACTTTTTAAAATTAAATAACAAATTAATTCATTAAATAAAACAAACAAAATCAAAGTAACTTTCTTACCGAGGTCTGTTGGGCTCGAGCGCTGACAAACGAATGGCCCGCTCTGGCCGCGCACGCCTTTTACAAAGCAAAGGCAGGTGGGAGCGATGACGAGTTGTTTGTAACACGAACACCTGGGGGGGCATAATCGTACGATTAATGAGTTGTTTAAATTTTTACACTTACTGTTTTTGAGTTGTTTTCGATGCGTTTAATATTTACGACGATCCGATACGGCCATTCTGATGATAAGTGCGTCGCTGCGCCTGCATCACATAATAATCTGAAAACAGAATAATATTAATTCTCATGTATCGATTTTTTACAATTGAATAAATAAATAATTAATATATTTATAAGAGGAGGGGTATGTTCTTAAGTAAACTATCTTCATTACTCATGGCGGTTTATTATTAATAAAAATAAACACACAATCTAAAATTACTTATAATTAATGGCAGCAACTAAATACCAAATAAATACTTTTTAAAATTAAATAACACTTCAATAACAAATTAATTCATTAAATAAAACAAACAAAATCAAAGTAACTTTCTTACCGAGGTCTGTTGGACTCGAGCGCTGACAAACGAATGGCCCGCTCTGGCCGCGCACGCCTTTTACAAAGCAAAGGCAGGTGGGAGCGATGACGAGTTGTTTGTAACACGAACACCTGGGGGGGCATAATCGTACGATTAATTAGTTGTTTAAATTTTTACACTTACTGTTTTCGAGTTGTTTTCGATGCGTTTAATATTTGCGCCGATACGGCCATTCTGATGATAGGTGCGTCGCTGCGCCCGCATCACATAATAATCTGAAAATAGAATAATATTAATTCTCATGTATCGATTTTTTACAATTTAATAAATAAATAATTAATATATTTATAAGTGGAGGGGTATGTTCTTGAGTAAACTATCTTCATTACTCATGGCGGTATAATATTAATAAAAATAAACACACAATCTAAAATTACTTATAATTAATGGCAGCAACTAAATACCAAATAAATACTTTTTAAAATTAAATAACAAATTAATTCATTAAATAAAACAAACAAAATCAAAGTAACTTTCTTACCGAGGTCTGTTGGGCTCGAGCGCTGACAAACGAATGGCCCGCTCTGGCCGCGCACGCCTTTTACAAAGCAAAGGCAGGTGGGAGCGATGACGAGTTGTTTGTAACACGAACACCTGGGGGGGCATAATCGTACGATTAATGAGTTGTGTAAATTTTTACACTTACTGTTTTTGAGTTGTTTTCGATGCGTTTAATATTTGCGCCGATACGGCCATTCTGATGATAGGTGCGTCGCTGCGCCCGCATCACATAATAATCTGAAAATAGAATAATATTAATTCTCATGTATCGATTTTTTACAATTGAATAAATAAATAATTAATATATTTATAAGAGGAGGGGTATTTTCTTGAGTAAACTATCTTCATTACTCATGGCGGCTTATTATTAATAAAAATAAACACACAATCTAAAATTACTTATAATTAATGGCAGCAACTAAATACCAAATAAATACTTTTTAAAATTAAATAACACTTCAATAACAAATTAATTCATTAAATAAAACAAACAAAATCAAAGTAACTTTCTTACCGAGGTCTGTTGGACTCGAGCGCTGACAAACGAATGGCCCGCTCTGGCCGCGCACGCCTTTAACAAAGCAAAGGCAGGTGGGAGCGATGACGAGTTGTTTGTAACACGAACACCTGGGGGGGCGTAATCGTACGATTAATCAGGCGTTTAAATTTTTACACTTACTGTTTTTGAGTTGTTTTCGATGCGTTTAATATTTACGCCGATTCGATACGGCAATTCTGATGATAAGTGCGTCGCTGCGCCTGCATCACATAATAATCTGAAAATAGAATAATATTTATTCTCATGTATCGATTTTTTACAATTGAATAAATAAATAATTAATATATTTATAAGAGGAGGGGTATTTTCTTAAGTAAACTATCTTCATAACTCATGGCGGCTTATTATTAATAAAAATAAACACACAATCTAAAATTACTAAAAATTAATGGCAGCAACTAAATACCAAATAAATACTTTTTAAAATTAAATAACTCTTCAATAACAAATTAATTCATTAAATAAAACAAACAAAATCAAAGTAACTTTCTTACCGAGGTCTGTTGGGCTCGAGCGCTGACAAACGAATGGCCCGCTCTGGCCGCGCACGCCTTTTACAAAGCAAAGGCAGGTGGGAGCGATGACGAGTTGTTTGTAACACGAACACCTGGGGGGGCATAATCGTACGATTAATTAGTTGTTTAAATTTTTACACTTACTGTTTTCGAGTTGTTTTCGATGCGTTTAATATTTGCGCCGATACGGCCATTCTGATGATAGGTGCGTCGCTGCGCCCGCATCACATAATAATCTGAAAATAGAATAATATTAATTCTCATGTATCGATTTTTTACAATTTAATAAATAAATAATTAATATATTTATAAGTGGAGGGGTATGTTCTTGAGTAAACTATCTTCATTACTCATGGCGGTATAATATTAATAAAAATAAACACACAATCTAAAATTACTTATAATTAATGGCAGCAACTAAATACCAAATAAATACTTTTTAAAATTAAATAACAAATTAATTCATTAAATAAAACAAACAAAATCAAAGTAACTTTCTTACTGAGGTCTGTTGGGCTCGAGCGCTGACAAACGAATGGCCCGCTCTGGCCGCGCACGCCTTTTACAAAGCAAAGGCAGGTGGGAGCGATGACGAGTTGTTTGTAACACGAACACCTGGGGGGGCATAATCGTACGATTAATGAGTTGTGTAAATTTTTACACTTACTGTTTTTGAGTTGTTTTCGATGCGTTTAATATTTGCGCCGATACGGCCATTCTGATGATAGGTGCGTCGCTGCGCCCGCATCACATAATAATCTGAAAATAGAATAATATTAATTCTCATGTATCGATTTTTTACAATTGAATAAATAAATAATTAATATATTTATAAGAGGAGGGGTATTTTCTTGAGTAAACTATCTTCATTACTCATGGCGGCTTATTATTAATAAAAATAAACACACAATCTAAAATTACTAAAAATTAATGGCAGCAACTAAATACCAAATAAATACTTTTTAAAATTAAATAACACTTCAATAACAAATTAATTCATTAAATGAAACAAACAAAATCAAAGTTACTTTCTTACCAAGGTCTGTTGGACTCGAGCGCTGACAAACGAATGACCCGCTCTGGCTGCGCACGCCTTTTACAAAGCAAAGGCAGGTGGGAGCGATGACGAGTTGTTTGTAACACGAACACCTGGGGGGGCATAATCGTACGATTAATGAGTTGTTTAAATTTTTACACTTACTGTTTTTGAGTTGTTTTCGATGCGTTTAATATTTGCGCCGATACGGCCATTCTGATGATAGGTGCGTCGCTGCGCCCGCATCACATAATAATCTGAAAACAGAATAATATTAATTCTCATGTAATGATTTTTTACAATTGAATAAATTAATAATTAATATATTTATAAGAGGAGGGGTATGTTCTTGAGTAAACTATCTTCATTACTCATGGCGGTATATTATTAACAAAAATAAACACACAATCTAAAATTACTTATAATTAATGGCAGCAACTAAATACCAAATAAATACTTTTTAAAATTAAATAACAAATTAATTCATTAAATAAAACAAACAAAATCAAAGTAACTTTCTTACCGAGGTCTGTTGGGCTCGAGCGCTGACAAACGAATGGCCCGCTCTGGCCGCGCACGCCTTTTACAAAGCAAAGGCAGGTGGGAGCGATGACGAGTTGTTTGTAACACGAACACCTGGGGGGGCATAATCGTACGATTAATGAGTTGTTTAAATTTGTACACTTACTGTTTTTGAGTTGTTTTCGATGCGTTTAATATTTGCGCCGATACGGCCATTCTGATGATAGGTGCGTCGCTGCGCCCGCATCACATAATAATCTGAAAATAGAACAATATTAATTCTCATGTATCGATTTTTTACAATTGAATAAAGAAATAATTAATATATTTATAAGAGGAGGGGTATTTTCTTGAGTAAACTATCTTCATTACTCATGGCGGCTTATTATTAATAAAAATAAACACACAATCTAAAATTACTAAAAATTAATGGCAGCAACTAAATACCAAATAAATACTTTTTAAAATTAAATAACACTTCAATAACAAATTAATTCATTAAATGAAACAAACAAAATCAAAGTTACTTTCTTACCGAGGTCTGTTGGACTCGAGCGCTGACAAACGAATGACCCGCTCTGGCTGCGCACGCCTTTTACAAAGCAAAGGCAGGTGGGAGCGATGACGAGTTGTTTGTAACACGAACACCTGGGGGGGCATAATCGTACGATTAATGAGTTGTTTAAATTTTTACACTTACTGTTTTTGAGTTGTTTTCGATGCGTTTAATATTTGCGCCGATACGGCCATTCTGATGATAGGTGCGTCGCTGCGCCCGCATCACATAATAATCTGAAAATAGAATAATATTAATTCTCATGTATCGATTTTTTACAATTGAATAAATAAATAATTAATATATTTATAAGAGGAGGGGTATTTTCTTGAGTAAACTATCTTCATTACTCATGGCGGTATATTATTAACAAAAATAAACACACAATCTAAAATTACTTATAATTAATGGCAGCAACTAAATACCAAATAAATACTTTTTAAAATTAAATAACAAATTAATTCATTAAATAAAACAAACAAAATCAAAGTAACTTTCTTACCGAGGTCTGTTGGGCTCGAGCGCTGACAAACGAATGGCCCGCTCTGGCCGCGCACGCCTTTTACAAAGCAAAGGCAGGTGGGAGCGATGACGAGTTGTTTGTAACACGAACACCTGGGGGGCATAATCGTACGATTAATGAGTTGTTTAAATTTTTATACTTACTGTTTTTGAGTTGTTTTCGATGCGTTTAATATTTGCGCCGATACGGCCATTCTGATGATAGGTGCGTCGCTGCGCCCGCATCACATAATAATCTGAAAATAGAATAATATTAATTCTCATGTATCGATTTTTTACAATTGAATAAATAAATAATTAATATATTTATAAGAGGAGGGGTATTTTCTTGAGTAAACTATCTTCATTACTCATGGCGGCTTATTATTAATAAAAATAAACACACAATCTAAAATTACTAAAAATTAATGGCAGCAACTAAATACCAAATAAATACTTTTTAAAATTAAATAACACTTCAATAACAAATTAATTCATTAAATGAAACAAACAAAATCAAAGTTACTTTCTTACCAAGGTCTGTTGGACTCGAGCGCTGACAAACGAATGACCCGCTCTGGCTGCGCACGCCTTTTACAAAGCAAAGGCAGGTGGGAGCAATGACGAGTTGTTTGTAACACGAACACCTGGGGGGGCATAATCGTACGATTAATGAGTTGTTTAAATTTTTACACTTACTGTTTTTGAGTTGTTTTCGATGCGTTTAATATTTGCGCCGATACGGCCATTCTGATGATAGGTGCGTCGCTGCGCCCGCATCACATAATAATCTGAAAATAGAATAATATTAATTCTCATGTATCGATTTTTTACAATTGAATAAATAAATAATTAATATATTTATAAGAGGACGGGTATATTCTTGAGTAAACTATCTTCGTTACTCATAGCGGCTTATTATTAATAAAAATAAACACACAATCTAAAATTACTTAAAATTAATGGCAGCAACTAAATACCAAATAAATACTTTTTAAAATTAAATAACACTTCAATAACAAATTAATTCATTAAATAAAACAAACAAAATCAAAGTAACTTTCTTACCGAGGTCTGTTGGACTCGAGCGCTGACAAACGAATGGCCCGCTCTGGCCGCGCACGCCTTTTACAAAGCAAAGGCAGGTGGAAGCGATGACGAGTTGTTTGTAACACGAACACTTGGGGGGGCATAATCGTACGATTAATGAGTTGTTTAAATTTTTACACTTACTGTTTTTGAGTTGTTTTCGATGCGTTTAATATTTGCGCCGATACGGCCATTCTGATGATAGGTGCGTCGCTGCGCCCGCATCACATAATAATCTGAAAATAGAATAATATTAATTCTCATGTATCGATTTTTTACAATTGAATAAATAAATAATTAATATATTTATAAGAGGAGGGGTATTTTCTTGAGTAAACTATCTTCATTACTCATGGCGGTATATTATTAACAAAAATAAACACACAATCTAAAATTACTTATAATTAATGGCAGCAACTAAATACCAAATAAATACTTTTTAAAATTAAATAACACTTCAATAACAAATTAATTCATTAAATAAAACAAACAAAATCAAAGTTACTTTCTTACCAAGGTCTGTTGGACTCGAGCGCTGACAAACGAATGACCCGCTCTGGCTGCGCACGCCTTTTACAAAGCAAAGGCAGGTGGGAGCGATGACGAGTTGTTTGTAACACGAACACCTGGGGGGGCATAATCGTACGATTAATGAGTTGTTTAAATTTGTACACTTACTGTTTTTGAGTTGTTTTCGATGCGTTTAATATTTGCGCCGATACGGCCATTCTGATGATAGGTGCGTCGCTGCGCCCGCATAACATAATAATCTGAAAACAGAATAATATTAATTCTCATGTAATGATGTTTTACAATTGAATAAATTAATAATTAATATATTTATAAGAGGAGGGGTATGTTCTTGAGTAAACTATCTTCATTACTCATGGCGGTATATTATTAATAAAAATAAACACACAATCTAAAATTACTTATAATTAATGGCAGCAACTAAATACCAAATAAATACTTTTTAAAATTAAATAAAAAATTAATTCATTAAATAAAACAAACAAAATCAAAGTAACTTTCTTACCGAGGTCTGTTGGGCTCGAGCACTGACAAACGAATGGCCCGCTCTGGCCGCGCACGCCTTTTACAAAGCAAAGGCAGGTGGGAGCGATGACGAGTTGTTTGTAACACGAACACCTGGGGGGGCATAGTCGTACGATTAATGAGTTGTTTAAATTTTTACACTTACTGTTTTTGAGTTGTTTTCGATGCGTTTAATATTTGCGCCGATACGGCCATTCTGATGATAGGTGCGTCGCTGCGCCCGCATCACATAATAATCTGAAAACAGAATAATATTAATTCTCATGTAATGATTTTTTACAATTGAATAAATTAATAATTAATATATTTATAAGAGGAGGGGTATGTTCTTGAGTAAACTATCTTCATTACTCATGGCGGTATATTATTAACAAAAATAAACACACAATCTAAAATTACTTATAATTAATGGCAGCAACTAAATACCAAATAAATACTTTTTAAAATTAAATAACACTTCAATAACAAATTAATTCATTAAATAAAACAAACAAAATCAAAGTAACTTTCTTACCGAGGTCTGTTGGGCTCGAGCGCTGACAAACGAATGGCCCGCTCTGGCCGCGCACGCCTTTTACAAAGCAAAGGCAGGTGGGAGCGATGACGAGTTGTTTGTAACACGAACACCTGGGGGGGCATAATCGTACGATTAATGAGTTGTTTAAATTTTTACACTTACTGTTTTTGAGTTGTTTTCGATGCGTTTAATATTTGCGCCGATACGGCCATTCTGATGATAGGTGCGTCGCTGCGCCCGCATCACATAATAATCTGAAAATAGAATAATATTAATTCTCATGTATCGATTTTTTACAATTGAATAAATAAATAATTAATATATTTATAAGAGGAGGGGTATTTTCTTGAGTAAACTATCTTCATTACTCATGGCGGCTTATTATTAATAAAAATAAACACACAATCTAAAATTACTAAAAATTAATAGCAGCAACTAAATACCAAATAAATACTTTTTAAAATTAAATAACACTTCAATAACAAATTAATTCATTAAATGAAACAAACAAAATCAAAGTTACTTTCTTACCAAGGTCTGTTGGACTCGAGCGCTGACAAACGAATGACCCGCTCTGGCTGCGCACGCCTTTTACAAAGCAAAGGCAGGTGGGAGCGATGACGAGTTGTTTGTAACACGAACACCTGGGGGGGCATAATCGTACGATTAATGAGTTGTTTAAATTTTTACACTTACTGTTTTTGAGTTGTTTTCGATGCGTTTAATATTTGCGCCGATACGGCCATTCTGATGATAGGTGCGTCGCTGCGCCCGCATCACATAATAATCTGAAAATAGAATAATATTAATTCTCATGTATCGATTTTTTACAATTGAATAAATAAATAATTAATATATTTATAAGAGGAGGGGTATTTTCTTGAGTAAACTATCTTCATTACTCATGGCGGTATATTATTAACAAAAATAAACACACAATCTAAAATTACTTAAAATTAATGGCAGCAACTAAATACCAAATAAATACTTTTTAAAATTAAATAACACTTCAATAACAAATTAATTCATTAAATAAAACAAACAAAATCAAAGTTACTTTCTTACCAAGGTCTGTTGGACTCGAGCGCTGACAAACGAATGACCCGCTCTGGCTGCGCACGCCTTTTACAAAGCAAAGGCAGGTGGGAGCGATGACGAGTTGTTTGTAACACGAACACCTGGGGGGGCATAATCGTACGATTAATGAATTGTTTAAATTTTTACACTTACTGTTTTTGAGTTGTTTTCGATGCGTTTAATATTTGCGCCGATACGGCCATTCTGATGATAGGTGCGTCGCTGCGCCCGCATCACATAATAATCTGAAAACAGAATAATATTAATTCTCATGTAATGATTTTTTACCATTGAATAAATTAATAATTAATATATTTATAAGAGGAGGGGTATTTTCTTGAGTAAACTATCTTCATTACTCATGGCGGCTTATTATTAATAAAAATAAACACACAATCTAAAATTACTAAAAATTAATGGCAGCAACTAAATACCAAATAAATACTTTTTAAAATTAAATAACACTTCAATAACAAATTAATTCATTAAATAAAACAAACAAAATCAAAGTAACTTTCTTACCGAGGTCTGTTGGACTCGAGCGCTGACAAACGAATGGCCCGCTCTGGCCGCGCACGCCTTTTACAAAGCAAAGGCAGGTGGAAGCGATGACGAGTTGTTTGTAACACGAACACTTGGGGGGGCATAATCGTACGATTAATGAGTTGTTTAAATTTTTACACTTACTGTTTTTGAGTGTTTTTCGATGCGTTTAATATTTGCGCCGATACGGCCATTCTGATGATAGGTGCGTCGCTGCGCCCGCATCACATGATAATCTGAAAATAGAATAATATTAATTCTCATGTATCGATTTTTTACAATTGAATAAATAAATAATTAATATATTTATAAGAGGAGGGGTATTTTCTTGAGTAAACTATCTTCATTACTCATGGCGGCTTATTATTAATAAAAATAAACACACAATCTAAAATTACTAAAAATTAATGGCAGCAACTAAATACCAAATAAATACTTTTTAAAATTAAATAACACTTCAATAACAAATTAATTCATTAAATGAAACAAACAAAATCAAAGTTACTTTCTTACCAAGGTCTGTTGGACTCGAGCGCTGACAAACGAATGACCCGCTCTGGCTGCGCACGCCTTTTACAAAGCAAAGGCAGGTGGGAGCGATGACGAGTTGTTTGTAACACGAACACCTGGGGGGGCATAATCGTACGATTAATGAGTTGTTTAAATTTTTACACTTACTGTTTTTGAGTTGTTTTCGATGCGTTTAATATTTGCGCCGATACGGCCATTCTGATGATAGGTGCGTCGCTGCGCTCGCATCACATAATAATCTGAAAACAGAATAATATTAATTCTCATGTAATGATTTTTTACAATTGAATAAATTAATAATTAATATATTTATAAGAGGAGGGGTATGTTCTTGAGTAAACTATCTTCATTACTCATGGCGGTATATTATTAACAAAAATAAACACACAATCTAAAATTACTTATAATTAATGGCAGCAACTAAATACCAAAAGTAAACTATCTTCATTACTCATGGCGGTATATTATTAACAAAAATAAACACACAATCTAAAATTACTTATAATTAATGGCAGCAACTAAATACCAAATAAATACTTTTTAAAATTAAATAACAAATTAATTCATTAAATAAAACAAACAAAATCAAAGTAACTTTCTTACCGAGGTCTGTTGGGCTCGAGCGCTGACAAACGAATGGCCCGCTCTGGCCGCGCACGCCTTTTACAAAGCAAAGGCAGGTGGGAGCGATGACGAGTTGTTTGTAACACGAACACCTGGGGGGGCATAATCGTACGATTAATGAGTTGTTTAAATTTTTACACTTACTGTTTTTGAGTTGTTTTCGATGCGTTTAATATTTGCGCCGATACGGCCATTCTGATGATAGGTGCGTCGCTGCGCCCGCATCACATAATAATCTGAAAATAGAATAATATTAATTCTCATGTATCGATTTTTTACAATTGAATAAATAAATAATTAATATATTTATAAGAGGAGGGGTATTTTCTTGAGTAAACTATCTTCATTACTCATGGCGGCTTATTATTAATAAAAATAAACACACAATCTAAAATTACTAAAAATTAATGGCAGCAACTAAATACCAAATAAATACTTTTTAAAATTAAATAACACTTCAATAACAAATTAATTCATTAAATGAAACAAACAAAATCAAAGTTACTTTCTTACCAAGGTCTGTTGGACTCGAGCGCTGACAAACGAATGACCCGCTCTGGCTGCGCACGCCTTTTACAAAGCAAAGGCAGGTGGGAGCGATGACGAGTTGTTTGTAACACGAACACCTGGGGGGGCATAATCGTACGATTAATGAGTTGTTTAAATTTTTACACTTACTGTTTTTGAGTTGTTTTCGATGCGTTTAATATTTGCGCCGATACGGCCATTCTGATCATAGGTGCGTCGCTGCGCCCGCATCACATAATAATCTGAAAACAGAATAATATTAATTCTCATGTAATGATTTTTTACAATTGAATAAATTAATAATTAATATATTTATAAGAGGAGGGGTATGTTCTTGAGTAAACTATCTTCATTACTCATGGCGGTATATTATTAACAAAAATAAACACACAATCTAAAATTACTTATAATTAATGGCAGCAACTAAATACCAAATAAATACTTTTTAAAATTAAATAACAAATTAATTCATTAAATAAAACAAACAAAATCAAAGTAACTTTCTTACCGAGGTCTGTTGGGCTCGAGCGCTGACAAACGAATGGCCCGCTCTGGCCGCGCACGCCTTTTACAAAGCAAAGGCAGGTGGGAGCGATGACGAGTTGTTTGTAACACGAACACCTGGGGGGGCATAATCGTACGATTAATGAATTGTTTAAATTTTTACACTTACTGTTTTTGAGTTGTTTTCGATGCGTTTAATATTTGCGCCGATACGGCCATTCTGATGATAGGTGCGTCGCTGCGCCCGCATCACATAATAATCTGAAAATAGAATAATATTAATTCTCATGTATCGATTTTTTACAATTGAATAAATAAATAATTAATATATTTATAAGAGGAGGGTTATTTTCTTGAGTAAACTATCTTCATTACTCATGGCGGTATATTATTAACAAAAATAAACACACAATCTAAAATTACTTAAAATTAATGGCAGCAACTAAATACCAAATAAATACTTTTTAAAATTAAATAACACTTCAATAACAAATTAATTCATTAAATAAAACAAACAAAATCAAAGTAACTTTCTTACCAAGGTCTGTTGGACTCGAGCGCTGACAAACGAATGACCCGCTCTGGCTGCGCACGCCTTTTACAAAGCAAAGGCAGGTGGGAGCGATGACGAGTTGTTTGTAACACGAACACCTGGGGGGGCATAATCGTACGATTAATGAGTTGTTTAAATTTGTACACTTACTGTTTTTGAGTTGTTTTCGATGCGTTTAATATTTGCGCCGATACGGCCATTCTGATGATAGGTGCGTCGCTGCGCCCGCATCACATAATAATCTGAAAACAGAATAATATTAATTCTCATGTAATGATTTTTTACAATTGAATAAATTAATAATTAATATATTTATAAGAGGAGGGGTATGTTCTTGAGTAAACTATCTTCATTACCCACTGGAACATCACGAGAAACTAGCGGTATATCCCTCGACGTCCCGGCCATCCCTGACGGCCAGCGGCAAATTGCGCCTCATCATACTACTGATTCAAAGTGTATTTTCTAGCAAACTATTGCAGCTATAGCAAAATAAAAAATACCAGTATAAAGCTGAATTGATAAGGAATCAAAATATGTACTTATTAAAGTATAACAATTAATCTGAAATCCATAAAAAAAAAATAACTTTACACTAGGAGTTAAATTGATGTAAAATATTTTTTTTAACAAGATGTAACGAAACTATATCTAACTTTTGTGTAATGATGTATACTAATTATTAAACTAGATTAAATAAGCTTTTCTTTGATACCAATATATCATTACTTAAAATGAACAGTGTAGCACATTCATCCAAAACAAAAAAATCCAAAACGCGGACGGCAATGGCGGCCATACCTAAACTCTGGGCAAGGAAATATAAAAACGTGAAATTCTAATTATTTACGTCATATTTCTTTTTGAAAGTCTACTTAAATATAAATAAGGACCTGTTTTACTAATTACAATAAGTATTTTATTAATATATCGTATAATAACACAAAATCATGACGAATTTTAGGTTAGGTTTAGCATTGGGGCGAAGTTTTTGTCTTTCGACTATAACACGTGAAAAACTTTATTTTGACTGTGGATGCTTAAAATTGGTAGTTAATCTAAAAGAATAGACATTCAGCTTTCTTTTAATATATAACACTAATACACTGGGCTATTAAATACATAAAATACTTACATTTTAAAACCGGCACTCACTAACACTTCCACTCACTAGTTACGTAAAATGTTACTAAAAAAAAAAAATTTTTTCAACGCTTGCTGACATCTGTCGGACTCTTGAATTAATACATATGATGCGTTAGCTAGCAGAGCCATCTAGTAAACATTTTACTAAGCTTTTTAACAAGGTTCATAGATACAAACCCGTTCTAAATTGTACTAGTACGCTGGATATCCGCGGAGTGTCTCTAGCCGCTCGGAAAATTTTGGTAATTTTATTGGATTATGGATGTTTAAAATTGGTAGATAATTTAGAAGAATAGACATTCAGCTTTTTTTTAATATATAATAATAATACACTGGGCTAATAAAAACATAAAATATTTACATTTTAAAAGTGGCATTCACTAAAACTTCCGATCAGTAGGTACGCAAAATTACACTGTTGAAAACATTTTTTTTTCGACGCCTGCTGCCATCTGTCTTTTTTTTGAATTAATACATATGAGGCGTTAGCTAGTCAGTGTCATCTAGTAAAATTTTTACGAAGCTATTTACAAGCTTCTTAATTAAAACCTCGTTTATATTGTAGTAGTACGCTGCGCCCCCCCCCCACCGCTTTATCGGCTTGCACGCTCAGCACAAATCTGTGAACAACCGCTCTATCGGCTTGCGCGTCCCAGTGGTTAATCATGGCGGTATATTATTAACAAAAATAAACACACAATCTAAAATTACTAAAAATTAATGGCAGCAACTAAATACCAAATAAATACTTTTTAAAATTAAATAACAAATTAATTCATTAAATAAAACAAACAAAATCAAAGTAACTTTCTTACCGAGGTCTGTTGGGCTCGAGCGCTGACAAACGAATGGCCCGCTCTGGCCGCGCACGCCTTTTACAAAGCAAAGGCAGGTGGGAGCGATGACGAGTTGTTTGTAACACGAACACCTGGGGGGGCATAATCGTACGATTAATGAGTTGTTTAAATTTTTACACTTACTGTTTTTGAGTTGTTTTCGATGCGTTTAATATTTGCGCCGATACGGCCATTCTGATGATAGGTGCGTCGCTGCGCCCGCATCACATAATAATCTGAAAATAGAATAATATTAATTCTCATGTATCGATTTTTTACAATTGAATAAATAAATAATTAATATATTTATAAGAGGAGGGGTATTTTCTTGAGTAAACTATCTTCATTACTCATGGCGGCTTATTATTAATAAAAATAAACACACAATCTAAAATTACTAAAAATTAATGGCAGCAACTAAATACCAAATAAATACTTTTTAAAATTAAATAACACTTCAATAACAAATTAATTCATTAAATGAAACAAACAAAATCAAAGTTACTTTCTTACCAAGGTCTGTTGGACTCGAGCGCTGACAAACGAATGACCCGCTCTGGCTGCGCACGCCTTTTACAAAGCAAAGGCAGGTGGGAGCGATGACGAGTTGTTTGTAACACGAACACCTGGGGGGGCATAATCGTACGATTAATCAGGCGTTTAAATTTTTACACTTACTGTTTTTGAGTTGTTTTCGATGCGTTTAATATTTGCGCCGATACGGCCATTCTGATGATAGGTGCGTCGCTGCGCCCGCATCACATAATAATCTGAAAACAGAATAATATTAATTCTCATGTAATGATTTTTTACAATTGAATAAATTAATAATTAATATATTTATAAGAGGAGGGGTATGTTCTTGAGTAAACTATCTTCATTACTCATGGCGGTATATTATTAACAAAAATAAACACACAATCTAAAATTACTTATAATTAATGGCAGCAACTAAATACCAAATAAATACTTTTTAAAATTAAATAACAAATTAATTCATTAAATAAAACAAACAAAATCAAAGTAACTTTCTTACCGAGGTCTGTTGGGCTCGAGCGCTGACAAACGAATGGCCCGCTCTGGCCGCGCACGCCTTTTACAAAGCAAAGGCAGGTGGGAGCGATGACGAGTTGTCTGTAACACGAACACCTGGGGGGGCATAATCGTACGATTAATGAGTTGTTTAAATTTTTACACTTACTGTTTTTGAGTTGTTTTCGATGCGTTTAATATTTGCGCCGATACGGCCATTCTGATGATAGGTGCGTCGCTGCGCCCGCATCACATAATAATCTGAAAATAGAATAATATTAATTCTCATGTATCGATTTTTTACAATTGAATAAATAAATAATTAATATATTTATAAGAGGAGGGGTATTTTCTTGAGTAAACTATCTTCATTACTCATGGCGGTATATTATTAACAAAAATAAACACACAATCTAAAATTACTTAAAATTAATGGCAGCAACTAAATACCAAATAAATACTTTTTAAAATTAAATAACACTTCAATAACAAATTAATTCATTAAATAAAACAAACAAAATCAAAGTTACTTTCTTACCAAGGTCTGTTGGACTCGAGCGCTGACAAACGAATGACCCGCTCTGGCTGCGCACGCCTTTTACAAAGCAAAGGCAGGTGGGAGCGATGACGAGTTGTTTGTAACACGAACACCTGGGGGGGGCATAATCGTACGATTAATGAGTTGTTTAAATTTTTACACTTACTGTTTTTGAGTTGTTTTCGATGCGTTTAATATTTGCGCCGATACGGCCATTCTGATGATAGGTGCGTCGCTGCGCCCGCATCACATAATAATCTGAAAACAGAATAATATTAATTCTCATGTAATGATTTTTTACAATTGAATAAATTAATAATTAATATATTTATAAGAGGAGGGGTATGTTCTTGAGTAAACTATCTTCATTACTCATGGCGGTATATTATTAACAAAAATAAACACACAATCTAAAATTACTTATAATTAATGGCAGCAACTAAATACAAAATAAATACTTTTTAAAATTAAATAACAAATTAATTCATTAAATAAAACAAACAAAATCAAAGTAACTTTCTTACCGAGGTCTGTTGGGCTCGAGCGCTGACAAACGAATGGCCCGCTCTGGCCGCGCACGCCTTTTACAAAGCAAAGGCAGGTGGGAGCGATGACAAGTTGTTTGTAACACGAACACCTGGGGGGGCATAATCGTACGATTAATGAGTTGTTTAAATTTTTATACTTACTGTTTTTGAGTTGTTTTCGATGCGTTTAATATTTGCGCCGATACGGCCATTCTGATGATAGGTGCGTCGCTGCGCCCGCATCACATAATAATCTGAAAATAGAATAATATTAATTCTCATGTATCGATTTTTTACAATTGAATAAATAAATAATTAATATATTTATAAGAGGAGGGGTATTTTCTTGAGTAAACTATCTTCATTACTCATGGCGGCTTATTATTAATAAAAATAAACACACAATCTAAAATTACTAAAAATTAATGGCAGCAACTAAATACCAAATAAATACTTTTTAAAATTAAATAACACTTCAATAACAAATTAATTCATTAAATGAAACAAACAAAATCAAAGTTACTTTCTTACCAAGGTCTGTTGGACTCGAGCGCTGACAAACGAATGACCCGCTCTGGCTGCGCACGCCTTTAACAAAGCAAAGGCAGGTGGGAGCGATGACGAGTTGTTTGTAACACGAACACCTG
This sequence comes from Hypena proboscidalis, assembly GCA_905147285.1. Lineage (NCBI taxonomy): Eukaryota > Metazoa > Arthropoda > Insecta > Lepidoptera > Erebidae > Hypena > Hypena proboscidalis. Next base: position 11,879,115 of record LR990132.1, read on the forward strand.
GGGGGGCATAATCGTACGATTAATGAGTTGTTTAAATTTTTACACTTACTGTTTTTGAGTTGTTTTCGATGCGTTTAATATTTGCGCCGATACGGCCATTCTGATGATAGGTGCGTCGCTGCGCCCGCATCACATAATAATCTGAAAATAGAATAATATTAATTCTCATGTATCGATTTTTTACAATTGAATAAATAAATAATTAATATATTTATAAGAGGACGGGTATTTTCTTGAGTAAACTATCTTCATTACTCATGGCGGCTTATTATTAATAAAAATAAACACACAATCTAAAATTACTTAAAATTAATGGCAGCAACTAAATACCAAATAAATACTTTTTAAAATTAAATAACACTTCAATAACAAATTAATTCATTAAATAAAACAAACAAAATCAAAGTAACTTTCTTACCGAGGTCTGTTGGACTCGAGCGCTGACAAACGAATGGCCCGCTCTGGCCGCGCACGCCTTTTACAAAGCAAAGGCAGGTGGGAGCGATGACGAGTTGTTTGTAACACGAACACCTGGGGGGGCATAATCGTACGATTAATGAGTTGTTTAAATTTTCACACTTACTGTTTTTGAGTTGTTTTCGATGCGTTTAATATTTGCGCCGATACGGCCATTCTGATGATAGGTGCGTCGCTGCGCCCGCATCACATAATAATCTGAAAATAGAATAATATTAATTCTCATGTATCGATTTTTTACAATTGAATAAATAAATAATTAATATATTTATAAGAGGAGGGGTATTTTCTTGAGTAAACTATCTTCATTACTCATGGCGGTATATTATTAACAAAAATAAACACACAATCTAAAATTACTTAAAATTAATGGCAGCAACTAAATACCAAATAAATACTTTTTAAAATTAAATAACACTTCAATAACAAATTAATTCATTAAATAAAACAAACAAAATCAAAGTTACTTTCTTACCAAGGTCTGTTGGACTCGAGCGCTGACAAACGAATGACCCGCTCTGGCTGCGCACGCCTTTTACAAAGCAAAGGCAGGTGGGAGCGATGACGAGTTGTTTGTAACACGAACACCTGGGGGGGCATAATCGTACGATTAATGAGTTGTTTAAATTTTTACACTTACTGTTTTTGAGTTGTTTTCGATGCGTTTAATATTTGCGCCGATACGGCCATTCTGATGATAGGTGCGTCGCTGCGCCCGCATCACATAATAATCTGAAAACAGAATAATATTAATTCTCATGTAATGATTTTTTACAATTGAATAAATTAATAATTAATATATTTATAAGAGGAGGGGTATGTTCTTGAGTAAACTATCTTCATTACTCATGGCGGTATATTATTAACAAAAATAAACACACAATCTAAAATTACTTATAATTAATGGCAGCAACTAAATACAAAATAAATACTTTTTAAAATTAAATAACAAATTAATTCATTAAATAAAACAAACAAAATCAAAGTAACTTTCTTATTGAGGTCTGTTGGGCTCGAGCGCTGACAAACGAATGGCCCGCTCTGGCCGCGCACGCCTTTTACAAAGCAAAGGCAGGTGGGAGCGATGACAAGTTGTTTGTAACACGAACACCTGGGGGGGCATAATCGTACGATTAATGAGTTGTTTAAATTTTTATACTTACTGTTTTTGAGTTGTTTTCGATGCGTTTAATATTTGCGCCGATACGGCCATTCTGATGATAGGTGCGTCGCTGCGCCCGCATCACATAATAATCTGAAAATAGAATAATATTAATTCTCATGTATCGATTTTTTACAATTGAATAAATAAATAATTAATATATTTATAAGAGGAGGGGTATTTTCTTGAGTAAACTATCTTCATTACTCATGGCGGCTTATTATTAATAAAAATAAACACACAATCTAAAATTACTAAAAATTAATGGCAGCAACTAAATACCAAATAAATACTTTTTAAAATTAAATAACACTTCAATAACAAATTAATTCATTAAATGAAACAAACAAAATCAAAGTTACTTTCTTACCAAGGTCTGTTGGACTCGAGCGCTGACAAACGAATGACCCGCTCTGGCTGCGCACGCCTTTAACAAAGCAAAGGCAGGTGGGAGCGATGACGAGTTGTTTGTAACACGAACACCTGGGGGGGCATAATCGTACGATTAATGAGTTGTTTAAATTTTTACACTTACTGTTTTTGAGTTGTTTTCGATGCGTTTAATATTTGCGCCGATACGGCCATTCTGATGATAGGTGCGTCGCTGCGCCCGCATCACATAATAATCTGAAAATAGAATAATATTAATTCTCATGTATCGATTTTTTACAATTGAATAAATAAATAATTAATATATTTATAAGAGGACGGGTATTTTCTTGAGTAAACTATCTTCATTACTCATGGCGGCTTATTATTAATAAAAATAAACACACAATCTAAAATTACTTAAAATTAATGGCAGCAACTAAATACCAAATAAATACTTTTTAAAATTAAATAACACTTCAATAACAAATTAATTCATTAAATAAAACAAACAAAATCAAAGTAACTTTCTTACCGAGGTCTGTTGGACTCGAGCGCTGACAAACGAATGGCCCGCTCTGGCCGCGCACGCCTTTTACAAAGCAAAGGCAGGTGGGAGCGATGACGAGTTGTTTGTAACACGAACACCTGGGGGGGCATAATCGTACGATTAATGAGTTGTTTAAATTTTCACACTTACTGTTTTTGAGTTGTTTTCGATGCGTTTAATATTTGCGCCGATACGGCCATTCTGATGATAGGTGCGTCGCTGCGCCCGCATCACATAATAATCTGAAAATAGAATAATATTAATTCTCATGTATCGATTTTTTACAATTGAATAAATAAATAATTAATATATTTATAAGAGGACGGGTATTTTCTTGAGTAAACTATCTTCATTACTCATGGCGGCTTATTATTAATAAAAATAAACACACAATCTAAAATTACTTAAAATTAATGGCAGCAACTAAATACCAAATAAATACTTTTTAAAATTAAATAACACTTCAATAACAAATTAATTCATTAAATAAAACAAACAAAATCAAAGTAACTTTCTTACCGAGGTCTGTTGGACTCGAGCGCTGACAAACGAATGGCCCGCTCTGGCCGCGCACGCCTTTTACAAAGCAAAGGCAGGTGGGAGCGATGACGAGTTGTTTGTAACACGAACACCTGGGGGGGCATAATCGTACGATTAATGAGTTGTTTAAATTTTCACACTTACTGTTTTTGAGTTGTTTTCGATGCGTTTAATATTTGCGCCGATACGGCCATTCTGATGATAGGTGCGTCGCTGCGCCCGCATCACATAATAATCTGAAAATAGAATAATATTAATTCTCATGTATCGATTTTTTACAATTGAATAAATAAATAATTAATATATTTATAAGAGGAGGGGTATTTTCTTGAGTAAACTATCTTCATTACTCATGGCGGTATATTATTAACAAAAATAAACACACAATCTAAAATTACTTATAATTAATGGCAGCAACTAAATACCAAATAAATACTTTTTAAAATTAAATAACACTTCAATAACAAATTAATTCATTAAATAAAACAAACAAAATCAAAGTCACTTTCTTACCGAGGTCTGTTGGACTCGAGCGCTGACAAACGAATGGCCCGCTCTGGCCGCGAACGCCTTTTACAAAGCAAAGGCAGGTGGGAGCGATGACGAGTTGTTTGTAACACGAACACCTGGGGGGGCATAATCGTACGATTAATGAGTTGTTTAAATTTTTACACTTACTGTTTTTGAGTTGTTTTCGATGCGTTTAATATTTGCGCCGATACGGCCATTCTGATGATAGGTGCGTCGCTGCGCTCGCATCACATAATAATCTGAAAACAGAATAATATTAATTCTCATGTATCGATTTTTTACAATTGAATAAATAAATAATTAATATATTTATAAGAGGAGGGGTATGTTCTTGAGTAAACTATCTTCATTACTCATGGCGGTATATTATTAATAAAAATAAACACACAATCTAAAATTACTTATAATTAATGGCAGCAACTAAATACCAAATAAATACTTTTTAAAATTAAATAACAAATTAATTCATTAAATAAAACAAACAAAATCAAAGTAACTTTCTTACCGAGGTCTGTTGGGCTCGAGCGCTGACAAACGAATGGCCCGCTCTGGCCGCGCACGCCTTTTACAAAGCAAAGGCAGGTGGGAGCGATGACGAGTTGTTTGTAACACGAACACCTGGGGGGGCATAATCGTACGATTAATGAGTTGTGTAAATTTTTACACTTACTGTTTTTGAGTTGTTTTCGATGCGTTTAATATTTGCGCCGATACGGCCATTCTGATGATAGGTGCGTCGCTGCGCCCGCATCACATAATAATCTGAAAATAGAATAATATTAATTCTCATGTATCGATTTTTTACAATTGAATAAATAAATAATTAATATATTTATAAGAGGAGGGGTATTTTCTTGAGTAAACTATCTTCATTACTCATGGCGGCTTATTATTAATAAAAATAAACACACCATCTAAAATTACTAAAAATTAATGGCAGCAACTAAATACCAAATAAATACTTTTTAAAATTAAATAACACTTCAATAACAAATTAATTCATTAAATGAAACAAACAAAATCAAAGTTACTTTCTTACCAAGGTCTGTTGGACTCGAGCGCTGACAAACGAATGACCCGCTCTGGCTGCGCACGCCTTTTACAAAGCAAAGGCAGGTGGGAGCGATGACGAGTTGTTTGTAACACGAACACCTGGGGGGGCATAATCGTACGATTAATGAGTTGTTTAAATTTTTACACTTACTGTTTTTGAGTTGTTTTCGATGCGTTTAATATTTGCGCCGATACGGCCATTCTGATGATAGGTGCGTCGCTGCGCCCGCATCACATAATAATCTGAAAATAGAATAATATTAATTCTCATGTATCGATTTTTTACAATTGAATAAATAAATAATTAATATATTTATAAGAGGACGGGTATTTTCTTGAGTAAACTATCTTCATTACTCATGGCGGCTTATTATTAATAAAAATAAACACACAATCTAAAATTACTTAAAATTAATGGCAGCAACTAAATACCAAATAAATACTTTTTAAAATTAAATAACACTTCAATAACAAATTAATTCATTAAATAAAACAAACAAAATCAAAGTAACTTTCTTACCGAGGTCTGTTGGACTCGAGCGCTGACAAACGAATGGCCCGCTCTGGCCGCGCACGCCTTTTACAAAGCAAAGGCAGGTGGGAGCGATGACGAGTTGTTTGTAACACGAACACCTGGGGGGGCATAATCGTACGATTAATGAGTTGTTTAAATTTTCACACTTACTGTTTTTGAGTTGTTTTCGATGCGTTTAATATTTGCGCCGATACGGCCATTCTGATGATAGGTGCGTCGCTGCGCCCGCATCACATAATAATCTGAAAATAGAATAATATTAATTCTCATGTATCGATTTTTTACAATTGAATAAATAAATAATTAATATATTTATAAGAGGACGGGTATTTTCTTGAGTAAACTATCTTCATTACTCATGGCGGCTTATTATTAATAAAAATAAACACACAATCTAAAATTACTTAAAATTAATGGCAGCAACTAAATACCTAATAAATACTTTTTAAAATTAAATAACACTTCAATAACAAATTAATTCATTAAATAAAACAAACAAAATCAAAGTAACTTTCTTACCGAGGTCTGTTGGACTCGAGCGCTGACAAACGAATGGCCCGCTCTGGCCGCGCACGCCTTTTACAAAGCAAAGGCAGGTGGGAGCGATGACGAGTTGTTTGTAACACGAACACCTGGGGGGGCATAATCGTACGATTAATGAGTTGTTTAAATTTTCACACTTACTGTTTTTGAGTTGTTTTCGATGCGTTTAATATTTGCGCCGATACGGCCATTCTGATGATAGGTGCGTCGCTGCGCCCGCATCACATAATAATCTGAAAATAGAATAATATTAATTCTCATGTATCGATTTTTTACAATTGAATAAATAAATAATTAATATATTTATAAGAGGAGGGGTATTTTCTTGAGTAAACTATCTTCATTACTCATGGCGGTATATTATTAACAAAAATAAACACACAATCTAAAATTACTTATAATTAATGGCAGCAACTAAATACCAAATAAATACTTTTTAAAATTAAATAACACTTCAATAACAAATTAATTCATTAAATAAAACAAACAAAATCAAAGTCACTTTCTTACCGAGGTCTGTTGGACTCGAGCGCTGACAAACGAATGGCCCGCTCTGGCCGCGAACGCCTTTTACAAAGCAAAGGCAGGTGGGAGCGATGACGAGTTGTTTGTAACACGAACACCTGGGGGGGCATAATCGTACGATTAATGAGTTGTTTAAATTTTTACACTTACTGTTTTTGAGTTGTTTTCGATGCGTTTAATATTTGCGCCGATACGGCCATTCTGATGATAGGTGCGTCGCTGCGCCCGCATCACATAATAATCTGAAAACAGAATAATATTAATTCTCATGTAATGATTTTTTACAATTGAATAAATTAATAATTAATATATTTATAAGAGGAGGGGTATGTTCTTGAGTAAACTATCTTCATTACTCATGGCGGTATATTATTAACAAAAATAAACACACAATCTAAAATTACTTATAATTAATGGCAGCAACTAAATACCAAATAAATACTTTTTAAAATTAAATAACAAATTAATTCATTAAATAAAACAAACAAAATCAAAGTAACTTTCTTACCGAGGTCTGTTGGGCTCGATCGCTGACAAACGAATGGCCCGCTCTGGCCGCGCACGCCTTTTACAAAGCAAAGGCAGGTGGGAGCGATGACGAGTTGTTTGTAACACGAACACCTGGGGGGGCATAATCGTACGATTAATGAGTTGTTTAAATTTGTACACTTACTGTTTTTGAGTTGTTTTCGATGCGTTTAATATTTGCGCCGATACGGCCATTCTGATGATAGGTGCGTCGCTGCGCCCGCATCACATAATAATCTGAAAATAGAATAATATTAATTCTCATGTATCGATTTTCTACAATTGAATAAATAAATAATTAATATATTTATAAGAGGAGGGGTATTTTCTTGAGTAAACTATCTTCATTACTCATGGCGGCTTATTATTAATAAAAATAAACACACAATCTAAAATTACTAAAAAATTAATGGCAGCAACTAAATACCAAATAAATACTTTTTAAAATTAAATAACACTTCAATAACAAATTAATTCATTAAATAAAACAAACAAAATCAAAGTAACTTTCTTACCGAGGTCTGTTGGACTCGAGCGCTGACAAACGAATGGCCCGCTCTGGCCGCGAACGCCTTTTACAAAGCAAAGGCAGGTGGGAGCGATGACGAGTTGTTTGTAACACGAACACCTGGGGGGGCATAATCGTACGATTAATGAGTTGTTTAAATTTTTACACTTACTGTTTTTGAGTTGTTTTCGATGCGTTTAATATTTGCGCCGATACGGCCATTCTGATGATAGGTGCGTCGCTGCGCCCGCATCACATAATAATCTGAAAATAGAATAATATTAATTCTCATGTATCGATTTTTTACAAATGAATAAATAAATAATTAATATATTTATAAGAGGACGGGTATTTTCTTGAGTAAACTATCTTCATTACTCATGGCGGCTTATTATTAATAAAAATAAACACACAATCTAAAATTACTTAAAATTAATGGCAGCAACTAAATACCAAATAAATACTTTTTAAAATTAAATAACACTTCAATAACAAATTAATTCATTAAATAAAACAAACAAAATCAAAGTAACTTTCTTACCGAGGTCTGTTGGACTCGAGCGCTGACAAACGAATGGCCCGCTCTGGCCGCGCACGCCTTTTACAAAGCAAAGGCAGGTGGGAGCGATGACGAGTTGTTTGTAACACGAACACCTGGGGGGGCATAATCGTACGATTAATGAGTTGTTTAAATTTTCACACTTACTGTTTTTGAGTTGTTTTCGATGCGTTTAATATTTGCGCCGATACGGCCATTCTGATGATAGGTGCGTCGCTGCGCCCGCATCACATAATAATCTGAAAATAGAATAATATTAATTCTCATGTATCGATTTTTTACAATTGAATAAATAAATAATTAATATATTTATAAGAGGACGGGTATTTTCTTGAGTAAACTATCTTCATTACTCATGGCGGCTTATTATTAATAAAAATAAACACACAATCTAAAATTACTTAAAATTAATGGCAGCAACTAAATACCAAATAAATACTTTTTAAAATTAAATAACACTTCAATAACAAATTAATTCATTAAATAAAACAAACAAAATCAAAGTAACTTTCTTACCGAGGTCTGTTGGACTCGAGCGCTGACAAACGAATGGCCCGCTCTGGCCGCGCACGCCTTTTACAAAGCAAAGGCAGGTGGGAGCGATGACGAGTTGTTTGTAACACGAACACCTGGGGGGGCATAATCGTACGATTAATGAGTTGTTTAAATTTTCACACTTACTGTTTTTGAGTTGTTTTCGATGCGTTTAATATTTGCGCCGATACGGCCATTCTGATGATAGGTGCGTCGCTGCGCCCGCATCACATAATAATCTGAAAATAGAATAATATTAATTCTCATGTATCGATTTTTTACAATTGAATAAATAAATAATTAATATATTTATAAGAGGAGGGGTATTTTCTTGAGTAAACTATCTTCATTACTCATGGCGGTATATTATTAACAAAAATAAACACACAATCTAAAATTACTTATAATTAATGGCAGCAACTAAATACCAAATAAATACTTTTTAAAATTAAATAACACTTCAATAACAAATTAATTCATTAAATAAAACAAACAAAATCAAAGTCACTTTCTTACCGAGGTCTGTTGGACTCGAGCGCTGACAAACGAATGGCCCGCTCTGGCCGCGAACGCCTTTTACAAAGCAAAGGCAGGTGGGAGCGATGACGAGTTGTTTGTAACACGAACACCTGGGGGGGCATAATCGTACGATTAATGAGTTGTTTAAATTTTTACACTTACTGTTTTTGAGTTGTTTTCGATGCGTTTAATATTTGCGCCGATACGGCCATTCTGATGATAGGTGCGTCGCTGCGCCCGCATCACATAATAATCTGAAAATAGAATAATATTAATTCTCATGTATCGATTTTTTACAATTGAATAAATAAATAATTAATATATTTATAAGAGGACGGGTATTTTCTTGAGTAAACTATCTTCATTACTCATGGCGGCTTATTATTAATAAAAATAAACACACAATCTAAAATTACTTAAAATTAATGGCAGCAACTAAATACCAAATAAATACTTTTTAAAATTAAATAACACTTCAATAACAAATTAATTCATTAAATAAAACAAACAAAATCAAAGTAACTTTCTTACCGAGGTCTGTTGGACTCGAGCGCTGACAAACGAATGGCCCGCTCTGGCCGCGCACGCCTTTTACAAAGCAAAGGCAGGTGGGAGCGATGACGAGTTGTTTGTAACACGAACACCTGGGGGGGCATAATCGTACGATTAATGAGTTGTTTAAATTTTCACACTTACTGTTTTTGAGTTGTTTTCGATGCGTTTAATATTTGCGCCGATACGGCCATTCTGATGATAGGTGCGTCGCTGCGCCCGCATCACATAATAATCTGAAAATAGAATAATATTAATTCTCATGTATCGATTTTTTACAATTGAATAAATAAATAATTAATATATTTATAAGAGGAGGGGTATTTTCTTGAGTAAACTATCTTCATTACTCATGGCGGTATATTATTAACAAAAATAAACACACAATCTAAAATTACTTATAATTAATGGCAGCAACTAAATACCAAATAAATACTTTTTAAAATTAAATAACACTTCAATAACAAATTAATTCATTAAATAAAACAAACAAAATCAAAGTCACTTTCTTACCGAGGTCTGTTGGACTCGAGCGCTGACAAACGAATGGCCCGCTCTGGCCGCGAACGCCTTTTACAAAGCAAAGGCAGGTGGGAGCGATGACGAGTTGTTTGTAACACGAACACCTGGGGGGGCATAATCGTACGATTAATGAGTTGTTTAAATTTTTACACTTACTGTTTTTGAGTTGTTTTCGATGCGTTTAATATTTGCGCCGATACGGCCATTCTGATGATAGGTGCGTCGCTGCGCCCGCATCACATAATAATCTGAAAACAGAATAATATTAATTCTCATGTAATGATTTTTTACAATTGAATAAATTAATAATTAATATATTTATAAGAGGAGGGGTATGTTCTTGAGTAAACTATCTTCATTACTCATGGCGGTATATTATTAACAAAAATAAACACACAATCTAAAATTACTTATAATTAATGGCAGCAACTAAATACCAAATAAATACTTTTTAAAATTAAATAACAAATTAATTCATTAAATAAAACAAACAAAATCAAAGTAACATTCTTACCGAGGTCTGTTGGGCTCGATCGCTGACAAACGAATGGCCCGCTCTGGCCGCGCACGCCTTTTACAAAGCAAAGGCAGGTGGGAGCGATGACGAGTTGTTTGTAACACGAACACCTGGGGGGGCATAATCGTACGATTAATGAGTTGTTTAAATTTGTACACTTACTGTTTTTGAGTTGTTTTCGATGCGTTTAATATTTGCGCCGATACGGCCATTCTGATGATAGGTGCGTCGCTGCGCCCGCATCACATAATAATCTGAAAATAGAATAATATTAATTCTCATGTATCGATTTTCTACAATTGAATAAATAAATAATTAATATATTTATAAGAGGAGGGGTATTTTCTTGAGTAAACTATCTTCATTACTCATGGCGGCTTATTATTAATAAAAATAAACACACAATCTAAAATTACTAAAAAATTAATGGCAGCAACTAAATACCAAATAAATACTTTTTAAAATTAAATAATACTTCAATAACAAATTAATTCATTAAATAAAACAAACAAAATCAAAGTAACTTTCTTACCGAGGTCTGTTGGACTCGAGCGCTGACAAACGAATGGCCCGCTCTGGCCGCGAACGCCTTTTACAAAGCAAAGGCAGGTGGGAGCGATGACGAGTTGTTTGTAACACGAACACCTGGGGGGGCATAATCGTACGATTAATGAGTTGTTTAAATTTTTACACTTACTGTTTTTGAGTTGTTTTCGATGCGTTTAATATTTGCGCCGATACGGCCATTCTGATGATAGGTGCGTCGCTGCGCTCGCATCACATAATAATCTGAAAACAGAATAATATTAATTCTCATGTATCGATTTTTTACAATTGAATAAATAAATAATTAATATATTTATAAGAGGAGGGGTATGTTCTTGAGTAAACTATCTTCATTACTCATGGCGGTATATTATTAATAAAAATAAACACACAATCTAAAATTACTTATAATTAATGGCAGCAACTAAATACCAAATAAATACTTTTTAAAATTAAATAACAAATTAATTCATTAAATAAAACAAACAAAATCAAAGTAACTTTCTTACCGAGGTCTGTTGGGCTCGAGCGCTGACAAACGAATGGCCCGCTCTGGCCGCGCACGCCTTTTACAAAGCAAAGGCAGGTGGGAGCGATGACGAGTTGTTTGTAACACGAACACCTGGGGGGGCATAATCGTACGATTAATGAGTTGTGTAAATTTTTACACTTACTGTTTTTGAGTTGTTTTCGATGCGTTTAATATTTGCGCCGATACGGCCATTCTGATGATAGGTGCGTCGCTGCGCCCGCATCACATAATAATCTGAAAATAGAATAATATTAATTCTCATGTATCGATTTTTTACAATTGAATAAATAAATAATTAATATATTTATAAGAGGAGGGGTATTTTCTTGAGTAAACTATCTTCATTACTCATGGCGGCTTATTATTAATAAAAATAAACACACCATCTAAAATTACTAAAAATTAATGGCAGCAACTAAATACCAAATAAATACTTTTTAAAATTAAATAACACTTCAATAACAAATTAATTCATTAAATGAAACAAACAAAATCAAAGTTACTTTCTTACCAAGGTCTGTTGGACTCGAGCGCTGACAAACGAATGACCCGCTCTGGCTGCGCACGCCTTTTACAAAGCAAAGGCAGGTGGGAGCGATGACGAGTTGTTTGTAACACGAACACCTGGGGGGGCATAATCGTACGATTAATGAGTTGTTTAAATTTTTACACTTACTGTTTTTGAGTTGTTTTCGATGCGTTTAATATTTGCGCCGATACGGCCATTCTGATGATAGGTGCGTCGCTGCGCCCGCATCACATAATAATCTGAAAATAGAATAATATTAATTCTCATGTATCGATTTTTTACAATTGAATAAATAAATAATTAATATATTTATAAGAGGACGGGTATTTTCTTGAGTAAACTATCTTCATTACTCATGGCGGCTTATTATTAATAAAAATAAACACACAATCTAAAATTACTTAAAATTAATGGCAGCAACTAAATACCAAATAAATACTTTTTAAAATTAAATAACACTTCAATAACAAATTAATTCATTAAATAAAACAAACAAAATCAAAGTAACTTTCTTACCGAGGTCTGTTGGACTCGAGCGCTGACAAACGAATGGCCCGCTCTGGCCGCGCACGCCTTTTACAAAGCAAAGGCAGGTGGGAGCGATGACGAGTTGTTTGTAACACGAACACCTGGGGGGGCATAATCGTACGATTAATGAGTTGTTTAAATTTTCACACTTACTGTTTTTGAGTTGTTTTCGATGCGTTTAATATTTGCGCCGATACGGCCATTCTGATGATAGGTGCGTCGCTGCGCCCGCATCACATAATAATCTGAAAATAGAATAATATTAATTCTCATGTATCGATTTTTTACAATTGAATAAATAAATAATTAATATATTTATAAGAGGACGGGTATTTTCTTGAGTAAACTATCTTCATTACTCATGGCGGCTTATTATTAATAAAAATAAACACACAATCTAAAATTACTTAAAATTAATGGCAGCAACTAAATACCAAATAAATACTTTTTAAAATTAAATAACACTTCAATAACAAATTAATTCATTAAATAAAACAAACAAAATCAAAGTAACTTTCTTACCGAGGTCTGTTGGACTCGAGCGCTGACAAACGAATGGCCCGCTCTGGCCGCGCACGCCTTTTACAAAGCAAAGGCAGGTGGGAGCGATGACGAGTTGTTTGTAACACGAACACCTGGGGGGGCATAATCGTACGATTAATGAGTTGTTTAAATTTTCACACTTACTGTTTTTGAGTTGTTTTCGATGCGTTTAATATTTGCGCCGATACGGCCATTCTGATGATAGGTGCGTCGCTGCGCCCGCATCACATAATAATCTGAAAACAGAATAATATTAATTCTCATGTAATGATTTTTTACAATTGAATAAATTAATAATTAATATATTTATAAGAGGAGGGGTATGTTCTTGAGTAAACTATCTTCATTACTCATGGCGGTATATTATTAACAAAAATAAACACACAATCTAAAATTACTTATAATTAATGGCAGCAACTAAATACCAAATAAATACTTTTTAAAATTAAATAACAAATTAATTCATTAAATAAAACAAACAAAATCAAAGTAACTTTCTTACCGAGGTCTGTTGGGCTCGATCGCTGACAAACGAATGGCCCGCTCTGGCCGCGCACGCCTTTTACAAAGCAAAGGCAGGTGGGAGCGATGACGAGTTGTTTGTAACACGAACACCTGGGGGGGCATAATCGTACGATTAATGAGTTGTTTAAATTTGTACACTTACTGTTTTTGAGTTGTTTTCGATGCGTTTAATATTTGCGCCGATACGGCCATTCTGATGATAGGTGCGTCGCTGCGCCCGCATCACATAATAATCTGAAAATAGAATAATATTAATTCTCATGTATCGATTTTCTACAATTGAATAAATAAATAATTAATATATTTATAAGAGGAGGGGTATTTTCTTGAGTAAACTATCTTCATTACTCATGGCGGCTTATTATTAATAAAAATAAACACACAATCTAAAATTACTAAAAAATTAATGGCAGCAACTAAATACCAAATAAATACTTTTTAAAATTAAATAACACTTCAATAACAAATTAATTCATTAAATAAAACAAACAAAATCAAAGTAACTTTCTTACCGAGGTCTGTTGGGCTCGAGCGCTGACAAACGAATGGCCCGCTCTGGCCGCGCACGCCTTTTACAAAGCAAAGGCAGGTGGGAGCGATGACGAGTTGTTTGTAACACGAACACCTGGGGGGGCATAATCGTACGATTAATGAGTTGTTTAAAATTTTACACTTACTGTTTTTGAGTTGTTTTCGATGCGTTTAATATTTGCGCCGATACGGCCATTCTGATGATAGGTGCGTCGCTGCGCCCGCATCACATAATAATCTGAAAACAGAATAATATTAATTCTCATGTAATGATTTTTTACAATTGAATAAATTAATAATTAATATATTTATAAGAGGAGGGGTATGTTCTTGAGTAAACTATCTTCATTACTCATGGCGGTATATTATTAACAAAAATAAACACACAATCTAAAATTACTTATTATTAATGGCAGCAACTAAATACCAAATAAATACTTTTTAAAATTAAATAACAAATTAATTCATTAAATAAAACAAACAAAATCAAAGTAACTTTCTTACCGAGGTCTGTTGGGCTCGAGCGCTGACAAACGAATGGCCCGCTCTGGCCGCGCACGCCTTTTACAAAGCAAAGGCAGGTGGGAGCGATGACGAGTTGTTTGTAACACGAACACCTGGGGGGGCATAATCGTACGATTAATGAGTTGTTTAAATTTTTACACTTACTGTTTTTGAGTTGTTTTCGATGCGTTTAATATTTGCGCCGATACGGCCATTCTGATGATAGGTGCGTCGCTGCGCCCGCATCACATAATAATCTGAAAACAGAATAATATTAATTCTCATGTAATGATTTTTTACAATTGAATAAATTAATAATTAATATATTTATAAGAGGAGGGGTATGTTCTTGAGTAAACCATCTTCATTACTCATGGCGGTATATTATTAACAAAAATAAACACACAATCTAAAATTACTTATAATTAATGGCAGCAACTAAATACCAAATAAATACTTTTTAAAATTAAATAACACATTAATTCATTAAATAAAACAAACAAAATCAAAGTAACTTTCTTACCGAGGTCTGTTGGGCTCGAGCGCTGACAAACGAATGGCCCGCTCTGGCCGCGCACGCCTTTTACAAAGCAAAGGCAGGTGGGAGCGATGACGAGTTGTTTGTAACACGAACACCTGGGGGGGCATAATCGTACGATTAATGAGTTGTGTAAATTTTTACACTTACTGTTTTTGAGTTGTTTTCGATGCGTTTAATATTTGCGCCGATACGGCCATTCTGATGATAGGTGCGTCGCTGCGCCCGCATCACATAATAATCTGAAAATAGAATAATATTAATTCTCATGTATCGATTTTTTACAATTGAATAAATAAATAATTAATATATTTATAAGAGGAGATGTATTTTCTTGAGTAAACTATCTTCATTACTCATGGCGGCTTATTATTAATAAAAATAAACACACCATCTAAAATTACTAAAAATTTATGGCAGCAACTAAATACCAAATAAATACTTTTTAAAATTAAATAACACTTCAATAACAAATTAATTCATTAAATGAAACAAACAAAATCAAAGTTACTTTCTTACCAAGGTCTGTTGGACTCGAGCGCTGACAAACGAATGACCCGCTCTGGCTGCGCACGCCTTTTACAAAGCAAAGGCAGGTGGGAGCGATGACGAGTTGTTTGTAACACGAACACCTGGGGGGGCATAATCGTACGATTAATGAGTTGTTTAAATTTTTACACTTACTGTTTTTGAGTTGTTTTCGATGCGTTTAATATTTGCGCCGATACGGCCATTCTGATGATAGGTGCGTCGCTTCGCCCGCATCACATAATAATCTGAAAACAGAATAATATTAATTCTCATGTAATGATTTTTTACAATTGAATAAATTAATAATTAATATATTTATAAGAGGAGGGGTATGTTCTTGAGTAAACTATCTTCATTACTCATGGCGGTATATTATTAACAAAAATAAACACACAATCTAAAATTACTTATAATTAATGGCAGCAACTAAATACCAAATAAATACTTTTTAAAATTAAATAACAAATTAATTCATTAAATAAAACAAACAAAATCAAAGTAACTTTCTTACCGAGGTCTGTTGGGCTCGAGCGCTGACAAACGAATGGCCCGCTCTGGCCGCGCACGCCTTTTACAAAGCAAAGGCAGGTGGGAGCGATGACGAGTTGTTTGTAACACGAACACCTGGGGGGGCATAATCGTACGATTAATGAGTTGTTTAAATTTTTACACTTACTGTTTTTGAGTTGTTTTCGATGCGTTTAATATTTACGACGATCCGATACGGCCATTCTGATGATAAGTGCGTCGCTGCGCCTGCATCACATAATAATCTGAAAACAGAATAATATTAATTCTCATGTATCGATTTTTTACAATTGAATAAATAAATAATTAATATATTTATAAGAGGAGGGGTATGTTCTTAAGTAAACTATCTTCATTACTCATGGCGGTTTATTATTAATAAAAATAAACACACAATCTAAAATTACTTATAATTAATGGCAGCAACTAAATACCAAATAAATACTTTTTAAAATTAAATAACACTTCAATAACAAATTAATTCATTAAATAAAACAAACAAAATCAAAGTAACTTTCTTACCGAGGTCTGTTGGACTCGAGCGCTGACAAACGAATGGCCCGCTCTGGCCGCGCACGCCTTTAACAAAGCAAAGGCAGGTGGGAGCGATGACGAGTTGTTTGTAACACGAACACCTGGGGGGGCGTAATCGTACGATTAATCAGGCGTTTAAATTTTTACACTTACTGTTTTTGAGTTGTTTTCGATGCGTTTAATATTTACGCCGATTCGATACGGCCATTCTGATGATAAGTGCGTCGCTGCGCCTGCATCACATAATAATCTGAAAATAGAATAATATTTATTCTCATGTATCGATTTTTTACAATTGAATAAATAAATAATTAATATATTTATAAGAGGAGGGGTATTTTCTTAAGTAAACTATCTTCATAACTCATGGCGGCTTATTATTAATAAAAATAAACACAATCTAAAATTACTAAAAATTAATGGCAGCAACTAAATACCAAATAAATACTTTTTAAAATTAAATAACACTTCAATAACAAATTAATTCATTAAATAAAACAAACAAAATCAAAGTAACTTTCTTACCGAGGTCTGTTGGACTCGAGCGCTGACAAACGAATGGCCCGCTCTGGCCGCGCACGCCTTTTACAAAGCAAAGGCAGGTGGGAGCGATGACGAGTTGTTTGTAACACGAACACCTGGGGGGGCATAATCGTACGATTAATGAGTTGTTTAAATTTTCACACTTACTGTTTTTGAGTTGTTTTCGATGCGTTTAATATTTGCGCCGATACGGCCATTCTGATGATAGGTGCGTCGCTGCGCCCGCATCACATAATAATCTGAAAATAGAATAATATTAATTCTCATGTATCGATTTTTTACAATTGAATAAATAAATAATTAATATATTTATAAGAGGACGGGTATTTTCTTGAGTAAACTATCTTCATTACTCATGGCGGCTTATTATTAATAAAAATAAACACACAATCTAAAATTACTTAAAATTAATGGCAGCAACTAAATACCAAATAAATACTTTTTAAAATTAAATAACACTTCAATAACAAATTAATTCATTAAATAAAACAAACAAAATCAAAGTAACTTTCTTACCGAGGTCTGTTGGGCTCGAGCGCTGACAAACGAATGGCCCGCTCTGGCCGCGCACGCCTTTTACAAAGCAAAGGCAGGTGGGAGCGATGACGAGTTGTTTGTAACACGAACACCTGGGGGGGCATAATCGTACGATTAATGAGTTGTTTAAATTTTTACACTTACTGTTTTTGAGTTGTTTTCGATGCGTTTAATATTTACGACGATCCGATACGGCCATTCTGATGATAAGTGCGTCGCTGCGCCTGCATCACATAATAATCTGAAAACAGAATAATATTAATTCTCATGTATCGATTTTTTACAATTGAATAAATAAATAATTAATATATTTATAAGAGGAGGGGTATGTTCTTAAGTAAACTATCTTCATTACTCATGGCGGTTTATTATTAATAAAAATAAACACACAATCTAAAATTACTTATAATTAATGGCAGCAACTAAATACCAAATAAATACTTTTTAAAATTAAATAACACTTCAATAACAAATTAATTCATTAAATAAAACAAACAAAATCAAAGTAACTTTCTTACCGAGGTCTGTTGGACTCGAGCGCTGACAAACGAATGGCCCGCTCTGGCCGCGCACGCCTTTAACAAAGCAAAGGCAGGTGGGAGCGATGACGAGTTGTTTGTAACACGAACACCTGGGGGGGCGTAATCGTACGATTAATCAGGCGTTTAAATTTTTACACTTACTGTTTTTGAGTTGTTTTCGATGCGTTTAATATTTACGCCGATTCGATACGGCCATTCTGATGATAAGTGCGTCGCTGCGCCTGCATCACATAATAATCTGAAAATAGAATAATATTTATTCTCATGTATCGATTTTTTACAATTGAATAAATAAATAATTAATATATTTATAAGAGGAGGGGTATTTTCTTAAGTAAACTATCTTCATAACTCATGGCGGCTTATTATTAATAAAAATAAACACAATCTAAAATTACTAAAAATTAATGGCAGCAACTAAATACCAAATAAATACTTTTTAAAATTAAATAACACTTCAATAACAAATTAATTCATTAAATAAAACAAACAAAATCAAAGTAACTTTCTTACCGAGGTCTGTTGGACTCGAGCGCTGACAAACGAATGGCCCGCTCTGGCCGCGCACGCCTTTTACAAAGCAAAGGCAGGTGGGAGCGATGACGAGTTGTTTGTAACACGAACACCTGGGGGGGCATAATCGTACGATTAATGAGTTGTTTAAATTTTCACACTTACTGTTTTTGAGTTGTTTTCGATGCGTTTAATATTTGCGCCGATACGGCCATTCTGATGATAGGTGCGTCGCTGCGCCCGCATCACATAATAATCTGAAAATAGAATAATATTAATTCTCATGTATCGATTTTTTACAATTGAATAAATAAATAATTAATATATTTATAAGAGGACGGGTATTTTCTTGAGTAAACTATCTTCATTACTCATGGCGGCTTATTATTAATAAAAATAAACACACAATCTAAAATTACTTAAAATTAATGGCAGCAACTAAATACCAAATAAATACTTTTTAAAATTAAATAACACTTCAATAACAAATTAATTCATTAAATAAAACAAACAAAATCAAAGTAACTTTCTTACCGAGGTCTGTTGGACTCGAGCGCTGACAAACGAATGGCCCGCTCTGGCCGCGCACGCCTTTTACAAAGCAAAGGCAGGTAGGTGGGAGCGATGACGAGTTGTTTGTAACACGAACACCTGGGGGGGCATAATCGTACGATTAATGAGTTGTTTAAATTTTCACACTTACTGTTTTTGAGTTGTTTTCGATGCGTTTAATATTTGCGCCGATACGGCCATTCTGATGATAGGTGCGTCGCTGCGCCCGCATCACATAATAATCTGAAAATAGAATAATATTAATTCTCATGTATCGATTTTTTACAATTGAATAAATAAATAATTAATATATTTATAAGAGGAGGGGTATTTTCTTGAGTAAACTATCTTCATTACTCATGGCGGTATATTATTAACAAAAATAAACACACAATCTAAAATTACTTATAATTAATGGCAGCAACTAAATACCAAATAAATACTTTTTAAAATTAAATAACACTTCAATAACAAATTAATTCATTAAATAAAACAAACAAAATCAAAGTCACTTTCTTACCGAGGTCTGTTGGACTCGAGCGCTGACAAACGAATGGCCCGCTCTGGCCGCGAACGCCTTTTACAAAGCAAAGGCAGGTGGGAGCGATGACGAGTTGTTTGTAACACGAACACCTGGGGGGGCATAATCGTACGATTAATGAGTTGTTTAAATTTTTACACTTACTGTTTTTGAGTTGTTTTCGATGCGTTTAATATTTGCGCCGATACGGCCATTCTGATGATAGGTGCGTCGCTGCGCTCGCATCACATAATAATCTGAAAACAGAATAATATTAATTCTCATGTATCGATTTTTTACAATTGAATAAATAAATAATTAATATATTTATAAGAGGAGGGGTATGTTCTTGAGTAAACTATCTTCATTACTCATGGCGGTATATTATTTATAAAAATAAACACACAATCTAAAATTACTTATAATTAATGGCAGCAACTAAATACCAAATAAATACTTTTTAAAATTAAATAACAAATTAATTCATTAAATAAAACAAACAAAATCAAAGTAACTTTCTTACCGAGGTCTGTTGGGCTCGAGCGCTGACAAACGAATGGCCCGCTCTGGCCGCGCACGCCTTTTACAAAGCAAAGGCAGGTGGGAGCGATGACGAGTTGTTTGTAACACGAACACCTGGGGGGGCATAATCGTACGATTAATGAGTTGTGTAAATTTTTACACTTACTGTTTTTGAGTTGTTTTCGATGCGTTTAATATTTGCGCCGATACGGCCATTCTGATGATAGGTGCGTCGCTGCGCCCGCATCACATAATAATCTGAAAATAGAATAATATTAATTCTCATGTATCGATTTTTTACAATTGAATAAATAAATAATTAATATATTTATAAGAGGAGGGGTATTTTCTTGAGTAAACTATCTTCATTACTCATGGCGGCTTATTATTAATAAAAATAAACACACCATCTTAAATTACTAAAAATTTATGGCAGCAACTAAATACCAAATAAATACTTTTTAAAATTAAATAACACTTCAATAACAAATTAATTCATTAAATGAAACAAACAAAATCAAAGTTACTTTCTTACCAAGGTCTGTTGGACTCGAGCGCTGACAAACGAATGACCCGCTCTGGCTGCGCACGCCTTTTACAAAGCAAAGGCAGGTGGGAGCGATGACGAGTTGTTTGTAACACGAACACCTGGGGGGGCATAATCGTACGATTAATGAGTTGTTTAAATTTTTACACTTACTGTTTTTGAGTTGTTTTCGATGCGTTTAATATTTGCGCCGATACGGCCATTCTGATGATAGGTGCGTCGCTGCGCCCGCATCACATAATAATCTGAAAATAGAATAATATTAATTCTCATGTATCGATTTTTTACAATTGAATAAATAAATAATTAATATATTTATAAGAGGACGGGTATTTTCTTGAGTAAACTATCTTCATTACTCATGGCGGCTTATTATTAATAAAAATAAACACACAATCTAAAATTACTTAAAATTAATGGCAGCAACTAAATACCAAATAAATACTTTTTAAAATTAAATAACACTTCAATAACAAATTAATTCATTAAATAAAACAAACAAAATCAAAGTAACTTTCTTACCGAGGTCTGTTGGACTCGAGCGCTGACAAACGAATGGCCCGCTCTGGCCGCGCACGCCTTTTACAAAGCAAAGGCAGGTGGGAGCGATGACGAGTTGTTTGTAACACGAACACCTGGGGGGGCATAATCGTACGATTAATGAGTTGTTTAAATTTTCACACTTACTGTTTTTGAGTTGTTTTCGATGCGTTTAATATTTGCGCCGATACGGCCATTCTGATGATAGGTGCGTCGCTGCGCCCGCATCACATAATAATCTGAAAATAGAATAATATTAATTCTCATGTATCGATTTTTTACAATTGAATAAATAAATAATTAATATATTTATAAGAGGAGGGGTATTTTCTTGAGTAAACTATCTTCATTACTCATGGCGGTATATTATTAACAAAAATAAACACACAATCTAAAATTACTTATAATTAATGGCAGCAACTAAATACCAAATAAATACTTTTTAAAATTAAATAACACTTCAATAACAAATTAATTCATTAAATAAAACAAACAAAATCAAAGTCACTTTCTTACCGAGGTCTGTTGGACTCGAGCGCTGACAAACGAATGGCCCGCTCTGGCCGCGAACGCCTTTTACAAAGCAAAGGCAGGTGGGAGCGATGACGAGTTGTTTGTAACACGAACACCTGGGGGGGCATAATCGTACGATTAATGAGTTGTTTAAATTTTTACACTTACTGTTTTTGAGTTGTTTTCGATGCGTTTAATATTTGCGCCGATACGGCCATTCTGATGATAGGTGCGTCGCTGCGCTCGCATCACATAATAATCTGAAAATAGAATAATATTAATTCTCATGTATCGATTTTTTACAATTGAATAAATAAATAATTAATATATTTATAAGAGGAGGGGTATGTTCTTGAGTAAACTATCTTCATTACTCATGGCGGTATATTATTAATAAAAATAAACACACAATCTAAAATTACTTATAATTAATGGCAGCAACTAAATACCAAATAAATACTTTTTAAAATTAAATAACAAATTAATTCATTAAATAAAACAAACAAAATCAAAGTAACTTTCTTACCGAGGTCTGTTGGGCTCGAGCGCTGACAAACGAATGGCCCGCTCTGGCCGCGCACGCCTTTAACAAAGCAAAGGCAGGTGGGAGCGATGACGAGTTGTTTGTAACACGAACACCTGGGGGGGCGTAATCGTACGATTAATCAGGCGTTTAAATTTTTACACTTACTGTTTTTGAGTTGTTTTCGATGCGTTTAATATTTACGCCGATCCGATACGGCCATTCTGATGATAAGTGCGTCGCTGCGCCTGCATCACATAATAATCTGAAAATAGAATAATATTTATTCTCATGTATCGATTTTTTACAATTGAATAAATAAATAATTAATATATTTATAAGAGGAGGGGTATTTTCTTAAGTAAACTATCTTCATAACTCATGGCGGCTTATTATTAATAAAAATAAACACACAATCTAAAATTACTTAAAATTAATGGCAGCAACTAAATACCAAATAAATACTTTTTAAAATTAAATAACACTTCAATAACAAATTAATTCATTAAATAAAACAAACAAAATCAAAGTTACTTTCTTACCAAGGTCTGTTGGACTCGAGCGCTGACAAACGAATGACCCGCTCTGGCTGCGCACGCCTTTTACAAAGCAAAGGCAGGTGGGAGCGATGACGAGTTGTTTGTAACACGAACACCTGGGGGGGCATAATCGTACGATTAATGAGTTGTTTAAATTTTTACACTTACTGTTTTTGAGTTGTTTTCGATGCGTTTAATATTTGCGCCGATACGGCCATTCTGATGATAGGTGCGTCGCTGCGCCCGCATCACATAATAATCTGAAAACAGAATAATATTAATTCTCATGTAATGATTTTTTACAATTGAATAAATTAATAATTAATATATTTATAAGAGGAGGGGTATGTTCTTGAGTAAACTATCTTCATTACTCATGGCGGCTTATTATTAATAAAAATAAACACACAATCTTAAATTACTTATAATTAATGGCAGCAACTAAATACCAAATAAATACTTTTTAAAATTAAATAACAAATTAATTCATTAAATAAAACAAACAAAATCAAAGTAACTTTCTTACCGAGGTCTGTTGGGCTCGAGCGCTGACAAACGAATGGCCTGCTCTGGCCGCGCACGCCTTTTACAAAGCAAAGGCAGGTGGGAGCGATGACGAGTTGTTTGTAACACGAACACCTGGGGGGGCATAATCGTACGATTAATGAGTTGTTTAAATTTTTACACTTACTGTTTTTGAGTTGTTTTCGATGCGTTTAATATTTGCGCCGATACGGCCATTCTGATGATAGGTGCGTCGCTGCGCCCGCATCACATAATAATCTGAAAATAGAATAATATTAATTCTCATGTATCGATTTTTTACAATTGAATAAATAAATAATTAATATATTTATAAGAGGAGGGGTATTTTCTTAAGTAAACTATCTTCATTACTCATGGCGGCTTATTATTAATAAAAATAAACACACAATCTAAAATTACTAAAAATTAATAGCAGCAACTAAATACCAAATAAATACTTTTTAAAATTAAATAACACTTCAATAACAAATTAATTCATTAAATGAAACAAACAAAATCAAAGTTACTTTCTTACCAAGGTCTGTTGGACTCGAGCGCTGACAAACGAATGACCCGCTCTGGCTGCGCACGCCTTTTACAAAGCAAAGGCAGGTGGGAGCGATGACGAGTTGTTTGTAACACGAACACCTGGGGGGGCATAATCGTACGATTAATGAGTTGTTTAAATTTTTACACTTACTGTTTTTGAGTTGTTTTCGATGCGTTTAATATTTGCGCCGATACGGCCATTCTGATGATAGGTGCGTCGCTGCGCCCGCATCACATAATAATCTGAAAACAGAATAATATTAATTCTCATGTAATGATTTTTTACAATTGAATAAATTAATAATTAATATATTTATAAGAGGAGGGGTATGTTCTTGAGTAAACTATCTTCATTACTCATGGCGGTATATTATTAACAAAAATAAACACACAATCTAAAATTACTTATAATTAATGGCAGCAACTAAATACCAAATAAATACTTTTTAAAATTAAATAACAAATTAATTCATTAAATAAAACAAACAAAATCAAAGTAACTTTCTTACCGAGGTCTGTTGGGCTCGATCGCTGACAAACGAATGGCCCGCTCTGGCCGCGCACGCCTTTTACAAAGCAAAGGCAGGTGGGAGCGATGACGAGTTGTTTGTAACACGAACACCTGGGGGGGCATAATCGTACGATTAATGAGTTGTTTAAATTTGTACACTTACTGTTTTTGAGTTGTTTTCGATGCGTTTAATATTTGCGCCGATACGGCCATTCTGATGATAGGTGCGTCGCTGCGCCCAAATCACATAATAATCTGAAAATAGAATAATATTAATTCTCATGTATCGATTTTCTACAATTGAATAAATAAATAATTAATATATTTATAAGAGGAGGGGTATTTTCTTGAGTAAACTATCTTCATTACTCATGGCGGCTTATTATTAATAAAAATAAACACACAATCTAAAATTACTAAAAAATTAATGGCAGCAACTAAATACCAAATAAATACTTTTTAAAATTAAATAACACTTCAATAACAAATAAATTCATTAAATAAAACAAACAAAATCAAAGTAACTTTCTTACCGAGGTCTGTTGGGCTCGAGCGCTGACAAACGAATGGCCCGCTCTGGCCGCGCACGCCTTTTACAAAGCAAAGGCAGGTGGGAGCGATGACGAGTTGTTTGTAACACGAACACCTGGGGGGGCATAATCGTACGATTAATGAGTTGTTTAAATTTTTACACTTACTGTTTTTGAGTTGTTTTCGATGCGTTTAATATTTGCGCAAATACGGCCATTCTGATGATAGGTGCGTCGCTGCGCCCGCATCACATAATAATCTGAAAATAGAATAATATTAATTCTCATGTATCGATTTTTTACAATTGAATAAATAAATAATTAATATATTTATAAGAGGACGGGTATTTTCTTGAGTAAACTATCTTCATTACTCATGGCGGCTTATTATTAATAAAAATAAACACACAATCTAAAATTACTTAAAATTAATGGCAGCAACTAAATACCAAATAAATACTTTTTAAAATTAAATAACACTTCAATAACAAATTAATTCATTAAATAAAACAAACAAAATCAAAGTAACTTTCTTACCGAGGTCTGTTGGACTCGAGCGCTGACAAACGAATGGCCCGCTCTGGCCGCGCACGCCTTTTACAAAGCAAAGGCAGGTGGGAGCGATGACGAGTTGTTTGTAACACGAACACCTGGGGGGGCATAATCGTACGATTAATGAGTTGTTTAAAATTTTACACTTACTGTTTTTGAGTTGTTTTCGATGCGTTTAATATTTGCGCCGATACGGCCATTCTGATGATAGGTGCGTCGCTGCGCCCGCATCACATAATAATCTGAAAACAGAATAATATTAATTCTCATGTAATGATTTTTTACAATTGAATAAATTAATAATTAATATATTTATAAGAGGAGGGGTATGTTCTTGAGTAAACTATCTTCATTACTCATGGCGGTATATTATTAACAAAAATAAACACACAATCTAAAATTACTTATTATTAATGGCAGCAACTAAATACCAAATAAATACTTTTTAAAATTAAATAACAAATTAATTCATTAAATAAAACAAACAAAATCAAAGTAACTTTCTTACCGAGGTCTGTTGGGCTCGAGCGCTGACAAACGAATGGCCCGCTCTGGCCGCGCACGCCTTTTACAAAGCAAAGGCAGGTGGGAGCGATGACGAGTTGTTTGTAACACGAACACCTGGGGGGGCATAATCGTACGATTAATGAGTTGTTTAAATTTTTACACTTACTGTTTTTGAGTTGTTTTCGATGCGTTTAATATTTGCGCCGATACGGCCATTCTGATGATAGGTGCGTCGCTGCGCCCGCATCACATAATAATCTGAAAACAAAATAATATAAATTCTCATGTAATGATTTTTTACAATTGAATAAATTAATAATTAATATATTTATAAGAGGAGGGGTATGTTCTTGAGTAAACCATCTTCATTACTCATGGCGGTATATTATTAACAAAAATAAACACACAATCTAAAATTACTTATAATTAATGGCAGCAACTAAATACCAAATAAATACTTTTTAAAATTAAATAACAAATTAATTCATTAAATAAAACAAACAAAATCAAAGTAACTTTCTTACCGAGGTCTGTTGGGCTCGAGCGCTGACAAACGAATGGCCCGCTCTGGCCGCGCACGCCTTTTACAAAGCAAAGGCAGGTGGGAGCGATGACGAGTTGTTTGTAACACGAACACCTGGGGGGGCATAATCGTACGATTAATGAGTTGTGTAAATTTTTACACTTACTGTTTTTGAGTTGTTTTCGATGCGTTTAATATTTGCGCCGATACGGCCATTCTGATGATAGGTGCGTCGCTGCGCCCGCATCACATAATAATCTGAAAATAGAATAATATTAATTCTCATGTATCGATTTTTTACAATTGAATAAATAAATAATTAATATATTTATAAGAGGAGGGGTATTTTCTTGAGTAAACTATCTTCATTACTCATGGCGGCTTATTATTAATAAAAATAAACACACCATCTAAAATTACTAAAAATTTATGGCAGCAACTAAATACCAAATAAATACTTTTTAAAATTAAATAACACTTCAATAACAAATTAATTCATTAAATGAAACAAACAAAATCAAAGTTACTTTCTTACCAAGGTCTGTTGGACTCGAGCGCTGACAAACGAATGACCCGCTCTGGCTGCGCACGCCTTTTACAAAGCAAAGGCAGGTGGGAGCGATGACGAGTTGTTTGTAACACGAACACCTGGGGGGGCATAATCGTACGATTAATGAGTTGTTTAAATTTTTACACTTACTGTTTTTGAGTTGTTTTCGATGCGTTTAATATTTGCGCCGATACGGCCATTCTGATGATAGGTGCGTCGCTGCGCCCGCATCACATAATAATCTGAAAACAGAATAATATTAATTCTCATGTAATGATTTTTTACAATTGAATAAATTAATAATTAATATATTTATAAGAGGAGGGGTATGTTCTTGAGTAAACTATCTTCATTACTCATGGCGGTATATTATTAACAAAAATAAACACACAATCTAAAATTACTTATAATTAATGGCAGCAACTAAATACCAAATAAATACTTTTTAAAATTAAATAACAAATTAATTCATTAAATAAAACAAACAAAATCAAAGTAACTTTCTTACCGAGGTCTGTTGGGCTCGAGCGCTGACAAACGAATGGCCCGCTCTGGCCGCGCACGCCTTTTACAAAGCAAAGGCAGGTGGGAGCGATGACGAGTTGTTTGTAACACGAACACCTGGGGGGGCATAATCGTACGATTAATGAGTTGTTTAAATTTTTACACTTACTGTTTTTGAGTTGTTTTCGATGCGTTTAATATTTACGACGATCCGATACGGCCATTCTGATGATAAGTGCGTCGCTGCGCCTGCATCACATAATAATCTGAAAACAGAATAATATTAATTCTCATGTATCGATTTTTTACAATTGAATAAATAAATAATTAATATATTTATAAGAGGAGGGGTATGTTCTTAAGTAAACTATCTTCATTACTCATGGCGGTTTATTATTAATAAAAATAAACACACAATCTAAAATTACTTATAATTAATGGCAGCAACTAAATACCAAATAAATACTTTTTAAAATTAAATAACACTTCAATAACAAATTAATTCATTAAATAAAACAAACAAAATCAAAGTAACTTTCTTACCGAGGTCTGTTGGACTCGAGCGCTGACAAACGAATGGCCCGCTCTGGCCGCGCACGCCTTTAACAAAGCAAAGGCAGGTGGGAGCGATGACGAGTTGTTTGTAACACGAACACCTGGGGGGGCGTAATCGTACGATTAATCAGGCGTTTAAATTTTTACACTTACTGTTTTTGAGTTGTTTTCGATGCGTTTAATATTTACGCCGATTCGATACGGCCATTCTGATGATAAGTGCGTCGCTGCGCCTGCATCACATAATAATCTGAAAATAGAATAATATTTATTCTCATGTATCGATTTTTTACAATTGAATAAATAAATAATTAATATATTTATAAGAGGAGGGGTATTTTCTTAAGTAAACTATCTTCATAACTCATGGCGGCTTATTATTAATAAAAATAAACACACAATCTAAAATTACTAAAAATTAATGGCAGCAACTAAATACCAAATAAATACTTTTTAAAATTAAATAACACTTCAATAACAAATTAATACATTAAATAAAACAAACAAAATCAAAGTAACTTTCTTACCGAGGTCTGTTGGGCTCGAGCGCTGACAAACGAATGGCCCGCTCTGACCGCGCACGCCTTTTACAAAGCAAAGGCAGGTGGGAGCGATTACGAGTTGTTTGTAACACGAACACCTGGGGGGGCATAATCGTACGATTAATTAGTTGTTTAAATTTTTACACTTACTGTTTTTGAGTTGTTTTCGATGCGTTTAATATTTGCGCCGATACGGCCATTCTGATGATAGGTGCGTCGCTGCGCCCGCATCACATAATAATCTGAAAATAGAATAATATTAATTCTCATGTATCGATTTTTTACAATTTAATAAATAAATAATTAATATATTTATAAGTGGAGGGGTATGTTCTTGAGTAAACTATCTTCATTACTCATGGCGGTATAATATTAATAAAAATAAACACACAATCTAAAATTACTTATAATTAATGGCAGCAACTAAATACCAAATAAATACTTTTTAAAATTAAATAACAAATTAATTCATTAAATAAAACAAACAAAATCAAAGTAACTTTCTTACCGAGGTCTGTTGGGCTCGAGCGCTGACAAACGAATGGCCCGCTCTGGCCGCGCACGCCTTTTACAAAGCAAAGGCAGGTGGGAGCGATGACGAGTTGTTTGTAACACGAACACCTGGGGGGGCATAATCGTACGATTAATGAGTTGTTTAAATTTTCACACTTACTGTTTTTGAGTTGTTTTCGATGCGTTTAATATTTGCGCCGATACGGCCATTCTGATGATAGGTGCGTCGCTGCGCCCGCATCACATAATAATCTGAAAATAGAATAATATTAATTCTCATGTATCGATTTTTTACAATTGAATAAATAAATAATTAATATATTTATAAGAGGACGGGTATTTTCTTGAGTAAACTATCTTCATTACTCATGGCGGCTTATTATTAATAAAAATAAACACACAATCTAAAATTACTTAAAATTAATGGCAGCAACTAAATACCAAATAAATACTTTTTAAAATTAAATAACACTTCAATAACAAATTAATTCATTAAATAAAACAAACAAAATCAAAGTAACTTTCTTACCGAGGTCTGTTGGACTCGAGCGCTGACAAACGAATGGCCCGCTCTGGCCGCGCACGCCTTTTACAAAGCAAAGGCAGGTGGGAGCGATGACGAGTTGTTTGTAACACGAACACCTGGGGGGGCATAATCGTACGATTAATGAGTTGTTTAAATTTTCACACTTACTGTTTTTGAGTTGTTTTCGATGCGTTTAATATTTGCGCCGATACGGCCATTCTGATGATAGGTGCGTCGCTGCGCCCGCATCACATAATAATCTGAAAATAGAATAATATTAATTCTCATGTATCGATTTTTTACAATTGAATAAATAAATAATTAATATATTTATAAGAGGACGGGTATTTTCTTGAGTAAACTATCTTCATTACTCATGGCGGCTTATTATTAATAAAAATAAACACACAATCTAAAATTACTTAAAATTAATGGCAGCAACTAAATACCAAATAAATACTTTTTAAAATTAAATAACACTTCAATAACAAATTAATTCATTAAATAAAACAAACAAAATCAAAGTAACTTTCTTACCGAGGTCTGTTGGACTCGAGCGCTGACAAACGAATGGCCCGCTCTGGCCGCGCACGCCTTTTACAAAGCAAAGGCAGGTGGGAGCGATGACGAGTTGTTTGTAACACGAACACCTGGGGGGGCATAATCGTACGATTAATGAGTTGTTTAAATTTTCACACTTACTGTTTTTGAGTTGTTTTCGATGCGTTTAATATTTGCGCCGATACGGCCATTCTGATGATAGGTGCGTCGCTGCGCCCGCATCACATAATAATCTGTAAATAGAATAATATTAATTCTCATGTATCGATTTTTTACAATTGAATAAATAAATAATTAATATATTTATAAGAGGAGGGGTATTTTCTTGAGTAAACTATCTTCATTACTCATGGCGGTATATTATTAACAAAAATAAACACACAATCTAAAATTACTTATAATTAATGGCAGCAACTAAATACCAAATAAATACTTTTTAAAATTAAATAACACTTCAATAACAAATTAATTCATTAAATAAAACAAACAAAATCAAAGTCACTTTCTTACCGAGGTCTGTTGGACTCGAGCGCTGACAAACGAATGGCCCGCTCTGGCCGCGAACGCCTTTTACAAAGCAAAGGCAGGTGGGAGCGATGACGAGTTGTTTGTAACACGAACACCTGGGGGGGCATAATCGTACGATTAATGAGTTGTTTAAATTTTTACACTTACTGTTTTTGAGTTGTTTTCGATGCGTTTAATATTTGCGCCGATACGGCCATTCTGATGATAGGTGCGTCGCTGCGCTCGCATCACATAATAATCTGAAAACAGAATAATATTAATTCTCATGTATCGATTTTTTACAATTGAATAAATAAATAATTAATATATTTATAAGAGGAGGGGTATGTTCTTGAGTAAACTATCTTCATTACTCATGGCGGTATATTATTAATAAAAATAAACACACAATCTAAAATTACTTATAATTAATGGCAGCAACTAAATACCAAATAAATACTTTTTAAAATTAAATAACAAATTAATTCATTAAATAAAACAAACAAAATCAAAGTAACTTTCTTACCGAGGTCTGTTGGGCTCGAGCGCTGACAAACGAATGGCCCGCTCTGGCCGCGCACGCCTTTTACAAAGCAAAGGCAGGTGGGAGCGATGACGAGTTGTTTGTAACACGAACACCTGGGGGGGCATAATCGTACGATTAATGAGTTGTGTAAATTTTTACACTTACTGTTTTTGAGTTGTTTTCGATGCGTTTAATATTTGCGCCGATACGGCCATTCTGATGATAGGTGCGTCGCTGCGCCCGCATCACATAATAATCTGAAAATAGAATAATATTAATTCTCATGTATCGATTTTTTACAATTGAATAAATAAATAATTAATATATTTATAAGAGGAGGGGTATTTTCTTGAGTAAACTATCTTCATTACTCATGGCGGCTTATTATTAATAAAAATAAACACACAATCTAAAATTACTAAAAATTAATGGCAGCAACTAAATACCAAATAAATACTTTTTAAAATTAAATAACACTTCAATAACAAATTAATTCATTAAATGAAACAAACAAAATCAAAGTTACTTTCTTACCAAGGTCTGTTGGACTCGAGCGCTGACAAACGAATGACCCGCTCTGGCTGCGCACGCCTTTTACAAAGCAAAGGCAGGTGGGAGCGATGACGAGTTGTTTGTAACACGAACACCTGGGGGGGCATAATCGTACGATTAATGAGTTGTTTAAATTTTTACACTTACTGTTTTTGAGTTGTTTTCGATGCGTTTAATATTTGCGCCGATACGGCCATTCTGATGATAGGTGCGTCGCTGCGCCCGCATCACATAATAATCTGAAAACAGAATAATATTAATTCTCATGTAATGATTTTTTACAATTGAATAAATTAATAATTAATATATTTATAAGAGGAGGGGTATGTTCTTGAGTAAACTATCTTCATTACTCATGGCGGTATATTATTAACAAAAATAAACACACAATCTAAAATTACTTATAATTAATGGCAGCAACTAAATACCAAATAAATACTTTTTAAAATTAAATAACAAATTAATTCATTAAATAAAACAAACAAAATCAAAGTAACTTTCTTACCGAGGTCTGTTGGGCTCGAGCGCTGACAAACGAATGGCCCGCTCTGGCCGCGCACGCCTTTTACAATGCAAAGGCAGGTGGGAGCGATGACGAGTTGTTTGTAACACGAACACCTGGGGGGGCATAATCGTACGATTAATGAGTTGTTTAAATTTTTACACTTACTGTTTTTGAGTTGTTTTCGATGCGTTTAATATTTGCGCCGATACGGCCATTCTGATGATAGGTGCGTCGCTGCACCCGCATCACATAATAATCTGAAAATAGAATAATATTAATTCTCATGTATCGATTTTTTACAATTGAATAAATAAATAATTAATATATTTATAAGAGGAGGGTTATTTTCTTGAGTAAACTATCTTCATTACTCATGGCGGTATATTATTAACAAAAATAAACACCCAATCTAAAATTACTTAAAATTAATGGCAGCAACTAAATACCAAATAAATACTTTTTAAAATTAAATAACACTTCAATAACAAATTAATTCATTAAATAAAACAAACAAAATCAAAGTTACTTTCTTACCAAGGTCTGTTGGACTCGAGCGCTGACAAACGAATGACCCGCTCTGGCTGCGCACGCCTTTTACAAAGCAAAGGCAGGTGGGAGCGATGACGAGTTGTTTGTAACACGAACACCTGGGGGGGCATAATCGTACGATTAATGAGTTGTTTAAATTTTTACACTTACTGTTTTTGAGTTGTTTTCGATGCGTTTAATATTTGCGCCGATACGGCCATTCTGATGATAGGTGCGTCGCTGCGCCCGCATCACATAATAATCTGAAAACAGAATAATATTAATTCTCATGTAATGATTTTTTACAATTGAATAAATTAATAATTAATATATTTATAAGAGGAGGGGTATGTTCTTGAGTAAACTATCTTCATTACTCATGGCGGTATATTATTAACAAAAATAAACACACAATCTAAAATTACTTATAATTAATGGCAGCAACTAAATACCAAATAAATACTTTTTAAAATTAAATAACAAATTAATTCATTAAATAAAACAAACAAAATCAAAGTAACTTTCTTACCGAGGTCTGTTGGGCTCGAGCGCTGACAAACGAATGGCCCGCTCTGGCCGCGCACGCCTTTTACAAAGCAAAGGCAGGTGGGAGCGATGACGAGTTGTTTGTAACACGAACACCTGGGGGGGCATAATCGTACGATTAATGAGTTGTTTAAATTTTTACACTTACTGTTTTTGAGTTGTTTTCGATGCGTTTAATATTTGCGCCGATACGGCCATTCTGATGATAGGTGCGTCGCTGCGCCCGCATCACATAATAATCTGAAAATAGAATAATATTAATTCTCATGTATCGATTTTTTACAATTGAATAAATAAATAATTAATATATTTATAAGAGGAGGGGTATTTTCTTGAGTAAACTATCTTCATTACTCATGGCGGTATATTATTAACAAAAATAAACACACAATCTAAAATTACTTAAAATTAATGGCAGCAACTAAATACCAAATAAATACTTTTTAAAATTAAATAACACTTCAATAACAAATTAATTCATTAAATAAAACAAACAAAATCAAAGTTACTTTCTTACCAAGGTCTGTTGGACTCGAGCGCTGACAAACGAATGACCCGCTCTGGCTGCGCACGCCTTTTACAAAGCAAAGGCAGGTGGGAGCGATGACGAGTTGTTTGTAACACGAACACCTGGGGGGGCATAATCGTACGATTAATGAGTTGTTTAAATTTTTACACTAACTGTTTTTGA
The DNA here is from genome assembly GCA_905147285.1 of Hypena proboscidalis. Classification (NCBI taxonomy): domain Eukaryota; kingdom Metazoa; phylum Arthropoda; class Insecta; order Lepidoptera; family Erebidae; genus Hypena; species Hypena proboscidalis. The sequence continues at coordinate 11,913,702 of LR990132.1, forward strand.
GTTGTTTTCGATGCGTTTAATATTTGCGCCGATACGGCCATTCTGATGATAGGTGCGTCGCTGCGCCCGCATCACATAATAATCTGAAAACAGAATAATATTAATTCTCATGTAATGATTTTTTACAATTGAATAAATTAATAATTAATATATTTATAAGAGGAGGGGTATGTTCTTGAGTAAACTATCTTCATTACTCATGGCGGTATATTATTAACAAAAATAAACACACAATCTAAAATTACTTATAATTAATGGCAGCAACTAAATACGAAATAAATACTTTTTAAAATTAAATAACAAATTAATTCATTAAATAAAACAAACAAAATCAAAGTAACTTTCTTACCGAGGTCTGTTGGGCTCGAGCGCTGACAAACGAATGGCCCGCTCTGGCCGCGCACGCCTTTTACAAAGCAAAGGCAGGTGGGAGCGATGACGAGTTGTTTTTAACACGAACACCTGGGGGGGCATAATCGTACGATTAATGAGTTGTTTAAATTTTTACACTTACTGTTTTTGAGTTGTTTTCGATGCGTTTAATATTTGCGCCGATACGGCCATTCTGATGATAGGTGCGTCGCTGCGCCCGCATCACATAATAATCTGAAAATAGAATAATATTAATTCTCATGTATCGATTTTTTACAATTGAATAAATAAATAATTAATATATTTATAAGAGGACGGGTATTTTCTTGAGTAAACTATCTTCATTACTCATGGCGGCTTATTATTAATAAAAATAAACACACAATCTAAAATTACTTAAAATTAATGGCAGCAACTAAATACCAAATAAATACTTTTTAAAATTAAATAACACTTCAATAACAAATTAATTCATTAAATAAAACAAACAAAATCAAAGTAACTTTCTTACCGAGGTCTGTTGGACTCGAGCGCTGACAAACGAATGGCCCGCTCTGGCCGCGCACGCCTTTTACAAAGCAAAGGCAGGTGGGAGCGATGACGAGTTGTTTGTAACACGAACACCTGGGGGGGCATAATCGTACGATTAATGAGTTGTTTAAATTTTCACACTTACTGTTTTTGAGTTGTTTTCGATGCGTTTAATATTTGCGCCGATACGGCCATTCTGATGATAGGTGCGTCGCTGCGCCCGCATCACATAATAATCTGAAAACAGAATAATATTAATTCTCATGTAATGATTTTTTACAATTGAATAAATTAATAATTAATATATTTATAAGAGGAGGGGTATTTTCTTGAGTAAACTATCTTCATTACTCATGGCGGTATATTATTAACAAAAATAAACACACAATCTAAAATTACTTATAATTAATGGCAGCAACTAAATACCAAATAAATACTTTTTAAAATTAAATAACAAATTAATTCATTAAATAAAACAAACAAAATCAAAGTAACTTTCTTACCGAGGTCTGTTGGGCTCGAGCGCTGACAAACGAATGGCCCGCTCTGGCCGCGCACGCCTTTTACAAAGCAAAGGCAGGTGGGAGCGATGACGAGTTGTTTGTAACACGAACACCTGGGGGGGCATAATCGTACGATTAATGAGTTGTTTAAATTTTTACACTTACTGTTTTTGAGTTGTTTTCGATGCGTTTAATATTTGCGCCGATACGGCCATTCTGATGATAGGTGCGTCGCTGCGCCCGCATCACATAATAATCTGAAAATAGAATAATATTAATTCTCATGTATCGATTTTTTACAATTGAATAAATAAATAATTAATATATTTATAAGAGGAGGGGTATTTTCTTGAGTAAACTATCTTCATTACTCATGGCGGTATATTATTAACAAAAATAAACACACAATCTAAAATTACTTAAAATTAATGGCAGCAACTAAATACCAAATAAATACTTTTTAAAATTAAATAACACTTCAATAACAAATTAATTCATTAAATAAAACAAACAAAATCAAAGTTACTTTCTTACCAAGGTCTGTTGGACTCGAGCGCTGACAAACGAATGACCCGCTCTGGCTGCGCACGCCTTTTACAAAGCAAAGGCAGGTGGGAGCGATGACGAGTTGTTTGTAACACGAACACCTGGGGGGGCATAATCGTACGATTAATGAGTTGTTTAAATTTTTACACTAACTGTTTTTGAGTTGTTTTCGATGCGTTTAATATTTGCGCCGATACGGCCATTCTGATGATAGGTGCGTCGCTGCGCCCGCATCACATAATAATCTGAAAACAGAATAATATTAATTCTCATGTAATGATTTTTTACAATTGAATAAATTAATAATTAATATATTTATAAGAGGAGGGGTATGTTCTTGAGTTAACTATCTTCATTACTCATGGCGGTATATTATTAACAAAAATAAACACACAATCTAAAATTACTTATAATTAATGGCAGCAACTAAATACGAAATAAATACTTTTTAAAATTAAATAACAAATTAATTCATTAAATAAAACAAACAAAATCAAAGTAACTTTCTTACCGAGGTCTGTTGGGCTCGAGCGCTGACAAACGAATGGCCCGCTCTGGCCGCGCACGCCTTTTACAAAGCAAAGGCAGGTGGGAGCGATGACGAGTTGTTTTTAACACGAACACCTGGGGGGGCATAATCGTACGATTAATGAGTTGTTTAAATTTTTATACTTACTGTTTTTGAGTTGTTTTCGATGCGTTTAATATTTGCGCCGATACGGCCATTCTGATGATAGGTGCGTCGCTGCGCCCGCATCACATAATAATCTGAAAACAGAATAATATTAATTCTCATGTAATGATTTTTTACAATTGAATAAATTAATAATTAATATATTTATAAGAGGAGGGGTATGTTCTTGAGTAAACTATCTTCATTACTCATGGCGGTATATTATTAACAAAAATAAACACACAATCTAAAATTACTTATAATTAATGGCAGCAACTAAATACCAAATAAATACTTTTTAAAATTAAATAACAAATTAATTCATTAAATAAAACAAACAAAATCAAAGTAACTTTCTTACCGAGGTCTGTTGGGCTCGAGCGAACGAATGGCCCGCTCTGGCCGCGCACGCCTTTTACAAAGCAAAGGCAGGTGGGAGCGATGACGAGTTGTTTGTAACACGAACACCTGGGGGGGCATAATCGTACGATTAATGAGTTGTTTAAATTTTTACACTTACTGTTTTTGAGTTGTTTTCGATGCGTTTAATATTTACGACGATCCGATACGGCCATTCTGATGATAAGTGCGTCGCTGCGCCTGCATCACATAATAATCTGAAAACAGAATAATATTAATTCTCATGTATCGATTTTTTACAATTGAATAAATAAATAATTAATATATTTATAAGAGGAGGGGTATTTTCTTAAGTAAACTATCTTCATAACTCATGGCGGCTTATTATTAATAAAAATAAACACACAATCTAAAATAACTAAAAATTAATGGCAGCAACTAAATACCAAATAAATACTTTTTAAAATTAAATAACACTTCAATAACAAATTAATTCATTAAATAATACAAACAAAATCAAAGTAACTTTCTTACCGAGGTCTGTTGGGCTCGAGCGCTGACAAACGAATGGCCCGCTCTGACCGCGCACGCCTTTTACAAAGCAAAGGCAGGTGGGAGCGATTACGAGTTGTTTGTAACACGAACACCTGGGGGGGCATAATCGTACGATTAATTAGTTGTTTAAATTTTTACACTTACTGTTTTTGAGTTGTTTTCGATGCGTTTAATATTTGCGCCGATACGGCCATTCTGATGATAGGTGCGTCGCTGCGCCCGCATCACATAATAATCTGAAAAAAGAATAATATCAATTCTCATGTATCGATTTTTTACAATTTAATAAATAAATAATTAATATATTTATAAGTGGAGGGGTATGTTCTTGAGTAAACTATCTTCATAACTCATGGCGGTATAATATTAATAAAAATAAACACACAATCTAAAATTACTTATAATTAATGGCAGCAACTAAATACCAAAAAATACTTTTTAAAATTAAATAACAAATTAATTCATTAAATAAAACAAACAAAATCAAAGTAACTTTCTTACCGAGGTCTGTTGGGCTCGAGCGCTGACAAACGAATGGCCCGCTCTGGCCGCGCACGCCTTTTACAAAGCAAAGGCAGGTGGGAGCGATGACGAGTTGTTTGTAACACGAACACCTGGGGGGGCATAATCGTACGATTAATGAGTTGTGTAAATTTTTACACTTACTGTTTTTGAGTTGTTTTCGATGCGTTTAATATTTGCGCCGATACGGCCATTCTGATGATAGGTGCGTCGCTGCGCCCGCATCACATAATAATCTGAAAATAGAATAATATTAATTCTCATGTATCGATTTTTTACAATTGAATAAATAAATAATTAATATATTTATAAGAGGAGGGGTATTTTCTTGAGTAAACTATCTTCATTACTCATGGCGGCTTATTATTAATAAAAATAAACACACAATCTAAAATTACTAAAAATTAATGGCAGCAACTAAATACCAAATAAATACTTTTTAAAATTAAATAACACTTCAATAACAAATTAATTCATTAAATGAAAAGAACAAAATCAAAGTTACTTTCTTACCAAGGTCTGTTGGACTCGAGCGCTGACAAACGAATGACCCGCTCTGGCTGCGCACGCCTTTTACAAAGCAAAGGCAGGTGGGAGCGATGACGAGTTGTTTGTAACACGAACACCTGGGGGGGCATAATCGTACGATTAATGAGTTGTTTAAATTTTTACACTTACTGTTTTTGAGTTGTTTTCGATGCGTTTAATATTTGCGCCGATACGGCCATTCTGATGATAGGTGCGTCGCTGCGCCCGCATCACATAATAATCTGAAAACAGAATAATATTAATTCTCATGTAATGATTTTTTACAATTGAATAAATTAATAATTAATATATTTATAAGAGGAGGGGTATGTTCTTGAGTAAACTATCTTCATTACTCATGGCGGTATATTATTAACAAAAATAAACACACAATCTAAAATTACTTATAATTAATGACAGCAACTAAATACCAAATAAATACTTTTTAAAATTAAATAACAAATTAATTCATTAAATAAAACAAACAAAATCAAAGTAACTTTCTTACCGAGGTCTGTTGGGCTCGAGCGCTGACAAACGAATGGCCCGCTCTGGCCGCGCACGCCTTTTACAAAGCAAAGGCAGGTGGGAGCGATGACGAGTTGTTTGTAACACGAACACCTGGGGGGGCATAATCGTACGATTAATGAGTTGTTTAAATTTGTACACTTACTGTTTTTGAGTTGTTTTCGATGCGTTTAATATTTGCGCCGATACGGCCATTCTGATGATAGGTGCGTCGCTGCGCCCGCATCACATAATAATCTGAAAATAGAACAATATTAATTCTCATGTATCGATTTTTTACAATTGAATAAATAAATAATTAATATATTTATAAGAGGAGGGGTATTTTCTTGAGTAAACTATCTTCATTACTCATGGCGGCTTATTATTAATAAAAATAAACACACAATCTAAAATTACTAAAAATTAATGGCAGCAACTAAATACCAAATAAATACTTTTTAAAATTAAATAACACTTCAATAACAAATTAATTCATTAAATGAAAAGAACAAAATCAAAGTTACTTTCTTACCAAGGTCTGTTGGACTCGAGCGCTGACAAACGAATGACCCGCTCTGGCTGCGCACGCCTTTTACAAAGCAAAGGCAGGTGGGAGCGATGACGAGTTGTTTGTTACACGAACACCTGGGGGGGCATAATCGTACGATTAATGAGTTGTTTAAATTTTTACACTTACTGTTTTTGAGTTGTTTTCGATGCGTTTAATATTTGCGCCGATACGGCCATTCTGATGATAGGTGCGTCGCTGCGCCCGCATCACATAATAATCTGAAAACAGAATAATATTAATTCTCATGTAATGATTTTTTACAATTGAATAAATTAATAATTAATATATTTATAAGAGGAGGGGTATGTTCTTGAGTAAACTATCTTCATTACTCATGGCGGTATATTATTAACAAAAATAAACACACAATCTAAAATTACTTATAATTAATGGCAGCAACTAAATACCAAATAAATACTTTTTAAAATTAAATAACAAATTAATTCATTAAATAAAACAAACAAAATTAAAGTAACTTTCTTACCGAGGTCTGTTGGGCTCGAGCGCTGACAAACGAATGGCCCGCTCTGGCCGCGCACGCCTTTTACAAAGCAAAGGCAGGTGGGAGCGATGACGAGTTGTTTGTAACACGAACACCTGGGGGGGCATAATCGTACGATTAATGAGTTGTTTAAATTTTTACACTTACTGTTTTTGAGTTGTTTTCGATGCGTTTAATATTTGCGCCGATACGGCCATTCTGATGATAGGTGCGTCGCTGCGCCCGCATCACATAATAATCTGAAAATAGAATAATATTAATTCTCATGTATCGATTTTTTACAATTGAATAAATAAATAATTAATATATTTATAAGAGGAGGGGTAATTTCTTGAGTAAACTATCTTCATTACTCATGGCGGCTTATTATTAATAAAAATAAACACACAATCTAAAATTACTTAAAATTAATGGCAGACTAAATACCAAATAAATACTTTTTAAAATTAAATAACACTTCAATAACAAATTAATTCATTAAATGAAACAAACAAAATCAAAGTTACTTTCTTACCAAGGTCTGTTGGACTCGAGCGCTGACAAACGAATGACCCGCTCTGGCTGCGCACGCCTTTTACAAAGCAAAGGCAGGTGGGAGCGATGACGAGTTGTTTGTAACACGAACACCTGGGGGGGCATAATCGTACGATTAATGAGTTGTTTAAATTTTTACACTTACTGTTTTTGAGTTGTTTTCGATGCGTTTAATATTTGCGCCGATACGGCCATTCTGATGATAGGTGCGTCGCTGCGCCCGCATCACATAATAATCTGAAAACAGAATAATATTAATTCTCATGTAATGATTTTTTACAATTGAATAAATTAATAATTAATATATTTATAAGAGGAGGGGTATGTTCTTGAGTAAACTATCTTCATTACTCATGGCGGTATATTATTAACAAAAATAAACACACAATCTAAAATTACTTATAATTAATGGCAGCAACTAAATACCAAATAAATACTTTTTAAAATTAAATAACAAATTAATTCATTAAATAAAACAAACAAAATCAAAGTAACTTTCTTACCGAGGTCTGTTGGGCTCGAGCGCTGACAAACGAATGGCCCGCTCTGGCCGCGCACGCCTTTTACAAAGCAAAGGCAGGTGGGAGCGATGACGAGTTGTTTGTAACACGAACACCTGGGGGGGCATAATCGTACGATTAATGAGTTGTTTAAATTTTTACACTTACTGTTTTTGAGTTGTTTTCGATGCGTTTAATATTTGCGCCGATACGGCCATTCTGATGATAGGTGCGTCGCTGCGCCCGCATCACATAATAATCTGAAAATAGAATAATATTAATTCTCATGTATCGATTTTTTACAATTGAATAAATAAATAATTAATATATTTATAAGAGGAGGGGTATTTTCTTGAGTAAACTATCTTCATTACTCATGGCGGTATATTATTAACAAAAATAAACACACAATCTAAAATTACTTAAAATTAATGGCAGCAACTAAATACCAAATAAATACTTTTTAAAATTAAATAACACTTCAATAACAAATTAATTCATTAAATAAAACAAACAAAATCAAAGTTACTTTCTTACCAAGGTCTGTTGGACTCGAGCGCTGACAAACGAATGACCCGCTCTGGCTGCGCACGCCTTTTACAAAGCAAAGGCAGGTGGGAGCGATGACGAGTTGTTTGTAACACGAACACCTGGGGGGGCATAATCGTACGATTAATGAGTTGTTTAAATTTTTACACTTACTGTTTTTGAGTTGTTTTCGATGCGTTTAATATTTGCGCCGATACGGCCATTCTGATAGGTGCGTCGCTGCGCCCGCATCACATAATAATCTGAAAACAGAATAATATTAATTCTCATGTAATGATTTTTTACAATTGAATAAATTAATAATTAATATATTTATAAGAGGAGGGGTATGTTCTTGAGTAAACTATCTTCATTACTCATGGCGGTATATTATTAACAAAAATAAACACACAATCTAAAATTACTAAAAATTAATGGCAGCAACTAAATACCAAATAAATACTTTTTAAAATTAAATAACAAATTAATTCATTAAATAAAACAAACAAAATCAAAGTAACTTTCTTACCGAGGTCTGTTGGGCTCGAGCGCTGACAAACGAATGGCCCGCTCTGGCCGCGCACGCCTTTTACAAAGCAAAGGCAGGTGGGAGCGATGACGAGTTGTTTGTAACACGAACACCTGGGGGGGCATAATCGTACGATTAATGAGTTGTTTAAATTTTTATACTTACTGTTTTTGAGTTGTTTTCGATGCGTTTAATATTTGCGCCGATACGGCCATTCTGATGATAGGTGCGTCGCTGCGCCCGCATTACATAATAATCTGAAAATAGAATAATATTAATTCTCATGTATCGATTTTTTACAATTGAATAAATAAATAATTAATATATTTATAAGAGGAGGGGTATTTTCTTGAGTAAACTATCTTCATTACTCATGGCGGCTTATTATTAATAAAAATAAACACACAATCTAAAATTACTAAAAATTAATGGCAGCAACTAAATACCAAATAAATACTTTTTCAAATTAAATAACACTTCAATAACAAATTAATTCATTAAATGAAACAAACAAAATCAAAGTTACTTTCTTACCAAGGTCTGTTGGACTCGAGCGCTGACAAACGAATGGCCCGCTCTGGCCGTGCACGCCTTTTACAAAGCAAAGGCAGGTGGGAGCGATGACGAGTTGTTTGTAACACGAACACCTGGGGGGGCATAATCGTACGATTAATGAGTAGTTTAAATTTTTACACTTACTGTTTTTGAGTTGTTTTTGATGCGTTTAATATTTACGCCGATCCGATACGGCCATTCTGATGATAAGCGCGTCGCTGCGCCTGCATCACATAATAATCTGAAAATAGAATAATATTAATTCTCATGTATCGATTTTTTACAATTGAATAAATTAATAATTAATATATTTATAAGAGGAGGGGTATGTTCTTGAGTAAACTATCTTCATTACTCATGGCGGTATATTATTAACAAAAATAAACACACAATCTAAAATTACTTATAATTAATGGCAGCAACTAAATACCAAATAAATACTTTTTAAAATTAAATAACAAATTAATTCATTAAATAAAACAAACAAAATCAAAGTAACTTTCTTTCCGAGGTCTGTTGGGCTCGAGCGCTGACAAACGAATGGCCCGCTCTGGCCGCGCACGCCTTTTACAAAGCAAAGGCAGGTGGGAGCGATGACGAGTTGTTTGTAACACGAACACCTTGGGGGGCATAATCGTACGATTAATGAGTTGTTTAAATTTTTACACTTACTGTTTTTGAGTTGTTTTCGATGCGTTTAATATTTGCGCCGATACGGCCATTCTGATGATAGGTGTGTCGCTGCGCCCGCATCACATAATAATCTGAAAATAGAATAATATTAATTCTCATGTATCGATTTTTTACAATTGAATAAATAAATAATTAATATATTTATAAGAGGAGGGTTATTTTCTTGAGTAAACTATCTTCATTACTCATGGCGGCTTATTATTAATAAAAATAAACACACAATCTAAAATTACTAAAAATTAATGGCAGCAACTAAATACCAAATAAATACTTTTTAAAATTAAATAACACTTCAATAACAAATTAATTCATTAAATAAAACAAACAAAATCAAAGTTACTTTCTTACCAAGGTCTGTTGGACTCGAGCGCTGACAAACGAATGACCCGCTCTGGCTGCGCACGCCTTTTACAAAGCAAAGGCAGGTGGGAGCGATGACGAGTTGTTTGTAACACGAACACCTGGGGGGGCATAATCGTACGATTAATGAGTTGTTTAAATTTTTACACTTACTGTTTTTGAGTTGTTTTCGATGCGTTTAATATTTGCGCCGATACGGCCATTCTGCTGATAGGTGCGTCGCTGCGCCAACATCACATAATAATCTGAAAACAGAATAATATTAATTCTCATGTAATGATTTTTTACAATTGAATAAATAAATAATTAATATATTTATAAGAGGAGGGGTATGTTCTTAAGTAAACTATCTTCATTACTCATGGCGGTTTATTATTAATAAAAATAAACACACAATCTAAAATTACTTATAATTAATGGCAGCAACTAAATACCAAATAAATACTTTTTAAAATTAAATAACACTTCAATAACAAATTAATTCATTAAATAAAACAAACAAAATCAAAGTTACTTTCTTACCGAGGTCTGTTGGACTCGAGCGCTGACAAACGAATGGCCCGCTCTGGCCGCGCACGCCTTTTACAAAGCAAAGGCAGGTGGGAGCGATGACGAGTTGTTTGTAACACGAACACCTGGGGGGGCATAATCGTACGATTAATGAGTTGTTTAAATTTTTACACTTACTGTTTTTGAGTTGTTTTCGATGCGATTAATATTTGCGCTGATACGGCCATTCTGCTGATAGGTGCGTCGCTGCGCCCGCATCACATAATAACCTGAAAACAGAATAATATTAATTCTCATGTAATGATTTTTTACAATTGAATAAATTAATAATTAATATATTTATAAGAGGAGGGGTATGTTCTTGAGTAAACTATCTTCATTACTCATGGCGGTATATTATTAATAAAAATAAACACAATCTTAAATTACTTATAATTAATGGCAGCAACTAAATACCAAATAAATACTTTTTAAAATTAAATAACAAATTAATTCATTAAATAAAACAAACAAAATCAAAGTAACTTTCTTACCGAGGTCTGTTGGGCTCGAGCGCTGACAAACGAATGGCCCGCTCTGGCCGCACACGCCTTTTACAAAGCAAAGGCAGGTGGGAGCGATGACGAGTTGTTTGTAACACGAACACCTGGGGGGGCATAATCGTACGATTAATGAATTGTTTAAATTTTTACACTTACTGTTTTTGAGTTGTTTTCGATGCGTTTAATATTTGCGCCGATACGGCCATTCTGATGATAGGTGCGTCGCTGCGCCCGCATCACATAATAATCTGAAAAAAGAATAATATTAATTCTCATGTATCGATTTTTTACAATTGAATAAATAAATAATTAATATATTTATAAGAGGAGGGGTATTTTCTTAAGAAAACTATCTTCATTACTCATGGCGGCTTATAATTAATAAAAATAAACACACAATCTAAAATTACTTAAAATTAATGGCAGCAACTAAATACCAAATAAATACTTTTTAAAATTAAATAACACTTCAATAACAAATTAATTCATTAAATAAAACAAACAAAATCAAAGTAACTTTCTTACCGAGGTCTGTTGGGCTCGAGCGCTGACAAACGAATGGCCCGCTCTGGCCGCACACACCTTTTACAAAGCAAAGGCAGGTGGGAGCGATGACGAGTTGTTTGTAACACGAACACCTGGGGGGGCATAATCGTACGATTAATGAATTGTTTAAATTTTTACACTTACTGTTTTTGAGTTGTTTTCGATGCGTTTAATATTTGCGCCGATACGGCCATTCTGATGATAGGTGCGTCGCTGCGCCCGCATCACATAATAATCTGAAAAAAGAATAATATTAATTCTCATGTATCGATTTTTTACAATTGAATAAATAAATAATTAATATATTTATAAGAGGAGGGGTATTTTCTTAAGAAAACTATCTTCATTACTCATGGCGGCTTATAATTAATAAAAATAAACACACAATCTAAAATTACTTAAAATTAATGGCAGCAACTAAATACCAAATAAATACTTTTTAAAATTAAATAACACTTCAATAACAAATTAATTCATTAAATAAAACAAACAAAATCAAAGTTACTTTCTTACCAAGGTCTGTTGGACTCGAGCGCTGACAAACGAATGACCCGCTCTGGCTGCGCACGCCTTTTACAAAGCAAAGGCAGGTGGGAGCGATGACGAGTTGTTTGTAACACGAACACCTGGGGGGGCATAATCGTACGATTAATGAGTTGTTTAAATTTTTACACTTACTGTTTTTGAGTTGTTTTCGATGCGTTTAATATTTGCGCCGATACGGCCATTCTGATGATAGGTGCGTCGCTGCGCCCGCATCACATAATAATCTGAAAACAGAATAATATTAATTCTCATGTAATGATTTTTTACAATTGAATAAATTAATAATTAATATATTTATAAGAGGAGGGGTATGTTCTTGAGTAAACTATCTTCATTACTCATGGCGGTATATTATTAACAAAAATAAACACACAATCTAAAATTACTTATAATTAATGGCAGCAACTAAATACCAAATAAATACTTTTTAAAATTAAATAACAAATTAATTCATTAAATAAAACAAACAAAATCAAAGTAACTTTCTTACCGAGGTCTGTTGGGCTCGAGCGCTGACAAACGAATGGCCCGCTCTGGCCGCGCACGCCTTTTACAAAGCAAAGGCAGGTGGGAGCGATGACGAGTTGTTTGTAACACGAACACCTGGGGGGGCATAATCGTACGATTAATGAGTTGTTTAAATTTTTACACTTACTGTTTTTGAGTTGTTTTCGATGCGTTTAATATTTGCGCCGATACGGCCATTCTGATGATAGGTGCGTCGCTGCGCCCGCATCACATAATAATCTGAAAACAGAATAATATTAATTCTCATGTAATGATTTTTTACTATTGAATAAATTAATAATTAATATATTTATAAGAGGAGGGGTATGTTCTTGAGTAAACTATCTTCATTACTCATGGCGGTATATTATTAACAAAAATAAACACACAATCTAAAATTACTTATAATTAATGGCAGCAACTAAATACCAAATAAATACTTTTTAAAATTAAATAACAAATTAATTCATTAAATAAAACAAACAAAATCAAAGTAACTTTCTTACCGAGGTCTGTTGGGCTCGAGCGCTGACAAACGAATGGCCCGCTCTGGCCGCGCACGCCTTTTACAAAGCAAAGGCAGGTGGGAGCGATGACGAGTTGTTTGTAACACGAACACCTGGGGGGGCATAATCGTACGATTAATGAGTTGTTTAAATTTTTACACTTACTGTTTTTGAGTTGCTTTCGATGCGTTTAATATTTACGCCGATCCGATACGGCCATTCTGATGATAAGTGCGTCGCTGCGCCTGCATCACATAATAATCTGAAAATAGAATAATATTAATTCTCATGTATCGATTTTTTACAATTGAATAAATAAATAATTAATATATTTATAAGAGGAGGGGTATGTTCTTAAGTAATTTATCTTCATTACTCATGGCGGTTTATTATTAATAAAAATAAACACACAATCTAAAATTACTTATAATTAATGGCAGCAACTAAATACCAAATAAATACTTTTAAAAATTAAATAACACTTCAATAACAAATTAATTCATTAAATAAAACAAACAAAATCAAAGTTACTGTCTTACCGAGGTCTGTTGGACTCGAGCGCTGACAAACGAATGGCCCGCTCTGGCCGCGCACGCCTTTAACAAAGCAAAGGCAGGTGGGAGCGATGACGAGTTGTTTGTAACACGAACACCTGGGGGGGCGTAATCGTACGATTAATCAGGCGTTTAAATTTTTACACTTACTGTTTTTGAGTTGTTTTCGATGCATTTAATATTTACGCCGATCCGATACGGCCATTCTGATGATAAGTGCGTCGCTGCGCCTGCATCACATAATAATCTGAAAATAGAATAATATTTATTCTCATGTATCGATTTTTTACAATTGAATAAATAAATAATTAATATATTTATAAGAGGAGGGGTATTTTCTTAAGTAAACTATCTTCATAATTCATGGCGGCTTATTATTAATAAAAATAAACACACAATCTAAAATTACTTATAATTAATGGCAGCAACTAAATACCAAATAAATACTTTTTAAAATTAAATAACACTTCAATAACAAATTAATTCATTAAATAAAACAAACAAAATCAAAGTTACTTTCTTACCGAGGTCTGTTGGACTCGAGCGCTGACAAACGAATGGCCCGCTCTGGCCGCGCACGCCTTTTACAAAGCAAAGGCAGGTGGGAGCGATGACGAGTTGTTTGTAACACGAACACCTGGGGGGGCATAATCGTACGATTAATGAGTTGTTTAAATTTTTACACTTACTGTTTTTGAGTTGTTTTCGATGCGTTTAATATTTGCGCCGATACGGCCATTCTGATGATAGGTGCGTCGCTGCGCCCGCATCACATAATAATCTGAAAACAGAATAATATTAATTCTCATGTATCGATTTTTTACAATTGAATAAATAAATAATTAATATATTTATAAGAGGAGGGGTATTTTCTTGACTAAACTATCTTCATTACTCATGGCGGCTTATTATTAATAAAAATAAACACACAATCTAAAATTACTAAAAATTAATGGCAGCAACTAAATACCAAATAAATACTTTTTAAAATTAAATAACAAATTAATTCATTAAATAAAACAAACAAAATCAAAGTAACTTTCTTACCGAGGTCTGTTGGGCTCGAGCGCTGACAAACGAATGGCCCGCTCTGGCCGCGCACGCCTTTTACAAAGCAAAGGCAGGTGGGAGCGATGACGAGTTGTTTGTAACACGAACACCTGGGGGGGCATAATCGTACGATTAATGAGTTGTTTAAATTTTTACACTTACTGTTTTTGAGTTGTTTTCGATGCGTTTAATATTTGCGCCGATACGGCCATTCTGATGATAGGTGCGTCGCTGCGCCCGCATCACATAATAATCTGAAAACAGAATAATATTAATTCTCATGTAATGATTTTTTACAATTGAATAAATTAATAATTAATATATTTATAAGAGGAGGGGTATGTTCTTGAGTAAACTATCTTCATTACTCATGGCGGTATATTATTAACAAAAATAAACACACAATCTAAAATTACTTATAATTAATGGCAGCAACTAAATACCAAATAAATACTTTTTAAAATTAAATAACAAATTAATTCATTTAATAAAACAAACAAAATCAAAGTAACTTTCTTACCGAGGTCTGTTGGGCTCGAGCGCTGACAAACGAATGGCCCGCTCTGGCCGCGCACGCCTTTTACAAAGCAAAGGCAGGTGGGAGCGATGACGAGTTGTTTGTAACACGAACACCTGGGGGGGCATAATCGTACGATTAATGAGTTGTTTAAATTTTTACACTTACTGTTTTTGAGTTGTTTTCGATGCGTTTAATATTTGCGCCGATACGGCCATTCTGATGATAGGTGCGTCGCTGCGCCCGCATCACATAATAATCTGAAAACAGAATAATATTAATTCTCATGTAATGATTTTTTACAATTGAATAAATTAATAATTAATATATTTATAAGAGGAGGGGTATGTTCTTGAGTAAACTATCTTCATTACTCATGGCGGTATATTATTAACAAAAATAAACACACAATCTAAAATTACTTATAATTAATGGCAGCAACTAAATACCAAATAAATACTTTTTAAAATTAAATAACACTTCAATAACAAATTAATTCATTAAATGAAACAAACAAAATCAAAGTTACTTTCTTACCAAGGTCTGTTGGACTCGAGCGCTGACAAACGAATGACCCGCTCTGGCTGCGCACGCCTTTTACAAAGCAAAGGCAGGTGGGAGCGATGACGAGTTGTTTGTAACACGAACACCTGGGGGGGCATAATCGTACGATTAATGAGTTGTTTAAATTTTTACACTTACTGTTTTTGAGTTGTTTTCGATGCGTTTAATATTTGCGCCGATACGGCCATTCTGATGATAGGTGCGTCGCTGCGCCCGCATCACATAATAATCTGAAAACAGAATAATATTAATTCTCATGTAATGATTTTTTACAATTGAATAAATTAATAATTAATATATTTATAAGAGGAGGGGTATGTTCTTGAGTAAACTATCTTCATTACTCATGGCAGTATATTATTAATAAAAATAAACACACAATCTAAAATTACTTATAATTAATGGCAGCAACTAAATACCAAATAAATACTTTTTAAAATTAAATAACAAATTAATTCATTAAATAAAACAAACAAAATCAAAGTAACTTTCTTACCAAGGTCTGTTGGACTCGAGCGCTGACAAACGAATGACCCGCTCTGGCTGCGCACGCCTTTTACAAAACAAAGGCAGGTGGGAGCGATGACGAGTTGTTTGTAACACGAACACCTGGGGGGGCATAATCGTACGATTAATGAGTTGTTTAAATTTTTACACTTACTGATTTTGAGTTGTTTTCGATGCGTTTAATATTTGCGCCGATACGGCCATTCTGATGATAGGTGCGTCGCTGCGCCCGCATCACATAATAATCTGAAAACAGAATAATATTAATTCTCATGTAATGATTTTTTACAATTGAATAAATTAATAATTAATATATTTATAAGAGGAGGGGTATTTTCTTGAGTAAACAATCTTCATTACTCATGGCGGCTTATTATTAATAAAAATAAACACACAATCTAAAATTACTTAAAATTAATGGCAGCAACTAAATACCAAATAAATACTTTTTAAAATTAAATAACACTTCAATAACAAATTAATTCATTAAATGAAACAAACAAAATCAAAGTTACTTTCTTACCAAGGTCTGTTGGACTCGAGCGCTGACAAACGAATGACCCGCTCTGGCTGCGCACGCCTTTTACAAAGCAAAGGCAGGTGGGAGCGATGACGAGTTGTTTGTAACACGAACACCTGGGGGGGCGTAATCGTACGATTAATCAGGCGTTTAAATTTTTACACTTACTGTTTTTGAGTTGTTTTCGATGCGTTTAATATTTGCGCCGATACGGCCATTCTGATGATAGGTGCGTCGCTGCGCCCGCATCACATAATAATCTGAAAACAGAATAATATTAATTCTCATGTAATGATTTTTTACAATTGAATAAATTAATAATTAATATATTTATAAGAGGAGGGGTATGTTCTTGAGTAAACTATCTTCATTACTCATGGCGGTATATTATTAATAAAAATAAACACACAATCTAAAATTACTTATAATTAATGGCAGCAACTAAATACCAAATAAATACTTTTTAAAATTAAATAACAAATTAATTCAATAAATAAAACAAACAAAATCAAAGTAACTTTCTTACCGAGGTCTGTTGGGCTCGAGCGCTGACAAATGAATGGCCCGCTCTGGCCGCGCACGCCTTTTACAAAGCAAAGGCAGGTGGGAGCGATGACGAGTTGTTTGTAACACGAACACCTGGGGGGGCATAATCGTACGATTAATGAGTTGTTTAAATTTTTACACTTACTGTTTTTGAGTTGTTTTCGATGCGTTTAATATTTGCGCCGATACGGCCATTCTGTTGATAGGTGCGTCGCTGCGCCCGCATCACATAATAATCTGAAAATAGAATAATATTAATTCTCATGTATCGATTTTTTACAATTGAATAAATAAATAATTAATATATTTATAAGAGGAGGGGTATGTTCTTGAGTAAACTATCTTCATTACTCATGGCGGTATATTATTAATAAAAATAAACACACAATCTAAAATTACTTATAATTAATGGCAGCAACTAAATACCAAATAAATACTTTTTAAAATTAAATAACAAATTAATTCATTAAATAAAACAAACAAAATCAAAGTAACTGTCTTACCGAGGTCTGTTGGACTCGAGCGCTGACAAACGAATGGCCCGCTCTGGCCGCGCACGCCTTTAACAAAGCAAAGGCAGGTGGGAGCGATGACGAGTTGTTTGTAACACGAACACCTGGGGGGGCGTAATCGTACGATTAATCAGGCGTTTAAATTTTTACACTTACTGTTTTTGAGTTGTTTTCGATGCGTTTAATATTTACGCCGATCCGATACGGCCATTCTGATGATAAGTGCGTCGCTGCGCCTGCATCACATAATAATCTGAAAATAGAATAATATTTATTCTCATGTATCGATTTTTTACAATTGAATAAATTAATAATTAATATATTTATAAGAGGAGGGGTATTTTCTTAAGTAAACTATCTTCATAATTCATGGCGGCTTATTATTAATAAAAATAAACACACAATCTAAAATTACTTAAAATTAATGGCAGCAACTAAATACCAAATAAATACTTTTTAAAATTAAATAACACTTCAATAACAAATTCATTCATTAAATGAAACAAACAAAATCAAAGTTACTTTCTTACCAAGGTCTGTTGGACTCGAGCGCTGACAAACGAATGACCCGCTCTGGCTGCGCACGCCTTTTACAAAGCAAAGGCAGGTGGGAGCGATGACGAGTTGTTTGTAACACGAACACCTGGGGGGGCATAATCGTACGATTAATGAGTTGTTTAAATTTTTACACTTACTGTTTTTGAGTTGTTTTCGATGCCTTTAATATTTGCGCCGATACGGCCATTCTGATGATAGGTGCGTCGCTGCGCCCGCATCACATAATAATCTGAAAACAGAATAATATTAATTCTCATGTAATGATTTTTTACAATTGAATTAATAAATAATTAATATATTTATAAGAGGAGGGGTATTTGCTTGAATAAACTATCTTCATTACTCATGGCGGTTTATTATTAATAAAAATAAACACACAATCTAAAATTACTTATAATTAATGGCAGCAACTAAATACCAAATAAATACTTTTTAAAATTAAATAACACTTCAATAACAAATTAATTCATTAAATAAAACAAACAAAATCAAAGTAACTTTCTTACCGAGGTCTGTTGGACTCGAGCGCTGACAAACGAATGGCCTGCTCTGGCCGCGCACGCCTTTTACAAAGCAAAGGCAGGTGGGAGCGATGACGAGTTGTTTGTAACACGAACACCTGGGGGGGCATAATCGTACGATTAATGAGTTGTTTAAATTTTTACACTCACTGTTTTTGAGTTGCTTTCGATGCGTTTAATATTTACGCCGATCCGATACGGCCATTCTGATGATAAGTGCGTCGCTGCGCCTGCATCACATAATAATCTGAAAATAGAATAATATTTATTCTCATGTATCGATTTTTTACAATTGAATAAATAAATAATTAATATATTTATAAGAGGAGGGGTATGTTCTTAAGTAATTTATCTTCATTACTCATGGCGGTTTATTATTAATAAAAATAAACACACAATCTAAAATTACTTATAATTAATGGCAGCAACTAAATACCAAATAAATACTTTTGAAAATTAAATAACACTTCAATAACAAATTAATTCATTAAATAAAACAAACAAAATCAAAGTAACTGTCTTACCGAGGTCTGTTGGACTCGAGCGCTGACAAACGAATGGCCCGCTCTGGCCGCGCACGCCTTTAACAAAGCAAAGGCAGGTGGGAGCGATGACGAGTTGTTTGTAACACGAACACCTGGGGGGGCAAAATCGTACGATTAATGAGTTGTTTAAATTTTTACACTTACTGTTTTTGAGTTGTTTTCGATGCGTTTAATATTTGCGCCGATACGGCCATTCTGATGATAGGTGCGTCGCTGCGCCCGCATCACATAATAATCTGAAAACAGAATAATATTAATTCTCATGTAATGATTTTTTACAATTGAGTAAATTAATAATTAATATATTTATAAGAGGAGGGGTATTTGCTTGAATAAACTATCTTCATTACTCATGGCGGTTTATTATTAATAAAAATAAACACACAATCTAAAATTACTTATAATTAATGGCAGCAACTAAATACCAAATAAATACTTTTTAAAATTAAATAACACTTCAATAACAAATTAATTCATTAAATAAAACAAACAAAATCAAAGTAACTTTCTTACCGAGGTCTGTTGGACTCGAGCGCTGACAAACGAATGGCCCGCTCTGGCCGCGCACGCCTTTTACAAAGCAAAGGCAGGTGGGAGCGATGACGAGTTGTTTGTAACACGAACACCTGGGGGGGCATAATCGTACGATTAATGAGTTGTTTAAATTTTTACACTTACTGTTTTTGAGTTGTTTTCGATGCGTTTAATATTTGCGCCGATACGGCCATTCTGATGATAGGTGCGTCGCTGCGCCCGCATCACATAATAATCTGAAAACAGAATAATATTAATTCTCATGTAATGATTTTTTACAATTGAGTAAATTAATAATTAATATATTTATAAGAGGAGGGGTATGTTCTTGAGTAAACTATCTTCATTACTCATGGCGGTATATTATTAATAAAAATAAACACACAATCTAAAATTACTTATAATTAATGGCAGCAACTAAATACCAAATAAATACTTTTTAAAATTAAATAACACTTCAATAACAAATTAATTCATTAAATAAAACAAACAAAATCAAAGTAACTTTCTTACCGAGGTCTGTTGGGCTCGAGCGCTGACAAACGAATGGCCCGCTCTGGCCGCGCACGCCTTTTACAAAGCAAAGGCAGGTGGGAGCGATGACGAGTTGTTTGTAACACGAACACCTGGGGGGGCATAATCGTACGATTAATGAGTTGTTTAAATTTTTACACTTACTGTTTTTGAGTTGTTTTCGATGCGTTTAATATTTGCGCCGATACGGCCATTCTGATGATAGGTGCGTCGCTGCGCCCGCATCACATAATAATCTGAAAATAGAATAATTAATTCTCATGTATCGATTTTTTACAATTGAATAAATAAATAATTAATATATTAATAAGAGGAGGGGTATTTTCTTGAGTAAACTATCTTCATTACTCATGGCGGCTTATTATTAATAAAAATAAACACACAATCTAAAATTACTTAAAATTAATGGCAGCAACTAAATACCAAATAAATACTTTTTAAAATTAAATAACACTTCAATAACAAATTAATTCATTAAATGAAACAAACAAAATCAAAGTAACTTTCTTACCAAGGTCTGTTGGACTCGAGCGCTGACAAACGAATGACCCGCTCTGGCCGCGCACGCCTTTTACAAAGCAAAGGCAGGTGGGAGCGATGACGAGTTGTTTGTAACACGAACACCTGGGGGGGCGTAATCGTACGATTAATCAGGCGTTTAAATTTTTACACTTACTGTTTTTGAGTTGTTTTTGAGTTGTTTTCGATGCGTTTAATATTTACGCCGATCCGATACGGCCATTCTGATGATAAGTGCGTCGCTGCGCCTGCATCACATAATAATCTGAAAATAGAATAATATTAATTCTCATGTAATGATTTTTTACAATTGAATAAATTAATAATTAATATATTTATAAGAGGAGGGGTATGTTCTTGAGTAAACTATCTTCATTACTCATGGCGGTATATTATTAATAAAAATAAACACACAATCTAAAATTACTTATATTTAATGGCAGCAACTAAATACCAAATAAATACTTTTTAAAATTAAATAACAAATTAATTCATTAAATAAAACAAACAAAATCAAAGTAACTTTCTTACCGAGGTCTGTTGGGCTCGAGCGCTGACAAACGAATGGCCCGCTCTGGCCGCGCACGCCTTTTACAAAGCAAAGGCAGGTGGGAGCGATGACGAGTTGTTTGTAACACGAACACCTGGGGGAGGCGTAATCGTACGATTAATCAGGCGTTTATTACACTGTTTTTGAGTTGTTTTCGATACGGCCATTCTGATGATAGGTGCGTCGCTGCGCCTGCATCACATAATAATCTGAAAATAGAATAATATTAATTCTCATGTATCGATTTTTTACAATTGAATAAATTAATAATTAATATATTTATAAGAGGAGGGGTATTTTCTTGAGTAAACTATCTTCATTACTCATGGCAGTTTATTATTAATAATAATAAACACACAATCTAAAATAAATTATAATTGTTGGCAGCAACTTAATACCAAATAAATACTTTTTAAAATTAAATAACACTTCAATAACAAATTAATTCATTAAATGAAACAAACAAAATCAAAGTTACTTTCTTACCAAGGTCTGTTGGACTCGAGCGCTGACAAACGAATGACCCGCTCTGGCTGCGCACGCCTTTTACAAAGCAAAGGCAGGTGGGAGCGATGACGAGTTGTTTGTAACACGAACACCTGGGGGGGCATAATCGTACGATTAATGAGTTGTTTAAATTTTTACACTTACTGTTTTTGAGTTGTTTTCGATGCGTTTAATATTTGCGCCGATACGGCCATTCTGATGATAGGTGCGTCGCTGCGCCCGCATCACATAATAATCTGAAAATAGAATAATTAATTCTCATGTATCGATTTTTTACAATTGAATAAATAAATAATTAATATATTTATAAGAGGAGGGGTATTTTCTTGAGTAAACTATCTTCATTACTCATGGCGGCTTATTATTAATAAAAATAAACACACAATCTAAAATTACTTAAAATTAATGGCAGCAACTAAATACCAAATAAATACTTTTTAAAATTAAATAACACTTCAATAACAAATTAATTCATTAAATGAAACAAACAAAATCAAAGTAACTTTCTTACCAAGGTCTGTTGGACTCGAGCGCTGACAAACGAATGACCCGCTCTGGCCGCGCACGCCTTTTACAAAGCAAAGGCAGGTGGGAGCGATGACGAGTTGTTTGTAACACGAACACCTGGGGGGGCGTAATCGTACGATTAATCAGGCGTTTAAATTTTTACACTTACTGTTTTTGAGTTGTTTTTGAGTTGTTTTCGATGCGTTTAATATTTACGCCGATCCGATACGGCCATTCTGATGATAAGTGCGTCGCTGCGCCTGCATCACATAATAATCTGAAAATAGAATAATATTAATTCTCATGTAATGATTTTTTACAATTGAATAAATTAATAATTAATATATTTATAAGAGGAGGGGTATGTTCTTGAGTAAACTATCTTCATTACTCATGGCGGTATATTATTAATAAAAATAAACACACAATCTAAAATTACTTATAATTAATGGCAGCAACTAAATACCAAATAAATACTTTTTAAAATTAAATAACAAATTAATTCATTAAATAAAACAAACAAAATCAAAGTAACTTTCTTACCGAGGTCTGTTGGGCTCGAGCGCTGACAAACGAATGGCCCGCTCTGGCCGCGCACGCCTTTTACAAAGCAAAGGCAGGTGGGAGCGATGACGAGTTGTTTGTAACACGAACACCTGGGGGAGGCGTAATCGTACGATTAATCAGGCGTTTATTACACTGTTTTTGAGTTGTTTTCGATACGGCCATTCTGATGATAGGTGCGTCGCTGCGCCTGCATCACATAATAATCTGAAAATAGAATAATATTAATTCTCATGTATCGATTTTTTACAATTGAATAAATTAATAATTAATATATTTATAAGAGGAGGGGTATTTTCTTGAGTAAACTATCTTCATTACTCATGGCAGTTTATTATTAATAATAATAAACACACAATCTAAAATAAATTATAATTGTTGGCAGCAACTTAATACCAAATAAATACTTTTTAAAATTAAATAACACTTCAATAACAAATTAATTCATTAAATGAAACAAACAAAATCAAAGTTACTTTCTTACCAAGGTCTGTTGGACTCGAGCGCTGACAAACGAATGACCCGCTCTGGCTGCGCACGCCTTTTACAAAGCAAAGGCAGGTGGGAGCGATGACGAGTTGTTTGTAACACGAACACCTGGGGGGGCATAATCGTACGATTAATGAGTTGTTTAAATTTTTACACTTACTGTTTTTGAGTTGTTTTCGATGCGTTTAATATTTGCGCCGATACGGCCATTCTGATGATAGGTGCGTCGCTGCGCCCGCATCACATAATAATCTGAAAACAGAATAATATTAATTCTCATGTAATGATTTTTTACAATTGAATAAATTAATAATTAATATATTTATAAGAGGAGGGGTATGTTCTTGAGTAAACTATCTTCATTACTCATGGCGGTTTATTATTAATAAAAATAAACACACAATCTAAAATTACTTAAAATTAATGGCAGCAACTAAATACCAAATAAATACTTTTTAAAATTAAATAACACTTCAATAACAAATTAATTCATTAAATAAAACAAACAAAATCAAAGTAACTGTCTTACCGAGGTCTGTTGGACTCGAGCGCTGACAAACGAATGGCCCGCTCTGGCCGCGCACGCCTTTAACAAAGCAAAGGCAGGTGGGAGCGATGACGAGTTGTTTGTAACACGAACACCTGGGGGGGCGTAATCGTACGATTAATCAGGCGTTTAAATTTTTACACTTACTGTTTTTGAGTTGTTTTCGATGCGTTTAATATTTGCGCCGATACGGCCATTCTGATGATAGGTGCGTCGCTGCGCCCGCATCACATAATAATCTGAAAACAGAATAATATTAATTCTCATGTAATGATTTTTTACAATTGAATTAATAAATAATTAATATATTTATAAGAGGAGGGGTATTTGCTTGAATAAACTATCTTCATTACTCATGGCGGTTTATTATTAATAAAAATAAACACACAATCTAAAATTACTTATAATTAATGGCAGCAACTAAATACCAAATAAATACTTTTTAAAATTAAATAACACTTCAATAACAAATTAATTCATTAAATAAAACAAACAAAATCAAAGTAACTTTCTTACCGAGGTCTGTTGGACTCGAGCGCTGACAAACGAATGGCCCGCTCTGGCCGCGCACGCCTTTTACAAAGCAAAGGCAGGTGGGAGCGATGACGAGTTGTTTGTAACACGAACACCTGGGGGGGCATAATCGTACGATTAATGAGTTGTTTAAATTTTTACACTTACTGTTTTTGAGTTGTTTTCGATGCGTTTAATATTTGCGCCGATACGGCCATTCTGATGATAGGTGCGTCGCTGCGCCCGCATCACATAATAATCTGAAAACAGAATAATATTAATTCTCATGTAATGATTTTTTACAATTGAGTAAATTAATAATTAATATATTTATAAGAGGAGGGGTATGTTCTTGAGTAAACTATCTTCATTACTCATGGCGGTATATTATTAATAAAAATAAACACACAATCTAAAATTACTTATAATTAATGGCAGCAACTAAATACCAAATAAATACTTTTTAAAATTAAATAACACTTCAATAACAAATTAATTCATTAAATAAAACAAACAAAATCAAAGTAACTTTCTTACCGAGGTCTGTTGGGCTCGAGCGCTGACAAACGAATGGCCCGCTCTGGCCGCGCACGCCTTTTACAAAGCAAAGGCAGGTGGGAGCGATGACGAGTTGTTTGTAACACGAACACCTGGGGGGGCATAATCGTACGATTAATGAGTTGTTTAAATTTTTACACTTACTGTTTTTGAGTTGTTTTCGATGCGTTTAATATTTGCGCCGATACGGCCATTCTGATGATAGGTGCGTCGCTGCGCCCGCATCACATAATAATCTGAAAATAGAATAATTAATTCTCATGTATCGATTTTTTACAATTGAATAAATAAATAATTAATATATTTATAAGAGGAGGGGTATTTTCTTGAGTAAACTATCTTCATTACTCATGGCGGCTTATTATTAATAAAAATAAACACACAATCTAAAATTACTTAAAATTAATGGCAGCAACTAAATACCAAATAAATACTTTTTAAAATTAAATAACACTTCAATAACAAATTAATTCATTAAATGAAACAAACAAAATCAAAGTAACTTTCTTACCAAGGTCTGTTGGACTCGAGCGCTGACAAACGAATGACCCGCTCTGGCCGCGCACGCCTTTTACAAAGCAAAGGCAGGTGGGAGCGATGACGAGTTGTTTGTAACACGAACACCTGGGGGGGCGTAATCGTACGATTAATCAGGCGTTTAAATTTTTACACTTACTGTTTTTGAGTTGTTTTTGAGTTGTTTTCGATGCGTTTAATATTTACGCCGATCCGATACGGCCATTCTGATGATAAGTGCGTCGCTGCGCCTGCATCACATAATAATCTGAAAATAGAATAATATTAATTCTCATGTAATGATTTTTTACAATTGAATAAATTAATAATTAATATATTTATAAGAGGAGGGGTATGTTCTTGAGTAAACTATCTTCATTACTCATGGCGGTATATTATTAATAAAAATAAACACACAATCTAAAATTACTTATAATTAATGGCAGCAACTAAATACCAAATAAATACTTTTTAAAATTAAATAACAAATTAATTCATTAAATAAAACAAACAAAATCAAAGTAACTTTCTTACCGAGGTCTGTTGGGCTCGAGCGCTGACAAACGAATGGCCCGCTCTGGCCGCGCACGCCTTTTACAAAGCAAAGGCAGGTGGGAGCGATGACGAGTTGTTTGTAACACGAACACCTGGGGGAGGCGTAATCGTACGATTAATCAGGCGTTTATTACACTGTTTTTGAGTTGTTTTCGATACGTCCATTCTGATGATAGGTGCGTCGCTGCGCCTGCATCACATAATAATCTGAAAATAGAATAATATTAATTCTCATGTATCGATTTTTTACAATTGAATAAATTAATAATTAATATATTTATAAGAGGAGGGGTATTTTCTTGAGTAAACTATCTTCATTACTCATGGCAGTTTATTATTAATAATAATAAACACACAATCTAAAATAAATTATAATTGTTGGCAGCAACTTAATACCAAATAAATACTTTTTAAAATTAAATAACACTTCAATAACAAATTAATTCATTAAATGAAACAAACAAAATCAAAGTTACTTTCTTACCAAGGTCTGTTGGACTCGAGCGCTGACAAACGAATGACCCGCTCTGGCTGCGCACGCCTTTTACAAAGCAAAGGCAGGTGGGAGCGATGACGAGTTGTTTGTAACACGAACACCTGGGGGGGCATAATCGTACGATTAATGAGTTGTTTAAATTTTTACACTTACTGTTTTTGAGTTGTTTTCGATGCGTTTAATATTTGCGCCGATACGGCCATTCTGATGATAGGTGCGTCGCTGCGCCCGCATCACATAATAATCTGAAAATAGAATAATTAATTCTCATGTATCGATTTTTTACAATTGAATAAATAAATAATTAATATATTTATAAGAGGAGGGGTATTTTCTTGAGTAAACTATCTTCATTACTCATGGCGGCTTATTATTAATAAAAATAAACACACAATCTTAAATTACTTAAAATTAATGGCAGCAACTAAATACCAAATAAATACTTTTTAAAATTAAATAACACTTCAATAACAAATTAATTCATTAAATGAAACAAACAAAATCAAAGTAACTTTCTTACCAAGGTCTGTTGGACTCGAGCGCTGACAAACGAATGACCCGCTCTGGCCGCGCACGCCTTTTACAAAGCAAAGGCAGGTGGGAGCGATGACGAGTTGTTTGTAACACGAACACCTGGGGGGGCGTAATCGTACGATTAATCAGGCGTTTAAATTTTTACACTTACTGTTTTTGAGTTGTTTTTGAGTTGTTTTCGATGCGTTTAATATTTACGCCGATCCGATACGGCCATTCTGATGATAAGTGCGTCGCTGCGCCTGCATCACATAATAATCTGAAAATAGAATAATATTAATTCTCATGTAATGATTTTTTACAATTGAATAAATTAATAATTAATATATTTATAAGAGGAGGGGTATGTTCTTGAGTAAACTATCTTCATTACTCATGGCGGTATATTATTAATAAAAATAAACACACAATCTAAAATTACTTATAATTAATGGCAGCAACTAAATACCAAATAAATACTTTTTAAAATTAAATAACAAATTAATTCATTAAATAAAACAAACAAAATCAAAGTAACTTTCTTACCGAGGTCTGTTGGGCTCGAGCGCTGACAAACGAATGGCCCGCTCTGGCCGCGCACGCCTTTTACAAAGCAAAGGCAGGTGGGAGCGATGACGAGTTGTTTGTAACACGAACACCTGGGGGAGGCGTAATCGTACGATTAATCAGGCGTTTATTACACTGTTTTTGAGTTGTTTTCGATACGGCCATTCTGATGATAGGTGCGTCGCTGCGCCTGCATCACATAATAATCTGAAAATAGAATAATATTAATTCTCATGTATCGATTTTTTACAATTGAATAAATTAATAATTAATATATTTATAAGAGGAGGGGTATTTTCTTGAGTAAACTATCTTCATTACTCATGGCAGTTTATTATTAATAATAATAAACACACAATCTAAAATAAATTATAATTGTTGGCAGCAACTTAATACCAAATAAATACTTTTTAAAATTAAATAACACTTCAATAACAAATTAATTCATTAAATGAAACAAACAAAATCAAAGTTACTTTCTTACCAAGGTCTGTTGGACTCGAGCGCTGACAAACGAATGACCCGCTCTGGCTGCGCACGCCTTTTACAAAGCAAAGGCAGGTGGGAGCGATGACGAGTTGTTTGTAACACGAACACCTGGGGGGGCATAATCGTACGATTAATGAGTTGTTTAAATTTTTACACTTACTGTTTTTGAGTTGTTTTCGATGCGTTTAATATTTGCGCCGATACGGCCATTCTGATGATAGGTGCGTCGCTGCGCCCGCATCACATAATAATCTGAAAACAGAATAATATTAATTCTCATGTAATGATTTTTTACAATTGAATAAATTAATAATTAATATATTTATAAGAGGAGGGGTATGTTCTTGAGTAAACTATCTTCATTACTCATGGCGGTTTATTATTAATAAAAATAAACACACAATCTAAAATTACTTAAAATTAATGGCAGCAACTAAATACCAAATAAATACTTTTTAAAATTAAATAACACTTCAATAACAAATTAATTCATTAAATAAAACAAACAAAATCAAAGTAACTGTCTTACCGAGGTCTGTTGGACTCGAGCGCTGACAAACGAATGGCCCGCTCTGGCCGCGCACGCCTTTAACAAAGCAAAGGCAGGTGGGAGCGATGACGAGTTGTTTGTAACACGAACACCTGGGGGGGCGTAATCGTACGATTAATCAGGCGTTTAAATTTTTACACTTACTGTTTTTGAGTTGTTTTCGATGCGTTTAATATTTACGCCGATCCGATACGGCCATTCTGATGATAAGTGCGTCGCTGCGCCTGCATCACATAATAATCTGAAAATAGAATAATATTAATTCTCATGTAATGATTTTTTACAATTGAATAAATAAATAATTAATAACTTTATAAGAGGAGGGGTATTTTCTTAAGTAAACTATCTTCATAATTCATGGCGGCTTATTATTAATAAAAATAAACACACAATCTTAAATTACTTAAAATTAATGGCAGCAACTAAATACCAAATAAATACTTTTTAAAATTAAATAACACTTCAATAACAAATTAATTCATTAAATGAAACAAACAAAATCAAAGTTACTTTCTTACCAAGGTCTGTTGGACTCGAGCGCTGACAAACGAATAACCCGCTCTGGCTGCGCACGCCTTTTACAAAGCAAAGGCAGGTGGGAGCGATGACGAGTTGTTTGTAACACGAACACCTGGGGGGGCGTAATCGTACGATTAATCAGGCGTTTAAATTTTTACACTTACTGTTTTTGAGTTGTTTTCGATGCGTTTAATATTTACGCCGATCCGATACGGCCATTCTGATGATAAGTGCGTCGCTGCGCCTGCATCACATAATAATCTGAAAATAGAATAATATTAATTCTCATGTAATGATTTTTTACAATTGAATAAATTAATAATTAATATATTTATAAGAGGAGGGGTATTTTCTTAAGTAAACTATCTTCATAATTCATGGCGGCTTATTATTAATAAAAATAAACACACAATCTAAAATTACTTAAAATTAATGGCAGCAACTAAATACCAAATAAATACTTTTTAAAATTAAATAACACTTCAATAACAAATTAATTCATTAAATGAAACAAACAAAATCAAAGTTACTTTCTTACCGAGGTCTGTTGGGCTCGAGCGCTGACAAACGAATGGCCCGCTCTGGCCGCGCACGCCTTTTACAAAGCAAAGGCAGGTGGGAGCGATGACGAGTTGTTTGTAACACGAACACCTGGGGGGGCATAATCGTACGATTAATGAGTTGTTTAAATTTTTACACTTACTGTTTTTGAGTTGTTTTCGATGCGTTTAATATTTGCGCCGATACGGCCATTCTGATGATAGGTGCGTCGCTGCGCCCGCATCACATAATAATCTGAAAACAGAATAATATTAATTCTCATGTAATGATTTTTTACAATTGAATAAATTAATAATTAATATATTTATAAGAGGAGGGGTATGTTCTTGAGTAAACTATCTTCATTACTCATGGCGGTATATTATTAATAAAAATAAACACACAATCTAAAATTACTTATAATTAATGGCAGCAACTAAATACCAAATAAATACTTTTTAAAATTAAATAACAAATTAATTCATTAAATAAAACAAACAAAATCAAAGTAACTTTCTTACCGAGGTCTGTTGGGCTCGAGCGCTGACAAACGAATGGCCCGCTCTGGCCGCGCACGCCTTTTACAAAGCAAAGGCAGGTGGGAGCGATGACGAGTTGTTTGTAACACGAACACCTGGGGGGGCATAATCGTACGATTAATGAGTTGTTTAAATTTTTACACTTACTGTTTTTGAGTTGTTTTCGATGCGTTTAATATTTGCGCCGATACGGCCATTCTGATGATAGGTGCGTCGCTGCGCCCGCATCACATAATAATCTGAAAACAGAATAATATTAATTCTCATGTAATGATTTTTTACAATTGAATAAATTAATCCTTACTAATATTATAAAGGCGAAAGTTTGTAAGTATGGATGTATGGATGTATGGATGTATGGATGTATGGATGTTTGTTACTCTTTCACGCCAAAACTACCGGGTCGATTTCGATGAAATTTTGCACACATGTAGCTTATAGTCTGGATTAACATATAGGCTACTTTTAATTGATATACCACGCGGGCGGAGCCGCGGGCGGAAGCTAGTAATTAATATATTTATAAGAGGAGGG
This sequence comes from Hypena proboscidalis, assembly GCA_905147285.1. NCBI lineage: Eukaryota > Metazoa > Arthropoda > Insecta > Lepidoptera > Erebidae > Hypena > Hypena proboscidalis. Next base: position 11,944,765 of record LR990132.1, read on the forward strand.
GTATGTTCTTGAGTAAACTATCTTCATTACTCATGGCGGTATATTATTAATAAAAATAAACACACAATCTAAAATTACTTATTATTAATGGCAGCAACTAAATACCAAATAAATACTTTTTAAAATTAAATAACAAATTAATTCATTAAATAAAACAAACAAAATCAAAGTAACTTTCTTACCGAGGTCTGTTGGGCTCGAGCGCTGACAAACGAATGGCCCGCTCTGGCCGCGCACGCCTTTTACAAAGCAAAGGCAGGTGGGAGCGATGACGAGTTGTTTGTAACACGAACACCTGGGGGGGCATAATCGTACGATTAATGAGTTGTTTAAATTTTTACACTTACTGTTTTTGAGTTGTTTTCGATGCGTTTAATATTTGCGCCGATACGGCCATTCTGATGATAGGTGCGTCGCTGCGCCCGCATCACATAATAATCTGAAAATAGAATAATATTAATTCTCATGTATCGATTTTTTACAATTGAATAAATAAATAATTAATATATTTATAAGAGGAGGGGTATTTTCTTGAGTAAACTATCTTCATTACTCATGGCGGCTTATTATTAATAAAAATAAACACACAATCTAAAATTACTTAAAATTAATGGCAGCAACTAAATACCAAATAAATACTTTTTAAAATTAAATAACACTTCAATAACAAATTAATTCATTAAATGAAACAAACAAAATCAAAGTAACTTTCTTACCAAGGTCTGTTGGACTCGAGCGGTGACAAACGAATGACCCGCTCTGGCTGCGCACGCCTTTTACAAAGCAAAGGCAGGTGGGAGCGATGACGAGTTGTTTGTAACACGAACACCTGGGGGGGCATAATCGTACGATTAATGAGTTGTTTAAATTTTTACACTTACTGTTTTTGAGTTGTTTTCGATGCGTTTAATATTTGCGCCGATACGGCCATTCTGATGATAGGTGCGTCGCTGCGCCCGCATCACATAATAATCTGAAAACAGAATAATATTAATTCTCATGTAATGATTTTTTACAATTGAATAAATTAATAATTAATATATTTATAAGAGGAGGGGTATGTTCTTGAGTAAACTATCTTCATTACTCATGGCGGTATATTATTAATAAAAATAAACACACAATCTAAAATTACTTATAATTAATGGCAGCAACTAAATACCAAATAAATACTTTTTAAAATTAAATAACAAATTAATTCATTAAATAAAACAAACAAAATCAAAGTAACTTTCTTACCGAGGTCTGTTGGGCTCGAGCGCTGACAAACGAATGGCCCGCTCTGGCCGCGCACGCCTTTTACAAAGCAAAGGCAGGTGGGAGCGATGACGAGTTGTTTGTAACACGAACACCTGGGGGGGCATAATCGTACGATTAATCAGGCGTTTAAATTTTTACACTTACTGTTTTTGAGTTGTTTTCGATGCGTTTAATATTTGCGCCGATACGGCCATTCTGATGATAGGTGCGTCGCTGCGCCCGCATCACATAATAATCTGAAAATAGAATAATATTAATTCTCATGTATCGATTTTTTACAATTGAATAAATAAATAATTAATATATTTATAAGAGGAGGGGTATTTTCTTGAGTAAACTATCTTCATTACTCATGGCGGCTTATTATTAATAAAAATAAACACACAATCTAAAATTACTTAAAATTAATGGCAGCAACTAAATACCAAATAAATACTTTTTAAAATTAAATAACAAATTAATTCATTAAATAAAACAAACAAAATCAAAGTAACTTTCTTACCAAGGTCTGTTGGACTCGAGCGCTGACAAACGAATGACCCGCTCTGGCTGCGCACGCCTTTTACAAAGCAAAGGCAGGTGGGAGCGATGACGAGTTGTTTGTAACACGAACACCTGGGGGGGCATAATCGTACGATTAATGAGTTGTTTAAATTTTTACACTTACTGATTTTGAGTTGTTTTCGATGCGTTTAATATTTGCGCCGATACGGCCATTCTGATGATAGGTGCGTCGCTGCGCCCGCATCACATAATAATCTGAAAACAGAATAATATTAATTCTCATGTAATGATTTTTTACAATTGAATTAATTAATAATTAATATATTTATAAGAGGAGGGGTATGTTCTTGAGTAAACTATCTTCATTACTCATGGCAGTATATTTATTAATAAAAATAAACACACAATCTAAAATTACTTATAAATAATGGCAGCAACTAAATACCAAATAAATACTTTTTAAAATTAAATAACAAATTAATTCATTAAATAAAACAAACAAAATCAAAGTAACTTTCTTACCGAGGTCTGTTGGGCTCGAGCGCTGACAAACGAATGGCCCGCTCTGGCCGCGCACGCCTTTTACAAAGCAAAGGCAGGTGGGAGCGATGACGAGTTGTTTGTAACACGAACACCTGGGGGGGCATAATCGTACGATTAATGAGTTGTTTAAATTTTTACACTTACTGTTTTTGAGTTGTTTTCGATGCGTTTAATATTTGCGCCGATACGGCCATTCTGATGATAGGTGCGTCGCTGCGCCCGCATCACATAATAATCTGAAAATAGAATAATATTAATTCTCATGTATCGATTTTTTACAATTGAATAAATAAATAATTAATATATTTATAAGAGGAGGGGTATTTTCTTGAGTAAACTATCTTCATTACTCATGGCGGCTTATTATTAATAAAAATAAACACACAATCTAAAATTACTTAAAATTAATGGCAGCAACTAAATACCAAATAAATACTTTTTAAAATTAAATAACACTTCAATAACAAATTAATTCATTAAATGAAACAAACAAAATCAAAGTAACTTTCTTACCAAGGTCTGTTGGACTCGAGCGGTGACAAACGAATGACCCGCTCTGGCTGCGCACGCCTTTTACAAAGCAAAGGCAGGTGGGAGCGATGACGAGTTGTTTGTAACACGAACACCTGGGGGGGCATAATCGTACGATTAATGAGTTGTTTAAATTTTTACACTTACTGTTTTTGAGTTGTTTTCGATGCGTTTAATATTTGCGCCGATACGGCCATTCTGATGATAGGTGCGTCGCTGCGCCCGCATCACATAATAATCTGAAAACAGAATAATATTAATTCTCATGTAATGATTTTTTACAATTGAATAAATTAATAATTAATATATTTATAAGAGGAGGGGTATGTTCTTGAGTAAACTATCTTCATTACTCATGGCGGTATATTATTAATAAAAATAAACACACAATCTAAAATTACTTATAATTAATGGCAGCAACTAAATACCAAATAAATACTTTTTAAAATTAAATAACAAATTAATTCATTAAATAAAACAAACAAAATCAAAGTAACTTTCTTACCGAGGTCTGTTGGGCTCGAGCGCTGACAAACGAATGGCCCGCTCTGGCCGCGCACGCCTTTTACAAAGCAAAGGCAGGTGGGAGCGATGACGAGTTGTTTGTAACACGAACACCTGGGGGGGCATAATCGTACGATTAATGAGTTGTTTAAATTTTTACACTTACTGTTTTTGAGTTGTTTTCGATGCGTTTAATATTTGCGCCGATACGGCCATTCTGATGATAGGTGCGTCGCTGCGCCCGCATCACATAATAATCTGAAAATAGAATAATATTAATTCTCATGTATCGATTTTTTACAATTGAATAAATAAATAATTAATATATTTATAAGAGGAGGGGTAATTTCTTGAGTAAACTATCTTCATTACTCATGGCGGCTTATTATTAATAAAAATAAACACACAATCTAAAATTACTTAAAATTAATGGCAGCAACTAAATACCAAATAAATACTTTTTAAAATTAAATAACAAATTAATTCATTAAATAAAACAAACAAAATCAAAGTTACTTTCTTACCAAGGTCTGTTGGACTCGAGCGCTGACAAACGAATGACCCGCTCTGGCTGCGCACGCCTTTTACAAAACAAAGGCAGGTGGGAGCGATGACGAGTTGTTTGTAACACGAACACCTGGGGGGGCATAATCGTACGATTAATGAGTTGTTTAAATTTTTACACTTACTGATTTTGAGTTGTTTTCGATGCGTTTAATATTTGCGCCGATACGGCCATTCTGATGATAGGTGCGTCGCTGCGCCCGCATCACATAATAATCTGAAAACAGAATAATATTAATTCTCATGTAATGATTTTTTACAATTGAATAAATTAATAATTAATATATTTATAAGAGGAGGGGTATGTTCTTGAGTAAACTATCTTCATTACTCATGGCAGTATATTTATTAATAAAAATAAACACACAATCTAAAATTACTTATAATTAATGGCAGCAACTAAATACCAAATAAATACTTTTTAAAATTAAATAACAAATTAATTCATTAAATAAAACAAACAAAATCAAAGTAACTTTCTTAACGAGGTCTGTTGGGCTCGAGCGCTGACAAACGAATGGCCCGCTCTGGCCGCGCACGCCTTTTACAAAGCAAAGGCAGGTGGGAGCGATGACGAGTTGTTTGTAACACGAACACCTGGGGGGGCATAATCGTACGATTAATGAGTTGTTTAAATTTTTACACTTACTGTTTTTGAGTTGTTTTCGATGCGTTTAATATTTGCGCCGATACGGCCATTCTGATGATAGGTGCGTCGCTGCGCCCGCATCACATAATAATCTGAAAATAGAATAATATTAATTCTCATGTATCGATTTTTTACAATTGAATAAATAAATAATTAATATATTTATAAGAGGAGGGGTATTTTCTTGAGTAAACTATCTTCATTACTCATGGCGGCTTATTATTAATAAAAATAAACACACAATCTAAAATTACTTAAAATTAATGGCAGCAACTAAATACCAAATAAATACTTTTTAAAATTAAATAACACTTCAATAACAAATTAATTCATTAAATAAAACAAACAAAATCAAAGTTATTTTCTTACCAAGGTCTGTTGGACTCGAGCGCTGACAAACGAATAACCCGCTCTGGCTGCGCACGCCTTTTACAAAGCAAAGGCAGGTGGGAGCGATGACGAGTTGTTTGTAACACGAACACCTGGGGGAGCATAATCGTACGATTAATGAGTTGTTTAAATTTTTACACTTACTGTTTTTGAGTTGTTTTCGATGCGTTTAATATTTGCGCCGATCCGATACGGCCATTCTGATGATAAGTGCGTCGCTGCGCCCGCATCACATAATAATCTGAAAATAGAATAATATTAATTCTCATGTATCGATTTTTTACAATTAAATAAATAAATAATTAATATATTTATAAGAGGAGGGGTATTTTCTTGAGTAAACTATCTTCGTTACTCATGGCGGCTTATAATTAATAAAAATAAACACACAATCTAAAATTACTTAAAATTAATGGCAGCAACTAAATACCAAATAAATACTTTTTAAAATTAAATAACACTTCAATAACAAATTAATGCATTAAATAAAACAAACAAAATCAAAGTAACTTTCTTACCGAGGTCTATTTGACTCGAGCGCCGACAAACGAATGACCCGCTCTGGCTGCGCACGCCTTTTACAAAGCAAAGGCAGGTGGGAGCGATGACGAGTTGTTTGTAACACGAACACCTGGGGGGGCGTAATCGTACGATTAATCAGGCGTTTAAATTTTTACACTTACTGTTTTTGAGTTGTTTTCGATGCGTTTAATATTTGCGCCGATACGGCCATTCTGATAATAGATGCGTCGCTGCGCCCGCATCACAATAATCTGAAAATAGAATAATATTAATTCTTATGTCATGATTTTTTACAATTGAATAAATTAATAATTAATAATATTTATAAGAGGAGGGGTATTTTCTTGAGTAAACTATCTTCATTACTCATGGCGGCTTATTATTAATAAAAATAAACACACAATCTAAAATTACTTAAAATTAATGGCAGCAACTAAATACCAAATAAATACTTTTTAAAATTAAATAACACTTCAATAACAAATTAATTCATTAAATGAAACAAACAAAATCAAAGTAACTTTCTTACCAAGGTCTGTTGGACTCGAGCGGTGACAAACGAATGACCCGCTCTGGCTGCGCACGCCTTTTACAAAGCAAAGGCAGGTGGGAGCGATGACGAGTTGTTTGTAACACGAACACCTGGGGGGGCATAATCGTACGATTAATGAGTTGTTTAAATTTTTACACTTACTGTTTTTGAGTTGTTTTCGATGCGTTTAATATTTGCGCCGATACGGCCATTCTGATGATAGGTGCGTCGCTGCGCCCGCATCACATAATAATCTGAAAACAGAATAATATTAATTCTCATGTAATGATTTTTTACAATTGAATAAATTAATAATTAATATATTTATAAGAGGAGGGGTATGTTCTTGAGTAAACTATCTTCATTACTCATGGCGGTATATTATTAATAAAAATAAACACACAATCTAAAATTACTTATAATTAATGGCAGCAACTAAATACCAAATAAATACTTTTTAAAATTAAATAACAAATTAATTCATTAAATAAAACAAACAAAATCAAAGTAACTTTCTTACCGAGGTCTGTTGGGCTCGAGCGCTGACAAACGAATGGCCCGCTCTGGCCGCGCACGCCTTTTACAAAGCAAAGGCAGGTGGGAGCGATGACGAGTTGTTTGTAACACGAACACCTGGGGGGGCATAATCGTACGATTAATGAGTTGTTTAAATTTTTACACTTACTGTTTTTGAGTTGTTTTCGATGCGTTTAATATTTGCGCCGATACGGCCATTCTGATGATAGGTGCGTCGCTGCGCCCGCATCACATAATAATCTGAAAATAGAATAATATTAATTCTCATGTATCGATTTTTTACAATTGAATAAATAAATAATTAATATATTTATAAGAGGAGGGGTAATTTCTTGAGTAAACTATCTTCATTACTCATGGCGGCTTATTATTAATAAAAATAAACACACAATCTAAAATTACTTAAAATTAATGGCAGCAACTAAATACCAAATAAATACTTTTTAAAATTAAATAACAAATTAATTCATTAAATAAAACAAACAAAATCAAAGTAACTTTCTTACCAAGGTCTGTTGGACTCGAGCGCTGACAAACGAATGACCCGCTCTGGCTGCGCACGCCTTTTACAAAACAAAGGCAGGTGGGAGCGATGACGAGTTGTTTGTAACACGAACACCTGGGGGGGCATAATCGTACGATTAATGAGTTGTTTAAATTTTTACACTTACTGATTTTGAGTTGTTTTCGATGCGTTTAATATTTGCGCCGATACGGCCATTCTGATGATAGGTGCGTCGCTGCGCCCGCATCACATAATAATCTGAAAACAGAATAATATTAATTCTCATGTAATGATTTTTTACAATTGAATAAATTAATAATTAATATATTTATAAGAGGAGGGGTATGTTCTTGAGTAAACTATCTTCATTACTCCTGGCAGTATATTTATTAATAAAAATAAACACACAATCTAAAATTACTTATAATTAATGGCAGCAACTAAATACCAAATAAATACTTTTTAAAATTAAATAACAAATTAATTCATTAAATAAAACAAACAAAATCAAAGTAACTTTCTTAACGAGGTCTGTTGGGCTCGAGCGCTGACAAACGAATGGCCCGCTCTGGCCGCGCACGCCTTTTACAAAGCAAAGGCAGGTGGGAGCGATGACGAGTTGTTTGTAACACGAACACCTGGGGGGGCATAATCGTACGATTAATGAGTTGTTTAAATTTTTACACTTACTGTTTTTGAGTTGTTTTCGATGCGTTTAATATTTGCGCCGATACGGCCATTCTGATGATAGGTGCGTCGCTGCGCCCGCATCACATAATAATCTGAAAATAGAATAATATTAATTCTCATGTATCGATTTTTTACAATTGAATAAATAAATAATTAATATATTTATAAGAGGAGGGGTATTTTCTTGAGTAAACTATCTTCATTACTCATGGCGGCTTATTATTAATAAAAATAAACACACAATCTAAAATTACTTAAAATTAATGGCAGCAACTAAATACCAAATAAATACTTTTTAAAATTAAATAACACTTCAATAACAAATTAATTCATTAAATAAAACAAACAAAATCAAAGTTATTTTCTTACCAAGGTCTGTTGGACTCGAGCGCTGACAAACGAATAACCCGCTCTGGCTGCGCACGCCTTTTACAAAGCAAAGGCAGGTGGGAGCGATGACGAGTTGTTTGTAACACGAACACCTGGGGGAGCATAATCGTACGATTAATGAGTTGTTTAAATTTTTACACTTACTGTTTTTGAGTTGTTTTCGATGCGTTTAATATTTGCGCCGATCCGATACGGCCATTCTGATGATAAGTGCGTCGCTGCGCCCGCATCACATAATAATCTGAAAATAGAATAATATTAATTCTCATGTATCGATTTTTTACAATTAAATAAATAAATAATTAATATATTTATAAGAGGAGGGGTATTTTCTTGAGTAAACTATCTTCGTTACTCATGGCGGCTTATAATTAATAAAAATAAACACACAATCTAAAATTACTTAAAATTAATGGCAGCAACTAAATACCAAATAAATACTTTTTAAAATTAAATAACACTTCAATAACAAATTAATGCATTAAATAAAACAAACAAAATCAAAGTAACTTTCTTACCGAGGTCTATTTGACTCGAGCGCCGACAAACGAATGACCCGCTCTGGCTGCGCACGCCTTTTACAAAGCAAAGGCAGGTGGGAGCGATGACGAGTTGTTTGTAACACGAACACCTGGGGGGGCGTAATCGTACGATTAATCAGGCGTTTAAATTTTTACACTTACTGTTTTTGAGTTGTTTTCGATGCGTTTAATATTTGCGCCGATACGGCCATTCTGATAATAGATGCGTCGCTGCGCCCGCATCACAATAATCTGAAAATAGAATAATATTAATTCTTATGTCATGATTTTTTACAATTGAATAAATTAATAATTAATAATATTTATAAGAGGAGGGGTATTTTCTTGAGTAAACTATCTTCATTACTCATGGCGGTTTATTATTAATAAAAATAAACACACAATCTAAAATTACTTATAATTAATGGCAGCAACTAAATACCAAATAAATACTTTTTAAAATTAAATAACACTTCAATAACAAATTAATTCATTAAATGAAACAAACAAAATCAAAGTTACTTTCTTACCAAGGTCTGCTGGACTCGAGCGCTGACAAACGAATGACCCGCTCTGGCTGCGCACGCCTTTTACAAAGCAAAGGCAGGTGGGAGCGATGACGAGTTGTTTGTAACACGAACACCTGGGGGGGCTTAATCGTACGATTAATGAGTTGTTTAAATTTTTACACTTACCGTTTTTGAGTTGTTTTCGATGCGTTTAATATTTGCGCCGATACGGCCATTCTGATGATAGGTGCGTCGCAGCGCCCGCATCACATAATAATCTGAAAACAGAATAATATTAATTCTCATGTAATGATTTTTTACAATTGAATAAATTAATAATTAATATATTTATAAGAGGAGGGGTATGTTCTTGAGTAAACTATCTTCATTACTCATGGCGGTTTATTATTAATAAAAATAAACACACAATCTAAAATTACTTATAATTAATGGCAGCAACTAAATACCAAATAAATACTTTTTAAAATTAAATAACAAATTAATTCATTAAATAAAACAAACAAAATCAAAGTAACTTTCTTACCGAGGTCTGTTGGGCTCGAGCGCTGACAAACGAATGGCCCGCTCTGGCCGCGCACGCCTTTTACAAAGCAAAGGCAGGTGGGAGCGATGACGAGTTGTTTGTAACACGAACACCTGGGGGGGCATAATCGTACGATTAATGAGTTGTTTAAATTTTTACACTTACTGTTTTTGAGTTGTTTTCGATGCGTTTAATATTTGCGCCGATACGGCCATTCTGATGATAGGTGCGTCGCTGCGCCGGCATCACATAATAATCTGAAAACAGAATAATATTAATTCTCATGTAATGATTTTTTACAATTGAATAAATTAATAATTAATATATTTATAAGAGGAGGGGTATGTTCTTGAGTAAACTATCTTCATTACTCATGGCGGTTTATTATTAATAAAAATAAACACACAATCTAAAATTACTTAAAATTAATGGCAGCAACTACATACCAAATAAATACTTTTTAAAATTAAATAACACTTCAATAACAAATTAATTCATTAAATAAAACAAACAAAATCAAAGTAACTTTCTTACCGAGGTCTGTTGGGCTCGAGCGCTGACAAACGAATGGCCCGCTCTGGCCGCGCACGCCTTTTACAAAGCAAAGGCAGGTGGGAGCGATGACGAGTTGTTTGTAACACGAACACCTGGGGGGGCATAATCGTACGATTAATGAGTTGTTTAAATTTTTACACTTACTGTTTTTGAGTTGCTTTCGATGCGTTTAATATTTACGCCGATCCGATACGGCCATTCTGATGATAAGTGCGTCGCTGCGCCTGCATCACATAATAATCTGAAAATAGAATAATATTAATTCTCATGTATCGATATTTTACAATTGAATAAATAAATAATTAATATATTTATAAGAGGAGGGGTATGTTCTTAAGTAATTTATCTTCATTACTCATGGCGGTTTATTATTAATAAAAATAAACACACAATCTAAAATTACTTAAAATTAATGGCAGCAACTAAATACCAAATAAATACTTTTTAAAATTAAATAACACTTCAATAACAAATTAATTCATTAAATAAAACAAATAAAATCAAAGTAACTGTCTTACCGAGGTCTGTTGGACTCGAGCGCTGACAAACGAATGGCCCGCTCTGGCCGCGCACGCCTTTAAAAAAAGCAAAGGCAGGTGGGAGCGATGACGAGTTGTTTGTAACACGAACACCTGGGGGGGCGTAATCGTACGATTAATCAGGCGTTTAAATTTTTACACTTACTGTTTTTGAGTTGTTTTCGATGCGTTTAATATTTACGCCGATCCGATACGGCCATTCTGATGATAGGTGCGTCGCTGCGCCTGCATCACATAATAATCTGAAAATAGAATAATATTTATTCTCATGTATCGATTTTTTACAATTGAATAAATAAATAATTAATATATTTTTAAGAGGAGGGGAATTTTCTTAAGTAAACTATCTTCATAATTTATGGCGGCTTATTATTAATAAAAATAAACACACAATCTAAAATTACTTAAAATTAATGGCAGCAACTAAATACCAAATAAATACTTTTTAAAATTAAATAACAAATTAATTCATTAAATGAAACAAACAAAATCAAAGTTACTTTCTTACCAAGGTCTGTTGGACTCGAGCGCTGACAAACGAATGACCCGCTCTGGCTGCGCACGCCTTTTACAAAGCAAAGGCAGGTGGGAGCGATGACGAGTTGTTTGTAACACGAACACCTGGGGGGGCATAATCGTACGATTAATGAGTTGTTTAAATTTTTACACTTACTGTTTTTGAGTTGTTTTCGATGCGTTTAATATTTGCGCCGATACGGCCATTCTGATGATAGGTGCGTCGCTGCGCCCGCATCACATAATAATCGGAAAACAGAATAATATTAATTCTCATGTTATGATTTTTTACAATTGAATAAATTAATAATTAATATATTTATAAGAGGAGGGGTATGTTCTTGAGTAAACTATCTTCATAACTCATGGCGGTATATTATTAATAAAAATAAACACACAATCTAAAATTACTTATAATTAATGGCAGCAACTAAATACCAAATAAATACTTTTTAAAATTAAATAACAAATTAATTCATTAAATAAAACAAACAAAATCAAAGTAACTTTCTTACCGAGGTCTGTTGGGCTCGAGCGCTGACAAACGAATGGCCCGCTCTGGCCGCGCACGCCTTTTACAAAGCAAAGGCACCTGCCTTTGCTTTGCTCGGTGGGAGCGATGACGAGTTGTTTGTAACACGAACACCTGGGGGGGCATAATCGTACGATTAATGAGTTGTTTAAATTTTTACACTTACTGTTTTTGAGTTGTTTTCGATGCGTTTAATATTTGCGCCGATACGGCCATTCTGATGATAGGTGCGTCGCTGCGCCCGCATCACATAATAATCTGAAAACAGAATAATATTAATTCTCATGTAATGATTTTTTACAATTGAATAAATTAATAATTAATATATTTATAAGAGGAGGGGTATGTTCTTGAGTAAACTATCTTCATTACTCATGGCGGTATATTATTAATAAAAATAAACACACAATCTAAAATTACTTATAATTAATGGCAGCAACTAAATACCAAATAAATACTTTTTAAAATTAAATAACAAATTAATTCATTAAATAAAACAAACAAAATCAAAGTAACTTTCTTACCGAGGTCTGTTGGGCTCGAGCGCTGACAAACGAATGGCCCGCTCTGGCCGCGCACGCCTTTTACAAAGCAAAGGCAGGTGGGAGCGATGACGAGTTGTTTGTAACACGAACACCTGGGGGGGCATAATCGTACGATTAATGAGTTGTTTAAATTTTTACACTTACTGTTTTTGAGTTGTTTTCGATGCGTTTAATATTTGCGCCGATACGGCCATTCTGATGATAGGTGCGTCGCTGCGCCCGCATCACATAATAATCTGAAAACAGAATAATATTAATTCTCATGTAATGATTTTTTACAATTGAATAAATTAATAATTAATATATTTATAAGAGGAGGGGTATGTTCTTGAGTAAACTATCTTCATTACTCATGGCGGTATATTATTAATAAAAATAAACACACAATCTAAAATTACTTATAATTAATGGCAGCAACTAAATACCAAATAAATACTTTTTAAAATTAAATAACAAATTAATTCATTAAATAAAACAAACAAAATCAAAGTAACTTTCTTACCGAGGTCTGTTGGGCTCGAGCGCTGACAAACGAATGGCCCGCTCTGGCCGCGCACGCCTTTTACAAAGCAAAGGCAGGTGGGAGCGATGACGAGTTGTTTGTAACACGAACACCTGGGGGGGCATAATCGTACGATTAATGAGTTGTTTAAATTTTTACACTTACTGTTTTTGAGTTGTTTTCGATGCGTTTAATATTTGCGCCGATACGGCCATTCTGATGATAGGTGCGTCGCTGCGCCCGCATCACATAATAATCTGAAAATAGAATAATATTAATTCTCATGTATCGATTTTTTACAATTGAATAAATAAATAATTAATATATTTATAAGAGGAGGGGTATGTTCTTGAGTAAACTATCTTCATTACTCATGGCGGCTTATTATTAATAAAAATAAACACACAATCTAAAATTACTTAAAATTAATGGCAGCAACTAAATACCAAATAAATACTTTTTAAAATTAAATAACACTTCAATAACAAATTAATTCATTAAATGAAACAAACAAAATCAAAGTAACTTTCTTACCAAGGTCTGTTGGACTCGAGCGCTGACAAACGAATGACCCGCTCTGGCTGCGCACGCCTTTTACAAAGCAAAGGCAGGTGGGAGCGATGACGAGTTGTTTGTAACACGAACACCTGGGGGGGCATAATCGTACGATTAATGAGTTGTTTAAATTTTTACACTTACTGTTTTTGAGTTGTTTTCGATGCGTTTAATATTTGCGCCGATACGGCCATTCTGATGATAGGTGCGTCGCTGCGCCCGCATCACATAATAATCTGAAAACAGAATAATATTAATTCTCATGTAATGATTTTTTACAATTGAATAAATTAATAATTAATATATTTATAAGAGGAGGGGTATGTTCTTGAGTAAACTATCTTCATTACTCATGGCGGTATATTATTAATAAAAATAAACACACAATCTAAAATTACTTATAATTAATGGCAGCAACTAAATACCAAATAAATACTTTTTAAAATTAAATAACAAATTAATTCATTAAATAAAACAAACAAAATCAAAGTAACTTTCTTACCGAGGTCTGTTGGGCTCGAGCGCTGACAAACGAATGGCCCGCTCTGGCCGCGCACGCCTTTTACAAAGCAAAGGCAGGTGGGAGCGATGACGAGTTGTTTGTAACACGAACACCTGGGGGGGCATAATCGTACGATTAATGAGTTGTTTAAATTTTTACACTTACTGTTTTTGAGTTGTTTTCGATGCGTTTAATATTTGCGCCGATACGGCCATTCTGATGATAGGTGCGTCGCTGCGCCCGCATCACATAATAATCTGAAAATAGAATAATATTAATTCTCATGTATCGATTTTTTACAATTGAATAAATAAATAATTAATATATTTATAAGAGGAGGGGTATTTTCTTGAGTAAACTATCTTCGTTACTCATGGCGGCTTATAATTAATAAAAATAAACACACAATCTAAAATTACTTAAAATTAATGGCAGCAACTAAATACCAAATAAATACTTTTTAAAATTAAATAACACTTCAATAACAAATTAATGCATTAAATAAAACAAACAAAATCAAAGTAACTTTCTTACCGAGGTCTGTTTGACTCGAGCGCCGACAAACGAATGGCCCGCTCTGGCCGCGCACGCCTTTAACAAAGCAAAGGCAGGTGGGAGCGATGACGAGTTGTTTGTAACACGAACACCTGGGGGGGCGTAATCGTACGATTAATCAGGCGTTTAAATTTTTACACTTACTGTTTTTGAGTTGTTTTCGATGCGTTTAATATTTGCGCCGATCCGATACGGCCATTCTGATGATAGGTGCGTCGCTGCGCCCGCATCACATAATAATCTGAAAATAGAATAATATTAATTCTCATGTATCGATTTTTTACAATTGAATAAATAAATAATTAATATATTTATAAGAGGAGGGGTATGTTCTTGAGTAAACTATCTTCATTACTCATGGCGGTTTATTATTAATAAAAATAAACACACAATCTAAAATTACTTATAATTAATGGCAGCAACTAAATACCAAATAAATACTTTTTAAAATTAAATAACACTTCAATAACAAATTAATTCATTAAATAAAACGAACCAAATCAAAGTAACTTTCTTACCGAGGTCTGTTGGACTCGAGCGCTGACAAACGAATGGCCCGCTCTGGCCGCGCACGCCTTTTACAAAGCAAAGGCAGGTGGGAGCGATGACGAGTTGTTTGTAACACGAACACTTGGGGGGGCATAATCGTACGATTAATGAGTTGTTTAAATTTTTACACTTACTGTTTTTGAGTTGCTTTCGATGCGTTTAATATTTACGCCGATCCGATACGGCCATTCTGATGATAAGTGCGTCGCTGCGCCTGCATCACATAATAATCTGAAAATAGAATAATATTTATTCTCATGTATAGATTTTTTACAATTGAATAAATAAATAATTAATATATTTATAAGAGGAGGGGTATGTTCTTAAGTAATTTATCTTCATTACTCATGGCGGTTTATTATTAATAAAAATAAACACACAATCTAAAATTCCTTATAATTAATGGCAGCAACTAAATACCAAATAAATACTTTTTAAAATTAAATAACAAATTAATTCATTAAATAAAACAAACAAAATCAAAGTAACTTTCTTACCGAGGTCTGTTGGGCTCGAGCGCTGACAAACGAATGGCCCGCTCTGGCCGCGCACGCCTTTTACAAAGCAAAGGCAGGTGGGAGCGATGACGAGTTGTTTGTAACACGAACACCTGGGCGGGCATAATCGTACGATTAATGAGTTGTTTAAATTTTTACACTTACTGTTTTTGAGTTGTTTTCGATGCGTTTAATATTTGCGCCGATACGGCCATTCTGATGATAGGTGCGTCGCTGCGCCCGCATCACATAATAATCTGAAAATAGAATAATATTAATTCTCATGTATCGATTTTTTACAATTGAATAAATAAATAATTAATATATTTATAAGAGGAGGGGTATTTTCTTGAGTAAACTATCTTCGTTACTCATGGCGGCTTATAATTAATAAAAATAAACACACAATCTAAAATTACTTAAAATTAATGGCAGCAACTAAATACCAAATAAATACTTTTTAAAATTAAATAACACTTCAATAACAAATTAATGCATTAAATAAAACAAACAAAATCAAAGTAACTTTCTTACCGAGGTCTGTTTGACTCGAGCGCCGACAAACGAATGACCCGCTCTGGCTGCGCACGCCTTTTACAAAGCAAAGGCAGGTGGGAGCGATGACGAGTTGTTTGTAACACGAACACCTGGGGGGGCGTAATCGTACGATTAATCAGGCGTTTAAATTTTTACACTTACTGTTTTTGAGTTGTTTTCGATGCGTTTAATATTTGCGCCGATACGGCCATTCTGATAATAGATGCGTCGCTGCGCCCGCATCACAATAATCTGAAAATAGAATAATATTAATTCTTATGTCATGATTTTTTACAATTGAATAAATTAATAATTAATAATATTTATAAGAGGAGGGGTATTTTCTTGAGTAAACTATCTTCATTACTCATGGCGGTTTATTATTAATAAAAATAAACACACAATCTAAAATTACTTATAATTAATGGCAGCAACTAAATACCAAATAAATACTTTTTAAAATTAAATAACACTTCAATAACAAATTAATTCATTAAATGAAACAAACAAAATCAAAGTTACTTTCTTACCAAGGTCTGTTGGACTCGAGCGCTGACAAACGAATGACCCGCTCTGGCTGCGCACGCCTTTTACAAAGCAAAGGCAGGTGGGAGCGATGACGAGTTGTTTGTAACACGAACACCTGGGGGGGCATAATCGTACGATTAATGAGTTGTTTAAATTTTTACACTTACTGTTTTTGAGTTGTTTTCAATGCGTTTAATATTTGCGCCGATACGGCCATTCTGATGATAGGTGCGTCGCTGCGCCCGCATCACATAATAATCTGAAAACAGAATAATATTAATTCTCATGTAATGATTTTTTACAATTGAATAAATTAATAATTAATATATTTATAAGAGGAGGGGTATGTTCTTGAGTAAACTATCTTCATTACTCATGGCGGTATATTATTAATAAAAATAAACACACAATCTAAAATTACTTATAATTAATGGCAGCAACTAAATACCAAATAAATACTTTTTAAAATTAAATAACAAATTAATTCATTAAATAAAACAAACAAAATCAAAGTAACTTTCTTACCGAGGTCTGTTGGGCTCGAGCGCTGACAAACGAATGGCCCGCTCTGGCCGCGCACGCCTTTTACAAAGCAAAGGCAGGTGGGAGCGATGACGAGTTGTTTGTAACACGAACACCTGGGGGGGCATAATCGTACGATTAATGAGTTGTTTAAATTTTTACACTTACTGTTTTTGAGTTGTTTTCGATGCGTTTAATATTTGCGCCGATACGGCCATTCTGATGATAGGTGCGTCGCTGCGCCCGCATCACATAATAATCTGAAAATAGAATAATATTAATTCTCATGTATCGATTTTTTACAATTGAATAAATAAATAATTAATATATTTATAAGAGGAGGGGTATGTTCTTGAGTAAACTATCTTCGTTACTCATGGCGGCTTATAATTAATAAAAATAAACACACAATCTAAAATTACTTAAAATTAATGGCAGCAACTAAATACCAAATAAATACTTTTTAAAATTAAATAACACTTCAATAACAAATTAATGCATTAAATAAAACAAACAAAATCAAAGTAACTTTCTTACCGAGGTCTGTTTGACTCGAGCGCCGACAAACGAATGACCCGCTCTGGCTGCGCACGCCTTTTACAAAGCAAAGGCAGGTTGGAGCGATGACGAGTTGTTTGTAATACGAACACCTGGGGGGGCGTAATCATACGATTAATCAGGCGTTTAAATTTTTACGTTGTTTTCGATGCGTTTAATATTTGCGCCGATACGGCCATTCTGATAATAGGTGCGTCGCTGCGCCCGCATCACAATAATCTGAAAATAGAATAATATTAATTCTTATGTCATGATTTTTTACAATTGAATAAATTAATAATTAATATATTTATAAGAGGAGGGGTATGTTCTTGAGTAAACTATCTTCGTTACTCATGGCGGCTTATAATTAATAAAAATAAACACACAATCTAAAATTACTTAAAATTAATGGCAGCAACTAAATACCAAATAAATACTTTTTAAAATTAAATAACACTTCAATAACAAATTAATGCATTAAATAAAACAAACAAAATCAAAGTAACTTTCTTACCGAGGTCTGTTTGACTCGAGCGCCGACAAACGAATGACCCGCTCTGGCTGCGCACGCCTTTTACAAAGCAAAGGCAGGTGGGAGCGATGACGAGTTGTTTGTAATACGAACACCTGGGGGGGCGTAATCATACGATTAATCAGGCGTTTAAATTTTTACGTTGTTTTCGATGCGTTTAATATTTGCGCCGATACGGCCATTCTGATAATAGGTGCGTCGCTGCGCCCGCATCACAATAATCTGAAAATAGAATAATATTAATTCTTATGTCATGATTTTTTACAATTGAATAAATTAATAATTAATATATTTATAAGAGGAGGGGTATTTTCTTGAGTAAACTATCTTCATTACTCATGGCGGTTTATTATTAATAAAAATAAACACACAATCTAAAATTACTTATAATTAATGGCAGCAACTAAATACCAAATAAATACTTTTTAAAATTAAATAACACTTCAATAACAAATTAATTCATTAAATAAAACAAACAAAATCAAAGTAACTTTCTTACCGAGGTCTGTTTGACTCGAGTGCCGACAAACGAATGACCCGCTCTGGCCGCGCACGCCTTTTACAAAGCAAAGGCAGGTGGGAGCGATGACGAGTTGTTTGTAACACGAACACCTGGGGGGGCGTAATCGTACAATTAATCAGGCGTTTAAATTTTTACACTTACTGTTTTTGAGTTGTTTTCGATGCGTTTAATATTTGCGCCGATCCGATACGGCCATTCTGATGATAAGTGCGTCGCTGCGCCTGCATCACATAATAATCTGAAAATAGAATAATATTTATTCTCATGTATCGATTTTTTACAATTGAATAAATTAATAATTAATATATTTATAAGAGGAGGGGTATTTTCTTGAGTAAACTATCTTCATTACTCATGGCAGTTTATTATTAATAATAATAAACACACAATCTAAAATAAATTATAATTGTTGGCAGCAACTTAATACCAAATAAATACTTTTTAAAATTAAATAACACTTCAATTTCAAATTAATTCATTAAATAAAACAAACGAAATCAAAGTAACTTTCTTACCAAGGTCTGTTGGACTCGAGCGCTGACAAACGAATGACCCGCTCTGGCTGCGCACGCCTTTTACAAAGCAAAGGCAGGTGGGAGCGATGACGAGTTGTTTGTAACACGAACACCTGGGGAGGCGTAATCGTATGATTAATCAGGCGTTTAAATTTTACACTTACTGTTTTTAAGTTGTTTTCGATGCGTTTAATATTTGCGCCGATACGGCCATTCTGATGATAGGTGCGTCGCTGCGCCTGCATCACATAATAATCTGAAAATAGAATAATATTAATTCTCATGTATCGATCTGTAGGTTGCGAGTTTGTGTACCTCATAGCCTCGACGCTAATTTTTGTACCATTTTCATTACACGATAGGTCAACCTCATAGCCTCAGCGCTAATTTTGGTTAGATTTAAAACATATTAACCTCATAGCCTCAGCGCTAATTTTGGTTGTATGATACGCTACAAGGAAATATCAAGACTTTCAGGTATTCATGTCATAGATCTTCAAATGACAAGAAGTCCATTGACTACAATGATGATGTTATGATAGTCACCCAACCCATGGCCGCCAAGTATTTATCGATCAATTCGCCACGATTACTTGGCAACAAGCTTTAAAAGAGAGATTTTTTTTTCTCTTATGCTTTTCCTGTAACGTTGCAATCTGTTTTCTTCGAAACAATGAGCTATTTCTTTGGCCGTGTTAATTCTGTGCATGTAATGGGTCGGAGTCCAGTGTACAGTACTGTAATACTTTCATCTTTTATTGGGTGACTTTAAATCTGGTTTCTAAGTTTCAAACACTATCTCTTTAGTCTGGCGAAGTGCACTCCTCCTGAGCCCCTAGATTTGATGCCAGTTCGTTGACATGTGTTGACAACCTATATTAGTACTTCCTGCTGTAAGCTGCTATTTCCTCTTTCACTGTAGTGATATTCAGGTCCATTTGCATGATTTAACTCATAAATATATTTTAAACGAAGTTGTAGTACAATTGTTTATCTTGATTTACAACCAGACGGAGTTTCAAATGCGAATATTTTACACCGAATGTGGACCCTCCACAAATATATTTGCGTATCATCAATTCTTGTCAAGTGATCTCTGAATATGTATGAAAAAAACTAAAATAACCGAGGCGATTCCCAACTGACAATCGGTTCTAAGTTTATTTCGTGTTTTTAATACTCAAAAAGGTTTCGACCGAGTGAAAAGCCTTTATATATTTAACAGAGCATATCAAAAGCTTTTAGTTTTTAAAAACCAAATACTGAGGTGGATAAATTCAACTACAATATTCAAGTTTTGAAAATACAGAGGTGTATCGGATATTTGCCTGATTTTTCAAGAGACGTATATTGCGCTCTCAAAGCTTCAGAACAAAGAGAGCCAGATATTCAATTTTATTCTTGTCACAAACGTGAAACAAAACTGTAACGGATATTTACCATTCGTTCACTATCGCGGTTCATAACATAAACATAACAACACGCTTGTGTTTCCCAGGAGAGCTAGGCTAGGTTGGAGTGTAGTGTGTGTAATAATAAAGCGTTTGAAATAAAAGAATCTAATTATTCCTAGAAATTGTTCATAGTTGCACCACGATATTCATATATTATTTTACTTAAAAATGACTATTTGAAATAATGATTTGATGAGAATCCATTCCACAGCATTTGAATTATTTTGATACCTTATATTACAAAAGACGTCTCTTTACGCGAAATAATTTTGGCAAATTTTATTTGGCAGTGGTTTAGGCAAGTGCAGAAGACATTCATTGACCCAGCCCGCCCCCTCCGCATCGTTGCCGGTGCATTCGTCGTCAGGCAGCACTTAATCTTATTGTTGTTATTAATTAAGGATTTTCGCTAAAATGTCTTCTAATCGTGAAAAAATTGACTTATTAGAAGCGTATTTTGTCAATAATCGAAATGCGGGAGCTGCATTAGTGTGGTACCGCAATAAGTATCCATTGCGGCATGTGCCAACAAGAAAGGTTCAGGGTTCTTTCAAAATACGCTTCTAATAAGTCAATTTTTTCACGATTAGAAGACATTTTAGAGAAAATCCTTAATTAATAACTCATACGAAGTTTATCAGCTGAAACTAAGTATAACACACAGATTTTCGAATCAAATTCGAAATTTGAGGGTAAAACTTCTTTTTATTTACTTTACAGTCAATTCTACCCACTTCCAGGCCATAACAAAAAGTTAGACCATCGTAGAAATTCGTTTCTGTTGCCGAAATGTATGGGAAACGTTTTTGGCGATTTCTGTATTTTCTAGTTCTGAAAGCTAAAATGGTCCCATAGAGTGTTTTGATCCCCACATGAAATAGAATCGATTGGCATAAAAAAAAAATTTGAACTTTTTGCATTTTTTTTGCTAACTGTAAGTTTTTTACAAAATCTGTGAATGCAGTTCAAAATGTCCCAAAAAGTTAGGGAAGGTCTTTTAAGAACGTTTTGCTGTAACTGCAACGGTTAAGGTACTTGCCCTTACTGCCCCGTTTCAAAAATACACCCTGTATACCTTAACCTAAAAATACATAACACTATTTCACACATAGATATAGCGACGTGTGACGCGCGGTATCACGTAAGCTTTTAAAATGCAATGTGTAACAAGGAACACATAAAATACTTATATTTCCGTTATACAACCTATATCTTTGTGTGATTTGTTGAATCAAAGGTAAATAATTATTCAAGTTAGAAACATTACTATAGGTACTTTTGTAAACTCTCTTTACCAAGAAATGCGTAGAGAACTCTAAAAAGTTAAAACGAGCATATAGGTAAAATAATAATATTACCAAGTTCAACAAAATATTTAATCAACAAGAATTATTATTCCATATGTTTAGTAAAATATTTTCACATTGTTGGATAATAAATTTCTTTTGAAGGCAATGGGATCTGACGCGGGTTAATTACTTTCTATTGTTATAACTGTAATAATTGGGCGTGGGATAGATATTATGCTCAAGAATTATACTCTACAGGCTCGTTTATTTACATTAAGGCCTGAAAGGGTATTTTCTTGGTCCAAATAATATTTTTCGTTAATGCGCTGTGCAAGTTCGCGGGTACGTCCTCGATTCTGTCGTGGCGAGGCCGAGTAGCAATAATTTTGCGAAAATGGCCGCCTTGTCGACAGCAGTGCCTCTGCTACGAGCCCGGGTGAAATAATAACCACATTATGATTTCAGACAGGCCACCGCTTAAAGTGGTTTAAGGTGACGCAAAGTGAGAGCGCCTTTGTGCCGCTGTGAAAAATGTTATCAGGATATCCGCCTTTTCTTGTTTTCTTCATTTATTTACTACAACACTAACTAAACGTGAACTGTAGTTGTAAATGAAGAGTTTTATTTTAAAAACAATGCGAAAGGTTTAATAATAACTTCACTCTAGAAGCTTACGACGTTTCCAATCACAGATTGAAATAATGTGCGTCTTTCTTATTGTAGTTTGGATATATTGTAAGTTAGCATAAAACATAACAAAGTCCTCGTATTTTAATGA
This sequence comes from Hypena proboscidalis, assembly GCA_905147285.1. Classification (NCBI taxonomy): domain Eukaryota; kingdom Metazoa; phylum Arthropoda; class Insecta; order Lepidoptera; family Erebidae; genus Hypena; species Hypena proboscidalis. The sequence continues at coordinate 11,967,525 of LR990132.1, forward strand.
ATTTTGATGAAAAATCAGATTCTATAGCGAATAGTTTTGGATAGATCAGCAATTTGTACAGAAATATATACATACAAGAACATATAAATTATATACAAGTGTTATGCTCGGCAAATTTTAATGTACTCGTTGTTCATACAATAAAGTACTAATTTTAATTTTAAATGCATCCAGGGTACTTCGAGAGGCAAACCAACAAAATGTTACTAGCTGTTTTTATTAAACGTTTGATACACGAACAGTTTAACCGCCTACGTAAATGGGATCTTGAGATTAATTCACACGCGGGCTTATTCAGGTTATAACTAATCAAGACCGAATCTCTAACAAGTATCCATGAATAAATTTTCACGTCACATTTGCATATTCAGCCAAAATAAGAACGCGAATCACTTTATAATATTCTGTTTCAATAAAGAAAAGAAGATATGTATCCCATTATTGTACTTTCTTTGTACAATAAGTGATATACCTAACAACTTTTATATGGTGTATATGAAATCATTAATTCAGTTCATAATTCCTTGGAACTTCAACTTTCACATCAATTTTCAGCAAAGACTAGTAGTTTCAGAGCCTTTAAGATCCTGTAGGTACAAACAAACGAACCTTTTTTTAAACTTATATTATTAGTGTAGACTACATATCGCTCATTATCTGATAGATAACAATGCAAAAACTAATGGACGAGTTAAGGCAAACAGTTTGTTTTCATAGCTTTTAATCCGTTTAAAATAAAGTTAGTCTGGGACAGGATATAATTTAAAAAAAAATAATGCGACCATTTTTTCTGTTACACGAAAAATACCTTACAACTTCCTCTTAGAATATTTTATGTTGAGCTGTGTTCAAAACATCTCTTAGTATATTTTATGTTGAGCTGTGTTCAAAACATGCCTAGTTCTAGCTGAAATGTCAGAGACAAGCACAGAGCCGTAGCCAACTTGATAGTAATATTACTCATAGAAACAACTCATAACGACTTCAAAAAGTCAGAAAAATAGATACATAAGGCGCTCTAAATCACGGTTCTCATAAAATAAAAAGAATATTAGTATTATTATAACATGAAAGATGTATATACCAAATCTATCAAAAATTAAATTCCTATTTTATAAATCTATGTTGCTGAAATTCACTCCTTATCAACTCCCTATAACACTACGAGTTTCTTTTCAATACAGTTCTTATGCACCTCCGTTCACCGACGCAAACTTACATCTAACTTTTCACTTAAGGTACATCCCGTTACTATCGCGGTTCATGAATAAGATAAGATAATACATTAGTTAGTCCACAGAGAATAAAGGCTAGTTCACATCATATTAGCAGCCTCCCTAGCTGGCAAGCCATTACTTAAAGTGGGCACTCTCTGTTTCTCTACTATGTGTTCTAAGAGTCTATTAATAAGTTATTTTGGGTTAAGGCATTTCCCTTTAATATTAAAACAAATAAATAAAATTGAAGTGTAACAGAAAAAGTGGTCGCATTCATTTTTTTTTAATTATATCCTGTCCCAGATTAATTTTATTAAACGAATTAAAAGCCATGAAAACAAACTGTTTGTCTTAACTTGTTCATTCTATTTACTAAACTAATTCCATACATCCTTCATATTCGTACAAATTGTAAATTTACATCCGTAAACCGGAGTTAAAAATAAAACGTACATCATTGCTGTGATACCTCCGACGTTTTACTTGTAATATGTTTTATACTGGGTTCACACAGTACACATAGACTTTACGGGAATTTGTAAGCAATTTTGTCTATAAACACTTCCTTTAACATTTTGTATGCGTGTCTTTGTTGCACCGACATATTTCTATATCTGTGTGCGAAGCCAGCTTTATGTAATTTAAGTTCGTCACTCTAGAGTTCTAGACCAACGGTGCACTCAATTAAAGCTTAGAAGGTATAATACCAGATAATTTAATTTATTAATTCGCTATTTTCTAATTAAAAAAACATCGAACTAATGTTTTTATTGAATAACTACTTAATGAACGAAGTACTGAAGATTCTTCTCCAGTACTTCGTTTATTACGTAGAGTGAAAAAAGACGATCTTTTGCTCCTGCTTAAATTAAGATCAACGGTAATTGTCTTTGCACACACATTAACTGATCATTACTTACAAACGTTTTCCAAATAGATGTTGAAAGTGAGGTAGGTGCTCACCACAAGCATGCGCATGTAGTGTAATATTACACACTCGAATATAACACAAGTAGTGCGGCAATTCGAAATGTATGATGTTATTTAAAAAGGGATTGAATTTATAAGCGCTGCCCGCGAACTGGGCGGACCTTTTGCTTACATGTCATTCGAATGACATTCAATTTAAAATATCAATTAAGGTACACTCTATAAGGATTGATAAAACTTATTTGTATAACCAATGCATGTTACATTACCTACTACTTTAGCATTACGATCTTCGATTATTTTACAAAAATATTTTCGTGGGAATATCGCAATTCTGATAATATTTTTTACCAAATTTAATTACTATTAAAGCTTAAATTGACATAATGACTAATTTGCATTAATACTACTTTTTCAAAATAGTAAATTAATAATGATGCGTTCGTTAAGCAATATAAAAAATGTAACCTTACGATTGCAAAATAATAATGCATTATTTGAATAACTTTGTGTAGCATCTGAAGCAATTAATACGACGACCATATTCATAAGTAAATCAATCCAATCGGAGGCCTCATTCGGAAAATGCGTTTTAAGAGCGTGTATTCCTTTTCAAAATGTAACTCAATTTTTGTAGTGTTTTGGGAATATTACAATTAAATAAATATGACAATTACATTTAATAACTAAAGCATACTTTTCTATTTTATCAGTTGAAAGAGTATTAACTGTTAAGTTGATAAATTACAAAATTATGCTGTATTTACGAATGAAATTGTTATATTTACCTTTCAAAACTTGCACTCTAAAAAGTTAGTTGAATAAAATCATACTTTCATTCAGTTTTTACGAAATATTCCCAAAACACTACAAAATTGACAGTTACATTTTGAAAAGGAATACACGCTCTTAAATGTCAGACTCCCACGAAAGTAACGCGAATAAGACTCAGTAACTTGATTTTTAACATTTTCTATGATTTATGAGACTAAATGTTCTTCAAATCATATCGTCATCTTATTTACATAGATAAAACATGATATAAAAGAGATAATTCGCCAATATTTTGGCACATAACCAACAAAATCAAATAATAATATTTATCATATTATTATATAATAATATTTATTCATCAAATCATTTGGGAGATACGAGGTAATAACTAAATTTTAAATTTTATAAACATCCATAAAAAGCGCAAAAATCATAGTCTTGACAAAACTATAATATCATGTACGTGGACAAAAAGCAGCTATGAAACGTGACAAAAATGTTAACTTTTCATAAACACATAAAAATATTTTCTTCTCTATTTTATGTGCATGGGTTAAAACACTGTTTTTTGAGAAACAATAATCAAATGTTTAATTGCAACGGCAAGTGTAACACGATGAGAATGCAAAAAAAGGAGTTTTGGATGAGTTATTTTTCGATACATATTATTATAATAATAATTTAATTAAATTTTACATTTCTAACTAATACCGTATAGGAAATATACCCGTGTGACCATTAAATTTGAGCTTCAATGGTTAAACACAAAAAAATATTATTTTTAAATGATCACAGATAGATACCTATACGTTTCAACCGCATCGTAAAATTGTTTACGAAATAAAATCGAATCCTATACACGATTTTTGCACGACTTTACTTAATATTGATCCTTATTTACTAGCGAAGCTTAGTTTATTAAACAAATATTAATTACTTAAAATTTACACACACTGTAATTTTTTATTAGTCTGTTCACAATATGCAAATATTTCCACATTGCTGTGAGCAAAAAATTAGCACCACCTTCTGCATCAGACCCTTGTTTTGAGCCACCCAACGTGAGTCTCTTAAGAGCACATTATTATTATTATCAACGTTGTGGCCCGGTGTGATGTGTGGAAGTACGCAGACGTGTGGATGTGGACATTTGTTGTTGCTTACTCAACACAAGATTCAAAGTAAAGAAGAGAAAAAGTTAACGTCCTAATAAAATTCAAGCTCTTATCTCGAATGACAAAACCTAAAGGTCCCAGCAAATAGAAGAACCCCGCAACAAAACCCCCTCATTTAAACAAAACCACAAAACTAATAAAGCCTACTCTTGCAATGGATAACGAAATAATTGAACGGAAATTATTCCATTGCATACATTTAGAGGCTGGGCCGTGGGTCTGTCTCGCCTTTATGTACACAACAAGAAACAGCGATGGCTTCGCGAAATTCCCTTGTTTCCTTAACAAGCACTTGGATGACAGCCAAAACAACGAACGTTATTTAAGGCTGGGTACAGACGAGCGAGAAATACGCGACTGCACTTTGATTTACTTTAATACGAAGCGCAACAGGATATTGAAGTTTTGAAATCGATTCGCACTCTTACTTCAGTTGTTTGTTTGGAGTTACGCTATTGTTGGACGCCGCAGTGAGAAACTACAGATAGCTGATTTATTAGTTTGCGTATTTAAAGTCAGTAAGTAACAAAGCTTTTTATGATTCTAAACCTGTAAAGTTTGACGTTTATTATTTATGGCAGTTTACTTTTACGGTTCTGTATTACGTTATAGTTAAGTCACAATAATGTTTAAAAAAGAAAATAGCTTGTAATAAAATGCTGGAAAATGATGCGTTCGGTACTTGCCACAAACTGTTTGGGCAAACAAGTCCAACCTAAAATTAAAATTGCTCCTGTGATAACGTTGTTAATCAAAACATTACTCTCTATATGTTATATAATTATCCACAAAATATCTGAAAATTAGCATTGTTAACATTTAAAAGGACACTAAGCTATTGTTTAGTAAAACATATTATAGCATCATTGAATTTTTTGAGGATAAGGACATTTTGATTTAATTATGTATATATTTATTATAATAATTTCTAATTCAATTCTGTTTTTACCATAATTTTATTTTCTGTTGATCTCATTAGAATTTAAAACCTAATCAGTATATGTAAATATTTGCACGCTACTATTTGGCATTATATGAAGACAAAGCTTATGTACCATATTTAAGTAAATAAACGATTGACTGATTGATTGATAAGGTTGTAGAAACCTAACAAACCAAGAAGATATACTCAAGATAAAAACAGAAAATACTTAGCGACCATTAAGTGAGCCGCCAAATGTTATTGTGAGGCTGTAGTAAACGCAAGTGTACACCCCGCTTTATTTCAGAGAATTGCAGTTGCGCTGTTGTGAGCCACTCAGTTTAAGAGGCTATGACCATTTAATTTCCTTTAAAAAATCTTCAAACAAAGCAAATTTATTGCCTTTATAAATCTATTCAATTTAGTTTGAAGCAGCGAGGTGCTGTAGAGAATTGTACGAATCCTCCTTAAGAATAGCTATTTGTTTCAAAGTTGGAACCTTGTTATGCTTTCTATTTTCGAGACTTGGAATATTTTGAATCGCGATGGCTGGATGAACTATTAAGTAATTTTGAGTGGTTATTACAAATATTGTAAAAACGATGATGTTTTAAGTACAAGCTCCATTATAGCATAAATTTTTAAAAATACTGTTAACTTACTAGCTGTTTTATATAGCTTTGTCCCCCTTGAACTAGTTCATAAACTTATACCTGATAAAATAACAATAAAATATTAGTGGCATAATAATGTTATTTCAAATTCCACGTTTCATATCACTGTTTCACCAGGTTTTACCCACCATTACAGGATAAGGTACATCTGATTGACCATTGAGATCTGATTGAGGCAGCGAAAGCCGAGTGGGAAACCTTAGGACTGCTAAGTCAAAAGGTCTCGGGTTCGAACCCACGGCACACTCCTCTGTCAATAATTCGTTAAGATTCGTCTTTTCGAAGATATGTGTGTATTTGACATATAGACGATCGCTCGCTAACGGTGAAGGAAAACATCGTGAGGAAACCTGCATGTCTGAAAGTGCCTAAAAAGTGTTCAAGGGTAATGTGAAGTCTACCAATCCGCATTTGGCCAGCGTGGTGGACTATCGCCTAACCCTTCTCATCATGAGAAGAGGCCCGAGCCCAGCAGTGGGACATGTATTAGATACAGGGCTGCTATATATTTATATTATGTTAATTCAACCGTAAATAACAATATCTAGAATTTGGTCGATTCTTCGAAATCACGTGGGAGCAAAGAAATAGTATCGCGTATTACTAATTTGACAAGTGTTGCTATGTTACGTGGAAGTTGGTTATATATACATTACATAACATAAGATGTTTAAACGATTCCAGCTAAAAGTTGAAAGTCTTTTTAAATTAGATTATCTGAACGATTTGTTAAAATTGCAAAAATACGTCAAATATATTGATGGATGGCGGGTCCTAAAATAATAAACGCTGATATCTTAGTTGCCTAAAGTAATAATAGAAGTTATATTAAAAAACCCTTTTTATGTGATAGGTTGATATTCTGGATTTAGGGATAACAGATATCTCTCCTAAAGATTATAAAGATAAAGATAAAGATAAATTTGGATTTTTTACATTAGATGGAACGCCAGAAGCAATAACACTATCCAATGGTCCCAATGACAAGGCCAAATACACACATTCCACACTCACACAAGCACACCCAGTCTCAGTAATTATTATTATTATTATGAAATTGATACCGTGATTATGTTTGCAGTTCGTACGTTTTCGTGCGGTTTTTTGGAGATAATATATTTGCATTATAACATCATAGAAACATAATATACGTAAAAATAATTTATCACATAAACATACAGATACAAATGTCTGTCGGTACGCGTACGTGCCCACAGGTTGGATCCGTGATGATCCCGGGGGAGAGCCGTCTAAGTTTGACCGCGGTAAATCTCCGCTACATTGGACCCCGGCGCGTTGTTCTACATTGTGACAGCTACACTCCGAGGGCAAGTCATTTATTATTACCTACAAGTTGCTACGATATTTTTAAAGTTGCTGTCAGGATAGTATAGTTTATGTCTTTTTAAATTGGATTATCTGAACGCTTTGTTCAAGTTTGAAAGAGACGTGAGGTTTATTGATGAATGAACCAAAGGAAATGAAGCCCGCTAGTTTATTGAAGATGAAGGAAACGAAGGAATGAGGATGATTCATCAGTTAGCCTTTGTTTTTGAACTAAATGACTATTGGTTGGTCTAGTTTAGATTTCTAACGCCAGAAATTGGAAATACGTCTTGCTAACGATAAAGTTATGGATTTGATTGCCAAACCCCACTGATTTTAGGGCACAAGGATATCTCTGTCGAAGATAAACTCATATTTTTCTAGTGTAAGCGTATTTTCCAAAGAAGGAAGCCCAACTTCCTCAGTGGTTGGTAGATTGCAATATTTTGTTTTTTTTGACTGACAGATAAGTCGGATAATTATTCATAAGAGTCAGCAAATGAGCTATCTACAATACTTTTTTGAAATTTGAAGATACAGGCAAGAATTTTAAATAAGTATTAAAAAGAAATATAAAGCTAAACCCAAATGAAACAAGTTATAGTAGATGTGTAATACAGGCTCATCTTCTAATGGCAAATAGCAATATGTCAATATAATATGTAGACCGATGGTACATGCATACCTTTGACATTTAGTTTCTGAGATTGGGATAGACGATGCTTTGAATAGATTTGACTCAACTACGTCTGCTATGTGAACACTCAGTTTATAGTATTTACACCTACTGCATTACTTTGATATTGTCCCTATTTGAATGCTTACAACATTTGAAATTCATCTCCTAAAGGTATCGTTTGATGAAAGATAATTTAGATTGCTTTGAGCATTTAATCTTCTGATTTTTTCTTAATTTAACGTCCGATCTAGCTTAGTAAAATTTTAAATAACTTGCTTTAAATAAATTTTATTTTTGGCTATAAAAATTACATAACATTTTTTAGAAATATTGATTGTATCAATATTTCTAAAAAATGTAATGTAATTTTTAAAGCCAAAAATAAATAATACCTACTCATGATTCTTTAACCATCTGCGGTATAGAATTAAAACAAAAAAACTGAAAAATATCTTGGTTTAAGACTTGACAGTACCTTAACTTGGAATTCGCATATTGATCATATTAGGAGTAAGTTATCATCACTACTTTGCTCAATACGACAAATAACACCGTGTATTCCAAGCAAATTACGATTTACTATCTATAACGCCCTAGTAAAGCCGCACCTTTTGTACTTGATAGAAATTTGGGGTAGTGCCACAAAAACAAATTTATCCAACCTTCAAATAGCCCAAAACAAAATTATTAAAATTCTTTTTCGGTACCCTTATCTGACACCTAAAAATAAAATATACAGTGATACCAAAATCATGCACGTTAAACAGTTATATATTTACAATACGTGTCTCTTTATAAGAAAGGTGCTTAATAATAAAATACAAACAAACATAACTTTTACGAAACAAAAACAGCTAAGTAAACGCAGCACCCGTCGAGCTAGTTTTCTCGTATTACCTAAAGTTAGAACGAATTATGGTCAAAAATGTTTAACATACATAATAGATTACCTTCCATAATAAAAAATGTAAGCTCAATTAACATATTCAAATGCAAACTCGCTGAATACTTAATGGCTGATAACTCTCTTTAGATAAATAAGCTGGGTAAGCATAGTAATATGTTGAAGGAGTTAGTTTTATGCTTCTGTTAAGGCTAAAACGAAAATATGATATTTTTTACTTTAAGTTTAATTAGGTTCTCATAGAAGTGACTTGTAGTCTTATTTGAGAATAAATGTCTTTAAACCTATAAACCTAAAAGAAATCTCAATTAAGCATGAATATATGTAAAAGTGCGTATAAACGAAAACTTATAAAGTGAGCTGTATCTCGGAATATCTTGAGAATTATACAAGTGATTGCTGTTGAGGGGCTATGAGAAAAGCGGACGGTGAACATGTCGTATGTGAAACCTGAATTTCTGAAAGTATGTGATGGAATTATGCGTATTTCATTAGTTTTCTAGTTTACTAAAACCTATTCGCTTATCCTACTTTATTACATTACTTCAATATAAATTACATTATTGAGGAAGCTCAGGGTAGTACCTCACCTAGTTAGTCAAATGTAACAAAAATAAATTGAGTTAGATGTAAAGAATCAGAATAAAACAATCTTACATACATCCACAAAAACGCAATCGCAAGTTTAGTGTAAACATCAATACATATGTGCCACACTATTTTACTCTCTATTAAATCAAATTAAATCTCACGCCTACTTTTATTTTTTAAGTCATTAATTTACAAGTTGACATTTTATTGACGACCAGATGGCGGAGTGGGTAGTCTACCTGCCTGCGACGCCGAGGTCGTGGGTTCGATTCCCGCTTAAGACAAATCTTTGTGTGCATGAACATGGGGGTTTGTTTTAGTCTGGGTGTTTCTATGTATAGTATGTATGTATTTGCAAAAGAAAAAGTATTATGTATTAGTATCAGTTATTCTAGTACCCATAGTACAAGCTCTGCTTAATTTGGACTAGATGGCGTTGTGTGTGAGTTGTGAAATATTTATTATTTATTTATGTATTATTTTTGGACATTTATTTGCAATTTTTATTATTTATTAATTATGATTATTTTGGGCATTTTGGCAATTTTACATGATTTTGGAATTAATATCTGTAATTTAATGTTGAATTGGAATTTTGTGATAATATTATTAATTACCATATTATTTAATATTACCTACTCACATGAATATATCTATAATAACGTGTAAACCAACTACCAATAAGTTTTATGAGTTTTACTTCAAAATTAATTAATCAGTGTCAAAGGATATCTATTTTAATTTCGATTAGCTCTCGTTTTCCTTGATTCTTGAGAAATCTTGAAGGTATATTTTGTTTTAAATAATTAACAGCATTGTACTATTAAACAGATTTTTCATTCCATTACCTTAACAACTTTGTGAGTTTTGACTTGTTGAAGCTCAAGATAAATAATGGAATCGTTATAAAGATCATTAGTCTAAGCTTCTTTAGTCCTGCTTTTTTTACGTTTCTCTTTTCATTGTATTTTTAATTTATTCCTACCTCAAGTCTAAGGCAGGTATAAAAGTTCAGAGGTATACAGGGTGTATTTTTGAAACGGGGCAGTAAGGGCAAGTACCTTAACCGTTGCAGTTACAGCAAAACGTTCTTAAAAGACCTTTCCTAACTTTTTGGGACATTTTGAACTGCATTCACAGATTTTGTAAAAAACTTACAGTTAGCAAAAAAAATGCAAAAAGTTTAAATTTTTTTTTTTATGCCAATCGATTCTATTTCATGTGGGGATCAAAAAACTCTAGGGGACCATTTTAGCTTTCAGTACTAGAAAAGACAGAAATCGCCAAAAACGTTAATAAAAATTTGAACTTTTTGCATTTTTTTTGCTAACTGTAAGTTTTTTACAAAATCTGTGAATGCAGTTTAAAATGTCCCAAAAAGTTAGGGAAGGTCTTGTAAGAACGTTTTGCTGTAACTGCAACGGTTAAGGTACTTGCCCTTACTGCCCCGTTTCAAAAATACACCCTGTATAACACAAATTGAATAAGATTTTCTTTTACACATTTTTATTGGCCAATGCTAATTACCGTTCACAAGGCAATTAACTTTATGAATAATATATACCTGTAGATACAAACGATAATGGATATGGCATATTGAATACATATATATAGGATATAGGATGAACTATCTCGTTGGTCTAGTGGTCAACGTATGCGCCTCTCACCGCGAGTTCTGGGTTCGATGCCCGTGTCGGGAAAAGTGTTATCTGTGAACTTACCGTCAGGAAATTCACAATAGCAACTCGTAGAGTTGGAATTGTGCCCGGTTAATAGCGATAAGCTAACCCCATATCCCATGGGACTTAAACATAACTAGTGAAGTGTGGGTGTTGTACATGGTGGGGTCATATAGATATGATTTTATGTATGTTATGTTTAAGGATAAATAATAAGTTTAAGCCGTCACGTAGATAAAGAGTACACTTTGGCAAAATTTCTCAAACGGTGAAAAGTCAGAGCTCGAGTCCTAAACGTATGTATGCAAATACGCTGATGTTTCGTAGCAAGTAATCTCTTAGCCCGTCCTCACGTGTTGTATCCAGCAAGCGTGGCTAATTTGCAAGCTGCAGCACTACCCCGCAGCTTTTAGCCTGCCTTCCTTCCGTTGCTGTTTACGCGCCGCCGCCATTTTCCTAACGTCGAGTGACATCATCATACCCACGTCAAAATAACGTGTCGCTTATGAATATAGGTACGATTAAAATGAGAACGACTTAATAAGGCTCTAAAATTTTCAATATGTGAGCTCTGGATTATTGTTGTTTTCTTGTAAAGATACCCGCATTATCGCTGTGTCACGTTTTGTGGATATAATTATGTTGTAACAGCAAGATTCTTGATTGTGACATTCTTGTGTTACATTTTATTTACCAACAACGAGTTCTCCACGCTCACTCAAATTGGGATAAAGAAAGTTAAAACAAACAAAGTACTTAAATTTATGGACGATTTAAATTTTATTTATACCAAATGTGTTTGACTGAGCATTACGCGTATTTTGTCGCGTGATGTATTCATAAAATAGCTGAAGAGCGTATACCTTTCTTGATCCAGGATTTGCGGAGGAAATTGAGTCGTAAGCTGCAAGAAACTTGGATTGGATACGGGAACAATTCTGATATAAGCCGAGTAAGACATCATTTGTTATTTATGTCATTGAGGATAGAAGGCTAAAAGACTTTAGAATAGACATAATGAATGAGCAATTCAATTATTTTGTAGTACATGAACACAAGTTGTTTTTTGTAGATTGTAGTATCTACAATACAAAAAAAAAATCAGCATTTTAAGCCCTAAACAAGATGATTACATCATGTAATCTACAAAAATCACGCGCCACAGTGTTGGTTATCGAAATCCTTCGGAGCAGTTTAACCGTTTTTTTTTGTGTAGACATTAAGGGTATACAATCGCACACATATAAAGGTATTGTTGTCTCTATCGGCCTAATATATAGGTAAATGTGTGAGTGAAAATACGTGTTGATGTTCAGTTGTTACTCAATGGTGCAATTACTCGGTATTTCGTAAAAAAATAACCGACATCGAAAACTCAAACGCATTTAAATAACGCCAAAAATTGTTATTGATGTCGATGCTCTTAGACAGCAAATTGGGCAAAATAGCCAAGCCTAGCCTTTTCTTTTAATATTTTTGTATTTGCATTTTATCTCTGTGATATTTCAACGACTTGCGACACTACATACTCAAAACAAAAGACGAAAGAGAACATTCGGCAGTCACAAGAGTACTTAAATCTGACATAAACGTGCATAGATTCGGGAGTGCTTTGTGACGAATGTTTCACGTTGAGTTTCATGGAGCTATTTACGAGTGCCGCAATATAATACCAGTTAAATAATCGAAATATCAGATACGGTCCTAACAGAGTGGGTTGCAAGTTGTAAAATTGTACGCAAAAAGTCCACAAAAGTGTGGCTTTATCAAACGAATTGAATTTACATCTGCAACAGACGGTAATGATTCAAAAGGTTTGCAATTGCAGGCTAACTGGATTCACGAATTAACTGTTACTGACTGTGAGTATTGAGTTTCAAAACCTATTGTGTTCACTGATCGGTCAAGCGAAGAAGGCGCTTAAGCTCTCTGTTGGTGAGAGATTTACATATGAATACCTTTCCAGCAGGTTCACATGATTATCGAGCGGAGGGTGAAGACGTTAAGCGTCGATCACGATTATCATTTGAATGTATCTTTGTATCGATATCCCATTCTCTGCACTATACGGCTTACCTTCAAAGTCAGCGAGAGAACGGAATAATGATAGCCTGCCTATAAGTAGTTGCCCAATCTATTTATACAAGTAGATATCGATTGAACAGGAAACAAAGAAAACAAATACTTTCCAAGTAAGTGGATTATCCTGACGTTTTACGAAAGAAAAAAGGCTACGGAAAGCAATTTTCCTGCTGCAATCAATTTTAAGGAAAATAATAGCGGTTGTATCTTAATTTAACAGTATCGTTTTTATAGTAAAGTTGTCTTTTTTCAATATGGATGAATAAGAAAAATAGAGAAGACTAAGCAATATTTTTGCGTGAATAAGCCGTAATAGCTTATTGTTATTATTGTAGCCAAATTTTTCACTTGAGTATCAAAATGTTTGATTTCGGAATCTATGCTACAGACAACGACAAGTCTCAATAAACAACCCAATCGGTTCACGCGACACGGCAGTCTACGCGTTTGCAGCGAAACAATCAAACAAGACTCGAGTCCCGAGGTAGATTAAGATCAATGTATGTCTGTCTGGCGTATGTACATCATAATTATAATACGCTTAGTATTGAGACTATGAATTTTCAGTCAGTCTAGATTTTATTGTGTCTGATTGGCATCGCTTTATCGTGTCAGTGAAGTGATTGACAATTTTTCTGGGCGCAATGGAATTCAGGACATTAAATGTTTTCCGTTTTTCACGAAGTTCAAAAGCTTTGGTATAAATAACGTGGAAGCCAATCAGTCAGTGCGACACAGTTACTCAAACGTTATGTCTGCAGGAGCGGAACAATTGAACTAGCCTCGACTCCCACAAGATAGACTAATCGGATCATGTATGTCCGACGTACGTCATACGCTATAGACCGTGGGCACAGTATAAATATGTACAAACAGTACGGAAACTGCCTACAAACGTGCGAAACGGCACGCACACATAAACATACACACCGACGAGACCCCTAAGCGGCACTTGCTACTGAGAGCACCGCGACAACCGCTTAGGCGACTCGTCGGTGTGCATGTTTGTTTTTTTTTTTTTTATTATTTATAAGAAATCAATTATTAAAATTATGATATCTTATTTACATTACAATCTAGCCTATCAAGACTAATAAGTAATATTATGTTAACCTAAATTGCTACGTAATAATATCATGCATGTTTATGTGCATGTTTATGTGTGCGTGCCGTTTCGCACGTTTGTAGGCAGTTTCCGTACTGTTTGTACATATTTATACTGTGCCGTGGGCCTGCCCGTTTTTTGATTAAGCGATACTTTATGGAATTAAAGGAGTTGCATAGTGAATGTTAGTGAAAGTCACCAAGACAGGTAAAAAAAAAACTGTTGTTTTCAGCCGACAAAAAATAAGTTTAAATTATAGATCACCCATTATCTATTTAAACTTTTCGAAATACCAGCTTCCGTATAACCCACCGTGCTACAGACATCTCACACAGTCGATTTGAATTCTTCAAAGAAGTTGATAAAAAATATAACGAGTTTTTAATCGGGAGGGAATGACTGATTTACTTTTACGTATTTGTGTTTCCTTAGCTGTTTATTCCACCAACGGAACAACTGGTTTTCACTTAAATTTATTATGCAACTCCCTTAATCGTTACATAAAGTTTCGTTTAAAAGAAAATTGGTCACCGATAACTGTCACAGGCTCCTACTACGAATGTTGACTTGAACTATGTATTTATCTCTAGTCTGTAGTATCTGAATCGCATTGCTTTATTGTGTCAAAGGAATAATAAATCTTGTCGTCGTAAGACTGGGATGAATAGACTTGAAATGTTGTCCTTTTTTCACGCACTTTAAAGAGATCTGTCAGTATGACGTTGCAAACGTTCTTGCTACAGGGACCGGAATAATTCAACTAGACTTGACTCTCGAGATAAACTGATCGGATCTTGCACACATGGCTACATATCAAGCTAGACATTGCCAATATAACTTGGTCTCACATTGCAGGGGAAACCTATACAAGCCGAGATCATCTTATACTAGAACGATAACTTGATGTAAAGCCGTGTCTACATTATGTCCAACGAACGTCACACGCCTACAGCGTTGAGACCACAAATCAAGTGTTCCAATTTTTATGATGACCGGATGGCGGAGTGGGTAGTGTACCTGCATGCGGAGGTTTGTCTTAGACTGGGTGTTTCTATGTATAATAAGTATGTATTTACAAAAGAAAAGTATGTATGTATTAGTATCAGTTATTCTAGTACCCATAGTACAAGCTCTGCTTAGTTTGGGACTAGATGGCATTGTGTGTAAGTTGTGAGATATTTATTTTATTTGTCTCAGAATATTTGCTTCGAACAACGACGAGTCCGAATAAACAATCCAACACCTCTACCATATCCCTCTGTGTAATAGAGGCGTGATGTAACGCTATGGCACAGCTCTAGGTGCAGATACACCATTCCAATAGAGCTTTGCGGCGAGTACCCCAACAAATATCGTCCCGTTTACGTGTGCCGTAATTGCGGAGTTCTACACGTGAAATTATATTACACGACATTAGGGTGCGACTAATGGTTAAACGTGAAGTGATTAAGTCACTAAGTATGTTAACGCGTATGCTCCCTGTTTAGCAGATATTATACATTCGTGGAATAGAACAATTCTGTTTAATTAGTCGTGACTGTACGGAATGTCAAACTTTTAAAGACTGACGCATATCAAAACAAGGCAGGTTGATAAGTGTACGAGCAAACCCGTACAACGCAATAGTTTTAGTTTTATGCGGACATCAACACGCAGCGAAGTGAACAAAATACATACATTCGAAATATAAATAATAAATAATAATTCAAAATACATACCCTGTATAAAAGAAACAGTAGCTGTATGTGTGTACAAATATATAACAAGATACCAAAATATATAAGAGAATTGCCCTTTCATAAATATATAGCACAGTTAAAAAAATGGTTAATCGAAAATTGCTCTAACACAATAGTCGAATTTATGACATTCGATTCTAATGAATAATGTAAAGAGTGAAACTATTTGTTAGTACTTTATATTTTAACATATACATTACTTTTTTTTTCAATTAAGTTAGTGTTTACTTAACTTTAATATAATATAAGTACTTAGATATAACATTGTATATTTTGCATACCGATTATCCGATGAAACATGTGTATTATTATTGAATGGTACCATCTTTTTGTCACCACGTTTTAGGCAAATAAACGTTTCTTTCTTTCGACACAATAATCAGTAGTTGCAATCAATCGGTTCGGGCAACATCAAACCGTTCCTTTCGCCGCGTGTCGGTCAATTAGCATTAGTTTTAAGTTTTTTCTATCCGACTTAAAATACATTTTTTTTTACTTTTATCTTACGACTTATCATTTTGATGTACCTTCCCCGTACAATAAGTATAAACGTTCTCTAATGATTGTTTACGTCAACACTGTTCCATAGCAACACGGTAGATTGACGTCAATTACGATTAATGACGACACTTACTAGAAAAAACTCCTGTGTCGCGGGGGTGTTCACAACCATACATGTCACACGCACAAAGCACACCTAGAGTCAGAACGATTTTTTGCGGATCACACAAAGATTTGTCCCATTTGGGGATCGAACCCACAACACCAGCGCAGTTAAAAGCGGCGAGGCGACCGCTTTAACCACTACCTACGCCAACTAAGCAAAAACATGGTATCACAAGAATAGGTTTTAATTATGCGAACTTCACGCAAAAAACTTAGTATGAAAGTAATATTATTGCGAATGCATGCTACCAACTAATGCTATTCAACTAGTTCTTTGCTTACAACTAGGTCACTTCAGATTTCTAGAATTGCGTCTATGAATTCTAAGCATGTGAGATAATAGACATTCACAATTCAGAATGCTCTATTCTCTTTAGTTATATAGGTTTTTTAACATTTTATTAAATTAAGGGCCTATCTGACATTCATCCAGAAATAAATTAATCATTAACTAAAATATAAAATAAACTATATGAAGCGACAGCTGTACTCGATTTTATGCTTGAACTGTGACACTTTTATATTCATACAGGTATAATTTATCTGGTAGATTAGGTTCTCCTACTTGACGATTGTGGAATTGGCAAGCACTGTTTGATCTTTCGGTTATCATACTGGTATAAATAACTTAAATAAAATAATAATTTTCCGAGAAGTCTCCGTTTTTAATGTTCATATTACAATGATTTTTCTAGCTGTCTGTTTTATTTGCAAGATACCTATGCCTAAAATCTAGTCCTTAAAATTTTGTCTGTATCGGCTAATTTTTTAAACGGCTGGCCCGATTTGGATAGATTTTTAGGTGAATACCTGCACTTAAAAAAATCTGACACTGACAATAAGGCATGTAACATAAGCTACCTTTAATAGATAAAGTTAGTTTGTTTGTTTGATAGCACTAATCTCGGGAACCGCTAATCAGCTTTTAATAACTCTTTTCGTGCTTGATATTCAACTTTCAACAAAAGTTTTAAGGTGATTTGCATTACGCTAAGCTCCACGGGAGCGGCGCAATAAGATTTACTGCAGGCCAAAGTGCGGGAGCAGCTATTAGTTAAAAAAATAAATTCCAGGCAAATCTAGTACATGATAAACTTTAATTTATTATTTAAAAATATGTAGTGTAGATACATTGAAAACATAATAATATACTCAATAAATTAACTGTGGAGGCTTTTGAAAAGCAATCTTTTCTCAAATTTATGTATGTTATATTCACATTTTGTTATAAGACTGTAAGCCTTCCTTAAAACAATAAAAATATGCCAAAATACATTTCAAAGAATAATTTGATGTGATAACGCATCTACATGAACAGATAAACACAAGCTACTTTTACACTTCTCATCATGTAAATAAGTTGATTTGGTTTACATTTTAGCTAGGTACTGTTAACATCGTTAGAATAGTTCAACAGTCAGTAAGGGTATGTTAGCTTTCATGTTCAGTCAAGTAGTATATTTGTGGGATTAGTGGCGCGCGCCGCGCCGGCTTCGATGAAGCGTAGTTAAGCTTCAGATGGACGCACCGATTTATGACATTTGAGCTGTGCGTGCCGCCGCATGGAGCGGATGCCAAGCTGTCGGTTACTGCCAAGTGTGAATGGTGACTTATTACAGTTTAGTAAATGTTCGAACTGTTGTCAACTACATTTATTTATTTAATTATGGATCTCCAACAAGAGCTATACACATTATAGACATATTAATAACACTCACATTAAAACATTTTAGTGTATGCCCTCAATTAAAGGAGACCACAGCTTACAAATATTAAATAAAAAGTTCAAATATAAAATTAAATTATAAATTTACATTATATGAGAACAAAACATAGAATTACAATTTAGAAAGGAAATATTTTTATTTTTTAACAGGTAATTTTTTTACTTGAGGTTCTAAAATCAATTACAAGTTATTAACCAAGTTCATGTTGACTGCATCTTGCATTACGTTTAAATACCGATAGCGAGGTGCTCAGATCTAAATCACAAGATATTGACAATGTGTTATACTGTCTGCAGAGACGAGGCATGAAGGTGTTTTTTTAAATTCAAATTCAAATTCAAATTCAAATTCAAATCATTTATTTTCATAGGCCCCAGGAGGCGCTTGAACACGTCAAAACATTACAAAAAATGATATAAAAGTAAATAATAAATAATACTAAATACCACATTTATTTCAAAATTCTATTAATATAAACTACCCATACTGATATTTATTGGTAGATGTTATTTGAATATGATGCTGTTAATGCCCTAAAGAATCTTGCAATATTAGCGAAGCACGCAGATTCTATTGATGTAATGGTTTATTTACGATATTTTTTAAACTCAGTTGAATCTGATCATATATAGTAAGCAGAACAGTAATGGAAATTCATATTGGTAATTCTTTTTTTCTTCGTCGTGTCGATGGCTGAGTCAAATTTTATTTTGACTTGCCATCGTGGTGAAAGGATTAGCCAATTCGCTTTGGAGAACTCGCGAATTGCCCAGGGTGCGCCGGACGTAGGGAATCGTTGTGTACGTCACTTGGGAGGGTCCTTTCATGCACCATTGCTTTGCGAAGTCGTAGGTATTTTTCCGCAGCCATTGATGGAGCGTTAGTAGTAGTAACCGACAACCTTGCAGTAACCGACAGCATCATTTACTCCATGCGGCGGCACGCACAGCTCAAATGTCATAAATTGGTGTGACTAACGCTCCATCAATGGCTGCGGAAAAATACCTACGACTTCGCAAATCAATCGTGCATGAAAGGAGCCTCCCCGAGTGACATACACAACGATTCCCTACGTCCGGCGCATCCTGGGCAATTCTCGGGTCTCCAAAGCGAATTGGCTAATCCTTTCACCACGATGGCAAGTCAAAATAAAATTTGACTCAGCCATCGACACGACGAAGAAGAAGAAGATGATTTACCAATATGAATTGCCATTACTGTTCTGCCTACATATACTTATATTCAGATTCAACTGAGTTTAAAAAATATCGTGTATAGACCAATAGACTCTGCGTGCTTCGCTAATATTGCAAGATTCTTTAGGGCATTAACAGCATCATATTCAAATAACATCTACTAATAAACATCAGTATGGGTAGTTTATATTAATAGAATTTTGAAATAAATGTGGTATTTAGAAAAACACCTTCATGCCTCGTCTCTGCAGACAGTATAACACATAGTCAAAATCTAGTGACTTAGACATGAGCACCTCGCTATCGGTTTTTAACGTAATCTCCAAGATGCAGTCAACATAAACTTAGTCAATAACTTGTGTGATTTTCGAACCACAAGTAAAAAAATGTCCTGTTAAAAAAAATATATTTTATTTCTAAATTGTAATTATATGTTTTGTTCTCATATAATTGATGAACTTTTTATTTAATATTTGTAAGCTGTGGTCTCCTTTAATTGAGGGCATACTAAAATGTTTTAATGTGAGTGTTATATGTCTATAATGTGTATAGCTCTTATTGGAGATCCATAATTAAATAAATAAATAAATGTAGTTGACAACAGTTATGTCATTTACTAAACTGTAATAAGTCACCATTCACACTTGGCAGTAACCGACAGCTTACCATCCCTTGTATGCCGCGGCACGCACAGCTCAAATGTCATAAATCGGTGCGTCCATCTGAAGCTTAACTACGCTTCATCGAAGCCCGCGCACGCCACTAATCCCACAAATATAAGTACTACTTGACTGAACACGAAAGTTTACATACCGTACTGACTGTTGAACTATTCTAACGATGTTAACAGCTAAAATGTAAACCAAATCAACTTATTTACATGATGATAAATTTTAATGTAAAAGTAACTTGCGTTTATTTGTTTTAGTGGATGCGTTATGAAATCAAATTATTCTTTGAAATAAATTTAGGCATATTTTCACTTTGTGTGTTTAATGTATCTGCACTAAATATATTTATTTTTATAATAAACATACCTACACTAAAAAGTTTATCATGTACCAGCTTTTATCCGCACCTCCGTCCGCGTGGAATTTTAAAAACTGGTTTATTAGCGTGCAACTGTACTTAAAAATATCATTGTTATATTAACATTAAAAACAGACACTAAAATTTCCTTTATTTGTATGTGTTGGTGATGATAACAACATTCAATAACATTACGGTAAATACTCATAACTTGAAAGGTTGTACCAATACAAGATGTCATTTTGGTAACCAAGTTTCGTGCATTAAGTAAGCACATAATAGTTGTAGTATATGTTTTTTTTTAATTCATGCCAGTATCATAACCGAAATATCAAACAGTGATTGTCAGTATCACAATCGTCAAGTAAGATAATGTATTCCAAAAGATATATTATAACTTGAAATAAAAAAGTATCACAGATCAAACAGCTATCAACAAATTGAGTACAACTGTCGCTTCAATTTATATTTAAACCTTTAATGCAATTTAAAAAATGCAAACCCGTAAGGTAGGACGCCTAGCTGTCAGGTGGACTGACGACCTGACGAAGGTCGCTGGAGGGGACTGGATGCGGAAGGCGCAGGACCGGGAGTTGTGGCGCAAATCTGTACCTTCAGTGAAAAGTGATATATAAGTTTATTTAAATTGTTTAAAATGTCATAAAATTTATTTGTTGCTATAATTATGTTTATGATAATATTAATATTTTGTAATATGTATTTATTTGAAACATGTATTTAGTTTATATACATTTATATATTTTATTACAACTATATATAATATATTATATAGTATACTTTTCTATTTTTTCGTGTACACAAACAACCACCAAATTCTAAAATTATTTCCATCCTAAGGTTGCCTGGCAGAAATCACTATTAGTGATAAGGCCGCCCATTGTACTGTTTTCACTAGAAATAAGTTAATACTGTAAACTCCAGGTGAACAATAAAGTGTATAATAAATAAATAAAAATAAATAAATAAGTGAAAAATCATAGTTTTGAGTAATTTAAGGTTAAAGATTTAAAAAAATCTCGTTACTTTTCTAACGTTCTAAAATAAAAAAGGATATGTGGTACGTGTAGATAATATTATAAAGATTATAAAGAGCTTGGTTTGAATATATTTTTTTGCACGGAATTTAAGTAATTAGTAAAAACAGCCAGTTATATCACCGTACACTATAGTTTTCTTTGCTTATTTTTGTGTATTTAAATTTATAATGAAATGAATTATTTTACACATTTAGTTACCGTTTTGTGTGAAATGTTATAAGGCTTGTGTTATCGCATGTTTTGCCTGCAAATAGTTGTGAGAAAAAGTCGTAAAACTAATAATGATCATTTTGATTATCGGCAACCTTTTTCATTGTTTTATTTAAAATTCCTACGTAACTAGTAAGTGATTAATGCTACAAGCTAGAATTTATTGTGATACATTTTGTTTACATCGAAGTGTTTATTGAAACAAGTAATAAGTATTTTCAAACGTTTTTGTCACAGAAAGGGTAAAACTATGTTAATATCATAATAAAATAATAACTAATTAAAAAAGCGTTTCTTTAATAAATAATTCTTGAATAAACACTTTTTTATGAATTACAAGTAGTAGCAAAAGAATAAAACATTTTTATAAATCGAACTTAAAACATAACTTTTAGACCTAAGTAGGTATTTATTGTTAATCTGATTATCAGAGTAGGTATCGTTAGTCTTTAAACATTAAAACAGGCTCAATAAATCAAACAACAGATTTGTTGTAGCACTTCAACTATTCGCTATATAAAACAATATAATTAACATCCTTATAAAAAAACATAACTTTTAAACCTCTTTATTATTAATCTTGAACAGTCTTAAAGCGTATTTAATCAGTCTCAAAAAATCAAATAACAGATGTGTTGTACATGTAGCACTTCAACTATTCGCAATACAATACAATATAACATCCTTTTAAAAAAACACAACTTTTAAACCTACTTATCGTTAATCTTGAACAAAGATCGAATTAGTCTTAAATCGTATGAAATCAGTCTCCAAAAATCAAACAACAGATAACAATATAATTTTCTTATAAAAAAAACATAACTTTTCATCCTTTTTATCATTAATCTTGAACAGTCTTAAATTGTATTAAATCAGTCTACAAAAATCGAACAACAGATATGTTGTAGCACTGCAACTATTCGTTATCCGAAACAATATCAGGATCTGCGTCACGCAAATTTGAGTTTGTTATCAAATTATGATAAAAACCGTTAACACTTGGATCAATGTATTCTAACAGTGATAATAAATTCCTTTTCTTTAAAACACTTATAGGAATCGGTCCATTGTAACATTTTGGAACAGCATTAATACTAACTAAACTGTAGTCTTTATTCCTTTTGTCGTAAGACATCACATAATAATCATCACCTACGTAACTTTCTTTATATTCAAAAACCGGCAATTTTTCTTTACTAAATTTAATAACTCTTACATTCAACCATATCAAATAGCTTCGTGCTTGTACGAATTTATCACTGTGAGACTTAGTTTATATGGTTGAATTTAAGAGTTATTAAATTTAGTAAAGGAAAATTTCCGGTTTTTGAATATAAAGAAAGTTACGTAGGTGATGATTATTATGTGATGTCTTACGACAAAAGGAATAAAGACTACAGTTTAGTTAGTATTAATGCTGTTCCAAAATGTTACAATGGACCGATTCCTATAAGTGTTTCAAAGAAAAGGGATTTAATATCACTGTTAGAATACATTGATCCAAGTGTTAACGATTTTTATCATAATTTGATAACAAACTCAAATTTGCGTGACGCAGATGCTGATATTGTTTCGGATAATGAATAGTTGCAGTGCTACAACATATCTGTTGTTCGATTTTTGGAAACTGATTTAATACAATTTAAGACTGTTCAAGATGAATGATAAAAAGGATGAAAAGTTATGTTTTTTTATAAGAAAATTATATTGTTATCTGTTGTTTGATTTTTGGAGACTGATTTCATACGATTTAAGACTAATTCGATCTCTGTTCAAGATTAACGATAAGTAGGTTTAAAAGTTGTGTTTTTTTAAAAGGATGTTATATATTGTATAGTATAGCGAATAGTTGAAGTGCTACATGTACAACACATCTGATATTTGATTTTTTGAGACTGATTAAATACGCTTTAAGACTGTTCAAGATTAATAATAAAGAGGTATTGATATATCATCATTATTCACGTAATCATATGTCCTACTTCCCTTATGTTCTTACTAATAGAAATAATATTAAATTTGTAATCACATCAAAATTGGCTACATAAATTACGTGTAAATTGTTTGATTAGCAGTTGTATCATTAGTCACATATTTTTATGAAAATAAATTTGTGTTTGTATGTTTCATGTACAAATACGTACCACTTTTCACTAGAATGTGTTTCAATTTTTTAATGTTTTGTGATAGGATTTCATTTGTATCACTTCGGATTAATTGAAGTAAAAGCTTTCGGTACGCGTAAGATGTGGTAACTCGAGTCGTATTAAAATACATTTTAGAAATATAAAGATCGGTTCGGAGCACTTTGGTATGAATCAAAAAGTATTATTTTACACAATAATTTCAATAAAAAATTGCTTACCTACTTATATCAATGTACGCAAAAAAATCTCATTCATTTTTAATCTTATAACAACGGGGATAAGAGAGAAATTTTTTTTTTTAATAAGTTTGAGAATATAAAAACCGATCTCGGTCGACATGTACCTATCGCTTTTCACTGAAGGTACATTAGGAGAGGCCATTCTCCAACAGTGGACTAGCGGCTGAATGATGATGATGATGATGATATTTAAACCTACGGATCTAGTAATGTCATTAAAAAAAAAAAAAAAAAAAATCTAGTAATGTTTACTGGACGAATATCATGGCCCTTAATTTAATATCGGTTGGTTAAATTTCAAGGGCCGATGTTGAATGTGAACCACACCTAAACGACAAGTTTTTTTTCTGCATTTCTTTTGACATTTCTCTACTTCAGACTAACTCAATTTGAACCATGGAAAGATACACAATCGAGCAACGCGTTAAAATTATTCAGGCCTATTATGAAAATGGGCGTTCAAATCAAAATGCATATCGTGCAATTAATCGTCAATTTAATCGTACAATCGGAAAAATCGTGCAAAAATTTGAGCAAACCGGGTCTGTAGGAGATGTGAAAACACCAGTGCATGCTCGTGCTAACGAAACAATGGCTCTTTTGCGCGAAAAATTTGATGGCCGAATAATCTCACGTCGCGGCGATGTCAACTGGCCGCCAAGATCATGTGATTTGACACCGTTGGACTTCTTTCTTTGGGGTTATTTGAAAGAAAAGGTGTACGCCAATAAGCCAACAACAATTCAAGAGCTAAAGGATGAGATAATTCGGCACATTAACGACATTGAACCTCAATCATGCCTCAGCGTCATCGAAAATTTAGACCATCGGATGGACGTGTGCCGCCGAAGCCGTGGCGGCCATTTGGCCGATATTTTGTTCCATACATACCAATATATCATAATAAAAAGAAATGTCAATAATTTCCTAAATAATTCGTGTTTAATTCAAAATCAACATCGGCCCTTGAAATTTAACCACCCTTTATAATGTAAAAAAAAACTATCACTAAAGAGAAAACAGAGCATTCTGAATTGTGAATGTCAATTATCTCACATGCTTAGAATTCATAGACGCAATTCTAGAAATCTGAAGTGACCTAGTTGAAACTAAAGAACTAGTTGAATAGCATTAGTTGGTAGCATTCGCAATAATATTACTTTCATACTATATTATTCGTGTAAATTTCGCATAATTAAAACCTATTCTTGTCATACTATGTTTCTGCACGGTTGGCGTAGTGGTTAAAGCGGTCGCCTCGCCGCTTTTAACTGCGCTGGTGTTGTGGGTTCGATCCCCACATGGGACAAATCTTTGTGTGATCCGCAAAGATTCGTTCTGACTTTAGGTGTGCTTTGTGTGTATGACATGTATGGTTGTGAACACCCTTGCGACACAGGAGTGATGTCTAGCAAGTGTCGTCATTAATAAAAAAAAATAGTTTAAAAAAACTAAAAAACACGCTTTTAAAGTACTTCTAACTAAAAAGTGAGAAATAATTCCTAATATACCTCATAGAACCTCACACGGTAAAAACAGATTCATAATACGAGCGTGTAGCTGGTACAATAATAAATTTAACGATATTGATATTTTTCATGAAAAATTAAATAAGTTTATTTTACAACTCTTTTCTAATGCGGAATAACTCTAAATTTATTTAGGTTACTTTTATTCTATTTAATGTTCTATTAAATTTATTTTATTTATTTATTGTGGTACAAGAAACAAACAGTATTATAATTAAGAACAATTACCAACACATACATAATTAACACTGTCACCAACAAAGTTTCTAATAATAAAAGTACACTCGACGGCTTAATTTAATCGCACAGATAAATACCTAATAAATATTACAATTTTAACAATTTAAGAAGATAATATATAAATAAATATAATATTTGTATTTATATTCGCATAATATATACCTAATATAAGATTTAACACATTTAACACATATATAAATACCTACGCGATTAATCCGGTTAAAAATAGTTTCATTATAAAATACAGTGATCGTGAATACTTAGGACATTACTATTATAATCTTTTGTAGTTGACATTTATATCATACCTATAAACATCAAATCTAGTCAGAGGTGCAAAACCTTTGGTGTCAGAACTTTCCGTTACGTTTTTCATAGTATTACATTAAAATATCTTACAATGCAGCTGTTGCGTTATCCTTTGTTTTCTATACAAGTTTTAATATATACTAGACTGTGCCCACCGCTCTGCTCGCGTCGGCTAGGAGTAAGATTTTTTTTTGTTTTGGATTGAAAATGATATGGAAAACTATATTAAATATAAGTTGGTCGGGGGAAGAATTAAACTAAAACAGGGTATAATTCCACACAAATACAAATTTCAACAGGAAAAGGAAGATAAACCTCAGAGATCTGCTGTGCAAAAACGTAATCGTATAGAATATTTTGAGAAACTATTTAATAAAGATAAAACTTCGACGTTAGAGAAAATCTCAATCAATCTCAATCTCAAGAGATATTTATTGTAAGCTGTGAACACGAAATAGTAATAGAAGATCCATTTAGTTTTGGAAATAATCACCAGTGTTTAGAAATATAAATAAGAGGAAAATAATATTTTCACCAGATGCAGTATCTTTTGTTAGTATGAACGACACATCTTCAAACGCCTCTTAACGTGAAATGTTTAACCTTAATCAAGAATCAAAGCACCCTAATGAAGATTCAGATTCGGAATCGGAATTCAAAACTTTTTTTAGAAATAAATGGCCTTTGACCTTGGCCAAAAAATACAAATGAAAAAAAGGTTTAGTACATCTGTAACGTTCAACCCACTACATCTACATCTTTAGTACCTATCCTACTTTCTCCTAATATTATAAATGCGAAAGTTTGTGAGTGAGTGTGTGTGTGTGTGTGTGTGTGTTTGTTATCTTTCACAAAAAAACTACTGAACGGATCTGGACGAAATCTGGTTCCTTCCTATATATACATACGTACCTAACCAATAGCTACAAAACTATAATACAATATATTTGTTGTCTTTAACGTAAAAAAATATTGATAGGTAGGTACCTACTTCTACTATTTAAGTTACATTCTTCCATTATAACATTAGTTGGGTATTTTGTATTAATAAAACAATTTAGAACAGATAAACTATTAAGCATAAGTAGTAGCGCGGAAAGGTCACACCTTTGCATTTTTATTCCTCGCGTTTCGGCGGCAACGAAGTCACTATTTGTTGATAAATAATGCCATTTAAAACCATTAATCCATCTATTTTAGGTAGATTATCCGCTTGCTCTTTTTCGAATCCTTTATCCATTTTATTAATCGAATAATATTTACTATTATTGTGAAAAAGCGTGGGTTGCTCGATAGACGAAAAATATGGCACAGAGCGCCATTATTTATCACTTAGTTTTTTTTTAACTAAATTTTATTTTTATTTTTTTTTATTTAATTTCTTTTCTTTTTTTATCGAATTATTGCATTGTCATCGATCTTTGACAGGTGTGCAAAATTTTAATGAAATCTGACCGTTTAAAGTAGGTCAAAATCGAGTCCAAAGGAGTAGGTTACATACATACATACAGGTGAAGCTAATAATTATAAGCGTGTTAAAATACTTTTCACTTACACATAAAAAATGTTTGTCGAACATTAAGTAGTAATTGTCGAGCCTATTATTTAAGTCGCGTGTGATAGGGGTTGAGTCTATCCACCGGACACAATTCGAGCTCCGTGTTGCTAATGAAATAACTCTTTTCCGACCCGGGAATCGAACCCGAGACTTTGTGGTGAGTGGTTGTATATTCTTACCACTATACCAACGAGACTAGTACTAATTTAAGTGACAAATCGCTTAAATTACGGATGAAAAGTATGAAGAAATACCATAATGTATTATGCTGTGGTAAAACTTATATTATTAAAAACGAAAACGAATACCAACACTTAGAAATTCTGTTAATGGAATCGAAAAATCCAATAGTATAAGTAGATCAGTATTCTTTCATTTACTGAGTAGTGCAAAGCGGAACAACGTTAAGCCGATTTTTGTGAGTAATCCGTCCAAAAGTCGGTGGGCGTTGAACTGATGATGATCAGTTGATGGCTGCTCTAAGATGATTAAAAATGACTGAACCGTGCTTACTCGATTTTAATTAAAGGTAAAACGAATTCTATCTAGTTCGCTTTACGTTTATCCTGTGAAAATATTTACTCTTAAAAGCTTTACTAAAGGTCAATCTAGGCAGTTGAAAAAATTAACGTGAGTTTCAACTTCAAATTAAAACTGGCTTGTTTTACCGCTTGTAAGATTAATAAACTTAATGCCTAAAGTCATCTATTATGGCAAGAATTACACTAGAACCGAAGAATTGTTGACACACATCGCGTAACCCCACACTCAAACACAATAATTATACTGTACCAGACCTTACAACAATCCAAAAAAAACCACTATCAACAAGCACACACTAGCGCTCGCACACCCACACACACACACACACACACACAAACACACACACACACGACCACATCTACATGTCAACTTAATGAAAAATATATCTACTTTAATAATTTAGCTTTTATACGCGGCGACAATCGTTCACTCGAATGCCGAGCCGCACAAACACGACTTTACACTGTCACCTAAAATACAAGCACTCGCTTAGTTTGGGAGGCAATATCAGTACCTTAGGCGTTATAAGTACATTTACTTAAGACTAGTAAACCTTTGTCAACATGTATTATTATTTGCGACAGTAATAAACTCTTATTTTTATTTATTACAAATCTCTCTCCGAATAAAGTTAAAATAAATACAACAAAAGTTGAACCTGTAGTGTGATTGTGGCCGCAAAACTCACAGTCTGAAATGTTTTGGTGAAATTGCCACATATTCAGCAACTCGCAATGGGCCTTTTTATTACTTTTCTTTTTAATCGAAGTTAAATGACGCAGTCGTTAACGTTTATGATCCTCGACTTTTATTACAATCTGAGAGCCACGTTATGAATTCATGTCATGGGACAATTAACATTTGTAGAGGTACTAATTAGCACTTAGAGAAATACTTAACGAAAACGTTTAATCGAGACACATTAAATTGATAATAAAACAAGCAATAAAGAAGTAGGTACGATGAGAGTTTATTTTCGTCAATATAAATCTAAGAAAGTAAAAGAGAAAACTATAACCTCACTACTACTCGTGCCCGATGTGTTGAGTGATGCTGTACATGAAATCGAAGCGGACGAAGACAAGCCTCAACTTATCGCGAGTAGCACTTTTTAGGGTTCCGTAGCCGAATGGCAAAAAACGGAACCCTTATAAATTCGTCATGTCTGTCTGTCTGTCTGTCTGTCCGTCCGTCCGTATGTCACAGCCACTTTATTCCGAAACTATTAGAACTACACAATTGAAACTAAGTAGGTAGATGTATTCTGTTAACCGCTTTACGATTTTTACACAAAAAAAAAATAAATATTAATATTAGAGGGGGGCTCTCCATACATTGAACTGAAACAATTTTATTTTTTTTCATTCTACCTATACGTGTGGGGTGTCTATAGATAGGTCTTTAAAAAATACATTGAGGTTTCTAGAACCATTTTTTTTCAATGTCAATCGTTCCAAAGATAGACACTTTCAAAGTGCTAAAATGAGTGTCCCCCCCCCTCTAACTTTTAAACCACAGGAGTGAAAAATCTAAAATAAATATATATTATAGACCTTAATAAAAACTTTCAACCAAAATTGTTTTGAATGAGATACAGTCAGCAGTTTTTGAGATATAGCACTTTTTCAGCAACCGCAAATTATAACTTTGTTATTTATACAAATTGCATAAAACACTATGAAAAACAAAGTTATTTTTGCTGGCAAAAAAATGTTGGTATTTCGGCTATTTGTCGGTAATCGGTACTTTTAATGTTGTTACGACTGTACACGTGTAGGTAGAATGAAAAAAAAATAAAAATGTTTCAGTTCAATGTATGGAGAGCCCCCCTCTAATATTAATATTTTCTTTTTTTTGTGTAAAAATCGTAAAGCGGTTAACAGAATACATCTACCTACTTAGTTTAAATTGTGTAGTTCTAATAGTTTTGGAATAAAGTGGCTGTGACATACGGACGGACGGACAGACAGACAGACAGACAGACAGACAGACAGACAGACATGACGAATTTATAAGGGTTCCGTTTTTTGCCATTCGGCTACGGAACCCTAAAAACGCTCTTATAAATAAACCAAACTAAAAAGTAGAAAATAGTTTAAAAAAACTAAAAAACACGGTTTTAAAGTACTTCTAACTAAAAAGTGAAAAATAATTCCTAATATAAGCTGAAAATGGTAATGAACAAAAAATATTAGTATTATTGTGAAAAAGCGTGGGTTGCTCGATAGACGAAAAATATGGCACAAAGTGTCGAATTTTTTAATTAAAAGGGTTTTGTAACAGTGAAAGAGCGTAACAGTAATTACATAATCATAATATCTAGTCAAATACCTTTTGTGCGGAGTGGCAACTCAGCAAGTATTTGCTCCTGTGTAATACCGACCGCCGAGTTTCTGAAATGATTGTTCTAACGTTTATTGCCAAAGTTCAGTGATCAAATAGGTACATTAGGAATGAGTATAAAGGCTTCAATACTCGTACGTCGTTTGAATTTACTAAGGGCACTTATGACAGAATAAATCAAAGTGTTTGATAGACGTTTTTATTTACCAGAGATAGGTTATGAATGTTGAAAAATTCAGTTTAGATATTTTTCTTGCTACAGAAACTTTGCTATTTAATTTAAACGTTAACTTTTTAATGTAATTTTAGTTTAGGTGTTCGCTGATCGCCCACTTATTCATCTTGTGACACATTATACCACGAAACCTCTTCATGTAGGTACAGTTTTATAAAAAGGTAAAATCAAAGATCTTAGCGGATCTCAGTCACTTGTGTAGGTCTTACGCTTTACCTACGTATATCTTGCTCTCGCTCTCGTGAGCTGCCATGAAGTTTGACCTTTTATTACCCGACTGCGTCAGAAGGAGGGTTATGTTTTTCGAGCGTATGTATGTATGTATGTATGTATGTATGTATGTATGTATGTATGTATGTATGTATGTCTATTTCTTTGGCACGCCCTACAGCCCAAACGGCTAGACAGATTTTGACAAATGAGGTGTCGTTGAATTCGTCGAAACAGTGATAGTGACATAGGCTATATAAATTTTCAAAATGGCGCCGGCAAATGAAAAAAAAGGGGGGGAGGTATGGATTTTCTTTTCATCATAGTAATATGGGTATCAAATAAAAGACCATGAAAAGACCATTTCAAAAATATATACTTCTTATCACATTTATATTACTGATTAAACACAATTTACCAATTTATATATCGGCACGCTCGCGCGCCCGAAGTGGGTGGAAGTTAGTTTGTATGTTCGCTCACGCTAATCTTGGAAACTGCCGGTCGAATTTGAATAATTGTTTTTGCATTTGATAGTTTAACTCACGATTAAGGCTCATTGATCTCAAAGAGATTTGATTTCTACAAATTAATAGATATAAAAAAACATGTCGGTTAAGAGAACTAAAAAGAGCGAAATAAAAAATAATTATTAAAAAAACAAAAAACCCGACTGCTTAAAAAAAGAACTGAAAAGATAAAAGAAAGTATAGCATTATCTACATTAAATTCATTAACAACAAATGAAATATGTCAAACTAAATTCTTTATGATGTTGCAGGCGGTGACAAATGAAATATGTCAAACTAAATTCTTTATGATGTTGCAGGCGGTGACAAACGAAATTGTTTGTCCCAGCCTGCAACATCATAAAGAATTTAGTTTGACATATTTCATTTGTTGTTAATGAATTTAATGTAGATAATGCTATACTTGTTTTTATCTTTTCAGTTCTTTTTTTAAGCAGTCGGATTTTTTGTTTTTTTAATAATTATTTTTTTATAAACCCGTATTTGCCTCTCTCACACTTATTCATTGATTGTACGGGACAAAAAACATCAAAGCTTATCGTTAATCTTTAGTTTAGAGTGTTGGTGAAATCGGCACTAAATAGCTTTTTAACATTATTTTTATGAACTACACTTAAATTGAAATGCGCTTATTTTTATTAGGGCCGATTTTATACGACGTGATAGGAAAATGAAAAAAATATGGTGCTTATAGTCCGAGAGCCCAAACAGTCATCGATGAACAACTTCCCCTTAAGCGAAAGTTTGATGAATGATTAAGAGAGTTGCATTATTCCGTTGGTGAAATGAATAGCACTTGTGCCCATCACGTCAAAAAAGGTCAATCTAGCTAAAACTTTTTAAACTACCCGCTGGCGTATAACCCACTATACTACAGCCAGCTTATTTGTTTTATTTAAATTAAAATGTTTGCTACAATTTAGATTAGTTTTTAGTCGGACGAATACAGGTTCTTTTCACGTGTTATGGCCGACTTGGCTGCTCATTCCCCCTACGGTTCCGTAGCTGACTTTCAATAAAATGAATTATGCAACTACCTTAATCATTCCACAAAGTATCGCTTGAAAGGAAATAATTGACCAAAAAACCTGTGTGCTCTTGGTCTATAACGTTTACTTGACATGAGTTACAACCTATTTGCTGATATTTTATCTGACTACCAAGATAAATAAATGGTGTAGGTATGACATATAAAGAAACAGACAAAATATTGTATTATTATAAATATTTCTTTGCTATATTTATATTATTGTGTACAACATATTTCTTTTTTAAAATAGATGTATAACTAAATTACCCACAATAACACAATAAAATACATACCTACAATAACTTATAATTATGATATTAACAAAATTTTAAAGAGCATCAAAAAAACTCCTCCGCATCGATGTCAAAGGGCGCGACATCGTGCCAAGAAGGCTGGCAGCATTGCCACGTTGTATGGCAATGCTTATTCTTTGAGCCAAAAAATAAAATTAAATTATATTAGTAGTATTATTATTTGTATATTTTTATACAGAGTAGAAATTTGGCACAAGGATTTCTTTTAAGGAAAATCTATATATATAAAAGAAAGTCATGTTAGTTACACCATTTATAACTCAAGAACGGCTGAACCGATTTGGCTGAAAATTGGTGGGGAGGTAGCTTAGAACCGGGAGAAGGACATACGATACTTTTAAAATATTTTCGAGGGCAACATTTTATCGAGGGCGAAGCCGCGCGGGGCAGCTAGTAGACTATAATTATGAGTTTCAATAAGGAGTTATACCTAATTATTAATCAATGTACCATCGTGTACCTATACAAAATATAAAAACAACGTACACAATAATTTGCTCTTTTGATTATAAACTTCGGCTATTTATCATTCTATATCACATCATTGGCAAAAGGCAAATAATATTATGAGTAAAGTTTTCAAGTTTAGCACAAAAGCGTTTCTACATCTGTATAAATACAACCTCCAAGCTTAAAACATTTATCATCGAAGACTCGAAAGGTTAACCAGCGCTTTAGCGAGCAAGCCACAAACCTTGCTAGACTAAAATAAAACTAAAAGTTATTTCAACGAGTTTTAACCGTAATGGAATACTAAATACCAAAGGTTTATTGTGCAAATGTTGTACTGCATAAAGTTTGTTCGTTTTTGTTGTTGCCAATAAAAATAAATAGGTACCTTATACAGAGCGGTCGTGTTAGGCGTTAAACTGAACGGCGGGGGACAGTTAAACCTAATTGTGTGTATACCCATTAGAGGTAAGGGAATCGTCGCGAGGCATCGCACGATTGACAACCAATTTTTTTATAATAACTTTTATACTTTTGCGTCGCATATCTATGTCTATACGGGGTGGATGCGACATAGCGACATTTATTGAAACCACAGCTTCTATACATGGTAAGTATCAATTTCCACCGGATAAAAATTCTCTGGCGAAAAAAAAAATCACGTTCTCCGAACAATTTGAACATTGCGATCGTGCAATTTGTTCGGAAGACGTGGATTTTTTTTTTCGCCAGAGAATTTTTTATCCGGTGGAAATGCATACTTGCCATGTATAGAAGCTGTGGTTATAATATATGTCGCTATGTCGCATCCACCCTGTATATAAAATAAAATTGTAAATTTGCCATATTGTATGTGTACATTGAAAATATTTAAGTATAATTTATTCGAGGGGTTTAAAAGCAATAGTATTATAATAGTAGAAGCAAAAACATATTTAAAAAAAAATGATTGTCTGTCTGTTTGTTTGTACGTTCATCACGCAAAAACTACTGCATGAAATTAGATGTAGTTTTCACAATTGTGTAGTTAGAGGTCTAACTTATAAATCAATTTGCGTTTCATCTTTGCATTATATTATAATTCTTTGATTTCACAAATACTAGAATCTTGTAATTGCACAGACAATAAACAATCACCTTTAGTTATAGCCAATACACTTTCATTGGATGAGGGAGCAGAATCAACATTAAGCGGATTTCTACTTAGTGCATCTACGTGTTGCATTGCATTTAAACACCTGGTTTGTGGACTATTTCAAAGTAAACTCTTGAGTTAATAATACCCATCTACCTATTCTCTACTAATCTCTTTACTTGTTTGTTATTTGTATATTTAACAGCGTTGCAATCAGTATACAATTTAAATGTAGAACCCAGTAAGTAATGGCGAAATTTTTGAATCACAATAGCCAAAACTCCAATTCAAATGAATGATATCGCTTTTCTTCATTACTAGTCTGACGACTGTAAAACCGAATGGGTTTTTCCCCTGTATCGTAATTTGTGTTAAAATGCAACCTACTATCATTAACAGCATGTAATGATAGACTGTTACGCGTGACCTATACGCGCGTACATAATCTGTTGATTCTCAGTGAAATTCCTACCTATCAAAATAAAACAACCTGACAATCCATCAAAATATATAAAATAACTAGCTGACCCGGCGAACTCTGTGCCGCCTTAAAGGCAATAAATAAGCAGATTTTATTTATTATATTGTTTATAAAAAAAAAATACAAAATAAACAATTAAGTACATTAATCATTCATTATTGTTAAGCTCAGGAAAATTTTAATCGTAATAGAGTGAAAAACATTTACAAAAAAGACGATAATTAATCAGCTATCGAGCGGAATGAAAAATGATTAAATTACTAAAATAAAAGGCTATTAAAAAAAAATAGGGGTATGAAAAATAGATAGTAGGTCTGTCTGCGCCTACTGAATATGAATATAAAATTTGGTAAAAATCAGTAATGCCATTTCGGAGGAGTAAGGTACCTACATTGTGACATGATAATTTTATTGATAAAATATTGAGTTTCGCTGTATCTATATCTGTATATAACATCAGCCTTTTCACCATTTGTAACTTGAAAATACAAATCAATTTGAAACCGGTCAACAATACAAGCGTATCTAATTGGAAAGGTTCAAGGCTTAATTCAGTTACTAGAGAACTCGTAATCGATGAATAACTACTTCCCATATCAATGAAAGCCAGTTTAATTTAATTGTGATATTTTTTTAAATTATTTAAATACTTTTCTTTTGAACTCGCTGACGTAATTTACTTAACCTCACTATCCTTCTCAATTTTAGTTTTAGCCTTTGATCTACAGGCCAGTTCCAAATGACCAAATCTGTTACATGCGTTACATTTAACTTCATCTTTGTGAGTACAGTTCGTCTTTTTGTGACAACGCCATTCGCCACAACGATAACACGTCATATTAGAACCGGTACTAGAAACTAAACTATTAGAAGAACTTTCCAACTTTTTTCCGAATTATTATTATAGGGTAATCGTGGAATTTTTCATTTGAGAATTATTTTGCTTTTGAGTACTTTTTTGATCAGATTCAGAATGTAATTTACCATGTAAAAATGACGCTAAATCATCACAGTATTTAAAATTACCAGCTTCTGAAGCTATGCTAATATTTTTATCGCCAATAGTCCCTACAATTATCGAAATTATATCTTGTTCCGATATAGATAACCTCATTTTATCAATTTTTCCTCTTTGTTTAAAATAGAATTCATAGAGTGATTGACCCTCAGTAGGTTTTGTTTTAAGCATGTCTTTTATCAAAGAATACAAATTACGCTTAATTTGAAACGTATCCAAAAGAGTATTTCGCCAATCCTTCCACTTCCATGCCGTCCAACATGTACGGTTTTTTAGAAACGAGTCATACCAAGTTTTCGCAGTGCTACGTAATTTTTGTAACGCTTGGTACTGTAACACGCGGTCATGCCAACCAAAGGCACGAGTATTGGCTTCTACCACATTAATCCACATTTGAATATCATCCACCAACGGATCAATCCACATTTGAATATCATCCACCAACGGATCAAACTCAGGAATAACCGATGACAAAATAATGATCTGACTTACCTGTGGGAGACGCACGCTTGGTGCGTCTCTTTCTCCGTCGTCTTTGTTCATCTGAGCTCGACGATGAGCTCGAACTTGATGACGAACTGGAGCTTCGTAACACTTCTGATATAAAACGCACTTTACAGTTAAACCGATTTATTAAAGTTTTAACACAAATGTTCACAATAGTCAAAGTCATTAACACAGGACTTCGCGAAGTCAACGTATTCACAACGGACACCGAAATTCAACTGACTGGAGAAAATCCAGTACAACCTTTTTATTAACTCACTACCCACCACTCTTTTATCATTTTTACTCAAACGATCGACCGTTCGACCGGTACAAAAATATGTTGCCAGATTAATTAATTAGGTACAATAATTGAAATCAGTGCAATTATACAATTAAAAATAATAATTAACAATAGAATTGGGTCTTGTATATTTTGGCGACAACAGTATTTAATTCCAAAAGTTTATATGCGGTTCGTCAAATAAACAAATATGTGTTTTGTTATGCTATGTTATGTACGCCGTTTACGAAATGTTTATTCTTGATTTGTTTTAAAAAACCCAGTAATATACGTTTTTGAGTTTTATGGCGTTACTCAATTAATTAATTTGAATGTGAGTCCTTATTAAACGTGAAATTTATAAATAAATCCAAAAATAAAAATCTGCGGATGCAGATAAAAGGCCTTGGCCATTTAAAGTGGTGCTTCAATATATTATTATGTGGGGATTAAGTTCGTTATACAGATCGTAATTCAACCGAGGCCAATTCTCGCTCACTCGAAGTTTTTATTCGGATCCGAATGTTTGATTCATTTTGATTTTTATTGGTGCTCCCACATTGCCGTTAGAAAATGTTTAGTAACGTTAGTAAATATTTGTTAGCAAACATTTAATCACAGATGTTAAAAAATGTTTTCATGTTATAAAATGTTTAGTAACGTTAAGTTAACAAATTATAACAAAATAAAACATGCGTTTTCTTTTAGCATTTGGCGCATCCATTTTTTTTCTTCTTTTTTAAACAAAAAATGAAAGCTATTCTAATGAGCAAATCCTCTCCCATTTTCGTGTAGGTAGACGCTCTCAGAACGCAAACCAAACTGCGAGCCAATACCAGATTTAAATGTCATCAAATGTTAGTAAACATTAGTAATCATTTTCTTTTAGTGTAGGAGCACTTATAACATCTAACAGTTTCTAACAAAATGTAACAATTGACAACATTTGTGAGTAAATGTTTTTATGTTAGAAAATGTTTACAAACATTTTCTAACGGCAGTGTGGGAGCACCATATTACAAAAATACGAAGCTCGAATGCATAATCTCGAATTGTGTATTCTCGGCACCTATAGACTTTCATCACCACTCGAACCTAGAAAATGTTGCCATTACTTCACTAAAAGATTGAATGAATGAATGTCAATGCGTTTCGTTTTACGTGTTTAACGATAAATATAACGATTCTAATCGATTCTTTCATAAAAATTCATTACTAATTGAAATGAAACGTAATTCATTCCTATGACTGACAGTTGTATCCAGAAAGACCGTTTGTTATTAATTTGTTTGGAAATTATGAAAAGTTTTCTTATATTTAAAATGAATGCGCCGAAAATATATCCCTCGCCGCAACAACGGCAGTTGTTAGTTCAACTGGTGGAAACGGATCCATAACTGCGAAGCGGTAAATTTTCTTCGCCGTTCACAAAACAGAGAGTGTAGA
Organism: Hypena proboscidalis; assembly: GCA_905147285.1. Classification (NCBI taxonomy): domain Eukaryota; kingdom Metazoa; phylum Arthropoda; class Insecta; order Lepidoptera; family Erebidae; genus Hypena; species Hypena proboscidalis. The sequence goes on from LR990132.1 coordinate 12,005,734, forward strand.
TAGGTGGCGAGATAATATTATTATAAGGAACCAGCTAAATGCCCTAAATGGGGCTAACAAATCATGGAAAGGTTGGCGAAAAGTAAGTAAAATATCAATATTGTTGGTTTGCTACATTGTATACATATTATTATCGTCTATTCTTAAATGATCGAAAATCCATTGCAAAAAAAAATATTTGCCAGAGTCCAAGATAACATTGAGGGACAAATAACTGTCGAAGAAACCCAAGGTACATTTTTTGTTGTAGTTAGTAGTTTAGTTGTAAATACTTGTGTATCAACATAAATGTCACAGTCAATTGGAAGTAGTAATTCAATTACATGTTGAACTGTTTGAAATTGTGTTATGCTTGATAACACACTGGAGTTTACCTCATCCTGCACTCTGCAGGATGACTTAAAAGTACCAAGGTGACATTATCATCACTATGGTCTACTACCAGTAAGACCATGGACACATACTGCAAACTTGAGTAGCTAAAATATTGCCTTATCTGGCTTATCTATTTTTTATTCTTTCAGATGCTGATTCCATCCAAAAGTAAATAAAACAGAAAATACAGTGCACATACTCATAGAACCAGAAACTCAGCAAAACCAAGGTACATTTTTAGGGATACTTCTTTGAACATATTATAATAAGTTATTCATTAACTTGTCTAACTGTTTAAAATTGTGTAATGCTTGATGTTACATTGCATTTTTCTTGATAATAAAAAATAGAACCGTCATTATAAATTTTCATCACTTGACTGATGCATCATATTACACGGATCAAAAAATAAACTTAAAACAAAGAAAATTTATATTTTTTATTAAATAATTGAACCTTGTTTTTCTTTTTGTTATAGAGAAGAGTCACCGACGGGTGAGGGGTACCACAAAACAAATAAGATTGACAGAAACGCTAAAAATGCCAGAAACATGCACAAGTATGAATTATTAAAAGAAAAAAATGAAATGAAGAAAATATTATGCAGAGTTCATAGAGCTGATAAAACTTCAATGTGCAGCTTTGAATAAAATTGCAGATGCAATTTAGGCAAAAAAATCACTAAATTGTTAAGTATAATTGTTGATTGTTTAATTATAATTATAGATAAACAAGGATAAAAATGTTGATTGTGATATTAATAATACTGTTTAATTATAGATAAACAAGTACAAAGATGTTGATTGTGATATAAATAAGACTGTATATGTATGTTTACTGTAATGTATACTGATATATAGACAAACAATTATAAAAATGTTGATAATTTATATGAATTTTTGGCCGACAAATTATAATAATAATTAATATTGCCTATTGTTATTACTATTATTGAATTTAATTGCCAATTGCCCTATGTAATTATATTATTGATATTTATTAATTATTATTATTTTTATTTTTTTTAATTTTGATCATAAATAAATAAATACATCATTTATTAATTTAGTTATATAATTCTTTGACATTTTTATTTTTATATTACTTTTGCCTGTTTGACATTCTGCATGTTCATTAATACTCCAATATAACGTTGTACACCACTATAGTAGGACAGCGCACTCCAATTTATTATTTTATAAGACCTTTATGTTACCTATGATCCACGAATAAATGAATTTGAATTTTAATTTGATAAGTGTTATAAATAAGACTGTTTAGTTATATATAGACAAACAAATATAAAAAATGTTGATTAGTGTTATAAATACAACTGTTAAGATATATAGATAAACAAGTTAAATATGTGATTGTGATATAAATGTTAAAGAGTAAAGCTTGTACACATACATAGTTTTATTTAATTAGTTGAATGTGCAGAAATAAAACATTGTTAAAATATTACTTTTTTTTATCCTTACAAATCCTAACATTTATCTATACATACGAACTTAATAATAAAATTGTAAATTAGCCATGACTATTACATTGAATGAAAATATTGAATAAAAACAATTCAGAAGAAATTATTAAAAATTCCACCTCAAGTAGCAATAAAAATCAATATGTATGCTATGAAAAACATACATATTGTTATATATTTCGGCATATATTTTGTTACATTACATGATTGAACACTTAAATAGATTTAAGGTAAAGAAGGGGTGCACTGTCTGATTGTGTTTAACGAAAAAAAATATCAGATTATCATGCGAATTTTACCAATAGATAGTAATTCACGAGGAGATCAATCCTTAAATTACTGTAACATGAGGCATAACATTATAGTCCTCAGATGAAGCAATGCATCTGTAATTTGATTTTCTGGATTGTTAATGTTCATGGACTGTAGTTACAACATACCAATCAAGTGGTGGTGGTTTATTAATGTTTTCAACAAATACAAATCAACGATAGTTATAAAAATAAGTATTTATGATTCGCATTTGTTTCTGTCTTCCTCGTAACAAATCATTTTCTCTGCCCGCTGGATGTTGTGGTGCAACAGGATCATTTTTGAACCCTAATAACTCTAAATCTTCCACAGGTTCAACAGCATCATCATATTATTATGGGTTACACATAGATTGTGCAGCACACTAATTATTTTTGTTGCTTTATTTGGTGTGTAATGCATCACTCTTTCTTTTCTAAGCACCTAAATCTGCCTTTAAATACGCCGTTGCAACGTTCAATAGTTGCACGCGTTGTTTTTAGGCAGTTTGGTATCTCCCAGTTCCAAATAAAAGCAGTGCGCACAACACCTAAAAATATAATGTTTTGTTAAATTATGTATGTAAAATATGGGCACTGTAGGCCATTCAGAAAGTTCATAATAATAGTATCTCAATGCAAATGTTGTAAACACATAATTTACGATTGCAATAACTCAATTAATGTTGGTACTAACCATTGTACTTGAATCTAGATTGGTTCTAGGTACTATTACAGGCTCTATTATAGGATAGACTGGGTAGGTACGGTTGAAACGGTGGACGGTTGAAACAAAGTGAATATCTCGTGAATATCCATCTTGCTTGGTCTGGCCAGACTTTAACGACCGTCTGGTTTGGACTCCGCGACATTTAATTTAAACGAACGGATTTGCTACTAAATATTCCTTTTTACGAAAGGACCCAGGGACGGTTTAGAATTATATATCTTTTAGCAGTAAACTTGAAGGAGTTTATTTGTACATTTATTATGTATGTTCTGGATAAGTACATAGGTACCTATATTTATTTTGGAATAAATGATGAATATAATATAGGTAGGTATATTAGTTTTACCAATATTAAGTCAGGTTTTATCTGGTTATAGGTACCTACTGATATTGCTGTTTCAAAGCTAAGTCAAAACTGAGCTCCAAAATCACTATCTTTTTTTACCGACTGCAAAAAAGAGGAGGTTCTCAATTCGTCTGTATTGTTTTACCTCATAACTTTCGATTATAATGATTCTTTTTTTTTGTAGGTATTAAATATTTGAAAGCTATTTATTGGTGATATGCTATTTAATAATAGTTAGTTTTTGGTATTTTGGGCAATGGCTACTCCAGTAAACTCAGAAGTCAACACACCAGTGATACAAGCACAGGCGCCGAACAATGAGCCACATATCGAAAATGTGTCGGCGTTGGCTAGTATTACGGTTTCCTCGCGTGTTCCTGATTTTTGGGCGGACCAACCGCGACTCTGGTTCGTTCAATTTGAGGCAGTTGTAGCAAATCAGAGATTGAGTGAGGCTGCAAAACAAAACTTAGTCATACCGAAGCTGAACAAAAGTGCTATTCAACAAGTAAGTGATTTACTTTTGGCCCCAGCGGAGATTAAAAAGTACGACACGCTGAAAGACAGACTACTACAAGTTTTCGAAGAATCAGAGACTCGCCAGTTCCAGAAACTACTTGGAGAAATGGAGCTGGGAAATCAAAAGCCATCACAACTCTTGAGGCGTATGAGAGATTTGGCACGAGCAAAAATGCCAGACTCGACCCTGCAAATTATGTGGAACAGTCACCTGCCGGCGGCAGTTCAGGCGGTACTGGCGGTCACAGAAGTCAAGGAGTTGGATAATCTGGCGATGGTAGCTGACAAGGTGATGGAGGCGACCCGTCCAGCAGAAGTGGCGGCGGTGACGTCAAACCCCACCCCCAGGGACACCAGCGTAACGTCGGATTTAGCAGCGGCGGTACAAAAACTTAGCCTCGAAGTTGCAGAGCTACGACGTGGTAGGCAATTTCAACGTCGTACCGGGAATATACAATCAAGTTCACACTCTAGAAATGTAAGTAGAAGTCGGAAAGATCCTAATTGGCTGTGCTATTATCACTACAAATTTAGATCTAAATCTACTAAGTGTGTCGAACCGTGATAAAATGGACTGATAAGGCCATCGAGGCATTCGAGAAATGTAAGGTGAGCTTAAAAAGCGCCGTTACATTGTCGTATCCAATGTCTGATGCTAATTTATCTTTGATGTGTGATGCTTCAAATACTAGCGTAGGCGCGGTTTTACTGCAACAAATAGATACCAATTGGAAACCACTTGGATATTTTTCTAAAAAATTATCACCTACGGAAATGAAATACTCTACTTATGATCGTGAACTATTGGCTATATATATGGCAATAAGACATTTTAAACATTTAGTGGAAGGTCGGGCATTAACGATATTCACAGATCATAAACCTATCGTATACGCATTCAGTAAAGTAAATGCGATAAAGAAAGTCCTAGACGTATTCGTCAACTTTCCTACATAAGCGAATTCAGTACTGACATTCGGTATATCAGCGGTGATCAAAACGCAGTAGCAGACGCTTTATCTCGGATAGAGACAGTAAGTTGTCCCACGATACTAGATTATGCGGCATTAGCAGAAACCCAATCTAGTGACGTATACTTACGAGAGGCATTGCAAGTAACAGATAGTAATTTACAGTTTAAGCAATTTTATTTACCAGGTTGTGATAAACAAGTATATTGTGAAATTTCATCGAATAGAATTAGGCCATATTTAACTGAAAATTTTAGATTAATCGCATTCCATTCAATTCATGACCTTAGCCACCCTGGAATTAAATGTACTAAACAGATGGTTAAACAAAAGTTCTTTTGGCTGAATATGGATAGAGATGTTACCAAATGGGCTAGAACTTGTCCTATTTGTCAGAAAGTAAAAATCAATAGACATACTGTTTCCGGTGTAGGTAGTTTTGAACGGGCTGAACGTTTTCAGCACCTACACATTGACATAGTCGGACCTTTAACGATATCACCTTATGGTTATAGATATTGCGTAACTCTTATAGATCGGACAACGGGTTGGCCAGAGGCCGTTCCTGTTAAGAATATTACAGCAGAAACCGTGGCTAGAGTAGTTTTTGAATGCTGGATCTCACGTTTTGGATGCCCTTCAAAGCTAACAAGCGACCAGGGTAGACAATTTGAGAGTGATATGTTTAAAAACCTTATGAAATATTTAGGTATACATAAAATACGCACAAGTCCGTATAATCCAAAAAGCAACGGCGTCATTGAGCGTTGGCATAGAGCACTAAAAGTATCCCTTATGGCACGTTTACAAGATGGCAAGTCTTGGGTGGACGAGGTTCCGATAGCATTATTAGGACTGCGTGCAGCTATCAGAAGTGATAGCGGAGTAAGCGCAGCGGAATTGACCTACGGTAAAACGATTCGATTGCCGGGTGATTTTTATGATGAAAGTAAAATATGCATGTCGGACTCTGAATATTTACAGGTACTTAGAGATTCTATAAATAAATTGAAACCACGACCACCATGTCATAGTAATTCACGTTCGCTATTCATATCCAACGATCTTAATACGTGTAAAAGTGTGTTCGTTAGAATTTATTTAATGCGTAAGTGTCTTCAACCACCATATGACGGTCCATACAATGTCGTAAAAAGACAAGGAAAGACTTTCACTATCAAGGTAGGCGATAAAGATAAGTGTATTTCCATAGACAGACTGAAACCTGCCTATGTAATTGATAGCGATTGTAAAAACTCTACCGACAATAGTTTTAATTTAGATTGTAACTTGAACGATAAGCAAAGCGCAGCGACAAAAGTTAGTCATAACAAAACAACGCGTTTTGGCCGACTAATCAAAACACCATTGAGATTCGTAGAATAAACAACATAAGTAGCGTTTGACACAAAGGAATTATTATAACACTTTTAGTTATAAACACTTTTATTGTTTTGTTTAAATATACTTTTGTGTAAGCTATTCATAGGTTTCGAAATGTTTATTGTTTATTTTAAATATACTTTTGTATAAGCTAATCATAGGTTAAGACATTTTTACTGTTTATTTATATAATAAAAACTTATGTGTATTTTTTTTTTGTGAACAAGGCTTTCGTTGAGTAGCAGTTTGTTTAGCTCTCACAAAGCGCTTGAGATTAAGCAGGCGGCAACCGCATTTATCTACAAGTAAAGTGTTTTAAGAAAATATGTTAGCTTAACCCTTTAATTACTTATTAAATATTTGTTACTTTTTTTGTTTTAAAAAGGGGGGAATGGTGTAGGTACAGTGTATATTATTAATTTATTATGTTAACATAAACATAGTTTAAAATGTAAACAATAGCGGCAGCTGCGCCCGCCACTCAAGTTAGTCGTGAATAAAAACAGTTTGCGTGAACACGTATCATCTATTATTTATATTTCAATTACCTTTCTCTACAAAATAACCAAAGTAATACCTATAGTTTGATCTGTAGTTTTTGACCTTACCGCGAACCAACAGACGCGAAGGGCTTTGTTTTAAAACAATACATCTATTGAACTTTATATTTAGTAAAGATCGATAGATGTAATTTTATTCCAATAAAACTAGCGGTTTTTATTATACTTAGTATAAAATAATTTTGCTATAAATTTTATATTATGATTCCTTTTGTGAGTAGGTAACTAATTATTGTTATAATAAAACTTTGCCTGATATAATCACTTCTTGATAAAGTTTCAGATAGCTAATCAAATGTAAGTAACCTACAAAATTTTGCCATTTTATCTGTAAAAAACGTCGCGTACAGGATCAATTTATGATTTTTCAGGCACCTGTAAAACTGGCCTTTATTTATCTTCTCTCACCGCAAAGGTTAACATGAGTAATTTACGCTTGTGATCGCAATTAAGTAACAAAATCATGAAACACATTTATAATGTAAATCGGATAATTAAAATAATAAAATATTCAAGGATTTTATGAGAAAATTTTGCGTAATTTTATATTTTTACCTCATCATTTTGAACATATGAAATCGCTGAACTCTTTATTAATAAAACTACACTTGTGGAGTTCAACAATAGACTGTCTTTTATTCATATTATTTCCAGTAATGTCACATACAGACCATAAGCTATGGTAATAAGTACTTATTACATACTTTTTGATATACAATTAATACCCCCACTATATCAAAACAAATAATATAAAATAAACAACCTTACTTTTGTTCTATAACCAACAATTTCAAAAACTTAGGTACAATGCTTTACATGGCTTAAAGATTTTGTAAGTATATCAGCAGGCATAACATCTGTTTCTAGGTATTCAACTTTAACAATATTGTTATTATACATTCACAACTAAAATGGTATCTAATATCAATATGTTTTGACCTATTGTGGAAAACAGGATTTTACAATAACTTATGGGCACTCTGATTATCATTAAATATTACAAAACATTGTAAATTACCAGTAATCTCTTTATTTAAATTTCTTAAATAAATTGCCTCTTTGCAACATTCTGATATTCCTATATACTCTGCCTCAGTGCTTGATAATGCAACATTCTTTTGTTTTTTGCTACCCCAAGATATTACACCACCAGAAAGACTAAAGCAGAATCCTGTGTAGGATCTTCTATCTAAGTCATTGCCCCAATCTGCATCTAGCCATCTACATAACCAACTATATCTCTGTTGACATTGCTATCAGTACCACAATATCTAATACCATAATCTTTAGTACCTTTGAGATACCTCAATACACGTTTGGCATGAGTCCAATGCTCCTTATTATAGCAATTATTAAACTGACTCAGGTAGCCAACTGCAAATGAAATATCTGGCCTGGTAAGTACTGCTAAATACATTAGACAACCAATTAACTGCTGATAAGGCAAATTTTTATCACAATTCTCTCCTTTAGTTAATTTCAATCCACATTCCATAGGTGTGTTTACAGATTTACAATTAACTAAATTAAATTTAATTAACAACTGATCAATATATTTACTTTGATCCAAAGTTAAAATTCTATTTTGTTTATCATAACAAACTGACATACCAAGACACTGCTTGACTTGCCCTAGATCCTTAATTTTAAATCGAGAACCTAACTCAGATTTTAACATATTAGTTTCATTACAATCATTTGAAAAAACGAAAAAATCATCAACATACAATGCAATTATGGTTATATTCCTACCATCATTCTTAATATATACACAAGGCTCATATTTGGATTTTGAATATCCAATCTGAAGTAAACTAGTATTCACTTTATCATACCACATTCTTGATGCCTGTTTTAAGCCATAAATAGCTTTCTTTAATCTTAAAACTTTACCAGAATCTGGACAGTTAAATCCACTAGGTATTTGCATATAAATATTTTCATTAAGATCACCATTCAAGAATGTAGTAACTATATCTAAATGTGTAATATCAAGTCGAAGTTTCACTGACAAAGCAAACAGTAAACGCAAAGTACTATGTCTTACCACTGGTGAAAAAGTCTCATTGTAGTCTATTCCAGGTTGTTGGGTGAAACCTTTAGCTACTAACCTGGCACGAAAACGCACTTTATTGTCACACTCAATCTTTTTTCTAAAAACCCATTTACATTTCACTATTGTAGAGTCATTTGGGGCCTCCACTATCTCCCAAGCATCAACTTCTACAAAGTTTTTCAACTCTTCCTGTACTGCCTGTAACCACTGACTTTTCTCTGGCCCTTCCAATGCTTGTTTGAATGTTAGATCAGGTACACTGTCTACCTTACAACAGATACCACCAAAACCATACCTGTCTGGCGCACATCATTCTCTGACTGGCCTGGTTGGTGCCTCACTTGCCTCCGAAACATCCAAGCAATCTTCAAAGTCATTAGGCTCATAGTCAGAGTCAGATAAGATATTATTAGGTATATCTTCAAACTTCAAACTTCAATATTTTTATTGCAAATATGGGTAGGTATACATTGATGTTATAAAATAGTTAAGACCACCATATTTTACCCTAAGGCATGCAATAACAGATCATACTTAAATCTATTCATCATTATTTGTTTAAAAACTATTTATATCAAATTATAAAATTTACACAAGAATAAGAATAACAAAATTAAAATAATAAAGATTGTATAACAACACAAAGTAAGTTAGATAACTACATAATTAAAACTATTATTTTTCTATATACTAGTAATATTGCCACTAATGTTATCATCTAAATATTCTTGAACACTATAATATGCTTTACTAATAAACATTTTTTTTTAATTTATTTGGTGGGCTTATTTCTAATAACTTCTTTGGTAGTTTGTTATAAACTCTGGCTGCCATACAAAAGATAGTTTTGGTAATGTTGTTGACACCTAATTTTATGGTTTTGTCTTTTACTACTATACTGAACAAATAAATTCATATTAGTTTTAACAAATATTATTATTTCATACAAATATATACAAGGCAAAGTTAAAATACCGAGATCAATGAAAAAAAGCTTACAGCTATCAGTTTGTTGTAATCTACACATGGATCGTATACACTTTTTCTGTACCTTAAATACTTTATCTTTTTCATTGCAATTGCCCCAAAACAAAATGCCATATCTTAGTATGGACCCTACATTTCCATGATATGCTGTTAATACGGCTGACTGGTTTGCTACTTTGGAAAACATTCTGTCAAAGTCGAGTCTGTGATATCCCCCACTGAATCCTGTGGTGTCAAATCACTAGACTTTTCTTCAGCTACACATTCCTTTTCACTCTCCGCAGATGCAATTTCCACCATGACAGATTGATTTTCCATAATGATCACATCTCTGCTAGTAAAAGTATGCTTTTTTACAGGATCATAAACCCTATATCCTTTGATATTGTCAGGAAATCCAAGAAGTATACACTCAACTGACTTTTTGTCCCATTTGGCTCTCTTCTGTTTATTAACATGGACCATAACTGGAGATCCAAATATTCTCAAATTACTCAAATCTGGCTTTTTTCCAATCCATAGTTCATATGGTGTCTTCCCGTCCAGAACTGATGAAACAGTACGATTGTGCAAGTACACGGCTGTATTACATGCCTCAGCCCAAAAACTCTTACTTATACTTAACTTGGCATCGTACAACATACATTTAGCCTTTTCAATTATACTTCTGTTCATTCTCTCACATAACCCGTTCTGTTGGGGGCTATATGAGTTAGTTTTCTGAAGTATAATTCCAAATTTTTTTTAAGTAGGTAATTATCAAAATCTATGTTGCAGAACTCTTTTCCATTATCACTTCTCAGGGTTTTTACTTTCCTATTCAATTGATTTTCAGCCAATGCCATAAATTCCTTAAAGTATTTCAATGCTTCATTATGTCATTCGACTAAAATCATCTACCAACAATAGGAAGTAGGACGACCCTCCTAGTGACTGCTGCTCCATCGGCCCACACAGATCACAGTGAACTATTTGCAACAATTCAGTGCTTCTATTGTTACTACTTGCAAAAGGTAGCCGACACTGCTTACCTTCACAGCAAGTCTTACAAGTTGATTTACTTATATCAACTTTCCCATCAAAATCCACACCGTCCACTGCATTCTTAGTTTTCATTAAGCAATCACTGTTCACATGTCCTAATCTGCGATGCCAAGTGAGACCCGTAGGTGTCACTGCTGCAACCAATGTTTCTTGCAAGTTTAATTTATAAACACCATTTGTCAAAGAAGCAGTAGCAACTAATTCACCACATTTATTGTAGATTTGACAACCATTTTCTGTGAATATTACATTGTTGCCCTTCTGAATTAACTTGCTAACTGAAATCAGATTTGTTGTCAAGTTTGGCACACAAAACACATCTTCAATGTTTATATTGATTTCACTGCCTTTGACCAAGGTTACGATCTTCACATCGCCAGCACATGTAACTGAAACAGTTTCCTGATTTGCTACCAGTATTTCTTTCTGGACTTCACGATATTTGCTGGTAATCCAAACCGGGTTAGCGGATATGTGAACACTAGCACCAGAGTCTATGTACCAGTCACTTTTACTGAAACTTCCACTCAGAAATACTGCCGAGAATGCATTTGTATTCGTACTTTTCGTAGTATTATTGTTTTAGAGTTGAGTAAGTAATGCGTGTAATGAAACTCGGGTAGCGCTACGCGGCTGCGACATGCTACAGTACACATCACGCGAGAGTTTTAACCATTGCACCATGGCACCATGTCTCGGTACGCGTATTCGGGCATGTTCGGTAAACATCGAGTCATGGAACGATGCGAAAACAGAGTCATTGAATGAGTAGTATGAACAAGCGAGATAGATTTATAGCTTTGGATATTAAAACTTATTGTGTACGCCATAGGGGTCATTTTTATTAGCTTCGTCAAATGAAACACGTGCAAGTAGATACCTGTTATTACTTGTACCTAAACATTGCAAATGTCGTGAACAAAACAGCACAAGTAAGTTTTTTTTATTTTGTTGTTATTATTTTAGTTGTTTGTTGTTGTTAGTGGTGAATCTTAATGACTTTTTTATTGTGTAATAGTGTAAATATAACAACAAGGGCCAAATGTCAACATTGCTCGAAGGTAGGTACTAGCAATGTCTTCAAACTCAATCGGAAGTTTAGATACACATGAAAAAGGTACATCTTACGGTTAATATAGTTATTAATAGGTATTACTACCATACTCTTATTTTGTACACATAAAAATAACTAATAATATTAAATTTAGTATTTCTATATGTACGTCATGAATTTATAAAGTTACGCCGATCCTCAAGCCGACATTACTTATTATAACATACCATTTCATGTCCATTTCATTCGAGTAATGTTACGCGTACTGAGACATGGTTGCGGGTGATGGAACTTCGGCCAGTGTGATGTGACATGTTCCATTACAGTACGGGGTACTGTTTTGCCCATGTCTATTGTTTGTTGGTTGTTGGTCATTGCGTTTTAAAGTGTCAGAGTTGCTTACATTTATAGCATCTGACAGTTTTGACATTGACATTTCTTGATTATTATTTCTCGACACAGCGAACGCACCCTCTTCACTATTACTACTTCCGTTTCCGGTCTCCATATCCAAAAGCTTGCTTTTAATGACGTCCGATGTCACTTGAATCCCCAAATGCTCGATAGCCATTATCATTGGCGCATACTTTTCGGGTAATCCAGCCAGCAGCAACGAACCAATCCATTCGTCATTAATTGCAAATCCCGTTCCATTCCGACCCGTCTCAATTATTTGCGTAACATACGAGGTCATGGAATTGCAACTTTCCAATCGAATGGATATCAAATGCCGTAAAAGACTTATTCTTCTGGTAAAACCGGAGTCGTCAAAGAGCGACTTAAGTTTCTCCCACAGCTCTTTTGTAGTCTTGACGGTCTTGATATGGACATACAATGATGAGTCTATTGTCAATATCAATTTCGCCTTCGTCTTGACGTATTCAAAGGCCGATACTTTCAATTCAGTACCGCTTTCATCTTTCTCTGGCTTGATACACTTTATCATGCCTTCTAGAATCAGAAAGTTTTCTGCCGCAAACACCCACTCATCGTAGTTCTCTCTACCACGCAACTTAGGCACATTTGAAATGTAGTTAGTCGCCGCCATTTTTGAATTTGTTTTCCGGCAACGACAAACACGAACCAAAGTTCAGCAGGTAACTATGCGCACATGCCACACTAATTTTGTGAAAAAATATCCTAATCGAACTGTAATTCCCTAGTAATTACTTTCACAACTTCTAATTAGTCTAACAGGCATAATCTGGGCCCATAACCTATTAATAAAACTACACTTGTGGAGTTCAACAATAGACTGTCTTTTATTCATATTATTTCCAGTACCTAATGTCACATACAGACCATAAGCTATGGTAATAAGTTCTTATTACGTACATACTTTTTGATATACAATTAATACTCTTTTTTGTGGATATTTGTATGGAATAAATATTATCTTCAAGAATACATAACATCGTAAATACTCTATTATGTAACTTATAATATATCTTTTTTTGAGGGATTATAAGTAGAATTTTATACCATGAGATTTAAGAATTTTGCAAAAATATATAAAAATATGAACCATAGTTACCAAGACAGTAATTCCATGTAAGTCGTCGGTCTCTAAACATTTACGTCATATAGACGCCTGCCATACATCTAGCATGTTTACGTCACCGATATCAGCAAATAGTCCATTATATAGAACCTGTGTGTAATAGAGCGGTAACCAAACAGTGTCACGATCCCGGCTTTTACGAGCATTTACTTTGGTTCGTCTATAATTCAAGGAATTTGTTAGGTTATTCTCGCAAATGTTTTCGTAAAGTTTATTCAAGCCAACAACGTTTTATGATCAATATTTTAATTGTAAGATTATAACGATACTGAGAAAAAAATACCTTAAAGCGCGTTTTGCAACCACCTGAAATTATATTATTGATAACTGACTGCTATTTGAGCATCAAATGGACAGACAATAACACATAATATTATGTAATATTCATGCCACATCTTTATAAAAGATAATGTATTATTATGTATGTAGAATAAATATTCTGTCCATTTTGCTCGTCTACCCAATTTAATCCAAAAATAAACAAATTAATAATTTGGAGATTTTGCCGGCGACGTAAAATGATTTTGAGGGATAAGATACAATAAAACACAGGCTGTTATCATTCATTATTTTTCTCTCTTTATATCAGGATATTAATTCATTTAGGCATTTCTAAGCACATGTATTGTAATTAAATCTGGTAATTAAATACTGAAATTGTACAGACGGCTACCGGTCAACCTATACAATTTCAGTATAAACTGGTATAAGTAAATGTAAAGGTTGATTGGTTGCCGTGTATACTTCAATGAGAGTAGCTAGGCACAGTTGTGTAGGGCGTTTTGAAAACTAACATATTGCAACAAAAAATATTAAGAAATTTGAATTTTTAACCGACTTAAAAAAAAGGGGTTCTCAATTCGGTTGTGTTTTTTTTTTTTTTTTATGTTTGTTCACGGATTATTCGAAGACGCCAGGACCGATTTGAGAATTTCTTTTTTTGTTTGAAAGAATATACTTGTCATGTGATCCCATTTTTTTCCAGTCACGTTCTGATGATGGGATCCTAGAGAAATCGAGGGCAACCCACAAATTTAAAAGGCTTCTATATTGTTTTTTGTATATTATCTAAAGCTACTTGGATATTTGCACCTAGTAGTCAGCATTTTATGTTGCTGAGCTGATGCTGAAGGTACAACTCCTCAACGGTTAGGAGTACGGGGATAATTCTTTAAATATAGGCTCCTTGAGGCCGTTTACTGTATTCTTTCAAGTTATACACAGATGAGGCGAGACGTTGAATATTACTTATGTATATTCATAATATGAGGTCATGATTTGATGATGGGATCCTAGAGAAATCATGGGTAACCCTCAAATTTCAAAGGCTTCTATATTGTTTTTCTTATATTACCTAAAACTACTTGGATATTTGCATTTTAAGTTGCAGAGCTGATGCTGGAAGGTACAACTCTTCAACGGTTAGGAGTACGGGGATTATTATTAATAAGTTTTCCGTCTCAAGTAACCGTCGTCTCTTCATTCGAGAAACATTCTTGCTCGGTCTACCCATCACTTAAAATCGTAAAATAAAATAATTTTTAACAAAAAAAAAACCGACTTCAAAAAGTAGGTAAACTAAAAAGCATAAAATAAATTTACTTCGCACAAAATAATACGTTTTTTCATTTAGTTAAATGGAAATAATTAAATAATTATTTTATATTTCTGAAGTCGGTGCCAAGAAAACAATAACTCCGTATAGATAATATCAATATTTAGAACAACTATTTACTGACTGAATATTAGTTCTTAATTATCCGATTTACTTGGCACCGACTTCAGAATTATAAAATAATTATTTAATTATTGCCATTTAACTAAATGAAAAAACGTATTATTTTGTGCGAATTAAATTTATTTTATGCTTTTTAGTTTACCTACTTTTTGAAGTCGGTTTTTTTTTTGTTAATTTGTTTTAATTTCAAGTGGGGACATTAATACGTCCGTCTCTCTTGCTCTCATACGTGGCTTATGCACACGTGCGTTCTTTGTCGCTCGTTAAAAAAGTTTGTCTTCAAAAGACCCTAAAGAACTGTGCCTCTATAAACACAAACTCAATGACCTCATACCCATCCACAAAATTAAAATAATATAATTGAGAAAGTTTGAGATATTGGTAAAATAACTGAAATCAAAAATGTCTTTTTAAAATTTTTCGTACCATTTATAAGGCTAAAATATCCTTTCGGCCGTTTGTTGGCACTGTAACCTATATTTATGTTTTCTTTTTTAATATTTTCATATTCTAGCTCTGAGAAGTAAATTCCTACGTTGAATGTATTTCAGAGTTGTTTAGGACGTTTAAAATATTGTGTCTTATATATTATATACTATAATAAAATTGTCCTTAATAGGTGATTGCAGGTATAAATTACCGTTTCAATTGTTGTAAAAAATATCTTTGCGTTTTTGGAACTTCTAACATTATAATGTTTCTAAGACAATCAGATAAATAACGTTAAGACCTTAAAAACCTCATTCATCCTATAAATTGTTCAAACCCACACAAATTTTCATTAATGCAAATATTCGTTCTTTGAATAAATTAATTCAGTGCCATATTTAAATGAGTGTTTCGTAATGTTCATTTCAGTTAAAACACTCAGCTCTTGGAAGACAATGGTTTCTCATTGTTATAAATATTTTAATATTATTAAGAAGAAAGATGTTGTGAATGTTTATTTGTACCGAATAGGTTTCGAATCTACAATCCTGATCTTGTTCAGTTAACACTAAAAAATGCATGGCCTTTCAGAACCTTTTTTCTTCAGTCACGATATAATGCGGACTCAGACAACGGCTTTTAAGCCTGAAGGGGCAGGACTTCTTACTGCGTAGTTTGATTAAGGGTCGCGTGGCAGTGGGGGCTTCAAGGGTGCTCCTGGGTGTCTCTCGAGGCGTAGTCCCGGCGATGATAGCGCACGCTTCGCAGTCTCACCTCAGGCTCGAGGGGTAATACGATTACATAGCCACGATTGTTATGATACGCACTTTACGACTTTTGGAGTACAGGAGACTGTCTAGCTCCAAGTACTGCCCAGAGGCGGCTCAGGTTTTAATTAAAGACATTGTTCTTGTTAGTTAGTTGGTTGAATCACGGTAATGCATTGCCTTCGGATATGAAACAGACAATGTTGATAACACTGAGGGCACCTTTGAGCTTTATCACATACAAATTGCAAGTTTTATATCCAGAAGTTTATTTTTTAATAAATAAAAATATATTTTTTTATAAAATTTTCTAGTAATTATTTACCACGAAATATTTAATCGGCATACTAGAGAAAATAATAATTCAGATTAACAGTTCTGTTCTTTTGATGATAATAAAGCTATTTGTCCTATAAATTAATTATGTTGTAAAATTTACACGTGCTTAGAAACTTCGCAACAAATTTCTGGATACAAAGATAGAATAATAATAAATGATAACAGTCTGTAGTTTATTGGATCTTATCCCTCAAAATCACTTTACGTTACCGGCGAAGTCCCTAAATTAAATTATTTTATTCATTCTCGGATTATATAGGGTAGGCGAGCAAATTGGACAGAATATTTATTCTTTCTACCTTGGTATTTTATCGACTGACAATTCAATATTCTGTTTCTAACATTTGTTTATTGTTTATTAAACTAAATAGCTTAGATGGTTAATGGTTATGAGTTCTGTTGAATTTCATTTATTTATTTTAATAAAGTCTCTTTTGATGATCCTATTTAGATTCAAATCTAATAGTAAAATAAAAAAATACTATTCAGTATTTGAAATTATTTACTGCAAAAACCATTGATATATTATATACAAATGTCATTGGCAAAAACTTACAAAAAGCAATCACAAGAACATTTGATTCGCAAATTCAAACAGAATCAGATGAAATTCAAAGTAAATTTGATGAGAAAGAAGTAGAATTAAATAACTTAAACAAGATAATTCCCAAACAAATTCCTTGATTAATAGAGTAACCAAAACGTTGTGAAATTCGGGATAGTTACATTATTTGGTAGTTCGCTAAAAATACATATACCTATTTATTGGACTAGTTGCAGATATCCATAACACATAAACAATAATATACACGTGTTATAGTATGGCACGCCGTCTACAAATGTCAATGTTTGTAGATAAAATATATAAGTAGCTGGAGCCCGAGCCTCATTCGGCTTATAGTCTTTCTGTTAGATATAAAATTCATCCATACCTACTTATTTTAAACGATACCTAGAATTAAGTATGAAATCGCACGAGGATAGAGAAATCAGTGAAGAAACTCTGTGCACTGTTCAACAACTATCTTTGTCCATTACTTTGCTAAGCAAGTGCTCAGTAAGACAAATTTAATGAGTCTTAAAACGATGGGTTTATGTGAAAAAATATTGGAAAACCCCTGGGTACCTTTCAAAATCCAAAATTAGGCCCTAAACACCTGTTGTCTTGAAATGGCTTACTGAGACAAAGCAAGAGAACACTATGGGGGAAACCAGAAATGGAGAACTTCTGGGTATCTTTTGGCTCCATGATCAGTCTATGTATTTAAACGCATTATATTGGTTATTCAGTAAATTTGCACACTTATACCAAAATTTTAACCAGATCCGATAACAAAAATGGACTTATAAGCAATTTGGTTTTTCGACCTAACCATTGTCCATCCGTTGCATTAATTCATTTTTTACAAAATATGGCGGTGAATATTTTTCGAAAAATATAATTTTTGCTAACAAGATTCTCGCATTAAACACGTTATAAAGTAATGAACAAACTTGCCGAGATAACAAGCAGTAATTACTCCTGTTTACCTTTCAGGCAGAAGTGAATAAATAAAGAGATTTAATTAATACGGGCCCGGCCTTGATTGGGTGTTGATATAATCATGTGTATTTTTTTAACTACTTAATCATTTAAGTTGCTAGTTTTATTGATGAGTCAGTTATAAAAGCATTCATACAGATTGTCATACAAAGAAAATTAATTAATTAATTATAATACTACCAGCAAAAGTGATAGACTACACCTTTTGTATGCATGTAGATACCATAGAGAAGAAAATATAATTATTAACATCAACATAACATATCCCATATTTTACCTGTTCACCATTCCAACTCCGTGCTGCTATTGTGATTTTTCCGACTGAAAAAATCTTAATAACTCCTTCGTCCGACCTGGGAATCAAATCCGAGACCGCAAACGCTAACTGTTAGATCAACGAGGTAATACCTATCAATTATAATCTTAATCGAAACGCACTCAACTCGAACACAAATTGCTACCTATACAATTACAGGGTAGCTAAAATGTTAAAATTTCGAGTTCGGTTTTGGGATCTGAGTGTGAGCACTGACACCAACCACAAATACGTGGGTACAATTCTAGACAAGTTGCGGTGCGTGGTCACTGGGAGCACCGCAATTGCCACCCTCGAAGACCCCTCACATAATTCATAGAGCATGGAGAAAATAGACATCATAGTTCATTTAAATAAAACTACTAAAAGATAATTGTACAGTATGAAGGTATCCGAAGCCACCAATGTTTATGTAATTTAAAAAGGCTGTTGGAGCGATAAAAAAGGCTTTTTAGTTTTTTTCTGTTTAAAAATAAATCCTGATATTTTAGAGCCAAGCATTGCGCTTTGATAATAAAATCTGGTTACCGTGGTACCTTTTTATCATATTCAACCTTGTAATATCAAGTTTAACCAAGTCAGTAATACAAGTATTATATACAACTGTGAACACAAGTTGTTTAGCTATTAACGTTAGTAATGGAAGTACTAGAATAAACAACTTATGTGTTTAAAAGAGGAAAGAAAGAAAGAAAGAAAAGTATTTTTATTTTGTTTTCAGATACATACATACATCAAGCATAACAAAAAAAAAACACTCGAAACTTAAAAAAATATGTTAGTATCAGTGTGGCAATAATGGTGACCACTCGGCTTCAATGCAATAACAACCAACAGCGCCGATGCCGCCAAAACTGTCGTGGCGTCTAACATATGGATCTAATAAGATTAAATAAAAAATAAAAAAAGAATATTTAAAAAACATTAAAAACTTAACAAATACCTTTCGTGCCACCTTTGCACAATGAATCCAAACACTTCACTGTCTTTTGGCGCTATGCAGCGTTAAAATTTATATTTGAAAAAAAAAAGATTTTAGGTCTGTGTTAAAATTCCAGAAAGTAAAATTCTAGACAAGTTGCGGTACGCGGTCACTGGGAGAACCGCAACTCCCTCCCTCGAGCGCCCACATAATTATATTAGAGCATAGAGAAAATAAGCTTCAAAGTTCATTTAAATGAAAGTACTAAAATACAGTTTTACTGTATGAAGTTGTCCCAAGTCCGGACAGATGGTTATTGGGGTGGAAAAGAGGCTTTATGTTCGATAAAAATAGGCTTTCTTGTTACAGTTAGTTCTATTTAAGAACACTGCTTATTATTTGTTAAAAGGCAATTTATTAATTATAACTTTAGTACATTTAGTTGAACCATAACTCGACTTGTTTTGTTTGGGCCCACGATTATGTCAAGAATAAAATCTTGAATATTATATTATTATTTAAGGTACATACACAAGGTAAGGTACAAAACATCCCCCATTTACATGAACATGTAAATTGGGGATGTTAGTTTTTCTGTCGCGTAACCCATAGTGTGGGTATTGTTAGATAGGTCTTAAATTACAGTTTTTTTTTATTTAAAGATGCGTTTGCAAGTTAATTAACATAAAAGGCCAAATTTTTGTTTAAATAAAAGCGTCCCCCCTCTGAAAGCAAAACCGTGCGTTTGCTCGAAAATAATGATGGTGGTAGTATATGTAATGAAGGTTCAAGGAAAACTATAGCGGCTACGTTTACTAATTTAATTCGAGAGTAATTAGTATCCAAGTGTAAAATGCAGTTGCTCAAGTTATTAATGTTCAATATAGATGACTACGGAACCCTATCGCGCGTGGTTCGACACGTGCTTGGCCGGTTTTTTGCTGTAGATTGATTAGCATCACTTTTCGTTACTTTTGGATGCCACAGTTATAACTCATAGTTAAATCACTATCATTATCAGAAAATTAAAAGAACCTAACACAACATCACGCTTATATTACCCAGAAGGGTGCGCCAGAGGTAAACAACACCCACATTTCTAAATTAAAAGAAATGTACAAATAAAACCATAGATACTTGTAATATTTTAAAGCAAATTTTAGCTTTGCTATGCATTTATTTATATACGTATAGGGCGTATACCCAAGAGGTGCAGGTTCGAGTCCTGCTGGATTCTTAATTTTTCAACTTTAATATTACATAAAACCATAGATATATAAACTTTTACTAAATAAGACCATTTGTAGAAAGGTATATTTAGAAGCAAATTGAAAGCGGGTCATTCGTTTAAATTGAATGTCGTAGCGTCCAAACCAGAGGGTCGTTAAAGTCTGGCCAGACCAAGCAAGATGGATGACGTAGCGGCTAGGAGTGGTTCAGAGGAATATACTGCCAAGGTTGAAGAAACATGATGAAGTTAAACATACGAAATGTTTTTTGATCTCATAACTATAACTACTTGATTCGTCAGGCATTGCCTGGTCCTCCTAGTTTAATGTTCTCGTGGACTCATATATTTTTTACCTTTTTTTTCGTAAAAACTAATTCAACGAATTGTGTCATTGATTCTCAGCAAGCTTCTGCCAAAACTCTGGTCAAGTAAAAACAATTATGTATAAAAAAATATTTATTTATACATTATTAAAATTTACAAGGTACCTAATACTTCAGTGGCTACATGAATATTTTTCATTATCCTAAAAAGACAAAATGTATGTTAAACAAAACCTGCTACCTACTTCGTCATACAAAATAATGCTACACTATATTTGCGTAAGAGTAAAATTTAAACGCAAGCTACAGTATATTAAAAGCTCAAGATAGGAAACGTAATGGCTTTTTGTTTATTTACTTTATAGCCCTATGTTAATTTCGTAGTAGCAACATTATTTCTAGAAAGCGTGTGTTTACTAGAAATGGGGCTACATTCCTTTATTTTTCTTCGCAAAGAGAACTTAATTATTTCTCTACTTTGTAAAGGCTGGAAAAGTTTCCCAAAAAAAACAATCCTACAGTCGCAGAATAGGCTCAAGAAGGCATTATCATAAAGCAAATATTTTATTTTTCAGTAGCGTGTCCTTTCTCATGTATTTTCTATATCTTTGCTACAAAATATCTATTTAATTTTGTACAAAATATTTCATCATTACAAAAAGTCAAACATCTTACTCATTATTCAACTTAATAATAAAACAGAGTTAATTATTATTTTGGAGGACTTGTTAATTATGAAATATGAGCCTAAAGATCCGATGACCCAAAATTATAATATTTTTAATAAAGCCCCACCCTCAAATTAATTAATGGGGTAGCGTTGGAAAACGAAATACGTATTTTATAGGGTTTCGTAAAATGACTCATAAATAAACATTGTGTGTGAATTTCGGTAAAGTTCAGTTTAAAAATTTGTTGTCAATCGTGACTGTGATGCCTCGTAATGATTCTTGCCTTTAATGGATGGTATTAGGTTTTACTGCCCTCCCACCATTCAATTGAACGCTAAACACGACCGCTCCGGCAAAGGCACATATTTATTTTTACTGACAACAACAAAAACAGCATCTTTCTTCAACACAACATAAACATTTGTACAATAAACCTTTGATATTAAATATTCAATTACATTTCTAACTCATGCTTATTATTTTTAGTTTTACCAGGCTTGTGGTTGATTTGCTAAAGCGCCGGTTAACCTTTCTTTTCATCAACAGCACGGGATACTTTGAAGCTCTGTTGTTAATCTCATTTTGGAAAAAAAGCGTCATTTATCATTTAAAACAACAGCAGTACCAGCTGATTGTAAAAGTATTGGAGATAGAAAATCAAAATTTATTTTATAATCTGTACACCGTAAAAAATATTTAACAAAATGGTTAAAGACATGGCATGGAATTCATTATATCAGACAATCGAATTTTGAAATTCGATTCGGGCTCAATTGCCATAGATCAGATATTTTTTTTCATAATTCGAATAGAACCGTGTAAATAGTTTTATTATGTTTTAACTTTCACATCAAATAAGTAAACTCTTAAACCATCATCATAATCCGCCATCATATCGTCATATCCCAATCCCTAGCTACGTTTTATCCTTACATAGGTACTTTTCTATCAGACGCCATTTCAACATTTTCCAGCCACGTCAACTTGAATAATCTTTAATACCTCTCAAATAACTACTTAAATGTAAATAAGTACTAAAAACAACATAAAATAATTTTAGGATGGAGATATTTTTACTTATGTTTCTTTTTCGATATTATTTTATGATCATAACCATTATTTTCTCTTGGTAGACAGATAAAATATCAGCAAATAGGTTGTTACTCACGTCACGTAAACATTAGAGCCAATACTGTTTTATTTACCTGCCACGTCATAACATAACCCTTAATAAAAAAAATGCGCCTCTCACCTAAGTGTGCCTCAGCCTTATGGCCTAGTGGTTAGCGTATGCGCCTCTTACCGCGAGGTCTCGGGTTCAATTCCCGGGTCAGGCAAAGTGTTATTTGTGAACTTTCCGTAATTCACAATTGCAGCATGGAGATGATATTGTGCCTAGTGGATGGCGATATCTTATGGGACCTAAACATAACAGGTGAAATGTGGGTGTTGTACACCTTTGTCACACCCTTCTGTGCAATATAGGCGTAATGTTATGTTATATTAAAAAAGCTGATTTATTTATAAAGTACAGCCACATCACATACATCGAATATCACCATACAAATTATACTTAGAAACACAATTTCCGATGTACATAACAATTCCGACGTACATAATATTTATAATTATGATTGTCAGAAACAACGGCTATTCATCCTCAATTTTCACCGGGTTTTAAGGAGAAAAAGTAAGGAAAAACTTTAGAAAAAAAAGCTTAAAAAGATGAGAATATGAGAAGAATTTCAAATTAAAATTAAATAAAGTTACAGAATACAATCTATCAAAATAAAAAAACAACTGTTATTGGTTGGACAAGATTAAATTAATCGAGCGATTCCTCCAAGAAAAGCCCTTATCATATGTTTGATCAAAAAATTTCGTCTAGTCTAACAGATTTAGCTGAGTATCAGTATTTTACGTGGAGCGACTGCCACCTGACCTTTACAACCCAGTACGAGGTAATGATACTCTTTGTTAATAAGTTAGTAAGTTCTATACATACATTTAATAAAATTTAAAATTTGTCATGTCAAAACAAGTTACCCCTTTGGCTTTGACCTTAATAAATCATTTGGTTTATTCAGACGTACGAGTACTGAACTCATTCCTAATGTACCGATTTGATCGCTGAACTTTGGCAATAAACGTTAGAACAATCATTTCAGCAGTTTGACGGTCGGTATTACACGGGAGTAGATAGTTTCCGAGTTGCTACTCCGCACTAGAAGTATTTGCCTAGATATTATCTGATACACGCTGCGGGTTCTATTGGAAGACAACAAACGTCTACAAAGGTAAAGCGTTCAACTTATTTTGATATTATTTCAAGTACGAAGCTAGAGGCTTCAATATTTTTTTTTCCATAATTTGACGACCGGATGGCGGAGTGGGTAGTGTACCTTCCTGCGACGCCGTGGTCGTGGGTTCGATTCCCACTTAAGACAAATCTTTGTGTGCATGAACATTGGGTTTGTCTTAGTCTGGGTGTTTCTATGTATAGTAAGTATAAATTTACAAAAGTATATATGTATTAGTATCAGTTATTCTAGTACCCATAGTACAAGCTCTGCTTAGTTTGGGACTAGATGGCGTTGTGTGTGAGTTGTGAAATATTTATTTATTATAAACATAATATGACAAAGAAATACCACATAAAAAGCCGCGCTTAAGTAAACAAAACCTCGTTTGCTCAATTTTATTCGAAAACTTATTCGATTGTAAACGTTTTCGATAAGCATTTTCCTAAGCGCTAATTAGTACCTCTACAAATGTTAATTGTCCCATGACATGAATTCATAACGTGGCTCTTAGATTGTAATAAAAGTCGAGGATCATAAACGTTAACGACTGCGTCATTTAACTTCGATTAAAAAGAAAAGTAATAAAAAGGCCCATTGCGAGTTGCTGAATACGTAGCAATTTTACACCAAAACATTTCAGACGGCGAGCTATAATCACCCACCATCACACTACAGGTGTACAAACTTTTGTTGTATTTATTTTAACTTTATCAAATTAAATTTGGAGAGTAAGAGATTGAGAATGAAAAATAAAAGTAAAAAGTATTTACTGTCATGTTGACAAAGATTTATTAGTCTCAAGTAAGGTACCTACTGATACTGCCTTCCAAACTAAGCGAGTGTTTGTATTTTGGGAAACTGTTTTTCTTCTTCGTCGTGTCGATGGCTGAGTCAATTTTATTGTGACTTGCCATTGTGGTGAATGGATTAGCCAATTCGCTTTAGAGAATTTGCGAATTGCCCAGGGTGCGCCGGACGTAGGGAATTGTTGTGTACGTCACTTTGGGAAATATCAGTCTTTCAATTGTTGAGAAACAATGTACCGTCGTGTTTGTGTGGCTCGATATTACATTACATTATGGTTTGACTATAAACTTTTTATTAATTTTGATGCAAACTACGCTTGTTGTGCCAACTACCCTTGTTAAATACGTGTGAGCACAGACGTATTAAACATATAAAGGTTTTTAAAATATTGGCCCAGAACAGGAGTGTATTTTGGCTCTGATTAAAATTGCATTACCGGGGTTGAGACGATTTTAATCATCTTAGAGCAGCCATCAACTGATCATCATCAGTTCAACGCCCACCGACTTTAGGACGGATTACTCACAAAAATCGGCTTAACGTTGTTACGCTTTGCACTATACTCAGTAAATGAAAGTATACTGTACGAATCTACTTATACTATTGGATTTTTCGATTCTGTTTCCAGGTTTTAATAAGTTTAGGAATTTTTTTTTATATATTATTATATGTTTAAATGCGAGTGCACAGTTGGCGTTGTAGTTAAAGCGGTCGCCTCGCCGCTTTCAACTGCGCTGGTGTTGTGGGTTCGATCCCCACATGGGACAAATCTTTGTGTGATTCGCAAAGATTTATTCTGACTCTGGGTGTGCTTTGTGTGTGTCAAATGTATGTTTGTGAACAACTCCGCGACACAGGAGTTATTCCTAGTGCGGACGTCGTTTTTCAAAAAAAAAAAAACATATTTATTTTCCTAATTGTTGTTAGCTTAGTGCTAATATTTATTGCCATTCTTTCATTATGTTGCCGAGTAGTTTATTTGTGGGATTAGTGGGGAGCGTGGCCTTCGATGAAGCGTAGTTCAAGCTTCAGATAGACGCACCGACTTATGACATTTGAGCTGTGCGTGCCGCCGCATGGAGCGGATGGTAAGCTGTCGGTTACTGCCAAGTGTGGATGGTGACTTATTACCATGACTTCGTACCAGCTTAGCAAATGTTCAACATTCAACTCCATACATTTAATTACATGAGCCTTGTGTCCACTTGGGCAGCCTTATGACAAGCTGTCTCAGCCTAATCACGTCAGGCCTAGACGCTCGGTACGGTTTTTACTTGCTCACGTCCTGGGCTCCAGGCTATGCTTAATCCGCCGCGGCAATATTTTTATATAAAAATGAAGCTATAAAAGCAATTCAATTCTCAGTCAGACTGAAAAACGTCAATCTCAACCAACTAAATTAAACTACACACTAACTGACAATTCGTAATCTCAACACTACATGCATATGACGTACGTCGGACATCCATGATCCGATTAGTCTATCTTTGGAGTCAAGTCTAGTTAAATTGTGTGCTCCAGCCGAACGTGTGAACTGCCATTTCGTTTGGACCAATTCATATTTGATTTCGACAAGCAACGATAGCTGAGAGGGACACCGTAAGACTGCTACGTTGCTTCTCTGTCAATAAATTAAAAAGATAAAAAAGAAACAACAAATCCAATGCAATAAACTACCGCAAATATCCATTCTGTTATGTCCATCCTAAGGTTGCCTGGAAGAGATCGCGTCAAGCGATAAGGCCGCCCTTTGTACGTTATAGTTTTAAGTACCTATTTCTTTGTATGTTTGTTACAAATTTGATGTGCAAATAAAGTTTTCTCTATCTCTATCTATCTATTTATCGTTAACATTCGTGTTTTCGAAGTTATGTGTATTTATCATGAAAATTATTGCTCGCTAACGGTGTGGGAAACATCGTGAGGAAACCTGCACACCTTTTTTTATGTTTTTTTATCTGCTATTTGATACAGAATAATTTATGTTTATCAAAATTTATAAAATTTGTATATACATATAGTTCAAAATTAAAATAATTATCATTTATCATTAAATTAAATTAAATATTAAATAAGGAAATAAATTAAGAGAGAAAAAATTCAATAATTTGACTGTTTATGTGTTATTGAACAGTTTAAGTGTGTTGACTATATGGGTGAGATGTGACATGAAGGTGTCGATGGAGTGGATGTCTGTCGTTAGTTGTGTTAAGTCGTATGGATCGAGTTGGTTAAGTGTGCAGTATTGTTCGTGTCTGTGTCGCGTTTGGGTATAGTTGGTGCACTGTGTTAGTAGGTGTCTAAATGATTGAGCTGTAGTGTTGTCGCAGGGACATGTGTCGTTGTCAGTGATCGGAAATCTATGTAGGTATTTATGGTATGCGTGGTCCGTGAGTAGCTGGGTAAGAGCGAATGTGTGTCCCGTTATGTTGATAAGTTTATGTAAGTGTGTGAGGGTCGGACACCAGGTTTTTATTATTTGTCCTTTGGTGTTATTGTTGTAGGCCGCCTCAGCCCCGGTGAGGTTGGCACGGTTGGACATCTTTTTTGCATAACTCAATGGAAAATTAGAGAATGAGGGTGCTATGTTTTCCTCGGCCGCAGATTTCGCTGCTATATCGGCGGCTTCATTTCCAGGTATCCCTACGTGTGCTTTAATCCATACAAAATGGACTTGCGTATGAGTTGTGTGCAAGAAGTTATGTATGTTTGTGGTAAGTTTGTGTGTGCTACTAGTGTTTTGTATGTCTTCAAGAGCTGATCTGGAATCAGACAATATTACAGCTGTAACAACCGGTTGTGTATTGAGCCATTTACAGGCTTCATCAATGGCTACCAGTTCAGCTTGGAAGACGGAACAACAAGAGTGTAGTTTGTGTGTTTTGGTTATGATAGTGTTCTGTGGCGTGTGGATAATGAAGGCAGCTCCCACGACACCGTCGTGTTTACTGCCATCAGTGTAGATGTGATATGCCTGTATGTATTTAGCGAGTATTGGATCGAGTTCTTCTTGCGTGTTAACGATGTCGAAAGGGTGTGGTATTCGGTGTGCAGGGTGTAGTAAATTAGATGGGTGTGTGGGTATATCGAGAGTAATGTCGTGAGGGAGATAATCGGATAGTCCACATATTCTAGTCTTTTCCGTTTTCGCGGTTTCTTCTATTTTTATGTCCAGGGGTGTCAGTGTAGATATAGCTATGGCGTTAGATGTGTTGATGGTTCTGAAACCTCGAATAATTTTAAGTGCAAAACAGCGTTGAGTAGAGAGTAATTTATTCCGGTTGGTTTTGTAATCTAGTGCCTTGCACCATATGCTGGAGCAACCTGCACACCTTAGGGTACCTTAAATTTGACCAATCCACAATTGGCCAGTGCAGTAGACTAAGGCCTAACCCTTTACCTCATGAGAAGAGGTGCGTGCCCAGCAGTGGCACACGTACACATAGCTGCTTCAATCATATTATATTATTACATTTTGCCCATTTTGTCAAAATTGTTCTTTTATGATTTACATAAAACTGAACAACTATGCATTTTCAAATACATTATTGAATGTCCCCTCTTAAAACAGAGCATTCAAAGATTGTAAAACATTTACATACTACTTATTTACATACATATTTATTACACTTGGGTAATTTTTCATCAATTCTTGGACTTAACTACTACAAATTCGTGGTCTCAACATTACATGTGATAAAAATATATACAAGAATAATATCTACGAAAACAGGTTCTTAGTTATAGCATTTCATAAATCAATTTTAATGATTGTTTATAGGTTTAGGAGAAATAAAATAAAGAGTATTTGTTATAAATATTTATATTAAAACCAATAAAATAATATTCGATACTAAACTTTAAAATTCTCCTAACTCAAAAAACACATACTCGCACAGGGGATATTTAATTATTTACTCGACCAGTATTTATTTATTTAAATACTTGCACATTATGTATACACACTTATTTACATGAATAGTAAGTATACTTTTAAATTTGAGCAGAGCTCCGTTCCCTTTGACGGTCGGTCTCAGAATGCCTCACAACGCATTAAGACACCTGACTTTATATCAGTTGCCGGGTAAAAACCCATAGGCCAACGTTTTAACAACGTTGTTGCTTTAAAACATCTTTACCATTTGTCTTCGAGTTGTAATATTCTAATAAATTATAAAATTGATTATTTAATTATTATTTACATAAGAATCTCGTAATTATGTAAATGTAATCAATAGCAAATACAGTTCAAGTATAAATTTGTGTTAACTTGTTTCTATCAAATAGACCGACCGACCTTAAACATCTTGACACCATAAATATATTCGCGCCACATATGAATATATTTTTGTTATAAATCTTTCACATTCATAACAATATGACGTACATCGGACATAAGTTTCTGCCGCTGCATACGGAACGTTTGTGTTGTCGTAGAGACCGATCAATATTTTGTTTGTTTGTTATAATGCTAAGAATACTTTGCTCTTCATTAAATAGATTCATAGAAATGAAAAAAAATAAAATAAAAAAATAAAAATAAAATGTTTATTTGTCACAAATAAGGTATATACATATTTTACTTATCTAGTTGTTTGACACTATTTTTTTACATAATTATGTACAAAATGAGGGTACTGGCACTGTTTACTAAACTAGGCAGAAGCCTGTATTTTAGCTGACAGTGTTCAGTCGCAGGAAGTGACACTTAAGAAACATTATTTAGGCGTGAAATGAGCACTCAAAGTTTGTAAAAATAGAAAACATTTCAAAATTGAAACACATCAATTCATACTTTTAGTTTTATTACACTCAGAAAATATGTCTTGACATTAATAAAATTTCTTTGACTCGAATTCAAACTAGACTTCTAACAATTCGTAGTCTTGAACTCTTAAAACTACATTTACATACTACATACTACTACCGCCCATCACTGACCATCAGGTAAGATCGTGGTAAAACGCGTGCCTCTCCACCAAAAAAAAAAGTATTCATAATAATATTATGGCATACGGTGCAGGCGAACATACATGTCATGATCCAATTCGTCTATCTCGGGCGTCAAGTCTAGTTGAATAAAATTGTTCTAGCGCTGCAGACAGAACGCGTATTACACGCGGACACCAATTAGTGTTGACTAATTGGTGTCTGAAATTGATTTATTAATTTACCTCTTTATTTGTTGTTTAACCATTGTAAGCTATCATGCTGAAATAATGAAAAGTCAAAGATGGTACTTATATGTACTGAAACTTTTTACATTCATTAAGGATTTCTGCAACAGTTAGTTTCTGTTGACTTTTTCTTTCCAAGTCTACATGATGATTTGCTTGTAAATTATTTATGTTTTTGATTCCTTTTTAATCGATACTTCCTTCTTTAAATAAAGAAGGAATCTACAAGATGCTTGGCGATCAATATGCCGTTCCTTTGTCAGTATTGATTCTAAACCGTTAAGTCCAGTGAATGGGATATATAGGTATATACAAATATACATACAATTGATAATTGCGATCACCGCTTAATGTCTTCGCCCACCGCACTTTAATCATGTGATCCTGGTAGAAAGGTATATAAAACTATAAGCAGCAGAAAGCTGAAGTGCCAACTTCGCTTGACCGATCAGTGAACACAATAGCTGTTGAAACTCAATACTCACACAGTCAGTAACAGTTAATTCGCGAATTCAGTTAGCCTGCAATTGAAAACCTTTTGAATCATTACCGTCTATTGCAAATGTAAATTCATTTCGTTCGATAAAGCCACACTTTTGCGGACTTTTTGTATACAATTTCACAACTTGCGACCCACTCTGTCAGCACCGTATGTGATATTTCGATTATTTAACTGGTATTATATTGCGGCACTCGTAAATAGCTCCATGAAACTCAACGTGAAACATTCGTCACAAAGCACTCCCGAATCTATGCACGTTTATGTCGGATTTAAGTACTCTTGTGCCTCCCGAATGTTCTCTTTTATCGTAAAACTTTCGCCTTTTGTTTAGAGAGTACTTGTCCTAGTTTCTCACATTGCTGTTCAACTGATAGCTGTATAATGTGATGGTTCGTGAAAAATATCACGCGGATAAGATGGCAAAATGAATAGAAAATTTTCTCCAAATTAAAGAATAGATTCTGTTACAAAAATCACCTTTTAGAAATTATACATTGTGTTTTTGTCATAAACCTATTTTATTAGATACGAGACTGCTCTTTTTTGTCTTGTGTATAAGTAATTCTTTTGAATAGGCATTATTACAATCTTATATAATATTATTCAGCCTATTTCTAAATGTTCATACCAATCTAAAAGCCATAAACATCAAATAACATCGTGCTCAGCTTATACAAGAATTGTTCCCGTATCCAATCCAAGTTTCTTGCAGCTTACGACTCAATTTCCCCGGCAAATCCTGGATCAAGAAAGGTATACGCTCTTCAGCTATTTTATGAATACATCACGCGACAAAATACGCGTAATGCTCAGTCAATCCCAGTTGGTATAAATAAAATTTAAGGCGTCTATAAATTTAAGTTCTTCGTTTAACTTTCTTTAGGTGGCCATTTTGTGTCAGCGAAGAAACATGCTACACAAAGATTGTCTCAATCAACACAATAATACCCTTAAAACGTGACACAACGAAAATGCGGGTATTTTAACAAGAAAATAACAATAATCCTGACATATTAAAGATTGAAGATCCTCATTGAGTTGTTCTCCTTTTAATCGTATATTCATTAGCAACACGTTATTTTGACGTGGGTATGATGATGTCACTCGACGTTAGGAAAATGGCGGCGGTCGTCATTAAGTCGGAGTGCCCTCGTTTAAGTCCGCGGCGCGTAAACAGCAACGGAAGGAAGGCAGGCTAAAAGCTGCGGGGTAGTGCTGCAGCTTGCAAATTAGCCACGCTTGCTGGATACAACACGTGAGGACGGGCTAAGAGATTACTTGCTACGAAACATCAGCGTATTTGCATACATACGTTTAGGAGCTCGAGCTTTGACTTTTGACCGTTTGGGAAACTTTTAAAGTGTTATTTTTACATATACATACAATATGAATTTTACATATATAAAGAATATGAATACTTATCAAAATTGTCTCTTTTCACAGGTGATTCATAATTGCCGCGTTTCAGATACCATCAAGAACATATTAAATATCTTATATCACCATTATTGTCTACGCTAAAGCAATTTTAGACTATAAATCATATAACGGGACATAAAACTGATTGTAAAAAAGAAATGCTAAGTACCTTAACTTAACGTAAGAAACTTCAGCATTTAATTCTTTAGACTAATGAGCAAAAGCAACAACTAAGGTAACTAGGTTTTTTGTACCAATACAGTTTTATTTATTATTAAAAGCAACAACTGGAACGTAGAAGACAAAAAGAAGTTAAAACTCAGAAAACTAATGATCTTTATAACGATTCCATTATTTATTTTAAACGTCAACAAGCCGAAACTCACGAAGTTGTAAAGGTAACGAAACGAAAAATCTGTCCAAAAAAATATATAATTATTTTGGTATAACGTAAAATAGACTTAAAAGATTTCTCGATATTCATGAAAATTAAAGCTCGTAAAATAATTTTGAAGGATACTTTAGATTCAATTTATTTGAGAATAGGCATGTTAGATATCTAACAAATATCAGACAAATTAGTACTGTTTCTGTGCGACAGAATATATTCGCTCGTATGCTAGCTCTGCATCGAGCGAGAGATATATTTCGCGCATTTGTCATATTGCCCCATACAAACACATGACAAAATGTGGCAAAATATATCTCATGCTCGTATTGCCCTTTTAGATTTTTGCTTATTACCATTTAAGTTTAAAGAATGCATTATAATATTGTTGCCATTAAACTACTATATTTATCTATTACAAACGATGTCAATTAGTTTTGACTGTCTTTTCTATAATACATTATGTACTGGCAACATCACAAAATACTTATATTTTCTATACATACCTCCTCTTAATCCTATAATAAAAACGCCCAATGTACAATTTCTTTCCGCCATCTTCATAGCCTTTCAAAACCATGACTGGTTTAAAAATTTCATAGGTAATACTAAGATTATTTTCTAGACTTTCTTTTTCACGCGCATATTTTTGCCTTGATAGCAGTAAGCAGTTTTCTTTCACATAAAATGACTTAACAAGATGATTTCTTTTGACGGCTAAATAAGTAAAAGATTTCAAGATTAAACGTCTATCAGCAAAAATATAGCTTAAAAAGTACCAACCTTTAAATTTTGTGAACTTACTCTCTAAAAAAATATGTAAACTACTTAAGATAGGAACAAATGGATGAAAGTGACGTCACAAAATGACGTAACATACAGTTGAGAAATTTAGGGTCCTGGCTAGAGGCGACTAGCTGGTTGGTTAAAGCGACTGCCCGGTGTGCAGAAGATCGCAGGTTCAAACCCTGCCGGTCCCATATTTTTTTTCAACCGTTTCTTAGTATAATTTGCTAAGAATAGCTGAATGCTATAAAAATAATCAGTAGGAAGTTACTGTGTAAAGCCGGGTACACAGTAAAGCCGTTACCAGTGTGTACGTCCTCGCAAGCGGTTCGCGTTCTTTTTTTTTTTTTTTTTTTTTTTTCTTTTTTTTTTTTTTTTTTTACGTGGGGAAATGCATTTACGCATACCACCCCACCCCGGGGAAGGGCAGAGTGTTATGTGGGACTCGCCCGTGCCTAAAGATGGTAAACGGCACGGGAATACCCACTAAAACCCCACGGTGCTCCCGCACTCGCCTTGATGGGGGGGTCATGGGAATCTGGCACAGCCTTTACGTCCACAACCCCCCCGGCGATGCCCGCCGAAGCAGGCCCCTCATGGCCCCCAAAATGTGGGGGGACCGGCGCCGAGGACCGCGTGCAAAGCCATCGGACATTCCCCATGTCCGACGGCCTGGTCCTCTCGCGGCGAGACAGGTGGTCGGTCCCACCGCCCACCACGCCGCAGTACCAACGGCTGCGGCCCCGCCGGGACCGCGGAAGGTAGGGAAAGCGGCAACGAAACACCGACAGTCCTCTCCCGCCGCGGCCCCGCAACTCCTCGGCCGCAGTGCCGACTCACGCCAACACCGCAGGCCCTCCTGTTGCAGAGCCCCCCCATAAGGGCCCTGCAACATGGGCTGCTCCACAAGGGCTTCGCTGCCCAAAGCCCGAAGAGCAGCCCCCTTCTGGGGTCCACTTGGCTTCGCCGTGGTGTGGAGGCACCACGGGTACTAAGCCCCACCGCGACGACAACGCGGGACCCGTTGGTGGGGTGCGGTTCGCGTTCCTAGCTTAACTAATGTCAACGTGCTTGGTCACCGGGAGGGGAGCGCAGGGGGTTGCAAAATGAAAGGGCATCTTTACTAAGACTTGTCATTGCGTTATATCGGTAGAAGATACCTACACCCTCTATAAATTAATAAGA
The DNA here is from genome assembly GCA_905147285.1 of Hypena proboscidalis. Classification (NCBI taxonomy): domain Eukaryota; kingdom Metazoa; phylum Arthropoda; class Insecta; order Lepidoptera; family Erebidae; genus Hypena; species Hypena proboscidalis. Next base: position 12,039,939 of record LR990132.1, read on the forward strand.
AAAATTACAAATACCTCTCTAAAAATAATTCTGCCAGCACGCCCAATTGTGAAGAGAAATCACGGCACATATTTTAAATGACAAAGTTGGGTTTAAAAGGAGGCCTTGTATGTATAAAACACATTATCAGCCAGCCTGAACTACGACCTGTTTATCGAACTTAATCCTCAGATATATTGGAGCACCACTTTAAATGGCCTTTTATCAGCACATTTTTGCGCCTATAAGAGATATTTTTGCGTAAAATGTTTCAGTGATTCAACCAAAAAGGAAATATGGAATCGATTTGGTGTCCGTTATGACCATTCACGTTGTTTATTGTGTATTATTGTCTCAATGATTATTGTTAACCCTACCAATTTATAAATTTTACTTCGCGATGATTTCTTGCCTCTAAAAATGGATATCCACACAATTAGCTATTACTATCCTCTCATCGTCTATTGTTACGCTTACGCTTACCGTTTTGACGTTTATGAAAATTCGACAATCTTGACAAATTTTATATTAAGAACAACGATCTCTTAGAGATCGTTGATTATGAAATAACATTTCACGGCCATAAAGAGACAAAGTTTGCATTGTTAGGATTGTCATATTTATTTAAAACGACGTAAAAAATTGTATATAAATTCAACGGACATTAAATTATAGTTAAATTTATTTTTAGTAGTTTTGAGCGTACGGCACTCGTGGGCTGCAGCTGAAAATCAGCGTTAGGTGACTGTAGTTCATTGCAGTCACGTAGCATTATGCTGAGCTGCTGGCCTTTTGGTACAGACTGTATTTGATTGTATTTCCTGTATTGTTTGTTTTATGTTTTGTGCCAATAGCAATTTTCTTTCTTTCTTTCCTATATGATGTACATTACCATGCAAACTTCCACCGAAAATTGGTTTGAACGAGATCTAAATAATAAGTTTTTTTTTTAATACGTTATAAATCGTAAGCCGCATTTTACCTTTAAATTAATCAACTCCAATATAATAAAGACTTAAGAAAAACATTTATTTAGATGTATAGTGGTACGGAACCCTACGTGCGTGAGTCCGACTCGCATTTGGCCGTTTTTTTTTAAATATAAAATTTTAAGTTGCCGTTATAAATGTCGAACAAAAACGAGCAATAATAACATGGATCCCTCTAAAATAACCAAATTAATGTATTTACGTTTCAAAGACAAGTATGATTATTATAATACACCAAATAACATTGATATCGCAACACTTAAACAAAATAAGGTTTTTCTTTTTCCTTGTTTCATTCCTATAGCCATTACTTTATTTTAGTAGACAGATAAAATGTCAGTAAATAGGTTGTTACTCACGTCACGTAAACATTAGAGCAAATTCTTTTTATCTATCTCCCACGTCGTAAAATATTAGTTTCAATGAAAATAAACGGGCAAAAATGTTCAATAGCTATTGGTCTGATAGTACGTAATATAATATATTATATTAAAAATGCACTGAAACAAACGAAAATCTCTCTCACTATCATGTAATTAAATCTTTTTGCTCCGCGAAAACTTTCCACATAAATTGTATTGCCATCGCTTTAAAAAAAATTAAAAGGTCGTTTGAAAAATAAGCCAATGAGAGTTTTTCTTTTTAATTCTTTAAAAAGGGAACCATTTACTTTTTAATCTTCTGTCCGGTCACGTGATTTATCTTTTGCCACAAAAATTATATCCAGTTGTCAAATTGATTATTTTTGGTTCCACAGACTCAGTGATGTGTGTGCAAGTTTTTCGAATATTGTTTAATAATATTTTATTAAGTTTTACAAATTTAGTACTTTCTTCAACAGTTTTGCGATCGTATTTTGGCAAAGTTAAAAATAAGTTGGTTGATATTATAATGTATTGAAAACTACTACCAACTGAAACCCAACCCAATCGGTATCGTATTTTAAGAACTTTTGTAATCGGGTTACTTTAATGTTATCAATTTTTTATTTGTTTTTAAAGATATATCATTATCTAAAACACTAAAATGAATGTTCGCTCGTGGCCAAGTTATCAAAATTATTATGTAATTTTTTAGTTTGTACAATTCTTTTCTTTTAACTATTTTAAGATAATGACCCCGAACAAACATGCATCTTCGTGTTTTGAAAATAATAATAATTTGTCCATTATATATAGATACAAATTTAACATCAATTTCTCAGGATATATCATACATAAATAAAAGTGAACGCTGTGTAATTTTTTAAAGCGTAAGTAACTAGTATAACTTTTAAATTCGGTCAGATAAAATTTTATGGATCGTATAAGATTTATCCGGCCTCTGAAACCTTTATAAAACTAAAACTACAACCCCCTTATTACGATTGATGTTAATTATTATTAAATCAGATTCTTGTATCAAAATTTGTACCAAAAAATAACATTTGTTTCTGTCAATCACAATCAACATCGATCGTAATAAGTGGGCAGATTACAAAAACCTAGAAAAACGACGGTCTCTCGACTACTTACAAGAATACACTCCCGTATATTCTTAGTATAAACCGTGGTGTGGCATCATAATTGTTTCAGGATTTTTTTTTTTATACTACGCCTACAGCGAACGAACGTGTAGTCCACCTGATGGTAAGTGGAGTACAGCCCATGAACATCAACAATCCACAAAAGCAGATTATAGATGCGTCACTGCAGCCGAGGACTACGGTGTTATGCCTCATGTGCCAGTAATTTCAGGGCCTGATCTCACCACCAAACCGGAACACAGTAGTGCAAGCACTACTATTTGGCGGCAGGTTAAAGGTGAGACGGTGATGCTGCCGCCCTCGAGCTCATTCACAAGAGCTCTACCACCATTATTTCAAAATGAAAGTGTTATAACCACATAACATACTCGTAACAACATTACCTAATATCACGCCTATAATACCCAGAAGGTAGGCAAAGGTGTACAACACCCACACTTCACCTGTTATGCACCGGGGATAAATACCGGTGGGTGGCGATAAACTCCGTGCTGCTTTAATAATTTCCTTACAGAAAGTTCACAAATAACAATTTCAAATCAAATCGAATCCAAGCCCTTGCGGTGCGGGGTGCATACGCTAACCACTAGACCGACGAGGCAGTTGGCAATGTAATAAATACTACCAAGTAATACTCTCATGTCTCTTCTGTGTTCCTGCTGAGCGTGTAGCAAAAAACAACATTTTCTTTTATTAAAAACCGGCCGCCTCTCTCTCTAAACTGTTAATCTTAATTATTATTGTCTCTAGTATGCCGATTAAATATTTTGTGGTGAATAATGACTAGAAAATTAAAAAAAAAAATTATTTTAATTTAATAAAAAATAAACTTCTAGATATAAAACTTGCAATTTTGATGTAATAAAGCTCAAAAGCCCTCAGTGTTATCAACATTGTCTATTTCATATCCGAAGGCAAATAATGCAATACCTTGTTTTAACCAACTAACAAACAAGAACAATGTCTTTCACAAAAACCTGAGCCGCCTCTGGGCAGTACTTGGAGCTAGACAGTCACCTGTACTCTAAAAGTCGTGAAGTGCGTATCATAACAATCGTGGCTATGTAATCGTATTACCCCTCGAGCCTGAGGTGAGACTGCGAGGCGTGCGCTATCATCGCCGGGACTACGCCTCGAGAGACACCCAGGAGCACCCTTGAAGCCCCCACTGCCACGCGACACTTAATCAAACTACGCAGTTAGAAGTCCTGCCCCTTCAGGCTTAAAAGCCGTTGTCTGAGTCCCCATTATATCGTGACTGAAGGAAAAATGTTCTGAAAGGCCATGCATTTTTTATTATCACTCGGGTGTTGTACTGAACGCGACAGGAAGAGTTTTCTTAAAAACGAAAGGTATTTGCGAAAATATATTGCTGATCTAATTCTCGTTTTGAAAATCTTTATGTGTGAGTATAAACGGTTAAATAGAGTATATATAGTTAATTTGTAATAGAAGTATTTGTAGCGTCTGTTTATCTAAGTTCAGTTTATTAATACATAGGTTGTTTTTCAATGAATGTAGATTATGTGTGAATTTTCTTTATTTCCGCAATCGTACAAATAAAACCTCACTTGGATTTCTCCCTTAGGCTATTTATAATAATTTATGAAACATTTATGAAAATAAATAAAACAAAGAGCATAATTAAAACTGGCATCATAAATATTAAATAAATCAAATAAAATGGTTATATGGACATTAGGCACTTTTCCTACATTAAGTTCGAGTTAGAAAAAAATATATTTCAGGTGTTTTATATATAACTAGCTGACCCGGCGAACTTCGTACCGCCTTAGCGTAAATTTGATGCACTACTTTATTTTGTATAGCTGACCTATCTTATGTATGCGTACCTATTCAATTTCAACTGGAATCTATAATATCCTCTATATAAAAATGAATACCTATTTCCCTGGTCTCGTCATACCTGAGAAGGACTTTACTAATTTTATTAAATAAAAAACAAAATATATATTTTCATAATAGTGTTTATTCCGTAGGGTTTAATAATTTCACTTATATTTTTACAGAAAATTTATTAATATATATATATACATATTTTTCACTAAGAACCTTGTACAGAGTATTGGAAAACTACAAAAAAAAATCAGCCAAATCGGTCAAGCCGTTTTCATGCTATGTCGTGACAACGGAAAATGGGTTTCATTTTTATATATATAGATTAGGGTTCTTTTTTTTTGGCACTCACGGGCATGCAGGTTTCCTCACGATGTTTTCCTTCACCGTCAGCGAGCAAAAATGTATATGATAATGCACACAATGATATAAGAGTATCTTCGAAAAGACGAATCTTAACGATTTTTGACAGAGGTTTGCCGTGGGTTCGAACCCAAGTCTCTCACTAGGCTGTCGCTGCTCCTGCTGATTATATTAATATAATTCTGTGGTTGCAATATCATAACAAAACACTTGGTAATATTGTTATGTTGTAACTACAATATTCCAGTTGACCACTAGTTATGACCGTAGCTGAACTGCAAAGGGGTTTGCGGTAGAATCAGTTGGCAATGTATATTTTACACTGCAATTTAAATAGATTCTGTTTCACGGTATAACTATCTTTTAAATAAAGATTAATTAGCAAAGTGTATTCATTTATTAGTTAAGAAAAATAAATACACTATTGGATTGACAAATAATAGTTTATGTTTTTAATCTATACGATGCTCTACTTCTACACCCACATAATAATAATCATTAATTATGTCATGGGAGAACGTTGTCATAATTTACTGCTTACTGCCAGTTGCCGAGGTTTCACCTAGATCTTACACGACCCATATAATATAAACTGACCGAATTTAAACGTGACACATGATACACTTGAAAAACGAACATAGCTGTCACTTTTGTTTTATGTGTATTATATGCTTATCCTGCCAATAAAATTCATGTAACACTCTTGAAATTGGGGCCAAGTGTTGCAATTTTTAAATAATTATTGCGTCTCCTCAAGATTTATAAATAACAAACACTAGTAGTGTACTGACGGTTATATTGTCCAAATCACACACATGAGTAGCACTTATACACACTCACAGTAAATCACAGCACCTTATTTTTAGCACACGCTTATTGGTTGACTATTATAACTTCTTATTACGGCGTTTAGAAAAATACTGTGCTCGCAGGATAGGCACGATTAATTATTTAATTATTTACAAATTCATACTTTAACAAACTATTAATTTATATAATATTGTATATTCAAATTAGTAATAATGTGTGTTGCTAACACTTAGCTACTTATTCAGAAAATGGGGATACTAAAATACACTATGTGTGTAATAAAATCCCATGTTTTTAATGCGTTAATGCCATGATAATACCGCTATGTGGGATATACACCCTCAATTTATTTTTATATCTTAACGCACTGTTTGGTACAAATGTTATGTCATTTTGATGCGTCATCTCTGCTGTCAACCCAGTCTTTATTGCGTAATAATACAGCAATGGACTAAACATAATAATATTAGCAGTTAGAACTGGATTGCGGTTGCGGTAGCCTTTGTGTGTTATGTAAGCAATCGCATTATTGTGGTCATGATTTTAACATCCACGGTTCATATACTAAATGATTAAATTTTTATCAAAATGATACAGATTTAATGCAATTTGTTCTGTTCAGGACTTATCAAGTAAATGCCCGAAAAAATTAGACTTGAAGAAACTAAATGTAGAATACAGTACACTGTACTTGTGCACCTACATATTTATAAATAAAAACTACAGAGGTGTCAAGGGACACCCGGATGAAACGAAGTTTGCGGCTGCGCATTTTTCTCTGTGTGTCTGATGATGTAGCACCGTAGCTGTAACGTAGCATGTAATTACTACGCCACTACGAGAATGAATTGCTACGAAATGTGTCGTTACAACTTTTCGTCCCAATTTTTCCGTCTAGCCCCCTTTCGCAACGCGCGATAAGGAACTTCGTTCCAATAAAATTGGAAAGTTATTTTTTATTTCCTATGCGTACTGGCTTATGGAAACGCCGACATTAACATAATTGGGCAAAGAATCAAAAATAATAAAAAAAAAACATTTCAAGATTCGTGAACTTTCTGTCAGGAAATTCACAATAGCAGCACGGAGTAGGAATTGTGCCAGAAGCATGGCGATAGGTTTTAGAACCCATAGATTAGGGAATCTATGGGTTCTAAAACATAACAGGTGAAGTGTGGGTGTTGAACACCTCTGCCACACCCTTCTGGGTATTAAGGCGTGATGCTATGTATATGTATGTGGGATCAGGCGAGGAAATAAGTAGTCCGGATTGTAGATAACAGGTTTATTTCGTGGCACAGCCACGGAGAACTTCTTAAAATTAATAATAATCGCGTAACTCAATTTGAAGAAAAATAACCGGCGAGATGAGCACACTTTGCTCACGTTCTTTCAGCCATCTTCCTTTTTCATATCCCTTCCATTCCACATTCACTCGTTCCCCCATTCATCGACCATAGACAACATACACAGATACAATCATTTCTTTACACGCATCACTCATTCCACATGTATGTAAGAAATGTGATGTCTCCCTTACCTTTCGATATAATAAAATTTACCGTACCTTCAATTAGAGCTCGGAGTTCCTCTTCTTACCCATTACTCTTTTTAACTACAATCTATAGCAAAGAGGCTGCCCACACAATTTATTGCCGGTCCTTTAATGGAATTATTAACATCATTATTTAAAAAGGGGTTCTTGAAAGACGTTTATACCTATATCTGTGTACATATTATATAGTTATTGAACTAACCTATAATGTAGCAGTCCGTTTCAGAGTAGTTTTTTTATTTTTCGTATTATGAGTTTGTGTAGGTACATGTAGTTTATAGAAATCAACAATTCTATAAATCAGATTGTAGATACGTCTGTTATCATGTGGCAGTAATTTCAGGCCCTGATCTCACCACCAAACCGAAACACAAGCACTGCTATTCGGTTTTACTTGCCACCAAATCACCTGACAATACTGAATTTTTTTAAATATTCATTAATAATTTATTTTGATATGGGTATAACTTAAATTATGCTTAGTTCAAAGATTTTTTTTAATAGAAATAAAAAGATTCGCTTGTGTTTACGTCCGTGGTGTAATGGCGAGGATTCGAACCCACGACATCTCGATAGTAAGACCGATGCCTTATCCATTGTGCCACGGCCGCTTGTATCGACTTGCTTGTAATTACAAGAACAGCGTCTCTATATATACCTTTTCTGTACTTGTATTTTTTAATACATACGTATAATGTGAGCCTCCAGAGATATTGATTGAGGTAACAAACAATATCAGCCCATGGACCGAGACTACCTTCAGTACAATGATCGCCGAAGCCCATTCCACATGTAAACAATCTTGTACACCAAGTAAACATACTTCCACTTTGTTTATATTTGCCAGGCAGTATGTAATACTCATCATATTATTGCTATTAACGATTTTAATTAAACATAACGTAACATCATGCCGATTATCCAGAAGGATATGGCAGAGGTGTACAACACCCAAACATCACCTGTTATGGTTAGGTGTTTTGAGATTGGAGCCGACCCTACCGCCATTCACCGGTCACAATTTCAGACTCTGTGCCACTAGTGAGAATATCCTGATGGAAACACCCTTCTAGGTAAAAAAATATTTACTTTTCGTTTTTAAAACAACATAACTAATTTATGCTAGGTTTTATGCATTCAATGAATAAAGTTTCACTTTCCAAAAACTAGATTCTAAAAAGCTAATCCCAGATATGAAATTGTAACTTTTAATGATCGAAAGCATTTGCAACCTAAATGATAGAAAACGTTTGAGTTCATATTATTAAAAGTTTCTCCCAAAATAGCCGAAATGCGAGTTAATTTGAAATTCCATACCATGCGGTCGGAAGTAACTATTGGTCAGGAGTATCTTTTAATTTAAACGGAGGAAATTTAGTCCCCAGCTTATTCTGCTGCGGTGGAAGCAGGTGCGGACTGGCCCCGAGCTGTGTAATTAACAAAACAAAGGCTTTTCACTACGTTAACAGCACTTGATGTTACTGCCTACATTATTTTAAGAACTCGGATTCTTGTGGTTAACAGTCAACTTTACGTATTTTGTTTATTTTTGTTTTATAACTGCACCTGCTCTCGCCGAGGATTATGTAGTGCCCTTGTTAGCACAAGCTTTGTTACTAGTTTATTACGACTTTATTTTACACTATTAATTTTGGTATAATAGCAGACCTGTATCTAATACGACGACCGGACGGCCGAGTGGGTAGTGTACCTGCCTGCGACGCCGAGGTCGCGCGTTCGATTCCCGCTTAAGACAATTTTTTTTGGTGCATGAACATGGGGGTTTGTCTTAGTCTGGGTGTTTCTATGTATGATAAGTACGTATTTACAAAAAAAAAGTATATAATTATGTATTAATATCAGTTTTTCTTGTACCCATAGTACAAGCTCCGCTTAATTTGGGACTAGATGGCGTTGTGTGTAAGTTGTGAGATATTTATTTAAAATACATATCCTACTGCTGGGCTCGGGCCTCTTTTCACGATGAGGAGGGTTAGGCCATAGTCCACCACGCTGGCCAAGTGCTCAACGGCCTCGGGTTTTATTGATTGAGGTGTGTGCTCACGGCACACACCTCAATCAATAAATCGTTAAGATTCGTCTTTTCGAAGATATGTGTGTATTTATCACATAAATTATCGCTCGAGGTCTAGGGTTCGAACCCACGGCACACACCTCTGTCAATAAATCGTTAAGATTCGTCTTTGCGAAGATATGTGTGTATTTATCATATAAATTATTAAGGCCTAGTATTTTTGAGTCCTATTCTTGCATATCGGTCGATAGATAAGTCAAGGTTAACAAAATAGGTGCCCGTGTATCGATAAATTACGAGATCTTTAATTTGTACATCTATAAGCAGGTACACGTCTAGAGATGTTCTAATACGCCCAAAAAATAATCAAAATGTATAGATTCAATAATTGCTTAGGGTACATTAGTGGTCGCGTGGCATTGTACCATTAATCTTGTCAAATGGGAATGAAGTGGTCAGCTGTAACCCTCATTTCTCAAAGGAACGTCGACAATTAATTACCGTGAAATTTCCTATCTATGCAAATGAAATACCCCACGAAAAATGAAATTCGGATGATGTTTTGTTGAATGACTAGCTAATTTACTTGACAATTAATAAAATACACATTTATTCAGATAATAATTAGGGACGCGGTCTTAAACGGTCAGTTGCTCAGTTTTATAGTTATCATCTGGTGGTAGAGCTCTTGTGAATGAGCTCGAGGGCGGCAGCACCACCGTCTCGCCTTTAACCTGCCGCCAAATAGTAGTGCTTCCATTACTGTGTTCCGGTTTGGTGGTGCGATCAGGTCCTGAAATTACTGGCGCATGAGGCATAACACCGTAGTCCTCAGCTGCAGCGACGCATCTATAATGTGCTTTTGTGGATTGTTGATGTCCATGGGCTGTACTCCACTTACCATCAGGTGGACTACACGTTCGTTCGCTATGGGCGTAGAATAAAAAAAAAATCATTAATTTATTTTCTCATGTTTAATATTTTTAAATACAAGCTATAGGGTTATGTACATTTTAAAATAAAAAACTATAACATTTTCTTGAAATATAAAGTACACAAATCTTCCGAGCCTTTGCCTAACTAAATTGGGGAAGGCTTCTAGTCTAATGGATTTAGTTGCATATGAGTATTTTACGTGGAATGACTGCTGAAAATGGTAATGAACAAAAAATACTAGTATTATTGTGAAAAAGCGTGGGTTGCTCGATAGATGAAAAATATGGCACAGAGCGCCCCACGCTTTTTCACAATAATACTAGTATTTTTTGTTCATTACCATTTTCAGCTTATATTAGGAATTATTTTTCACTTTTCAGTTAGAATCACTTTAAAAGCGTGTTTTTTAGTTTTTTAAACTATTATTTATTTTTTTAAATGGCATTCGGGATCGACGGATTAACGTGCTTTCACGGCGGAAAACTTGTTATGTTGCGATAGTCACCCATCCACGTCCAACCACGTCCCATCGATTGGCAATTAATGCCAGAATCTCTCAAGGTTTTCCTGCTCCCAATAAATTACCTGCTGAAACCAGGTAGGGGTATGCAGATGACACAACGGTTGTTGAAAGCTATATACCCAACTCACGAGCTAGTGGAGCACAAATACAGCCGCTTAGAAAGGCAATGGTTAAACGCATGATTCGCATGAATGGGTCCCTAAAGGAAATCGCCGATTGGGGTGAAGCGAACTTGGTTACATTTAATGCAACTAAGATGCCGGCGTGTTTAATATCTGCTAAATAGAGTCCATTCGATCTGACTCCTACTTTTCGAGATGTATTCCTTCCAATAACCGGTCATCAGAGAATGTGCCAAAGAATTGCACGATCTTATTTCTTCGTCCCCATTTCATTGTCGGACTACCCGAAAAACGGCAGACATAGTAGATAACCTAAAAACGCACGAAGCTTCAGCATTCCATATTACAGCGAACTGCCAACGAAAAGAAAGCCCTGCCCGAGTCTCTGTTTCCGCATGCGTTTGCATGGTGTCTTCAAAGCAAAAGAAAATAGGTGTCTCTTAGGTAAGCGTACTCCACCGTAGACTGTATCATCACCGTAAGATCGTGGGTAAACGCGTGACAATCCGCTATCAAAACATACAAAAAAAATTTGGTTCCACCCTCGGCTTCGCCCGCGCGGTACGGGAGTCAAAAGCAGTCATTGTCACATTTTAGGCTGCTTTTGATCCAAACGTTACGCCTAAGTAAAAATACAAATCCTTTTAAGATCCTATACATACAACATATTATAAAGAGGTTAAAGTTTATAATAAAAACGGTACCTTCGGCTTTCGGTTTTATTTTGTGTTAGAACTACGGATTAAAATAATTGCAAAGTCGTTTATAAGTGCGAGCAAGTTAGATTGTCATTGTGGTTTGCGGGTTTTGCACGTAGATGTTTTCATTTAATTTAATTCGCCTTGAGAGTAGACTCCCGAGTGACTCCCGAGCGCCGTGTTTTCATACTAACGTAATATGGATTCAACTTTAATATTATGAAGTTTGTGTTTTAGATATGATTTGTTTATAAAAATAGATAAAAACTTAAGAATATTAAAGTATTAGAAATAACGGGATATTTACTTTGTTTATTTATTGTAGCGAGTTATTTCGATATTCCAAAGATGTTGCAATCTCTTCGTTTACGATAAAAACTAAAACTTAAACAATGTAGTCATTGCGGGTACTATGAATAGGTTTTATTGGCAGACGAACCGATCTACCCTCTTCCGCACTCATTTACTACGGGCACTATTATTGTCAGCACTCGAACAAACTCGATCACGACACGCGACACTGCCGATGTCATCTCAAACGGTATCTTTAGAGTTTTTATGAATGTGTTGTTGCTTTTGTGTACGACATTGTAAATATCCCGTTATATCTAATATTTAGTAAGAAACAAACTATGTTTAGTCTCAAAACTTATAATATTAATGTAAACCCATATTTCTTTTGTATGGAAAACAGCCAACCAATTGTTCCCCCTTAATTGTAGTTCATACGAGTAATTATTCCTTCTTGAATTACTTATTCAAATAACTAAGTGCAGGCTTGGCCGTGCCGTCCAAGCCCAACTATGCTGGTGTTGTGGGTATGGTTCCAGCATCAGACAAAATATTTTTTCTGACTCTGGGTGCGCTTTGTGTTTGATAGTGAAAGCCCCTAAACATTAATCTTAAAAAAAAAGAAAGATTGAAAATATTATACGTCTTTATAAAAATAACACCAACATTGAACATAAAAATACTACAGTGAGAACATACTGCAGTAGCGACATTGGAACAGTGAAAAGCAATGTGAAAGCGATGTGTATATTTTATTCCTTTCAGAGTAAAAATACCTGTTATTTTACGAGTGCAGGTTGCGGTTACTTTACTGACTGTCCGATTCTAAATGGAAACAGATAGAACATTGTAAATCTCTATCGGAAATACAGTCGGGTGTATCGAGGTTAGTTATTTTAAGCTGGTTTTAAATTTGAAGCCAATGGAAAACTTCCGTAGGAGTATTATTTAAGAAAGTTGTGACTTCGAAAGCCTATAGGTATTGGAGCAAATTCTATTTATACCTTAAATATTCGTTTATTTTCTTTTTGACACCTCACGCCTCCGCCTATGAATTATCGTATTTTTGTATGGAATAATATTCTACAGTAATGACGTACTTTAATAACAGTCATCACTTTTTAATGAAACCCTGTGTCATAACAAAGGATCACATACTATAAATCAGGTCTTGAAATAAAATATATCGATTAATATTATTACGAAAATTAATATTTTTATTACGAAATCTTGGAATCATAGTGAAACAAGTAAAATTCTTGAAAAAAAATAACATACAATTAATAGTCAAAAAGAAAATTAACGGTTGTACAGACGTAAAGTTATAAAATGTTTGGAATGTTCTAAACAGGGCCACACAAGTTTTCCATCCCTTAACTTATGATGCGTTGTAACTCGGCACTGGTGCATAAATTGGTTGTAGAACCACAATATAGCAAAAAGAATATCCAATAATAAAAGGCGGACGTGTACATCAAATAATGTTTACGAAGGTAATCCAGTGGGTCAGAAAAAGTGTACGACTCCGACAGGACAGGCTTGACAAGGGAAGGCTTCAGAGAGATAAGAACTGACAACTTTATTCTTATCTGGTATCCGCGTAAATATCCTTTGAATTTTAGCCAAGTCTTGGAGCTTTGTTTTGATTGACACATTATCAGCGTACAACGGAATGTATTGGTTAATCTATGTTTATGCTAATATTAAAAGAGGAAAGATTAGTATTTTTTTGTTTGTTCATAACAATAACTTAAAAACGACTGAATTACCATTTAAAATTGACATCTTTACTAATTAATAAAAATTATATGACTATTTAAGTACCATGCGGCTGAAACGCGTGGGGAAACCAATAGGATATTAAAACAATTTTGTAATATATAAGCTTGTTCATAGTTTTGTCCAGTCGAAATCCTTTTTTATGCATTGCGCATAACAAATTATAATATAAAATAATTATCTACATAATAACGACAGATGAGCAGTAAGTCTATATAAATTAACATAATTTATGATTACAAACTAATATCGTGCCATATTTGTATACGACGAGTGATTAAAATCATGTTACAGAATCGTATTTTAAATCAAATAAATGGAATAAATTAGTTTTACGTTGATGAAATCAAATTGTATAGATAAAACATATTGTATCTTAAATTTTAATTGCGTTGCAGATTTTATTAGCCTTATTTATATTGTTTTAAAACTGCCTCGATGGCTTAGAGGTTAGCATATGCGCTTTTACCGCGTGGTATCGGTCGGGCAAAGTGTTGTTTGAGAACTTTCCGTCTGGAAATTCACATTTGAAGCACGGAGTTGGAATTGTGCCTGGTGGATGGCGATAGACTCCCCCTATCCCATAGGACCTAAACATAACAGGTGAAATATGGGTGTTGTACACTTTTGGGTAATAAAGACGTCATGTTTTGTTATGATAATATTGTTTTTACAACTATAATACGGCTTGTTTTAGCTACATATATGATATATTTCATAAATGATAATATTTTAAATGCGAAAGTTTATGGGTATATTTGCATGTTTGTTACTGTTGTTGTAGCTTATAGCCTGGATTAAAATTAAGACTACTTTTTATCGATATACAACGTGAGTAGAAGCTTGAAATAAATAAAGTATTTTTTTTTATATAATTCTACTGAAAAAACAACCAAAAAAGATTCAGACTCAATCAAAATAACATTTTGCTGATAATGTTTTTTTTAGATTTTACGAAGCTGTTACGTTTTTATAGCAATAATAAATAAGGGTTTTGGCAAGAGGCGACCGTAGCTGGTTGGTAAAGCGACTGCCCGGTGTGCTAAGGTCGTCGGTTAAAATCCTGCCGGTCCCATTACTTTTTAAACTGTTTCTTAGAATAAAAAATCAATAAGATTTATTTATCATTATACATAGTATATTATGTACTTCGAAAACCACAGAAACTATGTTGCTACTGAAAGTACCCACGTAGCTGAAAAGTGCAGTGATGGACTTATCGAATTACTGGAGTCTTTGTCTGCCATACTCCCAGTGGAAATCACCTTCTCCGCAACAGATCCTTTGCTCATTTTCGCCTTAGAAACGCCAGATTATTTTCCTTGCTCCACCTTTTACACAGAAAATATATTAAAATTAAAATTGTGAATATCACACTTTCTCGTGATAGAAACCATTGCATTGTCTAAATTAATGAATACAGTGATATGCAATTATTTGCGGTTTAACTAACACTTCACTTTATATTGTGAAATTTTAACCGCAATATGCAATTAATAATTTTGTTTACGCGCGAATCATAACAATATCAGACGATCTAATATTTGAACATTAAATCGAAATATTTTTTTTTCTTTTCTTTTTTTTTTAAAAAAAAAAGCTTAGGTACTAGTAATTTGCAAATACAAATTATTAATATTCTTGTTAACCCCCTCCAGATAAGCTTAATTCGCTTGTGTTAGGAGGAAGTTCACGTCATGGCCAGGATTCGAACCCACGACCTCTCGATCGTAAGACCGATGCCTTATCCATTGCGCCACGGCCGCTTTAATTAATTTAAAATTTAATTAGTTAGGAATTTAATTTTAGTTATTTTTAAAACTAGGCAAAATAATCTGAAATTTCTTTAATTAATGAAGATCATGCCACTTTTTACCTTAACACCAAAAATGCACAAACATTTCCTGAAATCTCATTACAAGCATTTGTGAGTTAACGAGATTTAAGGCGACACGAAAAATTTCAAATTTCAAATTTCAAATTTCAAATTATTTATTGATTGTTTGTTACAGGTGTTAGGTATACAGTTCTTATGTACTAGAAATTAAGTCTCCATGTGTAACATGCCATATTTGGCGTACAATATAACCATGCATATTTATTTATAATAATTATAATTATACATTTCTCATTAGTCATGTAAATTATAAAAATATCGAATTCATCACATAAAATTAATTAACATTAAAAATATCTTTACAGAATAAGTGCATTATACAAAATGAAGAACCGTCTTATAATTACATTAATTATTAACTTAAAATTGGTCATTTAAAAAATCATTTATTGAGTAATAAGCTTTATTACTTAAAAAATCTCTAAGCTTATTCCTAAATTCATTTCAAAAGCGTGACATATCCCCCGAGATAATTACGTTCTTTAGCTCCTATTTATTCATAAAGTTATTTATATTTACTCTCTGTGTCTAATTACACTAGCTTTTCCTTATTCCATAGTATGTACTTAGGTTAGTCTATAAATAGAAGACTTTGTGTTCTTAATTTAAGTTGTGAGCTATTTGAGTCCCTAACATCAAATTGCGATTAGCAGATATTGTCTGAAAGAGAAACAAACATCCAGACATCCCATTTAAAATAACCTATTATCTAGTAAGATTGCTTGTTCCTGTCAAACGCTTCAGACAAGTTTTCACCTTATTATCTCCTAAAAATTATTAACGTAACCAAGTAAGTACTCAAGATTATGAATTGAAAATTTGTCTAAAGCGTTTGACAACGACAAGCGTGTCCTGGAAGTTAAAATGTATTGGGAACAAAGCAAATACGGCACTTTTAACAGTTAACCAAAATACAAATGCCCCTTTAATGGTAGTTAATGCTAAGCTAGCTAATGTTTGAAAGCTATACGAAAAATTGCGTTTATGAAAATTATTTTATTACAAAAGCTGCTATCAATTGTGTAGGTAATTTTATGACAAAATTATTTTTAAATAAACACGTAATTTTAAAATGGGCTCGTCCATTAAACTATGAATGATCATAAAATGAGTTAGATTTATTGTCTGTTACTAAAAAATATTGCATTTGGTTTATGATTTCCTTTATTTTGATAAGATAATATTTTGCCTCACCATGCCTATTTATGTTCAGAAAATTTAAAATCGTAAAAAGTCAAATACATGTGACTTGGTGAAACTCTGTAAGGATCGTCAAGAGGTAAAGGAGGGTGCTGTAAAAAGCTTTTGAATTGATTGTCCGGTGTCAGGGAATTGTTGGGTGTTGGCATTGTTTGTGAGGCTCACGGACTTATCCAACTTTTCTCATTAGGACGATCTGTTGCGGCGCACCAAACACTTACAATATTACGGTGCGTTATGAACAATGAGTTATTGTATAAAATGACGAGTTTCAATTAATCTGTTACGGTTTATATTTTGGACTGAAATTGTAAAATCATTTGATTGAATGGTTAAAATATTAATAAACGGCTATTGTAGGATTATTATATATCATAGATATACATGTCAGTGAACGTGTCACAGATAATATTAGTGTATTATTATTGAGAATACGGGTTGCTCACGTTATTTTAGCCGGGATATGCTGACTAGTTTCGAATCTAGTACGTAGATTCATCAACTGGGCGATAAATCACGTTTCGTTGCCGTCGCGAGAGAAAATAACGTGAGTAATCCGTATTCTCAATAATAATGTCTTCACCTCACGTCGGTTTTAATAATATTAATATTATTGTATGCCGAAACGACTGTATCAAATATAATTTGTTGTTAAATTGCAGATTTATTATTTTCTAGGACAATATTATAATTATCATATAATTAAATAAAAGTGACTAAAGGCTGCATTTCTTTTTTGACTTATCATTAAGCTAATATACTATGCCTTACCATCAATTTAAATTAAATACGATATCAGTTACTTGAATGTGTGATAGACCAATTTATGATCCCAAACGTAGGTAGATAGCCATTTTAAAAGTAATATTTTTTGTTGGTAAAAAATAGTATACCTGGAGTTAGCTCAGTCCCGCCGCACCACTTTCACGTGGCATTTGACACGAGAAAAACGAATTTCAGTACAACTCGGTGGAATAATTAATTCATCTTAAACGTTAAACGTAAATCGTTTGTTTATGACAAGAAATAATTTCATGAGCATATTCATAAACAACTCAATACAACTAGAGAGACATAAATATCAACAAAGCGTAGTCAAGTTTGCAGCTATGAATGTCAAAATTCACCTTTTAATGTCAAAAGTGCTTATATAATTTTTGTATTTATAGGTGTGGGTGGAGACATGCTGAAATTTTATACAAAACTAGCTTTTGCCCGCGGCTTTGCTCGCGTTTAAAAGTTGTCATAAGTTGAGTTATCATTATAAATAAATACCCATTTAAAGTATTTCTTTGTAAACAATATTTAATTTTGAAGTCTTCCCTTCAGGTGCCAACAAAACCAGATCTCGAGGCGAACTTACTCTCTCTCTACTAAAACTTTGGTCGAGCATAAAAATGCGTCGGTCAATTCCAAAACAATCAGGCATCCTTAGGGTCGGACCACACGGCACATTATAAATATTATGAAAATCTTCAAAAAAATACATAAAAACGTGAAATTTAATGTAAAAAAAAATAGTTTAACATAATAAAACACATGCATAAAGAAACAAAAATGTCCAACTAAAAAAAAATCGTAAAAAAAAAAAATTTTCATAATTTGGAACGTAGTATTAACTTTTTAAATATCTTACATCGGGCCGAATGACTACCAAAAAGTTTATACTCACACAATAGATAAGATGACTGTGACGTTCTCCTTTTTAGAATGATTAAAAAATATTTAATAATTTAATAATAATTGAAGTAATTCACATGAGATTCGGACAGAGTTCGGTCGAAGATGTCATTAAAGTCTATCCGAATCTCATGTCAATTGTCTTGACGGATATAAAATGGATATAATGCGTCTTGCAGCATGGCGCTTATTTGTGATGGGGTCTCCATCTTTTACTAATGAATAATTATGGTTTAAGCCGCCGCCGGACTCCCTGCCTCTGCGATCTCATTGACTGACCATTTTGGTATGTGAGTGAACGCACGTTCTGTCGGAATTATATAATGTGAACGCTGACCGCCACACCGCCGCCGGCAGTGAGGCTGGGGCGGCGCCTTTTTTGTTGCCCAAAAAACGCATCTTATTATGTTAAAACTGCACTATTTTAATGGAGAATACCGATGATTCAGGCCTAGTAATTGTAGATTATATTTAATATTAATTAGTCCATCCGTCAAAAGTGTATGTTGTATAATTTGCGCAGTTGATGCCCTAACTTACCATCAGCTAAACCTTGGGCATGTTTGCCACCTGACTAAAGCACATCAAAATGATAGTTTTAACCCTATTTAAATATTTTTTTTATAATTTACATCACACATCTTCCATTACATTAAAGTTGGTTTCTACTAATCAAAACAATTACTTTTTAGATATCTAAAGAGGCCGAAATGAAAATTAAAAAGTTTACACTGACATAAAATCCTTTTTTTATGAAACTTCATGTCAACATCTCATTGTCACACGATTGCTCAACACAGTTCCATTTTTGAAATTGATCGAGCCTCATAATTACTACAAACGCTTTTCCATACAAACTTTCGTCCCACTTTTCACCCTGTTAGAGGCCGAATTTTCAAAAATCCTTTCTTATTGCACGATAAAATCTTGTAAAGAATACACCCTCCAAATTTCAAGTCGCTACGACCTATGGTTTAGGCTGTGCGTTGATACTAAGTCAGTCAGGACAAAGCCTTTTATATATATAGATAGACAACGATGCCATTCTATCAACTTCAACTTTTCTTTGAGTGGGAGAGTATCTGAAATATATATATCTCTATATCTATATCTGAAACTTAATAATCACACTTGTGTTTTGTTTTGTAATATTATAATAGTAACACAATTCAATTACGATAAATTGTTTAATAAGTCGACAAAAATATTGGTGGCTGGGGAAATATGCCATTGTTTAAACTTTTAACAGAATCTGACTGCTCAATTGATTATAGGTCAGGTAGGTAATCGGTAACCTGCTATCTGTAAAAAAGGTCTGGCCCTATCCTTAATGGAAATTTTACCTTTTTTAAATTTCAAGAGCATTTGTTTTATATTCTAAAAATGTTTTCGGACAGGAACATTTTTCGGAGTAAATTATCTAGGGATCGAATTTCGGGATGAGTAAAAGTATTTTTTGGGATTTATCACGTGAAGTGAAGTGTGGGCGTTATAACACCTTAAAAGCCTTCAAATGTTGAAGAAGGCGTATACACCTCTGCCAGTCTCTTGTAGGTAATATCTTATGTCACTTGGTAGATTATAGCCACACTCAATCAAAAATCTCTGCTACATTCAAACCGCGAAGCTGCCACTATTTTGCACATCTTCAATCTACTTGAACTATGATATTGATTTATCCGTGATATTGATACAATTTATTCGCTACCCAAATTTCATCACGATCCGTTAAAAATATCACCCCGTTTGCTTGTAAATATATTCAATTTACTCGTAAATACGCACATAAAGGGGTTAGGTATGACATAGCGACAAAAAATAAAAGCGGTGAAAATGTATACTGATTTTGTATGTAAAACGGTTTCCATAATAGTCGCTATAGTGAATTAGCGACATTTATTAAATCTACTCCATGTTTATCTATAATAATCAAATTCTCTTTATTCCTTTAATATCTGTGATAATTGTAGCGTAAAGAAACCTAGATCGCAATATATTATAGTATTATCATCATATATATCTATACTTAAACTGTAAACTTAAATTAAAAAAACTAATAAATAATTCTGTTTCTAATTATCTTATAAGACACAGTTGCCAAAAAAAACGGAACTTGTTACCCAATAAAAACACTATTAGCAGTGGGTAGTTTGTTTTTCATGAATAAAGCAGACATTTAATTTGTCCTCCATTCAAGCAAACTTACGTAAGTACAATTATTCAGTATAATTAGTGGACTCGGAGTGCATTTTAAATTAACACAAATGCATTTTTTCTGATAAAACGTCCACGGTAATGCCGATTAGGAAAATGAATATGTACAAAAAGCTTCACAAATTCCGTTGTATCTTGAAACTTGGTCTCTGAAACTGTGCTACCGTAATACAGTATATATACCTCAGATTTTATTTTGTGGTGGGTTGTCGCTCTTTACTTTAATGCTATCTGGCACTTTGGAGTGTTGGGAATAAAAATGTACCTAGATTTTATGTCTCATTTTCATTCAAAGAAGATGAATATTGCGGGATGTTTTTGAAATTAATAATTAACTGCTTTTCGGCCTTTCTTCTCTGTATCATTTATAAATGGATCACCATATTATATGGAACCTGTACCCATCTAAATGTGACATTTATGTTTCCTCAATGTTAATAATAATGAATGAATCTTAACAATAATATTATTGAATAAATAAATAAATAAATATTCCACAACTCAGACACAACGCCATCTAGTCCCAAACTAAGCAGAGCTTGTACTATTGGGTACTAGAATAACTGATACTAATACATATATACTTTTCTTTTGTAAATACATACTTATCATACATAGAAACACCCAGACTAAGACAAACCCCCATGTTCATGCACACAAAGATTTGTCTTAAGTGGGAATCGAACCCACGACCTCGGCGTCTCAGGCAGGTACACTACGCACTCCGCCATCCGGTCGTCAAAAATGAATGAATATATTTAATTCACTTGTATTTGTTGCTGTGAAAATTAACAATATCAACAAATTGATGTGCTGAATTGTGGGTTTTATATACCTGAAATAAAACTATTTTATTTTATTTTATATTTATTTATATAAATATGGCATTAAATAAATATATCACTACAAAACGTGTTAAATACGCATACAATTCTTATCTCGCGGCAATGGAAAAACAGCAGCGCAATAATATACAAACATGTTCAACTCCCCCACGTATTTCTTCAAGAAACTTGTGATATCTTCATATAAATGGAAAACGTTACGTCCCCGAATCGCAGAGTCAATCAATCGGGCCACCCGGCTGTGTAGCGACAAATCGAAAAATCTCCAAAATGTCTCTGATTTAGTCAACGCGAATAAATAAATCGTCGACAACATATATCGAAACTCTTGTAATATCAACTATTGGAACCTTTGATTTATCCCAGTCTAGTATTAGTTTAAATGCTTTTGTAGATATCGTTCCTGTTTTTAAATAAAAGATTACCAAAACCAGTCCAGTTCACCAATATTATTATAGTTTTGGATGGACCGGACCTCATCGTCACTTTTACAAGGTTCAAAACTGTTAACATAGTAATGATTCCGACTGTACCATAATTATATACATCTTATCTTAATAATAAATTAACAACACTCATCTTAATAATAAATTTTCACTGGTAGAGTTCTTGTGAATGAGCTCGAGAACGGCAGCACCACCGTCTCACCGTTAACCTGCCGCCAAATAGTAGTGCTTTCATTACTATGTTCCGGTTTGGTGGTGAGATCAGGCCCTGAAATTACTGGCACGGCACATGAGGCATAACACCTTAGTCTTCAGCTGCAGCGACGCATCTATAATCTGTTTTTGTGGATTGTTGATGTCCATGGGCTGTACTCCACTTACCATCAGGTGGACTACACGTTCGTTCGCTGTGGGCGTAGTATAAAAAAAAAAACAAACTTAATTTGACTGCTTCGATGGTCTAGTGGTTAGCGTATGAGCGTTGCGAGGTATCGGATCGGGCTAAGTGTTATTTTGTGAACTTTCCGTCAGTAAATTTACTATACACCTATCTGTGGCAACTTGTAAATGGCCTTCGTTGTGTTTATTTTTCTTTTAATCTGAAAGTTTATAGCTGTAAGTTTTCCAAATAAAATAAAATAAAATAAAAATAAAATAGCAGTACGGTGCTCGGTAAATGGTGATAGTAGTACTTACTATCCCATGGGACCTAAAACATCAGGTGAAATGAGGATAATAAATGCGTGATGTTATGTTATGTTATGATCATTTTCTAATGAATTTATGAATGTGCAATATACTCGATTTTGATCAAAGCTTCACTGATAAAATTTTACCTAAACAATATTCGAAATGGATCCAGCGCTATGAATTTTCTATTCCGTTCATAAATTGTCAATTTATAAAGTATATTTATCCAGAAAAATGTTGTGTAAACTACTTTGATTTTTCTTTGACAGCTTATTGAGGCAATCCTAATCACATTTTTAGGGTTCCGTTGTACCGCACTGGGAACCATTATAGTTTCGCCATTTCCGTCTGTATAAGGCAAAGCGTCGAGACTATTAAACTGAAATAATATTTTTTATTAATATTTTAATATAATTATGTATAGTGGGATATTTTGTTTCTGTCGTTTTTTCCCTGGAGTGGGAAAGGTAAACTGTTAGTTCAAAAAATCTCACATAAAATATGGTGATAGTCTAAGTAATAAACTTTAAAGGAAACTATAGCTACTTAGTTAAATTTTATAGTTCAAAAGTAATAGGGGACCAAATTGTAAAATGCAGTTAAAATTTTGATATGAAGATGTTCCTTGTTTAACATAGAAAGAAAATTACCTTTATGTCCAGATATATTATTTATTTATTTATTTTACTTTTATTACAATGGTTGTTACACGAATTACAATAATTCAAGATAGATTAACAAAATTAAATTAAGCATACAGATTAATTTAAAGAAAGAATTTAATTTAAAGGAACATAAAAACATAAATAACTCATCCATCTCTTTCACAAAACCGCAAACACACTGAAACACATTTATGTTGTATCGAATAACTACAGAACCCAATCCAAGCGACCCGTCATGTCTTGGCCGGTTTTTATTTCACAGCGCGAGTGCTGAGTTTATTTAGCATCGAGAACTGTTGGCAGGAGTTATCTATGAGCACCACACTTGGAATAATAAAGGATAGAAAGGCAACGGTCATTAATTTTCACGTCGTTGGATACAAAACGGACTGTCAGATTAAATACTTAAGTTAAATGTATCTTTAACTGCGTGGTAAAAGCCTGATTAACTACCGTTCTTTTGAATTATGTCGCACTTAATTAGAGTATCTATGCCAAGATACAAACAAAAAAGTCTCATCTAATGTATATGTAGTTACTTTAGGTACATAGTATTTGCAGAACGTTGTAGATATGCCCAAATAATTTTGGTTAAGAAAATGAATATGTACTGAGATACTCAGATTTTCGTAAATCTTTTTCTGATTGGCAATAATTATAGAGGGTATAATTCACGGTACCTGCTCCTCGTACTCGAGGCCTGTCAACTTTAAGTGCCCACAATACATCACGAAAATAACCATTATTGAGCCTACTTATTCAAAAAGTAGGGGCTATTCCATGTGAGCAATAATACATTTGGCTTGCACCATGAAAGGTGTGTGGCAATTGTGCGCGTCTGAATTTATCTAGTGCTCATAAATAACAACTGGAAGAAAATTATCAGCACAGACTTCAAGAACTATTTAGCCGTATTTTATTGTAACGGTATTTTTAGTAAATGACAACGAGATTGGTGATACTTTTCAGTACTTAACAAAAGTATGTTTCACTTTAAAGAGAACTACAATCTAAATATAAATTGTATGGTTCTTTAAACGAATCGTATGTTATAAGCAGAGGTCGGAATTAGGTTGAGTTTTTCATGTACTTACACTGATTTCATACAGCGAAAGAATTAAGTGGATATGCCTCAAATCCCGAGATTAATTTTAAAGAGCAGAAAAAAAGCCCATGTTTTTTTAAATAAAAAGTTATTTACTTTTTTACACAATTTAAACTACTGCACGCGCAACTAAATATTATAATTCTCACAAAAGTTATACAGTAATGTCGGAAGCACTTCAAATCTTACTGGTAATGAATCGGATAAGGAAAATGATTCTGATGGGCCATTTGAATAAGCAAAACCTCACGAGTCTAGGCTAGAAGCAAAAGTATTTGCTCGTATTTATAAAAAAAGGGCGAAATATGCGTATGAGAATTTACTACAGACTATCAACAATTTGTATTTAATGTAAAGTAATAAAAAAAATATGTTAATTACCTTTGTTTTATTTTTCTATCTCTGAGGTTTTTATTATTATTTATTCGTAATATTTTTGGCCACACGGGGTTGTCCATTAGAAATCCCGGGTAGGTCCACATTAATATCAACATTTCGATGCAAGTACCTAAAAAACTCTAACCAAATTCCGAGCCCTGGTTATAAGTAATAATAAAAAAATAAATTTGCCTTTCAATTACACAAAAAAGCCAGCATTATTTCACGTTTAGATTTCAGATTTTTGCAATTTAGCCGTAACTGTCAGTATAAATCGTTTTTTTTTCAGTAGCCCTCAAAGTAACATCGTATTGAAAGATATTTAAAATATTCTGTGGCCATAGCGGTGGACATCTGCTAAAAGATACAAGTAAGAAACAGAAGTGTACAATTTACACAAATGTTATTCGGAACTTATTTATTATTAATTGTTATGTAAAAAGCTGCTTCCATTATTTCGATAAATACAAAGGTAATCTCATTTGAGATAGTAACCAAATTTTTGTCTCAATTAGATTTTAGATTTGGCTTCAAATTTAATCTATATTCCTTTTAGTCTAATTAAGCTAATTTTGTTCTGTGATCTTTAGCAGGTACTTAATATATAATATAAGATGTTATTTATAGGATTAAGTAATGAGTAACAGCTCTGAATAAGTGGAAGTTTTTATCCATTTTTATAGACAAATCATATATAAAACACTAAAATGCATGTTATGTTAGCGCGCGCTTTTTGATTATGAAAACACGGCGCTCGGTACAAATGTATTTTACACGAGTGCCTTCTAATAATAATCTTAACTATACGTTGCGATTTTTGACAAAATAGTTATCGTTTATATTCCGGATTACTTTATCATAGATATGAATTGAGTGTCCCACGTTTCCCATGGCTGTCATAAAATTTGACGGAGGGATTATATTAGGAAGATGGGTATGGGATACATTATCCTATGATGTAGAAGATCCAAAGAGGTTGTTAATAGCTCTTTTACAACTAGAGAGGGCTAAGTATCATGAAAGCGTTGTCAAATTTTTGCACCTATAAATGTCATAATTCATCTAATATTTGTTATGTTTTTATCAAAACTGGCGTGAGTTTGTAACATTATTCAAATTATGAAATACAGGTGTTACTTACGTAATGTTGGTATATTTAGTCAACCGCGGTTTCGCCTATACTATACTTTTAGGCATCTTAAAGGGAGTGCGACACGTCGCGCCTGAGTCGCAGTCAGTCTTACACATCGCCTATACTATACTTTTAGGCATCTTCAAGAGTGTGCGACACGTCGCGCCTCAGTTGCCTCTCTTGAAGATGCCTAAAAGTATAGTATAGGCGAGACAAAACCGCGGTCGTATTTCATCACTTAAATATTGTCAAAAATGCATTCATCATTGCCGAATTTATAAGTGTAGGTGGAGACACGCTGACGTTTCATATATAATATACAACTAAGCCGTTCTTTATCCTTCTACTTTTCTCTAAGTAGATAAGATACGTAACTTAATACCAAATAATTTTGATCAGCCTACTTTTAATATTAACATTGAATTAGATTGAAATATTACAATGCATTATTAAATAGATAGATAAAATGCTTTAAACATTAAAGTTATACAATATTTTATTGTAGGTATTAAGATAACCTTTACATAACTTAAGTAAGTTCTATGACTCATTGACGTTATATGTATCAAACAAATGTTTTTTATAAGCTATGGCAAACTTTCTTTTATTCTTTTCGGATCTTAATTCATAGGGCATTTCATTAAATAATAAATCTGATTATATATTGTATTTTGAAATGGCTCATTGCAAGTATAAGGTAACTGTGACCTTAATGAGTACTTGTCTATATTAATTAAAGATAATAAGATAATCTCGTAAATGATATTTACAGTCAACAGCTTTTTTTGCGATATTAAAAACAATTCTGACATGAAACGTTGTATTTATTTCAATATGGATCCGGAATATGGTAACGTAAACTTAATAACTATTTACGATCTTCTATGGCTTGCTTCTTCTTCTTCGTCGTGTCGATGGCTGAGTCAAATTTTATTTGACTTGCCATTGTGGTGAAAGGATTAGCCAATTCGCTTTGGGGATCTCGCGAATTGCCCAGGGTGCGCCGGACGTAGGAAATCGTTGTGTACGTCACTTGGGGAGGCTCCTGCACCCCAACATTATGGCTTGCTACTTAAAGGCAAGAGTATACCCACACGTGCGGTAGTAAAATACTCCTCGTCCTCAATACCCGTCCCTAACTAATTTTGAGAGAAAGGGATCTCAAATAACTTTCTTCACTTTATTTCCTTTTTGTTGATGACAACTGGCCGATCGGTCGAGTTGGCCTGTGTTTTATCGTCGCAAGTAAATAAAATTTAGTGCACTGGCTCCTATTCATATTTTATCGAATCGACGATTTTATTTCCGAGTATATGAGGGTACATAAACGAAACGTCACGACGACGTTTTTTATTCCGAGACAAAAGTTTCAGTGTGTTTTAGTTGGATTTCTGCAGTTGTGAATTGTGGACGTTGGGAAGTAGCACCAAATAGTAAGTTGTAACAATTTGTTATACAAGACACTCAGAATAGATGAACGCTACTGGAGTTGGTGCCTATAAGCATTGTGGAAACCAATTTCCTTGAGTTGACTTTAACAAATTACTAGTGAAGATATACAGCTGGGGTTCGGTGCGTTTTTCCTTTACTCCAAGATCTGTATGAAAATAAAGTATTAAAGTTATATGAGTTTTTGAAAAAGAGTGTCGGGTTGAACACTTGGTGAACACGTCAACCCATGTCAATCAATGTTAACTTTAAGAAAAGAGGTAATAATAACTATCTAAGAAATATAGCGTTTTATTTAACAGAAAAAACCTATACTAGATTAGCATTGAGCAATATAAGTAAGTAAAGTAAATCTTTTTTTTTTTTTTATTCTAGGTACGCCCACAGCGAACGAACATGTAGTCCACCTGATGGTAAGTGGATTACAGCCCATGGACATCACCAATCCACAAAAGTAGATTATAGAGGCGTCGCTACAGCTGA
Source organism: Hypena proboscidalis (assembly GCA_905147285.1). Lineage (NCBI taxonomy): Eukaryota > Metazoa > Arthropoda > Insecta > Lepidoptera > Erebidae > Hypena > Hypena proboscidalis. The sequence continues at coordinate 12,067,585 of LR990132.1, forward strand.
GGACTACGGTGTTATGCCTCATGTGCCAGTAATTTCATGACCTGATCTCACCACCAAACCGGAACACAGTAATGAAAGCACTACTATTTGGCGGCAGGCGAGCTCATTCACAAGATCTCTACCACCAGTTAAATCTATGTCGTAAGTACTTACGACACTTACGAGTACCTTAAGTTATCAGAATATATCCAACATTATAGAACAACTTCCGTTTAATATTAGCCAAAGAAATTGCCTTCTAATTCAACCCCTCCGATTAAACTTGCCTCAACATTTTTTTAATCAAACATAATCCAATTATTTTAATAGCATCATCGGAATACTTACAAGTTCGACACTTTAATTAATTAAATTATTACGCCTTAATATCTCTTTAATATTAAAATGTTACTCGTTTAATAACACGCATTTGGATATTAATCACAGAATACAAACGTGTATAAATTTGCTTGGCAATAACACGAACTGTACAAATACGAACACTTAGCTATTACCCTATTACTCAACGATGATTACGCTGGCTAGAAGCCAACGGTGTCTATTCTCACATTTAAGTTTTGGCGGTGGCTACGATCTGCTTCGTATTACAATATCTCAGATGCAGTCGAGATTAGATTGCTCCGGGGTACAATCTAAAACGGTTACAGTCAATCTTGAATCTAATGTTAGATTAGATACTAACTAAAGAAACCTAGGTACATTAAAACAAAAGGGTTTCTAATTGATTATTTTTATAGCATTTATCTATGCTTCAAATCCTGCCGGTCCCATTTGTTTTTCAACTGTATCTTAACAAAAGGGTTATTTGAAATAGAGTTATTTGCAAGTATTTATTTCAAACATTTTGTAATCAAAGTTAAATTAACAATGCTAATAGTTTGTAGACGCTTAGTTTTATCAAACAGTGTTGGGATCTACGGTCTATTCTAAAAATATACAATTTATTTAGTTCTCAATTATCAGTTCTCAAGCCTCTTTCTTAATTATGAAATTAGTTTAACATTTTGTTTTCTACAAATAACTCATTTAAATCAAACACGGCAAAGAAACTTCTTTACAAAGACTTTCAAATATATATTGTATTGTACTGAGTTTAGTTGCCAAGTCCAATTCAAAATAACTTAATTTAATTCAAATTGAATTGAAACACGCTCCCGCTCTTACCAAGTTGTTTTGGTACCTAAATGAAGTTGTTTGACTAAATATGTTAAACATTCTGCTTTCTCATACAACTTTTTGTCTGAATTATTTGTTTTCTAGTTTAATTAAATTGTTAAAGATAGATGTAGACGAATGACCAGGAATTGGTTTATTGACCATTACAGTAATAATTATTCTGTTAACTCACAGATTAAGTGTTTTGTTAAGACAAAAAATATTTAGTTTTCTTTGTCTCAAAGGTTTAAGATAGATGCCTATTAAATTTGTAGTTACTTTTAGTTTATATTTTCTAGTACACAAAATCTATCAAATAGTTAAGGCATTTCTTCATAGATTGTTATAAACTTTGTACATTATTTCTATACTTAATAGCTCGCGAGAATTTTAGTTATAACTTATAACACAGTGTAGCTCCATTGTAATGATAAACTCTAGTTGCAAACTGTCCAAGACTTTTCTGGAGAATTTTAAAACTCGCATTATTTTATTAAGAAACTACTACCATGAGCCTTTTACTTCCAGTTACCAAAGTTCTTGTAAATAGAGCACATTTTAAGTGAAGTCGAAATGAGTTTTGTGCTCGTAGTAGCCGCGTCGTTACAAAGACCTACAGCTGTAGCTAGGAAAGAGTCCGAATAAAGGCGACACCACTTACTTACTTACTTAGGAGTGAGAAGAAATTGGTTCCGTGAAAGAGCGACGTGTTGATACGTTATACGGTATAGAATGTTGGAAATGGTGATTGATTCCTGATGCATTACCGACTGATATTTATTGGTCGATGAGACTGAAATATTGCTGATTATAAAAGATGCTACCACGTATAAAAGTGTCAGTTGATGTTTATGTTACGTTAAATGTAGTAAATTGAAAAAATATTAATAATATAATTATAATTAATAATTTGGCAACTTATCTAATAATTTAATTAATACTAAAGTCTTTCTTGTCATTATACCTACAAAAGAAACGATGAAATGTTAACAGATATTATTTAATTTATGAAGTTATTTAATTAAAAATAAATTAAATTATAATTACATTGTTATACATTTATTAATGTTAGTGTATTTTATGTTTTTTTGTTTATATTTTGCGCAAGAAATAAAAGGCTATTTTATTTTAATTTGGCAATCAAGTCTTTGGCAAGCATTTCTGGCACTCACCAACCGCTGCCGGGGTACGTTCGCTGCACTCGCTCGGCTCGTGCGTTACTGGTCAATAAACCTAACAGTAGCTAACCTACTCATAGGACCAACATTTTAAAACCTATACCATTCCTCTATTTCTTGACTGATTAGAAAAATATTCATCCGCGCTGTGGTAATTTTTTTATAATCACTAATAAAGACATGATAGATGTGATTGATTTATTAGTTTTACCTGGCCTTTTGGTGGTTTTTATTAAAACCGGTAATTATTAATATTATTATTATTACATGCATCGCAACATACTTTATTTACGCTGGATAATCAGAGTAAGGAATGTCTAAAGCCTACATTAATAGTAATCTTTAGTACATAATATGCGTGCATTCAATTATAGACTTTTCTAATATACCAAATGCATGAGACAAATATTATCAGGCTTCATAATATAGTATTTTACCGATAGCATTACAACCAACCTTGGACCAAACTGTGGTTAAAGGCTCGGTCACTGAGCTTTATACCGATGCGGTACGCTCCATCGATCTTTGGCAAACTTCAATTCGGACTTTTGATAGGGTTGAGTTGACTACGGTTACCTAGTTGTGGTTAAAGTACATTACATATCGGATCTCTCTGTCTAAGCGGTGGGTATTTAGTAGTTTGACCGTATTTCTTGGCCAATGATAACATTTATTTAAATTTTTGTCATCTCTCAAATGCGATTAAAAAAGTTAAATAATTTTGCCAATTGAAATAAATATTTATACCGTTGTCTAATTTACTAAAACACATCATAAAAAATGCTTCGCATTGTTACATACTGTAGATAATCTCAATTAGTAGATAAAAAATTGATTTTATTTTGTAATACTACATACCTTTCTAGACTGTCTTTGCTGGATTAAACCTAGTTGTAACATGTTAAGGACATACGTGGATAAAAAGAAATGCGGCCTCCAAAACCTATGAAAGAAGTATTGGCAAGATAAAACTTGGAGTAAACCGTTTCCAAAAAAAACAAATGAAGGTATTAGAGTCCGCGCCGGCTCTCATCTCCGACGGCAATAGCCAGAACTAAATAGACATAGAAAATACATAGGTAGTATAGACAATATATTCCTGCAATTGGTGCTATTGGTCAGCTGTCAAACGGCTCGGCACTGTTCAGTAATGAGTTGTGGCGGCCTTTTTAATACGATGCAATGGCAAAAAGCTCAATAAGCCAACATGTTTATATAGAACATAGATTTAGCCCGCGGCTTTCTGCGTAGAATTCGTTTTATTAAGTAGTAGCTGTGCCCGCCATTTGACCTGCGTCAAACCTTACTGCTCCGCTCTAGTGGAGTTCAGCGTTATATAAAATAACATAGAACCTTCCTTAAGAATTAAACTATCAAACACAAAAGAAAACATTAAAATCCGATCAGTAGTTCCAGATATTAGCGATATCAAACAAATTAAATTACATTCTCCCACAGCTTCGTCTGTGTGGTAGGTACATTTATAAAAAAGTAGTTTCGTAGTAGCCTAGTTATCTGCTTCTAATTTTTTATTCAAAATTGGTCGAGCCGTTAAGATTAGCCAGTACGAACAGTGGAGAGACAAATAAAATAAAACTGAATTTTTCTTCGGTATTGTGCCAATAACTATACCAGCTTTAGAAAACATTGTTTTTTTTAATCAAAAACAGATTGTTCAATTTTACTTATTTGTATTGATGATATTGTTTTGTTTAATACGATCAGAAAAAAACTGATTTCAAACAAGCTTTTCACTAACACTCACAAAGCTTTGGACATTTTGATGTCCGTAGTCCTAACAAGCGGAAACCAATCACCTGCGTGGAATCCACTTCCATGAATTTTATGCTGTTGTTTTCTGCCACATTCATATTTTAAAAGCACGAGAATAGAACTTGCATGCAATTTCCTCCTGGACTAGGATTTCATCGATTTTAGTGCAAGTTTTTGTTTTTTAACAACGTATGTTGTACTAAAACAGTTTCTACCTGAGTTTAATCCGACAAGAGCCTTTTATGCCAGTAGTATTATGATAAAATATCTGTTCTGTATAAATAAATAATGTGTTTGGTAATGATAATGACGCTAATAGCTTTTCTCTCAGTAATCTCAACTAGGACCATTATAAATGTTCAATTTCATAAAGATAATGTTTTCTTTCTTGATACGATTACGGATATAAACCAAAGAGCATTTAATCAATATGGAGAGGATATGAAAGCAAATATGTATCTAAAATAATTCTGCCAAAACTTACAGGTAAGCGGGGGGTTGTATCGTGCATCTATATTTGACTACCTTTTCTAATATGATAACAAATTGTATTATATGATACGCAATAGCGGCGCCACACCACACACCACCACATTGTCATTTTGCAGCAAGGGACGCCTGACAATGACATCTCCAATTGGCTATTGCTCTAAGATATCAACACTTTTCAATAAGAATTAACGCTGGTGTTGTCATTTGAAAGTATTATTTTTGTCATTTTATTGACGTCTTCGCCAAATATTTTGAGCAACGTCTTGATTGATCTCAGAATCTCTATGATTCTTAAATATCTAATCTAACATTAGATTCAAGATTGTAACCATTTCAGATTATATTCCGGAGCAATCTAATCTTGACTGCATCTGAGATATTGTAATACGAAGCTGATTGTGGCCTCCGCCAAAACTTGAATGTGAGAATAGACACCGTTGGCTTCTAGCCAGCGTAATCATCGTTGAGTAATAGCTAAGTGTTCGTATTTGTACAGTTCGTGTTATTGCCAAGCAAATTTATACACGTTTGTATTCTGTGATTAATATTCCAAATGCGTGTTATTAAACGAGTAACATTTCAATATTAAAGAGATATTAGGGCATTATAACTTAATTAATTTAAGCGTCGAACTTGTTAGTATTCTGATGATGCTATTATAATGATTAGAACATCTTTTGAATATAAAATCGTTAAGGTAAATTTGATCTGGGTATGTTAGATAAGAAGGTAATTTATTTTGCTACATTAAACGCTAGTTTTCCAATAATAATGTTGAACGAAAAATGCCTTGCTAACTTATTAAAAAAAATATTACCATTCTTTTGTTGTCAGAAACAACGAAAAAAAAATTTGTTTTTTGTTTCGCGCCCAAAGCAAATTTATAAGAAATATTATACGTATGGAATTATCCATCAAAACAACTGCACATACCCTTTTCCTCGATATTATTAATATCGTTGTTATCTTAACGTTTACATTGATTGACATGGGTTGACGTGTTCAAAAAGTGTTCAACCCAACTCTTTTAATTTTTCCAAATTTAATAAAAATGCAACAGATAAAAATTAGTAGAAAGTAACAATAGATAAAATAATTTAAAATAGTCACTTCTTTTCATAAACTCATTAAAACACAGATATACAATAAAATAAATACAGGCAAAAATATAAAACAAAGTAAAACAACCCCAGCTAGCGTTTTCTTTTATATATTCACATATTATATATATTTAACATACACATAATATAATAAAAGCAACAAAACACATGGCACAAAAATGGCCCTATTACATTTAGGGGAACAACAGAAATAGAACCCTAAGAAAAAAAAAAAAAAAAAACTCTTTTACCCAAAAGTCATATAACTTAAATAATTTATTTTCATACACATCTTGAAGTAAAGAAAAAATGCATCGAACCCCAGCTGATTATCCTCAAAAGTAATTTATTAAAGCCAACTCAAGGCAATTAGTTTCGAGTTAGAGACTACGGTACCAACTCTAGTAGCGTTCTTTATTTTGAGTGTCTTGTAAAACAAAGTGTTACAACTTAATATTCAGTGCTATTTCCCAACGTCCATATTTCACACCACACACAATTCAACTAAAACACAGTAAAACTTTTGTTTCGGAAGAAAACGTCCTCTGTGAAGTTTCGTTTATATACCCTCACATACTCGGAAATAAAATCGTCGATTCGATAAAATATGAATAGGAGCCAGTGCACTAAATTTTATTTACTTGCGACGATAAAACACAGACAAGCTCGACCGATCGGCCAGTTGTCATCAACAAAAAGGAAATAAAGTGAAGAAAGTTATCTGGGATCCCTTTCTCTCAAAATTAGTTAGGGACGGGTATTGAGGACGAGGAGTATTTTACTACCGCACGTGTGGGTATACTCTTGCCTTTAAGTAGCAAGCCATCAAAGATCTTTTTCGGTCCGTGGATAAATGAATATGTAATAGACGCAATGGACGTTTTTCCATTAGACGGCACTGGTGAATATGCCGTTGGGAAACATGAATTTATGAAACTGTATAGTGCGTTATTCCAACAGTTATTTCACCGTCGTCTCCATAGCCGTGCCGTCTAGTAGAAAAATACCCATACACATTTTTTCGGAAGTCAGTAGCATTGGGTGTTTAGTCTACCTAACGCTTAGTGGAAAGTATAGCCCTTGAAGTGCCATAATGTACAAAATATTGCAGATATAGAGCTACAACTGAGGATAGCAATATAATGTTTCATTAACCATTATCCTTACCATGTAGCGGTCACTCTCGCTACACATATACACGACCATTTGAATCTATCAATGATTCACATGACTGAGATGGACGCTGCAATGAACATAAAATAAACCGACCCGAACGTACCGGCCCGCTTATGCACGTTGATGCTTCCTCAGTCTTGTTAGTCGCACAACAGCTTTTTATACATTTTGCTATATTTTATTTTCGTGTGGTATCGTTAATAACTCCTACCTATATTATATTATTATGCGTACGTAATTGAGTGATAAACCACAATAGAGATGGATCCGTGCAGTATGCATATAGAACAGAATTAGCAATATAATCACAGATCGAACTAATATATATCAAAGGTGGAATGCTAAGGTATTACTGCACGGACGATGTATTACACTGTCGTATATACATTAACGGTCAATAGCTGATTATCAAAAGACCTTATCAAACGTTTTACATCTGTATACTTTCTCATTAGTGTGCAAAATGACAATTAATTAATTGTATGTGTGTATATCACACATACAATTAATCAATTGTCATTTTAAAACACAGGAATTATTGAATTGTATAATTTTTTTATCAAATGCGACTTTACTATAAGTAAATAAAAAATAGTAATAATATATTTCGGTTGCTACTTACAGCTTTCACAATCACATTAACCAGTAAGTTTTATCAATGACCTTTATAAGTTACTTATAGTTTATCAATCGTAAATCGCTATCTACTGCTTTTGAAAGAAAATAATTTGACAAAATCATACCTATACTATGGTGTGTATACCTAAGCAGATAATACGAAATCTGAAAGAATTATCCTAACAACCTCTGAAATAACACCAAGATAACGTAAGAATAACAAACAATTACAGTTTACATTGCTTCTATTTAGATAAATCATTAAAATTATCATAACAAATGGCAAAATTGTCTTAATCAAATTGCCTCAGGGCCGTAAACCTAGTATTAAAATTGTTATATTGTAAAAGGCGTTCCGAATGGTGAAACTATACGTGGCTGAGGTTTACTTCGTGGTTTTGTGGCTAAAATGAAGTCCCCTTAATAACTTAAATAACTTCAGCGAGCTTCCTTCACACCATTTAAGAGGGAACAATCAATATCGTATTGCATTTTTCTCTTAAATATTTATTTTGGTAACAATGTTTTCATTACTGACGTATCTTTGTCTATACTCATGTATTCAGCAATGTAATCTTGAATACCATGTGAAAGATGGTAATCCACAGCCCATGAAAACTAACATAAATTGAATGGATAATAAAATTGACAGAATAATTACACATTGCCTGTCAAATTTAAATACTAATATCATATTAAACATTTGAGAAGCTTATAATATTATCACTTTGAGAGCATTGTCCCAAGATACAAACCACAAGACCGTCATGAATTCTTAATATTGTAAGTGGAATGATCGTAGTTATATGGAATATTATATGTCTACTACACCATAGATTAATGGATCCCGTACCCATTTTCCTTATATTATCCTCCGTCGAATTTTATGACAGCCATGGGATGGATATATGGCGTAGGTACTCTATTCTTACCCAAGATACAGCAATTCGTTATATTAATCTTACCAATGTTGAGATAGATGGCAACAATAGCCACAATTTGGAAATAGATGATGTATACAATCTTTGGTACAATAAAGTAATTTAATGGAGTAAGAGCTAAACTCCTAGCATTTGAAGATGAACAATGATCCTAGCTCAATTGGTTCCTTGCAAAATAAATATTGTATAATTGTATTTTAATTAGCCACGACATTGACACGACAAAGAAGAAGAATTACATTAAGGTCAGCTTAGCTTCATGTAACATTTATGTTTCATGGAGGTTCTAGTCCAACCGATTTAACTGAATATCAGAGTTTTTATTAGTATCACAGTCTTCACAACCGAGTATGGGATGATAATGTACTCTTTACGTTTTTAAATACCAGATTCTTTAAATTAAAGCAAAAATGAGCTAGAATTTGTTACACAGTTATTTATTTTTCTCTTTGCAATCATTCAATTTCCAAATTTATTGCAAATCCTTTACCTTAACAATAAGTTGTATAAAACATCTTTATTTAACCCCAAACGGCTCAAATATATAACCACTGACGAGATTATTATATTTAAAATAGAAACAATAAACAAAATTCAAAATAGAAACAGCACTGCATACTCGATATGGTTCTAAAAATTGACAATTTAGTACGTTTATTTACCCAAGAAAATATAAAGTAAACTCGTTTAATTTTTCTCTTTGACAGCTTATTGAGGCAATCCCAAAGCTTTCACAATTTTATTTCAGTGTGCGAGTGCTGAGTTTATTTAGCATCAAGAACTATTGGCAGAAGTTATCTATGAGTAGCACACGTGGGATAATAAAGGATAGAATAAGGCAACGGTAATTAATTCCTTCCCAGTTGAATACAAACACGGCCTCTCAGAATTAAAACTTAAATCAGTTTTATCATCGCCTTTCAATTAGCAATTTAAAAGAATAATTCTATTGTTGACTCGTATTAATCTGCCGATAGTTTAAAAACTTTGTTAACTAAGCACAACTTTGATATTTGTTTTTTCTATCCGGCAATATGGTGTCTTACTACAGTTCTTACAAGTCCATAAGCAGTCTTCAGAATATTTTGTTATTTTAATAAGTACATGATTTTTGACGCTGTAGTAAGATTTAGCGTTAAACGTTTTCTGATTGGCAATCATTACACAGGGCATAATTCACGGTATCTGCTCTCCGTACTCGAGGCCTGTCAGCTTTAAGTGCCCACAATACATCACGGTAATTACCACTATTAAGTACAGTTAAATTGACCAGCGCAGTTATTGAAAAGTACTGTTCCATGTTAACCATTATTCATTTTGCTTGCACCGTAAATGCTTTGTGAGAACCGAGAGTGTGTAAGTTTATATCTTTGTATTAAATCCGTGGTTTATATAAGTCTAACTTATAACAATGGTTCCACTTGCGTAGTAGTAGTAGACTAATAAAAATAATACGCATCTATAAATATAAAAAATACTCTGAAAGGTTACACTTGACAAAGTATTTAATCAATAGTCAAAAGATTAATAATAAATAATAATAATAACAGCCCTGTATTTAATACACATCCCACTGCTGGGCTCGGGCCTCTTGTCATGATGAGAAGGGTTAGGCCTTAGTCCACCACGCTGGCCAAGTGCGGATTGGTAGACTTCACACGACCTCGAGCACTTTAGGCACTCTCAGGCATGCCTCACGATGATTTCCTTCACCGTTAGCGAGCGATAATTTATATGACAAATACACACATATCTTCGAAAAGACGAATCTTAACGATATATTGACAGAGGTGTGTGCCGTGGGTATGAACCCGAGACGTTTGACTTCGCAGTCCTACGGTCTACCACTCGGCTATCGCAGGTAAAGTCAAAAGATTAAACGAGTAAAATCGATATTATTAATAGTACCAAAATAAAGGTTCACATCTTTACAGTTTAAATTTTAACGAAATACTTAGTCTAAATAATGCCATTTTATTTTAAACTTACTTAGTTGCGGTGGTTCATGTATTTGAGTCAGTATTAATCGTGCTATTTCTGTTACCCAAATTTTTTTAATGATATTAAAAATATTTTGTTGCCAGAGTGGGTGGAGTGACTAGCTTTGAAAAGAAAAGATTAAATAGTTGCGTTACTAGTTCTAGCTCATTTCTCGATTTAAACAATCTGGTAGATAAAAAAATCATAAAGAGTATGGTATCGCCCCATACTCTGTTGTAGAGTCTGTGACACTACGTAAGACACTGATATTCAGCTAAATCCGATGGACTAATAACTTCATGTAATATGAATGTATTTTTAATTACATTAAGCCTCGTTATGTAACTTAACATCACGCCTTTACCCAGAAGGGTTTGCAAATGTTTACAACACCCGCATTTCACCGGCCTATCGCCATTCACCGGGCACAATTCGATCCCCGTGCTGCTAATATGAATTTCCTGATGGAAAACTCATAAATAACACTTTGCCCGACCCGGGAATTGAACCCGAGACCTCGTGGTGAGAGGCGCATACGATAACCACTAGACCATCGAGGCAGAAACATGACCTCAATATAATATCATACATTTTGACAAAATTTATTTTGCAAGAAATCAATTGAACTATCTTTGATTATAATCTTTAAACGCTAGTAATTTCGCCCTTACTCCATTTACCAAATATGTCTATTTCCAAATAATGATTTTTGTTCCCATCTATCTCAACATTGGTAAGATTAATATAACGAATTGCTGTATCTTGGGTGAGAATAGAGTACCTACGCCGTATATCCATCCCATGGCTGTCATAAAATTCGACGGAGGATAATATAAGGAAAATGGATACGGGATCCATTAATCTATGGTGTAGTAGGTAGACATATAATGTACCATATAACTTCGACCATTCCACTTACAATATTAAGAATTCATGGCGGTCTTGTGGTTTGAATCTTGGGATGATGTTCTCAAAGTGATAATATTATAAGCTTCTCAAATGTTTTATATGATAATAGCAGTTTTTAAATATGACAGGCAATATTAAGATATTCTGTCAATTTTCATCAATCGTTTAATTTATGTAAATTTTTATGGGATGTAGTTTACTACCTTCGACAAGGTATATAAGATTAAATTGCTAAATACACGAGTACAGAAAAAGATACTTGGGTAATGTAAAAAGTGTCGTGTTGAGTCCAGAACGTCGATTTTCATAGAAAAAAGAAATACTATATTGATTGTTGTCTTTTAAATAGTATGAAGGAAGCCCGTTGTAGTTATTTCAGCCAAACTTCCCTTCATTTAAGGAACAAAACCACGAAGTAAATCCACGTCTAGTCTCACAATTCCGGAACGCCTTTCACAAAATAACAATTTTAATACTAGGTTTACGGCACTGAGGCAATTTGACTAAGACAATTTTGCCATTTGTTATGATAATTTTAATCATTTATCGGAATAGAAGCAATTCAAATTGTAATTGTTTGTTATTCTTACGTTATCTTGGAGTTATTTCAGAGGTTCTAAGAGTAATTCTTTCATATTTCGTATTATCTGCTTAGGTATTACGCACCATAGTAAAGGTATGACTTTGACAAATTATATCTTTCAAAAACAGTTGGTAGTGTTCATTACGATTGTTAAAATCATAAATCATAAAAAGCGTCAATAACTACTTACAAAGTTTCTGTAGCCTTGCTGTAGCTGTAAATGCCATGGTTAATTTGATTGTATTTATAACTATAATTTACTCAAAGCTGTGAGTAGCAAACGGAATATATTATTACTCTTAATTTAATTTTACTTATAAGTCGCATTTTATATTTAAATTATTTAAATAATTCATTTCTAGTATATCACACATAAAATCAATTTATGTAATTTTGCTCTGTGTTGAGTTTGTATGCAAATGTGAAACGTTAGATATTAGCTGTTTTGAAAATCAGCTATTGACCGTTAATGTATACGACAGTGTAATACATCTTTCGTGCGGTTTTCAGAGCATTCCACCTCTTGATATATTAGTTCAATCTGTGATTATATCGCTAATTCTGTTCCATATGCATACTGCACGGATCCATTTCTATTGTGGTTTATCACACAATTGCGTATACCTATATAATAGGAAGGAGTTGTTAACGAAACCACGCGATAATAAAACATAGCAAATGTATAGAAAGCTATTGCGAACTAACTAGAGTGAGGAAGCATCAACGTGCATAAGCGGGCCGGCACGTTCGGGTCGGTTTATTTTATGTTCCATTGCAGCGTCCATCTCAGACATGTAAATCATTGATAGTTGATTCAGATGGTCGCTGCATTGGAGCATAAAATGTGGGGCTCGATACTGCCGTCCCACTTATGTGTGTAGTGAGATTGACCCATACCTTTACATGACAAGAAAAAATACAAATGAAGCATTATATCCTAAACATTATGGCCGTTCAAGGGCTATACTTTCCTCTTACTGAAGTGGACTTTATACCCAATGCTCCTAAAAACATATAATCACACATATCGCGTTCACTTTGTGCGCACTAATCATTCATATTTTTAGCACGTTTAAGTTATGTTAATAATTAATGTCAGTCGCAATCTTCACCGCGATTGGCTCATATCATTAATTTAGTCTAATTAGAAAAAAAATGTTCTTCTTTTTATACTAAAATTTCTAAAGTTGTGCAAATCGTACAAGTAAGTTGTAACAATTAGTTAAAAATACACTCAGAATAGAAGAACGCTACTGGAGTTGGTCCCGTAGCCTAAAGCATTGTGAAAACCAATTTCCTTGAGTTGACCTTAACAAATTACTAGTGAAGATAAAAAGCTGGGGTTCGGTGCGATTTCCAAACTTCAAGATTAGTATGAAGATAAATTATTTGAGTTGCATGAGTTATGGATCAAAAAGTGTCAGGTTAAGTAACTGGTGAACACGTCGACCCATGCCAATCAATGTAAATGTTAAGATAACAACGATATTAATAAATATCTAATACAATGCTATAATTTGAAAAAAAAAAAAAAAAATTTTTTAATTGAAAAAAAACGCTCCTTAAAACTAACCAAACTAAAAAGTAGACAATAAATAATAGTTTAAAAAACAAAAACAAACATGCTCTATATAGAAAACCAAATTAAAAAATAGAAAATATTTTTTTTATTAAAAAAAAAGCGTGGGGTGTGCTTTTAAGATATTATCGAAATGATAATCCTTCTTCTCATGTCTGTCAATGAAATATTTATGACCCATGCACCTCACGCTTTTTTTGAAATGAATTTTTTTTTTTTCTATTTTTAGTTTGGTTTTCTATATAAAGCGTGTTTTTTAGTTTTTTTAAACTCTTATTTTTGTTATAGATAACTTTATACGTGTAATATCAATCATCCGAGCCTTTACCCAATTACATTGGGGTCGGCTTAAAGTCTAACGGATTTAGCGGAATATCAGTTTTTAACGTTTTTATATGTATCAGTAGTTTTTTTGCCATTTCATACGTGTAATATTCCTGATCAATTTGCTCCAGACGTAATTGTTAAAAAAACTGTTACTTAGTAACATTAATGTTTATTATCATTTGACAACTTAATTATAGAAATAACAATTTAATTATAGAAATAACAATTTAATAAGTTATCAGGGAATTTCTCATCATTTTTATTAAACTTGCGTTAAATATTAGCAAAATAAATTGCCTTCTAATTCATCAATCCCTCAGACTAAACTTGCTTGATATTTTTCATATTCAAACGACGTTACAATCATTTTAACAGCATCATCACAGTACTAACAAGTTTGGCGCTTTAATTAATTAAGTTATAATACCTTAATATATCTTTAATATTGAAATTTTACCGGTCAATAACTCGTTTGAATAAAATGCTTTTGGATTTTTAATCCTAAAATACAAGAGTTAATCTTAAATCTAATGTTAGATTAAATAAGAATCATAAAAACATATTCAAAATATTTATGGATATGATAACGATCATAGTCACGGCTTGGACGTCAAAAAACTGTTAAAAATAATAATTCAAATGTCGACCCCAGCGTGTGTCATATAGATAAGTTGACAACAACTTAGTGTGCTCCATGCATTATCTGAAATCCGCCACTTTCATCACGCCTAGTGTTAAAATTCTATATTGTTCTTAAGTTTTAGGTCATAATTTGACGAATTGCCATGAGTGTTTGACGACGACAGGTGCGGTGTGAAAGTAACATTGTAATTAAGGGAACAAAGAAAACACGCCACTTTGTATAGTCTTTGTAAACAAGGAAACAAACTCCCCTATACTAATACCGGCTACGAAGAAAATGGAAAACAAATTTAAAATATTGCCGAGCACAAAAGCATCAAGTTTTAGAGTCTTAATTATATTAAAAAAAATCCCCCGCGATACAAGAGTTATTTTTTAAGTAACAAGAAAATCAAAAACAAAAACGGGAAAAGTTAACGATAGATATATTTGTGCGAGGTCATCTGCGCCTTAATCGAATCACAAAAACGTCCCGTCATCGTCACCGTCTTCCGTTCATTACTTTTCATGGAACAATCAAAGCAATAATTTATTTTCAGATTTTTTACAAAAAGCGTAAATGTCGAAAACAAGTAACTTGGTAAAACCCTGAAGAGAACGTGAAGAGGTGGGGGAGGGCGCTGTAAAAAGCTTTTGAATTGATTGTCCGGTGTCAGGGAATTGTTGGGTGTTGGCATTGTTTCTGAGGCTCACGGACTTATCCAACTTTTCTCATTAGGACGATCTGTTGCGGCGCAACAAACGCTTACAATATTACGGTGCGTTATGAACAATGGGTAATTTCATGAAACGACGAGTTTTGATCACACTGTAACGCTTTATACTTCTAACTTTAATTGGAAAATAATTGAACTGAATGATTTAAATATATTAATTAGCAGCTTTTGAAGTATTATTTATGGTGTTTTCATGTTTGCAATCAGAAATATATTGATGGAATGGTAAAAATCAATTTGGCGGTATTAATTATTAATGTTATTTATTGCTCCTTGTGTAATACGTCAGTACCAAATTCAATGCTACGATTTCAACGCAATAAGAAAATGCTAAATAAAAAAATGAACTAATCTCTTATTAATGTTTTTTTTTTCCTGTTAAGCCTGTTCTGTATTGTAATAATTACATTACAATACAACATGTGTTTGAAGCTAATTTGGCGACATCATAAATTCGAAAAAAATACGATATTCATTGGTTAAGTACATGAAACGCCAATAAAACAATTTATGATCCCAAACGTTTATATTAAAGACAATCTTCCTTATTGGTTAAAAAGAGTGTGGGCAGGTAGGGGTGCCTGGAGTTACCGAGAACCATCGCGCTCCGACGGGAGGTAAAATTTTAAAACATACTCACGTAGCTCATTTCCTTAGTAATGGAGTTATATTCCGCGGCACAATTTTCAATTTCCTTAGCTCTTTTTACGTTACGTACCTTTTTTACAATGAATTGTGTTTCAGAGATGTGAAAATTCTCACAAGATCTGTAAAGACTACAAAATGGATTTAGATACTTACTTACAAAATGGATCACTGGTATCTTTATTCAAAAAATATTACAACAATGTTAAGCCGTCTTAAAATTATATAACACTTTCAGATAACCAGGAAATTTGCCATAAAATATAAAAAAATGTACAACGTAGCATTTTCAAAACTGAGAACGGGACTAATCATTACGTGTTAACGATATTTCAACGATACGTAAAACGAACACATACAGCAACCTTACCAAGCGTTGCATAATTGACATAAAAACTAATTGACCCATAGAATTAACCTTTTTCAATTCTTCCTTCCTTCCTTCCTTCTTTTCAAAAAAATATACGAACTGTCGACATGTTTTCTGAGAATTTATAAGCTCATTCGATTGGCAAATGACGTTAGGTATGTACGAAAAACCCTTGAAAACCCATCTTCATCCTGCTACATATAAAAAAGGTCTGACCCGATTCCAAACGGAAATTTTATCTTTTACAATTTTCAAGGGCATTTGTATCATTTTTTACCCAGTTTTCGAACAAGAAATTCCCTTTCTGTGTATAAAAGAATAAAGATACAAATGTACTGGTTTTCTCAATTACTTTATTAATATTTTCTTACATTTCAAAGTATTAAATCATTGTAAATTTTGCAGCTGAAATTTTTCTAGAAAAAAATTTTAGTAGTTTTTTGATTGTCGGCTTATTATCGTATCATGCCAAGAAATACAGGGTAGCAGGATAGGTAGGTAGGGTAAGTAGAAATACAGCCATTTTATATTGTTACATCTTTAAATTTGAATAACGCCCGTACTAAATGAAAACTTTCGAATATATATCCAAATAATGTATAGACCTGGCCAATATGTGTAAATAGATCAATAGATCAAGTAAAGATCATAACAATTTTCAACTTTTCCAGTACAAAAAATGTTTATTTTTTCATTACGTTTTTCTCAATGAGGACTACTAGCATGTATTCATAGTTAAGACATAATAATAATGCAAAATAAAATTAAAATAATCTCGTGTTTATGAAATTATTATATTTGTGTGTGTATATGATTTAAAAAACGTCTCTTTAAAATAGCACACCAAATAAACTCAGAGATTGATTCAAGTGATTAAGGGGGTTCAACTGACACCGGTCCTGTGAATTTTGAAGTATATTGCCGAATCGTGTCAGTTTGCGTGCCACTAAAAACATAACGCAGCAGGTATTAACTAAAATAACACAGAAGAGATGAAGTTTAGATTTGTGTTAAAACCGATTGAAAAGCTTACAGAATACCGCTAACCCGCCGAGCAAACAAGGTGCATGTTTTATACAGTACATGGAGCGAGAATGGTTTAAGCACCAACGCAAACAGCGGTGTTTTTGTGTTAGTGTATTAAGACCATATCCGGGTGCGGGATGGAAAGCCGATACGACTGTTTTTTTCGTTCGTTTCTATTTGGTATATAAAATATTTTTGTGACATGTTTTCCTGATGGAACATGTGTTTTAGTAAAGTAGTTAAACGTTATTATTATTATTGATTCTTGTCCTCCATCTGTAATATAATAAGGTGTCACGAAAGAAATACACAACTTTAAAATCACACGGGACCTACACATATTAGTAGAATTTTAGGTGGTGTACAGCTACACTATTCTGGGGCGAAATGTTATGTTATTGTTATTACGTAGTACTATAATCCTTACTCCCATAATGCCTTAAAAAACGCAATAAAGATATGGTATTTCTCTTTCAGATTTAGACTTTGAAGCACTTTGGCAAGATGGAATAAAAATGTGGTCCGTAATGTAAGTTGGACATTCATAATGTTCGATTCACGGTAAGTCGACTGAACGATTGGCTGGATAGAGGTTTTTGCGAAAAAACCTTTTATCGCCAAACGCTGCTTCCACTAAAGAAATCATGGAATATTTTTTTCGAATGGGCTTAGTTATTCTATAAAGTTTAATTGACGCCACGTATGTGATGTCAGTAAAAAAAGTGCAGAATAGGATAATAATATCACGGACTTATTTAGACTAAAACTGGCCATATGAGTACGTATTAGCAATGAATTAGTGCCTATTTAAAAAGATTTATCATAGACTCAGTAAACATCATCAGAGTTTCGATATGTTATGTAGTCGACGATTTATTTATTCGCGTTGACTAAATCAGAGACATTTTGGAGATTTTTCGATTTGCCGCTACACAGCCGGGTGGTCCGATTGATTGACTCTGCGATTCGGGGACGTAACGTTTTCCATTTATATGAAGATATCACAAGTTTCTTGAAGAAATACGTGGGGGAGTTGAACATGTTTGTATATTATTGCGATGCTGTGTTTTTATTGCCACAAGATTAAGAGTATATAACAAGATCTTTTGGTATTATTTTATGACATATTATTATGAATTATCTTATCTAAAAATGTTTTCTCTTTTCTTCTTTCCGTGGTCAATTGCAAAAAAAAGTGAGCTTTGTGTTTGCAGAAACAAACAAAAGAAATAAAATTTAATTTTCTTTTCGTCTACGTTGTTGATTACAACTCTCAAAACTTTAAAGGAATAATGAATTTCAAATACCGCCTCCAGGCAAACATCCCGCGATATTCATCTTTCTTAAATGAGAATGAGACATAAAATCCAGGTGCATTTTAATTTCATCACTTCAAAGTACCAGATAGCATTAAATTAAAGAGCGACAACCCACCACAAAATTAATTCGTTGTGTATATTTATTAATACTGTATTACGGCAGCACCAACGAGTTTCAGAGACCAAGTTTCAAAATACAACGGAATTTGTGAAACTTTTTGTACATATTCATTTTCCTAATCGGCATTACCGTGTGTGGGAGTGTCAGGACGTTTTATCAGAAAACAAACATTAGAGTCCATTTAAAATGCACTCCGAGTTCGCTAATTATACTAAATAATAGCACCTACATGCAGTCTACGCGGGAGCTTCGAGGAATCAACGTTTTTGCAAAAAGGTTGAATTATACGGTGCCCCAGGTAGAATTTGGTTGTTTTGTTAAAGGACTATAAAACATATTTATAGTATTCAGTTTTTTAATAAAAACAACCAAAATGTATCTGTGCCGGTGCATAATCCACCTTTTTCCAAAGTCACCGATTCTTCGGGGCTCGCGCGCTTGTAAATTGCTTGAATGTTGGACTAACGAAATGTCTGCTTTATTTATGCAAGACAAAATTACTGTGGCTTTTTGACTCTAAGTATGCAATAGTTCCATTTTGTACAAAGTTTGTCATGATAATAATAAAAAAGAATATTTATTACTTAATTATTGTGGTAGTCGCGGAATGGATAACGCATCGGACTTGCGATCATGGGTTCGAATCCTGATCATTACACCACGAAAGTGAACTGCCTCCAAATAGGTACAAGTGAATTAAAATAAACTGTAGGGGGTTTACAAAAATACTAGTATTTTTTATAAAGTCTACGTTTAATGTGAATAAGAAATATCATATTTTAAAAGCGTTTCCTTCAAAGCATTGTTGGACTTAGGATCATAGTACTAAGTAAAAAACAAACCATAACGTTACGCCTATAAACCCAAAAGGGTGTGGCAGAGCTTTAAAACACACACACTTCACCTGATATAGTAAGGTCCCATGTGATTTTGTTGTCGCGTATTTCTTTTTTGTCACCTTTTATTATTCCAAACGGAGGACGAGAATCAATAATAAAAACTTTTAACAACTTCAGTAAAACGAACTATTTTATATACCAAAAAGAAACAAACGAAAAAAACAGTCGTATCGGCTTTCCATCCCGCACCCGGATATGGTCGTAATACACTAACACAGAATCCAACGCTGTTGGCATTGGTGCTTAAACCATTCTCGCTCCATGTACTGTATAAAACATGCATATTGTTTGCACGGCGGGTTAGCGGTATTCTGTAAGCTTTTCAATCGGTTTTAACACAAATCTAAACTTCATCTCTTCTGTGTTATTTTAGTTAATACCTGCTGCGTTCCGCTGTTCTGATCGCCTGAAACTAAGGTTATGTTTTTAGTGACACGCAAACTGACGCGATTCGGCAATATCCTTCAAAATTCACAGGACCGGTGTCAGTTGACCCCCTTAATCACCCGAATCAATCTTTGATTTTATTTGGTGTGCTATTTTAAGGAGACGTGTTTTTTAAATGACATACACACATACTAATAAAATAATTTCATAATTTATTTGTATTTTATTTTGAACCTGCTGACCCGACAGACGATGTCATGTCTTAACATGCTTTTCCCCATGGAGGAAAACGTAATGATAAAAAAATCATGTTTTGTACTGGAAAAATTAAAAATTGGTATGATCTATTTACTTGATCTATTGATCTATTTACACATATTTGCCAGGTCTATACATTATGTATATTATGGAAAAACATTCGAAAATTTTTATTTAGTACTGGAGTTATTCAAATTTAAAGATGTAACAATATAAAATGGGAACCCTGTATTCCTTGGCATGATACGATAATACCGACAAACAAAAAACTACTCATATTTTTTCCATAAGAATATTTTTATCGATAGAAAAATATTAGCTGCAAAATTTACAACGATTTGACACTTTGAAATGTAAGATAATATTAATAAAGTAATCAAGAAAACCAGTACATTTTTATCTTTATTCTTTTATACACAGAAAGGGAAGTTCTTGTTCGAAAACTGGGTAAAAAATTATACAAATGCCCTTGAAAATTGAAAAAGACAAAATTTCCGTTTGGAATAGAGTCAGACCTTTTTTATATGTAGCAGGATAAAAACGGGTTTTCAAGGGTTTTTCGTACATACCAACGGTCATTTGCCAATCGAATGAGCTGATAAATTCTCAGAAAACATTTTGACAGTTCATATTATTATATTTTAAATGATGTGCAGTTTACCGATCTATGGTATTTAGGCGCTTAAAAGATAGAGTTGTCATTTTATTGAAAAGAAGACTTTTAAAAAGGTTAAACCTATGGGTTAAATAGTTTTTAGGCAACGCTTGGTTAGGTTGCTATAATTATATGTGTTAATTCTACGTTTCAATAAAATAGTCTTTACTCGTAATGAAGATTCCAGAGCTCTGTATTCAAAGTGCTACGTTGTACAATTTTTTATGCTATTTAGTAAATTTTCTGGTTATCTGAAAGTGTATTAAGTGTATTGGTAATATAATTTTAAGGCCGCTTAACGTTGTTGTAATCTTTAATGTATGTAGATACAAGTAATCCATTTTGTAAGTAAGTAAATATACCCATTTTGTAGACTTTAAAGGTTTTGTTAGATTTTGCCCTTCTCAGAAACACAATTCATTGTAAAAAAGGTACGTAACGTAAAAAGAGGTAAGGAAATTGAAAATTGTGCCGCGGAATATAACTCCATTACTAAGGAAATGAGCTACGTGAGTATGTTTTAAAATTTTACCTCCCGTCGGAGCGCGATGGTTCTCGGTAACTCCAGGCACCCCTACCTGCCCACACTCTTTTTAACCAATAAGGAAGATTGTCTTTAATATAAACGTTTGGGATCATAAATTGTTTTTTTGGCGTTTCATGTACTTAACCAATGAATGTCGTTTTTTCAAATTTATGATGTCGTCAAATTAGCTTCAAACACATGTTGTATTGTAATGTAATCATTACAATACAGAACAGGCTTAACAGAACAAAAAACATACATACAAGATCAGTTAATTGGTGTTTTATTTTGCATTGGTTTATTGTGATCTAGCATCGAAATTGGTACTGACGTATTACACAAACAGCCATGAATAACATTAATAATGAATACCGCTAAATTGATTTTGATATAAAATAACGCATAATTATGTTGTTACAATTCCATCAATATATTTCTGATTGCAAACATGAAAACATTAAATAATACTCCAAAAACTGCTAATTAATATATTTAAATCATATAGTTCAATGATTTTCCAATTAAAGTCAGAAGTATAAAGCGTTACAGTGTGATTGAAACTCGTCGTTTCATGAAATTACCCATTGTTCATAACGCACCGTAATATTGTAAGCGTTTGGTGGGCCGCAACAGATCGTCCTAATGAGAAAAGTTGGATAGCCTCCGTGAGCCTCAGAAACAATGCCGACACCCAACAATTCCCTGACACCGGACAATCAATTCAAAAGCTTTTTACAGCGCCCTCCCCCACCTCTTCACGTTCCCTCTGAGTTTTACCAAGTTACTTGTTTTCGACATTTACGCTTTTTGTAAAAAATCTGAAAATAAATTATTGCTTTGATTGTTCCATGACAAGTAATGAACGGAAGACGGTGACGATGACGGGTCGGTTTTGTGATTCGATTAAGGCGCAGATGACCTGGCATAAATACATCTATTGTAAACTTTTTTTTTGTTTTTGCTTTTCTTGTTATTTAAAAAAAAACGACGCCCGCACTAGGAACAACTGCTGTGTCGCGGGGGAATTTTGTATATCATTAAGACATTAAAACTTAATTTTAGTAGAGCTTATTATAAAAACCTGACGCTTTTATGTTTGGCAATATTTTTAAATTTGTTCTCCTTCTTGTCTCCTTGTTGTAAACTTCTTGATTCTGACACGCGGTTATAGTTTCACTTCAGAAGTTTGTTTGAGAACCAAAATAGTATATATTTAGGGTATTATAATAAGAACTATAGATATCATTAATACTCTTTGACGTTGAAAGAGAATCATTTATTTATTTATTTATTTATCGTACACTCAACTACCATGACAGGAAAATTCCCAATGCGATAACTAACATGATTTCAAGCATAATCGTAGGATGTGACACACAAATGTTGATATGATTTAAAAACTAAAACATTATTATAGTAGAGCTTATTATAAAACTTGACGCATTTGTGCTCGGCAATATTTTTAAATTTGTTTTCCTTTTTCTTCGTACGCGATATTATTACAGGGGAGTTTATTTTCTAGTTTACAAAGACTATACAAAGTGGTCTGTTTGCTTTGTTCCCCTAATTACATTGTTACTTTCACACCGCACCTGTCGCCGTCCAAACGCTCATGGCAAATTTTCTCATTATAACCTAAAACTTAAAAACAATATAGTATTTTAACTAGTAGGTGTGATGTCATAATAATTGACCAGATAATGTGATTGTATAAAAAAAATAGAAGCAGCTGATTTCTATATGATGCATGTGTAAAGTACTGCAGTCCTTAATGCTATTTGCTTGGAATTAAACTGCAATCCTTGAGCACTATTTTCTTTATTGCGAACACACGGTTACAAATACACAATTCAACTAATGGCACGTCAAAACCTTGACCACCTTACTGACTGTCCAAAATGCCCTACCACCTGCACAAGAGAGGCGCTCATGAACGCCGACGAGAGCGCCATAACAGTGGCCACTTATTGGACCAATAAAATTTGACTCAGCCATCGACACGACGAAGAAGAAGACTAACGGCTTATTCTACAATGTTGACTGCACAACTCGATTATCAACCTAGCACTGTTTCAGTTACTTTTTACTTTTATGACTTCAAATAAATTTAAATATAACATTATAATTTAATTGAAAAATGTATTATGATTTAAAACAAAATCATAAAAACTTAATATAGTTTTCTAATAACGGATATATAAGTAGATAGCAAGGATCAGAAGACCATTTCATAGTGTTGCTATTATAGTATCAATAAAATAGTCTCATTTACTACCAAATTAAAAACAATCACAACACATGGAGTAGACTAAATTGTAGTCAACTTATCTCATCATAAACCTAGGGACGTCCACTGCAGGACATAGGCCTCACC
Source organism: Hypena proboscidalis (assembly GCA_905147285.1). NCBI lineage: Eukaryota > Metazoa > Arthropoda > Insecta > Lepidoptera > Erebidae > Hypena > Hypena proboscidalis. Next base: position 12,091,334 of record LR990132.1, read on the forward strand.
AATCGATTTTCACAGCGCGCGGTTTTTGGCCGACTGAAACCAACGACTCCCCGCGATCTTGACCAGATCGTCCGTCCATCCAGCGGGAAGACATCAATTTATCTATATGACAAAAAAAAACTGTTTCACTATTTAATTGGAGGACTAGAAATCACCAGACTGCAACTAAAGCAGTGATTTTGCTTCATCATTCATCATCATTTAGCCGCTCGTAGTCCACTGCTGGACATAGGCCTCTCCCAATTTGCGCCACAACACCCGGTCCTGCGCCTTCCGCATCCAGTCCCCTCCAGCGAACTTCTTCAGGTCGTCAGTCCACCTGGCAGGGGGGCGTCCTACCTTACGGTTTTGCTTATTGTTATTAAAAGAGTCTGGTACTAAATACTGTCGAAGTGTCTGGCAGAATTCCTACTGGTAGTTTAAAATAGAACTCAATGTTCCCTACAATATACGTAAGAATCAGTTCGCGGACTGTAAGTAAAGTGAGTACAATTTGGACGTTCCTGTAGGTCCTGATATCTAAGACCTATTTATACGTTTTTTGTGCATACCAATACTATTCCTTGGTACATAATATTTTGTCCATTTGAAATTAAGTGGTCTTAACATGGAATTCACTCTATTATAAACGGTATTATAAAGTTTTCGAATTACAAAAAAGGACTAATTACGATTTTAAAATGTATAAATAAACATTTCACAAAGTAGAAAATATTTATACCAACGGTGTATTAATAAGGCTGATGAAGGCTGCTTTGCAATTAAAATTGAATATAGGCGATACAATTTTATTTCACAACTGCATCAAACTAATTAAGTCGGTAATATGCTTTAAAATACGATTCTGTAATATACTCTCTGATTAATATCTCTCGCAGTAAACAAATATGGGATGAAATTAATTTATAAGTAAATCAACATGGATTTTCTACTGATCAGTACTATAAATTGAATTGAATTGCAAGAATCAGAGGAAATTCAAATTATTGTTAAAAGTTTTAAGTAGTATAATAAATGCCTTTTCAATTTATTTATTCGGGTAAGACGGCAGTGGTCATTTAACCCTAGTCCAAAACTGTTAATGGTATACTAATTACTTAAATCTGATCCTTTATATTTTATGACGAATTTTTATCGAGGTTTTCCTAGAACTAAGCAATACGATTATAATATTAAAGTTGAAAAATTAAGAACCCAGCAGGTCTCGAACCTGCACCCCCTGGGTATATGCCCCAAGTGCTTTGCCAATTCAGCTATGGATTCGGATGCTGCTAGACTCGAAATTTCTCAACTCTTTTGTGCCAGCGTCATAGGTATATATATATACCTTAGCTAGACGAACCTTACTTGGTTTTAGCGCCACCTATGCGATGAGTGATTAGTCACTTAGTCACATACAGTAAAGTCCAGCTGGATTCTTAAATTTTCAACTTTAAATATTATATAAAATACAAAAAAGGCATAGCAAAGCTAAAATTTGCTTTAAAATATTACAAATACTATAAAAACCCAATGTATATATTTTTTTACCCAACTACGGCGAGGCTAGGGTAAAGGCAAAGGTTAGGGTAATGATTTTGGCAGTTACTGTATGTATGTTTGCATGTTCCACTTCGCCCGGGTGACATAGGCTATATAAATGATATTGATTTTTTTATAACGGGCTTTTAACGTCAGATTTTAACTTTTAAAAGTAATTCATAAAAAAAAAGTTTTAAAACTATTACGACTACGTTATAGAAATACAACCGTAAATAGTCGTGATAGAGTTTAAAAAAAAGTGTTAATTACTTTCCGTTCATCAAAACATTGTGTTTCGCTTTGATAAAATCGTGTTAATTACAACAAAGCTTCAAGAGCATTTGACAAATTCAAAGGATTTTTTCGAAAGTAAAATACCAAATATAGATTTGAATTGTCAGTTCTTGCCTCAGAGGCCGTCCCTTGTCAAAGCAAGCCCGTTCTGTCGGAGTCGTACACTTTTTCTGGCCCACTGGATTACCTTCGTAAACATTATTTGATGTAAACATCCACCTTTTATTATTACATATATTTTTGCTGTGTTTTGGTCAAAATTAATAATAAATATTCTTTTTGAGGTCCATCTCAAGTTTTCATGGTTCGATTACAAGTTCGATTGTTATTTTTTAAGAGTTTAGGTATTAGGTAAAGTAGGCTCTTAAATGACTACAGGCAAATAAGTAGATAATATACAGAGGCTAAGCTTAATACAATCTCACTCTGATTAGTACACCTCAACATGCTGATTGCGTACGAGTGCACTAGCGGCTCTGTCTCGTACGGAGCGAAACCGGTTTATGCCGGTTCGGCTAGTGCACTAGCGCAGGGCTCGCAGAATGCGTCGCTTTTGTTTTGTTTTAAAAAAGTGTAGTTAAGTCGTTTTCCAAGTTCACAACTGACATTATTATGGTTTATCGTGGGGTGCATGAAAGGAGCCTCCCCGAGTGACGTAGACCACGATCCCCTACGTCCGGCGCACCCTGGGCAATTCATGAGTTCTCTAAAGCGAATTGGCTAATCCTTTCACCACGATGGCAAGTCAAAATGACATTTGACTTAGCCATCGACACGACGAAGAAGAAGAATGGTTTATCGTACTGTTTGTATAAAAATAATTTTTAACAAAAAAAAAAACCGACTTCAAAAAGTAGGTAAACTAAAAAGCAAAAAATAAATTTACTTCGCACAAAATAATACGTTTTTTCATTTAGTTAAATAGAAATTATTAAATAATTATTTTATAATTCTGAAGTCGGTGCCAAGTAAACAATTAATAACTCTGTATAGATAATAGGGTAAAGGCGGGATACATGCCCCAGTGGGATTGATGCCTCACTTTCAAAAAATCTAACTTCCCAAAGTCGCCACTAAAAAAAAATATTATAACTAAGATCCGCAGTCACCCCGCACCTCGGGTAGTCATTGGCCGTCGTGCTGTGAATACGTGTTTAGCTTGTGTGTGCATTCATCTCCGCGGCGAAGTTTACAAAGACGTCAAAGTTTTAAAGGTAAGTTTTAGCCGTTGTGTAACTTTTAAAGTAGTCATTAATTCCGTTATATTTTTAATTACGTCGGTGTACTGATTCATCAATTATGCATCTTGATGCAAATAATTCGTCATTTGTTTTTAATTAGTTTAAAAAATACTTGAGGCATCTATCCCTATCAAAAAGGATAGTTGCCTTGATTTTTCGAAGGATAGATGCCCCTAGGGGCATCTATCCCTCCATACAAAATGTTTTAAATTTCAGGCGATTTTTGTTGCTTTTGGTAGTTTTTGGTACAATTCGTTGTTTTTTGGAGTATAGTTATATTGGTAGAAATTTGTAGTTTTTGATAATTGTTGGTAGTTTTAAGTAGAGTTTGGTAATTCCACTGGTTAATTTTGATAGAATATGATAGGTTTTGGTGTATTTGGTAGCATTTGGTTGTTTTTGTTGTTTTTTATTAGTTTTTGGTGGCTTTTGATACAGTTTTGTTGTTTTTGGTAGAATATTTTTTGTGTTTGGTATATTTTGGTTGTAGTTTTTGTTGGTTTAGATGGATTTGTTATATATTATATGGTAGTTCTTGGTAGTTTTTTTCCACTGATGTACTATGAAGCACTTTGTATAACTCGGGTGAATGTTCTATTTCATATCAGGTGTATTAAAAGCCCTTAGCTATGATTCGGGTCTCAAAATACACCCACTATGAAATCGACTACATTCACCTTTTGGTGTTTTATATATTGTACCTTCAATTATGTGTTTACGTGTATTTAGGTATATTTGGCCTTTTTCTGATTGTAGTATAACCATGCCACAAAAATATAAAAGACATGTTCCTGGACTAAAGAACAATTGCGCTCAGCTTTCGACGAAAAAGACAGAAATACCATGGGGATAAACGAAATATCCAGACAGTTTGGGATTCCATCAAGAACATTGCGAAGACGTTATGCTGCTAAGAATACATTTTATTGTTTTAATTAGAATGTTTTTATGATTTTGCATGTTAAAACTTAATAATTAATATTTAATAATAAGAATTTAATATTCCTATTTATGTTGAAATTGCTTATAAATCTTTATTAATGTAATTTTATTTGATCTCATAATATAATTATATTCTAAGACAATTAAAAGTCTTTAAAAACTGCAAAATACTTTTCATTATTAGGGCCATGTTTCTTGGAAACAATTTCTGTTTTTGGGGTTGCCTTCTACTTCTAAAACACTAATTGTCCTCTTAACCTTATAAAAGTTTGGTTGAGTTTTTCGTTAATACATTATAAAGTGCATCTATCCCGCACCGCAGGCATCTATCCCTCTTAGTATTTTCATGGTGGGGCATCTATCCATACGGGTAGGCATCTATCCCCAAAAAAGGAGTTCCACAAAAAGCTAAATTCTGTAAAATCTGTAAATAATAGGTCTAAAAAACTAAATCACAGTTAAACATAAAGGACTAAACTAGCTGAATTCATACTCATTATTTATATACAATGAATATTTTCAAAATTAGGAGGTAATTTCAAAAAGTGGAGCATCTATCCCGCCTTTACCCTACATGGCAACGTAAATAACATATCAAGTGTAGTCCCTCGAATCTGGGTGAAAGGTTTAAACAATCACAGTTAGCCGGCTAAACCAACATGGCGCATGTTTTTATACAGCACATCGAGAGAGAACGGTTTAAGCGCCAATACAACCACAGCTGTAGTTTTTTGTTCGAGTACTTTGACTATATCCGGGTGCAAAGCGGTATGGAACCGAGAATCATGACCCGGTAGTTTTGTAAAAAAGAGATTACTTTGCTACGTTGTAGTTATTAAAATGTATAGGATATAAGTGTCTTGTTTTTAACACTCTACTAAGTTTTAAAACAAATTTGGAGTTTTGTTTCAAAATACCCAGATTACATCTTCGTATGTTGCATTATCTCAGCATTATATAAACAATGAAATAGATCCTAAATTAACATTATTAATAAAAGCTATCAACCTTATTTAGTATCATTTAGTCATATTTTAAGTATGTAATCTTAGTTGTGATGTAATTAATATAAGAAAATAATCACAAAGTAGCTACTATTCTTATTTTAACAAAATTTTAGTAATAATTTAAATGTAAAAACGTTTATCTAGATATTTAAATAGCTAAATAAATGTAATAAACTCATGTGAGTTTTAATATCACAACACGATTCAATTAAATGTTGAAAAACGCCAAAACTGGATGGTATTTGAGGCAATAAGATTCCATAGCAAAGAGGACATAATAATATATAGAGCAACACATCTTAAGAATTTTGTTTCGGTTCCAAATGGAGACATGTCTCCACTGAGAATGCATTCGTCTCTCTTGCTCTGATACGTGTCTTATGCAGTAAGGACATAAACGTTCTTTGTCACTCGAAAAAAGTTTGTCTTCAAAACACACAAAAGAACTGTTATTCTATATACTTTTCTAAACTCACTGACAATAGTACGGCCCCTGAAATAAAATATCACTAAAACTTTGTACTGTAAAGGTTACTGTGAAAAGCAATGTGAAAGCGATGTGTATATTTTATTCCTTTCAGAGTAAAAATAGCTGTTATTTTACGAGTGCAGGTTGCGGTTACTTTACTGACTGTCCGATTCTAAATGGAAACAGATAGAACATTGTAACTCTCTATCGGAAATACAGTCTAGTGTATCGAGGTAAGTTATTTTAAGCCGTTTTGAAACTAATCGCAAACTAGGTTTGGCATTGTGTTATAAATAGATTTGCAGGTTTACCCAAGATCTAAGTCTATCTTAAATTTAAAGGAATGTTATATCTCATCGAAAATAACCATTACTCGCTTCCGTCTACAGCTTCACCCGCGGAACCCTTTAATATTATGTAAGAATGAAGATAATAAATCGTTAGCTGTCTGATCCAAAGTTTAAATTTACCAATCACTGATGACTTTTTGCTCGCCTTTGTTTGATATAAGCAATTAGTGCAGATGAAAAGAGCTATGACTAATTAAAAAAAATATTACTGCCTCGCTGGTCTGACGGTTAGCGTATATATTACTACTAATATATATTATCTAATATCAACAATATCAGCACGCGCGTGCAGATGTCCATTATTGCAGCAACATTTTGCAAAACAACATAGGAATGAATCAATTAAGGTGTTACTTTCGGTTTTCCCTTAAAGATAAATAAATACAACCCCTTGCACCGCGGCCAAAATGCCTATGTAATATTATGGACCACCTTCGTGTGGATTTAGGACACTAAATAAAAAACCCTAGGAGTGGCCTTCACCTACGGTCTATTTAGTTTGACCGTGGGATGAAACCAGGGTTACAAGCCCAAATTTTACCAGTGATTTAAACCAACGTTTAATGCTACGTTCTCGATATCCATGTCCCTTTTAAATATTTTAAAAGGAAAATCTTCGTTGGTGTAGTGGTTAGCATATACATATTTGACCGTGAGTTCTCAGGTTCAATTCCCGGGCCAGGGAAAGTATTATTTGGGATATTTTTTGTTATGAAGTTCTCAATGGCAGCACGGAGTTGGAATAGTGCCCGGTGGATGGCGATAACTATCCCCCGACCACATGGGACGTAAACATAACAGGTGAAATGTGGGTATTATACACCTCTGGCATGACCATATGGGTAATATAGGCGTGATGTTTCGTTTTCTAATAAGAAAGAGATCTAAATACCGATGTAAGAAAACTACAGTTAAAGAAGTGAGAGGAAATCTGAGCTTAGACTCAGCACATTAACGGCATCGAGAAACACTCGTGCGTAGGCTGAGATTAACCCGTAATTACTCCAAGTCACTGTATTTAACTCAACCCTAACTAACTCTCAAAAGTCCCAATTGTAGTTTACCAAAGATCAATGGAGCGTACCGTATCGGTATAAAGCTCAGTGACCGAGACTTGAACCACAATTGGTCTATGAGTTGGAGGGAGCAATAATTCAGATACATATTTGTCAAAAGCTTTTAGAAGTTATTATAGACAAATCTTGGACTATGTTAAGCTATGACGCAGTTTCAAGAAAATATCGGGCCAATTTCTTGTTTATTTTCATGTACCTTACGATATCTTTACACGCTTTCAATACATCTGTCCTATTTCAATATTATATAAGAGACTAGTGCCTCCTATTTTTACCTAGAAGGCGCTAGTGGGATGACTGGTGGGAAACTGCAGGAGATAGAGAGGACTGGAGACGTTTGGAGAAGGCCTTTGCCCAGCAGTGAAAAAGAAAGAAAAAGAGATCGACATACGGGTTTAAGAAAACCACAGTATAAGAGGTAAGATGACATTGGAGCTTAGACTTACAAAATTAACGGCATCGTGAAACACTCGTGCGTAGGAGATTAACCCGTAATTACTCCAAGTCACTGTATTTAACTCAACCCTAACTCTCAAAAGTCCCGATTGTAGTTTACCAAAGATCAATGGAGCGTACCGTATCGGTATAAAGCTCAGTGACCGAGACTTGAACCACAATTGGTCTATGAGTTGTAGGGAGCAATAATTCAGTTAGATATATTTGTCAAAATCTTTTAGAAATTATTTTAGAAATTCGATGACTATGTTAAGCTATGTTGCAGTTTCAAGAAAATATTGAAACAATTAGTTGTTTATTTTTATGTTAGGTTTTACAAATTGATTAAGAAGGAATATTGTTTGTATGTTTTCCATACAATAGTATTATGGATTTAACTTTACTTTTATTAAGTTTTTATGTTTTTTTAGTAACGAATACGTTTATATCAGTATTAGGTCAAGTTCAAAAGTTATACTATTTATATAGTAATGGTATTACTTTATAAATGGTATAACTTTTGAACACGGCTACGGCACGGTATACGGCTTTTTTGTTGTTTGAAGGTGATTTAAAGATTCACCTTAAAAAGCGAAAGTTAAAAGAGTTGTCACAGTTGTTGCAAAATATATCTATATAATATTTTTTTATAATATTATTATATTGTTTATAACTGAAAAGGTTTTATGGAACAACACATATATTACACTAGTTCTACTTATTGAGAAGCAAATTGTTGTTACTATAACTTAAAAATAGAATTCTCTATTCTTGTTCTATTTCAGTTATAATGTTTTAAGTTATACCTATATTAATTGTACTTATTAAAGCAAACATAACATTACTTCTCAGGGTCCTAAGACCTGGTTTTAAATCTCCACGTTTCTTAACCGAAGTTAAGCCTAGAGATGTGGACATTATATACCCTGCTTAGTCATAAAACATATGTCCTCTCCGCTTTGCTTTGGTTAATACCGGACCTTAAGTACACATAAAATAACATCACCCCTATATTACCCTGAAGAGTATGGCAGAGGTGTACAACACCCACATTTCACCTATTATGTTTAAGTCCTATAGGATAGGAGGTGAGCTATTGTGAATTTCCTGATGGAAAGTTCACAAATAACGCTTTGCCAGACCCCGGAATCGTACCCGGGATCACTCGGCGAGAGGCGCATATGCAAACCGCTAACACCTAACCACCACAACCCTTAAGGTAATAACAAACCCAAAATACCTTGTTTAGAAATTTGTCTCTTCGTTAAACTCATCGATAAGTAACAAATAGACACACAACATTAGATTAACAACGCACTTTTCATTATTTCTGATCTTTTACACTAATAAATGGAAAGCCGTTATGCATCGGGAACCGATAACCATTTCCTACATTCTTCAATATCGTATAATGTATCAATACGTCGCTCTTTCACGGAACCAATTTCTTCTCACTCTCAAGTGTAAGTGGTAGCGCACTTTATTCGGATTCTTTCCTGGCAACAGCTGTAGGTCTTTGTAACAAGACGTCTACTACGAGCACAAAACTCATTTCGACTTCACTTAAAATGTGCTCTATTTACAAGAACTTTGTTTGCTGTCTGCTAACTGGAAGTAAAAGTCTCGTGGTAGTAGCTCCTGAATAAAAGAAAACGAGTTTTAAAATTCTCTAAAAAATTCTAGGACAGTTTGCAACAGTAATTTATCATTATAATGGATTTGTGTCAAAACTTAAATATGCGGTTGTTTTCCAAGGAAATAATTGTGTAATAACTCGCAATAACTTCCATAATTTATTTATTTATTTATTTTGGTTAGCTTACGATTGTTTACACTAGTAATATTACAAACAAATTTATCACAGTTGAACCAATTAAAAGCTATTATAATTTTTTAAATATAAAAAATTGTTCTCATAAAATTGCCTTTTGTATCCAAAATAATAATTACCATTTGTGAATTTTGTGGTTTCTGTTTACATGCTTGGGTCAGACACAAATAAATTTAAATCATTGTGAATTCCATTATCGTATCTTGGCATAGATCATAGGTAGATACATACACAATCCAAAATCGGTCTAAACTCCGTATAAACTATTTTCAAACTGACTAACTACACCAGGTTTAAAAGATTTTATTATCTTTCTCTTTTGGTTTCTTTTGTCTTTTTTAATATTGAATGAGTCAAACAGAGAAAAGAGTAAAATCAGTGCATGCCGGACCACGCGCAAAAGGGCACCATGGTCAGGCGTTACAACATAATTATGAACTCAAAACAGGTTTAATATCTATATTGAACATAAGCAACTTTATAATATTGAACATAAACTGCAACTTTATACAAGTCATTATTTTTAGTGGCTTTAGTATTTTCCACGAAATATTATAAGTAAATGCATTTAACACTTTTAATTAAAATTACTATTGATTAATTAAGTAAATGTAACCGCTATAGTTTTCTTTAAAAGTTCATAACATAGACTACCACCATGTTTTTTTTCAGTTTTTTGATCTCTCGGTGTAGCTTCTAGAGAGGGTAGGATGTCCCAATTGAACAAAAATGTGTTCTTTAAAGTAAATAATCTTGCATACGGACCCCTAAATAAAAAACTATCCTACCAGCACCTATATGCTTTTAAAAATCTATAACATGTGACATAAAAAAAATCATCCACACTTTTTACATGTATTTATGGTTTCCAAAAAAAAATATTACATATACAATAATACAAACCAACAAAATAAGCCTGAATTATATTTAAAAAAGCCTTCAATTTGTTGTAAAATCATTTCTACAACAGTCTATTACAATAAAATTTCAAGGCAGGCGCAAGCGTGGTAAATATTTTACATTTATATACTCTCTTTTGTATAAAACGATTAGACTCTGAAACTACTGGACTGGTTCAATCATTTTTTATTGCCATAAGAAAACTACATTATTAGGTAATATTTAAGAAAATTGCAATTCGATTACCAGGGGAGTAGAACAGTTAGGTTAATTCAGATAAAACTACGGGGATCAGCTTGTTATTGAAAAATCAAATAAAGAATCATTTGGAATCAGAAATATATTCATGAAAATAAATAAAATAAAAACAAACTTTTAATACCAATTTAATGTTGATATTGAAACAGTTATAGTACGTTGAATATAATTTAAGGATTGTATAAGTGCACGTTTTCCTTTTATTATATGCGAGGGAAATAAAGTTATTTTTTAATTTCATTCATTGAGTACAAATAAACAAGAAATACTTAAAACTCTTTATACTTTTGTAAGGTTTTTTGATCTTAATAAATAAATAAATAAAATTTTTTGTAGTTAAAATATTTTTTTTTGGATTTTATTGAAATAAAACTATTTTTAAAGAATTTAATGATAACTTTAATGTTTATTATTGCCAATAAAATGAAATAAATGCTAAATAGTTTTGAATTTGTTTTTGAACTAAAATACTATTTTGTAATTAATTTAAGTAGTAATACTGAGGTCTGGTATTAATTTGCATATTGTCCGTATCCGTCAGAACAAGAGCACTTAATCAATACGGAGAAGAAATGTAAGCGAAAAAACTATGTAATAATTCTGCCAAAACTCGCGGGCAAGCGAGGGAATAGATTGTGATTTTAGGCTCTCCTAGGCATGCAGGTTTACGTTGTTTTCCTTCACCGTTAGCGAGTGATAATTTATATAATAAATACAAACATATCATATAAAAAACGAATCGTAACGATTTATTGACAGAGGTGCGTGCTGTTGGGTCAAATCCAAGACCGTAGGACTTTGCAGTCCTACGGTCTCCCACTCGGCTATTGCTGCTTATCTCTATGATTAGACAACTAATTTTATTATGATGTGCAAAAGCGACGCTTTTCCACGGGGGTCACCGGGGGACGCCTGACAATGACTACTCCTTTTGGTTTAATTATCTGAAGTATCCTTAGAGGTCAAATAGTCCCGACTATTAATTAGTATCCAAAATATTATTAGGTTAGCGAGAGTAATTTACCAATTAATTACCACAAATTCTAATTAATTCGTAGACGCTCTACGAGTGCGCTACGAATTCTACGCACGTAAACGTTTTGCTACGGTTTTAATTAAAACGTTATCCGTGTGTTTTTTTTTTATTAGTGTTTTCCAAGATTTGGTAAACTATTTTGTAGGTATATTTTGTATTAGTTAAATTCGAACGCAAACAACATTTGAAAAAAAAATCTTCACTCTCACCATTAAGTTATCCTTGATGATAACTAAATACTAGTTCACGAAGCATGATTGTAACGTTTGTAAGCCATCGTCTGAGTGACTTAACTACTATTAGATAGTTACTAAGTACTGAAATAAGTGACACGTGTCGTGCTAAGCTTAGAGCTTTTGTACTTGACTTATGTACTTTATATTACTTTATATTTTGTTCACAGAGGCCACTTATAAGTTATTAAGTTAGGGTTTTTGTTTTTTTGCACTGTGTTAATCTTAAGGTAAATATTAGATGAGTAAACTAGATGATTAAGTATATTGTAGTTAGACACCCATTGCATTAGGTTGTATTTACCTGTAATGATGGCTCTGTATTTATGTTAATAAATAAATAAAAATATAGTCTGTGGGCTCAAATTAACCTTTTTCAAAAAGTATGTGTGGGTGTTAAGAACAAAACTTAACGTTATTCATCTTACGAGCCTTTTCCCAATTAAATTTTAGAATTAAAAAAAAAATTCAAATACTGTTATTCAGCTTAATTCGGTAGACTAGAGTCCATCGGATTAAGCTGAATATCAATATTTTACGGGGAGCGACTGCCATTTGACATCCACAGCCCAGTACGAGGTAATACGATACTCTTTATTAGACTAGTTGTCAGACTTTCAGACCTTTGACTACCCGTAACAACTGCCATAGATGTTCAAATGGCGACCGGGACCGACGGCTTAACGTGCTCTCCAAAGCACGTAGGAAAACTCGTTATATCCATCCACGGCAGACAGCTGCAGCGGTTAAATAAAATAAATAAAAAATAAAAAAGCCTTTTATTTCCTGTTACAATCTTAAACTACATAATAATATGATTTTTTAACATCTATTATTTAATTCTAGGGTTAGTATATTAAATGCCTAATTGTTAGTTGAATACATAATTCAGGTAATTTAGTAAATTTAGAAAAAATTAATAAATTAAACTCTTTAAAAAAAACTATAACTATTGTTTACAATACTTGCATTTAATTTTGTTTCTTTATTTCAAGTTTTTTTTTTTTTTTTTTTTTTCAGGAACCCTGTATTAACAGATGAAGGCCTCCTCCAATTCCTTCCATTTCCATCCAGACCGCGGTTAGCAATGCTTAACCTACACGATCGATAGGTCGGCACGGCATCAACTTAGCCTCGTGAATATGATAATCTGCTTATAATTTTATTAGTTGTAAAAAAAAAATTTTGAGTAAATAAGATTAATTTTCGGCTTCATAGGATAAAAGGCCGACAACACATAACATTCATTACGTCTATATTTCAACACCCATTTTACCCTGCTATATTTAGGTCCCATGGTATAGGGGCTGAGCCTATGGCCATCCACCAGCCACAATTCTAACTTAGTGCTGCTACTTTTGAAATTTCTTACGTTATAATCCTAAACAACTCTTTTTCTCAAACCCGGACCAATGAAGCAGTTAAAAAGAACTAAAATGGATGCCAAATCTTTAAAAGGACGTTGTGATGTTTGTTTATCCCTTTTAAGTCACCTTCACAGCAAACTGTATCTAATATCTATAACAAAATGTATCTCTTTCGCTGGAACATACGATATATTCGTAAGTCGTGACTATGAGAATCGGTGTAATAATATAAAATGCAGATTCTGACAATTTCAATACTATATACTTCAGAACTGGACATAGTTTACCACAGTGTATAGTTGCCACATTCTAAAACTGCAGGTTGCAACTAAGTTTGCCACAGACGTGACAACAAACGAGGTCCAATATATTTTAGAATTAAAAACAATTGTGATGAATTCCAATAGTGTAAAAGTTGAAAAGCTTTTACAACTATCGAGAGGCGGCCATGATTGGTGACCGCAACAAACTTTGTTTGAGTTTTAGAATCGCTCGGTAAATTGATTCTGGCTGAAACTGGTGCCAATAAGTTTACTTTTAGAATAAAAACATTTTGTTTTTATTGGGTTCTTAAACTCCGCAATATAAACTGATTTTGAGCATGTTGGTAAATATTCATGTAACATGATTTATTGTTAATTATTCGTGCCATTGTTCAGAAATCTCAATATATACGATGAAGATTATCGAAAAATATTTTTTTTTATAAATAAAAGCTTAAATTAAACTAAGTTTAAGCTACAACTTCAGTGACTTTATATATATAATTATTACCAGTTGCTGGAATTTCTGTTATTTTTACTTAGTCACTGCCGCGATTGTCTAGTGGTTAACGAATGCGCCTCTCACCGCGAGGTCTTGGGCTCGATTCCCGGGTCGGGCAAAGTGGAAATTCACAATAGTAAATACAAGTAAAACTACTAAAGATATATTTTTTTTTGTGTGCATGAACATGAAGGTTTGTCGGAATGAAGGAAAGAAAAGTATATATGTATTAATATCAGTTATTCTAGTACCCAAAATACAAGCTCTGCTTAGTTTGGGACTAGATGGTTGTGTGTAAGTTGTGAGATATTTGTGAGAATTGTGAGATATTTATTTATTTATTTATTAATAAGAAATATACCCATGCTGAATTCAAATTGTACTTCAATACTGCAATAAACTTAAGCACAGGCCGTTACCTAATGCACATTTATACAGTACAATCAAATCAAACCACAATTGCGGATAAGTACAGAGTAATGATTATTACCATTATTGAACCGTGTTGGGTGCTAAACGTAGGCAATTCTCGTTATTTCAACGATATTTCCTCGTTGGTCTTGTTGTTAGTATATGCGCTTCTGACCGTGAGATCTCGGGTTCGATTCCCGGGTCGGACAAAGTGTTATTTGTGAACTATCCATCAGGAAATTCACAATTGTAGCATTGAGTTTGAATTATGCCTGATCGATGGCGATAGGTTTATTCCTTAGATAAGATAGAAAGATAATTCTTTATTTGCCATAACATGTGTAGGTATACATACTGACGCATGCAAGATATTATTTTATTACTTATCCCATGTGACCTATATATATCAGACACACCTACACCTCTGCGACACCTTTCTGGGTTATATAGGCGTGATGTAATGTTTTGTATGTTATTATGTTGCAAATTTAAAATAAAACAATTTCTGACGTATTCGATTGAATTTGTTGCTGTCTAATATACTTATCCAATTTTTCAAAAATTAGACAATGGGTCTACGGGACAACGTTTCGAATGACTTGTATCATTCTTGGTCACGAGCCGACTGGTGTCGAAACGTCGAGCATAAGTATTTATTTACCTTTATAATAATATTACGCGATTTCAACCCGTTGTCTATTTTTTGAAAAATGTTCTCAAATCGCGAGAGTTTAAAAACATATACTTATCCAATGTTTATTTGCCTTATCTTTTTAAAGTTCCTTTAAAACATATAGTAAGCAGATTATTGTTTGCAATTGATATAGGTACTTCTTTTTTCTGAGTTAAACCGTTTTCCTCGAGCAACGAGATATATTTCGGTAAGCTGTAATTTTCCATGCTCATGACTTTCCTGTGTATTTTACAGAGCGACTGCCGTAATAGGTGTGCTTGGCAGCCCAATTTCAGGAATACTATGTTATGTTATTTGAGTTCAGCAGAGCGTTGCCATTCGCCTCTTGATATAATCCCTTGGTTGGCTCTTGAGACACGTACCGAAAGTCTGAACCAATCTAATCTAGATTAAGCGGCCGTGGAGCAATGGAAAAGGCATCGAACTTGCGATCTAGAAGTCGTAGGTTTGAATCCTCGCTATTATATCACGGATGTAAAGTTAATTCTTCTTCGTGTCGATGGTTGAGTCAAATTTTATTTTGACTTGCCATCGTGGTGAAAGGTTTAGCCAATTCGCTTTGGAGAACTCGCGAATTGTCCAGGGTGCGCCGGACGTAGGGAATCTTTGTGTACGTCACTCGGGGAGGCTCCTTTTATGCACCACAATGCAATCAAGTTAGTAAAAATACTAGTAATTAGAATTTGCTAATTATTTGAAAGCTTCAAAAAAATACATAATACTTATACAGAATTGTACTGAGTTCTCTAAGCTACAGGTCATAAAATGAGAACTAAATTCACGTAAAGCTACTTCTAGTTCTAATTATATCTTACTCAGCTTAGTGCTACAGGTTTACAAAACAAATCAGAGAAGCTTTCAATGCAACATTACTCTGGTTGCGGGCCGCAGATGGCGTTGTTGCGCCAACAGTGTCGTGCCGAGCGACAATTAAAACATCCCCCGCAAACTTCCATACTTCTTGCCTCCTCACAGGAATAATGTGAAAACTTATACTTCTTTTTGCCACTAGCCAACGTCGCCTCAAAACTCCTAGATTATTAAAGTTCTATTATGTTCTTTTGTAAAATTTATGTCTTTGCTCAAGATGATAGTTTCTCTGTGTTAATGTTCAAATTTTTAACTTTATATAAATATATTATTTTTGAAAGGCTAACCTTTACATTTAAGTACCACTAGATTAATCTTAGGATAAGCTTTTTAATAAAATTCATGGTATTTCGAGGTAGATATTTTCACAACTTGATTGTTCATCAGAATCTGCTATCTTTAAAGGTAACCGTATTTTGACGACAAGAATCAATAAATATCGTAAACAAATTCAACAACCAAAAAATCTACTTTTCTCAAATGTTTATTAACATTGTACTCGACATTATCATGTAAGCTATTCATGTAAATTACAGCGACTCTCGTAAATTGGTTAATTGGAAACTAACCGTTAGGAATTGCTATCCCAAATGTGAATTACGTACATTCAATCGCCTGCCAACAATATCGTCTCTATTAACGACACAAGGACACTATCGATGCAAACTTTTCATACAAATGTTTTTCTTCTTCGTCGTGTCGATGGCGGAGTCAAATTTTATTTTGACTTGCCATCGTGGTGAATTGTTTAGCCAATTCGCTTTGGATAACTCGTGAAGTGCCCAAAATACAAACGTTATTTGGTTGTAATGTTAAAATCATGTCAAAAACACTAAAACGCATGTTTATTAGAGCCCTTTTTTAAGATGGTTATAATTATTTTATTTATTGACATACACATAATTTTGTCTAAATTATAATTTTAACTGATCACAGTTTTATTATTTTATTTATTTAGAGTGTAAACTACACTCTATGTTAACTGTGTAAACTGTGATCAGTTAAAATTATAATTTAGACAAAATGGGCAAGAACTATAATTTATTTCATAGTTTTTTAATATCAGATTATGTCTTTAGAAATATAAGGACTTATTAATATTAAAATTACACCCAAGTTAGGTTTGTACGGCGCGCGCTCACTTGAACATAGCCTCCTTAGCCGCTTTGGTGATAGCAAAATTATAAATTCACTCCACGGCAGAGAGTTGTTCATTTATTATGATTCACTCAAATATTTTACGATTTTACAATTACTTTTGCTGTTCTAGTTGATGTTGAATGAATATGTTAAAAACAGATTATGTCAAAAAGCTTACTACAGTATTTCAGACTACATAAATGATAATAGTATTTGGAAATGAATCGCTCTTCTTATGTGACTTTTATATGTATACTTATTGTTATATTTTATTCATTTCATTTGAAAAGATGGTGCACGTGAGTTTCTCACCAGCTCTTCTCATAATGCAATACCCATCGGCGCTGGTACTTAGATTGATTTTAATTTGATTCCAGTTTGATTAAAATTAATCTAAGCCCCGGTTATTCAAATCATTGTAATTAGTATAATTTATTATTATTTATGATTTATTTTTATATCATTTTTTGTAATGTTTTGCCTATGAAAATAAATGATTTGAATTTTAACTTGAATTTAAAATTTGAAGTAATCGCGAGCTGCATGTTACCTATAAACATTGATATTTTTAGAGTTTTATTTTTTTATTTCGTGTGTGTAAATTTACCGTAGTTAGTTGACATTATTGTATTTTTTAAGCATATTCAAAGAATTTGTACAATATTTAAAATTGAAATCGTTGGATTCAAAATTCAATTTAATTTAAGAATGAATTGGTTTTATTGAAGTCATCTTATCAATTCGAATATTGATTTATCTTATTATTTATATCTTTTCTGTGATGTATTTTCATATACATTGATGAAAATTAGTAAAAAAAATACGCCTATTTTTATTTTAAACTTCTCTCTCCATTCTCACAGGTCTTGAATATGAATATGAATATTCTCATAGATTTACCGAAACAAAAACTGAGCGCTTATTTTTCTATAAGTAATATTATACTATATTGATACCGCGCCAAGTAGTGAGAAAGGGCCTTATGGGAAAACAATTGCTTGGATGTTTTTGATACAAAAGTAATGTTTAACTTTAAAATTATTAAGTTTTTATCTATTATTATAGACAAATCATATCTAAAACAAAATATGCACGTTTGCTGGCGCACACTTTGTAATTGTTTTATATTTTTTTTAGTTTATATCATCTGATTAAAACATTTAAAAAAATGGCCACGAACTCACATGCATTTTAGTGTTGAAAATATGGTTTATCTTAAAAAATTGGTAAAAACTTAATAATATTAAGGTTACGTTAGTATGAAAGCACGGCTCTCGGGAGTCTACCCTAAAGCTCTTACCTGATTATGCACTGCGGGGTCGTTTCGGTAAAACATTCTCATAGAAATTAAGGCGCTCGGTTCGTGTTTCGGTACCAGTTCTATATTTCTATGAAAATATTTTACCAAAACGAACCGCACCGTATAATCAGGAATGGACTTAATAGAAAAACAGTTTTGTTCGGATTGTTACAGGTTTTTTCTTGTTTGCCACAATACCGCTATAACGAAACAAAAATATTGAATTTCTTTGCAAACAGTACCGAAATGTTACGTGAAAGAGAACGATACACCAAAAGAAACTTTATCTGCCAAGCGTGAAATTGTTTTAACACGTATCACGACTGTTTATGAGTATTTGTGAGCGTAATTCTGTTTAGATTTTCCTGTTTTTCGCTGTTGGTGTTTATATTGTGATTGTATTGTATAGTAAATACTTAACATATAACATAACCTCATGCCTTTTTATCCCGAAGGGGAAAGTGTATTGAGTTTTTATAAGAGCTTTCATGTTTTAATGCCTCGTTGGTTTCATGGTAAGAATATGCGGCCTCTAACCGTAAGTTCGTGGGTTATTTTTAGTTAAGTTTCATTTGAAATATGGTTGTTAAACACTTAAGTCAAGCCTCTTTGATAATAAAGAAAAAAAACCATCAATATCGCTTTGCCGTTTTGGAAGAGTTTTGTATATATATATAATAATATACTCGTAGCCCTGTTATACGTTATTTATATTTATATTAGACTTTTGTATGTTGATAAAAATAACCTATGTTCTTCCTCAGATCTTGAACTATCTCCGTACCGATTTTCATCAAGATCGTTCCGGTAGTTTATGCATAAAAGCGTAACAGACGGACAGACAGACAGACAGACAGAAAGGGGTTACTTTTGAATTTATAATATTAATAAAAATTAGATAACACTATGTCAGATACATATAGAGTGTTACTCCAGAAACATGTAATATTTTTAAACCAATAAAGATATTTATATTTATTATGTGCCTCATTTCACAAAGTTGATGGTGACGCTAAAGGTCTTAAGTTTCAGCTGTAGTCCAAAAAGTGTCATGTATACAGCGAAATTACATTCAGATATTTATATTCTTTTCTGAATCCAACTTCACCCCGTTAATGAGGGACGAGCCTTAATTAACGTAATTATTCTCACATTCCGTATTGAATACATTCTGTCTTAGCGCCGAGTATGTTTTCATACAGAAATGAGACAGACATACATAAAATCACGCCTGTATCCCACAGGGGTAGGCAGAAATGAGATAAATTTTAAAATGCAACCATTCTTGTTTCTAGTGCGACTGGTTTAGAAATTTTTGTAAAAATGTTTATTGATTATGGTAACAAGTTTTGCTTAAGATTTTGTCAATTAATATTTGACAGATGCCCGTGTTTAACCTCTTTCTTTGAAATAACGCTCATCGACTGTAGTTCTGGTACGTTTTAGAGGTTTTTGATCAATCGGTATTGTAAAGGATTGTGATTTTTTGTATTTGGTAAAGTTACATCATCTAGATATTCAATAAAGTTGTATCATGACATGAAACTGCAAGTAATTACTAAAAAAAAAGAAACCGATATACTCATTGTTTTACAACATAACATCAAGCCTATATTATCCAGAAAGGTTTGGCAGAGATGTAGATCACCCAAATTTTATCTGTTATGTTAAAGTCCCATGGGTTAGGGCGTAAACCAATCGCCATCCACAGGACACAATTCAAAATTTGTTCTGCAATTGAGAATTTCCTTACAGAAAAAGCGCAAATCACCCGCCTTTAGGGAATCGAATCCGAATTCTCACGATGAGCGATACACAATACATACATACATACCGCTAGACGAACAAGGCAGTTATTTACCTATATCTGAAGTAGGATAGTGCCATATTATTATTACTAGCCTCTTATTGGGTCTCTGGAATATAAGTTATGACGCATACCATCGACATGACGAAGAAGAAAAATAAATTTAAAACACCTATTCTGCTTAGTTCTCATTTTCTTCCCGAGGCTTCTGAGCCACCTAATTGATCCTAGTCATTCTTGGAACAAGCAAATCAAGTCTATGTATTTTCTGAAACCACCTCAAAGAGGCCGGTTGGTATAAAGTTCTGAGAACGATGTCTTAAGAGCTAATAAAGAATTACTAGTCAACTCATTTGTATTCTTTTATAGGTAAAATCAAGATCTTGGTGGGTCTTAATGCACTGTCTCAGTCACTCGTGTAGGGTTCACGCTTTACGTATATCTCACTCTCGCTCTCGCAAGCCACCCAGAAGTTTGACGTTTGGTAAACTCACCTATGTATATTTATTTTTAGTTTTGGAGTTAAATGGAGCTAAAAACAGAACAACATTCACAACAATGTTAAACAATAATCTCATTAGTAGGCAGTAGTTTAGCATAATATTATCAATAATAATAACATATTATACAAAGATTAAATTGGCTTAAAACATCAAAACTATTATAACAGTTATTGATCCTAAATAATCTGAAATCTGTGTACAAAATGTTAATACAATACCTACGATTGCGTCCAATTAGTACTGGATTCAAATTATCTGAATCCTGGCAAATGAGCTCTGAAACTGTTCACGCGTAAATGTTGTACGTATCTATGTAGCTACATGTTATACACAATTTTGTTTCATTATGAAATACGGTGAATATCCCATTTAGTTCATCCTAAATTCATTGTACCGAATAAATTTTAATTAACTTGGTGATTTTGAAAGTGTTTACGAGACGGGGTATCGATCTGTTTTTGCTATTAGTCCTTTGTTTGACAGATTTATGTTGTGTATGTAGGATAGTTTAATAATGTCAGAAAGGGGTTTGTTTTAGTCCTGAAATGATTTCTAGTATTGGTGCCTTTGTCTTCTATTGAGTACAGTTTATATGCTGCCAATATCAAATACCAAACTTAATGCTATAGACTCGTCGTAGTTAAGGTAGGCCCGCAAAATTGCCAAGGGACTGACATTTTATTTATTTATTTATAGATATAATTGTTACACAATTATTACAAGTAATACATGCATGATCAACATGGTTCACCGATTGATATTGTGTACTCATAGTACACAATATCAATCGGCAAACACAACATTCACAGACAGATATATAATAATAATGTATTTGTCTTACATTTATGGCAAAAAAGTGTTTCTCAATATTCCGAGACAGATATAGAACCATAGAGTGATTACAGCGCTAGACAGGAACAGCATATAAATGTGGACTTTATCACATTCCAAAAATCTGCCAGACTGAAGTGGGATCGGACAGCTCGCGTATGTCGTATGGCGTTAAAAACGCAAACCAGGTTAACCTAAACGGGGGTGGCTAGACGAGTTGGACGCATTAAAATCGACTGGTCAATAATCTCATTTGAAAGTTTATAACCAGCAGTAAGACACCAAAAATGCTTGGTAAAAAAATCATAGGATTTTTGATCCATGAATCATGTCAATAAATAAAGGGAATAAGTGCTAAAATAACTTGCACTACCTATAGTTCTACTTTGATGAAAGGAGGGATGGCTGTAACTAAAGAAGAGCCATCAATGCCTTTTGAAAAATTTATTTTATTGACAAATTCAAGCTTTATTTTTAAACAAAGTACAAATTACTTAATGTAGTTGATTGATTTATAGGTGAACGGCTTAATGCACCTACACCATGAAATTCAAAGTCAAAATCGATCATTTTTTAAAAAGTAATAAGTTCACATTATTATCCACTGTTACATTAGGATTAAGTCTTTTTCTAATAAGGTTTAAGTGCTGTTTCGTGCCTGTCAAAAACAATTCGGTTTCTGAAACTAATTTTGACAGACCGCAGGTTTACGGTGCAACTTGATGGATAGATGATGCAAGAGTTGTTAACAAGGTAGCGTTTACTAATCAAGTAGTTTATTATTTACAAAGACTGAAGTAAATAAGCACCAATAATTAGACAATAATAATTAAAATACTTAGAAGTTATATACAGCAATAAATGTCGACTAAATGCAAGCCAACCCGTAAAAATTGGTGATCTGCTTATCTGGGTTTCATAAAAATTGCGTTTAACGCCTGCAAGCTTAGACAATCAAATCAAAAGGACTAGTAATTTTCAGGCATTCCCCGCTACTAAATATAAAAGAGCGCCGCGTCATATATTATAAACTAGTTTTCAAATCATAGATGTGCGAAACAATCCCCTTACCCTGCTCCCCCACGAATTAGACTTTTGACAGATTGATTTGCAGAGATATTTGCTTTTATTTCCTCTCCATATTGGCTAAGTGCTCTTAGCCTGCAGGCCATTTCCCTCTGCACTTTCACGCCACGATAATAAGTTTACATGATACGTCATATGTTGTTAGGTGAGTACTATGTCGCAGCCTTGGCCAAAACTTATGGGGTGCAATTTAGTTTTGACTAAGCACAGACGAAACTTCACTTGGATAAATGCTCGAGATCTAGGAATACAAAATTTATACCTCTCAAGTTTGAAACGCAGTTTCCATGTTTTACATTACCGCTTAATTTGTATCGGCTTTATTCTATTTCAATATATCAACGACGGACAACGTAAACGCTGTAACCCTCAAAACACGAAATGTTCACCAGTCTAAAAAAACATTACTTTAAATCTAAACATCGTAGAAACTTGATTATAAAAACCTATTTTACTTTTTTTATACTGTAATTTATAAGCTATTAAGTAATTATTTTAAGTCAATTATTACCAGTTTTGTGGCCATTTGTTTTCATAGACATTTTTGTATGGTACCGAATATTTTTTGAAAGTAATATTATAAGTTTATACCTTAAGTAATGCCTTTTGTGTTAATTTTTACTGACCGCAACACAGGTTTTTGGTAAGATAATAACAAAAAATAACCGTATGGCGTCACTGACAATTTTTTATCGTAGAAATATGAAACCCGACGACGAAATCAACTTGGTATTTTTTTCTGATAAAAAATATGTAAAATCTTTTTAAAATTTTTAGGCTTACGGCGTTTACGTTTTCACCGTCGCCGCGTCGATATGTAGGTGAGACAATAACACAACATGGCGCCTATGTTAGCAGGAAGGGTATGACATGGTGTATTGTTTTAACCCATGCTGTCCCACTGCTGGGCAACGGTACAAGACCACGCCCCGACACAAAACCAAGGCAGAGGTTGCTAAAAAGTAAGTTAATTGACATTTCACAGCTCCAAACTAATGATTTAAAATAAATGCCCTGATGCCTGAAATAAAGATATATTATTATTATTAAAAAAACACATAACACCTTTTTTTGATCCGGCAATTGAAGCCAAGGCTATAGTTGTGTTCAGTAACCAAACCACTAGATCAACAAGGCAGTTAAATGTAATACACTGGTATTTGCCTTACATATACGTTTAGCTAGTAAAGTGATATGGAGTGAACCGGGCACAGTTCCAGGCTCTCAACTGTTACCGTAAATGGGTTGAAACAAATCCTATTTACAATTGGAATCGGATACAGTACCGTATGTTCTGTTGTTTGTCTGCACGTGTGGTGTAGTGGTTTAAGCGGTCGCCTCGCCGCTCTCCACTGCACTGGTGTTGTGGGTTCGATCCCCACATGGGACAAATCTTTGTGTGATTCACAAATATTTGTTCGGAGACTGGGTATGCTTGATAGTACGAGAGCCCACGACCAAAACCATGTCTCATAGCAATACGGCAAAAACCCTATAAAATCGTTAGATTGTATGATTCTGTACCCGACTAGGTGTGTAGTAACGGTCGAAAGTGTAGCAACTGCGTGGGAGGCCATTTCTGCTGTGTCAAAAAAAAAGACAGTCGGTATTATAGCAATACGTCTGATAGTGAAAATGTACATAGATTTTATAATTGTATTACGAAAAAGTTTGTTTTCAGACATTTTGCGCGTAGCATATAGCCTGAGCGCATTTTTGAAAATGTCAACAAATTTAGCCGACCTGTATCATAGCAATACGGATAAATTTTTTTTTCAACTTTTCGTATTGCTGCCATGATTACCAAAAACCTGTTTTCAGACACTTTAAGTGTAGCATATACTCCCAAAAAAGAAAATAATGTTTCGGAGTCGCCTGGCCGACGCCTCTGTTAAATGTTTTTTTTAAATTTACAGCCTTCATAGATATTCAAGAATCTCCCTTGTCTATTATATGTACTTTGACAGATGACAGATGTCATTACTTATTTCTTTTGTAAAAGTTACTCAAGTGTGCTTTAAATAAAACCAAAACTATCAAATCAATCAGTATTTAATTTCAACAGCCTCAGCGCTTGTTACGCTCCTGCCCCTTTCTTACTATTATACAGCTCACTCGCCAGCTGCTCCAAACGTTGGAACGACGCTCACTTAGTTGTCATACGTTGTGCGGTTGTGGTGGTGTAAAATGTCGGACCTGAGTTGTGTGTTTTGTAAATTCTTTGTTAATTATCATCTAATAAATTCAGGGTCGCAACGTATTCATTGGTTTGTAACAGAAAATTCAAGATGCCTCAATACGATTTTAAATAATATCTGAGTATCGAAAAGTTGTCTGATAGAGAAGGTGCTACACTTAATTTGTCTGATATAAATTTTTTGCACATGTGGACAACTTATTTTATCATGTCCAACAATTTTCAGACATATTGCTATGATACCGATCGGTAAAATTTGTTAGCATTTTCAAAACGGTCTCAAAATTTAATGCGTTCACATTTCCGTCTGAAAATTGTTTTGTTCGCATCAAATACCCAAAATTTACTAATAAAAAGATTTTCAGACGTATTGCTATGGGACATTTTTTTTGTCTCATTTTTAATTTTTTTAAGTGATTTTACGGGTTTGCGCTACACCATTAACGTCTGAAAAATATGTTTCCGGTATCTCAGAACTATCATTCAACTACAGTCTGCAAATCAGACATATTGCCATGATGTAGTTCGGTAAAATTCTTTGACAATTTTGAAAATTCGGTCAGATCAAACGCTACGCGGAAAATGTCTGATATTGGTATTTTCGAGTTCAGGATAATCGTATCTATCGATTTGATGCGGTTTTGGCCGTATTGCTATGAGACAAAAATTTTGGTCGTGGGCTCTCGTGCTATGAGTGAGTGAATGTGTGCATTTGGCCTTGTCATTGGGACCATTG
Organism: Hypena proboscidalis; assembly: GCA_905147285.1. Lineage (NCBI taxonomy): Eukaryota > Metazoa > Arthropoda > Insecta > Lepidoptera > Erebidae > Hypena > Hypena proboscidalis. Next base: position 12,116,634 of record LR990132.1, read on the forward strand.
GATAGTGTAATTGCTTCTGGCGTTCATCTAATGTAAAAAATCCAAAACTGTAGCCATACACTTTAGTTATACCATGTAAGTTCTTAACAGGATTTTATGAAATATGCACTAACATTGCCTCGATGGTCGAGCGGTTAGCATATGCGCCTCTCACCGCGAGGTCTCGGATGCGATTCCCGGGTCAGGCAAAGTGTTACTTGTGAACTTTCCGTCAGGCAATTCACAAAAGCAGCACGGAGTTGGAATTGTGCAAGGTAGATGGCGATAGGCTCACCCTCTATTCCATGGGACCTAAACATAACAGGTGAAGTGTTGGTGTTGTACACCTCTGCCACATCCTTCTGAGTAATATAGACGTGTTGTTATGTTATATTATGGTATAATAATAATGTTACGTCGTCATGAAAATAAGGGTATTATAGTAATCGTACTTATATAAATCGTTTGGCTAGTGACGAGGATTATACCTATACATATAAGCTACTTCTACTGCTTGTGGGTATGCGAATTCTATCACTACTCTATCCTCACTTGCCCAGCGTGGTGGACCTACCTTCTCATCATGAGATACGGCCCGTGCCGAGCCGTGGAATATGCTTTATATAATACAGTGCTGCTATCATTATTTAAGGAGCATGGAGCATGATTCTTGTTTTCTCTGGAATGTACACGTCCACATCCATCTTGTCAAATAAAATGTTGGGTGACCTACAACACAAGTTTTCCTAGTGTAGGCATCCACTTAACAACACACAATTGCAATGTGTATACTATCTTAGATATTAAGTCATTGGTTGTCTTGCTATGTAAATGAAATTTTGTATGCACCTAATGTGAAATAAATAAATTGATTGATTCATTGATTATAAATCAAATTTTCAAGTAACTACTTGAACATTTGATTTCCTTTCGCTAATTGGATTGATGTAGGTATATAACAGCGTTTATATTACGTTATGTTAAGCTTAGCTACTAACATCAACTAAGCACGTCGAGAAAGGAGATCCATTTGAGCGTACAATCTATACACAGTTCATAAGTCAAGTACAAAGGCTCTAAGCTTAGCACGACACGTGTCACTTATGTTAGTACTTAGTAACTATGTGATGTGATAGCGACTAAGTCGTCGACGCAACAAGCCGCTCAGACGATGGCTCACAAACGTTTCATTCGAAGCTTCTAGAACTAATATTTAGTTTTCATAGAGAACACGATAGGTAGTTTTGAGATTTAGATTATTCCATATCTACTTATTCCACTAGCTACAAATAAAATGATGAATAACGTCATAGATAACCGCATTCACTAAGTCTTCTTCTTCAAAAGAAACAATTAAAGAGCCTAAGAACTGCGAAACGTTACATATTTTATAGGTATAAATATTTTGGTATGTATGTAACTCACTTAACTACGACGTAGAAGAGTTTGCCCTGCTATCCTAGCAGACATGATGACTTATTTTTTTTTTTATTATCGAATTTACCTTTCGATATTAGAAACATAATTAAAAGAATTACTTTGATATCACATTAAGCTTTCTGAGATAATACTATTTCAAATTCATATTAAAAATAGATTTGGTGGTAGAGCTCTTGTGAATGAGCTCGAGGGCGGCAGCACCACCGTCTCACCTTTAACCTGCCGCCTGTAGGCGTAGTATAAAAAAAAAAAAAAAAAAACTATATTTTGATAAAGTATCTTATTTATTTATTAAATTAGATACTCATTGTGCTAACAGTAACCCAATACGCACAATAAGCTAGGTATACAATATTATGACATAAATAAATTACATAATGATTACAAAAAAATTGAAGACATAATTATTTTAAAAAATTCAGCAATATCATGTAAAAATATGAACATCTGGATGCTGAGCAATTACTATATATTTATCAGTCACGATGCCTTCTAATCATTAAACACTGTTTTTAAATCATGAAATATACAAACAAAACACATAATATTCACCTACAGAAATATAACAACACTGAAATTTCACAACCATAAATTATAATCAAAGCCAGCACTAGAAACAAGAAGGGCTTCATTTTAAAATGTATCTCATTTCTGTATGAAACATACTCGGCGCTAGGACAGAAGTGTATTCAATACGGAATGTGAGAATAATTACGTTAATTAAGGCTCGTCCCTCATTAACGGAGTTGAGTTGGATTCAGAAAAGAATATGATAACATGGATTCGCTGTAAACATGACACTTTTTGGACAAGAATTTAATTGTCAGTTTGAGTTGGAAACAGCCTTGAACTGGATCTATTTTCGATCTATTTAAGTTATTAAAAGCCATATAAATATATAAATTGATGGTGGTAGAGCTCTTGTGAATGAGCTCGAGGGCGGCAGCACCACCGTCTCACCTTTAACCTGCCGCCAAATAGTAGTGCTTCCATTACTGTGTTTCGGTTTGGTGGTGAGATCAGGCCCTGAAATTACTGGCACATGAGGCATAACACCGTAGTCCTCAGCTGCAGCGACGCATCTATAATCTGCTTTTGTGGATTGTTGATGTCCATGGGCTGTACTCCACTTACCATTAGGTGGACTACACGTTCATTCGCTGTAGGCGTAGAATAAAAAAAAAATAATAATAGAAAAAATATTATTTCATCACACAGTTTAAAAAAATATGTCAATAGCCTAATCACACTCGAATCTTGAATTTTTTATCAGGCTATTTAATAGCTTACAAAACTATAACTGTTAAATCCTATACCACTGAAAACCGTCCTCTATACTTGTTTTTGTTTTTTAAACTTTCGGGATATGAACATTTTTAAAATTGCAACGAGTTTAAATCGCGTAATTATTATAAAGGATTTTTTTTTAATTTTATATATTTATTTATTTTTATAATTATTACGCGATTTACCCGTTAATACCCGTTAGTACCCGTTGCCTAATTTTTGAAAAACGTCCACTGTATTGTTAAAGTTAAAGAGGAAAATTGACTAAGATTTATAGAGTGTATTTACTAAGAATTATTTTAGTCATAGTTTAGTCGCTCTTTAAATCTCAGCCTGAATTGTGCTAATAAAAACAAACAATAACAGAAGTGTTGCGTAATAAAACGATTAACAGACGGGTTTGTGTGAAAACAATTTCCACTTGGCAGATAAAGTTTCTTTTGTTTTATCGTGAATTCTACGTTACATATCACTATTGTCTTTAAATTAATTCAATTATTTTCCTACATTTTTACAATAATAAGGCAAAGGAAAAAAACCAAACAACTTCTTTAAAAATTAACACAAAACTACTTTGCTTTAAAAATAAATCGTTGCACATTAAAATATTTATTTCAATGTGCAAATAAAAAAAAATATCAAACAACTTATTTCAAATCATTTAAATTAAAAAGTAAACTGGAATTCGTTGTTGTTACACAATAAAAACAGGAAAATTTTAAAATAACTAAAATATTATTAATCTTACACTAACATTGGCCCGCCAATTCGCCATCGTCGGCATAAAGTAGCCTATTAGACCTTATAGACATATCTTTATACTATGATTATTATATCAATTCAGACTGTCAACCAAACCAAACCAATAAACACACACACACACACACACACACACACACACACACACTCACACACAAAAACATTTGCGTTTTTATTGGTGTCATATAGGTATATCAAGACTTATTCGTCTCTGAAGCTTTCTCTTTAAAATTACAACATCATCCCTCACTGAATGATCTCAAGTATCCCTTCCCTTGGGTGCCATACGTTTAAATATCATTGGATACGAGGCACCCGTAGAGGTAAACAGGACGTTCTCCAAAATTAGGGACTTAAGGCAACCCTATTTACGAGCGGTCCATTAGGAAGTGACCTAAATCCGTTGCTGTCAACATTTCTCATGTTTCACCGGCCACTTTCGTGTATGTAAATTAACTTAGCATCATATTATGTTGACGGTGTAGTAATAGTGTTCTTTGGTAAACTCGTCTACGGTCCGATGATTTTAGCTTCACGAGTAATTATAAATTGTATCGATTTCCAACTATACTATTATTTGCAATTAGCAGCTACTGCTAACATTACTAGATATTCAGATAAAAATGTAATAAAACTCAATAAATCTTAGATATATGTTTTTATACTTTCGCGATTTGAGAACATTTTTTAAAAAATTACCCGTTGTCTAATTTAAAAAAAAATCTTAGATTTAACTATTTCAGAGGTATGGTATGTGTCTTGTATTTTTCACTTCACTACTCAAGTCGTTCTGACGAATCTTTTTCCATTCAAGTTAGGTTAGGAAATAATCTTCCTCACGAAATACGCGATAGCCCGACCATATATCTATTTAAGAAAAAAGTTAAAGAGCATTCTCATTCTTGAATAACAAAAACCAACTGGCAATAAAATATATATATTTTAACTGTCTATTTTATATCTATGTTATTTATTTATTTGTGTAGTATGTAGTGTAACATATGTAGGATTATGTTAATATGTGAAGTATTTATTAAATACAATATATAAATATATAATATATATTATTTATTATTATTTCAATATTATATGGTATTCAATAAGTACTGTAGTTTAGTTAATTTGTCTTATATCCTTTCTTTTTAAGTTGTACACTGATATTACCCGCTATAACATCATAATCTCCTCCACTGCTCGAGGTTTGCTGGAAGAGAATTTAAGTACTGAGTTAAGCTCGCCTTTTGTATATTTTTATTCGTGTATGAAATTTATATTGTATTATTTTGTGTACAATAAAGAATTAAATAAGTAAATGTAAGGACAATCATGTATGTTTAGTTTGCAGAACTCTATCCCATCCTATGACAACAATAAATATTTATTATTGTAAGTCAATGAAATGAAATTATGAAAACCCAAGTTATTTAAAATATTCAAATAATTAAAACGCTCAGTCTTTATTTATCTGATGAATGTTGATAAATACAAATTGCCTACGTTAATTTGAATAACTATTGACATTAATGTTTTAATTTACCATTCCAATTATACTGGTTTATAATAAACAAACCACAGCATGCACACCATTGCAATTAAATATTATTAAATCATAAGTTTGATTCTACTTAACAGATTTGTGAGATATTAATTGTACTAAAAAAACATACCTTGAAGTAGGTACATATTTGTGTTATTTAGATTTTGTGAGTAATCCTTAAAGAGTACTTATTAATTCTTATATTTCATTCAACAACTAATGCCAGCGTGCCTATTAATTAATGATCATCATCATCTGCACGTGTGGTGTAGTGGTTTAAGCGGTCGCCTCGCTGCTCTCCACTACACTGGTGCTGTGGGTTCGATCCCCACATGGGACAAATTTGTGTGATTCGCAAAAGATTTGTTCTGAGACTGGGTGTGCTTGTGCGAGTGAATGTGTATATTTGGCCTTGTCATTGGGACCATTTGATAGTGTAATTGATTCTGGCATTCTATCTAATGAGAAAATATCCATATTATCTAATTATTATCATCAGCCTATCTCTGTCCACTGCTGGACATAGGCCTCACCAAGTGTTCTCCACAGTGTGCGGTTTTGTGCCACCCTAAGCCAGTGACTGCCCGCAATCTTCTTCAGGTCGTTTGCCATCTGGGGAAGAGTCCGTCCAACACTGCAGGACAGTTATATGTATAATTATATCATAACATAACATAACAACACGCCTATATTACCCAGAAAGGTGTGGCAGAGGTGTACAACACCCACATTTCACCCGTTATGTTCAGTTTCCATGGTATAGTGGAAGAGCGTATTGCCATCCACCGTGCACAATTCCATCTCCGTGCTGCTATTATGAATTTTCTGACGGAAAGTTCAGAAATAAAACTTTTGTCCAACCAGGTAATCAAACCAGAGACGATAACTACTAGACCATTGGGACAGTAATTCAATTATTGTACTAAAAAGATGGAATCAAATTAAGGGAGCAATTCTTTGAAGTTAATTTATATTATCACTATTACGGAATTCTCTTAATATAGATGTAATTAAAGGCAGGCAATTGAACGTTTATAATTCACATTTGGGGTAGCAATTACCAATGGTTAGTTTCCAATTTAACAGCACTGTAATCTACATATTGTACACAATTATAGTATTACGTCGATACAATACTATACATGTTAAGTTCATTAACATTACTAAGTAGGTGGGGACTTCAGTAGTCAACTATTCAGAATTTTGTAAAGTTTCATACCTCATAATATAAACATAACATAACTAAAAAAGCAGCGATAGCCGAGTACTGCGAAGTCAAAGGTCATGGGTTCAAGCCCACGGCACACACCTCAGTCAATAAATCTTTAAGATTCGTCTTCTCGAAGATATGTGTGTATTTATCATATAAATTGTCACTAGCTAACGGTGAAGGAAAACATCGTGAGGAAACCTTCATGGCTGAGAGTGCCTAAAAAGTGCTCGAGGGAGTGTGAAGTCTACCTGCAATCCGCACTTGGCCAGCGTGGTGGACTATCGCCTAACCCTTCTCATCATGAGAAGAGGCCCGAGCCCAGCAGTGGGACATGTATTAGATACTTAGGCTGCTATTATAACTTCACGATTATATTACTCAACAAGGAGTGGCAGAGATGTATATCACCCATACTTTACCTGTTATGTTTGGGTCCCATGGGATAGAAGAAACAAATAAAATTATTTTTTTGAATCCTTGCATTCATGCATGGAGCATGGAGCATAATTCTGGAATTTACACGTCCACATCCATCTTGTCAAATAAAATGTTCGGTGACCTACAACACAGGTTTTCCTATTTAAGGCATTCACTTAACAACACACAATTGTAATGTGTATAACATCTTGGATATTAAGCCATTGGAGGTCTTGCTATTTAAATGTAATTTCGTATGCACCTAATTTGAAATAAATAGAATTGAATTTAATTTAATTTGTGCTGCTATGACAAATTCCTGGCGGAAAAAATAAATAACAGTTTTTGCCTGACACGGGACTATATCAAAGCATCATATATGTCTAACTGCCTCGATACTCAAGTGGTTAGCATGCGCTTCTCAACGCGAGGTCTCGGGTTCGATTCCCGGGTCGGTCAAAGTGTTATTTGTGAACCTTTCCGCTAGAAAATTAACAATAGAAGCACGGAGTTGGAATTGTGCCCGGTGGACGGTGATAGGTTCACCCCAAATCCCATTGGACCTTAATGTTACAGGTGTGAAATATGTGAAATATAATATGATATTTTACTTTAAGTTTAATTATGTTCTCATAGAAGTGACTTGTAGTCTTATTTGAGAATAAATGTCTTCAAACCTAAACCTAAATGTGTGTGTGTTGTACACCTCTGTCACACCCTTCTGGGTAATATAGGCGTGATGTTATATGATGTTATGTTAAAATATAAGTAAGTAAGTAAGTAAGTAATAAAGCCTAAGGATCTGGTGTAGAGACATTAATTTTATAAAACGTCGTAATGGGGCTTTAATAATCTAGGAGTTTTAAAGCGACGTTGGCTAGTGGCAAAAAGAAATATAAGTTTTCACATTATTCCTGTGAGGAGGCAAGAAGTGTGGAAGTTTGCGGGGGATGTTTAAATTGTCGCTCGGCACGACACTGTTGGCGCAACAACGCCATCTGCGGCCCGCAAGCAGAGTAATGTTGCATTGAAAGCTTCTCTGATTTGTTTTGTAAAGCTGTAGCACTAAGCTTAGTAAGATATAACTAGAAAGGGATTATATTGACGTAACTTAGCGTGGGTTTAATATGTTTACATTTTATTTATTTATTTATTTATTTAAACTTCATATACAGAATTTGTATACAAGGCGGACTTAATGCCGTAGGCATTCTCTACCAGTCAACCTTTGGGTGATGCAGAGATTAACAAGGCAGGTGAAGTTATAAAATATAGCGTTTTGATAAGAAATGGAATAAAAATCAATACAATACATTTTGTATCATGTAGCCTAAAAAGCTGAGATGTGATCATTTCAAGATGACATCGTTCTGCTGTACTCATGACAATGTGTCATATAAAAGGGCCAGAAAATGTTGGTAAAATTGAAATATTCTTGTGGCAATATTATGAGATGTGAAGTAATTAAAAAATATATATTAACATTTTTACTGCACCTACCTTTGTTATCTCTGCACCACCTTACGGTTGACTGGTAGAGAATGCCTATCGCATTAAGTCCGCCATTGTACACTTATTATGTGCAAGAAGTTTTAAATAAATAAATATATATATGCTCTTATCATTTTGCATCAATAATAGTATAAAACTCTATTTTAAATGTCAACTCACAGCATGCACTGTATATAAATTCATAATTATATACAGTTATATTTTCTTAAACTACAACACTATTCCACTTAATCTTTTCGTCAAGAAATCAACAATAGCAGCACGGAGTTGGAATTGTGCCCGGTGGATAGCGATAGGCTCAGTCCCATGGGACCAAAACATAACAGGTGAAATGGGGGTGTTTTAATTTTTTTTTATACATTAGATAGAACGCCAGAAGCAATTACACATCCAATGGTCCCAATGACAAGACCAAATACACACATTCACTCTCTCAAGCACACCTAGTCTCAGAACAAATCTTTGTGAATTACACAAAGATCTGTATTTTTTTATTTGTGTTGTACACCTCTGCCCCATTCTTCTGGCTAAAATAGGCGTGAAGTTATGTTATGTATGTATTCCAATTAAATTATTCTCTCCAGCTTCAATTTAGTTGTATGTCAATCGATCATATCATTTGATCAACTTTATATTCCGTTTTCACTTTGCATATTCATGCTATTATCTATAACTCACGTATAATCCGACGAGAGTATTGATATTTAATACTAGATTATGCTAAATAGCTGAATATCAGGCTGAGTTACTTTGCTACTAATTTTGTTGTGTAACTTGCTTACTGGATTATTGAAAATCCTTGTAGCATAAACCTTTTTAATGTGGATTTAATACGGTGAACGTCTAATAAAAACATTTAATCGACGAAGTTTTTAAATGTCACGTCAGTAAAATGTGCCTTTGTCCTTGTCAAGACCTGGACCATATGAGATGCGCATGATATATTTATTACAAATAATATGTACATAATATGTGAAGCAGATATATTATGATGTCAATATGTGTATTTGATAGAAACAAGTTGACATAATTTATACTTGAATTGTATTTGGTATTGATTTAATTTTCATAATTACGTGGTACTTTAATATGTATAGAACATAACTAATCATGAACAAATGGTACAGATGTTTTAAAGTAACAACGTTGTTTTCACGTTGGCCGATGGGTTTTTACCCGGCAACTGGTATAAAAGCAGGTGTTTTTGTGCGTTGTGATTCTTTCTGACTGAGCACGACCCACAAATGGTGCGAAGCTCTGCTTAAATTTAAAAGTATACTTACTGTTCAAGTATATAAGTGTATCTACATACTGTGCAAGTATATATGTAGATATATACTGTTCGAGTAAATAACCCGGGGCAGAACCATAATCCAGTGGTGAATTCTGGCATGGCGGCATAACGCGTGTCCCTCTCGATCAGCAGAGGGCCCAGTGGTGGGCAGTGGTGGTCTACTGAGTGCTTGCAACCCTACCAAGTGAGGTTGCGACTCTTTAATGTGAAAGGAGTTGCAGAGAGGCCCTCCGCCTCGAGGAGGGCCTGCTGGCTGATATAGCCGCGGTGATGGTGGCCCGACAGCACACTGCTGTGTTTTTATTGAGTGAGGACCTCGCAAAACCAAGGGCCTCCCATAACCACGGGTCTCACATAACCACACCGAACCCATTGACCCTGAGATATACGATCAGGAATTTTCACCACCGATAAAAAAGGCCTTCTACTACCTCATTGCCATTTTCAAAGCCAGTCGAGTCATTTACCCGTAAAAGCGTCACAAGAAAACGAACCAAGTAATTTGCCAATATTACTATATTTGTGTAGTTGATACTAGTAAAAATAAAAATAACTCAAATAATAATACAATTAAATATTTATATCGTAAAATATACATTTCAAATAATTCCTGATTAAAAAAATCTAAAATGTTTATCATTATGTTTATAAATCAGAAAATATATTTATGTAAATATATAATTATCATATCAACATCATGAAACGTATTCAAATACAGGCGTAGAATATATATTGCCGCTATTAGCTATTACGTTTAATGTCACTCGGTAAAACGATAACAAATAATAGCGATCGCTACATCGCTTTTCCATGAAGTGAGGGTGATTATCGAACGACGCAACTTTGTATTCAAACAGTGCTTTGTGCCTTTAATTAGTTACAATTCGTAGACGTTGTCGAGCGCCCTCCGAAATATTCACGTAATCCCGTTATTGAATTCGTTCCCATCATTTATAACTGTCCACCTCAATTCTCAGTTGGGTTTAGAGAAGGTTTGTTTCATCTCGATGTGACCGGACAAACATAGTATAAAATAAGGCCGACCCACATTAGGCGCGCGCGAACGTCGTGCGTGTGGCCACACTGGCTACACACACGTCACAAGGGGTCGCATCGCTGCTGATGTGTGTGCAGCCAGCGCGCCCACACGCCCGATGATTGTGCACGCCTAATGTGGGACGCCTTAAATTGTTTGGCTTGCATGATTTTACATGTAATGTATTTGACACAGTTTTTCAATATAATATATAATAACAATTTATATTTGTTTAAATTAATAACAGTTAAGGAGCCAATAAGGGCGCACGAAACCTCGTGAAGGAACTTTGTCGCAGATCGTTGTCGTTCATTACTAAAAAAATGTGACGCAAGGTTGCATTCATCATAGTAAAGATAATATAAATATGCGTGTATATACCAACTACTCGAAAATTTCTTATTGATATTTTTTATATCATTTAGCTATGCTTAGAAAATAATAATAATAAAGAGTTGAAAAATGTAAAAGTAGGATACAAATGGACTTCCATTTATATCCTACTTAAGATAGGTACAAATGAATAAACGTGACGTCAGGTAATGACGTAACACACAGTTGACATATACCGTAGCTGAGTGGTAAAGGCGGCTGCCTAGTATGCTGAGATCGCGGGTTTAATTCCTCCCATAATTTTTCCAAGTGTTTTAAAGTTAGATATCAAAAATGTTTCCTATTCGAGACATCTGACTCCAGAAAATATTATCTAATAATGTCATATCAATTATGATAAAGTACTTCACGTTTAATAGCAGCCCTGTATATCTAATACATGTCCCACTGCAGGGCACGGGCCTCTTCTCATGATGAGAAGGGTTAGGCCATAGTCCACCACGCCAGCCAGGTGCGGATTGGTAGACTTCACACACACCCTCGAGTACTTTTCGGCGCTCACAGGCATGCAGGTTTTCTCACGATGTTTTCCTTCACCGTTAGCGAGCGATAATTTATATGATAAATACACACATATCTTCAAAAAGACAAATCTTAACGATTTATTGACAGGTGTGTGCCGTGGGTTCGAATCCGAGACCTTCGACTTAGCAGTCCTACGGTCTCCCACTCGGCTATCGCTGCTATACTTCACGTTTACTAACAGTTAATTCAACAGACATAACGATGCTTTGAAAACTGTATAAGTACTTTGTTTCTACTAGTTACTCAAAGAGCGAAGGCTCTTGCTTGCAAAGCAAACGTCTTGTGCAATCTATATTCAATGGCTTTTCAGAGTGCTTCAATTAGTACCAGTATTGCTTTGTGTAACGAGTATTTCATTTAACAATTCTTAGCTTTAGTGTTGGTACAAGTACTTTTCGGTCAAACATTGTAAGCACTGTAAACGTAATAGTACGTACTGAAAATGTCTCTTTTTTATGTGGGTGATCAAAATGCTTCCCAAAATTCAATGAACTCGTTTAAAATGATAAGCCCCGTAGTAATAAAATTAAATATCTCACTTTCGTTATTTCTTTTATAAACAAAAATATGATTTGGTTGTTAGTGACACAACTTCAAACCATAGTTTGGCTAGTGGAAAATTGAACTAACTGACTGAAAAAGGTGTACAACACCCACATTTCACCGATTATGTTCAGGTCTCATGGGATAGAGGCCAATCCCAATCGTCATCCACCGGGCGCGATTTCAAATAACACTGTGTTTGACCCGGGAATCGAACCCGAGACCTCACATACGCTAACCACTCGACCAACGAGGCAGTAAACATTTAAGTAGTAGTAGAGATAATTTAAGAAGCTATTATTTTTGAAGATACGATAATGGTACGGAGCATAATGCGTCCTCTACAAAGTAATCAAAATTGTTCCAGGCAACGTAAAATACAATTCTTGGCTAGGTTATATGGTTTGCAAAAAAATGGTTGTAACAAGACGCTTGTAAGAGTGTCTAAGAAAAAAATCCTATTAACTACATAAAAGTTATTAAAAAGCTAAACACAGTATTGGTATGATTACAAAAAAGATAAATGTCAGTTTATATTTTATTTATTTATTTATTTAACTTTTTGCACAAAAAGATGATACGCACACTGAAGATTGAGAGTAATGAAATTGATGAAAGTAGAAAAAAGTAAAGGAGAGAGTATACCGCCTTGGGGGACGCCAGAGAAGAGTTCGCACCAAGTCGACGAAGAGTCATCATGGCGCACCGACTGCTGACGTCCCAGAAGATAAGAGGAAAACCATTCAAGCGTACCAGAGGAGATCATGAGTTGAGAGAGGATAGAAAGAAGGATCTCGTGGTTGACGGTACTAAAAGCGTTTGAAAAGTCTACCAAAGCCTATTTTCTTTAGTCTCTGTTTAAGTTCACTTTTTATATCAGGAGATTTCGAAAAGGCCTGAATTTTTACGTTAGTTTACTATCTATACAGATAATTAACTGGTAATATTTATAAATTAAGATTAAGGTGAGCCCTGTATTTTGTTTACAACAGATAAGTCTAACTCTTATTACTTTAATCATCAGCAGCTTTAAGCATCATATATCATAGATAATCAACTGCTAAGTAATTATGGATTATATTCAAACAAAATTAAAAATCCATTTCCAAATTGGTTCAAACAGTTCAAAAAGTAAACAACGTAGGCAAATAGAAATAGTATGCAGTGAGTAAGGTTTAATAATTTTGTACGAGCAACAATTTAAAAGATTTCTGGCACTATTGGCTTGATGCCAGCACAAGAGCTTCATACGCGCTTTTGGACAAAATTCTGTTCACTCCGATTGACCGACTTGTAACTTAATCAATTAGTGTAAAATGGTTATTTGCACTAAGCGGACATTTACTGGTAAATAATAAAGTTATTTTCAATAAAAAACCAAACCGACAAAAAATAAGTAATAAGTAAAAATAAGTTTATCATTTGAAGTCTTGGGAATTGAACTCCGTTACATAAACTATAAGATAAAATATTAAATTTTACAAAATTTGAATCTGTAAACTGTGTGCAAAAAAAAGAATTATCAAAATCGGACCACTTAGTCAAAAGTTATACGGTCTTACATAAAAATAAAATATAAAAAAATATAGACGTTGACTTGAGAACCTCCACCGTTTACAAAGCTTTACTTCAAGAAGACAAGATACATCCATGATACATCATACAAATTTAGTACCCTATTTTATCTGTGTTTAATAATTAAATTGATTAAGGTATCTTATATAGGTATACCTGGGTATGCTCTGTGTGTGTGTGAAATGTATGTTTGTGAACAACCCCGTCGTTTTTTTTAAAACTAAACCAAACTAAATGTGTAACTTTATAAATGACCAATGTATATGGTTAATTCATGTTTGTGTCTTAAACATATTGGTACTATGAAAACGTGACTTGTGTTAGCCGCATCGATCTTTCAGCCGCATAGACCGCAACCATTCATTTACATTCCACTTTATTTTATTAATATTTATTACTAAACATGCCCATAAAAGTTCAATTCATTGCCGATGTAATGTCGTACAAGCCGTTATTTATACGAACGCTCAGTTACTGCACAAAAAACTGGCAACGACGAAATAAAATGGGCTCAGTGAAGCGAGCATGATGCTAAAACTGTGGGATCTAAATTACGGAACCAATAGACAGTGCGATAGTTCGCAATTACAGCTGTCCGAACGAATTGTGGTGCTCGACAATAAAAGCGATACTTTTATTGGTGCTGTAAATTGGCTTTCCGTTGTCGGGACGATGTCGTCGCGTTCCCGTTGCGTACAGCTATACGTTCATGTTGATTTAATGTTATTGTACTCGTGCTGGCGAGCTCGTCGCGTGGGTACGTCCGCTCACTGGACGCTGGACGTGTCCGATGCACTTTCAGTTTTAGTCATTGCTAACAGCTAACTTATTGCAGAGTTTATCTGCACAGATTTGCATGCCTTTGTTGTTGTTTTGGGTCAGAAGAATACGTCTATTTTTCTGACCCAAAACAACAACAAAAGCATTTTGGGGTTTCGAGATCTTCTGATATTCTAAAGCAATCTACATCTTTATAGTATCTAATGATAATAATTATTAATACATGCTAAATTTTATTATTATATATGTTGTAGAATGTATTTATACAAAAACTATCCTAAAACTTATTTTCTTGGCAAAATGATTGAACATATTCTTGAAATTTTCTAGATAATTGGATCGTCACAGCACGTTACGTAATCGACTGCCGCCGCTCCGGATCCAGTCGAAGCCAAACCTTGTTAAAAGTGCTCGACACATTCCGGATTGGCAAGGTGTCACGGGTCAAAAGCTTCTGCTACTGTATTCAACGGAAAATTTTAGTTTTCACGGCTATTGAACCTATTCATGTTTAACTAGAGAATCGTCTTTGAGAATAGATCTGATATTCCATGTCAAAATCGTATGCTATTTATTGATAGTAATGATCACTATGCAAGCATTTTGAAGCAGTGACAGCTGAGTGGGTGACCGAAGGACTGCTAAGGCGAAGGTACGGCATATCATGTATGGTCAATCAATTGTTAAGATTCAACTTTTCGAAGAAATGTGTGAATTTATCATAAAAATTATATTTAGTTACGGGGAATGAAAATATCAATAGGAAACCTGTACTCGAGGGTGTGTGAAGTCTACCAATCTGCACTTGGCCAGCGTGGTAAACTAAGGCATAACCGTTATCTTCATGAGAAGAGGCTCGTGCCTAGTAGTGGAATGTATTTTTATACAGGGCTGTGCTGGGGTGCATGAAAGGAGCCTCCCCGAGTGACGTACACAACGATTCCCTACGTCCGGCGCACCCTGAGCAATTCGCGAGTTCTCCAAAGCGAATTGGCTAATCCTTTCACCACGATGGCAAGTCTAAATAAAATTTGACTCAGCCATCGACACGACGAAGAAGATGACTTAAGTGCTCATTAGTAGTGTAAAAATAAGTCAGATACTAAAAACAAAGTTTTATTTACGACAGATTATACCTTAATTTACAATCCCTGTTGGACTAAATGTTTATGGAACAACAGTTATGTACATTTGTGCACCTAATTAGTTTAAATAAATACTCGTTATCGAGCTTTCCCTAGATATTCCCACTAGAATATTAAATGATTGCAATCATTTATTATTTTCTCTAGCGAATGTTAGTATGACGTATACAGTTTACACAATATTATGTATGAGTAGTTATATAGGTCAAATGCTGGTTCAATTACTTCAAGTCGGTAAAATTTAACAGTGTATCTGATAATTGCAATCGCTTCATGGATCACTCACTTAATACATGAAGCGACACAATACCTTCTATTAAATACCTATTTTTTTTGAGGCCTCGAATATGTTTTGGCAATTCATTTTATCATTAAATGTTCCAGAGATATACGAATTCTACTGGTAGATAAAGTAATACAATCATACCATATTATCAACCATTTTTAGTTTAAAAATATAAACCATACCTATTAACATCATACTACAAGATGGTCTCGTGGTTTCCGCCACGGGCAGAGTGTTATTTGTGAACATCCGTCAGAAAGATAGGAACAAATGGATGAACGTGACGTCACGAAATGACGTATCATACAGTTGAGAAATTTAGGGCTCCGGTAAGAGGCGACCGTAACTGGATGGCTAAAGCGGCTGCCCTGTGTGCAGTAAGGTCGCAGGTTCAAATCCTGGCGGTCCCATATCTTTTTCAACTGTTTCTTAGTCGTCAGGAAATTATCAATTGCAGCATAGAGTTGAATATAAAAATTTAATAACAAATTCACCGCGTATCTAAGAAAACAGAGCGTTATAGAGTTTTACAAAATTGCCAACTCAACCTGTCGCGTACTATACCTACACAAAGAAACCACGAGGAGTTTATATAGTGTAGTAGACAATAGCAGCGTATATACTCTTGTACGTTTGTATAACACATACAATAGAGGGAACCCATCTTGGATCCCATTTCTGAGAATGGCGGTTTCCTTTTTATCTACAGTCAGAAAACTCGCGGCGATTGATGGAATCTTGTAGTTTTTATGTAATGGCTGCCGGTTTGTTTGTCATTTATTGTTACTTGTAGTCAGCGTAAACTTGGTCATTAATTTTTGATTTTTACATAATTTATATTACATCAACGACTGCTAAATATATCCTCAAAAACTTTCATATTTGTACCAATTGGATAATAGTTAATTTTTATTAGAACAGAAGCATGTAAAACGGGACATGATATTACGAAAATATGTAACTATATTTTTTTATATAGTAAAGATGCATTTTGCAGGAATCATTTGCGATTGTCTGATAATAGAAACGCATTGCTGATATACAAGGAAAAATTAAATAATACTTATGCCTCTGCTAGAACTCCAGACAACATTATATTGCTAAATACAATAATTTCAGCCTCTTTATGGAGCCTTTCTTCTTTTATGGAGCCCTTAGTTGTTTTTTTAAAGTTTCACATTACATAAACACACGTTACATCACGCCAATATTACCCAAAAAGGTGTCGCAGAGGTGTGCAACACCCACACTTCACCTGTTATGTTTAGGTCCCATGGGATAGGGGGCGGCCCTATCTTGCTAATTTTGTGACGGAAAGTTCACAAATTACTCTATGCCAAACCCGGGAATCGAACTCGAGACCTCGTGGTGAAAGGCGCATACGCTAACTGTTAGACCATAGAGTAAGGTAGTTCAAATTTCATTGATGGAAAATATCAACGTCTAATGTTAATATTTTGCATTTTCGCTTCTACACAGAGAAAATTGTCGCTGAAAGTAAGCCGTCTTAGGATTCATATTCAACAAAGGGGCGCAGCGTCTGAAACTATCGTAAATAGAATTGGCAGTGGTATCATTTCTCCAAGACAGAAGTGGAAGTCCCGGCAAAGGTCGTTCGTGTCGTTTTTTCGTCCACAACCAACCACGCCGCACTCCGACCGGTCGTTTACCAAAATGACGGACGGACCTTTTTTATCTCGCCCAACCGCAATTTGTTGCCGGCGATCTCTTCTTGCGATACACGGACCCAGTTACATACCCGAATACATTTAAAATTCGTTACCTATAAATATTTAGGTACTTCAATGTTTATGTCGATGTTTTTCGATTTCAACTTTGACAAAGCGCCGGGTAGCTCAGCTAACGACCGGTCACAAAGCGTCGCGTCGGCAGTAGCTGGCGTCGCCTAGCGGACGCTGACTTCATTTACTCACTACCAGAATTGCATTAATGGCACCGAACATTGCAGCGTCAAAGGCAGCCAGTATTAGCAATGTGAATTTACAGTAAAAAGTATGAAAAATCGCTATAAAAACGTAAAAAATAATACCTGTTGCTAAAAGCTTATTTTAAAATACAACAAAGTAGTCTAAATATAAATATAGCGCATTAATATTTTTTGTTATAAATTATGGAGAGTGGTGTATGTAGGTAAAATTAAATGAGCTCAGCTTACAAAACGCATAACGTATTTTTGCTACAGTATTTGTGTTATCAAATATCAAACTTTGGTAAATGGTGAAAAGAAAGAATAAATAGAATATTATATTATTGGTTTAAGAGATAAATTTCAGGCTAAACTTAGTTTTGTTTTATTTACATAATAGTCTAGTATTCAATTGAACGTGACGTGGTGTCATAACTCTCTTGTTGGTGAACTTTTCCAATTCACGTCATGTTTGAGATTATTTTTCTGCAAAAGAAAGACGACCTTTTGACTTCACAAAGAAATTGCTGAATGTCTAAACTTACCCGTCACGGTATCGAGAGCGCCTCCGCGCCGCCTCAATAAAATAAAAGTTTACGCAGTGTGTGTGCCTACTTATTTTCTGCAAGTCATATCCAAGCTCGCTAACTTTATTAAATATTTGTTGTTTTAACAGACTTTGAAACAGTAAAATTAATAGCGATCACTATAAGAGTGTTATCTATTCAGTGAATTTATTTGGTAGTTATGAATATCATTGGTTTCGTTTATAAAACGGAAAACTTTTTAAGGTATCATCAGAATTAAGTACATTATTTATTTATGTTTAGTTCAGTTCACATTTATTTGTAATATATTTCAATGACGAAATCTGGGTTATTTCAGCGAAAACCCAAAAATTTTATATTTCAAAAACTACATAAATCCGGCAAAACCTTTAGGGGCTCGGATTATTAAATTTTGGCTCTATTATTACAACCTGCAAGGAATACGTCGAATTACCAATAACCCAGTATATATATAACCAATTCAAGACTGCCGCAAAAGGGGAAGATAATGGTCTATTAGAAATGTCAGGTTTTTAGGTTAATAGCACTTGTGTTTTTACATTTATTCTGACCAAATACTTGACACATTTCACCAAAAAAAAGATAAAACATTTTGTAGCTAAGATCAGGAAGTATGCCATATCATACAAAGATTCAAGTATAAATATACTTCAGATAAAATGCCTGGTGATGCTATTTCAGTTTGATTGTACTGTTTCAAGGCAACAAAACCTAAACGAGTTTCAGTCTATTTATTCCGAGTGCAACTGAAACAACGGCTGCATTTTGGAAAGTACATAACTGTAAAAGCGGTGTAAAGTGTTATCGCGCTATTTCTCTCGCTTCAGAGATGTTTAATAGAGTGTTAGCCGCTCTGCTAAGCGTCTTGTCGATGCATTTACATTTTGTTAAAAAAGTTTAAGCTTAGTAGTGTGTTTATAGGTTTTTACAAAGACTGGACAGTGTAAGTTAGTGTCATTATTGAAAAATAAAAATTGTTGTTAAACTTCGCATATTAAATAATAAAGTCGATATAGATAGACGACATCCACTCCACGGCCATACTATACCTCCAGCCCGCCTCAAAAGTTGTAAAAGCTTCCTGAGAGAGACGACATCAACGGACCAAAACCCCGCTAAATTGAGAAGCAAAATATGGTAGGTGAGGCTGCCCCCACCACAGACCTGGAACCGGCCAAACATCTGCCACCTGGAAATGAATTGCAGTGGCCGAGTCCCTATAAAGACAACCTGGCCATGTTGGGATTTGGATTTGGGATTTACAAACACATCCAACACTAGTTGTGAATGTGGATCGCCCACCCAAAATATGGCCCATCTGTTGTCCCACCCATTGTACCCTAAAAGACCTTATGCAGGCCAACCAAAAAAGCATCCTAGTCGCATCCTTTTGGTGTTAAACCATATAGATATAGAAAAGAAGGAACATAATATTATAGTCATTGATACGACAAGAAGAAGAAGATAATGAAGATTGTTTGTAGTAAAATGTTGTACTAAAAAACCTTCACCGATTGTGTTTATAAAAGACGTATTTATTTCACCTATGGTTGAAACCAAAACCTGATTAATAAAGGTATATTAATAAACAGACAGATTTGTCTTAATTACAAACCGGCTTTAGTAAGCTGCGAACAATGAAATTTGAATTTACATTACCACTACAATGATACGCGCGGTATACCGTATCTTCTGTCATAAAATGAAGCCACGTATAACGGGGACACGTCGCGTTTTTGTCATAATTTTGTACGGGGGAATATGACAAAAAGTGGCAGAATCTATCTCTAAATCTGTTAGTTTAACAGCAGACTATGCGTACGTAAACTTGTAACATGGTCTCGTCGATTTTTTTCAGAAACTTTATCCATTTGCTGCTTGTAAATGTTTGCGAAGCAGTAAATTTAAACGGTTTTAAAAGTCGATTAATTCGTGTTTTACGAAGTAGAACTAACTTTTCTCTTCATACGTTTGCGTTGACTACTTTTGTCTGAACTCTGGATTAGCTACGCAGTCATTTCCCCAGAGCATTTTGGTTATTTTAGATGTATGAAAAGCATTAAATTTGGAGTTAGCTCGGTGATATTGCTTTGGCTACGTAATAGCAACACATATTCACGTAGGACATAAATTCAATTTTGTATTTGTAATTGCATACATATACTTAGTTTTGGGTTATTCAGTAATTTAAAAAATTCATGTCTAACAGTATTTACTCCAGTAGTTTTCTGTATCTCATCTATCAAATTGGAAATTGGTGGATTCATATTTTGGCTATCTCCCTTAATGACCACTATTATAAGTGTAGTGAAACAAGTCCAGATTTATCCATAGATAAATAAAATAAATAAATATCTCACAACAGACACACAAAAAAAAATATACACCTACTTTTATTTGTAACTTTTTTTAACGTGTAGTATACACGTGCGGGGGGCGTCCCAACAGCCTCCTAAACTCCATACTGGAGAGGGTAGACTGTCCAGTTGTGCGTCACTGGAACAGCGTTCATGTTAACGATAAAATAATATTATTCAATGTTAAATAAAAATGGAAATAATTACATATATATTAAAATGAAAATAATTACTAACATAGATCATAAGATAATTTTTACTAACAAGCTCTGGATGTAAATCTGAAATAAAATTAAACATAAAAAAAATAAAAAATAAAAACTCCTGACAGACGGCGCAATTATTATTCCTGAAGATTTTAAATGTGTAGTAAAACTTTAAATCTAGTTGCCAACTTCAAATTACATTTTGTACAGCTTAAACAGCTTAGTTCAACTAAAACTGAGCAACATGTACATACTAGGAAAGCTTTCTGTAAAATGACAAGTAAAGCATTAACTTCAGTAAACTAATTACTTAATTAAAATTAAATAGTAATAATTTCATGTTGAATGTATTTGATATAGTCGGATGACTTTATGGTACATGTCATGATCTGATGTATTTGTAGAATGATTTTAACGCAGTCAATTCAAATCTACAAAGAGTCTTAATTAAAAATAAGGCTTTATTACACCAAGTAATCGATGGTAGAGCGACAGAAAAGTTGACGTCGAAGTCGATCATCGATCGATGATCGCCGACTAATTTATTTCACCAATCGATTAATCAATTGGTTTACTAACGTGCATTTAAATGCATACTATGCCAATTGCAAGATCTTAAATCTTATCACGAGGTCAAATAAAATTCACTTTAATTTACTACATGAAAAGCTTTTTAAGAAAACTAGCAAGATTGTCGAAATGCTACACTTGGAACAGTAATATCATAAAACTAAGTAAACAGTACCTTTGAAGCAAGATTGCAACCAAAACTTAATTTTGTAGCAAAGCCAAATAAATTAAACATCCAAGTTCCCGGGACAAATACATTTATAATGTTATTCGAGCGTAGATTTTGTACTTCTCGCGTTTGTAATGTAAATTTACCTTTCCTTAGTCCGAGGCGGTGTGGACGCAGAGTGAAGTAAAATGGCGGCCTGGCGCTCTCGGTCCCCGTGTTGGCTTGTTATTAACTTTTAATTAACGTATCGAGATTTTGTAAGCCGATGAAAGGGTTTGGTTCGTGAACATACAATGAAATCAAATTGAGTGGAACAACCCACGCTGATGTCGGGTGGCTTAGCGACCTATAAATAAAATACATATAATTGTATATTTAACTACACAACAAAACTAAAAAAGTATTGTTTCATAATGTAACTTGGATTATTATCCAACTATTTTGATCATGGGAATGTGAAATCTAATTTCAAACGTAGCAACGTTTATCCTCAAATTGCGTATATAAAATAAACATGGTGGCGTAACCTATTTATAAACTCGTACAATAGTTGCGGTATGGTAAAAAAAAATCACACGTTCGTTTCGCTCGCTTGACTCGTGCATTCAATGGTCGCAGTTCTAACCTGCTTTTCATGATTCATGATTATGATTACCGATCGATTAGAAAGAATTATGAAGAATAAGAATGATCATTATAAAGGAAAATGTTACGGGGATGGGGATGATATATAATATATACTTTTTTTTTATAACTTTGAAACAAAGTTTTTAGTTACGTTAGCAAACGTGAATAAACCAATGATCGAGTCTCTCCAGTTCGCAAGTAGCTGGAGACGCTTGTTAACTAAAGATTTATCGGCGTTTCTTGAATGTATTCGGAAGTACTCGAACACTGCTATTGAATCGACCTAGGTGGGTAATTTAATTTGCACTGAAGAATTTCTAAGTTAGTCTGAGTTCGAGTGTAGTTCTCTTACAGGTAATAAATGGAAACTAATGAATGTGCTCCTGAATGGGACCCGGGTATAAAATACTTTATTATTAACTAGCTTGTGCCCGCGGCTTTGTCAGCGGGGAATTCGTTGTATTGAGTAGTACCTGCTCCAGCGCTTAAGGTACAGTTACACATGCTCGTTATTAGCACGAAAGCATGCTTCTTTTGAGCAATTGCTACAAAGTGGTATGTGTGTCGAAACATTGCTAATAATGAGCATGCTAAATTCGAGTTTGCTCAAAAATCACGGTCGTGCGATTTTTGGGCATGCTTCCTGCAGCGCGGGTGGAAGGGGGCGTGCTTATAGCGTGTGTGAACAGGTTTGCTTATTGAGCATGCTAGTATCGATCAGTCGTTAGCAGCAGGTGCGCGTGCACAATTATGCGCAATTTCAAATTTCAGTTTTGAAGTTTTTGGACGCATTGCAACGGCACCAAAAGAATAATTCTATACAACTCCATACGAATGGCTGTTTGATTGTCCATGGTTTTGTTTGAACTGTCAGAAAGCACGCTATAAAATGGCATGTGTACCGGAGTGTTTGCTTTGAGCATGCTCTTTCAGGTACATACTTAAAATGGGCATGCTTATATTTAGCAAATGTAGATAAGTGTAGAGCATGCTCGAAACAAGTAAGCTAATGAGCATACTAAAAAGCATGCTAATAACGAGCATGTGTAACTGTACCTTTACCCACATTCTACATTACTGCTCAAACCCCGTGGAGTTTAGCGTAATGTATAAATATCTAAAGACTTTAATTGAGAATTAGTCTATCAAAAAGAATAAGAATTATCAAAATTAAACTAGTAGCTCTCGAGATTAGCCCTATGAAACAAACAAACTAACTTTTTCCCGTGGTTTCATCTGCGTGGTAAGTCCATCAATAAAAAGCCTATGTTACGCACCCTCTATTCAGTTAACTGCATCTAAAATGTTATCAAAATTGGTCTAGCAGTTTAGAGGATTAGCCAATACAAAAAGACACTCAGTCAGACAGCCAAACATTTTACAAACTGTATTCAAAAAAACATTTTTATTTTGACATTAAAAACACTTCAAACACTTTTATCTTTTGAAGTGGAATTTGTTTCATAAATTTGTGGATGTAAAGTTCTAAGCTCCAAATGAAGACTGTCTTTACAAAAATAAATATTTTACTCCGAGTGTTTGACAGACACTTTATCAAATAGAATAACAGATATCTACGCTCAATTGGAAATATCAGCTCAAAGTTTATGAACTTGATGCCAAAGTTCAGTGAAATCTTGTTTGTTAGTAGTTATAAGTCACTTGGGGATTATACTTCGCACTTTGTTACTGGATAAGGGTAAATATTTCCCAGGAAGGAATATTTGATTTTATCATAACAGTTTTAACTTACAATTTTCTTGACATTGTTTCAAGTGAATATAGCAGATTTAAAAAAAAAATCGGGCAATAATGTAAAATGCAGGATATGCTAGTAGCACATCACATCAAAATTTCGATAAACCACAGACTAAATTCATTTTACAATGCAACATAATTCAATTAAATTTGCCGCATGCTTTAATAATTTTATTAAACTTAAATATATTGTAGTGCAATTCAGGCAGTGTCATGGTATAATGTAGTAGGTATAAAGAAAACTTCAGGGTTAACACTTTATATCACATTCTATGTTCGCAGCTCCTCCGTAATGTTGCGGTCCGATTCCGGTTTAAGTTTATGCGAGTGATTTATCAAAGCGTATGCTCTTAAACTACTGCTCTGCAGCTCAAGAACATACGCCCGACGTACTTCGTCACAGACGTCCGCCATTTCAATGTTTGCATTCCTTGTCAGGAACATATAAATGTAGGTTTCACCCACTGTTTCAAGTAGAGAGCTACATGAAACCTTTCCAGACTTTCCAAGCCTTGTCCCAAGTATTTTGGGGTCAGCTCCTATTCTAAGGGATTAAGCTGAATATCAGTATTTAACGTGGATCGACTGCCATCGTATGAGGTGATACGATTATTTTTCTTAGACTAGTTGTAAGACTTTCTGGCACAGATATAGATCTACATAGATAACGCAAGTATCACGATTTGTATTGAAACCAAGCGTGCCGACTTTTTAATAGCTATTGTGACGTCACAGCCGAAATTTAGTGACGGGAAATCCAAACCGATTCAAAGACACCGATGCCGCCGATGCCCATCCGCCCAGTACGTTCAACTGGAGCCGTCCGCTATGATTTTCTCTGACAAAAGACGCGCGTGGACTGTAGTTAGCGACGACCAACCTCGACGCTTGGTCGGGGTTGAGACACGTGAAGTACATGCATTTGCGTTATCTATGTAGATCTATAACTGTGCTTTCTGGCCTCTGATCTTGTCCCTCTGATAATAATAATAATATATCTTTATTTTAGACCAGGTCCTTAGAGCGTTAGTAATACAATAAAAAATTAAAAATAATGTTAGTAATACAGAGATACAAAAGCCATTTGCCAACTTTGAGAATTGAATACCTGCTGACTAAATTGGCTGCCTCGATGTTCTAGTGGTTTGCGTATGGCTCTTCCACCGCGAGGTTTGAATCCCGGATCAGCCAAAGTGTTATTAGTCTTTCTGTCAGGCAATTCACAATAGTAGCACGAAGTTAGAATTGTGCCCGGTGGATGGCGAAAGGCTCACTCTATATCCCATGGGATCTTATCACATGGGTGGAATACGGGTGTTGTACAATTCTGCCACACCACACCGTTGTACAATTTTGTTTGAAAGTTATATAAAATATTACGTATATGAAAATGCTTTTATCGCAAAAGTTGCTATAAATTGTGTAGGTAATTTAATGATAAAATTATTTTTTAATAATTTCGTACTTTAAAATGGACTCGCTCATAAAACTTTAAATGATCATGAAATCAGTAAGAATTTGGTTTATGGACAACTATATTTCTATAAGGTATCCTATATTTTACTATTATATTGTTACTTATGGATCAGTCACCCTGCCACCAACAGTTAACATCTTTGCTCGCCGAACAACATCGACTGAAGGTACCAAGTTCATGGACAGAGAACATTTTTATAAAATAGGCATATTAATGCTGGGTACTATTAAGAGCTCCTTGAAAAACATACCGTAATACCAATTAGAATATTTTATGGTAACATGCAATGAGCTCAGCATAAACAATTATTTCGCTCTTTAAAAATATGAGTGTCTGCGGGCAAAGCGACGTACAGTGTTTAATTTTAGAGAAAAGGGATATTAAAACTAGCAACCGTCGGTTTGCGGTCTCGAGGAAATGAAGCCCGAAACAAATTGCAGACCGACGAAGATAAAAAGGGCCCGTCATTTTGTTAAACGACTCGCAGTCCGGCCCAGCGCAAATAACCCTGAGTCTACATACAAACTACACAGCCACGTACACGCTCCATTCATTAATTAGCCGCTGAAATGTATTTGATTTTTAGTACTGCGCTCAATGTGTTTTGTGGGATTACAGCTCGCGAGGGATTATCAACATGGAAATACTTTTTTATCTTTCGAAAAACCGTTTAAATATAAAACCAGTAGCTTTTTTTGATATTAACCTTTATTATGCTATTTAAGTTTTGATATTGTTATTCATTATTCAAATTATTCCTAAACTTTTAGGCATTTTAGTATAGGTGAAACCGCGGTCGACTAAATAGACCAACATTACGTGAGCAACGCCCGTATGTCATAATTTGAATAATATTACAAACTCACGTCAGTTTTAATAAAAATATTGTTATTCATGGCACATATCACTAGTATCCGCTATTTGAGAGTAGTGAATAAGTCTCTCCAATCAAAGCTAATGCAGAACTTTTCATAAAATATGAATATGTTTGCAGTGAAACGTACTTCATAAGCCGAACCATTATTTTGATAACGGATATCCGCAGATAAAGCCGTCATTCAGCAAATTGCCTGGCACTTTTATGAAAAGTCGGTCGCATAGAGAGTATCGACGCTTCACTTACCGGTAGACAGTGTCGAGTAAAACGTAAGCCTCTCCAATTTCACACAGCGTTTTTCGGCGCTCTGTTATAACATTGACTGACTGCATCATTCACTTCGTGCTAGTGAATGTGTGAACCTTTTTTTAACGACGAATACTGTTTCAATTCTACGCTATTTTGGATGAATTTTCCATTTTAAGCTTTCAGTATAAACATATTATTATCAAGGGCCATCGATGTCGAATTCGGAGTCGTTTTAAGCGCGCCGAAAATACTGGTAACAGTTTATACTGTACAGATTGAACTAAGCTGCTGAAATGCATTGAACTGCGAAATAAATTATGCTAATTTTCGAAATTTACTATCACATACTGGAACAGAAAAGAACATGCCAACGATAAATATCCAACCGTGCAGCAAGATTATGATTTTTTTTGAAACAGGTTGATTGAGGCAGCTTAGTGCAATAAATTGACCATAAAAAATCGATTGAATTAAAAAAAACAGTAATCGCAAAAAAGTATGGTTTTTTGTTTATATGAATCAAAAAGGCTTCCAATACTGATGAAAATTTACCCAAAAACATAATATAAGCTACTTTTAATCGAAGTACAACGCGGACTGGGCTGCAGGTATTTATCAATTGTATTGATTTTTATTACCATTCATTTCAAATCAAAACGCTATATTTTATGACTTCACCTGCCTAGAGAATCTCTGCATCACCCAAAGGTAGACTGGCAGAAAATGCCTATGGCATTCAGTCCGCCTTGTATACAAATTTTGTATATGAAGTTTTAAGTAAATAACCGAAATTTCATTTTCAGTGTTATCAAGGAATTGAAATTCAAGCGTAGCGTTCGTTGTAAACTGTTAAATATTATTTATGAGTGAGATAAGTTGTCGTCAAAGTAATTTATTTGCTTCGCTGAGATCGTTAGCTGTTATCTTTGGTGCACAACAGTCGCAGCTCCGCGAGCTAGGATGAATGGAAAGCTCTTTCATCGCACACTCTTTGTCTATGCCCGAATTCATGTAAGCTGTCACGAGGGAGGCTCTGATGCCGCCACAATAAAGTGCCGTACACTTGCTTGTAATATAGGGAAAACACGAAACACTTTTTTCTCATCCCTTTTATTTACCGTGAGTGTGTTGTAATGTATGTTTGAGTGGAACTCACCAAAAGTAGACGGAGATTTATCTATGACAAAAGCTGTAACTGAGATTGTGATGTAATACTTCTAGGCAAGTTTTTTCGTTTTATGGTTTTGAGACTTTCAATTGCACTCGCATTAGTACATTACTATTGACAGATTGCCCGATAATTACATTATCACTAAACCAAGTCTTTATATTGATAACATAAAAGTGAAAACATAATAAAGCAAGTAAGACAAAAGTAATGTTAAAAACAAAACCATACTGCGAAGGTGATTGACTCATATTGAAAATACACGAAAAAGAAGACATTTTGCAGTGCACTGTATACTTTCAAAGCGGAGGAAAATTCGCCGTATGCGTATTTAAAGACCTATAGTAGCGTCTACCGGAATAAATAGAAAAAGTAAGTATTGGTGGAGCGACGGACATGTGTCGAGTTTGCAAAAGCGAGGACCGCACGGGGTAACTTTCGGTAAAAATCCTTGTCTAAAAATACTGCCAAAAATACGGATGCAGTTTGCACGACAGTAACTTTTTGCCACTTTTTATTCTAACAGCCGTTTTTCAATGAATATAATTATACGTCAAGCGTCAAATTCCAAAGAAAAACAACTGTAGCTAATTTATCTAGTTCAAGCAACTTCGAGCAAGTGTAACAAAGAGTGAGTAGGTACTGCGGAATAAATGAAATTGCTCAGCTGGTGCCGGAGAACGCTCACAACTAAATGAAGGAAGAGCAGCCGACATGATTAATTACAAAGTAAAATAAAAAGAATAATTTCTTTAGAGGTATTACGGAAGTGACTTCTACTGCGCTCGCTTTATGTCCAAGTAAGTACGTGCAAAGTTTTCTTTTGTACGTAGCTGCACTGTTCTCCCGCAGGCTTCATCTTGACTCCGTGAGGTTGAATGCACCCTTAAGTACAAGATTCTTCAGTCTTTATTCTGTTAATATACCACATCCAGGTTTATGTTTTAATGCGTGTATGTAAAAATTGAGTAAGTGCGTAGTTTATTTGATATTGCATCGATAGTGTCGTAATAACTCGTTGATATTGACTCTTCAAATATTAGAGTATAAAGACACCTTGTTTGAGTTGTGATTAGTATCAGTTAGATGTATGGGTGTTTTACGATGGGATCCTATAAGTTCTTGGAAAAGTCTTCAAGAATCCTTTTTAATAATGAAACGTGCGTAGCACGGCATAACAAATAGCTTGGTTAATTTATACCTTCCAATGTTATGAGTGAGACATTAACAGATCCTCGCGGGAAAGTTACCCTTAATATAATTTAATTAACAGTACGAATGCATAAATTATTAACTTTTCAATTGTTTTTGGGCCGTACGGGTTGTTTTGTACGTTTTCTAACCTTATTCATATTTATGGCTGTATGGCTGTATGGTATGTACAGAAGATATTGCATCCATCCATACCTTTTTATTTTGACGCTTGTGATGTGTAAAAATTATCAGGTATTCCATATATTTGTATGTTATACAACCAATGGTTTGTGTAATGAATCTAAAATTTGCTAAAATGTTTGGAATCGAATCGAAATTTCTAAATAGAAAATATATGGACATTCCGTCCGCATATTTTCGATGCGCAAATATATGGACATAGTCCGCTTAAACGGCCAATCTGGATAGATCACATAAAGATAATTGCGATAATGTGGATTGATTAATTAGCTGCTGCAAAACAGAAAAATATAGCGGTAAAAATATCGCACTAAGATTTTAATGTCTTATGGACTATATTTATCATGGGTTATTGGCTGCTTAAATATCTAAAAAAAATAACTCTGTCTGTCTTGATGAAAATTGGTATGGAAATATTTCAAGACCTAAGAAAGGACATAGGCAAATTAGATATATGGGCTTACGATGGGATCCTATAAGTTCTTGGAAAAGTCGTCAAGAAGCCTTTTTAATAATTAAACGCGTGTCATAACAAATAGCTTGGTTAATTTATACCTTCCGATAATATGAGTGAGACATTAAAAGATCCTCGCGGAAAAGTTATCCTTAATATAATTAAATTAACAGTACGAATGCATAAATTACTAACTTTTCGATTGTTTTTGGGCCCTACAACGCGGGTGGAGCCGCGCGAATAAGCAAGTATTTAATTGTGTTAGTGTTTCAACTGGTGATAAACAAATTATGCTTCGAATGCAGGCAACATTCTGTATGGCTATGTTATTAATCACTATGTCACAACGGAGCAGTTTATTGCTGTGTGTGGTTGCAGATGCTATAAGCCACTAAAACACGTCGAATCGGCATTGCATAGATACATATTTATGTCGCAATAAATTTGTATAAATATTGCGTAAGTCAAAACGTCAAAACATCCTATTACACGCATTAATAAGGTTGAGTAAATAAATTAAACGGAAGCACAAAAACAAAGTTACATTTTCCTATTTAAAAAATGTGTGTTGCTAAGATTTTTGTTGAATTGTATTAACAATAATGATCTACATAGCGGGGTATCTACAATTATATTTGCTAAAGAGTTTGTTATTTGTATAAGTTTTATGACTACCACCAAAAATAAACCCACGAAAACCATAAACCTAAAAACAAATCTCTTAGAATAATAAACCTCGATTATTAAATCTGGGTTTTATCTGCGATTTGCACATTATGCGGCGTCTCTTTCAAACATTAAATATTTTTTAAATAAACTTTAAGTCATAAAATTAAACTATATTTTTATTATTGCGCGGGCATCTTACAGGGGTTCATCAATAACGGAGTATAACGTTAACGTACACGTACGCATCGACAGCTTAGCTCGTAAAAGAAAATCTTTGATGGATAGCGCCACTCGACCAATTTGTTTCTCTTATAATACTGTCTGATAAATGATTCCACTTTTAAAGCTTCGCCGCCATAACCCTGGTGTATAAGACGTGAACGAATAATTAAAAATTAGCACTTTAATCAAATAAGAGATCGTCGAGCTTCACTTCGAGATCACTAAACAGTAAATTAACTTTCATAATTGCATACGCATAATTTACTGAACCTAAAAGCGAGAAAATTACCAAATCCATCGTGTTTAATTTGCTAATGTTGTTACGATAAATTATTCCATTTTAGTTAACCAAATTATACAGGTAGGAGAGGAGCAAGTTTTATTTAGACTCCGTTGAAAGATACGCCAGATGTAGTAGTGAGGGAAGCTGCTGCAATACAAACAGACAGAAAAAATAAAAGGAGCGAAATAAAAGAGTGTCTCAGCCTATTTCAAATGTAAATCTCTGTCGTTGTAACGGGTCGGCTCTCCTGAAAAATAAGACGTAGGTCGGCGAGATTGTCGTTTCTTGCTTTCGTTGACTTGGAACATTTCTGAGACGACGCTTTCAAACCCTCTGTGGAGGATTTGCGACGAGTTTATGTGTCGTTCTGAGAGAGAAAAGTTAAACAATTCGCGTGACATGTTTGTGTGTCGCTACACACAAACAAGCGATGGAATTGCCAGAGTCAGTTATGGAGTGTGTCATTGTAAAAAATATCGTTTGGAGTGGCGATACAGGTATAACGTTTGCTCGACGTCGCGACCCGTACCAGCGCTATGATTCAATTGCTACGAGAATATGTTCACGATATTTTTCAGCAAAATTGATATTGCACTTGCTTTAACAACGCTCCGTATTTCGAAGTCGATTTAATTCCAGGTTTATTGACTGAGCAGTTAATCATTGTATGGATGTTGTTTGTTCGTGCAGTTTTATAAACTAGATTGTTTTGATTTATGCGCTTATTAGTTTGATAAATAATTACTAGTCAAGGATCTCTAGAGGACAGGGAATTGAAGTTACAGAATATGAATTAAACACAGACTTAAATACATACAATTTTATTAATTGTATAATGAATAAATCTTTGAACAAGAATCGTATAAGTTATGCAGATATTTTACAAATTTAAGGGAATATTCTAATCTATGGAGAATCATTTAGGGCTCCAAAGTACATAGCACCAGGTTATACAATGTCCAATCGCCTCAAAATAGACAGACAATTCACAAATAGGCTTTAGAAACTACCGAAGTACATTATTACAAGCTTTACATACCAAATTCACTTGCTAAGCAAGAAAATAATCTTTAACGGAGCGGTAAAGTACGATGTCAACAATAGCTTCCTATAACACAGACTAAATTACACAGTATTATGGCACAATTTAACAGTTTTTAAGTAAAGAGGGACAAATACTACCAGAATATTCTACTTACATGTAATTAGACTCCGTAAGTACTTATATTTTTACTATTTGTTACAAGATAATTGTCCGCTCAGTCCCAGAAGCCATATATATTCCCAAAGGCGCGGCAAGCGCAAGTTCTGACGCTTGTTTTTGGAGGGATTTAGTCAAATTAGATACTTCAATAGTTTAATATTATTCTTATAGGCAATAACAACTGGTCAGCCAAATCTAAATATTATTAACTAACTGTAAAATGATTTAATACAAATTATAAAACCACTAATGAGTGTTCTGAGCAAAAACAATGTTTAATTGTTAATATCATTGGCTGTTTCATTTATCCAAAACAAGCTAATTAATTAAGAATACAGTTTTCAAATTATATATAGTAATTTATAATAGCTACTATGTATTCTAATCCTGTCTGTATATAGTAATCAGTTAAATGAAAATAATTTACAGGAAGTAATTCACAAAATAATGAGATTGCCAGTAGCCATTGGAAATGTTGCCACTTTTTAATCATTTTAACTTTGTAATCGATTATACATGAAAGAAAATAAGTTTAATAAATAGATATTAAACAGACTTTGCAATAATTATTTAAAAAAGAGTCTACACACTTATAATAAATCTATTACGGCCAAACTGACTCTACTTCGTCCACGAAGTAACAAGAGAACAATGTTATAATATCCTAATTAATCATTTGCACCATGTTAAAATGTATATCAAGCCTGTGAGAAATATATTGAGCTTGTGACAAATATGTTGTTTGCGTCCACCTGCTGGCGATGGGTCCAATTCAACACCAAATCACAGCCTACCAGCTCTTTGTTGAGCTTGTGACAAATATGTTGTTTGCGTCCACCTGCTGGCGATGGGTCCAATTCAACACCAAATCACAGCCTACCAGCTCTTTGTTGAGCTTGTGACAAATATGTTGTTTGCGTCCACCTGCTGGCGATGGGTCCAATTCAACACCAAATCACAGCCTACCAGCTCTTTTCAAATTATAATATTTTATCAAATATTTTGTTACTAATCCATAAAACATTGTGCAAATAATTAATGTTGTGTTATTCAGTTCATTACTTCTCATCATTGAGAACAATTATTTACATAGGAAGAATACAATGAGAAAATAAATAAATTCTAAACATTAAAACATTAGTTTTAACATAACATCACCATATTATATTTTTTTTTATTAAATACATATTCTACATATTTTTTTTTTTCTCACAGCATTTACATAGCATTTTCAACAGCAATGTTTTCGTCTACCCATTCTCCAGGCCAAAACCGTAACTTTTCTTTTGCAACGACAATATTCCGAAGATTTCCCAATCCCTTAAGAGAAAAGCGATCATTGGGAAGACTCTCTAAAATCTCATAAGGGCCCTTGAATTTTGATCCTAATTTGTCATTACGTCTATGGTCCTGATTAACATACACTAAATCGCCTACGTCATAGTTCTTGTTGTTCCGTCGAACTGAATCAAATCGATTTTTAAATTTTAATGATATCTGTTGTAGTCTCTGTTTAGCTATTTTACGGTCAGCTTGTACATCAATATGATTCTCTATATTATCGTCAAGAACGTCGTTTAAACGAGCTTGTACAACTGGTATATTTGCGTCTACACCAATTAATAGCCGCAATGGTGAAAAGCCAGTCGATTTTTGAACGGTAGTATTAATTGACTGCTGTATTTTCCATAATACGTTCGGCCAATCTGACGCATCATTACACATTGTACTTAACATATTAATAATTGTATCTACGTAACGTTCTACTTGTCCATTACTCCGGGGGGTACCAGTCGCTATCATATGATGTTGTATTTCTAAATCTCTAAAAAAAAAGTTTGTATGTGATTTGAGCTAAAATTTGTACCACGATCGGTGATAACCAGTGAGGGGGTGCCAAATAGCGTTATTATTTCTCGTATAATCGGTATCAATTCCTGTGCATTTAAAGTTTTAAGGGGCTTAAGAAAACAAAACTTTGTGAAGCCGTCTACTAATATTAAGATATGTTTGTGACCTTCATTGGTGGTTGTAAATGGACCAGTGCAATCTAAATGTATTGTATGAAAAGGGATGGCAGTTTTATCAATTGGATGTAAAAAACCCTGTTTAGGCCCAGAAAACCCCTTTTCTTTAGTACAAATTAAACAATGAGACACATATTTCTTCACAAAACTTGCCATTTTTCATGTCAATTGAAATATATAGTTCAGATTGACCTAGTTTATCAATTTGGTCCTCAATGAGAGGGAGAGGGTATCGATCCTTTTCAATTATTTTGTTTAATGCTCTATAATCAATGCACATCCTGTCACTACCATCACTTTTTTTTTACTAAAATCATAGGACTAGCAAAAGATGAACTGCTTTCCCTGATAATCTTTTTTTTCTAATAAATCACTAATAATTTCTTTAACCTTCTCTCTCTCTATAGAAGCCAATCTATATGGTCTATAGTACACAATTGAGTCTGTTTTAAGTTTTATCTCTAATTGACCGGTAGTAACACTGCCAGTGTCACTCAAAACAGATGGATATTTTTCAAAAATGGTCTTAACTTTGCTACATAATCACATCCAAATGTGCTAATGCTCCAGAAAGTTCAGCAAATGAATCCACTTTAACAAAAGTACTATTTATTTCATGAACATGTCTAAGAGAAGTTTTTTGTATCAAATGCGAGCCCAAAGAATTAGTAATAATTTCAATGTCAGAATGCTGTACAACATTTCTACCTATTAAAAGATCATAGTGGCAATGACTATCCTTCACTACAAAAATTTCCAATTCAATACACAAATCTTCAAATTGAACTGGCACTGTAATTTTTACAATTACTGATATGTGACCATTGCCTATCCCAAAAACATTAAAAGAGCAAGGATCCAGAACACACCCAAGACGCTTAGCAATTGATTCTTTTATAATACTACAACTAGCTCCCGTGTCAATAAGAGAGTTGATACTTATATTGTTAACAGTAACTACTGTTAACTTTAAGGTTGATCTAAAAAATTAACTTCATTATTGGTTTGAGGTTTGTATCTGCAAATAGATTCACTATGACCATATTTCTTACAGTGTGAACAGAATGGTTTAATCTGTACACCTGGTTTTTGTTCTAGTGTGTTTGGTTTATTTGTTTGTGAATTAGACGTAACAGTTTGATTACATTGCATCTTAGTATGTCCTGGTTTTCCGCAAGTATAACATTTAATATTAGCAGAACGCGGATCGAATTTAGGACGCTTGGCATAACTACTAGAATCAGCAAAATGTTTGGCATGTTTATTAATTTGCTCTAAAGGTCTCTTTTTAACTTTAGAATATGAAGTGAATAATGCAATCAGTTCAGAGGTACCATTAACATTGCTGTTAAAAGACGCCATTTTAACATTAACATCAGTTATACTACCACACTAATTCTACTAATTGTGTTTCTGTAAAAGAAACATTTGTACGACGCAACAGGCGAATCTTTTCTCTTGCATATTCACAGTAGGAATCAGTCATTTCAGAATTGAATAATACTGCCTTATTCAGTTTTTCAGACAAATCCTTTTGTTCCGGGTAAAGAGCCGTCAGCTCTGATCGCAGATTTGCCCAGGACCGGCCCTCATGAGGGTTCCAAGACTTGAACCATAGTAGTGCGGAGCCTTTCAAGGCTGTACCTGCTTTAGCAGCTGTTGCCAGACTGCTCCATCCAAATTCCTCAGCCAGTTGGTTTATACTGTTGCACCAAGCCTCAGAACTGAGGTCACCTGTAGTCGGGTCGAACACTGGCAGCGCAACGTCATCATCTCGCTGCCGGGTGCGGGTGACAGCATCCTGTAGCACCTTGACCAGCTCTTGTAAGAGTGGAAGCTCCATCCTGAAATCATTAATTAAATATATTAAATAACTGGACTCTGATCCCACTTCTGATATTAGTTTGATAAATAATTACTAGTCAAGGATCTCTAGAGGACAGGGAATTGAAGTTACAGAATATGAATTAAACACAGACTTAAATACATACAATTTTATTAATTGTATAATGAATAAATCTTTGAACAAGAATCGTATAAGTTATGCAGATATTTTACAAATTTAAGGGAATATTCTAATCTATGGAGAATCATTTAGGGCTCCAAAGTACATAGCACCAGGTTATACAATGTCCAATCGCCTCAAAATAGACAGACAATTCACAAATAGGCTTTAGAAACTACCGAAGTACATTATTACAAGCTTTACATACCAAATTCACTTGCTAAGCAAGAAAATAATCTTTAACGGAGCGGTAAAGTACGATGTCAACAATAGCTTCCTATAACACAGACTAAATTACACAGTATTATGGCACAATTTAACAGTTTTTAAGTAAAGAGGGACAAATACTACCAGAATATTCTACTTACATGTAATTAGACTCCGTAAGTACTTATATTTTTACTATTTGTTACAAGATAATTGTCCGCTCAGTCCCAGAAGCCATATATATTCCCAAAGGCGCGGCAAGCGCAAGTTCTGACGCTTGTTTTTGGAGGGATTTAGTCAAATTAGATACTTCAATAGTTTAATATTATTCTTATAGGCAATAACAACTGGTCAGCCAAATCTAAATATTATTAACTAACTGTAAAATGATTTAATACAAATTATAAAACCACTAATGAGTGTTCTGAGCAAAAACAATGTTTAATTGTTAATATCATTGGCTGTTTCATTTATCCAAAACAAGCTAATTAATTAAGAATACAGTTTTCAAATTATATATAGTAATTTATAATAGCTACTATGTATTCTAATCCTGTCTGTATATAGTAATCAGTTAAATGAAAATAATTTACAGGAAGTAATTCACAAAATAATGAGATTGCCAGTAGCCATTGGAAATGTTGCCACTTTTTAATCAATTTAACTTTGTAATCGATTATACATGAAAGAAAATAAGTTTAATAAATAGATATTAAACAGACTTTGCAATAATTATTTAAAAAAGAGTCTACACACTTATAATAAATCTATTACGCTCATAAGTGGATTGAAATATATCGATGCGACTATTTGATGATTTTATTAACGGAACTATCTTCTTCATTGTATTTTTATGTCTACACTAATTATAAAGAGGAACGAGTTTTTGTTTTTTTTTTTGTATTTAATGAGCGCCGGAACTACTGGACCTCAATCGTTTTTGCACCAATACAAAGCTTAGTTATCGCGAAACAATATAGGCATATCATTTCGCTACGACGAATATTCACCTCTCACTAAAGGGAAAGATTCACTGCTCGGCGGATAGCCTAACATTAAAAATGCTTCAAGAGATACTCGCCCCCCTATTATATAAGACACCTTCTGTATCATCATCATCATATTTTTCAAATAGCTCGTATGAAATTTTATATCAGTTTATTTTTTCATTTATATTACTAAAACACGAAAAATACGTTTTACGATAATTATATTTATTTTTCTATCCCTTACGAAACAGATACTTACCCTTTACATATATCAGCCTAGATGCAACTGTCCGCTTTAGTGTTTGGCACTGTCTTAAGGCTTAGGTTCTTTTAGATAGGGACTTATTACTTTAATTTGTAAAATGAAAAATAACTAGTATTCAATAAAACCTAATAAACAGTGTAGTAGTAGCTCTAAGACTTAATTGTGTCCAAGGATAGTGTCACAGTGATATAATAAAGTGAAGTGGAATTATTGTACATTAAAATGTAAGTACGTTTAATTTTATACATGAATTATTATTTTAACCTTTTGATTAGGCAAGAAAAGATAAATTATTTTTACTTGCAAATACTATAATTAAATTGTTTGTTTTGAAAAAAAAATATAACTAACGACAACTCTGTATTGCTAGCCAACAATTGTGTAATCCAAACCGAGGCAAGGTTTGTAGTAGTACAGCCTTCATCTTCACTCTTACAAATTTAATAAGTGGAAACGTCGACATAAATCATAACAGTAATGGCCAACAGACCAAAAACGTGAAGCACGACCACAGTTTGCAGTCCCGTCGCAAATTACAACTAATCATAGTAGCAATTGGGTCGCTCGGAAAAGGTTAATTTTCCCAATCCCGAGACCGCGTTAACGTTCAGCCAGTAACTGCCGCCCCACCAATTAGCTTTTACTGCCCTTGTGGTCCGATAACTACTCGCCGAGACTTATCTATCGGACGATCCCCGTATTATGTTCCACTAAACACTGGTCCAATTGTATCAAGCTACGGTTTACTGTGATACGAAGACTAGATATGTTTTTAACATTAAGACGAAAATGGTTGCACCTCATTAATATTTATATAGTACGTAGTAATCAATTTTTTTTTTGTATAGATAAAGAGAACTAAATAATTTCTACCACAAATTGTGGTGAGAAATATAAAAGTCCTTACTTCTCCGCCTTACCTTATACCATAAGAAAACACTCGAGCACTTAAATTTAATGATTTTGATAAAAGATTAGCTTCTGGCTGTAACGAAATGGTGTTTAATGGAAGGGTTCGACCAGTTTACGTGCAAATACCTCTCTGTGCCATATATTATGCATGGTTCTTGGGTAAAGGGAAGCTTTTCTTGAAAAGGGACTCATATACGACGAAGACATTAAGTAAGATGCGAATTTGTGGTATCTACATGATATTTATGAAGATACGCTTTACATATACGGATTAAAATTGAGTTAATTTTATGTTAATAACCTTCGTTTTGCTACTGCGCGAAAAGATTATAAAGTTATTATTAAGTGACAAGTTTTCCTTTTACAAAATTACTCATAGAATTAATATTAAAATAAAATTAGATTCAAAATTATGTAAATATTATTATTTCATTGATGTTTGTATGTTACTTTTCTATTTTGTGACTTAGTTCAAAATATGATATAATTAGACTCAATCTACCTTCAAGTTACGAATAGTATTTATGAGGTATTTAAATTATTTGAATAGTATTTTAGTCGGAAGTTGGAACAAAAGGTAACTTTATTCTGTGCTTTCGTACGTTGGCTGAATACTTAATCAGTGTAGGTTAATCATTTCAGTCCCAACTAATCAAATAATGTAATGAAACATGCCGGTAAAATTAAAGGGACATTTTACAGGGAAAGGCATGCGCGTTTATTATTTGAATTTATTATGTTTATAAAATATGATCATCAGGTATCCTGCATATTATTACGTTTATATTAATCGCAAATATGATGATTTCCATTTACTTTTTTAAGGGAGGACAATTATAACAACTTGTATAAAATGATTTATTTGGATTTAAGCATACGCTAGCTTGCTAGCTTTTTAATATCTATAGAGATATAGATCTTACTGAGTAAAGATTTAATTATTTATTTGATTTTAATTATTAACCAATGCTAACAGTAGAATATATCTGCTATAGATAATTTAATAATTCAATGAATCTATACGAAGCTCTGGAAACAATCCTTCGTATAGATTTACTAGATGAAACGTTATTCTGGCCGGTGCCCGCAAGTTAAAAATATAAACTTCGCCATCTATTGAATTTTTGCGTCAACTCGCTTCTTACTGGAAAACCATAAATTCACCCTCTTGGGAATAAAAATTAGAAAACCCCCGGTACAGAAATTCATTTATTTTTATTCAAGTTTAACTATACGAAATGTCATGCTTGTAACTTCAAAACTGACGGACTTCCATAAAAACTTTCGTTCCACTCTTTACCCTGTTAGAGGCCGAATTTCCAAAAATTCCTTCTTAGTGCGCGCTTACGTCATGGAAGGAAGCTATGTACAAAATTTCAAGTTCCTAGGCCTAGTAGTTTAGGCCCTGCGTTGATGAATCTGTCAGTCGGGCGTACTGATATAGGAATAGATTAAAATGCTAGGTCTCTAAAAAGGGAAAGAAGACAATAATATTCACTCTCTAATATTCTCTTCATGCAAGCAGTCATTCAAAAAACAATCGCACATGTAAGGTTCTATAGTTCATTCATTAAATACTCTTTAGCGGCAGTTTCATAGGTCCGCAGTGGCGTTTATCGGCGATTCAATCGACGACGCTGCAAAGATAATAATCCTAAAAGAGGCAGGAGCTTAGCGCGGTATCGGTTAAGCACTAGTATTTTAAATGTACCATAATTCATATAGCTAGTTTAACATAATTATATAATGTTAATATTGCTTTCGAACGGAATAGAATGAATGGTTTCTTGGTGCAGTAAAAAATAAGAAACCACATGATTATGATTGATATTTCTAAAGCAGACAATATTATCAAGATGCCTTTTTCTAATAAATGAACCGTAAGTAGTACGCCTAACATCCAACTAAGAGTTCAATTGAAACGTGCAAAATATCCTGAAGCTTGCTATTTTACATACGTACATACTTCAAGACTTCAAGTTTTTTCGTATAACATTTTATGCTCTACTGCGAATCTAAGTTGACTAACGAAATACTCCAGTAAAAGCAAGGAAAAGTGTAGTATTGCTGATTCAGGCGTATTACACAGATACCAAAGACATAACTCAAAGTAAATTTCCGTCTTGTAAGGTATCTACAGACTGGCATTAATTCAAAATCTCCTAGACGAGTAAAAGGGACTCACAAAGATGACTCAATTGTGGAGTGGAGTGAGATTCGACGCGGGTCCGGGACTTTTTACGGCCTATATTATTGAGCCATAAACCATAAAACGCCCCGCTTTATACACGCTAAAACAAAACACGGCCGACCGCATATTTCTTGTTCATTCACTGCGACTTACATTATGTCCCGCAATAAACTGAAGTGAGATTTTTAGAAGTAAATGAAAATGGCGTGACCATCGTGGAAACGGATTTAAACTTGCCAAACGCCTTTTTGTAACGCAAAATACAATCTAAAAGTGTGTTAGGTTTCCCTCGGAACTAATTTATAAAACGTCGAGCGTTACATTGTTTTATAAAGCACATTCCCTTCAAAACCTTACACAGCGTTTCTAAGCCCGAGTATATAATTATTCTACACAACTTTTCCATTGCCCCGAAATTTATACCACGCGTTGATGAGTTAGACAAGACAAACGGTTTTATGTGTTAGATAAACTGCGACTTCCCGTATACCATACGTCACGTTGTGGGGTCTATTAATCTTTATGTGAACACTGGCCCGGTGCCGACATTCCAAACATCTGTAATAACGTATAACCTACTGTACAAAATCAGAATTTATAAATAACAATTAATAAATCTTACAAATAACATGGAGAAGGTAGGCAGATCGTTTATAACATCACCATTTCTCTAACGAAAGTAAGTTGGGCGTGAAGCAATAAATTCTCGTCATTTATAGGAGGCTATTGAAATTGCGAGGCTATTATTGTTTTTTTAACAGAACAATCCAATCACACTTAGTACGATCTAGGGGGTAGAAAACAGTATCATTAAAGTGGTTGGAATCCAATCTAGAGCTTACCTTTACCCGGGCAATGAGGCTATTAAAATACATGTTGTATTTCACAAGGTAATAGCGCACGCTTTAGTGGTGAGGAGATCCAGTTTGTAGGATAATCTCTACTTACTTAAAGTAAAAAGATCATACTAAAATTGTTTCAGTATAATTTAAGCTCAAAATTACCACAAAGCTTGAAAACTACGCGGGTGAAATGTATGGACATTTATATGTTATTTTTTTTTTTTTTGGGGTCGCTGGCTTGGATAATTAATTCGATGTTTCGGCATTGCACCACACTTCTTCTATTTGACAGTCTGGCCTGGTGAGAATAAAAGCAAACAGTGGAAGCCGTTGTATATCTTCATTCATGAATAATATTAAGTGAAATTAAAAAAACATTATTGAAAAAATAACTGTACATCTTGAAGTCAGTTTCGCTTCTACGTTCTATTTTGCTGCAAGATCGATCGATCCGCGCTGCTTTGACTAAACAAAGAAATTAAATTAGGCAGTGCCTTTTTAAGTTCGTTTAGATTTTTTATAATGGTACTGCGGTTGTAGTATTGTAATATAGTCATGTCATGTCATGGGTTACTGAGGATAAATTCTCATAAATACAGTTAGTTTTGAGACTTAAATTCCTTCGGCAACGGGCTTGCATACAGGTCACGGGTATACAAGGTCAAGGGTAGTAGCATACTTCAATTAAACTAAGAATTTAAATTATAAAGGCATTATGTTAAAAATACGTCTTAAACCTTTTTATTTAAGGAGACAACATCTGTTACTAATAGATAATAAGTTTTGAATGTAAGTCAAGACAACTGATAATTTGTACTAGCAGCAGTTACTTTCTAACCATAACTTCTGGTATTTAAGTATTCTCATTGACATTACCACTTTATCTATGTACACTATTGTAGCCTTATAACTCGATTACTATGAAATTCGTCTGCGGAATTCCATTAACATCAGCTTTTGATTGTTGAACTGCTTCCTTTGTCCAACTGTCACAGCCATTGTGAACCAACACTGTTAATATTCATAGCGTATACAAGTAAATTGTATAACTTATTTATGTCTGAGGAGTAGCCAAGTTATCTGAGAGAGAAC
Organism: Hypena proboscidalis; assembly: GCA_905147285.1. Classification (NCBI taxonomy): domain Eukaryota; kingdom Metazoa; phylum Arthropoda; class Insecta; order Lepidoptera; family Erebidae; genus Hypena; species Hypena proboscidalis. The sequence goes on from LR990132.1 coordinate 12,159,066, forward strand.
CGAAGACTATCAATTTTGTCAGACCATAATTCCGAACCCGTACTATGACGTCTTATTTCCACTTCAAACAGTTGGTCATAGAAAACCATAGAAATCTTAATAACAAGGCTATTAAGATTTCTATGTAGAAAACCGTTCTAATGTTTTTAAATTGTGTTTGAGTCGTAAAAGAGGTATAGTAGGAGTACCTGAATTAGCAGCCATCTTAGTATACCTTGCCACACTTGACATTATGATATGACTATGACGTCATTATGAAAAAAAATGTCAAAACACGGCATTAATTGACGTTTCAATGTTGATAACTACTTCTTATTAATTATTTTTATAGCATTTAGCTATGCTTAGCAAAAAACCAACAACTTTGTGTCTTACTTAAGGTTGGAACAAATGGATGAACGTGACGTCACGAAATGACGTAACATACAGTTGAAAAATATTCAACCGCTGGTTATATGGTGGTAAATGGCTGGTTGGTTAAAGCGGCTGCCCGGTTTGCAGAAGGTCGCAGGTTCAAATCCTGCCGGTCCCATAATTCTTTCAACTGTTTCTTAGTTGATAACTACGTCATAATCGAATCGCATTGTCAAGAATGGCAAGCCATGCTTATGGGATATGCAGAATCGAAAGATATGTCTACCTGTTAGCGGGTATTGTAGGCAAGGATACCCGATAAGAATGTAATGCATTCAGGAAGAAGTACAGATCATTATCTATTGATTTGGGTATTCCAAAAATATTAAATACAAGCTTCCGCCCGCGGCTCCGCCCGCGTGGTATGTCAATTAAAAGTAGCCTATATGTTAATCCAGACTATAAGCTACATGTGTGCAAAATTTCATCGAAATCGACCCGGTAGTTTTGGCGTGAAAGAGTAACAAACATCCATCCATACATCCATACATACAAACTTTCGCCTTTATAATATTAGTAAGGATTTACTTCGAAGATGAGTCTCTTAGATTTGCCATTTCTGTAGCAGCTAATTGTTATTGTGAAACTCTACAGAAATGTGGTAGATCTAGCGTGCTGTTCAATCTGGCTGTCACTAGAAATTGTTTTGAATAATAATAAGGATAATTGAATTTGGGGTTTTTATTTGTGTTGTTACTTCACTCTTCAACTATCAAGATTCGTGACTATGTTTCAATAGTTTTAGGAATCACAGAGTACCTTCACAATATTAAAACTATAACACTGTCACTGTAAATCTTCATCATCCCTCAAATTAATTTAGTATTCAAGCCAAGCACTGCCCGTACAATTACAATTCTTTAGTATGATTAAACTCTTTGATAATTATCAGTATGACCGGGCGTTCTAATTTGGGTGGGCGCTAACGATGCCAATTTTATTTTCACCGGTCATGCCGTGTTTCGTGTACCGGTGTATATTGAATATTTTGCACACTGTCCTTTACATCGCTGTTTTGTTATGTATTTATGATTTAAGCCTTAAGGTATCAAAACAAATAAAATACTGTTTTTTTTTTAATTTTTGTTTGTCTGCCTGTCTGTTTGTAATATCAGCTCATCGTCTAAACGGCTAGACTGATTATTGCAAAATTTTAGATGCAGGTTACTGACTACAAGGCACGTAACATAGGCTACTTTTTATCGATGTATGCTAAAGAAACCGCAGGTTAAAGTAGTGTGTGAAAAACTTAATTGTAACATTTGGTTTTTGGTTAGCCAGTAATTTAAGCGATTTGTGGTCATAGTTTACATCAATATGGACGACCGGATGGCGGAGTGGGTAGTGTACCTGCCTGCGACGCCGAGGACGTGGGTTCGATTCCCACTTAAGACAAATTTTTGTGTGCATGAACATGGGGGTTTGTCTTAGTCTGGGTGTTTCTATGTATAATATGTATGTATTTACAAAAGAAAAGTATATGTATTAGTATCAGTTATTCTAGTACCCATAGTAAAAGCCCTGCTTAGTTTGGGACTAGATGGCGTTGTGTGTGATTTGTGAAATTATTTATTTATTCAATATCATTAACTAACTGGAGGAAAATAATACAATGATTATTTGCATTAGCGTTTAAGATATCATGACTGCCTCATTAGTTAAGCGTTAACATTAGTTAACGCTCACCGTCGGGTAGCGGCTTTTATTTCCGACTAGATAAGAGTGTTAATTTGTATTTGCCGTAATAAAAACAATAATAGGTAAAATATGAGTACAAGACTACTCTGCCACACCCTTTTAGGCAATCAAGTTACGATAACATATTAAAATCAAAATGAAATCTAACGGTAACACCGCTTTTGATACATAAATCCTACACAACTAATCAGAACTGTCTTATCATGATTGATGGAAAAAAACAGTAATCAAAACAGCTGCTATCGTGTTTTCACTATTAGTATTTACGAGGCACACTTTGCCATCAATTTTAGGTTTAAATTCAACTGCCGCGCGACCACAGCGTCAAAATAGAGAATGATCTATGGCACGTTCGATGCATTTTGAATTACCTATTGATTCTACATGTGACAGGAGAATGTAACTACACAATCTGACTTCATTTTGGTTTAAGATGTTTAAATAAAAATATGTCAATATATATATATGTCAATATATGTTATATTGAAATATTGTAATGCCTAATTATTATTTAAAATTTAATTACAATAAGTTTTGTCAGTATTCAAGCAAATGGCCTCATATATTATTCTATAGTGGTCCCCGAGTACGTAAAACCAAGAGGTTGAACTAAAACCAATCATAACATACAATTATACTCCAGCATAGTTATTCCATATTAAATTAAATTCATTAAAGTCAAAAAAGCAACTTCCTATGGCAATTCCGTTCATTATTTTTTATGAGTATCGGCAGTCAAAACTGTAAAATAAATATCTGCTTGCACGATCGAAAGCAGTGCTTCGAAGCTTCGGAGTCCAATGAAAACAAATTCACTTTAAAGGCAACTTATTTGAGATCCTCAATGGGCACCTGCAGTCAAACGGTTTTAGCCGGAGTCAAGTTACCGAGCGAGTCAATAATTCAAACAAAGTTTGTTGCGGTCGCCGATCATGGCCTCCTTGGTAAGCTGCAAAAGTTATACAAAGTACTCGTACAATTTTAGGTTAAATGAAAAGCATGACTTACATTCTATAGACCAATGTATCGTTGAATAAAACTACTATATAATACTTCCTCGATGGTCTAGTGGTTAGCATACGCGCCTCGCACCGGGAGGAAATTCACAATAGCAGCACGGAGTTGGAAATGTGCTCGGTGGATGGCGATAGGCTCCCATGGGACCTAAATATAACAGGTGAAGTGTGGGTATTGTACATACACCTCTACCACACCCTTCTGGGGTTATGTTATGTAAAACTACTATAGTTTTATATTTATAAATAAATAAATATAAATATTTCACAACTCACACACAACGCCATCTAGTCCCAAACTAAGCAGAGCTTGTACTATGGGTACTAGAATAACTGATACTAATACATACAAAGATTTGTCTTAATGATATGAATTTTCTACAACACTTTCTACAAAGTATATACAGTCGCGACCAAAAGTACATAGGCAATCTCAAAAGGCAATAGTTTGAAGTGTAGTTTGACTTACGGCCTTCTATTTTCAAGAAATAGACACATAATATGCTGTTAACAAATAATTGTACTTCATAATTTCACTTACATAGTGTGAGTCAAGATAGACGAGTGGTTAAGGCGTGCAGTTATATGCGTTTAGCAATGAGCCGTGAGATCTAATCTCGCTAAGTCCTTTCTATACTTTAAAAACAAAATACAACCACAAATCAACTAAGCTTCAAACGCAGATTTAGTAGATCGTGATCCCAATGCTTACCCGATATAGCTACCTGCTCATGATAGATAGATGCGAATTTAAATAACAGGTCGCCACTGTGACGCGTTTAGTACGAATGCGACAACATTTCATAAGTGTGTGTTATCTTAAAAACTGCTATACACGCACGCGACTTCGTTAGTGTGAGTACTGGCTGTATCGGGCTCGTACAGTTCATAGCAATGTAATCCTTAGCATGCCAATGGAGTTTTGAGCGTTTACTGTACGTGGTAAATGGCTTAATCACGTCATTTAATACTGCATGCAACATTCCCAAATACGGGTATGGCTTGTATTGTGTGTTACATTCCACAAAAATTTATGAAAAATGTATTCGCAAATTTTTTGTTTAAATTAAATAATATCAAAACATTTGCACAACTCATTTAGTCCCAAATTAAGCAGAATATTTTCTAAAACAGCTGATACTAAAACAATTTATGGTCGTTTTAGAAATTATAATAGTACACAAAACAGATCTGTATCTAGTCTATTTGTTTCTAGATCCCATAAATTTTTCAACCGGTTCTAAATTTTTAAATTGTACACCTGAAAGCTTTTAGTTTCCCTTAAGACACACTTGAAATGAAATCGTAAAACACATTTACCTACCACCGTCTCACCTTTAACCTGCCGCCAAATAGTAGCGCTTGCATTACTGTGTTCCGGTTTGGTGGTCACACAAAGAAATAGGTATTTTAAAATGCATCGAACCTTTCATAGATGTTCTTTTTTTTTATTTTGTTGGTCGCGTGTTTGCTGTATTCAAATCTTGAGATTAAAAACTTTTTTGTAAAAAAAAACAGACTTCAAAAAACAATGTAAAACATAAAAAATCGCAAAATGTATATTTAAATACAATCTAATTAAAAGATAGGCTCACCCGCTATCCAATAGGACCTAAACATAAAAGGTGAAGTGTGGTTGTTGTACACCTCTGCCACATCCTTGTGGGTAATATAGGCGTGATGCTATGTTCTGTTTTATTTATTAGTCGTGTATGTTTTGCTTTGATTGTTTGCGCATTTTGTATAGATTGAATACTTAATGACATGATTTCCAAAGCAGATCTTACCTTAACGACACTACGTCTCTACGCCGTTCTTTGTTATTACAAAAAGGCTTGGTGATTGACACAAGAAGAGTGAAGCTACCTACGGTTGTTAAAAGCTTTGCAATTTTAAATGTTTTACCATAGTTATCACAACAAATTACAAAATTAACTAACTCGTAACAGTATTGTGGCTACTATTTATAAATATACAAAAACACGGTGAGCAAAGGACAATGTGCAAAATATTCAATATACACGAAACACGGCATGGCCGGTGAAAATAAAATTGGCATCGTTAGCGCCCAGCCAAATTAGAACGCCCGGTCATACTGATAACATCAAAGAGTTTAATCATACTAAAGAATTGTAATTGTACGGGCAGTGCTTGGCTTGAATACTAAATTAATTTTAAAGGGGTGATTTCACACAATAAGCTTGGTTAAATTAACAAGATAGTGCTTACTATTTTGTATTTCGTATTTTGTTGTACTTATTCTTTTAATTTCAAGCGTATACTACTGGAGTTGTATATATGTATCTATGTATGTATATATGTTCTCATTCCTCACCTGAATTCTATTCTATAGTAAATAAAAGCAATATAATGCAATTGCCATACCCGTAACCTAGAAAAACTTCTTCTACCGTACGTTTTTTCATGACAACCGTTTATTTGTACTTTTCCCAAATATTCCATACTCATTTTACTATTCTGCACACACAGTGTCATAGAAAATTAACCAAGCAAACTCAAAAAATCTCTATAGAATATAGTGAACAGATAGGTAAGAGTTGCTTAATTCGTTTATTTGTTGCAATGCCACAAATGCCAGGTTGCCGGTCCCGGAGTGTCGCAGTGGCCTATTTTTATAATTTGACTTTTATATTTCGTGAATGAAGAAATACAACGACTGGCACTGTTCGCTTTTATTCTCACTAGGCCAGACTGCCCTATAAACGAAGTGTGGTACAATGCCGAAACTTCGAGTTAATTATCCAAGCCATTGACTCCAAAAACAATATAATGGTATGGACATCCATTTCACCCGCGTAGTTTTCACGTTGTGTGGTCATTTTGAGCTTATATCACACTTATACAATGTTAAGGTCCATTTACGTAAAGTAAGTAGACATTATCCCACAAACTTGATCTCCGCACCACTTAAACATGCGCTATTGTGAAATACAATATGTATTTTAATTGTCTCATTGCCCGAGTAGAAGTAAGCTCTGGATTAGATTCTAACCGCTTTAGAGATATTGTGTTCTACCACAGATCGCACTAAGTGTGATTGGATTATTCTGAATAAAAATCTCAACATTAAATGCTGGTGCTTCTGTTGCATCTAATATAATAAATAAAAGAATAGAATAAATGGCGGGGAGTTTATTGCTTTACATTCTTTAACTTGCAAAACAATGATGCCAGAAAGTATCGGCCTTCCCTTTTAATGATCACTGAAAGATTTAAACAGATATTTATGATGTAAAAGGATACATTTCGATTTCGGTACCAGGTTTATACATTATGTGTGTAAATTTTGACACTGGGTACCTAGTGTAAATTATTATAATAGCTGTAATAGCCTCAATACTGTTACAGTGTTGAGAACCGGTACAAAGAGTTCGAATATATATTAATAGACCCTGCAACGTGACGCTTGATATACGGGATATCAAAGTTTAATAAACACACAAAACCGTTTGTCTTGTCTAACTCATCAACGCGTGGTATAAATTTCGAGGAAATGGAAAAGTTGTGCTGAGTAATTATACACTCGGGCTTAGAAACGCTGTGTATGGTTTTGAAGGCAAAGCATTTTATAAAACAATGTAAGCCCGACGTTGTATAAAGTTGTCCCGAAGGAAAACAAACTACACACTTTTAAATTGTATTTTGCGAGCGGCACGGAGAAGCGTTTGGCTAGTTTAAATACATTTCCGCGATGGACATGCCATTTTCCTCTTCAGAGAAAATTAAAAGTACTTTGTATAATCTCACTTCAGTTTATTGCGGGACATAATGTAAGTCGCAGTGAATGAACAAGAAATATGCGGTCGGCCGTGTTTTGTTTTAGCGTGTATAAAGCGGGGCGCCTTTATGGTTTATGGCTCAATAATATAGGCCGTAAAAAGTCCCGGTCCCGCGTCGAATCTCACTCCACTCCACAATTGAGTCATCTTTGTGAGTCCCTTCTACTCCTCTAGGAGATCTTGAATAATGCCGCTCTGTACGTATCTTACAAGTCAGAAAAGTACTTTGATTTATGTTTTTTGCTATCTGCGTAATTCGCCTAAATCAGCAACGGTTCACTCTTACTCGCTGTTACTGGCGTGCTTCGTCCCTAAAGAGCGTACTTAACTGAATTTAAAACAAAAATCCATATACTGGAAATCTTTTGAGACTATTTTGTTATTTTTTTGTTTTGAGAACATCTACTATGGAGCATTAAATGTGACGTTATAAACTTGAATACCTACGTATGAAATAACTAAAATTATTAACGACGATATATAATGTATTAAATTCTATGGAAAGAATTTATTTAATTCTATGGAAACAAATATATTTAATTCTTTAGACACCTGTAAATAAAAAAAGGACATATTCTATTAAGATTGGAAAACAACAAAATATGACAAATATAATATAATTAAAAAAATAATAATAACATTTTAAATAATAACAACATACAGAAATGAAAAACGCGTGTTATGATATGCGATGATGTAAATAAAATTTATAAAGAAAAATATTGTAAAAAAATGATTATTATGAAGAAAAACGATAGTTAAAAAATGTAGCACTAAGAATTGTATGAAAGTTAAAATGGAATCCCAATAACTCTTTCATTCCTCTCGATTTATAAGCAACCTCAACAATTTACACGTTAAACCGTTTCCTAATTTATAGCACATTAGAACCACTTAAGTGCAGAACCGATACTGCGCTAAGCTCGTGCCTCCTTTAGGGATTATTATCTTTGCAGCGTGGTCGGTTGAATCGCCGATAAAGGCCATCGAAAATCTATGAAAGACGACATCTATGACGTTAAAGAATAATATAACTGCCAATCGGTGTAATCTTACGTGAGCTATTGATTTCGAACGAATATTATCACTGGAGAGTCGATTTAATTGATGTTTAGTTATGATTTCATGTGTAAACTACAGTTTTTGATCTGTCTCGTACAAACATCGAATGAGGGAAAGATATGCAAAACGGGTTTAATAACCGTAGATACTTCTTAAATTTGGTAATATCAAAGATTAAAAATGCTATGGAGTCGTTCGAATTTTGAGAATGTTAAGACATAAAAGGAAATATTAATAATATTTAATATTATGTTCAGAATAAAAACATTATTGTAATCTTAAGTTTTATGCTGATTGAGTCATTCATTTCAAATTTAGTTTAAGGTACTCTAGGTACTGATAATTATAGAATATTTTACTTGTTTTACATCGACAGACAGACAGACACTTCAAAAGTTTGTTACGAATTAAGAAAGTCATTAGTCTCCAATATGAGCGGCATTATTTTTCAAGGCATAAATACAAACCGTCTAAAACAAACAGACTGAATTCAGATTCAAAATAACTTTATGCTTATGACGGCTATCATTGCTGAAGATCATATCTTTTATTAGCATGATAAAAACAAATGAAAAACTCGCATGCTTCATTAAACATACTACATACAAATAAATAAAATTAAAGTGTCTGTTTTTTATGTCAAAATAACAATTTTTTTTCAAGCATAGTTGTTTGCACGATATCTTTGCCTAAAATACAGCTTTTGATTTTTTTTTCTGTCTATCTGTTTGTTTGTATCGACGGATTTTCTAAACGGCTGTGCCAAATTTAATAGCATTTAAGTTGCAGGTAACTGACTTCTAGGCGCGTAACATAGGCTACTTTATATTAATGTACCTGCCACGCAGACGAAACCGCGGGAGAACGTTTGTTTGATTGTTTCATAGCGCTTATCTTGAGAAGTACTGGACGAACTCTTTTTGTGTTTGATATTTTAACTCTCAATAAAGGTTTTTAGCTATTTAACATGCCGCCAAACTCCACGGGAGCGGAGCAATAAGGTTGAACGCGGGACAAAGCTACTACTTAATACAATTAATTTCACGCGGATTAAGTCACGGAAAAAAGTAAGTAAGGACTAAAAGCAAGCACACGGCAGATTTTCCCGTCAAAAATGTCTCTTTACTTTTCGCTGCATGTTTCATTACTTTATTTGTTTAGTATGGACTAAAATGATTAACCTACACTGATTAGGTATTCAGCTGACGTACGAAAGCACAGCATAAAGTTGGCTTTGTTTGAACTTCTGAACTAAAATACTGGCCACCTACATTTAGGTAAAATAAATTCCACTAAAATTATATTCGTAGTTCGTAGAACGGAAAGCTAAAATTTAGTATTGAACTATTTACGTACGTTTTTGTAACAGAAGTTTAGGACCACATAGTTATATTTTACACATTCGGTTTTCCTCGATAATTTAACTCCAAGTATAGTTAAACGGAACGTTTGAACTGACGATCACGATTGTTTAACTCGATCGAGTACTATACTCGACTAATACACCAAAGTGCCTATTATTTGTATAATTATCATCAAAATGTAATAAATAAATAAATATCTCACAACTTACACACAACGCCATCTAGTCCCAAACTAAGCAGAGCTATGCTATATATACTATGGGTACTAGAAGAACTGATACTAATACATTTTGTAAATACATACTTACTACACATAGAAACACCCAGACTAAGGCCACCCCATGTTTATGCACACAAAGATTTGTCTTAGGCGGGAATCGAACCCGCGACCTTGGCATCGCAGGCAGGTACACTACCCACTCCGCCATCCATCGCCGCCAAAATCTAGTGACTTTATGTTACTTTGCAAGACAATCTTTAATTTTCATCAACATATTGTATATTTTATATAATATTAAAGTTGAAAAATTAAGAATCCAGCAGGACTCGAACCTGCACCCCCTGGGTATACGCCCAAGTGCTTTGCCAATTCAGCTATGGATTCGTATGCTGCTAGACTCGAAATTTCTCAACTCTTTTGTGCCAGCCTTAGCTCGACGAACCTTACTTGGTTTTATCGTATACTAGCTGCCCCGCGCGGCTTCGCCCTCGATAAAATTTTGCCCTGGAAAATATTTTAGAAGTATCCTATGTCTTTCTCCCGGTTCTAAGCTACCTCCACACTAATTTTCAGCCAAATCGGTTCAGCCGTTCTTGAGTTATAAATGGTGTAACTAACACGACTTTCTTTTATATATATAGATTCCTAATAAGTAACTAAACCTTATTTTAATCTGGAGCCGTAATATGTTCATATTATCATAAATATTAATGTAGATAGCACAAATTCGCCTCCTACATAATGTCTTCGTCATATTAGTCCCTTGCCAAGAAAAGCTCTCCTTTACCCGAGAGCCATGCATAATATATGGCGTAAAGAGGTATTTGCAAGTGAACTGGTCGAACCCTTCCATTAAACACCATTTCGTTACAGCGAGAAGCTAAGCTTTTATCAAAATCATTAAATTTAAGTGCTCGTATGTTTTTCTTGTGTTATACGGTAACCAGAGTGATCAAACCTCGTCGATAATAGGTATGGTGACTGAGCCAAAGATAGTAACGAAGTATATGATAACTTATCAAAATATAGGTAAAGATAAACCAAATGGAAGAATTTTTTTGTTACATACCTACTGTGTGTTATTTTTTTTTTTTTCTTTATACTACGCCCACAGCGAACGAACGTGTAGTCCACCCGTTGGTAAGTGGAGTACAGCCCATAGACCACCACATAGACCAGCATATAGATGCGTCGCTGCAGCTGAGGACTACGGTGTTATGCTTCATGTGCCTGTAATTTCAGGGCCTGATCTCACCACCAAACCGGAACACAGTAATGGAAGCACTACTATTTGGCGGTAGGTTAAAGGTGAGACGGTGGTGCTGCCACCCTCGAGCTCATTCACAAGAGCTCTACCACCAGTAATGTGTACTACTATATTTTGGTGGTACTACTAAGTGTACTACTATTTGGCGGCAGGTTAACAGAAATAAGGTGGCACTTTCACCCTCGAGCTTATATACAAAAGCTTTGTCACTATTAAATTATGTGTATCAGACGTTTATTTAAGCAAATATTTTTATCACGTAGCAATCATGTACCAAGCCGGCATAAGTTTTAAAATAAAACTAATAACCGTATAATTTTACGTTGGTAGAGTTTCTACAGGATTAAAGTCAATAATGTGATAACTTCTTCGTCGGTCTAGTGGTTAGCGTATGCGACCTTTCACTGCAAGATCTCGGGTTCAATTTCCGGGCCAGACAAAGGAGTTATTAGAGATTTTTGCGCCGTGAAATTCTATAGCATCACAGTATTTATTTGGCCGTTGGGAAATGTATCTAATTGATGCGTGTCTACAATGTACAAATACCTAAGCATTTACTAAAATTGACGTATCCCAGTACACTGTAGCAAGATATAATTAGTACTAGTGTTTAGTAGAACATAATACGAGGATCGACCGATAGATAAGTCTCGGCGAGTAGTTATCGGACCACAAGGGCAGTAAAAGCTAATTGGTGGGGCGGCAGTTACTGGCTGAACGTTAACGCGGCCTCGGGATTGGGAAAATTAAACTCTTCCGAGCGACCCAATTGCTGGACTATGATTAGTTGTAATTTGCGACGGGACTGCGAACTGTGGTCATGCTTTACGTTTTTGGTTTAATATCCATTACTGTATTATTTATTTCGACGTTTTTGCTTATTAAATTTGTAATGGTGATTAAGTTAAGGATGAAGCCTATACGCTTACTTATAAATTATCACATAACATACATATTTTGGTCAAAATAGTTTGTTTTATGCTGTATTCTAAAAAAAAATCAATAAATAATAATTAATTGTAAATAAAAAAAATATTAAACCTTCAAAAAAAAAAAAAAAAAAAATCTAAATCAGTATATAAGTATACATATTTTATATTGTGTGCAAGAATAACTAAATAAAACATAAGTTACAGCGCAAAAAATAAAAATACAATAGAAAACATAGTTCAGTTAATTAAATCATCATATTGTCGTATTTATATATTTCAGTCCATTCATGAGAGCATAAATCAAAACAATCTAGTTTATAAAACTGCACGAACAAACAACATCCATGAAATGATTAACTGCTCAGTCCATAAACCTGGAATTAAATCGACTTCAAAATACGGAGCGTTGTTAAAGCAAGTGCAATATCAATTTTGCTGAAAAATATCGAGAACATATTCTCGTAGCAATTGAATCATAGCGCTCGTACGGGTCGCGACGTCGAGCAAACGTTATACCTGTATCGCCACTCCAAACGATATTTTTCACAACACGACACACTCCATAACTGACTTTGGCAATTCCATCGCTTGTTTGTGTGTAGCGACACAAACATGTCGCGCGAATTGTTTAACTTTTCTCTCTCAGAACGACACATAAACTCGTCGCAAATCCTACACAGAGGGTTTGAGAGCGTCGTCTCAGAAATGTTCCAAGTCAACGAAAGCAAGAAACGACAATCTCGCCGACCTACGTCTTATTTTTCAGGAGAGCCGACCCGTTACAACGACAGAGATTTACATTTGAAATAGGCTGAGACACTCTTTTATTTCGCTCCTTTTATTTTTTCTGTCTGTTTGTATTGCAGCAGCTTCCTTCACGACATCTGGCGTATCTTTCGACGGAGTCTAAACAAAACTTATGCCACTCTTACCTGTATAATTTTAGTTACGAAAATAGAATAACTTAGCGTAACAGTATTTGCAAATTAAACACGATGGATTTGGTAATTTTCTCGGTTTGCGGTTCAGCAAATTACAAGATGCAATTATAAAAGTTAATTTACTGTTTAGTGATCTCAAATTAAAGCTCGCCGACCGCTTATTTGATTAAAGTGCTAATTTTTAATTATTCGTTCACGTCTAAAACAGCTACCGGGGCTAAGACGGCTACGCTTTAAAAGTGAAGTAATTTATCAGACAATATTATAAGAGAAACAAATTGGTCGAGTGACGCTATCCATCAAAGATTTTCTATTACGAGCGAAGCTGTTGGTGCGTACGTGTATTTCTACGTTATACTCCGTTATTGATGAACTCTGGTTAGCTATTACTCGCACGACAAAATACCCGTTTATGTTTATATCATTTGCAGTTACTTAAAATGGTTGAAATGGGTTGCGGAAGCGGCTTAATATGCGATTCACAAATACAAAAATAATACCAGAAACAAATTTTATTATTCACCTGCACTGGCAATGAAAATACAAACATATATAAATATTTGATAATATTTTGCTAGAAAAGAAACTTTTGTACAATTCATAATAAGAGCACTATAAGGAAAATATTACTTATCTTATTTAAGAATCATGATTTTCTTAAAATTAAATCTGGAAGTATCTGAAAAGGCCTAATACTGAAATAAACTTTGATATTATTAAGGCTTTATCTTATATCATCTTAAATGCATGATACTTAGTAGATAGGGGACCAAATGAACATGCAGTTACTTTGGACAGAGCAAAAATCATTAAAAATAATTATCTGTATGGAGTGGTTACTTGTCCAAAACAGAACGTAACTTCCTGTTTAAAGTCCAAATATGTTGAAAAGTCTGACTACGGAACCATATTGCTAGTGGCCCGACTCGCACATAACCGGTTTTTTAACTTGATTAGAACATGTTCACGTTAACTCATACGACTTTTAAAGCAATTTAAAATTAGCATATCATGCTTTCATACAGTTAATTTAATTATGTTTATTAATGAAGACTTTCCCTCGAGGATCTTTTAATGTCTTACTCGAAACATTGGAAGACATAAATTAACCAAGCTATTTGTGATGCCGTGCCACGCGCGATTCATTTAATTAACTCGACGATGGCTTTGACGCAACTTGGTCATAAGACCCTATTGTAAAACACACATACGTCTTACTGATACTGAAGACACAACTCAAACATGGTACCTCACACTATTATTTGAACAGTCAATATCAACAAGTTATTGTGCCGATAGCGACGCAATATCTAATAAACTACGCACGTACTCAATTTTCACATACACGTATTAAAACATACACCTGGATGTGGTATCATAACGGAACAAAGACTGAAAAATCTTGTACTTAAGGGTGCATTGAATGCACCCTTAAGTACAAGATTTTTTTATCCTCGCAGAGTCAAGATGAAGCCTACGGGAGAACAGTGCAGCTACGTACAAAAGAAAACTTTGCACGTACTTAGTTGGACATAAAGCGAGCGCAGTAGAAGTCATTTCCGAATTACCTCTAAAGAAATTATTCTTTTTATTTTACTTTGTAATTAATCATGTCGGCTGCTCTTCCTTCATTTAGTTGTGAGCGTTCTCCGGCACCAGCTGAGCAATTTCATTTATTCCGCAGTACCTACTCACTCTTTGTTACACTTGCTCGAAGTTGCTTGAACTAGATAAATTAGCTACAGTTGTTTTTCTTTGGAATTTGACGCTTGACGTCTAATTATACGCGTTGGAAAACGTTTGTTTGAATAAAAAGGGGCAAAAAGCTACCGTCGTGGTAACTACATCCGAATTTTTGGCGTTATCGTTTTTGAATAGGACTTTTACCAAAAGCTACCACCACTCGCTTTTCCAAACTCGACACATGTCTGTCGCTCCACCAATACTTACTTTTTCTATTCATTCCGGTAGACGCTGCTATTAGTCTTAAATACGCATACGGCAAATTTTCCTCTGCTTTGAAAGTATACCGCTCACCTTTGTACAGTGCAGTGCAACTTTCTTTTTTAGTGTTGTGTGTTTTTTATATATTACTATTATGTAAAACCTGAACTAGTACTGCCTTACTAGATGCGATGGTTAACAACGTAGCAGAGCATATTTACTAATGCATTTTTCTCTTTTTCTACTATGTACAGTGTACTACATACAGTGTCTCGTTTAAGTGTTCATATAATTACCTGTTAATCTATATTTATAAGAAGACTGTTCAGGGTTTAATTCTGTTCATTAAAGATGTTTTGATTTTTTTTATTCATATTCATTTTTTATTGCGGGTCTCGAAATCTTTACGATTTACTTTTTTTTAAAGTATTACATTATAATCTCAGTTACAAGTATTTGTCATAGATAAATCTGCGCTTGATAAATTCCACTTAAACATACATTCCAACACCCAAATGCAAATAAAATGTATGAGAAAGAGAGTCCCGTGTTTTTCCTTATATTGCAAGCAAGTGTACGGCACTTTATTGTGGCGTCATCAGGGCCTGCCTCGTGACAGCTTACATGAATTCGGGCATAGACAAAGAGTGTGCGATGAAAGAGCTTTTCATTCATCCTAGCTCGGAGCGGAGCTGCGACTGTTGTGCACCAAAGATAACAGCTAACGATGCCGCCGAAGCAAATAAATTACTATGACGACAACTTATCTCACTCATAAATATTATTGTTTACAACAAACGCTACGCTTGAAATTAAATTCTCTGGTTATAAATAGCACCTAGCAAATTGTTACGATCAAGCCAGCAAGAACTTCATTTTAAATAATATCTCTAAGATTTGATGAATGAAAATGATGGACTAGCTCCTATTTAGCTATAGTTGCATTTTGCACGTGATTATAACTACGTTCCTACGCTAGAGGAATGCAATGTTTATCTTTTCACGAATGAATTAACAAATATAATATTACTCGGTACAAAACTCGAAATTATAAAAAACAAACTTCATAACATAGGCAGTCTAACCAAGACAAGACAAAGCCTTGTCAATTAATTTTAATAATTAATTGTGTCTTATCTGATTACCAAGACCGAACCAAACCGCGGCACTTTTAGATGATTTAGAGTGCACGGTTGGCGTAGTGATTAAAACGGTCGCCTAGCCGGTTTCAAGTGTGCCGGTGTTGTGAGTTCGATCCCTACACGGGCATAATCTTCGTGTGATCTGCAAAGATTTGTCTTGACTCTAGGTATGCTTTGTGTGTTTGTAAACACTCCCGCGACACAGGAGTTATGCCTAGAGTAGCCGTCGTTTTTATTTTCAAGAAAAAAAAACAGAATATCTGAGCTACCTCCATTTTCCTCTTTCACACAAGCTGCCTTAATTTTACGATTTCATCCCTTAGATTCCGCATCCATCGCATATTTTCAGTTCAAGGCTAGGAAACAATTTTGACTCTGAAAAAGAGACCCATTAGTTAAGGAAATGGTTTCGGCGGTAGTATACGCCGTGACATAAAAATTTTGCGCAGTGAAGTGGCCTGCGTTCGATACCCAGTCAAACTGTTTATTACAATCGTTTCAGTCTTAGTTTTAACGTCTACGCAAATTTTTACTTGGGTACGTTTCATTGTTGGATTATCGTGTCTGTCGCGGTGGTTATGTTTCGGTCGATTAGGTAAATTTGCATAAATACGAAATACAGTTCTATCAATCATCGAGTAGATAGGTACTGTTTATGCTTATATGCGAGTAGCAAGAAACTAACAATGTTCATGTTGCCATCAGCACAAAAAATCTTTATCTAACTAGCTCATATAATAAGCACTAGGAGATTATGTAGGTATACTTTAAGTTAATCTAGTCAAGAAAGCCAGATATCGTTATTTGCGTTTGCATGATTTATAAAATAAACGAATGTTTGACGTTTGGGAATATGATTAAGTTCAGCAGATTTACAGGCTGTACATTTTAATCGTTACCAGTATTTTTAAAGCGCTCAAACCAACTCCCAATTCAACATAGATGACCCTTGATATGTTTATACTGTAAGCTTAAAATGGAAAATTCATTCAAATAGCGTAGAGTTGTATCAGGAATCGTCGTTAAAAAAAGGTTCACACATTTACTAGCACGAGGTGAATGATGCAGTCAGTCAATGTTGAAACAGAGCGCCGAAAAACGCTGTGTGAAATTGGAGAGGCTTACGTTTTACTCGACACTGTCTACCGGTAAATGAAGCGTCGATACTCTCTATGCGACCGACTTTTCATAAAAGCGCCAGGCAATTTGGTGAATGACGGCTTTATTTGCGGATATCCGTTATTAAAATAATGGTTCGGCTTTTGAAATACGTTTCACTGCAAACATATTCATATTTTATGAAAAGTTCTGCATTAACTTTGATTGAAGAGGCCTCTAATAGTGGATACTGGGGATGTATGCCATGAATAAAAATATCAAAACCATAATAGCATATTATAGGTTCATATAAAAAAGCTATTGGTATTATATTGAAACGGTTTTTCAAAGGATAGACAAGTATTTCCATGTTGATAACCCCTCGCGAGCTGTAATCCCACAAAACACATTGAGCACAGTACTAAAAATCAAATACATTTCAGCGGCTAATTAATGAATGGAGCGTGTACGTGGCTGTGTAGTTTGGATGTAGATGCAGTGTTATTTGCGCTGAGCTGGACTGCGAGTCATTTAACAAAATGGCGGGCCCTTTTTATCTTCGTCGGTCTGCAATTTGTTTCGGGCTCCATTTCCTCGAGACCGCAAACCGACGGTTGCTAGTTTTAATATCCCTTTTCTCTAAAATTAAACACTGTACGTCGCTTTGCCCGCAGAAACTCATATTTATAAAGAGGTACAAAAATGTTTGTACCGAGTTGCCTGCATGTTATCATTAGGTGTTTTAATTTATACCCTGTTTTTTTACGAAAGTTGTTTAAAGCACACAGTTATTCTTATAATTATTTTATTATGAATGAAATACTGGCAAGTATACTGTTCCCTCCCGCCCTCCTTGTTTAATTTCCTGTCTATAACTTCGGTATATTGAGTCGATGTTTTTTCCGGGCAGAGATTTTAATACTATTGATCGTGTTTATCAATTTCGATAGCGTGTTTTTTCACTTTTTACAAATACGTACAAATACTTAACAAGGCCACAATGAAGCTATAAGCATTATAATCAACGTATAGTACTGTACTTGTGACTGCATCATTAAACTGTAGAAATCAGAGATAGAGCAACTTCACGCCAATAAACACATATTATTAAGTTCGAAATAAAATGTTATAATCCCAAAATTGACAGTGTTGATGTTCATAAAATAAAAATCATTTACTTTCATACAAGTTATTTTAAGTCTAATAAACTGTTCATTCACCACGCTTATACCCTATTTTCTAAAATAAATATAAGTATTAAACAATAAGCTGCGTGTACAGTGGGCCAAGCAATTAGGTATGCAGGGCAAAAACTTCTTTGCCATAGTGCAAACTGACTGCAATAGATATGTATGTGTGAATCACATATTTAATAAGTGTAATATACCCACTATTTAGATATGTTACTCACTTATCTATAACTGGTGTAGTAAGTCTTTACTATAACTTAGAAGTTTTTGCCCTGCATAGCTAACTCGTAGGCCCACTGTTCATTTATCTATTTCTGACAAGGAATGCAAACATTGAAATGGCGGACGTCTGTGACGAAGTACGTCGGGCGTATGTTCTTGAGCTGCAGAGCGGTAGTTTAAGAGCATACGCTTTGATAAATCACTCGCATAAACTTAAACCGGAATCGGACCGCAACATTACGGAGGAGCTACGAACATACAATTTGATAGCGTCTTAGTGCTGAAGTTCTCTTTATATTGCAAAATATAACACTGCGGTTATGTTTTATTCTGTAGTAGGTTTATTAAGTTACAATCTGTTGAGGATTTGACAATTATTCGAACTCTTTTAACGGTCACTGGTGTAACGACCAAAAATATAAAACGTTTTGTAAAATACATTTTCGAAAATGAATAAAACACTACATCTTATTCTGTTCTTTTTGAGAAAATACTTGCGTTATTTCAATAATATTTTCTTTATACAATTTGATTATACTTAAAACATTTAACAGATATAGTGGAGAGATTGGTAGCCAAACTATGTGTATACTGTATTTAAGGTCACCATAGCCCTTCTATTTCTAATAACATCAAAGTACAAAGACTAAAAATATCATAGTTATCCTTATCTAGAATCAGAACCATATTTGTTAGTTTTTTCTAAAATTCAGACATCTCTGTTTGATTCCCTTCCTCCACTTCCCCGTTCAATACCGTACACCCAGCGACCAAAAAAAATCAGTAATAAAATCAAAAAATTAGACAACGGCAATGATATTATAGAACTATAGATATGTTACGTTCATAGAAATTACGATTTAAATCCGTTCCGAGCTATTCCAAATTGCACACATTGACAAATGTCCGCAGCGCACGCATCCTTATCGCTCTAACGTCAAAACAATATCGCTTTCTCTTTCTTAACTTGAACATGGCGCATGGCGTCTGGCACGTGACTGCGCTCGACGCAGGCCACACGCAAACTAAACACAAGACGTCCCAATTGGGACGTATTTGAGTATTCACAGCGCGAGCGCTTATAACATATCTGCTTTTGTTTTTATATAATATCATTGGACAACGGCTTTAAGTCGCGTAATTATTATAAAGGTAAATAAATACCTATGCTCGACGTTTCGAAATGACTTGCATCATTTGTGGTCACCTTGTTTTATTATTTACCTTTATAATAATTACGCGATTTAGACCCGTTGTCTAATTTTTGAAAAATGTTCTCGAATCGCGAAAGTTGAAAAAAAAAAGTAATAGAATCATCTTCGCGCCTCACCACAGTTTTCTTAAGTTCGGGATACGCTACACACATTTTGGCCTTTACTTTCTGCATGTAGCTAATCATATACGGGGTGGATGCGACATAGCGACATTTATTGAAACCACAGCTTCTATACATGGTAAGTATCAATTTACACCGGATAAAAATTCTTTGGCGAAAAAAAAAAACCACGTTCTCCGAACAATTTGAACATTGCGATCGTGCAATTTGTTCGGAAGACGTGGATTTTTTTTTTCGCCAGAGTATTTTTTATCCGGTGGAAATGCATACTGGCCATGTATATAAGCTGTGGTTTCAATAAATGTCGCTATGTCGCATCCACCCTGTATAACAGAATACGAAGTTGAACCTGCGACGAAATATCGTTCCGCCGCTTTAAGCAACTAAGTAACGGTCACAAGTTACCAGGAATTAGTCTACTGTGGTTCCATATTTTTCACTATTTTTAGGTTAATTTGCCAAGCATAGATAATTGCTATCAAAAAATATATATATCAGAAGTACACGTAGTGATTAATCCCCAAGTGACTAAAAACAACTACCAGTATCTTAATAAACTCTGCCATCGAGTTCACAAACTTTGTGCACAGAATAGTTCCAATTGATCGAAAATCACAGAATAAAAATGATACTTTACTTGAAAAGCGGTTCAACAAATCTAAGCTTTACTGTTATTTAAAAATCAGGAATGTGAGTTGTTTGGTGCTGAATTTTTATTGATCTTTTTACAAAAAATTAAACACTAAATTAGTGAAATACCTAACTATGTACAAAAAAAAAAAGAAAATTTAAAAATAAAATCATAATTTAGGCGTCAAATAATACCTCCGCATCTATGTCAGCCTTATCTTACCCTTTTGGTGCTTACTTATATTTAAAAAATACATCACGCCAATCTCTTAACGAGTTGGGACACATACATTATACCTGTTTTACTTTTGTCTCGATTTAGAAGAGGGGTGAGCAAACCATTGTCATCTGCAAAGCACTCTGTAACCAGCAGACAAACAAAAAAATATAGAGTACATATTGGTATAATTTGCGACCGCTTACAGTAGGTCGGGCAAAATTATTATTTGAGATTTTTCCGTTTGCAGTAGCAGCACGAAATCGTTGGCGATAGGTCCACCTAAACATAACAGGTGAATAGTGTGTGTTGTATACCTATAGCCTAACCTTTCTGGGATATATAAGCGTGATAAAGATAAAGTCTATTTTAGTTAACTTGCAAAAATATGTAGCTATATCAAACCTCATAGCGCAGTGTAATCAGAACGCGTTTGAATAATAAAGTCTTTTATTCCCGACTCCTATTCAGGAGCACGTTCATTAGTTTCCATTTATTACCTGTAAGAGAACTACACTCGAACTCAGACTAACTTAGAAATTCTTCAGCGCATATTAAATTACCCACCTAGGTCGATTCAATAGCAGTGTTCGAGCACTTCCGAATACATTCAAGAAACGCCAATAAATCTTTAGTTAACAAGCGTCTCCAGCTACTTGCAAACTGCAGAGACTCGGTCATTGGTTTTACTACGTTTGCTAATGTAACGATACTGACTACGTTATTTATTCTGATAGAAACTAAAACCTATGGCTCATGACCCCTACTAACATTATACCAGAACTCCGTTACTCTGTTGTCAAGCTATAACACCTGCTTTGAACATTGTACAACCACGTACATGCTTCATAAATTATTTCTGTATAAAGTAGTAGCACAAACAATACAATACATAAATTATCAAAATTGTATGAAAAAAAACTCATATTTATTTATTCTAAACAAAAACATTTATAAACAAAATAACAATCTACATAATATGCGTACCTATGACAGGCGTACACAACATTTGTTAAGAATACAATTATAATATAAGTAGATAACAATCTAATATGCGTACCTATGACAGGCGTACACAACATTTGTTATGAATACAATTATAATATAAGTAGAATAATATATGTGCTCAATAACACATCAATTTAATGGGACTTAAACTAGAAATATGAGAGAGAGACTTAAAACTAAATAAAATTTATAACGGCCATGGCACTTGACTATAAGCTCCAACGAAACCTTTTACCAACATGCTTTTAACGCAGAGCTTTTCTTTGTTTATTAGTATAAAATTTTCCTTCATACAGAGCCGCATAAGTTATTCGTATGAATATCTGAATAGTCTACACTAGTCTACAGAAATTGCGCGTCGTTCCGTCTCACGTGCTAGGGGCGCGGGAGGCGGCTGGCGCGACAAGAGGACGTACCCTTCGCACACTTCGTTTGGCGCGATACCACTCATAAGCGCGCGCTATCTCGCCGCGCCGACGTTCTATTCACCCGAAATAGTACCTCAAGGAGTTCGGTAATGAGTTCCCTTGAAAACTGTTACTAGCTCCCCACTATTTTTAACGATGTCATTTTTGAAAATTGACTCTTTGCGGTGTATTTTTCGCCTGAACACTGAACTATAGCTATTAAGATGACGCGGGGATTTTATCTTTGAAGCTTTATACATTGGAGGTTTTTATGGTGCCTTATCTATTTGGCAGAATTGTCTCTAGTTTTATTTTCTTGTGACAGTAAGTTTTTTGGGGGAGACAATCTAACTTTAGAGTTTGTGTAAATAAATAGTTGTTTGTGCAAGAAGAAAGCAAAGTATGTATTTGCTAAGCAAAAATTCTATAGAATCCCGAGCGTGTAGCTTAATGACTTTAAAATTTGAAGTAAAAGTACATCACTATTTTTTTTTTTTTTAAAAAAAAAAGCTTACTAGCAATTTGCAAATACAAATTACTAGTATTCTTGTTAACCTCCTTTAGCTAAGCTTAATTCGCTTGTGTTAGGAGGAAGTTTACGTCCATGGTGTAATGGCCAGGATTCGAACCCACGACCTCTTGATCGTAAGACCGATGCCTTATCCATTGCACCACGGCCGCTTCATAGTATCTATCTAGTACCAGTTGATTAATAAATATTAAATATTTTATTATAAGTCGCCTAACCACTCGAAACCAGCGTGGGTTGTTCCACTCAATTTGATTTCATTGTATGTTCACGAACCTTTGATCGGCTTACAAAATCTCAATACGTTAATTAAAAGTTAATAACAAGCCAACACGGGGACCGAGAGCGCCAGGCCGCCATTTTACTTCACTCTGCGTGGGGTGCATGATAGGAGCCTCCCCGCGGCGCGCCCTGGACAGCTAGAACACGGTAACGCAGTGTCTAGCTGACTAATCCTATCACCACAATGGCTATAAACAGCTCTTCCCAGAGCCAACGATTAACTAAAACTCCTCAAAATGGCTCTTTTCAGAGGCCAAAACCTGCTCTGACGATAGTGTCAATCAACATCGAGGGTTTTTCTGATGCCAAAAGTCACCTACTTGCATCACTCTAAAAAACATCAGGATGCGACATTCTATGCATCCAAGAAACCCACCGGGATAAAGACCACGTAAAACCGGTAGTCCCCGGCATGACACTAGCTGCAGAAATCCCGCATGCTAAATATGGAAGCGCGATGTTCACAAAACCTAACCTGTCAGTCCTAAAAGTATCATGCAGCTCTGTAAACTGCATTGAAGTCATAACACTTGATACTGGTACATGCACCGTCTCTTCTATTTACAAACCTCCTAATCAGCCTTTCGAATTCAGCAAGGTCGATAATTTAGAATACCGGTCTAATAAAATCATAGTTGGTGATTTTAACAGCCACAGCTCTACATGGGGATACTCAACCACTAACGGCGACGGCGAAGCTGTTGAACAATGGGCTGAAAGTGAAAACCTTTCATTAATACACGATGCCAAACTACCATACTCGTTTAACAGCCGCCGTTGGGGTCGCGGATACAATCCGGACCTGATTTTCGTGAGCGCCAACATCAGTGCCCACGCCAAAAAGACAATATTGCCACCCATCCCTAACACACAACACAGACCAATTGCTTGCCATATTGAAGCCGCTATAACACCTCAAAGCGTACCTTTCAGACGCCGATTCAACTTTACAAAGGCTAACTGGCAACGCTTCGCCAAGGATATTGACTCACAGTTACTCCGTTTAGAACCAACACCAAACAACTATGACAGTTTTGTGGAGATCATACAGACTGTATCACGTCAGTCTATCCCTCGAGGCTGCCGTACTTCGTATATCCCAGGCCTATCACGCGACTCAGCTAACCTCTTAGTCAATTATTACGAATCATTTGATTGCGATCCTTTCTCTGAGACGACCATCTCACTAGGGGAGGAGCTGATGAACCAGATTAGTGAAAGCCGTAAGACAAAGTGGATGTCTCTGGTGACTAATATAAATATGACCCACAACAGTAGAAAGGCTTGGAGTACAATTAAGAACCTGACAGGTGATCCACCTGCGGCTAGAAACCATGGACAAGTCACGGCCAACCAAGTTGCTCATCAGCTCCTACTTAATGGCAAACCACCAAACAGCCTCCCAAAAATCAAACAATCTGTCGCTCCACCTGCCAATCAATACCATATTAGTAAACCATTCACACTTACGGATATATTAATAGGTATTAGAGAACTACGCAATGGAAAAGCGGCTGGTTTCGACAACCTAACCGTCGAACAAATTAAAAACCTTGGGCCTGTAGCAGTGTCATGGCTCCTTAATTTTTTAACGTCTGCCTAGCCGAATCCAGGATTCCTAAATACTGGAGACGAGCTAAAGTGATGGCCCTTCTAAAACCTGGCAAATGCCCGAAAGACTCTAAGAGCTACCGGCCTATTTCTCTTCTTTGCCACACTTTCAAGCTTTTTGAGCGGCTGCTGTTGAATCGACTCACACCTTTGATAGATGATCACCTTATACCAGAACAGGCCGGTTTTAGACCGGGAAAATCCTGCACAAATCAAATTTTAAAACTAACTCAGTTCATTGAAGACGGTTATGAACGGAATAAAATAACTGGTGTAGTATTTGTTGACCTTACAGCTGCTTACGACACAGTCAATAAGAAAATACTGCTGAATAAGGTCTCCCAATTAACTCAAGATGCTGGTTTTGTAAAAATACTCAAGGAAATTCTGAGCAACCGACGATTCCAAGTCCACCTCAACGAAGGTAAGAGCCGATGGCGTTGCCAAAAAAATGGACTACCGCAGGGAAGTGTTTTGGCCCCCACGTTATTTAACATTTACACAAACGACCAACCTAGCCTTGCAAACACTGAACGGTTTATATATGCAGATGATTTGGCCTTAGCAGCACAAACGCAAAGTTTTGAAGAGGCTGAAGAAAACCTGATGGAAGCCCTGGAAGGTTTAGGCAAATATTACCACCAAAATGCCCTAAGGCCGAATCCGACAAAAACCCAGGTCTGCGCTTTTCACTTGCGAAACCATCACGCAAATCGAGCCCTACAAATTTCATGGAGAGGAGTCAACGTTGAACATTGCCCATACCCTCGCTACTTAGGCGTCACATTAGACAGAGCCCTAACATACCGAAGCCACTGCCTAAACACCAAGCAAAAAGTATTTTCCCGAAATAACATCCTACGGCGACTAACGAGTTCAACCTGGGGAGCGGCCCCAGACGTTCTGAGAACAACGGCTCTGGCACTCAGCTTTTCAGCGGGTGAGTTTGCGTGCCCAGTATGGCATCGCTCAGCCCACGCCAAAGAGGTGGATGTGGCTCTTAACGACACCGCTAGAACAATAACCGGCTGTTTGAAACCTACGCCTCTCAGTATGGTTTATCCACTAGCTGGAATAGCACCACCACCTGCGCGACGCGAAGCATCTTGCTGTGCTGAAAAGCATAACCAGGAAAATGACAGAAGGCATCCTCTCCATGGTTACCAACTGCCACGAGCTCGTTTAAAAAGCCGAAAGAGCTTTATGAGGATTGCCAAATACAGAGATAACCAAACCCAGGCTAATGTGAGAATGGAAGCATGGAAGGCTAAGTTTCCAACTCCACCCGGCTTTCTTAAACCAGCCGAGCATCTTCCACCTGGTAGCGGGCTACAGTGGCCAATTTGGAAGTCTCTTAACCGCCTCCGGACACAAGTTGGCCGCTGTAGGGAGAACCTGGTTAAGTGGGGATTCACTCAAACAAATACCATCAATTGTGAGTGCGGGTTCCCTACACAAAATATGGCTCACCTGCTATCATGCCCGTTGTCTCCTGCGACGTGTACGCGTCAAGATCTTATGCAGGCTACGAAAAAAGGAGTAGACGTTGCTGCTTTTTGGGCAAAAACTATTTAACATTCAACAACAAGCCATTGACACGATAGAAGAAGAAGACTCTGCGTCCACACCGCCTCGGACTAAGGAAAGGTAAATTTACATTACAAACGCGAGAAGTACAAAATCTACGCTCGTATAACATTATAAATGTATTTATCCCGGGAACTGGGATAAGTAATCCATTTGCTTTTACTACAAAATTAAGTTTCGGTTGCAATTTTGCTGTTAGATTTACAAAGGTGATGCTGAATGCATGTTGTTTTGTTTTATGATTTCAGAGTGTAAAACGTGTTCTTCCAACGATCTCAAAGAAGAAACTGACTTTTATGATCAGAGCTTTCATAGATTGATATGATGATAACAATATAATGAGAAACTGAAAATAGACTACCTAATTGGTATAATTTATGAATCGCTCACTGTGAGGTATAGGATTCGATTCTTGGGTCAGGCATGAGTGTAATTTGGGCTTTTTCTTCAGGAATATAGAAATTTTCAATAACAGAACTGAGTTTGAATAATGCCCTGATGAATAAAACATAAAAGGTGAAGTGTGGGTATTGTACACCTCTGCCAAACTCTTCTGGCTTGTATATACATCATGTTATGTATGGAAATTCTAATATCATAGACATTCTTTTTTCTGGGCTCATCTCTATATAATAAAATAAATGCATCACGACCCATACATGCACTGTCACACCATAATATCAAAGAAGCTGTAAAGTCAATTCTCCAAAACAAGACCTATGAGGAAACAGAATCATACTTAACGTAACACAACTAACTACTTTCATACTTAATATATTCACATCAATCTGGATCACAATCATAATAAAATCCCACATACGCACACGCATACACACAGCCACGCACACACACACACGCACGCGCAAACGCACACACGCGCGCGCACACACACACACACACACACACACGAATATAAGAAATAAACGTGGACAGACAGATAAATACAAACAAAGAATCTATTAAACAATCTAAAAGCTTGAATTTATGTATACGGATCATCATAATTATTATCATTTTAAGAGGGAAAAGAGACTGTTACTCCTAAACACAGATTATTTAATAATCTAGCTAGGAGGACAGTGCACTCCACCCACTTGATTGTAGACATTATTGCATTGTATACTTATATTTCAATTTGTCTTAGTTTTAAGTAATTGTGTACAATCCTTTGTGAAGATAAAAAATATTTATTATTATTATTATAACACCATAGACTACAGACGTCGGAAAGTACGTACGCCTGTCTGTAGATGAATTCAAACTGCTATTGCCTCGTGAATGAAACACAATGAAACTCGTATTTCCTCCGAGCTCGTACCATAAAGTAATCAAACTACTTCTAACCGTATTACAGTTTACTGGAGTTAATACTTCACTTGTTACTTTACACGAAAGTTTTCCTTGCGTTTAGTTGAGCTGGTGTTATTTGTATGCTGCACTGTGCGAGTTAAACGAATTCCATAAAGCTAGGCAAATGCATTGACGATAGAACACCAACATATTTATAATAGTGGCACTTCAATAGGCGTGTTTGGGAGAACATTTACGTTAATTAGACACTCAAACACTTATAATCATTAAGTCTACTTTGCCATCTAACTTGACGAATTATTGCCTAAATACGGCAAGTGAAGTGCCACCATACACCAGAAACATACCAGACCTATTTATATTGGGGCAGAAGCAAGCACACCTATCCCAAATCAAAGCACTTACTGAAACAGATGCAAAGAAAAATTTAATCCACGTCCCGTAGTTAGTAACTTCAAATCTAACGTGAAAGTGTTTTCTCATTAGATTGTGAAGGAAATATCATTGAACTTTGAATAAGTGGTGTTGGATAGCAAAACACTCACTGTTGGATAGCAGAGTATCTAACTCAAAGTTCAGACAAACGTAGTCATCTAAAACGTATAAATAGGGAAAGTTAGTTGGCCCTCCCGAAAACACGAATTTATTGATTTGTAAATCCGTTTTAATATACGGAACTTCAATTAAAAAAAGTGTATCCCTTTTTAAAAATAAAGGACATGAACGGATTTTAGGGTTGAACATTTACCAAGTTTACAGATTGTTTTCTTTTTCTGATCGCTAAACTCTTTATTTCCTTATTTTGCTTATTGAACTAGAATATAATTACGTATCCGCACTGTATACTTTGCTCAGTTTTATTTATAAGATATCGTACGTGATGTACCATTTATTCAAAGGAAAAGGCAATTACCGACTCTGATATAATAAAATCAAAACAAATCTGTTTCAAATTTCTGGTCACCTTGTCTATTTAAAAACTACTAAGTACTGAGTAAAAACTTCTGCAACAAAAATGTAAATGCATCGACAAGACGCTTAGCAGAGCGGCTAACACTCTATTAAACATCTCTGAAGCGAGAGAAATACCGCGATAACACTTCACACCGCTTTCACAGTTATGTACTTTCCAAAATGCAGCCGTTGTTTCAGTTGCACTTTGAATAAATAGACTGAAACTCGTTTAGGTTTTGTTGTCTCAAAACAGTTACAATCAAACTGAAATAGCATATCCAGGCATTTTATCCGAAGTATATTTATACTTAATTTTGTGTATTGTATTGTCGACTTCCTGCCAGCATCGTAACACAAAAATATGTCACCTTACTTTGCCATCTGAGGGAGGTCATAATATAACTTGAATTTAGGAATGCACATACATATTTATATCCATTTGTATAAATCTTTGGTCAGATCACAATTGGAATATGCCGTGGCGGTGTGAAACCCTCTTTATAACATATACGTTGACAATCTGGAGATGGTTCAACGTAAATTCCTGAAATCAATGCACTTTAGATGTACTAAAAGTAACGAAACTTATGAGGACCTACTTAAAAACTATAATGTCATGTGCTTAAAATCCAGACGTTTGTTCCTAGAAATGATGCTTCTTTATGATATTTGTGGTAATAGGTATAACTGCACTGAGTTAACTAGTAGTTTAAGCTACATTGTTCCTAGAACTGTTATAAGGCGACAAGTGCGCACACGTCCATTGTTTGCTGTACCACCCTGCAGAACTAATGCTGGAGTTCGAGCACCCTTGCGACGCTTGTGTCAAAATTATAATGATAATTTTACAGATTTAGATATATTTGCCATGCGCGCTAACGTATTTAGAACTACATTAATAGAAAATATCAAGCAAATTAAGGAATAACTGGAGGTGTTCGCATTCTTTGCCTATTGTTTTGCATTTCTTTTCTTCATATTATTTAATTTTAAGTTGCAAATATGTCACCAATTTTTTTTACTTATATTTTGTGGATAACGTTGTGAGTGCACATTTAATCACTGTTTAATTTGTAAATTTTTTTAATTTACTCTTAATGTTGTAACTGTTTGTTTATCCCTAATAAATAAAATAAAATAAAAAAATAATGTTCGGTATAAATATGTTTCTTCGTGAATCGCATGCACTATTTGGTAGGAATAAATGTATGAGCACAAGTGAATTATATTAACCCAAAATCTTGACATTTCAACTAGACTTTTATCTCCCCCTTTCTAAACAATCTCGGAAATGGTTTAATAAAGATATCGTTGGCATTACACCATTTTTATAATAATAGCATCACATGACAAGTATACTCTTGCAGACATTTTTTTTTTATATCGGTCCAGGCATCTTCGAGTATTGCACCATTACTCGAAGACGCCTCGAGTAATGGTGCAATATTCGAAGAGAAAAAAAAAACAGAATACAAGAATCAAATTGAACCTCCTCCTTTTTTTGAAGTCGGTTAAAAATATAAAAATGTAACTAAAGGTCATGTAAGTTATAATTGTTTGCCTTGCAATAATAAGTAGTTACTAGATATGTGCCGATTGCTACATAACTTGTGCCGGTTTTTAAAATACTGCATGCGGTGGTGCAATGAACAATACGAAATAATAATATATTAGGTTTTAAATAAATTAAAAATTAAAAATTAAAACGAATCTAATGATCGGCTTCGCCAAATAGTCGACTATTCGACCGCCGACTAATCGGCTAACTGACTACTCTGCCAAACCTATAGTCGGTCAGACACATATTTTTTGTTACCTTTTATTTTAAAAAAAGCAGCGCCCGTGACTAGTAAGTTTAGACATTCAGCAATTCTTTGTGGAGTCAGAAAATCGGCTATTTTGCTGAAAAATAATCTGAAACATGAGATGAATTGAATACGTTCACCAACAAGAAAGTTGCGACAACTTAAATTCTATTGAAAACCCGTTTTATGTTTGGAAGTATGTAAGTACTACTTCCATAAATAAAATAGGACTTTATTCTCTTCTCAGAACTCTAGCGACGCTTATCTCTAAAACAAATTAATAATATAATTTTATTATATATTAGCTTTTTCCCGCGACTTCCTTCGCATGAAATTAAATATGTCCATGCAATTTCCTTCAAAATTAAGGATTTCCCTCGTACACTTTTAATTGGAAATTTAAACTCATCACGTTGGAGAATAAAATTTCTAAAAATCTGTATTTAAATTAATTATTTTTATTTAGGGAAACTACCTGCTACGTACAGAATTTCGTTTAATTTTTAACCGACTTCTAAAAAAGGAGGAGGTTCTCAATTCGATTCGTATATATGTTACTTTTTTTTTTTTTTTTTTTATGTTTGTTCACGGATATCTCCGTCGTTTATGAACTGATTTTGATGATTCTTTTTTTGTTGGACAGGAGATGATTCCAAAGGGGTACCATAGTCAGCATGTCGTGATCTGATGATGGAATCTCAGAGAAATCGAGGGCAACCCTCGAATTTTATAGGCACATGTAATGTTTTTAGTGTGTTTTTCAAAGCTACACTAGTATTTACGTATTTTTATGTGGATGAGCTGATGATAGAAGGTCAACTCCTCAATGGTTAGGAGTTAAAGGATAATTCTTTCACTACTGTACACATATTCAGACTGCTAGTTATGATTTCAAGTGAGCTGTTGGAACGGAGATATTTCAAAAGTGGTCCAATTGTCAGCATGTCATGATCTGATGATGGGACCCCAGAGAAATCGGGGGCAACCCTCATATTTTATTGATCGAGGCCAAGATTTACGCTTGGTCGCAACAATTTTATGTGGTTGAGCTGATGATGGAAGGTCAACTCCTCAATAGTTAGGAGTTAAAGGATAATTCTTTCACTACTGTACGCATATTCCTGCTGCTAGTTATTGTGTAAAATGAGCTGATGATGGAAGGTCGTGACCCTCAATAGTCAGGAGAAAGGATTTAATTCTTGTTTATTATAAATAAGTTTTCCGTCTCAAGTAACCATCGTCTCCTCATTCGAGAAACATTCTTGCTCGGTGTACCCATCACTTAAAATCGTAAAATAAAATAATTTTTAACAAAAAAAAAACCGACTTCAAAAAGTAGGTTAACTAAAAAGCAAAAAATAAATTTACTTCGCACAAAATAATACGTTATTTCATATAATTAAATAGAAATTATTAAATAATTATTTTATAATTCTGAAGTCGGTGCCAAGTAAACAATTAATAACTCTGTATAGATAATATCAATCGTTCTAACAACATTTTTCTAACTGAATATTAGTTATATTTCTGTGGTAAGTACCAATACTGGGCGACCGCGCACTAGAACAACTACGCCTCCCTTTTTGTGTGAACTGTAATTTGATATTGTAGAAAGGTTGTTTTTACTTGGCACCGACTTCAGAATTATAAAATAATTATTTAATAATTTCTATTTAATTATATGAAATAACGTATTATTTTGTGAGAAGTAAATTTATTTTTTGCTTTTTAGTTAACCTACTTTTTGAAGTCGGTTTTTTTTTTTGTTAAAAATTATTTTTCTTAAAAATAATCTGACAATTCCTAATTTACCCCTTAGAAAATGATATTTCCAAAAAACCTATCTTACAGGTCATTTACATCATCGAAGAAACCTATCTGCAAAATTTCGTGCAATATCCTGCTAAATTGATGAACCACCCATAAAAACTTATAACCTCTAGTTTGACACATTAGTAGTTTTTGCATCATGCCAGTACAAACATACAGATAAGCAGACAGACAGACAAAATTAAAAAAGAAAATGTTTTGGCTTCTACTGTTGTTATTAAGTCTCCTCGTATATATTTTTCTTAAATATCTTCAATGTACAGACATGTCTTATTTACAATTGTATTTACATTTAATTAATTAATTGATAACACTTACCTATCTAATTCTGATATTTGATATCTACACTACACAAATAGGCGACGCATTTTTAAAATAACAGATTTCCTTACACCACTCATCATACACTATTATCAGCTTATTTTGTAGCATTTTCATGGTGAGCATTCACTAGGCAGTACAGAGATAGCTATTTTTCATACTTTTTACTGTAAATTCACATTGCTAATACTGGCTGCCTTTGACGCCGCAATGCTCGGTGCCATTAATGCAATTCTGGTAGTGAGTAAATGAAGTCAACGTCCGCTAGGCAACGCCGGCTACTGCCGACGCGACGCTTTGTGACCGGTCGTTAGCTGAGCTACCCGGTGCTTTGTCAAAGTTGAAATCGTAAAACATTGACATCAATATTAAAGTACCTAAATATTTATAGGTTACGAATTTTAAATGTATTCGGGTACGTAACAAGGTCCGTGTCCGTGTATCGCACGAAGAGATCGCCGACAACAAATTGCGGTTGGGCGAGATAAAAAAGGTCCGTCCGTCATTTTGCTAAACGACCGGTCGGAGTGCGACGTGGTTGGTTGTGGACAAAAAAACGACGTCGACGAGCCTTGCCGGGACTTCCACTTCTGTCTTGAAAAATGATACCACTGCCAATTCTATTTAGAATAGATCCGAACACCCCTTTGTTCAATACAAACGAATTCTAAAACTGTTTCACTAAAGGAAACAGTTTACTTCTCTTATTGTAGACGCAAATAAATCAAAGGCTTATGATGACACATCACTTATTGAAATTGTCAACAAATTTAATGGTTAAATAAACACAAAATCCGTTTTAAATACGACTTTGACTAACATTGAAGGTTCGGAACACCATTAAAAAACAATATTAAAAACACCTTTTCGAAACCGTACTTGGCAAAAAATGTTTTTTAATTTTATATCTAATCTTTGCCTTTTTATAAAAATATTTGAAATTGTTACTATCCGTTATAATTTGCATTAGTTCTATATATTTACAATACATAGATATTATGTTATTTGAACGCCAGAACTGGCATATTCTGCCATTTGGCTGTACTTATATAATATTATAACCTACATCTGTATTTTACCATATTCAACTTTTTTTTTTGTTTTGTTATGAAACACTAAACAATCGTATACTTCATTAAATTTTTTATCTAGTCTACATAGAAAATAAGATAATTATGAGTCATTTGATTTGACCTTAACTTCTAATTGAATTCAACAAGTAAAGCAACTTTGAACTCTGAATCATTTTTACGCTGACTACCAGTAACAATCAAAAAATATTTACGTGACAAAACAAACCGGCAGCCAATTCCATAAAAACTACAAGATTCCATCAATCGCCGCGAGTATTCTGACTGTATATAAAAAGGAAACCGCCATTCTCAGAAATGGGATCCAAGATAGGTTCCCTCTATTGTATGTGCTATACAAACGTACAAGAGTATATACGATCTTCTGTTGTCTACACTATACATCAGTGATGTTAGGGAGCTCCGCAACCGTAACCGAAACTATCGGATATCCGATATAAAAAAATCCGAATCCGAAATAAAAGCTTCGGATAATATCGGATAGGGGCGGAGCCTAATTGAGACACGTTATTATAAGTTGTTTTGATCGGCCGGCCGTAATTCGTTCCAAATGGTGACATATTAATTAAACCATTTTATTGGCTACATGTATTTCACTTATATATTTCTTAAAAATCTAACATCCGTAACCGAAATTATCTGAATCCGAGATATCCGCATCCGAATCCGTATCCGGTATAATAATCAATCTTATATCCGTAACCAATCCGTATCCGAAATTTCATATCCCAACTATACATATAAACTCCATGCGCTTTCGTTGTGAATAGCTTATTCCTGTTACATTTATTATGGGTAATAATAATACGTATTACTTATTTCAAATACAATTAATGTAACTGCGATGCAAGTGAGGCAAACACCATTTCAGCTTTCAAATAGCTATTTGTCATCATCGTAATTAAATAATTGCTCTCAAACAATTGCCGAACACAGCTGATTGAGGTGGACAGTTATGAATGATGGAAACGAATTCAATGGAGAGAATGTCTAAGATGATAACGACTATTATATACAAACAATAAACACCTTGATTATTTTTATGGCATTTAGCTATGCTTAGCAAATTATACTAAGAAACAGTTGAAAAAGATATGGGACCGGCAGGATTTGAACCTGTGACCTTACTGCACACCGGGCAGCCGCTCTTAGCCATCCAGCTACGGTCGCCTCTTACCGGCACCCTAAATTTCTCAACTGTATGATACGTCATTTCATGACGTCACGTTCATCCATTTGTTCCTATCTTAAGTAGGATACAAACCAACATGGCGAAGTTACATTCAGCACAAATGTTGTAAAGAATGAACGTGTACGATATTTTAACTTTGATTATTTTATAGCATTTAGCTATGCTTAGCAAATTATACTAAGAAACAGTTGAAAAAGATATGGGACCGGCAGGATTTGAATTGATTTACTGTTGAGAAATTTAGGGTGCCGGTAAGAGGCGACCATAGCTGGATGGCTAAGAGCGGCTGCCCGGTGTGCAGTAAGGTTCAAATCCTGCCAGTCCCATATCTTTTTCAACTGTTTCTTAGTATAATAAACACCTATTATTACCTAGAAAGTAGAGGTATAACAGAGGTGTATGACTCCACATTTCACCTGTTATTTTTACGTCACAGGTGATCCTATCGCCATCCAGCAGGCACAATTCCTACCTTGTCCAGTTTTCTTGACCCAGGAATTGAACATTCTTGCGCTGAGAAGTGCATACACCAACAACTCTGAATAGTAACTAATTAGAGGCACAAAGCCCTACAAAGTTGTGTCGTTCGATAGTACGTTATCCTTGCTTCATGGAAAAGCAAGCGCAATTCTCGATTATTGTCTTAATTATCGTGTGGTATTTAATCTGCCTTTCACGAAGTTCATGTAGGTTCAGGTAACTGAAAATTGCAAATTCGTGTATTGGACTAATAGGTATAGTGTAGATGTTACAGGAAATCATCCTAAATCCGCCGTTTATATTATGGAGTCGTCATTTTATAAATTTTGCATTTTGCAACATACAAAAGGCGAAATAAATACTATTAATAAATTATAATTTTGTTTGGTTATAGTTTTAGGGTGACCATGATAAAACACGGTTTGGATAAATTAGACTTTACTTTAGCACTATCTAAGTTTAGCATATACTTATAGAATCCAGCAGGTATGGCTTCTGTCACGGCTCCGGTGCTGAGGAAACCCGGCGGACCCACGCGAGCTTATCGTCGCAGATGGATTCAACACTTACCACCGCAGCTTCGAGCTCCGGCTTGAGATTCGGATTCAGGCCTGCAGCTGATGCTGAAACGTGCTGTAAGTGCTGTGACGATTCAACTATGGACTAAAAGATAAGATTGCCTCTCTGGTAATGTTTAAGCAACTTTCAACAAGTTCGTAAAGTCACACAAATAATGTATCAGCTTAGAGGAGGTTCGAGGAAAATCGATGAGATAAATGTATTTGCAAGGCCTGCATTTTACATTGTACATACCTGCTGAAGCTATTGACCCGTGACACCTGGCCAATCTGGAAATGTGTCGAGCACTTTTTAACGAGGTTTGGGTACCACTCGAATTTGGGACGGCAGACGAAGTCGGCACGTGCTTCGACATGGTACGGGGCGGTCCAATTCCGTACTGAGAGATATAATTGGCTATCTACAGATTTTGCGAGACTGCCCAAGAACACGTTCGTGTATTACTCACACAACGTCATTGTTGGACTGAACTGAATCATTGACTTGTTAGTACCACGACGATTTTAAGTCACTTTAGTAAATGTAATGACTCTTTCATACCCTTTAGTTCGTCATCTAAAATACGTAGACGTGAAATTAAACGCAAGGAAATATATTTATATACGTAAATTAGAAACGGATTACAAAGCTAATCAATGACTGATTGATATCGATATTTGCAACTAAAGATTATATTATCAACATTATCTTTAGTTTCAAATTTCAGACTTAATCGCCAGGTACATGTACTGGGTGGCGCAAAAGTACTAGCACTAAAGAAAATACTTTTTTTTTTTTTATATGACATTTTATGTCATTCTGTTGTTGAAAATTGTGTAGTGAACAAATGTAAAATACACTGAAAATAAACATGGACCGTTTTACTCCCCAAGAACGTGGAATAATTGTGTCAATGTTCTTACGGAATAATTCATCAGTGATAAGAACACAACGTGAATTTCGTCGACGATTTCCCCACCGTCCGGCACCGATTGGTCGCACAATTCGACGCTTTGCCACACGCCTTGAAGCAACTGGCTCAACATTGGATAGACCTAAGTCTGGGAGACCAAGAACAGGCCGTTCAGCTGAAAATATCGATGCTGTGCGCGAAGATGTGGAAGAGTGTCCAGAAACATCAACGAGGCGACGTGCCACGCAATTGGGCATTTCCAGACGGACCCTGCAGCGTATTTTGGTGAAAGACTTAAGGATGTTCCCGTATAAAACTCAAATGACTCAACAGCTGCTGCCTGCTGACCACCGAGCTCGTCTAGATTACTGCCAGCGCGTCATAAACCTCAACCTTGAAGAGGATGATTTTCCTTCAAAATTGGTTATGAGTGACGAAGCGCATTTCCATCTCTCAGGGCATGTCAATAAGCAGAATACTCGGTTCTGGGGCACTGATAATCCGCGCATTATTCAAGAAACACCTCTACACCCACTAAAAGTTACTGTATGGTGTGGCATCTGTGTTGACAGAGTGATCGGACCCTATTTTTTCGAAGACGCTGGAGGCAATGCGATAACTGTCACTGGAGAACGCTACAGAACCATGTTACGTGAGTTTTTGATACCCAGTTTGGACGAATTGGGGCTGGAGCACATCTGGTTTCAACAAGACGGCGCTACGGCACACACAGCGCGCGACACTATGGACTTAGTGAGGGACGCTTTTCCAGACCGAGTTATCTCTCGTTTTGGCGATTTGCCTTGGCCTGCAAGATCACCCGATCTGACCAGTCCAGACTTCTTTCTTTGGGGTTTTTTGAAATCTCGGGTGTATGTGAACAAGCCACAGACTCTCGCAGCTCTAAAAGAAAACATTCGTCAAGAAATAACGAACATATCGCAGGAAGTGTTACGGCAAGTTATGCAAAATGTCATAAATAGGGCTCAAATGTGTATCAACTCTGGAGGTCACCATTTAAAAGACATCATCTTTAAATCCTAATGGTACGAAATTTAATGGCACAAATATACATTTAAAAAAATCTAAATCTAGTTTTCTAATTTAGAAAAAATGTTATAGCTGAACCAAATAGGGTCTTTACTTTTGCGCCACCCAGTATAATGCTACCACTAGACATATTACAAAACAAAGATAGCTGTGAAGCAATGGCTACAACTAAAAGTGCATCGGACACCCGCCATCGCGACGAGCTCGCCGGCACGCGGACAATAACATTAAATCAACATGAACTTATAGCTGTACGCAACGGGAACGCGACGACATCGTCCCGACAACGGAAAGCCAATTTACAGCACCAATAAAAGTATCGCTTTTATTGTCGAGCACACAATTCGTTCGGACAGCTGTAATTGCGAACTCTCGCACTGTCTATTGGTTCCGTAATTTAGATCCCACAGTTTTAGCATCATGCTCGCTACACTGAGCCCATTTTATTTTGTTGTTGCCAGTTTTTTGTGCAGTAACTGACCGTTCGTATAAATAACGGCCTGTGCGACACTAAATACGGCACTGAATTGAACTTTTATGGCCATGTTTAGTAATAAATATTAAAAAAATAAAGCGGGATGTGAGTAAATGGCTGCGGTTTGTGTTGAACGATCTATGCGGCTAAACAATTTACAATTTTACAGTTGCTGATATTATGTATTTGTCGCAGTTTATTCAGAAAATAACTGGTCTATTAACCGTAGGTATAAAAACTAGTACATTTTCACAAATGTGAATTATCACATGTTTATTGCACACAATACTATGTTTTAGTTTAATTAAAGGCAAAACTGTGAGCTTATGCTGTAGCTCGGTGTTATATGAATACTGGTAGTTTCTTAAAATATAAAAAAAAATCTTTCTGATTTCTTAATTTTCAACGTACTTAAGCTAACGCGCCGTTTTCTAAATTACGAAACAAACTAAATGTAGGGTTATTTCACAAATTATTATGCACTGTAAGAATAGGACATACGTTAGATTACTTTGTACAAGCATTAGTTAACAAAAGCTAGAAGTAGTATGGACTACGGACGACTGCATACAATACTTTTTTGACGGTTCGTATGTTCGCTAAAATAAAAGTGTATTAAAGTCATTAGTAATTTTCTACAGCGCAGCGGCCGACAAACATCAATTAAATTTTTGTTGCATATTTTTCGGTTTGTCCCACACAGACCTTTTAAAAACAAGTTATTTTAATAACCAGATAATAGAGATATATTTTTACAATTCTATATTTTAGACTTACCTACTTGAAGTAAGTTGTTGTTTAATATTATTAGTCATCGTCGTATTTCA
This sequence comes from Hypena proboscidalis, assembly GCA_905147285.1. Taxonomy (NCBI): domain Eukaryota; kingdom Metazoa; phylum Arthropoda; class Insecta; order Lepidoptera; family Erebidae; genus Hypena; species Hypena proboscidalis. The sequence continues at coordinate 12,197,790 of LR990132.1, forward strand.
GAAACCACAAATCACTTAATTTTAGTTTAATTAAGCATAATTATCCGTTAAACCAATATCGAGTATATTAAGTGAAATCAAGCTTCCAGAGTAAATTGTTTAATTAGTCATACATACCTACGTATATTACGTTATTTCATTATCAGTCAAACCTCACACCGTCGTTAATACAGATTACTTTTGAATGACTTGCATTTGATCTCTCAATTTCCCAATATAAAATTTGCTTGAAATAGTACCAAAATGACATAAATTCACGGCGCTAAAATTTAGATGTCATTCACCTCATTAGATTAATAGCAGCTATCACGACTTCGACCAATAAAGCTGGGTACTTTCGCCCAAACGGCACAGACTTATTTTGTCATAAATGTAAAGACGAGCCATTCACAGCGTCCTCTATTATCCACAAGAAGTGAAGTAATTTCGAGAGATTTTTGTCCATTTTCTTGGTAAAAAATATTAAGTAAAAACCAGACATTTTTATTTGTATTTCTTATTGGTATTTTCATAAACAAACTATCTATTATTTGTACGTAGAAGTTAATTTTATTATAATTTTCTAATCAGTTTTCATTTGAAATGTATACTTATATTAATAATATGCTTTACATTGATAGGTACAATTTAGTGCGTTGCTAAAAATATTCAATATAAAAATAGTATCTGAAATTTTATTCATTCCAATTTAGCTCAAATATTTGTGATATCTAGTGGCTGTCCAATTTATTTGCGTGCATTTGCAGTAGTACTCGACAACGATTTATATTTGTGCTCTAGTTTTCATTGTTAGCCGAACTACCTGGATTACTTACCACCAGATTAATTTATGACGATTTCGACAGCCCGCGTTCCCGGTTGTGGGCCGCAATTTGATTTCAAATTTATTCCGTCCTCTAGAAATGTTTGTTCAATTCCCAACTAGCCTCGCCATGCTATGTGACTAGGATTTAAATCCGATAGATGATTAGACAGATTTATCACAGCCAGGTTTATATTGTTTTTATTATATACATCACTATTTTTATGTAACCCTAAAATACAAGCTTGCTTTATAACCCTTATTATTACGTAAATTAAAATTTATTCCTGACCTAAATGAAAAACAACACTAATATTCACCGATTCAAAGACTCATAGTTTAGTCTTTGAATCGGTAAATGAAATTCTCGTTACAAAAAGGAATACTGTCACTAATTAAAGCATTTCAATAAAAAATAATTATTAAAAAAACAAAAAACCCGACTGCTTAAAAAAAAGAACTGAAAAGATAAAAACAAGTATAGCATTATCTACATTAAATTCATTAACAACAAATGAAATATGTCAAACTAAATTCTTTATGATGTTGCAGGCGGTGACAAACGAAGTTATATAGTAGTAACAAAGTATTGTTTGTCCCCGCCTGCAACATCATAAAGAATTTAGTTTGACATATTTCATTTGTTGTTAATGAATTTAATGTAGATAATGCTATACTTGTTTTTATCTTTTCAGTTCTTTTTTTTAAGCAGTCGGGTTTTTTGTTTTTTAATAATTATTTTTTATTTCACTCTTTTTAGTTCTTTTAACCGACATGTTTTTTTATATCTATTAATTTGTAGAAATCAAATCTCTTTGAGATCAATGAGCCTTAATCGTGAGTTAAACTATCAAATGCAAAAACAATTATTCAAATTCGACGGCAGTTTCCAAGATTAGCGTGAGCGAACATACAAACTAACTTCCACCCACTTCGGGCGCGCGAGCGTGCCGATATATAAATTGGTAAATTGTGTTTAATCAGTAGTATAAATGTGATAAGAAGTATATATTTTTGAAATGGTCTTTTCATGGCCTTTTATTTGATACCCATATTACTATGATGAAAAGAAAATCCAAACCTCCCCCCCCTTTTTTTTCATTTGCCGGCGCCATTTTGAAAATTCATATAGCCTATGTCACTATCACTGTTTCGACGAATTCAACGACACCTCATTTGTCAAAATCCGTCTAGCCGTTTGGGCTGTAGGGCGTGCCAAAGAAATAGACATACATACATACATACATACATACATACATACGCTCGAAAAACATAACCCTCCTTCTGACGCAGTCGGGTAAAAAGCTATTGAATATATCTAGATTGTACTCTTGTACAATCTAGATTGCAATTGAATAGTTATAACGAACTAGTAGTTATTCCGATATCAAAACATCGTTACTTTGTTTACCTTTGTGTTTTTTTTTTCCTATACCTTTGTTCTGTATATACATCTAAATAAATGTTTTTCTTTGTTCTTTATTATATTGGAGTTGATTGAATGAAAGGTAAAATGCGGTTTACGATTTATAATGTATAAAAAAAAATAATAATTAGATTTCGTTCAAACCAATTTTCGGTGGTAGTTTGCATGGTAATGTACATCATATATTATTTTTACATTTATCAATTCCCTTAGTTTAGAAGTTACTGGGGGAGGACACATTTCCCACTTTGGAAGCGTCTCTCGGTGTAGAAAAAAAATATATTAGAAACCTCAATATCATTTTTGAAGACCTATCCATAGATCCCACACGTATGGGTATTGAGTTTCAGTTCTAAGTATGGGAAATCCAACTGTTACTGTTTTTTTTTTCTATTTTTGTATGAAAATCTTAATGCGGTTCACCGAACCCATCTACTTACCAAGTTTCCACAGTATAGCTCTTATAGTTACGAAAAAAAGTGGCTGTGATATACGGACGTACAGACGGACGGACAGACATGACGAATTTGTCTGAATCCGTTTTTAGCCATTCGGCTACGGAACCCTAAAAATGAATCTTACTGTATCTTACAGGGTATTTTTGTAAATATTATTTACAGTAGTAGTATATTTTACATAGCATTATTCAATAAATAAATAAATATAAATAATTTTTAAAGCAATATATCCAACATCAAATATCACATCCCTCTTAAACTATTTTTTATCCCAAAACTGGTTATTCTAAGTTGCATCAAAATCGTTAGAGCGGTTTTAGAAAGCGACCCAGCTAATTTACATACAAACAAACATACAATTATTGTTTGTTTAATAAATAGGATTATTATGAAGACTAGTATAACACGAGTACCCACAATAATATTAATGTTATTAACTGTAATATCTAAGCCAGTCATAGCCACTTAAAACATTGTCTACATTGCTACAATTTCATAAGGTTTTTTCTTGAATTTTCCCCTGAGCGTACGTAGAACATTATCTCTCGTCTAAACGCCGTTTAGCCTCATCTACAGTCATACATTTTCTCACAGCTACCGTTGGCTTCGAATATTGCCTACTTGACCTTTCTGAAGGGCATTACATTTGGTTCAAGTATGTCCTAACTTAAAGCTTTCGTGCCTGGCATTTCATTCGCATTCGGTCGATAAATCCTTTATGTTAATCGTTTTTATTCGGTATTATGTCTTATACTATGGTATAACTTACTTCCACCCGCGACTCCGCCCGCGTTTATTTAGACCTTGACAGATTATTATGGCTTTCAGTAGTAAGGTGAAACCATAGAGCGATAGATGGCGTTGTTCCTGAATCCTGAGTCGCACTATGATTTTGTTATCTTTTTGACAAGGACTAGTATCAAAAGGAGCTGTTTATTGTTGTCACCCGCTGCCCTGCCTTGGTTCGCACTTATCTCCGAGTGGAACTGCCGATGTCTACGCACTCAGCAGTCCCTTGCACTACGCTCCCTGGCCAATGCCTCTCGCTCATGCGAATTTGAAGGTCTGTTTTTTAAGCTACAATTTTATTAGAAAGCGCTTACTACTATTTATCCCTCAGAGGTGTCATTGTGAGGCGTCCCTCGCTGCGAAATGTAGAAGAGCGCCGCTCTTGCACGCCATACAAAACTAGTTGTCCAATCCTATGATTTGACGTTAGCGAATAATCTACCACCCCGCTTCCCCGCGAGTTTTAATATTTGCGTTCATTGCGTGTCCTTAGTAGTCGGACTTTTTATGATAAATTAAACAAACAAATTTTTGACAAACTTGGGTGGATTAATAAAAAATTTAGTATACCAACTTAAGTAATTTTGGGGTAAAAAGAAGATCTAGCGGGGTGTGTTTTTCGTTTTTTTTTTAATTTGTTGGTACATTCATCTCATTAATTTACAATCTTCAACTCCCGCCTCGAGTATGATTGTTTTTTGAGATTTTTTGGCCGGCAATTCAGTAGTACGAAGTCAGATTAGTGCCAGGCAAATGGCGATAGGCTCACCCCCTATCACATGGGACTTAACATAACAAGTGAAATGTGGGTGTTATTCAGCTCTGCCACATCCTTCTGGGCAATAAAGGGTTTTGTACTGTTTTATGTTTTTGAGTCTTAATCAGAAAGCAAGCAAAGTGATGTTTAAGATTTAATGACGATAGCTGAATAGTACCTACCTATTCAGAAGCTCTTCGCTGTGGCTCACATTATAGAGACCTATCAAATTTATGCTTGATATAATGTAACTATAAATACTATTGTGAACTAACGTAGAAGGCGCGGCAAGGGTTCACTGCGAAAATGATATCAATGGTTATAAAATTTTTATGTAATTTTGTATGTTTAGTTTTAAATAAAGGAATTATTAAAATATAATGTTCAAAATGGATACTATATGAATGATTAATGATTTTTTTATATAATAGATATTTTTAATATATTACTTGCACTATATTTTGCGACTGCTTATTGTGTGGACAAAAGGGTTATTCGGCATTTTTGTAGTAAGAAATTTTCAGTAGGAGCAAGGAGTTTACTGTAATATACGATAGATGGCAGTAGGCTGTACCCCTGACCTACTTTGTATTTTTATGTTAACAAAGCTATTTAATTTAGGGGATTGAACGTGCAAGTGCCGACACGCATTTGCCGTTAAAGTAACATCAAAATTCTATGCTTTGCAAAGTTTTTATTTTTTATGATACGAAAACTTTTTGGGAAGTAAACTCCATTGCGTGTTGTTCCTTTCCGTGGTACTGATAGTCAGATTGTTTAGTTACCACCAATGTCATATATTTACTTTATAATATACAACGGTTGTAGAAGTTTACTTTAATCTCTTTTAGTTTGGCTCTTGACGTTCTTTACCAGTTTTTAGATAATATCCGCACTTTTTCATTACAATCTTAGTATTATTTTGTTTAGCAGTCCACTAGCGTACAGGAACGCTGTTGCTTCCACCTTCTTACCTCGAAAGTCATTTTAGAAATAGAAACAGTCATAAAGTTTTTTTTTTGACAGCTTATCAGTCACCCAAAACAACTCAATAACTTTTTAAAAATATTATTTAACTTGTGACTCGTCTTGGCTTCGCTCTGGGTACTATGTAGTACTATAATATATAATATGCATGTTTTATATATAACATCCTTCGTTATTAATCATTAATAATCTGCATCAAATCCGTTGCATAGATTTCAAGATCTAAGTATACATAGGGACAGACAGATAGACAATGGGAAGCGACTTTGTTTTATACTATGTGATCACAGGAATGTGCATATTCAAGCATAATTATAACTTTTTGACTCATGGTACCAAATTTAGAACAAGCGAACAGCAAGCTGCCGTAACAACTATTCAAGGCATGTCGGTGAGATACGACATGTTCAACACTCTAACGAGCAGGACGGTTGTTTCAACTAGTTTTGTATTAACTTTTGCAAGTCGTTTACCGGATTTCAGACGCATGAATGCCGTGATAATAGTTGTCTTATTGTTTTGTTAGTATTTATAATTGTCACGCTATCTGATTACGCTATATGTCTAATATAATAATTATTTGTGAATTATATTCTAGAGCACGATTTTTCACGAGCTAGAGCAGTGTACCACCTTCTCACCTTAAACCTGCCGCTAAAGCCGCCGGTTTGGTGGAGAGGTCAGGCCCTAAAATGAATGGCACATGAGGCATAACACCGTAGTCCTTAGATGAAGCGACGCATCTACAATCTGCTTTTGTGTGTTGTTGATAATTTTGATGGCCACAGGCTGTAGTTACCACTTACCATAAAGTTGTGCCCATGTCCGTACGCTGGGAACTTTTCTGACTGAATATTAGTTACTTGGCACCGACTTCAGAATTATAAAATAATTATTTAGTAATTTCTATTTAACTATATAAAAAAAAACGTATTAATTTGTGCGAAGTAAATTATTTTTTTACTTTTTAGTTCACCTACTTTTTGAAGTCGGTTTTGTTTTTGTTAAAAATTATAAGCAATTACATTTACAACGACATTTATTACTCTTCGCTTTTTATAACCGATCAAGTCACAAAAATATATGATTTTTTTTCGTGTTCTTGGACGTAAGAGCGTGTATTCCTTTTCAAAATGTAACTGTCAATTTTTGTAGTGTTTTGGGAATATTTCGTAAAAACTGAATGAAAGTATGATTTTATTCAACTAACTTTTTAGAATGCAAGTTTTGAAAGGTAAATATAACAATTTCATTCGTAAATACAGCATAATTTTGTAATATATCAACTTAACAGTTAATACTCTTTCAACTGATAAAATAGAAAAGTATGCTTTAGTTATTAAATGTAATTGTCATATTTACCTTTTAAAGCCCACATTCTAAAAAGTTAGTTGAATAAAATCATACTTTCATTCAGTTTTTACGAAATATTCCCAAAACACTACAAAAATTGACAGTTACATTTTGAAAAGGAATACACGCTCTAAATACGTATACATTATAATCGTTTCAGGATTGGGTAACTAAAACAATTTAGACAATTGAAAATGATTTATTTCAACTTTAAATTATGCTTTCATGTCTTCACTTTCTTACAAACAATTATTTAAATTACTTATCATCAACATCAGTTCAAATATGAACGTATTTATTTACAAATTCTTAAGTTTCTACAGACGACCCAGTGTTGGAAATACAACATTACGTAATACAAGAGCTGTCCAATCACATATTCGTCATAAATCAGACGCACTACTATTTACAAAATGTCTACTTAATTATGATAAAGTAATGACGTCAACCAATCTGGTCGCGGCTGTGAAGGCTTATTGTACTCCGAGGGGCTTAAAGCCAGTGGAGATGCAGCATCTGCTAAAGCCACAGATGACGAGGTCTCTGTCACAGCTATACTTGGCTTTGGTTTTAAAATGGATCGAAGTTCATCATTGTCTGCAGCGCGATTCCGCTGTAAGTTCTCTCTAGTCTCCTTCATCCTCGAGAGTTGTTCTCTCAAAGTTCTGTATTCTTCTAAAAACTTTTCAAGTTGTGAAGCTCGGAAATCATAGTCCTCTAAAGGTTGCCCGGTCCGCGAATAATCACGAAGACCGGATAGATCTAGAAGTGGCGTTGCCGACGGCACCGTTGGCTGCTCTCTTGTAGGTGACGCCGGCAAACTTGGATTTCGACGTATTCTATTACCCCCTGTAGCAAGATCTAAAAAACTATTTGACCTTCTGCCAGATCTCTGTTGACTTTTTTCATACGATCTGTCAAGAAAACTGGCTGAATCGGCCCCAGAACTATTTCTACGACTATTGAGAAGAGGACTTCGGCTGTCGCCGTCTTTTTTCCGCGGTATAGTATAAAAGTAGTAAGGGTCATGTTTCATTTCACTTCGTAAGTAGGAGGAGGTTCCCAGAGCACTCATTTCAATGAGGTCCGGGTAATTCTTCTCGCTGTCACTGCCAGACAGGTCGTTGTCTAGCCGCTCGCGTGGTCGAGTCCGGGGACAAGTGCGCCCATTATTGTTATACCGACTATTCTCAGACAATATTTCAACGTGCGCACTCATCATTCCCGTGGAATTGGAGCTTTGCACTGAGTTTGACGTGCCATCGGATCTGAAAAAAAGTAATATTGCTTTACTTGTATCCTGTAGTTCTAATCATACGACCATATAAATATTTATAGCCTAAAAATTACTGCCGTGATATCGCTGATATAATAACTACTTATAATACTTTAGAGCTGTTAGAAACAGAAAACAAAATACCTAATAATCATCATTTGTATAGCCTCAAGATGAAGTTAATTTTCAATTTAGTTCTATCGAAGCCGTGTTTATAAACTTCAGCACAATACCAAAATTATGCTACATAATCAAATACAATTCAAATCTGATTGAAGTATACTCCAATATAAACATAATACCATTGCTAGTTGCCGTTCCTATTCAGTAGAATCGTGCAGTACTAACACGTATCTGTTCTTGCTTTGTATAAGTGAATGGGTGAAGCGCGGCAGTCGGATGTAACACGCTACAAGCCTCCAGCGCGCAGACAAAGGGCCCTCTAATTGAAATTATCGACGCGTGGAAAGGTGATTGGTACCATCACGACATCCATCTCATCGACACGTGTCTACGGTTGACGACAAAATTAAAATTCATAGACTATAATTTCCGTCGACTGAAAAGAGTACAAGGTTACGAAATGTTAGGCATTATGTTTGATTTCTAAATTAGATAGTATAATTGTTCTTTACTTAAAAGGAGACCTCATAATGTAATGTAAAACTAGCATGTAAGAAAATGTAAATAAACTATTTTTATTTATTTATTTATTTATAATTATAATGATACCTATAGTTACAGTACTATTTGTTCCAATACAAGAAAGTCTTTTCTTTCCCTAAAAATTTTGTTGTAAAAATTTCCTTAAAATTGGTTCCTTAATAATAATTTTATTAATAAAAACTTAAGTAGTAATCCGATCAACAAAAAAATGTGGTACTGTATAAATTTCTAATGAAATTTACAGTTACGTATGAGTTTCTACCATTGAAGTATCAATGAATTCTGTTGAATTTATTCTGCAGTAACAGTTCGAAAATCAGAAGTTTCCAACTTGCTTAGTCCGTGATTGTACATCAGCATAGCCCATGAAACGTCTAGAGTTTCCAAATAAACTTTATTCCTTCCAGGATCGCAGCCAAGACGCCAAGCCCCGTCTGAGACATTAAGCTACTAAACCAGGGGATTAGACAATAATTACTGAACTAATTTTCTCTCGTGCTCTCTAGGTTTGGGGAGATTTTCATCACTGCCGAGCCCCACGACCCACGTTAATTCGTTGTACGTTCGCAATCAGTTGTGATTTAAGCAGTTGGCTTAACATAAGCCCTACAGACATAAAAATCCTGAATGTAAACGTTTGATGACCAAAAGGATCTACAGGCTTGGTCGCTTGATATTGAATAAATAAATAAATATCTTACAACTTACACAACTTGTACTATGGGTACTAGAATAACTGATACTAATTCATATACTTTTCTGATGTAAATACATACTTATTATACATATTATACAGAAACATCAAGACTAAGACAAACCACCATGTTCATGCACACAAAGATTTGTCTTAAGCGGGCATCGAACCCGCGACCTCGGCGTCGCAGGCAGGTACACTACCCACTCCGCCATCCGGTCGTCTATTAATATATTTCGTGAATTTAATTTTTAATGTCAAATCATAGTTGTGTGTTTGTATCCTAGCATAAATAGAGCGTTATTAAAAAAAATATTAATAGAGTAAAATCGATCAATAGCAATTTTGATTAAAATTGGTTAGTAAATAATTACATTGCAACATGACGTTAGCACTCAGAATAAAGAATATATGAATGACATAAATGTATAAATGACATATTAAATGCCAACTGTAATTAAATTATAATTACGTCAGCGTAGCCATCAGACGTAAGAAATAGTTAATGCCGCCAATGAGTATTCATGACAATCTATCGTTTCTTTTGCATTGACTAACAGACATAAGACTTTTTGTAAACTACCCTAAGGTCTATAAATTCATATATTTCAGGAACACAGTACCTACGTTAACTATAAATTTCCAGACCATGGTTTTGTCCATAAATTCTATCGCCTTCAGTCTAAGTATTAATATTATATTCTTAGATATTCAAATATTTAGTTAAACATATAAACAAAACGTGAATACGTTTCCAAATATAGCCCAGTAATAAAATCATTTGCAGGCATACGACACTAAAACTTTGTCCCTTATCGGAAAACTCATATTGTCCCTCGATCCGTTATTGTTTTCCCACATTTAGTCGTTATGACGACGACATAATAATGTGTGTAATATCAAAATATTTTAAGTGAACCCCATTTAGCCATGAAATATTAAATAAAACCGTAAACTTCACATCAAAGTACCCTAACTTGATACACAACATTATTGAGTGAGTTTCGTCTAAATTAACCGCTCGATATTGATTGCTCTCGGGACTCAATAGAGGTAAGTAATAGCATATTTGCTTGTGATATTAATATTCAAATGAAGCTTGTTAGTAGTAACAGAATATATAATTAAATTACCGTATATTGTAATTGCTGAACCGTGGTATGTGTAAATCTCGTTCAGGTATGCTGCCTCGCGCGTTTGCCACTTCGAAGTCCGCCCTCCGCCAGCCTGCTTCCAGGGGAGGAGTGACCGAACACTCCCTCTCCTCCCGCATCTCCCCTCTTATGTACCCTTCAAATTCATCTTCTGGGTCGTGTGACGGCACATTTCTATAGTCCCCTCTTTTACGAGCACTATCCGTGGTTATAACCCGCGGTTCTTCGGGATTGTTCTTAAAATTAGCTTCAATTTTTTCGTAACTCTCATCACGATGGTTCGTCGTCACTATCTGTTCATTCCATCTATCTAACTGTCTTTTCTTACGAGTCTCGTATACGCACAGTCCTATTAAACACGAACCTAACACTATCACTGCGGACACAGCCATCCCGGCCATTAAGGCGCGCCCCGCGAAACTTTTATTTTCTGGTTTCTTTTCTATTGCTAAATTTAACACCACTTCTGCTTTCCCTGCACGATTCTCTGCGTTACACGTATAAGAACCCGCATCTTGTAAGTCTGCAGACTTAATGGTTAAATTACTTGTGTGTCCTTCACTACGTAACATAAAAGCTCTACCGGAATTGACATTATTTGAAGTAGTGTTAGCGAGTAATCGTCCGGCGCGCACCCAGCGCACTCTCGGCGCAGGCACTCCGTTCACTCGGCATACTAACGTCACTTCATCGCCTTCTAGGCCTTTAAATTGGTTCACTGCTGCACTCACTTCTGGACGACAAGCAAAGTCCTCTAAATCTAATCGATCCCACGATTGCGTCATGAGCCGAGGTGGTAAAGCGCAGTCGGGTACAACTGTAGCGGGAACGTTTTTTCTTATCATCCAATCTCGTAGTGGTCTCATTGCACACGTACATTCCCAGGGATTACTCGCCAGTTCTAGACCTTTCAAAGATCGCAGCGGTGCTAAGACCGCCACATGCAATACTTGTAGTCTGTTTTTACTAAGCTCCAAATATTCCAGAGAAGACTCAAGTCCTGCAAATCCCCGTGGCTCTATTTCGGCTATTTTGCAAGCACTGAGTGTAAGTCTCACTAGATGGGGGAGTGCTATAAAGGATTCGTCTCCAACTTTCGTAATGGGATTACCACCGAGTCGCAGTTCTCTAAGTTCGGGGATTGAATCGAACGTATGCGAGGGTATCGTTTCGAGTCGGTTGCGGGAGAGGTCTAGTTCGACGAGATTAACTAGTGCGCGGAAAGCGTATTGTCTAATGAATTTGACGTTGCAAGAGGGGAGATAGAGGCGTTGAAGGTTCAGAAGGCCGGCAGCGGCGAAGGCGTCATCGCGGACAGTGGGCAGGCGGTTCTCGGACAAGTCGAGGAGCTGCGTGGTGGGATCGAGGCGCGGCGGGACGGAGGAGAGGCCGGCGCGGGCGCACACGGCGGATTCCTTCCCGCTGCGCCACTTGCACTCGCAGTGGCGCGGACAGTCGGCGGAGGCGGCCGCCGCCAGCGCCAGCATCAGCAGCACCCACATGCCCTGCGCCTGCTCACCCAGCGCCGCGCCGTTCGTCCTCACGGCCCAGCGTCATCCCCTGTACCACGTCTGCCCTGTAGACAAAACAGAATACCTTATAAAATAAATGTTTGCGAATTATTCCTTATTTATATGGGTATATATAGTAGTCTCCAAATTTCTCGGCGTGCCTTAATTCGGCTGCAAACATGCGCTGGTTAACTCATTTACAAATCAAGCTTCATTACCGCCGAAAAATTTGATGACTACGTGAATATTCGATTGTATTTTGCTGTGGTCGTCCCTTACATTATGTTACATTATACTACAGTTTTATAAAATATTTAGAAAACAAACTGTCGGACTCCTAGACGGATCATACTAAAAACATTTTATCGTTGTGTGTACAACCTTCCAAAATATTATTTATTACGTTTCGTACTCGTCAACGGAGATATTTTATTAGATACCTACTTAAGTACGTTTTGCGGCCGGCCATAAACTTTATGTTATAGCTTAAACGAAAAAAGGAAAGTGGGTTCGCTGCCCTTTTGCTTTATGGACCTCGTACAACTATAATGAAAATTTGTCATATATGGTTACTTAAATAGGTTTGTATATATTTCCACGATGAAAGCTAGTTTAGTAAAAAGGTAAATGTTTTAAATTATCAGTTTATTATTATTATTGGTTATTGGCACGGGTCTTAATCGCGTTAATATTTTAAGGCACCTCATTGTTTTACAGTTTTGTATCGATTATGTGTAGAATTTGCGGGAGATAGAAATCATATATCGGTTTATTAATTCATATTCAATATCACTCCTAACGGAATTTTAATGTTTTTATGTAATTAGGCATGTACTTGAATACGGCCAATATACAATCACAAATTATAAACACTTTTTTAACTAACTGCCCCTATTGTCTAGTCATTAGCGTATGCGCCCCTTGCCGCGAAATCCCGGGTCACAATAGCAGCCGGAGTTGGAATTGTGCCCGGTAGATGGCGATAGGCTAACCCCCTATCCCATGGGACCTAAACATAACAGGTGAAATCAGGGTGTTGTACACCTCTGCCACACCCTTCTGGGTAATATGGGCGTGATATTTTTCTGAACTAAATGATAAATTATTACTCTTCTTAGTTACATAATCCGTGATAGATTTTTATTTTAACAGTCCCAATTTGCTCGCCAAACTACAAGTACCTTCAATATCATCACACCACAAACAATCTTATCGCACTCGACCGAAGCAGATCGAATTCCACCACAGCTTTGTGTAAGTAAGCTCCGGTGCCAAATATTACTTTACAGCTTAGAGGTTGTTATGCAAATAGTAATATCAGCCAAGGCACCTAAATACCGGTATTGTTGGCCCATCCTATTGTACAAATACTACTTCTAACTTGCTGTTACTGAGCAAAAACTTCTTGGTATTTTGTTTTCAATTTATAGCTGCACGTGTGGTGTATAAGAGGTCGGCTCACCGCTCTCCACTGCACTGGTGTTGTGGGTTCGATCCCCACATGGGACAAATCTTTGTGTAATTCGCAAATGTTTGTTTTGAGACTGGGTGTGCTTGAGTGAGTGAATGTGTGTATTTGGCCTTGTCATTGGGACCATTGGATAGTGTAATTGCTTCTGGCGTTCTATCTAATGTAAAAAATTCAAATTTATCTTTATCTTATCTTTATAGCTGGCGTTGAAAGTTTTACACCTAACTTATCTATACGTATGATAAAAGTATAAATTTGCTATATCTGTACATTGAAGATATTGGAGAAGAAATAATACGAGGGATCTTTTTTTCAGCAGTAGAAGACATAACATTTTTCTTAAAGGGTTCCGGTAAGAGGGGACCGTAGCTGGATGGCTAAGAGCGGCTGCCCGGTGTGCAGTAAGGTCGCAGGTTCAAATCCTGCCGGTCCCATATCTTTTTCAACTGTTTCTTAGTATAATTTGCTAAGCATAGCTAAATGCTATACCTAAAAATAATCAGAAATTTTTCTTAAAATTTTTGTCTGTCTGTATGTTCGTACACGCATCTCGCAAAAACTACAATATGGAATTGTATGCGGTTTTTACAGTTATTTAGCTGAAGGTCTAATTTAAAAACCGGTATTATGTTTTATCTTTTTATTTAATCTTTAAGGGGGTAAATTAGGGGGTGTAAGTTAAGATGGAAGGTTCGACATTTCTGAAAGGAAACACATGTTATTCTGCCTATTGGTTTCTCACATAACGTAAATGAACTATAAGATAGATTTATTTAGAATATTCCTAAGATGTTGGTAAATTTTGAAGGAAATTTCACGAAAGTGTCTCCATATGTTGCTCACAAGACATTAATTAACAAAAATATAGATTTTATGGATATGTCACTCCACAAAGGGTTAAATTTGGGGTGGAAAGTAAATGAGGCAAATTTCTCAATTTCGTAGGCAATATCATGTTAATATCGAATTCCATGCGAATAAAATCGCAGGGTTCATAATTAAAATATAACACCACATCACTCCTTTATTACTGTCAACCAAAGCAGTTCGAAAACAAAACAGTTTTTAATACTAGAATGAGGTCTCGTGCCGAATATTACTTTTCAGCTTAGCGGTTGTTATGCAAATAGTAATATCAGTTGAAGCACCTAAATACCGGTAGTGTTGCCCCACCCAACTGTACAAATATAGCTTCTAACTTGCTGTTTACCGAGCAACTTCGCCGTATTCCGTTTTCAATGTAAAAGTTTTCAGAAAATAACGCCATTATAACTATGCATTTATTTTCATTTTTAAGTTCTTTACCTTTAGATTGGAACAACCTCACCATTTAAGTACCTATACTAAAGCGGCAGACTATAGGTAAGATGATAGAAACTTTTAAATCAGTCTTTATCATAAAAACCTTACATAAATTATTACATTCGTTCCAAAATAATACGTATTTTTATAAAACAAAAAACACAAATAAAACACATAATTATCGTGTCCATCTTTCATGATTATTTGTTATATAAAACCTTGTTTGATAATAGTTTATTCTTTAGTTCAAAAACTGACATTATAATTTTCCCTCTTGACATTTGGTGCTTTGTGACTACGGTTCGTTTTTATGTTTATTTCTGTATTTATTTAATTGTAAATATAAAAATATTATACAAATCTACCATTGCCTCATTTCATAATTCGCCCGTCATACAGTCCACCCGCTCGTTATCATTTTTTATAAAAACAATTAGTCAACAATCAATATGGCAACATGGTGTTAAACCTCGCATGCAATCGCAACATACCGCACGGCCATAATTAATGGAGACAATGCATGCATGCGACTGTCCTGCAACCATGTATTAGTTGGCAATGTCCTACATTATGGTACAAATAACGATCCTAATTGCACCGCAACAAATCTGTGGGTAGTAGGAAGTTTCGCCGCACAGGAACACATTGCCGGTCACTTTAAAGGTGCTGCCTCACTGGGAGCCTGTTACCACAGTATAAATATGTACAAACAGTACGGAAACTGCCTACAAACGTGCGAAACGGCACGCACACATAAACATGCACACCGACGAGACCCCTAAGCGATTGTCGCGGTGCTCTCAGTAGCGAGTGCCGCTTAGGGGTCTCGTCGGTGTGCATGTTTATGTGTGCGTGCCGTTTCGCACGTTTGTAGGCAGTTTCCGTACTGTTTGTACATATTTATACTGTGCTGTTACGGTATATCTATCAACAATATATATTTTAATCAAATTGTAATTGAAGGTGAGCTATGTCTGTATATTAGAAATTAAAGAGAAATAATACGACGAGACTTTTATTTATACTTTATTGCAAAAATATATTTATTTCTCGGTCTGTCTGACAGTGTGAGTGCCTGACTGTCTACATACAAAATAGATTCAGTTTTAACAGTTGTATGGCTGCTGGCCTAGCATAAAAACTGGTATATTTTAAAAAATTGTACGACGCTCATCACAAAATCGATCTTTTCGAAATCGTAACTCAATCAGTTACGAATTCCAAGCAGACGGAATCGCGAGCAAAAACTACTATTCTAATATAATGTTGGATATAGTTCTAACTGTGGGTTACCGACTAGGTAACCCACAGTTAGAACTATATTCTACCTATCGAAACTAACGTTGGAATGCTAGTTGAAAAAGGTCCAGCAAATTCCAGTGTCGATTCACATTACTCCAATAACATTCCAGCCACCGTAGGATTGCTAGACTAAAATTCTACTAGAATTCTGTGAATTGAGCATTATAGTGCACAACCTGAAACGGTATTTGTGGCAATAGAGAAGTGAGTGAGAGTAGAATAGTCAATTTATAACATACTAGTTTTGCCCACGGTTGGTTGGTTTGCCCCATAGTACGTCGACAACCTTTAAAAATAAAATTATTTACCTTAGCCTGTTCATGAAATACCCTATCTAATGGTGATAAACGAAACATATTAATGTGTTTTGAGTTTATCGCGAACAAACACACATACGGCAGAGGACTTTACTATTATTAATATTATTATTATTTATTTATTTTTCAGCAGGTGTAGTGGTTAAAGCGGTCGCCTCGCCGTTCTCCACTGCACTGGTGTTGTGGGTTTGATCCCCTCATGGGACAAATCTTTGTGTGATTCGAAATGATTTGTGTCTGGGTGTGCTTGATTAGGTGAATGGGTGATATTTGGCCTTGTCATTGGGCCATTGGATAGTGTAATTGCTTCTGGCGTTCTATCTAATGTAAAAAAACCAAATTTATATATTTTGTAATTATTATTTATTCTTATTATGTATTCATAGTTTTAACACGAGAAATAAAATCAAAAATGTAATTTTTTAATTCTAAATTATTGATCCTAGTGAACCAGCGCCCTAACATGCGTGAGTGCGTACGCTCGTTATATGCAATGTGTGATTGTTCGATTCCACGTGGTATTTGCCTGTCGGGGTAATGTAGGACACGAGGGCGTATACTCATATATAGTAAAAGGGTTCAGTCAGTTCGTTGTGCTCTTTTAAATAGCCATCTAGGGACTATTAATAAGCCACTCCACACGAAAATGAAATAGCTATTATAAAAGTGGTGTATTCACAATCGTTTTGATCGTTGTATGATTAGCTATATATACAAAATAAACGTCATAAAAAGCAAGTAGCACTTCAATAAATGTCTGTGGGTACGATTTATAACGGGTAATGAAAATACAGCCGGCCAAAGCTAGCGCACGTTTTAATCCTTTGATAGTCGTTTACGCCAAACTGGGTGAGCCCTCCGATGTAATACTAGGTTTATTTATAGTCGATACACTCGACACTCTGATAATCAATGTACATTCAGTACATTGTACACACCGGCCTATCAACGAGCAAACAAAGAATAATAAAGTTCACGTTAAATAATTTGAGCACAAACAAAAAGTTGGACGCTCCGAATAAAAAGGTAAAACGTTTTCATATACATCACCCCTTACCGTTTCATCCCTAAGTCCACAAAAGTCTGTGAATAATTTAAAATCGATTGAATTGCTTCTGTAATCCGGAACTTTCTCATGAAAAATTTTACGTTCACGTGAGCTTTTGCAAATTGTTTTAAAGTAAGTGGTGCTACGGTTTCCAAAGCATTTAAAACATTCAATTCTTGATAAAACCTCCCTCTGAATATACCTACAGGGAAACTGTCCCAATTATTTACGACTAGTCTTCCTCAACGACCTTTTAAGCCTCTAAGGAAAGTGTAAACGCCTTATATTGCGCCTCTTTTAGTGAAACGTTAAAATTAATTTGCGTTTGTGTGTAGCTTAATGAGAATGGCTGTAGGAACCACGGGGTATGCGCTACTTAGTGAACGTTTAATAGTTACATGCGGCATTAATTGCTATTTTATTTATCTTGAGCGATGATATATAGTTATGTAATATGAATTCGAAGTCAAAGTCAAGGTGTTTTATTTGTAAACATAGGTTAAATAGTTTTTACAAAAATTACAAAATGTCCAGCTATGTTTGGCCTAAGGCATACAAATACAGATATTTAGATTCTAATAATATAAGAAAACATAAATTTAAAAATAAGAAACAATATTGTCCCCCAGTTAATTTACTATGTCTTAATATTTTTGTCACTAAAGTATTAAATTATTGTGTAATTTATCCCTTCTATATTAACATGTCATAAAGTGTTTTTTTTTATGTCAAATGTATTAATTGCTAGTAGAGTCGACGGTAAATGATTGTATAATCTAGGGGCCAAGAACGTCAAGAAATAATGGTAAGGAACTTATCTTTACGAGTGGTAAATAAATATATATTCTATAGCTTAAAGGTTTCCAAATTGAAACAATAAATCGTTGTTATAAGCAATCATAAATCCCAACCGTTTAATATTGGGACCGTTTTATTTATTTTTGGTACGAAGAAAACTATTTTATAAGATCAATTTAGTATTGGGTATAGTCTGATAATAATAATAGTAATAATTAGTATTTTTTACATAAGATAGAACGCCAGAAGCAATAACACTATCCTATGGGCCCAATGACAAGGCCAAATACACACATTCACTCACACAAGCACACTCAGTCTCAGAACAAATCTTTGTGAATCATACAAAGATTTTTCCTATGTGGGGATCGAACCCACAACACCAGTGCAGTGGAGAGCAGCGAGGCGACAATCGAAAAATGTTCATAAGTTTTGTTAGGAAAATATTTTTACCTTCGGGAATAGAAATATTTTTTTCTATTCCCGATCAGCGTCAGTGGCATAAAGTAAGATGAGCCGTTTTATATAAGTTCGTGACCTTATTTACTGCAATATATGTGCGTACGAACATTTTAGGAGGCAATTCTTTGAAGGCATTACTGATACAAACCGACAGGCGGATGACGTCGGATAAATTTATCTGTTAGGGAACGGAGAAGGAATACTAACATGATGTAATACAGACCTTAGCGCTACTTCGTATTGAAGGCAATTGCTGTAATATCATTGATTTTATTATTAAAAATGTTTTCGGTGCGACCATTCTTTCTTTATAATGTTGATAATTGCGTTTGTTTAAATACAAGTAATTCGTATTTAACTCAAAAGATGCGGTACCATACCAAGAAGTCTTATAGCATTTTTAATGCTATAAAAATTTTACGGATACAATTTTAAATCGTGTACTGATGAAAATTATGTATGCCTTGCATTTTTGCTCGTCAAAAATGTTAATAACATTCGTTGCTGTGTAGCTTTCCTAAAATCTGAAGCGTTCTATCTCTAGAATTTAAAAGCTTTTTGCCAATAAAATTTCGTCTGACTAAAAGTAGCTAACAGCCAGGACCATCTGCTAGTTCATGGTAAATTAATCATGTTAAAACTACGAGGACACGATGAAACTAGGGCGCTGCTAGTTTACCCCAAAATGTTGCCATCATCTCTGTATAAGCAGATGTGATATTCCCTGTCCTAGTCTGCCAAAATATGTTACGTTTAGCACTCAACACTTTCGTGACAAAGTTGTTTAATAACCCTACATTAGTGCTAAAGAGTAACATGGCTACAAATACCATTTTATTAATCCCAAATTTTATTTAGGAACGGAAATCATCATAACATTTTTAGTCTAAGAACCAGAGGCAGCCTAACTAACGTGATTGGATTAAATCTAAAAGTATTCCTGTTTGCGCCTCTAATAGAGGTTAATAAATAATATATAAATAATAAACCAAATATAGAATTTGGATAATTCTATATTTGGTGCTCGTTTTAACATCTATAATCGTCAATCTATCATCGTCTGGGAGATGATTAAAAATATGTAAAAAACGTTACGTTATAGTATAACCCGTAATTTTTGGATATGTGGACCTTTTTAACTATTCAAAGGTAAATAAATCAAAAGCTTTTCATAATCCTTTCTTCAAGCATCAGGAAAACGACAATCACAAATATGTATTAGAAAGGATTATTTTTCTATCTCCCGGTAAAATATATTTCGCGGATGCCAAAAAATATATTTTATAAAGTTCCATCAATTTTGATATAATGGCCGTTTGGCCTGGACTGGCTCTATAAAATATGAGTTACTGTAGCACCCTAATTTATTTATTTAGTGCCTGTACTAAAATAAAGTGCTTTCGTGAAGTTAATAACTCTGCAAAATAGACAAAAAGCATAAATATGAAGTTATACTTTTTAACTGACTTCAAAAAAGAAGGAGGTTCGCATTTCAATTGTATTTTTTTTATTTGTTCCCCGTTTACTCGAAGACGCCTGGACCGAATTGAGAAATTCTTTTTCTGTCTGAAAGAGTATACTTGTCATTTGGTCCCGTTTTCATTAGATCGTGACCTGATAAAGAACTCGAGGCCTCCCCTCAAATTTTAAAGCCTTCTATATTGTTTTTCGTATATTTCCTAAAGCTACTCGGAATTTTGCACCTAGTAATCAACATTTCATATTGCTGAGCTGATACGGGATATTAGGAGTACGAGGATAATTCTTTAAATAAGCCCGTAATACTTTAAGCCTGTTTACTGTATTATTTTGAGTTATCTATAACTCAAGACGTTGAATATTACTTAATTATTTTTAAATTTTTGGAGCATTTATTGTAAAATTATTTATAACTATTAATTAGAACATTTTATGGTTCTATCTTTTATAGTTTAGGCAGCGTACGCAAAATAAGCAACTTTTCTGGTTGATTTTTTACACTTTGTGTCCAAAAACCACAAATATCTTACGGAACCCTATTTTTTCCAAAATAAAATTTAGCCTATGTTTTTTATGTATAATGTAGCTTTCGAATGGTGAAAGAATTTTTAAAAACGGCACAGTAGTTTTTAAGCCTATTCATTACAACCAAACAAACAAAGTTTTCTCTTAGATAAAATGATGCATTTAGCAAATGAGTTTGTAGTCGATGTTACAGAAGTTGATGGCTTTAACTTACTAACATCTTCTATTTATATTAAAGTGCTACAACTAGTATGCCATTTATGATATATTTTTTTATTAAAAACATAAGCTGCCGTATATTTTGGTACAGCAGAATAATGTTTCCAAATGTTTCGCGTAAACATTGTTTTCACTTAAAATAAAATCGAAGCCCGTGAAAAAGAAGTGAAACAAAATGTCGTTATAACTTTTTACTCTGCAAATAACTTTATTTTTAGATTTTGTAGCACACTTTGAAAAACATTTATTAATAGTTATTTTTTGTCACAAAAAAGTTTAATGACAAAAATATCTTGGCAACGAGACCAAACACCGTGATATTTTAATAGCATATTTTATAGTATTTACTTTTTTTAAATTGTTTAGGGCGTAACCATTTCAACTTTTTATAATTTTCGGAACCGAGTGCTATATTCATGCCTACCTGTGCCTATATAACATAAGATAACATCACGCCTATATTACCCAGAAGGGTGTGGCGGAGGTGTACAACACCCACACTTCACCTGTTATATTTAGGTCCCATGGGATAGGGGCCTATTACCATCCAGCGGCCACAATTCCAACTCCGTGCTTCTATTATGAATTTCTTGACCCAAAGTTCACAAATAACACTTTGTCTGACCCGGGAATCAAACCCGAGACCTCGCGGTAGGAGTAATACACTAAACACTAGACCATCAAGGCAGTCTGTGCCTTCATGCATTCGGAAGAAATACATAAACAACAAATACGAGTAAATAAATAAAATTATCTTCTGATATGTAAGCTCCATTAAAAACAAAAAGAATAACTGAACTGAGTACCCATTCAGGTTTATTGATTAGCAGCTTCCAATAACGAATTTGAATACATTTTGTTACAAAGAGAGGAATACGGCTGAGAATAGCTTCAGCTTTCAAACTAAAACAAATAAAGCCGAGCCATTTTTTCGTATATTGCAAAAGTTTCTCGACGCCTCTCCGATATTGAATAATATACAGTGCAAATGCACATTCCATTTTCAGAACGGGTCTCGTCCCAAAAATAGATATTGTATCAGACTCCCATTATCTCTGCATCTCCTGACTCGCCAGTTACAAGTTTAAGTACACATAATTAACGCCAACTTGTATCATTGTTCAAGCGGAACATTGTAATTTTCATCCCTGTAATTTTCAATTAGTTGTGTAGTGGAACAAATATGTACATAGTTTACAATCCCGCGTGACAAGCGAAATCGTTGTTCTCATAATTACAAAGTCATTAGTGTCTTGCCAGCACTCCGCTAAGCATGAAACGAAAGTGGCAATCTACTGATTACTTCATCCTTTAGCATGTTGACACTTATTGCGAACATCATAACGTACTAATATCGTGAAGCAGAAAGTTTTGGGTTGTTGTTTATTATGATTGAAGTGATTTTGAAGTTTGGACAGTTTTATTTTGATTGACAGAGTAATCTCTCTAAGTAATGTGGCTCTGGATATTGTAATGTTGTAATCTGTAATGGTCGAGGCCAATTTAAGCGACAAAATCAAGACGATGTGTTCTACTTCGTCTATTCGTTTCAATGGTCAAAGTTTTATTGTCCTGGGAAGACTACTTTGTACCATTGTGGCGAAAGGATTGGTCACCTAGACCCTGCGTTAGCGAAATCTAGATGTCCAGGGTGCGCCGGAAGTTGGGGAAAACCGGTTCACTTTTTACGTCACTCGGGGAAGCTCCTTTCATGCACCCCATGTGTTATGAAGGTACGTTGAGACGGCTACTAATCAACCTATATTTTCCAGTGTAAGCTGGTCTCGTATTGCACTGGCAGCCAATACAACGTGATACCATCTTGTACTGGAAATGTATAGGTTGATCGGTTACCGTGGTACCTGTTAAGTGCGTTGTATTCAACACACAGTGCGTAGAATTAAAGTTACTTGTTAGTGTAACGCTTCCCACCGTGAAAAAGGTACAATAATAGGAAACAGTCTAGCTCTAGTTTTTTATCAACACAATGACCGGATGGCGGAGTGTGTAGTGTACCTGCCTGCGACGCTGAGGTCGTGGGTTCGATTCCCACTTAAGACAAATCTTTGTGTGCATAAACTTGGAGGTTTGTCTTAGTCTGGGTGTTTCTATGTATAATAAGTATGTATTTACAAAAGAAAAGGATATATATGTATTAGTATCAGTTATTCTAGTACCCATATAACAAGCTCTGCTTAGTTTGGGACTAGATGGCGTTGTGTGTGAGTTGTGAAATATATATTTATTTATTTATTTATTATTTATTACAAGTCTGTGCTGCTATTGCGTATTTCCTGATGGAATGTTTACAATACGCCTCCTCGCACCGCGAGGGGTCGGGTTTGATTACCTCGTCGGGCACAGTGTTATTAGCGTAGAGCATATAGAAGCACGGAGTTGGAATTGTGCCTGATGGATGGCGATCCCATGGGACCTAAACATAACAGGTGTTTTTTTTTGGTATTTAAAACGGTACAAACCATTTACATTAATTAACATAGAATCAACTAATTAACTTAAATTACAATACAGGTAGGACTGCTAAGTCAAAGGTCTCGAGTTCGAACCC
This sequence comes from Hypena proboscidalis, assembly GCA_905147285.1. Taxonomy (NCBI): domain Eukaryota; kingdom Metazoa; phylum Arthropoda; class Insecta; order Lepidoptera; family Erebidae; genus Hypena; species Hypena proboscidalis. The sequence continues at coordinate 12,221,155 of LR990132.1, forward strand.
ACGGCACACACCTCTGTCAATAAATCGTTAAGATTAGTCTTTTCGAAGATATGTGTGTATTAATCATATAAATTATCGCTCGCTAACGGTGAAGGAAACCTGCATGCTTGAGAGTGCCTAAAAAGTGATCAAGTGTGTGTGAAGTCTACCAATCCGCACTTGGCCAGCGTGGTGGACTATACATTTGAAATTTTATATTATAACTGACATTCCCTGCTCATTACAACAGGCCGGTTCTAGTCAAGCTTATTCTGTGTAAGGTACGCTCAGTTACGGAACGTACTTTGTGTGTGGGTACTTTGATCCATAACTTTTTATAGAAAACCTACCTTTATGAAAATGGTTTGATTTATTGATGAGGCATTGTAATCAGTTGATTTCTAGTGTTTCATTAGTGATAAAAGTGCAATAAGTGGTTAATATTTATTGTTTTGAATTTTCCTGTGCGCCGAACAATGTACATATAGTTTACTTACTACAATGTTTACGTTTCCATGTAAGTGAATTGTATTCTTATGGAAATAAATTATCTCAAACCTAAAGAAGAAGCCCGAGCCCAGCAGTGGGACATGTACTAGGTACAGGGCTGCTATAAATCACTACATAGTATTAAACAAAGTCGCCTTTTCTGTCCCTATGTGCGCTTAAATCTTTAAAACTACGCAACGGATTTTGATGCGGTTTTTTTTAATGAATAGAGTGATTCAAGAGGAAGGTTTTTATGTATCACTACATAGTATAAAACAAAGTCGCCTTTTCTGTCCCTATATCCCTATGTGCGCTTAAATCTTTAAAACTACGCAACGGATTTTGATGCGGTTTTTTTTAATGAATAGAATGATTCAAGAGGAAGGTTTTTATATATAATACATGCATATTATAGTAGAGAAAAGCCGAGAAATTTAAAGATTTGTAATGTGATGTCGTAACAAACATATTTTTCTGCGCTTACATTGCAAACGCAGGCTAAACCTTACGAGATAGATCAAATTTATGTACTACGTAATTGTATATCTTGAAAAGATGAATAAAAAAGTACGCGACAGCATATGTTTATCTCCTAAAGATAACCCACAGTAACCATTTTTATCTTTTACATATTACAAAAAAAATATGGGTTATTTACCAAGCTATTTTAAACGATACAGTATCATTACTTATCCAATTAAATACATTAGATACGTTGTGCATTTCATGTAGATCAAAATTGCCCTTTACAGCATGTGATTTAAATGAATATTTTCGAAGATATTACAGATTTAAAAATTGCGGGACGTAGAGTTTGCGGCGGTATCGGTCGGTCGGGGCGGCGCGGGAGCGAGCCTGTTCAGAGGGACAGAGAATCGTCAATAGAGCGTGAGGCTCGACTCAGTCAGCTTGGGGATAAAAATAGAGCTGAGAAATGTAAAAAGTAAATAAGTAAAAATGTTGTGTATGAATATTCCAAAGATAGCAGGAAATCTTCATGGTATAGGGAAAGGGGAATTGTTTTACTCCTAATTTAAAGCGTGCGGGCCACGGGTAGTAATGAATAAATCAAAACTACTGGATCGATTTTAATCATTTTTTCAGTGAGTGACATAGGCTATAATATATAATTATTATATACCCGTGCGAATCCGGAGCGGGCCGCTGTGTTTATATACAACGTTCACAGTTTTTCTGTAGTGTATTTAGTATCAGCATTGTACCCGTGCGAAGCCGGGGCGGGTCGCTAGTAATATAATATAGTACAATACAGGACCAACAATTACATTATATTAGACAATAAGATAAGTTTATAAATTAGAATTGCAGGTGTTGTATGCCTCTGACACACCCTTCTGAACAAAATAGGTGTTATGTTATGTTATGATACGTTTTGTATTTCTCATTCCAGAAATATATTCAAGCGTTGACGCGGAAAATAACTTACGCTTACGGAAACCTTCGTAATATATCACGGCAATTATTTATCCTAGTAACACTAAGGCGGTAGTAGCTCAGTTTGTACGTAAACTGTTCGATCAGCAACCGGGCCACGTCCGCACTTTACCATATACGTTATGTGCGCACGTTAACGATGCTAAAAACTTGTTTGCTATGTACAGAATTCCTTCGCGGAATATTGAGTAAGTCTGCTGCAGTCACAGTATAAATATGTACAAACAGTACGGAAACTGCCTACAAACGTGCGAAACGGCACGCACACATAAACATGCACACCGACGAGACCCCTAAGCGGCACTCGCTACTGAGAGCACCGCGACAACCGCTTAGGGGTCTCGTCGGTGTGCATGTTTATGTGTGCGTGCCGTTTCGCACGTTTGTAGGCAGTTTCCGTACTGTTTGTACATATTTATACTGTGCTGCAGTTCCGATACGTATACACGGCTACATATGAAGCTATACATTTTCAGTATATGCTGGTTTCGCATTGCATGGGAAGCCTATTGCAATGCGAGAGCATCTTAAAGGTATACAATCGTACTCATATAAAGGTATTGTTGTCTCTATCGGTCTAATATATAAATGTATGAGTGAAAATACATGTTGATGTTCAGTTGTTACTCAACGGTGCAATACCTAGGATTTGTTGTTTGATAAGTCCGCCGATTTTCAACAAAATTGTGTTGCTATGGTAACAATGGCGAGATTTTTATGAGGAACAGGGATGTGTATTGTTCCACAGTCAGCTGCATTATGCACTAGTCGATCAACTAGTCGACTAAAAATCTACTAAATATAGATAGACGACCGGATGGCGGAGTGGGTAGTGTACCTGCCTGCGACGCTGAGGTCGCGGGTTAGATTCCCGCTTAAGACAAATCTTTGTGTGCATGAACATGGGGGTTTGTCTTAGTCTGGGTGTTTCTATGTATAATAAGTATGTATTTACAAAAGAAAAGTATATATGTATTAGTATCAGTTATTCTAGTACCCATAGTACAAGCTCTGCTTAGTTTGGGACTAGATGGCGTTGAGTGTGAGTTGTGAAATATTTATTATTTATTTATTTATTATAGATATTGTAATTTTCTTTAAATTGTAATATGGTATTTGATGAATGAAAATGAGATATTTTGATGAAAATTATTGATAAAATAGAAAGTTCATTACATTTACGAGGTTCCTTCGTTTCGAAAACTTGTAATAATCTGTTGTATAATATTGAAAAAGTCGCATTTGTCTGGCAGTTCAAAACTACGGATGTTTGGATGCCTATAATTTTTAAAATAGACAGACTAAAGATAATTTGAATTCGAAGGAACATAGATAATCATGTTTTAAATTGGCCGTGCAAAAATTATAACATTGAGATGAAAAATGTAAAAGATACAACCATACTCATTTTGTATAAGAATTGCATACCGGTTGTTCCCCCTTAAGTGTACCTACAGCTTGATGTGTGGGCCTGTGTACATGTTCGTTTAAAAGCAAAATAAGAAGGTATTCTTGATGCAACGAGGTATGCAATGTTGCTTATTTTTCATCTGTATGCTGGTTCAGTTTATTAAAATATGCATTTGCGCACGAACTGCACTTATGAAAAGAAAATAGTAATGTGAAGCGGCCGTGGCGCAATGGATAAGACATCAGACTTGTGATCGAGAAGTTGTGGGTTCGAATCCTGGCCGTTACACCACAGGCGTGAACTTCCACCTAACACAAGCCAGTTAAGCTGTGCTGACAAGAATTCTAGAAATTTGTCATTACGAATGTAAACTTAAGTAAACTTAAGAAAAAGCACGTCATGGTTTAGTATCATCAAATTGTCTATGCGTAGGAAGAAGCTAGACATGTACAGTTAGCAACAAAGTTGCTAAACATATATTTTTTTAATCTTCCTAACAAAACTACGAAATAATTACGATTTATAGAAATAAGTTACTTGGAAGATTTGTCCATGTAGCTACTTCTGTTGCACGTGCTAAGATATTCATTCCATTATATCCTGACAACAGTGCTATATATACACAATTACTAAGTAAAAACAAGAGTCACTTTTTAACGAAGTTTGTTCCATAAAAACAACCCTATTAACGGTTCTGTTTATATTTCCCATCCCTGCCATTTAGATGTCGTCGTACCTACAAAGAGGGTCCGGGATCGAAATTCGCAGTCCAAGGTTCATTTCCGGATCGTTGACAAATAAAACTTGCTTCGTTTATTATTTCTATGGAGGTTGTCACACTAATCAGCACGTTTCCTTTCCGGAAGACGGTAGCAGAAGACTGGGGTCATTAATTTTAAGGTTATTTTATGTTATCTTTTACATTGGCAATTTTGAACAACATAAACCATTGTTTATTATATACAATTAATTTTATACAAATATTTTTTATTATGGGTTTTCAAAAATTGAGATCGGGGTATTTTTTTTTTATATTATTTTAGAATTCAGGTTAAATAAGAGAAACATTAATTGAGATAAAACGAAATAATAATTAACATAGTTGTGCTGAATCTTGTGAAGACTTACAACAAATGTAATCACATTTTGAGCAATTAACTTAAGAAATAAACTTTAACTTCAATTATTTAGATTGTTAGTTGAGACTCAAAGTTTTGTCATGATAATAATATGTTTATAAATGCTATAGCGACTTGAGTTTGTTTCAGAGCTCAACCACAAACATATTTTGATGAAAATTAATAAGAAATACTCCATAAAAAGGCTTAATAAGAACTTGTGGGTGGATCCAGTGGATGCACCACAACAAACAACGTCCTTCCGTTAAGTGAATCGCGTTTCCATGGCAGATAACGATCGTCCTCTCATTCCAGGTTATGGGAGTTTCTACCGATCACATGTTGGCTAACCTAATCTTTACTTCGGCGGTACAACATAGAATTTATCGAATTGGATATTCGGGTAATCTTCAATAGGGATCAAGTGGTCAGCAACATCCACATTGCAGTGTTTTTGTTAACCGTGCGTGTTGTTTTTTTCGCAAATGGCAACATTTGTTTTGTACCTTACTATCATGCTTTGAGACCCGACATTTCAACTAGAAAAATCTGAACTCAATGACTTTGTTTTCACTCGGTTACGTTCACGTTTTGGTTTACTGTTTATTTCTAGACATTCAACGTTTTGCTAACACACTCCGTTTGAGATAAAGGCCAGCTTGTGACACGTAGTACAGTCTTACACCTACGCCTTCAAATAACAGCGGAAACGAAAATATTCAAGCGCGAAACTGTTCCAAAAGGTCGAATAGTTTTATATAACATAACATAATATTACGCCTATATTCCCCAGACGGCTGTGGCAAAGGTGTAGGGTCCATGGGATAGGGGGTGAGCCTATCCCGATACACCGGGCACAATTCCAACTCTGACTCTCTTGAGAATTTCCTGACAAAAGGGATCGATATTGAACCCGAATATACCGCTAGACCAACGACACACTTATAGTTTTATAATGCAGATATTTTGGTATCAAAACCACCGCAATATATATATATATATATATATATATATATATATATATATAATATTTATATAATATCTAATCACAGTGCGGCTACCAACTGAGGCAGATGTAATTTTGCATACAATAGATCCCAGCTGATAGCTTGGATTAACATAATCCACGTTATGTCTCGATCGGATACCAGAGACACATGTCCTTTTTAGAGTACCTACGTATGTACAATAGCTAGTATTGTAATATTATGAAAGGTCATTCAGACTTATTGAATTATTACATAATATTTTTAGATTTCTATGAGAATAACTGAGGTAGGGATGTTTTAAAGGGAAACTGTAGTGATTTTTATCATTAGTAGGGGTTGACTGAATAAATAAACAATCAAATGTATTCAATTTATGTAACAAGTAACAATAAAACCACGGACATGGAAATGGCTGTGCCAATGAATGATAGCTATACAATACAATAGTTATTTATGCAACAAGAGAGCAAAGTACGTATTTACTTCGAGTGCTACTTTTGAGTCCCGAATAAGCGAAAGATTTTCAAGGCACTCAAAAGCACGAGATATAAATAACTGTGATCTCGTGTCACATAAACAACTTTTCACTTCGTTTCGCTTACTGTTTTTACTCAACAACGAACGCCTTTTCGACCTGCTGAGGTAAAAATATGAGAAAACAGTGAGTTAAGATAGTGCTAAGATATTCATTCCATTATATCCTGACAACAGTGCTATATATACACAATTACTAAGTAAAAACAAGAGTCACTTTTTAACGAAGTTTGTTCCATAAAAACAACCCTATTAACGGTTCTGTTTATATTTCCCATCCCTGCCATTTAGATGTCGTCGTACCTACAAAGAGGGTCCGGGATCGAAATTCGCAGTCCAAGGTTCATTTCCGGATCGTTGACAAATAAAACTTGCTTCGTTATTATATTTGTATTATTTCTATGGAGGTTGTTACACTAATCAGCGCGTTTCCTTTCCGGTAGCTGAAGTCGGTTTTACTTCGAGCATGAGTAAAAATTACTTGAAGCTAAGTCGTTTTGGTATCAATAAATTAGCAGTGTAAAACTATTTGACTTTTTGGAACAGTTTACACGCTTGTATATTTTCATTGCCGCTGTTATCTGAATGAGAAGGTGCACGGCTGAACTATGTACCACAAGCTGGTTTTTGTCTCCAACGGAGTCTGTTAACAAAACGTTGAATGTCAAAAACAAACAACACGCGAAAATGTAAACTTGGGCAAGTAAAAAATAAACTCGTTGAATTTCGAAGTACAGATTTTAAATAATAAAATATTTAGCTTTTTGTTCGAAATGTAGTAAAAACAGAAGTATAATTACATAATATATTTTTTATTTAACCTTGATTTTAGTTCAGTTTCTTGTTCATCTTATTACTAAGAAACACATTTATCGATTTCTATCTAATACTAGCTGACCCGGCGAACTTCGTACCGCCCGTAAATTTGATGCACTACTTTATTTTGTATAGCTGACCTATTTTATGTATGCGTACCTATTCAATTTGAACTGGAATCTATAATATCCGCCATATAAAAATGAACACTTTTTTTTTTTTTTTTTTTTTTTGCCGTAACAACCTTGTACAGAGTATTAGAAAACTACAAAAAATATATCAGCCAAATCGGTCAAGCCGTTTTCATGCCAAGTCGTGACAACGGAAAACGGGTTTCATTTTTATATATGTATATAGATAATAAAAAGAAAAGATATTTGTTTGTTTATTTGTTTGTACCCAATAAGCTCCGTGATCTTGATTTATATCAATATACTACGTGGGCAGAGTCACAAACGGAAGATAATTACTTTTAAGGTAAGGACGCTGAATCATTTCTATTTTCATTTCTCTCTGTACAAAGTACATAAATGTCTGCTTAGAGCACAGTAACCAGACTTCAGTCTGCATCCTCGATATCAAACACTGTTGCACAAATATTTGTTTCGTGCGGAAATTGAACCCACAACCTTAATGTAGATTGGTGCTACGACGTAGACGCTACGATGCTACGCCACTTTGCTACGTAGCGTTTACTTTAGCAAGTAAGCAATAGTATTTACATTCAATGTGATTTGATTTGTACAAAAAAAAACCGAATCTAATTACAACAAAAGACAAAGTAAGAAATACTAGTAATATTCAACGTCTCGCCGCATTTGTGTATAACTTGAAAGAATACAGTAAGCGGCTTTAGGGTGCCTATATTGAAAGAATATTCCCGTACCTACCCATTGAGGAGTTGTGCCTACCAGCATCAGCTCAGCAACATGAAATGCTGACTGCTGGATGCTAATATCCGGGTAGCTTTAGGTAATATACGAAAAACAATATAGAAGCCTTTAAAATTTGAGGATTGCACTCGATTTCTCTATGATCCCATAATCAGATCGTGACTTGCTAAGCATGGAACCATACGATAAGTATACTCTTTCAGACAAAAAAATAAATTCTCAAATCGGTCCAGGCGTCTTTGAGTAATCGGCGAACAAACATAAATATAAAAAAACAAACAGAAAAATGCCATCGAGTTGAGAACCTATTCCTTTTTTTATTTTTATTTTTTTATTTATTTAACTTTTTGCACACAAAATGGTACATAGGTGGACTTAATGCCTAGTGGCATTCTCTAACAGTCAACCTAGGGTGGTGCAGAGAAACAAAGGTAGGTGCGTTTCGATAATACTGATAAAGAAAAAAATATACACTGATTTGAAAATCGATTAAATACATATTAATACATATATGGTACATACATAATACTTTAAATACGTCAATAATATACAAAAATATATATATATATATATATATATATATATATATATATATAAATATATACACATATAAATAAATAACGGATGAAGAGAAGGGGGATGAACAATTAAACATTATGACGATTCTGCCAATTTTTCGGTTAAAAGTTTGTGTACTTTACTTTTGAAGGTATACCGGGTGGTATTTTTTTTAAAGTTGGTTAAAAATGTACTCAAAAAAGAAGTTTTTTTTCCTAAATGAACACTGGTTTTATTTAAAAACCACGTTTTGCCACATTAATTTGCTAGAAGCACTACAAATATAATACTAACTACTCACACAAATAGAAATAACTTCTACGGCAAACGAAATTTAAAACCATTTGATTCCATAACAAATGCCCTCACAGTTCGATGTAAACATTAGGTGCTCGAAACGAAGGTTTTTGAATCACCTCGAAGGGTGTAAAGTGGGTCAAAGAAGGACAAATTACAAACAACATGCGACCCTTACAAGATAAATGTTAGTTTAATATTATATATGGGATCCCCAAATTAGGTGCGGATGCTTTAAAAGCTGGAACGGTCAGAATTATCGTAACGAATAGAGGTTTGAATCCTGTAGTAGAAAGTCATTGGTACCCGCTGTCCTAGGTGAGTGATGAACGCGACGCGCTGCGACGGGTTTGTGTGTTTGCAACTTTAGTATGGATCGCGTCGCATTGTGCGGTTTGAAATAACAGTGAAGTTGAGGTGATGTCAACAAATTTATACATATTTAAAATCACTTTTTTATCCCATAAGGAAGGTAGAAAAATAATTTAGAAAATAAAAACCTTCAGGACAGGCCTAATCTAGTGCAGGAGATTTTTATTAAATAATTCTTTACAAAAGTAACATCTTAACTTATGTTTAACAATAAGTTTTTAATGATGAATTTTTTTTGATGATAAAAAATATATTTTATTTATTTTTTATTTTATAATATGCGGATGACTATTCTTCTTTAGAGTTCTACAACTTAATTTAGGATTACACGAATTGTATTTTTTCTTTTGGGTGTATATGCATAATCGTAAATTGGCACTGAATTGACTAAAAAACCTATGCAAATTATAGGTTACCAATTGCTTCTAAATAAATAAATAAATGAATAACAAAAGATAAAGATAATTTATTTGGCAAATATGGGTGTACAGTACAGTATGATGTTACATGTAGAATATTAGTTCCACCAAATTTTACCAATAAGCATGCCAAAGGTTTTACATAACCGTTAAAATAAAAGTAGGCAACAAAGACAGCTATCTTAGCTGTCTTTGTATTTATATTGTTAAACATTATTTGTTGCCATGATACTTTATTAGTATCTAAAGGTTTACAATACTGTCATTATTCAGTAAAATAAGCGACTATCATTCATAATATATATTGGTGCAATTATATATAATTATAATTAACATTGTAGCGCCTCCTGGGGCCTATGAAAATAAATGATTTGAATTTGAATTTGAATTTGAATTTGTAATTTCAATACTTAACCTACCAACTTGTAAACTCGTGCTAAAAAAACGACCGCACTGTAGGCGATCGACACAGTCGCTCTCGAGCCGCCATACAGTACGGACCTCTCTGTGACATCATTACGCATTACGTATTGCCGTTGAATAAACGAAGCAAAAAAGTAATTGTGCAGTTTTCCTTTGAAGACCCAAAATGAATCATGAAACAACAATTGTGGCGTCACACATTTTAAAAACACTTCGGAGATACCTTCTTCATCATATACCTATTATAACATTACATAATTTCACCGCTATAACCTGAGCCATTGATTGATCGGAAACTTGAACCACGAAATCTAATAACAAATCTTTGATGTTAGTATAATTACTCCATGCGAACTTATTTTGTTAGGCTGCCGGAACCGAACTGACAGGCAAAGTCAATATTTGTTCTCAACTAAACTATCAGCGCTGCTCCTTTATGTTGACGATCTCTGCCCTATTTAGTCGACTCCTTACTTTTATTGTTTAACTTAATTAAGTAACTTTAAACAGTTTAATGTTGGTATGAAGTGCGTGTTTTTTTAAAAAAGCAATAGTCCCGAATTTCTTAAACTAAGAAACTGTTAAAAAATATATGAACGGCAGGATTTGAACCTGCAATCTTTGCATTCCAGGCTGCCACTTTAACCACTAAGGTACGGTTGCCTCTTGTCAGGCTTCTTAACTGTATGTTACATCATTACGTGACGTCACGTTCATTCATCATCTGTACCTATCTTAATTAGGATACAAACATGGCGAAGTTACAATCAGCACAAATATTTTAAAGAATAAACGCGTACCTTTTTCAACTTCGTATTGCCTAACCATATTTTTGACAATATTGTTAGAAGAAAAGCTGAATAAGTACAAAATTTGCTTTTTAATTCATATTAGAGTTCGGTTATAGAGATTGAGTCAACATAATTTATATAGGAAAAGTATACACGTATAAACTCGCAGTTTAAAAACCATTAATATTTTTAAAGATAGACAATTATCAATGTAGATATTCTATATCCCGCCTTTGTTTCGCTAGTCATTAAAATATATTTATTTATTAATATATTTTCCTTTGCTTTTAAACTTAATATGTAAGGTAATTTAAAAAGCCACACAGTACCAAAAACACTGGTCAAAATCACCGCACAGTGTACAAAGTCCTCTACATATACAACTTATATAGAAACTCCGCATTAAATGTCGATTAAGTTAGTCCGGGGCGTTAGTGCGGGCGTCGACGGTTCACCCGCGGAATGTGACGGATGATCGATAACGCTAATCTACCGAATCACCTCAAATTCTCACTTTACTCCGCCAATGAGTTTTAAAATAACAAAGGTCAAAGTAAGAAAGAAAATATGATTGAGACTTTTTGTTGTACATCGTAAATCATTTTGTTTACTTTGTTTGTATTGTGTATTTAACCTATTGTATAATATAAATGCATGTAATCACTTTTTCGCAGTGATTGTAGGGCACCAAATCATCTAAACCATTGATGTAAAAATACAGCCTTAAATATCGATTATTTTGTATGAGGCGATAGTGGAGGCGTCGACGGTCTGCCCGCGGAATGTGACGTATGATCGATTATGTTAATCTACAAAGTCACCTCTAAACCTTACCATTTCTTTACTTATTAATAATATTTAAAAAATATTTAGTTTTAGACGCTCTGTAATGTTTTTTTTCTTATGCCTGACTGAGCGTCTAAAACTAAATATTTTTAATATACTTTTGCCACAATGGCAATAGGGCACATAGTTTGCTATACAGTTTTGTTTAAAAACACTGCATTTAATGTTGATTAAGTTAGAGCCGAGATAACATTAATTGATAGTAGACTCCCGAGCGCTATGTTTTTATACTATCGTGATATGGGTTTAACTTTGATAATATTAAGTTGTTATCATTTTTTACAGACGTCTGTATTTGTCTGCACGTGTGGTGTAGTGGTTTAAGCGGACGCCTCACCGCTCTCCACGGCACTGGTGTTGAGGGTTCGATCCCCACATGGGACGAATCTTTGTGTGATTCGCAATGATTTGTTCTGAGACTGGGTGTGCTTGCGTGAGTGAATGTGTGTATTTGGCCTTGTCATTGGGACCATTGGATAGTGTAATTGCTTCTGGCGTTCTAATCTAATGTAAAAATCCAAAATTTATAGACAAATCAAATCTAAAACACTAAAATACATGTTTGTTCGCGGCCATTTTGTCAAAATTGTTTTAATGTTTTATTGAGTTACATAAAAACTGTAAACGCCAACCAACATGCATTTTAGTGTTTTAGATATGATTTATCTATAAAAAAAATACTTTATTATATAAAGTTAAGCACATTTTACTTTTCTATGGCAAACAGACAGCCAATTGTTTCTCCTTCATCTACCAACTCACCTCAAATCTTCACTATTCTTCGCCGCAGAGTCGATCGTGTTATCTGAAAAGAAATAGTATTTTTAGAGAGAATATAACAGTATGCCTGCAACTATGGTGTAATAACCTCGTTCATCAATTATATATATTTCTTAAGGTTGATAGTTGCGTCTGCATTAAAATTAGTAAAATGAATAAAATACCGTCAAAAAATATGTTCATGTCATTCATATGGCTGCAATATTTATTTTCTTAGTATTGGTTTGCCACAAATCAATAATGATAACTTGTTTACTATCAAATGAAAGCAACATAGCAAATATTTATAATTTTGTCCCCGTGAAAAAAGCAAACATAAAACTGAATCCTTCGCAACAAAAACCCCGTTACAAACTTCGCAAAAAGATTGATGCTTATAAAATACTACATCGTCAACTAAACTCATTCGCCACTTTGTGTATAAAAAATTCATATTGACAGTTTGCCAACTCCACCACCCTTACCATATTGTCATAGTAAACACAACTATTTTAATACAAACCAGTGCTGGGTGTAACTTAGAAATTTATTCTGCCCCACGAGCGACCTTGCGGCTTAGCGGCAACTCAAAACTTCTTAATTTCTTTGTGTTGGTATTTTAAACGATTCTCGTAAATCTAATAAAGCGTTAAACAAATTCAGCCCTTTAATTGCCTAAATGGGGGCCTTCAATCAATAAATTTAATGAAATTATGATGGATATTAATTTAGCCCCAAACGTAACCCTACCGCTATGGAATACGACGTTTTAACAATAGGATTCATTTGTTCTGAGACTGTACTTGAGGTGTGCTTGTGAGAGTGAATGTATGTATTTGATATTGTCGGTGGGACCATAATGATAGTGTTGTTGCTCTCAGTTATTGTATCTCATGTAAAAAATCCAAATGATTTTTTTTGCATATGTTATTTGGGCAGTGTGACCACTTCGGCACTGTAGTAACAGCTCTTTATGTTAGGTTCTATTTGTTTGGCCAAAGAACGTATTACCGTTGGATAATGCTTCAGTAACACGATGAATCTATTTAATACGCCCAAAGGTAGGTAAAAAAAAAAACTTCCGCAAGTCATTGTAAGAACTACAATTTTCAATCCCAACACCCTGCTACTGCCGGACTCCAATCCGAATAAAGTAGTAGAAATAAATCGAATAAAGGATGAAACAAATCCTCCTTCTAATTGTCTAAATGGGTCGCTTCGAATCGCTGAATACCGAAATTACATCAGTCGAAATTGACGGCTTAACAGCTAATTTGGGAAGCGGAAGGGTCAGTACCCGTCTTTATTGATTACCTGCCGTTGCAACCAGACGTAATTAGTCACATTGGTGACGAACTGATTAATTACAGTGATTTAGACCTTGTGCTAATTAAAGTCTAAATTAATTGCTTTTTGTGAGCCTGTTTGATTTGATTTATCAATTTATTCACTAACATTTTACTCGTAGATAACTTTGATAGATGGTTACTAACTAGTCAATGTTACTAAATTTGGTCAGGCAACTAAATTAGCAATCTGTTTTACTAAACTCGAAGGCAAAATATTGTTTTTCTTATAAGGAAATATTTGAGATCTTTAACACTTATACAGTATGAAGGTGTTTACCCTACGACTGAATATTTTTTAACGTGGCTGCCTCCGTTAATACAGCTACGTCCACAACTAAGTGATGAGATAATGGAATACTATAGGAAACATGGTGATATTTGCTTTTGAGTAATCGCATCGAAAACAAAGGAATCTCTACTTAATGAATGGTTGTCTATAATGAACACATGAACCGAGCGATTCACGCGAGCATTCCGACAGACACTTATTTAAACTCTAGCAAAATATTGAACATTATAAGATACTTCATTAAACCCTTACCGAGTACATAATATACTATTCTTGAAAAGTTAACCGCAAAACAAGTCCAAACCAAGTACCAAACAAGCGATAGCTTCCACAGGTCTAAACTTCAGTACACAATCTTACTTAGTTGGTTGAAACTCGAGAAACTTCTATTCAGTATGCGAATTATATAATAAGTATGGAAGACTTTTAACCGCAAATCTGTCGACAAGGAGCGGCAAACGGAAAAGGATTTTCTGAATCTGCTCACTTATTCATTTTAAGAGACTTTACCTATAAATATTGTTCAACAAAAATATGGAATCAAGAGCTAGCAAAAAAAATGTGAGCGCTTGTTTTATCGTCAGTTTTTTTTTTTGTAACAGTAAAGCTTTTTGCCAGTATTTCAATTAGCTTTATATTTTTATTTCGAATCGTCAAAGCTGAACGAAACACAGGCGAGAATATTACCTGAAATTTCTCTCGGCCTAGTTGTTATCTCCGTGGATCGTTTCTGTAACACCTGGTGCTCGAATCGAACCTGCACAATTCTCTGGAACTGTGCCCACTAAATGGCTATCATTTGGTCGTCGACGTCATTGCGTCTAAATGCTCTCATCCAATTTCCAACGAAATTTTTCACTTGCGTTATTTTTCATTGAAAGATACATACAATAATTCAAATAAACATTAGTACTGAAGAGGTTGCTTGTCAAAACAATTCTTGACTAACATTTCTTACACGTATAGCGTCCAACACAAACGGAACTTCGTAGACGTTGTTGTTATTGTTAACTACTGCCTGGACCTGCAGCTTTATTAAAACAGGCAGGATAGAATTAAAAACTTCATAAAATAATCTAACTTTTGAAACAACGTTATATTTTAAGCTTAACTCAAAGTAAGTCTCAACAAAGAACCGACGGAACGGTTTTTTTATTTCTCATCTTTCATAATACAATTCCGAACGAACAGTTTCTTGAGTATTATTATACGGATATTTTGTAGAATATTATTCAGGTTTATCTGATACTAAATGGTGACTACTTTTAACTCAGGAATTTTTATAAATACAAATACAGTAGTTGCAAATGCTTCGCTATAACATAGGACTTTAATGTTAGTAGGTTCCTATATTAAAATTGCGTCTCGACGAAGAGATGTGATATCCTTAGTTAAGCATGCTCGCATATTTCTTGCAAAAATGCAGCCTTATCGTACATTAATTTGCTGCCTTAACTGAATATCGATTACTGTTGATATTTGTGCTTTGATGACAAATTAAAAATGGCGTAGTAAAGATTTTTCCCTAGGGCCTGTTCACAAACAAATGCTTCTCATATAATAACAATTTTACTAATGATACAAAAGTAGTTTTTGTGCGGTTCACTAATTACTGAGAAACGGGCCAACTCATCAATCTCGTCGCCTAACATTTATGTTTTATTTCTATGTTGTTTCAGATATTCCTTTTATTTTTATATCCCCAATTGTGCCCGATTTACGAGCAAAGCCGTTTAAGGATAGCTTGTCTTTGCTTACCCATTTTGCTAACAGTCCACGTTATTTATTTTTGACCGGTCTTGCACTACTGTTTTATTTTTACCTCGCCTTTGTTTCTGTAACCATTTATTTTCAGAAAAATTGTATTTTGTTGTCACTGATGCTCGTGTTTATTTTTTGCAGAAATGGATGTATGCTAACATTTTAGTACATACAATGCAAGCATGGATTAAAAATATATTGTCAAAACTTAATTTGTACCTCATTTTGTTCGTATAATACGCAAGTTTGGCATGCGTATTACATAAATAAAATCCCACAAAATTCAACTATTGACCGTATTAATATGGGGATAAGGATGCATTAAAATTTCAAATCATCCTTTCCCTTAACAAAATCTCACCACACCACACCGGCGCAGCGGAAATAATATTTTGCTATATTTCAATCTATTTGTTTACGTACATTTTTTTTTCTTGTTTGAATTTTATATAATAATAAATTCATTTTAACATTATTTTCATGTTTTCATACAGTATTTCTATGAAAAGATTTATCTAAAAAAATACTAGTTCGCTTTTTAATAAAGTTTAAAAATTAATTGGTGAAATTGTAATCGCTTCTAAGCACCCTCAGAAGGACAAGGACTCTTTAATTACAAAATCCTTCGCTATTCCCGGTTTTACATATTTTATAAAAAAATATTAATTTACTAAAATTGACCAGCAACCGAGCATATTATTTACCTACTAAAAAGAAAAAGTAAAAACAAAATTTTAGTGACAAAAATATAAAAAGACTAAAACATACACAAAATATAGATAGTAAACTATAAAATATAAACAAAAATATATTATTATCAATTGGCTTATGCCAAGAGCCTGTATGATAAATTTATTTTTTAATTAAAGTGCGAAGGAGAACTTTAGTAGTTTCAATTTCAATCACAAAGCGATTTGCTATCTCGATTTAACTATCTGCTAACTAGAACGTTCCAAACTCATTCCATTGCCTCAAGACTTTTTGCTTTTAGGTTAGAACTGTCTGCCGGTCCAGATTGTTGTGACTGAATATCAGTATTTTATTACTAACGTTTTTCAGTCATCTGATATAGGACAAATTTATTATTCTTTTTGGGTCCAATAGTCGAATTATTAGTACAGTCCAGTTCATCAATATTTATGTTGGCAGTTTTAAACCTTAATATGTATAAGTTAATAAGGTTCATAACTGCCAACAGATAAATAACTCGATTATACCTATATTCACATGACAAATTAAACCAATAATTTATATTATTATACCGTGGGGTGCATGAAAGGAGCCTCCCCGAGTGACGTACACAACGTTTCCCTACGTCCGGCGCACCCTGGGGAATTCGCAAGTTCTCCAAAGCGAATTGGCTAATCCTTTCACCACGATGGCAAGTCAAAATAAAGTTTGACTCAGCCATCGACACGACGAAGAAGAAGAATTATACCGTTAATAGTTACCAAGATATTTCTTCAATGATCATCCATCTTCGGCCCAATTATGATAAACGCGACTTTCCTCGTAGTTCGATCTAAAACCTCACTCCAATCTCTTCAGCTAAGCGTGTCTTGAACTAAAATACCGCAATTGAACACGGAAAACACCATTTTGTATTCAATCAACCTTGAATCCAAAATTAATGAGAAAAACGCTGTGCATGCGAAAACGAACTAGCATTAGGGACAGCTACATTGCGTGATAAGGAAATCAATCTTCGAGTTGAGGGGGCAAAGCATCAGTCACAAGAAAACCGCCAACTTTTATTTTACTTCAGGGTTGCCAAGCGTCCTGTTTTCTGAAGTCTTGTGCTGATATTCAGGTGTCTTAGTACGATCTGAAGTAATTCTGTAGTGTTATATGCCTACTTGAGGGTTCAAAAACACTTTCATAAGAATATATATATTAATTTAAGCAAAATTCACCTTGCGTTTCGTTATATCAGTGCAACAGGTTAATGTGAAAAGTGTAAATTTATTCTAGATTTTAAACTGAAACTGAAACTGAAATTCTTTGCTTTAAGGTTAGGTATTGGGTTGGCAACCCTAGCCAGAGGGAACCGGCTTTTATTTTACATGGAAATTTCGGGTTCTTCTTTTTAATAGCACCACTCGCGTGCAGAACGAGCATGGGTCATTCGGTTGTAATTGTAGTGTGCCCTTTGGATATCACGCGATCGCGTGCAAGGCAGGGACGCCTCGACGCCTTGCCACAACAGGGAGCTTGATTCTCAGAGCATAGAAATAATGCCACGTCTGACTTATGTACTACACATCGAGACGTTGGCAAGGCGAGAGATTTTATTTCACCTAGCGGTAAGTATGAACTATCCACACCTTTAAATTGACTCATAATATTAAATAAACACGCGACACTTATCACCGGTGACTTCTCTCTCAAGCTAGTTTTATTTGTATGAATATAGAAGTCTGCCTCGTTGGTCAAGTGGTATAATTTATGCAAGGTCTCGCGTTCGATTCCCGGGCAAAATTTTTCGTCAGGTAAATTTTAATAGCAGCACAGAGCTGGTGTGTCCGGTGAATGGCTTTAGACTCGACCCATATCCCTTGGGATCTAAACAGGTGAAGTATGGGTGTTGTACATCTTTCCCACACCCTTATGGATATATAGACGTGATGTTATGTTATGTGATGTAAATAAAAACACACGCTCTCGTATGTGTAATGCGAAATCATGAATCTATTATACAACAATGTCTATTCTCTAAGAATTGCCCCCCAGGTCAAGTTTTCATAGCAGCGCAAGTTTTACAGACGATACAAAGCCATTTTACCTCGGACAGATTTTATTTGAGACCGTTATGTGTTTAGTGCGCGTTTCATTGTTTATTTACTCCCCGGTTTATTGCTCAGTACTCATAACAAAAGCTAGCATACAATATTACTTCGTACAATAATAATAAATATAAATAATAAATATTTCACAACTCACACACAACGCCATTTAGTCCCACACTAAGCAGAGCTTGTACTATGGGTACTAGAATAACTGATACTAATACATATATACTTTTTCTTTTGTAAATACATACATATTATACATAGAAACACCCAGACTAAGACAAACCCCCATGTTCATGCACACAAAGATTTGTCTTAAGTGGGAATCGAACTCACGACCTCGGCGTCGCAGGCAGGTACACTACCCACTCCGCCATCCGGTCGTCACAATGCATGGATAAGTTAAATAAAGTACTGAAAATACGCGCAAGGTGGCTCGTCGCTTGCGACTCGGTGAGACAAGCACTTGTATCAGGTTGAAAATATCAGTAAAATAATTGCTACAAACTTTTATCAATTGAGATGATTACACCTCCCGTATCGATGTGTCTTACCGTACTTCCGAGCCTGATTTCAGTGACTGGGTTCATTTACATTGCCGTTTTAAAAGTAAAATAAAAAAAGTAAAATAACTTTTATTTCAGACCAAATAAGATCCATAGTGGGTTAGTAAACAATAATCTTAAATGTGTGTTAGCAACAAACGTGGGTATTTATTTCATTACAAGTTTATTCTGGGAGATACATCTCCTTATAATGCAATGTACTATCGGTGAATCATATTTACATATCATCATATCACCTTCAGGATGGAGTTGGAGCTCGCTCGTAGTCTATGGAGCAATGAGGCAGATTTTTGTCTCACGATGGCCTGGAAATTATAACTTGCCACCAAACGGCTGCGCGCAGAGCTGCGGGTGGAAGCTAGTACTATTTTATATAGTTTTTTTTTTTTAACAACGCCTGTACTAGGAATAAATCCAGTGTCACGGCGGTGTTCAGAAATATATATTTCACACACACACACAAAGCACACCCAGAGTCAGGACAAATCTTTGTAGATTGGCAAAGTGGTTTAAGCGGTGCACTCAATTAAATTGATTCTAAATATTACTCAGCGCAAGAAAATACAAAAGCTTAAAACATACAAAATTTACCCAAAAATAACTACCAAACTAACTCCTAAACACAACAACAAAACACAACGTATATTATTATTGAAAATACGGGTTACTCACGTTACTTTAGCCGGGATATGCCGACTATTTTAACAACGTATATTATTTCAGAGCAACAATAAAAATAAACAAATATCAAGAAGCGAATAGAAATCCTTCCATACACATGTACCAATATTCTTTTTGTAGGATTTCAAACGCCAAGCAAAATTGACAAGGATTGTGTTTGTCAGAGGCACTTATTTCGGCAAGCGCACCCACTTCAGATACACTCGTAATGCCTCGGGTGAAACGCGCCCACCTGACCTCACGCAGGTTCGATTGACACAAACCAGGTCAAACCCCTGACTCACAAGAACAATCCGACACCGGCGCGTGACCTTGCCGGAGGAATCACTGCCTTTGAATAACATTGTAGTATTTGGTTTGAAAATGTTTTGAGAATAAAATCAAGGTATACGCACTGTTTAAGATTAGACTCTCGAGTGCCGTGTTTGATTACTAACGTAATATGGGTTTAGCTTCAACATTATTAAGTTTTTATCTATTTAAATAATAATTTCAAAAAATGGGCGCGAACAAACATGCATTTAGTGTTTTAGATATGATTAATCAATAGAAATAGTAAAATTTAATAATAGTAAAGTTTAACCAATATTACTTTTGTATGGAAAACAGCTAACCAATTGATTCCTCTTAGGTAACATCTAAAAATAAAGTTTGTTTATCTACTATCATTTTTAGTTATGATGAAATCGAAACTTATTTTGTGATTTATAAATAACTTGGTTGTATATTGAAATGTAGCTACGTTGGTACCTATTTATTAATAAATCAACATGACATTCAATATCGGAAAGACTTGCATCTTTGTTAGCAATCGCTTGACATCAAGTGTGACATAAAGTGATAATATCAAAGGTAAACCACGAATCTACGCTTGTAATTTCGTCCACAAAAGCTATACCTCGGAGAATGAAAACAACACTCAAATATCACTTTGAACAAACTTCAGGCAGCTTTTCAATCAACAAATGATTAGATTACTTCCAGATGGTCGTTGACTTCGCGAATCATTTGTAGGCCATTCGAATATTCGCAGCGAGCGAAAACTCTTTGTAGAGGCACGAAAACTCTTACTTGCGAAAAATTTGCCAACTTTTTAATTTAAGAAAAAAACAGAAATATTGTCGCCAGAAAGTTTTGCTTAAGACCTATAAGGACCCTTGTTAAAACTTTCCTGAGAAGAAAATCGCTTATAACGAAGCATTGTTACTACATTTTAATTTCTTGAATCGGTTTTGAAATTTTTATACACGCGGTGGTTTTAAAGTCCACAGCTGAAGTTCTGTTGAAAAATGTTGGAATTTGCATGCAACATGCAAGCAAAATGAAAGTAACACATTTGCGCCTAGAATGTACGCTTATTTCACTATATTACGGGAATCTGCACGCAAACTCCACGTCAGCAATGCAAGGGCTTTTAGAGTACCGTACATAAATGTAAAAACCGTAAATTTATAGTATCATTGCGGTGTCTGTGCAGTGCTTGTTTGTTTATTTATCGTAGCCATTTATATCAAATACTTTTTGTAAATAAGTAGAACGGAATTTAAAGTATCCTAGAGCTGAATAGAGGGTTCATAGAATATTATATTCCCCTACTAAGGCGGTAAATATTGAATTAGTATGTTTTATTACCACATAGTTAATCTAAATAAATAAATAAATATCTCACAACTAACACACAACGCCATCTAGTCCCAAACTAAAAAGAGCTTGTACTATGGGTATTAGAATAACTGATACTAATACATACATACATACTTATAATACATAGAACCAAATATATGACAAGCAAGGATACTAAGATTATATATAGTTCGTAACATTTTGCTGTAATTCTTACTTCGGCATGCGTATTCCATTGTGTATATTATTATATGGAATTGCATTAATTTTGAATTCCTGTCAAACAAATACGGACCGTATTTATAAAGAATTAAGGATGCACTCGAATTTCGGAACGGATAGTTGCCCTTATAGAATCGTACCACCAGATTGTTATTAGTATTCTGGTCAAAACATTTGTATTTAAAGCTAAATTTGAACTAACCAGGAACTAGACTTAGCTAGTAGAAAAATAGAGCTGTAACCTTACTTATTAACTAATCAAAAGTCACGCTAAGCGTTTTTTGCAAAAAGAGAACCTACACAAAATACTGCTTTTCCAAATACCACTTTGCATGTTTGTTTTTAAACTGGAGCAAAAGGTGCAATGGAGTTGTTATGTTTGCGGTTACACGCATAGCAACAGCCTTAAATATTTCAAATGCCTGTGATTCGTGCGCGGGAGAACTGATTAGTCATACATATTCATATGTAGGTGCCTACATTCACCCTCAATGCTATACTGTTTGGCTGCAATCAAAATCATATTAGCAGGTTAACGTATACTACACATACAGGGAGGATAGTGACATTTATTTTTACCACAGATTAAATTTCCTGGCGGACCACGGTTTAAGAACTATTTTGTTTTTTAACCGACTTCAAAAAAAGGAAGAGGCACCGACTTCAGAATAAATACGTTTTTTCATTTAGTTAAATAATTTATATTTAACTAAATGAAAAACGTATTATTTTGTGCGAAGTAAATTTATTTTTTGCTTTTTAGTTTACCTACTCTTTGAAGTCGGTTTTTTTTTTGTATTTCTTAACAAATTGAAGGATTTCTTAGTGATCACTGTGAATTAAAATATTTTTTTATTGCAGGCATTGTGTCGTGGGGTGTTCACAAACATACATTTCACACTTCACACACACAAAGCACACCCAGAGTCAAAACAAATATTTGTGTCTCTGTGTGGGGATCGCACCTACAACACCAGCGCAGTTGAAAGCAATTTAACCACTACGCCAACCGTGCAGTCAATTTCACCTTTAGTTATGTAAACAACCCAGTCGAAACGTAGATTTATCATCTATTTTTATTACATTACATTTGAATTTTTCAAAGTAATAAAAACACCAACACATAATTTTAATGAATATATGTCCTTAATATATTTAACCTCGATGGTCTAGTGGTTAGTGTGTGCGCCTCACGGCAAAGTGATATTTGTAAACATTCTGTGCACAATCATCGCACGGAATTGGAATTGTGCCCGAAGGATGGCGATAGTCTCACCTTATATTCCATGGGACCTAAAACAGGTGAAATGTGGGTGTTGTCCACCTCTGCAACACCCTTCTTGGGACTATAGACTACTCTACCACCCTTTACCTTGTTAAAGCAAAAGCTATTTACAAAAGAAAAGCAACGTTCACCGTGCATTATCTTTCCCGTAGTTAAATGTTATCAGCGCACGATCCCATTCGCAGTTCGTCAGGCCCTTTTCACGTTGGCTGGTGCCAGGAACGATATTTCAACAACTCGAGACTTTATAAACAAGTATCCCATTTCCAAACTTATCTTTTCTTATCTTCAAAGAAAATCCGTATAAGTTTTTCCATGGCATGAACGGAATTTGTTTTGAATTTTCAAGTTTTGTTTTGTTTTCTACAGAAATATTGGACTGTTTGCTTAAATGTTAAACCGTTTTTTTAAACGTCTTCTTAACGTTTTTTAGTTTGTTCGCCGATTACTCGAAGACGCCTGGACTGATTTGAGAATTATTTTTTTCTGAAAGAGTATACTGGTCATGTGGTCCCGATTTCATCAGATCACGATCTGATGATCGAATCCTAGGGAAATCGAGGACAACCCTCAAATTTAAAAGGCTTCAATTTTGTTTTTCGTATTACCTAAAGCTACTTGGATATTGCATTTAGCCAGCATTTCATGTTGCTGAGCTGATGCTGGAAGGACTCTTCAACGGTTAGAAGTACAGGGATAATTCTTTAAATGTTGGCACCTTGAGGCTGTTTACTGTATTCTTTCAAGTTATACACAGATTAGGCGGGACGTTGAATATTACTGAAAGTATTTTTTTACTTTTTAGTGCATTTTCTGAATTTGAAGTCGGTTTTTATTTTTAATAAAAATATATATTTTATTTGTTGTGTGATGAAACATATCTTTATACTATACTATATACTACTTTCAATTAATATTATAAATGCGAATGGTTGTGAAGATATGTGGATGCGTGTGTGCGAGTGTGTGAAGATTTGTTACTAGCACGCAAGAACTACCGAGTCGATTTGATGAAATTTTCCACAGAAATAGTTTAGTTTAATATCATTATTGTCTAGTTTTTACTAACGCACCACAAGGAACCGCAGATCGAAGCAAGTATATCAAGCAAATAAGAGTTTTTGTATTATTTACGTACACGTTGTCCCGCTTAAAAATTGTTTGCCCTGATTTTGATTTAAGTTTAACTTGTAACATGGTTTATTAGTTTTTCTTAGAACCGAAAATGTGATATTCTTTTACTGTGTTAATATTTGTATTTATAAGAAATTTGGAATAAATACGTACATAATTTATGTATCAACTAAAGCATAATGGTTAAATCAAGATTTGTAAGAAAACCACATTTCACAGTTGGCTCATTCCTGGAAAAAGCGTTGCGTTGAATTGAAATATCTACAGATACTAGATTATTAATTATTTTATAGCAGTTTATTTAAAATCGTATAACGTGCTCTCCAGGTATTCAAAAATATAAAACTATTAGCGTTAGCAAAATAAATTGTCACTATAAAGTACAGGTCACGCGTGTGACATATAAAAATCGAGTACAATCACCCCTTTGCCCAGTTTTAAATGGATTTTAAACCAATTTTCAGTAAACATTGTGATTTTAATAAATAAATTTCAATACTTTATTAGAAAAGGAAACGCTCATACGTTGCTATTTTAGTCATATGTATCGATTATTATATATAGTAATAGGATGTGATTGTGTGTTTGTTTACCGATAAAAGCCCCGAAATCTACTCACAACAAACATTTATTTGTTTTAACAATATTTGAAGAGGCTTCCAAGACCCATAGAGAACTCTCAAATATTAAAATACCAAATAAAATAAATAGATAATAAGAATACCTGCCCGCTTCCGAATGCTACATCTAGGTATACGAAGATGCGCATTTGACGGCCCTTATTTAGTTAAGCAACGGTTACCCGCAAATTATCAGGTTGACGTAAAATACTTAAATGTTGGCATTAAAGGAATGCCCTATATTAAGGTTTTAGTTTTCTCTTTATAAGACTTTTTATGCAGTGAAGTCACTTCATGTGAGGACTACGTTACCTTACGTGCTAGTAATTTCAGAGCCTGATCTCACTACCAAACCAGGGTACAGAAATGCAAGCACTACAACACTACACACAGCAAACTTCTTTAGCGGCAGGTTAAAGGTGAAACGGTGGTGTTTCAGCCCTCGAGCTCGTCAAGAGCTTTACGACCATTAAAAATCATGTGGCTATCAAAAATCTCCGTCATACCCACACAACAAAACACTAGTCTTCTATTTCAGTCAATAAACCGTCGTCCCTTTACGACTCTTTTCCGTAACTTACTATAAACACTTACCAACTCTATTATCCCATATTCCAGTACATTCCCCAGAAAAAAAACAAACAAAGAAAATAATAAACACGTAAAAACCTTTTTTGTCGCCATTGTAATGCAGCGCGCGGTATATTATGAGACATTTAGATGTTTCTATTGTTACACTCTGCCGCATGGGGGAAACTCCCATTTGTCACACTATTGACTTTTACCACGACTTTCACACAATGTACATTATTGTACAGTGGGCCAATGAGTTAGCTATGCAGGGCAAAAACTTCTATGTCATAATAAAGACTTACTACACCAGTTATGGATATGTGAGATACATAATAATATCTAAATAGTGGGTATATTACACTTATTAAATATGAATTTCACACATGCATATCTATTGCAGTCAGTTTTCAGTATGGCGTGAAAGTTTTTGCCCTGCATAGCTAACTCGTTGGCCCACTGTACATATTTACTCGTCAATACTTTACGTAATACACCCTACATTTAAACACACAGCTACGTATTCGCCGAAGAAAAGAAATGAATTTATTATTCTGATCACACTTTTACCTTAAATTGCTTTATTTATTTCGAGTTTTAAAAGTATAAAGGTTCTTTCTTGTTTAACGGCATATTTATTAAAGTCTCACTCCTTTGATTTCTTATGGCGTACTTATAATTATTAATGGCAAGGAGGGTAAATAAAATGGCTGTGTTTACTTTTTAATTTCGCATATTAACATTTAATTTTGTAAGAGTTTTGCTTTGCTTTGAAGAATTATGCTGATATCAGAAAAATATAGGATTAACTAAGCTTACAAGGTTTTTATTAAAGATTTATAAAATTGGATTTTTTGTGTAAATAACCACCTTGTTTGATATAAAACTAGTAAACTACCTCGTAGGTGTATGCGGCTTCTCACCGCGAGGTCTCGTGTTCGATACCCGGGCAGGGCAAAAGCTTTTTTTAGGAGTTTTTGTAAGGAAATTCTCCATATCAGCACGGATTTGGATTAGTGAACGGCGATAGGCTTACAGGGACTAGGACCTAATCATAATAGTAAAAATAAATGAAATGTGGTTGTTATACACTTCTGGCACTCCCTTGTGGGTAATATTAGCGTGATGATATTTAACGTCATTTTGGTATGTTATAGATAGTAGCAAAAAAATAAACCCTAATACTAAAAATATTTTAGATTGGAATTACCCGGCAAAGTTTTTTTATTGGAAAATACAAAATATTTACGTAGTATTTATAATTTTATTTAAAAGGTTTCCTAATAGCAATTATTCTACGACCGGATGGCGGAGTGGGTAGTGTACCTGCCTGCGACGCCGTGGTCGCGGGTTCGATTCCCGCTTAAGACAAATCTTTGTGTGCATGAACATGGGGGTTTGTCTTAGTCTAGGTGATTCTATGTATAATAAGTATTTATTTACAAAAAAGTGCCGCTCTGCATAGTTTGGGACTGGATGGCGTGGTGTGTAAGTTGTGAAATATTTATTATTATTATTTATTATTATTCATTAAAGTCAATAGTACCCTAACTTATAATGACTTTTCCCCAGTACGTGGCTACGCTAACTACGAGTATATTTTAATTACTTTCTTAAAACTAAAAACCTTACAAATCACCGGTACCTTATAAAATCAGTTCTTTTCTGTTGCCCTTGCCGTTATTTATTAGTTATTCCTAGATAACTATTGTGGATGGCATGGGTGCTATTCTAATAATATAGCTTTCGATTTAATTAAATAGACATTCTATTTGCAAAAGCTTACGCTTCGATTGCCTACACCCGAACATCGATGAACTGAAATAGTTCCCCGAATATATCACCGACCGACATATAAGACTAATTGACGTCGGGAACCTTTAAGAATAAAAATTGCTTGGCTGTTTTACATACAAAAGTAATATGTGTTTAACTTAAAGTTATTTAGTTTTTATATATTTTTACAGACAAATCTTATCTAAAACAAAAAACTAGTTGGCATTTCCCGGCTAAAATAATCTGAGTAACCCGTATTCTCAATAATAATATCTAAAACACTAAAACGCATAATGATTGGCGCCCACTTTTCAAATTTTTTATTAATTATAATGGCCACGAAAAAACATGCATTTTAGTGTTTTATATACGATTTGTGTAGAAAAATAGATACAAACTTAATAATATTCAAGTTAAACCCTTATTACGTTAGCATGAAAACACGGCGCTCGGGAGTCAACCCTTAACCGAATTCGAAATGTACTGTCGGAGATTGCCAATAATGAGCTTCCAAAGACCAACCAAAGTTCCTAAGGGTTACCGAGAACAAACAAAACTAAAAGGACAACGGCAATCATTTGCTATAATCCCCAAAAATGAAAAATGATATTGATAAAATATTCCTTCCAAGAAGTGTCTACATTTTTATATTAAAAACGAAAGTCCACAAACCAATCAAACAGTCTAAGAAGAAGTAGGTACCAGTTTTAAAACGTTCTCAGTTTCACCCTCAAGATTGAAATAGATACTTATAAGCCGAGCTCTTTGGTAAACGGGGCAGCGTTAATTTTACAGTATCAAGTATAAAACATTTTAACATAAAATACTGGCAAAATGTTCCTGATTTTATCGTGGAACTCTTAAGACGTCCGTGTTATGTCTGCTCCAATTTTCACACTTTAAAAATTATGCTGTCATAAATAGCTGTACAATTTATCACTTAGAATTTCTGTGGTGTATTTTTCGAAATAATACCCGAAATGTTGCATAACATGATGTTGAAGTCTTGTCCGATGAAGTTTCGGTATCTGTTTAATTTGTGCATAATAAGAAATGTAATTTTTCATATTTATGTCGTATGTACAGTGGGCCAAACAATTAGGTATGCAGGTCAAAAACTTCTACGCCATAGTGAAAACTGTCTACAATAGATATGCAAATGTGTATTTCTTATTTAATAAGTATAATATACACACTATTTAGATATGTATCTCACGTATCTATAACTAGTGTAGTAAATTTTTACTATGACTTAGAAGTTTTTGACCTGCATACCTAACTCGTTGGCCCTCTGTACATATTAATAAACACTATAGTGCAATGTATGTTAGATAAAATAACGCACGCGAAGGCTCTTTCGATTTTTTGTTTTAAGTTACTAATGAGTATTAAGTTAAATGTATTCTTATACAATCAACTTAATGGAAGTTACATAATATGATTCCCATTTAATTTTCCTGCCGATACGGAATGAATCGGATATGGCGTATCATTTATTCATTAATCTCATATTATTGTATGCCTTTCGCATCATTTGTAATGCCGTGGTCTGCGTAAACGGGTGTGATACATGAGCCATACTGTACGGCCTCAGGTTATGTACAAAAATGATGTATATTAATGTAAAATTATATTAAACACAATACATATAAAACGTTTTAACCGAAACACGTAAAAGCTTAGTAGTTTCAAATCTCAGTAATCTCTTCGAAATAGTTCAACCGCATTTAAGATAAATAGTTTTGATACGTTCCAAATAGGTTTCGTAATAAAACTACATCTACGTTTCAGCGTTGATGATCGCAACGGGACCATGGAAGCTGAAAAGGGTACGAAACGTCGGAAAAGCAAAAAATAAAAACCGCGATAGCATCTATCGCAACATTTATGTAAATGTTAATAAAACCTCTTATTATATACATGGCGGTTTTTATCCGCGGGAGAGGTTGTCAACCTCTTTTCAAAATAAACTATGTAGTTTTTGATGTTTTTTTTTAAATAAAAATTATTAGTATGTTTTTTTAAAGAGTCAGGTTAGCACGTAACTCGTAGATTACAACTTGTCGAAAAATTTTAATTTTATTTTTGTTTTTTTTTTAATGACTATCGATAATGTTTTGCATCGGAAAATGAGCTAAAAGCTAAAGCTTTCTTGGTTTTTTACTTTATACAATGATAAATATACGATTATTACCAAATATTTTGGAATAGTGATCTTAATAAGCAAGAGTGAGGGGTACGGGAGGAAATTGGGTGTGGAATGGGAAGCTCCAAAACAGTCTCACACAGTCACAGTTTTTTTTTGAGAAACGGCGTGATTTTTTCTTTGCGTTTAAATGTCTTCAAAAATGGGTAAAAATTATGCGGTAGTAATATCATATTTTATTTGTTTACTGTGTCCAGTTTTTAAATTATGCAACGAACTAAAAAAACAGCAGACATTTCAGAGCATGTACAAGCTTTAATTAAATACATAATTATATAACGAATTAATTAGAATCCGATAACCATTTTAAAGAAAAATATTAATTATAAGTTGAAATTCATTATTACGATAAACTTTATACGACATGTAAAACATACTTTACTACCGGCCTGACCTCCAGTTGACCTCATTCAATAAGGTCCGAACGAATATAGTAGTAAAAAGTGCTGCTATAGGTACTTCGTCACGTAAGTACTTAATAAAAAAGATCCGAATAAATGATAAAAATATTATTATGCGTGTTAATAGGAATAACAGCTGAGTACGTATATCCCTACTCGCTACTTTGGCATGAGTTCATAGCGCCCTATGCCTAACTATTACCTGACGGCACTATAGCAGGCTTGTGGCACTACCTGAGTAGGCATCAAAAACATACCTACGCGCAACATAACTTCTTATTGCTTGATGACCCCATGGCGAAACAAGTGCAATTTGCCTTTCAGCTTTGCATTGCAAACTATACAAAAACATTAAACAAATAGTAATTTGCACGTAGCAAGAAACAAATCTCAATTTGTCAAGCACGGTAGCGTCAGCAAAAACGAAATTCATCAACAGCTAAGCTTAAATACACAGCAGTCGTACGAAGCGCCGAGAAATGTAAAAAAGACGAAAATTGGCACTTCGTGACTTAAACAAAGGCACGAGTAACAATTCGTGGTTATTAAAAAGCCCGACATAATCACCCTTTTCTGAATAAAATTATCGTTCTGACAATCCTTATTACCATTCTTAATAACATTTCAAACGCTCCTCACGGCGAAAAGAAAACGCAAAGTGTACATAAATTCAATGGGATTTTAATGTTTGTTTAAGCGTATAATTCCGTAGCATTTAAATGAACGTAATCTATGAGGGGCTTAGAAAAAAAAACGTTTAAAAAGATACTACGGTTAAGCGAAATCTGTTTGAATTGTGTTAATCAATTACAAGTTTTCTTGTTGATAATGCACCTTGATACAGAATCGGCAGGTTTAGAAACGTTGTTAAAATGTATTATAACATAATCAACAATCACGTAATGACGTAACATACAGTTGAGTGCACGGATGGCGTAGCGGTTAAAGCGGTCGCCTCGCCGCTTTCAACTACGCTGGTGTTGTGGGTTCGATCCCCACATGGGACAAATCTTTGTGTGATTCGCAAAGATTTGTTCTAACTCTGGGTGTGCTTTGTGTGTGTGAAATTATTTATGTTTGGGAACACCCCCGCGACACAGGAGTTATTCCTAGTGCGGGCGTCGTTTTTTAAAAAGAAAAAAAAAAGGTTGAGAAATTTAGGATCCTGGCTAGAGGAACCGTAGCTGAATGGTTAAAGCGGTTGCCCGGTGTGGAGAAGGTTGCAGGTTCAAATCCTGCCATTCCCATAATATTTTTAACTGTTCCTTAGTATAAACAAGACATTAATATTAATATCTTATAAGATAAGGTAATCTGCTTTTGTGGGTAGTAAATGTTCATGGCACAGATATTTTTTGTTATGCTGAATTCATGGGTTTCAGTTACCACATACAATAAGATAGAGCTCACGATCGTCGACCGTACGCTATACTCGTTATAAAAAATACACGGCCTTAAGTAAGTTTAAGTGAAGATTACGAAATAATAAAAACATTTCAGATTTATTTCCACCGTCTCAGATGTTTTTAAGTTTTTTGGTAAGTAACCGATCCAGTAAAAATAAATCCTAAAATCCTTTGTACGAAAATTAATAAAAGATACTTCGTGGGATATTCCGGTTATAATAAAAGTTGGTGTTAAGACGATTAATCCATTGGTAGAGAATAGATAAAAAGTTTCTAAGATAAATTAGAGGTTTTAGAACTTTTTCATTCGAGATCATACGGTATTTTACACCACCAGAATATACTCCAAATCCTCTCTAAATCGGTGTTGGCGTGCCGTGAGTCGGCACTGCGGCCGAGGAGTAGCGGGGCCGCGGCGGGAGAGGACTGTCAGTGTTTCGTTGCCGCTTTCCCGCAGCCGTTAGTACTGCGGCGTGGTGGGGTCGCAGGGGAAAAGGAATGTCGGTGTTACGTTGCCGCTCTCCCTATCCTCTGCGACCGAAACGCGGTGGGCGGCGGGACGAACATCTGTTTCGCCGTGGAGGACCGGGCCGTCAGATACGGGGGTGTCTGACGGCCATTGCACGCGGTCCTTGGTGTCGGTCCCCCCACTTTATGGGGGCCATGAGGGGCCTGCCTAGGCGGGCATCGCCGGGGGGGTCGTGGATGAATGGCTATGTCGGTTTCCCATGACCCCCCCATCACGGGTTTTTTTCAGAAATATTTAAATGCATTTTTTTTCTTTTTGTAAATAAAATAAAGACTTCTTTGAGAAAAATCTTCTATATACCTTAACTAACATACTTCTTCTCCATGTGGCATGTCCGTGGGACTTTCTGTATAGGTATATGGGGCTGCTATTATAGACCTTGTATCTTAACATGAATAAACCTTATATAATAGGAATATTGTGAAGCAATCAGATACATGGGAAGTGACATAGAAAACAAGCTTTGCTATACAAAGGGCAGATTGGATAAGGACTACGGATACGAATTCGTTCCGTGCTCGTTATTCAGTGTTGACACATTCTAACGGTGCATGGCTTAACATGCAAACCAATTACAGAGGTTTTGGGTTCTTTTGACACTTTCAACCGAATTATTGGAAAGTATACATATGCAGCTAATTTTTTCATGAATGACTTTAAAAACTTTGTAAACCTATATCGTGGTATACTTTTTATGTATGCTTTTTTTAAAGAATACCTACGTATATTGTGTGTGGTACGGTGTTCTAAAAGTCAACGATAACCTGGTTATTAGAAAAAATCCTAGTCGTGAGAAGCTCTAAAAGTTTTTAATTTACAAATTATTTAGTAAAAATTGAAAAATATAGTTGGAGTTTTTGGTGTCAGTCTTAGTGACTTAACTGTTCCTATTTTTGTAAGTATACGGTCGCCTTTTAAACATAAATCATGGAATATCAGAATTTTTGCGGATTCATCACGATGTTATTTACACCCTGTATAGTCAAATGGTACCTCTATACTAATCTATAGCATTATAGTTAAACTAAAAAAGGTCAGCGTTAAGTTTATGCAGAAATCGTAGCACTAAGCTGCTACGCAGCATCGTAGCACCAGCTACGAACAACTACGGCCCCTTAATCCATTATTTTAGGGTAGACTCCCGAGCGCCGTGTTTTCATACAAGCTTGTGTGCTACAAATGTTCTTTAATTGTTCAGTTTGTATGCAACTCAATTAATGATTGATGAATAGATATAATTTGTCCATAAAATAAATAAAATCTTAACAATATTAAAGGTAAACCCATATGGGTAATAGAAAAGTAATATTACTTTTATACGGAAAACAGCCAACCAATACCTCCCCCATTAAACTTTGAAAAGTATCATCTCGGTGACTTTAAAAGCACGTCATCAATTTAGCTGCCACCTAAACTTCCACAGAGATAAAATATTAAAACCGACGCGGCAGTCTCATAAAATTGAACGAAAAAAACGGTTCGTGGAAAAAGCTAAAATATCAAAGCGGTTTCTATGATCTAGTTAGTAAATTGTACAAAGTGTATAATACGAAGCGCGTGGCACCAATTTAAAAGAAATTTCAGCAAAAGATTGCGTTGAAATTGGATTAAGTAACAAGCAACCTTTTGGGGTTTCAGCAAATCTCTTTGTAGTTTGTTGGCGGTGGGCCGGAGCTATACGTTTGCTGTTGTTTGCTGACTTTCTGAATATGCACTTTTGAATGTTTTTATGCCAGTTTGTGTAGTTAAATGTTTGCAGTTTATTAAATCGAGTAGCTAGACGATTTTTAAAAAAGTTCGCCCATTATAAATAACTATTGTTGATATTTTGTATTTTTTGCGTAAATAAAAAAGGTAGGACTGTTTTGATGGTCTAGTAGTTAGCGCTTCTTACCGCAAGATCTCGGGTTCGATGCCAGGGACAGGCAAAGTGTTATTAAAGAAAGAAAAAAGATTTTTTTTATTGGCACAAAACATAAAATAAACAATCCAGGAAATACAGTCAAATACAGTTATACAGTCTGTACCAAAAGGCCAGCAGCTCAGCATAATGCTAAGTGACTGCAATGAACTACAGTCACCTAACGCTGATTTTCAGCTGAAGCCCACGAGTGCCGTACGCTCAAAACTACTAAAAATACATAAATTTATATAATGTCCGTTAAATTTAAAAAGGAAAAAGACACCTCTGTCATACCCTTTTAGATACGCATGATATTGTGATAGTTATTAACTTGTTTACATTTATACTAAGAAACAGTTGAAAAAGATATGGGACCGGCAGGATTTGAACCTGCGACCTTACTGCACACCGGGCAGCCGTTGTATCCTACTTAAGATAGGAACAAATGGATGAACGTGACGTCACGAAATGACGTATCATACAGTTGTGAAATTTAGGGTGCCGGTAAGAGGCGACCGTAGCTGGATGGCTAAGAGCAGCTGCCCGGTGTGCAGTAAGGTCGCAGGTTCAAATCCTGCCGGTCCCATATCTTTTTCAACTGTTTCTTAGTATAATTTGCTAAGCATAGCTAAATGCTATAAAAATAATCAAAGTTGTTTACATTTGTGCAGGTAAAGCTGGGTATAATGTATAATACATGCTTGCATCAAGCTTAAATCAAACAATAAAAATCACTCATATGATTCCATTCATTACGCGGTACTGTGAGTATATAATTTCAGCGATTTTATTATTAATTGGCTTCATATTTGTCGTGGATTGTGAATATAAATTGCAATTTAAAGTTATTGTTTGAATCAATGATTGTTACGAAATTAGTTTGAGAATATAAAAAGTCGTTAATTCAAATTATTATTAAAGACGAACTGGCTTTCATAACTTTGAACTATCCACATCATGTGAATATGTTTGATATAAGATTTTGCGCGTAAAATTAGCAAAAATAGTTTATTTTTTATATTTTTGACAAATAACAAAATAATAGAAAATATTTATGTTGACGTTTAAGTTTTAAAAATATAGCTACAAATTTAAATGATATTCTGAGCACATTGTAAGGCCTAAGTGTTGTTTCATCAGTTAATTTGAGATATTTTTATCTGGAAGCAATAAAACCTACATCAGTCCAACTAATTCAATATCCCTCAACTAGACAATAAAAATTCACTGCACTCGATATCACCGTATTTTTATTCCTAACCTTACTTAATGCAGAATTTCACTTTTAAATTATTATTTTCATAAAATTTAGTACTGATCATTATTATTTTGTAGAAACACGATCCCCTTGAGTAGCGGCATGATTAATTCGTTCCAGCCTCCTTAATAATTTCATCACGGACAGACCCAATTAAATTTAAAATAAATAACGGTTTTTAAACAAAAAGCCTTCACACCTCTTTATATTTTAAATTCAATGAGAAAGAAGGAAAACGTTTGCTCAAAACTGATTTTATAATTAAGTAGAATCATAGAAAGAGAGAGGTGCGAGAAAAATCAAAAATATTCAAATTTCCAAAGGATTACCCTCGCAACAAAAACTCTGAGTGCCAAGTATTTTACATTAACAATTTAAAAAATATGACTTCTCTTTAGCGAGGAAATTGTTTGAAATTCTTCACTCGGATTCTTTGAGAGTATTTGATCGAAACTATGCTATAAAAGTAAAGGAAATGTTGCTTAATTTAATCAGTCTTCTTTTCAAAATTTTGATTAATCTGTCTGTCCTCTGAGGCGCAGCTGAAAAGGGAAGAAATATTAAGTCTAAAATTTTTATTTTTTTATGTTTATAACGTTATATTTATTTATTTATTTTAAAAACACTAAAGCAATATTATAATGTTACATTAAAGATTAGGAAAATAAATTGAAAATATATACATAGGTAAAATAAAAAGGCAAATATTTACATTAAGTTAGGCGTCATAGTATTCCTCCGCATCGATCTCGGTTGTGGGGACCGTGTTCAGAAGACTAATTAAGTGAAGCTATAATTGTATGCAATCCTATTTGCTTTAGGGGAAACAATTGGTTGGTTTTCCATACAAAAGTAATATGTGATTAACTTTAAAATTATTAAGTTTTAATATATATCGGCGCAATTACAACTGTTCGTCGATTATAATTAAGATTAATAAGTTGTTTGTCCTAAAATTAGTTTATAAACCATTAGTTGATTATTTTAGAGTTGATTACGATGTAAAATTAATGTTTAAGATTGTAATTTCAATACTTAACCTACAAACTTGTAAACTCGTGCACGTGGCCGAGTCTTATAAAAGCGGCCGCGCTGTGGGCGATCGGGACAGTCGCTCTCGAGCCGCCGCACAGTACGGACCTCTCTCTGACGTCATTATGCTACCCGTTTAATAAACGAAGCTTATAAAAGTACTTGGAAGTTTTCCTTTGAAGACCCTGAGTGAGTAATCATGAGGACAACAATTGTGACGTCAGCTATGCTGATGTCACACTCTTTAAAAACACTCTGGAGATCACCCTTCTCCGTCATATATTATTATAGATAAATCATATCTAAAACATTAATAGTTATTTGTTATACAAGAGTGCAAAGTTGCTTTTTAACCGCGTGTTCAATTTTGATGACCGGGCAAGCGAAGGAATCAAAAGAGCACGAGGTGAAAAATCTTTGCACTCGAGTGCAACACGTAACTTTTCATTCCACCTCAGCGAGGAAATGACTAAATGCAAAAAAAAAACGTTTACAATCACAAGATAGGTACACTTTTATTTCAGTTTAGGTATTAATTACTACATTATGACAGGTAAGTATTACAGAATAATCTTTAAATTTTAACAAAATAATACTAAGGTATAATTAAGAAAATTTTAAAGTAACGTTGCTACAGTTATTTAAATTGAGTGTAATATTTTTGTTTGGTACTGTAATATTGGTGTTAGTCACTTGTGTACTGTTTTTCGGTAAATTATCTGTCATACTTAATAGTTGTACCGATTCATCGGATTCCCTTGGCGTGAATGTTGGAGAGAGAGGGAGATGGTTAGGTGTTTCATAACGGCTTATTTTTGATGTAGAAGGGCCAGTCCAAGGATCCGATTGAGGCTCCTACGATGCCTTCACATATTTTAGACTTATTTTGGATGGAATCCTCTATGTATCCCTCTACAACTACATTGTACTTCCAGCCTCCGTGGCGCTTAAGGGACAGGAGATCAGCTCCGGAATCAGCCAAAAGTGTGGCTGAAGTTCGTCGGAAACAATGACCCGTGTACAACAGGGGTTCTGGAAGTTCAAGAAATGTTGCTATTTCTCGTGGGATACTGCCAATTTTATTAGTACCCATAAGCTGTCTAACACACTTTCCATTGCGATACTGTAGAAAAAATCGATTGATTGGAGTGTTAGGCGGGCGTAAGGCTTGATATTTCTCAACAATCGTTACATATTTCTTGCGAATGACGAAGTTGCGGTCTCTTTTTGTCTTTGATTTAGGTAAATTAATTAATAATAAGTCATCTGAATGTTTCTCAATGTTTTTGACATTAAGTTGTGTTAGTTCATTAGTTCGACATGCTCCGTTTATTCCAATAATAAGAACAACCTGTAACGTAAAGAGTATTGTAGTAGATAAATGATTAAAATTGATATGAACGCATAAATATGCCTATCAACATCTACTAAGTATACTATTTAATTGAGATTAATATACTTAAGTAGATACTGAATGTGCAACTGACTTACTTTTGCCGCCAAATATACGGAATCGGGTGCTTCGTTAAGAAACTTTTCAATATCAGATACTGTGAAAACCTTCGATTTTTTCGGTTGATGACCAGATGAGGCTCTTTTTAAAAATGCCATTAATTTAGGATAGGTATCGATATGTATGTCTTTTTTCATCTTTATTGTTGCTTTTAGCATCGAATACGTACTCCATAGAGTGCTTGCTTTCTTGTTCTCGGATAATTCTATAAAATATGCCAGCAAAACGTTTTCTGAGAAAGTGTTTGCTCCTTTTGCTAGTCGCCACGTGTTGAACATAATCGTACTGTGTTAAATACTTCTCGCGTGATTGTTGAGGGAGAAAGCTCATTTGCGCATTATTAACAGTTTCAGTCAATTCTGTTGGCGTCAAACAAACTTCCTCGTCGCTAGAATCACTCATTTTAGTTTTTTCACTTGCTTTCAAGTTTCTTGTTTTTAATATTAAGGTTTAACAATGACGTGAAAAAATGCCGCGTAAAGAACCGCGTACAAAGCAAATTGAAAAAAAGAACACCAAGAAGGTTCCGAGTCTGAGTTTTTAACAAATTAAAAAAATGTTGTATGATATATTCGGCACCATAGAGGTAGCAGTAAATAGGTTTAATGTTTTTTTTAATTCACAAACTTAGTGCACACGATGTTCTAAATTCAATTTACTTTATCCTCTAGAGAATAAAAACGGCTTTTCCACTCAGATATTGAAGATTAAAAATACTCTTTCCGAGATGGTAGGATGAAAAATATATGTTTTCATTTTTTTTAATTTTCAACTAGATTTGTGATTTGTAAAACAATTTTGACAAAATGGCTACGAACAAACATGCATTTTAGTGTTTCAGATATGAAAAAATGTTTTTTTTGTCTATAAAAAAAAAAAAAAAATTACATATTACGTTAGTATTAAAACACAGTGTTCTGGAGTCTACTCTTAACCGCTCCGCGGCAACTTGATTCCGCTTCCGTGGACAGGCAGTCTAAAGCGGATACAATAAACTGTAATTCTTTAAGAATTTTATGGATTTTTGTACAAATATTTCATGTTCTAAACTTAACAGATGTCTGATTCTGAAACTGATTTCAATGAATATTAATACACTTACGTATTATGCAAAATACTGCAAAATTAAGATGCAGACAGGTTTTTCATTGTGATTATTGGTACCATTATGAAAAATTACAAACAATTAGAGGAGTCATTGATAAGATAATCAAGACTGGAAATACATTACCAAAGAAGGTTACATCATAAATCAGATAAAACTAAAAAAAAAACATTAATAAAATACTAAAAAACTTAGGCAAAATCATTTCTTTACACACCCAAAAACCACACCAAACAGTTATTCAAATCAATACCGAAATAAACGCGTAATATATACGTATTCGTTCTTTAACAAAAATATTGAAAACGCATATTACAATTCAACTCGCGCAGAAAGTACGTGCTTTGTTTTCCAACACTTGAAACAATGCCAGTCCTTGACAAGAAGCACAAATCAAACTATGGCATATCCTCAACTATTGTAACTGTCGTAAATATAAATTTATTGTTCTAAAGCTTTGCTATTTTATTGTTGGCGTAGAACGATATTGTTTAGAACTTTAATTGTTGGCGACAAACAACATCTTTTATTACCGCTGTGGAAATTCTTTTCGGCTGTAAATCACGCTGAATGAGCCGCAGGTGAATTGCAAAGCCGATTGCGAAGTGTTGTTGTTTTATGAAACAAGCTATTTTGGGTCATTTAATAAAACGCTTTAAGAAACAAATAATTTGTCACTCCGCGTTTGTCAGACTGTTAACCGTGTTTTGCGAACTGTCTAATTCAGAATGCATTAATTCTATAAAACATTATTCATATAAAAATTACGCCAAGATTTCATCAACTTCTTTAACCGGGAACAACACTGAACCCGTTTTCAATCACTTTCTCTTTCTTACTCAGTGATTGAACGGAACGGAGAGTAAGAAAACGTTAGTAAATTGGCCTTTAATAAATGTTATTTTTAAACCAAGTTCGTGGAGTTGTAGTGAATTGTATGAATTAGTTTATTAAAACCACAGATTTCCCGCGAAAATAAATGTAGTTTATCCTCTTAACATGTATTATCATACATGTTAAAAGGATAAACTACAATTTTTTTATTACATTCAGACAAAAAAAAAGAATAATAACCTACCCGATTATTTAACAATAGCCGAAATTCCAACAATCATTGTTGATATAAAATAATACGTAAAATCTGCTGAAAATAAATAGAATATGAAAATTCTTCTTCTTCGTCGTGTCGATGGCTGAGTCAAATTTTATATTGACTTGCCATCGTGGTGAAAGTATTAGCCAATTCGCTTTGGAGATCTCGCGAATTGCCCAGGGTGCGCCGGACGTAGGGAAACCGGATATGAAAATGAAAAGTATTTATTCCGATTACAGAATACACATTTTTACATTTCATATTTTTTCTGCCAAACTGTAATATAGTTCGTTGGCAGAAATTTCTCCCATTTTATTATACTAGGTTGTATAAGATTATCTTTTTATTCAAAGTACGTTTTAGTTTTGTGTTTCAGGTGCGAAATATACAAGGCACTACATTGATCTCTATTTCTCGCCACTTATCCAATGCACGAAACCTTACTAATATTTCAAAGATTGCTATGTTGTATATATCGGTTTTAAAATTTTTGTACCCTGTTATTAAGTTATATCATTAAGTTAACAAAGTTTCCTGAAATGTTACGCAAATATAAAAAATATACAAAATTCAATATAAGATGGCGCCTGTAAAATACTTGCCGCAGACAAAATATTTGCAAATAAAGTTCTTGAACAGTTTCAATGCTACACAGAACTTCTCATCATCTTATATATTGTTAAACAACATTTTGTCGATAACGCACATTTTCTAGGAACGTTCCATAGTCAGACCAATTTAGCGTATTGCTTAGTTTTTTATATTTCATCTCGAGAATTCTACATAGAGAAAAT
Source organism: Hypena proboscidalis (assembly GCA_905147285.1). Taxonomy (NCBI): domain Eukaryota; kingdom Metazoa; phylum Arthropoda; class Insecta; order Lepidoptera; family Erebidae; genus Hypena; species Hypena proboscidalis. The sequence goes on from LR990132.1 coordinate 12,261,209, forward strand.
CTTTGTTCGTTTTATATGGTTATTTATATAAAGTATGTGTTGCACAGCACATTACAAAATGCTACAATTTATTGTAGAACAACATTTTGTCGATTACGCACATTTTCAAAGAACGCTCCATAGTCAGTGATACTAGCGAACCAATTTAGCGTATTGCTTAGTTTTCTATTTTTCATCTCGAGAATTCTACATAGAGAAAATCTTTGTTCGTTTTATAAGGTTATTTCTATAAAGTATGTGTTGCACAGCACATTACAAAATGCTACAATTTATTGTTGATCAACATTTTGTCGATAACACACATTTTTAAAAAAAAACTACTGAGGTGTCAAGGGACACCCGGATGGAACGAAGTTCGGTAATTCCAAATAACAACAAATCAGGATTCGCATCCGAGATTGCAGTAAAAGGTATGCGACCTTAACCACTAAACAAATAAAACAGTCTATTTATAAACTAAATACGGTAACAAAAATTTAAACCAAATTAAAATAAAAACAAACATTAAGACAATTAAATTATCAAGCGTAGCAAGCGTACACAAGATCATTCAGAATCACTTTAATCATTATGTTAAAATAATCGAATGATACTTTTAAAATCATTGTGGAGATATTATCACAATACTCCTATAGGCTGAATGGCTACATAACAATATTTCCTGTGCCTCTTAATTTTAAAATAATTCTTATCTTCAAACTTTCGCGCTATTCGAATTTCAAAATATCAAAAGCGAGGTTCATTCAAACACGCGCATAGACTTATAATGCCTAGATAAATAAACTGCTTGTATGAATTTAAGTATAAAGTAAGGCTAAAAACAGATTGATTGAAAATTATAATGCACCGCTTGGCGGACAGACAAACTAAACGAAAATCTGATAAATACCAGAGAGTTACTTGAACTGAAACGGCACAATTAAAGTGGCTTTACATTTCATGCGTGTACTCGGTTTCTAGGAGTAATAGTTCTATGACCACACATAACAAACCTTATCTTTAACATTATTTTTCTGCGATTATCTTGCTTTCTTTTAAATTGTATTCGCAAGTTTACTCGCGATATAATAATATCAGATCTCATTATCAATAATCTCATCACCAATCCCAATGACATAATTAGATGTGTTCTAATCGAATATTCCATGAAATGTACATAACAAAATTAGTAAACATTCTGTGGTAATATTAAAAAATAATTTGCTTTTGAATTTAATATAGTTATGACGCGTACACTTGCTAAACACACAATAATGAAGAGATTATAACGCGTATGACTTGGTTAGCACAATAGTAAAGAAAGGTTATAATGTGTACTTGCTAAAATACAAAAGCATTTATTATCGTGTGTACAAAATCTCTACTTACCTAAATCCATCAGCAATATCCAGAACTTGTGCAGAAACACTGTCAGGATTCATTATTGTAACTATTTTTAATAATTTATTATGTACAAAACACCTGTATACACTCAACAAAAGGCGGGAATTGTATTTTTTTTTAAGTTATGATAATATTTTTTTTAAGTTACTTTATTATTCATAGAGAGACAAAATGAAAATATTTCGCTTGCTTTCTCTATGCGCAGCATATTTCTGTAGCACCAATTAGTTCCGAAGTCGCGCGATAGATGGCGTTGGGATCGAATTAGATCGCGCTATGGTTTCGTTACAAGGTCCTGTATATAAGGTCCACCGATTTAGAGTTTAAGTATGTTCTGCAGATCCAAGTGAGGACTAATGTTCACGATATCGAGCTATTTATTCCCTGGAGGCCTATTCTCGCCACTCAAATGTTGAATTCGAATTCGTTAAAAACTCGAATCCGAACTTTTTACGAGTGGTAAACGGTGAATGGTATTCTGGGCATCTCGAGGCCAACATTTCTCGAAGGAAAACCGCTCGAACTGCACGATGACATCTCGACTGGTCGGGACCAGTCGAGATGTCATTTTGGATTCGAAATGACGCCATATTTCAACGTCAGTCAAGCTATCTTATTTATTTCGTTTTACAAAATAATATTTGATACAAAAACAAATGGACGAGCTTGTAGTTAATTTATTAAACAATATAATTTTCGAAATCGAAAATGTACAAATGGAGCCACCACGTAATGAAGCGGACCCGTTTGAAATGCGGGATGTCGAATTTAAGAAACATTTTCGGCTTAATAAAGCCCAAGCATCGATTTAATAAATATAATAGAGCCTGTAATAGTACCTAGAACCAATCTAGATTCAAGTACAAAGGTTAGTACCAACATTAATTGAGTATTGCAATCGTAAATTATGTGTTTACAACATTTGCATTGAGATACTATTATGAACTTTCTGAATGGCCTACAGTGCCCATATTTTACATTATTACTTTAACAAAACATTATATTTTTAGGTGTTGTGCGCACTGCTTTTATTTGGAACTGGGAGATACCAAACTGTTTAAAAACAACCCGTGCAACTATTGAACGTTGCAACGGCGTATTAAAAGGCAGATTTAGGTGCTTAGAAAAGAAAGAGTGATGCATTACACACCAAATAAAGCAACAAAAATAATTAATGCCTGTTGTGTGCTGCACAATCTATGTGTTACCCATAATTATGATGATGCTGTTGAACCTGTGGAAGATTTAAAGTTATTAGGGTTCAAAAATGATCCTGTTGCACCACAACATCCAGCGGGCAGAGAAAATGATTTGTTACGAGGAAGACAGAAACAAATGCAAATCATAAATACTTCTTTTAATAACTATCGTTGATATGTATTTATTGATAACATTAATAAACCACCATCACTTGATTGGTATGTTGTAACTACAGTCCATGAACATTAACAATCCAGAAAATCAAATTACAGATGCATTGCTTCATCTGAGGTCTATAATGTTATGCCTCATGTTACAGTAATTTAAGGATTGATCTCCTCATGCATTACTATCTATTGGTAAAATCCGCATGATAATCTGATATTTTTTTTCGTTAAACTCAATCAGACAGTGCACACCTTCTTTACCTTAAATCTATTTAAGTGTTCAATCATGTAATGTAACAAAATATATGCCGATTATTTAACAATATGTATGTTTTTTCATAGCATACATATTGATTTTTAATGCTACTTGAGGTGGAATTTTCAATAATTTCTTCTGAATTGTTTTTATTCAATATTTTCATTCTATGTAATATTCATGGCTAATTTACAATTTTATTATTAAGTTTGTATGTATAGATAAATGTTAGGATTTGTAAGGATAAAAAAAGTAATATTTTAACATTGTTTTATTTCTGTTTCTTCTATTATAATTAGGATATGCACATTCAACTAATTAAATAAAACTATGTATGTGTACAAGCACTCTTTAACATTTATATCACAATCACATATTTAACTTGTTCATATAAATAACTTAACACTTGTATTAACACTAATCAAATTCAAATTCAAATTCATTTATTCGTGGATCATAGGTAACATAAAGGTCTTATAAAATAATACATTTGAGTGCGCTATGTCCTACCATAGTGGTATACAACATTATATTGGAGTATTATTGAACATGCAGAATGTCAAACAGGCAAAAGTAATATAAAAATAAAAATGTCAAAGAAATATATAACTAAATTAATAAATGATCAAAATTAAAAAAAATAAAAATAATAATAATTAATAAATGTCAATAACATAATTACCTATGGCAATTGGCAATTAAATTCAATAATAGTAATAACAATAGGCAATAATAATTATTATTATAATTTGTCGGACAAAAATTCATATAAATTATCAACATTTTTATAATTGTTTGTCTATATATCAGTATACATTACAGTAAACATACATATACAGTCTTATTTATATCACAATCAATGTTTTTGTATTTGTTCATTTTTAACAAAACAGTCTTATTTATATCAATCAACATATTTGTACTTGTTTATCTATAATAAAACAGTATTATTAATATCACAATCAACCTTTTTTTTCCTTGTTTATCTATAATTATAATTAAACAATCAACAATTATACTTAACAATTTAGTGATTTTTTTGCCTAAATTGCATCTGCAATTTTATTCAAAGCTGCACATTGTAGTTTTATCAGCTCTATGAGCTCTGCATAATATTTTCTTCATTTCATTTTTTCTTTTAATAATTCATACTTTTGCATGTTTCTGCCATTTTTAGCGTTTCTGTCAATCTTTTTTGTCCCCTCACCTGTAGGTGACTCCTCTCTATAACAAAAAGAAAAACAATGTTCAATTATTTAATAAAAAATATAAATTTTCTTTGTTTTAAGTTTATTTTTTGATCCGTGTAATATGATGCATCAGTCAAGTGATGAAAATTTATAATGACGGTTCTTTTTTTTATTATCAAGAAAATGCAATGTAACATCAAGCATTACACAATTTTAAACAGTTCATCATGTAATTTGAATTACTACTTCCAATATTGACTGTGACATTTATGTTGATACACAAGTATTTACAACTAAACTAACTACCACAAAAAAATGTACCTTGGGTTTCTTGGACAGTTATTTGTCCCTCAATGTTATCTTGGACTCTGGCAAATATTTTTTTTGCAATGGATTTTCGATCATTTAAGAATAGACGATAATAATATGTATACAATGTAGCAAACCAATAATATTGATATTTTACTTACTTTTCGACAATCTTTCCATGATTTGTTAGCCCCATTTAGGGCATTTAGCTGGTTCCTTATATCTCGCCACCTATCTACACTCTCTGTTTTTTGAACGGCGAAGAAAATTTACCGCTTCGCAGTTATGGATCCGTTTCCACCAGTTGAACTAACAACTGCCGTTGTTGCGGCGAGGGATATATTTTCGGCGCATTCATTTTAAATATAAGAAAACTTTTCATAATTTCCAAACAAATTAATAACAAACGGTCTTTCTGGAAAATTTATTGTAAATGACAATCTTGACAAGACAACTGTCAGTCATAGGAAAGAATTACGTTTCATTTCAAGTAGTAATTAATTTTTATGAAATAATCGATTAGAATCGTTATATTTATCGTTAAACACGTAAAACGAAACGCATTGACATTCATTCATTCAATCTTTTAGTGAAGTAATGGCAACATTTTCTAGGTTCGAGTGGTGATGAAAGTCTATTGGTGCCGAGAATACACAATTCGAGATTATGCATTCGTGCTTCGTATTTTTGTAATAGAAATCGAAATGAATCAAACATTCGGATCCGAATAAAAACTTCGAGTGCGCGAGAATTGGCCTCCTGGTATCTGACTAGAACGGCGATCGTGTACGCCTTCGCAGACCTTTCTGAGCGCGCCAGCGCCCCTATTTTTGCAGAAACTCAACTCTAGTATTTATTTTCTTATTATTTTATTAATTTTTTTTTTTTTCTATAAGCGAGATGGAGCGACGGACACAGAAAAACGCGCATTTTTTTTTTTTTAGTAACTCAATTCTAGTAATTTTTATCTTTATAGTTTTTTTTTTAATTTAATTTATCTCTTTTTTTCTATAAGCGAGAAAGAGAGACGGACACAGAAAAATGCGAATGCCGTGCGGCGTGCGCATTTTTCTGTTTTGTCTGATGATGTAGCACCGTAGCTGTAACGTAGCATGTAATTACTACGCTGCTACGAGAATTGCTACGAAAAGTGTCGTTACAACTTTTCGTTCCTTTTTTTTCCACCTAGCCCCCTTTCGCAACGCGCAATAAGGAACTTCGTTCCAAAAACGCTCCATAGTCAGTGATTCCAGCGAATCAATTTAGCGTATTGCTTAGTTTTCTATTTTTTATCTCGAGGATTCTACATAGCAAAAATTTTTGTCCGTTTTATATAGGTTTTTCTATAAAGTATGAATTGCACTGCGCATTACAAAATGCTACAATTTATTGGTAGAACAAACTGTGATGCGAGCAATTTTGAAAAATGAGCTAAATAAATCGTGCACTGAAACTATGCTGCTATGATTCAAGTTATTGATAATTGCGGCTATGAAATTGTGCGGTTCTGGGTTCGGGTGACTTAAAAAAAGTGACATTCTATTCTAATACAAATTGCAAATGGACAACCCTCAACCAGAGGGTTGTACAAAGGGTTGTAAAGGTACCAGTCTGTAGTAATAGTAGAAGTACCAGGTTGTTGAGGTACCAGAGGGTTGTATACTCTGTATTTAATTTTGACTGGTCAACATAAAGAAATAGATTTGACGCAGTCAAGATGGCTGCCAGAATTTCTGAGGTATATACAGGGTGTATTTTTGAAACGGGGCAGTACGGGCAAGTACCTTAACCGTTGCAGTTACAGCAAAACGTTCTTAAAAGACCTTCCCTAACTTTTTGGGACATTTTGAACTGCATTCACAGATTTTGTAAAAAACTTACAGTTAGCAAAAAAAATGCAAAATGTTCAATTTTTTTTTTTATGCCAATCGATTCTATTTTATGTGGGGATCAAAAAACTCTATGGGACCATTTTAGCTTTCAGTACTAGAAAAGACAGAAATCGCCAAAAACGTTTCCCATACATTTCGGCAACAGAAACGAATTTCTACGATGGTCTAACTTTTTGTTATGGCCTGGAAGTGGGTAGAATTGACTGTTATTAATTAAGGATTTTCGCTAAAATGTCTTCTAATCGTGAAAAAATTGACTTATTAGAAGCGTATTTTGTCAATAATCGAAATGCGGGAGCTGCATTAGTGTGGTACCGCAATAAGTATCCGTTGCGGCATGTGCCAACAAGAAAGGTTATTACAAATCTTTTGAAAAACCTGGAATTGCAGGGTTCTTTCAAAATACGCTTCTAATAAGTCAATTTTTTCACGATTAGAAGACATTTTAGCGAAAATCCTTAATTAATAACTCATACGAAGTTTCTCAGCTGAAACTAAGTATAACACACAGATTTTCGAATCAAATTCGAAATTTGAGGGTAAAAATTCTTTTTATTTACTTTACAGTCAATTCTACCCACTTCCAGGCCATAACAAAAAGTTAGACCATCGTAGAAATTCGTTTCTGTTGCCGAAATGTATGGGAAACGTTTTTGGCGATTTCTGTCTTTTCTAGTACTGAAAGCTAAAATGGTCCCATAGAGTTTTTTGATCCCCACATGAAATAGAATCGATTGGCATAAAAAAAAAATTGCACTTTTTGCATTTTTTTGCTAACTGTAAGTTTTTTACAAAATCTGTGAATGCAGTTCAAAATGTCCCAAAAAGTTAGGGAAAGTCTTTTATGAACGTTTTGCTGTAACTGCAACGGTTAAGGTACTTGCCCTTACTGCCCCGTTTCAAAAATACACCCTGTATATATCTGTTTCACAATTATAACAAAATTGTGTGTTGATATTCTGAGACAGGTATAGCTGGGTATGTAATAATGTCACAAAAAGTTAGCACTAAGTCTGCTTCGCTACACGTTTTTGTTACTGCTAGATACGCCAACTCCTACCCGCAATTTCCCATGTCATAAACTTTTCCCTCTATTCGGGACAGTTTCCTTCCTTGTGGAGACAAGCTTATGTCCGACCCCTTCCTAAAATCAGTGATCCTTCTCTTCCCTCTCACTTCCGCCCAATCTCAATTCTTCCCTTCCTGTCAAAAATACTTGAGGCATGTGCGCACCAACAGCTTTCCAGGTTTGTCCTATCCAATAACATTTTATCCACATTCCAATCCGGCTTCCGGCCTGGGCACAGTACCATTTCTGCCCTGCTTAAAGTGACTGGCGATGTGAGGGTGGGCGTGGAGGATTCCAAGGTTACAGTTTTAACCTTGGTTGACTTTTCGAACGCATTCAACAGCGTCAGTCACGAAATACTTCTTGGTATCCTCTCCCATCTCTTGATCTCGTCTGATACTCTAGATTGGTTCTCTTCTTATCTTCAGGGCCGAAGGCAATTGGTTCGCATCGATGAGGCTATGTCTAGTTGGTGTGATCTTGGTGCTGGAGTCCCTCAAGGCGGTATTCTTTCTCCACTTCTTTTTTCTCTGTTTATTAATCTCCTCACAAAAGAACTTCGATGTGCGTATCATTTGTATGCCGATGATCTTCAACTGTATGTTCAAGCCAAGGTAGAAGATCTTCCCGTGGCTATCGAGAGTATGAACCGAGATCTTGAGACCATTAGAGACTGGTCGGAAAGATTTGGGCTATCTGTTAATCCTTCCAAGTCCCAATCTATCATCATCGGCAGCTCTCGCATGATTATCAAAATTGATTACACAGCACTTCCCCCGATCATCTTTAATGGCTCGGTTATCCCTATTAACTCTAACGTCAAGAATCTCGGTTTATACTTGGACAGCAATCTCGACTGGCGTACTCAGGTTGGACATATCAGTCAACGGGTTACAGGGACTTTGCGGTCTCTCTATCGCCTTCGTAACTTTCTCCCTGTTAAGACCAAGACAATGCTTGTGTATACTTTACTCTTCCCCGTTATCGACTATGCTGATGTGTGCTATCTCGACCTGAATGCAGATCTACTCAATAAACTTGACCGACTTCTCAATAATTGCATTCGGTTCGTCTTTAATCTCCGTAAGTACGATCATGTCTCAAATTACCGTACTCAATTAAATTGGCTTCCTATACGACAACGTCGTAGCTTGCGTGCGTTGACATTCCTTTTTACATTTCTATATTCTCCCAACGCACCTGCCTACTTAACACCAGATTTTAAATTTCTTTGCTCCAACCACGAAAGATCCCTACGCTCTTCTAATAATCTTCTTCTTTCTCTGTTAAATCTATTCTTCTATGGAATGCGCTTCCCCTCAATATCAGGATGGCAACAAGCCGCGACGTTTTTCGAACCAGAGTACGGCAGCTATACAACAATTATTTGGCGGAATCATCTGAATAATGTATCTCCCTTAAGTTTTGTATATGTATATATATAATATATATATATATTGTATCTTTATCTATATAATATATGGGTATAGGAATATATTAATATTAATATATATTGTATGTATATATTGTAATATACATTTCTTTATTTTATTTTAGTAAATATTTAATTTATTTATTTTATAATCATATTTACCGACAATCTATTAATATTATCATTTATATAGTATTAGCAGTGTAGTTTTGTATAAGTTTTATTTAAAAATCATTTAATTTTCGATACTTATGCACCTACCCAAACATATTTCTGCACCACCTTAAGGTTGACTGGTAGAAAATGCCTTTGGCATTAAGTCCGCCTTCGACACATGTATCTGTGCGAAAAGTTAAATAAATAAAAAAAAAAAAAATACGCCACATCTTCATTGTAAGGTTAGAGACTGAAAAACATAGGTGTCCGTCTATATTTTTTTAAAGTGGATAGTCATGCATTTGACGACGACCACATAATATAATAATAATAAACATAATTTTAGATGTTTTATTTATTTTTTAAATAATATTTAAAAATGTACAAGATGAGTTTTTTAATAAAGAGATGGTGACAAACAATAGAAAATAAATGAATAAGAAAAATTCACAATTTCACCCGTTATGAATAACGGAAAATTAATATACATACATAATAATAGTTAATTACTTTTATTTTATTTTACCTGCATTATGTGTAAGATCCTTATTTTTTAATTTAGTTAACACTTACGTTGCTTCGTTTGATTTGAAACGTATAGATTTATTTTCGTGGAGCTTTTCTCTTTTATTGTTGATTTTGGCAGGAATTATCTTATCAGCGAGGTGTAATGATGAGTTGTATCTATTCATACCTGAAAAGAAAAAAATAACATTTAACATAACATTAGGATTATATTACACAGGAGTGTATCGCAGAGATGTGTTAATTATCTACATTTCACCTGCTATGTTTAGATCCCATGTGATAGACTGTAAACTTATTGAACCTAAGACCTAGCAGTGAAAGCTCGCATTCGCTTTCTACAGGACCAACAAGGCAACGAGAAATAATAAACAAACATTATGTTTGCTTCAAAAACAGAATCAAAGCAAAGAATTAGCAAGAATTTTCCACAATTCTCGTGTGAATACGAAATTAGTGTTGTTCGTGCGTGACGAGTGACCAATGTATACTTAGATTCCGTCGTTTGGTCACGCACGAGTCACCTCGTAATCTAAAGGCTGATTTACACTATGGCGGTACACTGGATCCAGTACCACGGAATTTCAGCATTAGGTATTATTACATACCAAATTCTGCCCGCGGCTCCGCTGGCGTGGTACGTCGATAAAAAGTAACCTGTCCTTTCTCAGGTTTTGAACTATTACCATACAAGTTTTCAACTGTATTGGTTCAGTAGTTTAGACGTGAAATCATAACAGACAGGCGGAGTTACTTTCTCATTTATAATATTCTTCTTCTTCTTCGTCGTGTCGATGGCTAAATCAAATTTGATTTTGACTTGCCATCGTGGTGAAAGGATTAGCCAATTCGCTTTGAAGAACTCGCGAATTGCCCATATAATATTAGTGAGGATTAAGTAAGGAGTAAGAATAACGACATTTATGACATCAACTTCTTATTGATTATTTTATAGCATTTAGCTATGCTTAGCAAATTATACTAAGGAACAGTTGAAAAAGATATGGGACCGGCAGGATATGGATGAACTTGACGTCACGAAATGACGTAACATACAGTTGAGAAATTTAGGGTCCTGGCAAGAGGCGACCGTAGCTGGTTGGTAAAAGTGACTGCTCGGTGTGCAGAAGGTCGCAGATTTTTCAACTGCTTCTTTGTATTTATGACATCAGAACGTGGTTAATGCCGATTCAATGCTAAATGCCGTGGTACAAAAGTTCTTTTATTTTTGTTCATGCTTCATACTGGATCCAACAACTGGATCAATGTAAATCAGCCTTTATTCCTACAGAAATATTTACAAAACGCGAGCTATTCCAAAGAACTTGCTCGACAAGGTAATTCGTGTTAATAATAATATTTTTATAAACATGTTTGTACTGATTACTGGGTTGCTTATTCGTTGTAACATTTGGGTACATTTTCATTTAATGTGTCTTGGATGGATTTTTTGTCAATCAATATCAAAATGTAATTGCTCGACGAATGCATCTTTGCTCGACGTTTCGAAATGACTTGCATCATTCGTGGTCGCGGTGGTAATTACGCGATTTAGACCCGTTGTCTAATTTTTGAAAAATGTTCTCAAATCGCGAAAGTTTAAAAACATATAATATAACTATCTCACAATTTACACACAACGCCATCTAGTCCCAAACTAAGTAGAGCTTGTACTATGGGTACTAGAATAACTGATACTATACTACATAATATACAATATTTTTGTAAATACATACTTATTATACATAGAAACCCCGAGACTAAGACAAACCTCCATGTTCAAGCACACCACGATTCGTCTTGAATATCGAAGTGGATTTATTTTTGTTAGTGAATCTGGAACTTTGAGCTGGCATTAACAAGATCATATAATTGTAACGTGTACTATTCTTTACATTTTTTTTAATGATTTATAGTTTTAATCATATAAAGGAAAACTTTCAGCTCTTATAGTCGGCCGCCCGCCGCTTAAAGGGGCATAATTGCTTGCCTGTTTTCCATAGAAAAGTATTTTTTTTATCTGTTATCATTCAGTATTTAGTTTTTATATATTTTAAGACAAATAATATATAAAACACATATGATTGCATGTTTATTAGCGCCTTTTTTGCCAAAATTATTATTTATATTTTTCAGTTTGTATGTAACTCAATTAATAATTAAACCCATTTTGAGAAAATGGCCACGAACTAACATGTATTTTAGTACCACTGCATATAATAAACTAACAATTAGAAAAAAAAACATGAATTCTCTTTAGAATTTTAAGATATGATTATAACTTTATATCTTTATATTACAATATAACGGGTCGGCGAACTGTACAAACCTCGGTTTTTGAAGCCTAACTCAATATTTGTCACGTAACTTAGTACGCAGGTGGGCTGTGTGCTCGAGCAAGCAACGTAAACAATAATATTTATAGTACAGCCTTCGGACACTTTGTGTAGTTAGTATAATAGTTAGGACACATGAAATCTTGGTGAGAAATAGCAGCTACATAGAATGTAGCTATTCAATTGTAACGGGTGGCGCAAAAGTAAAGACCCTATTTGGTTCAGCTATAACATTTTTTCTAAATTAGAAAACTAGATTTAGATTTTTTTAAATGTATATTTGTGCCATTAAATTTCGTACCATTAGGATTTAAAGATGATGTCTTTTAAATGGTGACCTCCAGAGTTGATACACATTTGAGCCCTATTTATGACATTTTGCATAACTTGCCGTAACACTTCCTGCGATATGTTCGTTATTTCTTGACGAATGTTTTCTTTTAGAGCTGCGAGAGTCTGTGGCTTGTTCACATACACCCGAGATTTCAAAAAACCCCAAAGAAAGAAGTCTGGACTGGTCAGATCGGGTGATCTTGCAGGCCAAGGCAAATCGCCAAAACGAGAGATAACTCGGTCTGGAAAAGCGTCCCTCACTAAGTCCATAGTGTCGCGCGCTGTGTGTGCCGTAGCGCCGTCTTGTTGAAACCAGATGTGCTCCAGCCCCAATTCGTCCAAACTGGGTATCAAAAACTCACGTAACATGGTTCTGTAGCGTTCTCCAGTGACAGTTATCGCATTGCCTCCAGCGTCTTCGAAAAAATAGGGTCCGATCACTCTGTCAACACAGATGCCACACCATACAGTAACTTTTAGTGGGTGTAGAGGTGTTTCTTGAATAATGCGCGGATTATCAGTGCCCCAGAACCGAGTATTCTGCTTATTGACATGCCCTGAGAGATGGAAATGCGCTTCGTCACTCATAACCAATTTTGAAGGAAAATCATCCTCTTCAAGGTGTATCAACTCTGGAGGTCACCATTTAAAAGACATCATCTTTAAATCCTAATGGTACGAAATTTAATGGCACAAATATACATTTAAAAAAATCTAAATCTAGTTTTCTAATTTAGAAAAAATGTTATAGCTGAACCAAATAGGGTCTTTACTTTTGCGCCACCCTTTATTTCTGATTTAGAATCTGAAACTTTAAAGATAGCTTAACATAACATCATGCCTATATTACCCAGAAGAGTGTGGCAGAGGTGTACAACACCCACACTTCACCTTTTAAGTTTAGGTCCCATGGGATAGAGAGTGAGCCTATCGTAATCAACCGGGCACAATTCCTACTCCGTGTTGCTATTGTAAATTTCCTGACGGGGAGTTCACAAATAACACTTTGTCGGACCTGTATATGTATCGAATATATTATGTAAAATTGCGGTGAGAGGTGCATAGGCTAACCACGTGACTATCGAGGCGGTTTTTTTTAAAGGTAGGTAAAAATAAAGTTACTGAGACTTTGATTTGTAATCAAATATCCTAAGCGACAGGGAAAAAAAATACTTAACTTATGCTTTTCATACCTATATACAAGTACAAAAAAGGACCAGAGATAGATATAATCCAAAGTTTAGTTTAGTCTAGTTTGAACGGCCGCACCGCCATATTGTTTTTGTCCACACAAAATTAAACCATTTCGTACGGTCAAAACCAAACTATATAACATTTGAGTAGCTATAATATTTGGCTGTTACATTTGGATTTTTTAATTTAGATAGAACGCCAGAAGCAATTACACTATTTAATGGTCTCAATGACAAGGCCAAATACACACATTCACTCACACAAGCACACCCAGTCTAAGAACAAATCTTTGCGATTCACACAAAGATTTATCCCATGTGGGGATCGAACCCACAACACCAGTGTAGTAGAGAGCGGCGAGGCGACCGCTTAAACCACTACACCACACGTGCAGATAGAATAATATGTCATGGTAACCCTAGAGATATCAAAATCCTATCATGTGCAAAGATAGATTATTAGTTTCGGCTGTAAACAGACCCAATTCCACAGCATCGTCGACTTCAAACGACATTATGCTTACTGTACTGAGAGTCGTAACTACAGACATACCTTACTATTTAACCAGAACAAACACACCGCTATTCGAAACCAGATTGGAAGCACAGTACAGTTAATTTTACTATGTTGGAAGGTTGTATTGCTTTCTGTTCACTGCTTTGAGTTTTGAGTACAAAGATATTTAGCCTAAAGGCTGACTGTAAAGCTTATGCTAGGGTAGGAACTGAAAGCTAGCACAGCTATTTACTGTAGAGTAATATAGCGTTATAATAATTATAGTCGTCCTTTTTGTGCCAAATTTTTTTTTGTGACGATGTATTTTATGATATACTAGCTGTTTCTTGCGACTTCGTCCGCGTAGATTTCGTTATAATGAACAAAAACTGCCTCGTTGGTCTACACTGAACACTGAACCTACATAAAAAATTTCATGAAATATTTACTATCTTCGTAGTGTGTGATAGTCCATTGAATTATATGGCGAGCGATATTGTATCTTAAATTAAAATATTATAGTACCTTAGCCGTGTGCAGCGCTCCTCAGTGAACTCCACTGGGGTGACGTAACCTACGACAAACTTATTATTTGCGGTTGGTACAGTAATCGGGTCTAGAGATCGTACTGCAAAATTAAGTTTGCTTTTTAATGTATATACTTTTCCGGGATAAAAAGTACTCAGTGTGGTGCCCATGGTATTAAAGAATAAGTATGGCAAGTTTCATCGCAATCAACAAAATAGTTTTTGCCTGAATAAACAGACGGACAGACAAAAAAAAACACGTTTTTGGATTCGGTGTCGGTTTAGTAACATTATTTTTTTTTAAATTTTCAATGTACATAATTTTTACTTTTACTGATTTATTATAAGTATAAATTATAATATGATAATTTACTACTAACTACCAACTGGTTATTGACTCTAGATAATGATGCGACTGAATCCCTTTTAATAATACCTAAATAAAAAGATAATGACACCTTCAGTATCCCAAGACACTTCACATAACACACACACACACACACACACACGCACACACAAAATATTCAACTTTGCTAACCCTGACGATACCACTATATTAGCTTCTTTAGCAGTGTCATGCAATTTATAAATATCGCACTTGTATTGTAAACCAGGCGGATGAACTGGTGACCTGAAATACAGGCTTCCGCTTAGCTTAGACACCAGTATAATTAGCAGAAAACAATTAGCAGAAAACAATGATATGTATATTAGCAATAACAAATTACTGTATCTTGTTAATTGTGGTGCTAAAATAAATATTTGTCTATGTGTCTTTTGTTTATGTAATTACTATTAGCAAGGCTCTCATTCCCTCTCAATACATCGTTACGTGTGACCAGGCGATTATTTCAGAACTATGAGAGATATCAAAAACTTACTAACTTCAACTGATATAATTATGTAACCTTATAAAGGTATGGAGTGATACAAGTTAAACTTTTTAGTTATTTCTAGTTTTATTTAAAAAAAGTTATTGCTACTATAAACTGGCATCAGTTTAAAGTAAATTGGTATATCTAATAGTAACGGATTAATCGCCTAGACACACTTAACGACTACATCCTGAATAGAAAAGAAATATAATAAGCCGTTTTGCCGAAAAGATTTTGGCAATAATTAATTTTCATTTGGTGAAATGATTTAAAAAAAATGGTTCCGTTAGTGTAGGTTAAAACTGTGACCTCGTATCCTAGAAACGACTTGCAATAATAGCAAAAAAAAAACCGCCCAAGTGCGAGTCGGATTCGCGCACGTAGGGTTCCGTACCACATCTAAATAAATGTTTTTCTTTATTCTTTATTATATTGGAGTTGATTGAATGAAAGGTAAAATGCGGCTGACGATTTATGGCGTATTAAAAAGAAACTAATTATTAGATCTCGTTCAAACCAATTTTCGGTAAAAGTTTGCATGGTAATGTACATCATATATTATATTATTTTTACATTTATCATTCCCTTATTTTATTATGTATGTTTGAAACTAATCAAAATAGTTCAGTTCCGGGTAACCTACTAAAAACAATCTCTTTTTAGGGTTCCGTAGCCGAATTGCAAAAAACGGAACCCTTATAGATTCGTCATGTCTGTCCGTCCGTATGTAATTTTCTGATATATATTTAATAGTTCCAAGCTCGTATAGGTACGTAGGTGTAATCTTCTCCAGGTCACGCGAAAGTCGCGATAAAAGTATGAAAATCTCGATAACACCAAATGTACGAGAATGCAAGTCGGTAAGGTTGAAAAATACTGTTGTCAAAAACTAAAAAGAACTAAATTTTAGGTTTTTGTTGTTATAAAATGCCGCGCGAAATACTTTTAACTTCATATATCCCTGAATCTCTACAGAACTCTGCATAGACGAATAGTTTTTTTTAACTTTTTCGTACTAATACGAAGTTTTAAAGCTTTATTGGCGCAGTCGCGACAGGCCTTATCGTCCCAAGTATGTACTCGTAGGGTTGGCCATAAGTGAATGTTTATCAACGAAAGACGTAGTGTTCAAGAATAGTTATCTTGAATGTCATGTCCCAGGTTTATGGCACGATTGGGTTTTTGATCAAAAAACCTAGGTTATTGATTAATAGCAAAAGGCAGTCAAATTCATTTAATCATAAACCTAGATCGGGCTTTTGATCAAAACCCGAAAAATGTTCAGGTTGATTTTATCAAAAACCTAAATTAGTTAGGGTATTTATATAATATTAAAGTTGAAAAAATTAAGAATCCAGCAGGACTCGAACCTGCACCCCCTAAGAGTAAATTAAATAAGAGTGTCGGGGTATACGCCAAAAAAGAAAAAAACCGCTAAGTACCACCACCACCTCATAGGTGGCGAGGAAACGTGTGCATATTATGACGATTAAAACTTCTACAACTTTTTGAATCGTTATATCTCAAAAACGGTGGCTCGTAGAAAAAAAAAAAAAATTTTTTGTAGATATTTTTATGATCTACAATTTTTGTTTTAAATGTTTTATGATAAAACTTACCGTTTTGCTGAAAATCGCGAAAAACTTATTTTTTTACCTTTGACCTTGAATATTTTTTTTTGCTTACAGGGGGGAGATGGGGAACTTTCAATATTTTTTTTTAATGATATTTTAAACAATCTTACCGATTTTCAGCTTGGTGGGAATTTATGTAACTTCGAATGTCTAAATTGACCGGAGTATAAAACCAAATTAAAACAAATAAATGATTGTTTAGTGTATCTAATAGTTTTATTTATTCTAAGAATTAGCAAACTACATTCTAAATCAAAAACCTGAGTTACTTCAGATTTTTGATCAAAAACCTAATCTAGTTAAGGTTTATGCTAAAATTAATTCGACTTGCCTTCAACATTTTTGCCTCATGAATATCAATATCGGTTCATGATCAAATACTCGATTTTACGACAGTTATTAAAAGACCGAACTAATAAATAATACTAGACTAAGACGAAATAAGACCTCGCGGTGTGCGATACACGAATTAAATATATTAATTATAATAATATTTATATTTTAGAACTGTACACTGTGAACAAATAAACAAATTACGTATTTTGAAGCGTTACTCAAAGCTTACAAAAAACACTAAACTCTCCTTTACAAGCTTATTAAGCTTCGGTTATTTAAATCATATAATTTTGATTAGTAAAGTTTTGATTTATTTAATTCTTTAGATTATTTTTATTTGCTCTTGTAGGGAGCGTGATGGTAATAATACGCGGACACTAAGTTACGGTAAAAGTTTATTACATCAAACTCGCAACAACGTTTCGGATTTTACAATTATCACAGAACAATATTTTACAGAGAACGGTTTATCACGTGATACGTTACAGGAGTACGTGTGCGTGTGTATTCAAATCGGCGCGTGCCGCGACTGGCGTCGGGGAGCGCGGGCGCTGCGGTCTCAGTTCCCTGACGCGTTCGTCTAGAGGGCGCGGAGGTAGCCCGATCGCGTGGTAGCGAAACGCTGTCATTGGTGGACCGCGTGGATTGGTGATTGGACGGACTCGGGTACGTTCGGAAACATTCCTACATACGAGTAAATTCGGATACGTTCCTACACTCTGTAATTAAAATGTTTGTTGACGTGTTCAAGCGCCCCTTGGGGCTTATGAAAATAAATTAATTAATTATTTGACTTTTGACAATTCAACAAAACAATTCCGAAAAGTATTTTCATTTTCCCAGTTAAAAGTTCACTCAACTTGAAGGAGACAAACCTAGCTACCCTGAGATGCGTCCCTGTCACACACGGTCTTAAGTAGAACAGTGAACGGTGTAAGTGGCCCAGTTACAGCTTTTGTTCTATCTAAACAGTTGTTTCTGTCATAGCCAACCCCACTGAGTACGCTTGTTTCATATAATGTTCACAGCTGAACGTTGCAAATGATTTTGTAGCAAAAATGTTATTTTATTGCAGACTAGCTGACCCGGCAAACTTCGTACCGCCTTAACGTAAATTTGATGCACTACTTTATTTTGTATAGCTGACCTATCTTATGTATGCGTACCTATTCAATTTGGACTGGAATCTATAATATCCCCCATATAAAAATTAATACTTTTTTTTTTTTTTTTTTGCCGTAACAACCTTGTACAGAGTATTAGAAAACTACAAAAAAAAATATCAGCCAAATCGGTCAAGCCGTTTTCATGCCAAGTCGTGACAACGGAAAACGGGTTTCATTTTTATATATAAGATATAAATACTGTAGATCTAAAATAGGTACATTTAGCCCTAATTTTACAGGTGTTAGATAAATCTAATTGGCAAGATAACTCACATATATGAAAGTGATAGCTGTGTGCTTTTTTCAAGTGTAACTTTTAAATCCGATCAGGTTTTTTTTAATGGGTCGTATAAAATCTATCCGGAATTCCTGAAACTGGCCCTTAGTCGTGTTAATAAACTTTTGTAGTTTGAAGTCTTTAGATACAGCTCTATTTTGTTTATTAACTTGTAACTTAATCGGATAACTAGAAACAATCGAAAATGGTTAAAGAAGTGAATTGTAAGTGCCGTGATCCAAATTCGGTATTTTGGGATATGTTACAAACAGGGAAACTTTCAACTTTTATAAAATCACGTAAGTCGGCCGCCTACATTTTATAATATCATTTATATTTTAGAATAAACACATAGCCACTCTAGCCAGAACTAACCATCGCAAGCTAAAATACAATAACATTAGTTTAATTAAGGTATTGTTCTCGACTAGTGTTACTGAAAGCCAGTAACAATTAATTGCTAAACGTAACTAAACAGAACTAACTACACCGACGCTTCATATTCGTATCTCCTTGTTAGACTGGGAGACTTAAATGCTAATCAAATTACTCACACTTCACCTATTTATTCATCGTTATGGTAGCAAGCCCCTGTAATGATCAATGGTCCGTTATTTGACAGAGTAATTCTAATCAGCCTACAAGTAACAATCAGTCACACGCTACACGTTCCCTACAATTTTGTTTGGTTGCGGTTGGTTGTGTCCATATCACGGCAATCATCGGCATTTGACATTTCAATTTGACTATATAAATAAATAATAATAGCAGTCATGTACATATTACAAGTCCCACTGCTGGGCTCGGGCCTCTTCTCATGATGTATAGCCATAGTCCACCACGCTGGCCAAGTGCGGATTGGTAGACTTCACACACCCTCGAGCACTTGTTAGGCACTCTCAGGCATGCAGGTTTCCTCACGTTGTTTTCCTTCACCGTTAGCGAGCGATAATTTATAACACATATCTTCGAAAAGACGAATCTTTACGATTCATTGACAGAGGTGTGTGCCGTGGGTTCGTACCCGAGACCTTTGACTTCGCAGTCCTACAGTCTCCCACTCGGCTATCGCTGCTACCCTGCTGCTACAACAATTTGACTATGACGTATACATATTTACAGAATCGCACCACGCAGCTAAAACTTTGTATTAAAAAAAAACAAAGTGTCAACTGCAAATCCACTATATTATTAATATTTTTAATTTTAAAGTAACTTTGTTTATATGTTACGATTTCACGGCTAAACCACAAAACCAATCTTAATGAAAATAAGTATGCTTCAAGATCCCAGGCAAGATATAGGATAATTTTTATGGACGTACCACGCAGAAGCTTGTACTACATAGTTATTAATAGAACTTTTGAAGACGAGCTAGCTTTAAATAATCAATTCTCATAAAAGACACAAAAGCCATGAGAATATACAAATATCATTATGTAAACTTATCAAGATAACCGTCACCAAAGAATAAGTTTAATTATAATATTATAAGTATGTATCAGTACCGCTTATTCGGCAGTTAAATTCCCAACTATTTTGCTAATTTTTAATAATTTATTCAAGGTAGTTTTCAGTTATGTGTTTTGATAGCCGAGACATAAAACTGCCAAGTGAGCTAACATGTTTTAAAAAGTTGTGCTCCTTCATAGGAGATCGAAGAAAGTAGCTAAAGAAAACTGAAACACAGCTATACTGAGCACAAATCACACAAAAATACAGGCCAAATGTAAATCGATCAATCAGACCCAGAACACCAGCGCAGTGGGAAGGCGAGGTAACGACTTAAACCACCACACCACATGTGCAGTCCGCGTAATGATCTGTGGTCTCCGATCCATCTGTCATGTTCTGTCATCATAATGGCTGCATTCACAATGGCCTTTGTTGGAACCGCTGATGTATTTAGCTGTTGATGTATGGGTCACCATTGTATTTAGATAAGTGGGAATATAAGGTGATGTTACTACTGTGCAATTAAGTTATTTATTTTTTATTTTTTTAATAGTTCGTTATCTCGATAGCTGGATAAACTTTAGCCACACGTCGAGAAAACAAACTATTACTTAATTTAACTATTACATAGCTTAAGTCCGTAAAGTTTCTTGGCATTTTTCTTTACCACTTAGGTGCGATAGTTCATTTCAATTTCAATGTATTTATTAATTAAACAAGTTTTACACCGTGTTTGAATATAACATAAAAGAAAAAATAGAATCATGAAAATAAAAATAGAATTAACTGGATAATAAAAAAAAAACAAATTCATTCAAAAATCAAGATATTATGTACTACAACATTTAATTAACTGTAGTGATTTAATTTAAACATAGATTAGAATGTCCACACTATTTTCTACAATATTGTCCATAATATAGATACATATCCATGCAAAATTTTAGCTTTTTATCACTAACAGTTTTGATGTTATTCCTAGGACAGACGGATATAGAGAAACTATAAGGGTTCCTTGTAGTTACTACGGAACTCTAAAAACAAAAGAACTGTAGTATCACAAAAAAATAATGCTTATGTCATATTATGTTCAAAATGCCGATCCAGCAGTGGGATACCGTGGTACTGGGTCCAATGTTTTAGCATAATGTATCCCACAGCCTTGAACGCTAGCCTAGACTTAAAATACTGTGATCTAATAGTTATTAATATTTTTAAGCAACGGGAAGTGCATGGCATCCTGATCTGAATTACTCCGTAGCATCGATACATCGATGTATCGACTAACGAGTGGCAGGCGTTCACGCGATGACTGACATTCGATTAGGGCACGGTCTATCTCGTGACCGATCAGCAGGCGGGTCGGCCGATAGTAACGCGGTCGAGAAGTGGGACAGATTAAAATCTTTCTCGTACTGAACCAACATTTTCTAATAGGGTCTAAAGTTAATTGGTACAATGTAAAAAAATATATTATATCTCTAATTCTCTAAATTAAGTAAAAATACTGTATGTTATTATTTATTGTTAATTGAATTATAAGATAAATAGGTAAGTACTGTATTTGACATCAAAATACAATGCTGTCACTTTTCGCGTTTTCATTCAAGTTCTTTTTGAAATCTATTTTTGACGTTTTATAATAATAAAAAAAAATACTTTTAAGGTTGCCACTTTGAGAAATTATCTCAAAGTGGCAACCCTAAAAATAGATGGGCGTGTAAAACTTTTAGCATTTCTAAACTATAGGTTTTATACCTCGCACCGTCGTAATTTGCTTAGCAACATTGTTTTTTTTCAGGGCTAATGATTTCCTTAGTTTATTGCAATTAATGTATTAATGTACTTTTTTTTTTCAGAAATTCAAGCACACTATTTATATATTGATATCTTATGTGACGCAATTACTAATATAATTGATTGATTGATTTTTCAAAGTCTTTA
The DNA here is from genome assembly GCA_905147285.1 of Hypena proboscidalis. NCBI lineage: Eukaryota > Metazoa > Arthropoda > Insecta > Lepidoptera > Erebidae > Hypena > Hypena proboscidalis. Next base: position 12,283,360 of record LR990132.1, read on the forward strand.
TTTGGCATAAAATATTACAACAATAAATACAAACGATCTTAGTCTGAATGTAGGTATATCCTGATGTTGATGTTTTTAGAGGCTGTGCCTTTACAAAAAGTTTCACATAATAACAAAAGAAAAATAATTAACATACTTGCATTTAAATTCAATCCATCAAATAATGAGCCGATCTTACGCAGAGACCATGGCTATATTGCACTGATAATGAGTACACTAAATGTACACTTTTTCACATGAAAAATGATATTTCTGAATATAATTATAAAATAATAGTATTAAATTAAATTGAATTGAATTACAATTAAATAACATTCACCATAACAATAATTATCATCAATCTCATTTAATTACTTTATATATTGCGGGTAGTTCCACGCAGTTTTATTACTAAGGCCGGGCGAACGGCACCGTGAAGTAAGCGAGCTAACGTCAGGATTCTCGTAAGAAATAGTGATGGGGGAGTCGATATCGATTATATGATCGCGAGAAAGTTAATGTTTCCAATCTACTTTTGCCTATGTTAGCGATAAGGCTATTCGCATGTTGAGGATTTTTATACATATAAAATTTATGGGACATTTTCAAAATAAACTCTTTTAATAAGGGGCAATGTATGCGTTCATGGAGAACTTTTAAATTTGTGTAAAATGGCGTATTATACGCAGTTTTTACTGCTTTATTTTGAACTACTTGTAATTTTTTATAGTTGGTTTCCGTTATACTGCACCAAGCGGGCGCTGCATATAACTAATATAATTATTCTTTGATCCAAATCATTAATTTTCAACAAAAAAAATATCATTTCTTAAAGTGACAGCGGTAGAAACAGTTGAGCATGTAAAACTGAAATATCCCCCAGCTTTTGGTACTCCTAAACAAAAGGTTTTGTCTGTCACACCGACGGGAATTACTTGGCAACCTTGTTATCGAGTGACACGCGTTCACAGCGATGACTGACATTCGATTAAGTATCGCTGTTTGCAAAACAATACATCTTTTGTCATTCTATATCTATATATAATTTAACTAGCTTCCGTTTGCGACTCCGCCTGCGTAAGCCTTTATTATTTCTGAAGTTTTAAACTATCTTGATACCAATGTTCAATAAGATGAGTTAATATTCTAACAACAACACTACGGATACAAATGAACAAACAAAAATCTTTCCTCTTTATAATATTAGTATAGATATATTATAATGTAACAGTATAGACAGTTAGATAGAATTATCCACCAATATTAATAATTACCGATAGGCGAGGTAAAAGTAAATAAATAAATATGCCACAACTCACACACAACGCCATCTAGTCCCAAACTAAGCAGAGCTTGTACTATGGGTACTAGAATAAGTGATACTATAATACATATATACTTTTCTTTTGTAAATACATACTTATTATACATAGAAACACCCAGACTAAGACACACTCCTATGTTCATGCACACAAAGATTTGTCTTAAGTGGGAATCGAACCCAAATTATTAATTACATTGATTAGTGATTAGTGATATCTACTCGAGCTGGATAATAAAGGCGTAATGTTTTTTTCCGGGTCTCTGGCATTGACCATAACACTACGAGCACCATCTTTCTCTCACAGATAAAACACAGGTATTCAAATAAAACTTTTTAAATTCAAACGGTGTTATTTTTTACCGACGTCCGAAGAGTAATTGATGTTATCATGGCAAGGTTCTTGTGAATGAGCTCGTGGGTGGAAGCACCACCGTCTCGAGCTAGACCTTAGTACTTAATTTTCATAAATAATATTTTTAACCTAAGCTCGGCTCGGCTCTTACTAGCACGGTTATTGCTTCTCGACCTCAGTATACAGAAACCGAAGACCAAAGCCTGGTAGCCCAACACGGTTTTTATACAACGGATAAACTTAAAATGGCATTTTTAAAGATGATCATGGTCTACCAGTAACGTAAACAAGTCAATTGTATTTAAACCGACGTGAGGTGAAGACATTATTATCGAAAATAAGTAACCCACTCACGTTACTTTAGCCGGCATATGCCGACTAGTTTCGAATCAAGTCGCACTGACACAGTGCGAGACGTCGCGCGAAGGCGACGACACGCAATTAATAGCCAAGTTGATGAATCAACGCACTAGATTCGAAACTAGTCGGTATATCCCGGCTAAAGTACCGTATTGTTAATAATAAAGTCTAAAGTTTTGCTTTATTATTTCGACATAACTTAATATGCTTAATCAAACTGCAAGCATAGATCCTTATTCCGCCCCGTAATAACTGGCTAAGTAAATAAAAACGCGAGTATACAAACGATTTATTTAAAAGCGAAAACTACTTCCTCTGAGAGTAAAGAGAGTTGAAACAGTTTCAATTAATATTTGATCGCCTCATTCAGTTAACTCACCAATTAGCGTGAACTTTTAGTACCCTCAACGATCCGTTTATATTATTTTCTCATTTTTATCAGAGCTCGCTACGAAGTTGGTGTTATCGTTATTGTTATTAGTTCTGCAAGTACAAAGTGGTCGAATGATGGCTGGAACACCAGATGGGACAATGTAGATAGAAAACTAGATAACTACATTGTGAAGTAGGGACTGACTATTATTCGCCCTACCAAGGGAACTGCTCCATTTAAATGATCGTTTTCTAAACGAATCTTACATAGACTCAAATGTTTTCTTTAATTTAAAATTTTTGAATTTGTCACTAAACATGTTCAATATACGTTCCTAATTGCAAAGACCTACCATATTTTGTTATGATATTTTTGGGTATAATACATCCCACTTATTCACTATAAACTTAATAAAACTTTTCGTCAAAAATCGAATCGAATTTTCATCTGCTAGCGACATAAAGTTAAAAGTTACTTTTTCCACGACAGCCGCTTTTCAGCTTCGCTATATTTTGAAATATATTTTAAAATATTTCTGTTAACTTTTATTGGTTGAATTTGCGAATAGTGTATTTTGCTCGCTCGCAAACGCTAGTGAAGTTCGGTTTCCGGGCAGACAAAAGCATAATTGGGTTTTCCGTTATAAAAAAACCAGTTGAAATCGGAACTGCTCCGTAAATGGGGATAGCCTCGTTTTATAACATTCTGAACACCGAATACCGTAATTGGAGAACTGCCGGCTTTGACAATACCTACATCTACATAGATTTACAGTTTTGTGCTTGTGGGTCAACTAACTGACGGGAGAAATATTTTAATCCTTTTTTTTTGACGCGATAATACTCTCATGGCATACCGACAAGTAGCCAATGTCCGTAGCATACAACTCAGGCTCAGTGGATTAGCAAACATCCTTTACAAAAACACGTACATACTCACATTAAAGAATTGAATTACTTCTATTTATCATATTAAACTATTTTAAAGGTTAAGTTACTAATTTTACTTTGCACTCTATTGGATTTTAAATATATCTTCCATTTAAATCTTAGATCCGAAACTTGCATTACAAAAGTAGGTGCAAGCAACTCTATATAAACGACCACTTACGCTGCATCAAAGCCAAGTCTTTAAAATGTCGTCTTTGCAACTCTTAAAAGTTTTTGCTTAGCATAATTTTATTGGACATACTGCAACTCGTTTGAGAGCAGATTTCTTTAAGGATAAGATATAAAATTAAAAGTTGCTCTGAAATATCCATTTTATAATAACGTTTTAAAAGGACGTTTTGGTGGAACTTTAAGTGGTACGGTTTTAGAATTACGAACTATGCACTTAAACACATTTTCGTTAAAGAGTAATCTGGATTAGTACCCGACTTTCTGCAGTTATAATTAAAGTTTGCCTATTACCAATGCGAATAGCAATAGCCTAGTGGGAGGTAGGACTTCGAAAAGAAAGGTTTCGGGTTCGAACCCATTGCACACATCTCTGTCAATAAATCGTTAAGATTCGTCTTTTTGAACATATGTGTGTATTTATCATATAAATTATCGCTCTTTAACGGTGAAGGAAAAGATCGTAAGAAATCCTGCATGCCTGAGAGTACCAAAAATGTACTCGAGGAGAGTAAAGTCTACCAACCTGCTCTTGGCCAGCGTGGTAATCTAAGGCCTAACCCTTATCGTCATGAGAAGAGGCTCGAGCCCAGCTGAGGGACATGTATAAGATACAGGGCTGCTATTAATTGCTATTATAACTGTCAATAAAGTTGCGATTAGCCTATCGGAGACTTGTTCGGAACTGGTGAAACTGGCCCTTACATTTACAAATTAGCACCTGGAAATTAAAACTATAAGATAATAAACTAATATGAAAACATTTCTTGGTAATAAAATAATTCTTATATTGCTATAAAAAACCATAACAGAAATGGAACAATGATAACTTCATATTAACATTGGTTGCAAATAAGCGACGCTTTGAATCGTGGCTGTTATTTAAATATAAACTTTATAGTAATTTAGTTAAGGTCAATCTTTTCTTTTCTTTTTTTATTATTATGGAGGAGATAAGAGAACAACTATTAATATGATTGTTGGTAGTTGTTCTCTTTCTTGCAATGTGTACCTACTAATGACGTATAATAATATGTACTACAACTATCTCATTTAAGTTAGGTTACCCTATTGTATAAGGATTCAACTTAAAATCGTTATGTATTTTAAAGACAAATAAGCGTATTATTATTCTTATTCTTATTATTATTATCACTAATGGATCGATAAGAGTCTAAACATTAAAGTATAATTGTAGCTAAATGTCTGTCGATATAAAACAGCAGATATCCCTAGTAGTAATTGTTTCTCTCAAGTGTCATCTTATTTCATTATAACCTTTCAGCCAAACACTTTTAATATCCTAACACATCACATGCCAAGCCAAAATATATAAAAAAAATGTTTCTAATTTCTTGACGCGTCTATTTATAAAAGGGCCAAATCTTCACTTGGGTAAGCGAAGTTATTTGTCGTCCCATTTTTTACTTTTCATCCCTATAAATATGAACATGTGGGTGAATCCGTGGGCCGCGAAGTTAATCCCAAAATATGGGATCATACGTTTGTTTAGTCACATTTCCATTTACTTCAGCAAAATTATAACGAAAATACCGCCAAATATGTTTCGCGTACTTATCAGCTTATGTTTCCACAATATTTTCCAGATTTAAATAAGTTTTTACACGCGAGGTTTTTACTTTATTGTGATTAACTTTCGTATCCAGTAGTAGTAGTTTCCTACCCGTTGTAAAAAAGCTTGTTAGCAAAACCTGCATTTATTTTCCCCGGAGAATTCCTGAAAAATACGAAAACCGTGGTACATCCGTCAGTCTAACAATTTTATCATTAAACTCTAGTCGAAATTGCGAAAAGTTGCGTCGTGAGTGCAATTCTTGCAATACTGTTTAATAGAAAGTTAATTCAATTTCTATAAAGATCGATTCATTGTCAATAATAAAAAATATTGGTAACGTTTATGTGCTGAAAGAAAATTGCCATTTAATTGCCTTTTTATAGGTTTAGCTATAAACTTTATTGAACCGCATTTGTAGTAATGGAGTAGGCGGTTCATAGTGTATATTATATCGTTTTTGATGTCTTTCTTGCCACATGCAGTCTATAAATGCGTTCTAAGCACATCAACTTTGTATATTAAAATGATCTTAGATAAAATGGGTAGACTAAGATGGTTTAGTCATACATGTAAAAATAATGGATTAAAATACATTGGCGAAACATATTTATACAGGGTGGATGCGACATAGCGACATTTATTGAAACCACAGCTTCTATACATGGCCAGTATGCATTTCCACCGGATAAAAAATTCTCTGGCGAAAAAAAAAATCCAAGTCTTCCGAACAAATTGCACGATCGCAATGTTCAAATTGTTCGGAGAACGTGATTATTTTTTTCGCCAGAGAATTTTTATCCGGTGGAAATTGATACTAACCATGTATAGAAGCTGTGGTTTCAATAAATGTCGCTATGTCGCATCCACCCCGTATATTAGTTAGATGGCTGGAAATCTTAGCCGCTTAGACGAGCCAGCGAAGCGGCCAAGCAACATATTTTCACTTAGGTATATAGTATGTGTAGTCAGGATTAATTAAGTAAGGGCATGTAAAGTTAGAAGCTTGGGTCTACATGAGATTTGATAACTTTTTGACACTGTAGTCAAGAAACAACTGCTTTTGAAGTGGATTTATTAATGTAATAAAACCAGACAAAGGTACCTAATTATAAATGTGAAAATACAAAGGCTTTAATTATATTATAATTAATATTAGAATTGTAAGCATTTGTTAAAGCTATGAAAATATATATTTTTTTATAACTAATAACAGATGAAAAAGGTAATCGAAGTAGAAAATACAAATAAGAGAACTGCAAGATATTTATTTTAAACTACAAGCCGGCTCAAACGGTTCATTTTACATTTTCTACTACTTTAAAGGAACAAAATCTGCAAGAAAACCAGCTCAAAAAATAGTATTCCTATCACAAATAAATAATTGTACTTAGTAAGAACAAAACAACAAACAAATATAAAATAGCTAGAGAGTGGAAAATTCTGGAGCCATTGACAACAGGAGTCGAGAGCGATCCCTGTTATATTCAAAACGGTATTTTCTCGAGATCCATTAATTTTCAAGTTTATGACAATATTAAAAGTGAAGAAAGTATCTGTAATAAGATTACAGGAGACGTTCGTGACTACTTAATTAAGGCGAGAAATCAATTACCCGGGGAATCAATTTGCTCAAGGACTGAAACAAGGTTATACCTTGACAGGTACAAGCATGTATTGTTTTTAATTACAGAGATCTTCTGGTATTTTAGATCAAGTTAAGTTTTATTTTCTGGATCAAAAATATCCGGAACTGGTGAAACTGGCTCTAAGTAAAATTGTTACGTACGGTTTTATAGGCGTAATCACGTTCATACAATAACTCAGTACTGTAAATGCAAAAACATTAAATTCTTTCACCGACAAAATGCAATTTGAAATAAAAATGTTGACTGATAATATTAAAATTGAATAAAGTATCTGTAATTAGTTTCGATGAGACGTTCTTGACTACTTAATTAAGGCAAGAAATTAATTACCCGGGGAATCGATTTGCTCAAGGACTGAAACTAGGCTATGTCGTGATAGGTTGGACTGTAGAGAAACAGGGTGGGATGTTCCTCCACCACAAAGGGAAGATCCTCCGACTAGGCTCGGTGGTATTACCTGGCGGACAGCTGTTCAACGGTAACGTATTGGAAGTTGTATTTATGTACACTTGCTGTGAACATTTCGTTATCGCGATTCAGCACTCTTTGACAGTTGTGACGAGTGTGTCACTTCTTGACGTTGTTAATGTCAAACGTCATTTATTATGTGCGGAGACCGCCACAGGACACGTGTTTGTTTTCAATAACAGAGTTCTTAGAATGATGCAGAGATTTTTGCAGATTACATTACAGAATTTTGAGTACCCTACATTAAAAAAAATGCGAATTATTAATTATAATTTACGTTCGTATACAAGCATGTCGCCGAGTGGGAGACCATAGGACTGCAAAGTCAAAGATATCAGATTCGAACCCACGGCACACACCTCTGTCAATAACTCGTAAAGATTCGTCTTTTCGAAGATGTGTGTGAATTTATCATATAAATTATCGCTCGCTAACGGTGAAAGAAAACAAACGTGAGGAATCCTGCATGTCTAAGAGTGCCTAAAAAGTGCCCGAGGTCGTGTGAAGTCTACCAATCCACACTTGGCCAGCGTGGGGGACTATGGCTCAACCATTCTTATTATGAAAAGAGCCCCAAGCCCAGTGGTAGGACATATATTAGATACAGGGCTGCTATTAATATACAAGCGCTGTATTTAGATTACGGAAGATGTCTGTAAATGACTACTTAAAAATTAAATAAAATTATAGACTTTTTAGTTTTTTTCCTGAGCTTTTTAGGGTTCCGTAGCCGAATGGCAAAAAACGGAACCCTTATAGATTCGTCATGTCTGTCCGTCCGTCTGTGCGTCCGTATGTCACAGCCACTTTTTTCCGTAACTGTAAGAGCTATACCTACTGTGGAAAATTGGTAAGAAGCTGTGTGATTTTCATACAAAAATAGAAAAAAACATTACATTTTTGAAGTATACTTAGAACTGAAACTCTAATCATTTTTTTTTCATCAAACCCATACGTGTGGGGTATCTAGGTCTTCAAAAATTATATTGAAGTTTCACGCTTGCAAAGTGGAAAAAAAATTGTCCACCTCCCCCGTAACTTCTAAAATAAGGGACTGATAAATGTAAAAATAATATATGATGTACATTTCCATGCAAACTTCCACCGAAAATTGGTTTGAACGAGATCTAACAATATTTTTTTTTAATACGTCATAAATCGTAAACCGCATTTTACCGTTCATTCAATCAACTCCAATATAATAAAAAATAAATAAAAACATTTATTTAGATGTATAGTGGTACGGAAACCTACGTGCGCGAGTCCGACTCGCACTTGGCCGGTTTTTTACTTTATAATTTCACGTAAGCCGATACCAGCACTGGTCCTGAATATTTGAATTGCGTTTAATTTTTATCGTTACGTTATTTGAAAGGTCTGAATATTTGAAGATAATCGTGTTGAATGTCAAATGTCTATTCATTTAACACCTTTTTTTTTTTTTTACGTGAGGAAATGCATTTACGCATACCACCCCTTCCGGGGGGGGAAGGGGTGGTTATGTGGGACTCGCTCGTGCCTGAAGATGTTGGGCGGCACGAGAATACCCACTAAAACCTCACGGTGCTCCCGCACTCGCCTTTATGGGGGGGTCATGGGAAACCGGCTCAGCCTTTACTTCCACAACCCCCCCGGCGATGCCCGCCTATCCGGCGGGCCCCTCATGCCCCCCTGGTGGGAGGGGGGCTACGGGAATGGCCGGGAGCACCTGGCCATTCCCGTCCGGCACTGGTGGAGGCCTGTGCAATGCAGGCAACGGTGCCCCCGCACCTGTAGTGTTTCTTCTTCACATGTGCCTAACTGTACAACGATAAAGTAGCCCTTTCCAAAGGCATAAGGTCTAATGTTGTTTGCAGACCTTAACCGAACAGATGCATTTTTCGAAGCATAACGGTGTATCTCAAGGTACGACATCTGATTATTTCATTTCAAGAGGCATGAAGTTCTATCTAGCAATCCGTATTATTTTTAGGGACATTACTTGAAGAATAAACGCGAGAGCTCGCAACATCGCATTTTATATTTTAGTCCTCTAGAACTCTGAGCTTTTGACAAAACATCGGCTTTTCAACACGTTCGTATTTGGGTCAGGTATCATCAAATTAAAAGTGAACACCAAATTGAAATACCTTTTGTATTAATTATAAAAGGACGAATATAACCTATGAATTTTAAATGAAACAATAAAACATAAGTACTGAATTCGTGTTATTTAATTAGGTCGTTTTATTTTATTTGTTTTAATTATTGCTTTAACGAAACCACATACGACATTAATTTCTAAAACATTTTACTTTTGAAGCATTAAAACATAGCATCAAGCCTATTTTAACCACAAGGTTTTGGCAGAGATATACATATAACACCCACACTTTATACTATATAAAAAAGTGAAATAATGCTTTGGTCTGACCCAGGCATCCAGCTTCGCGTATAGAGGGGCATACGCTAACCACTAGACTAACGAGGCAAAGGGGTATGACCAATCGACTATGGGATTGTTTGTCGCTGCTGTGCTATCTATGCCATGGATTTGTCAAGATAAAAACTGCTTTATTGTATGTAGAATAATATGAAACTTTAATTTTAAGCCGGATATTTTCATAGTAAGCTGGGATGTCATGAAAAAAGTTAGTAAACAAGTGCAAAAAACGTGATTATTCTATCGAAACAAAATTAGATTCTAGTTCATCCTTCATGTTTAAATAGAAATTCTCTTTTGTTTATTAAATCCCGCTTAAGTTATGTCTCTTATTACTAGATAATCGTCATACACAAAACTAGAAATTATTTACTATCTTATATTCGTGACACAAGGGTTTTGGCGATACAGTTTTTGGGCATTGCCTTTTACTTTTTAACAAGATTTATTTGACTTAGTGTCCACAACAAACAAATATTAATTTATTTCATGTTAGAGTGTTATACAAGAAGAAAAATGTTGTCCTACTTTAGATAAAATTGCACTGTTGAAGAATTGTGAAGATATTAAAGTTTATATGAAGCAAAAATGTAGAAAGTCAAACTACATATAAAAGTTTTGCTAAAATTTTCCCACTGGGTATATTAGTGTTCAACCAAGTAAGGTTGCCTAGCTAAGGTATATGCCTAGGTAACCTATGACCCTGGCACAAAAAAAGTTGATAAATTTCGAGCCTAGCAGCATAGCATTACATGGCTGAATTGGCAAAGCACCTGGGGCGTTTACCCAGGGGGTGCAGGTATTGAATTCTGCTAAATTCTTAATTTTTAGGGTTCCGTAGCCGAATGGCAAAAAACGGAACCCTTATAGATTCGTCATGTCTGTCCGTCCGTATGTCACAGCCACTTTTTTCAAGAGCTATACTGTGGAAACTTGGTAAGTAGATGTATTCGGTGAATCGCATTAAGTTTTTCATACAAAAATAGAAAAAAATAGAATAAATTTTTGGGGTTCCCCATACTTAGAACTGAAACTCTAATCATTTTTTTTCACCAAACCCATACGTGTGGGGGTATCTATGGACAGGTCTTCAAAAATGATATTGAGGTTTCTAATATATTTTTTTTCTTAACTGAATAGTTTGCGTGAGAGACGCTTCCAAAGCGGAAAAATGTGTCCCCCCCGTAACTTCTAAAATAAGAGAATGATAAATGTAAAAATAATATATGATGTACATTACCATGCAAACTTCCACCGAAAATTGGTTTGAACGAGATCTAATATTTTTTTTTAATACGTTATAAATCCTTAACCGCATTTTACCTTTCATTCAATCAACTCCAATATAATAAAGAATAAACAAAAACATTTATTTAGATGTATAGCGGTACGGAACCCTACGTGCGCGAGTCCGGCTCGCACTTGGCCGGTTTTCCTTCTTTAGCATTATATAATATTATTATATTAGTATTTGTGAAAAAATGTCTCTTTGATAAATTAACACGATACAATACACACCACGGTTACCAATAAAACTGTATAATTATAACATTTCTATAAAATATAATAACGATCTCCTATAGCTTACCGTTTAGGGGCGTGTTGAAAACTATTTAGGTAAAGTGCGTGCACACGCATTAAATAAGTGCCGGTGTAATAAAATATGTAGTAACATAAATAAGCTTAAAATATTACACGTACAAAATGTGTGTTCCTTTTTATTTACATTTTATAATATTAAGTTTGTAATTGTTCTAAGTATTTCGACCGTGTGTGAATTGATCGAAACCGGGGCCGCCGAGACGAGCCAGCGAAGTGAATGGCTACCTACCTTTTTCCGAAGGGTTTCGTCGATTTTTTGATTACTTATATTTTGGGTTTGGATCAACGGAATTCTCAGAATATGTTATTAGTACCGGATTTATTAAATATAGGTTTTATTAACGTCTATAAAACCCTACATTTCGCCACTGACTCACGATCAAATTAGTTCTAAAGGCACTTCGTTAAGCTAGGGTCCTTCCTGAAGGCCTGGAAAGCTGAAATTTGGTATTTAAGCTGGCATTAGTACATCATGAACCTCAAAGTCAAATTTGGTATGTTTACCCCAACACGACTTAATTAATGATCATCAAATTTTTACGGTAATGTTTGTATGATCTTACACAAATTTAGATCTAGCATCAAAATTTGTAGTATGATTGGTCTTAAAATTTATATAAAGACTCCATGTTATAAACAATAAATCTAAGGGCCCGATCGAGCCCATACTTACAAAATAAAATGAAATCCCTTCAAAAAATTTTCATGTATTCTGCTCAGCCGAGGCCATATTCTGGCCTACAGTGTCTAATTATGATTAAAATTTTTAATTTCTTTTCTGTTATACAGTAGTATTTATAATAAAAAAACGGCCAAATTGAAACAAATAATAAATAAATATCACTCAACATTCACACAACGCCATCTTGTTTGAAACTTAGCAGTACTTGAAGTTTAGGAAATCTATTTTTAACAGTATTGCGTGGCTGTAAAACATACGAAGAGACCTAATCAATCTCTTCACTGCTCTAACAAACACATTTTCCGATACCCACGGGATTACAAGCGATTAAAAAGCTCGCTTTTAAAAGAAATAAAATAGATTTAAAAATCGTATAAAACCTGCAGCTCTCGCGTTACTATTTAATGGAATATTATGGGTTTATTTTTAAAATAATAATAAGCTCTTAAGCTTTGTTTTCCTAGAAAGCGGTGTGAAATAATGAGGACGTAATACCGGACCGTAACACGATTAGTACGTAATACTTCATCTCGATCACAGCTCTTAGGAATCCACTACATTTATTTTACATAGAATGTGGTGGTCTCCGCACATAATGAATGACGGTTGACATTGACAACGTCAAGACAGCGCTCTTTGACAGTTGTGACACACTCGTCACAACTGTCAAAGAGCGCTGAATCGCGATAGCGAAATGTTTACAGCAAGTGTGTGTACATAAATACAACTTCCAATACGCAGTGGTTGGACAGCTGTCTGAGCCTGGTCGGAGGATCCTTCGTGGTGGATGCACATCACACCTTCACACCCCATTCCTCTACATAGACAACGTTTTAGTGACGTTATTTTACCGTTATTTTTACGGCCGCTTTCCTAGGTAACCGAAGCTCTACGCGGAGCTTCATCCCTTATTCTAAACAACTTTTGTTTTTCTTTTTTTCAAATTCGACTGGCTTGAAACGGCCGTGGCGCAATAAACAAGGCAGCGGTTTTGTGATCGAGAGGTCGTGGGTCTGAAACTCCCTCCTAATAAGCGAAGCTAAGCTAGAGAGGGTTAACAAGAATACTAGTGATTAGCAAACGTAAATTACTAGTAAGCAATTTATTACGAAAAAAAAAAGGAATAATGTAGATTTCTCTAAGACAGAACTAATCTTAAAAGTAAGGGAATCGCTACCTTATCATTGTTTTGTTAAATTAACAACACACAAAAATCACACAAAATGGTCACTAAATCAAATTTCAAATTAGAAAACTAAAGATAAAAGTGGTTCAGAATGGGTAAACGAATTTCCCAAGATGTTATTAATATTAACTTTATTATTTAACAAAAAAATATAATATAATTCATTTCCCATAATCATTATTGAGCGCTCAAAATACAAACACATAATAAACAGAATTTAATTCCGAAATCATCCAAAATAATAACTCTAAAATATTTGTTTCAAAACGTCTACTTTCGTTTATCATTCTGAAAAACCGGCGACAAAATGAAAGCCTTCTTATTTACCGGGATTGCAATCCCGTAAAGTGAGACCAACATTCCCGCGAGATATTGCGCATTAACAATGCGGGATCTGTTAGTCCCGGGTCCCGCCATATTGCAAAACACAGACAGTAACGGTTTATTAATTAACATGTAAACTGAGATCTCTAAGTTTGGGCTTGGATTTTAGTTTTGTATTGTTAGTTTTATCTTGATTATTTAAACTATAGTTGAATCTATTTATTGAATCGCAATTGTACTAAATAAATGTTTTCAATAAAATAAACGTCTAACGTATTTCTAAAAAGGCGCGAAAACTTAACGAAAGGATTCATTAATCGTAATGAGAGGCATTACGATTAATGTTGACTGTGATTGAATGATTCATGGTGTCAAAATTAGTATCAAAAATTACATATGAATCTGATTCAATAACAATCAACATAAATCGTAATATAGGAGCCGATTCAAAAATAGAACCTAAATAAATACTGAAATAGTAGAAGCTATCCGATTGCTTTCTTTTTTCGACGTGAACGTCGCTAGCCGCAAATTGTAAAACTTTGATGAAAACAGAGCCGTGAAGTTTTTACTTTGTATTTGATTTGTTAATAGTTTTAGTTACTAAATTGTTTCCCTTGCATTGTAACTAAACAACGTAAAGCTATTGTTGTCATCCTGTCCATAGCGATCTCTCGGTTGTGTCAGTGTAGCTGTCCCATCGGACTGTGAAAGTGAGCGCATAAAACGTACCTGTGTTTAGGCATACGCTTGTCCGTTCACCCCGTAATAATTACCGAGTCGATAGCTATATAGTCTCCGTTGAGATTGATGGCAGTGTTACTGGGCCAGAAAATCTGTTGGTTTTAGTAGTCCGCCTAGTAGTTGTGTTAGTAGTTGAACATTGATTCTAGTTAACTTTCATGCGGCACTACTTTTGTAATATCTATTCCTATATATAGACAAAACCCCCTTACTAAGGTCAAATGTGAGATTTTTCGATGCAAATTGGCTCATTCGAAGTAGTGTCTTCGCAAATTTATTCTCATATATTTGCAATTTTTTTAAGACATGATGCATTTTCCCAAGACTTATTTTGCGATTTGTTGAAATTTTCAATGATAAATATTACGATGATCTCTTCTCTGCATAACCATCCTTAGCCATTGTGTTTTGGTTGCTATAACTTACACATCAAAATCTCAAAAGCGAGACATGAGTTTCTCACCAGCTCTTCTCAAAATCCAATACATAGTACGTAGATTGATTTTAATTCAAACTTCTAAGTTCAACTGATGTAAATCGAAACTCCGGTAATTTAATTCAAATTATTGTAATGCAATGAGTATTATAATTTAATCAGTTAAGTTTAATTTTAATTGTATATATTGTGTATTTTGATGTTTGTTTTCATGTGTTCAAGCGCCTACTGGGGCCATGGAAATAATTGATTTAATTTTGATTTTTCGATGTTTTTTTATTTACGCCTTGTATGCAACAATGTTTCCAATCACTATCTAGAAATATAATAAAGCATGGTAGGCAACTAGCGTTTTTGTATATGCCGTAATTAATTTCACCGACAATTTCCAACACAGTGGACATTTAAAACCCATGAACGTAACAGATTTCACTTACGAGGTTTGGTGTAGTTTCGTCAAAGTTTAATCATTAGATTCTGCTTATTAATTTAAATGTCTCCGTGTAGTTGGA
This sequence comes from Hypena proboscidalis, assembly GCA_905147285.1. Classification (NCBI taxonomy): domain Eukaryota; kingdom Metazoa; phylum Arthropoda; class Insecta; order Lepidoptera; family Erebidae; genus Hypena; species Hypena proboscidalis. The sequence continues at coordinate 12,298,464 of LR990132.1, forward strand.
GCCTTGAAATTGTAGTTGAAAACTATTCTGTAATGAGTTACGAGTACACGGTAGATTGCATGGGATGATGATAGTAGGGGAGCGGATATGGAAGAGCCAGGCTTTGAAAGAGCCGATGCGTTTTTTTTCAATGTAGGGACATTTACCAAAGTATAATTCTACTATTTTTAAGGAGTTGCTAGAAAGGTGATACAAACATTTAATAGTTCTACAAAAACAAACCGACTTCAAAAACCCAATGCATTAAATAAATTAAAAAAGTCACTTAAATCGTTCTTGAAGTAATAGCACAGACTTCAAAAACTATTTAAGCGACTGCTTTGTCTGGGTTTTGAAAGTCGGTTTTTATATTTTTATCTTTTTTTAGTAAATAGTACCTTTACCATGAACGCTTCTCGTTTAAGACAGCTCGTTCAGCAGTGAGATGGACAGGTAGAAAAAATAATCTTATCCTATGCTGATAAGTTTGTTATTCTTAACTTATAATATGAATGAATAATACTTTAGTATAATATTCAACATCACGCCTCATAATTGTTTAACTTGAAAATATAAAGTAATCGGTGTAAAGGTGACTATATTGAAAGTAAAATAAAGAATATGCAGTCTGCTAGATGCAAATATCTAAACAGCTTCAGGTAATATACAAAATTATATCAATTTATACTAGCTTTCCACCCGCAAGAAAAGTAGATAGAAAGTAGCCTATGTCCTTGTAGCATCACCATACTAATTTTCATCAAGTAACAAGGTTACTGTCAAGTTTATAATAATAATATAGTATGGTCTTCGTTAAAATTTTTTGCACTACATAACATATACTGCTATTTTAAGCAATAGCTATAGAAAGTTTTATAGTTTCAACGTTCAAGAAATTTTACGCGTTAAGTCTGTTCGGCGTTATTTTGTCGCGAAACACTGTATAACACTTTGCCGTCTCTATGGATTATCGCCTTTTTTCATAGAGTTTAATGGTGAAGCTCATATAAAAGCAAATAGGCCTATCAGTCATGTATTGAACATAAAAAGGTCATCTATTCACATCGAGTGCTGGGCTTAGCATGTGATCGAACGATGTGGAACAATGCAATGCAGCTTAGATAGCAACCATTTGGGGATTCTACTTTGTGTAAGAGGATTATTATACTGTCTTGTTTTTTGGTGTATTTTTTGTTATACACTGGTATTGAACATAAAAAGGTCATCTATTCACATCGAGTGCTGGGCTTAGCATGTGATCGAACGATGTGGAACAATGCAATGCAGCTTAGATAGCAACCATTTGGGGATTCTACTTTGTGTAAGAGGATTATTATACTGTCTTGTTTTTTGGTGTATTTTTTGTTATACACTGGAATAAGCTAGCACAGGGTATGTTTGGATGTAAACGTGATCCCAAAATAGTTAGATTTTTCACAATCAAAACAAAACAAAATATGAAATGAAATCGTTTCACATAACATCACAATACATAACATCACGCCTATATTACCCAGAAGGTTGTGGCAGAGATGTACAACACCCACATTTCACCTGTTATGTTCAGGTTAGAAGAATAGAGGGTAAGCCTATCGCCATCCGTGTCAGTGAATTGCCTGAAAGATCACAAATAGCTCTTATTCCCGACCTGGGAATCGAACCCGAGATCTCGCAGTGAGAGGCGTATACACTAACCACTAGACCACCGAGGCAGTTTGAAATCAATAAATTTGGCAAAATTATTGGTTTTGGACTTATATTTATTTAGAAAGGTCTTCAGGTCACTTAGACATTAAACTTTCACATGCAAATACTTATAAAGTAAAGTAATTAATTTGACGACCGGATGGCGGAGCGGGTAGTGTACCTGCCTGCGACGCCGAGTTCGTGGGTTCGATTTCCACTCAAGACAAATCTTTGTGTGCATAAACATGGGGGTTTGTCTTAGTCTGGGTGTTTCTATGTATAATAAGTAAGTATTTACAAAAGAAAAGTATAAGGTATATGTATTATTATCAGTTATTCTAGTACCCATAGTTCAAGCTCTGCTTAGTTTGGGACTAGACGGCGTTGTGTGTGAGTTGTGGAATATTTATTTATTTATTTAATTAAAATTTAAACGTAAAATGTAACACACATTTGCAATCCAGACAGTTTTACATTTTTGTGACTAGTAGTTTCGAATTCTTGGGTTCCATGATAATTGTATGGTATAAAGACAAACAGTGGGCAAATTGAAGCTTAACATTATACCGGTATGAATAATCATCAACAAGATTGATCAAGTAGTTGAACTAAAAATACGTAAACGTTAAATACTGGTGATAATCAACACAAAAGTGCCTACAATCCCTTACCCATTTACGATAAACAAAAAAAAATACATCAAGGATTTAAACCAGCAAATTCCTTTACAATAGTGCAGCGAGTACATAAATATATATGTGGAGGTTGTCATGCGTGCCGCCGGCCGAGTACAGGGCGCCGCGGTAATCCCCTTAGCGGCTAACGAACTGGCCAAGTGCCGGCAGATAACTAGCTATTGCACTTTAGGCTATTTTCAAACTAGTTACTTGGAAATCCTCCACAACTATTTCGTATTCAAAACTAGTTTTTATCCTCTTGTGTTTAATTTATCAGCCCCGCTAGGGGACTGAGGATTAGAATGCAGCTGTTACGCTGAGTTGGATTAAGTTTTACTCGTATAATGTGGGTTACATTTTATACGGCCGTCTTGTCGGTTTTACTATACCAATAGTGTAGTATCAGAAGTGCTACATTACTTGTTCCGCTTTGAAACATACTACATGTTTTGGTGCAACGAACAAAAGAGAATATAACGGTTAATTTTAAATTCATTAAGGGTAGACCGAGCACTGTGTTTTCATACTCACGTAATATGATTTAACTTTAATATTATGATTTGTCTATGAAAATAGAAAAAACTTAACAATATTCAAGTTAAATTCATATTACTTTTGTATGAAAAAGAAACAAACTATCTCCCGCGATTTCATCTGCGTGGTAGGTACATCAATAAAAAAAACTCAATAACAGAAAATAAAATACCTACCTACCTAAATAAACCTATAAAATAACCTACGTTCACTACGTACAATATCAAATATACTACTATACTTTAAAATTAAAATCTATACAGTACGACTTATAAAAATAAAGCTTTCGGTTTATCGTTATAAGTCGAACCGCAAAACATAAGTTTGTCATAGGTCATTTGTAACCTACGACAAACTTATTATTTGCGACTCGCTCCCGAACCGCAAAATTAAGTTTGTTTTTTATTGCATATAATATACTGGGTACTTTTCCGGGATAAAAAGTACCCAGTGTGGTGCCCAGGATATTAAATAATAATTATACCAAGTTTCATCGTAATACAACCGGTAGTTTTTGCGTGATGCCTAAACAAACAGACAGACAGACAGACAGACAAAATTTTTTTAATCACATTTTTGGGTTCAGTGTCGGTCTAGTAACACGCCCTGCTATTTATTTTTTTGATATTTTCAATGTACAGAAATTTTACTTCTACAGATTTATTATAAGTATAGATTATCACTCGTTTAGGTAGGTATTTATTAAATTATCAATACTACAAATTAACAAGATTTTATTTCAATTAATAAAATGTTTTGTCTCGGTGTCTTATTATGTTTTTAAAAAGGAACTTTAAGTGACACATTCTTGGGTATCGGGCAAAGCATATTCTTAAAATACCAAACCACCTTTTTTTAATGCTTGGTATAAAACCCCATAAAATACATTTTGGGCCAATAAAATACGTACAATGTGTAATGATATTTTTTTACTTACATACAACTTATTAACATTTCAATCTTAAGCTCTTTCTGTACTTCACATTCAATTAAATTGTCGCCTGACTATACTCATTTTGCTCATCGGCTTATAATTAAACCAAGACAAATCTCTTTTTCACCTCACCAGTTCGAAAAGTTGTATGAAAACTTGATATTGCTTAGAATTTGGTCTCGCTCGAAGCAAATTTAACTGCTGCCTTTTTATATGTCACACAACTTTTACACCACGTCATCTAGTCCCAAACGTAACAGAACTTGTACTATTGGTATTATTTCTTACTGCTGCGGTGAAAAGTTGTTCCTGCGACACGAGATCAAAGTTATTTATTTACATCTCGTGCTTATAAGTCCCATACACTTAAGCGAAAGATTATATAGATTCTTAGTTAGAGTAACTTAGAATCTATATTATTATAATCTTTCACTTATTCAGGACTCAAAATTAGCACTCGAAAAAAATACTAACCTTGCTCTCTGATCGCACAAATAACTATAACGTAATTCTGGAGAAAATTTAAAAAGTTCCTGGTGAAATTATAACATTACTCTTCTGGTAAAATTACTGCGACGCAAGAGTTTTTATATGTGACCTACATGAACAATATATTCGGCTTGGCATTCCAAGAAATATGGAATCTATCACTATGCTTATGATTCTAACTTAGAATCCATTGAATCTTTCACCTATTCGGGACTCAAAATTAGCACTCGAAAAATACTATTTTTGTTTTTCTTTTCTCTTGTCGCACAAGTAACTATACCGTTATTCTGGAGAAATTAAAAAAGTCCCTGGTGATTTTATAAAATTACTGTACTGGTAAAATTACTGCAAAGCAAGAGTTTTTATATGTGACCTACATGAATAATATATTCGGCTTGGCATTCCAAGAAATATGGAATGTTCTAGATATTATGATGCTATAAAGAGACATATTATGAGCCACGTCTGCCTGTCACTCTTCACAGCCATCGGATGACAGTGAACACAAACATCATAGCTACTGAAAACCTACAAGTATTATGACATACTTCAAATTACATTTCGCTCTAACTTTGTGAAATGTTTGACGTGAATTGTCTGGCATGTCGTTATCAACATTACATTGTAGGGGTATATAATGATTCTTGATCACCAGTCGACCTAACCGTTACTTCATCGACAAGACATGAGTTGAATTCCCGAAATAGACAAAAGCTAATAAACTTAAACTTGACTTGATATAGGAGCGTGATTTAAAAGATTACTAGTTGCCGATCTGAACTAGTAATCTTTTAAATCACGCTCCTATATCTAATAAAGAATGAGAGAACGAGAAATAAAATTTCACAAAATAACAACCAAAATTAAATTAACAACATAACATAACAACGCGCCTATATTAAAACACCCACACTGCACCTGTTATGTTTAGATCTTATGGGATAGGGAGTGAGCCTATCTGCATCCACCGGGCAATTCCAACTTCGTGCTACTATTGTGAATTTCCTGACGGTAAGTTCACAAATAACACTTTGTCCGACCCGAGAATCGAATCAGAGACATAGCGGAGAGACGCATACGCTAACTACCAGACCATCGAAGCAGTAAATTTACAACATTTCAGATAATTGTGACTACCTCTACGGCCATTTTCATTCAAAGGTACACCTTAAAGTCAATACAATAAAACTTGTAGCAAACTGGACAGGACATACAAACAAAAATGACAGAGTCCAGCGAGTAACCAAAACTTTACCCCGTCCCATTCCGGTCTGTAAATATTAATTCAAGCAATTTGCTAAATTTGACGCACGTTAATTAAATAGTAGTCGTGCCGTAATCCGATAAATAAACCGTGTCGATAAATACAGGCGACGAATATAATTGAAGGGACGAAGCGACACGTCGGCGTGGTCCGTAAGTAACGATTGCCTATTGTGCTTCTGACGGCAATAATTTACGAATGACGGATTCGTTGTAATACCTACCATTGTGTTATCGCCGACCAAGATGGGTGTATTAATCACGTTTTTAAGAAGTGTGGCAACACGTTATTTTTGGGCGTGGGTAAACGTTGGCGTCTTACTTATCTTAAAGTTCAAGATATAAAATTCCGTCACTTTCGAAGATTGTTATTTTTGGTAAGATATTTTCAGTTGCGATTATATTTTTAGCATGTTCTATGTAGACACTAAGTAAATAAATTGACATTTGACGGTCTAGCTACCTACTTTATAGATTTTGTTTTTATACGTCAAGTTCGTAATGTGCAAATTAAATTTTGCGCAAGTAAGATTGAGTGTGTATCCGGTAAAACGAGCTGTTTGCACAAAATGTTTACTTGCGCAAACATTTAGTGCCAACAGCGAGTAGCTTCATTTAGACATTGCCACGATCATATCAAGGACATCAAATGTAGTTTACTGTCTTGTCTTCCTTTCTTTTCAGCCTTTTTAACGTCAAACTTTGCAACAAATATTTTAAAAGGGTTAGTTAGTTGTGGATGTAGGTTCTAGGTAAAAACTTAGTAATATTCACCAGTGTCTTTAGAAAATGAGCAATAAAATTAAAATAAATGGTTAAACAGCAAGTGTTGTTGATAACCCCACACTAATTAAAGATTGACTAACGCCACACAAAAAAAGTTTTCCGCATGTTAATAAGGTCGCTTTTTCGGTAATACATTGAAATAAAAGTCTTCCAGTCCCATCTTAAGCGCGTAGTTTGTGCCCAAACGTGGGTGTTCTTTACTAAACTTCACGGTATGAAATTTCATCAGTTTCTAGTGTTATTTTGCCACAAAAGCGGAAACATGATGGCCATTAATAAAGAACAATATTGGCCGCACCCTCTAGCGGCAGAAATAACAGGATATCTAATTGGCTACACATTTTGGTAATCAATGAAAATTAAATTAAGTACCCTTACCAAGGATTCAATTAGATTAGGATGGATCATCCTAATATTACTTTACAGGAATATAATTGTGAAATTACTTTTCTGAATACAAACTTTGTCTATTTAAAAAAACAATGTGTACCTACTCATGGTATGTGTAGATACGGGATCTTTTTAAATATCACTTAACATTCACACAACACCATCTAGTCCCAAACTAAGCAGAGCTTTTCTTTTAGGGTCCTGACAAGAGGCGACCGTAGCTGGTTGGTTAAAGTGACTGCCCTGTGTGAAGGTCGCAGGTTCAAATTCTGCCGGTCCCATATTTTTTTCAATTGTTTCTTAGTAATATTTGCTAAGGTTAGCTGAATACTATAAATATAATCAATAAGCAAAGCTTGTATTTAGGTATTTAACTGACAATAAAACTTATATTCTACATTGATACTCATTATACATAGTAACACCCAGACTAAGACAAACGTACATTATTCATGCAAAAAAAGTGCTTTTCTTGAGCGGGAAATAAACCTGCGATCTCGGTGTACAAGGCAGTTAGTTACATTACTGGCTCTGCCGGTCCTCATATGTACAAGTGCACGTTTTGCCATTGTTATTAATGATATTACTGTCACAATGAATGTAATATGACGCTACATTAACTCTATAATTAATTTATTTCGGTCACATTATGTACAACAATTACTGACAAGTTCTCTATTGTTTTAAATGTCATTCATTTTTAGAGCTTTAATAATCCCGTGCTGAATAATGAATAAAATTTGGAATAATCATTTCACATGGCATGAAACACATTGTTCCGATATACAGAAATATTTTAAAATTTACTAGTAAGGCTCTCAGGTTTACGATCGCATTTTTTTCTCAATGTTATTTAGGAAATTTTTGTAAACATGACAACTACATTTGTGATAACCAATGAATCTTTTCATGTTGGCATAAAAACAAAATTTTATGTTATACCTACTTACCCCCTCATTCATATATAAATGTATCCGGAATATAATGTCTAAAAGACTATAGGAAATACGTATAATATTGATTCCAATACTTATAAAGGTATTTTTTATTTCAAACTTAAATCAGTATGATAAAATAAACTAATGTAAAACTACCGTATAACAATACCATTATCTGCAATGTTTAAAAGGATTCAAAATAAACAATAATATTAGTTTTGACAATAGAATTAATAATAACATTGTTTGTTCCTGCATAATTATATTAATTATAAATGAGAATTTTGATACATGTAATTACCCTATTGAATTGAAATGCCGTTGTAACTAGCACTAGCAACATTAACATTACAGTGGAAACTGAAATATGAATTCCGACAGAACCATTCCTCATGTGTATATAACATATACACATTGCCATCTGCAAATTCAATTAAAATCAGTTACTTTAAATCGAGCATGAAATTATTTCTGTGTATGTTCGCAAATACTCATTTACACACCAATGTTTTCCTGTCGTACTCATTTACTATGCGGTATTCTTTTCTGCATTCCGTATTCAGATCAGATTAAAAATAAATTGGAATCATTTTATCTGTTACAGCAGTTGTCTCTTATTTTAATACGGCGCCACTCAGTAAATGGCAACTGAAGTCCTTGTTCATCTTCGTATAATAATCTATAAAAACTCTTCGTGAGTCAGCAAAAGATAGTCATTCGTTCAGACATCCTAGGAATATAATTTAATATCTAACCTCACTTCAGTGCATGCAGTTCAATTAACACGTTTTTTTATTTAAAGTAACGTTATAAAAAGCGGGTCGTTGCAAGTTAAAAGGCAGTAAAAATGCATAGTATGCAAAGCCACAACCATTTACTGAAGTCATAAACTGTCCAGTTTTATGAGCTGAATCTCTCTCAGTTGAACCGTATTGAGTACCGAGGAGATGGTCTTTGAAATTAAAGTCGATTTTAAAGTACTTTGTGTTTATTTCGGGCTTGTAAGAGGCCGTGCGGCCTTTATTTTAGGTTTACTTTGTACTTTTGACCTCCTAATAAAAAGTAAGCAGCAGAATCACTATTTAATTAGCTTCGTGGTACTTTCCTTTTATTTGGAAGGTTTTATTATACTTCCCTTAGAGCAATTGTGTTTTTGATAGTTAGGTTTGTTTTGTAACTGTTTTTATAATCTTTGTATACTTATGTTGCCTAGTTTTGCTTAGATTGAACACAGAAGACGATAGCATAGCGCACACGATACTTTAGGTCGCTAAAAATCGCGGTATCAATGGCGCAATCAACATGTTTCGATGGAAACAGGAGAAGAAGAAATGGACAATTCAAAAGCTAGTCTACATAATCTGCAACGATGAATTAATAAAACACAGAAAAGAAATCACAGTAATTTATGTGGCAGTAAATTGTAGGTGGATGCCACAACAACGATAATTTCAAACAATTTCAGTTTCAATTAAACTAAATGTTTTAACCACAAACAATTACTACACTAAATCTACACCACAGTCCTATTTAAATATTTCATATTCTCTCCATTAGTTATTACGTTTGTTTTAGAAAGCGTCAATAATATTTGTCCACAGTAGAATGCAGTTTGGCCTAGATATTTATTATTCATAGATATTATTAATAGTGATGGACCAATATAACTCTTACAAATACGTTATTAATTAATTTACTTTTCGGCAAATGCGAATACCAATACGAATATTTAAATAAATATGTTGACATGTACAATTTCTCTTTGGAAGCAAGTGTGTGTCTTAAACATGCAAAACTGCCAATTTCAACAATGACACATGACGTACTATAAAAAAGGTAGATGTAAATAAACGCTTTTTTTGCCGTGTATTATATTTAAAATCCTTGTGACCATATAATAATTTACTTAGATTATAACATAACCTAAATCAGAAACTTAATCATTTATTTTTAGAGGCCCCAAAGGGCGCTTGAACACGTTAAAACAAACATCAAAATACAAAATATATAAAATTAAAATAAAATTTAACGAATTAAAATTATTTGAATCTCCGAAGCTTAGATTGACTTTAATTGAACTTAGAAATTTGAATTCAAATCAATCCAGGTACCTAATAAATACCTAAATTACCTTATCGTTTTTAAAGTGTTGCCCATAATACTGAAATGCAATTCTTACAGTAATGTAAGAATAGTATTTTGATAGATATTCTCAAAATTGCTGATATTCGTATTCGTTGCCTCACTATTATTTTCCGACTCGTTGTAGATTTCTATGTACTACAATTATTTATAGATGCGAACGTGACTTTGCATTTTATCGTCGACTAAACTTCGTACGAGTACGTTGCTATGGGTACTGATACAATATTACTACCAGGGTTATAAGTGTGATAAACGAATTAATGTCTCTAAAATCCTGTGTGATTAGCAACCCTGCCGATATTGCTAACGCATTTAATCATTTCTTTATAGATAAAATCATACCTATTGCGTATGCAGGTCGCAAATCCATCGCTCTCGTAAATCGCCAATTAAATTCCATGTTTTTGTCTCCTAGCTTGCCATATCATATCACACGTTTATAAAGAATTTGAAAAACACAAATAGTGTTGGATATTATGGCATCACTACCAAAATAATCAAATCAGTATACCTGGATATATGTCATCACATTAGTCATATTCTAAATCTTAGTGTATCCAGTGGAGTATTTCCTAGTGATCTTAAAAAATCCTTACTACAAGGGCTTTGTTAAAACATAAAAGATTTTTCTATTAAGTCTTAATGTAACCCGTCATAATATATTTAAATATGTGTAGAACATTTTTTAGTTTCTTTGATAGGGAATATTCGGTGGAATAATTGATGGAACGTTGTTTTTAAGAAAAAAAATATAAAAACATGGTACTAACCGGGGCCCAAGTCTGCTAGTTCAATCGTGTCAAAATCGTTGATCGCTCACCATAATCGTTAATGTTGACAGCTTTGGTAATCCGCTATATTTAATGTCCACAATGGTGTCATTAAAATTTTCCAATGATTTTCCGATGGTGGACCATTTGACATTTCACGACAAGTCAGAGCTTTTGACTAAGTGTTCTATAGGTGATCTGTGCATTAATGTTGCGAAAAATTAAATAATAATGTTTGCTTTACGTTGGCAAGTATTGGAAATGGCTGGCGCGGACTGGACAATCGACATCTCTCTCTTCCTGGTCATTATTAATCCCATCGACGTCGTCGTAATATAATAATAGGTAAATATGTTGGTTTGTGATATAACATATTTTTCGCCGATGGAAGTTTTAATAAATCTGTGGACACAATTCAACAGTAATAATTATGTTACGAGTACGACCTTCAGCTATCAAGCTTCAATTATATCAAGATTATTCATTATAGCCTTATTGTAGCAATAAATAACGATTTTTTACCAGACCAAAACAAAGCTATACTATAACCCTATTATGAACATTGTTGATCCAACTACAGTGGCACGTTATGACTACTATATTCTAGGACTGAGCAAATTGTTACCGGCTCGTTCTGCCAAGAAATTCTGGCTCGGCGCCCTCATGCAGCTTGGACCTCGGTAATGGAACTGCTAAATAATAATAAGCTCGCTCCTTGTTTAAACTAAACACCACTAATGAGACATATAATAGTATAAGACAAATTAAGTCAGTAATCAGTGTTTCGTAAAAACAGGGTAAATATAATTACAGAGTATTCTAACTTGCCCCCTTTCATTGATATAACAAATGACTGTTGCGTGGTACACGTAAGGGTTGTTCACTAACTGTATATGCATTTCACGTAACTGACATGTGTTTCGAACATTAGCAACCCCGTCTGTTATTGGCGTTCTTATTGTATCCTTATTCCGAGGCGTGGGCCTGTCTGACATTCCGACCGTTTCTTTGAAGATAGAATACTCGGTAGTATATATTTACCCTGGTTAAAGTCTTAATTGTGCTGTAGTATACCTATCTTAAAGCAGTATACATGGCTTTTTGGAAAGTTGGCAATGATTCTGCCTCATTATCACTCCACTACGAAGGTTTATGATTTTAGAGCGTTTGTATGTATGTATGTATGTTCATCTGTTCTCAATGAATCTCTTATAATATATACCAAAAATAATTTGCAACTGAGGTGTCGTAAAAAGTTGCAATTCGATAAAATTATTTCTACATTTTAAACGAAGCATTCCACATTCGGCACCAAATTTTTCGGCACCTATGGCTTTGGCACCTATACTATTCCTGTTTCGGCACCTATAGCTGCTACTATCCGTAGTTGGGTTTTAGTTTTTAAAACTTATTACTTGTTTTATTTCTAAAGATAGTTCAGCTTTGTATATTTCATATAGATACTTGTTTAGTGATTCCGGCCATGTTGTTGGATAGGAATAGAATTCGCGGATAAAATATTATATCCCGCCAAAGGATAAATGGGGTCGTGTAGGCTGCCTGGAAAGAGCTGTCAGTATGTCCGACTGTGACCATTTTTTCGCGGAATGCCACATATTATATTTAGAACAGCGTAATTGCCGTACAACGTAGCAATACCACCAGCAACTTGATGTATACTACCACAGAGTACATTTGTATATATGTATACTACTGCCAAAAGTTGCCTTTGGCTGCCATTTGGTTAGACTCATAACAATTCATGACAGTAAGTTAATTATAATAGGGTCTCCTTTTTTCCTAAATATCAAAAGATATACGAACAACGTCGACTTATTTGTCGTGTCGAAACAGGCGATATGCTGAGTTATGTAAACTTCTACATACTAAAATAGTTATGTGCCGACCTGAATCCTTACAAGTTTGAGGCATCTTAGTACACCCAAACTAAGCCCGTAGATACACACAGAAATATACAAACAAAATAATAATGTACACATATTCATTTTAATTAAACCCGCCTCCGCATGTAAACAGTACTAATGTTAATTATATTAAGATAGCTATATTATGTATCAAGTTGAAACTCTTTAATCTTAAAAAAATAATAATTACATGTTATAAAACTAAGACAGTGACAGAATAGCCAGTGGATAACAAATTAATGTGACAGCTATTTAATGAGTTACTCTTAAACAATAATAGAAGCCCTTTATCTAATACAAGTCCCACAGCTGGGCCTGGGTTAGGCTATAGTACTGGCCAAGTGCAGATTGGTAGACTTCACATGACCTTTTACTTTTTAGGCAGGTTTCCTCACGATGTTTTCCTTCACCGTTAGCGAGCGATATTTTTTATGATAAGTAGGTACACACATATCTTCGAAAAGACGAATCTTAACTATTTATTGACAGAGGTATGTGCGGTGGGTTAGAACCCGTGACCTCTGACTTCGCAATCCTACGGTCTCCCTAATTACTCTTGCTTGACGATTTTGAAACAGGCCTTAAGTAACGATAAAAGTCTAGTAATTTTTTGCTCACTTTGCAAGTAAAGAGGAAGGGTTAAATTAATGTAATGTAAAAATAATACAATTATTTTGTGTTAATAGTTAAAAAAGGTACGATTAGGATTTCGGATTGTCATCGTCATTTTTATGTACAAAAATACCTTTCAATAAAAAAAATAAAAAGATAGACAGGTAAAACTAAAGCAATTACAAGGCCAATATCCTATATTACTTGCCTTTATCCTGTATTCCTAATATTTTACTCTAATTTAAAAAGTTTATTTCTCAACTACGAAAATGAAATATCTGAAAAGTGGGAGTTCAGCATATCAATAATACACCTTCCTAGAAAATATAATTCAATTTCCCAGGTGTAATATCACTATATGAAAGTAGGTACCGGCGTAATATTGAAAGTTGCCCGTTGCAGATGAAAGGCTTCACCCTGGGGGCACGCACGCTATATTAAAAAGTGACTGCAATAAATGCTCTGTTGGCAACAGTGATTATTACCTCTCTTGAACTTATACTGCAATGATTAATTTTAAAAAACTACCGGGATAACATAACATAATAATAATTTGTCTGCACGTGCGGTGTAGTGGTTTAAGCGGTCGCCTCGCCGCTCTCCACTGCACTGGTGTTGTGGGTTCGATCCCCACATGGGACAAATCTTTGTGTGATTCGCAAATATTTGTACTGAGACTGGGTGTGCTTGTGAGTGAATGTGTGTATTTGGCCTTGTCATTGGGACCATTAGATAGTATAATTGCTTCTGGCGTTCTGTCTAATTTAAAAAATCCAAAATTATTATTATTATTATTATAACATCACGGTTATGTTACCCAGATGGGTGTAGCAGAAGTGTATAAGACCCACACTTCACCTGTTAAGTTTTAGTCCCATGGGTAAGGGGTGAGCCTATCGCCATCCACCGGGCACAATTCCAACTCCGTGCTGCTATTGTGAATTGCCTGAAAGTTCACAAATAACACTTATGCCCGAACTGATCGAACCCGGAACCTCGCGGTGAGAGGCGCATACGCTAACCACTGGACCATCAAGGCAGTTAAAACATCCAGGATAAAAGAAAATATAGAATATAGTTAATTACCTATACAAAGCATGATTTTAAAACATTTTAATTCAATACGACAAACTTGTAAGTGTGTGCTATGTGTACTCGATGACTAGAGATTATAGATACTTCGCTTTGCGAAACATTTATTAAAGTAAAGTAAGTGAAAGGTTGTTTTTAGAAAAGGCTGTATAGCCAAAGCTCAGAAAATGTTTGAATTAGAGCTATACTAATAAATACGTATCTATTTGTGATATTAATTTAGTAGAGTACGTATAGTATACAAAGTAAATGGGTATGATGTTACAGTTTAAATTAGCATAGCCCTTTGTTTTATATAATAATATAGCCTTTAATTAAGTATAGGTAAGTCATACACAAATTATACATCTGTATAAAATCATAAAAACATCAATTTCATTTTTGTTACACATTTGAACACACAAGAACCTTATTCAATCACAATTGACATCTATCGTAATAAGAGGGCTGGTCATGATAATTATAGTTTTCATAATATGTGCATATGCTTATACTAACATAAGAATGCAAATCGTTTTAATTAGGAGCCTGTACTTTGAAAACAGTGTTTCTTTGATTTTATGCAGTTGTATAATTTGTGTATGACTTACCTATACTTAATCAAAGTCGAACAAAGGGCCATGCTAAATACAAATTAGTGTTATTCGATACTGAAAACTTATACCTATTTGTATTCTACTAAATTTACATCACAAATATATGCGTATTTACTGGTATAGCTCTTATTCAAACAATTATATGTAGATGAATGGCGTCCTTCAGAAAGGACAAGTACTCGAAACCGGCGAGCATGTATGACAAGATGTATGAATGTTTATTAAGCGAAAGAAGTATGTAAGGAGCAAAACACATAGCGTTTCACCCCGTGTATATCCCGTGGGATATAGCCGTCAGTATGTATGTCATCACGTTCACGTTTGAAGGGAAAGTACCTACCAATGATTGCCCGATCCTTGAAATTTGGTTAAAACGAACACACGGCGTCCGGAATCCTGCCTTAAATATTAATAGGATCGAGACCTGTTGTTACTCTGTGCCTGTTGTCTGTAATTGTTTTATGAATATATTACGGTTGATTATTAGGCTCTGCTAAACTGAAACACAATATTTTTCTTATTGGGTTTTTGAAGAAGTTAGACCGTTTTTCTTTTACATACAGAGAGATAGAGCTGCTTTGGTCAAGAAGATAGAACGATGATGAAGATTGAAAGATGTAAGCGTGGACTCGGGTTCGAGTTCTCGGGTCGGACAAAAGTCTTTTTTGAGTTTATTCGTCAGGAAATTCAAAATAGTAGCACGGTGTTGGATTTTTGCACGGTGGATGTAATGACAGACCTCCCATAACATAGGACCTAAATATAAAAGATTAAGTATGGCTTTTACACACCTCAGCCACACCTTCTTAAATAATATAGGCGTGATGTTATGTTATAATGTTCTTTTACATATATCATCTATACTATAAAGTTAAAGAATTTGTTTGTTTATTTAAACACATTTCACCACTTTTAAAAAGTAGTGTCACACTGACATTGGATGCAAGGAAATGAAGATTTTTGTTAAAAAGAATTTTAGTTTATAAATTCGTACTACTCGTACAATACCTTAGTGAGATCACGTTGGCATACTTCATGCAACAACAACGTTATGGGCAACTCTCAGAACATTTGCATGTAAATTGCTAACATTACAGACAGGTACACATAACTGAATGGATACAATTCACTTTATTAAACTCTTGTAACCGATTAGAAAACGTTATCTTCTTTTCTATTTATCAACAAAGTATGGTGGTAAGGTACAAAATGAAATATAGTCAAACACACACATTTTATCAATGTATGTAGCGAAGAAATCGTTACCTATCTAAAAGTAAGTGATAAGCTGCCCCCCCTCCCCCCATGATCATCACAAAAGATAAAAATTTCTTTGTACATATGAGGATTACGACACTATGGCTGAGATCTTTAGGATATACTTAGACTAAGCTTAGACTTGGCTCTGACTTACCTTGAACAAACACTGCTTTAGTATTGTTGTCACTAAGGCAAATTCTGAGCAAAGCTTTTTACGTATTTTTTTAAACGACGCCCGCACTAGTAATATTTCCTTTGTCGCATGGGTGTTCACAAACATTTATTTCACACACTCAAAGTCTCACATAAAGATTTGTCCGGATCGAACCCACAACACCAGCGCAGTTAAACGCGGCGAGGTAACTTTAACCACTACGTGCATAGTCTAAGTTAGTTATATTTTATTAATTTATTAAATCACTTACAATCAATCTAACAAAAAAATACAACAACAGAGTGTAACATAAACCAGTTTAGGTTTTTCATACATCAATTCGTCGACGCTACTATATATTTTATACACTATATCTGAGCACGCTCTATAGAGCTCCCAGTCTTTGACCCCTTTGCCAG
Source organism: Hypena proboscidalis (assembly GCA_905147285.1). Taxonomy (NCBI): domain Eukaryota; kingdom Metazoa; phylum Arthropoda; class Insecta; order Lepidoptera; family Erebidae; genus Hypena; species Hypena proboscidalis. The sequence continues at coordinate 12,315,113 of LR990132.1, forward strand.
TAATTCCAGAGACTAATACATCGAATCGTTTAACAAACACAACGAAAAAACCTATCGTGTTATCTAATAATAAAACACAATCATGAACCTTCAAAATAAAGCAAAATATCAACCGCAAAGCCTATTAATCTACTTTTTATTAGTCGGATATATCAGAAAGTTACGTTAAAGTATAATATGTGGTAAAGCCGTGAACGCTTCTATAAATAAAGCGAAATACGAGCACAATTTTATTCAGAGCCTTAATCATGGCCTATCACGGCATTCCTGGAACTATAAAAAAACTAGACTATATAAGGTTGAACGTTAGTTCGTAGACTATTAAGATAAAACAACGTAAGGAAGATAAGATAATTACATAATATTAAAGTTGAAAAATTAAAAATCAGCAGGACTCGAACCTGCACCTCCTGGGTATACGCCCCAAGTGCTTTGCCAATTCAGCTATGGATTTGTATGCTGCTAGACTCGACATTTGTCAACTCTTTTTGTGCCAGTGTCATAGCCACCCACAGGGTGCAGGTTCGAGTCCTGCTGGATCCTTATTATTTTTTTCAACTTTAATATTATATAAAATACAAAAAGGTATAGCGAAGCTAAAATTTGCTTTAAAATATTACAAGACAATTCAATTCAATTCAATCGTTTATTTTGCGAAATATGGGTACAAGTGATATTGCCGTATTATTGAGATACATTTTGGTATCACCATAATTAGCTGTATAACATGCAAAATTTTATGATTACAATAATCATATTAAATTTACTTAAATTTAATGCCGGAAACGGATAATATGCATATTATGACACAATTAATAAGTCATGGTCAGATTAATAAGTTAATTAAAAATTAGCTATTAGAGTATTAGTACGCTTTAGATAAAAATCATGTAAAATAACTTTACTCTTCAATTGGTAGCATCTAGATTCTATATCGAGAAGTTTTGTGCTCAATACCAAGATATATATTAGTCGCTGAATAGAATGAGCACTACTGCTTTTATTCCGTAGGGATTAGTCTTAGCTAATTTCAGAAATAAAAGACAGGTATGGTAATTCCTAATGTCTGCAGATCCGACAGTGCTCCGTATCGTTTCTCAGGTCTACTCAAGTTATCCGCATACATACGAATATATACATGCCTATACGCAGTAATATAGTATATATTTAAAAAGTAATAGTGTAATTTTAAATATTTAATTGTATCATAATAAATGGCTTATACAATTTGAAAAGGATTTTAATGGTTTTCGCTACTTAATTTATTTATATTTCAATTAATTTTAATAGAAGACGTTTTATATACCTTTGTTATGGACAAAATTAAGATTAAATGAAAAATAAATAGGGTTTTTGGATGAAGTATAAAATAATGGAAGGAAGAAATCGCTTTACGCGATAAGGCCGCCCTTTGTACATTTTATCTTTTATTTTACTTTTTATTGTTTACTCTTAAGTTTTTCATGTTATAGAAATTATTTAAAAGTAAATTATTTTCTATCTATCTATAATTAAAGTAACTCTTTCTACCTATGTCTTGACGAAAGTTGACAAAGCGATAGTAAACCTTAAAAAATCAGCTTATCATATGAACGATGTCGTGTACGCAAGCTAGTGTTTTATATTTCTGAAACAACACCATATTATAATCCAATAGTATAATCTAATGTATCAAAAATGGCTTCCAGCTAACGAAGCCTCAAATAGCACAAGTAAGACTTCAGTACATCCACAAAATTTTCCGTTTACTCAAAAATATTTCTTACAAAGACAAGTACAGTGAGTATAGTATACTTGTTTACAGAATATTTTAGTCACTGCCTGGTTAGTCTAGTGGTTAGCGAGGAGGTCTCGGGTTTGATTCCCGGGCAACAAGGAGTTGAAATTGTGCTCGGTGCATGGCGATCAGCTCAACCATTTGAAACCTAAACATTACGGGTGAAATGTGGGTGTTATAGACCTCTACCACACTCCTCTGGGTAATATAGGCGTGATGGTATGAATAGTAGCTACTACCCATATAGAAATCTACAAATAATTGTCAAGATGTATTAATATACTCTGCTACAGGACTAGGAATTTCACGGTTCAGTCCGAAACATAGTTCAAAAATCTATATTCTTTATGGTAGATAGGCCCGCGTTTGACCACGATCTTACCTTATAACCAGAGCTCGGAATTAGGTAGAGTTAATTATGTACTTGCATCGAAATGTTGATATCAATGTGGACCTTCCCGGGATTTCTAATGGACAATTCCATGTGGCCAACCATATTACGAATAAATAATAATAAAAACCTCAGAGATAGACAAATAAAACAAAGATAATTAACATACAATTTTATTTTGTGCGAACTACAAATGTGGCAACATCGCACGTATTGGAATTTTGCATCTTCTGCTCTTTAAATTTAATCTTGGGATTTGAGGTATATCCACTTTATTCTTTCGCTGTAGGAAATCAGTGTAAGTTCATGAATAACTCTACCTAATTCCGACCTCTGCTTATAACATAGCATGATAAATTACAGCTCTTTCTAAAACAAGTATAGATTACGCATTCATTGATTAATTCTAAGGCACAAGGCCCATCGAAAATAAAACGGTTTCTCTCGATGTTTTCATTCACTTTTACATTACATATATTATCTAATTGATAAATTTGCACTCGGATCATAACTTTTTTATGTGTCAATTCTATAATAAACTTGCAGTGCTAAATCAGAACAAAACCTGGTATTCCTAAATAATCTTCAATTGTATAATTTCTACCCTCAATTTTCAGCAAAAAGATTGATGGCCGTCAAACATTATGGCAGTTACAAACAACAGACACTAATGATAACAAAACGTTAAAATTCAGCCCGATTTCGTAAGGTTTTAAAACATTTCTAAGAATTCTAAACAAAGACATTGCAGACGCTTTAAAGAATTAAAAAAGAAAAGTTTTTTAATTTTCTAATGCATCCACAGAGTCTTTGTTTCGCTGAAGTCATCGACTGTAGCTAATATTCTAATGCACTTTGCTAATATAATTTCAAACAGATGCTTCAAAGAAAATACTGGTATATATTCTTCAACAAATTTAATTATAGAATTAAAGTAGCAAAGTCTCTTTTCTTTTAAACGTGTAGTTAATTAAATAGTCAATTGCGTTTTTTTCAGCACCTAATGTAAACGCGGTCAAAAGATGCAAAAAGATACACTAAAATGTATAATTAAACAAACCCTCCGAGACCTTTTCAGACTGCTATTTTTTTCTCATCATACCCCTTTTATGTGAAAGAAAATTAGGTCTGTTTTACATTCAGAATTTAATTAAATTGCGAAACGTGATAATGTTATGTATTTAAATAATGAAAGTTGTAAAATACGCGAGTAAAAAGTAGTTTAACATATCTCCTAAGGTTTTTACATTAGCAATATAACGTTCCATAGATTTAATGTTATTATAAAAGTAGAATTAAGTTAGTACTGTTTAAGAAAAGCAAAGTCTTATTAGTTATCGTATACGTAGTACTTAATAATGTACTACTTTTTTATAGACTTTTTTATATAAGTTTCATTAAAAACTCCAGTTCAAGTATCCAGCAATCTTGAGCGTAATTTATGAAATAATCACGTAGAAAGTATGTCAAGAAACAGCGAAACAACAAATTAATCTAATTCCGAAACCTTATTCTCACCTTAATAAATGTCATACTTTTAGTAGGCCGCCTTAACATCGTTCCCGGCGTACTTAAGTCAATTTTCACAATCCAATTGCACTTGTAAAAAAGAACTTCAAACACCGAACACACTGAGCAAAAAAATTTAAAAAAACAATAGTCAGTTTTAAGAATATTTTCCGTCACTTTATTACGATTTGAAGTAACAACAATAATTGTTTATTTAACGATGTTACTGAAATTAGTTGCGAGACAGGGACGCGACTACTCCCCGCCGCAATGTTCGAAGACTGAATTTCCGCCCGCACGAAGGACCCGAGGCGTGCCGAACTGCGCCGATCTTGGCCGACTCGTAGCCGATTCATGAAAGCCACTCGATGAAGTGGTAAGTTTTTACGACTACCCGTTGGCGAGCGCGGTCGGGACCAATATAAAAGGATGGTTTGACACCTGTTTCTGATTATCTTCTTATATTCGTTTTTTTTTCTACTTTTTATCTCATAATGTGCTAGTAATGTAGGGATCTGGCCGTCACGACAATTTTATCTCCTTTTGCAAAATTATATAGGTAAAATATTAAATTAAAATGGCAAGGACAGTTCAAGTTCACTTTATTATGCAGTTTCATTATGCAGTAAGTCTTACTGAGACGAAAGTACTAGAAATATTAGGTTTGTTTCGACTTTTACTCTAATTATTAGAAGAAATCAGAGGAAAATTCAACAATGAAGTGAGTAACAATCGGCGTCTTAGTATTGTTTTTTTTTTACTCTATAGACCATAGATTTTATAAAATAAGTATGGATAACTAATTTATTACTTCTAAGGGACATGGACCATTGAAAATGAAACGGTGTCTTACGATGTTTTCACTCACTGTTCCATTATATAACTAATTTATTTATTTTGTAGTCGTAAAATAACTTCCTGATGTGTCAAATCAATAATAAACTTGCAGTGCTTAGAAGCAATGCTAATATTCCTAAATAATCTACAATAATATAATTTCTGCCCCAATTTCGAACAAAAAGATTGATGGCCTTCAAACATTATGGCAGTTATAAACAACAGACACTAATGATAACAAAACGTTTAAATTCAGGCACATTTAGTTATAGAAATATTAGAATTTTGTTTCAATTTCCACACAAGACGAAATCAGAGGAAAAGTCAACAATGTAGTGAGTAAAAATTGATGCCATAGTCTCGTTTTTTTTTTCTTTCTAACCGAGTTACTATGTAGTATGTAGCTTATGGGCACTTCCAACACCAGAGTTAACTTGTGCGTTACCAACCCTATTTTTTACTCTTGTTATTGTAAAATACATATCCTTACTCCTTCGATTGTCTAGTGGTTAGCGTATGTGCCTCTCGCCGCGAGGTTTCGGGAACGGTGTCCGGGTCAGGAAAAGTTTTATTTATAACCTTTTGTCAGGAAATTAACAATAGCAACGCGGAGTTGAAATTGTGACCGGTGGATGGCGATAGGCTCACCTATCCTATGGGACCTAAACATAACAGGTGAAAAGTGGGTGTTGTACACATCTGCCGCACCCTTCTGTGTAATATAGGCGTGATGTTATGTTATGCTGATATATCCATTAATATTGTAAATGAGATAGTAACTCTGTATATCTGTTACGTTTTCACGACTAAGCTACTGAACCAATCTTCATGCAAATTAGTATAAAGATGGTTAAAGACCTGAGAAAGTACGTAGATTTTTATTAACATACCTACCATGCGGGTGGAACCTCGTGGTGAAGCTAGTATCATAATAAATGCACCAAGCTTCAAAAACTCCCTACGGTCAACTTTTTTTACGGAAAGTGGATAAGGCATCGGTCTTACGATCGAGAGGTCGTGGGTTCGAATCCTGGCCATTACACCACGGACGTGAACTTCCTCCTAACACAAGCGAATTAAGCTTAGCTGGAGGGGGTTAACAAGAATACTAGTAATTTGTATTTGCAAATTGCTAGTAAGCTTTTTAAAAAAAAAAATATCTTTTGTAGTTCACAATGACAGGATCATTCGTTACCTATTAATCTTTGTTGTAACCAAAATGGCCGACCTTAACCAATTCTTGACATACGTTAAGCTAATTACTTTCCACATAAAACGTCTCCTCCATTTCAGCTATTAATCATTCAAAATTAATACATCTTTGCGAATTAATGACTTTCTGCAACTGTGATGCCTGTCTTATTAGATATACAACGATGAATGTCATAAATTGAAAGTTATTAATGATTACCGGTGATTATTAATTATTTCTATTACTTCGTCCACGTGGAGTTAGTTATAAATTTTATAAATTTCCTGACGGAAAGTTTACAAATAACACTTTGCCCGATCCGGGAATCGAACCCGAGACCTCGCGGTGAGAGGCGCATACTCTAATCACTAGACCATCGAGGCAGAAAATACCACTAAAAAACTACACTAATAAACTAATACACTGCAATAGAATTGTAAAAGTACTGCTTTCGTCGGCACACTTAACCTGAAACCCATATACAATGTAAAAGTCATAACCGTCTAAAATCCCGCAGTTTTCCAGGTACGTGTAAAAACGTGGAATATTGCATTCAGAAGTGCAATAAAATCGAGATTATCTGTTATGACTGCACTTGCAAACTATAACAATGGCATGCAAAAGCCTTCACTTTTATATGAAGCTTGCATCCAACGCTACTGCTGAATAGAGTTGGTATTCACTGGAATTTTACTTTAAATCTAAGCACTTTTATACGATGTATGTACCTAACACCTAAAACATTTTTAAAAGGCTATTAAACATACATAAGATCAATACTGGAGTATGCATATATCATATGGGATCCTTACTTTAAGAAAGATGTGGCACTCCTCGAAAATGTGCAGAGAAGAGCAACTAAAATGGTAGCAGTTTATTGAATACAAGTCTTATGATTATCGTCTACAGACCTTGGCCTTACATCTCATGAAAACCGCAGACAGAGAGGAAGAAGAAAACTTTTATGATTTTATATAATATTAAAGTTGAAAAGTCAAGAATCCAGCAGGACTCGAACCTGCACCCCCTGGATATACGCCCCAAGTGCTTTACCAATTTAGCTATGGATTCCTATGCTGCTAGACTCGAAATTCATCATTTTGATTAATTTCGAGTTCAATCATTTTAATTAAGCTTAGTCGGAGGGGGTTAACAAGAATACTAGTAATATATATCTGCAAATTATAAGAAAGATTTAAAACAAAAAAAAAATATCTTCCAACCAAACTGATACTAAGTAACGAAAGTTTGTATTACTATTGAAGGAAGGTGAGACATTTTTGTTGAATCCCTAGAGCACGTTATTAAGAGCTCTACGCATTAAAACCTATTCGTATTAAATACTAATTTCTAGATAACATAAATAAATATCTAACAACACACAACACTATCTATCCCAAACTAAGCAGAGTTTGTATTATGGGTACTAGAATAACTATATCTTATATATATTTACGTAGAAGCACGCACACTAAGACAAACCCCCATGTTCATGCACACAAAGATTTGTATTAAGCGAAAATCGAACCCGCGACCTTGGCGTCGCAAGCAGGTACACTACCCACTCCACCATCCGGTCGTCAAAGACTAAAAGACTCTTTTGTATAAAAGTTTAAGTTTATACAATTTAGTACCTAAACATCGTACCAATCGGTAAATCTCTTTATAATAATCTAAAGACTTTGCTCAAATAAAAACCTTTCTGAATATCAAACACTTTTACCTTTAGATTAAAATAAGAGTCAGCGTTCTGACATAATTTCTAGGAAAATTAAAGTGCACAAAAAATATTCGACGCAAATTATCTTTTCTTCTTAAGTTAGAATTTTTCTTTGAAATAATTCCATCTGAACTCCACAGTCGTTCATTCAAAAGCTTAGATATTATTATCTGACTTTTCGTACATTGTTAGTTAATCGGGTTTCAATCGATCAAACTTTATTTATTGAATATAATTATCATTGTCTTGTAGACCAACATTACGTGAGTAACACTCATATTCATTTTGAATCATTTACTAAAACAGATGATTCGAAAGTGACTATAGGAGTGACATGAGGAGCTGGTCAGGGCTGGCCAGAAAAACACGTACAGGTAAAATCAAAGACCCTGGCGGGTTTTACACGGCAAGCACGTTGTTGTCCCGTGAAGCTCTCCATCGTGACTAAAATGCATGAAAAGACGTGCAATTCCCCGCTACCCGCACCTGCTTACAAAAAACGGGTATTGAGAAATCAAGTGTTGCAATTCAAAACATTGGTCCACTCCATTAAGAGAAAGGTATATTATATAAATCAAGAATGTAATTACAACCTTTCTGGGTTCAGGACGGGAGTTTCAGCAATTTCAAAATACGTGATTTTCCCTTTTGATACGAAAGACCTCAAATCTGTTTGCAGAAAGTTTCGAATCCGAGCTCTAATCTTTTACGGGAACTCGAACTTAGTTAATATAAGACACTCTGAGAGCTTCAACAAACCACATTGACAGTTTACGTACTTATTCATTTTAACACAAGAAGGGAATAAATTAAGGAAGTATTTTTGTTCCATTTCGAACTTGAACCTGTAACTGGAAAGGGTAACCTCCTAATGTATCAAAACGAATTAATATTAAGATGTATTATTCAGCAATAAACTAAAATACAGCGATAACCGAGTGGGAGACCGTAGGACTGCGAAGTTAAAGGTCTCGGGTTCGAACCCACGGCACACACCTCTCGTCTTTTCGAAGATATGTGTGTATTTATCATATAAATTATCGCTCGCTAACGGTGAAGGAAAACATCTCATGTATTAAATACAGGGTTGCTATTAAACTGAAATACGGGCTGTATGGACGGAGGCTGAATAAATTATTTCAATCATTGTCCCATGAGTAATACACTTAGCCTTTATGTCAAAAGACCTATAGTACTATATACTATACATTCTAGATTTCAAAACTTGCTTATAAAAGTATCTGTTATATATACTCCACGTGCTAGTAGCTCGTTAAACGCAATACAATGTAGATTCGTAGTTCAGCGCAAAGCTAAAAGCACTTTTAATGTAAACTTGAATAAGTGAAATGGGTCATGAATCTCATTTAATATGTCTTTCATATAACAGGGCTATGAAATGCTTGAATATAAGGAATAAATTATGTAAATGATGGGTTATTGATCGACAAAACCTTTGTTTAGCTACCAAACATCAGTTAACGACGATACGTATATAATTTATATATTATGTATAATGGAGCGATAAATCACGTGCCACGAATCAGAATGATCCTTCAAAATCTTGTATGTTCGCTTACGTTTCAATAAGTTCATAAAATAAAATGATTGAACAATCGAACCAAATGAAGTGGTAATTGAGAGTCTTATAAAAATAATTAAAACTTGTAACTGAGTGTGGTAAAAACAATTAAAAGGTTATAAACGAAACTTGGTATTTGAAAATATATATAAACAACTTCTATAATGGAATACACGTTTTTGTTGCAAAGTCGGAAACGATTTTGTGTTTGATCAAATGTAAATCTTCGATTTCCGGAAATTCCTCCCGAGAAACCTCATTTTAAGGAAGCGAATGCCGCTGACGCGAACCAATTTGTATCTGAAGTGTATTCATTGAAGAAAATATCCTTTGTATATTCATCAGACTAAATTAATATTTACGATGATAGTTTTTGATTTAGCTTTTTAAGTATTTATACTTTGGGACGCACAGTTTGGATTTTTTTTTTGTCTTTAAAATTCTACAAATGGGTGGGCGTATCTTACCATGCAGGCTACATTTTAGTGACGTAATATCAGTGCTCTATTTGAAAAAGGTTACTATCTCGACTATCCGACAATGTTGTTAATAGTTGACTGACGGAACAGTCGAAAATTCATACACTTAATTCAAAATTTGAATTGAATTGAATTTGTACTGTCGAATTGTCGAATCGTCATCTTTATTTAATAGGGTGGTGTCATCGGTAAAAGCTATACTAGCTTTTAACATATGAAACGAACTCATTAAATAAACGAGACTTTTAACATATATTTTCGTGGAAAAATCTACCATTGGTGTCACATAAATATCAAATAATAACAATATAACAGACGCGTGTACCTATTGTTGTTCCTGAATTCTTATTCGCGTAACAAATTTAGGTTCCTACATACTGTCAATATACACGTGATCAAAAATATTCGAGTTATTTTTTGCATTCACGTTGGTCAAGTAGTAAGTCACTCACCCCTAAGGTCTCGGGTTCGATTCCGCGAGTTTGATATTGTTATTTGAGATTTTTCTCATACGAAATTCTGCTCGGAGCATGAAGTTTGAATTGTACTCGGTTGATGGTTTGCCTCCTATCACATGGTCCTATAATTTGTAAAGTGTGTGTGTTATAGACACCAGTCTGCCACACCTTCCTGGGTAGTATAGACTTGATGTTATGTGAAGGCAATTAAATCTTGTAAAACTTAACAACAATTTTTTTTTTCAACGACGGCAACACAAGGCATAATTTCTGTGGGTGCTCACATTTCACACACACAAAGCACATCCACCTATTGTCAATTCCGTCAAGTTTTACTGAACTCAACAAAAACAAAAACCTTCTTCATACAATGTTTCAAAAACAAAAAATGTTTAGTTGACATTGTTAGGAAAACAAACAGAATGCAATGCGGCGGGCATTACAAGGGAAGGTGTAATTGTGTGAATATTTGCGTGGCTTCACAAAACCCTTGCGTACATTCATACACAACTCAACATATCGCATTTATCTATACTGCTTTGTGTGCAATTCTTGTATGTTTAGTATTAAGATGGCTATGGCAAAAAGAATGTGTAAATTTTTGTTTGTCTTGAAAAAATGTCTTAGAAATGTAGTTTTAAACGAACATATCTTCTTTTAAAATTACATAATAAATTTATGCAAAGCCATCCCAATACAACGTCACGTCGGTGAATACCACGCTAAAATTCAAAATCTTCTATTACAAACTAAAGCTAGTAATCTATTAATGTTTCGTAGATATTGTTAGCAACACAAACAGAATGCAATGTGGCGAGCATTACAATGGCAGGTGTAATTGTGTGAATATTTGCATTACAAAACCCTTGTGTACCTTCATACACAACTCAACATATCGCATTTATCTATACTGCTTTATGTGCAATTCTTGTTTGTTTAGTATTAGGATGGCTATGGCAAATAGTGTGTAAATTTGTGTTTGTCTTGAATAAATGTGATAGAAATGTAGTTTTAAATAAACACATTTTTTTTTATTACATAAATTCATGCAAAGCTATTCCAATACAACGTCGGTGAATATCTCGCTAAAATTCAAAATCTCCTATCAAGCAAAATCTCTGGACTAATAATGTTTCAAAAACAAAAAATGTTTTGTAGACATTAAAGAAAGGATTGTAAGAAAAACAAACAGAATGCAATGTGGCGAGCATTACAAGGGCAGGTGTAATTGTGTAAATATGTGTGTGTGCAATTTATGTTTGTCTTGAAAATGCGTCATAGAAGTGTAGTTTTAAACAAATACTTTTTTTTTTAATTACATAAATTCAAGCAAAGCTATTCCAATACAACGCCGGTGAATACCACAAGTGACAATGGCCTGATCACGTCTGCCAAAGGACCGACAGCCGTTGGAGCAAACGAGTCCTGGAACGGAGACCGCGACTCGGCAACCGTAAGGTAGGACGCTCCCCTGCCAGGTTGACTGACGACCTGAAGAAGGTCGCTGAAGAGGACTGGATGCGGAAGGCGCAGGACCGGGTGTTGTGGCGCAAATTGGGAGAGGCCTATGTCCAGCAGTGGACTACAAGCGGCTGAATGATGAATACAACGCTAAAATTCAAAATCTCTTATTTAATAAACACCCTGGTCTAATAATTTTTCAAAAACAAAAAATGTTTAGTAGATATTGTTAACAAGATAAACAGAATGCAATGCGGCGGGTATTACAAGGGCAGGTGTAATTGTGTGAATATTTACATGGCTCCACAAAACCTTTGTGTACATTCATACACAACATCAACATATTGCACATCACTATACTGCTTTGTGTAGATTTCTAATATGTATAGTTGTTGAATAACACATACTGATTATACATTTTGTTGATTGTGTAAAAACTTAGTATAAATGTAGCGTTAAATGTTTATATCAAATAAATGATTAACACGATAAAAGAAATTAGTATAAATCACCAATTAGTGTATTATTAGTAGTTAATAGAAAACACGATAAATAAAAACCGCAACACAACAAAACAAAAATCATGTTTAAACAATGTTTAGTAGATATTTGTTAGACAGCAAACAGAATGAATACGGCGGGAAATACACGGTCAGGACGTGTAATTGTTGAAATATTTGCGTGGCTCCACTAAACGCTTCAGTATCTTCACACACAAAATCAACACATCACATTTAACTGACGACTGGATGGCGGAGTGGGTAAAAATGAAAAATGAAATGAAAATGAAAAAGTGTTTATTCAGTTTTTTTACATATTTTACACATACAATATCTTCTGCCAAACTGCAGCACAGTTTGTGGGCAGAATTTGCTCCCATTTTATTACAGTTTTATGTTGTACTTTTTCATTTTAGAACATGCAAAAACAAAAAATATTATTAAAGATTGGCACAAAAGAAAATTTGTTGAAACAAAATAATAGGTTGGCTAATTACAAATTTGTGATTACTATAGTTACATAATTTTTCATTTTATTACAGTAGGTATAGCAGTTTTACAATAAAACTTCTGTTGTACTTTTTCACTTTAGAACATGCAAAAAATAAAAATACTATTAAAGATTGTCACATAAGAAAACTTGTTGAAACAAAATAATAGGTTGGCAAATTGCAAATTTGTGATTGCTATAGTTAGATAATTTTTCACTTTATTACAGTAGGTATAGCGGTTGCACAACAAATTTTGAGACAAAATACTAATACTAGGTAGGGTACCTGCCTGCGACACCGAGGTCGCGGGTTCGATTCCCGCTTAAGACAAATCTTTGTGTGCATGAACATGGAGGTTTGTCTTAGTCTGGGTGTTTCTATGTATAATAAGTATGTATTTACAAAAAAAAAGTATACATAGATAGATAGATAGAGTAATTTTTATTGTATACCTACCAATATTAACAAAGGTTATTTTGTAAACAAATGCACTTAAAAACTATGTTGCACAATGGGCAGCCTTATTGCTATAAGCAATTTCTTACAGGCAACCTTAGAATTAGTTATTCTAGTACCCATATTACAAGCTCTGCTCAGTTTGGGGCTAGATGGCGTTGTGTAAGTTGTGAGATATTTATTTTATTTATTTATTTAACTATACTGCTTTGTGTGAAAATTAAAGACACCTAACATAACGCCTGTATTACCCTGGAGGGAGTGGCAGAGATGCACAATGAACACCCACACTTCACCTGTTATGTTTAGGTCCCAATGCTATCTTCGTGCTGCTATTGAGAATTGTCTAAAGGAAAAACCCACATAACACTTTTTTCGGCCAACGAGGTAGTTAGCCATGACAAGAATTAAACAATAAATATTATGAACTAGCACCCGGCCATGGCTTCACCCGCATGCTACCAGGACAAAATGAAACCTTTGTTACTTAAGAATAACCTAGCACTTTTTTTTAACGACGCCTACACTAGGAATACCTCCTGTGTTGCGGGGGTGATCACAAACATTCATTTCACACACACAGAGCACACCCAGAGTCAGAACAAATCTTTGCGGATCACACAAAGATTTGTCCAATGTGGGGATCGAACCCACAACACCAGCGCAGTTAAAAGCGGCGAGGCGACCGCTTTAACCACTACGCCAACCGTGCACTCTCTAGGGGTGAAGAAACTTTTAAAATCGGTCTAGTAGTTTTTGATGTAAATCATAACAAACAAACAAATAGTCAAATCATTACTCTTTATAATATTAGTTAGGATAACATGGCCCAATAGTTAAAGTATTTTAATAATTAACAAAACGTTGTGATGATCATAGAACGTAAATTTCTTTGTTGCTGTAAAGTTTATAAAATATCTAAAATTCCAATATATCAACCATTTTTTTTATATCTGTTTTTGTCACATCTAACAATACCATGATTTAAAAATGGACATCTAATTAAATTTAATTACATCACAAACAATCTATTTCGAGTGCAAATTATCATTTTTTTTGGTTTATTCGCGGGCGAAGGGGCCATATCCGAATGGACGGCGCGTGTAAATCAGAGGGGGACAACCGGGCTAACGAACCGGACCAACCCATTACCTTCCACAGACGGCCGCTGTCATAGCTACAGCGCTGTAGTACCATAGTTATAGCCATAGCTACCATACCTAGTGGCGGAAAAATGATTTAGAGCCTCCCACCCTCGGACTTGCGGAAGAAAAATATATTTAATAAAGCTAAGAATAAATTACAAAGTAACGCACACCTTTTTCGATGAATAAATTGGGCTTAAGTTTGGTGGTAAGAAGGAAAATGGAGAGGAAATGCTCAGTAGTCAATTCAATTCAATACTCTACTTAAGGTTTAAAATGTTTTTTTGACTTGATTTTTATTTATGATTTCTTAATCTATATATATATAAAAATGAAACCCGTTTTTCGTTGTCACGACATAGCATGAAAACGGCTTGACCGATTTGGCTGTTTTTAGGGTTCCGTAGTACCTACAAGGAACCCTTATAGTTTCGCCATGTCCGTCTGTCAGTCCGTCTGTCCGAGGCATAGCGACGAAACCGTTGGTGCTAGAAAACTGAAATTTTGCATAAACATGTATGTTAACTATACAAAGAAAGTCGTAGAATAAAATTTGGAAAAATATTTTTTTTTCGGGTAGCTCCCCTACATGTAAAGTAGGGATGTTTTTTTTTTTGTCGCCTACCCCATAGTGTGGGGTATTGTTAGATAGGACTTTTAAAAACGTTCAGGGGTTGCTAAGACAGTTTTTTGATTTAGAGATCCGTTTGCGAGATAATTAACTTTAAAGAGCAAATTTTTGTTCGAGTAGAGCGTCCCCCCCCTCTAAAAGCTAAACTACTGGATCCCAAAATCTGAAAAAAATTGTGTCGTTAGTACATGTAACGAACTTTTAAAGAAAAACTATAGCGGATAAGTTCACTTCATTAGTTCAAGAGGAATAGGGGTCCAAAGTGTAAAATACAGTTACTTAGAATAATCCGTGCAAATTACAAAAACCTTTGAAAGTAATGACTTGTATGAAGATGTTTCTTGTTTAATACAGATAGTAAATCCCTTTTAAGCTACGACTAGCTACGGAACCCTACTGCGCGTGGCCCGACACGCACTTGGCCGGTTTTTTTTGTAGTTTTCTAATACTCTGTACAAGGTTCTTACGAAAAAGGAAAAAAAAAAATAAAAAAAATATATTAATAAATTTTCTGTAAAAATATAGGTAAGTGAAATTATTGAACCCTACGGAATAAACACTATTATAAAATATATTTTGTTTTTTATTAAATAAAATTAGTAAAGTCCTTTTCAGGTATGACGAGACCAGGGAAATAGGTATTCATTTTTATATGGAGGATATTATAGATTCCA
The DNA here is from genome assembly GCA_905147285.1 of Hypena proboscidalis. NCBI lineage: Eukaryota > Metazoa > Arthropoda > Insecta > Lepidoptera > Erebidae > Hypena > Hypena proboscidalis. Next base: position 12,330,416 of record LR990132.1, read on the forward strand.
GTTCAAATTGAATAGGTACGCATACATAAGATAGGTCAGCTATACAAAATAAAGTAGTGCTTCAAATTTACGCTAAGGCGGAACGAAGTTCGCCGGGTCAGCTAGTTTTAACATAAAAATCAAAACCCAATGGTCTGGCACGCGACGATGGGAAGAGACCAGATGGTATGACATTACTGCCATCGAAGATGGGTCGCAACCTGCGTCGACACCCTCGCGCCATCACAGCTTTCAAGCTCAGCTGTCTGCGCCGGTACTGCTGCTGCATCCGCAGAGACTACATAATAGTAAAATTGTAGTAATTAATTGAAAATACCCTGTTATAATAATAACAAACCATTTATTTCAGGCTGAAAATCAAAAAAAGAAGTTTAAAATTAGTGCGTCTATCGTATATTTAAATAGATTTTGATGTTGGACTTATCTAAAATGAAAAGTTGGTATATCTTTATCGTACTGGTGTATAGTTGATAGAATCTGATAGGTACGCATGGTGTGCGCTAAGATTGGAGCATCTTGTAGCTTGCTATGTTCCGTTCAGTTTCATTGTATGCAAATTAAATTATGTAATTTAAAAAATGTAGTTATAAATATATTTTGTTTTAGTTAAAAAATAGTTATTAACTTAGCTAAGTGTAATTTGTTTGGTGTTAATTTAGTTGATATCATCGTATACCCGTGCGGTTCCATCATGAGATCCATTTCGGGTAAAAAGATTTTTTATAAGTATTGAGTTAGCTTTTTTACTGAAATAAATAGGTTTCTTTCTTTCTTTCTTTCTTTTACCTTAAACACTAATTTTACAAGTATGTTTAATATTTTTTGTGAAATTCAAAGATCAAATCGTACAATTAATAATTATATTATTATATAACTTTTTGCCAAGAGCCAGAATATTTGATGTAGACGTATCGGAAATTGCAAATCGTGTTATCTGCTACGATCACGTAGACGTTTGTACTTCGCGTAGCCTAGCGACTATTAGCGTACGGCGTAGCTTATAGCTATTTATAACTTTAATTCAAGTTTATATTCTTAGTGGTGTTCCATTACGTTATTTATTTATATTTTAGCTTATTATAATATTATATTTAAGTATTTTATATTATACTAGCTGTTGCCCGCGATTTCGTTCGCGTGGGTTTCGTTGATCACCGCGATTTTTCCCGCATTAATGTAACACTGATCTGCTGTTCCTGTAGGTTGTAGCGTGAGTTAAAAAATAAGCACAACGCCATAAACTTACTACTACCCTAAACCCCTTTGGATACAATTTTGAAAAACCATGATATAGAATTACATTTATATTTATTAAAATTCAACCATACCAAGTTTCGTGCTTCTTACTTAAAAAATGACGGACTTCCATGTTTAACTCTTAAATGCTCCCTTAAACCAAATGAGGAACCCGTATACCAAATTTCAAGAGCTAGCGGCTTTGGCTGTGCGTTGATGATGATCAGTCAGTCAGGTGAACAATTATAAAGTGTGTAAATGACATCGTGACGTAGCTGCTTACCGGTGATTACTGAGACTTATGACTTGTAACATAAGTTGGCGATTGTTAAACAGACCCAGGCTTATTTTTTATTGTCTACTAAATCTATTGGTAAATATTTTATCTCATGCTTAAGCATTTGACTTACAATTGACAATTTTTCATGGCCTGTATCTAAAAAAACATATTATAAATATGTTAACAGACCATTACTGAAATAGGGTGCCAATCAACGTCATCGATCGACGTCGATTCGTTGGACTAATAACACCCTTAGTTTTATCTTGTTCAGTAACTCATAGTTCATATTCACATAAAAACTTCTTTTTAAATATAAACTCTCTACGTCTCATACGAAGTACATTTTCAATTCAATTATATTTTATTCATATTTTATGCCATACACGTAAAAAATAAGTACTTCACCCCATTTTACACGGTATACCTGTGTTCCTGCCTGCAAAGAGTATATAAACGTCTTTATATTGAATTTAAAATGAGTTTTGAAGACACAAGCGACGCTCAGGCTTTTCTTTACTTTAAGTAAGCCTTTATACGCGTTTAAGAGATGATATCGTTCTTATTTATTATTTTTAAACATTGTACTACTTACGAGTTATACTAAGGAACAGTTGAAAAAGATATGGGACCGGCAGGATTTGAACCTGCGACCTTACTGCACACCGGGCAGCCGCTTTAGCCATCCAGCTACGGTCGCCTTTAACCAGAACCCTAAATTTTTCAACTGCATGATACGTCATTTCGTGACATCACGTTCATCCATTTGTTCCTATCTTAAGTAGGAAACTAAACAAAACAAATGGATGAACGTGATCTGTGCATCAACCAAAGGTAGACTGGTAGAGAATGCCTATGGCATTAAGTCCGCCTTGTATACAAATTTTGTATATGATTTTTTTTAAATAAATAAATATAAATAAATAAATATCTGTAACGTTTACATAGCTAAACTACTAGACCGCTTTGAGGAAAATAGGTATGGAGATAGTTCAAGACGTAAAGAAGGACATCGGATAGTTTTTATCAATCTACCACGTAAGTGAAAACTAGTGTGACATAAACTTAAAACTAATTTAAAACATATATATTTCGTTTCGACTTTAAATGATTAGTAAATAATAACACTAAACTTGATGGCAACAATTTTATTTCAACAAGAGACTATTTATGAAGACGTAGAATATGTCCATTCAAAGAAATGAAATCATTATTTCACTTAAGAAGAATGCATTTTTTTCGTAATATAAGTAAATTAAAAATATAACGCGGGAGTGAAATCATGACAGTGGTAGTATAATATCGGTTACGTATTATAATATCTAAAAGTATTCTAACTATTATTGAAATGACTACGATCATAAGACCTACTGTTTAAAAAACCTAAAGGTCATTTCACAGATTTTTATGATAACTAATGGATGAAATCCATAATGGACGATTCACCTACGGTTTATTTAACTATAATTAATTAAGTTAAGGTTGAATTAATTAATGGACTATTCACCTACTGTTGATATATCTGTGGTTAATATTTATATAGGAAATCACAAAAAAACGTTGAATCATAGTTATATATAATTAGATACAAATGAACAACGAACAAATTTAAAGATTTGAAGCAATAGCTTGCAATAATTCCACATGTGAGTATTCCGGGATTTCTTTTAGAATACCTTCAATTTTTTGTAACTTATGCTCATTCTTGGATTTCCTTTTCTTGTTTGTAAAATAGGTTCAAATAATTATAATAAATAATAGGTAGGTTAGGTTAGAAACATGAAAGACAACGCACGAGCCGAGCGAGCGAAGCGAGCGTGCCGCGGCAGCGGCCGGCGAAGTGCCAGTAAAATCATTGTAAGCCGTAACTACCATATGCCATAACATCATTTAGGAACAATTTTGAATGTCCCGTCCATGATCCAATATTCACTTTTTGCTAAGTAGGTCATTAAGGCTTTAGTGCTAAACAGCATTACTCTTTTATTTCCGAAAACTTTGCTTTTAATTAAAAATAATTCCCCGTCTCCAGTTGTAACTGCTTCTTCGTTAACTACAAAATCAAATTTTGTTGGTTCTTTAATAGTCAACATAGCTTTCTTTTTTTCACGATTAACTATTTGTCTCAGGGCGTCTTTTGATGGTAAATTAATTGAAATGTCAGCACTAGTAGATGCCAAATGATGTTGAATTAATTGACAAGTCTTAGTTATTGGAGAAGCCTTAATTTTAGTAGGCGACTCGTCCATTAGATATTTCATGTGTAGTGGAAATATCCAATATTTAAAAAAATCATTAGGTTAATCGTTCGTTAGTGAGATTAATTTTAGTTTAATCGACATTATGTAAATAAAACAGTACTTGAGTTCACCAATATGTGTTATAAACATATATAAATCAACCGTAGTTATTTCAAAAATAGATAGAATACTTTTAGATATTATAATACGTAACCATAATATCTTACTAAGCCACTTTCCCACTGAAAATCGCGAGTGGCTCTGAGCCAGACGGCTATTTAAAACGTTCCGTATGGCTACAATTTTAGTACGAAAGAAGACAACTCGACATAGACAATTTGCTACCGTTAAAATTCCCTTTACGGCGGACGGGGGAATTTGGAAGGAGTCCTAAAAGCCCGGATTTACAGCGGAAAATTATATCTAAGTCTCTTGGAATCCGTCCACACGCGAGATGTCGTTTTAATTGTGTTTACCGAGACTTAGTTAGTAAACATTTAGCTACTTAATTCAGGGATATACGGTTAAGGAAGTCTTTTATTACTTCGCGCTAACAAATTGACAATGTTCGTATTAGGGAATGGATATTCAGCTTTGGTGTCGCATTCGTATTGTGTTTAACCAAACTTTAGGTACGAATCTACATGCTAAACATGGCTGATTAACTTAAGAAGCTGTTTTATATTTGCATAATATTTGTAATAATAATTTGCATATTTTTTACATTTTACAGAAGTTGCTTTAAGGCAAATATTGACATTACAGTTTCCCCTCGATAGTACCTACAGCTTACATAATTTTTTTTTTCGTAAAAATGGTTTTTCCGCACTAGCAATAACTTCTGCGTCGCGGAGTTGTTCACAAACAAATGAAACAAAACAAATTTTGTCAAAACAAATTTTATCGAACCCACAACACCAGCGCAGTTAAAAGCGGCGAGGCGACCGCTTAAACCAATACGCCAACCGTGCACTCAATATGATATGTTTTAACGGAATCATTAAACAGTTTATTTATTTTTATTTTTTAACATATCTTAAAAAATTATTAAGCCATCTTAAAAAATAACATCATAATGCGTTGCTAAAGAACCACAGAGTATAGAGAGTAGAGTATAGTTCAGCAGTCGTAAACGCTACTAATTAGTAGATTTTATTAACCAAGCGTATAAAGCAGTGTCTTCTTTCGCGGGTGACGATTTAAATCGCGAGCGTAACGAAGGACTCGGAGTTTACTCCCGAGCGTAGCGAGGGTGTTAAAAACTTAAATCACGAACGAAGACAGCTTTATCACCGAGGAAAATACTATACTTTTCGTACCATTTGCGAAAAAAATAACACAATAATAATATGAGATAAGCATTTATTAAAAATAATGACAATTAAAAGTATAAGTTAACATTGGAAACATTGGTCCAATTATTGATAGAGAGAGTTATTTTTATGTATTTAAAGAAAACAAAAACGCGGCAAATTCCTAGACTAATATTTTTTTGTCGGAAAAGCAAAGACATCAAGCTCATACCTAAGCTACTGCCTCGTCGGTTTTCGTATTTTTTTTCTTTCTTGTTTTCCTTTTTCAAAAAGATGTATAATGCTTTATATACAAACTCAATGGTGTAAACACAGATGTAGTTCAGTATACATTTCGTTAAGTATTCCAAATTTAAATCTCATTCTCCCCCTAGACGCATTTACTCTATTAATTTATTAATTAAAAAAGACTTAAGCTTGGATTTTATATTTGTTGCATAAAATTTATATTTTATGGTGGAGGGTAGTTCATTTATAAACCGCAGCACTAAGTAGTGAGCGGTTCTCTCGTCGTAAACATTCCGAGCAGTTATATATTCATATTACAGACAGTTGCCTCATAATAATCCTTTGTATTTGCAATCCTTCAAAATTTTCATGAAAATTTGTAGGTTTCTATACGCTGAATTAACCTGTGAGTAATGGTAATTTTAGTTGGGTCACTATAGCTTATACCATTAACACGTCACGTATAAATGAATGAGTATATAACTAGAGTTTTGCTCATCTCTTGAGTGTGACTTCAAAGCAGAGATGGCATATTTAATAATTCAGCATTCTGAAGTAGCTGTGCATGTAACGCTCTGTTCACTCACGATAAAATCTTTTACTCTTGTAAGGAACATCTTCATGGTTATATTTAGCTTTAGAATTTCCGTGTGCAGTTCTCTTTATTTAAAAGCCTCGTCTCGCTTAGATGTTATACGATGCATTAGATTGTAGTAACTATCCTGGATACAAGCGCTATGTTTAGAATTGTTGAACAAAAAATAATACTATATAGTACGTTTAGTCGAAATCCCTAAAACATGTCAAAGCATTTAAAGGCCATGCTGTCTTAATCTGTTTTTATTTTGAAAATATATGAAACCAGGCACTAAAAACATCTGACATATATGCGCGTGCCTCTATATCAGAGGTTTTTAGATCCTGGTTTTCCTATACAAAGAGAATTAGACTCCCGAGTGCCGTGTTTTCATACAGTAAATAAGCGTCAACAAACATGCATTTTAGCGCTTTAGATATGATTAATCTATAAAAATATATAAAATCTAAATAATATTAAAGTAAAACCTATATTACTTTTTTATAGAAAACAGCCAACCAATTGTTTCCCTACAATTAAGCGGCACAACGCACTAATTTATATCAAGATCAAATCAGTATTTAATAAAGAAAAAAAAACAATAGACCAAAGATAACTATAAAATTACTAAGATTATTCTTTGATTTTAGTTTAACAAAATTCTAGGTAACTAAGGGACATCGCAGACTGAAACGGCGCGGTAAAAAAAACCTCAAAATTACCATGTAACAAATTGGTAAGCGCTCCATAAGTATAATTGTCAATGTAAATTATACCCACAATGCAGGAAGTAAAGCTCATATTTTAATGAAAATTTTGCCGTGCTGTGTCATTTATGTGTTTGGGGCCTTAGTCGGAAACACAGACGTTAAATCATTAGCTTCAGCCCGAATATTTACACCCTCCAACACAGGAAGTAGGTAGTTAGTAGTCTAGTCAGTAAGCTCAAACAACACATTCCGAGCAGCAGAGTGCACCATATATCTGAATAATCTAATAACAGGGCAGTCGGCATATCCGTGCGACAATATAAACGCACAGACGTCGAGATTCACTCAAGGGTGCTTCTACACAATTTCCTTGGGTACCCTTTTCACACTCCACCTTTTCACCCCTCCGCCTAAGCGCCTCTTCACCTTTTTATAATCAAAGGAGGCCAAGTGCTTGCATTTATTGAACACGCCTTTACATAAGTCCCTGGAATTGCTATCAATATTAAAAACCTATTTAATTTTCACTCTCTCTTGTACCGTAACTCTTGGGCGACGCGCTTTGTAATTCGGAGAATTTTGTGTATTGTTAAATAAGATAGCGGGAGAGATTTCGTGAATGAGATTGTGCAAATAAAAAGGTTTAATGAAGTTCTATAAAAAAATAAATAATATGCATAAAAAGTTATGCTAACAGTACCGTGTTCTGTTTTAGTGGTAAGATAAAACTGGATATATAAAAAATCTCGTTTTCCAATCAAATTTCCAATCAATTTACTCATAAAACGAAAAAAACCTTTTTTCCAAATTTTATTTTCGATGAAATAGAACACTGATCACGTCTGGCATCTGTAGTTTCAATCGATGCTACTCTATGTCAAATACAATATAGCTATTTTAGATCCTCGATGTAGCAACATAACTAAAACTAGTACTTAGTACACAATATCATGAACTGTAGATACAGCATATCAAGCTATGTATTAAGTAAGCAGGTGGTTTGCTATATCTACATCATGATCATACGATCTAAGCAGTCGATTGCTTAATTAAGGGTAATTGACCAATCAAATACATATATTGTAAATTTGCATAACCTCGGATGTATATTTGTTTTAAGCTATTTAACGTCAAAGTTAAGAAAAGTCAAGTATCTCACTATCAACTAATGAAGTTATTTTTTTGATGTGCGCCAGGGTTAAGCCGCGAGCGGCTCTATATATGTATGTATAGGAATCGATCTAATAATCGCATGGAAACAAATCTGTCCATATTTAAATGCTGATGCGGCCAGCCTATAGCATACCTAATCATTTTGTTTATAACTCTTCAAATGAGCAGGGCATTTTTTTAAAACGACGTTCGCACTAGACATAACTCGTGTGTCGCGGGGGTTTTCACAAACATACATTTCACCCACACAAAACACACCCAGAGTCAGAACAAATCTTTGCGGATCACACAAAGATTTGTCCCATACCCACAATACCAGCGCAGTACAAAACGAAGAGGCGACCGCTTTAACCACTATGCGAACTGTGCTTTCTATCATGATCTCTACCCATTAGCTTAGCTATAATTATCATCAGAAAAATATAAGCGAGTTTGCACAATACATTAACAAAAAAAACTACTGAGGTGTCAAGGGACACCCGGATGGAACGAAGTTCGGTAATTCCAAATAACAACAAATCAGGATTTGCACTCGAGATTGCAGTAAAAGGTATGCGACCTTAACCACTAAACAAATAAAACAGTCTATTAATAAACTAAATATACGGTAACCAAAAATTTTAACCAAATTAAAAAAAAACAAACATTAAGACAATAATTAAATTTATCAAACGTAGCAAGCGTACACACGATCATTCAGAATCACTTAATCATTCTCTTAAAATAATCGAATGATACTTTTAAAATCATTGTGGAGATTTTATCACAATACTCCTATAGGCTGAATGGCTAATATTTCCTGTGCCTTACACACTCAATTTCAAAATAATTCTTATCTTCGAACTTTCGCGCTATTCGAATTTCAAAATATCAAAAGCGAGGTTCATTCAAACACACGCATAAACTAATAATGCCTAGATCAATAAACTGCTTGTATGAATTTAAGTATAAAGTTAGGCTAAAAACAGATTGATTGAAAATTATAATGCGCCGCTTGGCGGACATATACAAACTAAATGAAAATCTGATAAATACCAGAGAGTTACACTGAACTGAAACGGCACAATTAAAGTGGCTTCACATTTCATGCGTGTACTCGGTTTCTAGGAGTAATAGTTCTATGATCACACATAACAAACCTTATCTTTAACATTATTTTTCTGCGATTACCTTGCTTTCTTTTAAATTGTATTCGCAAGTTTACTCGCGATATAATAATATCAGATCTCATTATCAATAGTCTCATCACCAATCCCAATGACATAATTAGATGAATTGATGAGACTATTGATAATGAGATCTGATATTATTATTAATGACATAATCGGATATGCCATGAAATGTACATAACAAAATTAGTAAACATTCTGTGGTAATATTAAAAAAAAATTGCTTTTGAATTTAATATAGTATGACGCGTACACTTGCAAAACACACAATGGACAGATTATAACGCTTATGACTTGGTTAGCACAATAGTAAAGAAAGGTTATAATGCGTACTTGCTAAAATACAAAAGCATTTATTATTGTCTGTATAAAATCTCTACTTACCTAAATCCATCAGCAATATCCAGAACTTGTGCTGAAACTCTGTCAGGATTCATTATTGTTGTTTACTTTTTTTTTAGTTACTTTATTATTAGTAATAGAGAGACAAAACAAAAATAATTTGTGAAATATTTATTTATAAAATATTAAAGTTGAAAAATTAAGAATCCAGCAGGACTCGAACCTGCACCCCCTGGGTGTACGCCCCAAGTGCTTTGCCAATTCAGCTATGGATATTTTATAAATTACAAAAAGGCATAGCAAAGCTAAAATTTGCTTTAAAACATTACAAATATTTATTTATTTATTTTCCAATCAATTTCGAAGCCGCTCGATAGATGGCGTTGGGATCGGATTAGATCGCGCTATGGTTTCGTTACAAAGTCTTATATATAAGATCCACGGATTTAGAGTTTCAGTAAGTGCTGCAGATGCAATTGTGGATTAATGTACATGATACCAGGCCATTAATTCACTGTTATTTAACTAGAACAGCGATCGGACCTTTCGCAGCGCGCCAGCGCCCCCTATATTTTTAGAAACTCAACTCTAGTTTTTTTTTCTTTTTTTTTTAGTTTATTTTATCTATTTTTTTCTATAAGCGAGAGAGAAAGTCAGACACAGAAAAATGCGCACGCCGCGCGGCGTGCGCATTTTTCTCTGTGTGTCTGATGATGTAGCAGCGTAGCTGTAACGTAGCATGTAAATACTACGCCGCTACGAGAATTGCTACGAAAAGTGTCGTTACAACTTTTCGTTCCGTTTTTTTCCGTCTAGCCCCCTTTCGCAACGCGCGATAAGGAACTTCGTTCCAAAATGTAAACAAAAATAAATGAATTTTACAACTCGGTATTGAGAATGAAGTAAAATTATATTGTTAAGGTATTTCGATTCGAAAACCACTTAGGAGTAAATAGTTACCAGCGCAATACCTTCTCCACTTACTAAGTAAGTGAAACCATATTTCCTTTTATGTTTCTATAGCATATGGGTTCAAAAGGAACTCTTATAGTAAGTGGTCTGCTACGCTACTCGTCCAAATAAAGTAAGCGTCTTTTAAGATATATAATTATTATGTTACTACTATGAGAGAGATGATAATATCGAGGTTTTATATTTATATCTGTTACTACTAAAGTCTGTTCGTAAACCGTTTATTTTGAAATGATCTGCTTCTTATTTCGCTTTGTCTTGTCTTTATCTTTATAACAGATTGGTAATCTGTCCATTATAAAAAATAGTAGTTAAAATAAATATAATTTGAATTGTGTTGTGAAACCTAAACATAACAGGTGATATGTGGGTGTTGTATACCTCTGCCACTCCCTTCTGGGTAATATGGGCGTGATGTTATATTAAGGAGACCAAAGGAAATGCCGACCGACACTAAAATTATTTTTGGAACTCGTTATATTTTTTGTGTATATCACATATTAGTTATATCAGTTGTGTTGTCGGCACAGAATATAATCAATGCATACATGAGTAAACAGTGAATGTTGTGGCGTCATACGGCGTCGCGTGACGGAAATTGAGGTAACTACACAATAAAATGGGGCAAGTAAATTATTTTAACATAATTTTATATTAATCCCTCGTTTGTCTAGTGATTACTGTTGGTTGTAAAATCTATGGTTGGTCATTTTTCGTCAAGAAATTCATTATATCTGTACGCAGTTTAGTAAGGTTGGTAAGGCTCCTCATGACATGGGATAGGCCTAGATAGTTTAACCAAAAGGAATAGTCATTGTTTGCAAAGAGCGGTGCTTACACACGTCATACAAACCTAGTAGTTAAATCGTACGCGGAACAAACTGTCAAAGCTTCTCCGCTAGTTTTGGCAGACTTATTTGCATTAATTGCTTTCATTTCCTCTCCATATGACCTAAGTATGACTAAGGAGATGAGGGTGATAATGCACCTTTAGGTCTTCTAGCATACTGATCATACCTTTTTGGAGATTTATTTATGATGTTTTTATGTTATTAGATGTAACACTACCTTGTTATACACTAAGCTATACATCCAATATAAGATTGTCTCGCATTGTTTAAGCCTAACCGTGTAATGCAAGACCATATTATACAGTAAGTGTGTAGTTTTATATCCAGTCGTGTGGGCCAAGCAATTAGTAATGCAGGGTCAATTTTTTTTCGACTGAAATCTGACTGGAATAGATATGCATGAGTGCAATTCGTATTTAGATATGTATATCTCTTATCCATAACTGGTGTAGTAAGTATTGACGATAACTTAGAAGATTTTCCCTGCATACCTAACTCGTTGGCCCTCTGTACATTGCCACAAACAAAACTAACAAGACCATATAACTAAGATAACCAAGTATTTCCAATCGATAAGCACTCAAATGATTTAAAATAGTCAACATATTTATCTGTTATCTCGTAGAAGTTGGCTCGTTTGGGACGTGACATTGTACAAGAGAGTTACATGTAACCGATAAGGTTTAACGACAGTTCCGATTTAGAACGATGAGCGTAAAGGGATCATTCTAAAGGAATAGATATAATAATAATAATAATAATAAATAATAATAATAAATCATTTATTTCAGGCTGCATAGGCCCATAGATATATACCTTAACCTAAAATACATAATTATAAATTCACTTCCTTTGCACTAAGTTTTTGTGCAAAGTTTTTGTGTAATGTCACAGTATAATTATTATATAAAGTATATTATGATGATGATGATGAATGACCTAAATCAACACTGTTACAAACTGTGTAATCGAAATCAACTAAAGCGAAACACATCGTGCATAATATACTAAGGTTCCAAAAACAATTGATATTGTTTTTTACAATTCAAATGAATAATGTCAACAAATAAAGATGTCAGAAAACAAAACAAAATAGATTTTTCATATTTTATTTCATACAGGAAGAAGAGCAGGCTCACACGGGTAGAATTTAGATTCATAATTTAAAATTCTTAAGCCGGTAGCACGGATGTTCTGATTTGTACAGATTATGATTTTTTCTGATCGATCTCTTCAGAAATAAACGATAACAATTTATAAAAACTGAATTTCCGACTATATGAGCCTTTCCTTATACTTAACCTGTCTTCAAGCTAGAGCCATCGGTTTTTAAGTTATGAAATCCAATTTATGGAATTGGATTATTTATTTATTTTGCTAGTTCTTTATTTTTATTTATTTAAATAGTTCCTTATTTATGTATAAATAACCGTGTAAGCAATATCAATGTACCCCTAGTGACTGAACTAACTGAACATGAATTATACACATATCCTCATCTTGCCTACGTTCAACAGCGACAAAATATCGATTCTATGAGAATAGCACTCCCGATTTGAGAATCGTTATCGTACGTGAGCTCGCTACTGACAGGTACTGCAATGGTTTGTGACTTTGTATCCTTGAGCTTGTTACCTTCAAACCTAGATTTTTTATGCGTCATGGGATTTGGGACTTTGAATTGTCTATACGTTTTAGAGTTCGAGTAATGTAATTGGTTGTACTGCTGGAGTTCGTTCGCGTAGAAATAACTTCCGATTTAAATTAAAAAAAGAAATGAATAAACAACATATTTAAGTATAGTTTAAAGAAATTAATGGGACCGCCGCCACTGTGCTCGCAACCCCACGTAATGGCAACCCTATTACAAATCAAATAATTAGCACACTACTCAATTAAAATGGCGCGAAATGATCTATCAATCGTGGAGTTTGCTTTTTAATTTCATCACTTTATACAATAAGTTATTTATCAGAAAGATTAGCAGCTAAATGTGGAAAAACAGATTGCTGTGCTAGCAGGATAAAGAAAAAAAAAAAAACTTTATACAATGAGTAATGTGCACATCTCTAATACATAATACATATAAGAACATCATTAGCAGTAAGAAATCTTTACAAACGTGTATTATGTATGTTGTTGAAGTGCCAAATAAATAAATAAATCACTTTGATATCTTTATCATCTCATTTTTTTTTTGCTTTGACAGAACAGAAGAAACAGAAGGCTTACAGACTAACAACATTTTTGTAAATATAATACGTATTTAACTAAGAAGGAACTCCGTTCCCAGCAGACATAAATTAGTTTACCTTTCTAGACTTTAATGACAAGCTAATACATGTTTTATACAGAATGAACGAAAATTCCATCGTTACAAAGACTTACTAGTGATTCAGTACCTGAATCAGAGATGGCGGGAGCAAAAACTTTCCATCGTTAATTTCCAAAATGTGGTCTTTCTTTCTTTGTCGTGTCGATGGCTGAGTCAAATTAGTTTTTGTTAAATTATAAAAAATGTGGTTAAATTCCGATTGTAAAAATGATTCACTATTTACTATGGACTGGTAACGTGTAAACGACCTTATAAATTTGACCGCATAAATTGAGTGGTTCAACACAATAAAGTTATATTCACTCACATTAAAAGGGATCAAAAGCGGCTCACAAAAGGATAATTAAACTAACGGTCATTTAGTTTTTACTGTAATGAAAGATTGTGCCTTTTTATGACAAAGACATATCGCTTTTAATTAAACACTCGACGCGACGCATTGTTTTTGTTACGTGAAAAAGTTTTATAATGGCGGCGTTTAAATAGTACCTACCTAATGGCGGTTTTAAGCTTAATTAACTTCGTTCACTATTTTCATTATTAAAAATAACTTATATATAACTTAAATAATTTGCTACTATCTTGCACTGTACAACTGAAAAATATAGATTTATCATTTATCAGTCATTTTGATCGCATTTCGTCCAAGATAATAAAATAATGGTTATATAATTATAACGATAGAACAACTTTAATTTATCTATACATCCTGATAAAATTGTAAATTAGCCATGACAATTTCAACTCCGTGCTATTATTGTAATTTTCCTGACGGAAATTTCACAAATAGCACTTTGCCCGACCTGGAAAACGATCCCGAGACCTCGCGGTGAGAGACGCATGCGCTAACTATTAGACCATCGGGCAGTCAAATATATGGTATGGTATATCAAAATCAATCTTTTAAATTTTTTGTAGCTCTACGGCATAGTACAACATTTGAATAATAATTAAATTAACGCATTATTGTTGTGTACTTAGTTTATTTTTAACTATGGTAGCTATTATTACTGTAGCCATAAAAATGTAAAAATGGTATTTAATTCCAATAAACATTAAACAGGTATAAATATGTATGAGGTTAATTTGGTTTTTGTCTAAAATATCTGAATAACGATTTCTGAACGAAACTTACATGAAAAAACATAAACACAGAGAATGTAGGTAATGATGGCGGGGCAATATTTGAAGATATATATTGATTTGGTGTAAATGTATGAAGCAAATAATAACTGTTATAGATGTCAGGATCTGAAATGCCAGAAGCGTGAGTAGTGTTTGAGTTTTTACTTAATATTTTCTTACTGCGAGAGATGAATACCAGTTTACGGCAAAACTCGAGAGGATTTGATATTCTGTTTTCTTACATGGTTCAGTAGTCTACAATTTAATCATTCGCTACGCTCTTGATTTAAATAAAATTTTAGACTACTTTGCAAGCTCATGATTAAAAATCAAGCTTAACCGAAATAATTACAATATAACTGTTGTATAGAAAAATGAACGTCTGATACAGTTAAGGTTGAAATTATTATTTATGGAATTCTCTTTCTCTTATATCAAATAGAGTGTTCAGCTGATACTTTTACTAAACACATGTTTACTTATTTGTGGCAAACAGGCATAGAGCCCGCCTGATGTTAAGCAGTTACCGTAACCGATTAACGCTATCAACCCCAGTGGCCATACCATAAGTTCTTATGGCTCTCTTAACCTCAGCTGCAAGTTACCATGCGAATCAAACAAGAACAGATTTTTCGGCCATTTTGTATGTGTTACATTCGCCTGGATATAAACGAAATTTTCGATCACTGTTCTTTTTGACAAATTTTGTTTAAATATGACGAATGGAACACATTCAAACTGGCCGAAAAATCTGTTTTTATTTGATTTGCATAGTACTGTTCTTGATTGGGTTAAAACTAACTAACACTTTTTCAAAACCTTGTGTAGTTTCTAAGCGTAATGGTTGGGTCGAGACAAACTGTTATTTGGATAATGATATGGGACTGCTAGAAGGGTTTTTAAGTAATATAATATGTAACAAACTTCTTCTTCTTCCGTGCCTTTTCCCAGTTACATTCGGGTTGGTCCTAGTCTAACAGATTTAGCTCCTCCTGAAATACAGATTTTATCTAGTTTGGGCACCAGTCTCCCCACAATAATCTGTGAATTAGTATTAGATAACTCATGTACGAAAATAATTATTGTGGTGAGAAATAAATACTTATTATTATTATTATTAAAAAAAAAAAAAAAAAAAAAGCTGAATATCAGTATTTTACGTGGAGCGAATGCCATTCCACACATTTTTCTGGCCTCTGACTACCCGTAATGACTGACATAGATGTTCAAATGGCAACCGGGACCGATGGCTAAGCCTGCTCTCCGAGGCACAATTGAAAACTAAAATTATTATTTCTTATCAATTGTTATGTAAGAATTAAAAGACTTGAATACCTACATAGACGCTTTAGATTTCAATGCCCCTTTCAGAGTCGTCGCTAAGAGTGTCTACCTGCTATAAAACAACTGAGAAAAGGACCTAATATCAACACTAACATTTTCATTAGAAACAGCGATATTTTATGATCATCACATCTAACTTAACTGCTATCTAAATACTATCATTAGAGCTGAGCACCGCCATTAAGAATTTGTATTCAACTGAATACAAATTCTAGTTGGAATATAAATTTCAGTGTTCAGAACTTAAATCAAATGGTAGCGAATTATGCAAAAACGTGGGCGTCGCGGTGACTAGATTAGTTGGGTTTCAGTCGAGTATATCAGACTGTAAAGCTGTGTTTCCATTGAAGCGAAGTGGAACGAACAAAAGCGAGCTACGTATATACATAAACATAAACATAACATCACGCCTATATTGCCAAGAAGGTTTAGGCAGAGGTTTACACTACCAATTTTGCCCCTGTTATGTTTAGTTCCCATGGGATAGGGCGTGAGCCTATCGCCATTTCAACTCCGTGCTGCTATTGTGAATTTCCTGACCAAATGTTCACAAATAACACTTTGCCCAACATGGAAATCGAACCCGAAACCTCGCAGTGAGTGGTATATAAAATTATATTTTATTTAATAGTCCGCGCCGCTCTACTCCGCTCGAATCCGCCCCGCCCAGCTCGGAGATGCGCGATCAATTGTTTTTTTTTTAAATTCGTACAGCTGGAGGAGGGTGTAGTGGAGTTAAGTGGAGCGGCGTGGACTTACACGGTTTCAAACACTGTGAGTGGCCAATACGGTCCGCTCTACCTCACTCCGCTTCAATGGAAACGCAGCCTCACACTATTATGAAAAAGTTAGCAATAATTCAAAATCCACCTCAATGCGCTTAACCCTTTTGGTGTCCACAAACCGAATCTCCATTATAAATGGAGTCGGGACCACTCTCAGACATGTTGAGTATACTATGTATTAAAGTATGATATAAAGGATTTACTTAAATATTCTTTTTTCAGAGGGATGAGCAATGACGTCGGTACAAATAGGTGGGTACTCAAAGGTTGGACAAGATTTTTAGTTTCTTAAAATACTTTATTCAAATTCGTTTAAAAAGGAGAGTGACAATGGAATGGATGGAAAACTCATAACTATTTATTTTTGTGCTTCTGATAACTACTAAGTGATAAATGCATAAACGTTAGTGAATTATTTTCAATGCAAGTAAAGCTTACCTTTAACCAGCCGCCAAATGACAAAATGATTGCTATTCCGTGCTCTAATTCAGCAATTATCAGATAACCACCACGCTCTTATTTTATTCATATCTCTGTATCGTGGAAACAGAACGGTTAATAGCAAATTACAATATATAATCTACCCATAGCCAGTTCTGAATAATTGCACCATAAATCAAAACACTTGTATGAAAACAGCGCCAAAATAAAAATGAGGCGGGATGGAAAAATATTTATTACCTGACCGAATTCCGTATGCCTCAAAAACCGTTGAGATGTGATATTTTAACTCGTTACTGCAGTGCATCGGTATATCAAATTGTCGACTGCTACCAAATATTTTTGAGCGTATTTAATAACGCTAACACATTGGAGTTTTATGTTTAAGTTACAAATCCATTAAACTAGATAATTATAACATCACGGCTATATTACCCAGAAGGGCGTGGCAGAGGTATACAACACCCACATTTCACCTGTTATGTTTAGGTCTCATAGGATAGGGGGTAAGAGGATGGATAATTATGTAGTCTTAAGGCATGTAGGTTTCCTCACGATGTTTTCCTTCACCGTTAGCGAGCGATCATTTATATGATAAATACACACATATCTTCGAAAAGACGAATCTTGATGATTTATTGACAGAGGTGTGTGCCGTAGGTTCAAACCCGAGACCTTTGACTTCGCAGTCCTACGGTCTCTCACTCAGCTCGACATCATCGCGGAAGGTCAATAATCCTAATTTATTCAAAAGTTAGAAGAAAAATTATTATCATAACATTTATTATTTCTCTTTTAATTACAATTTATACAAGTTAAATTATGTGTTTTGTTGTCATCATTGTTGTGAGTTATTGGCCGCTGGCTCGCCGGTGCACCTCCCCATCTGACGAAGATTAACAGCTGAAAAATGATTAATTGATTCATTACGTATTCATTAATGGTTTAAATATGGAAATACAAGTCAGTATCGCTTCAGCATATTTAAATGAAGCTTAAAGAACTTTTTACGGCACCGTTGGCTTTGTTAGCTCTGGCTACGGCTACTAAGGCAGATAATTTAAATCTTGAAGCATATTATAGGTCTTATTCCAGAATAAATACTTTTTGAAGAAGTTTTTGTATGCTATTTGCTTTTCGTAATCTGATCAGTGCTCATAAGTATTTCGATAAAGCAATTAATTTAACAGTACAGGTATACTCGTAACTATATTCTCCAGGTAATCAAAATAAGCTTTAGTTGCCTAGCTAAGCAGAGGGGCTTATACCAAGTCGCATAGTTCAATCAAAATAATAATATGAATCTCGGTTTCCTGCAATCTTTGGGAGGATTTTTTTCAAAAGAGATGGAAGTGAGTACATATAAAATCAAGTTTCTAGGTGGCTTGTTATAGGGAACTGCTAATACGCAGTCTCGGTCGCTGGCTGTACGAAACAGAGAGGGAATAAGACAGCGCATTTTCAAAGTTCACTCGATTCACTTTATTTATCATGATTGACCAACGAGTGCGACCAATGATATATATTATTATCAAAGTTAGATGTCTGATTTATTTATACAGCATGGCACACGACAATTACCTTACAATACCGACATTACTAATAATCACATTATATTATCAGCAAAACAAGTAATCAACCACTTTGCAGTACAAATTACCAATTAACAGATACTTGCCTACTCCACAGTTTCGGGCACAATAAAATCTGCCTGGATTACTATACGTCACGTTGTTTGTACCACATAATGGCGAGTATTCCGACGTGGTTTGACAATTCTGCTCACATTGCGTCTGACTAGGACTGTCGGAGCTGAGAAAATAATAAACTTATTTAGAGGTAAAATCAAAGTGGTTGTAACTTGTAACATAATATGTGTTTTCTGTATTTATATGAGTGAGAGTAGACACGCTAACGTTTCATATAAAATAGACAACTAAGCCATTCTATCTACTTCTAATTTCCTCTGGGTAAAATCAAACATCTAGATGTTTAAGAAGTTGGCCGCAAATGGGTCACGCACTTACTTTGAGTGCGGTGCCCGTCAATTGTTAGACGAATTGCAGTACAGGTGACAGTAATTGGTAGCCATATTTACAACCACTTAGATGTATAAATTTTTCTACAAAAACATAAACATGAGAATAATACATTGCGGTTGGTACTTTCATTTCTACGAACCAGTTTAAGCACTAATAGTATTGGCACACGAGACATGATATCAAAGTCGTTCGCAGCACGGCCGTGAGCATTTAGGACCCAAGGTTTTAGGGGGGGAACTTAGCCCACCACCCGCCTATATTCCGAATTTCTTCAAGGCTTTCTAAGTTCACGATAGTGTTAGCTCCTCAAATTGACCGTTCGTAGTGACCAAATTCATAGCAATTAGGTGTGTTCGTGGCTACCATCAAGTCAGCTTAACACGTTGGTAAAATCGGCTCTCAGCCTGATTGAGTGCAAGTGCTTTTTTAAAAACATAAAGTATTAAAATTCAGCCAGGATGTTTGTAAGTGTGCATGGAAGCTATTGGTTTAGTGAAAGTTTTACTCTCGTTTAGAATGCGAATTCGGGCAGCTCACGACGTGTCCAAGCGTGGGCTTCTACTTCCTGATAATATCGTATAAGCGTGAAAATCTCTTTCCATACTGGTTGGTCTATCAATAGCTTGAACGAACAGAAAGAGCCCTTTCACTCGCACCTAGCTTATTACATTTAGTGCGAGATATTATGCGAATGTAGATATGTGCCAAACGGAGCGAGACTCGTGGAGAAAGCCTGACACTGTGCTTAGAGCTTTTTACCGTCACTATTGTAGGTAAGGCGGGGTGGGTCGGATTGCTTACCCTGTCTTAACGAAAGTGTAATGTAGATTATATGCGATTATCTCAAATATACGGAATCGTTTTTTTTATTTTAAGGCTTTTCAACCAAAGGCGGAAAGCAACCAGAGATAGATATCAGAGTCAACGTTTCAGTGTGATTGCAGCAAAAGCAAATATACCATGATTTATTAATCTACAGGAACGTAAAATCCCAGTATAGCCTAACTTCTGTCGGGTATAAAAATAAACAGAAATGTTATGGTAACAACGTTTTGTTCTGTACCGAACATCAGTAACTATCCATTGAGACGCATGTCCATTAAAGATCAAAATATTATTTAAAATTATTACGAATGGGCCGAATCTTTGTGTGATTCGCAAAGATTTGTTCTGAGACTATGCTTGTGTGAATGTGTGTATTTGGTATTGTCATTGGGATCATTGGATAGTGTAATTGCTTCTGGCGTTCTATGTAATGTAAAAAATCCAAATTATAAATTATTATTATAAATTATTATAATTATAAAATACAAAATTAATACAATACTACACAACATACAAATATAAGTAAAATTGAATGAATCACACAGTAACTTAATGAAGTCAACAAGACCCGCTCAGTAAAACCAATAATTAAGTAGCTGTTCTACTATCACATACAAATCGCTCATTAATGGTCGTTTCAATTTACCTTCCATCAAACACCAGTTGGCCAGGCGATGTGGTTGATGATGGAACAAACACCGGATTTCCCAGAACCGCCGAGTCATTAGCATTTGGCCCATTAATTGAATCGATCTGTTGATTGTTTAGTTCGCGACCACTTTGAGGCCCATTAAAACTTCCAGGAACCTGATTTGGAACAGGGACGTTATTAGAATTGCCTTGATTCATATCTTCATTAGGGAACTGTCTCCTTCCACCATTGTTGTTAGGATTATTCCTCGGGAATTGCACATGTGTTTGATAGTTGTTCTGATTTGGTCTTACATTCATATTACCCTGGTTCATTATACCGTTCTGGGGAGGAAATTGATTTTGAGATGGCATGTCATTTTCTGGATACTGATTATTCGAATAAGGACCATTATTTAAATTGTTTGGATACCTCGGTCCATATCCATTTCCTCCATAATTAGGATTGCCTTGATGGTTTCCTTGCGGCACATATTGCCCGTTTTGTGGATACCGAGTATCTGGCTGATTGGGATATCCACCCTGGTTATACGGCATTCCTCCATTCTGGTATGGGCGCCCATTTCCTGGATTTACTCCGTTTCCTGGTCTATTAGAGTAAGGTCTTTGGTTATTAGGATATTGGTTCATATTACTGTAACCTGGATTATATCCACTGTTATAGTTACTAGGATCTTGCTGATATGGGTTGTTTCCTTGGCTGCCGGGGTAATAGCCTGATTGTTGACCTGGCCTTCCTTGGTCATATCCTTGATTGGGATTCTGATTATTTGGTGTCCAACCGTAACCTGGTGGTTGCATGTTACCATTCTGTGGATAAATTTATATATATTTTTTTAAATTGTTAATTGAAACGAAAACTGGTATATTTTATATTGGATGCGTTGCAAATTTTTATATTGAGTTTGACATATTTTTTGTTCCAAGTCAAGCTTTGAATTAACAAAGGCTAAAATAATTAACTACATGCACTTCATATAAAAGTTAACAAACGATAAGAGACAGAATTTCTCTGAATAGCCTCGTTTTGGTGCGATAGTAATTAAATACTACAAAGTATTTAGAATTTCACCTGATTGCCGTAGGGAGGAGAATTCCCAAGATAATTACTTGGCGTATTTCCGAATCTTCCTGGTCGTGAGTTTGGGTAGCCGTTGTTTGATCCGTTGACATCAAAAAACCTCGAATCTACGGAACTTAGTCCGGAGTCCTGATTACCGCTGGTGCTGTTAACTTTTTGCGCATTATGGCACCGAAGCTCGAAAAACACTGGAAGGAAAGTTGAGGCAGCTAACGTTGATAACTTTTGCAGATAGCAAAGAAATGTTTTGCCGTTTAATTTAGATGGGGTGGATCGAAAAAGTAAATGTTTTTATATTTAGATATCTATTTAGTGTTAGAAAGAACTTAAAATTGTCTAAGCTTAATTTTTTTTAAACAAATTTGCAAAAAGAAATAGTATTGATTGTATAGTATAGTAGGTATCTATGCTGTAGGTACAAGTTTTTACAATTTAAATAAGTAAATATTTGGTGTAAGTGCAGCTTTTAAAATAAAAGTAATCTATGCTATTTTTTTATGTTTTTTTCTTTTTGAGAGTTCTCCCGTGATATTTGAAATGATATGAGTGATGACACAATATAATACAATACGAGTAAAGTAATAAAAATAAACAAAGAACCAAAAGCCTCTTCATTCAATTTTCGTGTAAAAAAATTATTTTCATGAAGCAACATATTGTACCGAAACATTTTATTAACAGTCATACAACTCACATTAGTTTCTGTAAGAGCTAAAATAAGTTTAACTTACCTAATAATAAAACCCAGACAGAATTCATTTTCTTATAAAACATTATATCAATTTTCTGTTTCTTTATATTGCGGCTTTCAATATGAAAAGCAGTTTCGGTTATTTATATAAAAAAAAGATTTTTTATTATACATGTATTTAATTTTAGGAGGCGCTTATCTGACGATGTAACTTTAATAGACACTTGTACAGACTAATATACTTAATTAAATATAAGTAGCATTGTCATTAAGAAATCAACGACCACAAAAATACAGGATGTTTAACTACTTAGTGTCGAATAAAAAA
The DNA here is from genome assembly GCA_905147285.1 of Hypena proboscidalis. Taxonomy (NCBI): domain Eukaryota; kingdom Metazoa; phylum Arthropoda; class Insecta; order Lepidoptera; family Erebidae; genus Hypena; species Hypena proboscidalis. The sequence continues at coordinate 12,353,155 of LR990132.1, forward strand.
ATGTGAATACTCGAAACCATTAGTTTCGAGATTTGACTCTATATCCATTCATCCTGACAGAAAAATTAAATATGTATGTAGAGAACATATTAACTGATTAGTGTGTGACGTATACTTTTTTATGAAGATAGGTACTTCCACAAAAAACAATTTTGAGACCCACGATTTCTAAAAGGTAACTAACGGGCAACCGACTCCATAATGGAAATTCCCAATTTTTCAGAAAAGACGCTTAAATACTGTAAAATTTAATTACAAAGCTATTCAAATGTTTGTTCTATTAAAGTTATTAAATAAGCATCCATACACTACAATACATTTTAGGTACACAAAAATGTTGGAAACTGGTTTTTGCTAGCAAAAGCAATTAAAGCATACATCCTTGCCAAACCACTGTCTCAACACTAATATTTTCATTAATATTGGTAGATTGGTTTACCATACAACACCCTGTAGATTTAGCTAATTACAATATATATGACACACAGTTAATTTGATAAAACCCAACCGCGTACTTCACCGGTTAATCAGATTTCTTATTTGGATTTCCCATACGTATGCGATAATTTACATAATATTTTTTTTTTTAAGTAATAACGTAGAAAAAGCTTTTGAGGTAAGCAAGGTAGTATTCATAAAGCAGATACCTACATTCCTTGTAGAAATATGAATAGAAAATGATTCAGTTTTGCAAAGGTAGTACCGGCTAACATAGAGCAAAGTTTAATCATTTTCCTTACAAATCTTAATAAAAAATGTCCTGCAGTATTTTTGAAATCGATTAGAAATCGAACATACTCTTATTATATTATCTACTTTGTATGTATCTTGCTGTCGTGATGATCGCAAAAACTACTGCATCTATTTTAAAAGCTATCTAGCTTTCTAGCTGTTGCCCGCGACGTTGTCTGCGTGAGATTTGTTGTTCCTCGTGATTCTTGCCTTATAGCAAACGTTACTGCTCGTTCCCTGTGAGTTGAAGCACGCGATATGAAATATGTCATCTGTTGGAATTTTTGCGTGAACTTACTAGATACTAATTTAAACCCCTACATTCACCCACACGGCGACAACATTTTGAAAATTCTTGACGTAGAGGTTCATTTATTTTTATTAAAAATCAACTATAATTTAATAACTTAGTTTTTACTTTCTCAACGTCAAAAATAACGGACTTCCATACAACCGTTTGACCCCTAATTTACCACCTGGTAGCCTGGTAGCCTAGCTATGTAAGGAACCTTCCTTCTCTGCGTTTATGAATCATTGAATCAACCAGTTAGTAGGGCAAAGAATTATACAACTACTTTAGGTTTTTAATCAAAATCCTGATCTTGTTTAGGGTTTTGATAAAGTCTATTCGATATGCCTTCGAAATTTTTGCCATTCAACGGCACTTGACAAAAACTACTGAGGTGTCAAGGGACACCCGGATGGAACGAAGTTCGGTAATTCCAAATAACAACAAATCAGGATTTTATATCGCGATTTTATATCATCACTTAATCATTCTCTTAAAATAATAGAATGATACTTTTATAATCATTGTGGAGATTTTATCACAATACTCCTATAGGCTGAATGGCTACATAATAATATTTCCTGTGCCTTACACTCAATTTCAAAATAATTCTTATCTTCGAACTTTCGCGCTATTCGAATTTCAAAATATCAAAAGCGAGGTTCATTCAAACACACGCATAAACTAATAATGCCTAGATCAATAAACTGCTTGTATGAATTTAAGTATAAAGTTAGGCTAAAAACAGATTGATTGAAAATTATAATGCGCTGCTTGGCGGACATACAAACTAAATGGAAATCTGATAAATACCAGAGAGTTACACTGAACTGAAACGGCACAATTAAAGTGGCTTCACATTTCATGCGTGTACTCGGTTTCTAGGAGTAATAGTTCTATGATCACACATAACAAACCTTATCTTTAACATTATTTTTCTGCGATTACCATGCGATTACCTTGCTTGCTTTTAAATTTTATTCGCAAGTTTACTCGCGATATAATAATATCAGATCTCATTATCAATAATCTCATCACCAATCCCAATGACATAATTAGATGTGTTCTAATCGGATATTCCATGAAATGTACATAACAAAATTAGTAAACATTCTGTGGTAATATTAAAAATTAATTTGCTTTTGAATTTAATATAGTTATGACGCGTACACTTGCAAAACACACAATAATGGAGAGATTATAACGATAATCTCTTAAGACTTGGTTAGCACAATAGTAAAGAAAGGTTTTAAAAATGCGTACTTGCTAAAATACAAAAGCATTTATTATTGTCTGTATAAAATCTCTACTTACCTAAATCCATCAGCAATATCCGGAACTTGTGCAGAAACTCTGTCAGGATTCATTATTGTTACTATTTTTAATATTATTTATTTATTATGTACAAAACACCTGTATACACTCAACAGAAGGCAGGAATTGTATTCTTTTCGCGCGGACCTTTCGCAGCGCGCCAGCGCCCCTATTTTATTAAAAACCGGCCAAGTGCGTGTCAGGCCACGCGCAGTAGGGTTCCATAGAAAAATACTTTTTAACTAAATGGCGTCCTTCAGAAAGGAAATCTTTGTAGTACACGAAACCAGCTAGCACGTATGACGAGATGTATGAATGTTGAGGAAGCGAAAGAAGTATGTAAGGAGCGAAGCACAATGGCGTTCCATCGTCTCTGCCTACCTCCGTGGGATAAAGGCGTGATTTTATATAATTATGTATTATGTATGTTTATTTATGTTTCAAGAATTTTGAACGAAATATTCTGAGTAACTGCATCTGACATTTCGGACCCCTATTCCTCTTGAACTAATGAAGTGAACTTATCCGCTATAGTTTTCCTTTAAAGTTCATTACATGTACTACCGACACAATTTTTTCAGATTTTAGGATACAGTAGTTTAGCTTTTAGAGGGGGGGGACGCCCTACTCGAACAAAAATTTGCTCTTTAAAGTTAATTATCTCGCAAACGGATCCCTAAATCAAAAAACTGTCTTAGCAACCCCTAAACGTTTTTAAAAGTCCTATCTAACAATACCCCACACTATGGGGTAGGCGACAAAAAAAAACATCCCTACTTTACATGTAGGGGAACTACCTGAAAAAAAAATATTTTTCCAAATTTTACTCTACGACTTTCTTTGTTTAGTTAACATACAAGTTTATGCAAAATTTCAGTTTTCTAGCACCAACGGTTTCGTCGCTATGCCGTGGACAGACGGACAGACGGACATGGCGAAACTATAAGGGTTCCTTGTAGGTACTACGGAACCCTAAAAACTCAACTCTAGTAATTTTTTTTTTTTTTGTTTTTTTTTTAATTTAACTTATCTTTTTTTTTCTATAAGCGAGAGAGAGAGACGGACACAGAAAAATGAGCACGCCGTGCGGCGTGCGCATTTCTGGGTGTCTGGGTGTCTCTTTGGGTGTCTGATGATGTAGCACCGTAGCTGACGTAGCATGTAATTACTACGCCGCTACGAGAATTGCTACGAAAAGTGTCGTTACAACTTTTCGTTCCATTTTTTTCCGTCTAGCCCCCTTTCGCAACGCGCGATAAGGAACTTCGTTCCAAAAACTCGATTTTAACAATAACCTGCGACAAAAAGATTATGCAGTGATTAGTCTAGACAGTTCAGAAGTTCATATTATTAATTGGCTTATATTATAGATAGGTAGGTTGTTACATAACCTGTAATAAAATTAAGCAAATTAACATTTTTTGGTAACAAATTGAATAACAAAAATGACTCGTCGGAAGCCATGTTTTGTCTATGCTTTTACTCCGGCAGCGTAAAAATAGAAAGCATTAAAAAAGGAACATTAGAATGGTAATTTCATCCTGCGTTAACGTGACCTCTTTTATTTTTCGACACGTTCGGGGACAGGAAAGCACTCGTCTTCCTTTATACCGCATAGCTTTTTAATGAATGGTATTATTAGGGTACGTTTACCGGTTGTTGGGCACTGCTATAATTAACGTAGCCAGATTTTTTTCCTATTGCGTTGCGATGTGCTCTGTTAAGTTCAGGGGATTATGTGGCGACTCGTTTCATGTGATTTTTGGTGGGTTGGTTTGGGATTACACTGATGTAAGTCATGTAGGTTTATTTTATTTAATTTGCTGTTAAATTGGGGTGTAATTTTTCTGAACAAAAATCATAGCTAAATTTTATCATAGAATAGAATATAATTTATATGTAGGAATAACATTATTTTAAAATCACTTCTTATAACTCACTTTAACTCGAATGAGTTAAAGTGAGTTATAAGAAGTGATTTGACCTTGAGACCTGGTTTTATATCTAGCAAAAACATAAGTCAATATTTTTTTAAGCGGCACCCAGCACTCTCTTGGCTAAGAGGATATTGAAAATATAATAACTCTATTTATTTAGACAAATGTAACGAGCCAAAACTTTTTTTAGTCTACGTGAGCCGCAGTGATGAGGCTCTGGGTACTATTCAGCAACCAACTTTGTACTTTTAACGTAACTTGTATTTTGCTCAGCAAGTTCTCAATGAGACAGATCCAGTGCCGGATTAGCCGGTAAGCAAATTAAGCAATTGCTTAGGGCATCACGTCTTTGATGACCGAAACAGTGGCGGAGTAAAATGGCGGCTCGCCCCGGACACCAGGTCTTGGGACCCGGGAGGCAACTAAACGCCTCCTGTGTCCTTGATTAAATCCAAACGATGTGTATTAAAAGCTTTACGCACAATGTCGGTGCATCCGGCGCTCCCTTATTGGCGGGGAGGGAACTTTGGTACCGCTACTTATTTTATAAAGCTAATATATACAAACGTCGCTGCCTTCGGCGCTTCCAACAATTGGCAAAGGTGGAACTTAGGTACCTCTAGTTCCGTAGTTGATCGTTACAACATATTGGACTTTAATGGATTTACTTTCTGTATTAAAAAAGAAACATCTTCATACAAATAATTATTATTAAAAAAATTTTTTTTCTCAAAATAGTTAAGTAACAGCATTTTACACGTTTGACCCCTATGACTCTTGAAGTAACAAAGTAACTTAGCCGCTTTAGATTTCCTTAAAAGTTCATTGCCTATCATCAATCATGATTTTCAGATTTTTTGAGCCAAACGGTTTAGCTTAGAGAGAGCCAAACGGTTTAGTTTACTCAGGTCAATTTTTTTGGGAATGATGGCTCGATTCTGAAAGGGAAATTTTCGGTTTCAAAAATTTTGTGAATCCTTATCACTATTATAAATACGGCTGATATATGATTGACACATTAAATTCAAATTTCATGTGATTTCATTCAGTGGCGTAACTATACCATCAGGGGCCCGTGGCAAAAATATTGGATGGGGTCCTAGTAAAAATCGTTACGTAATCGTTACCAGTGATTCAGTACTGGAATGCAAAAAAAAAAATCGAGAATTCCCCGAAAATTGCATGCTCGCCCGCGTTTTATAATTATAATTTTTAGATGAATGCGTTTTTTTTGTTTACATAAATTGTGTTCAATTACTTTTGAGGTCGTGGCATCTTGGGCCCAGAGGCCTCCTCAGGCCGGGGGCCCGTGGCATTTTGCCACTCCTACCACCCTATAGTTACGCCACTGATTTCATTTATGGCATAAGCATGCGGGTCTATTAATCAAAAAAACGTTCATTGATACACGATGCTGAGATCAGTGATACGCAAAACAGCGTTCAGTGATACGCGAAAGTGTGTTCAGTGATACGCTACCCTGCGATCAGTAATACACGAAGCTGAATCCAGTTATATGCAAACTTGTGTTCAGTGATATACGAAGCTATGTTCATTGATACACGAAGCTGAGTTCAGTGATCCCTTCACGAACCGGAATTTATTTATACGGAAACCTAAGCTCAGTGATATGCGAACCTGAATTCTGTGAGAACGATGATACGTTCAGTGATACACGAAGCTGCGGCAAAAGAACTCGTACTATGGTGTCCCTTGTTATCTTTAGACCTCTGAGTTAGCAGTCCTGCGGTCTCCCAGTCGGTTATCGCTGCATAACGGAGAATAACGCGAACTATAGCGAATTTGAACGAGCGTGATACCAAAGCATAGAAACCAAAATGCTTCAACACGGGCATTTCTAATTGGTGAAAATTACTCAATCCAAATTGATTGTTAGAACGTAGCCTAATAACATTTTTTTATCTATACTCAATTTGTTGTCTGTGACAGAGGAATACTTTTTTTTAATCTGTGGGATAGAAGAAACGAGAATATTCCGTTTCCGACGAACTGTCAATTTATTTGTTTTATGCGGTGAATGCAGTGCGGTGAATTGCGGTGTTTTAGTATTTTCATTGAAAGTGAGAATATTTTGCCTGTAAATCTTATGAATTATACCTGTGTTCTGTGTTACTTATTATTATTGATAGTTATTACCTTACTTCGGGTCTACCACGTATAATAACAAAATAATTGTCATTTCTCCGCCTGCAGCTTTAGGCCAGCAAAATGAGTTGCCCATTTGACGACGAAAAATTAGCACAGCTGAAAGCATTTGTGGACATCTGCAAAGGGAAGCCTCAAGTTATACACCATCCAAAACTAGCATTCTTCAAAGATTACCTGTCTTCACTTGGTGTATCAATTCCTACTGCAACTACTTTCGGCACTCAGAATTCTACACCGTCTGGTGACAAGTAAGCTATTTTTATAATTTACAATAACATTACAATTATAAGTATGGACTAAATGCTATGCTGTCTGTTAAACATATTTCATCATAATGTTCATATTTGTAAGAGTACGTATTTAATTCATGTTTTCAGTAATGCAGCTCCAAACAAGGAAGCACCTGGTCAGGAATCGTCCGGAGAAGAATCTGCACCTGAATCTGATGTGGAACTGGACATGGAAGGTAAAAGACAACATTCACATGCATATTTATATGCTCAAATGTTATCATGACCTTCCATATTGAAATCCATTGAACTCATTTGTAATGGTCAATTTTTTTTTACATACATTTCATTTAACAATTCAGATAATACGAAATATTTTACATGTAGAGCTAGACAACATAATGCATAACAGAGATGAGTATGAATCATAGGTATTTCAAAAGATGAACCTGCTGATTATGGTACAAATAGGTTTTATACCATCCATAATAATATTAATTCTGGCAACTACCTACTTTGTTTTGACTACAAACTTACATTGATAAGATGACCTTGAAATTTCACATTGTCATTGTAAATGTGATAAATAATGGCAAAAACTGTTTTTTACACGTTTTATATTAGCTTCTTTATTTTAATAAAATGATACAGAAAACTAGAAGGTAGTTTGAATGTTTTAGCACAAGCCAGACTCTGTGGATACAGTGTAGCCAGTACCTAAAAATAGTCATCTTTTGTTTTTTTTTGTCTTTGGCTTTTGCTAAACTTCGGTTCTTAAATCAAAAAATCTTATACAAACAGGTGTCATAGAAGAAGATGCCCTAGATGACTCTCAGGTGATGGGTGATGATTCCAAAGAAGTAACTGATGAGGAGAGAGACCAGTCTGATGACAAGAGGACTGAGGCAATGAAGGCATTCTCTGAGCAGCAGTTTGATGATGCCATCAAACTGTACAGTGAAGCTATCACGCTAAACCCACAGAGTGCCCTGCTGTTTGCCAAGAGAGGACAGGTCAGAACAGTTTTATTTATTTCGTATATTTAGTTTTAAAAGTTACTTCAACAACATAAATTAGTGGATGTTTATATTATTTTTAAGAGCAGTTCTTGTTCACCATTCTTGAAAGTGTCAGCATTATTTTAGCATGTCATTAAACAGGTTATATCAATCTAATCAGAGTATGAGTATTGTTCTATGAACACTTGGGACAATGTTACAGATGTACCGGACTATAATCATGACTCCAATAAATGATAGTATTATGTTATTCAGGAATAATCTAGCATTCTAATGTTGGTTTTTGTGAAATCAGTTTGGTAAAATTTAGAAAACAATCTGTCTTGTAATTGTATATTAGCATTTTAGTATCCTTATGAATATTCTTCCTAACAAACATCACATTTTACATCAACTGTTAGAATTTCTACTTTAATTGAATCAGTCTCTTTGGACAACTGGTGCTCCTATATTGTACTACTGGTTATTATGAGAATAGTTTCAATATCAGCTTTCTTGCCCTGAACAGATCGATTTGTATCTAGTATGTGTGTACAATGTGTTTCTAGTAACTAGGGGCCTAAAGACCGAGCAGATTATTATTATTAGATTAGTATCCAACCGAATAGTCAACATCTATCCAGTACCCGGCCGTATAGTTTTTAGATGGCCAGATAACCATTTTCTTTAAATTATATAATGTTTTATTTTTATTCAGGTATATCTTAAGCTGAACAAACCAAATGCTTGCATCAAGGACTGCACGCGTGCTCTCGAGCTCAACTGCGACAGTGCTGCTGCCTATAAGTTCCGTGGACGTGCCTACAGGTAAACATTATAAACCAAAAGGTCCCATAATTTTTTAACTGTTAGTATAGTGTAATACTATTTAGGAATCCTTATTAGATGCGCCAAAAAAACATCCGTCACAGGGTGTAGCTTTTTTCGTTTCATTTAAATATTTTTCTGTCTTACCTTTTTACCCGATTTCGGCTTAGCATCCTAAGCTGGGTAACAAGGTTGTGCTCTCATTCAAAATCACCTTGTATAAACAGGGTAATTTTAAATAGTACAGCTCATTTGCAATAACTGTATGTATAGAGACACAGGCAGAAGTGAACAGCTCATAAGATATTTTAATCTTAGTGTTTTATTTATAAATGGCTATGCAGTAACTTGAAAACTAAAAAAACAAAAACATCTTGGGATATCTTTCATTATAGTGTAATAAATTAAATTCAAGCATACTTTATTCATTTGTCATTATCATTATGGACTTGAGTTTGGGATCAGTGAGCCAAAACTCTAGAAACATTGTAAAATTTGACTAACACTCACTATGACACTTGTTTAGTATATTATGAAAAAAACTTCTGTATTTTATAAGCTTACAAATGAGGTATAAACAGTTTTATACCTCATTTGTAAATGTATGTAATGTGACTAGTTATATGATAAAGTTATTGACGAAACATTGGAACAGGGCAACCAACAATTAACGAAATGCCCCTAAAAATTGAAAACCCTGAATTCATCCCTTGGTTCTATAAAAAGACAGACAGACATGAAAATAAAAATAAAAAATTGCCAAAAAAAAACTAACTTCAATTACAAAAAATGCATTATAAAGTAAGAAATACTTAAGTAATATTCAATGTCTAGCCGCATAATGTATATAACTTGAAAGAGAACGGAAATATTTGAGTAAACAACAGACAAACATAAAAAAAAGAATTGTGAACCACCATCTTTTCTTTTGAAGTCCATTAAAAATGCGGAAAGCATACATATGATGTCATCCGGATACTATTTAACACTGACCTGTCTATTTGAGACAGGTCAGTGTGAAAATGTGTCTGCATGACACATGTAAATTTCTTAAATCGGTCCACGCATCTTCATGTAAACGGCAAACAAACAATAAAAAAAAAGAATTGTGAACTGTCTTCTTTTCTTTTGAAGTCCGTTAAAAATGCGGAAAGCATACATATGATGTCATCAAGACAAAATTTAACACTGACCTGTCTATTTGAGACAGGTCAGTGTGAAAATGTGTCTGAATGACACATGTAAATTTTTTAAATCAGTCCACGCATCTTCATGTAAACGGCAAACAAACAATAAAAAATAATAGTTGAAAAAACTAAAACACGCTTTTAAAGTACTTCTAACTAAAAAGTGAAAAATAATTCCTAATGTAAGCTGGAAAAAGCGTGGGTTGCTCGATAGACGAAAAATATGGCACAGAGCGCCCCACGCTTTTTTCAGCTTACATTAGGAATTATTTTTCACTTTTTAGTTAGAAGTACTTCAAAAGCGTGTTTTTTAGTTTTTTTAAACTATTATTTATTTTCTACTTTTTAGTTCGGTTTATATATGTGCGTTCTTTTTTTAATTTTTTTATCGAATTATTGCATTGTCATCGATCTTTGACAGGTGTGCAAAATTTGAATGAAATCTGTCCGTTTAAAGTGGGTCAAAATCGAGTCCAAAGGAGTCGGTTACATACATACATACATACAAATATACATACATACATACATACATACATACATAAAGGTGAAGCTAATATAAGCGTGTTAAAAAAAAGAATTGTGAACCGCCTTCTTTTCTTTTGAAGTCCGTTAAAAATGCGGAAAGCATACATAATGATGTCATCCAGACCCAATTTAACACTAAACTGTCTATTTGAGACAGGTAAGTGTGAAAATAAAATCACACTTTATTGTAAAAACACTCGAATACTAATTGCATTATACACCGAAAAACATGGAAAATAATACGAATTTACGCGACACATTGAAAATGAAAACTATCGCATGTTTGTATAAATTCTACATGAATATTAATTGATCCGAAATTTTACATTTGCATACAATGATTACTTAATTACAGAAGTTAAAACTGAAAATTATTTCTGTGAATGCATCATTTGATTACTGTGTTGGATTGCTTTATTCGGTTTTAAATGAAACACCAGTTATTAATGCAGCTATTTGGATATTGTAATTTATGGAATGCGTTCAATATTTGTTTCTGGTAAATAATAATTGTGGCTTTTCAGTCAAATTAAAACCACTGCATAACTGTACTGAAATCAGATGAATCTTGCCAGGTCCATTTTAAGTGTGTACTACTCGTTTGCGTCATATGGTCAAAATTTGCCCATCCCATTTCTTCATACTTCACCTCTTGTAAGCTCCTAGCATGTCAAACGTGTTTGACCCCCATTCAACTCTATTGTTCCGCTCCCGTGGAGTTTAGCGTTGTGCTAAATATGTAAAGACCTTTATTGTGAGCTACACTATCAAGATTAGACCAGTAGTTCTCGATATCTCTATCAAACAAACTAACTAATTTTCTAAAGCGGTTTCGTCTGCGTGGTAGGTACAGTCGGCCAATGAGATGGGTATGCAGGGCAAAAACTTCTACGCAAGTTAGGCAAGTTTGTTTTTCATATTTAATAAGTGTATTATACCCACTATTTAGATATTATTATATAATTCACTTATCCATAACTGGTGTCGTAAGTCTTTACTATGACTTAGAAGTTTTTGCCCTGCATACCCAACTCATTGGCTGACTACATCAATAAAAAAGTATCTTGTATAAACATCACAAACATTTTGTACTAGAAGTGTTAAGCCTATTAATAATAATAATAATAATAATATAGCCTTTTATTCAGTTTTACAAAAATATAGTTTGAACTTAAGTCTAACACTCTTAATCTAATATTTGTATTTTATTTATTTTTTGTAAATCTGTTTGCCAATCGACAAAGGCCTCCTCCAACCTTTTCCATTCTCTCCTTTCTTGTGCCACTCTATTCCATGTGACCCCTGCCACTTGCCTGATGTCATCGTCCCACCTTTTCAGTGGTCTGCCTCTTTTTCTTTTCCCCACTCTAGGGTACCATGATGTCACCGTTTTGCTCCATTTATCAGGGCCTCTCATCATGTGTCCTGCCCAGCGCCACTTTAACCTCCTGATCTTACTGGTTATGTCTACCACTTTGGTTTTACTTCTGATGACACGATTTCTTAGTCTGTCGGATCTTTTCGCATTGAGCATACTCCTTTCCATTGCTCGTTGACATACTGCTAATTTGTTAGTTGTTATCTGGGTTTGGGCCCATGACTGACAGCCGTACGTCTTTACGTAACGTACGCCGTACGTTAAGCCTATTACGTAACTTATAAAATCCAGGTCTTCATACATGTAGTCATAACAGTATAAATGGGATTATAAGAGCTGAGGTATAGTATAGAGAAAGTGGGCTGGAAAATGTAGACAAAAAGAAGCAAATGTTTTCAAAGTCTCTTTAAATGTAACTGGCTGGATAAAAAGTCAGTTACAATAAGTGACCTGACATTGCACTTGTAACATGAAACAGAATTATAATTTAAATTACACAATCACAACTTACACACAACGCCATCTAGTCCCAAATTAAGCAGAGTACTATAATTGCTAGAATAACTGATACTAATACATATATACTTTTCTTTTATAAATACATACTTATTTATTGTACTTAGAAACACCCAGACTAAGACAAACCCTCATGTTCATGCACACAAAGATTTTTCAGGTAGGTACACTAGCAACTCTACCATCCATCCAATTTGAGTTTAGCTTAGCTGCAGATCATTAAGCACTGATACTAATACACTAATTTGTTTTTAAAATACCTGTTTTTGTTCTACAGGTTATTGGGTAAGTTCGAAGAAGCATCTCATGACTTGTGCGAGTCTCTGAAGATTGACTATGACGACCAGTCCAATGAGTGGCTCAATGAAGTCAAACCCAATGCTGAGAGACTTCGCCAACACAAGCTTAGTGCTCATCGATCGAAGGAAGAGCGAGAGGTAATTCATATTTTTAAAGGCCAAGTTCACCAGTGATGATAAAGTTTCAGAGATTTACCTTAGACATCTTACTGTCAGAGAAGTGAGAAGAGCCGAATATCAGGCAACTATCAGGCACTGGTGAAACTAGCTCTAATTTTCGTAACCAGTTTCGTAATCTAGTTTGGTGGCACGGTAAGGAACTTATGTATAGCAGCAATCTTTAGTACTTCACTAAAAACATATACCTTGGTAAAAATGTTCCTCTCTCGGTACCAATATGTACTTAAGGTTTGAAGTGATAATTAGCATTGATAATTTTCGTGCCTGATATAAAACTAATTGACCATTCCAGCATCGCGAGAAGCTACGCAGAGCCCGCAAGGCACAGGAGGCACGCACACGCGCCGCCCGCGCTCAGGCAGAGGCTGACGCTCGAGCACCACCGAGTGCTGGCGGGTTCCCCGGTGCCGGCGGATTCCCCGGGTCTGGCGGGTTCCCGGGCGCAGGTGGATTTCCCGGTGCCGGAGCTGGTGGTGGCTTCCCCGGTGCCGGTGCAGGCATCAACCCACAAGACTTCGGCAATTTACTGTTCGACCAGGAAATCATGTCGGCTTTCCAGGTAATTATTAAAGAAGCTTAAATCTCTTAAAATAATATAGATCATTATTTTAGACAGGCATGTTTGTTCAAAGGAATTCTTCAGAAACGGCTTGCCCAATTCTTTTTAAATTTTATAGGTAGACTAGCGACCCGCCCCGGCTTCGCACGGGTACAATGCTGATACTAAATACACAACAGAAAAACTGTGAACGTTGTATATAAAAACACAGCGGCCCGCTCCGGATTCGCACGGGTATATAATATATAGCCTATGTCACTCACTGAAAAAATGATTAAAATCGATCCAGTAGTTTGATTTATTCATTACTGCCCGTGGCCCGCACGCGTTAAATTTGGAGTAAAACAATTCCCCCTTTCTATGCATGTATTATACATAAAAACCTTCCTCTTGAATCACTCTATCTATTGGAAAAAACCGCATCAAAATCCGTTGCGTAGTTTTAAAGATTTAAGCGCACATAGGGACAGAAAAGGCGACTTTGTTTTATACTATGTAGTGATATGAGAATAGAAGCTAGGTGAACATCGAAATACTACGTGAGCGGAGCTGCAGGCAACGGCTAGTTTTATATAAGACTCGAATTTATGTACCAAAACTGACTTAAAATCATAGCATCTTTGTATCTTATACATGTCCCACTGCTGGGCTCAAGCCTCTTCTCATGTTGAGAAGTGTTAGGCCATACTCCACCACGCTGGCGGATGGAAGTGCGGATTGGTAGACTTCAAACTTCCTTAGCACTTTTTAGGCACTCTCAGGCATGCAAGTTTCTAGATGTTTTCCTTTACTGTTAACAAGGGACAATTTATATGATAAATACACACAAATCTTCGAAAAGACGAATCCTAACGATTTATTGACGTACTTCAAAATGACTTATTGTGTATGTATTTTATTACAGGACCCTGAAGTGGCAGCAGCTTTTTCAGACGTATCTGCCAATCCTGCTAACTTTGCCAAGTACCAAAACAATCCGAAAATTGCGGCCGTTATTGAGAAACTACAGAGCAAACTTGGAAAGGGAGGTAGCGGTGGATTCCCAGGTAATTCACAATAACCTAATGTCTACCTATAAAAATACTATTTGCTTATAAAATTGCAATCCATTTGGTATGTGGCAACTGCTGCCCAAATAAACAACCATAAAGCTTGTATGGCTGCTTCGTTGGTTTAGCAGTTAGCTTATGTACCTCTCACCGCAAAGTCTCAAACATGATGCCCGGGTCGGGCAAAGTGATAGTTGTGCCAGAAATGTGTGTGTTCTCAATAGCAGCATGGAGTTGGAATTGTGCTTAGTGGATAGCGATAAGCTCACCCCCTGTCCTATGGGACCTGAACATAACAAGTGAAATGTTACCCTTCTTGGTAATATAGGCGTTATGTTATGTTAAAACATTATCTTTTTATTTATACAGCAACACATCACATTACTATAAGTTATATTGAACATTCCAGGTTTCGGTGGTCCCGGCGGACCCGGTGGCCCCGGCTCCGGACCTCAAGCCACAACAGACGATGATGTCGGCCTGGACTAAACTACTATCATATGCAACGTTTGTAATCGAAGCTGCAATTACTCTAAAGTATATATAAATGTTTAACACTTATATGGAGTGGGTTATTTATCGTGTAGGACTTGGGGAATATTCATGTGTATAATTCAAGTTAATTATGTCTATATGTGCTACAAATTCAGTTTCAAATATTCACACTGGTGGAATTATAAACATGAGATTGTCTTTTTTATTATTTAGTAAGTGTTGATCGGGTTAGAAAAACATATTCTGAATTCGCTATGGAAAATACGAAAACCCAATTTAGATAAGAAATGTTTGTGGTTGCACTTTTAAACGTTTGTGGTCTCAAATGAAATGATTAATTCTATATAGAACCGAGTCAGTTCATACCAAAAGCACATTAATTATTTCTAATACACATTTCACAAAAAGTTGCAAATCCTTTGCTATTATTGTTAAGACGAGGCTTTGGGTGTTCACGTCGACCTCCTTGGTTTTATTGTGATTATTCCTTATCTAAGTCATTTAACATATCCCACCAAGACTGTTTATAAGATGGGATTCGCCATTATCTTGTAGTAAATTGTAATTATACACATGTTTGTGAATATTGGTGCCTAAAGCTTGTGGCCTGTGTCCAGTGTTTATATTAAATAATACTTGTACTGCATTTATCATAGGATCACATTAAGAAATAACTATTTTATTTTTGTTCAGAATGTTGTATTAGTTTATCAAATTTAGTCCAAAATAGATTGACTTCAAACATTATCACATTGTTATTGCAATAATAGTTTCAGTGTGTGCTCAATTTCACTCATTTTATATAAATTGTAAAATAATCTTAGATTTAATGTTTAGAGCTAGCAAATTCAATATAAATAAACAATTATAAACGCCAAATTTACGCACGACACCTATTTTGTTTGATTTATTGGTTAATTTTATATTTTTTAAAGATTAATAAAAGTGCAAAAAGCATTTATTTGTTTTTCTTGCCACTGAAATCTGACGTGGTTGAGTTGTAACTTTGAGAGGTTTTATAGCTGCTGGTCTAATACGCTATTCGTCCAGCACACATTTGGTCAAACACTTATTTCGTTCATCAGACATTTTGTCCAACAGGTATTACGTCAACACGAATTTGGTCAAATAGCATTTCGCCCAACTGACAGAATGCACCTTATGAACGCGTCTTTATTAGGACATTGGAACTTTGATCATACGAGATCCACTGCCCCAATCTCTTTTAAAACTAAAATTATTTACTTGAGCCTTACTAATATTATAAATGCGAAAGTAACTCTTGTCTGTCTGTTACGCTTACATTGGTAAACCAACCTTGATGTAAATTGATATGGATATATATAAAGACCTGAGAAAGATTAGCTATTTTTATTGACAAACCACATGGGTTGAGCTGGGCGCGGAAAGAACACACCTATTTGTTTATCCTACCAATAAAGTTTATCTGCGAAACTGGGCCTTAGGCGCTGTCTCCACGAGCGAGTGAATCGCGGCGATATTATCGTCGTGCCACGTATTTCTATAGACTCTCTATGGAGCCATCTCCACACGGCGATATTATCGCCGTGTGAGATTCTCCGACGATATAAGGGCGGACTCGTCGCGATTCTCACGCTCGTGGAGACAGCCGCCTCAGTAATATTTCAATTTCTACTTATGCACAGTCACGTAAACGTTAAAATTATTATTAGGATAAAATACAATACAAACGAATTGAAGTGACAGCTGTGCGATTTGCCGTGATTTTACAACAAGTGGCAAATGTTTTTCTTTGTCCCCGTGAGTTAGTCACGCGATTCAGAAAAAGTGCTCAGCGTTATTGCGTTTTGAAATAAACTTTCTACTGTTTAAACAAACCCAAAATTGCACTATTAGGAGTTTTTTTTTAGAAAACCCGTCGTGTAACGTGTGGGCGCGCTGACTGCACACGTTACACGGCGTCGCACGTGAGTCCACTCACGCGACGATCGCGCATACCTAATGTGGTGTCAGCCTTAGAAGTTCCCTTATGTTCTATTGAAGACTAGCTGACCCGGCAGACTTCGTACTGCCTCAATCGATAAATAATCAATCTTCATAAAAATAATCTGAGAAATATTTAACAACTTTCATATATATTAATTTTTTAAACCTTCTCTGAACGTCCACAAATAATTCAAGACCAAAATTAGCCAAATCGGTCCAGCTGTTCTCGAGTTTAAGCAAGACTAAAGAACAGCAATTCATTTTTATATAATATATAGATCATGTATAAAACATTTCGTGTTTCATACTTCAAAAATGTCGGCGTTCCATACAACCCTTATTTTGTCCCCTCTAGGAATGGAATTTCCGAATATCCATTCCTAACGCGCGCCTACGTCATATAAGGAACCTTTGTGCTAAATTTAAAGTTTCTAGGCCCAGCTGTTTACGCTTTGCGTTGATGAATCAGTCGGTTATCTCTTTTTCGATGATTGTAAAACAGGCCTTTTACTTGATGAACATTTCGTGTAAATGGTGAGAAGTTCTTGCGTCCTTGAAAATCTTGAAATAGACTAATTCTGAAATAGACGAACTGCGTATTGACGAATCGCTAAATGGACGAAACAAACATGGAATGGGCGAAATGCGAAAATCTCAAATCATTTGAGATACTCGTACTATGAACCCAGAAATATTTAAAAGTCTGTGACTGTACCACTGTGTTAGCGCAGCAGCTAAATCATTGAATTATTAAATCAAAAAACATGTAGCAACTACTATAATACATTTATTTTATCTAGACATCATTGACTCTGCCCCAACCCAACCTTATCTTCTTTTCATGCAATTTCAACCAGGATGGCATGTTCTTAGGCAAGGGTTGCGCATTGGGGAACTTCAAGGGAGGAGGCGGCATTGCGAATGGATCGTCATTCTTCAACTTGCGTAACAAATACTCTTTGTTGATCTGCTTTGGATCGCGGTATTTGTCCATGTAGAGATTGAACGGCTTTCTGCGAGGGAACCATTCTTGCGGGCGGATGTAGGGCTTCGAGAAGTCGTATTCGTAGACTGGAAACAAAGATTTTGGCAGGTTATAAATATGCCACAAACACACATCTCGTTAGTTGCCCAACAAGTTAGCCAGCCTTTCATTCAAGAACAAAGATGAAACAAACATTCTCAAATGTTCTTTTATAATAATATTATATAGGATAGCTTTCACGCATGGTACCTCTATGACAGTTCTTTTACAGAAAAAAAAATAAACAGTTTAAAAACAGTTTGATAGGTTTTCAGTTACATCTTAACAAACAAAATATCTTTCCTCTCTATAATTTTTAGTCTATGCTTATTACCTGGATCCTTCCTTTTTAGCACATTGTGGAAGAAGTCTCTAACAGTAGTGTCCCAGTGTGTCTGGTAGAATGCAAGTCCTACTGGAGTGATGTTATCCTGGTTCTTTTTATACCACTCCCGGGTTTCAAAAGTTCTGTCTTCTAAGGGAGATGCAGATGTCACTGCAAATAAAAGATATTACGATAGACTTAACCTTTACTTATTGATTACAATCATCTGGATTAGCATAAACTTTTGAATTTGAGAGAATTATTATATAAATAGGTACAGTTAGTCTCTAAACAAACCTATCATGATAACATTATTTGTATAAATAAATATATAATTTGTTGACAACAATATAATTATGTAGTTGTGTTATGAACATATTGGATACAATTACCTTTAGGCAGATCATATTTAACTGGACCATCTTGTCTATAAAGAACAAATGCATATCTGTGATATCCTGTGCCCTTGAGAGGGAATGGTTGCAAATACTCCGCAATAATGTCACCCTTCTCAACATGATTGCCTGGAATGTTAGCAACCAGCCAATGTACATACTCTTTGTCATTATCAGTAAGATGGCCATCTAAACTTGTCAAGGCAAGTGTCCATAAGCTATCTGCGTCTGATTCATAGTTCACAGCTGGATATTCCAAAGCTTCTGCTGGCTTTATCACATTACCTGTATGAACTGGAAGATATGAACCATCCTTCAAATCATACAGCACTTCCAAATTTAAATGAGGAACAAAGTAACCTTCTCCATACAGATGCTCAAAAATACCATAATGATCAGCTATTTGCTTTTTTTGTTTGGGACCCACAGTCTCCAGCCACTCTTTCCTAGCCTCATCTAAATCAATTTGCAGCTCAAAGTTACGGGCCAGTTGCTCTAACTTTTTATCTGCTTTGTTTTTTTTCAATTGTTCCAGTCTTGTTGCGCTGTATTCTTCTGCTGCTTTCCTGCAAAAAGAGAGCATGACTCATTAAAAGTAAGGTTTAATATATACTTTTTTTAATTGTAGATATTTTTATGACAGTTTCAGAAATAGATCAAAGCCAAGTAATGGGTTACAAAATCCGCTTTAAGTTTGCTATCAATAAAACACAACTTTAAATGATACCTAGTTTGGTTATTAATATCTTTAAAAACGCAAGTATATAAATTTACTTACTTGATCCTTGGTAAACCAATATCAATCCTTGTTGTATACAACTCATCTTTAAAATTTATTTCATCTAAACGATCTTTTATCGTGCGACAAAATATTGGTGCTTTACCTCTTATTCTATGGGAAAATCTAATCTGTTGTAATTGAATATTGGTGGTTAAAGCTCCACGAAATGTATTAAACATTGTGTACGTGAAATATCACAGTTTAAAAATATTCCATGGACTTTTTTCGTGCGATAGCCTCAATCGTTTCAGTGATTGAGGTTATGTTATTCAATATTCTCAGTTTTGACTTTGACAGAACAGAACTATAGACTTTTACCTCAGAACAAGGAAATATATGGAACTGCCTTACCTACAAAAAAAACGTGCATACCTACGGCAAGTAAAATGGCTGACTAGTGTTGTACCACAGTATATTTTACCTCTCGATTGTCGATATGACAAATGAACAAGGACGGCGGCGCATGCGTAAGCGTGACGCCACGGACGCGGACATTCGTTTCTTAGACTCGCTGCACACACGCAATAACCTAAATAAATTATTGACGATATTCAGCGGATTGTCTGGGTTATACTGATGCTTTTACAGTCAAAGCTGGAAATAATGTCAAAATGGATACTCTTATTTTTGGTCCAAAATGTCCATTTTCTGGAACCTACATCAAAATCGTTGAGCCGTTTTCCAGATCGTCCGGGCATATACAGGGTGGGTCATTTAAATCGATATGTATGGGGCAGTCGGTATTTAAACCACAAAACGGTATTTTAGAGATCATGATTCATAATTACATTTCCAGTACTGACCTATATAAATAAGTCGTCCTGCATAAGAATTGCTCGTTTACTAGGATATCTGGATGTTTGGGGGGAATGCAGGATTTTATAAATAAAACCAAATAAGATAGAGGAAACGTCTTTATTTTATTATAATTATATTCATGTACAGCCTGTAATTTTTTCATTCCTTGCGAAATAAAATAACGTTGTTATGATAATTTCGAAAAGACAATTTCTCTGTATTTTTTTTTACAACATATTTGAAATGTAAATTCATATAAGTTTGCACAATACTTTTCATTAACATTAACAAATACTTATTTATGGCTTCCTCACTGTATTGCCTTTCTAAAGGTAAGCCTTTGTTTTTAGATACCTGCATTGTTCCAATGCTATACAGTTTTCATGTGTAATGGTTACACATGAAAACTGTTTGCCATCTTAAGGTCTTTAGTGATTTCTTGAAGTGTTGCCATTTTTATTTTTTGTCGACAGACAGATTCATTGAGGCATTTATTTTTTTTCTTCTGGCTTGAAACTTTTCTTGTAACATAGGGACTACTTTGAGTACATAGCCCTAAAACAATAATATCAACCATATTATGTTTAATCAATTCTGTGAGCATTATTTTATATTCTTGCAATATTTGAATTAATTGGAAACATCACATACCAAACTATGCTGTTTGCCTGAGGAATATTCAGCATTATTTGACGATGAAGGTTGGTGCTGATCTGAAGATTGTTCCTGAAATTATAATTATGACGTAACATTGACTAATGATAATTATTATGTTTACGAAGTAGAGAAAAACTTAACTGGATGTAATCAATAAATATCTGTGGAATGGGACCCGATGCCTTGTGTATTAGCTCTCGGATGACTTGATAATGATAGGGTAATGCTGCGTGGATTGTTAAGCATTATGTATTTGTTTTGAATTACAAAATATATATAGGTACTTACTCTTTGAAACAGACATGGCACTGTATCATCTCTAAGTCTTACGATTTCAAGAGTTTTGTTAAATGCACTTTCATTAAAATGTCCAAACCAATATCTTCTCTAAAACATTTGTTCTTAAATTTTCTTGTCCTATGGCTTCCAACCAAATTCTTTTTCTATTTTCGTTTTCAGATAATCTGTGCACAACAAAATACATTTATAAGAGTATTATAAAAAAACATCGATAAGATGTTTGATTGCAACACTACATTAAAACCAATTGTCCAATTAGAGCAGTCAACGACGGCAGACTAAAATGGCGGATCGACCACGCAAATAAAATGACAGACGAAATTGCAACTAAGAAGAACAGATAATCATATAGTTATCTCTCTTTAATAACATATGCTAGACAAAGATGACACTATCCTTATTAGCTCAGATTTAGACTTTTCATTTAACATTTTTTTACAGCATATCCATAGTATTCCTTCATCAGAGACTTTTACAGATTTCACTTGACTTTGTTATCCCTGTGAGTCCACCTGTATAGTTTATTTAGTCCTATAGACGAATTGACAACCTCTTTTTCAGAAATCGGTTATAATTTAGACCTTGTTCCAGGGGGCTGGAAACATGTAGTTTTGAGTTTTTATCTTTAATGTTTAAGGCATGATAATATAGTATTTTAAAGAAAACTCTCAATCAACACTTTAAAAATAAATAATAAGAAGCCTAGCATGATAATGGTTTTACCCAGGTCACATGTCTGAAAAATTCAGTATTTTTGGGTAAAAATAACAAACACTCAGTAATTTGCAAGGTAACCACTAACATGCCTAAAATCTGTCTGTTTGTATCGGCTAATCTTTTAAACAGCTGTACCAATAATGACAAAATTTTAGAAGCAGGTAACTGACGACAGCACCTTGCACGCAGACGAACCCGCAGGAAAAAGTTAATTTGTTTGTTTGATAGCGCTAATTTCGAGAAGTACAAGATATCCAACATAACTCTCAATTCCACGGGGGCAGAGCAGTAAAGTTTAGCGCGGGAGGGAACAGCAACACAATACAACGAATTCCACGCGAACGAAGTCGCGAGCATAAGCTAGTAATTAATTATTATTAAACAAGATAACGTAGCGTCATAGTAAAGATTCCGTATAGGAAGTGAAGGCTTTGAAAGCATGTATGTAAATAAAATTGGGTATAAAGGTAACACAATCAATATAGTCTGCATGCACCATTTGTCAATGATTTCATTTTACAAAATCAGATGACGTCATATTATGTTTAAGATAAACCCTAATATTACGTAGTAAAACATACGGAGTCTATTCGTATGAAATGGATGAGGTTTATTTTTTAATAGGTATATAAATTTACGTTATGCAATAGGCTACCGTTGTTTCCGTATTTGCCTGCCATCATTATTTTTAAAGAAATTCGTCTATAACTTAGTAGGTACTATTAACAAAAGCCATCAAAATTTAAAAATATGTGTCCAATTTTTTTGTAATATATTGTAATCTATTTATGTCATACAAATGTATACTCCGTCTATAAAGTCGTGACATTAATGTTTGAGGAACTAACATTAATCATGTGTCTGGCAACACCAAACATAAGTAAATCAGCTGTCATCGAGTTTGAGTTGTGCAACAGTTTTCCCTTTGTATTTTTATTGCTTTGGTTAAACTGCAATTAATTAACAAGTAACTACGCAGAAAGGAATAAAAATGAATAAAGTAAATCGGAGTGGCACGCGGGAAGTGATTTTTAAAGTTTTCCAGCGATGTTTCGCGGAGTACCAAGATGGACGAATTTTGTACGATTTGGATGATATTTATGGGCGGACAGCATCTATGACGGGTATGTAATCGTGTTATTGTTTGTTATTAATCTGCCCGAAGTTACAAATTTACTGAATTTACGATTTGGAGACCAAAAAAGACATTGTTTACATTGCACATTTTTAGGTTAGATTGACATTGTGAGTAGGGTCATATTATAGTATGACCATAATTTTTGATACATTATGATGGTACAACAAAATCCATTCAGGTTTTATACCAGTTTTGAATTTGAATTAATTGCTTCATGTCAATAAGTTATTGTTTCCATACCAGTACAATTTTTTTACTTTTTTTCAGGAAAATCAGTGAGTACAGTTAGGCGGATAGTCAACGAAGGTTTTAAAAATGATGGAAAGTTAAAGGTCTACGCTCAGGAAGCAAAATTTACTGCGTTTGGTGAAAATAAACAAACCTCGCCCCATCTATGCCATTGATGAACTTATAAGAGAATACGGGCACACAGTGTTACGGCTTCCGCCGTATCATTTGAATCCCATTGAGCTCATTTGGGCTAACCTAAAACAAAAAGTAGCAGCACAAAATGTTGGGTCACGCGATGTGAAGCAACTTGCTGAAGACGCCTTCAACAGCATTATACTTGAAACATGGAAAACTGCTGCCATCACGTGGAGACGTCTGAAAAAGAGCACTACGAGCGAGGACGTCATCTGTATCGAGACATAGACGAGTTGATTATTCGCTTAGGCGATGATAGCAGCAGTTGTGACAGCAGCTATAGTGATGACAGCGCTGCTGATGAAAGTGGCAACGTAACGTTTCTTAATTTTGAATATTTGGAATCCGATGATGAGTGAGAGTGATCAATCAGTTTTTTTTTTAACTTTGTGTAATAATTTTATTTTGGTTTAATTAAAAATGCTTATAAATATATTAAAACTTTATGAAGCCCTTACTTTATTTACCTTTGCTTATGAAAAGTTTAACCTACTGTAAATAAAAACAGTAACAAAATATTACTGTTTAATGTGTCTAATTTATTTACTCTTTACTTGAACAAACTGCTAGTATCAAAATCATTTTAGTCACACTATATAGGGTTGCTACATGCAAGACAGTAGCGCCATCATTTAATGTCACGACTTTATAGACGGTCTGTATACCTAGCTTATTGTGCGTATTGGGTAATACTGTTAGCGCAATAAGTATCTAATTTAATAAATAAATAATAATAAATAATAATAAAAGGTTGAACTGAAAATAATTGAATCGAAGAAACACCACGCACGCTGCCCAGCAACTGCCCAACCAATAGGGTAAAGGAAATACATGCCGATGTTATTGGGTAATTTGTATTATCTATGTATGCGTTTTACATTTGACAAGCAACTCGAGCGAGCAAGTAAGCAACTAGCGTCTGAACGAGGCACGAGCCATAAACATCATGGATTTTGTGTTGTGTGTGGAAGAGTGTTCGAATGTTCGACACAGTCGGTCTAGCGCGAGTGAGTTATCAAGTTACTGGCTGATGGTGTTGTGATTACTAGCCTGGCTGGCACGGCTTTTGTAAACGGAAATTGTATAAAATAATCAATACTAATTTTGGCGTTCTTAAACATTATTGGTGTGTGTTCACGATAGACAGTGATATTATCAATGGAATAGAAAGAGGTTCTTTTGTGTGGATGTAACGCAGAATAGAAAATATGGCAGTGTATTTTACTATCTCAACATTTTAGGAGCCATTTACACATGGCGAGAAGTCACGTATACTTTTATCGTGTGTGAAATAGTCAAATGTTTCTGGTAGATATATCAAGATAAAGTATTTTTTTGGCTGGTTCAATAGATATTTGAATTGATATCGAAAATGGATAGTAAAAATATTCAGAAAAATGCTATGCATAAAAGTGCAGAATTCACTTTTACGCCACCTCCTGAAGCTCCAGTATTTGAACCTACACCTGAAGAATTCTTGGATCCTCTCGGATATATTGCGAAAATTCGTCCAGTAGCTGAAAAAACAGGGATATGTAAAATTAAGCCTCCATCGCGATGGCAGCCACCGTTTTCACTAGACGTGGACAAATTGAAATTCGTTCCTAGAATACAAAAAGTGAACGAATTGGAAGCCATAACGCGTTTGAAACTACTATTTCTGGAAAAAATATTAAAATTCTGGGACTTGCAAGGATCACCTTTAAAAATCCCCATGATTGAAAACAAAATTTTAGATTTATACTGTCTCAAATTTTGGGTTAATGAAGAGGGTGGATTCGAAAACTGCAATAACCCTAAAAAATGGCGAAAAATAGCGAATGTCATGGGTTACAGTCAGAGCACAAATACCATGAATTTTCTTAGGAGTAACTATGAAAAAATATTATTACCCTATGATATTTTTGAGAAAAGTAAGGCTGAAATACTGAAAAATGTAAAACAAAAAATAGAACCTAAAGATGAGGGAGGTGGGAAGATCTTGATCACAGAAATACCAATAGAATCTATTACTCAGAATGTGATGAAAATCAAACCTGAGGATGATATTAAAAATGAAAAACCACACACAAGTATTAAAAAAACAAAAACAGGATCAGATATTAAACCAGATGTTGAATGTCTCAAAATTGAGAATGAGAAAGTGACGCGTAGCAGAGAATTAAGGAGGTTGGCTTGCTATGGACCTGGGCCTAAAATGCCTGGACTAAATGATGAGGAATTTGATATAACAAAGTCTAGAAAGAGGCCTCGTTATGATCTTGATCCTTTAGCCATTTACATTTGTGCAATTTGCCAAAAAGAGCACAGAGATGATTTATTGTTAATTTGCAACGGGTGTTCTGAGACATATCATACATTCTGTTTAAAGCCTCCACTAAATATAGTCCCAGATGGAGATTGGAGATGCCCATGCTGTATTGCAGAAGTAGTGCATAAGCCTGCTGAGGCATTTGGCTTTGCTCAGGCTGAAAGAGAATATACATTACAACAGTTTGGAGAAATGGCTGATAAGTTTAAATCAGATTATTTTGGAATGTCTGGGCATTTAGTTCCAATAACAGTAGCTGAGAAAGAATTTTGGAGAATTATTTCATCTGTAGAGGAAGATGTTACAGTTGAGTATGGTGCCGATCTTCACTCCATGGACCATGGATCTGGCTTTCCTACAAAATCTTCTCTAAATTTATATCCTGGCGATCAAGAGTATGTAGATTCCGGATGGAACTTAAATAATCTACCAGTTTTAGATGGCTCAGTCCTTAAATTCATAAATGCTGATATTTCTGGTATGACTGTACCTTGGATGTATGTTGGCATGTGCTTTTCAGCTTTCTGTTGGCATAATGAAGATCACTGGAGTTATTCAATTAATTATTTGCATTGGGGTGAAGCTAAAACTTGGTACGGTGTGCCAGGGAGTGGAGCTGAACTGTTAGAAAATGCCATGAAAGCAGCAGCACCAGACCTGTTTAAATCACAGCCCGATCTGTTGCATCAGTTGGTGACTATAATGAACCCAAATATATTGATGGCTGCTGGGGTGCCAATATACAGGACTGACCAAAATGCAGGTGAGTTTGTTGTTACTTTCCCCAGGGCTTACCATGCAGGATTTAATCAAGGATATAATTTTGCTGAAGCTGTTAATTTTGCCCCTCCAGACTGGCTAAAAATTGGAAGAGAATGCATTACACACTACAAAAATCTCAAAAGATTTTGTGTTTTCTCACATGATGAATTAATTTGTAAAATGGCATTGGAAGGAGATCGTTTAGATTTAGAAACAGCTTTGGAAACACAAAAAGAGTTAGTGAAAGCAACTCAGGAAGAAGGAACCGCAAGAGCTTTGATTGCTAAGAAAGGTTTGAAGAGTGTCCGAAGGACAGCATTTGAGTTACTTGGGGACGATGAACGCTTGTGCGAGGTTTGCAAAATTACATGTTTCTTGTCTTCAGTATCATGCAGCAATTGTAAACACATGGTGTGTTTGCAACATTCAGATAATCTTTGCCAATGTACATTAGACAAGAAAACATTAAACTACCGTTATGACATGGATGAATTACATATTATGCTGCAGACTATAGATTTTAGAGTTAACAGTTTTGACAAATGGATGACTGAAACAAAAAATATTCTGCTCCCTACGGCTCCTGATATTGGGAGACTACAAAAACTAAAGGTTTTGATAGATGAAGCCGAAGAACTTAAGATACCAAAGTGTGCTTTGCTGGCACAGCTTAAAGAAGAATACACAAAAGCAACGGAAAATGTTGAGCCAATTATTATTGAGCTGGATGATGATTAGGTTATCTGTAGACTGGGGCTTAGTACAAAATATAAGAACCATTTACTGTGCATTATACTTGTTACTTGTAATTAAGGATTAGCTCTACAGTAATACCTACTTGTATTGTTATTTTTCTATTATGTTCTCATCACAATTAGGCAGCTTTAAGTAGAAAACTCACACTCTTTCAAAGTGAGAAGCAAACTATCAAAATTATTATCATATTAATATACTGATTTCATGTAATTTATTGAATATGAAACTTGAAGTATTGCTGACAAGTCAACAAATAATGATTAAGTAAATATTGAATGTAAGGTAAAAATGAGCATTATAAACATGCAGAAGAATATATAATGTATATTTGATACATCTAAATACCTATATAATTTGGTATTTATATATGGTTGTAAATATTTAGTTATACTTTCCAATTTCTGGTGATGATTGAGATAGTTCTATAGTTTTATAATAATTAATGCCCACCGCATCATAATAATTAAGTTTCTGTAATAGTATAATATAGTTAGAATTTGTTTTATTTTGCTATTAATACTTATGATTTATAATTAATTAATTGGGGATTTTTCTTTTCATTATCTATATACTTGCCACTTTGGTCCAATAAATAAAACAATAATTACCAGATATCTTAAAAAAGCATGTAATATAAAATATTAATATGGTTTATCTGCTTTGATCGTCTAGTGGTTAGCGTATGCGCCTCTCACTGCAAGGTCCCGGAGATCTCCGGGTCGGACAAAGTGTTATTTGTGAACTTTCCTACAGGAAATTCTCAATAGCAGAACAAAGTTGGAATTGTGCCCGGTAGATATATGTATGCGATGGATGAAATGTAGGTGTTGTACACCTCTGCCACAACTTTCTGGGTAATATTGGCGTTGATGTTATGTTTTGTTAAAATCTATCTTCCTAATAATAATACATATTATTATATCATATATAAAGCATTGATAAGATCTAACAAAAAGATCACGCTAGATCTAAGAAACATTTGTTTATAAATAGATACTCTCAGTAAGATTTTATAAATTGGTAACTTTGTAATAATTTTAGTGTTGAAGCTAAACATATATAGATATAGAACAGAGAGACCTGATCCCAGTTTGGAGTTGAAACACTAAAACAACTGCAAACCCCTAATTAATGTCTTAGGAATGTTGATCTCATTGTAATTAATCAGCATTATAAATATATAATCTATAAGATTTACTGATTACTTCATGTGTTAGTGATTCGATCGAATTATATATTTATCATGCTGTAATTACTACACTGGAACATGTTAGTTTAGGATCATATACAGTATATTTTTTAATAACTTTGTTTGTTTACTGACAAGTAACAAACATCCCACATAAAAATCCTGTTACAAATGATCTATATGTTTATTATTAAAACTGATTACTATTTTTTTTTGTAAATAATTGCAATGGGTATCT
Organism: Hypena proboscidalis; assembly: GCA_905147285.1. Lineage (NCBI taxonomy): Eukaryota > Metazoa > Arthropoda > Insecta > Lepidoptera > Erebidae > Hypena > Hypena proboscidalis. The sequence continues at coordinate 12,381,625 of LR990132.1, forward strand.
TGTTATTATGTACGAAGTATATATTCCATTTTCCAATTTAAATCTATCAATTGTGTATATTGTACTAAAGTAAATAATTAAATCTATGTGTAACTAGATTTAAAATATTTCATAAGGCTATGAGTTCATATAGACGTTATTTCTTATTGAAATTAAAATCTTAGCCAAAATTGGTATTGTAGTATCAAATGGGTCACCATTATTTGTGTTAGATATAGTGTTTCCATCTTACGAAAGCAGATCGGTCATTTTAAAAATGTATTCTATGAGAATCGAACAGATTTGTCAACCATTTTGATTGAATGTTTCCATTCGCCCTTTTCTGAACGAAATTTACTTAAAGAGCAGAAAATGTGATCGAAAATTTCGTTAATAAAACACATTAAAAAAGAACTGTTCTCATTTGATTCGCATAGTACAATATTTTTTTTTTGTATGTGTACTGTATTGCCATCAGTATTGTTCAGATTACCTGAACTGATCCACGTATTGCATCACAATTACCTTAAGATAAACTCATCTTCTTAACATGGAAATGCCTCTAATATTCTATTATATATTAAGCACAAAATTAATGGGGACAATGATTTCACTTAATGTGAACTTACAATGATTTACTTAAGAAACTTCATGTACTAATTGATGGTTACGGATTTTTATGCAATTCGCGAATCCTCCAAAGCGAATTGGCTAATCCTTTCACCACGATGGCAAGTCAAAATAAAATTTGACTCAGCCATCGACATGACGAAGAAGAAATGCAACAGAATTTATGAATTATTGTCGCATTCATGTCTAAAAATCTTGCAGTTTCAAACATGAGTTTTGTTTGGTCAATTCTATTAAACAGTAACGCTTGAAACTGATCCATCTTTCATGGATCTAAATGGTTGCCATTGATATTTTAATTACTATTTCAAAGAAAATGCATGTATGGGGACAACGTTTGTATAATAGTAGCAGATGAGAATTTAACCAGTGAAAGTTTTATAAAGATGACTAGAAATACTAAAATCACCAAAATCCCTAGTAATATTGTTCATAGAATTTAATTGTCTAGTTGTACGCTATTTTTTGACTGATTGCTCGTATTCGTATTTAGTTTCGTAAATTATTATGTTAGTGTTTATATGTAACAGAAATAGTAAATTATTTTGAGTTGTGTGATTATACTGTGATCCCAAATTTTTATTTGTTACTGACGAGTATGGATATGAACATTAACAATAAGAGTGTGAGTATTAATTTGATATAAATAATTAAATTCTTATATTAATTTTAAATCGTTATTTTATTTAATACTTCCTATATAATGTAGATAATAATAACAATAGGCCCACGGAGGACGACGTGAACACCCAAAGCCTAGTCCCAACAATATGTATATGTATTCCTTTCTCGATATTATATAAATATTGCACACCCTTTTATGATTAGTTACGTCGAGTTTTTAAAATTAACTCATTTATTTATTACAATTACTGTTTATTTCGGGATATTTAACATGATTATTGTTGAGTTTCCGATATACAAATTATTAATTAATTAAAACTACAAGATACTCTCAGTATCTTACAAATTGTTGTCATATTGTAGTTACGGAATACTATACGGAGACAAAGCTTGTCAGAGAATGAGAGATAGTAAAAACAATTTAATTTATTTTATGAGCGACGGAGACAAAGTAAGAGTGAGAGATGGTAAAAAAAAAAAATTATAAGCAACAGCTAGTTTTGTTGAAATGAAAAACTCGTGAAAAAAAGTGATCGTTTATTATTATTAGAAATATTTAATTTAATTAAATTTTAATATTAAAGTCAACAAATAATAACAACGAAAACTCAACAAATAACGATTTATAACAGAGCACAAAAGTGAGCACTTTTCACTGCACGCAAGTGTATTCGGGAGAGAGCGGAACGAAGACGCAGTGCGCGGGGCAAGGGTCGACTGATCAACCAATCACGCGCAGGTACGTTCCTGCCCTGCACGTCGCGCCTGTCTCGTAACCAAAGAGACCCAAAATTCGTTTCTGCGCATTCAAGGTCATTTGCTCAAGAGGTTTGCCCCGTATTATACTACGGAAATACCATTTCTGCTAGGGTAATGTTCTTCCAGCAGGAAAATTTGAGGAAATATTGTACTTTAATGGAGAAAAGAGATTAGTGCGAAAATGTGCACCGTAAACATAGTGTGTGCCTCCCCAGGTATTCGAGGTATTGCATTTCCTACAGCGCAGCGGTAACGTTTTTCAATATAAGCATTGTATGTGCGTCTATAGATTAAACATACACAAGAAGCTTTTAATTTATGCGTAAATATGCCGGCGCTACATTTACGAAAATATCTATAATTTGCATTTTTCAAAAGCCAAAAAGTGTATTGCAGCGTCTAAACGAAAAAACGTATAAGCTCGTTGAGAACTGATTGATGCTTCTTGACGCTTCTTATAACCATATAAGGTTTCAAAAGTGTACGGAAATGCGTGATTATATATAATTATATAATAGTTAAAACTACAGTGTCATTATTTTGACACCAACATACAAGAAACTGCCTCAACCCAACATGTATAACCGAAAATCGGTGCGATTAATCAAGAAAACATTTAGTTATAAAAGCTTCTCAATATGTAGATAAGAAAAGAAAATCAAAACAATACAAGTAAACTGAGGCTTGTTATCCGAACAAATTCGAATGACTACAAAAAAGCGACGTTTTCATACATTTCGGTGTCCTTCTGTAATGAACGTCATCATTTTCATTCATAAACTGTGTTTATGAAACAAAAAACTAATAATATCACTTGTGAACTTAGAACAGGACTATACTAAACTTTCTTTACTACAGGACTATACTATACTTTTACTGGCAGGTGTACTTCCGGTCGATCTCGAGGTCCAGAGACGCGCGGCAATGTATTATTCTACGCGCGATGATCTCTATAACAGCTTTCTAGGACCTCGTGACCGCACAAGATCACAAGACTATTTAACAATCCAACGGATGTCTATATAACCACCTCATAGACGAATGGCAGCAACGCTGGGACACATCACCTAAAGGCCGCCACCTCTATCATTTCTTTCCATCCATTCACGTCAGACTTGCGAAACCATGGCTAGAGGTGAATCACTGCGTGGCTCAATTCCTGACGGGTCATGGCAATTTTAAGAGCAAACTATTTTCGTTTAAGCTAGTCGATTCTACATTCTGTACATGTTCTACATCTGGGCAAGAACAAACCGCCCACCATATCATCTGGGAGTGTAGTCTTTGGCACAACGAACGTAATGTTATGTTAAATAGCTTACAATTGACATCTGGAGTGGTATACTATATGAGGATATCGTATCGAACCAGAATACATTTCCGTGCATTTAGCCGTTTATGCCATACCTAATAAAGCAATCAAATTTAGGCTCCATAGTTATGTCACTGTCCGTGGTGTCTACACTTTTTCCATATCTATAGACACTTTGTCTATACTTGGCATTACTCAGTCTCCCGCTTTGCTTTGGAGGGAAGTAAAGATACATACTTTCCAACTTCAACTATATACCTACTTCAGATTAAATTCGTTGCGGGTTCCAAGCCAATTTTAACTCTCCCTGGGATTGCCCGTGTGTCATGCACGGTGCCTTTCAGTTGGTTACCGCTGTAGATCCTGGCGTCACAGGAGTCACAGTGGTGGGCGTGTGGGTGGGATTATGTATATACTTTCTTTCTTCGCTAGTCCATAGGTAGGATTCGCTCAGGATAGCCACTAGTGGACACGTGCACAGAAGTGACTAGCTTGTAGTGGTGTACAGTGGGCCAACGAATTAGGTATGCAGAGCAAAACTTCTAAGTCATAGTAAAGACTTACTTAACTGGTATATAGATAGGTTCTATAGATAAGTTAAATATACGAATAGTAAAAAAAAAAGTTTATTACCAGAAAAAAAAACAGACATTGTTTTTACACAGTGGTTTCCAAACTAGGTGTTTCTGTGTTTTGGAAACCTGAGTTAATAATAATATTATCACTGTACCTGAAGTGTTACAATCAAGATAAATTATAACGTAAACGGTACTAAATTAAAAAGAGAAAAAAAATGTGGGTATCTAACACTTCTTAAATTTGTGAATCACACATGCATAACTAGTGAAGTCAGTCTTCAGTGCGACGTAAAAGTTTTGCCCACTGTACAGTCGGCTCCTTATATTATTATATTATAGTCACATACAAAATATCCAGATATAAAGGACCACCTAAACTGATTAATGATATCAGTACAACCAAAGTATTTTAATTAAATAAATCACCCATCTTGCACAAATATATCGGAACATGGACACTGTCAAATACATGAGTGTATTCAAAGTGTCGAATATAGTAACAAACACAGTGCCAATGGATTCAAAGCTTTCAAAGTATTCAAAAATATGAAGCAATGAAAACGAACTCTTTACTTATGTATTTAAAGGGCTTTTTGAAATGCTTAAAAATACGCAAGCCAAAATAATTTGACATTATTTGAATTGGATTTGACAGGAGTATATTTACGGTAAAAATCATTGCTCTATCAAAAGTACCCAATAAATATAGCGATTGAGTTCATTTTCATTTATTCCTTTATATCTTTGAATACTTTGTATGCTTTGAAACCATTGGCGCTGTGTTTATTACTATTATTTAGAGACTTTGAATGCACTCATATATTTGAAGGTGTCTATGTTCGGATATATTTGTGCAAGATGGGTGATATTTAACATGAAGACTTTGGTTATACTAATATCATTGGTCAGTTTAGGCGGTACTACACGGTTTTATTAAGCTTAGCCTCTGTACATTATTTACTTTGTGCCTGTAGTCTGCACGGCTATGAGAGCTCCCAATCGATCGATGGTGGAATGGACGACTCGATGTCAATCGATAATAATATTATAGATGTGGAAAATACTCAATCGATTAATAAATGAAAAAGCAATTTGTGCGAAGTATGTAATATTCATTAAAATTGTAAAACAACATTGAAATAAGCATAAATGTATTTGGTGTTATAGCCGTGATTGAATCACTGTAAACATACACATAAACTAAGTATTATTATTATCATTATAAAATGTTATTGTGCCCTTATAAATAAAAATAATAAGTTGTTCAATAATATCGTGTCTAATTTAAAATTAATTTAGAGTCCTATTTTTTTTATGAGATTCTTTTCATAATTCTAAATAGATCACAAAATGCGATAGTGTAAAATCAATTAAAAAAAAATGTATGGTCATCAGATTATATAGTAAACTTTGGCGATTTGTATACTGTTTGCAAATTATAAAGACAGATACTACGGTCCGGCTACACACTCCATCTTACTTGCACAAACAATTTATGCAAATTGCAAATGCACGCAAATTTCAATTGCATAACTACCTGTTTGCACGAACTCTTTGCGCAAGTAAGGTAGAGCGTGTAGCCACGTAGCCAGATCATTAGTCGCATAGATTCTGCTAATATTAATGACTTACGTATTATGTTTTTTTACTTTTAGTTTGATCTATATATTAGTATGTAAATAAAATTATTAAAAGTATATAAACACGGACATAAATGCAAATTGAAAACACAGATCAACAAGTTTTGTTTCAGTTCAATATAATTAAATCTCTATTAATAAGCCGTGCAGAGCGGCAAAACGCATACTTTTCAATCTCATACTAAGTAAAATAACAAGAAAATGAAGAAAATATCAACCGCTCTACAACTAGCAGTGCAGAATTCGTGTATAGAACATTTTATTCATTTCAACAATGTCGAAAGGTAACTGCAATTTGTATTATCTTTACAAAAATCTATGTCAAATACACTTAAAATATAAATCTTACAAAAAATTTGTTAATTACTTATTACATTTTCAACAGTCATATAAATTATTACATTAGAAAACAACAGTTATAGCCCCAATTCTACCAAATTTCTTAACCCGCGGTTAACGCTAAATCCGAATTCGATCTCTCTCATCTTTCCATGTTTAAACGGATCAGAGATTGCAAACGTTTGTTCAGCATTGCTGCCTGACCACCGATACGCTGCGGTGCGGATAAATGGACAAATATTAACCAATAGTATTGCATCACTGAATCGGAGCAGATATTTTATACAATCGTTTTTTTTTTTATGGAATTTTACACTAGCAGTTATTAAGCTGATACGTGTGTTTTGCGATTTGGAAAATTGTTCAAGTCGGCTTTTAAAACTGCTAAAGCTGGGTGCATTTTCTTTCTGGGAGTTTGTTGCACGCTACTACTATACGATGCGGTAAGAAGTGTCTCAGAGGGTTTCCTTTGTGTGGTTCTGTACAGTTTTAGTACATGTCCTCTTAGGTGTTTGTTGTCGTTTAGACTGTACAAATTCTGTATCACAGGAACATTGTAACAACCAGAGAGTATCTTGTATATTTCAACAATACTTCTTCTACGTCTATTGGTTAAAATTTCTCAGCTTATTCGCTCCACAGTCTCGCTCAGCTTCGGTGGTCAGGCAGCCTCCAACGGTTTAATACGGTGGTGAAATTCGGGCATAGTAGAGGATTTATAAATATTAGTTTGTATAAAACTATGTTAATAATAATTAAACATTGCTTGTTTCAAAATTCTAAATCACAAGTAACAGATTTGTAAAAAGTACCGCAAAGCACCCTATTAAGTACTGAAAGATATCATCACAACCTTAAAACATTAGGTACGGCTTGGAAAAAAAGGTGATCGTGTCGATGGCTTAGTCAAATTTAATTTTGACTTGCCATCGTGATGAAAGGATTAGCCAATTCGCTTTGAAGAACTCGCGAATTGCCCAGGGTGGCTCCTGAAGTGGTCACTCGGGGAGGCTCCTTTTATAACTAATTGACTGGCAAAATTTCCAAAGTAATGATTTATTTACAAGTCACATTGTCGGAGCAAATCCCGACCATCATCGCCTCACCGACGCACGGGAGGAGACGTGGAGGGGGCGGCGGTGAGCCGGCCCATTCAACGCGGCGAGCAGCGCTTCGAGGCATCGAGTCCTCACTCGGCATCGCAAACCCACCCGCGACACTCGCTGTATTAAATATTTTACGTATTTACAGTCCACTCTTTCATTTATTCTCCAACAAAGCTAAGACTTCGACACATGCTTAGTTGGTTTAGTCGCATAACGTCCCATTCGCAAAATGTCCCACGGAAAAAAAACGTCCCATTCGCAGAATGTCCCATTCGCAGAACGTCCCTTTCGCAAAATGTCCTATTAGCAAAACGTCCCATTCGCATAATGTCCCATTCTCAAAACGTTCCATTCGCAAATTGACCCATGTATGGGGGCTGGTGGAAAACAATTAAAAAACAATTATTCTGATATATACGTATAATAAAAGTGTAAATAATCAACACATATAAATCATACTAATCAACATTTATAATCAACATAATTATAACTAAGCAATATGAATAAGATATACATAGGTAATAAGGTAGGTAACTAATCATTTTTGTCATTCTTAATATTTTTTTATTTTAATTATAAAGTCAAATAATAACGATCACATAAAATAACTATGTTTTGACATATCTATATATTATTACTTTTGTAATTGTAAGAATATAATTTTTTTCATAAAGTTATGCAAAGTAATAGAATTTTGCTGCAATTTTTTTAGAAAAAAGAAGCGATGCATGGACAGAAAAATTAAAAATATATTATTTGTACATGAAAAAAAAAGACGGCAAAGAGATATACTTTTTGATAAACAATATAATAAGTATCTAAAAAAATTGCAGCAAAATTCTATTACTTTGCATAACTTTATGAAAAAAATTATATTCTTAAAATTACAAAAGTAATAATATATAGATATGTCAAAACATAGTTATTTTATGTGATCGTTATTATTTGACTTTATAATTAAAATAAAAAAATATTAAGAATGACAAAAATGATTAGTTACCTACCTTATTAGTTATTACCTATGTATATCTTATTCATATTGCTTAGTTATAATTATGTTGATTATAAATGTTGATTAGTATGATTTGTATGTGTTGATTATTTACACTTTTATTATAGGTATATATCAGAATAATTGTTTTTTAATTGTTTTTCACCAGCCCCCATACATGGGACAATTTGCGAATGGGACGTTTTGAGAATGGGACATTATGCGAATGGGACGTTTTGCTAATAGGACATTTTGCGAAAGGGACGTTCTGCGAATGGGACATTCTGCGAATGGGACGTTTTTTTTCCGTGGGACATTTTGCGAATGGGACGTTATGCGACTAAACCGCTTAGTTGATACCCAATAGAATGCAATCAGCCTCAGGGATTACATTTACAATGTGTCTTAAGCCAATTGTAGAGTTCCACGACAGAGAACGGTAAAGCGGTAGTAATTTTATATAACAAGATTAAAATAACATAGACATTTAATTATTAGTTTGATTATGATTCATGTGTACTACAAAGAATTCGCATGCCTATTAAAGGTGACTATGTCGGGCTGCTTAAAAATGTATACCATCTAATGTACAATATTCCTGCGAATAAATGAATCTTGAATCTTGATGCTGTTTCATGTGCGAAGTTTTACCATTTGGTAGATTTGAGAATTGTATTGTGATCTGTAATAGTGTTGCCAAACAAAAACCACAGTGGCGCCCCCATTATATTATGCTACTCTTTTTTGCCAAGCCGTACAAAATAATACAAAACCTTACTTTTAATTGGGTTTAATCACATCTATTAGGCTGATGCAATTACATAACATACCATTATATGATTATGGTATAAATAAAATATGGATAATATTATCGTCGTAAGAAAAATGATTAGTTAGACAAGTATTTTTAAAATGTGAATTTTTTATACACTAAAATGTATTAAGAGTATATACTCTTAATACATTTTACAAAACTTCTTATACACATATGTGTAAAAGAGGTTTTACTATAACCAATTTAATATTACTACATTACAAGTTAACATAAGCATAAAAAAAACAATAAGTATAAACTGTTATCTCTAAATAACAAAATACTGTTCAGCAGATAATTATTTAATAATAAGAGAACACATATAGAACACATATACAGGGCGTAAATGACATCGTGGTGAAGCCGCTACTAGTGACTCGGAGACCTACAGTAAAAAAGAAATCATCGAAGATTACCATACATCGTAAATTCAGTCTTGAAATTACCATACATCGTAAAATCAGTCTTGTAGAAATTTATGTCATGATAAAATCGCAAATGTATGAGAATAGGCTTGTGAAAACATTTTTTAATTTTTAATAACATGATTTTGAAGCTTTCGGTGCGGAAACTTTTGATCGAAAAAATTCTACAAATCAAGAATTATCCGGGGAAAATGTTTGCACCCAGAGTTTCAGGAATGAGCGGCTTCGTCACAATGTCATTTACACACTGTATAATAATTATGCCAAAGTACGATTAGGACGGAAAATACTGAGTATTTATTAATATTGAGTATTAAGAAGATAACCGGCTCCTAAGTTTACAAAAATACATTGAGAAGTTGACACATTTTTTGTTTAAATACATAGTTTTTGCTTTAAAGCGAGAAAATAGATGCCGTTAGCTTAACATTATTTAATACATAAAAAGTTAAATTATTGAAATGTTATAAGCAGTCTTTTAAATAGGTAATAACTAGTTGATTTATTATTATTAATATTTCATATATAGTTAGTGGCGTGCACCTTCATAAAAGAAGAGAACAGCCGTTTTAAATAAAACAAAACATGTTTTTTAGTAAATAAGAATGAGTTTCATGAAGACTCTTTTAAAAAAAAGGAGGTTTGTTACCTAATAACTTTCTACTGGGCGAAGCGATTATAAAGATTCTTTTTTTATCTCCCATTTCAATTTGGTCCAGTTCTGACAATAGGACCCATAAGAAAACCATATAAGTCTAAAATTATTGTAATAGAAGTCAGTACTTTTTTTGGAACACTGTGCAATTTATTCTTCACATGGCCTTCAAAGACACAAGGGACACAACACTTAAAAAAAACTAAGATTATTTTTATTTTGTTATTATATCAAGATATAGCTTGTGATCAAAATACAGTGGCGGTATCAAAACCACTTTAAACGGAGAAAAATATATTAAGTATTTTTCAAGTTCCATTTACCTACAGCTTGTGTCTGCAAGGGTGGATCAAGGTATATAGTCAGGGGGCCCACATGGTCAATTCTAGTTATCTTTATAAAAAATATCTATCCTAGTCTCTGCTCAGGGCTGCCACCTAGTGGAAGAACCACTAATTAGAAATTCATGTTAGATGCTTCACTATGAAAATCTAACAGACGGCAGCAACAATGTTTATATAAAATATAAATATAGTGATATAAAATATCTAATATATCACACTCACAGATATATAAGTACACTTAGAACAACCATTGGTACCAAATCACATGTTTTGAATATATTAGTTAGTTGCTGAGATGGTTTCCCTCATTTCCCTGCCTTTGGTCTCGATGGGCAGAGCGAGGCACGCCCCGGCGGCTAGGATAGCTACCAGGGAGTATACACTGGTAGCAATTACTATAGAGTTCTTCAGGAGCACCTGAAATCATACAATATAACAGTTACATATCATGGTTTTGTAACATAACATCATGCCTATATTACCGAGAAGGGTGTGGCAGAGGAGTACAACACCCACATTTCACCTGTTATGTTTAGGTCCCATGGCAATATTTATACTCCGTGCTGCTATTGAGAATTTACTGACGGAAAGTTCACAAATAATACTTTGGCCGATCCGGGAATCGAACCCAAGACCTTGCGGTTAGAGGCGCATACATAACGTATGCGCCACGAGACCAACGAGGCAGTAATTTAACAGTTAATAAGCGGGAAACACAATTTGAAGCAAGCTTGACTTTATATATGTATAAGTTAGCACTAAAAGGGTTGAGATATTTCGAATCTAGCACCATACAAATCCATGGCTAAATTTACCCGGGGGGTGCAGGTTCGAGTCCTGCTGGATTCTACATTTTTCAACCTTGATATTGTATAAAATACAAAAAGGCATAAGTAAAGAGTACAAATATGTTTATAAAGGGCATCAGGCAATCAGCATCGCACAAGTGAACCCCCTGGAGTTGTAAGCGTTCATAGTATAGGGTGGCATAGGCATGCTTGTTTGCCAACTTAATAAATAAAAAACTACTGAAATGTCAAGGGACACCGGGATGGAACGAAGTTCCTTTCGATTAATTAGTAAAGAAATTTTTATTTTTCTAAGTTATAAAAACAACTTTTTTTAAGTTATAATAATATTTTTTTTTTATTATTAACAATTATGTAATATAAACTTAATCAGTAGGCTCAATTTTAGTAATAATTGGCTTGTGGTAACTGAAGTAGGAAACATATGTTTGGGATTCTATTTTATTTAAATGTCTTGAAAAAACTGCATCAATGGTAGTATTATATTTTGTTGTTGATTCTGCTGGATTATTGTTTATTCTTAAATCAAATTTTTCGTAGCATGTAATTACTATGCCGCTACGAGAATTGCTCCGAAATGTGTCGTTACAACTTTTCGTCCCATTTTTTTCCGTCTAGCCCCCTTTCGCAACGCGCGATAAGGAACTTCGTTCCAAAAAGAATAGTCACTGTACTCCGCGCATTCGAAGCGTGCGAAAGTTTTTATCTGACCTCTCGCTCGTACGAGTGTGTCATCTCTTTCTTTCAGTAGATGAATGATTACCTGAGCCACGTAGGGAGTGATCATCGCTCCGAGCCTGGCCACGGCGCTGCACGCGCCCACGGCCGTCGCTCGCAGCGCCGTCGGGTACACCTGGAAATACGGGGCATCTGTTATTATACTTATTGTCTAGTAGAGTTTCTCACAAGCTCTTTTTAAAAATGCAACACCCATCGGATTTTAATTTGAACCCAAAAAGTTATGTTGTCGTCTTATCATACTCGTAACTAACTGACTTGTGAACAATTTTATATTCATATGTATTTCACTTTTGAAATTCCTCAAAATTTAACATCCGTAACAGAAATTATCCGAAACTAACGGATCTAATCGGAAACGAACAGACGAACGAAGTGTGGGTACTGTACACTTCTGCTACACCCTTCTGGGTAACATAGGCGTGATGTTATGTGATGTCTAAAGTAATAAAAAATTAAACTGGAAATGTATAGGTTGATCGGTAGCCGTCTGGACATAGTTCGATATATTATATACAATAGTTTACCTCCGGCGTATACACGTAAGCAGCTTGGAACAGACCGGCAATGATCCCTCTCGCGACGAACAGCACACACGTCAGGAACGTACGACTGGAATTAATTTTAAATCGTAAATTAATTGTTAAATTAACAGGGTACAGGGTACAGTAATTACTGGTGGTAGAGCTCTTGTGAATGAGCTCGAGGGCGACAGCACCACCGTCTCACCTTTAACCTGCCGCCAAATAGTAGTGCTTCCATTACTGTGTTCCGGTTTGGTGGTGAGATCAGGCCCTGAAATTACTGGCACATGAGGCATAACACCGTAGTCTTCAGCTGCAGCGACGCATCTATAATCTGCTTTTGTGGATTGTTGATGTCCATGGGCTGTACTCCACTTACTATCAGGTGGACTACACGTTCGTTCGCTGTGGGCGTAGTATATAAAAAAAAGCGTGTTATTACGCTAAAATGTATTGACGTTGATCGTATTTATTGATTGGCGAACCTCCGTCGTCGTCGGGGTAGACCTAGAAGGCGCTGGCAGGACTACCTAGATCCCTTCAACCACAACTGGTGGGAAACTGCAGGAAGAGAGGACTGGAAACTTTGGTAGAGGCCTTTGCACAGCTGTGAGACACTGCAGGCTAACAAAAAATAATGTCAAATGTATCGAACGATTTTGGTATAATAACACTATTAATTACACAAACGGTGATAGTGATCTCACCTTTAACCTATCGCCAAAAAGTAATATTGGGCATTGTAATTATTTCACAAGAGGCATAATCGTCGTACTAGGATGAAGCGGCGCATTTTAAATATTCTGCGAATTTTGACTGCAGTTACCATCAAATCATCTACTTACTCGTCCACATACGTAAAACATAAAATATACAAAAAAAACTTTTTATTTACCAAACCAATCATACAAAACATAGGTTTATAAATTACAAAAGCAAACAATTTCACTTTAATAATATTTAGATTGATTTACCACTGACTCCCAAACAAGGTCCTTTTCCATTCAAGCAGTGCGGTTATGGAATAGTCTTCCTCATGGAATACGCGATAGTCCATCAATAAATGTTTTTATGAAAAAAGTCAATTTAATTTTCATTCCTTGATAAATCAAACCAATTTGACATGATATTTATAGTTTTATTTGATTTTTATTTCTTCATGTATTATTATTATTACTATTTAATGATTATATAATTATGTAGATAGTCGTGTGTATATACAGGGTGTCCCATATTTAATGGATAATCCTTTACCTACAGATTGAAGGCATCACGCCTGATAGGAAAATGCAAAAGTTGTAGAAGAAAAGTATCACGAATTTTTAAATATCGAACATTTTCGATTTTTTCACAAATTAGCCACTTTCGTCCACTCTTCTTGATGCCATGTTCGTAAATCTTAGAATTTTCAAGTCTGTTTTTGGAATTCAATTCTTGAATAGATGTACTATCAAATTTACAATCTCATTATTGTACAATTATTTCATTTAAAAAACTACAAAAATTAATAAAAAAAAAAATTACATGACATTATTTTTTACAAAAAGTTTGAACCCATATGGTGTAAAAAAAATGTATGGAGACCTGTGTGCCCATCACGGAAAAAATATGCCAGTTTCATTTTGATTCTAAAATGGTATAAAATATTTTATATTTTTTTTTATTTAAAAAAATAATGTGAGAAATTATGACCATGGTTCGATTTTTTTAAATCACTTTCTACCAAAATGATATCCTAGTTGATAATATAGTTACTTAAGCGTATTAAACTAAATTAAATAATTACGAACAAGCATAACTTTTACAAAAAACAGTATTTGGAACGATTGACAGCGATTATAAATCTTATAATACCTATCTATGAAAGTATCGATTAAGATCAAAATACTGAAAGTAATTAAACAATATTTTTTTTAATTTTGCTCATCACTTCTCTCTGGTTACGAAAAAAAAACGCTGACACTCAAATGTGTTCTGTAAAAAAGGAGCGCAAAATTTGCAGGAAGGAGAGCATAAAATCTTTTAGAGAAAACTGAAAATTTCACATTCCGCAAATTTCGAAATTTTGCGCGCCTTTTTTACAGAACACATTTGAGTGTCAGCGTTTTTTTTTTCGCAACCAGAGAGAAGTGATGAGCAAAATTAAAAAAAATATTGTTTAATTACTTTCAGTATTTTGATCTTAATCGATACTTTCATAGATAGGTATTATAAGATTTATAATCGCTGTAAATCGTTCCAAATACTGCTTTTTGTAAAAGTTATGCTTGTTCGTAATTATTTAATTTAGTTTAATACGCTTAAGTAACTATATTATCAACTAGGATATCATTTTGGTAGAAAGTGATTTAAAAAAAATCGGACCCTGGTCATAATTTCTCACATTATTTTTTTAAATAAAAAAAAATATAAAATATTTTATACCATTTTAGAATCACAATGAAACTGGCATATTTTTTCCGTGATGGGCACACAGGTCTCCATACATTTTTTTTACACCATAAGGGTTCAAACTTTTTGTAAAAAATAATGTCATGTAATTTTTTTTTTTATTAATCTTTGTAGTTTTTTAAATGAAATAATTGTACAATAATGAGATTGTAAATTTGATAGTACATCTATTCAAGAATTAAATTCCAAAAACAGACTTGAAAAATTCTAAGATTTACGAACATGGCATCAAGAAGAGTGGACGAAAGTGGTTAATTTGTGAAAAAATCGAATATGTTCGATATTTAAAAATTCGTGATACTTTTCTTCTACAAATTTTGCATTTTCCTATCAGGCGTGATGCCCTCAATCTGTAGGTAAAGGATTATCCATTAAATATGGGACACCCTGTATATATATTTATAATATATATTATTTATGAATAATATTATGTATGTATATGTAGTTATATTTATATTTTGTATTTTCTACTTAAGTTGTACACTTATCTTGCCCTCTATGGCATCATCGTCTCCTCTTTTGCTCTAGGTTTGCTGGAAGAGAACTCAAGCACTGAGTTAAGCTCGCCTTTTGTATACTCTTACTGTAATATGTTTATTTTTCTGTAATCTTTTGTGTACAATAAAGTGTTAAATAAATAAATAGGTACGTACCTGTATTTTGAGTTAGTAAGTGGTTTACATTACAATCGATTCTGGTAGTATTTGCCATCGAAAGAAATCTCGGTTGCCTTAAAATAAAATGTATATAGTCTAACTAATGTAGTTCTATCCTGCTTTCTACTTGATCTAATAGTGGTTAGCGTATGCTGCTATTTACCGCGAGATGTCGGGTTCGATTCCCGTGCAACATTGTTATTTGAGATTATACCTCAGGAAATTCTATACAGCAGCACGGAGTTGAAATTGTGCCCGGTGTATGGCGATAGGCTCATCCTCTATCACATAGAGCTTAACCAAAACAGGTGAAGTGTGGGTTTTATACACCTCTGCTATACTTTTAATATAATATAATATTATAAAGCTGAAGAGTTTGTTTGTTTGCTTGAACGCGCTAATCTCAGGAACTACTGATCCGATTTGAAAAATTCTTTCGATAGCCAATTTATTGAGGAAGGTTATAGGTTTTAACATCACGCTACGACTAATAGGAGCTGAGCAGTAATGAAATAATAAATATTTCACAACTCACATACAGCGCCATCTATTCCCAAAAAAGCAGAGCTAGTATTATGGGTACTAGAATAACTGATACTAATACATAATTATATACTTTTCTTTTGTAAATACATACTTATTTATTTATTTATTTATTTATTATTATACATAGAAACACCCAGACTAAGACAAACCCTCATGTTCATGCACACAAAGATCTGTCTTAAGTGAGTCCATGTTAATCGAACCCACGACCTCGGCGTCGCAGGCAGGTACACTACCCACTCCGCCATCCGGTGGTCAAAATCGGGGGAAATTGAAGCGACTGGAGTGAAATGCGGATGAAACCGTGGGGATCAGCTAGGGGGTAAAAAAGGCGTGATGTAGTACTTACTTTTCATTGTAGATGAGAACACAAACACACAAGGCGAATATTACAAACTGCGATGCCATCGTCTTCTTGCGACCGTACTTTTCTATTATGAATATCGTTGCGAAGATGCCTGAAAGAACAAAATAATTGTATGAATCTTTCACCTTTAAAGTTTTATTTATTTATTTAAAACACTATACAAAAGGGGTATGACCAATCGACTATTCATAATTCATAATTTATTTATTTTCTCTTTACAAATGGATCAGTACACATTATTTCTTACACTTATTCGGAGGTCATTATACATTTGTAAGAGACTAGTGCCTGAATTAGATATATAAACACCTGTGTTACAGGTCACTAGGCCCCCATACAGTTAGATAACTTAAATAATAAATAAGTAGGTATTTGTGCACGTTGTTAAACTATGGGGTTGTTTATCGCTGCTGTGCTATCTATTCCGTGGCTTTGTCAAGATAAAAACTGCTGTATTGTATGTAGAATAATATGAAAGTTTAATTTTAAGCTGGATATTTTCATAGTAAGCTGGGATGTCATGAAAACAATTAGTAAACAAGTGCAAAAAACGTGATAATTCTATCAAAACAAAATTAGATTCTAGTTCATTTTTCATGTTTAAATAGAAAATTTATTTTGTTTATTAAATCCCGCTTAAGTTATGTCTCGTATTACTAGGTAATCGTCATACACAAAACTAGAAATTATTTACTATCATATATTCGTGACACAAGGGTTTTGGCGATACAGTTTTTGGGCATTGCCTTTTGTATACAAGGCGGACTTTTAGCCATTAACATTTTCTACCAGTCTACCAAGGCAGGTGAAATTATAAAATATAGATAAATAGATAGATAAAACTTTAATTGCATACCATTTCATTACAAGCTAATTACAACTATTAAAAGACAATAACAATATGCAAAGGGCGGCCTTATCGATTGACGCAATTTCTGCTAGGCAACCTTTGGATGGACAGATTTAAAGGAGAAAGCGTGGTAGTTTCAAAATATAGCGTTTTGATTTGAATTTAAAGGTATTAAAAAATAATACAATTAATGAATACATAATGAAAATATATGCGTATATATATGCATAATATTTACATGACAAAATACTTAATAATATAATAATAATAATAATAGCTTTTTATTCAGACAGTATTACAGTTACAGTTAAATATTACTAATTTGTACTTAATGATTACATTTATTTTCTTACACTCTAACACTTAATTATTATGCATCGACATCGACATCTCTGTCTGTATGCCACAATGGGCAAAGGCCTCCTCCAACTTTCTCCATTTTTGTCTGTCATGTGCAGATCTTGTCCATGTGCCACCTGCCAGGGCTTTTATATCATCAACCCATCTCCTAAATGGTCTGCCTCGTTTCCTTTTCTTGTGGCTTGTGAACCAGTTAATAATTGATTTTGACCATTTTTCCTTCCCTCTGATTGTATGTCCAGACCATTTCCATTTTAAAGTTTTTATTGTTTTTGTAACATTTTTAGTTTTTGTAAGTTTCTTTATGGTCACAGTGCTTATTTTGTCCGATAGTCTTATCCCTAACATACTCCTTTCCATAGAGTTTTGGCAAGTCTCTAGTTTTTTGATGTGTGTCTTAGTGAGAGCCCAGGTTTGGCAACCATAGGTGAGTATAGGTAGTATGCTAGTGTCAAAGAGCTTCCGTTTGATCTTAATGCTAGTTTCTTTATTTTTCATTATCTCTTTTAAGCTCCAATATTGTTTCCAAGCATTTCCAATGCGTCTATCAATTTCTTTTGAGGTAAGGACAAAATACTTAAATACAAGTAAATATTTAATAAACAAAATATATATAAATATATGGACGAATGAGAAATGTTATGGTGGAGATTCATTCTTGTTGAGAAGATTCTGAACCTTGATTTTGAATTATTTAGGTATGTTTTATTTTTCATACACACAGTACACTACCATAATAATATCACTTGTGAACTTAGAACACGACTAAACTGTACTTTCTGTTAAAACGAAGCAAAAATGACGCAGGCTGCGAGCCCTGCTGTAGTCCACTAGCCGAGCCAGTATGAACCGGTTTAGATTATTGATTATTATATGCGGCTATGTCGCATATAGTAATATATGTGACATAGCCGCTAGAGCATACGCGCACAGACGCGACAATTGAGATTGTATAAGACTGTATACTATCTACTCAAGGGGCCGTAGTATACCAGTCACGCATACTGCAATACTTTGGTCATGTGGTACATATATCTCGTGTTGAAAAACTTCAGAAACATTTTTTGTATCATTTATCATACGCCAACAACCTCTGTCGGCAGTGGCGTAACTATACCATCGGGGGCCCGTGGCAAAAACATTGGATGGGGCCCTAGTAAAAAAGGTTTACATTGAAGCCGCTTACTAGTGATTCAGTACATGATGCCGAGACTGGCTGACAAATGTCAACGGACAGACTGTCGCAGTCTAACTTCTTATGAGTCTAGACATAAACATTTTGAACTTATCCCATTCGAAAGCAGGCGTAATATCGCAGATATCGATTGTCTCCAAAAAATAATAAATGGACAAATAGACTGCCCCTCTTTACTTGCGAAACTTAAATTTATTGTTCCACGCTCAAGTAGTCGCATTCAAAACACGAAGACGTTTCGACTACCTTTTTGCCGCACAAATTACGGCCAGCACTCGCCTATTTATCGTATGTGCTATTCTTACAATGATATTTGCAATCGCATTGACATATTTAGTGCATCTATTCGGTCTATGAAGAATTACTTCTATATTGTATAATTTCACCAAAATTAGTGAAAGAGGTTACGGAAACTTTATAGCTTACCTACCTACTTATTATGTAATTTACTAAATTAAGCATGTGTTCACTTCGAGAAGGTCATACACTCAGTACCGGATTAAGCTAGCGCGGGGCCTGTAGCAAAATCTGTCATTTATTTATTTTATTTTATTAAGAAGGTACAGAAACAGATGACAGATTAAACACTTCATAATTATATTATTATGTTTTACATGAAAAAAATTGCAAATCTGACGCCCAATTATATCTGTACATAGCACTTCAATTAAAAAGCTTCAACAAGCAAGGTAGTACGTTAAACAAAGAACAAAAGGAATTTAACAACTAAAATAAAATTAATAAGATAAAATTTAAATTAAATTAGGGACCTAAAGTAAATTATTTTTAGCTGCCGAAATACTCCAAAACCACTAGTATTTGTATGATATGCTTTCATATGCCTTTTAGGCATCCAATATATTTACGCTCCTATTTAAATTTAATTATTTTTACGGTCAGACAAGCGTTGAAGCGCGGGGCCCTCCGAATCGCGGGGCCCGTAGCATTTGCTACTATTGCTATATGGCTAATCCGGCACTGCATACACTAAGTGATTAGTTTTATTACAATTAATTGTTAATTTAAATCCTGTGTTATGGCCAGTTTAGTGAACAAATAAAAAAAAAATATGTGTTTAGCTATATATAGCGACTGATAGTTCAGCCAAAAGAAGAATGGAGTGGCATTACACAGAACAACAAAATCAAACTTTTTTTTTGTTGCATGAGGTTTTTCAACTGTTGTTTACTAATTTGGGTGCGCTGATTTCAAATCTATCCTCAGACTTTTTGTAGCAGCTCTAGTTATTGAGATACAGGTACCCTCTTTAATTTACATGAATAGTCGTTAGATTTTTTCATTTTGGTGTAACTTAATTAGTACTTGTATAAATTTCATTATGTCTTCCTCAAGAAGGACGTGTTTAAATAATCCTGATTGTTTTTGTGTTATTTGTGGCGAATATTATGTTCAAAAATTCCGTTTGAATGTGTCGGACTTTGAAAAAAACGCGTACTTGGACTACTATGGGTTTCGATTGCCGACAAATGCTAAACCCTGGATACTAAGTTTGGTATGTAAATAATGTGTTGAGTCTTTGCGACTGTGGGCAAAGAAAAAAAGGCCCACTTTTAAGTACTAAACTCCTATGATTTGGCGTGAACCATCCAATCATCATGACAATTGTTATTTCTGTGTTACGAAAATCATAGGAAAAAACCATAAAAATTGCGCTAAGTGGTTATATTTGAACTTAAAATCTGCCATAAGAACAGTCTTGAGTATAAGTGACACATCAACACCACAGAAGCCATGTACATTTTCGAAAAATCCAGACCAGTGCAGCGGACAAACCAATAACGACGACAGTGGTAGCGACAGTGATTTTTGACATGAAAGGTGGTATTTTCGATGGCCTACAAATCAGAAAGTTGATAAATGATAAAAACTTCATCAACCATATGACAGCTTTCGAGAAATGTGCATGGGAAGAGGTTGTTTGGGTAGTAAGGAATTTTTGGGCAATAGGAAGTCTGACGGCTACATTCAGCTCGTTCAACAGTTGCTGATACACTTCCAGCGGCTTGGATGCAACATGAGTATTAAGCTTCATTATCTTCACAGCCATCTAGATTATTTTCCTGAAAATCTCAGTGATCTACAAGGAGAGCGCTTTCACCAGGATATTCGCACCATGGAGGAGAGATATCAGGGGCATTGGAATGAAAATATGATGGCTGATTATTGTTGGAGCATTCAAAATAGTACTCATAATACATATCATACTAGAAAAGCCGAAAAAAGAAAATTTTATTCAGAATAAATATATCTAATATTTTTTTTAAACTAAAACTTTGTGCATTTTTGATGAAAATCCTTTCACTTCATAACTCAAAAACTAAAGCTGCTACATAAAAACGGCGTATATTTTTAAAAGCAGCATGGAACAACTATTCAGATTCAGTTAAAAAATCTTATGCAACAGACATGCTGTTTTCCAGTGTTATTTATGTTAGCATGTATACCCGGGAACTCAGCGAGCGTGGTCCACAGCAGGTCCATGTAGTCAGTGGTCTGCAGCGGTCGGCAGTCCGCGGCGCACGCTTCCTCCAGGCCGCCCGGCTCCGTCTCGAACAGCTCCGTGGTCATCAGCACCAGACCGTAGTAGCAGAACGCGCACGACATCCTGCAGAATATGAATTACGATGAAAAATGCTTTATTACAAAGAAAATGTAATATATAAAAGTTACAAATTATATTTATTTAGGTATTTTCTTTGCCTATCTTTACTTTGAGCAAATGGAAAAATTAAAATGTTTCTAAGCTCCGTACACCCTGAAACTACGACGCTTTTTCTTTTAAATCTGTCCATCCAAAGGTTGCCTGGCAGAAATTGCGTCAAGCGATAAGGCCGCCCTTTGCATATTGTTATTATCTTTAAATAGTTATCTTTAGTTTGTAATGGAATGGTATGCAAATAAAGTTTTTATCTATATAAATATCCTTTCAAACAAAAAAAGAATTTCTCAAATCGGTCCAGGTGTCTTCAAGTAATCGGCGAACATACATAAAAAAAAAAAAAAATCATACAACCGAATTGAGAACCTCCTCCTTTTTTTGAAGTCGGTTAAAAATGACTTTCCTTAGATTATTAAACTACCACACTTTTTCTTTCCTATCTGTCCATCCAAAGGTTGCCTGGAAGAGATCAATTTAAGTGATAAGACCGCCCTTTGCATATTGTTATTGTCTTGTATTTTTTATGAAAATGGCATGTATGTAAACAAAGTTTTTCTATTCTATTATATATAACGCTCAAAACAAAAATATATATAAACTAGCTATCCACCACATCACACAGCTATAATATACATGTTTTCTACATAAAAAACCTTCGTTGTAAATCATTCTGGTCCAATTTATTAAAATAGCCGCATACAAATCCGTGGCGTAGATCTAAGTATGCATAGGGACAGACAGACATACAGCGGGAAGCGACTCTGTTTTATACAATGTAGTAATGAGAAGTAGCCCGTCTTTAAAAAAAATAGAAGTACTATTAAACTCTTTTAGCTATTTTTAAATATCACGTAATAGGCATGATGACTAATTTCTATTTTTGTATGTAATTGAAACACCTCTTGATATAAGAAACATCATTACAAGAATTACTTTGACCTAACATAAACTTCCTAAGATAATACAATTTCAAATTCACATTAATAATAGACTCGCCCAAACGCTCCAAACAAAAGGCTACTCAAGCGTGACGTCACGCTAGAGTATTTTGTATGTGAAGTTATGAATTTTGTTTGATAGCTATACGAAATATTGCGTTTATAAAAATGGTTTTATTACAAATATTGCTATAAATTGTGTATGTAATTTAATGATAAAAAAAAATCGAATAATTTCGTATTTTAAAAATGAACTCGTCCATGAAACTTTGAATGATCATAAAATGAGTTAGATTTATAGTATGTAACAAAAAATTATTTCAATTGGTTTATGTTTACCTATAGTTTGATAAGGTATCCTATATTTTACTATCTAATAGATCAGTCACCATGCCTATTCTAAAGTTAAAAGTTTTCAAGTTTCACAGTCCTTTAGACAATCACGTTATGTCAAAATTCCATCAAGTGTGCCAAAAAGTATGATTCGAGTTAGGTCGATTTCGATTCGAAAAAAAAAACACCCAATTCGATACCAATCCCAAATTGTGCGCTAGTGTTGCATAACAAATGTAAAAATTTCGATCTCAATCCAAACCCAATAGTACTCGGCCCATGATCACATTTCGAGTTTATTATTTATTTATTTATTATCTTTATGGAGGTCCAACAGCTTGTTCTAATTTGACTAAAAATGTTACTAGGTGATAGATAGCCAATTACAGGTCCTCACGTTTAGTAATACATACATTAAATACATTTTCCAGAAACAACTAACTAAATACATCAATTAGATTACACATAAAAATCAAATATACTGATCACATTGCGCGCTATACGGCCTCGTCTAGTATGGTAGGATTTAGCATCATATTATTGTTTTGGCGTGTGTAGTCGCCATTATTGCGGGCATTCACTCATATATTATAAGTTCAAAAGCAATTATAAGTAATACCAAATAAACCACAACAGCAGACTGGTGTTCCTCAGCTGCGGTATCAGCAAATGCTTCAGTCGTCCTCGCTGCCCGATGCCCACCGAATCGTCGCACACCAACCTCCCGAGAAGCATCGGCCTACCATTGTTTTTTGCTATCTGAAATAAAAACCTTTGTTAATGTCTTTATTATTTTATAAATGTAAACTTAAGGTAATATGAACGTGACGTCACGAAATGACGTAACACACAGTTGAGCAATTTTGAGGCCTGGCAAGAGGTGACCGTAGCTGGTTGGTTAAACAGAAGGTGGCAAGTTCAAATCCTGCAGGTCCCGTATTTCTTTCAACTGTTTCTTAGTATGCTATAATTTTTTTTTTTTTTTTTTTTTTTTTTACATTAGATAGAACGCCAGAAGCAATTACACTATCCAATGGTCCCTGACAAGGCCAAATACACACATTCACTCACACAAGCACACCCAGTCTCAGAACAAATATTTGCGAATTACACAAAGATTTGTCCCATGTGGGGATCGAACCCACAACACCAGTGCAGTGGAGAGCGGCGAGGTGACCGCTTAAACCACTACACCACACGTGCAGACATAGCATAGACACATATAGCTATGCATAGCTAAATGCTATAAAAATAATCAATAAGTAGTTGAAAAAATAATTTGCATATAAAAGTAAACGAAAACGGTTCATTTACGACAATTTATTATTCGATCGAGTCAAATCATCGAAATCGACCAAACATTCAGTGAGAAAGAATTTTCTTTTTTTTTCCATCGAGCTTCGCGGTCCACACATTAAGTTTTATTCGACTTGTTATAAAACTAAATAATATAATAATAAATATCTCACAACTTACACACACCGCTAGTCCCAAACTAAGCAGAGCTCGTACTATGGGTACGAAAATAACTGATACCAATACATATATACTTTTCTTTTGTAAATACATACTTATTATACATAGAATCACCCAGACTAAGACAAATCCCAATTTTCATGCACACAAAGATTTGTCTTAAGCGGGTTCGATACCCGCGACTTCGGCGTCGCAGGCAGGTACACTTACCCACCCCCGCCATCCGGTCGTCAACTATGCAGTACAACCAAATATGAGTACGAATATATTAATTTTGCTAACTACTCCATAACGCATTAAGGAGTAGTCAGCAAAATTCATCGAGTAAAACAGAATGTGAGTATGAACATAATAATTCATTTTGCTATCTACATAGTGCATGTACCATACCAATCAGTTCTTAGTCACATAGTGATTCATATTTAAAGTTTACAAGAATTTACCTGTTCAAGAGTAGCTAATGCTTTATCAGGTTCTCCACTAGCGACATGGAATCTAGCAGACTCTGGCAGCCACTGTAAAAGAAAAATAATTATATCAATGTATTTTTTACATTTTGTTACATTACCCTAGCGGCGAATTCGCACGCGATTGAGGACTCTCAATGGTTAATACGTTGTAAAAAAGGGTTATCTTTAGACGTTGTCTCATAACCGCTACACACGTTACCTACTATTTTATCGTAGCTATACATCTCGCTGCTTTGCATGAATACCCGCACAAACCAAAATTTCGAAAATACTGGTAAATTAAGGTAATCAGCTCAGCTCAAAACCTATAATTATTTAGATTTTAATGAAACCTTGACTAATGCTCTTTCGATTTATACATTCTATTATTCTATTGATCAAATACATGAAAAGTTATGACAGTCAATATTTTGTTTAATTTTCAAATAGCTATCCTGTAAAATGTGTGTTTTGGATTGTGCGTTTATTCGTGCAAAGCAGCGATCTGTGCACATCAGTCTAGACAGATTTGGTGAGTCTAATAACGTTGTTAGAAAACTCACGAATGGTTTTATAGTCTTAGAAATGAATACTTACAGGACAAATGATTGCGAACAGCAGCAGCGGTATGGTGGACAGCGCCAACAGCCAGTGCACTCCGAGCGTCGGCATCACCACCAGCGCCAGTGCCACCTCCAAGCAAGCGCCCAACGCCCAGAAACACTGCACATTATAGGATTAAATGAAAATAACATAGTTGTAATGTTGAGCATATTTAATGTTCCTTCCTTCAATTAAGCTTTTCTAGGCTTTGATATTATCTCCTTCCCATTCGTCCTCACAAACAACTTTCTTAAGCCCCTCCAAGTAAGCAACAACAGAACACATTTTGTTTTCAAGTACTTTTACACATAAAATATGCTAAAATACTGGATTTTTTTAGAGAATATTAATTGAATTTTAATTATTTGTGTTTTAAATTATAATTTCTTTGCTGACTTCTGTGTAAAAGCATTAAAAGAAAAACTTGATTCGCAAAAAATTGCTTTGTTGCTAACAATATTTTGGCGGGCAGTGCTTGATATATAGTTCATCGAGAATAACAAATCCATGCATGTTCACCAAAAAATAAGAAATGAACAGCTTTAAGAGCAGTATTTTCCAAGTTGAAGTTTAATTATCATATTAAATATTTTACTTACATCCAAAAGTACCACACATTTTGCTCTCTGCTTTGTCGGCAAAAACTCTGCATATAATGTGACGCTGAAATAAATATAACCATGATAGTAATTAACATAAATTATTTTTGCCTGTTTGTTAATTTTAATTCTAAAATCAATCTCAACTAATTAAAGACTTAGTTTTATATCAATAATAGTAAATAAATTTTAGATGCTTAACAAAAGTCTGTTTAAGTCTAAATTACATCTTCTCAGTCGTTATCTTAATTGCTGAAGGTCGTGTCTAGCTAGAAGCAGTGTTGGTCACTCTATGCACTATGCTCCTGTCCACATGTTCCTGTCTTCGGCGTAAATTACATAACACAAGATATACTTACGATTGTGGAACACATCCAATAGCAAATCCAACAAGACTTCTTAGAAATAGCAGCCACAGGAAGTTTGGTGCTATTGAGCTCAGCAGTCCATAATAGAACAGCAATACTCCACACATACTAAGAGCCTGTGGACAAACAACAATGTTATTATTATTGAGAATCGTTATATGCCTGTGACAAGCAGCGATAGGCGAGTTCGGAGACCGTAGGACTGCGAAGTCAAAGGTCTCGGGTTCGAACCCACGGTACACACCTCTGTCAATAAATCGTTAAGATTCATCTTTTCGAAGATATGTGTGTATTTATCATATGAATAATGGCTCGCTAACGGTGAAGGAAAAATATCGTAAGAAAACCTGCATGCCTAAGAGTGCCTAAGAAGTACTTGAGGTTGTGTGAAGTCTACCAATCCGCACTTGGCCATTGTGGTGGACTATGGCCTAACCCTTCTCATCATAAGAAGAGGCCCGAGCCCAGCAGTGGGACATGTATTAGATACAGGGCTGCTATTATATGCCTGTGCCGGTCAACCCACAACACAAACAGCGATTTATACTAAGAAACAGTTGAAAAAGATATGGGACCGGCAGGATTTGGTCGCAGGTTCAAATCCTGCCGGTCCCATATCATTTTCAACTGTTTCTTAGTATAATTTGCTAAGCATATCTAATTGCTATAAAAATAATCAATTAGAAGTTACAAACAGCGATGACGACGAGCGATGTCTTCACCTCACGTTGGTTTTAATAACAATGTTATTGTTTGTATGTTAACTACTACAGTGAATAGAATTGTTTATATTTTTTGTGGACATCTTTCAGTCATGTAGTTTATTTGTGAACTGTCAATTAGAAAATTTACAATAGCAGCACAGAGTTGGAATTGTGTCAGGTGGATAGCGATAGGCTTACCCCCTATCCCATGGGATTATTATAAATACATACTTATTATACATAGAAACACCCAGACCAAGACAAACCTCCATGTTCATGCACACAAAGATTTGTCTTGAGCTGGAATCTAACCCGTGACCTCTGCATAGTATAAAAGCTTTCTTAGTTGATTTTCCAGTAACCAAGGACAAAATCTAAACAAACCTTTTTCATGGCACGTAACATGTAATAAAGTAAAATTTACTCACCGTCTTTCTGCCATAGCGATCACTGATGTTGCCCCAAAATGTGGAACTCAGCATCATGCCCATAAACACTATTGTTGTGGTCAGTGCTTGCTGATATCTGAAATTGATAATTTTATATGATAATTAACTTGCATGAATAATAATAGTGATATAAATGCCTACAAACTATTCTCAGACATACTAAATATGCACAAGAAATGTAATAAAAATTAGTATAGCTGTTACGGAGTAGTTTTATAATTGACAATGTGTACAAGATTTTTTATTATTAGAAAAGAGATAAGATTAAGCTTTTTCCATTACAAAGTTTCAAATTTATAATATCAGTAGAAAATAGGATCTATAAAATTTTAATATAATTACATTACATAAGAACAAGTTGTGTAAACATTAACACAGCTTATGTACAAAATGAAAAGAAATAAAAACAGGGATTTAGTGAAAATCTAGTTACAAGGGTTTGTAGCTAAAATTGTAACAGACCTGATTCTTATGGTCACTCCCAAACTTGGAGGCCCTTATGTATGTAGGCATTCTATATCAGGCTTGAGCCCAAAAACGAATATTTAAATAAATAAATATCTCACAACTTACACACAACTCCATCTAGTCCCAAACTAAGCAGAACTTGTACTATGGGTACTAGAATAACTGATACTAATGCATAGTATGTATTTACAAAAGAAAAGTATAGTGTAGGGTATTAGAATAACTGATATTAATTGATATATATTTTTCTTTTGTAAATACATACTTATTATACATAGAAACAACCAGACTAAGACAAAGTCCCATGTTCATACACACAAAGATTTGTCTTAAGCATGAATCAAACCCTCCGTATCGCAGGCAGGTACACTACCCACGCCACCATCTGGTTGTCAAATTTCTTGGTTCTTGCACTTTACCATCCTGGAGCTCTTTCATATTATAAAAATATGTGGTGTTGTTTAATAAACTACTGTAACTGTAATCTAACACTCATCAAACAAACTTCAACACGTAATGTTGGTCTATTTAGTCGACCGCGGTTATACGTCTAGGCATTATCAAGAGAGTGTGATACGTCGCGCTAATAAATAATACCAACTTGCTAATATTCCATTCACAGTGCAAGGCAGGTGATAAGATGCTCAATATTGTCATCTCCATAGAGTCTGCCATCCAGCACAGCCCCGTGAACAAGGACAGCTTCACTTGGAACCAACCAAAGCCCAGTGCATTCACTGCTTGTGTTACAGTGAAAGTGTCTGAAAAGTTATGTTTAAACACATAAATAATGCTGTTGATACTTGTTATACAGTATAAATAGGTAGGTAAATCACCTATTGTATGTATAGTTAGGCTACATTTTGAGTTGTGACTGACAAGAATATTATTTTTTTTATAGTATGCATAATTTGATTGAAGCAAAACATTGTGAGGAAACCTACATGCCTGAGAGTGCCTAAAAAGTGCTTGAGGGTGTGTGAAGTCAACTTATCTGCACTTGGCCAGTATGGTGGACTAGGGCCTAACCCTTCTTATCATGAGAAGAGGCCCGAGCCCAGCAGTGCTATTATTTTATGCATAAACAAGCTGACCCGACAGATGTTGTCCTGTCTTAACTATGCATACATTCTCTGTGACGATATTTGCAGCACGCATAATGTCAATGTTAGGTCAAAAGCGCTAAGTTTACTAAAATAGCTATTAAAAAATAGGGGTTGGTGATAAAAGGGTAAAAATTTAGGGTTGTATGTATTTTTTAGTGCCACATTATAGAAAAATAAAAACAAATGTTATAAAAATGTTATCCAAAAATTAGAAAAAAAATGTAAGGTGAACCACCCTTATCACTTAGGGGTATGAAAAATAGAAAGTAGCCAATTCCCAGACCTTCTGAATATGCATATAAAATTTGTAAAAAATTAGTAAAGCCGTTTCGGCGGAGTAAGATAACTAATATTGTTACACGAGAATTTTATATTTAAGATTAGACATACAAGTAAGAACTATTTCAAAACTTAGCATCAATCATAAATGTACAGTTTACGTTAAGCATAGGCACTATGTCACACATAGCGGCATTCTTCAACAAAAAATTAACTAGTATAATAACGCTTACCGTCAGGGACCACTGATACTGATGCCATTTCGATTTCTTGCGGCAGGGGCATCGCCGGCCCAGGAGACCGTGGCCGGACATGGCTATCGTCCAAATCCTGGTATCCTTTTGACCGACCCATCTTAAGAAACCCTAAAACAATAAAAAAACTCTTCTGACGTGGAATACGGACACCGTGTAACGGGAACACTAGCGGTTTATAAATTAAAACACTCACTGTTCGCGTCCCTCCACACAAATCACTCCAGCAATGTTAGTAATGCCACCATCTATGCATGAAAATAACTTTCACAACCATTCACCTAAAAAATAGGAAATAAACAACAGAAAACTGGTGAATAAACTATTTGTTTTGACATCTGTGGGTTTTTGAAAGTTTTGGACACCGGATGACATTATGACCAAGAATATGACACGAAAGTGACAGTGACGTGTAACAAAGTGCTGCCAGCCGTATTTAATAATACAATCGATTCCTCGCAATGTTATCAAGTGGTGCTGTTGCTTAAAATCAATAGATAAGAACAAAGAGCCCTTTATCAATTATGGAGAGGATATGAAAGCAAATATTTATGCAAATAAGTCTGCCAAAATACTGCCTTGATGGTCTAGTGGTTAGCGTAAGCGCCTCTCACCGTAAGGTCTCGTTCGGCAAAGTGTTATTTTTGAACTAGCCGTCCGGAAATTTACAATAGCAGCACGGAGTTGGAATTGTGCTTGGTGGACGGCGATAAGCAGTGATAAGCTCACCCCTTATCCCATGGGACCTAAACATAACAGGTGAAGTGTGCATGTACACCCTTGCCACACTCTTCTGGGCAATATAGGCCTGATATTATTTACACATTCCGGAGTGAAGCCAGGTCGGTCAGCATCTCATGTTGCAGAGCTGATACTCGAAGGTTTAACTCTTCAACGATTAGAAGTTCGCGGATTTTTATTCAAATAATATAGTTAGGCTCCTTAAAACTGTTTACTGTATTCATTTATTTATAAAAACTTCATACATACACAGGGAACATATAGGCGGACTAAATGCCTGAGGCGTGTACCTATTTTTTCAAGTTATATACAGATGAATCGAGATCGAATCTATGATTGAATATTATTTATGTATATTTTCCAAAGCCAAACAATCCAAATTCCATATTTGGTTATCGTTCTCACCTATGTTACCCCCGAGCATAGCAACAGATCGACATTTGGCGAGAGATTTTCGTGGGTTGTATTGAACACGTCGATTTCAAGGTCGTTGGCTACAACCATGTATAAAAAAAAAGATAAAAACCTATCTAAAGTTATTGTAAAAATGTACACCATTTTCTGCCGGCGGCTTCATCTGCCTGGTCATTATTATCATACAAGCCTATTGCTGTCCACTGTTGTACATCTCTCACAAAGTGTTTTGAAAAATAAGTATGTATGACTTATATAAGTGTGCGGTTTTGAGGTGACTGCAATCTTTATAATATTCAAACTAGAATTTACTTGGCAATTTAAAAAAATTATTAAAATGTGTGTTATTGTAGCGTACGACTGCTGACGCTACATATTGTAGGTACTTAGGCGCAAATGCGCAGTTGCTCGGCTCGGCAGTCGTCTCTCCACATTCACGCCGTTAGGTCATTAGGATTAGTTAATAATTTATTTATGTATTTCTGGTACCAGTTAATAAAATATATATTTAACACGCAACCTCTATCAATTACCATCATTTAAATCAACATGAAGAACCCCCTACATATATAATAGTGAGTCTAGTGTGTTAAATTATGGTAATAATAAACAAAAATGCAATTTTTTTTTTCTAATTACCATCGATACAGATAGCACGGTAATCTTCATATCTCGATTACTTAAAATCTATCCACCCATTTTTAAGACCTTTACTCGCAATTCACGTCTATTTAATTTTGAATTCGAGTATTGAATATCTATAATTTAAATCAGGAGACGAAAAATGCGTAATGTAATTAGGTAGATTATACCTTATGCTGAGATAGATTCATAGCCATTATGTTGCAGTATATTTATTTATTTTACGTCTTTTTGCACTTATCAATTTAGTACAACAATTTATACCAGTCAACCTTAAGGTGATGCAGAGAGAACAAAGGTAGGTGCATAAATAAATTAATATAATGTGCAGAAAATGTGAATACATACATAGAATAATGTTATACCAACAATTCAAATACATAAATAATAAATAATGAATAAATGTAAGAAATATATATGTAGGTAGATGTAAAAAAGGGAGCTTTTTCTGCCAACAAACTGCTATGCAGTTTGGCGGAATTATTGTTATAATGGTTATGGCATGTTTTATGAATATTTTTTTCATTTCATTTTTATTTAGTTACTCTTTCACGTAAAAACCACCAGGTCGATTTTGATGAAATTTTGCACACTTGTCACTTATAGACTGCATTAAGATATAGATTTTGTATCGACACAACACGCGGGCCGAGCCGCAGGCGTAAGCTAGTATATAAAGAATCTCTTATTAGAAAAATAAACACACGTTTCGTTCATTTTTCAAAAGAATTGTTGTACTTTTTGGTAGAATAATAATAAAGTAGGTAAGTTTCGCAGTGGGCGTTATCTCGAAATGTCAAAGGTTACGCGGTTTCAGCGTAGGCGGACAGTATTAGCAAAATTCTTGCCATTTTCTCTATTTATTCTAGCAGTCTAACTATACATATAAAATTGTTGCCCCGACTGATTCACTAACGCAGAGCTTTACCTATGGTTTAGGTATGATTTTGCACAAATGTTCTTAATGGTTATTGCATGACGTGTGTAGGAAGCATAGATTTTTGGAAATTCCATCTCTAAGGGGGTAAAATTAAAGCATCAACGGTTGTATGGAACACAGTAATTTTTAAAGTTTAAAGCACTATATTTCGTAAACTTGATCTTCAATAAAAATAAATAAACTTCTAAAACAAGGTTTTCCTAAATATTATTTCCAAGAGTGTGATTTAGAGTTTTAAAGTTAGCTGAAAGTTTACCTCAAAGCGCATTAGATAGCGCCAATGGAACATGACAAAACGTTCGTCACGGGTAAAAAGTAGTAAAAACGAAGTCGCGGGCAATAGCGAATATAATATTATAAGGTAGGTATTATCTTTGTACGAACCGAATATTAACATCTAAAAGAGACCAACGTGCGACTTGTGCTCTATTTCCTTGAATAAGAATAAAGTACGTCCTATCTTTCTTCATTAGTACAGAAACCGAATAGAAGACAGTGGTAGCCTGCTATGGTCAAATAATAATTATCTACGTATGGAAAAATAGGTTCATTCCTGTTTCGACCAACTGTTTTGACCCACATTCCTAAAAATTCTTGTTTTGACCTACTTTATTTTTCCGTGCTGTTTCGACCCACCTGATAAAAAGTACTGACTGCAATGAAAACGTTGATTTTAGTAAATTGTAAAATGGTAAATAGTTTTACCTGTTGCTTAACCTAATCCATCATTTACTATAGACCTAATCATAACGTGTGTCCATTATTATGATTAGGTCCTTTTTCTTAGCTTATTTCTATGTACAAAGTTTAGTGTGGTTTACATAATATAATAATATGTGTTATGTTAGATGATATTGAGAAATGTGAAATTGGGAAAATGAAAGTAGCATCCTTTATTAATTGTTTCAGGAAAAATGCTAACTATAGCGTTCATGGCTGTATTTTTCGTAGTCTGTCCTGAATGTAATCGGGTTCCAATCAGGGACTTCAGACTTGATTAATCTGAATGTCGTTTCATTATGTCGATTGCTTTTTATCCATTAACAAAACGTATATCAATGGAATAACGTGTATTTTATCTTTTGAACTGCCAAAGTCTCCATAAATTACTTACAGCTGCTTGAAAGGTTTATTAACACATTTAAAATGTGCCATCTGCTAAAAAAAATCTCACATGTTTTATTGACTACCTCAATTCTTTGTGTGCAAATGCCAATATTCTAGTGCTCTGATCTCCATAATCAAAAAATAAAAAATCTTCGTAGTATCAGGGTATCTCCACTTCTGATGCAACGGTGAATGTAGATTAAGTAATGTTCTGTGCTTTGAGTCGGGCATTGTACAGGCATGTCTTAATGCTGGCAAAATCCGGTAATGTTTTAACTAAATGCATGCCTTTATTTTGCAGTGTTACTAAGCTTCTGTTGAATATATTTGGGATTGGTTTCCTCTCCGCTGATGCAGTTTCTTGTTGGCATCGATATAATTCTCACCTTATTTCATTTTTTGCAATGCTAGGTATGCATTTGTTGTGTGGGCAAACCTTGATTATTTGCTTGCCAATATTTGTGACTACTTTTCTCTTTGATAACCCGTATTCATTAGTAGAATCGGCCCGCCTCTTTTTGATTTTACAAAATATAACTCTCTTGAAGTAAAAGAAGTAGAAGTAGATGGTAAAACATCATCGGTTGCATCCTTTTTTTCAAACCGCGGAGTATTTTACGTGTTAACCAAGCAATATTTAGCTAATAACTGACAAAGTAACTGACTCTTCAAATAACAATATATCTCACCACTCATTTAAAAAAAATAATCTCTTTTGTAATAATAATATATCGTTTCGGTAAAATGTGCAAATAACCCAATGTATTGTTTTCAAAGTCATACATTATTTTTATCATAATTTCACTAATTTCACCGAAGCGGCAATTTTGAATCAAAACTACGGATTGGGAACACTTGCACTTATTTTGACAAATTTTGATTTTTATAACATTCTAAACAATAGTTTATTGGTCCGTGTATTACCTGCTTAAAATTGCTAATCCTTTACGTTAATCTGCCCATAAATCATTTTTACAAGAACTAGTTTTGTTAACTGATTTTAGAGTTTTAAGAAGCGGCTTGTCGTTTGCGTTGTATATTATTATATTCGACCATTAATAAATATCCATTATTGGTAACCTAAGAGTCCATTGTAGACACACAAGAGTTATTTTTTTTAAATCATTGTCCACCCGTACTGAAGTTAGCTTGTTTGTCTATTAAATAATTCGTGTATATTTTCATTAAAATATCTTTATGTATCTTAAAAGTTATACGTTAGTCCATTTACATCATTTTAACCAAACCCTAATTGAAATAACTTAAAGATTGTTCTTATATGGATTATTATACTACACTTTACTCAAATCCTTCATTTCATTTCAAAACCTAGTGAATTATAAAAGAGCGACTTATGTTGCTGACAGTATTTTTTCTATACAAATTATTTTTGAGACGAACGAGGAATAGAAAGTTGGGCAAATCAAGAAATTTTTTATTAATATTAATAATTTTTAAATTTTGGGTCGAACGCGGAACACATTTTGAGACGAACGCGGAATTTTTTGACTGGGTCGAAACTTTGTGGTCGAAACAGGAATGAATCGAAAAATAAATGCTCAATGTAAATATTTGCTTTTTTTCAACCGACCTTAAAAAAAGGAGGTTCTGTATATGATCCGTATGTATGTACGGATGTAACATTTTCATGTTTGTTTTTCTACGACTACTGATCCGATTTGAATATGTATTGATGGTTTATGGTATTTTATACCGTGTATTTTAAGTAAGGTTTTTGTATATAATTTATCAGAATCTGATAAAGATCTTCGGAGACAGGCAAAGGAACTCTTCCATAAAAAAACTAAAAAACACGCTTTTAAAGTACTTCTAACTAAAAAGTGAAAAATAACTCCTAATATAAGCTGAAAAAGCGTGGGGCGCTCCGTGCCATATTTTTCGTCTATCGAGCAACCCACGCTTTTTTCAGCTTATATTAGGAGTTATTTTTTGGTTTATTTATATGAGCGTTTTTTTAATTTCTTTCTTTTTTAATTTTTAAATTTTTTTTCGAATTATTGCATTGTCATCGATCTTTGACAGGTGTGCAAAATTTGAATGAAATCTGTTCGTTTAAAGTGGGTCAAAATCGAGTCCAAAGGAGTCGGCAGGTACTTTGTAGAATTCAGTATTTCTAACCTTATTCAAATTATGAAATACAGGTGTTATAGAGAGTGCGATACGTCGCGCCTGGGTTGCAGCCAGTCTTGCACTCTCTTGAAAATGCCTCAAAGTATAGGTGAAACCGCGGTCGACTAAATAGACCATCATTATGTGAGTAACACCCGTATTTCATAATTTGTATAATGTTACAAACTCACGTCAGTTTTAATAAAAATATTTCTAACCTCTAAAAAGACAAAAACAAAACTATAAAAAACCGAGTCTTCCAAAACTCAAAAGCATTTAAATAACACCAAAATAGTAAAAAAGTAAAAAGTTTTAAAGTCGGTGCTAGTCCATTTACGATCTAGGAGCACCGACATGAAAAACTTTTTTATTTTCTATTCATATAATTTATTACTTTTTCTTGTTAGATATACATTATAAGATAAATGTTATTCTTATTCAAACTTAATCATGCATTAAGTTGTAACTATTCAAGATATTTCAAGTCAGCCTTTATGCATAGACAACAAATATTAAAAAAAAAAATTAAACTTATTAAACTTAACCTTGAAATTGTGCATATATAGGTATAGTGCAGAATATTGCACTAAACGAGGTTACAGTATATACGTAACTGTATCTAATTAATTGTTTGCCATTGGGCCTTTGGGAGCTTTTGTTTATGGTTTGTTGCTCGTTAGTTACCACTAGCTTGTACTGTGTTTTGTTAATTGATACACTAAAGCGATGCAATTGCTGGCTCATATCTACATTCCTATCTACAGGGTGGGTCATTTATATCGGTCAGTATAAAGCAGTTTGTAATTATAAGACATGATATCTAACATTAATAAAATGCATTTATCGCAAATATTAATCGGTCTTCCGGTCGCCGCGTCCCGCGAATTCCCGAACGTCTTAGAGATTATTCGTTAGAGGGGTAGCAGGGCGGCGGGGGGAAGACGCCGCAATAATCGCGCCACCGGCGCCACGCGCGCGGGCAGTTCGCGGCAAGCCACGCTCATGCGCAACGCGTTTTCTCTCGCGAGTACTAACCGGCACGCGCGCTCTCACCTTATTAGTTCTGTTTTGGTTCCTATTTTACTTAACTTTAGTTTATTTAGTTCAGTGTTTGTTTTTAATCACAATATACAGTTTTTATCAGTAATTCGAGTGAAAATTCATTTAATAACCACCCTACAAACATTTACCTACGAAAGATGGCGTCCCAACTATAGGCCCGAATTGCCACAGAAAACTTTAAACTGGTGAATAGTGTTCAGAGCCGTGTCCGTGCATAACTCATAAACTCTTATCCGTGTAATTGTGTACCTACGTGTGCCTCACGATGCCGAGAACTCGTCGACGGCAATCGCTCGGTGTTTCACACGAGGAATTAGACAATA
Source organism: Hypena proboscidalis (assembly GCA_905147285.1). Taxonomy (NCBI): domain Eukaryota; kingdom Metazoa; phylum Arthropoda; class Insecta; order Lepidoptera; family Erebidae; genus Hypena; species Hypena proboscidalis. Next base: position 12,418,382 of record LR990132.1, read on the forward strand.
GCGTCACCATGTCTAACGACAATTTTACCGCGCTTTTATCAACGATTCGAGAATCAAACGCGGAGATCTGTGAGCGTATGTTTGAGCGCCTGTCGGCGATATCATCGTCTCCCACTGTTCAGTCACCGGCACCAGTGCCGAGCGCGGTGGAGAAACCAGGCAATTTCTCAAGATGTACATCAAGATTTTCCGGCGCAGCGAGTGAAAATGTCGAAGCATTCATCGATGCCCTTGAAGCGTACAAAGAGAGTACGAACATCAGCGATGAAGTCGCTATCAGAGGAATGTCGATGCTGCTAACCGCCGAAGCGGCCACATGGTGGCTAAGTATCCGTGCAGAAGTTTCCACCTGGACAGCCGTCATACAGAACCTGCGTGATGCGTACGGTGACCGCCGCCCCGAGCATAAAATATATCGGGAGTTATTCCGCGCCGAGCAGAGCGAAGACGAACGTACCGACCTATTCGTCGCGAGGAGTCGCGCTCTCCTAACACGGTTACCGGCGAGTGATCTATCTACCAAGGTTCAGTTAGATATGATATACGGCCTTCTAAGTAGGAAAATACGGAAACGATTACGACGTGAGGATTTTAGTACTTTTTCCGTTCTACTAACAAAAGCTCGTACTATCGAGGACTCATTGAGCGAGTCAACAACGCGAGAATCGCTTATCACTACAACTCCAATGTCGCATTCAAAGCTTGCAACCCAAACACGAACTCAAGTCGCAGTGAATAATAACACACGCGCACCGAGATCGAATTCTGCAACGACCGCCAACACGCCGCGCGGTGGGGCTCCGCCCCCTGCGCCGCCGGCGCCGCAATCCGCGCATCGCGCCGCGCGCGCCGCGGAATCAACGCAGCGAGCGCCAGTCACACCGTCGGCGCCGTCATCCGAGCTGATAGCGAAGCAGCGGCCTTTTTGTGTTTATTGTAAACACTACGGACATCAACGCGACCAGTGTCGTAAGTTGGCGGACAAGGGTGAGTCAGTTACAAATCCATCTAAAACCCCGATTTCGTGTTATAAGTGTGGTGCTCAAAACGTGACTCGCGACTCATGTAATAACTGTAAAACTAGTGACGACAGTAACGCTAAGCAAAACACTGGTAGTTTTTATAGTGTAAATAGTAATGTTAGTACCACGAAAGTATGTAAGGACCCTATTTATAATTCTTGTTCTTATAATGTAAATAAACATTCTCATTGCAATAACGCTTGCCGTAATTCAGAACGTGGTAACTGCCATTTTTATAATTTTTCAAACAGTTGTTGTAATGAAGAACGTGGTAACTGCCATTTTTATAATTTTTCAAACAGTTGTTGTAATGAAGAACCTGGTAACTGCATTTTTTGTAATTCTTCACACATGTGTAAAAATTCTTCTAATAATCGTTGCTGTAATGCAGAAGGTCATAACTGCAAATATTGTAAATTTTCGGCAAATGATTTTTCTTGTAATAATGTTGTCTCTAATGATTTATTAATTGATAATAAGGCATGTAACGATATTTATTATGTAGAGAACGCGCACGCCGGTCAGAGCTCCGATACGGTCCGTAAATCTATACGTCCTATTTTTAATATTGACATATTAGGATTTTCGGGAACCGCGCTTGTTGACACCGGTGCCAAACATTGTATCGCGGGACATACGTTACACGCCCTCCTCGTTCGTCAGGGACATCCTTTAGAACCGGCGCGTCGACTTATCAAACTTGCCGATGGACATACTCGTGATGTAGAAGTACTCTTGACTACTCTTGACGTGCACTTAGAGAAAAAGGTTATTAGGACACCTTTTCTTATATTTCCTGAGGCGCGTAACAACGAAACGTTACTGGGTATGGACTTCTTACTTGCAGCCAAAGTAGTCCTAGATTTTCCTCGCGAGTGTTGGTATTTCTCTAATAGACGCCAGGTTCAATACAAAATGCATTTCGAATCATCTTCCACCCCAGATCTTTCTTGCTCTGCTACTGACGTACTCAGGGACGACGAAGGTACTTTGCTCGATCCACCTGACCGGAGTCTGCTGGCGCAGATCCTGGTTGACAATACGGACATCTTCCAGCTAGGGGGAGAACCAACTCCTTTTGCTGAGCACCGCATTGATACAGGTGAGCACCCTCCTATTTCTGTACCTCCGTATCGCTTGACCCCTGCAAAACAGGAACTTATGCGTCAGGAAATCGAGAAGATGCTGAAAGAAGACATCATTGAGGAGTGTGAGTCCGCTTGGTGTTCACCAGCACTCCTGGTTCCCAAGGCGAACGGTAGCACCCGCTTTTGCGTGGATTATAGACGACTTAACGCTGTCACCAAGACGGACCATTATCCGATGCCCTTGATTGATGAACTTTTACAATCCACTAAGAGGAATTGTTTTATGTCTACTCTAGATTTAAGATCTGGCTACTGGCAGGTTGCTGATCAATCTCGTCGGCCTAGTCCCATGTACAAGGTAGGTGATAAAGTTCTGGTTCGGTCTCATGTGCTAAGCCAAAGTAGTAAAGGTCTTACTACTAAATTCGTCCCTAAACGAGATGGGCCCTACATGGTTGTGCAGAAAGTAAGTCCTACAACCTACATTATCGCTCCAGTAGGGAAACCCGGCGAAACGTTAGGGAAATACCATACTCAAGACTTGACACCGTTTGTCGAAGGGGGTGTTGTCAATGATGCACCCAATCCTGTCATACCCTTACGACGCCGCGGACGCCCGAAGCATCAGGGAAATGAGCTAGTCCAGGAACGGGGTCGTTCTCCTAGACTAGAGGGGGAGTATATCGCAAATATTAATCGGTCTTCCGGTCGCCGCGTCCCGCGAATTCCCGAACGTCTTAGAGATTATTCGTTAGAGGGGTAGCAGGGCGGCGGGGGGAAGACGCCGCAATAATCGCGCCACCGGCGCCACGCGCGCGGGCAGTTCGCGGCAAGCCACGCTCATGCGCAACGCGTTTTCTCTCGCGAGTACTAACCGGCACGCGCGCTCTCACCTTATTAGTTCTGTTTTGGTTCCTATTTTACTTAACTTTAGTTTATTTAGTTCAGTGTTTGTTTTTAATCACAATATACAGTTTTTATCAGTAATTCGAGTGAAAATTCATTTAATAACCACCCTACAAACATTTACCTACGAAACATTGTATTTTGAGTCGATGTTTGAAATGGCAATACTTGTTAAGGTTACTAGGCGACGACCAATGATATTATATAAAAACAAAAGCAGATATGTTATAAGCGCTCGCGCTGTGAATACTCAAATACGTCCCAATTGGGACGTCTTGTGTTTAGTTTGCGTGTGGCCTGCGTCGAGCGCAGTCACGTGCCAGACGCCATGCGCCATGTTCAAGTTAAGAAAGAGAAAGCGATATTGTTTTGACGTTAGAGCGATAAGGATGCGTGCGCTGCGGACATTTGTCAATGTGTGCAATTTGGAATAGCTCGGAACGGATTTAAATCGTAATTTCTATGAACGTAACATATCTATAGTTCTATAATATCATTGGCGACGACACAACTACTTTACTCAATTAAATAATATTAAATAGAAAGCATTTAATTCATTTTAGATATCATGTTTCATACCAATAATAATGCAATTGTTTCAATTCGAGCGGATCCGATGCCCGAGCTTACTACATTTTTTTTATTAAAATCTAAGTATGTATGTTTTGTTTTTACCTTGATTAAGAGCCTATACAACCTCAGCTCAAATTCAAATTTCGCCCCCACTTCCCCGCGCCTCCTCACTCTCTATCTCGCTCGCACAATACTACTCGCGGTGACGCGGGCACACAAAAGCGATTTTGTAAACTATTATCGGACGAGTACTAACACTACTAACCAAGCACTGCATAAATTCTACTGCCACAAAAAACTAGTCAAGCGCGAGCCACCATTGCGCTGAGGGTTTTGTAGTTACAATGGCTTGGTAGTAAGTTTACAATTTGCTATTTTACAATCTTATAATATTTTATAGTTTTCGCCTTGTATTATCCTACTATTATATTATTATTCTTGTACTACTTTCTTAGTTATTATGCATCTATATAAAAATGAATTGCCCAAATGTATGTACGCGCATAAGTTCCGAAGGACTGCACCAAATTGGATAATTATTTTTTGTTGTGTTCGTGATTCTCATTATAAGGTTTGTATAAATACAAGATAGATAACTATAGGTAGGATAGGTAGGTAAGTAGATAAGTATGTGAGTAGGTAGGTAGGATAGGTGGTACGTAGATAGGTAAGTATATAGGTAGGTAGGTAGGTAGGAAGGTAGGTAGGTACGTATACGTACGTAGGTAGGTGGGTAGGGTAGGGTAGGTAGCTGGAGGATGTATGGTATATAGTAGAGATGCCAAGAATAGTGAATTGGCCGAATACCGAATATTCGGCAACGCTGTCGGCCGATGCGCCGAATATTCGGGCCGCCGAATATTCGGCGACGAGAGTGGGTTAGTAACTTTTAACGCGAGTAAAACCGCGCGGATCAGCAGGCGGCATTGTTATTGTTTTCTCACTAAAATGCACTTGAGCACTTGATACAAGTATTTACCTAACTAATGTTCTAATTACCTAGCCTACTTACGATACATTATAATAATATATAAAAGCTATTTACAATATAAATGTGAAGTACACGGTCGTGAATTGGCGCGAAATTCAAAAGACCGTCCGTCCACTAAGAAACAGCGCCAAAACAGTAATGAAAATAATTTGGTAATCAAACTTTCTTTCCAAAATTACGATAAATAAATTAGTAGGACACGTGTATCGGTCTATCTATTCGCCTAGATCGGAAGGCCGATCCTTACAAGTGGTGGTCAGCAAACGAAAAACAATACCCGAACCTTTCGAAATTTGCAAAAGTTTATCTTTCTTTGCCTGGAAGTAGCGTTTATAGTGAGAGGTTATTTTCTGAGGCTGGTAACGTTTACGATGAAAAGCGATCTCGATCTTTGCTACCAAAAAATGCTGAAAAGCTCGTTTTTATCCATCACAACTTACCACTGATTAATGTTAAGTACTAAAATGTTGTAATTTGGAAATAAATACATAATTTTGAGTAGAATAACGTGTCTTTTTTACATGATTTGCTATTCGGTATTCGGCCGAATAGTACGCACTATTCGGCCGAATACCGAATAGCAAAAAAAGTGGCCGAATAGGCCGAATACCGAATAGTTGCCGAATATTCGTGGCATCTTTAGTATATAGGTACCATACATTTTTGAAAGTAATTAAACATTGTCAAAATTATACAACAATCATTTTAATTCGCTTAAATCTCTAATTGGCATATTTCGAACATGCCTGGGATCGCATAACTCAGGCAACATGCAAGTTATATAAAAATGTTATATAAACCTATTTGTTGTAGGTATGTTGTCAAAATAAAAACAGATAACTTTTTTTTTAAGTTGTCCCACCTGAATTTCTTCTGAATCGTGGACGGTGGTTTACGAACACAAATCACATGCAGAAACACCTGCGACTCGTAGCGCAGCAGCCAACCGCTTAGCCACTGCACCAAACTTTTATGCTATCTAACTACTAATCACTAACTTTGTACTAATGTTTGTAATCACTAATATTGTAGTAAATAGGTCGGTAGATACTTACTTCATAACGTTTATCATATGTTTGCCTGTTTCTTTACGCCAACCCAGACGCTTCTTATTTTTATTACGCTTATTTCCCATTGCGCCAACACTAGAAACCTAAGTACCTACTTCAATTTTACGTAGTCCTGTTGCGTATTGTGTGTTCTGAGCGCATGCGACACAGCTATCCCGTCCGAAAGCCGAAGCGAGACTGAACGGGGGTGTCGGGCGGAAGGGAATGAGCTTCAAGACGCCGATAGTATAGGTATTTTTTTTTTAAAGTGAAAATAATGATAATTTTAAAAATGTACATAACATAAGACCTGCTTTATAGTTAGTTCAGTAAGTATGCAAAGTTTCATGATTCAATTTGACGTATTTTTTTAATTACAGCGGTTTTTTTTATCGTTTTGGAGGTAACTTTGGGATTTTTTTCTATCGAGAAAATTTTATGGAATCGTGTTTTCGGCTAACATAGTACCTAACATTAATCCTCAACTTTACCATATATTTATTTCAGAATTAATGCTGCAGTATTTTCGACGTAACGAAGGATCATGCTAAGCCATTTGAGATAGTATAGGCTCTTAATAAATAATACAACAAGATAAGCGGTCGCAGCACTAAAAACGTCCTGGCAAATATACGCTCACTCCAGATGCGGGTGGATATTTTGTTTAGTTCGGGCCAATCACAGCCAACGCAAAGACGTCTCACGATGCCGCAATGCGTGCTTAGATATTGTAAAAATAATGAACGAAAGAAGAAGTTTTTGGACGGAGTATCCTTTTTGGAAAGTAAATGTAGAATTAGTTACATTTAAACCTGAAAACTAATAAATAGTAAAGATTTTAACGATCACGACCATGACTTGGTAATGTTTGGCCAATATAGCCAATACTAGCAAAAATATATGTGTAACAGAACAGTAGAGATGCATGGAGTAGACTTTGAACTTGATATTAGTTATGTTTATTTAATATTTTCGGCAGAACGAAACGAACGAACGAACGCATGATATTTTTATTTATATCAATATGTAACGACGACCACCTGGCCAACACAAACATTAATGCAACACGTAAAAACACGTAGTTAAATATGTAAATAAAATATAAGTAAATATCTTAACAATAACCTCTAAAAATTAATCTTAACCAAGAAAGTAAAGTTCTAAAATGGTAACTAAATTCTTACATTTTAAATTAAATGCGACTCCATAACTCCTGAAGCCAAATGCAAAGAAGTTCCCAGAAACGATACAATTCGAAATTCGAATTATGATTTTCCGTGTTTTGTTTCTTTGCTAGTTTTTTTATTACGAAAGATCGTAAGTGCAAGTTATTGTTACAGGGATTGCGAGTTTATTTGTTAGTTGCTACAGTAGTAAATACTTTGTTCTTTAAACGGCTTAAAAACATTGTTCTCCGTTTATTAACATGCAAGTGTACGGACAGAATTTTGTTTGAATTTGTAGGCAACAACGAATCTTTTTCTATTATTCATCAAAGGTTTTTACTAAAATCGATGTCATGGTTCATAAGAGATTAATATGTTAGTCTTATAAATACAGACTTCCCCATACTGGCCGATATATATGAGCCAACCTGTATATATGTATTATTATTGTTGGGACGAGGCTTTGGATATTCACGTCAACCTCCGTGGGTGTATTGTGATTGTAGCCTCATTATAGACTCTCCTTTAGTCCAATAGCCTCCATAAATTGGAGCAGTCGGCCGATCGGGAGTGACTTGACATCATCCGGATCCAAAATATGGCGTACCAGAATGATGCTTCGTCTATAGATCAGTGGCTCGCAGTCGCAAAAGAGGCATCCTGTATATAAGCCGATACAATAATATAGGTAAAATACGTATAGAAACAATAATATCACATGCAGTCCTTCGAACAGCAAATTTTCCAGATACTACTGTCAACCTTAATCCTAACTCCTTACGTTATTATAGTATTACAAGCTGTCGGCCGTGGCTCTACTCGCGTGGTATGTCGATCACCTAGCGGTATAAACAAATAAATATCACATAATCACACATTCCAACAACGTCATCTAAACCTAAACTAAGCAGCGTTTGTACTATGGGTACTAGAATAGCTGATATTAGTATATACATATATAGTTTTCTTTTGTAAATGCATAGTTATATTACTTATCAAACATAGAAACATTCAGGCCGAGACAAACCTCCATGTTCATGCACACAAAGATTTGTCTTGGGTGAGAATTGAACCCGCGACTTCGTTCGTAGCAGACAGTAGCACTACCGACACTTGCTATCTAATCAAAGAATCAAATAATAGCTTTCCTCCTATTTTCAGAGCTACCGAATGTAGACCAAAAATTATAAAATCGGTCAAGCTGTTTCGACGAAGTTTGATAACTAACACTGACACGAGTTATTTATATATTAGAGAAATCCGAAATTAATTCTGTCGCTTTATCGCCTACATGGCTGTTTCGATTTTGATGAAATTTGGTAGGTATATTGTACCTAAGTATAGGGCTGGACATAGGCTACTTTTAATCGACTTACCACGCCAGGGGAGCCGCGTGTGGAAGCTACTTGCATATATAAAGTCTTTATCTGCTTAGTACCTAATTAGCTGTATTACTAAGATAATTTTTTATTTCATCTTAAAACAATCTTTCGATTTGTATTTGTAATGTCTACTGGAATACACATAACACCGACCTATGGCGGTTAACGACAAAGCGTATGTCGTATTATAAGTGTATAATATCTCGGTTCATAACCAGTGGCCGCTGCATTGGGTCGATGATGCCAGCGCGCTGGGACAGTCGATCATCGACCCATTAACCCAATTCCCAGGCAGAGTCAACATTTTCAATGAAAACAGCTTCAGGAAAATAATAATAAAATACGAGCCGACACAAAGAAAACAAACAACAGGTGTGGTCATTCTTTAAACAAAAAAAAATACTATGACAAAAAAATGTATTTGTTACTATTTATTTTTATCAAGGTCGAGAAAAAGAAAAATAGCATGATTCTCACATTCTGCCTTTTAAGTAGAGCAGTAGCAATATTTTTTAGTAGTTTCTTTGATTATCAGACTGCTGTAGATGACCATTTGCGTACTCACAGTTTACAATAAAAATTTATTACGGACGCATATTATTGTAGTATTTATCTGTTGCGAAAGTTCTACAGTCGCTTTATTGTTGGCTTATTGGTACCATTTAATATCTCATAGGCGTAATATAACCTGGGTTTAATCTATAGGGTAAAAAGGATAATTAATTAAAAGAGAAGATACATTTTTAATCAATGACTTTAATCTTTTTCGTTTATATTGATACAATTTTATAGTCCACTAGGGTTCGGATTTGTATCCATAGGTACATGTTCAGTTACAAGTAGGCAATAATTAAAAAAATACCTATCTATTAAAATACGTCAATGCCTATTTAAAATACAAATACATAGATAGCCTTGAATGTTATCTACAGAAATATAATATTCTGAGCAACATTTTACGAAATGGTTATCTAAATACTGGCATCGATAGTTTTTCTATGATGCCCGAAAAACATACGTTCAAAGTTATATTTCCCTGTGCTATAAGTTAGTTAAATTACTTACAAAGAGCATTTTTACGTGTCTGTATTTCTGACTTATTTAATTGTTTACTACATAATAATATTTAACTGCAGCTATTGTAAAATTGCGTACATTTAAAAGTAATAGGTGAGGACAACAAAACCTGCGAGGAATAGAACCTTATCTGCAATTTACAATTTTATCTTATATTTTCTGTAACTTTTAACATCAACTAGTAATACTTTACAAACATTACAAACTAATTAGGATTGGATAGTTTAACATAGGGAAGTAATTAGATTTTACTTTTAACAGATATGTACTTTGAAAGATACTTTACTTATCCGATCTTAAGGGTGATTTTAATTATAATGAAGGACTAGTTAGACAAAATGGGGATGTCTGAAAATGGGTACAAAACTTTCTGTGGTATCATGGTACAGAAGCATTCTTCACTTCACAATAGCAAATAGGTAAGAGAATAACAAATTTTCCATTTTTTTAGTGATTTTATCGGTCTTTTAGACCAATTGCACATTACAAACGTTAGTTAAGAAGCAGTAAAGCTAAAATATCACGTATTCTCTGCTTCCTCAAGAGAATCTTAACCCTTACAGATAAATAGATATATATATATAGTTATATGTATACTAGGTAAGTTTTGCTTCGCAAAGTTCGTTTCTGTATTGTCTGCATAGACCGTAACAAGTCAAAAGTAAAACAATGGAGTAGCACCCGAGAGAAATACAATGTTTACCTGATAGGCCAATTAAACTTAGTATTTATATAAATATAAAATACAAACAAACCGCAAACTAAAGCATTGAATATCTACATTTAACAAATTGAAGAATATTTTTTACAAAATGCCTTCAGTTATACACCCGTGCCGTAAGTTGAAGAAACAGTTAGATTTTTCTTTGCAATTGATTTATACAAAAATAAAAAATAGTTCTTTGCAATCATTTCTTATTTTTTACATTTTTTTGATGTATTCACTTCTATCTAAATAATTATAAGTCTTAGACGATCAGTACCTACACATTTATATTTACAAATAGCACTCAACGTGCTTAGCAGCTGCCAATTGAAGGGAGCAACATTTTTTATTAAAATACTATCATGCATAATTCAGTCAACAACTCATTTGTTAATCGGAGATTATAGTCACATTTTGTACCATCATTTACACCCGTATTCCGCACTCTTAACATACCTAGGACTAGTTCTGTACCGACAGTAAGTATTTATAGAGATAGAAAAGGATCTTCTAAACTTTTTTTTTGTATTATTAATCATTGACACAAAATTACTTATTCAAAGTGGACGACAAAACTATGAAATGGATACATATTTGCGCATGACATTTTTTTTGTTGTTTTGGTTGATGACGCGACTTTCGCATTATGTCGCCGCTGCGTAACTATTTACTCTAACTATTACTCAGTCTCATATTTGTTGGCGATAATCCGATGTATTCGTTTAGGTTGCGATGCGGTGTTTTAGGCCTCGAAGCTCTACGACTAGATCGGAGTCATCTGCCACAAATCGTTTTTCAATTCTTCGTCCTTTCGCGGCCTCCTGTTAACAAAAAACATAACTCATAAAACAACTGTTATGAAGTCGTAAATGTTTAAAAAATTAGCAATAAAACGATCTTTAGGTGAAGTTAGCGCTTCTACCCTCTCGGCGCCGATTGACCCGGCCTCGGGGCCCACTGTGTCACCCACCACCCTCCAACCCGGCCATGCTATTTTTAGACTTCGGGCTTCCACAGTCAAGTCAGTAAATTCATAAACAATGAACGATAAATTTTGTTCTATGTGGGAAACATTTTTATTAACTAACTGAGATATTTGTTGAAAAATTAAAGGATATGATTTTTTTTTTTAATGAATATGATGTCTGATAAATAAGTAAAGCATATGTTAACTTACATGTGAATCAGCCTTGGGTGCTTTGTTCGCGAAGTAGTGTGCAATGGTGTTGTAGAACGCGTTATCTTCTTGTTTGATCTGACTCTTCAGATGTCCGCGCGAGTGTGAGGGTTGCGCAGGTCGGGGCATCACGACTTCCTTATCGCCAGCGTCCGGGGTCACTATTTCGGTTTTTGGAGGAGCTGTTGTCGTCTTGACGCTTCTCTTGTTTCCATTCCAGTTGATGAATCCATCATCAGCTGCATAATCATCATCGTCGAAGCGAGGCACTGTTTTGGGTACGTGGTACAGAGGCTTGCCGGCCAAGGCTTTGAGTTCTCGGACGTCCTCGTCCTCGACGTCACGCTCCTCGTAATCAACAGGCGGGAAGGCTGCGCGGGCATTCTCGCGGCGACGTTGCGCGTCTTGAGCCATCTGAGTGAGAATCAAATTGTCGAGGAAAGCTGCACTGACGTCATCGACATCGTTGGCTTGCCAGCGGGGCGTGGTGTCGCTCTCGAACCAAGTCTCCTGACCGATGGGCAGAGCGGCTAGACGTTCTTCCTGCCTCTTGGGTGCTTCGTTGGCTAAGAAGTGGCTGTAGGGGTCGTAGTAGTATGGGTAGGGCACTTGACCATGCATTTCGGGCACATTGATCGCTGGGGCATCGTAATAGTATTGCACTTTTGGTGCATAGTAGTATTCATCATCGGGGTACTCCCTTGACGCTTGTGGGTACATAGGCCATCCTTGCATCGGGTAGGCCTTCGCTTGTGCTACCAAATAGCAAAGTACGATGGATAATAGCCTAAAACAATTATATTTTCACTATTATTTTTCAATACGTCCCAATTTAATTGTAGCACTAGATAAAAAAACATATTTTCTTTTAAAACTAAACACTAAATATGTAAAATGAAATTTGTCATGAAATAAAATATTTTAGGTTTTCTGGAAGAGAATAAGACGCTGATTGTGCAGCATATTTTATGTACGTTACCAAATTGTATTTTCTAGTGGTGTACAAAAAAGATTATTATTATTATTTCAAAACTATTTCGAATTTATAAAAATAAAAGCTCACCTCAAGCTCGAGAGCCGCATGTTGCACATGTTCACTGTTAGATGTTACTGCGAGCGCGATCGAGACACGACTACACGTAGGCGGGGAGGGCCCGGCAGCTTTATAAGCAGTCGCCCACGCTCGTCGCCCACACGTTCTCAATGAAACGGCGCCCCCCGCCTCACTCCATTCCTGTTCATCCCGACATCCCCCAACTACCCTCAACCCACGCCATTCTGTATCGATCGCGCCCACAGATTATTCATCTTGCTAAACTACGGCACTGTTTTTATTCGCGACAAACTGTTGACAGTTGACGAAATACCGTTTCATTTTATCTTTAGGTTATTTCCTTTAAATATCGCGTTTGGTTTAGTCAAGGTTCAGTTGAAATTAGACTGTGTGGATTAGGGTGGCAGTTGCCGACGTGGGACGAATGACATTACCTATATGTAGATACTGCGTTGCGCGTAGAGCTGTGCAGACGTAGATGGAAACTACGGTATAAATTTAGAATGGGTCCTCTAAGAATGGATAACATTCTGTGCTCCGCTTTCAGACCCTCCTTAAAGTACTTAAGTAGCTAAACTTGGAACTTTAGGGATCTTATTCTCGGCTAAATTTTGGTAAATTTAAGTTTGAGCCTTTTAGTTTTGGGACAGAAAGGCAAATACTTGAAAAGTTGAGAAACCGACATTAAATACTCGTGACTCATATATTTGAAACATCCTTGGCTTTATCAATAACTCAATTTTGACGTCGAATGTATACAATCCATTAATTTTCATATTATTCCGAGTAAAAATACAGCTCATGCCAACACAAAGAAAATACGTGTAGCACTTTCGTAGCTGGTTCGTAGCAGTTTCGTAGCACTTTCATTCATAAGACAGGCATATACTACTTCATTGCATACTGGGGAGTGGGCGTGCAATTAAGTGGAGAAATTCCTATGGCCTTAGTTTTACAGTCGTGAAGTGGAAAAGTAGTCAGAGTGAAGGTAATGTTCTTGCGTCAACTAGAGTACTAAGATACGTATTCTCTATAAGTTAGATTTATATCGTTTGTAGCGTTGTTATTAGCGTTTAATTTTTATGAATGACATGTGGTGTACAGTTGGAAAAAAAAAACATATTTACAAAGAATTCTTCTGCACCAACTTAGGTTCTGAAGCTGAATCGGAATGTTTTGTGTGTACATATTGACTGCGATTACATTCTGTGAAACAAGATCAAAACGTCAGGGATATTAGGTAAAACCTCTTTAAGGATTTTAATATTGATAAAGCTTTCACCACACTGATTAGATAAAAGGTATAATCACAACTGCCACCCGTTTTAAAAATATGTGAATATTACCTACGCATAAAAATAAGTTTTTTTTATGTATAGATATTTAAAGACAAAGTATTTATAAGTTATTTGTCACAAACAGTATTGATACAAGTGAAAATAAACTTATGTATTGAAGTCGACCTTTAATGGAAAATAACCAAACAACATTTAAAATCGTCATCTAAAAATAAAAGTTAATTCCGTGAAAAGCGGCTTATATAAAAACCGAGTTCACTGGAAAATGGCACTCGTTCTAACGAACAATTTAATTAAGTTCAGCACGTTGCTGAACATCGAGTTTGTTGCGTAAGACATTTCAGTTTTTCTTTATTATCACGTTGAAAATAAATGTATACTGCCTCTTTCGTAAGCAGTTTTTGTTGTCTATGATTACTTGTACAAGTAATAAAAAAAACTGCAACCGCCCTCCTCAATCAAATACTGGCGGAGAATTCGATTAGGGTTGCTAGTTGCTTCACACATGTTTGAACCGGCATGTCGGATAGGCATTCATTGCTTTATCTGCTAACTTCAACCGTTATTTGACTCATATGAACGCTGTAATGGAATGTTAATCCGCGTATTTTTCTTCTTTCTCGTAGTGTCCATTTTAGGAGACGTTAGGCTGCGCGTGCGACCTGTTGTGGTCTATGTTACGTGAGATGGGGGATCCCGAGCATCTAATTTGCTTGAATCAGTACCTACTGTTTTAATGTGGTCAAAAACAAAATGGGAGTGCGACCACGCTGCATTCTACCTACGGCCTTGTTTTTTCAGAGTGCTAGAAGACTTGGACAAAGGATTCCTGATAGGAGACAAGCAGATATGAAACCTCAGAAACGCTGATGACACTGTCCTCTTAACAACGTCGATGGAAGTTATGCAGGAGCTGATCTATAGGCTAGAGTCCGAGAGCAACCACTCTGGCCGTAAACAGGAGCAAGGTAGTAATTGACCATGCCGAAAAACTGCCCCCTTCTACGAATACTATCACAGGGGTCGACCTCCGGGACCACTATTTCTACTTAAACTGCGTATCGGAATAGAAAGGTGTATTGCTATAGCCAAGGACGCAACGACTCGATTAATGTCATATGGAAGATAAGGACCATTACTAACAATACCAAGGTCCAGCTAGTAATACATCTAGTTTATAAATAAGAGTCTTTGCTATATTTCTGTTCGGCTACAAACTTAGATGTTACGAGCCAGAAAGAGGCAAAGGATTGATGCGTTCGAGATGTGGTGCTGGAGACGCATGTTAAGGATACACTGGACCACTATGCGCGAACAGGTAACTACAATGCGCGTAACACAGGCTATTTTATATACGTACCTTCGATACAGACGAAACCGCTGTAGAAAGTTAGTTTGATTGTTTGATCCTGCTAATTTCAGGAATCTTTTCATATTTTTTTTTGTTTTTAATAGTCTTTTCATTAAGAAAGATTGTAAAAGCTCACGCTAAACTCCACGGGCGCCATGAGCAGTAAAGTTTAACGCGGTTTAAAGCGCTGGAGTAGCTATTACTTAATACAAAGAAATCCGCGCGGACGACGGCGCCAGCAAAAGCTAGTAAATAATAAATTATTATAACAAATTATAATTTGGTATGTATACCTGCTATGTAATGATATATGCTTCAAACCTTTGAGGGAATTCTCTGCGGATAACCCTTTTTATTTCTATTTGAAATGTAATTGATAGCCATCTTCTCTCATTACTAAATAACCGCTTCCTCGTTTTCTTATTCGTAGATCTTTTGATAAAAATACACGTGCCAACATTGATTAAATTTGAATTAGGGACATTCAATTGAGTTTTTTCTTTCAATAGGCGGAAGGTTATTCATTCTGTGAAGATGAAATTAATGTAATTTGTTGTTAAATTCAAATTGATTATTCTGATGAAATTGACTATAGTATATAATATATTAATACATATTTAAAAGTTCGTCAGACTGACTGAATGACTGACTGATTCATCAACGTAGAGACAAATAGAAAGGACTAGAAACTTGACATTTTCCGTGAAGGTTCCTTATATAACGTAGGGGCGCATAAAGAAGTATTTTTAGGCAATTTTAACCCTAAGGGGGTAAAATTAGGGTAACCGGTTGTATGGAATGTGGCAGTACTTCATTTTTCAAGTATGATACACGGTTATGCAATAATATAGAATTATCGATAGGTAAATTTAAAAAATATGTTAAAATAAGATTATGTCAAAAAGCTTACTATAGTATTTCAGACTACATAAATGATAATAGTATTTGGAAATGAATTGCTCTTCTTATGTGATTTTTTTATGTACTTTTATATTGTTATATTTTTCATTTTAAAAGATGGTGCACATGAGTTTCTCACCAGCTCTTCTCATAATGCAATACCCATCGGAGCTGGTACTTAGATTGATTTTAATTCGATTCTAAACAGTTTGATTAAAATTAATCTGAGCCCCGGTTATTCAAATCATTGTAATTAGTATAATTTAGTATTATTTATTATTTAATTTTATATCATTTTTTATAATGTTTTGACGTGTTCAAGCGCCTCCTGGGGCCTATGAAAATAAATGATTTGAATTTGAATTTGTGCTTTTAGATAAAAATAAATGAATGACTATATCGGGCTGACAGGTAATTGCTACCAAAGCGGAGAGACGAGAAGCGGTGACTCGCGGCGCAGCCTCGAGAGCGTTGGTGAACTGCTTTAGGGATTTGACATACCCCTGTGTTACCGCTCGACGTAGCTCTATCTGGTATCTCTTATGGTCCTGGATCTGGAAGGTCACGGCGGCGGTTTCGTCCAAGATCTCAGCACCTCAAAGTATCGCATATCATTATGATTAACCCTATAACATATCTATTAATAATTCAAAATCTCCAATCGACTACATAAAAATACTTCGAAGCGCAATGGTTTATTTAAATTCTGGTAAAAAACCGACTGTATTTACATGTTCTAGAAACCAATATTATATATTCTCCCCGGGATGTGTTACAACGTCACAAGTTACACGTGTTACGGATTAATAATTCAACACTTTACTAGTAAGCAATAATTTAGATAGAGATACATAATATCCACGTGTATGTCTTGCTCGTAAAGATTGGTATCTCATAATATACCATCACGCCTATATTACCCAGAAGGTTGTGGCAGAGGTGTACAACACCCACATTTCACCTGTTATATTTAGGTCCTATGGGATAGGAGGTGAGCCTATCGCCATCTTCCGGGCATTGATTAATTCCAACTTCTGTGCTGCTATTGTGAATTTCCTGACGGAAAGTTTCCACATAATACTTTGCCCGACCCGGGAATCAAACCTGAGACCTCGCAGTGTGAAGCGTATACGCTAACTACTAGATCGTCGAGGCAGTTAATTGTATCTCAATTACAAATAATTATGTAATATGTGTATCAATAACCGAATTTTTTTTGGCCATTTACTGGCAAAATTGTTCTTTAGAATTGTAAGGCTTTAGACGAAACACGTGTTGAATATTATATAAAAAGTTAATCTTTTAACAGTATGAATAGAGTCAATTTCCTTCTACAAATTAATTCGTGATCGCTATATTAAAATCAAATAGTTGATCACTGGATGCGAACGTGGGAGGGACTTTTATCTATAGTTGGCAATTATTGCCAACTATAGATAAAAGTCCCTCCCACGTTCGCATAACTTTCTAAATTATTTAGAAAGTTAATTCCTGAATGTTTAAAAGCAATTCATTGCTGTATGTGGGATGTTCAGAAGAAATTCAATATTGTTAATTTGGAAATGTATGTATGTATGTATGTATGTATGTAACCGACTCCTACCTCCACATAAAAATTTTGCACACCTGTCAAAGATCGATGATAATGCAATAATTCGATAAAAAAAAAAAAAAAAAACGCATTTATAAATAAACCTAACTAAAAAGTGGAAAATAAATAATAGTTTAAAAAACTAAAAAACATGCTTTTAAAGTACTTCTAACTTTGATGAATAATATATCAAAGACTTCTAACTAAAAAGTGAAAAATAATTTCTAATATAAGCTGAAAACAGCGTGGGCGCTCTGTGCCATATTTTTCGTCTATCGAGTAACCCACGCTTTTTTTCAGCTTATATTAGGAATTATTTTTCACTTTTTAGTTAGAAGTACTTTAAAAGCGTGTTTTTTAGTTTTTTTATTTCTTGTTACGCTACGCTTGTCCTTTCTCCGGCATTCAATACCACTGTATTGTTGATATAAATTGGTATGGACCAATTTTCATTCGGATCGGTCAGAAAAGCGTAACAAAAGTTATTATTTATTTCAGCTCTGAAAGACTTACAAATCTTACAAAACAGTGTCTTATGATATAAGATTTTGTCCACTAGCCTCAACAGTTCAGTACTTGTAATGTATGAGAAATAATATCAATATAACACAAATTTAGTAAAGTTGATCTATGAAAACCTAGGTATTCATAACCAGGCCTTAATTTTAGTGTTCCGTTTTTCAAATGCCCGAAATACATCTATGTGGAGGGAGAGCTTCCAATCCACGCGTTATTAGGTGATTTCCCTCGATACCTACCTACAAACCCCTGCCAAGTATTAGCAATTTATAGTGGACTTCGAGGAAGAGACGCATAAAACGATTGGTCGATCGATTTACGACCATTTTCCTATAAGCTAGCCGCACACACGCAATATTATTGACAATATTATCAGTTTTGATTTGTCAAAGCTTGTGAAATAAATGTGTAGGCCTTTGATGTAACGAGATATAATAAAAATCTCTTTGAATAGGCAAGACCTGAATACGATATACCATGTTATAGTTATTTGGACTAAAAGCTCATCATACGTCAATAAAAATACGAGAAACTCAAAGGAGCCTGATTGAAAGGAGACCTTTCCGCCGAATAATACATATGTAATATTTAAATATTATTTCCTTTTCTATAATAATGTGTCGACTTTTTTTGTCTCGATATTATTCAGTTATCTTATGATTTGTGATTAGGAATAATTTGTAATTTCCAATTTACGTGCTGATATAAGTAATCGGTAAAATATATAATGAGCACTAAACGAAAAATAACCAAGTCCCGTTTTATTATATTCTTCTAACTAATTTAGAAGTACAATTCAGAGCAATAAAGTTTTTTCACAACACTAAGCTTCAGTTTTATGCAATTAGAGCACACCGCTGCACCACGAGAGGAATATAAAGCTCATCCTCCGCTCTAGCAACAAAAAAGCAAGTAAATAAAAACAGTGCAAAATAAAACCAGTTCATTTTAGCTAACAAATGGAGTCCATGAATCTGCGGAGAGGTATTTTTAGCGTGATCTGTTTCAGTGCTGCGACATGTGTTGCGTATTCATTCATTTTCGTGTAGGAGTTGTTTGTATGCAGTATTCCCCACGCAAACTCTTAACAAACCTAACCACAGCATTTTCTATTCTAACTCGAATATTGAAAGGTCAAAAGTCGAGCTGAGTTTACGTAACAGTATTTCGCAGGACTCCGATATTATAGATTTCTATATAAACTATTTGGTTTCGTAATAGGGGTTGGCAAAGCTATATGGGTGGTTCGTGGTTGCATAGGGTAGGTCGGGAGAGGGGGGTATCGGGTGAATTTCGGTGCAGTCAAAGTGCATCGTCAGGTTCGGGTGCGGAAGTCGTCACAAACAAGAGGTCGATGGCCGCCTGGCGCCTCGCAGACGACTAGCAGTCGATATTACAACCAGCTACCTCGAATACATGAAACCTGTAAAAATCCCAATTATAAAACTGCTATGCTGTAGCAAAAATTACAAAACAGTTAATTAAACTTCATTTGCCCGGCTTCTAAAAGTTTGTATTGTTTTTCTTTCCCAAGTTGCTGTTTATTTTTTATTTGTTGGGAAGTTTTGTTAAGCTTCCCATAGTTCTCATAATTAGGTGGAAAACCAGTTTATATTTCGTAATAAAAATTTCCTTTTACTTGACATGAATGTTGTGTAAAGCTTTGCTAAACATTTTTATATGGGTTGAACGATTAACATGCCAGCCAAAGGAATAGTTGCCGAGACAATACGAACATACGCAACTTTTAGCAAGCTATTAATATAAGTAGTAGCTTCACCACATTAATTCTTAATTATTTATTGTACAACATAAAATAAACACAATACAGTAACAATTGGTACAATTTTAAATCAATGTACAGTAAACGCTCAAAAGTCCATAGGCATGCTAAGGATTACATTGCTATGAACTGTACGAGCCCGATACAGCCAGTAACACACACTAACGAAGTCGCGTGCGTGTATAGTAGTTTATAAGATAACACACACTAATGAAATGTTGTCGCATTCGTACTAAACGCGTCCAGTGGCGACCTGTTCTTAAAATTCGCATCTATCTATCATGAGCAGGTATCGGGCTATCGGGTAAGCATCGGGATCACGATCAACTAAATCTGAGTTTGAAGCTTAGTTGATTTGTGGTTGTATTTTGTTTTTACGAAATCATAATAATATTTGTAATATTTTAAGCACAAACTTGTTAGGTATTCATTCTTAAATAGTTACATACAATACATAAATAGTTACATATTAATATAATAACTAATGAGTTAAATATGTTATTATTATTTGACTATTTACGTAATTTTTTATTTTTATTTTCATTGCTGTAAGGTAGAAATAAAAAAAGTCACGCTGAATGATGATAAAAATGTTTATTTGTTTTATTTATTTATACAATTAATAAACTTTTATGAGCATTGTGACATCACATTCATACCCTAAATAAAAAAAGTTCCCTTTGTAACCGTATATAAGATTTTTGATTAATATAATAACTAATAAGTTAAAATAATGTTCTTATTATTTAACTATTCACGTAATTTTTATTTTTATTTTCATTGTTGTAAGGTAGAAATAAAAAAAGTCATGCTGAATGATGATAAAAATGTTTATTCGTTTTATTTATTTGTACAATTAATAAACTTTTAAGATAATTGTGACGTTACATTCCTACCTAAATTAATAATAGAAGTGCCCTTGTAACCGTCCATAAGATTTTTTATTGTACCCACCAATAATATAAATGTTACTAAAATGATTCATCATGACAAACAGGAAAGGATGTTCTAATAACAAAAATATAATTGTTGATACCCTAAACTTCAAAAAGTATAGAAAGGACTAAGCGAGATTAGATATCACAGCTCATTGTTAAACGCATCTAACTGCACGCCTTAACCGCTCGGCCATCTTGACTCACCCTAGGGTAGTGAAATTATGAAGTACAATTATTTGTTAACAACATGTGTCTATTTCTTGGAAATAGAAGGTCGTAAGTCAAACTACACTTCAAACTATTGCCTTGTGAGATTGCCTATGGACTTTTGGTCGCCACTGTACAAAGGCGAGCTTTACCACTAAATATATATATATTTAATATAGATAAATACATAAACATACATATAATATTACAATTGAGAGTGAAAGTGTTGTTAATCTTCTTTTGAAAATGTCTAATGAAGGACTATCTTGAATGGAATGAGGCAGGCGATTCCACAATCGAACAGCGTTTATGGCTATCACGGCGCTAACGAATAGGTAGCCACTTCAGCCGCTGACGAAATTCGGGGACATGATCATTACTCTGTACATAACAAAATAACTGGTGAATCTGTGAATTATAATTGGTGCCTTTATTTAAGTCTATTTTGAAATCACGTAACGCAACATGTATATTTTCTCCCCAAATCTTGAAACAAGCACGTACCAGGGACCATTACACGGGAGTTAAAATAAATAATATTTTACTAATATTCTTGTAAAACTAATACTTTCAGAGTGGGTGTAGAACAATGGTTGAAGTGGAATTTAAGCTTAACCTCTTAATTTATTTCACTACCAGTTACGCCCACAGCCTTTAGCTTCTATTGTTATTAAGAAATATTGTGATTCATGGAAGCTTACATTTAAACCTTTCTTTGCTACTTAATTTATTATTGTTTTAAATATATTGCAGTAGTAATGTTGGAAATGTTTGACGTCACGAGATGTTTAAATGAATAACCAAGAAGGTTTGACGACTCGTGTTCCACGCGATTTCATCCGAGTGGTTCTCAATAAAATGCACCCTAAGGTACTCGCTGATATTTCAGCATTTTATAGGTATTTTTTGTTTTTTTCCAGATAATGTTGGTGATCAAGTTACCAACATTATACTCTAAGCAGAAAATGGTTGATTGCATCAAATGGCCGTGGGCGTTCACAAACGATGTTCCCGTTTGAACTGTGGATGGAATAAACGAGGTTACAGGAGCTTCCTTTGATCTGTGCACTGCAGTTAACCTGCACCCGCAATCCTGTTAATTAGTTAACATAACAGAATATATCATCACGCCTATATTACCCAAAAGGGTGTGGCAGAGGTGTATAACACCCACATTTCACCTGTTATGTTTAGGTCCCATGGGATGGGGGTTGATCCAATCGCCATCCACCGGGTACAGTTCTGTGCTGCTATTGTGATTTCCTGACAAGAAGTTCACAAATAACACTTTGCCTGACTCGGGAATCGAACCCGAGATCTCGCGGTGAGAGGCGAGACGCTAACCATTATAGCATCAAGGCAGTTACTATTAGCAATATAAAAGTAATTCGATTAGCTCCGTTTAGTTTTCCTAAGGAGTTTCCCGTTCGATACAATCTCTAATAAGTGAACATTCACCACAGCGGAAAGTTGTTTAGATGATGTATTAGTAAAAAAAATATGCAGCTGTTTATGACACTATAATAATAATTTCAGCGATATCTTATCTACGCAATATATAACAGCAGAAAATTGGGCTTCTACGTCATACAAATATTAATTAAGCTTGTTTTATCTGACTTCGGCTTTACGGCAAAATTGGTACATATATCTTTCATGTTGTCAAATAATAAAATGTATCTAAGCGTATTATTATGGGTGGGTATTTGGTAATAACATTTTTAATTAAAGAAGTTAAAAAAAAAGAAAATATTATGTAGACCGTCATAGCGTACCGCCAGACAAGCATATTTGATGTGTGGTTTTGTTTGGTAATGAAAAGCAATCTGCTATCAGGACCCTTAATTTGTCAATTGTATTTGACATTACGTGACGTCACGTTCATCCATTTGTACCTATCTTAAGTAAGATACAAACCAACATGGCTAAGTTAAATTGAGCATAAATGTTGTAAAGAATGAACGTGTACCTTATTTCAACTTCTTATTATATATTTTTACAGCATAAAGCAATGCTTAGCAAATTGTAGCTAAAAAACAGTTGAGTCAACTACAGGTCTGAGTACAAGTTTGTCTTTAACCTAAGTAGTTGCAGTAGTGGTGTTTTTTTTACCTAAATGGATGTCGTGGTTGCTAAGAACAGATTTTTGTATGTGTTATAATTACAGACTTCCCCGTTCTGACCGTGAATTGTTCGTACAGCTTGTAAGAGAACAACTGCCACATTTACTTAAACATTTAGCTTATTTAAAAAAGCAAGTGGCAATAAGTCATAAGAGTTAACAGTGCAAAAGCTAGCGTTATGATAAAGCTTCCAATTTGGCAATTACTAATAAAAAAACAAACATACAAAAAATTAACACACTGTTATTATTTTTGCAAGTTTTCAAAAACGTTTTCAAACGCAGTAACAAATCGACTGTAGCTCACATGTAGTTTGCCTTATAGTCGACAGATTTTAATTGTATAATTGTTGTATAGTCCAAAAAGCAATAACAAATCTCTCTCGTACCATCAGAAAAGTACACCGCGCTACGCGATTATAACCTTACAGTGCGTAAACTTGCCTGATAGTACACGGATTCGTTAGATTGTTGCTCTCACAAAGGCTTATCGCTCCTATAGCAGTGCATACTCATATAAATATTTGCAAGCTTCTGAAGTAGCTAGTGACCTAAAATGCCCGGCGCTCTCCAGGTGTCCTATGGGTCGGTAAACTGTGTCAGGTCACAAAACTGGGTCATAGGTCCGGCTGCACACCCAGCCTTCTACCACAGTCCTATAGCCACTATTCGATGTGCACTCTGATGCTCTAAGTAGGTTAGCAATTCTTGGATGAAGCTTCGAATACCGGGGCTGAATCGATTAAATATCTGTGCCTGGAAACGCAGTTATTTAGAGTTGTATTTTGAGTTTTATGAACTATGTTAGTCTGGTAGGTAGGGTCAAATATATTTATTTCTAAGATATTTTTATAATACGTTGAGAATTTTAATACATTTCCTTTCAAAAGATATCAAATATCTTTTAAAAGGAAATAACTTTAAAAATACATATATTAAATCTCTACACTCACTCATTGACCTTTTCCTGTTTAGTATTTATAGACTTCAGGCTATATCCATCTTATAAAAGAAATTGTATGTTTGCAATACTCAGAGATTATTATTATCGTTATCTTTGTGAATGCCATACATATATCTTTTTTTTAATAGGCAGTATCTTGTACTATATTTTGTGATATAACCATGTTTAGCCATTTGCAATCTGATACACTTTCATATTTATGTATATTTCATAAATATAGAAGTGTACTAGGTTGACAATCAACTGTTCTCGTTTTACATACGGTTTCATTAAACTCGTTTGTGCATCTCTCTTTCTCTCATCCAATACGTACGGGATAAAGAGAAAGAAAGCTGCAACTTAGTGTTAAACTTAAATTTTACACATTCTTTGGTAAAATTGGCACTTAAACATAAGCTCGGCAACTTGAGATGAACCACTTTTAAGAGTTTAATTATTCAATACATATCTAAGTACGAACACGACGAGTGCAGCAGCGATAGCCGAGTGGGAGACCGTAGGACTGCGAAGTTAAAGGTCTCGGGTTCGAACCCACGGCACACACCTCTCGTCTTTTCGAAGACATGTGTGTATTTATCATATAAATTATCGCTCGCTAACGGTGAAGGAAAACATCGCGAAAAAACCTACATGCCTGAGAGTGCCTAAAAAGTGCTTGAGGGTGTGTGAAGTCAACTTATCTGCACTTGGCCAGCATGGTGGACTAAGGCCTAACCCTTCTCATCATGAGAGGAGGCCTGAGCCCAGCAGTGGGACATATATTAAATACAGAGATGCTATTATCTAAGTACGAACACGACAAAGTCGCGCACAAAAGCTACTATCTATTTAATATGACAAAGTTTAAAGTTTAATTAAAGGATTTATTGGACGTAGGTGGCAAAAATGTTGATATCTAATTAGCTTTGAAAACACGTAATTATGAGATTGGCTTCTTGTTAAGCCCTTCCCACGTTTTCTTGTAGATACTTAAAATATTTTTTTGATGAAATATTGTATGCCAAACGCCAAATTTCTAGGCGACTCGCGAAAGCGAGCGCGAGATATACTTAAAACAGGAGTGACTGAGACAGTGCATTCTACGACCCGCCAACTTATGGTTACTGCTGTAACAGAAATATTCCTTGGGACTAGATAAGGAGAACATACGATAAGGCGTGGGTATTGAAACACACTTGGGTACCGTAAAAGTAAAATAATAATTAGGCACCTTTAAAGATATATGTATATCGATATGATATTATAATATTTATTTTCTACACATCAATTTATACAGTTTTTCACCTGTATGTAGTTTTGATTTTAGTTTTAAAAGTACTTATAAAACAAAATTATGTTTACTAAGCTATCAGTCTGTTTTGAGCTGGGTAGCTCGTCCAAATCGATTATCTTCAAATTTTACTTTTATTCTTGCACGTGTTCCAAAAGCGATGACGTTAAATAAATAAATTTATTTAAAATTAATTTCAATGAAACGTGAAAATGTATTTATTATGCGTCTTATTATCTGTTCGTGACACATGTATGTGCTTATAATTAAAATGAGCAAGAGAAATATTTCAAAGGGCACAAACAATAACCAAAAACATTTATTGTTAATAAACGTTTTTGGTTATTGTTTTAAGATTGTGAATATAACTTTGAACAGATTTAATAAAACCTGGGATGGAGGCACGTGATAGGAAATATGTAAACAATTCAATAAAACGTCGGCAAATACATTCAAAGCGATTCTATATTGAATTGATTGTGAATCCGAGTGCCGCTTGTGGAATTTTCTATGACGTACGACCGACTTGTGGAATCAGCTCTCGGCAACAGAATGCCGAGCTGATTAGATTTAGGATTGCCTTGAAAGAAGTCTGAGTGTAGATTAAAACATTTAAAAAATTTCTTTACTTATTCAACGTCCCAACAAATGCCCATAATGCTCAATTAACTTACTAATCAATCCTAAGGTTGCCTGTAAAAATAGCTTATAGCAAACATTATTTTTAAGTGCAATTGTTTATAAACTTCCCTTTGTTAATATTGGTGTATAATAAACACTACTCTATCATTATATCTATGTAAAAAAATATAAGACAACAATGATACGTATATTTATCACTTCTATACATTTCATTTTAGAGCAATATATATTTCTGTATTTAAGCCATTCATAATCTATTTGAATATACTTAATTTAATTGTAATATAGGTGATTTAACGAGTTATCTAATTATAGTTACTTTAATAATATAGCATTGATAAACTGTTCACTGTACTTGTTCTTATATTTCACATGTAAGCCAGCACTACCATTGATTGCAATTCAGCGGTTATCCGTTGTCCTATCTGAAAGACAAGTGCGACAGTGCTACGTTTTGATACGCTATGCGACTGTCGCATTTATTAGTATTCGACAATGAATGGACTTTTTTTGCCTTACGAAACGCTACGTAGAATAGATCACGCACTTAACCTTATTTTATAAAAAAAACGCTAGTCATTACGACCGCAAATTGCTGGCACTTAATGTAAATAAACAATTAGATGACGTATATATAAACAAAATATGCCTTCTCCTAGCTTCTCCTGTTAGTCAACTGTCAAACTGAAGCTCGCATGTGAAGCGCGTGTCCCGTCCGTTGCTAGTAACAAGATTCAAGATTCATTTATTCGCAATAAGAGATGGGACACCCGTTGGTGAAGCATTGATCGCATTGGTCGCGTGGTGTCCCGAACCGGGGCTCAAGTAGGACAATGCTTTAGCTTCCAGTTGCAGTATAAAAGCTCCGTCACCGCATGAGTTAGTCTGTAAACTCACGCCCACATGCCGATTAAAGGTCATCATGTGGGATGAAGTCTCTATTATATTATCTGTTACATGTATCTTGTCATCATTAGTTTGTTATATTAACTAGCTCTTACCCGCGGCTACGCCCGCATGGTGCCCAGTAGTGTAAAAAATAGCTTACCACCTATTCACAGACTTACCAAATATAAAGTTACATAAAAATCTGTCAAGATTTTTATATTCTAGAATATAAATAGTTGGTTTTCTGCTAATAAGATCACATAAGGAAAATTTCAAAGAAGAGTCGTATAGTATCTTTAAATAATTATTTTTAACTGAAGAGAATATAAAATGCATTTTAGCCAGTTGAAAATACAGATTTGTATTTGAAAAATTAAAGACATCAAATTTACTAATATATTACTTTAATATATAAATAATTGTATTCATAAAGGATTAAAATTCTACGTAGAACCATTTATTACGTCACCACCAAACATAACTGCTGCATCTCTGTTCAGTTTTGTTCTGAGACTGGATATGCTTGTGTAAGTGAAAAGTGTAATTGCTTCAGGTATTCCGTCAAATGTAAAAAAATCCTAGCTTTTACCTGTGAAGCTTTCCCACATTTGAAACTGACTACCGTATATGTTAATAAAAACATTTCTAATACCTTCCCTAGGGCAATAATAGTACCAACATATCTCCTACTTACTATACGACCTACACACGATCTTGCTAGAATACCGAGAAACCCTATATTCAAGCAAGATCATAATATGTAGGTGTTTAATATACTCCTTCGGGAGCTAAAATGTGATATTATGATTTTTTTTTTAAATTCCAATGTGTTTCACGTGTAACTTCAGAGACATGGTTATATTTTTATCAAGTTATAAATATGAATATTATGTGCAAAATGCAAGTGAACGGAAATGTGTTGTTGAGATGAAATAAATGTAGTAAATGGAATTAAAATTGTTATTTTCGATTATTCTGAGTATTATTATGTTTTTCTGTTAAGTAAGCATGCATTTATGTGTAATTTTTTTTTTCAGTAATTTGTACACCACGATTAGTGAAAGAAAATAGCGCATATACCTATAACAGATATTATAAGACCTTTGTAAATTGCCTGTGTTTCACAAATAAAGAATTATGAATTATGAAAAGAATATATGAAAAAGTGGTATTAACACTGTTAGACTACCCGCACACACGCAATCAAATTTACAATATTACGCGTAATGACTGGTTTTTGTGATGCTTTTATTAAGTCAAAGCTATTATCAATATTATTGTGTATATGCAGCTGCCCTCAGGATTTAGCCAATGTCTCTGTGCCGTTCAGCTTCTCTGTTGGACAATTAGAACTAATGGACTTCACACACCTTTAATACATTGTAAAAGCTACACTAATCCTTCGTAACACCGAGTTCAATTAATATTATATTCACAACAACTTGCCATATTACACAGCCTTATATCTAAAATCCTTCACCAAACTAACATTGTTCTTATGCCATTCGTGACCTGAAAGTTTATTTAGAATACACAAACATCTTCAACTTCCAAAGAGTACACGAGTACTAGAGACCTTCTTATGAAATCAGTAAGCGAAGCCAAGAGGTCGTATTAATATTCTATAATAAGGCTTTATGTTCCGGGGAAGTTAATTTTACACAGCATATTAGCATTCAAGATAATTTTAACTGAGGGGGCACCCACGCAGGCCTTCAGCGACATTTCCCTGACTTCTGTTTTAAAATAGATTGTTTCGCAAGGAGTCTGATTGTTTGATCAGATGGAGCTGCTTTACGTCATAGTCTTTACGACCTTATGCGAACTGCCAAAGAATGAAACGACCTACCCGAGCCTGTGTTTTCGCATGAGTAACACCTTGCCTTCAAAGCGTAAATACGTATCTCATAGGTAAGCGTAAACCAGCGTTGAACGCATCATCACTTACTATCAGGTGAGATCGTGGTTAAACGCGTGCTTATCCACCATGGTGGATAGGCACGTGTTAAATTAATTATCTTCTTGAATCAAAATCCCTATCTGTCTATAGGCTTTCATATATGAGGCATATGGACCTATAGGCAAAATGAATTGTTATTTTTTACCGTTAGTTAGTATAGTAGTTAGTTTCTTAACCGCTCTTCCCACTATTTAGAGGCGGTTCTACAACGTTTGGAGATCGTAGGCTGACAAGGGTCCAATTGTTACAACTAACATTGGTATGATGCTAATGACTTGAAATCTAATATAGAGGTATCTTAGAATACCTGCAAGTAGTGTATATGCTACTTCAGACTGCATTAGTGATACCAAAGAGGTTGTAAATAACTCTTTTACAACAAGAGAGGCATAAATATTAAGAAAGCGCAGTAAAATTTTTGCACAATTAATGTTAAAATGAATCTATTAATGTCAAAAATGCACCTAAGAAAGTCAAAAATGCATACATAGTCGCTGTTTTATATGTGTGAGACTCGCTGATGTTTCATATTATTATAAGATAGATAACTAAGCCGCTCTATCTTCTATTTCTACTTTTCTCTGAGTGTATCTATTATTATTTATATTATTACACAAGAAGTTGGATTGTTTGATGAAAGGGTCTTAATCTATTTACGTCATAACTGTCTTTGTAACATTACCGTGTTATTAAATAATATTGCGTCTTCTATAAACTATTCGGTCTGGCTTGGACAGTATTGTCTGCTATTCTGAAAGTGAAACAATCTGTCAATTCAAACGATTGCATTTGATGAGGCAATAGTAGGGTAATCTTTTTTTATTGGGTAGGTATTTAGGTTCTGAACACAATGTCCGGCGTTCTACGTTTAGCGTTCACAGTATGGAATTTTGAGAAAACGTGCGTACTTTGACTGCCGCGCCTGACAGTTTTTGTGTTTCTAGGATTCTAAGACACATACAGAAGAACTCAAACGCAGAACGCAGATCGCCAAGGATGTGCTCTGCGCTTTATGAAAAGGAAGTAATAGCTGTGGTTATAGGCTTAGTAGGCGGTAATAATTTTATGATTTAATTTTATGTTTTAGATCTTATTTTATGCATTTTTATTTTTTAACGAATTCCTCTTCTTTTAACATTAGGTATAATGTCTAATTATTTTTTTTTATTGTTATATTTTTCCTTTGATTTTTTTTTATTTTAATATTATATATTATATTATTAATATTATATATTTTAATATTGATTGCAATTTTTATAATTTTTGATTTTCATTCAATTCTTGCTTAATATTATATTTATATTACATTTTATGTCTTTTGTGTGATATTGTACTGTATATGGGTTCTACCTGAAATAAATTATTATTTAATTTAATTTAATTGAATATACCTAAGCATACAATTTTAAGTATCGTTCTAAAAAAATCATCTAAACTATATATATCGATAGTTTTCTATCTTAGGCAACATTGCATTGCAAACCGTTGCATTAAAATTTAATTTCACAAGATTGGCCGTAACTTCTTTAGCCGCGTTTTACATAACGTTTTATTCAGAACTGGCATTTCAGTTCTTATGCTTGGCCAACTTTGAATGTGTAGACTTTACTTTTTAAAGGTAATTTGCCTATAGATTTGTTCAAAAAAACCTCCCATCGTCCGCAATGAATAGTTTGGTGACATTTTATTGGTGAGTTCACATATACAGACGCATATTATTTGCACTGTGGGTCGACGCATCGAATACCGCAATTATCATATCTTAGTAGCTCTTTTAGTAACATTTACATGTTGCTTACCAAAGCTTCAACTCGTTCAATCATGATACAAAATTATACAAATTCGAGTAGGTATGTCTAAATTTGTTACATTTAACCTTTAGATCAAATTATACAGAATTTATGTGACCTTTACCGTTCGATAGATTTACTTTGTTGTCCGAGGGGTGATTGGGATTCTCAAAGATTAGGGTGGAATTATTAATTATATTATTATAAGTTTCGATAAGACTAAAGGTTATATAATAGTAACACGTTACATGATTCTTGAATATTAGTTTTCTCCGTAAAATCTTAATACATGATTATTCCCAATAACATTACTGCTTTAACGAACTGATTTTTAAGATTTTAGAAAATAGAAGCGATAACCATAATAATTATTTAATGTAGAACATAATATGTTTTATTTAGTGAGAACTTGTCTGTTAGGACTACTAAGTCATTTATTGCTGAACACTGTCTCTTAAGATTACTTTTTTGGAAATAAAGTTATTTATTTTTTATTTATTCAGGGTATACGACGTAGTACTTATATGAGTGCTTTGCGTGCATTTTTCATAAACTTGAACATTTAACCTTTAGTGACTACACGTGTCACAGTATCTCGTTTTAGAAATATCTTAGAGACCAGCTTACTAAGACTTGTGTCATACATAAAGTAGACAATAAGCCTACCAATAAGGTATCTCTTAATTCTATTGTTTTTTTGTCTTATTTTTATTCGCCGATTTCTTGAACACGCCTGGACCGATTTCAGAAATTATTATAATGTCTAAAAGAATATAATTGTAATGTGGTTAATTTTTTATCAAATCATGATCTGATGATGGGATCCTAGACAAATCAATGGCAACCCTCAAATTGTAAAGGCTTTTATAATGGTTTTTGTATAAACTCCTAAAGCTAATTCGGATATTTGCATCTAGCAGTCAGCATTTTATGTTGCTGATTTGATGCAGGAAGGTACAACTCCTCAATGGTTGGCCAAGTGCATGCATTATTCCCGTACTCCTGTACGGGAATAATGCATGCACTTGGCTGGTTTATTTTTACTATATTATTTCATTAATTATGGTATCTAAAAGATAAAATAATACTTGTTACAGTTTTGGGCAATGACGACAGTCGTTTTTAAGCGATAGTAAAGTAATCCATTTGTCCTTGGAGGTGACTTGAGCCACCACGCGTGTAAAAAAATTATACATAACGTCACGCCCATAACATCCAGAAGGGTGTGGCAGATGTGTACAAAACCCGCAGTTCACCTGTTATGTTAGGTGTGTTACTGGGAATTGTCTGACAAAAAATCCCAAAAACACTTTGCCCAACCCAAGTATCGAACCCGAGGCCTTGCGGTGAGTGATACTCAAATTATACCGCTAGACCAACAAGACAGCTCAAAAGTTAGGACGAATATTTTTTAAATTTCAACAAGGAAATAATCAAATTATGAAATACTCACGTAATGTTGGTCTATTTAGTCGACCGCGGTTTCACTTATACATTTATGTGAGCATTTTCAAGGTGATTTGAGTGATACTCAAATTATACCGCTAGACCAACAAGAGAGCACAATAGTTAGGACAAATATTTTTTCAATTTCAACAAGGAAATAATATATTTTATGAAATACTCACGTAATGTTGTTCTATTTAGTCGACCGCGGTTTCACCTGTAGGCATTTTAAAGAGAGTGCGACACGTCGCGCCTGAATCGCAGCTAGTCTTGCATTGGACACAGTGGCACGTAAGTAACACCCCTATTTCATATTTTGTATAATATTGCAGTAAAAATAAGGAAATAATCAAATAAATTGTGTAAGAGTTATGGGCAAGGTTATTGTTTTCCGTAGTAACGTAATCCTTCTTTCCTCGGGAGTGATATGACGTGAGCCTTGAAGGTAACGTATTATAAAATAATATTGCGTTAATATTATTCATATTTGTTTGTATTATATACATTGTAAAAATGTATATTTGTAAATATTATGTACATTGAAACATTGTTAAGCATGTACCACAGACCTTGTAAGATTGTGTTAGAGTTTCAACTGTTTCTTAGTATAATTTGCTAAGCATAGCGAAATGAAAGAAGAAAGAAAGAAAATAAATTTATTTAGTGCAAACAAACAAATGGGACACAGAAAGTTAACAATATTAAAATACACAACATTTAGTTAGATAATATCCAAAATGCGATAAAAATAATTAATTAGAAGTATGATAAACTTGTATTCGTAGCATTACCATTGCCATTGATGGTGTCAAGCAATCAAATAGCTGAATCAAAAGGTAATTGGTACATAAATCCATGCAATTAACAATAATTAGCACGATATTAACAGGATAACAACGATGACGTCACCTAAATATAATCACTGATATTACCGCATTCATTTAAACTGCCTCGATGGTCTAGTGGTTAGCGTATTCGTCTCTCTTTTGGGTTTGATTCCCGGGCAAAGTGATATTTGTTAACTTTCCGTCAGGAATTAATTGCACGGAATTAGAATTGCGCCCGGTGGATCGCGATAGGCTCACCTCCTAACCCATGGGACTTAAACATAACAGGTGAAGTGTGGGTGTTGTACATGTTTACCACACCCTTCAGGGTAATATGGGCGTGTTGTATTGTTACGTGTTGTCTACGAAACAACTATCTACGCAAGCGATTTTTTAAGTGGTTACGCGACGGTGCTACGCTTTGTCTACGAAGAATACAATACGCGAACACACGGCTACACACGGCTAGTCTCGCATTGTATTGTACGAGCATCTTAAAAATAAGAATAAGAATAAGAATACGTTTATTTGTCTTTAAAATACAGTTTTCAGTTGAATCCTTATACAATAGGGTAACCTAACTTAAATTACTCAAGTGATAATCGATGAGATAGTTGTAGTACATTATATGTCATTGGTAGGTACACATTGCAAGAAAGAGAACAACTACCAACAATCATATTGATAGTTGTTCTCTTATCTCCTCCATAATGATAATAAGAAAAGAAAAGAAAAGGCGATACTCTTAGAGAGATTATTCAAAAACTGTACAGCTTGGTCTTCTTCTTCTTTGTCGTGTCTAAATTATACTTTGACTTGCCACCGTGGTGAAAGTACAGCTTGGTGTAGCCGTGTTAGAGCTGTAATTTTAATACAGCTTATAGGCAATGACGACCGAATGGCGTAGTGGGTAGTGTACCTGCTTGTGACACCGAGGTCGTGAGCTCGATTCTCGCTTAAGACAAATCTTTGTGTGCATGAACATGGGGATTTGTCTTAGTCTGGGTGTTTCTGTGTATAATAAGTATGTATTGACAAAAGAAAAGTAACTATGTATTAGTATCAGTTGTTCTAGTACCCATAGTATAAGTTCTGCTTAGTTTGGGACCAGTGTGTAAAGCGTAAAATATTTATTATTCAATATAATGAACTTTTTTTAGAAGGCTGATATACTACTCAACAATTTTGTTAGCTATATTAGTTAATTGATGAAAAAAATAATTATTTGCAGTTATAACATAAAACACGGTTCGTCAAAACTGTAAAGTAAATAAGCAATCAAAATATATTTTCATAAAGGATAGTTTGATGAAAGCCGGTTCGATATCCCACCCCCCGGGGTGGCACAAACAAGCAGGGGGGTACGCTCGCTGGCTCCTAGGAATGACAATTACGTCTACGACTAACGATCGAATATGAATTTCTATTTTAAAAATAGGATAACAGATTCAAGAACGTCATGTTTCCAACTATTTTGAGATCTATTTGGAACTAATATAAATATGACCTTGAATGAATACATTTTCAATTCTGAATAGTTATTGTTGATTTTTCTGATTTAAACGTTACTGCTAATTTATCATGGATTGTATTGTTATGATAAGTAGTTTATTGTGTATTGGTTGATCACAGTTTGCTTTTATAAATACAAAAATTATAGTAATCAGATTTGCCCGTTCTTATCCATGCAATGAAACAAACAAATTAATCAAATAAGCAAAATTTTCTGCTCTTTATCTTACTCTTCTTGCTCTTCTCCTATACTAGTCTTCTTCCACGATTTCACCCGCGTAGTACGTCGATAAAAAGTAACCTGTTTGGTGTCTTGAACCATTTTCAAACCAATTTTCATCACAAACGATTCTAAACAAATTTTTCCTTTTTACTATATTATTAGCTTCCGTTCCAAGCTTCATCCGCGTGTTAGATCGATAAAAAATAGCCTATATGCAACTTGACATTTAACATTAAATTTATTCTATGGACAATATTGTAGGACATAGTGTGGACAATCTAATCTAGGTTTAAATTTATTCAGTAATTTAAATTAAATGTTGTATATTATGTTGTTTAATTGCATGTATACTCGTATCGTATGTTTGAATGAAATTGTTTTTTTAATAAAATATGTTCTAATTTATTCTACTTTTATTTTCATGTTTCTATAATTCCTTTTATGTAATATTCAAACACAATGTAAAACTTGTTTAATGAATAAATAAATTGAATTGAATTGAATTTCTGGGGCCTTGAACTAGCCCGACAACAATATTCATTAAATAAATTAGAAGATTTCTGGTTTAATTAGTAGAGTATAATATATAATAGTATAGTCTTATTGTTGATTATTCTAGAAGATAGATAGATAGATAGAGATAGAGAATTCTTTATTGTACACAAAGAAGAAGTACATAATTGTGATACACAGTCTAATTGAAACATGCACAATGGGCGGCCTTATCACTATAAAGTGATCTCTTCCAGGCAACCTTTCATTTCCTGAAGATGTCAGCTTTTGCTCCTACAATCAGTGGAAATTCTAATAAAAACCCACGTACAACCTACGCATTCGTGGAATTTCGCTGCGCTAACCGACCCGCCTACAATGCTTCGTCATCGCGGCGTAATATTATGAAAACTATTTTTTATACCGTTGAGGGAAAACTGTAAAATAAACTGAAACTTTTTTTTGATTAAGATAAAAATACTCTATGGAAAGATTTTGATTGCTGAGACGTCTGATAGGAAAGTATGGTTTGGATCAAATTTTATCGAATAATTATAAAGGTTTTTATGAAAACTCGCCCAGTCATACAAATGAAATTGATATTATTTATAATTTTCAAATACAATACAAAGAAACCAATAATAAATTCTACTAATTTATTTTATTATCCACTTGAAAACTAAAATGGCGTATTTTAACATACACATGTATTATTTAAAA
This sequence comes from Hypena proboscidalis, assembly GCA_905147285.1. Taxonomy (NCBI): domain Eukaryota; kingdom Metazoa; phylum Arthropoda; class Insecta; order Lepidoptera; family Erebidae; genus Hypena; species Hypena proboscidalis. Next base: position 12,454,016 of record LR990132.1, read on the forward strand.
TATTAAACACGAATAGTTGAATGTCGTTACCTACCATCATATCGCTATCACGTAGATGGGACCTACAAACGTAAAGCAAATTAGTTCTTAATGACGCGCAGTTAGGTTCAAAATGGTATTACATCTTGAAGCGTTGTCAGTCTGATGCTTACTGTACCTCATTCTCCCCCTTCTGCCTTCTTCCCGTCGATGCTTACTTAACATCTCAATAAAAATATTGTGCCACTATTTTAACTTTATATATCAAAAACTGTTTCGTTCCGTTCGACTTTCGACTGTTCCGTTGGGAAATTCACAGTAGCAGCGCGGAGTTGGAATTGTGCTCGGTAGATGGCGATAGGCTCATCCCCTATCCCATGGGACCTAAACATAGCAGGTGAAATGTGGGTGTTGTACACCTCTGCCACACTTTTTGGGTAATATAGGCGTGATGTTATGTTATATCAAAAATATCATAATTATTTCATAAGCCATCGATCTTTACATTTAATTCTACCTTCAATTAATGAATAAACGCTTTGTGAACTGACTGATAATATATTGTATACTATAGAGTCACTTAATAGGTAAGTAGTCCTAAAACTAACTTATTAGAGCACCAAGTTACGTATACTTTAACTGTTTACTACGAACAAATACAAACGCACATTAACGTTTTAATCAGTGGAAAGGCATCAAATTGTCTCAAAAAGTCTCCCTCTACAGTCATTCACAGAACAAAGGCTCTGGGCAGCCATATAAATGTATAAATATTGTTGGGGCGACACGCAGAGAAACATACAGGATCTTTTTATCACTATTTTATTGACAGCTAAAAGCACACTCCGCCGCGTACAGAATCGGTCTGCTCGGTCTGCTCTCATCAAGTCAGTCTTGTCGTCCTATTCTTTTTCTATTCGTCTTTTAAATTTAAATATTATGTCAGTCCAACTGGCCAGCTTCGCCAGCCAGTGTCAGTCAACCAAAAAAGTCCACAACAAATATGTAATCATAACACCGAATCTGCTTGCAAGACGACTAGGCCTTTTTCGGCGGTCTAAAAATAGCCCGGAGCCATACCTAGGCACCTACTATATCCTACTGAAGCACTTGTTGCACGAACGCTTTGACGTCAGGTCCCCCCTTCCAGTTGCGCGCTAGTCGCAGGGTGGACCGCGCCCCCTGGGGGGCAGCTACTGACGTCAGCACTTACATTCATGAATGGATTGAAGCCCAGCTTCGCCATAGCTTGATTAGTATATACATTTTTATATCGATCATAATGTGTGTTAATACACGTTTGACCTTACATTATAATATGGGTACTTCTAGTTATTTTAAGGCTATGTAGGTCAACGATAAAATAGACTGATAGGCTTCGACGAACAACCCTTCTAGGAGATTATTCAAAGTGAAATTGATTCTGAGAACTAGAGATTACTTTGAATAATATGCTAAATTAACGCTATGCTTTACTATACTATACGATATTGCTTGACTTATGATGCTTGTAAGTAAGAAGAAAATACTTATACTTAACAGGATTGCCTTGATGGTCTAGTGGTGAGCGTATGCAGCTATCATCGCGCGGTCTTGGGTTCGATTCCCGGGTTGGTCAAAGTATTATTTGTGAACTTTCCATCAGGAAATTCTCAATAGCAACTCGAAGTTGAAGAAGAACCCCTATTCCTAAGACCTAAATATAACAGGTGAAATGTAGGTGTTATATACCTCTGCCACACTCTTCTGGGTAATATAGGCGTGATGTTATGTTATGTGTGTTACCAGGATTGATAATATACTCGTATTTAAATTCTATAGCATATTTATAAGTTACTTTTAGTTTTGTCGCTGACTGATTTATCTTACTTGAATCTGCTCTTGTTAAATTTCAGCTCGCCTGTTGTCGAAGCTTATGTAGTGTATTGAAGAGTTACTCAAAAAACCTTTTGTATAATTAACAAAATCATATTAGAGACGTAATTCCCAAATTACGAAAGATAAAACCAGTCTGTTATTTCTCGTAGATGACCATGACTAGGCATAATATTATGCTTTAATCCCGGCTCCACGGTTAGTAGTTATGTTGTAATATTTATTTATTATGTATCTTAATTTACTTATAGACTGAATTGTGCCCGCGGCTTTGTTCGCGTGCAGTTTTGAAGCCTATATTCAGGCTATCATGGGTAACAATTGAAATATATTCTGTGGATAATTTTGTAGATACCCAATCGATCAATAAGCTCCATTTTCTTCGGTGATTTGTTTTGTAAATTATAAAAATTATTCCACTTATCTGCCACTTATCATCTAAAAGCATTTATGATAGCAAATGCGTGGGGTAGATAATATAATCTACACTTCAACATTGTCTATACGTTTTTGTGTCCTAATTCTAGTTGATAAGGTCAAAAATAAAAGACATTAAGTGTCGCATAATTTAAGGATAACGGCATGATTTAAGTGTCAAACGAACGTGCTAATCCATTATGATTAAATCTAATTGTATCCAAGTTGTAAAAGAAAATGCCAAATTAAATTACGTAAGGATAACTACACATCAACCTTTACCTTTTCTAGTTTAAGATGGTTTGGTGGTGTATACGGCTTCTCGTGTAGTGTGAGATCAGCTTATACTGAGTATGTATAAACTTCCTTATGGTTTTTTCAAAGTCAAAGTTGCTTTATTTGTTGAACATGGTAAAAACAGATGTATTAATATGAGGTAAGTACAGCATATTCTGTCAATTCTGACGTTCAAATCAAACATAATATCAATATATATTAATATAGATACAACACAGAACAATAGGTTTGTTTGAAGAAATTGACGATGGATCAAGGATGATACATTTTCCTAACGCTAACTTATCAAGCACTCATGACGTTTAATTTTAGATTTCATATCAATTGCATGGTAATCAACTATGTCTCCATGTCTCTTATTTGTGTACCAGCACAAAAGTATATGCCAGAAATCGCATTTAGCAATAAGGCCATCCTTTGCGCATTCTTGTGTTTACTTCATTGTATTTTCACAATTTATGTGAAAACTACCTCGATGGTCTAGTGGTTAGCGTATGCGCCTCTCACCACGAGGTCTCGTGTTCGATTCCCGGGTCGGGCATAGTGTTATTTGTGAAAATTTACAATAGTAGCACGGAGTTGGTATTGCGCCCGGTGGATGGCGATAGGCTCACCCCATATCCCATGGGACCTAAACATAACAGGTGAAGTGTGGGTGTTGTACACCTTTGCCACACCCTTCTGGGTAATGTAGGCGTGATGTTATACAAAGTTTTTTCTATTATATTCTTTTTCAATTATTTTTTATTGAGAACTCCCAATTGTAGGTTACATTTAAATATATCGTAACACTTATTGTTACGTTGGAAATCTATGTTGAATAAAAACCTAATATATTTTCAAAGATATGGTGTATTATTTTCAGTTAATTGTCTTTCAATGACAAAGATTATATTAGTAGATGCTTTTATCTTTCTGTAATTTTGTAAAGGTTTCTTTGTACGAACTTAATTTGCTAAAGTGCTTATGAAAAATTCACAAGGACGGATGTAATTGCGGCTCTTTTATTTTGATATCCTTATTTTTATACAAATGTTACGAGTTTTTTTTATTGCGTAGTGGTTATCTAAAGTTGCTAACAAATATCAAAGATAAATGTTAAGTATAATGAAATTTAGCATTAGTATAACAAGAGACGAATGCCTTTTAGCAATAAATAGCCATGTTCTCGTTGCTAAGATAAAAAGTAGAAAGCTTTTGTTGTGTTGGGGTGTGTTACGATATTTTCTAAAAAAATAAATACACCGCTCAGAGAAGGCGGAGAGGAACTAATTAACATTTCTGATTAATACCCAAGCAGCAAAATAGTCGAATAATAATTTGTTTACTCAGCCTTTAATCGTATAAGAGGCGAGTAACCGTTCTTAAAACACCCATTTATCGTATAATAGCGGTTACCTCGACTATTTGGCAATATTTGCTAATGTGTGCTTTAAGGACGTCGAATAAACGTTTACAGCACTATGTTTTAGCACTTTTACTCCACCTTTTAGCAGATGCTGAATTAAAGTGGCTAAAATACTCGTTATTCGATCATTTGATCTATAACAGTCGTATAATAGCTGTAGAATAGCGGATTCACTGAATTGGGTGCTTTTATACAGCTGTTACTCAGCTCTCTTTTATGTTTCTATAAAAGCTCTATAAACGCAATCGAATTGCTTATGGCAACATTGCTGCTTTTATTGCACGCTTATAGACTAACTCGTATAATAGAATTAAAAACGTTTGTATAGGAGCTGTAGAGTAATTAAGAGCTTTTATACGATTTTTACTCAGCTTAACGTAGTATTGTAGAGTTCTGACTTGAACTTAATTTCTGCAAGTAACGCTAGTGAATTTCCAAGCGCGAGTCCGAGTATTTTAAGTGGTTCCGTAGACAAAAAAATATTAGTACCCGTATTTAGTAAATATGCTTTATTTTATTGTCAGGTAAAACAAAGTGAAACCTTCTTCGGTTTGAGTTATCGTTTGTGCAAAGGCCACATGCGTTACATTTATCTGATAATATAAAATGCGTTTCCTTCCAATGCCATCTCAATTGGTCAAGTTGTTTTCCAAGAAGTCTAGCATTGTTTTATGATATAAGATGTTCCTTTAAAGAAAAAAGAAAACAAAATAATCCTAACAACCTAAAAATAAATGACTACATCTAAACCTATGTACAAACCTAGTCTAAAAGACCGCTACTAGTGAAACAAAAATAATCATTATTAAATTGTTTTTTTTGGTCTCGTACCAAGCGAACCCTAAATCCTGTTACTCGTATCATGGCGACACCTTGTGCTATAAATGTGGTGACCAGCACTCTTAGTCGACTTTTAATGGAATAAGTTAGCTGTAACTGCAACTAGATTATCAATATGGACATTATCATTAAAAATTATTATTTAAAATATATTTAATTTAATAAATTAGTCGTCAAACTTAAGAAAATAGGCAGCGCATGAATGTTTATGTAAAATGCCTTTGGGTTTATCAATAAAGCTTGTTGCGCATGATGTTTTGGAGTAGCTACACGAACAGTAAAAATAAACACATTGATTGCTCAAAAACTTGATAGTTTAATTTGCAAATATTGTATTGCAAACATTTCGCACTCGTTGAGTTGAAAATTTTCATTAAGTTAGTGGTATAAAAGCCTCCCTAAGATCGTTTACAGCACTGATTAGTCGAGTAAAAGCATTATATCCGCTGTTATAGAACTAAAATGGCGAATAAAAGTTATTCGGCTGCTAATATAGCACACTTTATCTGTATAATAGCAACTCGATTGCGTTTATAGAACTAAATATCCTACATACGCATTTTGGTTGCTCTTAAAACACTTTTAGTGTTTTCTACCACTTTTACTCAAATCTTACAGCATGTTTTTGCTGCTTACTCAGCGCTTATTCCACTTTAATAGGACTTTAGTCTGAATAATTTGCGCCTTTTTCGCGTCGAGTAAACGTTTACAGCGCTTTTACTCGACTGTTTTTAGAACTTTTATAGAACTTAAAGCGAAAACAAGAACGTGCTCTCGACCATTATAGCACGTCCATTTGCTGCTTGGGTAATTAGCTGGTCTTATAATACGATAATTATTTCACAAAGATAAACGATGTGTTTATGTTATTTAGGTTAGCAAATCACAATCGTTTTTAATTTTATGTTTAATTCATAACTAGTATAATAAATTTTGGATTCTTCTTTTTCTCTTCTTCGTCGTGTCGATGGCTGAGTCAAATTTTATTTTGACTTGCCATCGTGGTGAAAGGATTAGCCAATTCGCTTTGAAGAACTCGTGAATTGCCCAGGATGCGCCGGACGTAGGGAATCGTTGTGTACGTCACTCGGGGAGGCTCCTTTCAGGCAGCCCTTATTTTGAATTAAAATTTGATAATATGTATAATCGTAATCAGCTCATTGAATTACTATAGGATTAGTCGTCAGATCCAAAGAAAGAAAAGATACATGTAACGTTTCTCACATCCCGTAAAATAAGAATAGATAGCTATTCAGATTAAATAGTCCGTAAAGAGGCTTGTCCTTGCTTAAAAAAAATATGCTATTTATTCTAATATGTCGGCGAGACACACAAACCATTTAAGCAAGCTTTATCTTAAAAGAGTCACCGAATTTGACAGTCTGTATTATTTCCAGGCAGCCAGCCAACTAGTTTTATGCGCATCATTATTTCAACTTGTTTTCGGAATTATTATTTCTGCTAGTATGCTCCATCTTACTACACGAAAACTATATCATTCGCTTTAGAATCATAGTATCTGTAGAATGAAGATAGTGGAACTAAGGGTATGAAGGTTATATCGAGCCCTCGGAACTGCCGAGATTTACCAAGTACTTGACATCGTGAAAAAGCCGCTTACCAATGATTCAGCACGTGATTCTGAGACTGGGTGCGAAAATGTTGGCATTGCAATTTTATAACACACTAGCTGACCCGGCGAACTTCGTACCGCCTTAGCGTAAATTTGATGCACTACTTTATTTTGTATAGCTGACCTATCTTATGTATGCGTACCTATTCAATTTGAACTGGAATCCATAATATCCTCCATATAAAAATGAATATCTACCTATTTCCCTGATGCAAAATTAAATGTATATTTTTCAATATTTCTGAGAGATTTTCTTAATATTTTTTCCGTAGGAACCTTGTACAGAGTATTAGAAAACTACAAAAAAAAAACAGCCAAATCGGTCAAGCCGTTTTCATGCTATGTCGTGACAACGGCAAACGGGTTTCATTTTTATATATATAGATTGGCAAATCGGTCTTAGAATTTTCTTTTAACTCGTCATAAGAAAATTGCAAATCTACGAAAGCTTGCGAATACACTTTTCAGTAATTAAGCACATAATTTATTATTTTATCAAAATCCAGCTGAAACAAGATAAGAGAGCAATTCTATACTCGGACAACATTCTACAATAAATTGACCAAAAATAATTAAGTTTCCTCTTATTTAATTATAGATAGGACATAACATTATTGTGTTTCTTTAGAAGACTGAATTTATTCCATGAGAATAAAGCTAGAATGACCTTTATAAGAATTTACTACTTTATTGATATTCTTCTCAGCAGTGCAACCTATTTTAAGCTTTGACGTCTGTTCTAGAATAATGAGTGAAGTTGAAGTACACCAATATTCTGGTAAGTATGTACCAGCCAAGTCTAAAAATAGAAGCAGCTACCCCTACGCAAAGAGCAGGAGAACACTACACAAAAAGCTGAACGCTAAAGCAGGACAGGAAACATCTACCTGCGCAACTCTATTTCATATTTTTCAAGGAACATTTTCCCTGGAATTACTTCCGATACGATAAATCCGCTCCAATAAAATTGCTCACAAAATGTATTACTGAAATAACAAGCATTTTTAATACTTTTATTATCCAAACTTGTTGGAAGTTTTAATATAATTTTTGGAATTCCACGTTTTATAAATGTATAGGATATAACTTATTGGAGGTAGGGTAAAATTGATGCGGAGGTACTTCCTGCCTCAGGCTTGTTCCTAAAAACCTACCCGTGTTATCGGCAGAGGTAGCATAATATGTTAGGCGCTTTGCAGACGAAGCAACTTGGTTGTGGCAGCTATTAAAAATGTACAGTTGCTGCAATCGTTGCTCCATCTGCAAAGCGCCTTAGTAACTATATCTATATCCCCGAAAAATGAATTGATTGATACCTTGTCACAATTTATTAAGCCGAATGTGGAACCTTGTCGTAGTTAACTATCGTACAATACAAGTGAATTTATTGTGCCAAGGTTCTATCCCATTACTGATATGTGGGAACTGTAATGCAGTTGATCTATTCGGTTATCTATTCGTCGTATTTAATTTAGTACCACCTAGAGCTTGAAATACAACGTTCTAAATACTGCTGTTCTATTTTAGTAGCAAAATCTATATATCGATCGTTGAACGTTCCTACTACCACACCTTTGCAGCGTAGTAGAGGTTGTATCTATTTGAGAGAACAACTTCAGAATAGGCTCTCTAAAAACCCATTTAAGTATGTTTCACTATGAAATTTCGGACACATGATACACTGGTGTTATTAGATAAAACGACGCATCTACAATTTGCTTTTGTGGATTGTTGATGGCCATGGTCTATCGTCACCACTTACCATCAGGTGGATTACACGTTCGTTCGCTACATAAGTCCTAACAAAACATCATTCCTATATTACCCATAAATTAAGTTTACGACGGCAAGTACACAAATAACTTTGCCCGACCCGGGAATCAAACTCGAGACTTCTCGGTAAAAGGCAGTCTTCATAAGTCGTATTAAAGAATCTAAAGTATAGGGTAACCCTCACCTGGCTACTTAAATTGTGATATATATTTTTAAAAACGTTTCTTTATATTATGTTTTACGTGTTGATAATGTTTTTTATGAGATGGATTTTTTTAACCAATAAACGTGCTACATAGGGGATTTACATGTTTGAACCTATGCTCATGCCTCATGCTGCCAATCGTCCTGAATGGCGACGTGTTATGCAGAAAAATGTTCATGTGTTTGAAGAAGAAGGAAGGTGTGAGCTAGATACTAAACGAGACCAACTGAAAACACGACCACCTTCAAATATAACATTTAATTATCTCAATGGTGCCCTATTTATGTATTTACCACAAAAATAGGGTACATTAGTCATCTCAGAGCAAAACATCCATGCTCGCAAAATAAATATCTCACAGTTGCTAAGTCGCCGTAGCTGAAACCGGCTAGGAATCCTATAATATATCTTTTGACTTTACCAAAACTGGGCAAATTCTTTGTTTAGAATCAGTAACAGAATATATTCCACTAGATTTAACGAGGAAATACTATATTCACGTTTTTCACACATTTTGATTTGGAATGTTCAATTGTAATGGGAAACCTGTTTTTTTCGGTTTGACGGTTTGATATTGACGATATTTATATGTGGGCAATATACTGAATTTAACTATTTTATAACCCGTAGTAACTATTATGCATAAATTATATTGACCGCCTACACAAGGGAAGCGCTCATGAACGCCGATGAGAGCGCCGTATCACCTATTTGGCCAACAACATTTTATACAATCGACGAAGAACAAGAATCAGTTATATGTATCTAAATATTGATTGTACCAAAAAAATAAATGTACTCTGTGTTCAATATCCTATCAAAGCTTTTTTCACCAAACCATATCAGTAACGCCATCTACACTTCAATTGGAAAGTATCTACGAAAGCTCGTCGGCCAAAGGCTTTATCGGCTGCCGTAACTTTGTGGAAGGTTGTTTGAGCTTTAACAACTTGTAAGCTTTTCATAACGGCCGCTAGATGGACTATGATATTTTCTTTGTACTTTTTGTGCAAATTTACGCGTGAATTTTCTTTTGTATTGTTAATTTATAATAATGTTAATAAGGGTTGTGTTAAAGAATGAATTATTTCAATACTGAAATCTAAATATTTTATTAATTCATTACTTTATTTTGCTGCTATAGATTAGTTTTACATTAAAATCCTAACCTACTTCACTTACTAATTTTTGGGGATAATGTTGATAATTATGTGTCTATAATATTTAATTAGCCTTCTGGGTACGATGTCGCCTTTTAACATCGATTCAGAGGAGTTCCTTGATGCTGTATAGTTCTGTAAATATCATAGTGTATTTTTTTAGTAGGTGTACATTATATATAAATATTAATTTTATTAATCATTAGGTATAATTTTTAAGCTGTAAGCTTAAATGTAACTATGTTCTATGTTCACCTTTTTTTTAGAGGTTTAATAAAAAAAAACATGACATATTATATAAACATAAATAATCCAAGTTAAATAGAACTATGAACTTCTTAGATAAACGGAATGTAGTTTTAATTCTGTTCAGTAACGAATTATATTAACAAATCGCAAATTAATACAAATACCGCCTGCTAAGTGTTAAATGGTCACGAACAAAGTAACACTTGTGTTTCTTGGTAAGCTTTCAAGTCTAATGTCTTTGTAATCTTGCAATCTAATTCTAAATGCAGGACAGAAGTGATTTAAATGTCTACATAATAAGAATATGTGGGTGTTGTACACATCTGCCACACCCTTATAGTAATATAGGCGTGATGTAATGTTATGTTACAATAAGAATTTGATACCTTGTCAAAAGGATATTATACACTTTTTAATAACAAAGTTAATTTGATTAATATATAAATACTATGTTATTAGGATAAGCTAGCATTGTTGACGACCAACCAACCTTTTTATATAATCATATTGTTTTTTTACCTATTATTGTTTTTGGTATAATTTTTGACATATTGATTTGTACAAAGAAAGTTTAACAGTTGATCAGCAACAGCGTTTGAATTCTCAAGTATGATAGCTTTATTTATTTATTTATTTATTGTGGTACCAGATATATGTTTATATACCCAACAAAGTCATATTTAAAGCAAATATTGGCTCATTTCACCGCACGGTACAGCAAATTGATTCAATTTCCTTATTTAACTGTCAAAGTATCTTGTGTTAAATAAATATAGCAATAAGTGTTTGGCAATTAAGCGGGCATTGTGTCAACTAGACACGGAACTAACTACTACATGTGCGTTCTACAGCTGTCTGCGCACGCGCTCGTAGCCACGTATAATAGACATCAACGCACACCAATCGTTCGCGCAAACTGTACAAAATACAATTTAATACAACAATTACTTATATTGTATTTTTTTTGTACTGTGTTCCTTTTATGCTGAAATAGGACTGGCTGGGTAATATTTAGGCTTTTATATCCTATTTGTCTTTTCTACATATTATTTTATTTGGAAAACTTACAGCTATAAACTTACAGATTAAAAGAAAAAATAAACACAATGAAGGCCATTTACAAGTTTCCACAGATAGAAATGTTGTGATTAATAATTTTAATTACCTAAATAAATAGCTAGCTCTAATATAATTATAAACACTTCATTTATTTAATGAATAATATAATTTGATATTGGTTAACTATCAAAAGACAACCATGGATGTAAATCTTTAGTTTCTTACTTAGTTAAGTAAATATGCGCCTTTTCACTGCGTACTTATGACCCGTGAGCTTTTCTCGGAATAGTTACTGACCCGTATCGAACAATAAATAGTAGAATCCTTCAACGGCCATTATCTCGGCATCATCATCACGCAGCTACAGTAGAAGCTTTCAAAGCTGCGGGGAGGTCCGAAGCGACGGGGGGAGGGCCGCGGGCCGGCGAAGCCTCCGCCTGCCAGTGCCGCGCTAACTGCGACGCCGCCCGCATGCCGCATTAAACGCGCTATTCCCACGTCAAAAAAACAAAAACATAACTGAAAAGTGTTTTCAAATTGTGCTCGTGTGTGAGTGTGACTATTGTTGGATAGGATTCGTTCGGTGCACTGCGACACGGACACGTTAAACTTCCGTAGATAGTGTTTTGTCACGTGTTTACGAATGAATGTGACGGCGTAGGCGCAGCCGCGGCGGGTCGCACTCTCCGTGAGATATTCGTGCGCGCGCAGGTCGTCGCGGCCATGCTGCATACCTGACAAGAGCGAGTGCGCGAGTCTGCGCGAACGGGACACAGCGAGCGCTCCCGGCGCGCGTCAACTTTCGCTGACGAAGAACAACCCTGCAATGTTTTTGTCGGTGTCATGACGAGGATGGGGCGATGGCACGTGGCGCTGGTTGCGCTGGCGGTGCTCTCCGGCGCGGGCATCAGCGCCACCACCGAGCAGATGCAGTCGCGCGCCGTCGACACGGGCGTCGACCTTCGCGTGCCTGAAGACCAGCCCGTCGGAACCATCGTTGGCAGGATCCCTACGAAGCCCGGCTTCACGTACCGTTTCAATGAACCTCCCAAAGAATTTGTACTTGATCCAGTATCTGGTGAGATCCGAACCAACTTAGTACTTGACAGAGAAGCAGTGGATCGCTACGCTTTTGTTGTGTTATCAAGTCAACCAACTTATCCGATAGAAGTGCGATTACGGGTGACAGATGTGAATGACAATAATCCAGAATTCCCCGAACCAAGTATAGCGGTAGCCTTTTCTGAAAGTGCGGCGGCTGGCACCAAGTTATTGCTTGATGCCGCCACTGATAAAGATTTAGGGGAAAATGGTATCACCAATGATTACAGAATCGTGGACGGTGATATGGAAGGAAAATTTCGCCTAAATGTCACCGTAAATCCAAGCGGTCAAACGTCGTATTTACATCTAGAAACAACTGGGAAATTAGATAGAGAAACGACAGATTTTTATGTGCTTAACATATCGGCACGTGATGGTGGTAATTCACCTAAATACGGGTATCTTCAAGTGAACGTATCTATACTAGACGTCAATGATAATCCCCCTATATTCGATCAAAGTGACTTTTCAGTGTCTCTAAATGAGAGTGTACCACCCGGGACTACAGTTCTAAAAGTAACGGCCACGGATAGTGATTTAGGTGACAATTGTAAAATAACCTATGAAGTGACTGATACAGAAAAACAATTTGCTGTGGATCCGGAGTCTGGAGTGATAACAACAACTAAGAAGCTGAACTGCCCTAAGTATTGTAGTAATACGACTTGTAATATGACTTGTGTTCTTACTGTTATAGCAAAGGATCATGGTGTACCTCGACAAGATGCACGTACTTATGTCACTGTCAATCTTATAGACGCTAATGATCATGATCCTGTCATAACATTCACATACGTTCCACCGACTGCAAATTTCGCAACCGTTGATGAAAATGCTAAAAATGGATCTCTTGTAGCTGCTATCACAGTAACTGATCAAGATGCAGGGTTAAATGGTATCACAAGTATTAGTATTGTAGCGGGTAATGAACTTAATCATTTTCGTTTAGAAAACTCGTCTAGTGTTTACATTGTACATGTTAATGGTGTCTTAGATAGAGAAGAAATAAGTAAATATAATTTAACTGTTGTCGCTACTGATAGAGGCTCCCCTCCACGTACAGCTACCTCATTTTTAGTTATTCATGTCAACGATGTAAATGATCATGAACCTGTATTTGAAAAATCAGAATATTCTGCTATTTTGACTGAACTCGCTCCTTCAGGATCTTATGTAGCCAGTATAACGGCAACTGATGAAGATACAGGAGTAAATGCCGAAATATTCTACGATTTTTATGATGGAAATCAACAGCAATGGTTTTTTATTGATCATTTGACGGGTTTAGTTACAACTAAATCAATTTTAGACCGTGAAATCCAGGGAACTGTTGATTTAAATGTGTCAGCAAGAGACGGAGGTCCAAACCCAAAGTGGGCGTATACCAGATTGAAAGTAACTATTTTAGATGAAAATGATGAAGCGCCAAGCTTTTCGCAACCTCAAATTAACGCTACACTTCATGAAAATATTAAACCTATTAAAGAAATCTTGATTCTAACTGCATCAGACTATGACCAAGGCACTAATGGCTCGGTGTCATATTATTTGCCATCTTGTATTGAAAGAAAGTACCCTAATACTTTTATATTAGATCCTATAACAGGCCAACTTAGCACAGTAATAGAATTAGACCGTGAAAAAATTCCTTTGTACGAAATACAAGTGCTTGCTAAAGATCAAGGATTTCCACCGCAATCGTCGACCGCTACAATACTTCTGAAAGTGCTAGATGTTAATGATAATGACCCAATGTTTTATCCACAAAGGTACATTGAAAGCATCAGTGAAGAACTCCCGGTAGGATCCAATATTTTACAAGTACAAGCATTAGATTTAGATGAGGGTGAAAATGCGAGAATCATGTACAAACTTGAGAGTGGGAGTGACGGATATTTTGATGTGGAGCCATGGACAGGAAATGTTGTGCTGCAAAAAGATTTTAGAAAAGCCCCTGAAACAATGTATACTCTTAAAATTTCATGTAAAGATAAAGGAAATCGAAAAGCATTTGAGAATGCAATCGTAGAAATAGTGAAAACATCACAGCGTAATAATCTTCAATTTGATGGCTATAATGGATATAATTTTAAGATTCTAGAAGACGAAGGCACTTCAAAACCAGAGATTGGTCGATTGGTGGGGAAAGTAAGTGCAAGAATATCAAGTGACACCATATCGTATTACATACTAGAAGGTGATCCAAAACACATTTTTAAAATGGATGAAAAAACAGGCATGATCACCACGGATTTAAATGTCGATCGTGAAGATAAAATGACTTATCACTTGAAAGTTATGGCTAAAACTGGTGTAGCATTTGGGTTCACAACTGTGAATATTTCAGTGTTGGACGTTAATGACAATTATCCAATATTCATAGAGGATAAAGACGAAATACATATTCCAGAAAACATGGCAGTAGGACAAGAGGTGTATTTCGCTAGAGCTACTGATCGCGATTCGGGTTCTAATAGAACAATTTTTTATACGTTAAGCTATAACCCTGAAAGTCGCTTTCGTATTTCTGAGACCACTGGTGTTATTTATTTGAACAAACCAATTTCGGATGAGCCTGGAACCACGATGTTTATTGAAGTAACCGCTACAGATAATGGAAGTCCTGCTCTAGCGGCAAAACACTCCATATCTGTGATAGTTGATGATGTTAACGATCATACACCAGTGTTTGACCACACCTCCTATGAAACGTCTTTGCTTGAATCTACGTTGGTAAACACAAGATTTTTTGCAATCTCTGCTTCAGATGCTGACCTTGGACCTAGTGGTCGAATTTCGTATTACATAGCAGAGGGAAATACCGATGGAAAGTTTGGAGTATTTCCTGACGGTTATTTGTACGTGAAAAGCTTATTAGACAGGGAAGAGAGAGACTATTACTCGTTAACAATTATTGCGACGGATCACGGGAAACCAGCAAGAACTTCTCAAGTGCCAGTAGTTATTCACGTCTTAGATGAAAACGATAATAGCCCACAATTTACAAATACTACGTTTATCTTCAAAATTAAGGAAAATGAACCAGCGGATACATTCGTTGGTAAACTAACAGCTACAGATAGGGATATTGGGCGTAATGCAGAGTTGACGTTCTCCCTGCCAATTGCTCAGAATGATTTCAGAATAGATTCTAGAAATGGTTTCATAAAAACGTTGAAATCATTCGACAGAGAAAGTTTGGCACGTAACACTGGACAAAATTATATTACCCTAACCGTAACTGTTAGTGATAATGGTAAAGTAAAATTATCTGATTCAGTAAGGGTAACAATTTACATAACGGATGTTAACGACAATGCGCCCATATTTACTCGTACTCCGTATAAGGTTGAAGTATCTGAAGGTGCTGCCGTGGGAGCTTCTATAATGCGTTTATATTCAACAGATGCTGATGAAGGTTTGAATGGAGACATATACTATAAACTCATAGGAGGCGATGATCATGGCAAGTTTGCTTTAGATGAAGCTACTGGGCAGTTACTCATCAATAAGCCCTTGGATCGTGAAACAATAGATAGATATAGACTGACAGTAATGGCTCATGATTCAGGACAACCTGTTCGTCTGTCAGCCACAACAACTATTACAGTTGATGTTTTGGATGAAAATGATAACGCGCCTGTATTTACCCAGACTCAATTAAAGGTGTCAGTGCTAGAAACAGAACCAGTCAATAAGAAGATCATTCAGTTCCATGCCACGGATGCTGATCTGGGTATCAATCGTGAATTACAATATTCGATTACTTCAGGAAACAGAAAGGAAGCATTCTTTATTGATAGTTATTCCGGTGAATTGTTTTTACACAAGCAACTGGATTACGAAGATTTGACATCGTACGTGTTGAATATCACTGCTACAGATAACGGGAGTCCAAGCTTATCATCAAGCATATCATTTACTGTAAATGTAATTGACGCAAATGATAACGCACCCATTTTCACCAACACAGCTATCGTTCGACAAATAAGAGAAGGTATTCCAAAACACACCCCAATAGTTACAGTAACCGCAGAGGACCCAGATTCTGGTTTAAATGGCAAAGTTTATTATTCGATCACGCACCAAGACCCAAATGATAACAAACGGCACTTTGCCATAAATAACATTACTGGGGTCATACATACTTTATTACCTATCGATAGAGAAAGCATTGACACATTCAGAATAACTGTCGTAGCTTACGATAGAGCAGAACCACCATCAGCGCGTCTCTCTGCGGAGAAATTAGTTACTGTAATCGTTGAAGATATAAACGATAATGCTCCAGTTTTTGTCTCCATGAACGCGGCTGTGCTTAACACTGAGAGACTAGGAAGAAGTGCGGGTCGAGGTATTTTTATAATGAACGTGTTAGCTCGTGACTTAGATTCTGGAACAAACGGCTTAGTCACTTACAAGCTTATTCATGGCGGTAATGACCTATTCGATCTGCACAGAAGCAACGGTGCATTGACGTTACGTTATCCTCCAGCAACTCCAGAAGCGCGATGGAGCTTGGTCATAAAAGCTACAGATGAGGCCGTGCTTAGCGAACAAAAGAGTACCGAGACTTATCTCACAGTTATCATGGGTGGTACAGAACTGCAAGGGGTCACATGGACAAATGTCGAATCAATCTCTGTGGCTGAAAACGAACCCGCGGGAACAGCTGTGTTAAATCTAACCAATAACTTTAAATCGGGCTTAGAATATTATATAGTGAATGTGACTGGTGATGGTAGGCAAGTGGACAGGTTGTTCGACATAGATTCTTCCCTGGGAATCTTGTCAACGGCGGTTTCTCTCGACCGAGAGGCTGGTGTGGACCGGTACGAAGTGGAGATATGCGCTGTATCTTCGGGGACACCGCTTAAAACGACTACAACAAAGGTACGTACAAAAAATAATATAATTAATTGGACAGATTGCATGGTCGCATCGAGTGATTTTCAGCGTAGTAGTACTGTTAACAATTCAAAGCGAACAATCCAATTAACTTTGCACAATCGCCGGTAGAGACAAAACATCGGCACCGTACTGTTGTCCAAATAAAATAAAAAATGAATACTCGTTAGCGTATGTCGGCCGGCGCAGTCTAATCGGGGGCTCTAAATTACGATAAGTCGTGTCTCGCGAACGATATCAGAACACACGTTCTGAAACCTTCCAAAGATTAACTGTACGTAAAACATGACTTTTGTTAGTAACACGGATCATTTCATTTTTATTATCGGTTAATCGCTATTGAATTTAAGGAGTAAGTAGTAGAACTGGTGATAGAGCCCTTGTGAATGAGCTCGAGGGCGGCAGCACCACCGTCTCACCTTTAACCTGCCGCCAAATAGTAGTGCTTCCATTACTATGTTCCGGTTTGGTGGTGAGATCAGGCATATGAGGCATAACACCGTAGTCCTCAGCTGTAGCGACGCATCTATAATCTGCTTTTGTGGATTGTTGATGTCTATGGGCTGTACTCCACTTACCATCAGGTGGATTACACGCTCGTTCGCTGTGGGCGTAGTATAAAAAAAAGGAAGTATTTAAAAGGATGTATTCATGTGCACAAGCTGAATTCACCTGTAATATATAATATTTTCTAAGGTTTACGCGAATGTTATACATGACTAACACTTCAATTTTACGGTCTACCTGCGACCATGAATGCTGAAATAGCATTTGAAACGTCGGGAAATCAAAGTAAGTGAAATTTAAGTGAAATATTGCGATAAAATCCGTAAAATTGAAGTGTTAGTCACCTGTAATATTTCATAAAAATGACTTTTGTATGCTTGTATATTATTAGGCATGGGCATCAAAATCAGAGAGTCGTGGACAAATGGAAACGATCTTCACCGAGTAAAATGTAACCTTCGATCCGAAAAAGCCATTTCAAGTCACAAGTTTAAGCACAATTTTGTTATTTGCGAGGGAAATAAAAAGTACCTAAACTGGTTGTGTGCTCGTAAAAGATCTCGTCACATGCGATTACGATATTGTACCTCACCTTTGACGAATAAAACGCTGAACCTGTGACATGCGGGTGTGGCCAGTTAACACTTACAATCCCACCGTTTTATTTCTTCAAATGTTTTTGCATTACGATGGAAACTTTGTGGCAAAGCTGCATACATTTTGAACAATAATTTTGATAAAGACTATAATAACAATAATTTTGATAAAGATGTCACTTAACATTAAACTAAAGTTGGTAAAGATCTTATTAAAATTATTCGTTTCGTTTTTTTTTTAAACGAAAAAAGGTTTTGCAAGTATTAAACTTTAAATTTAATGTTTAAGATGTAAATATTCTTGTAGCTTTAGGTAATGTACGAAAAACAATAAAGCCTTAAAAATTTGAGGGTTGCCCTCGATTTATCTAGGATCCCATCATCAGATCGTGACCTAATGAGAATGCAAAACGAATTTCTCAAATCGGTTTTTTTGAAGTCAGTTAAAAAGGACATGAGGTCTTTGGTAAAAATACGATTAAATTTTTAAACGTACTTTTACCGCGATAGTCTTTTTACTGTTTCAGTTACGACTCGCTTTAGTAGACATTACTTGAATGGCGCAAAACAATTCTAGCAATGCCTTTAACATATATAATGGTTTCCTACAATTCCAAGGAAACATTATTCAGATGTCTCAATATAAAAGTTGTAAATATCAAGGAATACGAATTATTTAATTTCAGAATTTTTAAATAACGTCATTTTTTGCCATCAGCCAACACATAAAATCGCCAAAGTTATATTGCATTACTGGCCGTTATCTTAACAAGCGTTCAGCCGAACCGTACTTACGGAAAAACTTTAGGAGTTGGAGAAATAATAAAGGATTATAAAAACTCAGGACTTGCTTATTTGAATATATATATCGAATATCTTACTTAATCGACGCCAGCCGATTGGTTGAGCCAAGTGAGAACTGTCACGGTTACTACTCAATATATTTTCATGAAACAGTACTTTTAACAACATTTTATTTTATTACGCGAAATCTTGTTATTTTTGTGCTGATTTACATACAATTAGGGATCAGAGTTTGTTAGTCGGTTTAGCTGTATCGAGCGAATGAAATACATTAGTAGAAGATTGTAGTATCAGAGACAATTGAGATTGCTTTTTTTCTTTGACTAGAATATCCCACGAGCTTATAGATAATTGATTAGGTACAGACAATAAATAACAACAATTTTTCGCACGTTCTTTGAGACAGTTCTAAGTAGAGTGCTTAGTTATTTATACCAGGAACTCTGTAGCTTTCTTTATTAATATTCAAGTCGGTCAGTCAAGTTAAATGTTTATGCGTATGATCACAATCTGAAAAGCGGGCGAGCGCTGTCATGTGCGCATGCGTCCATGACTAAAAAACCGTTACGGGTCAGTTGGTATCAAATTCGAATTAAAATTAAGCTATATCTCTCAGGTGATATGAGAATCTGTATGATGAGAAAGTTGAATAAATTAAACATGTGTAAACAAATTTTCTACACAAGTATAGTCAGCAACAAAATTAGCCGAACACTTGAAAATTCTTAAACTTTCATACAAATTTATTTTTCACATTGAAAACATCCCTAATATACAATAATGCACTAACAATCATTTTAAGAAATAAGTGGCTTTGAACATTTGTTTGTGTGTAGCTACTTCTGTTGCGGATAATGTTGCCATTATTCTGTAAGATCTTATTCGATAGGATTTCTGTACCAATAATACCTTGAACCCATGTCGCAACATTGCACAAAATGTTCAGATTACCGCCATGATTCATCATTAAGGTATCTGTTGCGTTATCTCAGGCGTGCATCCTCTTACCTAGAATATATTCGGATGAATACCCTTATACCAGCAAATAGTCCAGTCTTTAAGGTGCATTTTGGCTGAGATATTGAGAGCAAAACCAGCAGTCACTTGCCATAATGTGCGATTAAGACCGAACGACGTGACAAAAGTTTTTGCAATTGTTGAGGCATTACAGTGGGACAGGAGCAATTATCATTGCAGTTTTAATCGTCTTGGCCGCCATAAAATCATTGGGGGTATGATTGTGTAAAAAGGAGCGATTTAAGGTAAGAAGGGGAGGGGGGTAAGCTATCAACGGACACCGAAAGCGCATTAGGGCGCCAGGCAGCATTCCTGGGACTGATTTATGCAACTGGCACCCGCGAGCCGGCCATCGACACTCGCCTTAATGAACATACAAGTTACGTTATACTGTGAAATGGCTTTCATTATTTCACGCCAATACTAATAGTCCTATGTCTACGCGCCACATTTAACCTCCGATTCACCTAATGGTTTCTTTATTCCTGTTTTGCTATTCCAAGAACAGATATATCAACTTAAAGATAGTGAAACTCTGGACGGTGATAGAGGGCTATTAAGTACGCTCATGAAGGTATTCTTAGCTTAGAGATTACAGATATGTAATGCTAATTTCAAGTCTCTATAATAGTTTATTTGAGTGAGTCATCTCGACTCTGGCTAGACTTGGATAAAGCGTGCTTAGACACGCTTTATTTATCTCAGCCTCAGAATGCCGCAAAAACCTCAATGTTTCGAAAACATAATTTAACTTTTCCTAAAAACCAAAAAATCGTCCAGAAAGAATAAAATAATCCGGCCACCCATCTGTGAACTAATCGCGACACGGTTCCATCACCTGTCGGATGGTATACTGGCCAATGCATGTGTAGATTCGGAGCGTCTTATAAACTGCTGACATAATGACCATTTGCCGACCGGCACTACTGGAACTCGTTACAAAGCCGACTAACTTTTAAAGCACTTTTAATTTGGTCCATTAACCGTCGTCTTTTTGGCAAGATCAGACGGAAATGACTTTAATGCTTTGGAGACACAGACACAGACACAAAAATCGATAATTTCGATCGACGAGAGCGTTGCTCGGAATCGTCGATTTACCGTCGGCAGTTTTTAACTTATTAGCGTTTCACTTTTTATCAATGAATTTATTGGTGGCCGAGCCAAACGTGCCGATTGGAGAAAACCTTAAATGCTAAATCAACGTATATTTTAACCTGTTACCCGCCTAAATGCGTTTCGAGGCGCAATTGATAACGAGTTTGGGTGGCACGTCTCCCAAAAGCATTATCGTTGGCAAAATCCCGGCCTTGGGTTTCAATGTTATAGAAATATTTTATATGTATATATATAACTTTTTGTATATCTCTTATTATATAACAAGATGGTAAGTGCCAAATACAACCCATGAACATCCACAATTAACAAAAGAACGGTTTTGCGTTGATCTTAGGTCGATCTAATATAATTATCAAACCAGAACACAGTGATACAAGCAGTATATTTTGACGTCAGGCTGGTATTTTCGCCTTTAAGCTTGTTGCCAAGAGCACTTCCACCAAGAATATGCCCGAAATACATTAAGTAATTTCCGTTTTCTTGAATGCCCTTAATTTACATAGTGGCATGATCGGTGACGCGACGGCACAGTGGGAGATGTCCACTAGCAAATGAATTGCTTACTGCAACTCCATCTAAGCAATCGAAATGGGAGATTCCAATAAAATAAATCTTCCATAGCTATATAGGATGCTGATTTAAACACGATTTATATTTGAACTACTACATTTGTTGATGTAGGTAAATAGTTACAAACAATTTAAATTAAACCTTTTTTCTAAAAGCCGAATACAACAGTCGGTAACATTCATACAGGGAGGTCGTTTTTATATGCTTATGTATATAGTGCCTTACTGCTGCAAGACTTCTTCTTATTGCATTTTCTTTAAAACAACCTGGTGAATTAAAAAAGAAGCCATCAACATTTCCATTATACCATTATATGAAAATGAGAGAGCTTGTCTAAACACACACTTTGTACATCATAGATCCGTTTGCACATTGAATTTACGATTAGTATATACCTTAAATGCACGCAAAACGTTCAAAGCTAACAAGTTTATAGCGACAATCAGCCAATTATAAAGCTCGTGTCACACGACTAACATTTGCCATTATATTAGTATAATCAGATAGATAACGTTGACTGACAAGTTGCCGAAAGACGTCAGTCGTGACTCGGCTTGAATCGCCGTATCCTAAGTGAAATCCTACGCTGTACCATTTGAGTAAGTTGCGTAAATCAGCGAAATCGTGAGAGGCTTTACTTTAGTTTGGTATCAAATTACTCGTAGCCCTAGTTGCTTAATTCTGCAATCTAAACGAAAAAGCCCATAAAAGCGACGCAGTCGCTGTCAAGTGATTGAGCTTTGATTAGATATTATGATAGCAAATAGAAGGTAATTCAAGAAGAATTGTGTAATATCATTTTGTTGGAATACGCACCTAAAAGTGGCATAGTTTCTTGAAGTAGGGTCACGTGATTTAGTAACCCTTTCTGACTTTTATGTTGCCGTTTAAAGGTGTTTCTGTGGAGCTCTACGGGGTTTTTACAGATCTGTAGTTAACTAACTCATATTGCCTCGTGTTAAAGTCTAGAAACGGATATTTAGTAATGTCATTGTAAACTTACAAACGATGTGATTGTTGGATAGGTTTTAAACGACAATTTTAAATTACATAAGGAGACACAACTATTAAATATAAGCACTGCATATATATACATTTATTAGCTCTAAAAGTGTAAAACATTTTTTGAGTCCATAAAAATTGTTGAGAAATTCCTAAACAAAGCAAATTATGGTTTAGCATTTTAAATGCCGATTTAGACATTATTATTATAACCGCGTAGGTATGTAAAATTATACGGAATAAAATGAGCCCGGACATTTTAGGAGCAAAGAATTTTATCTTCAATAGTTACATCGATTAAGAAGTTCGACAGGTTTTTGTTAAAACAATAAAATACGAAAATTATAGTCGTGTCTGACAGATATGATTACTTTATAGTAACGGTTTCCTGTCTTCGCTGACACCTCATTCTAGACCCACTTTTTATGTAAACTAATTGAAACATCATAATTTTGGCTATGCAAAGAAATAGAACATCATTACTGGTATTATAATTTAAAATAATTCACGAAATAGCTAAAACGTTTTAAAATACGAGATAAAACCTGTGACCCGACAAATTTAATCAGTATTTATTTTTTATTGATTGCCTTAAATAACTTTGGTGTATCTGACTTGAAATATTAATGAAAAAACTAGAATGTTCGTTTAGACGCTCGTAGAGCTGTGATTTATTGAGATTGCATAAAAATTGCGTTCAGTTTTCTATAATTGGTGGATTTTGATATAGTTTCAATTATACAGGGTGTCCTAAAACTCAACGATTATACGAAAACTGAAGAATGGCTCAGTCATAAGGAGCTCCAGAGAATATTAAAATTAGAATATTATAAAAAATTACAACTATTTAAGTGAATTTTGAAAATTACACCAGTTAGAATTTTCGGCATTGTTACTAAAATTTTCATGTTTTAGTGGCTTTTTTTTCTGTTTCGGCATCATTTAAAGTCAAACCTTTTGGTAAAACTGATCTATTTCTGATTTTACTCTGTTTTGTAAATACATTATTTGACTTTTAATGATGCCAAAGCAATAAAAAGACCACAACCAAATGATCTGTTGCCTAGCTGATATTTTCCTGCAATCATTTGGTATGTGTGTTTTGAAACCATAAACTTAATTTGTTATGTACCATAAATAACACAATATGCCTGTTACATAATATAATATACTCTTAATTTAAATCAAAATCGATTTCAGAGAAAGATCACCAGTCATAGTTTTTTCCACACCATAGACACTTTCATTTTTTATTTATGATATTCGCTTAAGTGTGAATAAGCAACGTATTGCCAGCAGTAAATTATAAAATCCTCAGTGTCAGACGCAGTGCGGTTCGCATGCCAGGTGAGTTTTTCTCGGCTTTAGAAATAGAAAATCGTTTGGCGTCACCGATCCAGCCGCGGAGAGAGATCGCGCTACTTCTAGTATACCCAGGCTGCCTACTTCATTATAAGACCTAGATTACCCACAAGTATTTATGAAAACACGATCCCTTGCGCTATAAAAGGATCAATACAGTTATGGTTTCGTGTTACCTCTAAGCGCAACATTTCGCTTAACAGATAAAATGAGTCTTTCAATTGGTAAAGTTTTTATTCTATTGCCTGGGACTTTGACCTGTAGCAAGATAAGTTTTTAATGAATAAACTTTCTTTTTAATTCAGTGTTTACCTGGTAATATTGATAATTTAGATCTTTGATTTTTTCGAACACTTTTTTCGTTATTTACGCTAAGTAATGTGTTTTATACTTTGTGGTGTGGTAAGATTCAAACTTCTAAGCAAGCTAGCAAAATGTGATTTTGGTACTCGGTTAGAACTATTTAATTTGTTATACTATACATATTTTTACATGGCAATTACTAGTTTTTACGGTACAACAAACTTTCGGTAGGTATAAATAAATATTATTTTTTAAATCGATAAGAAACAAAACATTGATATATTGGCTGCGACGTTCAAAAAAACAAGTATATCATTCTAAAAGTGTTTAATTTGTCACATTTTATGGACGAATACTTGTTTCGAATCAGTAATGAGATGGAAAATTAAAGACGACAGACGAATCTCGATTTCAAATTATTATATACGAGGAAATGAGTAATAATAGCATCCCATTTTTGTAATCAATACCTGGCATCACTCAAATGACTTAAAAGGCCAAAAAAAATTTTGGTCATTTACCTACTTTCTCGGATACGATTACAACTTGTTATTCTCTTGCTTAGCAGCAACTATGTGCCTAAAGAAAGCATAGAAGAAATGATGAACCCTGACATTAATTTTCTAAAATATAATGTTAATTAATCAAATGTATACGGTTGTGAATATTCATCTGTATCTATTTTCGCAATAATTTTTCAATATCTGTCTGTAATCACAATATAGATTGTTACTTGACAGTCCCTCGACTCAGTCCGCTTTCTTATCGCTGTTGACTATAACGACCATTGATGCGTGATCTGCCTCGCCCCCCGGACATTCCTCCACGGAGACCAGCAAGGGGACACGGATCGGGCTGTCATAGGCCTTGCTTAATTGGACAGTTTATGTGTGTGCATTCATGTGAAGTTGAACCGGTTCCTAGTGGTTCTGTTGCTTTCTACGTCATACATCGGTGTTTATGTGGGGATACTTATGAGATGGTTGTGTGTATGTAGTTCATAAGTTTGAACTTGTATGAAGTTTATTATGATTTGTGTATCATTGGCGGAGGCGTGATGGGAGTTTAGCTGAGGCGGTCGTGTCGCTGTCGACTTTATAATGTTTATATCTCTAGTGTCAGGGATGTCGAATGCTTGTTCCACATTAAACCCGCATCTGCTTCGCGGAAGAAGCCACACCTTTATCTCATATCTAATTATGCTTTAAAGCCTTATTAAATTCGTCAGATACGTACTTACCTTTATATCGTTAAACAAACTTCAGATGCGGCGATACATGAAATAAACTCACAAAAATAACCCTCACAGAGTAATTTATATGTATTGATTATTCAAATTAGCCTAACCGAGTGCATGGAATTTTAATCTGAATGTTTAATAAAAATAAAATGTGTTTATATAGGTACATAGTTACGTTCGTAGGTACATAGTACTGCGTATCGATTAAATGTGTAACGAGATTTGAGATTCGAAAGATTTATTGTAGAATTATAGTTGCCTTCCTGCCTGCAGGTGTTTTGTGTACTTACACATTATAATTTGAACCATGTAGGTTGTACTACCAAATCTTAAATAAGAAGAATTAAAGAATAAAACCTTATAAGGTTAGTGATTTTTGTTTCTAACACTATTAGTTGAAAATCTGATTGCCTAAAGGATTCACTTTGAAATTAAAATACCCACAGTACCTAGCGTGTAAGTAAGATCAAATAAACACTAATTAGATAGATAGATAGAATAAACTTTGTTGCACACCAAAAAATAAGACACATTAAAGAACATAATTTAACATTAAGACATGTACAATGGGCGGCCTTATCGCTAAAAAGCAATATCTTACAGGCAACCATTAGACATAACTATCATGCAAACTTGACATCCTATTCAGGTTATAGCTTTGTCAACAGTACTAAAATGCCTGTTCTAACGTGAACTTTCCATCCTCGAATCACATAACGTGAGTGTAGTTTTTCTTCAGAAGAATTTGGAAGCTCAATAGCTTTTAAATCGGCATGGCTCCGGCACCTGTAACTTAAAGGCCACAAACCTTACGCCTCCACGACGTTTCATTGCAAAATTGATTTCCTGATGGTATCTAACCTCCCGAGGGTACGCTGGATAAATAAATACTTTACGATAATCTTGGAAGATCTGAGACAGGCCAGAATTACAGCAAGGGCTGGATATTATTGCATTTTAATTTTGTTCCCGACACTCCTCCGTCGCATTACGGTTTGATATGATTTAATGCGTTATTGTATGAGATGCGGTCAGCCCTCGCACCGCATAAGTCAAATATATTTTGGAAAGGCTGAAATGAGCGTAGCCTTCTGATCTCGATATCTCTCGAATGCATTACCTACTAAATTACAATTAAGATGGTCGTTTTGACATATCGCGTTATATTTAAGCGTGCCCTTTTCGCTTATTCTTTTGCTTGTAGTTCGTGTCGTGTTTTGGCATGTTTTATTCTGCGGTTCTTTAGCGGGCCTACTTTGACTCATTATTGATTGTCGTCGTTTTGTTAGCTGCGATTACTTGTAAGAAAATTATTTTTACTTATAACTTGATGTAAAAACTGACGATAAAAAGGATTTATTCTTATACGGTACATAGGTAAATTAACATATAAATCATACATGTACAAGCTACCCTTGTGCAATTAGTGGTTTCACGTCACTTTACGTTTCTGTAAAAACATAAAAGTATGAAACTGAAAAACTTTAATTAAATGTATTTTTAAGAAAAAAGTAAGTGAACATGGCAGGGTAATATCGTGATAGACTACAGGGCTAATTTTATTAAAATTTTATTTTAGATAAAAAAATGAAAAAATTTCTTTGCAACATCAAAAATAAGAAAAAAAAGGTACATCAATCGAGTAATTAAGTTCTCATACGAGTACATGCACTAATCCTTCGGACACGTTGAGACACAAGATAAAATGAAAGCAATATGGCAGACGTAGAGATTGTCGCCATCCGCGGCAGAATCTCGTTTAGTACATCGATAAAAGTTGTAAAATGCAAATGGGGCTAGTGAAATGTTAAGAATCTTACGCCCACACCCAGTTCCCGCACCGTTATTTTATTCACATATATATTTTCACACATTACGTTAACTTTTCGTTTCCAACAATAAATATAGATAATGATGCTTTTTATGTAAAATGTTTACAAATTTTACACTTCTTAAATCGTGGTATCGATATATTAGACAACCATTTAGATCGAGTCAGTAAATGTAATCTTAGATACGGCTTTTGGTTTAAATATCAGCTATTTGTAACTACATTGACATATAAAGATTTAGTAAATTTACTCGTAAGATTGCACATAAAATGCCGTTGCTTTGATTCAGGGAATTTCTGTGAAAAGGACGGCTTCTTTGGAATGTTCTGGTAATTATAAATAAAGCTTTATTTTATGTTGCATTCTTGGACTCGTGTGATTCTAGGAAGGTACAGTTAAGAGGATTGATACTACTATTTATGACTAGTCATTTGAAGCTATTTTGCGAAATGAAAAAGCAAAAGCTTAAACATATATTAATGTTCGAAGATATAAAATTGTGTTATCTAAACCTACAGTAAAATTGTACATTTTCCATATCTGTACATTGAAGATATTTCAGAAAATTGATACGAGGGGTCTTTATAACAGAAGTAGAAGTCAAAAC
Source organism: Hypena proboscidalis (assembly GCA_905147285.1). Taxonomy (NCBI): domain Eukaryota; kingdom Metazoa; phylum Arthropoda; class Insecta; order Lepidoptera; family Erebidae; genus Hypena; species Hypena proboscidalis. The sequence goes on from LR990132.1 coordinate 12,481,882, forward strand.
ATTATTTCTTTTTGTCTGTGTGTTCGTATGTGCATCGCGCAAAAAATACTGCATGGAATAGGATGCGGTTTTTACAGTTGTGTAGCTTTATCTTAGTATTTAATCCCTAAGGGCTTATCCCCATTAAGGGGTGTTAGTTTATTTGGGAGGTTCGTCAATTTAAAAGGTAAATGCATAAAATTCTTACATGAGTTCCATACACGATAGAAAATATCAAAAAGATTGTTTCTTTAGGCATTCCACACCCCGTTAATTTGGGGTTAATAGTAAATGAGGGAACTCCCTCAATTTTGTATGAAAAAGCAAGGAAGTATAGAATTCCACGCAAATAAAGTCACGGCCAAAATTTAAACAAATATATTTGACTAAAAGATTGAAGACAATTCGCACAAAAAAGGTTTCTTCATAAAGCTTTTAGCTGTCTCTTTCGCTTACCTTACGTATGACGTTGTGCGCTACTGAACCAGCTACCTGAATCAGCCCACTAAACGATAATAATAGCCTGTAATCATATTCTGGGAAAAGTATACACAAGAAATGGTAATGTGGAGTAATGTGTTTTATTGTGAAGCATTTGTTTTATTCCCACGCAAATATTAACACGTAACTTTGTAATGTCTTAGTTGGAATACTTTAGAAAAAACATCGTAACGCCTATAAAATCTGGGTTAATAAACTTGCCGTAATGAGATAGAATAGTTTTTATACTTGCAATAATGAGTTCATTTAGTTTTAAGCCCCAGTTTACGTTCATCGCTGTTTAAAACCAGTTAAAAGAAGAAAAAAAATCCACACATAACTTATGAAAATATATCTAAAAAGTAGGTACCAATTTGAATGTGATGGGAGAGCCGAGTGTAGAGTCCATATATCTAGAAGGGCAAGACAATAGACTATAGCAGTGACTACATTTCATCCGATAATTGTAGAGGGCGCGTGAGCCGATCGTCGATGCGCAAGCGCCCCGAACGGCAGCTAAACGCCATTTTGTTATTAGGGATGCGATTCATCGATAACGCTCGGAATTATTTATTATATCGATATTTTAAACGATGGATGCAATATATTATTAACTTAGATTTTACAAATAAGGTTCGCATTAACATTTAGGTTGTTACTTCTATATCCTAATTGTCAAATGAGGTAGATTTATTAATTAGAGTAACATTATAATTTAGCAATTTAGACAAGTGGCTATGTCTTTTGTCCGTGTTGAGCAATTTATTGATGTCTGTTCAAATTCCTTACCTAGAATCAGGCGAGATATATGAGCGTCGAGTCAGCAAAGACACATTACATAAAAATAAACGTTTGACAGTGATTTATTGCTATCACACTATTAAGGTCTACGCGGAAGTGAAAAGTTAAGGAAACATTTGTCAAAGTACAACAAATTCGGAGTAAAGAAAAAAACTGACTATGCCAGTCGTACATATTTGTAATCTTCCTCTTTAAACTTTTCGGTGTTGTTACAAATAAAAATCACGATTTAAACAAATGCGAAGCGAACCTTGGAAAACAAAAGCTCCATTGCGATGACCGTGCGTTATTTCATGTATTGTTATGAATAATTTTAATTACATTGTGATTTCGAAATAGCGAGATTTAAATACCGTGCGCTTAAAAGCTCCGTCGCTCTGTCACATCACTAGTCCGAGGAAACGGCCCGTTAAAAATATTTAATTTGGTTGCCGCGTAACCCGTAATTACTTGTTACATAGTTATTCACGATCCGCCGGCTGTGAGTAAATCCACTTACAATTGGTTTGAAAATGTTTACAGAAATGCACCCGACCTGTTGCCCTGTTTGTCAATTACAACTTACAACCTCTCGGTTATTTAAATTAATTACTGCTACCCGTAAGTTTTGTTTTCGTATTTACATTACATAATGACATATTCTTGGTAGTCGTTACTGGTAGTCAGAAGTCAGTGAGTCTGGCAACTGGTCTTACTGAAGTATGGATTCTTTTTAAAACGACGTCCGAGCTTGGAATAACTCCTGTGTCGCGGGGGTCACAACCATACATGTCACACACACACAGAGCACACCCAGTGTCAAAACAAATCTTTGCGGATCATACAAAGATTTTTCCCATGTGGGGATCGAACCCACAACACCAGCGCAGTTGAAAAGGGCGAGGCGACAGCTTTAACCACTATGCCAACCGTGCACTCGGTGGCTGTGTACTGTGTGGGGAGTTCAGTTGATATTCCTCATAAGGATATTGATTTAGTGTGACCAGAAGCTTTCTTGAATATTAATCTCATTTGGTATAACATAACGTCTTTTTGTTAAAGCTCTACTAGTATATAAGCTAGTTTGTACATCAAAAAATGAGTGAAAAAACAAAATGATACCAATATCATCACGTATTTTTAGCCGAGATGAATAGATTAAAAAAGAATTGATTTCATAAATGAAATACAGTTTTTCTAGAATAAAATTCTTCTTTCAATATTACTTTCGCATTGCTGGCTAAAACTAATTAGAAAACTGAAACCTGTTCACAGGTTTTAGAGCAAGTGTGAGAACTGGAATTCGCGTCGTAAATATAAGCCCTCTTTTCTTTAATAATAAGCCTATTGAATAAAATAATTCACTTAAGTAAAGGGGTCGGAGTTTTTGTTCTCGATGATTGAAATCTGGCAAAGAATGGACGATCTTTGCTATTCACCGACGACCTTGTGGGTGGGGTTAATGACATCCAGGTCTGTAGGGAAAATCGTGATGTGCGCTAAATTAAATACTTCAACGCGAGATTTGAGATAGTTTTTTCACTTACTTCTATTAAAATTATCTACATTGTTTATCTTACTTTTTTTTTAATCGTGTCTTTTTTAATTGGATAAAAACTGTCTTCCTGTTAGCGTCTACCGCCAATATAACATGTTATTAACATAACACCACGCCTATATTTTCCAGAAGGGTGTGGCAGAGGTCTACAATACCCACACTTCACCTGGTATGTTTAGGTCCCATGGGATAGAGGTTGAGCCTATCGCCATCCACCGGGCATAATTCCAACTCCGTGCTGTCGTGAATTTCCTGACGGAAAGCTCACAAATAACACTTTGCCCGAATCGAGAAAAAAGAATCAAACTTAAACATTATAAAGTACCTATAAATACACTGGCCGTAACAATTCGATTAAATGTAAAGTACCTAATATGAATCAATTTTGCATTGTCAAAATCAAAAGATTATCTTTAGGTTTCGTATTTTTTTTACATACCTATATTTAAATCATGCGCCAAGACAAATTCAAATAATTTTAACACGTACATATAAAAGGTAACCAAAAGAAAGGTTTAACAAAAACCAAATACAATAAAATTAAATCTGTATCAAAAAACTTGCACTCGTCCGTTTTTTTACCACTGGATCACCGTTTGTACAAACCGTTACCTGACTCAGGTAGAACCTACTTTGAATTAACGTTTACCTTTTAAATGGAACTGTATCTAAGTTATTGGGCACATTCCATTTGATTGTAGCTAGTTTAATTAAATAGTAGGTAGAATAATTTTGTAAACTTCCCGTCTGAAAATTCACGATAGCAGCACGGAGTTATAATTGTGCCCGGTAGATGGCGATAGGCTAACACCCGATTTCATGGAACCTGAACATAACAGGTGAAGTGTGGGTGTTGTACACCTCTGCCATACCCTTCTGGATAATATAGGCGTGATGTTATGTTATGTGTAGTAGAATAATTCGAATATACAATGTAGGCGGTGATAAAAAAATCAAGATTTTAGTTCTTAAGAATAACTATGAAATTGGATCGAGACAGGTCTCGGATTTCAACTAGAAAGGCAAGGTATAATTTATATACACATAAAATATCTATTTTACATAAGGATATCATAGAAGAGGTATAATATTTGACGCGTTTTTACAAATTTCACGACACGTTAAGTTTTCATATAAATATATTTAATATTTGATACAAAAGTATCGAATCGCAAAATACACTGTTTCAGTCACTCGTGTCAGGTTTACGCTTTACATATATCTCGCTCTAACTCTCGCGAGCCGCGAACTTTAATTTTATTTTGTTTTAACCTTTTTTTATAGGCAAATCATCTCTAAAACACTCATATGCATGGTTGTTGGAGTTCCGTTTCGAAAATTATTATTTAAAGTGTTTATGTAACTCAATTAATGATTCAAATAATTTTGACAAAATGGCCATAATTTTGACAATATTTTAGATATGATTTATCTATAAAAACAGATAAACCCGTATTACGTTAGTATGAAAACACGGCGCTCGGAAGTCTACCCATAACGCAGCATATAAATAAAACTGATTTGATATACTATGTTCTTATCTTTTTGATATTAGTTAGTCAGGCAGTGTAACAAGCACCAACCTAATAAATATCTTCCATGTTTATGTATAAACCTAACAAACAGGTTAGCAGCGCGACGCCAGAAGAAATCAATTTGAAAACGCTCGTAAAATTATAAAATGTTTTGCAAAAGAATCATTCACTATACATAATGAAAATAGCAGCCCTGTATCTAATACATGTCTCATCATGAGAAGGGTTAGACAATAGTCCACCACGCTGGCCAAGCGCATATTGGTAGACTTCACATACCCTCGAGCACTTTTTAGGCACTCTCAGGTATGCAGGTTTCCTCACATTGTTTTCCTTCACCGTTAGCGAGCGATAATGTATATGACAAATACACACATATCTTCGAAAAGACGAATCTTAACGATTTATTGTCAAAGGTGTGTGTCTTTGTTTTAACCTGTGACCTTCGACGTAACAGTCTCCCAGTCGGCTATCGTCACTATACATACATTCAGTATACAGTCTACATGTAAAAGTAGACTGCAATATGAGAATGCCATAATGAGTTCAGCTAGAAAATAAATCACTGGGACGTTTACGATATAGCTTCATTTAAACGATAAATAATTACGAGTTCAAGTGCCTCAACGACCTTAAATCAAAACAATTTATGTATTAGAATGTCCCTAACTTATACCGCTATTAAATAATCCCATACGTCGGCCGGTGTCACTCATATTTGTAATTAAACTATAGGATTCATTTCCCACGGTCACCTTTTTTTAAATACAAATGAATAATTGGTTTCTGCTTTATTTTACACATATTTTGTATTCTCAAGTAGCAATGTAGAGAAACTATAAATAGATAGATAGATAGATAGATAAAAACTTTATTTGTGCATAAGACATAGGAAATACATTTTGTACGAAAGTTTCAATTACAATATATGCACAAAGGGCGGCCTTATCGCTTAACGCGATTTCTTCCAGGCAACCTTTGGATGGACATTAGTGTAAAAGATTTACAGAAGGTAGTTTTAGACAGCAACGAAAAAAGAGGAAAGAAATAATAATAGGTATAATACTAAAATAAGTTAATATGCTATTTTTATTATAATACATATGATATATAACAATATAATATAATAATATATACATATATATATATATATATATATATATATATACATAAACATATACTAATATAAATCCAATATAATACATACAGTTTCAAGGTGTATTATTTTGATAATGGTCGTAAAGCATTTTCTTGAAACAATACAAACTTTGCGCTTGTCTGATCGCAACAGGCAACGCATTCCACAAGCGAACAGATTCAACTGTGAAAGACTGGTCATAAAAATCTGTGGAATGCGTCGGCATATCCAGTCTTAGGTTTTCGGATGACCTTAGGAATTTTGAATGTGTGTCATGAATGAACTTGAAACGTTCTTTGAGATACGATAATAGTATCGTTTGTGACTAATTTACTTATAAATTACCTGTTGCCTGCGACTTCGTCTGTTTGGAATTCGATATAAATTTACATCCTATCTCCTACAAAATTCAGATACTTACCTCATACGCTTTTAACCCCAAATATACCCTCTTGGGAAGAGGAATGGCCAAAAAATCTATCTTATTGTTAATTTATGTCGTGTATGGAACCTATGTGCAGAATTTCATGCATTTTTCGTTAAAGTTGACGAACCTCCCATTTAAACTTACACCACCTAATTAACTCTCTTAGAGATAAAATACAAAGATAAAACATACACCAATTATTAGGTTAGATCTCTAGCTAAATATAATAAGGTATGCTTTTATAATATACCTTTTTATTAATTTTTCTTAAATATATTTAATGATGTACAGACATATCAAATTTACTATTTTATTAGAAGAATTGATAGATGGTAATACTTGCATGCTTGATTAAAAAAATATTGGTACAAGAGGCATAACAATAAACTTACATTTTAGTAATGCATCAACACTTTTTTGCATGTAGTCTGAAAACAGACCTGTTGAGAGGAAGTGGTACATTTTGAGCAGTGTAGAAATGCATTGTTGCAAGCAACGCCTATTGATTCATTGAGAATTCGCACCGTGACAAAAGTCATCGCACAAAAGACACGCACTAAGAATTCTATTATGTCGGTGTTACTCAGCTGTATAAAATGCAGGTACTGTTTGTGGTGTGGAACAATGTTTGCTCCAACATTGGGGCCAGCTCCGCAAGGCATCCGCCGCTCATCCTTACGCAGCCCGCGGCTATAAAGGTGCGCCATAAAACGGGTCTCATTTTATGACCATTTGACGAAGTTATATACGTTTTTGAAGCCATTTCTTAGCCGGCCCGACCATTGTGGCTGCGTGACCACGCTGAGGCTCAGCGCCATTCTTATTATTCTAAAAGTATTGCGCTATTGCGAGCGAATGGATTTTTAGCTCAAATTTCTTTGAGATCTCGAAAGATTTTATTGTGAGATCTAATACCGCTGTCAGATAATCAGTTTAGGTTAATTCGTTTAGGAATCGTGCTGGCAGAGAGTAAGGGCTGGGCTATCGCCGAGGAAATCTGCAATCTCGACAATGCTGTATCAATATTCATGCTTACGGTCGCGACCCCTACTATTTGCATAACTGCGCAATGCATTCTCTCGGCTGCAACTGTTCTATTGTTTTATGATCTAAATGACCACGCGATATAGAGCCAGTCACGATAATCATGTAAGTTAATATGTATAGATGCATGTTTATGCTTTGCACTACATTGTATCTTCAATTTTTGCACTAGAAATTCAATAAGTTGGTAGTTTTGAAATTAGGATATGCAGTGGTCAACTAACTTGCCATTAAAGACCATGTTGAAAACAATATCTTGGTCGCATGTGTTTGAAGCAACTTTCTGACACCCTTCTAAATTAAATATAAAATTAATCCCACTAACATAGCTTAATAACAATTTTATACGATCAAAGAAAATCCTTGACTTCAAAGTATTTTATTTGAATAAATACCTACAGTCATATTTGCCAAGTACCGTCAAACTTGCAGGTTTACGTTCACATAATAGTTAATTCAATCTATAAACGTGGTTTTATACCGTTGAGGCGAGGCGTGGATGGGCAGGGAGTGAATTGAAAACACGCTGAAATTTTTACACCGCGCTGTCATCCTGCTCGCGCTGTTAAGCGTAAAAAGCAAATACATACTTTATCTTCAATGCTATAAAATTCAATATCGTACTAACAAGTATTTCAATTTTCGACGTCATGCATCGTTAATACATACTTTATTAAGAAAGCTTTATAAAGTTCAATATTGTACGAAGAAATTTTTCAATTTTCGCCGCGCACATCCATGCCACGCTAGGCCTTTTACACCAAAGATTGCCAGGACGAGGAAGGAAATTTTGTCGTACAAATTTCAATTACCTCTCTGCTCTGCCACGACACGCCTCGCCGGTGTAAAACTAGCTTAACACTCGATTATTCGTAAAAATATTGATTGTCTTCGTATTGACAATTACAACAATTAATAATTGTGCACGGTCTATTCGATTTGTGCATGGTACGCACCAAACATGGAATCTGTGTTGTATGAAACAATTTTAATAGAAAAACCGGTTTAGTATGAACTTGCTACTAGTAGTGATGCAACGATTACGGATACAAATATTCGTATTTGTAGAATAGCAGCTTTATTACGAGAATTAGTACTCGCTAAGCTAAATCGTTTTCGCAAAATAAGTATATGTATAAAAAATTAAAACGCAACGCAAAAAAAAAATACTTCTAGGTAGTTATATCTTAGATTAGTGGTTCCAATGTGTTTTTTTCAGTAACAACACAACGTCAATGCGCTGAATGATATTTGGAACTAATTACTGCCTTAAAAAATAGTAATTTCCGTTACTTCGATTATTTACGCTCAGTTATTTTTGTTTGAGACTGTGTTTGATAGTAAAAGGTTGCAATTGAATGAGGATATAAACATAATATTATCCTTAATAATACTATCTACTATTCTTATTTCTGAATCACTTATAAGTTATAACTAAGTTCTCCAGAAACACATTCCTAGATTATGCAACTCAACGTGGGCTTTTACTATATTTAAGTATCTATTACTTAAAATAGGCAAGTATTTGTCGTCTTTTGTTCTGCTAGTTTTATATTACTTAAAGTTTGCTGTTTATAGTAAATTCAAGTGGGTAGGTTTTAAAACTTAATGAATCTAAATTTAGTTTTTTTTTATTGCTAAACTAAGGTTCCTAGTGCCGATGACGTTATAATTAGGTTACTTTATGAATTAATAATAACTTAACTCGTACCTACAATTACTCTTCATTTGTAAACTGCCTCGATAGTCTAGTGGTTAGTGTATGCGCCTCACACAGTTAGGCCTCGGGTTTGATTCCCGGGTCGGGCAAAGTGTTATTTGTGATCTTTCCGTCAGGAATTTCACAATAGCAGCATGGAGTTGGAATTGTGCCCGATGGATGGCAATAAACTCACCCATAATACCATAGGACTTAAATATAGCAGGTGAAATGTGGGTGTTGTACACCTCTGCCACACCCTTCTAGGTAATATAGGCGTGATGTTATGTTATGTTGTAAGCTTTTTTAATTATCAATATTTTATATTCATCGGTAATAACATTTTGTTCTTTGATTCCAGGTAACCACTGCAATTATCAATAATATTACCCAACTCCTCTGGGTAAGTAATTAACGAGATATATCTATTATATATCTTCGGCGTTCCGGTGTATGTGAAAAAATATATTTTATAGCCTTCAAAGCCGGCCGTAAGTGTGTTTAGATCAATAAAAATGACAAGTAGAAGCGAAACTAGAGATAACTTCCACTAAGCCTTTTAATACCAGGCTCTCGGTCATAAATTATATTTAATGACCACTAAAATAAAATAAATTGGAAAATACGACACGCCAACCTACAAATAAAAGAATGTTTCCCTTTACAAATCCTAAACATATATATTAAATGTGATAGAGATATTCAAGTTATAAACCAATTTTATAAGCACTTGTGTGAGACCGCGTCAAGACATGATTAAGAAAACGTGGTAAAAACTGCGAACTAGATCATTGAAATTAATTTTTAATTAATTATTTATTGGTATAAATAATTTATCAATGTTAATCACGACAATAAAGTGAATATTGTAATATTTTTTTTGTCAAAAACGTTTCACTAATTGGGCCTATCTTACAACATTAAGATGTATGATAAACCAAAATAGCGCCTTTGATTAGTCGTAGGATTTTCAAGGCACGCAATGTTCGGAGGCTTTTCATTATTATTGTACTTGGAAACAAAAGGAAACCTGAATTTTATTACTAGATGTATAGGTTATATTAACATACTTACGCCTGGATTTAATTGCTGGATTTAATAATTATATACACAGTAGAAAATAAATGTTTTAGTTTCGTGTAGTTTTCCTTTAAGATTTTTGTTTTCATAAAATGTTATCTACCCAAAATTACGTAAAGGAATTTTTAGCTTGAAAATATGACGTGGACATATTAAGCATTTCAAACATTCTTACATACATAGCATCACGCCTATATTACCCAGAAGGGTGTGGCAGAGGTGAACAACACCCACACTTCACCTGTTATGTTTAGGTCCCATTGAATATGGGGTGAGCCTATCGCCATCTTCCGGGCACTATTTCAACTACGTGCTGCTATTGAGAATTCCTTGAAGGAAAATTCACTAATAATACATTGTCTGATCTGGGAATCAAACCCGAGACCTCGCAGTATGAGACATACGCTAACCACTAGACCAACGAAGCAGCATTAATTTTTAAGCAAATCACCTAATTTAATCAAACCACATCATCAGAACGTTACATTTTTCACTTTGTGTTTACACACCGTTTAATGGAGATACCTTCGAACAGCCGCAATGGCTTCTTAAACATTGCTTAATTCAGTCGGCTATACGCAGAAACGATCTATCGTTAGACGGTTTTAGACAACAACTACTTATGAAGTATCGACAAGGATCGCAGGCGTAACCGCGATGATAGCCTCACGACCTGAGGCAAGACTGTAATTCTTCTGACGACCGGATGGCGGAGTGGTTAGTGTACCTGCCTGCGACGCCGAGGCCGTGGGTTCGATTCCCGCTTAAGACAAATCTTTGTGTGCATGAACATGGGGGTTTGTCTTAGTCTGGGTGTTTCTATGTATAATATGTATGTATTTACAAAAGAAAAAGTATATATGTATTAGTATCAGTTATTCTAGTACCCATAGTACAAGCTCTGCTTAGTTTAGGACTAGATGGCGTTGTGTGTGAGTTGTGTTATATTGTGTAATAATATTCTTCTTTATGTTTCAATGGACAAAATTTTATATAACCCCAGCCCAGTACGTGGCAACGGTAATAGCGTTCTCTGCAGCCTTGTTTAGGTTATCCAATGAGCAGCTATCAGGGCATTGGGGCACTCAAGTAAGTGACTCATTGTTTGCTGAGGTGCACCGCAATCGCACTGCGTTTGTTGATAATGTAGACTGTAATGAAAATGTTAAGCAGAGCTTATGCAGAGAAGCTACTTTTGGGCAGATGTATACAAGCTCTGGATGCGACGCTTTTCACTTCTCTACTGCGACTACTCTCTACATACAAGTATTATACCTATATGAGTAAAGGTTAGATAGATACTTATTTATTTATTACCTAGCGTGTCCTATTAAAAATCTCCACGTGAAAAAAATGACTAAGATCCTCGATATGCTAAGAAACAGATGAAAAAGATATGGGACCGGCAGGATTTGAACCTGTGACCTTCTGCTCACCGAGCAGTGGTTTTACTAACCAGCTACGGTCACCTCTTGCCAGAAACCTAGATTTCTCAACTATTACGTCATTTCTGATCCTTAAGTCAAACGAATGTTACTGACAGGCTATAGTTGTTTGTTGTATATTTTTTTTTAATTTGAAATATAGCACTAATTAACCCTATATTAGGTACGTGTTTGTGTAGGCCCTAACTGTTTATTGAATAATTATTATGTTATATGTGGCACACAATGACCCGCATGACGACGCGACGAACTGATGGGAAATTAAAAGTTTAACAATATGCCGCAGATAAACGTTGAATTGGGGCAATAATACAAGGTACTAATATGCATGATAATAAGTCGAGACTTTAATAAAGTGCCTACTTATAAGGTCTCTTTTATGTATTTAAAGAAAATGGGAAATACTACTAGTTTCTTTTTCATTTGTTGTACTTCACCAGGATTCGGCATCCACCTCGTAGATATTCCAAAACAGTAAATTCTCAATTAGTTTGACAACTAATTTCGAATTTAATTAAAATAGAAGTAACAATTGAATTAAAACAAACGAGCTTGCCGAAATTGACCATTTCAAAAATGGATACCTTATTTACTGATTAATGATTTTGACTTTTAGTACAAATCATACGGTAGAATATAATTTCGATACGGAAGTGATTAGTAGTTTTAAAGATAACGTTATGAACTTATTTACACATCGTATATTATATATTCTGCTTAACCTAAATTATTATCCTTACTATATAATTTAATAAACTTATTACTTATATAATTTACCATATAATAATATTTGATAAAGTTAACTGGATGCACCAAATCAAATTTTTCAAGAAGCTAGTTTATTAAAGAGATTTAAAAAAAATATTGCTTTAATCGTAAAACTGCAACATTATTAGAAATACGCAAGAATAGTGGATTTCTTCAATGGCTATGTAAAATTAAATCCAAGAATTGCCTGTTAAAAAAAACAAAAGAGGTATTATATATTACATCAATAACTTGTCATCTAAGTCTATTTAATCCTTTAGATTATAGTACTGTAAAATTTAATAAAATATAAAGCATTAAATTTAAACCATTAACACAATCATGGTGTTAGTGGTTTGAATGTGTCTAATGAGACCTCATTTATCGAAATCTAGTTTAGACTACAGGACGTAGCAATAAAACATACAACACACAAAAACACAGCCGATAAAAAATATATTACTATTTTATCGTATTAGGTTATCTATTTGCCTTTAATTCTACTGAACACATTTAAGTTTTATTTATGCGATGACAATAAAATTATTAGTAAATTCGATTCGCGCTTGTGTGGGATTATAACGAAAGTCCGAGTCGTGAGATGTGCCTACAGCATTACACTATATATTATCCGCAAATAAGCAATTTGTATTCAACATGTAATCTTCCATCGCCGAAAATATAAACCTATTTGGTCAAAAGCTAGAATTATGATGATTACATGCGATAAAGACTACAAAGAATCTGTAATGTATAATGAAGTATAATTCTATAAATGCCGTTTTATTTTTTTAGTTAGAAAAACGTAGAATGTCTTAATTAAAGAAGAGTTGTTGGATTCGCGCACATTCCTCCAATTCCGCAGTTTCTGCCCACGGGGGTCAACGGTATCTTTGCCCATCAAGGCATTAAAAACCTGGCTAGATATAGTAGTGCGGCGACAGTTAACTTTCCAGAATACGTCGTCCATTTTTAATTAGTGCCTGTGTACACGAGGCACTATTAAAGCGAGATAATAAATTAACACTTGACATATCCATCAAGTTATCCATTTACATGCTATTGTGGATATGCACACGCGGTGGGCTTTAGCCATTTTTTTTAAATTGTACTAGTTTTACCGGTTACATTGCGATTTATTCGCCTTTTTCATTTGCGGGACTTTTGATGTTTTTTTCTTGTACTTGAAATTATTCAAGTGATGACTACCTGAGTTATGTGTCTGCTTTGCATGCATCCATTTTAGGTACGTAGATGGTTATAAGGATGGCACAGAATTTGTGAAAGACTTCAATTCAATATTGTTGTCTTACTGTTGATAATGGGTAATTCCTTTATCAAAAATCATTTAAAAAACTCCTTGCTTAAATTTTATTTAAGATTATATAAAAGAGATAAGAGTTGAATAACCTGCCTAGCCTACCAAATAGAAACATATCTAATTCAAAACCAGTACAAGTACATAAATACGCCGGCAGTTCCAATACTTTTAACATCATACGTTATAATAAGACAATGGTCATGCATAAGTATTGGAGAGACATAATAGCATTGTCGCGATAAATCAAGATGCGATATTGATCGTAAATAAAATGGCGATTTATGACAAAACAGCGATATCTCGCGGCGTTAGGCTCTGTATGGTATGGAATACAAGGAGATAGCCTTTGCTCCCTTGATGAAAATGTCAGCACTCAAACGGACGCATAATAATAATTTTGAATATTCACTTGGCTTTCTTGGTTGCTGTTAAATTGTTTTCTTGTAAATAAAACTTTGAATCATTTGTTTTAAAGTTTAAGTTATAATATCTCAAATATTAAAATAAGGTAAACAGATAATTGAAATAAATGACTTTATGTTTTGAAATTTTTTTTGTGAACTTGCGTGCCGTTTTATCAAAAAATTTAATTAATTATGTCAAAAAATACATTTAGAGTTTGTGTATTGCATGGTAGAGAAGGATTATATTGTTATTTCTTATTTTCAGACAGATATATCACGAAATATATTATAATAATGGCAGCAAATAATCGCATAATGCATGTTTAATATTAAATTAACTGTGATGTTGTAATTCTAAAATGTATGCAAAACGTTGTGATGTTTGTTTTTGCACTTACATATTCAATTAATTATTATGTTGTATTCAATAAACGTGGGATAATTTGTATAATATTTGTCAGAGTATATTTTACAATTAATTTGTGCATAAATTGTTGTTAATTGCGAGACATCTCTATGGTTAAATAAATTTATTAGTTGTCTCTTATCTAAGGTGATGATCAGACAAGCGTAGTTATGTTAACAACATGAGTTACAAATTCGCTAGCCAGTTCATAATGGTCACTGCAGCCTATGAACATTCAGTAAAATATGGATTCGTTGGCCATTACTAAGATTACGCTATCAAAGTCATATTGTCACCACTTTCAAAACAACATCATTTATGTCGATTTATTTATATAATATTGAAGCGTAGACAGTTATAATCATCCCACGTTTTCTTCAATATACAGCCGAGAGAATACAGCTTTAATCACCTCTGTAAACGGGTGGATGCTGTCAATTCCCTTGATAGAAATATAATCCTTTACTGACACCTTCCTCTTCACACACACCGTATTATAGTATTATTCTTTGCTTATTGTACGGAAGGTAAAGCCGCAGAAAGGTGCACGTTTATCCTTAAAATGCAACATCGATATTCCAACTTGGGTGTAGTTTTACCTGTATTTTTGTATGTCTTAATAAAGGATTAGCGCGAAGGCTTAAGACAGGTACAGATTATATACAAGTACATTGCTTCAACAATGAAAAAAATAGCAAGATCGGGCTTTGTCGCTATTTGGTTTCTTGTTGCCAATTTCTCAATTCAATTTTATCTTAAATGACTTAATAAATTATTTTAAATCTTCTATTATGAGAGAAGATTCATAGCGATCAATATCAATAAAAGATTTCTAGCATAAGATATGATATTAAACTACAGGAAAATACCAATACTAATACATATAAGTTAGATGTTTGCAATACAAAGTTAAAAGAACCTAACACTACACTTGACACAATTGCAACACAGCAACAGGTTAATAAATAAAACAGAGCCGAGTATTCGCATTTAAATCACACCCTGTGTATGGAGATGAGGATGTTTAATACACCCTTTAATTGATATGTTGCTTTTGAGTTATGGTATCTGATCTGCAGTCAGGCATGCTCTTGCGGCCATACTATTGGCCAATTTATTTATATTGATTCCCATACCATCCTATCTAGCTTTAGATAAGTCATGACTACTTTATGGGTTGCCATTAAGCTGATATATTAATTTATTTAATAAGTTAATGAATTATTTATTTAAGTAGCGCGATAACGTGAACAAATTTTAATGGATGATCTGTTTATTTATTGGATTAATTTAAAAGAAAAGAGTTTTCCATTAGAGATGAATCACTTTGCTTTATTTTGAAACCTCACATAAAATTTATTTTTGAATTGGTTGGTGTAGTGGTTAAAGCGGTCGCCTCGCCGCTTTGAACTACGTTGGTGTTGTGGGTTCGATCCCCACACGGAACAATTCTTTGTGCCAGTCGCAAAGATTGGTTCTGATTCTGGGTGGGCTTTGTGAGTGTGAAATGTATGATTGTGACACGCCCGAGACTTAGAGTTATACCTAGTGAGAACGTCATTTAAAACAAAAAAAAATACTTCTTGTTTTAAGTGTCATCAAATATTTACTTTAGATATATCTTTTACAAATTTAATTTTCTTTGACTATCATAAATAGTAGTAACAAGCTGGCTCTATTTCCCCATCATTCGTGATTATCATTCACGGCTAATACAAGTTTGATGCTGTATATTCCATTCGGCAAGCTAGTAAATTTGTACATTCAATAAATTCAAGTTGTAAAGCTTATTATACCTTTAATTAATTAACATAGTCAACATTATAACGGTCAAAATAACACCTGCCTTCAAAAAATGTTGTCGAGGAACATAAATTTGAGAGTGAACCATTTTAAATGTAACGTTTTAGAGGAAACAACTTAGGAAGTTAATAAATCTTTACTATAGATACTATTAGTATAAGTCACAGATTATTATAGAACTAATTTGTGAAATTACGCAGTCAAACATAATTTAATTATTTTTTTTCAAGATTTAGAGACGCGATTCACATTTAATTAAAATTAGTGTCGCCTATTTAAATTAGACCATAACGTAATACCTACCTAGCCAATAACTTTTAATGTTTTTTCTTGCTATTTTAGTCATCATAATTAATACACACATTATGATTATTCTAGTTTGTTCAACAAAAAAACAATCCCATGATTCTTTTTTTACCCTTATTTGTTTTTGCTTGGCAATTTTTAATATTAACTTAATGCATGAAAAGTATATTTGAAATAAATTTATTAAGACGTTAAAATTTACAACTGTACGTATTGAATAAAGAAAAAATATATACAATAATAAATACATAAGTAAGTGAAAAGTTATATTTCATTATCATCGTGAAATGTACACAGATATGAATAAATAACGCATTACAAGGAAATCATCAGGCTAATAAAATATCATTCTATTGTCTAATAAAATTGGAAACCACTAAATTTAGCCCATAATTTATAGGTCAACCTCTAACATGTATAGTTCAAAGAATAAATAATGCATTAATATCTGTCATTAGGATAATATTTCAATAATGATCTCTGTCGTATCGATTTTGATGTTCGTTCGCCGGAAAATTTCCTCTTGATGTAATGAAATGGGCAATTTATTGTATTATTAGTAGGTATATATTAATTTTATGCATCGTATCTGGACAAGAACATAAGATATCGGTCGTTAGACGTTGGATCCTTGTGAGGTCACTACAAACATGGCTATTTTAGTGTTCCGCACAAATTCAAAACAACGGACTATTTGTGGACACAGCTTTTGAGATTTTACCTAAATTTGACAGAGAGATTTAATTGATAGTAATACAATATAACAAACTTGAATTATGTAATGGTCTTAGCACTAAAAATTCCTTTAAAGTCTTTGTTTAGTCGTAAGTTTTGTCTGCTTAGAAAAGAACATAATTTTTGATTGAATTCAATTTAAAGATAGTTTTATAAATTTTTTAGCTACCTGTTTAATTGTGAACTTAAGAATAACCTTTGAAAATAACGTACAGAGCCTTTTTTAATGTATGACAGTGTTAAAAGTCATGGATATTTCTAATTTTATTTTTAGAAGTTATTGATGCAATGAAACTTTATTTCATACAAAATTTGTACAAAACATACAGAACCTTGAATTTTACTACGAGATGCAGTTAGCTTTTTACGCTGCTACATAATGTATTCAGAACATTGTCCGGCAGTTAAGCGACAAATTTGTCATGGACACATTCTGTGTTAGGTTCTCCCACCGTGGGCACCTTCCCGCTGCGTTGGTGTGCTCAAGAATAATTGCTACATACTCTTACATATTCGACGAACACTCGCTGCCGTAGTATCACTTCATCATTTTGATATTTGGACTCTGTTTTCGTTAGTGAGAGATTTATCAGAACTTGAAGATGGAAAAGCTTGTCTACTAGACGTGAGTAGGATAACAAATAAATAAATGGCAACGACTGCGTAAGAAGCGTCATCAAAACAGTATCAAATAGCAGTGCTTTGATTTTCGTGTTGAGATTTTGTTGATTGGTTGCTATGCTACCTAGTTTTTATGGTTGTTATGTACAATCAACCGTCAATCATCTGGATTTTCTATCTGAACAAATGCACTGAATTCCACCACTGCTACTCTGTATTATTATATTCCTATAGATTTGATAAAAGATTAGGCTCTGAAATTTCAAAATGATTGCTTAAATACGTACAAAATGCCTCATTTTATAACATAGCCATCATTCATTCGCATGGTCATCATGGTCATTCGCATAAGCTCTACAATAATTAAGATCATTTCTGCTTAAGCTTGTTAAGATACAGTCGTGATGTTTCTCGATTAAAATTAAACGCAAACTAGCTTTTATAATGTGAAACGATTCTACGTTTCACATTTTAGCACGCATGATGGAGGAACTGAATCATCTTTAAAGATAATAATTTAATCATTATTCAAACGATTTTCTATTGAGATGATGTTATTATACTAATACCAGTTTGAAGCCATTATCTAATAGAACGAAAACGGATACGAAGGTCAGGGCTGTCAACAATCTCACCAGGTTCTTCGCTCTATGAAAATGTATTTTTTTAAAATGGTTGAGTTTTTGTAATCGAGAGAGGAGCACCTGTGAATTTTTGACTATTTACCATATTATAAGTACCTAGAGCTTGTACTTATGGGTCCAATTTGATGAATTATTTCCACTATGTCGATTGCCACTATGTTGACTCTATGCAATTAGACCTTAATATCACTGGCAGGAGGTGGAATCTACAGACGTGACATGGCGACAAACAAGTCTTTCGGCCTCTGTAGTAAGAATCTAATCGAAGAAACTAAAACTAATGAATCCAATAGGGTTGCCACATCCGGATTTTTCTCGAAATAAAACATAACATTTCGTCCTGACTAGATTGATAACATGTCACATTTATCAAAACAAGCTTTTAAATAAGCTGATTTGTACGGTTAATACTAATTATTAAATTGTAATCAGCAAAAAGATACTTAAAACGGCAGGGGGTATCCCCACGCTACGCAAACCTAGTTGATATTAACTCCAAGCATCTTAATTTAAATTAGCATAAGAAGTCTTCTTATAGAAGTCTTTGCTAATATTATACGAGCTGAAGTTATTCTGTCTGTCGGTCTGTTTCAGTTTTATGGCTATAGCTACTAGAACATTATTAATGGAAGTTATGGAGACAGTTGGAAGCGTAAAAAAGCATATAGGCTACATTTTATGGACGTAAAAATTGAATAAGTCGTCAAGCAAATGAAAGATATAAGTAAACCGGGGTAGTGTGAATAGGAGTATACCTACCTACTGTTCATAATAATATTATACTTTAGCATATGAATAGCTCTTATCTACCGGTAAAGAATGCCAATAGCGTGAGAACTGGCCGTCTCCACTTCCAAATTATTCTGCATACGTTCGATCCACGTCCTTGATGCGTGACCAGTTACTAAAGCAGCAGACAATGCAGAACTACGTGTGTATTTTACTTCGCACGTTTAGTTTGTCAGTCTACCTGTAATCTATAAAAATGCTGTACCGCAATTGCAAATAAGTTTTATGAAAGCACGATCAAACTCAATGTCTATTGTTTGTATTTTTTGCATTTTTTATCTGCCAGCTTATTCTACTCATACCTTTCTTCGTGTTGTTTGCCAATTGAAAGCAGCTGACGTCCTTTCTCACATTTTATGTTATACCTATACTAAAATTAAATATAATTGATTCAGTGATTTAGTCACTTAAAAAACAGACAGACAGATATATTTTGCCCAATAATATCAGGTATACAACTTGTTCAATAAAATGTGTACAGCATAACATGTCTTTTTTATTATTTTCTTCATAACAACATTTTATCGTAAGATTTTTAAAACCAATTTATCAATTTACAGGTGCGCGACATGAGGTCACCGACCTCCGCGACTACTTAACTCACACATTGTAATAATTTATTACTGATATTCAAATGATCTTATATTTATTGTATTTTGAGGTAAGAATATAAATAATTGTGGTACATGAGGCAAAGGAACAAACGGATATAGCACGTGAATCGAAGTTAAACGATTATAACGAATAAGCCGTATCGAATTCGATTATAGGCTGGCGGTGTGGGGGCTGTGGAGGCTTGCTCGCGCGCTCCCGATGACAGAATCGAGAATGCGATTTAAGATTTTGAGAGGGCTATGTGTACGTATAATTAGCGGTACGGAAGCCGGGTAGTTAGTGCGAGGGGCGGGTTGTCCTCGTAACGATAAATCATAAGTGCGCAGGAGTCGCGGGGCGGACCATGGGCGGAGCGAGTGATTTTTAAACGGTTTTTTGAGTTTCACGACGGCCAATGCACGAGTAATTCGGGCATCCTTTTCTGGCGCCTCGATATGGCGACACTTTTTCGTTAATTAGGAGAACCATGATTACGACTAATTTTCCGGACAACGAACCCGGTGACAAAAAGTGGTATTCAATTAAGACAATACCTATACAAACCGAAATTTGCGAAGGTTTCGTAAAAAGGTAACTTTGTCTCCGCCAGAGAGTAATTTTCGCATGGGAGATTCTTGCACAGATGCCGTAAAGCGTTCGCTTCCCGATTTTTTGGGTGGCGTTGTCACCCTATGGGTACTAATTAATACCCCGACGTTGGTCGAGCACAGGTAGGCTTCGCCCTGTATTTGTGCTCGCATGCAGGTTTTTATAACACAGCGACTCTATTGTTCTCTGTCGGATCACATGATGTCGCTCTTAATTCCTTCTCACTGCCTCATGAGCCCTGAATACTGATGGAAGGACTACTGACATATACAGCGTGTATTTATAACTACAATAATCTTCTGACATGTCCGCTTCGTTAACCAAAAAACACTTGTCCTTATTTTGATCATATTAATTGAGCTTATAAGAAACTCAATTGCTATTATTACACATCAACTTGGCATAATTAGGTACAATGTTGATATATCGCTGATGCCAAATAAATTAATGTTAGGACGCGAAACTATGTGTTTATTAACGCAGTACTATCGCATGTGTGCAAATAAATGTAAGTTCATAAGAACACTTGTAATATATGTAGGTGCTTATCAATGAATAGTTTTAAGTATATCCTTTTTTATTAATATTCAAGTATCAAGTATGAAAGAGGTTTTAATACCAGTTCCTAGCCGGGCCTATTTATTGTAAAAAAGTTTTAATTGTTATCAGTCCATCAAACGAACACGTACAAGCGAGTGTCGGTGTGAGTAACTTGTAGTATCATTTGGTAAACTTGATACGCGATAAATTAAGCGAGCGGATCAAAATAAACATTCCCATCCCCGATAGAGATACAAAATATCATATTATTTGAGAAGCAAGGCAATATTTAAAATACTTCATAAGACTAGCGATCACCTCGGGGGCGTCACTATCTACATATTTATACCAGATACAATTCGAAACCAGTTTTCTTCTCGCCACTCGATTCTAACAAGAATTTGGACTCATACAAAAATAAATACTGTCCACGAAACATGAGAAAGGTAGTATCATCATATTAAAACGTTCGCTAACTCAATTTTGGTCTAAAATAAAAGTGGCTAAGACTTGTTTTTGGTTAAACGGTGTCACGCGTTGTTAGATCGAAATAAAGCTGGAAATGAAAGCTTTATAGCAGTATTTATTATGACATCCGACAGTAAAGTACAAAATTGATTTTATCGAGGTTCACCAACATGCATAGTTTAAATTTCTCCGTAGGTCTGTTAGAGCATGTTGTAAGGGTAATTACTTCCATGCTATTAATTAAAATTTAATTTAGGTAACCGTATTTGAATAACGATGTTGTAGGCTGTGTACGGTGGTTCCGAGCAGGCTAGTACATCAAGGCAGGGAGCTCACCGTTGGTAGTGCCGGCCCATGTTGTTGTGACAGACGTACTGCACTGTACAATTTATATAGCTACATTTGCACGCGCAAAAACTCCTATTAATAATCATTAAAGATAAATTAAACCTTATTGAGTTTTTGTCCACAGTTTTTAGCGGCCATTTTTTCCGTACAACGTTTTAGAATGCTTTAATGAAGCAAAACCTTTGTAAATAACGTTTGATTATTTTGTTGATTGAATTGAACTTGTGTGGTGCCATAATATTATGGGTTTGTTGTACCTCCCATCATGGACTTAGATAGATAGCGGTATAGAAAGCATTGATAATGATTGAAAAAATATTTTACTGCTACATGGTTTACTGTCTAGAGTAAGTTCCTTTCACAACGAGGTCTTGGGTTCGATAACGGTTCGGGAAAAGTGTTATTTGTGAACTTTCTGTTAGCAATATCTCAATAGCAGCACGGAGTTGGAATTGTGCATGGTGGATAGCACAAGCGATAGGCTCACCCCCTATCCCATGGCACCTGTGTGTTGTAAACCTCTGCCTCACCTTTCTAGGTAATATGGGCGTGATGTTATGTTATGTTATAATTATTTTAATTTTTATCCTCATTGCTTTAGCTCTTCAATGGTAAAACTTTAATTGGTTGACTTTTCTCGATTAAGCGATCGATCGATTTATAATTCGGTCATTTTATTTCCAATAGGATCTTTATTGTGGTGCAAAAAAAGGAAAAATGTAGAGCAATATTTTACCTTAATAACCCTTTTCCTTACTTTTCAGTACTATATTAGGAATTACTTACAAAAAGAGCTCTACAACATGAGTCATTCATGCCAGCCAAAACAAAAATAGTTGTTAATACAGGACGTCATTTTGGCTAGAAACTCCGTATCCGTCAGACACTACTGGTATTACCTGTGTTACTATTTATTTATTGCAAACAACGAGCTCACAGATTTACAAGAAAATAAATAAAGACAGCTTACTGGAACCATTTACAGTATTTTATTCGAGTGTATAACCCTCGAGTTCATAACGATTACAGTTCGTTCAACTGTTACTTTCATGTAGACTTGTTTGAGAGCTAGCATTATTAAATTGTAAATTAGCTTTCAGGAT
This sequence comes from Hypena proboscidalis, assembly GCA_905147285.1. NCBI lineage: Eukaryota > Metazoa > Arthropoda > Insecta > Lepidoptera > Erebidae > Hypena > Hypena proboscidalis. The sequence goes on from LR990132.1 coordinate 12,504,485, forward strand.
GGCGTGACATAAAGTACACTATGGTGTGGTTTACGACAACGACTAAGCATAAGATAAGGGTGCGCGTTTATTCGTCCTGTGTCCATCTGAGTAATCGCCTAGATAGTTGGTATCTTCGCTGCGAGTCTTCGTGATTTTTACAGCCTTCAAAGCATTAGCGTGGCTTTTTATAGCTGACAATGAGAAATCTGAGCCTTGTTTATTATATTGATTGTAATATGAAGTGTACCCATTACGGGATGTCAACGAGTGCGATGAAACAAGAGGCAGATAGCTCAAATGGTAGATGGAAATAGAAATTTTATTTTTACAAAATGGTTTCGGTTTGAGAATAATAATTATGTTTGACTTTAATTTCAGTATCTTTTTTGAATAGGCAATATTTCTATAGCCTAGAAATTGTTTGAACTTGTTCATATGAAACTTTCCGTCAGGAAATTCGCAAAAGCAGCACGGAGTTGGAATTGAGTCCGGTAGATGGCGATAGGGTCACTCCATGGGATCTAAAACATAAAAGGTAAAATGTGGGTGTTGAACACTTCTGGGTACTATAGAGGCGTGATATTATGTTATGTAGTTTATATGAGGTCTACCTACTTATTATACGATGCCAAGCGAGTCGAGAATGACATCGAAGTATGCAGAATTTGATTTCAGTCAAAGTATGGTGATGTGTTTAAAAGTGATAAATAACGATATCAAAAAAAAATGTCCTGATAATCGCAGAATCATTCAAGTAGTAGTAGTAGTATGCTTCTTAAATAAAGATTTTACCTTATTATTTTTCAAAGTGCGTAAGTATTCTTTTTTATACTTAGATATCTTTAAACATAATATAATCACGCTTTGATCCCACAGGGGTATTGTGAGACAATGGAACGCCACGTGCTTAGCTTCTTACATACCTATTATATACCTACCTACAAAGCTAGAATAAATTAAACAAATGTTAATATGATTAATTCAATATTTTAATAGGGTCCATCAGTTAAAGAGTTGATAAGCTGATTAATTTATATTTTTATATTAGTATTCATGAGTTTTGCTTTTATAGGATTAATACGAATTACTCTTAAATATCTTCACGGATCATAATTAAGACTACCATGTAAAAAATATTATTTGTTATTTTATAACCAATTTTTCAAGCTATTTTGATACGAGCACGTATCATTATGATTAAAAAAAAATCTATTAAATATACTGCCGGATTTTATTAACCTTTTTCATAAAATCGACACACGTTTTTCAAAGTGAGAAGAAACAAATAATGTGAAGAAAATGACCTTTTTTTCTTTTAAAGTACGATTAAAAGTTTATCTAAAACTGTAGCAAAGTGTGCCGTCTATAATATTTTATAAAATATATAGTATATTTTATGCTTTGCAAAACCAATACAGCGCAATTTTAGCAAAACAATTATTTCTAAATATGCCATAGATGCCTCAATAAATCAAGCTTACTCGCTCGAATTCCATAACTCATGCGTTATGCATTTTCAAGATTTTGCTGTGGTACTAAAATGCGGGTTATTTTAGTGTATGGTGGACAATGGCGCGGCGGCGGGGCACGACGACGTACGTACGCACAAAAAAAATATCTTCAATAGTCCTCCACGGCCCACACGCCAACCTATGGCCACTCAATCGTTCGTATTCCTCTAGCCGAACATAAAAACCACGGAGACGCACTCACCCTAAAAATATCTAAATAATAAAATCACGTCTTCCATAATCTCTAATCAGCATAAAATATAATTATTTTTACGTTCCTACGCTCAGTTAAAAAATAATGATAGTAAATAAAGTCTTCGAATGTCAGTTATATCAGTATAAGTTTTTATTGGGAAGAATTTCTGGCAAGGAAGTGATTATTGTTAATGAGTTTTAGCAATGATAGTGCTGTTAAATTTAATTGCTGTATGCTTTTGGTGTCTATAGAAACATTGATGATGAGTTATCTTAGGTTTTCTCTGTTCGGCTGCGCGGGCGCAGGGAATGACACTGCGTTAACTCTCAAGAGATACTTCGATTCTTTTGGACTTAAGGCTGGGGCTAGCTAACGAGTAACGATTGACTTGAGTATTCTCAAGTACATGCCAGGCCTTAATGATTTATAATGATTTTTGATGTTGAAACAATAAACAAATATCGGATCTGAGACGAAAATCGTTGCTTAGATTATGATTCAGCGAATTGTTTCGTAAGCCTGGTTGCGTTATATTTTGATTTAGTAAGTTTTAGTGACCTAAAAAAATAACCGTCTTTTATTTACCGAATGTTACTTCACTTATACATTTTTAAGGTGCCATATTGGCTTAAGCAGAAGTGTATAATTGTTGCTTGACAAGGATTTTCTATTAGAAATTTCGATGTCTCCAACTTTATGTGCGGTACAGAGAGTTTACCATAATCATAGTTCTGCGGTTGGCTTTAATATCTTGATAAAGTATAAGCCTTTAGAAAAACACTTTATTTAATTAAAAAGTTGTTATGATCAGTCAGTTTGATCATAAACAAAAAAATGCACTTTGAAAATCGAAGGGTATATTTAAGAAAAAATAAACATGTAACTGTAATATAGACAAGTCAAGTCATTTAAATAAGTTGAATGGTTTCCAATCAGAGTTTGAAAGTCATCCTGGTTATTTTTCTAATTGTTTGTAGATGGCCAGTTATACAAACATTCAAATTTAGGCCAACATGACACACCCCCGGGTAGGAGACAATGTTTTTCCATATTCAATTCAAATAAGCCAACACGATCGCTTTGTTACGAAAAATTTAAAATAGTTATGGTATGTACACGGCTACGCAGCAAGCTATAGGTTTCCAATATAGAATAATCTCGAATTGTATAGGCTTCCAGTGCAGCAGGAGACCAACTTTTACTGGAAATGTGTAGCCGGTACAGGTTGCTGCATAAAAGCAAGTCATCATACTTATAGCATCATCATTGCATTTACCGTCAGTTGACTGTATTTAATAGCAATTAATATTTTAAATATCAAGTCTATCGCAAATGCCGCGAAAGATAATAAATTAGGCAGCAGTCTTTCTTTGTTTTAATTAGATTATTTCAATGCAATTGGAGAACAACTTGATTTCTACTAAGAAATAGTTGAAAAAGATATCGCACTACTGCACACCGGGCAGCCGCTTTAGCCATCCAGCTACGTTGTATCCTACTTGAGATAGGAACAAATGTATGAACGTGATGTCACGAAATTACGTAACGTACAGTTGAGAAATTTAAGGTTCTAGCAAGAGGCGACCGTAGCTGAATGGCTAAAGCGGCTGCCCGGCGTGCAGTAGGTCGCAGGTTCAAATCCTACCGGTCCCATATCTTTTTCAACAGTTTCTTAGTATAATTTGCTAAGCATATTATAGCTTAATGCTATAAAATAATCAATTGGAAACTTAATTTATATCTTGAGGTGTTTGGGAATACCATAAATATCAAACACCTAAACGAGTAACTAAAAAACCCAAACATATAGGTATGTATGTTTAGTTCTTGGTTTGACTATAAAAGAAAACAAAATAATATAAAAAAAGGTTTTAATAAGGTATAAGAATGTTTTTATTTATTTTTAAAGACAAAATTTCTAATTATTATTAAATTAATTAATTATATCTAAGTTAATAAAATAAAAAATATGCATAATTTTTCCGCATCGACCTCGACCGCAGGGAACGTGTTCAGAAGGCTGACAGCATTGCCACGTTGAATGGTAATGCTGATTCTTTGAGCGAAGTAAAGGCCCGCCTTCTGATCACGTGAAGCGTCGATTAACCGCTTAAAAATATCTTTAAAAAGTATAAGTAATTAATAAAATATGTATTTCTAATCGCCCAATAAAGGTATTCACCTATACTATCTCATAGATGTTACTTTTTAAGATTTTTGTCGGTACATTAACAAAGAAAAATGTACTCCAATAGAGACCTTATCACGAATGCAAATTAGTTTTAAGTGTCGACACTTCTATCTCTAAGTTATTAGAAAATAATGATATTTGATACTGTTACACGTGTCGATAAGACATCGTTAGGATAGGACCCACCGGAAGTCCTTACCTCTTTGCTATGTATCAACTAAATTGTATTATGATAAGCTTAAATTATTTCCTTTTTGGTCTTAACTAAATATCCGAATGCATAAGGCGTAAGTGAAAATCTATGGAAGCTCAAAAACAACCGCCTGATGTTTGTTTTCATACTGAATTCACTTATTTTATAGACGGAATTTCAATAAAATGTATCCATTATTTATTTTTTCTTTCATTTTTTTACTAACCAACACGAAAGAGTGAAAAATGTAACAAAAAGAAACATCAAAATGTATTTAGAAACAGCTGAGTATCGCGTAGCTGCGTAGAATAATACGATTTGAAGTCGCTAAGTAGAAAAGACATCAACGAGATCCTCGTGACTGCGTGAACGCATCTTGAAAATAAATAAATAATTATTTAAATTAATAAATCGTTTATTAATTGCTCTCTTTCTCAGAATGTGTTTTATATTCGTGCTGTTAAAGTGTTATTTACTTTTAAAAAGTGTACGTTTGTTTTACTGTCTTTATGTGTTGGCGGTAATTCGTTGCATATAATTCATTGTCTATTAAGTTTTATGGTATTTGTCACCAATATGCCGTCTGTTGATGGAATTGCAAATTTAGCTTTGTAACAGGAACATACTAAGAGATATGGTGATACTATATAAGTTCATATTTATTCTAGAAAACATTACCAGCAAATTAGGTCAAAATCTTAAGTTTATTCTTTGGAATTCAAGCCTAGATAATACCAAAGAACGGATTAAGTGAGCTTAATAAACCGAATGTAAAAACGTTCTGAGGAGTGTTGTAAAGGTACTATTATACCGAAAGATACTATTATACATAAGCCTAAAGTATTGTACGAACAATAGCCCGGTCTCGCGACTTGCGACTCAATACCTTTCAAGTCAGATTAAGTTAGGAAAGGCGCATTATTAATAACAGCCAATAACTTAACTGCCGCTTGAAATATCGAAGTTACTTTTGCTTAAGCGACTCTCGTATATTATAACAAGTAAGAATATGTTTCCGGATCGAGAGGGCTTTTGTCATGGCTTCTCTGAGGATTATTTTATTTTGTGAGTGTGAATTGTGTACACAATTATTTATTTATGGACGTGTTATTTACCTACGTGGAAGGTGTCGCTTGATTTCGTTGTCTTAAAGATTATGTGTCGTTTCGTGTAATATGATTTTAATACAAACTTGAGCTTTCTCTGTTGATCACATTGACATGGGTTATGGGCTAACATGTATTTCGATTTCATTACAAGAATGGTTTATAATGCTAGCCATTCGCCTAATGAGGCCAAGGTTTGATACACTATCCAAGATTATGTTGATTGGATTGTTTAATATGAGCAGCTATTGTTCTTTTGTGGACGACTGAGAAGTAAAATATCATAGCATTAAAATATATGATTTGTAAACTTATAATTGGCGTTAACAGTCATACTTAAAATAAACATGGTCGACCATAGCTGATGTAAATTAGTTCTATCTAAAAATAAAATAACCATTGATGTCTTGGTTGATAGTACAACGAGATGTAATGTATACCCACATTTTACGACCCGCGCTGTAATAACAAACCGGTGATTTATGTCTTATTCTATATTAAAATAATACGTGCATCGGTCTGGCTGTACATATATCATATGATTCAGACACCGACTAAGGTCATGGGAACAATTAAAATAGCCGAATAGAAAAAAACACGCCTAAAGTCAGGCTGTCATTTCAAAGTTACCGGCATGAATGCTAATAAATGGCATTACAAAAAATATGCTGATTTTTTATAATGGCGCACATAAAGTTCCGTTTGGACAAATGTGTAGGAACAACTGACAAGGGTCTTAAATGTTTTGTGGAACAACATTAAAACATGCACCCAAATTATGTTATAATATAAGGAAAAAAAGCTTTTAAACACAAACTTTTTGCACAAAAGGAGATAAACAAGCTGAATAATTAATAAATGTGGATGTTTAACGTGTTGTCCTTACTAAATGTATGATGTTTAAAATAAGAAGGCATAATTTACTTCTAAATTATTGTTCGACGCGCTGCAATAAGTATTTCTACGCTTTTAAAGTGGACGTAGGTAATGAACCCAGCACTTTACGTCGCGTTTTACTAATAGCAAGAAAGCGTGAATAAGCGAACCAGAAACTAAACAACAACGGCTGTAGAACCACGTAGACAAAGTGGTAACACTTTATATATTTCAATCTGGAAACGATGCACTAGTCAAACGAGCCGATTTATCTTGGCAACAAAAGCAAAGTAGATAAATATATTTATGGTGCGGGCAACATATCGTCCGGAGGTTGGTACCAAGTTTATCTTCACTTTGGCTTAATGCCCTGTACGGCTTCGGGAAAGCTTTTAAAAGGTTCGCTCATCCCTCGAGCGACGAAAGCTCATATTGTGATACAAGTCTTCACGTGTTACACTTTTTTATTTAAAGTTTTACTCCGCTTGTGAATGCCTTTGCATTCCTATAAGTGAATGGCTAGCCGCTTCGCATCATGATTTCGCGTAAGTATCGCGCCGATGTGCTATAAGCAGTTATGTTTATGTAGATGACTAAGGAATAATTCCATCATTATGGACGAGCGAGGAGATTTAAATTACGAAGGAATATAATCATGACGCCTCTTTGACGTGAGATAGATTTAACAAGCAATGCTGAATCGGTTTGAAGTCTCACTTATCGACTTGATCAACCGATTGAGTGAGACTTCAGAATTAACATTTTTACGTCATAATAAATAACATGTGGATAAAAGAATTTTCTAGATTCAACGTGTGCTAATGAACGGCGAAGGACATTTTTATGGCCACTAAAGTAATATTTCATCATAAAGTGTTATCTTAGAGCGGTTTACAAAGTGGTTCATAATCCAATGTTTTTTGTTCACACGGCCACCTTCGTTCACATAAAAATTTAATCTCTCACTTAACACTAGTGCTGTAGGAGTTAATCTACCTGTGGTTCTGCCATAATCCTAGTTGTCAACGGCCAGGATTATGTGTGCATACGAAGTAGACCGATGCTTTATATGCTAAATAATCAATAAACTTTATAGCATACTTATTCCAAAGCGTGTCGATAATTATACACGATGAATAATGTAAAAAATACCATTAAATTTTATTAAAATATTTTCGGGTATTTGCTTTTTTTGACTGACCTTTGCGATTAATGCTTTTAAAGATTTTAATCAAATAGTTGAATAATTTTGACTGCTCTATAAAGTATTTATTACATGGTATGGATTACAGCAAACTGGATCTTGGAATCTTGACACTCAGTTATAAATGTTGTATGTAATAAAATTCACAACCAACTTAATTGCGAAGACGTAAAAATAAAAAAAAAGTTTTTACAAGCCTGATACCTCTTTATACGTAAAGAAAAGACTTCTTTAGGCAGAAAAAATGGTAATTTCTGTCGACTTTGTATTAACACTTGCATATAGATGACCCATATTAATTACATGAAAATTATTTGTAAAATCAAAAATCGAGATGGTTAAGTGTTATTGGACGACTAATTTCATTCCTTGATTGCACGCATTTTTAATCTACAGACTGGGCTTTGATTTTTAATTGTCTTACTTGGTTGTTTTGTAAATCTAGTCGTTTACGAGGCCTTAGACTCTTAAGCGTAGTCTTTAGAGGTAACATTTCGCTTCGCCTTTTGTCGGCCACTTAAGAAAGACTCTCCTCGTGTTCCTAACGCCCTGGTACTTGTTCGATCTTTACTTTTTAAATCTTTTTTTATACGTCGCGTCGCTTAGATTTATTGAGCCAAATATTCGAGCGGAAATAACCGCTTAGATAATGATGCCGGTACACGTTATAATCTGTTTGTATAGATTTATAGATAGAGAGAAGACAGGATGAGTGACTGTCGAATATACTAGTCTATCTATACATATATATAATTATTCGCCTGACTGACAAAATTTATCAGCGCAGAGCCTCAACGCCTCAACTGCTGGGCTTAGAATCTTGAAATTTTGCACAAAGGTTCCTTATTCCACGCGGTAGAAGTCGCGGGAAACATCTAAGACTGAATATTTGATGGAGATAATATTCTTACGAGATGCTGATAATGTGCCAACGCTATTATTCGATTATTGTATTTTAGTAGTTTAAAAAATGACTAATGAATTGATGTCAAATTTACGAAGACACTGCCTGTAAAAAAAATGAATACCAAGGTACCATACATAAATCACGCTTTTATCCAATGAGGGTAGAGACGATAAAATGCCATGTGCTACGCTCCATATCTCTTTTACCTTCTTTATATTAACCAGAACTTTATTCAGAAATAATGTTTAAGTACAAAATTAATAACTGGACCAAATAATTCTACGTTGATTAAAATTCAAATTACACCAATCGAATCAAACAAAACCGTTACAATAATATCCGTGATTAGATTACAATCATGTTATTGTTGGACAAATTAAATTTTGCATGATTATTACAATTATCAGATTTAATTTCAAGGTTCGCGACTAATCCACTCATTACGTTTTGCATAATATATAGAGCCGGTTTTTTTTTTTTTTTTGGGTAAACGTTTTTTAAGTCAGTGGTTGTTAAAGTTGAGATAGGCGCCATGCGAACCCCACCAACGGGTGTCCCGCGTTGTCGTCGCGGTGGGGCTCAGTAACCGTGGCTGCCCCGAGCCACGGTGAAGCCAAGTGGACCCCGAGGAGGGGGCTGCTCTTCGGGCTTTTGGCGTGAAGCCCATGTGGGAGCAGCCCATGTTGCAGGGCCTATATGGGGAGGCTCTGCAACAGGAGGGCCTGCAGTGCTGGCGTGAGGTTAGTCGGCACTGCGGCCGAGGAGTTGCGGGGCCGCGGCGGGAGAGGACTGCCGGTGTTTCGTTGCCGCTTTCCCTACCTTCCGCGGTCCCGGCGGGGCCGCAGCCGTTAGTACTGCGGCGTGGTGGGGTCGCAGGGGAAGAGGAGTGTCGGTGTTACGTTGCCGCTCTCCCTATCCTCTGCGACCGATACGCGGTGGGCGGTGGGACGAACATCTGTCTCGCCGCGGAGGGCCGGGCCGTCAGATACGGGGGTGTCTGACGGCCATTGCACGCGGTCCTCGGCGCCGGTCCCCCCACATTTTGGGGGCCATGAGGGGCCTACCTAGGGGGGCATCGCCGGGGGGGGTCGTGGACGTAAAGGCTGTGCCGGTTTCCCATGGCCCCCCCATGACGGCGAGTGCGGGAGCACCGTGGGGTTTTAGTGGGTATTCTCGTGCCGCCTACCATCTTCAGGCACGAACGAATCCCACATAACCACTCCACCCACCCCCGGGTGGGGTGGTATGCGTAAATGCATTTCCCCACGTAAAAAAAAAAAAAAAAAAAAGGCGCCATGCGAAAGGTTGGTTATTGTTCACTTATTCAGTTATGCAGTGTGCGACAGGGCTGCCGCGCAAACGATACAAATAACGACTTATTGTCTAGCTTTTGCTTTCGACCTCACCCGCGGTGTAGATATTACAATTTGAATAAATGGTAGTTCTAAATATTTAAAAAAAGCAAGTGCTTTCAGTATGTCAAAGTCGAGTTTGAACATATTTCTTTGTTTTGATGTTAATAACAGTTAACTGATTATATTTGGTTTTGTATTGTACTCAAATAGACCTTTTAGCTGTATAAATAATACAGCTTCAGTGCTATCGCTTTTTCATTGCTATGATTTTGATCTTAATCTAACAAAAACATACCAATCCTTTGACATAAGAAATTAAACATCACGGTTACCACCCCTACACAACAGTGATAAATAGAATTAATAGAAGTTATTAGTACAAAGGGTATTTGCTAATATTATTTAATAGCTCGGTTGCCTATACTTTGCCTTATGTATTTCTGTAGATTTATAGACACAAGGATCGGCGCCGGCGATCTGAATGGCGGCTTCTGATTGGTTGACGCCGGGTGCGCTTGCGCATGTATCTAGGTCATAGAGCCGCGTAGGTCTCAGGTCTAGTCTAACAACAGCTTTTATAACGCGCTGGCATAAAACGATTACCAGCCTTATGTCAGTAATTATGTAAATAGGTACAATTTATAAACGTAACAATAATGCTTGGTGATATGTAGAATTGATTGAATGATCTAGAATACTTAAGGTTCAACTTGAAGGAGTATTTAATTTAAGCCGTTCGTCATCGTAGTTAGTTTTAACTTTTAACTACTGAATGACATATAAATAATATAAGTTAGGTTAATTTTCATCTGTATTAGTTAATTTGTACTTTACTTATTGGCTGTTATGCGCATACGTATTTTTCTTCCGATTGAAATGAACGTTTGTAATGTGGTTTATTATTATTTTTTATGCTGGATTATATATATAGCTCAGGTTTTGAAAAAACATAGAAACACTGTGTAGGGATTAATACAAGTAAATGTTTTTTTTCTATCATTGTGTAAATGTTGCAGTCCGTTTGAATTTATGACGGCATAAAATATACAAAATCGATTAAAATATAATAATAGTGTGTTCTCAATACATTAAACAAGAAGAAAAACATTCCCTTTAAATCATTCACTCTTCATGTTATTTAAAACTGAGCAATGTAAGTGTGTTTCTGCCTAGTAAAGTCAGCTTTAAAAAATGACTTACGACCGGATTCGGCTTAAAATTCCTATTCAATGAATGTTTCGGTGGAGCGTAAATGAGATTTACACGGCGAGCGCCTGATTCATGCCATCTAAAGGCTATAAAATCTAACTTAAAAAAGGGATTTCTGGAAAAGTGCAAGGCACTGAAATAATCATAGGAGGTCTGAGTACAATAGGGCTAGCTCGTCTCAGCTCGGAGGGCACGTATGCTCGTAAATACGACGTCCCTTATTATTAGCAGCCATTGTTCGGGATTGCTCGCGTACAGTCGTGGACTGCACTGCCGTGCTTGTCACACGAGCCCTGTTTGCTATCGAACCTTCAAAAAATGTATGACACCTCATTTATTTTCGAGATGCAAGCCTTCTATAGTTGACAATAAGACCCCTTACCACTGCTTCATACAAAAGGAACCAGCTATTAAGGTTAATAGCAGGAAACGTTCGAAAATAAACTTTACAGTGTGACGAACAAAGGTTTTGTGAGTTTCGCTCGGGATTGAAAATCGAAAAGTTGAAATGAAAGTTGAGTGCGATTGTACTTCTTGCTCGACGTCGGATATCCGACACTCTCAGCTTTAATATGCAGCCCTGGTGTGCACATTGCATAATTCAATCCTAAAACGCAATCCGGGCATAATTAGCTATGGAACTGATGAATTCACGGGCTGCCATTAAAAATGAACACAGCTTAATTAAAAAATGTGTATATTAAACCGCTTGCAGCTTAAGAAGACGTTTATAGTGAGATGTATGATATATAAGTATATATAAGAGTTCAGGGAGGTTATTATCTCCGTTGTTCCTTTAACCAGTCGCCATACTTTTAGAGGAGGCATGATATTGTCTCAATGTCAATAGTCCTCAGATGTATTGACGCATTTGCAATCTAGTATGGTATCCACATACTATCAGATGGACTACTAACCTGTTCGTTTCATACTTTGTATAAAAAGAGTGTGTTATAAAGGTTGAGTGAATAAGGTTTTTTTTTCAGGTAGTGAAGGTGAATGGCCAGCTTCGTGGGACGCCAAAATTCGGATCATTCATCTTTCGATCTGACGTGTTCTATTGTGGTACTTTAGTGGGAGTCTGACGGCTTGGGTTACTACGAAAATTTATTGTTGTACAACATATGGTTTCGTGTGTCGGTATAAAGTGGTCGCTTACCTGCGTGCTTTGGATAGAGTTGGGTTGCCGTAATCTTATTTTATTGATTCGATTTGATTTTGAATTCCGTTTGTAGACGGATATTTGAACTGATTCGAAAATAAATGTATTTCAGCAGTATTATGATTTTGTGTACTTGTATGCTTTGCTTTGATTACACTCATGGTATAGTTTTACCCAAAAAATATTATATATTATAAAAAATAAATACTTTTTTTTAAACATTCTGTAACGTTTCTACTCAGTGTTAAATTGTTTCGTAACCAAAATAATATATATTTTTTTATTTATTAGTCAGGGACTGATATTTCCGTTTTGTGTAGCCAGTTATCTTGTTAGATAATTTAGGATTAATGTCATAGCTTTGACAGACATGGTATTTGATGTATTGATATCATCATTTGAATGAAGAGATGCGTCAAATCATAGAACAAGGCAGATAAATTGAGTAAATTAAAAAGCTGTCTTTATGATAAAATATTACATATTTACACAACCATTTGCTTCTAAGTTTAATTGTTTTTAGCTAACAACTTTCGGTATTCAAAATTTAAGTAAAGATAAAAATATCAGAACTATGTTATACGCTTTTAAATGTTTCTTACACGTTTTACTTGAGACTGACTTCATGGTTAAAAGCGTGGCTGTAAGGTGTTATAACACTAATTGATCAACCACCGATCGACAACCAAATGGCTTCAGAGTCAACGTCAATCGTCTGTTGAAGCAAAAAAAAATTAACAGCAAATCTATTATACCAATCGATCTATGCATTGATCGATTTTGGCGTTATAACACCTGAGGTTAGTATGATTTTAGTATGAAAGTTTACGATGAATGCTTTAGTATTTTTTGTTATTTAAAGCCTTTTCAGCATATTAAAAAAGGTCTATCACTAAAAATAAGCCTTGAACCCTGAACCTCACGACCAGTAGTCGGCTTCAAACCATCGAGACGGAATATCACGTATGTATATTTTAAAAAGCTTTGCGGCGCTTAAAAGGGCTTTCGATTAGAGCACGAGCAATAAGGCTGATCCTACATTAGGCGTGTGCGATCGTCGAGAGAGAGTGGGTGCACTGGCTGCACACACGGCAGCAACACGCGACGCCGTTTGACGTGTGTACAGCCAGCGCGCCCACACGCCCGACGATCGCGCACGCCTAATGTGGGGGACGCCTAAGAGAGCTTTTTAACATCGATCCATCAGACAAGCACAGATAAGGACATATGCCTGTCACAGTTATACGTATTCAGTTTTGAATCGAACAAAAAATATGTTAGTGATGCCTTGGGTTCTGCGGTATGATCTTCAGATTGATTAGTGTTGTTTTTTTAGGATTATAACTGATTTAAGTGAAATGATTTGGGAAATATCAAGCTTTTGACACGTTTTTGCTAAATGACGAAATCAATAAAAGAAAGGTAATTTTTACTCCATAGTACAAAAAAGTTGTTACTTAACTTCTTGAACTACTAGCAGGTGAAGTATGATTCTTAGAATATAATATTGTGATATTTATACAATATACTATAAGATTCATCTGGTACTATAAAATAATCCTAGATAGGTTTCTAAATTGAGAAATTGAAACCGGAAAATACTCCAACGTCTATAATAATATATTTTGTACGCCTTGATGTATTAAACAAAGGATTTGGTAGTACCCGGCTGAGCTTAAGGTGAAATATCGGTTCAGAATTTAACTTAAGATACACGTATCCCTTAGCCTTGCATATTATACATATTAATATCTATACTTACTTAAATAAATAAATGATGTGCTTAACAGTAGGAAGCGTATAGACGCATACTTGGTATTCGAGATTTGTTTCATTGTGAATTATGAAAATCGATTAATTTCTGAAACATCGATTTGAAAGTTTAACGATAATGCGTTTACCTTATTAAAATAAAATATTTTGATAACTTAATTCATTCACATTCTTACTAATATTTATTGTAGAAAATTGGACCTTTGCCCAATAACGGGACTGATAAGCAAAAACAGTTGAGAAAAATACGTGTAATAATTTCAACTTTTATGTACCATAAAAACATACTAAACCACACTATGACAGCAAGTTATGAAGAAACGTAAGCATATTATATTATTGTATTTCTAAAAATAAAACGGTATTCTTATTAACTGTCATACGGACCGGTTCGTGGCACCTTTTGGATCCACTTGAGCTCTGAGTAGATTCCAGTGGTATGCTCGTTACATTTATTTGTGAATTCCTTACTTATCTTCACGGCTTGCCTTAACGGGTAGAGCAGAAATATATGGGTATAAAGCAAAGCTCCATGAATCACCACTCTTTGAACTGATTTGTAGAGCCGACTTGCGAACATTCTTGGAGCTGTGATATTTAAACTTAACTTATAATAAACACATCATTACTAAAATATTTATGTTTATAATTCCGGGAAATATTGTGTGTCAAACGTGCTCAATGGAAGTCGTGGTTTGTTAGGTAGTTACGGTAAGCGGCGAGCCCTGTGGATGTAAGATCGATCCAGGGCTCGCCGACCCACCATCTTTCGGCGACGAGGGCACACCGCGGGGTTTTAGTGGGTATTCTGTGCCGTTTAACATCGTAGGCACGGGAGTCCCACATAGCCACTCTGCCCGTCCCCCCACGGGTGGGGTGGTATGCGTAAATGCATTTCCCCGCGAAAAAAAAAAAAAAAAAAAAAAAAAAAAAAGGTAGTTACGGTAAAAATGGTGAGAATAGAGAGGAGAGCCAATTAATTTGCCGACGAAATAACATAAATAACAAGAAGAAAGGCAGGTGTCACCATTTTTGATTCTTATAAATAAAATCATAATAGCCAAAGCTAAGTTGAGAAAGCTAAGATGACCCAACCTACTTTTATCTATGGACAACAAACAAGAGATCAAGATATTTGTTAACTTTTGAGTTTAGTCGGTCATCTCGCTGTGTTTATTATTAATTAGTTAAAACTTACTACAAATAACAGTAACTTTTTGTCGAAAGGGATCAGATGTAAGGTAGGCACCACGTCTGATTAAATGTAACAATTTAAAATTCATATTGGCTAACATGTTCTATTGCCAAGAATAAGAATCTTGCCGCCATTCTCAAACAACAGGGAAAATAATGATAAATTCTGCTCTAAAGTGCAAATTTATGTCTTCCTAATAGGATATAAATCTTAATTCGTAAGTCGTTAATAGCAACGAGACAAAAATCTAAAAGGACTGTCACTGTCATAGGAGAGTATAAAAACGAAGGCATTTTTTGTGGTTCGAAAATAACTGTCCCAAATCCGTATGTGAGGAGATAGGCATCTGGTACGCTGTACGACTAATGTATGATGCTGATACATACAGTCAGATAAATGTTGTAACTGACAAGTGGGAGCAACTACCTGAATGAAATGCTCCAATTATTCTTGTTAATATATTAGTCTGACATCTTAAGTAAAATATTGGGTAACTTATCGCTAGCGAAGCTTATTTCGTGTGCTTCGGATTATGTTTTTAATGTGAAGAATTAAACAATAGTAAGTATATTTTAATACATGGACAAAATAGTTATGAAGAAAGAATATTTCAACACCAAAAATACAAGACAAACCTTAGTTAATGAATAAGATTTTTTTTCTTCATTTAAACTTATACATTCTAGAGTAAAATTTGCTTTTTCATAATACATAGATATCACACAAACGTATAAATCAAAGATGATTTTACCAAATCCCCAAAATCATTATGTAGCAAGTCTAACGTGATTTACCTGTTGACCAATTAGCACGAAGATCTAAAGCGTCTTTGAAATACGATCTTCGTGGAACTGTCAATGCATAATTTGTATTCATCTGTTGATTATCACCTTCTTAAACTAGCGCCGTTAACAGACATCTTCGTACAAGAAATATTACGAGACAGCCCTATTGCCACGCCTCAGGATGTTCAACGTATATGCGTTAAATTCAACGCAAAATAGGGCTTTCTTAATATAATTGGTAAGAATTCATACTGGCTAAGACTTATATTGCCATAAGGAGACCTGAATTTATTATTGCTATCAAAATAATACGAGTAATAATACTTTCACAATCCAACTTTACTATGGGTGGAGAGTTCAGTATCTATGGTCGTAAACTCCAAATTACCTAATGAATAACACGGGATTAAGTTTAATGGCAACTTACAAGTCTTGTCATTTGTGAGATTTTTATAATTATAAAATATTATGAAACTAGTGATCACCTGCGGTTTTATCTCAGTGGACATTCGTTTTATTACCATCAGCTGGACGTGGATTATTGTCGGTTTCAGAGGAAAAAGGTACAATGTCACCCGAGCACAAGAATTTGAATAAGGTCAGTGCAGTCGTTAAATTATGTTATAGTTTTCTGTTCTCCGAATTTTGTATAAGAAAACGAAAAACAGGTACATCCTCAAACAAATGTAAAATGACGTGTTTAGACGTGGGAAAAGAATTGCTGAATTTATCAATGAATGGGTCTTACTCATTTTACGAGACAATATTCTTCGCCATCAAAAAGGGTCAGTATTTAATTAATATCCTAACATATCATTGCATAATCAGCATTTTATGTTCTGCACTGTGCAGGTACAGGGAACATTATGTTCGTATATTTTTTATATTACCTTTTTCGCCAGTAATTACGAACGGTGAACATTAAAGTTTTGCTGGACCACGGCAGCGAATATAAATCGGGTGTTTCATGAAATATCGAGTCGCAGCCGTGGGCTACGCGTCTCGAACGCGTCGCCGCCCTTATCTCTGCCGATACCATTTTATACGATATTCGATTTTTCTTTTTCTGACTTTTATGGATCGGTTGTTCGCAGTGTATCGATAATTCGAGATCGGTCTTTTATGTTATAATTTCTATACAGGTAGCAGGCGCTTGCCCATCGCTGCCGGTGGCTTCTAAATACAACATTGTAACGATGATTTGTGGCGAAGACTAATAGTTTTGCCACTATTTCAATGTTCCCAAGTGTTTCAGAAATCGCTCGGGTTACGATGGATCCTTTTTCCTATAAAAAGCGTTAAGCCATTTAAACCGGTCTCAAACCGCGTTCTCACAACGTACGGCCGCTTCATAACTGGCTACTTTATGCTATTGTAATGATCTAGGAGCTGCTACTGCTCACAAAAACACTGGCATTGTCTCTAGACTTGTTACCGTATACAGCCATGTATTTTATCACTTCGCGCGTCGACTCGGACACTTCCGAGAAAAAATAAAAAGTCGGTGCGTTTTTCTTTCGTCAACTTTTTTTTTGAACGTCGCTTGCGCTAGGTAAATAGGAGAGAACAGTGACAATTTTCGTACCTCTATAGGTATTTGTTTAGGCAGAGTGGACGCCGGATTTTTGCGCAGAAGTGCAGACCGCAGTCAAAATTAATACTAAATCTCGACTATTTCACGGTGCGGTCGGTTAATGAGGGCAAAAAATGGAGATGCTGCTTATGAATTCCTGTTGTGTACACAGTTTTCGAAAAAGTTTCGCAGACGAATTATTCATAATGAGTATCAGAGGATGAAATTATTTCATCGAATTTTATGACTTATGGCGGTATTATTACGACACTTTTCTGGTTGGCGATTGTCGCGCCCATGTTCGGAATTTATATAACGTATCGCTTGTAAATTTAAAAAAATACCGTGTTTGTTGCTCGAGGGTTGAGGGTACGATCGATTGGGTTTATGATGGGTATTTTTTATTATATTATGTTAATGCACTAAATATGTAGTTACACGGGTATGATTGCATGTATCAAGGTAGGTATTATAAAAGACTCGGGAACATCTGGGATTTGTTTTATTCATAATTTGTAAGCAAGTGAGACTCGGACGACTATTTGTAGCATTCCTACACCTGTCCTTGGTAGAAACATAAGTTGTAGAGTTACTTGTTTATGGTTATTCGCGTAGTGCGCGCACATTTGTGTAAAATCTGTCTAGACGTGGTACTGGACCACTAGATTATTGTCTAACATAGATATTTTGTGGTTCAGATAGATAAAGAGGTATGATAATATTCATATCAATGGTACAGGCTGGTTTTGTGTGACAAACTATCTTCTACTTACAATATTTTAGACAACGTCTACCCGAATTTGATAATCGACATTTTAAGTTCATGTTTATAACCACGAATGTTTATGTCAATTTGAGCCGTTTGGGGTCGAGAAATTGGGGCCCTGGAGTCCACGCGCCCGTTCCCTTTTTAACAATAATAATAAATAATAATAAATAATAATTTGGATTTTTTACATTAGATAGAACGCCAGTAGCAATTACACTATCCAATGGTCCCAGTGACAAGGCCAAATACCCACATTCACTCACACAAGCACAGTCTCAGAACAAATCTTTGCGAATCACACAAAGATTTGTCCCATGTGCGGATCGAACCCACAACACCAGTGCAGTGGAGAGTGGCGTGGCGACCGCTTAAACCACTACGCCACACGTGCAGACAATAATTATACAAGGTATTTAAAGAATCTTCGCGTGACCAGAAGACTAGCTTCTACTTTAGACAAAGGATCAGCATTGCCATTCAACGTGGTAATGCCGCTAGTCTTCTGGCCACGTTACCCGCGTTAGATATCAATGCTGAGGTATTTCTCGACGCGTATTTTTTTTATGACTTTTATTTTATATTTTACTTTTATCGGCTGTTCGTTAAGTTTAGGTTTAGATGAGGTGTAGGTATAGGCTATGTTATTTTGTGCTGTAAAAGCGTAAATATATTTTACGTAATTAGTGTAAATAGGTAGTGTACATAGGTATTAATATAATTCAGTAGGATTCAGTAAAACTTTTACTTTTAAAACTCATATATCCACATCACTTATCACCATCATCATTTTCAATAATCTTTTCAACGCTATAAACATGTTTGTCAATGGAACTATTTGTCAGTAAAGTTCCACTCTCTTCTTGTATAATAATGAAGAGTATACGATTGAATTGCCACAATAATTAATCTGACCGAATAGTACGACATTTCCACCAGTGCAAAAGGAGCTCGGTAGAGCAATAAATAGTAACCTTGACCCTCAAACTCATAACAAAAAATCAAATACCGAAGGTAGAAGTATGGATCCCAGATCGGGATATTTGCAAAAAAAATTGTACAGGAGTCGGTGTCAAAAATAAATGAAAACCTTTATCACGGGCAGTGTCGGCGTTTGTTGTCGTGTCATAACTTGTCGTGGCGAGGTTCGTTACACGCGGGTAACGTTACCCGACAAGCAACCGGACACCTCGTTGCGTGTTGCCCGTGAGGTGGGCGGCCCTCTCCTTCCTAACAAAACACAATAACAGACCAATATTGCTACCTTATATCGTTAACATTAGCAACAGCAGATCTGCTTCTAGTGTTGGGCGAAACCAAAGGACTCGTAGTTTCAAGTTTTAACCGAAAGTTATTCTGACTAAGATCGCTTGGCTCTAGTGTCTCTTTAGGTACCCCAGAGTATAAAATCTAGACTCTACTTACAGATATTTTTTCTCAACTCAAGTTCTGTGAAAGCCCTTATTCGTTTTTAATGATCTTTAATAATTTTGTAAAGAAAACCCGATAAGCTTATTATTAGGTATAACTAAATAGTCATAATCTCTAGTAGGCAAGAATACTAAAGGTCTTAAGTCTTATTCAGTGTCTTTAATTAAGAAACATACCATACCTTCAAATTATTCTATTTCTTAGAACTATTGCAGGAAGAAGTCATCAATTTTAAATAATAGACTCTCATTTTACAATCTAGTGCCCAAAAGTTAAGTCTTATCGAGCCCAACACTATCTGCGCCACGCTGCGGGGAATAGCGGCATAATCACTTTAAATAACAAAGGTCAGCCTCCGGACCCACTATAGGTTTCAAATTACATTCCGAAGGTTTTCAGGCGTCATAATGGTGGAGAAGTTATGCAGCAGATCCAAGAACTAGAATCGTATCAAACGTTTTCGATTTTTTTAATGAGAAAGTGGCGTAGATAGCTTTGTTTGGTATACTAACTATGCCATAAGTATTCCTAGTTATCAACATTTACAAAAATAAAAGAAACTGACGTTTATCTGTAGATAGAACCCCACACGGCTGCACAGTTATCTAGTCGGTTGTCATTGTCAAAAAGTCTTTAGAAAATTTGACAGTTTCAGATAAAATTTGACAACTTCGCCAGGTCTATAACTGCGTCATTATCATACATTCATACCCAATTGACAAGGCGAAAGAGCAAGCCGAGCTAAGGCGGCTGACAACAAAGCAATATTGTTACTGCTTGATTGCTACGACATTTTCGTAGCAGTTGTTTTATGAGCAAATCAGTCAACGTAGCGGTTAAAAATCACAAAACTCATACCTCAAATGTAAAATTTTGTCAACAGGATGTAAGCTCGCATAGAAACAGCTCATTTTGTTGTTATTAGTGGACCTAAACTGTCATAATCTGTTACTTTATTTGCATAATAAGGCAATATATTGGGATTTATTGGGATATATGTATAAATTTTAATACTGTCAAACAGCTATAAATATTGTATTATATTTTTCTCTTTAATTCGATTTTTTATTACGGGCAAATAGCGCGTTATAGTAATATTTATAAACTACACATACCTTTATCTATTGGAAGTTTAAGTACAACACGTAGGCACACTAATCTCGAGGTAGTTATAGAAGGATATAGACGTTTAATATATATTATTGCCAAGTTATCGTGGATCTAATATAAATTAAAAGTCCCGTAATAATAAAAAATTTGATCACTTGCAAGTCGATTTCATTAAATTTATTGTTTTAACGACTGTAACCATAATTCTGAAAATTTCACACTCAGTTATCTAATAGCTTTTAGTAGGATTATTAATAAAATTGTTGATAATTATATCCTTCTTAGAACTTTATATTTGGTTTCCTCAATCCTACTGCTAACATGTGATTAGCAATTGTTCATAGATGTATCCTTTTTATTGATTTACGATAAAATAAACCCCAAATTATCATATAACTCAAGTTAGGCTTTCAAATCTGTAATTAAATGTTTAGGAGAGTTCAACATACAAAAAATATTGTTTCTTTCCAATACTTTTGGTTACTCAATGTTTGACGCTGTAAAGTGAGAATGAAACTATCCTGATAATATGATTGAATCCTGTGAAAAAAACCATTCAGTGTAATAATTTAGTTGTCAATGTAACAAATCGATTGTATTCTGACCTGGCAGCTCTGCTTGCGAAACTTCATTCGCTCATAATTTATTTTTAATAACAGTCTGTGAAGTCACTTTTAGCTTTGGGCTATAATTTTTCATTTGTTTATTGATATCTAATTATTTAAGCTATCCTTAAAAATAAGACAACATAACCTTCTAATCGTATCGTTCTGCCCCCGTTCCTAAATCTACCATGCGGCGGAATGCCGGCGAACAAGTTTTGTATCCGTCCCGCTCGTTTCAACGTGCCGGGTGTTTCTGTCTCTCTCGGCGGCTTGTCATTTTCTATAAGTTTTTCTAACATTCTCCGCTTGCACCGCCCCCTCTATTTCGGCCAAACGCCTGTCTTATGAGCGATAAGTTTTGTTTGTTCAACAGTTATTATTGTTTGACACAGCGATGCTTGTTACGCCCGTTCGAGTGTTTGCTCACTTAATGAACCTCTGTTACCTCATCCTTTTAATGACCCTTTATTTATTCCATGCTGATATTTATTTAGTAGTCATTACTCACACCTTTCGTTCAATACTTGTAGCTAAGAAATATACATATTGCTGTTTGAACTATCGTTAGATTTGTCACGGCAAATTAACAGTGTGGGAAACTGCTGCGTTTTGTAGATGCAAATTGCAAATTTAAAGTTTTCTCATTAATATTACAGGTAACAAAATATACTACAATGTTCGGTGACCGCTACAGCTAAAATCTTAATCTAAGCATGTCGCACCGCCGCCGCCACTGCTTAAATGCTAACGAGTTACAAATTAAAAGAGACCGTGACGTGTGCCAAAGCTAACTTTATGGGCTTTGCATGTCTTATATCAATAAATTATTAACTACGCTCCTTCTTTGATTTTACATTTATTCTTACTATTATTTACCTTAAAGTAGACTTTACCCCCTTTGTTTATAGTCTAAAATTGTGTACGAAACTTTCGACTAACGACTTTGGAACTTAAATCTTAGGACACGGCATTAATGTTCACTTTGTACTGACATGGTTGGAGATGAGCATGTACAAATAGCGGCGGGTAAGTAGGTATTTGAGCGTAAGCGAGGAGAGGCGAGAATCTTTAGTTTTAATTAATACGCTGAATGTAGGCACCGCGTATTCGCTATTTTCAATTAGTCCTCGGCGCCAGTAGCATGTTTTGAGCTATGTGATTTAATGGGATCCGTATTTCCCATACTATTTATTATGGAAGTATAAGTTTTGTCTGGTGCCGAGATCTATACCTTGCGCGGTCATATTAACCGGCGCGCTAACAATCATTGCTCCGGTCATGCGATCGTCTATAATGAATTTCATTGTAGGACGCTCTTTACAGTACCGCTAAGCTGCACGTATGTCTGTCTGCTCATTAAAATTAATAGATTTCAGCTAAAAGGCTCAGCTTTCGAATTACTTAATACGTGGACCGTTAGCCGATAAACATTGTTTATCATCGATGAGATATTTATCGAGAGAGGTGAAACTTTATACTTTATCTCGAACACTTTATAGAAAAATATGAAAAGAGTAATGTGTGAGTTGGTCATAAAAGATTAAGTTGTCAATTTACGATGAGATTTCCTAGTAGTAGTAAAGCCAGTGGTAAGAAGCGTCGCCGTTTTCCATAGGCCCGAGTGTTATGTGTTCTCACGACTTTTCTCACAATGTGACACCAAATAATAATTATCACGTCGCTTTTCAAACAGTTTGTCAAACAAATCGCCTACACACTAAACAAGAAGTACCATGTGTCAGATTAGTGGCAGTACCGAGAGTTCTGTGTAATGTCTCCATCGTGCGACTTCAGTAGTAGTGAGCTTGTGGCCGCTCTTACTTATCGTCTGACTAGTAAATGTGCTTTGTTTTATGGTTATTTCTTATTTTATTTTAGGTTAAGGAGCTTTTGTTTTAGATTTAGTTGAGTGGGTTGTAACTTTGTTAACTTGGAGTTCCGCTTCGTTTTCACTAGCGTAATTCATATACTGCCTTTGTATGTTTTAACTTACTGTAATGATTTGTATAATTGTTACTGATATCTCTGAAGTCTTTGTACGCAGTATTATATAGAACAAGTAACCAAAATATGCTTACTTAAAATCAACTAAAAAATGCAGTTTAAAACTATGAAAGTGAAATTAAAAATCATATTTTTGTTGACATAACATAACAACCGCATTCGAACTCCGGAACAGCCGGTCTAATTCCGTCAACATTGTCGCAAAAGCATATCCGATATCACACTGATAAATAAAAAGAAAGTCGTCTGTGAGAAATGAAAGCTCAACGCTGTAGCATTGTCATTTTATAGATACGGCATACGTATATGTGTATTCTATTTCAAACTATATCTATGGCTCCGATGGCGGAAGCTCGTCGCATTGTAATAGCGCATTCAATGTTATGGCTTGGTTCAATAAAAGGATATCTTATGATGCAATATCGGGGCTCAATTTGATAGAATTGTTAGAGAAAGAGTTTTAATTTGCATATCAAAGCGATTTGACTCTATTTTTGGCGCTAGTTTGAATGAATATGTGGCCTATAGTTATGCATATCAGTGCTAAATTTGCTGTTGTAATGAAAAATTTAAGAAGACACAATGTGCACAAAAACTTAATAAATACTAGCAATATTAATACGAAAAATATTAGTCGAATGCCGGATGAGTATTTTAAAAGCCCAGGACAATGAATCTGATTAGCAACAAACCGAGAAATATATCCCGTTTCAACAAAATTTGTCGACATGTCATTTTTATCAAAAGTCTTATCTGGCTCTCAACAAACGTTCAAGAATGTGTCCACCTAATTTCTTTTCCTAAACAGCGCATTGATTAATTGATGGTAATCATATGTACATATTTAGTTGTATTGTAAATTCAATCTAGAATATATGATGTCGATGAACTTGTGGACAAGTGGGAAGAAAAGTAATAAACATTTTTATAGTCTAACCGAGCTATTCCTTCTGATTCGGTTTACGATTTTCTTTTACCATTGCGTAACTAATGTCAAGCGGTTGACTATTGATTATGGCATATAAAAAGTTGTTTGTTTATGTCTCTCTATTTCGGCAATCAGCGCCCTCGAGCGGTCGCTATCAAAATATGTTATCTTACAAAAATGCAGTATTTTATTGCTTTTCTGGTATAAAATATATTTATCTTTGATAGGTGTAAAATATACGCATAAGCGGATCTTTAACATTTAATTTATAGTGAGTTTGAGTGTATAGCTTAGTAGACTAGTTGTTAGAATGAGCAAGAAGTTAAAATCAATGACCATATATTCGCTAACCCTACGATTATGGCGCTATGCGTTGGAGTCAGCCCGAATCTTTGCACAATAGAGCTACCTATTGTTCATATTCTTGAGCAGATTAGTAAACAGAACCTGACATTCAGCCATGTACTGTCGGCTTACATTAGTAGAAATCTGCTGCAAGCATGGCGTTTAGCCTCAATCTGGAGCGACGCCTTTGCTCGGCAATCAACGAGATAATCACCGTCTAATCAAAAGTAAGGTATTAATTTATTTAGTGAGTGAAGTGGTGGTTAGGTCGGTTTAGCAGTAAGGCCAGTAAGTCGCAGATTCTCGGCGGGTAGGAGAGTGGCTTCCGGTGTGCGAGCGCTTTCTCGAGACGACGAGCCAATCGCCTTTTATGTGTGATCGTAAATTTCACGACACGTTATTTTATTATTAAATTATTCCACATTAAATGTTATTAGGTATTTGGAAGAAATAGCTGTAGTTCCGTTTTGCGTCGACTTCTTTTACGCCTTTAAAGGTATATTACCGTTATAAGTTTAGTTTGTATTTGCAGCACGGTTTTTATGAAAAGGTCAAAATTAAGTTTACATTTTTGATTAAAAAGGATAACAATTACTTAAGCTAAAACATATAATCTAGGTAGGTACTTACTTGGATATGCGTGTGTCGTGTGGTCAGTGATCCAATCAAAATTTGGTATACTTCTAGGATTAATCAATTAGGTACTATGCAGTAAAATAATACACGAATGTTATAATAAAGTTATAACTATGATGCTCCTACCGGTCGAAGGTCACTGACCGTGGACAACTCAGCACTCGCAAATTTACATCTAGTAAATGAAATAAACAAAGTAAGGTACACTGGCAATCTAATAAAAAAAACTAATAATATAGCACTGTTGTTACACACGTACTTAACAAATGCAAGCGAGATTCTGTTTTATAATAATAAATTTCGTCACCAAAGTAGGCAGTTGTCATAAGTTGAATTCGCACTATTCCCTGTACTAGTAAGATTACTGTATTACGGTGGAATAGCCCTCCTCACCATATAAACAACTTAAATAATGCATCAAAATCAATATTACTCAAATTGACACATTTTTACAACATAAAAACTAAATTGACTACAGAGTATTTTTGATATACTCACTACTAGAAATATCAACAAGAATGCGTAGTATACGCAAGGAATACAGATGCTTTCTGGTACTGTAATGTAATTTATTTTTAATGTTAATAGTAATAATAATACAACAAACAATATATATTGATATTTTTACCACGTGATGTAAGATAGCAATGTGTATATATCCCCTTCTTTTTCGAATGCAAATTATAATTATATATTTAATTTCTAACCTCTGTAGAATATTCAGAAGGCTATTACTGAGGTACAGGCGAAGACTCCTTGCATTTTTTATTATTATAAATAGTTATTAAGGAGAAACTAGAATTAAGAATTGTGAGTTATATAAGTATTATATATACTTATATCTAAAACCTATTATATATATACATATATAAACAAAAAAAAAACAACAATATTTTTGTTATCATTAAATTATATTTAAGATGTATTAATGAGTCAATTAGAATAGGTGTATGTGAATATAAGTTTATGTGCGTGAGTGTGGGTGTGGATGAGTTTTATTTATCAAATTTAACTAACATCAGGACTGACTTCTCCGCTTTTCAACAAATATATTTTAAACAGAATAAATTTATTTGTTAAATACCGCAAGTCTGTCGCCACGTACCGCTTGACAGTTGGATTAGTGATACCTCTATGAAGTCATTTGTAGATAAGGGGACTTGTGCCCGTTCTTGAGATAAAACCCCTTAGTCACCTCTTAAAATACCCGCAGGAAACTAAAGGGTGGTCTATGCGAGCCAAGGACCACACCGGGATAAGAAATTTTACTGTTTCATTTGTCAATATTAAAAAAAAAAAAGGGTCGTTTAGGTTTTCAACGTATACTGCGCTTTGCGATATATTGTTCGATATTTTTATCGCAATTTATTGTGGCGATTTTTATTTTTAATTAATTAATATTTATGTTTAATTTTATTTAAGAATTTCTGAAAAAGCCTTTGTAAGAGGTTCCAGACTATGCAAAGTACATATTATTTATGTAAAGAAAAATAGAACAAGCATATTAATTTTTTCTTTATGATGGTCCTGACATCAAAACAGCTCTTATTGCTGCAATAACGGGCACCTGCCTGAGAACGTTACAAAAATCCAAATGAACAGAAAAATGTGTAACTGCTTTTCGGTTTCGGTCATTTTAAACGAAATTAAAGGCTTTATCTAAATTAAATAAACACGCATGTTACGTTAAAAAAGTTGAGGATACAAACGAGTCTCGTACCGAAATTAGTTTCTTAATCAGAATGCCACGGTCATTTCTGTAATTTATGGCATCGCCTATACACTAGTGTTTGTTTCCTCCCGAGCGCAGGTAACGCATCTTTTAGACAGCAGGGGGTGTCTGGGCCAAACTTGAAAGATGCACCCGACTGCCCCCGCGCCGTATTAGTTATACCATATCAAATTTATGGGGCCATGAGACCAAGCGATATAAAACAATACTGACCTTTTCAAATAAACGATTATAGCATATTAGATATAAAAACGTATATCTTGTTTATATTCTATCCTGATTGGTCATTTAGATATCGACACAAGGGCTACCTGAATGAAGTCTTGAGACGCTGTAATTAAATAGCAATAGCAAAGCAGTGGCTTTAATATTTAATTAACACAAATGAGCGTAGCAAAAATACCGTATACTGATCGAAAGGTCAATACGCTTATTCTCTCTTATTTAATTACTGCTTTAAGCTTACTCCTAGAACAAATATACTTAATTTGCTATCTCTACCATAGTTTCTAATTAATGCTTAACCATTATCGGTAAGAAAACACCTATGCAATGAAAAAGAAACAGTTGCCCCAAAATAAAAGAGCTGAAGTAGCTCCAGCCGTCGCGTTTCTATAAATGCATATCTCTTCTTTAGCAAATATCACTAACAATAAATATCCCATTGAAATCATTACAATACGTATTTATTTACGCTCTATGCAGTAAATACACTTGCAATGATAGTCACATAAATAAATGCACATTATTGTTGTTAATAAAATTCTATATCGACTTCTGACGCCTCATCTTTTTATGGGATCCTTTGTGGGAACTTTTTCACGTCTCACGATAACGACACGACACCGGTATGGCTAGACCATTTATTTTGAAATATGTCTGTGATTTATAAAATTGAATAAAAATATTTGTTATTTACAAAATTAAATACCATATTTGTTATTTTACAATTTGCCTAAAGTAGTTCGAAATAAAAAAAGTAAAAGCTTTTAATTTAGTCTTATATTAATTCCTAACTAAATGAAAATCTTTATAGTTGTTTATATACTTATTATATATTATATTATTATTGAGAATACGGGTTACTTACGTTATTTTAACCGGGATATGCCGACTAGTTTCGAATCTAGTACGTAGATTCATCAACTGGGCGATTAATCGACACTAGTTGGCATATCCCGGCCATAATAACGTGAGTAGCGTATTCTCAATAATAATGTCTTCACCTCACGTCGGTTTTAATATTATTATATATTATATTTTTATTTTGTATCTTTTGCTACATAAAGCAAATATGTGTCTAACATTTAGATTTTTGAGTCACCTATATTTTGCTACGTTTTCATTTTACAAGATTTGTATATATCGTTATCGTGTCGTAATCGTGCGATATAAAAGGTTCTTAAGTTGGGACCATATTACCAGTGCGTCTCTGTGGAATCGATTAGGTGCGTTTCAAACTTTTCGAGAAGTTCCTTTCGATGACTCGCCCAGCTTTTGTCGCTTGATTACTTTTTGATGTGGCGATAAATGTGACTTATGTGGTTTTCGGCTAACGTACATTTGGTACATTTTTGGACGAAAATTGAAGCTTTTGGGCATAAGCGGAACGTTTAATGTGTGAACGATATTGTTAAGGACGGGCGGTATCCGGACGCTAATTATAAACTTGTAATGCCGTAATTTCCCCTCAACGGTCGACGTATTATTTTATTGACACGAGACAAATTAAATAAACATATCATTTACTTGTTACATTATTTAACAAAATTAAGAAAGACCCAAGTGCGAATTTACTGAAGCTATTAAAGCTGCAATACGCTTTCAAACATATTAATTACGGGTAATAAGCAATCAATATATTATTACATTAATTCTATACGTATTTTACGTTATTATCTGGCTAAACTGGTTTCTTTGTTTAGTGGCCAGCATTTGCAGCTGCGGAATGTGAGATCCTAACTTCAAGTCCTGAGTCAAGCAAAAATATTTACAAAAGAAAAATTATAATATGTATAGTGTCAGTTATTCTAGTACTCAAAGTACATTTGATATATATTTATTATTTATGATTGCAAGTTATGTATTTTTTATGTATCTTCATGGAAAATCTAAATTATGAAACTTTTATGTTACAGGTAACCATCGCGATCCAAAAACTAGTATCGAGCAGTAAGTTTAATATAAGTACAATCATGTTTTAATGACATGTCTCGCACGGCTGCATTACATCCAGCACAAGATAATCACAGAACACTTATCAAACAAAAAGTATTTTAATTTACCGAGGGGCAAGAGCTTCATTCCTGCATGCCAGCATGCCCTCAGATAGATCGACTCAACCTAGATCGCCGTTGGCTAAGAAGCATTCAGCTACTAGTCAATCTTGGGCAGGCATGCGCCGCCATGTTGTGTGCGCGGACAGACGGACGGACGAGAAGACGCTCCGACTGTAATTGCTGCGCTATTCGCCTCCAGCCGTTTTTCTAGAATAGTAATCCTGCAAGCGTCCGATACGCTCGTGTGTTTGTCGCCACAACAATCTCACTACTAAATCACCTCTAATGCGGACGCACATCTATTTGATGCTGCATAATATCGCCATTCCATTTATCTAAGTATTTTATTTTATGAAAACAAAACACGTTTCGCAGAATTGATCATAATTAACAGAAGCCTATCTTCCTAGCTAAGTGTCCATAAGTGCAATTACCGTAAGCAGGTACTAGGTGACACTCGCAACAACAACCTGAACTCGCTACGAGCTATTTCAAGACTTGTGTAGAAAAGGGTGTAAATGTATTTACGTCCCAGTTTGTTCACTAACTGCCGATAGAAACTCTAGATACGATTTCTTTATAGAAAACACTTAGATTTTAACTATTATGTAAGGCACGTAGCCGGCCTTAAATGGTTTGTAATTGTAGGTGCTTGTGGAGACGTTTTTGCACCTGTGATTACTGTCGCAACGATCCGACACCAAGTTTTTGCTACTTCCGAATGATATATTGTAGGTGTTAGACGCGAACAGTGCACCGGATACCAACCTCCACTGAGAATAAAATACGCCTTGATTTCAAAACAATTTCTATTCCCAGGGCCATAAAATGTTTGACTTTATCCAGCAGCGGACAAGCAAACACATACTCAATAATTTTATTACATTCATGTTTCTCGAGCTTGTTGTATACCGCCTAAACGTATAACATGCGCATGCAATTCTCTCCTGAGAATTGGCGATTTCACAGTAAATTCTTGTTAATTAACAATTGCAGAAATGTCGTTATTTCTCCACAGTGATAAACATTAAAGATTTATCAATTAAAACGCCTAATTCCTATCTGGGCTGTACCAAAGTTGGTGGTGCCACGCAACGCTCGAGAATTGTAAGCGGACTGGTACCGTCCACTTTTACCAATAGCATAACTTAAATTAAGAACACAAATACATTTATCATTCGCCTTTCGGAACAATGAGAATAATTTATGTGTTGTGCTTTTCTAGCCCACACGAGACCCGTGTTCGTTATGTGTGCGACATAGATTTTGAATCTTTGACATTTGTAGATTGTCCTTACATACGTCTGCTCTCTACGTCTTATTTGCGCTCTGACATTTATTCATTGCTTTGCCATTATAATCTCATATTGTTTTTACCTTTTGTATCAGTCATAAATCTTTAAAATAAATATCTCTGTTTATTTTGCTAATACAAAGATAAACCAAGAACCGCGACTCACATTGGCCAAGTCAGTTTCGAGCTCCGATGTCTTTATCTCTCAGAATGTTAATTACTTAGTTAATTAAACTCAAAAGCTTCCGTATAAATATAGACTTTTTATTTTACTAATTGAATTTAAAACTACACTTACTCATGCTTGGGCCTAAATCCATTATATCATTAGCCAAGTAAATTAAAAGCTTTTTTAGTATCGTGTAATTACTCAAGTAGTACACGGGACGTTAAAGGAAAGCAGTTGTTTTATTTGGTTCATAGAAACTAGAATTCACGTAGATTGATTGTGTTGGTATAAATGTCTCAATTTCTAGTTGAGTTAATCTGAGGTTGCGGAAGTACTGAGCCAGTTTTAGCGTGCGTCGACGATCGCGAGAGTACGTACATCGGAATATGTATTCATTACACTTTGCATGGGAGGTCTATTCTTAGATTAATGACACTGTTAAATTTAATCATCTTTATCTGTGTTGTAATGAATCAATCAACGATCCTATAATGGCGAAACATTCGTTTAACGCAAATTAATTATTGAATAACTTGCGGATTGTTAATCGTCATACTTGTTTTATGTATGAAGTGTTCTATAACAAAACGGATCAAAACCAGTTTGTTAGATTCAGTTCCATCATCCAGGGCACGGCTTCGAGTGCAAGAATACGTGTGCGTGCTAATGAGTCTGTGTATTTTATTTTGGACATCAGAAAGAAATATTTGAGGCAGTAACCTGAAACTGTTTTGTATATTTTACGCGGGGCTCGCGGGCGATAATTTCGATACGAACCCGGCCGTCTGGCAGGCTAACGTGGCATTTATGATTTATAATCCGGCCCCCGTCGGGTCCCCACTTCTGAGAGACAGCGGACTTAAAAATAATTTTGATTTTAAATTGGAAGCAACTTATTAAACTCGGATTTTATGTGATGGGACATCGTAAATGATTGGCGGAGCAAATGCATCGGAATTCGCTGAACATTGACACTAATTAGAGAATCGTCACCACTAACGGCAGTTCGGTTAAGTGGTGCGCAAGTTGGATGAGATGCTATCATCAAAAGTGCATTAGTATTAAACGTACGTTTGTAAGCGATCCTAGAAAACGTTTATGGCATTAGTATGTATGTCAGCAATATCGTAATAATTATGCGTATATATAAAAACAATCTGGTAATTCATAAATAATAACGAAGTGCACACATGGCTGCCTTTAAGGCGTGAGTTTCACCTTGGTGTAAGAAAAACGATTGGTTCGCACATTTACAATACAGTTTGATGAGAGGTATCACGCATGAAGCAGCACTTAAAACAAGTCATAAAACGTGGTAGTTACGAGCTGTTTAATAACGAAGATGATCTCGCGTGATCCAAACGACAGTGACAGTCGCGTGCAAAATACATAATACTAATGATCCAACGAATATCACTTTTACCAAGTCTATGAGTAGTAAAATCTATAATCTAACTCATTATTGTACACCACAATTCACTTAAAAATATTAAAGGTACAATTCGCGGTCTTATCGTTTATCTATAATATTCACTATATGAATGCGGATACTGTACGAATTGTTGTAAATATAAATTTATGACGCTGAAATACATATTTGTAGTTTAATTTAGTTTCAAGTACGTATTTTGGATAATTTTACTTAAATATTGTTATAGCTATTTGGCTAATACGAGTATTTGTACTTTTGATGATAATTAACGCCTGCAAATATTCAATAGGTACAAGTCGCATCACTACATAATGGTGACAAAGTACGGATGATTTCTGTATTATGTATCGGAGGAACGTTTAACACGGCTTGAGTACTCTCGCCACCTAATTACGACAGTCACGCTTCAACTAAGAAAATCTTTTGTGCTCTTTTTCCGAGCGTTGAGAAATGTAACAAAACTGGTTGAACATTTTTTTAGTTGGAATGACTTTTAGTGTCACGGCTTTGACCGGTGACGGTTAATGAGAAAGCTTTGTGGTCGCTGAGCCACTCGTCTCTGTGTCGAATTGTTTTGTTGTGATGTTCTCCGAGTTTTATTTCACAAGGATCGACTCGAATCCTTGTACGCACTTAGTATTCATCACGTGAATATTGTTATACAAAACAAAACATCGCGAGGATGTAATATAATTCGATATAATTGTGTAAACTGTCTAAATCGTTATTTTGCAACGGTAACATGATTGATGGTAAATGTTTTCGGCCAATAATTTACTAAGAATGTTCATCGATCCGAAAATGTACCAGAGAAAATGTAAATTCATTAATTTATAGCCGCAAATGTTTAGTGCGGGTCGAGTGAAGAGGAGCTGTGGATGATGTAGGCAGGTAGTCTTCATTCTTATAAGACGTGCCAAATTTTCTAAGGACTAAGTATGTAAATGAATACCTGATAAGCGTTCCGAGAGTGTATTTCAATAAATCTATTGTGCATATAAGATAATTGGGTAACCAACAAGTCACAAAAAGGTAGATTAGTATATTACTAGCTATTGCTCGTGGCGTTGTCCTTTGGCATTCAATTTGTCCATACTATGCATGCATGTAAAACCGCATCCAGTTCCATACAGTAGTTTTTGCGTAATGCGCGTACGAACATACACACAGATAGACGGGCGAAAAATCTATAAAAATATGTTTCGGCTTCTACTGCTGTTATAAAAACCCATCGTTTTATTTTTCTTAAATATCTTCAATGCATAGATTTAATTTTCTTTAAGACAATATTAAGGCAAAGATAAAATTTTAGTGCGCAGCACTAATAAGCCGCACTAAGTTGTCGTCTTGATATTCCCACTGCGGTCGTGACGATGCAGCACAAGCCAGCAACGAAGCGCCGCGCCCGTGACGAATCCCGTCGATGCCTCCAAAGCTGAAACGCAACATGAATAACTACATAAACTCGCTCATTTGTCAAACGTTTGACATCTACATCCATTACAGCTTTGTTTCACTCCTAGCTGTTTGATCTTTATCATGTTAATTAATCTGCTACTTGCCTGCGAGCTAAGTTTTAAGTTGGCTTCGACGGAGGTTTTTTTAAAATAAGGTTGCATTACTTTGTTACGAAGTGGTATTTAAATCTAGCAATCGAACTTGAGGAAGTGAGCGCCTATATTATTTTATTTTTGGTTACTTCATGCTTATGCTAAATGGAAGAGCGACAATTAAGCTGTTACTTTATAGCTGATGTAAAGCAAAACATTGCAAGTTTAATAATCCTTAAGTGACTTAAAGCTGCTTTAAAATAACCGTAAATGCTTTGATGGTCTTGTGGTTTGCGTATGTGTTCTCCCAGTGTCTTTTGTGAGCATCCCGTCAGGAATTCACAATAGCAGCACGGAGTTGGAATTATGCCCGGCGGATGGCAATAGGCTTACCCCCTATCCCATGGGACCTAAATATAACTGGTGAAATGTGGGTGTTTCTCTGCCACACTCGCGTAATATGGGCGTGATGATATGTTATGTAAAATAACCGATAAATATTTTATCTAAATTATAGCATTGTTGTTAGGTTTTGTTTACTATTGACTGTACACGTTTTAAGTTATATATCTTACAAAATAATTCGCTTTAATTTGTTTCCATAACATGAGATAAATATCTTAGACCTAGTCATAATGTTAATGACTCTTAATTTATGTGTAGTTGTAAAGAGTTAATGTCTTAAATGTGAATTTAATTTAAAATGATTGCAAAACACCGTTAACTGCTTCAAGTTAACTGGCATCCATCAAAGGAAATTCTATGAAATTGGCCATTGTGTCGGCTGAGCCCATAACTCGAGCTTAGAGGGATCGCTCTTTAACCCTCTGCTCGCTTCGTGATGTCGCCTCGACCTCAGGCGAATCTATTCTGCCCATCATAATCGCTGCTTTCAATTTACGGTGGCTATCCTATCGTTGATGTATAGCGACGTTCGATTTCCAATGTTGGTTATTGCTAGAATCGTTTTAACCCCTCAATAATAGATCTCACGGGAAACAATCCAACCTAGTGCTGCGTACACAAAGCGAGCATGCATCGTAACCGCGTACGTATTAAATACGGTATATGAATGCCATACAGAGATAGGAATTACATTAAATAAACTCAGAAGCATTCCGATACACACGGGAAGTATGGAAACCTTATCAATAAGGCGACGGGGAGTCCGATCATATCGTTCGCTGAGCACAGGAATATCTACACAGAGAGCAACGAATACACTCGCATATTACCTTATTTTGAAATCGTGACTGGAAAAATATTAAATTATCCATTCATACACATTAGGTTAATGTCTATCTGTTACATTACCCAACTTTCATATGGACATAGTATCATTTTATGATTAAATCATTTTGATTATCGATTTTCATTTGTTTAGCTTGAAGGGTACTAATGAAATATTAAGTTGATGGTTGTTATGTTAAACGTAATGTGTTTTATGTCATTATATTAAGTACAATTTAAAATAAATTAGACGTAATATTCGTGTGACAAATTCTTGGATGGAATAACGTGAAGATTCATAAACCTGTGGTTTACTGAATCGTGAACAAAGCTGCGTCCGGGAAATTGTTATTGGTAATGGTTGAGGCAATGGCGGCAGGGGAGAGCGGGGAGCGTCGCGCCGCGGCCGAGATGTGATTCATCAATTTTTGTTGGTCCGCCACCATTCTGAGATTTTCCTCGAGATAGTGCTCTTGTGACTAGCAACACTCGTAACTCATGTTTTCATTGTCTATTTGCATGTCAGTCATAATACATTCCGAATCTTTGTACCTTCCGTACATTTACCGATGTTATCTGCGACGCATTTTTATCTGACGTTTTGTAATTATTATGATTTACTTGAACTAATCTGTAATAAAACCGAGGCACGTAAGTCCTAACAATTTAATTATGCAGGATGGAAAGCTCAGAGCTAACAAACAGTTGCAACGGTAAATCTGAGGTGGTTCGAGTATATGTAACATTAGCTAGAAGCAATCCTTCACTCGACATGACCGCGGACACAAAACGGTAACATTTCCCATACGGATACGTATCTGAGGAATAATTCACAATTCATGAATGAACTAGAAGAGCTTACTCAATTAACATTTACAGAATATCTTGGCAATAGCAATGGGGCATTTAAAGGTACCTTACTGTAAAGATAAATTAAGCAAGGCATTTTGAGTAGCTTCTGTGTCAAAAACATTCAAATCATTAGGTACTACAACAAATATCAAATAACTTAAATACTCATAAACTCCGTATTCAGAGGGAATGTAATTTCCAAAGACATTATTATTATTTATTGTTTACGCAATATTTGTATTGTATTTTGAAATGGCACTACCTAATAGAGAAGCCATTTTCAGACAACACAATAAATTTGTCTATAATCGGACATGACGTAGGTTTATGAAAATATGTTGACATTTCCCAGAGATAAAGCCTGTGACTTTCTCAGCTGACAGAAACAATACCTAATACCCATAATAAATTAAAAGACTGAAGCAATATTCCCGTCGATGGCATCAACATGACATCAAGCTAATAAAGAACTATGTTAAAAGCGATGTTGGTGCAATTTAAGCCAAATGGAGTATATGTTAGCCAGTAAATTATATTTACACTTAAAATTGGGGCGTAACAAATATATTCAGCACTTTTTTGTAAATTACAGATTTAAGGCAGTAAATATATCTTTTTACTACAATTATGCGTAATTTTACACTTCTTCGTACTTAAAAAGGATTAAAAAATGTATCTGGCTGTGTTAATTAATATTTAATGATCGACATTAGACCTTTTTGTAAGATCGCGTGTAGATTCCAAGATTAAACGTTTGACGCTAATGACTGTTACGTTTAAATTCAAAAGCTTTTTGGAATAAAGTCATTGAACGTCCCAAGTGAGATCTGAATACGAGATTAGTACATTTGTACGACATGCACTTGTTTGTTTGCTGTACGGGTCGAAGCTTGGAAACAATACATATTTATGTTTTTTTTCATTTGGTGGCAAATTTTGTAGATTGACCAATTTTTATGCTGTCAGTGTCTTTGAATTTTGCATAATAAAGTTTACCTTAAAATTGCGCCGATTTGTCCACTTACTTTGTCGAAAATAGTAGCTTCGTTGTTCATGAGTCATACTAAAATCTGTACTAAATAGGTGTTACCTGAGGTGACAAAGTTGCATCTAGCGATTATAGAGCTACCTCTTCCTCCCTCAAGCTCGTTCTCAGTACCTCTACTACCAGTAAAACCAGTGTAGAGGAGGTTTTAGAATGACTCAAGTTAAAACTTAGCCCGAGGTGCTGTGTAGTGTAGCGAAGGTTTTAGATTAGTTGTCGTGGCAGAGTTCACACGCGGCCCGCTCTGCTATCACGAAAAGCTATTTACTACCGACACACTTCTGTCCATCTGTGCGGATAATGTGCCGTGCTGTTACTCTTTGAGTTATTATGCCTTCTTTACACGAAACATCACGGCACACAAACCACTTTTGTTCTGCTCTATCGTCATTACTGGAATACCTCATGAAGATAGGTATTATTTCCTGAGGTACAGTAAAGCAACTGCAATATATAACGTTGTCAAATCCAATATTTGCTACAGAGCATTTTTTTTAAAATGCGGTTTAAAATTGTATATATTGTTGCTTGGTATTCAGTCAAAACTGACAATCTTTATAGTGGCAATAACGTCATGGTATGACTTTTCTTTTTTATTTTTTTTATTTTGCTATTGAGTTTTGTTTGTAATGTTACCTCCATTACTTTAGTAGGTTATAACTCGATGTATTTACCTCTTATGGACTGTAGCTAAGCTACGAATAATAATGCATTTGATAAACTTCTCGTATATTTGAAAACCAATATCTAGCGACTTGATTAGCTTTGTTATTTTATCAGTTCAA
The DNA here is from genome assembly GCA_905147285.1 of Hypena proboscidalis. NCBI lineage: Eukaryota > Metazoa > Arthropoda > Insecta > Lepidoptera > Erebidae > Hypena > Hypena proboscidalis. The sequence goes on from LR990132.1 coordinate 12,541,896, forward strand.
GCGGAACCCGTAAGTTGGCTGCAACTACTCCGGTCTTAATAGGTCTTTCTGTTGGACAATCAAATCTAAATATCAATTTCAGCATGAATAGTGGTCGAGATCGATTTCTGAAAGTCTAATCAACTCTTATTGAATTTTGTGGCTGAGGCTTTTTTTAAGTTTCTGCAAACGTATCGATAATAGAATCACCACGAGTTAAATTTCAGGGGTTTGTTAAAATAATTAACTACAAGATGCTACTTCATTGTCAAAATTAAACGAAATTCTACCAAGTATTCTTGAACAATCTTTTGGCTAATAAGTTCCTTTTTGAATTTTTTCATATTAGAACTCTTTGATAGTTTATTTGCCAACAAAACCAACATCTAGTTCAATATTTAAATAGGCAATGTATCGACAGTACTTTTTTAAACGTATTAAACCTCATACATAGATTTATGAATGAATTAAAGTTTCGGTTGTGGAATTATTTTTGGATCGTGATCATTAGGACTCTTATCTCAATAATCTTCGTTTCGGAATAAATTTCTATATAATCAGGTAGATATTGTATATTTTTACCTACTATTGTTTTAAGTTTTTTCAATTGACCATTTGCATTTGCACATATTTTTTTTCATATGACCACGATTTCTAAAACTTAAAACTGTGATTCTAATGGTGTAACATAAATACTACAATTATTTAAATAATTTGGAACAGATATAAAAAAAATCAGTTCTTCCCATAGAATACTTTCACGTTAAGGTTAAATTAATACATGCCATTATGTCATCATGTCGCTATGGTAGATGCAAAAAAAGTTTCTGTCACGCCTTGATTTTGTCTTTGACATCTTCTATCAGTTAACAGAATAGCTAACTGTTAATTAAAATATTCATGCGACTCTCGGAATAAACTATTCCATTTATAAAATTGTTATCTACACTTACGCGATGCTTAAGTGTATGTTCAGTGGCCTGGGGCGCCACCTAGCGTGCGTTCGCCGTACCACCGCCCTGTGGCTAAACTCCGATATTAATCACTCAGTATTAGTAAAGCTTCCTTATATGAGAACCATATTAAGATACGTGTGTGAGTAATAGCACACATAAAAATTATTGATTTTAATTTCATATAACAGTATTTTCGTTTTGGTGGAAACTGTTTGTCACATTCTTGCGAATGGGTAATAAAATTGGTTTGGTTTTGCGTAGATTCACGTTAGTTATGTAAAAACTATAACATGGAATAAGAAAATGCTTATGTTAGAGTGAACTTTTGTCCATCTATCTATTAAAAACTTACAGCATACAAGGAAGCTGTTTATGTGGACCATTTAATCCTTAAGCATTTATCAGGTACATGTAAATAAGCGATATCTGCATGTTTGGTTTTTGCTATTTTATGAGCGACGATGATTATAAATATAAAATCGCCAACCGCAGGCCCTGTAGCGTGGTGTCTTTTCATTCTTTTTGCAACGTGACAGCGGCGCTTGCGTGCGCGGTTATTGGGAACATTGAAAGATGCCATAAATCCAACTGCGTCGTGTAAAAATACCATTTAATACAATAATTCTGACTCACAGATAACCAATCGTGCCCATAATTGATATATATGACCAATCCGGTAAAGGTGTCTTAGTAAAAGTAGATGTAAAAAGCACACGCGTGAAAACCGGGCCAAATTGTTATTGGATCGTATATCGAGCGACTTGTCACTTTTTGGCCGAACATGCGTAGAATTTTAACGACTGAATTTGAATATAACATGACACGCTGTGTTTTTTATGGTGATATTATGTGAGAGTAGCCCTTTGTCAGTTCAGTTTTTATTTCTACTCGTTCTGGTATTTTAATCGGAGCACAAACCAATTAACAATTTAATAAGTCAGATATAAGGAAACGTACTGTATAATATTGTCTTGATGGTGTAGTGTTTAGCGTATACTCACCACGAGGTCTCGGGTTCGATTCGCGGGTCGGGCAAAGTGTTACTTGTAAATTTTCCATCGGGAAATTCACAATAGCAGCACGGAGTTGGCATTGTGCCCGGTGGATGGCAATAGGCTCACCCCCTATCCCATGGGTCCTAAACAAAACAGATTAAATGTGATTGTTGTACACATTTGCCACAACCTCGTGTATATATATATATATATTTATAATATATATTATTCATGAATCATATTATGTATGTATATGTAGTTATATTTATCTGTTGTATTTTCTATTTAAGTTGTACACTTATCATGCCCTCTATGGCATCATCGTCTCCTCTATTGCTCTAGGTTTGCTGGAAGAGAACTCAAGCACTGAGTTAAGCTCGCCTTTTGTATACTCACTCTTACTGTAATATGTTTATTTTTCTGTAATCTTTTGTGTACAATAAAGTGTTAAATAATAATAATAACCTTTCCCACATCCTTTTGGGTAATATAGGCGAGATGTATTATAATTTTGAAGAAATAAAGATTTTACCAAACAATTGGACAACATTTGTCACAACAGTTAACAAGGTACATCCGTTGCTTAACTAGTTTGTAAACATAAACGTTATTTGACCCGATTAGAAAGCAGCTTATCTGCGATTGAGATGAAGATACCGTGCGACTTTTAACTTCTTATATACTCAATTATAATCGTCATGAGAAAGAAGATCTCATTAAAAGAACTTTGGAAATTTTATGCTAAATAAGAGTGTATTCTAATATGTTATTCTGTAAGGCGTGGAAAATGATCTCGAGCGATACATTTGGATGCAAATGTCGATCGGATGTTCATTATTGAATACTTGGTTGTGTCTTCCAAAGATTCGAATGTTAATAGACAGTTATTGAAAATTATAGTTACTCATCGTAATGAATAACGTTAGAGGACGCGGGATTATGTTGATAATACCTTAATTATCAGTACTAGGTTTACCAGCGTTTTCTCGACTGTGTTTAGGACCAAGACTGGTTTGCTAGATCGCTGATTGCTGCTACTTAAGCACTCTTCCGCTTGTTTTATTAATCTTTATTAATTAAATTGTAAATTATGTTGTTAGTGGTTTCTTCTGATCGTAAGTTTGTTTTATATCTCTATGTGTAAAATTATCTGATAGAATGAAATTGTATGTTGCTATCTGCTATCAACGACCATCAACTTTGCGTTGTGATCTTGAACTTGAATTCATTTATGTTTTGATAGATTCGCCTACAATTGTTACATATTTTTTACAATTCATCATCATCGTCGTGTCGATGGCTGAGACAAATTTTATTTTGACTTGCCATCGTGGTGAAAGGATTAGCCAATTCGCTTTGGAGGATTCGCGAATTGCCCAGGGTGCGCCGGACGTAGGGAATCGTTGTGTACGTCACTCGGGGAGGCTCCTTTCATGCACCCCACAAGTAATACATGCATTATCAACGAGATGAGGATGATGGAAAAAAAAAATTAATAGCATCACGTACATTTCGCTCAAACGCTTATGATAATTATTTCTTGACTGTAATAACAATAAACAGTAACTCCTGTAATATTCGGCACACTTCAAACAGTAAATCGCAGCAACGGTAATAAGAACTGCAATAACAACATTTTTCACACGAAGCTTTGACACGTCAGACTACAGCCGTAACAAAAGTGATAAAATCTTTATCTGATATAAAAATACAAGAAAACATGAGTCATGTTGTGTCAGGATTCTCAATTAGCAACTAGTTCAAGTGGAAACATGTTTAATTAGAGCCTCATGAATCGATTTGAAGACAAACGTAACATCGCATCTCTATTTCACAGGCTGAACTAGTGATGGGATTAAGCCGTACCTTATTGCTATTTTATGCAAATAAAATACATACTCCTTTTGCATAATGATAAATGAGTAATTATGGCATTTTCAAAAATGGGCAGGTGGTTATATATACTATATATAAACTATAAACTGCTTACCAGAAAAATATTAAAAGCAAACAGCTAACGATATATGCTAAAATCTTTAAATCTAGGATCAGCATCAAGCACTCACGTTACTACTTCTAGATTCTCGTGTCTCATACCTAACACTAAATGGCATAACTCTGCCACACGCTTGTTTATGTATGCCTTGGTTCTTTAATTTTCATTTATACGAATTAACAAATAAACAATGCGCGAAAAATATTCGTCGTGCAAAGTTTTTAAAAACAACAAATAAATATTTTATATAATATTAACGTTGAAAAATTAAGAATCCAGCAGGACTCGAACCTGCACCCCTTGGGTATACGCCCCAAGTGCTTTGTCAATTCAGCTATGGATTCGTATGCTGCTACACTCGAAATGAATCAAATCTTTTTGTGCCAGCGTCATAAGAGAAGAACCTAACTTGTTTTTTTCAACTTTAATATTATATAAAATACAAAAAGGCATAGCAAAGCTATAATTTGCTTTAAAATATTACAAAGAAATAAATAATTTAGAAACAAATGAAATATTGATTTGTTGTAGAATTATTTAAAAAAATCAGATTAGGAACCCAATTTTAATAGTAGATCTGATATTCAGCCACTTACTTATGTCACTAGAAATAGCATAATAGACTCGAGTCGCGTCATGTCTTATCCCTAGCGCCTAGACGTGTTAGTAAAATAACGCTCTGCTTTTTCGAAACGAAGAGTGTACGGTTGGCGTGGTGGTTAAAACGGTCGCCTCGCCGCTTTCAACTGCACTGGTGTTGTGGATTCGATCCCAACATGGGACAAATCTTTGTGTGGTTCGCAAAGATAATTTGTTCTGACTCTGGGTGTGCTCTGTGTATGTGAAATGTATGTTTGTGAACACCCTCGCGACACAGGAGTTATTCCTAATGCGGGCCACGTTTTTTTAAAAAAAACACGAAAAGCATACATTTATTTACATAAAAACAACAAACCAACTAATACAAAAGCTTTAAAGGAGTATAACCAATTGATTAAGGAATTGTGTACCTATTTTGCGGCTATGCCAAGATAAAAGCTGCTGTATTATGTGAACAATAATAGCGAAATTTAATTATAGGCCGGATATTTTAATAATAAGCCGGATTTTATGAAAAAAAAACTTAGTGAAGAAATGTAAAACACGTGATTAGTCTATGAAAAAAATTTCAGCGCTCCGTTAATTCTTCATGTTTAAATAGAAAATTACTTTTGTTTATTAAATCGCCTGTAAGATATTGCTTTTTAGCGATAAGGCCGCCCATTGTACATGTCTTAATGTTAAATTATGTTCTATAATGTGTTATTTTTTGGTGTGCAATAAAGTGTATTCTATCTATCTATGTCAATACAGTTTTTTTAGAATAAGAAACTTTTAACCTTATAATCAGTATGCATCCAATCACTCAAGTCACTGGCACTATACTCGAATAAAATAGACTCGAGTCCCGTCGGGTCTCATCCCTAACACCTAGACGTAAGTGCCTAGGCCAGTAATTAACGCTCTGGCTTGATTTGTGGCGTTATCATGATGTCTCGGTACCGATTTATAGATGCATTTAAAACGTACTTGCGCTACAGTCATTGTGAGACTTTATTATGGGCACTGTAAACCGATCTTGTAGATTAAAACCTGAATTGGATTTAGTGCTTCGGTTCTAATATTTAAGACAACTGACTGGTCGTATCCGCGTTGTCGTGGACTTGTCAATGAGTCACCATCGATGATGTAATGAAGAAGTCATAATGTTTTATTGCTTTTTATTTATTATTTTGAAAATAAACCTCAAGTTATGGGTTGATAACCGAATTTGTCAGCCTTGACAAGTATATGACTATGTAGTCAGACGTAATTAGATTAACTTATTACATTTTAACTATGAACATAAAAGAATATTGACTTGTCCTACTTATGTAATCAAACGATAAAAAGTAGGTACACAGTAAATTTTATACTACTTCCTGAATTAGGCTATATTTTTTTTGTTTCAAAGATTTCGTAAGTTTCGTGGACTCTAAACAAATTTTCCACCACGTGTGGTCAAGTACAACATAAATACAATCAAAACAGTGCAATGTCCTCGATCTAATAGAATAAACTGAAGACCAAACGCAAGCAGAGCCGCGGGCTGAAATTCATGACGTCATATATCTCAGAGCAGATACCAGCTGCCGTAACTCAAGATAAAGAATTGGACCAATATAGGCTTCAGGATGGGAATACTCGCGAAGTAATAACCATTTGATTTCCAAGGTAGAGGGTCCAGTTTGATGTAAAGGTATGCGCTTTTATTATTACTATTGGTGGTGAAGTAAACTGTTGTGTGGAATTGGCATGAGGGTTAGTCAAGTGCCAGTTTTAAAGCTAGAAAAGCTACTGGTAATTATTTTGTGACGTATTACTCTAAGTGCCATTTGCACCAGTTCTGGATAAGATCCTGATAAACTTTTCTATTTGGAACTTTTTGACGGATAAAATGTCAAAATTGTATAGACATTTAGAGAATTAACAAATATTTAACTTTCCCAAACCTCGAATAAGACAAATACGTATTATATTTAAATCATATTTTGCAAGTCATTTGTAATTCTTAAATATGGTTTAAGTTTTGTGGCGGAAGTATTTTTAATAAAACTTAGCCATAATGGTCTATTATGGGGGCATTAGTATCAGTAGCTGTCTTGGGGGCAAAACGATCGATAAAGATAAATCTATGAAATAAAATCTATCTACCCAATTATCGCGTCTCTAAAAACAAAATAGTTGTTTTATGCTCGTGCTTTTAGAGTCTATGAATGAATGTTTCCCCATAATCATGAATGATTATCATTTGATGACTTATAAACCTCATTCATTTCACAACCACATTAAGAGAAAATAAAACGCTATCACACCAATTCTCGATAGCATGAAGTACAACTTAATAACAAGTTTACGACGTAAACTTCCGTAGTAGACGGATACCAAATACTTTCCATTCTTCTCTTTACGATTACTACGCAAATTGTATTTCCTGTTATAAGATTCCACTTGTTGGTAAATTCTTTGATCTGTATTTTTGTGTGGGATTATTATGTTTGTGAAGACACAACACGATTTGACTATTTTATCTTAGTACCTATGCTTCAAGAGCTCAGAGTTGCACGGTGAACGTAGTGGTTAATGTGGTCTTGCCGCTTTCAACTACGCTGGTGTTGTGGGTTCGAGAAATCTTTGTGTGATTCGCAAAGATTTGTTATGAATCTGGGTGTGCGTTGTGTGTGTAAATTGTCTGTTTGTGGACACCTCCGCGACACAGTTGTTAATCCTAGAGCGGTTGTAAAAAATAAAAAAATAAATGCCAAATTTTCCCGTCCCACTTCTCCGTACCTAACCGCTTATAAGCTAGCTAGCTAACTAGCCTAGCTTGTCAAAAGGACAAGGTCAAGACGTAGTCAAAAGGGGTTAATTTGAGGTGAGGTAAAGGATAAGAAGGACGGAAAAATTTGGCCAACTCAAAGCAAACGCTTAATATGTACCACGCGCGTTGATATCTCTTCTTCTTAAAAACTGATTCACGAACATGTTAGCTGAAAATTGTATTATTAACTGTATTTTATGTTATGTTCTAAACAATGTTTATATGCCATTAAAAGACAAGATCGCAATCTCCGCAATAAAAAGCTACACCGATGGGAGCGCATTTGTTAAACGTCCGTATCTACAGTTATTTGTAAAGTGGCTTATAATCTGTGAATGGTGAGTGACAGGACAGACCCGGGTTCGGCCGTCACACTACCAAGTCTAGCGGACACATCCGTTAGGCATTCAGGCTCACACAACCTACCCGGAATCTGACTAGATATCATCTGCTCACCGTTCGTTATTTGTTGACTTGAGAATGGATGCGGCTAAATGTGAACAACTGAAATTTGTTGGGAAAAGGAAGCTGCTTGATAAGTACTTCAGATTATCGATTTGGGTACCGTACGTACTGTCAAGTAAATATCAGATACTCCATTTAAGGTATTACGAATCAATTCAATTAATATACAACTAGATATTAAAAATAATTTTATTTACAAAATTACATTAATACAGTGTTTTTAGAGTCCGTAGTTCCATTAAACGATATTTTTATGTTATATGGTTGAAGTTAGTTGAGAAAGTCACTTAATGCAATGAAAACACAATGGATTTCATTTAGTGGAATGCGCAATCAAATCTGTACCGTACCTACACAATATATATAGTTTGTTATATTACCAGATGTAACGACTTTCTTGATAAGTGAAGCATTCAGAAAAAAAAACAAAAGTTATTGTATTTTATTTTTTCTGTTATGCTCTCTATACACCATGTCGCTTTCGTCTTATCATCGTATTAAAGCAATTCATAGCACTAAATCAGGACGACTTTCGTCATTGCACCTAATAATTCAGGTCTGCGCGCTCAACGCCGCTTTATTTAATCATTGCCAATAGTTCCAACATTTGTCCGACCAAGATTTACACTGATTTGAAGTTTAATTTGTTAGTCCAAGCGGTGTTAAAATAAATAATGGCTCTTAAATTGAATTTACCAACGAAAGAGCAAAACAATTGATCCGTAGCGAAATAAACATCTCATTTAAATAAAGAACTTTAATGTCTTAATTGTGAGTCGGCATTTAGGAATGCCATTACAAACAAAACAAGAAACTACTCGTACTTTGTTCATCTTATTAAGTACTAGTTGTTGGTGTAATTGTTCACCAGGTTACTGGCCACCGTATTAATGAAAAAGAAAAAGTGAATAATAATATAGAATTATAGTTAGAATTGATGCTGTAAAAATAGAATATAAATTGCTGGCATTAAAAATAATACCCTAAGATGTACTTAGTGGGTTTATGTGAATCGCTTTAGCCAATAAAGTAGGAGATGTCTCGTAAATCGTGGGTACACCGGGACGGATGGCCGGCGCGGGCGCTCCGTGACACCTAGAGTGGGCGATCCACCGTTAGCCTGGGCCCGGGGCATACACACTTTAGGGTCCTCCTATAAGCCTGCACTTACCTTCCTACACCCTTCTATTTATGCCCGTCTCTAAACATGCCTTTGTTTCACGCTGATTTCTGGTTCGCTCGTACATCACTTATATTTCAAACAAAATGCCCATTTTCAGGAAGTGTCTACTAAATGGATCCTTACACAGTTTATACAGGGTGTCAATTTAGATTATGTTTAACGCTTTATCTTCGGGATTCCTGAAGTATGTTAAGTATTTTTTAACACCATAGGTCAAATTATCTTCTTAACACTTTTTTTAACACGCTTACTTATATATTAACACGCTTATATGTATGTATGTATGTATGTATGTATGTAACCGACTCCTTTGGACTCGATTTTGACCCACTTTAAACGGACAGATTTCATTAAAATTGTGCACACCTGTCAAAGATCGATGACAATGCAATAATTCGATAAAAAAAAAAAAAAAAAAAAACGCTCTTATAAATAAACCAAACTGAAAAGTAGAAAATAAATAATAGTTAAAAAAAACTAAAAAATACGCTTTTAAAGTACTTCTAACTAAAAAGTGAAAATTATTCCTAATATAAGCTAATATAAGCTGTGCCATATTTTTCGTCTATCGAGCAACCCACGCTTTTTCACAATAATACTAGTGTTTTTTGTTCATTACCATTTTCAGCTTATATTAGGAATTATTTTTAACTTTTTAGTTAGAAGTACTTTAAAAGCGTGTGTTTTAGTTTTTTAAACTATTATTTATTATTGTTTCGATTTAACAAAACGAACATAGATTTTTCATTTATTTACATGTTACTAAATCCTTTAAACATGCAAATACATGAATGTGACTTTAAATCAGTGGCAAACACTTTGAAAACCAGATAACACCAAGCTTTGGCACGTAATTTGCACATAGCTCGAACTACGCCTCACACCTGAATACCTTTGCTCACTACTTTATCAAATCAATCTGCTAATTCCACACAAATGTCAATGTGTTAAAATCACATAGCGAGAATAACTGTACAAAATGTACCCAACGCTACATCAAATGAAGTAGTGCTTAGAATTGTGTATCATTTCGAAGAACCCTAAGTATACTGGTGCAACTCGCAAATATGCAAAATCGATCTTTGTGTTTTGTGATTCTGTTACAGATTGCAACGCAAAGATGGAATGACTTTAAATTACCTGTAATTTTCTCCCTGTATTTTAATTTTGAATGTGAATGCTGAATTCATTACAAAAATGATTAAAGGCTTAACTGTAGGCTGCAAGTTGATTAAGTAAGACAATTTTGGATAGAAATTGAACCATTTAAAATCAAATATTTGTAATATTTCAAGCAAATTTTAGCTTTGCTATGCTTTTTTGTATTATATATTAATATTAAAGTCGAAAAGTTAAGAATTCAGCAGGACTCGAACATGCACCTCCACTTGGTGACTAAGTGACTCATCGCATAGGTGGCGCTAAAACCAAGTAAGGTTCGTCTAGCCAAGGTATATATGTATATACCTATGACGCTGGCATAAAAAGAGATGAGAAATTTCGAGTCTAGCAGCATACGAATCCATAGCTAAATTTGCAAAACATTTAAAATCAAGTTATCAGAATATTCTATGTATTAAAATAGAGTAAAATCCAAAAGTCTTTGATGTATCTAAAATTACATTCTTCACTAGCCTAGTATACATACGTAGACCCTCAATCTGTCCTAGAGGCAAAATGTCGTCGTCCTACATAGCCGAGTATCATTTATCGTGTATTGGATTAGCACATGTAACCTTAACTGTGGGCCTGAGCGGTACAAATAGTTTGCACCGCGAGCCGTGAGCCGGCATCGATGTCGACCTAGTACGAGTAACAGCGAACGGCGGGTGTCGGGTACCGCGGTTCACAGAGGTCGGATAAATACTTAATGAACAAAATTGATATTATGAGAATAACTTACTACCTCGTATTGAGATTATTGAGTTGTGTTGCGGTAGATACAGGTTTATGAGGTCTGTGTTTTGATTGTGCTGTAAGTGGAGTATTGTGATTTGTAGACTCTTGGCAATTTGCTATTGTCATTTATTTTAAAACTTAATGTACAATATCGCACATAGGCGGACTTAATGCCATAAGCATTCTCTACCAGTCAACCTTTGGGTGATGCTGAGAGTAGGGTAGTAGGGGCTAATATAAAAGTTGTAATTAAGAGAAGAGTAAAATAATAAAATAATTATGAGTACACATAGGTACTTAACACATACATATAGATATAATTACGCAAATAACAAAATATACAATAATATTTATGTATGTATAATATAAGTATAATATATTTATGTGTGTGCAATTCTTTTTTTTTAACTACGCCCGCACTAGAAATAAATCCTGTGTCGCGGGGGTGTTCACAAACATACATTTCACATGGACAAAGCACATACAGAGTCAGAACATATCGTTGCGGATCACACAAAGCTTTGTCCAGAGTGGAGATTGAACTCAACACCAGCGCAGTTGAAAGCGGCGAGGCGACCACTTTAACCACTACGCCAACCGTGCACTCAAATTAAAAGGATTTTTGTTTCTTTCTATCTCATATCATAATTAAATAATACTTAGATATATTATGATACTTACAAGAAATGAAAGGAGCGTCCCCGAGCGATGTACGCAATCAACCCCTACGTCCGGCGCACTCTGGGCAGTCTGCATATTTCCACCAAGCAGACTGGCGAATCCTTTCACCACGATGGCAAGTCAACACCATGAGAATATGACTACAGCCATCGATACGAAAGAAGAATGATACTTACACATTTAATTATTTGTTGTCTGTTATTTAACTATGTGAGACATGTTGACACGATGTTTTACTGTATCTTCCTTTTTTAAGCAAACCGCTGTTAGTACACTCAATTATTTTAATATTTTATAATTATAGCTTATAAGTTAATTAAAAATCCATGTAGTATTATAAAACACATAGATTATTGCTTCATAAACGTCTTACATGTCAGTATTACGTGTCAGTGTGCACTGACTGCAAATGCAACTTTGTCATCTTGCAGTGACACATTATTAATGATAACGTCAAAACGTGTCCAGCACTCACTGTAAAATACTACCTGCTAGAAAATAGGGATTAATGTCTTTGCATTATGTGTGTAAACAAGGGTATTAGCATTTGAATTTATAGAGCAAGATTAAGCTCTATTAAGAGGGAACAAATGCTAAGCTATATAAGTTTACTTTTATTTTTTTAAACGACACCCGCACTAGGTATAACTCATGTGTTGCGGGGGTGTTCACAAACATACATTTTACACACAATGCACAACCAGAGTCAGAACAGATCTTTGCGAATCACATAAAGATTTGTCCCATGTGGGGATAGAACCCACAACACCAGCGTAGTTGAAAGCGGCGAGGCGACCACTTTAAGCACCACGCCAACCGTGCACTCGCTCAAGGTTTGAGACTATACATGGTTATTTTCTTTCTAAATATTAGATATAACGGCATATTTACCATGTATATTTGTTGTAGCGAGTTATTTCAATATTTCAGAGATGTTGCAATCTCTTTGTTCAGTTTTATCGTGAACACTACAATATACAATGTCATGGTAAATATCCAGTTATATATACTTATAGGCAAAAAAAAATGGTAAAGCTGTTGCTATACAAAAGTAATATTGGTTTAACTTGAATATTATTAAGCTTTTATCTATTTTTATAGATCTATAATTAATATCTAAAACGCTTAAATGCATGTTTATATGCGTCCATTTTCTTAATTTTTTTTTTTTTTTTCAGTTTCTATGTAACTTAATTAACGATTAAAACAATTTTGATAAAATGGCCACGAACTGACATGCATTTTAGTGTTCTAGATATGTGTCAATGAGTGGGAGTGTTGAAATAAACTTAAACACTGACCTTATTTTAGAAGTCTAAGTATTTAGTTCGGAATACAACTGTGACAACCTTTTATATTTGACTTGTGTCTGTACTGTGTAAACGTTTGTGTGCAGTGTTAATAAAGTAAATATTATTAACAAGAAAACCTAGGTTACCTGATTCCCATATAACTCAACAGGATAAAACTTAATATAGTTAAAGTTAAACCCCTATTACGTTAGTATGAAAACGTGGCGCTCGGTCGACCCTTAGTATCCAAATCTTGAGGTTATTAAGCTGTCACTCTTGAGTCCTGAGTTAGTTACAGCCCTATTCTCTTTGTTTAGTCTATGTTAACTATCGATAAAATAAGTAAACATAATAATTTTAAATTATTACCCTGGAAAGTACATAGAAGTAAATCTCGTCTCTGATCCGGCAATGAACTAAAGATCTCGTAAACTTAACGATGCTCACGCCACTAGTCCAAGGCAAGTTTGAGCTTCACGTGAAACAAATTAACTATATAAACAGGAGGACTGAAATACCTTCTCGCATAATCGATGCAAATAATATAATTTGCTTAAATTGCCCACCAACAAGTCGTTTCCTCTTACTCCCCAATTTTAACAACACGGCATGAAAAAAAACGGAATATATTTATCAAAGATCTAGGCTTGTTTTAATGCGTTTTTTGCAAGATATAGCCATGAAAATTACATTAGATGCAGCTGTTAAAGTAAAATGATTTAAAATGAGGCTAGATTGTTCGTTCGTGAAACTTTTTATGATCGATTTAGTTTAATATAGATTTGCGAGATAAAAACGAATGAAAACTTAATGTAAGCTTTTTTTGAACAATATTTGCAATAAAAACTTGATAAAGAATAAAGAGTGGTTATTTTTAAATTTTACTGATATTTTCTTTGTTAAATTGGTATAGCGAACGTTGAATAGTCAGTAAAATATTAAATGTAGGTGACTAACAGTTTTCTAAAGAGCTTTTTTGGACATTTACTCGTAATATTACCAGAGACCCGCCGTCGCATCGCCCAATTACGATGGGGTACTAATACTTATACCTAACATATTTTTATTATAACTGACGTGAGTTTGTAACATTATTCAAATTATGAAATTTTAATACGCGCGTCGCTGCCCGCAGTGCAAGACTGGCTGCGACTCAGGCGCGACGTATCGCACTCTCTTGATAATGCCTAGACGTATAGGCGAAACCGCGGTCGACTAAATAGACCAACATTACTTGAATAACACCCGTATTTCATAATTTGAATAATACCTAACATCCTATTAATACTAAGTAAAGGAAGAATTGATTCGATAGTACGTATGCAGCTGTCTTTATTTAAATGTTTTAGATATTTGATCAATATTAAGTATTGCAAGAACATCCTTATAAACATATATGAGAATACACTTCTCTAACACAAACAGTCATGAAAGTGTATGAGTCGATAACTGCTGCGCATATTTCATACAAGTATCAAACGTTCTCCCAATCCCACAAACCAGTTAGACGTATAAACGTTTACGGCGAAGACTGTACCGATAGTGACACCCGCTCCGATCGTCATGACCTGATAGTGTTGTAACATTGTACCGCCGATACCGCCATCTAGTAATGTATTATGTATTTTATTTTACTCCCCATCTCAGAAACTATTTATATAATTATCTACCAACTTTGTACTGAATTAACTTACCGTTATTCCAAATGCACTTTATCGTTATAACGTACCATAAACAACGCTAATTCAAAGACAACTCACAATTGCTTCTGATTATAATTCTCGATGTTGTAGATTAAATTGCTTCTACGAGCAAAAGAAAGGCAAAAGATATTAGCTCTATAGACTTTTGCAATTCTATAAATTGTAACTGTTGTGCTAATATAAACACGACGGGCTGGCAACTTGTCTCCATATCGAACGACTTCGTAAATTTGAACTTACTATTTATACCAAACGTTCATTCAAGGTTTCGATCGAGTAAAGTTATTTTAAGCTCGTGCTAACTGAAATTTACTATGAATAAATAGTAGTTTCAGTGTGGGCCCATTTATTTATTTATGAGATAAAACCGTGATATAACGCTCAAAGGCAATCGAGTGTTTCTCTCGAAGGTTTAGCACGTTATTCGATTATTGTATGCGATTGTCTCTGGGCCCTTTATTCAACAAAATATCAACTAAACTATTATTGCTATAAACGTGTTAGAGTCTGCGTGTAACTCACCGAAGTAAATCCATCCCACACAAAATCTATCCAATAAATATCCAAAAAGCTTGTTCTGCAAGCATTCCGCGTCCATTGTGTTTCTTGCAGATATATCTTGCGTAAGGAGCATGCGATGCTTGCGAGCTTTGCTTTCTCCGCAGCCCACGCTCCTCGCTCGACGCTCCTCGTCACTATTGATTGACAAACTATCCATTACCGCATTCATTCTGACTTTTATCCGAATCGATGTAATGTAAGAAGCGACCATGAGCGGGAAATCTTTGCGACGCGCGGAGAATTTCGAGTCGCCTCCGGTGACCGGTTACCTAATGCAATAGTTGACAAATCGCTCAATTGTCCCAACTTGGTGGTTTGTCGGGACCGACTAGTTGGGTGGCGAGTTGCACAACTAGTGGCCACTTGAGTCCGTTTGACGAATGCCGGAAGACGTCCAACTTTATTGTGCTTTATTGCGATTGCCATGGTGGTAAATAGTCGCGAACCGCTCTCTGAGAAAATTTGATTACACAGAACGATTCCATTGAAATGTATAAAGTATTTTTAAACTATAAGCAAATATTCCAGTTTAAATAAATCATGTATTAATAACTTCATGTTTTAATTTAATTCTCAGTTAAAGGAAAATATTAGCATTGCCATAAATATGTCTCGTATAATCACAGCAGGGTGCGTAAGCGCAATTTTCGTGGCTTCTCACACATTTGCATAAAATCTAAAATCGCTTTTTTGATCGTAATTTACATATAATATTCAGAATAAAGGAGCATGCAATAAAATGAATGTATAATAATGTTAAACAATACAAATAAAACATCTTTATTTTACAACATGAAGGATTGAACGAGTAAACAGAAAACTTTTTTATTTACCAATGCAAGTGAATGATTGGTGAAATAAAATAAAGTAACATTTTATATAATACAGTTTATGAGCGTGTTTTTATTTCAACGAGCCGTATAAGAATTCCTGATAGTTTAGGCAGCACCTAATTTGTATAAACAGGTAGATCTATCGAATAAAAATGGTCGGCTCCGATGTAAAAAATGTGTACATTTACGATATATTTGCATATATTTCTTGCTGGTATCACACAAGACGCTAACTAAGCAGAAAGCGAAATGCTAATGAAGTGTGGTTATCTGAGCTGAGGCTTTTTATTTGTTGGATAACCCGTAATGTGTTTTAAAGATATGTTCACCTTCAAGTTTTGATGTTGTCTCGTTTTTTTTGCCTCCCGCTCTTTAAATACCCGCAAATGCGCAATGTTTCTGTATAGCAACACTTTAACGCTATCTCTCCGTATGTGGAATGACTTGTAGCTTTTCAATAGTGGAGTTCTTTAAGATGTTTGGATTGAGCTGATATGCATGCAAGTATTAAACAGCGACAATTAACTAGAATTTATTGCGGGAATTCGTGGGAGTTACTTCTTTATTGTTGTATTATACAACAACTGATAAATTTACGAGTTTGTAGTTTCCATTTACATTACTCCGCACCTAGTGACTAGTGAGTCAGTGTTGCCACAGAGTAATATCGCTAACACAGTGCCCGCTGAACCGCTCCACCGATTTCCCAGCACATTCATCCATCCATCATTCATTTCAGTCATTTATTCAGGATCGACTTCCAATCTCGCCCGATGGCCCCTGATTTATAAGCACTTACACGGATGCGTTCAACCCTAATAAATTGTACA
Organism: Hypena proboscidalis; assembly: GCA_905147285.1. NCBI lineage: Eukaryota > Metazoa > Arthropoda > Insecta > Lepidoptera > Erebidae > Hypena > Hypena proboscidalis. The sequence goes on from LR990132.1 coordinate 12,558,669, forward strand.
TAATTTGTATGAGCACCAGAGGTCCGGGAAGAGATTGTACATTATATTACAATTGTAGGTCTTGGCTATTCAATTGTATCTAGGTATACAGTAATAGATACTATTGTTGTTTCATGAAGGGAAAAGGTCAAACATTGTCGCTGCTTTCAAACAGAACACAACTACTACTTTTAATGTAATGAGTCCAATATTTCCATACAATAATACATTGTTACGTCTCAGGCTAATTGAAATAATATCCAATTTAAAGGTCCTGTCACACGATGTAGGTACATTAATTAAGTACACAGTTGAATCTGCGGAGCGTGTTTCAGTTGGGCAAAGTCTTCCGGAAATGGTAAACGTTTAGTGCTCGCAGTCGACTTGACCACCGCAAATAAACTAAAGCTTAGAACCACACGGTAATACTGATCGGACAGATATATCTCATGCGAACCATTAGAAGGGGAAATGGTATTTGATAACACGTACTTCTGAATCAAAACAGAATGAATCGTGTGAAACACAAAGAAATGTACTAATGTTTGTCCGAATGGCCAGCGAACCGCGCCCGCGACTGCGGGGAGGCTATACACCGCGAAATATTTCCCAAGATACATCGGCTCGAGTGCGATGTGCCGATATCTTAGGTGCGCGCCAGTTCGAATCGTCTATCGAGTCTATGATCGGCTCCGTGGAGAGGTCACGCGCGTTAAACGTAAATCAACATATCTCGCGACGGGAGATCTAGCCGAGCATGCGCCCGACCAACAAAAACTCAATTTTATAGCCGTAACACTACACCTGGGAAAAAAGTAAATAAATTGGACGAGATCGAGTGAACGGCCGGTCGCGACCGTCCTTCCAAACACCCTGGAACTGCCTATCACGGGGATATTTATTCTCCGTCCGATGCATTCCACTTCCTTTACATTTTATACAATGTTTCATTCGGCGTGTAGGTGGCGTACTTGGAACTTTCAATTAGTGAACAATTTGCCAAGAAATAGTAGCGTTGCATCTCAGAAACTATAAAATTATCCAAATACGTTCAAACTTACTTATAAAAGTCTTGCGAATGTTGCCTTATGAGGTACAAATTAATCACGAATCATGTAACCCATAGTAGAATGGAAATGTTGCGTTGCTTGTCGGAATGCGCCTTTAACCTATAACATGAAGCAATGTAATTAATTGCTCGTTTATCAAAATTAATTGAACAAACGCTATTTATCTATATTAATCTCAACATTAGATAAACTAACTACACCCTTATTGAAATACAAGACAGTTTGCTTAATTGGCAAAGGTAATCCTTTTCATTTGGAAATACTTAGCAACATCATCATCAACATTCAATTTCTGTTCACGGAATCTACCAAATATTAGACCAAGACAAAGTTTTTATATTTATCCAGAAAGCTCTATGAAATATTTCCGAAGATACTTTCTATTCTGATGACTCAGCTAAGAGCAAGTAATTTTCAAGTCTGCTTAAATATAAAAGCATTTAAAAACGTATCTCTTTGATTCAATATCGTTGGAATATTAATTTGTATGTTCATTTCTCAGTGACTTCAAAGGTACATGCAACCAAAGAATTTCATCTACGGAATGTAGCAGCAGCATCTTCGTTACTTGTGCACCAATCGCCTGCCAGCCTGGCGATTATGATAGACCGCTACAAGACCCTTACTAGCATGTACTTACTTACTTTATGGAGAAGGTTCATGCTAAACAGAGAATACTCACCATACGCAAATACACATTTCACGTGTGTTGCAACTGAATGAAAGACATACCTACAGTTTATTTTTGATCTCCCTGTCATGCTCGCAGTATTTAATTGAAAGTTTATTAAATAAAAGAATGGTTATTCTACTAGAAAGTTTTATTTAGCATTATTGAGTGAACATTAAATTGGCAGTTTGTTGGCAAGTTGATTGGATGAATGTAGAGCAAAGTCAAGTCAGGCTTTGAAGTTCTTACTCAGTATTGAGGTAATCCCTGGAGTTTTTTATAACTTGAAGAAAAGGTTGATTGACGTCGGGTTTGCAATTAATAAGATATATCCATGATTACGAAGACGTATTCATAACTATAGCTCCTTAAGGTGTTATATCCAAAATATTAGTAAGTTAAAATTTACGTATTCTAGTAGTCTATTTATTCAACGTTCATTTTGAGAGTAAATTAACTTGCACCAAGCTAAACCAATAAGCAATTAAATTAATTAATATACTAGCTCTTATTACGCCTATTACTGGGTTTCTGATTATGTTAGTACGAGGAGAACATCAGTTTAATTATTCTGTTCCAAATGAAGTGTATCGAGGGCGTGTTCAATAAATATCCGCTTTATGTCACGTCTATTAAGGTTGATGTTGCGAGAGGGGGCTAGGCGGGGTGCTTTCTCTGGAATGTCGGGCAACTGTCGTACGAATCGAGTCGAGTACCTACTCGAGTACCGCTCGAGAGACTCGATCCGTATCTTCGCGATCGATTCTTATCGTGACAGTTTTACGCGTCGCGTCGCGATCTCACTTCCAATAGCACACAGTCCATGCACAACACTCGGAACTCGTCATCTTAACTTAATAACTACTTAACACAAACTACATTTTACAACGACTTTTTGCCCCGTTCCAAGTTTCCAACTGCCTCTCGAAGATTGATGGGTTTTCGTGAACTTCTAGATTCTAGTTTCTATAAATTGTCAAGTAGATAAGCATGTATATTAGGTAGTAACGTCTTTTGTCGGCGCTCGTGGCTTGTCAACGACTTGTCAAAGCTGCTCATGTTTGGTCCGTTGGAACTTACATTTGAATAACAAATTGTCAGTCCGAAGTCATCTGGCAATCGTCACCATCGCCATGCTATACTGTGCCGTTTCAATCACAATATTAAGTTGTATTTCAGTTAATAGTTATTTAATCTGTAAACTATTAACAATCTATCCACGATTATACAAATTATTCAAATCGTGTTGGTAAATTAACTAATAAGATTATTTCGTTCGTTCGTGCAACCAGCATTCCTTTATTATGTCGCTCAGTAGTCGTCAATTACGTCGATCCTCCGACAGAAAAAGGATAAGAAAATCTAGGCACTTGAAAACTATAGTTGCGATTCAAGTTTAAAGAATCTGAAACAGTAATCGGAACGCTAAAAGCATCGCAAGATAACACGCTCACATCCTCACAATCTCGGGTCCGCGGTGAGGTGATAGCGCTAATGAACCCATGTTGCCGTCACAGAAGTGGCACGGTTTGAACGATGCCACGACCATTAGTGGGAAACTCAAGGCCAGCTGAGGGCGGACAGCTAGCCGTAATTATCTAAAACAAACTAAACCGAAAGGCGGATATATCGCCATTGCAACACTCACCGGTTCTCTTCTGCACTCACCGCACCGATAAACTATTTATCTTTTAGTGCACTGAAATAACACAAAGAAAATACTAATGGTTTTCAACTTAATTACCTTTACGCAGCTTTGTTCAGAGAAATAGGTAAACGTGAAAGTTCCCCCGTTTCTTATTTTTTAAAGACTGGTCGTTAGTCGGCAAATATAATCAGTGTTAACGAAACAAAGCCTGTAATTATAAAACAGGTTCTGTTCCACCTTTTGCTGTAAAGATACAGTTAACGACTTGTTTTATTATTATTAATGCAAGTACATAGTAGATAGTAGATATGTTTATATACTTCGGTGTATTATAGGCGTGTTAACTTGATGAAAACAGTGTAAAGTATCATAGTTGTAGAAAAATGCAGGTTTGAAGTTTGTATTCAAAATAAAAAGTGATCAAACCACATGATTACTTTATTATTTATGATCTCTTGTAAGGAGAAACGATGAAAGTGAAGATTGAAAATTAATTATGACGTGGATGTTGCATTGTGATTTTGTTGCAAATTAGCCTCAGTTATTTCATCGCTAGCTCGTTGAGTTTGCTTACAATGTAAATATTTTATGTGATGCTGTATGGCACATCGATATAAATGGTCGTAACACGTTTACGATGATCTTGATGCATGACGATAACTGGGATTGCATTTTGCGTTCATACCTCGTTGAAGAAACCGCTACACTGATTTTATAAAAGGGTCTGAGTAAATGTAGCGCCGCGTCTTCTGAAAATTGTGTTGCTGTGAACTTTCACGTCGGTAAAATAGGAAAATGCGGTGACAAAACGTGTGCTTTCGAAAATTCCTTGCCTTATTCAAATACCAAATATCGTACTTCCTATACATAAAATGCATTTAAAGTTGTTACTTCCGTTCAAGATAATGTTTTTACTTCTCATACGTGACGTAATAATGTATTGAAATTGATGTCTAGGAATGTAAACAGCTTTGCAAACGTGATCACAGCACACTTGTCACGATTGTCCGCAGCTCTGTTGCTACACTAGTTTGTATTAAGCTGTTGGTTAATTGAGGTTTGCTTAGTAAAAGTGTGTGCAAACTAAGCGAGGTTGTTGAAACTGTTCGTGAGATCAGTGGCCCGAGCTAGGTGGTCGGTGGGAGTGTACTTTACCGTCTCCCTGCCTTTGTTAGGTGACGTGTATCAATATCTCAAATGTCACTTTGCTTTGACAGACGCCAATTGATAATATTTACCCGGCCATATTAAGTAGACACTTGATTGACTTACATGAATTTATAGTTCTATTAATTTGTGATTTGTATTTTAGTTGACAAAAAACATGTTTGTTTGCGTGTACATGACAATTTTGTTACTTGATCTATATTTGATTGCGACATGCTATACTTTGAGCGATATAGATTGGATTTAATGTATCTATTGGTTGTTTCCGCACCCATAAATATGCATTGGCTTACATAACGTCTTATAAACCATCCGTTTTAAAGAGAATGGCTTTTATTACTATATAATAAAGAAAATGAAGAGGATAGAAAACCAGTAACCTAACTTGTAGACTTTGAAAAGATGCACTAATTGTTATTTCACCATACAAAAAAGGGGTACCGTATTAAGCTCACAATTTTTGTTGCATCTGTACTTTACCTTATGTCTTATTCGCTTAAGATCCGCAATGAAGAACCATAAAGACTTTTATCAATCCGGAACGCATAGATAATAACTTATCTACCTAACCCTTATTGACCCGCGACAGAATGGCGGTTTATGTCGTTAATCAGTCGATGGGTATCGCATTAATTCGCAGTGATTAGACGATGGTATCTCGCACAAGTAGGGCGCGCTCGCGTCTCTACGATACAATTTATATATTAGTCTAGCGTCGCAGTGACTAAGGCCCCATTCAGACATGGCGGATGCCGCGCGGATGCAAATTGCGCGGTTAGACCGCGCGGATCATATTTACACTAGCGCCTATTCATTCGTTCATACCTGTCCGGGCGGATTGACAATCCGCGCGGCTACCGCCACTCAACCGCTAGAAAATGAATTCGCGCGGTTGCCGCTCGGATCTATTTACTTGACGGACCTGGAGCGCGTTCATTTTGCCATGTACACACATATTGCTTCTTCGACTTCCATGATTGGACTGTCACTCTACACTCCAATACATCCTACAAATACATCCGCACCCCTGTCTGAACACTTGCGTTTAGAACCGCGCGATTTGCATCCGCGCGGCATCCACCATGTCTGAATGAGGCCTTAAAGGTACATGCTCCTATATCAAAATATAACTACTAATACGGGTCAAATAAATATCTTGGCTAGATTCTGGAATAAAGAGCCATCCAATTGACGACCGAATGGCGGAGTGGATAGTGCACTTACCTGCGACGCCGCGGTCGCGGGTTTGATTCCCGTTGAAGTCAAATCTTTAAGTGCATAAACACGGAGGTGTTTCTATGTATATTTCATTTCATTTCATTTCATTTATTTGCATAAAATGTGGTATTAGAAGGTGACAAATAATATAAATAATGTACAGTGACACATTTCGCCATTTGGAAGTAGCATGCAAAACTTAATAATATAATAAGTATGTATGTATGTATTTGTATATGTTAAAAAAATGTATATATGCATTCGTATCAGTAATTCTAGTACCCGTTGTGAATATGTAGTGTGATATTTATTTATTATTTCATATATTTATTAATTTTACTTTAAACCCTTAAGAACTGTTACCGAAAGAATAGCGGGTAATGTCGTTCATCAGTCGATGGGTATCGCATTAATTCGTGGTGATTAGACGATGGTATCTTGCACAAGCGCGCACGCGTCGCAGTGACTTATAAATGCGCCCGCGACCGCGACGCTCCATTTCAACGACGCGACGTGACGAGCGTGAGAAACATCAAACTTTTAATAACCGTGCTAAATTAATACAGTGTTCTTGTTTTTATTGTTCGTGGTTTTACTGGCACAACGTTAAATTTTAATTTGAATAAACTAGAGTGGGCAACGCTTTACGTAGTTTATACACAATAGTGTTCAACTTGAAGGTCCAGAAGATAAAAAATAAACCATCGGGCATACGTTACAATTTACTATAGATAATATTCATACAATCATGCTAAACCTTATTGGGTTAAATAAGCAGTGTTTACCTGAAAATGTTGATGTAAAAATTGTTGTCATACAAAATCACATTACGTTTTAATATTTGAAAGACACACATTACAGTAGGACAGGTAGGTATATAAATTCACATAAATACGGCTTATTCTTATACATATTGGATCTTAAATTCAACTAGTCTAATTTAAACTTAAAAAGTCACTGTTACGTACACAAAATGCTGGCAGCATTAATATATATATTTTTTTAGCATAATAATATAATTTTATACCTTATGTGTGTCGCTATTCATATTGGAAATACAACGGAAACAAACAGAACTGTCTAAACATATTAAGCCTATTCTTTGAAATAACTTTTCATTAATTTTATTAATTATTATTTGGATTATAAAAGCAGCCGTGTATCTAATACATATCGGGCCGCTTCTCATGATGAGAAGTTTTAGGCCTTAGTCTACCACGCTGGCCAAGTGCGCATTGGACTTCACACATCCTCAAGTACTTTTTTGACACTCTATGTCATGCAGGTTTCCTCACGATATTTTCCTTTAACATTAGCGAGCGGTAATTTATATGATAAATACATCTTCGAAAAGACAAATCTTAACGATTTGTTGACAGAGGTGTGTGCCGTGGGTTCGAACCCGAGACCTTTGACTTCGCAGTCCTACGGTTTCCCACTCAGCTATCGCTGCTGCTATTATTTGGATTAAAAACTATAATCTGTCATGATTCAGTACCTAAAAAAATCACAGTAAATCTAAAAAGGCGGACAGGTACAGCACGTTACAAGTGCAATTAGGCATTACATTACTTTTAAATGCTTTTGCAGCGTGACTGCGCTTAAACAGTTCTGGGGCATGGAAAAGCAGATAGGGCGTGACATTCGTTAGTTTATGGCCTAGCCATTGAACAAATAAGGTTAACCTGCCATAATTGGTTTTCTTCAGAGAAGCAATGTGTGAGAAATTGTTGGCGACAGTCTCTCAGCTTTACTACCTATTTGTGTCTTTATATCCCGTTTTCTTGTTACCTAAAACGCGTTTGCTTGTCAATTTTCTATTTGTTTCATTTTGTAACATACTACTTACAGTATTTGCAACTATTGCTAAGCTTTCATGGAACTGAATTAACATCCCGGGTAATAAGGGTAATAATTAATAATTAATTGTTAAATGTGATAACCAAATGTCATGTTTTGTAGTTAATTAAATTAATTGCAACAACAGTCGCCATTTTTATAACAGAGTCGTTTTCTAAAAACAATCGTTACAGATCAAATGTTGTTAGCGTAAAATCACTTTTTATAAACATTCCGAAGTATTACTACGTTACAAAATTATTACCAAAATACATAAAAATAATAATAAATCCGTACAATTCAATATAGCGAGCATGAAAACTAATTACAAATTATTTTAATAAACTATAAAACATGACACAAGTTTGGATTATAACTAACATTTCTCCTATAGAACTTATCTACAATTTTTATGCACATAGTAAATTACTTTAACTTTTAAGTCATTTATTTTTAGATCAGTGGAAATTTTGTTTTTTCACCTTTCTATGTTTGTGATACCAACTAAATTAGCTTAATAAAACCCATCTACAATTTTCAATGACATTTTTTTATTGTTATAAAACGAGCAAAATCTTAAGATGATAATTAATGATCCAGTATAATAAAGTTATATTATAATAAATGTTATCTTTAAAGCATTAAATCGAAAAACATCACTAGTTCAATTTAATCATAACACAGGATTTGCAGCCATGGAATTTGATCATCTCGGTTATCACAATTCTGCATCGAGAACCAAAATTCCATGATTGCAATTTGAAAGTGAACTTTGTGAACCCTGTTCGCCTTGCCGAAATTAATGAAAAAATTGGTGCAAGTTCCTCGCCTGCCCGGGATGATTGAACGGTCCTTAATGAACTGGCTTAGCCCTTAGGTACCTAATATAATACCGAGTGTTAAGACCCTTGCATTATTGTCCAGTTAATAATGTAATTAATAATTGGGATTGTTACTTTTGTTTTGGTTCAGTTGTGAAATAATTAATTAATGTTTCATTTAATGATGAATGCATAATATACAATACGTGTTATATTGTAAAAAAATAACGTACGTTTACGCTTGATTTCTTTAAATAATTCTCACACATTACGTATTTTAATTGTATACGAGAAAGTAGAACGTGCGGTGGTAATTTTCTTACAATGTTATAAGTAGTAGTAGATAATGATAGAACATAGAAATATAACTGCCCGATGGTGTAGTGGTTAGCGTATGCGTATCTCACCGCGAGGTCTCGGGTTCGATTCCCGGGTCGGGCAGTGTTATTAGTGAACTTTCCGTCAGGAAAATTACAATAGCAGTACGGAGTTTGTTGTTGGAATTGTGCTCGGTGGATGACGATAGGCTCACCCCCTATCACATGGGATCTAAACATAACAGGTGAAATGTGGGTGTTGTACACCTCTGCCACACTAATATAGGCGTAATGTTATGTTATGTATGTGTTCCTATGCATAGAAATATATAAACCGCATACATGTTACTCCTAAAATTTATTTAATGTTTAAGTAGTTAAGGTATGTATGATTTTACCTTTAAAATACATTAACACGCGCAGTTTCAGTGCTTCCCATTTGAAAGTACCATTTGTTGGCGAATAAGTATTCTTTTAAAACTTTTTTTAAATGGCAACATAAACTATATTTCAATAAAGCCTAATTTTTTGATACAAATATAGACACATATAATATATTTTATATTTTTGAAAATTAAACTTTATGATTACATTGTTAAGGTTGAGATAAAAGAAAAAAATATAATAATATATATATATATATATACAGGGTGGCCCGTTTATAGTAGTCCAAAGAATTTTCACAGATGTAGGGCCGGCCAATGATTGATTTAAACGCAACATTTGTTCCGCGAAAATCAATAGTTTAAAAGTTATGATTTTTTAAAGTTTTTTCGTAAAATCGCCACTTTGAGTCATGTAAACCTCTCTAAAGTGAAAATGATTGGATAAAATCGAATCAAATTTGTTGTGTATATAGCTAAAACATGTAGCTAGCAGGAAATAAGCTATTTTTAAGATTATTCTAAAATTGTAATATAGTTTTATACCTTTTTAAAAGCAGTTTGTAATTTTCATATGTTAAAGTATGATTTTCAAAAAAATCTAGTAAATTAAAAATGTTCTACACGAATTTTTCTAATCGTGATAAAAACTACCTTAAGATGTGAGGATAGCGTTAATAAAAAAAAAAGTATCATGACTATCGAAAGTTCTTCAGAATTGAACATTGTATGGACTAAGTAGTTAAAAAACTAAAGGTGTGTATTTTTACCTTATACGTCATTTGAACAAATTAAAGTTTAAAACTAAAAAACACTAGAGTAGGTTAAAAATAAAGAATTTAATAAAAAAAAACAAAAAAATTTCAACATGACGCAAAAAAGTTTTGAACTACCAGCCCGCCTGAATGCTGGAGTTTGCTTAAATTTTCTTCAAAATAATTTGCCCAGCCTTCTAGGCGAAATTTTTCCCCATGTACGAGAGGGGATGTTGGCTGCAACACGACGCGACGGCGCAACTTGTCACTTTGCGCTAAGAGTTAGGGAGCACCTAAACGAAGCATATCCGGAAAGATGGATTGGTCGTGGTGGTACAATTGTTTGGCCCCACGATCACCCGACTTAAACCCCATAGGCTTCTTCATATGGGGATATTTTAAGGAGATCGTTTATAGTCGGGAAAGTAGGTCTGAGCCAGAGTTACGACAAAAAATAGAACTTGCAATAAGAAAAATAAATGCAAGTGCACAGCCTTTCAATAGGCTTAAATGGAATTTTTTGCGAAGGTGCCGTTTATGCATTGAAAGAGAGGGCAGACAATTTGAAAATTTTTGTAATGTTTTTTTTTTATTTTTTATGTTTTTTTATTAAATTCTCTTTCTTTATCCTACTTTAGTGTTTTCTTTTGATTATTAAGTTTAATTTGTTCAAATTACGTATAAGGCAAAAATACACACCTTTAGTTTTTTAACTACTTAGTCCATACAATGTTCAATTCTGAAGAACTTTCGATAGTCATGATACTTTTTTTTTTTAGTTACGCTATCCTCACATCTTAACGTAGTTTTTACCACGATTAGAAAATTTCGTGTAGAACATTTTTAATTTACTAGATTTTTTGAAAATCATACTTTAACATATGAAAATTACAAACTGCTTTTAAAAAGGTATAAAACTATATTACAATTTTAGAATAATCTTAAAAATAGCTTATTTCCTGCTAGCTGTATGTTTTAGCTATATACACAACAAATTTGATTCGATTTTATCCAATCATTTTCACTTTAGAGAGGTTTACATGACTCAAAGTGGCGATTTTACGAAAAAACTTAAAAAAATCATAACTTTTAAACTATTGATTTTCGCGGAACATATTATTATGTTGCGTTTAAATCAATCATTGGCCGGCCCTACATCTGTGAAAATTCTTTGGACTACTATAAACGGGCCACCCTGTATAATTATATACTTACTAGATTCCCTGCGCGGTTTCACCCGCGTCAAACTTTATTCTGGCCGATGCTTGTAACATCAAAAATGACGGACTTCCATACAACCATTCATCCCTCATTTTAACCCCTTCAAAATGGAATTGCCAAAAATCCCTTCTTAGTGCGCCCTACGCCATCATGTAAGGAACCTTCATAGAAAATTTCAAGTTTCTAGCCCTAGTGGTTTAGGCCCTGCGTTGATGAATCAGTCAGTCGGGCGAACAATTATATAAGTATAGATAATTATATTATATAGATAATATCTATATCTATATATTATATATATAAAAATGAAACCCGTTTTCCGTTGTCACGACTTGGCATGAAAACGGCTTGACCGATTTGGCTGATATTTTTTTTGTAGTTTTCTAATATCTGTACAAGGTTGTTACGGTAAAAAAAAAAAAAAAGTATTCATTTTTATATGGGGGATATTATAGATTCCAGTTCAAATTGAATAGGTACGCATATATAAGATAGGTCAGCTATACAAAATAAAGTAGTGCATCAAATTTACGCTAAGGCGGTACGAAGTTCGCCGGGTCAGCTAGTATTATAATATATTAGTACACGTATGATCTTACCTTAACTATCCTCTGGAATGAGTGTGAATTACTTGGGCTTTGACGTCTCATTTTTTAGCTTTTCGATTAAGTTTAGCCAACGATAATGAACCTCTGATATAAATACGTCGGATTTATTAACCACTTTTCTTATCTCATTTTATTTAAGTCATTAAATAATTTGATGCACTAAATGAGATAAGTGAAGCGTATTTTTAAATTGCAGTGATAATTAGGTGTGTTTATGTGAGGTTAATAATAATGTGGATAAAATTAAAGGCGGTAGAGCGGGCCGTGTATCGATTCCTAATAATTGAATGCTTGATTAAGATTAATGAAATAAGAGTATGAAATTCTAATAATTGTAATATCTGTCGTATAACAAAAAAATATTTTATTTTTATTTTTATTGGAACATTCAAAATCAGTACCTACTCATGCATCGGTTCGATCCACGAGTTGAGTACAATTTTTTTTCATAAAACCTAAAACTAAGTAACTATGTTGTTTTTACTAAAATCGATGTCATGGTTTCTATGAACATATTCTTGTATGTCTTGTTATTACAAACTTCCCCATACTGACCTATATACATGAGCCACCCTGTATAGCCACAACTTGTCATCCGGGTTTCTATACACGCATGGAGGGTTTCAAACTATTTAGTTTGAAACCCTCCATGCTCCAGTAGAAAAAATATTAAGTGAACAATCTTGGCCTCATATCTGAAATCGCCAAACCGCAGCCAAATCAAAACTACAAGCTGACTAATTTAATAGATAGAAGAACAAACCATATAATAATTTTGAGGAATTTCCATTGCATAACCGTAAAGTATAAAATCATGTAGTGAAGCAGTTTAAATAAACCACATAACGAGCAGCCGGGACGCTTAAACAACCTAAATATCGCATAACGGTCTTCTTAGCCTCGCCGCTTGTGAAAAGGAATAGTGTAAAAAACGGTATTTAGGTTACTGCTATCGGGCCGTTCGTTAGCCTGAATTTTGTCGAACGGGAATCGACCCCGGGCCCGCGGCCGTCGTGGCCAGCCACTGACAACGATCTTGCTCCCATTGTGTACTTTGGAACTTGATAACATTCTACTTTACTGTTAAAAAGAACAATTTTAATGAAACTGGAATAAAAAAGGTCGTGTTGGCTATTGTAATCTACCTACCATTTTTTTATAATATTAAATCTATAAATAGTCTTCATATTATTTTTTCTTAGCCTGTTTGCTGACCTGGAAACTGGAGAATTTAATACCTAAAAAATGTCAGCTGTTATAAGATGTATGGGGCGATTTCTCAGGTTGTTGACAAGTCTGTAGGGTGCATATTACATGCACACACACATAACTATAACTACTTATTACTAAGTGAATGTATGAGGTATATTTATGACTCAGTTATCTGTAGAGTTGTGTACCGAGCAGTTGTATTAATCTGAAATATAAAATAGTAAGTCGGAGTTGTGAGTATTGATTTGAAGTCCCAGAACCCAGTACACATACCTGAAATATACACCACCTTTCTGATACATACCAAAATACAACAGATCCCACAAGTCCAAGGCAAACCCTGTCAGAAACAAATCTGCCCTGTAAATTTAAAATTCGTTTTCACAGGTCTCGAATTTAACTTTTCAGCTAAAAAGTCGATTGTAACTTATGCGATTCAGCCGATAACATGAACTCATTGCGATAACGTGCCTATTTGACAGGATCTCTCAGCTAAGAACGTCAATTATTACGTCAGTGTCAAGTCAAAGAGAAATACGAAATCTTTGTTTATTTATTATGGAGTGATTGTAGTAGCAGCATTTTAATGCAAAAGGGCACGCATATATTACCCAAACATCGTACACTAAAGGGCAAATGCAAAAATAAACACGCGATCCCTCACAGCTATGTTGTAATCATTTTAAAGCAACAAATTTTTGTGACTATTTCCAAGGCAACAGGTACGTTTTATGAGAAAATTACAATACTTACTGTTTTTTCTAATGTAGGTTTCTTATTTTTTTCTTCTATATAGCTTTTCCTTGATCCTTGTCCTTGTTCTAAAAAAATCTGCTCTTCTTTCTGCATTAAGTATGGGTATTTATTAAATAAAAAAGTGGAAACTTCCACAGACTTAATTTGCACTGAACGCAAAACAAACTAAACATTTAGCAAATTTATACTAAAATACTCTGTCTGTCTCCGTAGTTTGTGTCAAAAATTACTATGAGAAAAGAACCAGAGATTTCTTTTCTCTTATTATTTTTTGCCACAACACAGGTACATTCCTTGGTAGGTAGATTGTTTACTAACATATGCTTATCTAATAGTTCTAGTTGGATCCCTCCCCTTTTTGTTACTTACAAGCTAAAAGTAAAAACACCACAAAACATAAAATCCTATTAAAAACAAAAACAATATAATTTTATAGAACATTAAAGTTTAAAAATTAAGAATCCAGCAGGACTCGAACCTGCACTCCCTATTATTATTATATTATTAGATTATATAAAATACAAAAAGGCACAGCAAAGCTAAAATTTGCTTTAAAATATTACAAATATGATAATTATTGAAATTGATACCACTGTATCTAATTTTTGTTTATTTAAGGTATATCAATAATGATACATTTTTATTTTCTATATTTTCAAACTTGTCCATAAAATCTACACATTTACAACAAGAAACAAAAGATAAAGAAGATGTATTAAAAGAAATGCCATACATGGTAATTTGAAATGCATCTTATTGTTATTATAAAATGAAGCGAGACATGATAAAAATTTACCAGAAACTGAACTTATGTAAAATTAAATACATTTTAGGTTCCTTGGACATCCAATATTGTTTGTTTATAATTTCATAGACTAAATACAAAATAGGTCCTTGCAATAAAATTATTTTATTAAATTTCAGATCACAAATTATTGCTAGTGGCTTGAAAATTAAATTAATAAACATTGTATTTGCTTCATATTCATATAGGTGTCAGTCTTTGTAGAAAGGATCTTAGCACCAATAAGAACCTATTTCAATAGCTCTGCAGCTCAGCTTGCACTATCTGCAGTCTTTTTGTTGAACCTGAAAGAAGATAAGTTAAAACTTAAATTATCAACTTACATATTCAATATAACTGGATTTTTTAGAAGTAATAATAGGTGCAATGTACCTAGTATCTGACAAATATTTTTTTTTTTTGTAATGGGCTCATAAAGATGGAATCCATAACATGTTGTAAGCTCAATTTGATCAAAATTGAAACAGTAATTTTAGTGTGCCGAGCTTTGGTTAACAACATTACTGAATTTGGTCATTGATGGTTGAAGGTGCCAAGTGCCAAGTAACATAAATCCACACCTGCTCACAAACTTTATCATTTCGATTTTAAGTTGGAACTAATAAGGTACAAAACATTAATATTTTGAAATGATCATACTTTATAAATTTTATATGAAAATAAGGAGATTAATGACTGGGAAAAATAATATAAACTTACATGACAAAATAATGTTCAATGTTGGATTGTAATAGGTGATAGAACTGTCATTAATATCAGGTATTCCTCGGGGATGACTAGTCTATTAACAGCATTCGGCTTTCTAGAGTTGTATGGTCAAAATTAACATTTCTATCTAACCTGAAAAGAAAAAGTTAAGGAATAATTAGTTGCTGATTTATGTATGTTTTAGATACAATAAACATTATTAGTTTATTATTGAATCACTAGCATCCAGGCAGTCAAAATTATTTATTTACTTATTGCACTAAAAAGTGTACAATGGTAGACTTGAATTTGAAGCCAATAAGGCAATTTCTATCAGTCATGTTTTGAAAAATGCAGGTGAACTTGAAGTTGACTGAACTTAATAAATTCATATTAGGTACTACAAATTTGATTAATTAGGGAGCTTCAACATTACATACACCTTGTTTTAACAGAGGATTATTGCACAGTATAGGTTATACAGTATACACATATAGAAAATAGGGTACTTACATGGTTTAACTAGATCCCACAACAGTAATTAATAATTTCACTGTTTTAGTAAAAGTAACTAAATTAATTTGACTCGAGATGTTTGTGTTAGCAAAATAAGGACGCACACGCAGGCAACACAATTGAATGTAGGACACGACTTGCTTGAAACTTTACTATTAAACTGATATTACTTTTGGGTAAACAAACATAGATTACTAAAATAAATGTAGACATTTGTTATCGTATTATGTAAAAAACGGCGGGAATGGATGAATTGACATCTGAGTTTCATTTCACGCAAAAAAATTTGGAACGCAAACCAATAGTCATAGTACGGATCATTATTATCTACCTATAACTATTTAGCATTATAAAGTAATAAAATTATATTTAATAAAATAACAAAATAAATTTATTTGATTCGAAATTTAGAATGATTACTTTTCTTTATATTAGCAATCAAAAGCATCGTTGCATCGGAACGTAAAAACTTCCGTTTTTATTTTCACCACGGTAAATGCGATTTAGTACTTGTTCGGGTAATTCGGGTATCATAGTCTGGTTGTTCGACAGATAGAGGGTATCATGATAGTAAAAATAGATAATATCAGTCTGTGATAGATAGTTTGAAAGAGAAAAATATGAGTTTATAAACTTAAGAAACCAGAAAAAATAACTTTATTTATGGTAGGTATCTACCTATTGTTAATTTTTAAAAGTGGCACTTTGATAATGATCTTATCTTCAAAATATATTAAAGTCTCGTGTCCCTATGTAAGTTTTCATTAATTGGACCTACTTATGCAAAAAGGAACCAATCCACACTTAATTCAAAATCGAGTTAATAATGCAGAAACTTTCAAAAATGAACCTTCTATCGACCCTATAAGGATCACACTGATCTGATAATATTGACAGAACAAAACATTTTCATAACAAAGTTATCAACCAACATATTAACAGTTGTTCAATAAACTAACAAGATCCAATCCTCATAGTCACCCAATGTTTTTAAAATATAATGAATATTGTTTTTTTTAAAAAGATCCACACTGCATGGTCCCTAACATTTTTTATTTTTCATTTAAACATGTAGAACCATGCGGATTGGTTCTTGTTTGCATATTAAAAAAGGGTTAATTCTTCATATTTACAAGGACTCACGTGGCTTGGTTCTTTGTTGATATAATTCTATTTACAAAATTTTATGTGTCATGTCCTTTGAACTTTTTTTGTGCAATAGACTCATTAATAAAATTCAGTGTTCACTCGTGGTCCACCTGCATAGTTCACCGGGTTGTACCACGGGTAATATTTTTCTCCCGTGGTCCACCGCAGTTTAACTGGGTGTACCATGGGAATTTATTTTTTTACCGCAGTCCACCTATGCTGTTATAGACTATATGTTTTTAATATATATTGCCCGTGGTCCACCTATATAAGGAAAACAAAAGACCGTCGTAAAATATTTATTTATACTATTTTTTTTTAAATAGTCTAAAATAGTTTTTTTTCATTAAAAGAAATTGTCATAAATATTACAATATAATTCAATATATATTAAAGCTAACATAAAATAAACAATAATTAACCTTCTGACATAAAATAAACAATAATTAACCTTCTGACATAAAATAAACAATAATTAACCCTACATTTCCTTATCTCAATTTTTCTAACGCGGAAATTTCTGTATTTATTAGTTGCATTTGCACAAATATTATATCATCATAATTGTCTACATGTATAATCCTTCTCCTTGTCCCAAGAAACGATTTGCTTTCCATGTCTTTTAATACCGTTAGTAGACGTAGGGGAAAGGTGTACGAGATGATCCCTCGAGGTAAGATGATCCTTTTGAGTTGCAAGAAAACTAAGAACGCCATCTATTCCATTTTCACTGTACTACGTTCCCCCCGTTGCCCTCTTACCTCAGTCAATCGTAATGGCGGCTTGAGTGACAACAAAATTTCTTGTGTTGAAAAACAAAAAATCCGTGACGGTGATCTAAGGTAAGGTTGACTTTGAATTTATGTCAGATGTGTTCTAAGTGGTCTAATGCAAAACCGATTGTATTGGGACCTTTGTTAAATGCTCAATTTAGATATTTAATGGCTTGGTTACTGCTGACATCATTTTAGGTTATGTTATCAAACACGAAATAAAAAATATAGTGTTGGGGTAAGATGATCAGTGAAGTAGTGTACAAGTTGATCCGTGCGGATCATCTTACACCATAGAGGGGATCATCTTTAATCATTTATATTTTTACAGATTATAGATTCATATTTATAACTATTTAGGTATTAGTCATAGGCAGCGGCTAGCTGTGTACGTCACGCTAGTAACAGCGGCGCGGCCGGCGCGCTGCGGTCTTTCAAACCTAAGCTTGCAAACCTAACCACAAAAGTGAGCCGCGCAAAATACATTCACTGTTCGCGCGCGGTTATAAGTTTCAACTTTGCGTAAGGCATACCTAAGGCGTGCTGTAGGTAAATTTTTATACCTAAACTTGACTTTTGTTCGGGAATGAATCTTCTGTTGTACTTATTCTGTTTAATAGGTTAGGTATCTTATTCAGACTTCATATTTATATCGCGAAACTAACTTTGGGGTTTAATCACATATTTATATTTTGTTTTAGACTATGCCGCGTAATTACAAAAGAAAAACGAATCGTGGCGAGTGGTCGGAAGACTCTATGATCAAAGCCCTAGATGCTGTAAGAAATGGCATGCCGTATAAAACAGCAAGCAAACAATTTTTGGTTCCAGTCATGACACTAAAAAGACGAGTTAAGGGCACAAATAAGGTGGCCGTTGGAGCAGTCAAATATTTAGGAGGAAAAAAAACAGTTTTTACGGCAGAGCAGGAACTTGAGCTAGTGAAGCATATTAAAGATATGGAGACGAGGATGTACGGATTAACGCGGCAAGATGTTTTATGGTTGGCATATCAACTAGCGTAAAAAAAACAATATTCCCCACCCTTTTCAAAGAGGAAAAGCAGGGTATGATTGGTTGAGAGGATTTCGTCAGCGACATACTGATATAGCACTTCGGGCTCCTGAGTCAACTTCAACAGCGCGAGCACGGGCTTTTAACAAACCTGTGGTAGACAAATTTTATTCTGTGCTATCATCAATTCAACAGAGTAAAAATCATCCACCTCATCGTATATTTAATGTGGACGAAACCGGCATCTCCACTGTGCCCACTAAAAACACAAAGGTGTTTGCAGGCACTGGACGTAAACAAGTAGCAAGAGTTACATCAGCTGAAAGGGGAGAGACTACGACGGCAGTCATTTGTATGTCAGCTTCTGGTAGTTTTGTTCCACCAATGTTTGTCTTCAAAAGAATTCGTATGAAGATGGAATTAATGGATGGAGCACCACCTGGATCCACATGGGCATGCAATTCATCGGGATGGATGAATTTGGACGTCTTCACCAAATGGTTTGACCATTTTTTATCGTACACAAAACCTTCCGCTGAAGACCCTGCATTATTAATTTTAGATGGTCACCTTTCACACACAAAAAATTTGAACTTAATATTAAGAGCTCGTGAAAATTTTGTCACTATTGTTTGCCTCCCTCCACATTGCACTCACAAACTTCAGCCACTGGATGTCAGTTTAATGTACCCCTTGAGCGTGTACCACAATCAATCCCTCGAAAAATGGATGAACAACAATCCCGGAAGGCCAGTGAAGGTATTTCAAATCGCAAAGATTTTTGGAGAAGCTTACTTAAAAGCAGCAGTTATGTTAAACGCAATAAATGGATTTTCCAAAACAGGAATTTATCCTCTAAATCCAGATGTGTTTTCTGAAAGTGATTTTCTCGCTGCTGCAACAACCGACATAGAATACAATGAAGGTTCCAGTGAAGTAGAAATGCCTGATGTACCACCTATAACTTCAAACAACGAACAAACGACACCAACAAATCTCTCGCTAACACAAATTGACACTTTACAAGACACCTTACAAGACGCTTTACAAGACTCACAGAATGAAACTCGACCACCAACGCCTTTGTTTGACAGGAATTGCTCAGTTCGCAATCCTCTATCACCAATACCATCTACTAGCTACGATCGTAACACGAGTGTATCACCTTCGATTCTCGAAGATACCCAACCATTTATTTTTTCACCGGCCCAAATCCATCCATTGCCAAAGATTGTAGGTAAAAGAAGTCACCTTAAAAGAAAACGCATGGACACATCAATTTTAACAAGCACACCGTATAAAGATTATTTAGAGGAAGAAAGAGATAAGAAGACCGACAAAGAAAACAGAAAAACTCAAAAAGAAACTAATGCAAAAAAAAGACAGTTTAAAAAGAAACAGAAAGGAAAAGGAATAGGAAAAGGAATGTCAAACCGAAAGAAACAGAAAATCTTATCTGATTCGTCTGAAGAAGAAGAAGACGCAGAATGTTTGTTTTGTACGGAAACCTTTGCTAAAGACGACAGAGGTGAGGGTTGGGTCAAATGTGGAGTGTGCCAAAGGTGGGGCCACGAGGCTTGTGCCGGTATAGACAGTGATGATGAAGAATTCACATGTGATTTGTGTACCATCACTCCAGGAAAACGACGTTTGGATCTATAGGATTCTCTTTCTTAAACTAAACTTTCTTTTATATTATTTTTCCATACCATTTATTTTAGAGTTTAAAACTCGTTAAGTTTTTTGATTGGATACTTTGTTTTATGTTTATTTTTTATACCAATTATTTTATAAGTGTTTAAAATTTACGCATTACGCATCTTGATCTCAAATTGTTAATGAAGAGAGACTGATTAATCATATCTAGGTTAAGGTTCAGAAGATTTTTTTATTTTGTTATTAAACATATTTCTTAAGTTCTAGTTTTTATTTAATTTCATCAAATCTAACTATCGTTTCCAACATAAGAGCAAGTTGATCTCCAGGATCATCTTACCCCTTGCTTAGGGATCATCTTGGTTACCGGGGTGTACAAGATGATCCTTTGATAGAGTTTTAAAAAAGTGGCACGTAATAATAAATGAGCTAAAATAATAACAATTTGAGTATAACAATTTGAAGTCTAATAAATTTACTAGATATAAATGCTTTTACAGCTCCTCTAAGTTAAATATTGGCTGAACTACAAGAAAAGTCCCTTAAGGGGATCAACTCGTACACCTTTCCCCTACTACAGTGGCTTCGGTTTTTCTTATTCTTTTATTTAACTTTGAATGGTATGATTCTATTACATTGTTCGTGCGGTGTCTCTGACCAAACACGCTCAAAATTTCAACGAACTTTTTTGTCATCCAAAAGCTATCAATATATTTTAATAACTTTTCCATTTTTGGTTTATTTAAACTTTCTATTTTGATGTATTTTAAACCTTCTGTTATGTGATCTTTTGGTAAAAGTGGCAACGCTGAAACAAGCCCGGTTAACCTTTTTTCTGTCTTACTTTTAAGGCTAATTTGTTTAGCCTTTTTCCAGATTGCTTTACACCAATGATAATAACATCCAACAAGCTTACTTTCAGGAAATATTTCTTGTACGGCATTAATAATGGCTTTTTCAAAGTCACAGTGTAGTTTAGAAGGCTTAAAGCAAGGTAGTTGCGACTTAATCAATTCAAATAATATTTTGTAAGTTTCTCGTTTCTTGTCTGGCAATAAGGCGTAAATCAATGGCAAAGTTTTAGTTGTAGTTATAGTACTGCCAACATCACCGTGGATTGAAAATAACTGATAAAACGGCGGAGGACACGTATCGAAAGTGCCATCGGCGAAATATTCATCAATTTCACAAAGCTTTGCTCTATTGACACGTGAACAAAAAACAATTATACGTAACTCTTCATGATTATAATCTGCTAAAATAAAATCGTTAAATTTAGGCGGCACGCTAACTTCTTTGAAATTTTTGTAAACAGATTTTTTGACACCTAATGATGTATTCCTGACCGTGTATAGACTATGCTGGCAGCTAGAGAATGACGGTACATTAGCTACCATATCCATAGTGCTACTTTGAATATTTGATAGCATTTCATTGTATAGTGTGGGTACTGGGTCAATACTATCTTTGACTTTGGCTTTTAATTGTTCAAACTCCTTTGCAATAATATATTTTTGCTAAATTGGGTGAACAAGAATGCTCTCTAGTTTTAATCTTAAGGTTATCCTAAAACAAAAAGTTAATATATTACCTATCAAAATTGTTCAACTAATCTTAAAAATGTAAAAAACGTATATACATGCAGGACATTAAATTGTAGGTACAAAATGCTTACCTTTATGATTAGATTTATGATTAGATTCGTAAAGACATATGGGGTTTTTCATTTTATTCCTATAAATTTTTGTATGGTTGGATAATAAATTTACAAAGAACCATCCCACACTTAGATAGTTTTGCAAAAAGGAACCATCGAGTTTTTGTATTATTATTATTAGAAATAGTAATCATTTTTATCAAAATTACATTTATGTACATAGAATAAATTATTTAGTATAATATTGTAAATAAACTTTATTTAAAATAACAACCAATTTTACAGTATACCAAATTTTAACAAAAATTACTTTTTCTCAAAACTGTCATTGTGTGGGTTGATTCTGTTTTGCATAAGTAGGTCCAATTATTGATTTTTTCTGATACGACCTTGACCGATTTTCATGTTTTTTTTTGTATATTTGGTAGTTCGGAGAATAGGTTGTAAGCAATTTTTTATACTCCCAGGTACAACGCAGGTGAAGTAGTAAGCGGCCACTAGAATAGAATAATATTTGAAGATTATAAATTCAATTTCACAGTCAATTAAATTCTACCGTGAAATAATTGACTATGACAAATTATATCGTAGATAGCAAAATGCAAATTAATCTTATCTATTCCTACACGCTTCTAGCGAATATTATCTACAAAGTTCAATGTTTTATTAAGTAACGATCCATCAAACAATGACAAATATATCCATAGCCAATTCATTCCATATGCAGACAAAATAGGTATCTATTCAATAGGCTAATGGCGATCTATTGTAGAGAGATAACTTTTTTTTACATCGCGATTTTGCTTAGACCATCCATTAGCAACTGTCTAAATAAAAGTCAATGGCTTTAGGTGTGTCTACTAATAAAATATCACACCTTGCTTTGTTAGAAATTGTATAAAAAAACGTGTTAAAATATCCGTTTTGACACCTCATTCATATTTTTGAACCAAAGCAGTTTTTAAATTACTAGGAGACAAAGTATCTTAGATCCTGTAGGTGGTAAAATCTTCTGTTATTTTAAATCTAAAGGTGTGACTGTTCTATTGTTTTTATTGACTGGATTGCAAAATTTGGTACGGATTTAAAGGTCAAACTCCATACGTGATGAATGATCTACAGAGAGTGATAGCAAAATACCGATCTCGACAGTGCAGAATTATGTCTTGCTAATTCCTTTTAATAATAAAGATTGCGACAATTTTTTGTTGTTTCATACCTATATTATGTGGTCTATAATCTCGTTATCTACTGCTACTGCATATATAACAATACTGATTCATGTGGAAGAAGTGACTGATTATCGACTTTTAATAAAATAAACGGAAACTTGAATCATAGCGATCAGATAGTACTCTCACACAAATAATAGACTTTAAATAAACAATAAATCTCAATAATAAAAATAAAAAGCATTTATTGATTCAAATTAATCACAACAATGTTTGCGTAAGGTATGACACTTGAACATGTTTGAAACAAAAAGTACTGCTACTGATTCCCAAACTAAGCTAGGTATTGCTTGTATTTTGGGAGACAGCGTTCAGTCGTGGAGTATGACTCTGTTACATTAATGTATATAATAATGTTGAAACATTGTTACATTTATACATCAGGACAAAAAAAATTAAAATAAAATGAAAACATAACAATGAAAAGAAAAGAAAGTGGACAACATGAGCGAAGGTTATTAAACATCGAAGGCAGAAGCTATTTACTTTACTACAACCCGCCTTCAATAGTTTATAAGAATTTGTAAGCGTTTCGTTAATAATATAATTTTATTAGACTAATTAAGAGTCAGTTTCTGAGGCTCCGCATAGATCTTATCCGACCTATAAAATGTAACCTGACTGAATTTAAAGTATCACAAGTTACACTTAAAAAAAGAACACAGCTGTCACTTTCATATTTATGTGTATATGTATATGCCTATCCTGCCAATAAGGTGTAAATAAAACCTGTAAAATTAAGGCTAAGTGTCAAGAAATATTATAATATTTCTTGACACTTACTAAAAATAAAAGTAGGTAAAACAAAAATAAAAATTGAAATCTTTTATTAAAAAATTCCTCAATTCCATTAATGCCTCAAGAGGCGCAAATATGATCTACTTGATAGTGGATATATGTTTGTGCCTTTTGGGGTAGAGACATTAGGGCCGTGGGGGTCGGAGGCGCTCAATCTGTACAAACAGATTTCAGCTCGCCTGTTCGAGGCCACACGTTCTCAGAGTGCTGGTATTTATTTTGGCCAGAAATTGAGCATTGCCATACAACGTGGCAATGCTGCCAGCATTTTGGGAACGTTGCCCACTGGTAGCGGTCTTTTAGACTAAGTTTGTACATAGTTTTAGATGTAGTCATTTGTTTTTAGGTTAATAGGAATTTTGTTTTCTTTTCTTTTTATTTCTATTAAAAAAATGCATAATTATTTATTGCTACCTACAATAATGTCAAGTTATTATAACTAGATAATATTGATAGATTACCTTGTTAAAATCTCGCTCAACATTAGAGATCTTATATCTGAAAAATGATGGATGATAGTTAGCTGAAATAACATTAAAAATAATTCCTAATTTAAAAACAGAATATTGCAATACGAAACAAACCAAGATATATACTTTTGTAAAAGAATGATGACTTGCTATTGCTAACGATGTCCTTATTAATTGCGATGATAATACGATCTCTAGCAAAAATATAATGAACCAAACTTCAGTTATTCACTTCGACTTGTACAAATATTTCGCCTACAGATTGAAGCACTCGTTAGAAAGTTTACGTTCAATAGATCACAATGCAGCGCTCATTATTATTAATTACAGATTTTTAACTGTTGATACTTATTGACTAGTTGTACTGACTAGAGAATTTGAAAGTATGTGTTACTGGCACATCATTATTGCTTATATTAATTCTACCTTTTAAGATAGTAAACTGATGGTATAGCAGTGCCGTTATTCAGAAAAAGACATTAATTTTCAGAGGTTCCGAATCGATCTTCTCAGTCCCATAAATTATAACATGGCCGACAATGATATTATAGAACTATAGATATGTTACGTTCATAGAAATTACGATTTAAATCCGTTCCGAGCTATTCCAAATTGCACACATTGACAAAAATGTCCGCAGCGCACGCATCCTTATCGCTCTAACGTCAAAACAATATCGCTTTCTCTTTCTTAACTTGAACATGGCGCATGGCGTCTGGCACGTGACTGCGCTCGACGCAGGCCACACGCAAACTAAACACAAGACGTCCCAATTGGGACGTATTTGAGTATTCACAGCGCGAGCGCTTATAACATATCTGCTTTTGTTTTTATATATTATCATTGATGGCCGAATATAAAAGTGACACAAGTTACACTTGAAGAAAAGAACACAGCTGTATCTTTAATGTATGTGTGTGTTATGATTATCTTGCCAGACTTATCTAACACCTATGAAACGAGTTTTTTTTTAACGGCCAAAAGTTATAGAGTATGATATATTCATGACTTCGGCAAAAAGAAATGAAAATGAACCATTTTAAAATGGGAAGAAATAAATATAATTATGTGAACCATTAACAATTTTATTACGAGACCGAATTAATTTTACTTAAATTCAAAATTTAATGACGTAAATTTTAATTAAGCCTTAAAATCGGCAATTACAACGGGGCATAATATCAAATTAATCACTTCTAAAGACAAAGATTCTAATTAAATTCGCAAGGTACAGACATTAAAAGAAACGTACATTCAATATGATTTACGACTATCATAAAAGTTATTGTAAATTTATAACCAATTATTTTCACCTATGAAGTTATCACAATATAAGTATCATACGACGTGGATGGCTCACTCAATACTTAAGCGATCTGGAATTTCATTCAGATACAATTTGTTGAAGTGAAGATTCAATGTGTCTAAATAAAATAATGTATTATTAAATATTTGGGTGTGCTCTGTGTGCGTGAAATGTATGTTTGTGAACACCCCCGCGACACGGCAGTAATTCCAAATACAGTCGTCGGCTTACAAAAAAAAAAAACATACTTGTCACTGGTATTTATTGCATTTAGACATGATCATACCATACCTTACCTAAATTTGGACAAAATCTGTGGGAACTTAACCTAGTGAAGAGTTAAATTTGAGGTTTTAGCATGATCTCGATAAATGTTATAACTAATACTTGCCAGAGTTTTTTATTGGTGCTTTCAAAGACAAATTTTTAAGACAACACCATTGTCAAAGTCGACCTATGACCTTTTTAGGTAGTCTTATTTCAAATGCCAATGATTGCGATCCTTTGAATATTATGTGTCTCTCCGTGTTCTCTGTGATCCGTCTGTGTCGTTAAAATGTATGATAAAGTTTAGTTATTTGTGTAATGAATCGCCGGGGATAAAAAGTCAGTGTATTATTTACTTTTAAAACTCTGCGAACACAATAATAACGCTCACTTATCGACGCCTTGCGGTTATGGTTCGTTTTACGTTCAATAAAAACAGGACTGGTATAATATGACGCGTATGATAAAATTGTCACTGTATGTGTTTTTTTTTACTATAAAACAGGTTTCAATATGTAACCAGTGTGTTTTTTTGCGGTTTTAAGTGTTTTAACCGGAAAGAATAAGACTCTATGTCTAAGTCAATTCAAATTAAAAAAAGTAATATGGAATGCCAGTGTTTATGGTATGGTAATGACATTTGTCTTTGACAAATTATTTGACACTTTTCTATTGAGTTTATTAAGACAGTGCATTTGATTAAATTACATACCTACATGTAACTGTTCCTCAAATAATAGCATAGACTTGGATGAAGGATAGTACTGGATAAGGGAATGGCGTGGTCAACAGCGAGACAGAGAATCTCGGCACAGTGTGGCGACAGTGCAAATTAAATTACCCTAGTTTTTGGATAAATTTGCCAAAATATTAAGATATATTATTTACTAATTCCAAAATGAAAAATGTATTTATTTTATGAAAATAAAACAGATATAAAGAACAATTGTTCGGTTTATTGAACATATTGCGTGATGTACTGTTATGTTAATACTGCATAGGTAATGACTGAATTTAAGTCGATCAACCAATGTTGGAAGTTTCACATCTGGCGTTTCAGCTGCGTGTTTTTGAACAGTCACTGCTGGCATCATAGTATTGAGTTTAGTAGACACATACTCTTGGCTACTCGTTGACGGCATTACTATGCTAGCTCATCCACTGCTTCTTTTGCCTGAAACTGTAAAATTTTTAATAGTAACTTTACGCAAAAGTTTAAATAGATGGCGTTTAACATACTTTCTAACTCACGCACGGGGACGGGCAGTTACGGCTGCCACAGGTAAAAACGTGAGGATCAACGAATCCCACAGAGCAAAAGTCACGGACCATAGCTAGTTTTATTAAAACGAAATCAAATATTCAAGTCTATATTGCACGTAAAATCCTTAGGACCGTAAAAAACGTAGATTTCCTTTCAGTGTTGCGCATCAATTCAAAGTATCTCAACTTGACTATACCCAAATATTGTAATATATATAAATAAATAGCCCCCTATAATACTCAACTGAAAATCTCAAATAATAATTAATATTATATATACACGCTGTATATAATGTATCCTACAGGTTAAATTTTAATTTACCTGTGTGGCACAGCATTCATTAACAAAAGAGTTACTCTCTTTTTTAATAATTCATGTCGTCCAAAATGTCTGCTACAAACTTAAGAGAATTTACTCGGAGCCCACTTTGTTCGTCCTGTAGCTTCAATCCACTTCGGATTTAAATCAATATTTTCCGGGAAACTGTTATGCAATTAAGATATTGAAACTGACTAAAATACTACATGATATATTTATCATAAGAAATGCAACAGAAAATTTTACCCACAATTTTGGGGAAAAAAATATGGAAGTCTTGACAACATCTAACAATATTTTATAGTAGGTTATGAATACTAAAATTTCATATTTTAGATGATTTTGTCGATCAAATTATAAACAAACATAGTTCACACAAGATAAAATCATTGAAAATACAACCTGGCATATGATTCAAAGGCCAAAATGTGTTATACTTACGAGTGGAACGATAATTCAGGCAGGTTTCTTCTACTATCACTTTTACATCTTAAAACACTACACCGCACCATATTTCCTACAATAATGCTTAATAAAGACACTATTGTTAAATAATTGCTAATATTTTTCAGGTTTCACGTAACTTTTATAGCTTTAAACTAACTAAAATTTAAAAATACCAAATTATTTTGCCAGCGTTGTCAAATATGTCAAGTTTGATTGATAAAGTTTTGAGCAAACCTCAAGGTTTGCTCAAAAACCCGACACGCGTGGCGAAACAAAAAATCTTATCACCTGTCTTGTTTTTTTACACAAAATTGGCGTAAGTTTATCTTTGTCTTGTGTGAGGGAGATCGAAGCTATCAGTCGTCTATACTATTCTCTGTCTACGAGCATAGAAGACGTCATTATATAGCAGAAGTAAGACGTAATGAAACTATTTGCAAACTGCAATCTTGTGTAAATGTTCTTGAGTTGCGGTTACCACTTATATAATGGTCTGTAATATTCATCCTAGCCAATGGATAAGACTATTTTTTAATAGTCACTAGATATTCATAGTAAATAGTAGATGCCTATGCATTGCAAGATTTTTACATATTAACCAAACTTTTAGTCAGTTGTTTTTCAAGTTGTATTGTGTTAAACAATTTTATCAGCAATACATCTCATGGTCATTATAGTAAGTATATATTTTTTTATTTCTGACGGTAAGCTATGATATTTTAAAGATAACAACTCTAGTTATGTCCGACGCGTTTACTGTCACATAAGGGCCCCACCAGGCGGTCGATGGGGCCCGCGCGGCACGGTTTCATACCACGTCTCGCATTACACGACACTACAATATTTACTGCATTACTGTTAAGGATACACACAAATTATATTTGAATGTTTATAATTGTACTTTATTTATTTTATGGTGAGTGTAGTTGAATTTAGAGGCCTTGTTAGGTTTTTCTTATTTTATTTTTTGTTTTATATTTATTACGATTCAGAGCGTATTCTATTTAATATTGAAGCTGAAACTACGGTACTTATTTGTTTATTACATTTTTATAGTTAGGTATATGGATCTTGACTTAATTAAATATATTAATACCTTCTTTTCATTTCGCCACAAAAAGCAAAAATCTAAAGTGAAGATCTCTCAACTAACTCATAAATTCACATAGCCAATAACTTCAGACCAGGCTTTCCAATTAATGGACCGTTTAAAAACCTCTTCTAACATAAACTTACATTTGAAATAAAATAACTATAAACGCAAAGAGATACCATAAATACGGCATGATATATATTATTATTAGTTAATAGCAAAGCTAAGCGAGCGAGATGAGTTGTATCTCTGCGCAGATCACGGCACTAGCTTGAACGGAGATTATCATAAAGCAGCAGGGACCAGTGTCGCGGCAGATGATAGATAAACGCACTAACAATGCCACATTAGTATGAACTTAGAAACAATGTAAATTATGAAGATACGAAAATTCCTAGCCAAAACGACTCTTGCTCTCCGCCTATCAGCGAACAAACGTTCTACACAATTATTGGAAAGAGACGAGAAAATAGTAGATCAGTTTATCGCAACCCAAGAGTCATAAACTTCATCGCGTACACGGGTAAGTCGCCGGTCGATAGCTAAACCCGCAACGTACAAATCGGCCGTGCAACGAGCAGATCTAGCTAAACTAAACACGAGTAAAAGCAACAATAGTCTCGCCCGACATGGAAAAAGTCGTGACCGACTCGAGCCGGGTCAGGCAGGATGCTGCGGGCGTAAATAATGCCGACGTCCGATCTTAATTATCGCTCCATCGTTAGAGATGACCGACGGGCAGACCGAAATCGGCGAGCTGCTTGCGACATCGCTCCTCTGTCGGTGAAGTGCCCCGTCATTATCGACCCGTTGTATCGCCCACCGATAAATCGCTAGAACCACCTGCGAGACGACCGGTGTTATTGTACGGTTTTGGCAGCAGACATTATAATTCTTTTGTTGCTATTGCTATTATTTTCGTCGAGATGACTCGTGGTTTTAATACATTCGAAGATTGGAGATAATAATAGCATGATTCGAAAAGGATTTGATTTGAAACAAAAGAATGTTTTGTAACAAACGATCGGCGCGTGTTTGAGCTCGCTAATACGAATATGTAGGTTATGGTCGCGGCTATGAGTCGTAAGCACGCACCTTTCCTTTTGGTTTTAAAAGGAATTCGTGTCAACCGCTCGCAAAAAAAAAACATATCTGCCTAAAATAAAAATGATATGCTCTCATTTGGTTTCAGTTCGTTAATCGCTAAGTGCTTTGTGGTCGCCGCTGCGCTTGCGCCGATCTCGATCCGACGTTGAAAAATTCAGAGCTCGTGATTTTCGTTCGTGTACTTCATTTGTTTGCACGGAGACGGCGAATATTGTTTACTGCACCACTCACAAAGCTTTTCGGCTTTCACTTTGACTACATTATAGGAAACCATATGATTATAACTCGTAACAATAATTAATTAATTCTTTGATTATATAAAATTATAGTCAATTTGCAAAAACTTTACCTGAAGATTATACAATGTTATATTATTACACATTTCGAAAATAATACTTCACTACACAATTAAAATAAGATGTACTTCACAAAATATATTCAGGACATGTACTCCATGCAATACGACGCTAAAGCCAGCGAGTGCATAATAATATGAATTTAACTGTAAACTTAAACACGTACGATTTCGTTATCCGGCTTTTTCCGAAATATTTGAGACGCGCGTAGTTATTACGAAATTATACTATCGATCAGGCAATAATATGAGGATAGTGCCCTGCGGAGGCGAATTTAGGAGAAATTGAGGGTGCTTGCGTGCCTTCCCGCGAGCAGTATAATCCTTGCATGCATAATGATAAATTTTATTCAGCGAGATCATATAGCACGAGGGAAACGACTTAATACGATTAAAAGTCTCAGAAGTATATGGACGCGGCCGTTGATTCGTCATGATTACTCGACTTTTACATCTAAGTTGTTAAATACATTTAACGGTACATTAAAAACAGATCAGAGCTTGTGATATGTATTTAGCAATTTATTTATCCAACTATCAATAGGTAACGGTATTCGGAAAAATCGTGCTAATATTTAGTATTTATTAGCAAAGAATCTTTAGTTTTCTTAATATTCCTTTCATCTAGATTCAAACTTACTAGTTTTTTGTACTGTAAATTTAGTTTATTTTTTACATTAAGCTCTTATTTCTATCAGACGGAACTGCCTATCTAGCGGTAGGAAAAGTTCATAATAGTTCCAGATGCCAGGTTAGTAGGCTTTACGTTTTTTTAGCATTGTACTAAAACATAGTAATTATTTTATTGTTAGCGGTAGACTAAGATAAAGATATAGTCTCAATTTAATAAAACACGCCTGTGAAGACCTACCACATTCATAAATATCTTTGTGAAATATAGCACATGAAAAGACCGTGGGTAGTCCGATAGAGCCTCATTCCCGAGCATTTTAATGTGAAGCACTTATTGTTAGATACACGTCGCATATCGTTAAGTTGTTGTGTGGTGGACATTATTTTCGGTAAACATAGGTCCGAAACGTTTCGATCGATGCGCTCAGGGCGATGCAAATTGCGTCGCCTCTTATCGGTGCACTTTATCCGGAGTACTTTTGTGCATATTTTACATATATTTGTGGGGAAGGCCGATAGCCGCTGTGGGCGGACCCCGTGCCCGCATGCTAATGCAAGCGAACGCAACCACGCAGATACGGACTTAGGTAAATTAAACGTTAACGTGACTCCACTGCGACAGCGCGGGAATTTACTCAACTATAATTACGCGTCCTTAGTAGCATGGATGTTTTGCATGTCGGCAATCATCATAAATTCTTGAGCAAACAAATTGTTTTTTAATAAAATGGATGATTAAACCTTAATGTAAACATTATGATAAGTAAAAAGTAAATCAAACAAATATTAAATTGGTACAAAATAAATAGAAGCAATAAAGATGAGTATCGCGTCTCCCAGCCACTAATCTCTGACACCATAACATAATTGTGCAGAGTCCCGGGGGGATAGCGGCCTCGCTGCGGTCACGACGTGCTCTAAACATAGAGTGTAGCCCTAAACGATGCCACCATATCCGTCGGTCGACAACATCCACTCATAAGTTCGTGTAGAAACCTCACGGCTACGAACTATGTTTATATCTCCACCAGCGAGCTCACTGAAACGGTATTGAGGATTTGTCCAATGTTTTACAACATTATGTTCGCATTACAACCTCTTACAATGTTTAGATACTTGTATAATGCCCAATACAAGTTTATACCGGCCCTTATACAGCGAAATCTTAATTCGAGCCGCATTTCTGCTATCATAATTAGGTACTTCTGCTTGATTTAATGTGGTTTTTGCTTTTCCGTTAGTTTTAGATTAGATTTATTTTATAGTGACCGAGTTTTAATCACATTAGTCACTAAAACTATGTACCTAATGCCTTCGCAAAAACTGCCGATTGTATTTTTGATAAGAGCGGCATTCTTGAAATACCACAACTATATTTTGAACCCTTTTAAATTAAATGTGGGCATTTTATTATGATTAAAGTTAATCGATCAATCAGCTCATAACTGTCAGATGGCCAAATGAAGCTTCCATTTCACCCGTACCCTTAAAAATTTGTTCTGCTACCGCCGAAAGGAAAACGGTATTTTTAAAAGATGACTCATAGCGAGATTTGATAATGCCGAATTCGCCAGTAATTAAGTTGAGTCGGATCGGGTGTCCGATGGCTCTCTCAAACTGGAATCTAATTAATCTAAAATTCTTAACGCCATATAAAGGTATCGATAAAATGAAATGAGTTATATATCATTACCATTCTGTCACCACGGGACTCCATTTGTACATCGTATACTTGAAGTTTCATTATACTGTACAAAGTTGTCGGTGAAATTAATATAATCCATATTCCATATGTATGCCGTTGCCGTAGAATGTCAATATAGTCAGTTGGCTTAATAGACTGCACTCAGAATGTGCGTAGATCGGTGACTGACATTTCAGTTGGCGACAATAATACCACTCGATATCTTTTTTATGCCACAATTATACTTCTTCTTCGTCGTGTCGATGGCTGAGTCAAATTTGATTGGTCCAATAAGGGGTCACTGTTATAGCGCTCTCGTCGGCGTTAATGAGCGCCTCTCTTGTGCAGGTGGTAGGGCATTTTGGACAGTCAGTAAGGTGGTCAAGGTTTTGACTTGCCATCGTGGTGATGGCAAGTCAAAACCAATTATACTAGGTGCCCTGTTTTCATATTTGTTTTTAACGTGCAGTACAATCTGGTTTCCTCTATCAGTTGTCTCGATCAAGATGACAATGTGTAGATAGCGTTATTTATTTATTGCGAAAAATGTAACTTCTATTTCAGTTTTATTGCGTCGTGAGGCAAAATTACAAAAAAT
Organism: Hypena proboscidalis; assembly: GCA_905147285.1. Classification (NCBI taxonomy): domain Eukaryota; kingdom Metazoa; phylum Arthropoda; class Insecta; order Lepidoptera; family Erebidae; genus Hypena; species Hypena proboscidalis. Next base: position 12,592,159 of record LR990132.1, read on the forward strand.
GGAATGAGGTAATAAAAAAAGAGTGACGTAAAATTCGGAGGTAAACGACTGGAATGATTGATGTTCGTAAAATTACACTGTTTTTAAAACGACAGAGCTGTGTGGCCGTGTTTCAAAGCTTAAGGTCCAGGATCCCTGAGCCGGTGGTAATTGCATGAAAAATGTTAATCTTGTAGTAATATACCATGTGCTACGCGAATTTTGACACGTAAATAATTATGTTCGTGTTCGATTAAAATTAATTTGCCAAGAAATTAGTGTTTATGTACGCATAAGAATTTGGTTTGTTTGAAACTTAATTAATTTGTTTAAAGTTTCGTTTCGTTCGTAGGAGAAAGCTTTACAAGATTTACCTAAATATAAACCTTACATCTCTTTCAAATATTAAAAACGCAAACCAAAATTGAGTTTAAACTTCGTTTTTAAATCCTGATTGTCTACCTGCACACACGCAATAATACTGCTGTAAGTATTATATCAATAAATATTTTGTATTTATTAGCATCACAAAAACCAGTCAAGCAACAAAATACTGTCGATAATATTACCCGCTTCCCGCTAATAGCCATACGATCAGCCTACTAGGGAAAAAAATCTTATCAGTCAATTCTAACTCACTATGTTAAATTTTAATACTATTTAATATTTCTACGGGATTAATATAGACGCAAAGTTTCTCATGAAAAGTAAACTTTTTACAGAAAAGTGAGAATAAATATTTAAATTTAAGCGGATGTATAGTTTTTCTTGGTACAAAGCTTGAATCAGATAAATAGCTTCCATATATCGTTTTCTACACGTAATTTCCATTTCAATAATAATCTGTGTAAGTTATAGCTCGGATAAATCATGAAGTAGGGGCCATCGCGCCGGCGGCGCGTACTGTATCTATACGTCTCGCATTTCACCCAAATATGTAGGTGTATAATGAAATCTATATAAAATATATAAAAATGAAACCCGTTTTCCGTTGTCACGACTTGGCATGAAAACGGCTTGACCGATTTGGCTGATATTTTTTTTTGTAGTTTTCTAATACTCTGTGCAAGGTTGTTACGGCAAAAAAAAAAAAAAAAGTATTCATTTTTATATGGGGGATATTATAGATTCCAGTTCAAATTGAATAGGTACGCATACATAAGATAGGTCAGCTATACAAAATAAAGTAGTGCATCAAATTTACGCTAAGGCGGTACGAAGTTCGCCGGGTCAGCTAGTATGTAATAATAATAAATTTATATACATGGATAAACTTAACACTAAGTTACTAACAGCCTGAGTTTGCCAAGTTTCAGTAATTTATTTACTTCCTTTAATAAGTAGATACATTTTACTATACAAAGAGTCTTTACTTAATTAACTATTATTGTATAAAACCCGTTTACCTTTAAAATTACTCATTATATTGTATTAGTTAAAAATATAATTTTACTGGTGGTAGAGTATTGTGAACGAGCTCGAGGGCTGCCGCACCAGCGTCTCACCTTTAACCGGCCACCAAATAGTAGTTCTTGCATTACTTTGTGGCGGTTTGATGGTGATATCAGGCCCTGAAATTCCTGGCATACGAGGCATACCATAGCAGGTCTCTGCTGCAGCAACGTATCTCCAGTCTGCTTTTGTATATTGTTGATGCCCATGGGCTTTACTGCACTTATCATTAGGTGGACTATACGTGGTGCAGTATAATAAAAAAATATGGTTATGACTGTACAGTTCTTGTTTAATGCAAGTCTGTTCATATCGCTCGTCTTCCTTGGCACAGGACACATTGTATTAATTTTTATCAACGACGGAAACATTAACTACGAGCAGTTATATCCAATAGCATCATTCCTTTTCCTAAACAACGATAATTGCATGGGTTCTAGTCCAAGGTGCTTCTACAAGCCGTAGGTGTTAGCATATAAGAAACGTAATGGCTTTCCAACTAACTATTATGTAAATTATATTACAATTTATATCCCCGATCGATTTAACCGATAACATATTCAACTTTTGATATTGTCAATTTTTTACGTCTATTAAGCCCGGATCATTATTCAAGACGCGCACTACAAGGAAACATTCAATATTTCTTATTAATCTAGTAGCGGAGCGCAATCAATTATCGAAACTTGACTAATCGACGATCCCAATAAACCGACGTTCTGTCATTTCTCTTCTCTTAATCGATTACTTCAAACATGAGCGCTAGGGGGTCCCTCGCATCGTCCACTAGCGCTCTCGTACCTAACGTTTTTGTCCATAATAAATCTTTTTAGTCTTTTTGTTTTCAAGTAGGTATGCTACGCTTGCCAGCTCGGCCGTTCCTTGTTTATGCCTGCTACACGCCACTACCGACCGACAACAACTCAACGTTTTGCCATCTCATACAATTTAATATACTGTTTCATTTTACAACGCCACATACACTTACACTTATCCGAAGCCCCCCAGCTGTCGAACAACAAAACGTCGGCCACCAATAACACAATTAAACATACAAACTTTGTCATTTCCGTATTATATTACCTCCATTCAAATATTAATAAACCCGCTGGGAATTTGTTCGGTAACGGCTGTAAAGTAAATGTTTACAATCGATACCTGACTTTTCTCATGCATTCTTATTCTATGAACAATAAATTTTATTAACACGTTTCAATTTATTTCCTCGAGAGTGAAGATCACACAATCAACGTTAATTGCTGCTTCTCTTACGTACGGCGTCGTAGGCGTCAGCATCGTTCTATGGAGTCGAGGCGAGACGCGCTCGGCACACAGCACCCTCATCCAGATACAAAGAAAAGATTGAGTCATCATAACAAATGCGTAGTCTGTCCTCACCGGCGAGGGCAGGGAACTCTCTACAATCGGCTGTTCTTATCTGTGACGGCTCCGATCATTGTGTCCCGAATACTTCGTGCTTCACAGTACCAATGACGAAATACTGCTGCGTTTTACTCTTTTACTTCTCTCTGCCTTTGTTGACTTGTCGAGTTCTTTTCGAATGGTTTTTTGTAAACGTCCACCCGCCACGCTTGTAAAGCTTGCCTCCGACTTCTTAAATCTTATCTAATTCATCTCATCAGCCGAGAATTAAACACTGTTCGTTCGGCTTAAAATCACTCGTTAAACACAATCATATTAAAGAAATTTAGAAATATACCTTTACTCTATATAAGGCAGTGGTAATAAAAACAAAACTATTTATCATTTGTTTATTAACGACGATCAATACGTAATTATTCTGATATAATCAATCTTTGCGAAATATTCAAACAAAAACTCATCAAAAATCCTCCATAAACATGAAGGAACAAAAAAACGATCCACCGAAAAAGTAAAAAAAGTATATATTAACAAAAAAGGAAAAAAATATGGTCCATTAATCATATTGATGAATGCACTTAGTATCATATTATACTAACGTCGAATGATGCGTTTTACACGGTGCGGCCCTACTCACAAATATTTTGGATCTTTTTGTAGTTCAAAAATATAATAATTTTCACTGTTGAAGTAAAACGCTTAATATAATATGTCATTAGTCTTTTAATTACATGTGTAATATTACTAGTAATGTTCCGTAATAGTCCGTATGTGATGGTACCTACATTTAAAACTATCATTATTTCGAGTATCAATGAATGGTTAATAATGGGTAATACCAAGATCTCAATCCAATAGACTGATCTGAGTTTAATCCCAGCTCGATGCAGTTAAAAGGAAATAAAACAATCGATTATGGAGTTGGAGCGTATTAAATAAAAGGGCTCGGGGCGCGTTTTGTCATCCCGTCGTCCGCCACGCAACGGTCACCGAGTGGACATTTGTCGGGCATTCGCTCACTGGCTGCATTTTTAGAATTATTAATTTGGTTCGTGTTCTTATACTGTGTTAAAGTGGCCGATTTTGTGCCAACCTCATAAATAAAACATCACCAGACTTCAGACTCTGTCTTGCGACTGCACTGTTGCTTAAATACGTTATATTTAGTTGCATTGTTTTACTTTAAAAGGCTTCGTTTTTAGATAGAAGATTCTTATTGTTATATCGGCTTTTCATACGAAATGTCTTTATAATCGAGTGACTAAAGTAATTGGGGTTGGATCTCGAACTGATTCAAAAGAATTGCTATTATAGTGCCAGTTAGATGATAAAATGTTTTCCTTAGCTAAAAATGCAAATTAGATACTAATCTCACAAAGAGGTTAAATTAAGCTTCATCTTACTACAAAATATACCTACATTGTGTGACTGAACTTACCTATCACCTATTTGTAACAGTGTAAAATAATTGTAAAAGTCTAAACATAGTAGCAATTTTCATAACACTAACAAAACATTTTGCTTACAGGTGGAAATCGTGATCCTGGACAAGAACGACAGTCCACCTGAGTTCAAGAACATTCCACCGGCGTACCTGGCATCGGAAGACCTTGCGCCGGGGCAGAGGATAGCTAACATTGTAGCTGAAGACCCAGACACTATAGGAAGCATTACATACAGCATACAGAATGATGAAATCACTCCATTTTCTTTAGATGCTAAAACTGGAGAGCTGACTCTAAAAGATCCTTTGGATAGAGAAACGATTTCGGAATATCAAGTGGTCGTGAGAGCTGATGATGGCGTTCAGTACACGGATGTAACAGTCGTTGTTCAGGTTTGTTTTACTTGTTTTTTTTATGGTAACTCGAGTTACATACACTCGTAATAAAGATATTTAGATCTTGTAACGTTTGATGTACAATCGGTTACAAAAGATTTTCATTTGCTTATTTTGTGTAAGGAGAATTAAATGGTTGGTTATACATTTTTTTAAACATGTCAAGCAGTCGCAATTTGTTAAGCATAAGCAGCAGCAAGAAAAATGCTCAAAAAAAACTTTAGATTTAAATCTTCAGTCAATTTTTACCTACATTTTAATCTAAATTCATATGATTCATAAAAAGTAGAGGCAATACAATTCACATTATCTTAATATTAGCTGACATTAGAGTATTTAAATGACGTTCGTAAAGCTTGTTGTTCCCGAGCGTACACACACACATCAGCATCTCGGTCCATTGCCGCGTCGGTCCAAATCAGTAGGATTCTTATCATAGAGCCTTCGTCCGCGGCCTCACGTCAGACGGACGGATGGCCACCGATTAACTAATCATTCAAGCTTTTACGCCGGAGAATATCTAATGTTTTTTCATTATTTACATAATTGATTGAGTTATGTAAAAGGGGTAAAGGTTTTATCGCAGATTATTCAGGAATCTGGTTGGTTTCCTCATCCTGGAAAATATTTTCTTAAGTTCTTAAAAGCCTAGGTTTAGAACAACTACTCTGAAATTTTTTTAATAGTAGTAGGTTTTAATATTAATATGTTAACCTCATAAAATCACCAGCTACAGAATATACCTATATGATAGTCTAAATTGTATGGTCAGTTTTCTACAGTAAAATATATTGTGTAAACTGAAAATACCAAAACACACAGAAAAATAAATAATTTCGTGTCAATGGTTTTCGTTATACAGTTTTCACCCAAAAAGCAGCAACGTCCATTTCTATTTTAGTAGCTGTATTAGATCTTGACGTGTACACGTGTTATTTTACTATGATTTCTTGATGCCAGAATTTTATGACGCAACGCCAAATTGTAGTCCTAGAAATGGTATTAAAATATACTTTCTTTTTCAGGTTACAGACACAAATGACAATCCACCTGTCTTCAAGGAGAGCGCATACTCTTTCGACATCCCCGAGAACGCAGCTCGAGGGTTCGTGGTGGGCACCGTGGCGGCCATCGACCTCGATTCAGGACCCAATGCCCAGCTGACTTACACCGTCATTTCTGATTGGGCGAATGATGTGTTCTCTCTCAACCCTCAGACTGGAGTCTTCACGCTGACAGCTAGGCTTGATTACGAGGAGGTAAGTCTTTTTAAAACTCAATAAATACCGCAAAATGGTGTCGGTCGTTTGTGCACATAATTATCCATTCGCATCCAGTCCGCCATTCTAGCTTTTGGTTATAAATTGCCACAAATAATCACTAAGAAGAAAGCTTGTTTCAATCACAGAAGAAATATCAAAGTTTATTGTGTTATTTATTGAACTCCTCATTCACTGCATGGAGCTTAATTGTTTGCGAAATAAATTTATTGCATATTATTATCGTATTTAAGCATAACTATCAAGACTCAGGTTAAAAAATACACGTTCATCAAAACGTTCGAAAAGATATGTGTAAAAACCATTTAAGTTCCAACCAAATTACTTTCCATTGTGCAACTATGGTCATTTCCAGTTAAAAGTACCACAGCGTTCATTAGTAGAATAACGGTCACCTTTTTGGAGATCTTCATACAAACATCACCATAACAAAAAAGTATAGTCGAGATAAGAGAGAGATTAAGGTCAATACGCTACGCATGCCTGTAACTCAACTCAACGATTCAAAGCGAAAAATAAAATGACAGCAAATGTTAATTGGACTTTAAAAATCGTTGCGTTGTATGTGTGTTGAAAAACCCTCAGAAGAACGAATCATATGGAACTGCCATAAGCATGTACTTTGTCTGCCATACCTACGTTCACAAACATGGCGGATTAGGGATGTTCACTCGCTTGTCTATCTAATCGATAAAATTATATTGATGGATGCCTGGAGTTAAGATTGTTTAACTAACCTTAAGAACTTTGATTTTTATACTACTGTCGGTGAAACTAGATAATTTCAAGATTTCCATCTACTTTTATTTTACCTAGATAGATAGATAAAAACTTTATTTGTACATCATTTATAGGACATATTTAATTAACCCGCGACGCAAAAAGAGGGGTGTTATAAGTTTGACGTCGATGTCTGTCTGTGTGGGTGTCTGTGGCATCGTAGCACTCTAACTAATGGACCGATTTCGATGCAGTTTTTTTCTTACGAGAGCCAGTATCCATGCAATGGTTTTTAGCTATGTTTGGTATAAATCGGTTCAGCCATTTACAATAAATGGAGGGTAAAGGTGGGGATGAAGAATCGATTATTTTCAAATATGCATACTCAAGTGGGGTATCAAATGAATGGTAAAAATGTGTACATTACAAAAATTAATATTTTTCATAAATATTGATTCTGCCATTTATTTACAAGAAATTAGGGTTTGAAGTGGAGATGAAACATCAAATATTTTAAGATATACCTTAGCCCAACTAAGGTATAAAATGAACGGGCAAAACGTGTTGATTATAAAAGAAATATGTTTCATGAAAATCGGTTCAGGCGCTTACAAAAAAAACAACAAAAACAAACAATTCTATGTGTAAGTTAAATGTTATGCTTAAAAGTATTAGTATATGTAGATAGTATAGATTAGAAACCAACATTATTTTATGTAGGTACTTTATTCAAGAACTGCCCTTACCAATTCAAGATCTTTTGCATTTTGTGGATGTGAATAACCCAAACATGATGGTTGATCAATAGTGTTTGCTCTGTCAATAAATGCCAATTGGGATGGGTGGTTTACCTGAAAGGGCATAAGTAGTATAATATGGATATGGTCACCACAAGTAATAGTAGGAAGTTACAGAAACATAGACTCTGTTTGGTAAATTTTAAATAAGAATTAAAATAAATTTTGAGTTAAATGGTTTTATTAAAACTACCAGTCTACTCCGGCTTCCATGGCACAAACATAGTCTATGTCACTTGAAGATAGTGAAGCTTTCCAAAGAAAAAAAATTTCTTTAAATTGATGCCGTAGTTTCGGTGCTTATTTGGTGCAAACAAACAATAACATTTTTCTCTTAAGATATTATAGATAAAGATCTTAATTACCTACATAGATAAAATATTAATACCAATTATCACATCACTTATCACTCTGGGGCATTGATCTGTCAAAAATAATAACGTAGAGTGTATGGTAATCGGATCAACCTATCAACAGGAACAACACACGACATTACCACTACTACTATTACTACTTTCTATTGCTCTACTACATTAGACCCAAAAACACCAGTTTGATAAATTCCTTGCCTTTGTAAATACTGTTGGGATAGCATCATCTCTCAATCTAACTATGTTTAGAGTTTTATTGAATGCACTCTCTTCAAAGTGCAATGAGCACACATGAATTAAAAACTCCTGGCCGGATATTTTCTAAGCCAATCTTTTCTAACCATTTCCTTTTCCGGGATTCGTTTCTTGGTAAACTATAACGACAAATAATACTTTGAATAACTTAGTACTTAATTTATCGATAAGGTTCTATGTTCGATGATGGCACAACACTAGCATCCGTTAATGTTTTTGAAATGAATGAATTATTAAGAATATTGCGGGTTTCTGCAGCTCACAACCAAGATGATTCGAAGTTATATCACAGTTTTGCACAATAATTAAGTCGAAAACACTAGAAAAATATAAAAACCTCACTCCTCCACCTCAAAATAATGATATTGGAAATTGTCTTGGACTTTAAACCTTAACTACTAGATGTAAAGTTGGAATTTCCTTGATTAAAATTGCAGCTTAGGTTACATGGATATAACCGCTCTTCCATGTACTAAAATAGTCTGATTGATTTCAATCCAATCTTTGATTACTGGTGAGTAATAAATAACAATTGAGTGCTGCACATTTATTCTTTTTTTGATGCTCTTTTAAGGACTAGCGTGTTTAAATTCGGAATGAATTAACGCTTAATTAATTAGTAATGCAATGAACTTTGTTGTACAAGTTGAACTTTATCTACTCAAAGTTTATAAATGCAGATAATTTTCTTCAGAAATTTAAGTTAGCTCTGTGGTTTTTATTTCTTTATAATCAAGTGCGCAAAAAAGACATGTCTCAATGAATGATCTGAGTGTGTTGTCATTAACCGGAAAGAACTCGTCATTAAACGTTTTACAAAGCAAATTATTATTTACTAGCGCTTTGAGCTGCGTTAAACGTTACTGCCCCGCTTCCATGAAGTTCAGCGTAAAGTTAAATATCAAAAAGCTTTAATAGATAGTTAAACTATTAAGCACAAAAAAAATCCGAACATTAGTTGCGCAGATTAGCGCTAACAAACAAACAATTGCATTGTTTCCTGCATATAAAATTTTATCGAAATCGGTCTAGCTGTTTAAAAGATTAGCCGATACAAACAGACAGACAGACAGACAGACAACATTTTTTAAAACTGTATTTAATACATAGGTATCGTGCAAATAACTATATCAACTGGAAAAACATTGTTATTTTAACATTAAAAGCAGACACTTCAATTTTATTTATTTGTATTGATGATTAATTATCAACATTTTCAACTGTTAAGCTCGTGCATACATTTAAATACATTTCAATTTCCATTATTCTATTCCCAATCCATGGCAAGGATTTTAGTAGATTCTGTGAATAATAAAGATCGGTATCTGAGTTCGTCTACTCAACAATAATTTACGACTGTAGGACCGCTAAAGTCAAGGATCTTGAAATTCATGTACACCGCATGCCTTTAACAATGTCTGCACGTATGGTGTAGACGTTTAAGCGGTCGCCTCGCCGCTCTCCACTGCACTGGTGTTGTGGGTTCGATCCCCACACGGGACAAATCTTTGTGTGATTCGCAATTATTTGTTCTTAGACTGGGTATGCTTGAGTGAGAGAAGTGTGTATTTGGCCTTGTCATTGGGACCATTTCATAGTGTAATTGCTTCTGGCGTTCTATCTAATGTAAAAATAAAGAAAAAAATTGAAACTGCAGGTTTTGTGTGGGTGCAAAAAAGTTTGTAGCAAAATTTTGATATTTAATTTTTTATTATTTACATACGAAAGATATTGCATATTAGCTCTTGGGTGCACCTTAAGTATATTTTGAGAGCCACTCACAGTTCTTCTCAATGGCTTCAAAACAGTTTACCTTAGACTAGCTTTTACCCGCGACTTCGACCCGCGCTACTGCCCCGCTTCCATGGAGTTCAGCGTAATGTTAAATATCAAAAAACTTTTATGGATAGTTAAACAATCAAACTTAAAAAGAATTATTAAAATCCGATCATTCGTTTCCGAGATTAGCGATAACAAACAAACAACCTAACTTTCTCCCCCGGTTTCCTCTGCGTGGTAGATACATTAAAAGATTAGCCGATACAAAGAGACACACAAACAGACAGACAGACCTACAAACATTTTAAAACTGTATGTAAGGCATAAGTATCGTGCTAATAACTATATCAAATGAAAAAAAAAATGTTATTTTGACATAAAAAACAGACACCTTAATTTTATTTATTTGTATTGATTTACTATTGTTGTACACTTGTACCGTTATCTGCTCAAATACTAATGATACAAGGAAATACAAAACTGAACGTAACAGATACAAGATTTATGGTATTATAATAATTTATCGCTTTCTGGTAAAAAATCTGTTCATTTAATGAGTATCATCGCGTGTACTAGTTATGATATCTTAGGAAATTCAAAGCAATAGGACGTATAACAACTAAATTGTGTGTGCGTAGGCGTGGAAGGTCAATCCACTTTCCGATTGACCGTTTTAGCCACTAATTGTTTAATTTTGCTTATTTGTGTGAGAAAAAAATTTACTGTTGAATTTTTCTGGGGCTAAGAGTACATAACTAGAGTCCATAACTAGAGTCCATATAATATATACATGGGCATTACTACTACGATACGCTTATCACCTATCCCATGGGTCCTAAACATTACAGGTGAAGTGTGGGTGTTGTACACCTCTGCCACACCCTTCTGGCTAATATAGGCGTAATGTTATGTTACTATTACGAGTTTAGAGTTTCACAATTTTTAACTAATCTTACTGATTAAATAATCTCAGTAATGCGAGCAAATCGCAGAAGATAATGCACTAAGTACTGTTGTACATTCTTATATTGAAAAAAAAAGTAGAACAGGGCTATAAACATGTGGTGAATCTTTATGGTAGTGTACAATGAATACTGGCTTAATCTCGAAAGATTCTGTTCTGGCTCACCTGTACGCCTATAATACCTTATAATAATTTCGTGTAAGTTGCAATTTTTTAAGTGGATAACTATTTATAGTGTTTTGTAGCGATTCACATGTGGCCGAGCCGCCCCTTTCAGCTCGCGGCCATACATTGCGGTTGAAAGAATTATCGTAACATAGATCTTGAAGGGGCCATTGACCGCTTCGCCTCATCGACGTCATTTTTTTAAGTAGTTCTAAATAAGATTATTAGTTTAGTTATTGTTAGTACAAAACACGTTAATCCCGAGCTCTATCTAACAAAAAAACTTGCTTAAAGTTACGGCTAGTCAATAAAATTCGCTATTCATCTGCTCAAGCTATCTCAAGCTATCTCAAGCTATCTCAAGCTATCTCAAGCAGCGATAGCCTAGTGGGAGACCGTAGGACTGCGAAGTTAAAGGTCTCGGGTTCGAACCTACGGCACACACCTCTCGTCTTTTCGAAGATATGTGTGTATTTATCATATAAATTATCGCTTGCTAACGGTGAAGGAAAACATCGTGAGGAAACCTACATGCCTGAGAGTGCCTAATAAGTGCTCGAGGGTGTGTGAAGTCTACCAATCCGCACTTGGCCAGCGTGGTGGACTATGGCCTAAGCCTTCTCATCATGAGAAGAGGCCCGAGCCCAGCAGTGGGATATGTATTAAATACAGGGCTGCTATTATTATTCATCTGCTATGAGGCGGTTTAGCCGGAAAACGTAACGTGTTTTAAAAATTATTAAAGGTGTTTTGTATTCGTCATCGTTTTTCCCCTGTAAAATATAACTGTGAACCAAACTTTAAAAGACACTGCCAAATAATACGTTAGGAATTTACTTTTTTTCAAAATTGTATAAATTTTAGTATCTACTTTTATCAACAAGGAAGTTAAGTGGAGATTTACACCAACAAATAACATCAATTGTGAGTGTTCCCTACACAAAATATGGCTGACCTGCTATCATACTGGTCTCTCCTGCCACGTGTACGCGTCAATATCTAATGCAGGCAACTAAAAAAGGAGTGGACGTTGCTGCTTTTTGGTCGAAAACTGTAAAACACAAAAGCCATTGACACAAAAGAAGAACAAGGAAAATTCTAGAACTCACAAAGTAAATAAAAAGACAATTCTACAAACAAATAAAAGCGTACTTAAGACGTACCTTGTGTGTTAAACCACGAATAAAGCTTTTGGGCAGGTATTACTGTAGCTTGACGTGCATAATTCCTTCATATTTATTTTTACATTCATATATGTTTCGCTATGGTGCATTTATTGGTTTATCTATACGATTATCTTGACGGCAGTAGTGTACCTACATGATAAACAACGGACATTAATGTCTTTCCGCAGAAATAAGAGGAGAATGAGTGAAATTTATGATGGACCATGAAAATATTGCATGCTGTAGATAATACGCGCCATTTAAGAAGCAAGGACAATATTGCCTTTAGGCTAGTAGGTATTTAATATGAAATGAGGCACGACTCGCTCAATATAATGTTGTATAGTAGCTCCAGCTAAATTATTGGGCTACGTTCTCAACGTAATTTTTTATTAATATGTATGACAAGTTGATACAGAATAACGACTGATGACTCAGATCATGTCTTCGGTTCCCGGGTTGACCACAATTTTAAGATGGTTGAAATCTTATTACATTATTGTATCCTGTATCATTTGTGAAAATGTTACTTTATATATTTATTAATTCTGTTATATTCAATTCAATTCTTTCCACATTTTTTTCTTAAATTGTACGATAGGGTAACTAGACATCAAATTATCAACACATCTACAATGTTTTGTGGTTAATCATTACGATCTGATAAACAAAACTATTTTTACCTCATCGTTTACAAAAATCGCTTAGCAACTATAGTATGTTATAGAAAAAAAATACGTAAGATTCTAAAAAAACATTTTTTAAGTATTCTTGCATTTTTTTTTTACAGACTAATCTAACTACGCACAAACTAGGGACTGAAGTAATAAATACATCAGCCTGTGTCATGCAAATACCTTTAAACCAACAACAAAATGATCACTAACAACTAAACAAAGACTAACAAGCTCGAAGGCAACTCTATAGGTTTTAACATTTACATGTTAATTACCTAGCAATACCAAAAAAATATTGCGATGGTACAAAGTAAGAATAAGGATGTTAACTGATTTTAGGGATATGCAATCAAACTCGATTCGGATATAGGAATAAATATCGGTTCCAGATACGGTTACGAATGTAAAATAATTTCGGATAGCTATGGATTGTTTTGTTTGCGGAGGAGAAGCATAATAATATAATGTGTACAATCGTAATTCATTTCTGGTTTTATCATTTAGTGCTATTATCAGTGGTCTACTAAAAACTTGAAAATTCTGTCTAAAATTCTTCGTATCTTTTTTATCGGATAAGGTTCGGATACGAAGGTCCATAGCATCCCTACTACAAAGCAAAAAGCTCCGCTTGAAAGTCACGTACCTATATGTTATGGCAGGCTTTTTTATTTTCACAAAACCTCTTCCAGCATAAAGCCTATTTAACCTGTTTTTGCGGCTACTCTCGTCGCAGCCGCCTTATTGTACTCATCAATGCAGTAGTAAAATGACAAACCACTCGTTAAATTTTCTATGGACGTAAATCAGAGGTCGTTTTGTAATTTTTCGGTTTTAGGTAGGAGGGAATCTTATATTTATGTGCTGTTTCTAAAGCTTTTCATACAAATATTTACTACTCTCAGATAAATGAATATGTCGCTGTAGGCGCAAGCGTTGTTTAAAAACGTGTTTAATGGACTTAGGAAAGACATTAAACATTATTATTATCTAAAGAAATGCGAGCTAGAACCTTTTCCCAATTAGACGTTGGTATTAAAGTCCTTTCAAGTTGTAAATAAATCAGATTGTTAATATTCCTAATACAAATGACTGCTAGTTTTGCACGTCTTTCGCCGTTAATACAAATGCGTTTTATTTTTCACAATGAATCGCGAAATAAAATTTAGATTGGGACCTATAAGTACACGGACACATCATTGAACAAGTACACATAACAAATAAATTATTTAAAAATGTTAACTTGTGATTATGGTTCAATAAGGTATAAAAAAAGTTAAAATTGTATTGTAGGCTGACTGTGCCTCTAGCGATTGATGATCGCACTCATAACACAGTGTGCTAGACGCACAGCAACATTGTATCACTCGATAGTTTATCAGTTCATCTAAAAAAACCAAAGTCCATTGTTTTTACTTTCAGTTAGTTTCAGAGCCGGATGTGTGTGTTCGGCGCGACGCATAAGAGCGCAGTCCGCGAGCCAAGCGCTGCCAGACTCATCAAGTCGGCCGGCCTCGCTAATTAGTAAAAACAATTCGCTGGGTACATTCGTCCTCTCGACCGCCCGCCAATTCCGCGTACCCCGCTAGAGAGCTGCTAATTTCATCCCGGTACAGTTTTTTCGCGTCGCGCATCATATTCGGCATTTGCCCGCTCGATCCGCCATCGAAATTAAGGCTCGAACAATGTCGGACAAAGCGGCCGTCCGCAAAACATCCCCGAGCCGGATTCCGCGACCACTACTTGTTTTTTAAATCGCCATCTCGCTCCACGATCCGCGAATGAGGGAGCTTGTCATAGCTGGGAAGCTTCGGTGTCCTATTATATGGAAAATCTGAATGCCGCCGTCATTTGTAAAATGTTACCGTCGTACTTTGTGTTATGCATTGTTTTGAATTCCAGATTTTCTTTTTTGTCATTTATGACCACGTTGAGTAAACTTACACCAAGGATGTTATTTAGCAATATGGTTTTGATATTTACTTTTATGCGACAAACATGCTATCTCGAAGCTGCACCGGTGTCAAGTGGCCGCCTTACATTCCATTTTATAGCGCTGCTTGAGCCACTTTTTCTGTTTATGACTTTTGCATTCGCGTTCTTATTTTGCCCAACGGCTATTGCTTTTTTAATAAGTTCATAAGATTAAAGGTACCTCATTTTTATTTCAGACACAGCACTACATATTGGTTGCGCAAGCGCAGGACAACGGTCACCCATCCCTCTCTGGTACAGTCACCGTTTACGTGAATGTCATTGACCTTAATGACAATGCACCGATATTTGACCCAATGAGTTTCTCTAATGAGATCCTGGAGGATGTAGCTATTGGATCTTCAGTGGTTACTATAAGCGCTACCGATTTGGACTCAGGTAAAGAACAAAATGATTATGTTTTTAATTTTCCTTTGACGTCATGTTCCATTTTTCTATAGTTATAACGTCTCGTGAGAATTATTTTTGTTAGTAACTAAGTATACTAAAGTAACCAAAGTATCTAAGCATTGCATCTGACATTGAATATCTCTTTATTTTTCTCACCATGGCCGCATATGAAATACATCCATGGTCTTAAGATTACCTACCTACTTCTACTATTATTTAAAATATGTTTAAAGCGGTCCCAGAATAAACAGTAACACTTAAGAATTAACTATAAACATACATTCATGTAAAATATTTTAATAACTACATTTACATTTTATTGCATTCGGAGGACCAGCAAAGGTGAGCTATAATATTTTACTGTCACACATAGCACCGACGCTTATTGCAAATGAACACAAAATGAATAAACATTTCCAGGTTTAAATGGAAAAGTGGCGTACAGCATAACTTCTGGCGATGATGTGCATGACTTCGTGATAGCACAAAATGGGACTATCTACACTGCGAAGCAATTGGACAGGGAGACGTTGCCGATCTATAATCTCGTGGTGACTGCCAAAGATATGGCCAAACCTCCTGAGCCTCAGCTATCTTCAACAGTACAGGTATGTTTATTGCAAGGTTGGAATGAAATTGGGTTTTTACGGATTTATTGATTAATTTGGATATTTCTAAAAATTTACTTGTTCCATTATGATAATCTAAATACAGCTGTCTATACTAGAACTAACTTAACAGAGAATATTCCAAACGCTTATAAAAATCACGTTCATTAGGAACTATTGTTGACTTCACCTATTGTTGCATTCACAATGTGCATCTGATGAAGCCAGACGGAAGCTCAGGGCATGTTTACCTTTATTATTTTACTTCCTTTATATGGAACTCAAAGAAGCGTAATATTACGATGTAATTTTATTGAAATATTTTCAAATGCACAATAAAAATATTTTGACTTAACATCCGGCCAGTATTCAATTTATTTTGTTATTTGAGGATTTTGGTTCCATTTATCGTTATATGTTTCGATTTCACACACTTTTATGACACAGGTTTAATTGTTACAGGTTACGATACAACTAAAGGATGTCAATGACATGGCACCTGAGTTTGTTACACCCAATATAACAACAGTATCCGAAAATATTCCATTGAATACAGTCGTTATGACAATAAAGGCTGTCGACAAAGATGAAGGCAGAAACGGTTATGTTGAATATTTTATGGCACCAGACCCAGAAATTAATGGATACTTTTCGCTTGGTAATGTCGACGGCATATTGAGAGCAACTGGCAAGTTAGACCGAGAATTAAAAGCCAGTTACACAATCACTGTCACGGCTAAGGATAGGGGTGACCCACCTAATGTAACCAAATCGAAGATAAAAATTAATATTTTGGATGAGAATGATAACAGCCCTGTGTTTGATCCCAAACAATACAGTGCTTCTGTGCCAGAAAATGCTAGCATTGGTGCTAGTGTATTACAGGTAGAATATTTACTAAATAATAGCAAAATATATAGAAAACCTTTATCCACTTTTTAATAATGTGAAGTCGGAAATATCAATTTTCTGTATAAGTATTTACTAAACTTTTATTTAAAATACAAACAAATCAATTAAATTTATGTAGACTTAAATTATAACGGCTAAAAATGTTGTTTTTAATTATATTTAAGGTAAATAATTAAATACACGAATAATTTTTCAGGTTTCCGCTACAGACATTGATGAAGGCGTCAATGGAAGGGTTAGATATTCAATTGCATCTGGCGATGACAACCGAGATTTTAGCATTAGTGAAGATACTGGTATTGTTAGGGTTGCCAAAAACCTCAATTTCGAAAGGAAATCTCGTTACTTGCTAACGATCAGAGCCGAAGATTGCGCAAAAGACGATGTGAGATTCGATACGGCTGAATTATCTATTTCAATTCAAGATATAAACGATAACCCACCCACGTTCTTAGATTCTCCGTACTTAGCGTACGTAATGGAAAATGTTATTCCTCCTAACGGCGGGTACATAATAACAATTCATGCTTATGACGCTGATTCACCACCATTTAATAATCAAGTCCGCTATTTCATAAAGGAAGGAGATGCAGATCTGTTCAAAATAAATGCCTCGTCGGGGCAAATTTCCTTGTTGAGAACATTAGATCGTGAAACCCAAGATGAATACACCCTGGCTCTTGTTGCAATGGATACAGGTAATTCTATGTTATCATACTTACGTATAACTTTAATGTCTTATTAGGTGATTAAATAAAGGTTTCTTTGTAATGAGATGACTAATACGGTCAAACGGCTTTTAATAATTCTACTGGGCCTAGAAGAGATTACTTTATAGTGCATGTTTCAATTAGGATCCGTACCACTTACATATACTTCTTCTTTGTGTACAATAAATAATTCTCTATCTATATATCTACCTAAAGTAAATTTCACCAGCTATGAGAATATGGGGTTTTATTTTTAATATAATATTTTATATTTTTCAGGATCACCACCGTTGACAGGTTCTGGAACAGTAAAAATTATAGTACAAGACGTAAATGATAACAGTCCAGACTTTGAGAGACAAAGTTACAGAACTAACGTAAAGGAAAATTTACCGTCAAGAACCATAATTCTTACTCCAAGAGCAACAGACAAAGATGTTGGTAACAATGCCAAAATTAGATACAGCCTCCTAGGTGATAAATCTGAAAGGTTTGCAATAGATTCTGCGACTGGAATCATAACAACAAATGCAACGTTGGATAGAGAAGACTGGGATATTTACTATCTTATCATAATGGCTCAAGACTCTTCTACTACCGATCCTAGGACAGCTACTGCTAATTTGACCATAGTAGTTGAAGATGAAAATGATAATACACCAACATTTGCCCATCCTGTTTATGAAGCGCACATTTCTGATCGGACTGTCAAAGGTGATTTTGTTTTCGGGGTAAAAGCTAGTGATAATGATATTGGATTAAATAAAAAAATTGTGTATGATTTGAAAGGTGAACATCAAAACTTATTCACGATTAATAGAGAAACGGGCGTAATTAAAGCAAATGAAAATCTCATGAAATACAAAGACAAAACAGGACCAACTTTTAATCTATTAATAATAGCAACTGACAGTGGGCTAGACCCAAGACAGAGTACTGCAGAACTGATATTGATACCTAAATCTGTGAAAAACTTTCCAAAATTCACAGTGACTAATAAACTAACCTTTACTTTCTCCGAAGATACATCGGAAGGAGTTTTGGTAACAAGATTATCTGCTACGTCCCCTAAAAAAGGACCAACTGGACTATTACAATACGGTATTGCAGGTGGCAATGTAGGCGATGCTTTAAGAGTAGAACCTATGAGTGGCGAAGTTTTTATAACTGGAAAAGGGCTAGACTATGAGACTATGCCACTTTATGAAGTTTGGTTTGAAGTAAGAGATTCTGACAATCCACCACTCAAGTCATTTATTGAAATAGAAATCAAAGTAACTGATGCGAATGACAATGCACCCGTTATTGATAATCCGTTATACAATGCAACTGTATTGGAAGAGGAATATCCTCCTCAATTAGTTATCAAGGTTGATGCTCATGATGATGATTCCAATGAAAATGGTAGAATATCTTTTAAATTAGTCGATGACTATGATGAAACGTTCAGAATTGACACAGAAAATGGAGAAATCTATACAAATATAGCATTAGACAGAGAGTCAATCCCCTTTTATGAATTAATTGTTGAAGCTGTAGACCATGGGGTGCCTCAACTTGTTGGAACTTCAACTGTGATTGTTACCGTGCTAGATAAAAATGATAACCCACCTAGATTTACGAGACTTTTTAGTGTCAATGTTACAGAAAATGCTGAAATTGGGTCATTTGTAATTAGAGTTACGAGTTCAGATTTAGATTCTGGTCCCAACGCAAATGCTACGTACAATTTTGTTGAAAATCCTGGCGAAAAATTTGTGATTGATCCAATAAGTGGCAATGTAACCGTAGCACGACCCTTGGACCGCGAACTACAGGATGAATATATTCTAAAGGTTGCAGCAACTGATGGAGCATGGCGCTCTGAAACACCTCTAACAATTACCATACAAGACCAAAATGACAATGCACCAGAATTCGAATATTCATACTATAGTTTTAATTTCCCAGAACTTCAAAACAAAAATAGTTTCGTTGGCCAAGTTATTGCTACAGATAGAGATAAGCAAGGACCAAATTCTATTATATCATATTCCTTACAACAACCATCAGACTTATTCTCAATTGATCCAGCAACTGGAGAAATACTTAGCAAATTTAAAATGAATTACAAGAGAACATCTGTTAATTCATCTCCTGAAAACACATATTCAGTTGTTGTTTTGGCTACAGACAATGGTAAACCTCCTATGTCATCTGAATGTTTGGTAACTGTAAACGTAGTAGATGCAAATAATAATGCGCCTAAATTTAAGTCTCATGAAAAGTTTGTACCTGTGCCGAAAGATGCCATGCCAGGAGAAAAAATCATTAAGTTAACAGCTGAAGATAACATGGATTTCGGTATCAATGCTGAAGTGGAATATTATATACATGGTGGAAACGGAACTGCATATTTAGGTATAGACAAAATTGACGGCTGGATTATTGTAAATAAACAATTTTATTACATGGGACAGTACTACGAACTTAAAATAAAAGCAGTCGATCGAGGGGTACCACCACAATCTGACGTGACAACGATAATATTTGTCGTGACAGGCGAAAACTTGTACAGTCCTAAATTTACGGCACTAAGTTATCAAGTAATAGTGCCAGAGAATGAACCAGTTGGATCATCAATTCTCAAAGTAAAGGCAAGTGATGAAGATGTTGGACCGAATGGAATAGTTCGATATTCAATATCATCAGGTAATGCTGGTAATGAATTTCAAATTCATCCAATATCTGGTGCCATCAGTATTTTACGACCATTGGACTTCGATACAATACAGGAATATCGGCTAAACATTACTGCGAAGGACCTTGGTTTCAAACCTAAAGAGACCACTGCTACACTCACTATAATACTGACCGATATTAATGACAATGCTCCTCAATTCAATCAGTCTCAATATGTTGCATATTTACCTGAAAATTCACCAGTTAACAGTTTCATATACAGAGTTACTGCTGTTGACATTGATTCACCAAAGAACGCCATTATTAAGTATTACATAAAGAATGAGATGGCTTCATTATTTCATATAGACGTGAATACTGGTGAAATATATTCAAAAGAAGTTTTTGATTACGAAGAAAAGATGTTATATGTTTTGGAAATAAGAGCTGAAAATCCAGATTCAATAATGCGAAACACCACAAAAGTATTGGTTCATATTACAGGTGTAAATGAATACTATCCTAAATTCAAACAACCTGTATTTCATTTTGATGTGTCGGAATCTGCGGAAGTTGGCGCAAATGTGGGTGTGATTCAAGCCACAGACCAAGACAATGGTGATGATGGAATTATTTATTACCTGTTTGTTGGATCAAGCAATGACAAAGGCTTCAGTATAAATTCACAAACCGGTGTTATTCGAGTGGCTCGTTACTTGGATAGAGAAACGCAGAACAGATTTGTGTTGACAGTTTTAGCAAAAAATTCAGGTGGTATACATGGAAATGACACAGATGAAGCGCAAGTCATAATTTCTATTCAGGACGGTAATGATCCGCCTGAGTTTTTGCGTCACTATTACGAGACAACTATTTCTGAAGGTGCTTACATAGGACAACAGGTTATTCAAGTAAAAGCAGTTGACAAAGACGTTCGACCACAAAATAATCAGTTTAGTTTTTCCATTATTGGTGGCAATTCTAATCAAGACTTTAAAATCGATCCTCAGACAGGTGAAATTGAAGTAGCTCGGCAATTAGATAGAGAGACTTTACCCCTCTACTCATTGGTTGTTGGCGCTATTGATACAGGAGTTCCACCACAAACTGGCACAGCCACAGTAAAAATATCTTTAACTGATATAAATGACAATGGTCCCATTTTTGACGCATCTACCTTTGAAGGTTCAGTCTATGAAAATGAGCCTCCTAATACAAGTATAACGACGCTCTCCGCAACGGATCCGGATTTGCCACCAAATGGAGCTCCATTTTCGTATGCCATAGTTGGAGGCAAACATCAAAGCTATGTTAAGGTTCATAGGCACACAGGTGTTCTTGTGACCACCAAGAAAATCGACAGAGAGCAAAATCCTACCTTAGAAGTGATGATTCAAATTGAAGACAGTGGTAATCCAGTAATGAAATCCAACTACACTATATCTATAAAAGTACTAGACAGAAATGACAATCCACCTACCCCAAGATCAGCACACGTTATTGTTTATGCATTTAACAACAAAGTTCCTCGTGGTCAAATTGCTAATGTCAAACCAAACGATCCTGATATTGTAGGAGATTATAAGTGCAAAATAATTAAAGAGTCTACATCAGAAAACACATTGTCACTCCTCAGCATTAAGTCCGGGTGCAATCTTTATACCAACGCTGTCAAACCTGGACAAGGATATTCTTTCTCTGTTTCGGGCAATGATGGAGTTCATAGAGATGTTGTGTCTTCAATAAGTGTTGAATATTTTTCTTTTGACAACAGAACCGTAGAACAGTCTATTACAATGAGGATTTTGAATATTACTGCATCAGATTTCTTAACGCATTATTACCGAAGTTTATTAGAAATACTTAAAGAAGATCTCAAGAGCAAAGAAAGCATTTATTTGTACAGCATTAACGAAGTAGAAGGTCATTTAGACTTGACAATAGCAACGAGAGATAATCATACCATTTGGAAAAGAGAACTAACCGAGAAGCATCTAAAGGCTAAAGAAATGCAAATAACTAGGTTGCTGAAAAGACAAATCGTTGTCTCTTATTTTCCATGTGCCTCTCAAAAATGTAAAAATGATGGCCTTTGCACAGATTCTATCAGGGTATTAGATGATACAAAAATAATTGAAAGCTCTTCATTAATTTTGTCGTCGCCATTTGTGAAACATCAATACGAGTGCCACTGTACGGATGGTTTCATTGGAAGCAACTGCGAAAAGCGCCAAGATCCTTGCTCACCTAATCCTTGTAGATTCAATGGTCAGTGCCGAAAACAAGGTCACGATTTTATTTGTACATGTCCAGCACGTCGTCATGGTAAGACCTGTGAATTGGAAAGAGATGACGTATGTAGTAGTAACCCATGCAAAAATGGTGGCTCATGTAAAGAGAGTGCTGACAGAAATTCATTCTTCTGTTTATGCCGTCCTGGATACCGTGGCAATCACTGTGAAGCATTGGTTGACTCATGCCGACCAAACCCATGTTTACATGGAGGAATATGTATCAGTTTGAAACCTGGCTATAAATGTAGTTGTACAAACGGTCGCTACGGAACGCATTGTGAAAGTAACACATTTGGATTCGGTGAACTGTCTTATATGCAATTCCCATCTCTCGATGCATCGACGAATGACATAACTGTAATTTTTGCTACTACAAAACCCGATGCCTTGTTGTTGTATAATTATGGAGCACAGACTGGTGGAAGATCAGATTTTATAGCAATAGAGTTGCTTGGAGGAAAACCATCATTTTCATTTGGTGGTGCTAGAACATCAATTACTTCAGTAACCATAATAAACACCCCTAAAAATCTAGCTGATGGCAACTGGTACAAGCTTACGGCAACTAGAAATGGACGAGTGATTTCATTGAGTATAGCGTCATGCACTGATCATGGTGATGTTTGTACTGAATGCGAACCAGGCGACGATTCCTGTTACGACGATGGCACTGGACAAGCAGGGTATGTATACAATATTTTTACAACTTTTTAGACATCATTGCCAAAATAGTACGTAATTAACCAACATTGCACACCAAAGCCAATGAACCTACCACTTGCTTTTATTTTTATTGCTTATTTGATTCATTACATTCATACACATAGAGGTTTGGGTATCACTAAAGTTAACAAAGTAAAATAACTTGATATATCTAATATTGTTTTATTTGTTATTTCAGGACCTTGAACTTCAACAACGAGCCTTTACTCATCGGAGGTCTTCAAAAAGCAGATCCAGTCCTCGAACGTCCAGGACAGATACATTCAGACGATTTCGTCGGCTGCATGCACAGCATCACTATCAACGGCCGTTTACTAAACTTAACAAATCCTTTATCGTCACGAAGTGTGGAACCAAGATGTGAACGTTCAGAAAAAGGCGCCTGTTATAAGAATAAAGATATTTGTGGTTCTGGGCAATGCTTGGATAGATGGAAGGCTAACTTATGCAAATGTGACGGAAGCGTTGTCTCGCCTGACTGTAGTCATTCTCTTCACTCAATTTCAGTCGCCGAAAATGGATTTGTTTCCTACACAATATCAGAAAAACATAGAAGAATGCAATTGCTTGAAACATTTTATGGAGGTAGTACCGGGTGGGCAAAGAAAAGCAGTAAATCTACTGGCAAAGTTATTCCCAAAGTTAATAGTCCAGCAAAAGTTCTGTCATTCTTTTTTAGAACACATAGAAAAGATGGTGTCCTCTTTTATTCTGCAACCGAAAAATACTACACATTGATTGAATTAATTGAAGGGAAAGTTATTTATACTTCAAAACAAAATACAGTTGTAAACATGAGTCAGACCGAACAAAACGATGTAGCGGATGGTACCTGGCACAACATTACCTTAGTATCAGTCGGAAGAAGCATACGTTTACTTGTCGATAGCCAAAACGTAGGAGAGGAACTCGATGCAGCTGGTGTTCACGATTTTTTGGATCCTTACTTGACAATAATATCATTAGGAGGTGTTAAAACTGAATGGGTAACAACATCAAGTCAAAATAAATTTGAAGGATGTTTGGCAAACTTTACAATAAACAGTGAGATCCAACCCTTTACTGGCAATGGCAGCATATTCAAAGAAACGGTATATAGAGGTAAAATACTAAGTGGTTGTCATAGTGCCTTTGGTGTCGGAGCTGCACAGAATAATCCCCTACGAATTGGTATAACACTTGTAATAGTTTTCTTCGTCATATTGTTGGTTGCAATTTCCGTGTCCATTATCTTCTACCGTCTTCGAAAACAAAAGAAAGAAAAAGGAAATGGATCTGCAAGCAAAAGTAACCTGGTACATTCTAAGCAAAATGGAGGTCCCGCTATGTTAAATGCACCGAACCTAATCGCAGGAACAAACGACAGTATAATGAATCGGAATCTTCATAACAACGATACAAGCCTTAATAGTTACATGTCAGAAAATGCAGACATTACTCGAAATGTTGGTCACATAGTTGGACCTGAACTGCTATCTAAAAAGTACAAAGATCGCGAAATCATGAATATTGATCCACCAAGACCTCAACGCCCTGATATAATAGAACGTGAAGTTGTTGGTAAAAGTCCTGCTCTCAGAGAAGATCATCACCCACCTCCACCTCCATCAACAAATAATTCACATCACACGCACGATCACCCTAGTGGGATGGATTTGAATTCAGAAGTACCTGAACATTATGATTTAGAAAATGCCAGTTCTATTGCACCATCAGATATAGATATCGTTTATCATTACAAAGGGTTTAGAGAGGCGGCTGGCGTACGGAAGTATAAAGCTACACCACCACCTATAGCTGGCTACCATCACAAACATCAAACTCCTCAACATCGTCATTCTCCACATCACCCAAGTGGATATCCTTCAAGAGTACCACAGGCAGCCCAACCACCGCCTCAGCCACGACAACATCAAACTACACCATTGGCACGATTGTCACCAAGTAGTGAACTCAGTCAACAGCCCCGAATCTTAACTTTACATGACATTTCCGGCAAGCCATTGCAAAGTGCTTTATTGGCTACAACATCTAGTTCGGGTGGTGTTGGCAAAGATGCGTTGCATAGTAATAGTGAAAGGAGCTTAAATAGTCCTGTTATGTCCCAATTGAGTGGACAAAGCTCTTCAGCGGGGAGAAAGACGCCCAGTGCCCCGCCACAGGTGCCCCAGGTAGTGTCAGTTGGCTCAGGTGCTGTAGGATTAACGGCAGAAGAAATCGAAAGAATGAATGCGAGACAAAGGACTTCTAGTTTGGTGTCTACATTAGATGCAGTCTCAAGTTCAAGTGAAGCGCCACGAGGAGGAGGGGTTGGCCATCACATGTCACATAGACATCATTCACCACCTGATGACAATAGGAGCTCAACTGGTTCAGACGACGAAAGTGGTAATGACAGTTTTACTTGTTCTGAAATTGAATATGACAACAATAGTATAAATGCAGATAAAATGGAAGATGTAAGAAGACAGAATGTTAATAGTGGAAGTAATCCTAAGAAACCCATATTACCACCGCCTTATGAAAGCTTTGACTCTTCATTTCGTGGCTCTTTGAGTACCCTAGTCGCATCTGATGATGATTTAGCTCCCCACGTAAGTTCAGCTCTATATAGACAAGCTAATGGATCGCCGGCATCAGCAGCACTCGGATGGGGCCCTGCTCCTCTCGACCTATTTAATTGGGGACCTAATTTTGAAAGTATGATAGATGTCTTCAAGGACATAGCCGAATTACCTGATTCTATAAACGGAAGGATATCTTCTTCGCTTAGACTGCAAAATGGCACACCAAAGCCGTCTGAAGAATACGTTTAATATTAAAGTAGGTTAAATTGTAAATAAAAATGAACTTTGGTTAAGATATGTAAAAATTGTTGCGATCTTGTATCAAGGTCTCTATATTTTCTTGCCATATATTGTTTATATGTTTTTAATAAGAGAGAAGGAGAAGAGTTGTAATAAAATTGTGTATCTAATTTTATGAAAAATTGTTTTGTCACTGCAATCGTGATTAATCGAATTGCAACTGTAATTTTATTCTAAATGGATGACATTCGATTAAATGATTACAAAATTAATTTTGGTGTAATGTGACAGATGGCACTGACAATCCGTCAATAATTGAAACTAGTGATAAAATAAAACATATTTAAAATTATAATAAAATTCAATAATAAATTGGTACAAAATATGTAAACTTCATTGTACATAAAGATTGTAAATATAGTATTCTGAACATAATGATTACTGTGTAAATATTGTGACAGCGAATTTCTTTTTAGTTCAAATTGTAATACAAAAATTAAAGGGCTCTGATTGTTTTATTAAAGTGGATACAATACAAATATGTCTGCCGCACCGTCATGTGTAAATAAATTATATATTACGCTTATTTTATGGAAACGAATCCATGTGATAATGTTTATATTACAATTATATCATTATTTAAATGTATATTGTCAGTTTGTTGACAGACGAGAGCACTCAGAGCCTTCCTACCTGTTATTGATTGTATCGCCATATTATTTAGTGAAGTGCCAAATGACTTTAAATAATTTTAAATAACTGACTGATTTCATAAATAAAAAATATAATTTAAACAGATTTGTTTTTTTATTAAAATATGACCTTCTTAAAATAACAATTTCTGGGAATACATAAAAATAATTCTGATTCTCAATTGAAACAAGATCACGAGACAATGGAACACACCAAAAATATACTAGAACTAAAACAATGCTACAGGCTCGACGTACAATAAATGCGAGGAGAAAGAAAATACATTTAAATGCTGTGCTTTGTGTTTGTGTGTGTGTGTGTGTGTGTGTGGAATGTATTTTGTGAGCACTGCCACGATACAGGAATTATTTGGGAATAATTCCTGTATCGCGGCGGTGCTCACAAACGCACTAGGGTGCAGGCGCCGTTAAACTTTTAAACTTAATTGCTTGTATCAATACAGTAATCAGATAGATATCCAATTAAATATTTTTAATAAAATTTGATATAGATAGGCAACATGTGACATAGCGACCTTTATTGCAACCACAATTTTTAGAGATGGTCAGTTCATATCCAGCGGATATACAAACAAATAAGTAGTTTCAGTAGATGTTTCAATGTCGCATCCACCCTGCATGAATGAGATGAAGCCGCTTATCAGTAGTTCAGAACAAATTTTCAGCTTAAAATATTTTTAGTAAAATTATCTAACTATCGCCATCCACCAGGCACCATTCCAACTTCGTGCTGCTATTGAGAATTTATTGACTGAAAATTCACAAATATCACTGCCTGACCCGGCAATCGAACCCTAGACACGGTGAGCAATAAACAAATTATACCACTAGAACTAGACTAACTAAACGGAGCAATATCATGAAGTAAATCATTGATAAGCGGCTTCATCAGCGTGTCATTTATACTCTTGTGTATTTTTTTACACGCTTTATATTAGCTTCACTTGTATGTTTGTTTGTTTGTATGTAACCGACTCCTTTGGACGCTATTTTGACCCACTCCAAACGTTCAGATTTCATTAAAATTTTGCACACCTGTCAAAGACCGATGACAATGCAATAATTCGATTAAAAAAATGCTTTTTTTTAAATAAATTTTATTTTTCTTATTTACACACCAAAATTATTCCACCATACCAATACCAATTTCTTATTTAGAAAACCAAACTAATACACACTTAATTCAAAATTTTCAAAATTTATTTTATATTTATTAGTTTGGTTTTCTATATAAAGCGAACTTATTAGTTTTTTAAACTATTATTTATTTTTTAATTTTTGTTTGCTTTATTTATGAGAGCCTTTTTTTACGTTTAAACAATTCCTCGTAAGAAAACTAAGGTAATTTCAGTTACTTCCTTTAGTTTGTTTCTTGAAAACATAATAGTTTTATTTCAACTGTCAATATCGTCACATTTAAGACTTGTTGATAAGGTTTTTAATAGTTCCGGATTGAAACGCAAACACTTAACCTGACGCAAGTGCCCTTAATTCATTATCTAAAGTTCGGAACGCTAATTACTGGCTGTATTACAAAGTAGTGTCTCCGTAAAACCAGTAAAATTCATGAAATAATGATAAGATGATAGTGTATGCTTGTTACGTTACGACAATTTCAATGTCATTTACATAATAATTTGGAACAAAACTGCTGAAGAGTAGCCTTATAAAATTGCTATTGACGTCAATGCTTCAATTTTCTTAACTAACATTTGTCCGCGATTATGTCTGTTGCCGCTTCCGTTAAAATATTTGAATGGGCTGCTGTCGTCAAAAATGGTAACTTTAACTAAGGTAGGACGCCCTCCTGCCAGGTGGACTGACGACCTGAAGAAGGTCGCTGGAGGGGACTGGATGCGGAAGGCGCAGTACCGGGTGTTGTGGCGCAAATTGGGAGAGGCCTATGTCCAGCAGTGGACTACGAGCGGCTGAATGATGATGTCTGTTGGTTTTTTTTATATTGGTCTGTAGAATTTATAAGTTTTCGAAACGATTAACGATCCATAGCTATAATAATATGACGTCTAACCCAAGTTAACTTAAAATAATGACGTATTATTTTAACTACAGTTACTACCCTCAAATATACAAGTTTTTGAATCGTTGTTTTGAATGTTTCCTTCTTATTTTATTTTTTTTCATCTATAGGAGGAAATAATTATGGAAAGTGCAAGTTATTGATCAGATACACGAGCAATTCTAGCTAGCCACAATAACGTACACTATACGCTACGTATTTCCCAGATAAGTTTATTTGCCTAATTAAAATGTTCAGGAAAATCGGAGGATAGTGATGGATACCTATATATCCATCATTGGAAAATTTCCTTTAATGTTAAGGTCTGATTTATAAAGAATAATGATGTTTCACTATCCGTAATCATCATATAATTACTATTGTTTCTTTTTCCTTTTGATTGTTTATTTCTTTTTCCTTTTGTTTGTTTGTTTGTTTGGTTTTTTTGTCTATTTTAACGTATCCATTTGTTTCTCAAATAATAATTGAATTACACTCACTGAAAAAATATTAATTCATTAAAAAATCGATCAGTGCAATAATCTTTGAAGATTTATGTATAAATTTATATCGTGTCTTAAAGTCATTAACATTTTAATAAATCATTTAAATTCTCAATGGATTCTTGGTAACAGGTCATTGCCGGATAAACAAACGGAGAAATTAATAAATATTTATTGAATCATGCCTTTGTAGTTGTGGCAACCTGTAAGTAGAATAGGTTTACAACTGTAATAAGTTCGCAGACTTGTGGAAACAGTAGGAGTCTATCAGTGGCACTACGCCAGAACTAAACAAAAATATAAAAACAAGGGTGCCCAACAGTTTTTTTGTTATTATCAGTTCATTTTGCTGGCTATGCGTGAAGTTTAGTTCAGTTCAGTAAGGCGCTGTGCACAAGGTTTATAATTGAAGTATATAAACACTTGTCTGTTAGCCCTTTGCGATAGTTATCAAACGTTTATGTCACCGTGACAATGGTTCTCATAGTTTTATATATCTTCGGTTATCTGTGTAAGTATTTTGTGATGTCATAATTAACTACGGAAAGTTTGAACCGCGTTAAAGTGATGTGGAATTACATAAATATTGTGTTTTATTAATGTTATATCTTAATTTAATACATAACGCAGTATCTACTTAATATGTTGATATATACAACAGATGTTCTAATCGAATTTTCAACCGCTTCCAATCTTATTAAAATTTTCTCCAACTTTCCTTTTAAAATATTTAATTGGGCGGCTGTCTTCAAATGGCACTTTTAACTCTCATAGTTATTATTTGGTTAATATGCACTAAGGTGATAATAATAAACGTCATGGTTAGGAAACACTGAGTTGATGTCATTTTAAATCGAACTACGTTTTAGTTAAACCCTTAAAAAACCAGTTAAACAGACAGCATTTAAAAAACAGCGAATATAACCATAAAATTGTAGATGTGGCAGTAACTTCAGAGCTAATCTCACCACCAACTCTAAACAGAATACTTCAACCATGTACCATCTATGTACAATTTGGCGCCAAGTTAAAAGTTTGTCATTAGTGTTTTGTCGGCCCAACCCGTTTAGAAAAGCTCTAACTTCAGTAATGTTTATATTTATGTTCAAAAACAAACATTGGTATCTTTTATAGGTGAACAATATGTTCTAAGTGCTCTTTTGAGTGAATGTGTAACGCCGCCGTTGGAGTGCCCGAATGAGAACATTACATTCTGGCTTTATACCAAGTAAGTTGTTTGTGTCTATTTGTTATATTATGGCAGTTGTTTGTTATACAATGTATGCTGATCTCTTACAGTATATCTGATGGTGGTTATTGTTAAAATATTGCATCATTGTAAGACTGAAATTGTGCTAATTTCAGACTACAAACACGCTACTACTTCGATGCATATATGCGTAGTCCCTAAAGAATAAGGTTAGCAGATTTTGTTGGTAAAACCTTCTCTGTGGGTTTCTTGTTTAAATTTAGAAGAAAGAAACATTTTATTCTGGTCAATCCAATAATGTTTTGGTTTTAACCAGTTAGATCTTTTTAACTACCATAAGATATCTTATCTTGTAATAAATAATTGAAAGATATTAGCATTAAAATAAAGACTTAAAGAAATCAATCAAAATCAAAAATTATCATTAAAATAAAGAGTTAAGTAAGTATGTTATGTGAGATTAGGAAAATTTATTCTTGTGTATACTATTACTACCTACCACCATTTCATTCTGAATGTTCTTTAGACAGAACGAACACGAGCCACACGAGCTGTCAGTAAACGATTCGAAGTCCCTGACCGGCGCCCCGTGGGTCAAAGGTGCTCCCATCAAGATATTAATTCATGGCTACACGGGACACAAGAACTTCTCGCCTAATACTGAAATACGACCAGGTAAATAATTACTTATGTCTTATATTAAATATTAAATCTGTCACCGAACATCGGTCGTGTAGGAGAGACCTTAGACTCCAGGAAGAAGATAAGCCTTTGGCTTTCCGTAGCCGAATGGCAAAATACGGAATTTTATTGACCTACCACGACAATTCTGGATTTTACAGAATCAGACAGTAAATGCGTTGCTAATATCGCTACATTCCTCAGTTGGAAAACTAACTTACTTTGAAAGTTTTCTGCTTCTGAAAGCAAATTGATAAATTAGACAATAGACAATATTTAGACAATATATTTATTTTCTCACTACAACAAAAATTAAATACAGAAAGTCATTTGCTGAGATACAAGTACAGTAAAATTCGTTTTTGTGGGAAACTGGTGCCCAAGCTAAGCCCAAAATAGATATATACATACTGGACTTTTGCAAATTAAGCGATTTACGATTATGTTTAGCCGAGATTACTTATTAAATTTTAATTCCAAACAGCTTACATGGCCACCTACAACTACAACATAATATCGGTGGATTACAACCCTATAGCCCGGGAGCCTTGCTATTTCGAAGCTGCAGAGAACACCGAGCTAGTGGGCATGTGTACCGCTCAGCTTATCGACGAGCTGGTGAAAGTGCACCATTTCTCCTTAGAGCAGTTCCACATCATCGGATTCAGTCTTGGAGGACAAACCGCTGGGTTTATTGGAGACTATGTTACTTGTGGAAGACTTCCAAGAATCACAGGTAAGAATTTGTCTACTAGTAGAGTACAATTACGAAACACGATTGGCCCAAATCACTTGTGCTGTATATATAGAAGTAGTTGTAAATTTAAATCAAAATAGAGTGAAAAACATTTACAAAAAATACGATAATTTATCACTTATCGAGCGGGATGAAATAGTAGATTGTATCATAAGGGAGCAAAATAATATTTTTAGGGCGAGGGCGCTTTTTTGAATCCAGAGCGAAGTGAGGGATTCTAGAGTAGAATCCCGAGCGTAGCGAGGGATTCTATAGTAGAATCCTGAACGTAGCGAGGGATTCAAAGTACGTCGCCCGAGCCAAAAATATATTTGCGCCCGAGTCATACACTCTACTTTTCTTCACCCATATGAGAAAATAAAAGATGCCTCATATTTTCTTATAATATATTATTATTTAAAAAAAATAGAGTTACAACTAAAATTAAATGTAACTATCAAATAATTAAATAACTAAAAATTTATATTTACATTTGAGACGTTTTCGCAATGGTGAAAATTTATTGTTACAGTTTTATTAGGAATAGAGATTGTTTTTATATTTTGCGTGTTTGAAATAATATCCGAATCTGACTCCTTCGGAGGAAAAGGCGACGGTAAATCTTCTTGCTTGGATGTAGATGGGCGCGGTGACGATGGTATGGAGGGATTAACTGTAGGTGGTAATTTAATGTTTTCCACTATACGTTCACAAGTTTTCACCTTGTTCTCAATGGAATCTTCAATGTAGCTCTCTGCTACAGAACTCGACTTCCATCCTCCATGTCGTTTGAGAACAGTTAAGTCCGCCCCAGAATCTGCTAAAAGGGTAGCAGAAGTACGACGAAAACAATGTCCAGTGTACAACTTGATATCTGGTAATTTCAAATATGTAGCAATTTCTTGTGGCATGATAGAAAATTTATTTTTTCCCATTACTTGTTTAAAGCACTTCCCATTTTGATAACGAACGAAAAACCGATTACTCTTCATATCAGCAGGACGTAGGTCCATGTATTTCTGTACAATAGTTTTATATTCTCCTCGGATTACGAAAGATCGGTCAATTTTCGTTTTTGTATCGGTCAGCTTTATTAATAGTAAATCATCCGAGTGATTTTCGATATCATCAACAGATATTTTTAAAAGTTCATTCCCACGACAAGCTCCATGTATTCCAAAAATTAAAGCCACCTGTAACAAAACAGAATGTGTATTAAATAAATGTCTATCAAGCTAAAGTTTCCAATAAAATACGCATTTTAAAACACTTTATATGTAGTTACTTACTTTTACGGCAAGAAAAACTTCGTCGGGTGCCTCATTAAGGAACTTCTCCACGTTTTTGACAGTGAAAACTTTGGATTTTTTGGGCTTATATCCATCAGACATCCTCTTCAAATACGCTATTAATTTCGAATATGTGTCTAGTTTTACGTCATTATTACAGCTGACTGTTGATTTCAAC
This sequence comes from Hypena proboscidalis, assembly GCA_905147285.1. Taxonomy (NCBI): domain Eukaryota; kingdom Metazoa; phylum Arthropoda; class Insecta; order Lepidoptera; family Erebidae; genus Hypena; species Hypena proboscidalis. The sequence continues at coordinate 12,625,411 of LR990132.1, forward strand.
ATCGAGAAGATACTCCAAAGTGTAGAAGGTTTTTTTGTTTTGCCTAAGTATTGGAAATAGGCCAAAAACACAGATTCGGAAAAATGCTTGGCGCCTCTTGCATTTCTCCATTCAATAAAATTTCTATATGCTTTTACATATTGCTCCCGGGATTTCGCAGGTAATATATTATCAATCACATTTTTTGCATCAGCTCTTATATTTTCAGGAGTTAATTGTATACTGTCACTGTCGCTTGAAGAACTCATTTTTCAAATGGTTTTACTATAAATTTCTATCCTTAAAAAAATTACACCAATGCGGACTGTAAGTACAATTCGCGCGCTTTGAATTTGATTTCTTTTTTTTTATTCAGCCGGGGCAACGAGTCTATGGGCCGTCGTATTAGCAGCCAGTCATTCAAACTATATTTGCGTTCGATTCCCTCGGCGCTGAACACTAAGATGTTCCAAATTCAAAAAGTGTGCCTAAAAGTACTTTTAATCCCGCTTAATGGGGATTAAAAACTCATTATTGCCCGCTCAAAGTTCCTTACTGAAAACACCAACTTTGGCCGCATTTAAAGGCGAACCAAGTCGTCTTTTTCGAATAGGTGGGATGAAAAATGATTAATATTACTAAAATGGCTATTAAAAAATAGGGGTTGGTGATAAAAGGGTAAAAATTTTGGGTTGTATGTATTATTTAATACCACATTATAGAAAAATAAAAACAAAAAATGTGTTCAAAAATAAAAAATAAATGTTAAGGGTTAACCCTTATCACTTAGGGGTAGGAAAATAGATAGTAGCCGATTTTCAGACCTACTGAATATGCATATAATAGTAGATTGTATCATAAGGGAGCAAAATAATATTTTTAGGGCGAGGGCGCTTTTTGAATCCAGAGCGAAGTGAGGGATTCTAGAGTAGAATCCCGAGCGTAGCGAGGGATTCTATAGTAGAATCCTGAACGTAGCGAGGGATTCAAAGTACGTCGCCCGAGCCAAAAATATATTTGCACCCGAGTCATACACTCTACTTTTCATCACCCATATGAGAAAATAAAAGATGCCTCATATTTTCTTATAATATATTATTATTTAAAAAAAATTGAGTTACAACTAAAATTAAATGTAACTATCAAATAATTAAATAACTAAAAATTTATATTTACATTTGAGACGTTTTCGCAATGGTGAAAATTTATTGTTACAGTTTTATTAGGAATAGAGATTGTTTTTATATTTTGCGTGTTTGAAATAATATCCGAATCTGACTCCTTCGGAGGAAAAGGCGACGGTAAATCTTCTTGCTTGGATGTAGATGGGCGCGGTGACGATGGTATGGAGGGATTAACTGTAGGTGGTAATTTAATGTTTTCCACTATACGTTCACAAGTTTTCACCTTGTTCTCAATGGAATCTTCAATTTGAATTTGATTTCTTTTTTTTTTATTCAGCCGGGGCAACAAGTCTATGGGCCGTCGTATTAGCAGCCAGTCATTCAAACTATATTTGCGTTCGATTCCCTCGGCGCTGAACACTAAGATGTTCCAAATTCAAAAAGTGTGCCTAAAAGTACTTTTAATCCCGCTTAACGGGGATTAAAAACTCATTATTGCCCGCTCAAAGTTCCTTACTGAAAACACCAACTTTGGTCGCATTTAAAGGCGAACCAAGTCGTCTTTTTCGAATAGGTGGGATGAAAAATTTGTTAAAATCTGTAAAGCCGTTTCGGAGGAGTAAGGTAACTAACATTGTGACACGAGAATTTTATATATAATAAGATTGATCGGTAAATAAATCTAGATTTATCTTTTACGATATAAAACTAATACCTAATGCTTGAATTGCCGTAAAGTACATACAGTGTTAGTTACTTAAGAGAGTAAATATTTGCCTGCTACTCAAGTAAACATTTTATAGCAATAATATATTAAAGGAGCTGTTATAAAATTACATTATCGTCGCCATTCACTTCAACCTACCAAAATAATTAGAGCTTAGGTTTTAATTTACAACAAAACAATTTATTTCGTACTTAAAATGCAGGCGCTTCTAATTTAAGTACAGCAGACGTTAAGCGATGCCTTCTTTTAACTGCTTAAATAATGTCTAGCTTTCAAAATTCAGTTTACTGGTGGTAGAGCTCTTGTGAATGAGCTCGAGGGCGGCAGCACCACCGTCTCACCTTTAACCTGCCGCCAAATAGTAGTGCTTCCATTACTGTGTTACGGTTTGGTGGTGAGATCAGACCCTGAAATTACTGGCACATGAGGCATAACACCGTAGTCCTCAGCTGCAGGGACGCATCTATAATCTGCTTTTGTGGATTGTTGATGTCCATGGGCTGTACTCCAATTACCATCAGGTGGACTACACGTTCGTTCGCTGTGGGCGTAGTATAAAAAAAAAGTTATAATATATTTCAAATTTTAACAAATATTTTTTTTATATCTTTATGACCTGATAGTATAATATGTGGTATGTATGACCACAGAGTATGACGTAGTAATATTATATTTTTCTCTGTTTTGCCCCTAGCTTTGGATCCAGCGATGCCTCTCTTCGTAACGACAGATGACGCAAAGAAAGTGGATAGAGGTGACGCTCTCTTCGTGGATGTGCTTCATACCAATGCTCTTGAGAAGGGAAAATTAGAAGCTAGTGGACATGCTGACTTCTACGCCAACGGAGGAGTTGTACAACCTGGCTGTAAGAGCACTAAGGAGAAAAGTAAGTCTTCATTGTCTTCACTGATTTAATACTTCGGACGGGAGATTTACTGGTATATTGCCTGTTTGTAAAGTTACAATATTTACTGGAGAGATGTGTATTTATTTCGGTAAGCCAACGATTGATTTCACTAGTTCGGTTTCAGACAAAATAACACAAACCTCATCAAGCTTATTGTCGCAATCACTTCTCGGCTAACACTGCATGCATTTATCCAATTCATCTTATGCCATGTTCCAATTAACTTGTCTATTTACCGCTCTTCATGCAGGTCCTCATGTGAATTATTTTATAAGTTTTTTATGTAGCTAATCTGAATTATAAGCTAACACAAAATGGCAAGTGAAAATACACTCAAGTTACATTTTAAAACCGATACTAAATACGTATTATAAGTCTTTAATTTCAGGGTTTAGCTGTACCACCAAATCGGATAACAGAAGGCTACACGTTAACCTATGCATTTCTAATATAAAATGGTCTCGCCTTATCAGGCTTCCCGTGCAATGCGAGACCAGTTTATATTGGCAATGTAAAGATAGATCGGTAACCGTGTGTACTTTTATAAGGAGGTAAATAGAAGATAATGTAACTTTACTGCCTCTTAAGAGATTGTTCATAAATCTGGTTTACCTAACTTGTTCGCAGCCATGTCGAGCTGCAATCACGACAGAGCACCTATATACTTCGCCGAGTCTATCGGGACTGACATAGGCTTCTACGCGACCAAGTGCTACTCCTGGGTAATCTACATGATCGGTTGGTGCGAGATGTTAGACTCCAAAGACGATGTGCAGTTTGGAGAGCATGTGTCCAAAGAGTAAGTGCTATTGTGACTGGTCTTGTCAACATTTTTTTCTTTTTTCAGAAAAACGACGCCCGCACTAGGAATAACTCCTGTGTCGCGGGGGTGTTCACAAACATACATTTCACACACACAAAGCACACCCAGAGTCAGAACAAATCTTTGCGAATCACAGAAAGATTTGTCCTATGTGAGGATCGAACCCACAACACCAGCGTAGTTAAAAGCGGCGAGGCGACCACTTTAACCGCTTCGCCAACCGTGCACTCGATTTTTGAAGCTGCTAAAGAGTTTCCGTGATACCAAGGTGCAAATTACCGTGATCATACGCTTGTATATTGTTTGATTCAAATAAAATGTCGAATTGTATCATGACAGGTTGCGCATTGACGATTGGTTCTCCGCCCGTTCTCTAGTGTAATATTCGAATCTGTAACGTAACATTACAAGCTTGCTATCTGGGAGCATCCTAAGAGATAATACTGCTAACTAGCATAACAATAATCTGCACAACTTGTCAACTTCTTTGTTTTATTGTGCCGGGGATTAAGATATTAAAATTATTATTTTTTTGTCATAAGGCCAGTTTCTGACGTTCCAGATAGATCTTATTCTTCCCATAATATTAATATATAACGACCTGACCGAATTTTAAAGTGAAACAAGTTACACTTGAGTGAAACAAGTAACACTTGAGTGAAACAAGTTACATTTGAGTGAAACAAGGAACACGGCCGTCACTTTAATTTATGTGTGTGTGCAGGATTCGCAGGATAAGCCTATACTTATCCTGCGAATAAGGTTTATCTAAGCCCTGTGAATTTGAGACATAATGTCTTCACGGTTTTTAAAGCTCACATCTCACATTTTATTAATCTAATAATTACTTAACCTCAAATTAAGTTAAACTAAAAATATCTATAATCATAACTAAGATAACCAATCGAAAAATAAAAAGAGAGCAGATCAATCTAAGATTTCAACTCTCTTTTAAATTTTGCTACACACGCAAGCGTGATTATTTTACAATACCATATTTTAAGTAAATCTTAATAAAGTTTCGCTCGAAACCATCATTCTAGACAAGTTCTATTTATTTTAATTAATACAATGTCGCGTGTTTATTAAACAATGTACATACAATCTTCCATATAAATAAAACCCCCTTTTATTTAGCGCTTAATAGCAATCATTTGCAGGCATTTACGTTCTATGATCAAGTGCAGGCACCAAAACACTTCCACACTTTCACTCAGATACTGTTTGCCTTTTATTCTGAGCTATTTCCTCGTGTCAACTTAATATTTCACTGAGTTAATGGACCTTGTTATGAATGATGGGGTGCAATAGTCATACAATAGACAACAACTTCTAACAGGCAGGCTTTGCAACGACAAAATAAATTTATTCCGGGTGTTATTTTTACTATAATTAAAAAAAATAAAAAATTTATTGTCCAAAAAATACAGAGTTACAACAATGGTGTACATTAAGTATTAAATATATTAGGTACAAGGTATATTATTAGGTACAAAGATGATATTCATGTTGTCTGTAATATACATTCATAATAGTGTCCCTGCCTCTTAAACTAGGTAGTCCTGTATCTCAAGAAACAGTGATCAGCCGGTGTATTAAACTATTTATAATAATGACAGAATGAAACTGTGCATCAGTTCATCGTTTCTGTATTATGGAAATAAAGTAATAAAAAATAAAATAAAAGAATGTAGTTAAATATACAATTTTGAAATAAGTATTATTGTGTATGGTGTGATGTGTGTGCGTGCAATTATAACGTAATATGTCATAACATCATACCTACATTATCATCTAGAAGGTTGTGGTACAACACCCACACTTCACCTGTTATGTTTTAGGTCGCATGGGATAGGGGGTGAGCCTATCGCCATCCACCGGACACAATTGACTATTGAGAATTTACTGATGGAAAGTTCACAAATACCACTTTGCCTGAACCGAGAATCAAACCTAACACCTGACCGTGAGAGACGCTTACTCTAACCACAAGACTGAAATTACTAGATTTGTTCATTCATCAGTAATTTTCGCTCGTGTAATACTAGTAATTCTCTTTTTTCTTAATTTAGTTTTAAAGTAGGTACTACTAAATACTAATAATTTTTATTTTGTTTGAAATAAATTGTGAAACGATGATAAAATGTCTGATTGAAATTAATAGTATTTTAAATCTTATTTTTATTTTATATTCAATTAGACCACATTATCAGTTTTTTTTATTCTACGCCTGTAGAAAACGAACGTGTTGTCCTGATGGTAAGTGGAGTACAGCCCATGGACATCAACTATCCACAAAAACAGATTGTAGATGCGTCGCTGCAGCTTAGGACTACGGTGTTATACCTCATATTATGCTGGTTATTTTAGAGCACGATCTCACCACCAAACCGGCACACAGTAGTGCAAGCACTACTATATGACGGCAGGTTAAAGGTGAGACAGTGGTGCTGCCGCCCTCGAGCTTGTTCACAAGAGCTCTACCACCCTGTATTTATGATACTAATGTTTTATTATTATTTCCAGTGCCAAGGGGCTGTATTTCTTCAGTACGAATGCCGAGTCACCGTACGCACGTGGACCTAAGAACAATCAAAGAAAGAGAAGTATTCCATTTCCTTGGATTAAATGATAAGTGCCAATGATGTTTATTTATTTCCTGAACTGACCACACGTTGTAGTGCCAAATACCGACCGGTATAACGTAAACCGAGATAGATTTTCATAAATAATTGTTATTATAAAGTCTAAGGGTCGACACACACCAAAAGCGCGTCGAAGCGCAGCGAAGCGAAGCGCAGAAACTCTACGCTACTACTACTATGAAATTCGCCGGAATTCCCGCGGCGCCGCGGGCATCCGCGCGACTCGTTTGAGTTTCTCATGCGATAATAAGTATTATGGTTATGAAAATAAAGTTAAAATTCATATGACACTGAAACTGCGCTTCGCTTCGACGCGCTTTTGGTGTGTGTCGACCCTAACAAGCAAAGCGATTATGGTTTGTAAATTAGTTTGTTAATCGTGAGTGACTGATAAACATATATTATTGCTATGGGCAAGAGTTTCCTCCGATGGGAAGTAATACTGTATGTTTTTAACATAAATAACATTGTGCCTGTATTACTCAGACACTTCTTCTTCTTCGTCGTGTCGATGGCTGAGTCAAATTTTATTTTGACTTGCCATCGTGGTGAAAGGATTAGCCAATTCGCTTTGGAGAACTCGCGAATTGTCCAGGGTGCGCCGGACGTAGGGAATCGTTGTGTACGTCACTCGGGGAGGCTCCTTTCATGCACCCCAGACACATGCACTCAGACACTAAGGGTGTGACAGAGACAGAGTTTCACCTGTTATGTTTAGGTCCCATGGGATAGGGATTTGAACCTACGACCTCTCAATTATAAGTTTGACATTGGATATGGTAAAGCAGAACTGTTAAAAGAGAAGAAGAAAATTATTTTTATTTTCTTACATAACTAACATTATGCAAAAACAGGTAAGTAAGTATAAATGTAATAAATATGTAAGAAAACAGTGGCGGTTGCTCAGCTTTAATGCTGTGGAGTCTTGCATTGCTGCAAAACTTCCGCAGCGCTGATTTTCAGCAACCACCACGGTTGACGACACAAACAGAAAACAGGTTTAGGTGTTAGGTTAATAAATAGTTAAAACTTTGTAAGTAAACGTTCTGTATCAATATTTAAGTGCCTTGTTCTATAGTAGAATTTCAAGGCATATTAGAACTAATTATAATCATTTATGTACTAGCAGTTCCGCTAAGCTACAGGCCATAATTATACTTAAAAAAAAATCCTTTCACATTTTAGGCTAACTTCCTGGATATTACACGCCTTAGGCAGTTTGCTGTCATTGAATATTATAATATATTATTGCCTTCAATAATTAAAACATTACCCGTATTTTTTAAATGCTTTTAAACAAGGAAGTACCTGCAAATCTTATATACGAGCTTGAGAAAAAACTTCTTCACAATTACTGGCATAGGAGGCGTTCTGTCTTAGTCCTGTAGTGACTTATCTGGCCATTGATACTCAGTGACTGAGTGATTATAGCCTTGTTTTCTTTTTACATTAGATAGAACGACAGAGGCAATTACACTATCCAATGGTCCTAATGACAACGCCATATACAAACATTAACTCACACAAGCACACCCAGTCTCAGAAAAAATATTTGCGAATCACACAAAGATTTGTCCCATGTGGGGATCGAACCGACAACACCAGTATAGTGGACAACGGTAAGGCGACCTCTTAAACCACTATACCACACGTGCAGACAATAAATTGTTACTCTAGCGGTAATATTTGCGAACGGTGACTGACTTCTCGGGGTCGACGCCGGATCAGGTAAAAGTTATAGATTTAAGACACCTAGATAAGATAGTCTATATACAAGCGCTTCATCTAAAGAGAAGCCAAAACCCATTCACGCGCACAGAAAAAATTACACTGCGCGGCGCGGCGCGCTGCTTAAAGAGCTTATTAGACCATCCTAAATATCGGGCCCGATATTTAGTCGTTCCTAAATTTAGGAAAGTTTAATCGCATTTAGGAAGGTAGCATCCGATTTAGGATGCGATTTAGGACAAGAATGGTTTCCGACGTTCTAAATCGATTTAGGATACTAAATCAGAAGAGTGTAATCACATTTAGGACGCTCAGTCGCCGCTCGCCTACCTCGCCTACCTGTATTTATTTACAAAAGAAAAGTATATATGTATTAGTATCAGTTATTCTAGTACCCATAGTACAAGTTCTGCTTAGTTTGGGACTAGATGGCGTTGTGTGTAAGTTGTGAAATATTTATTATTATTTATAGTGTTATAAATTATAACACTATGAATAATAAATTATAATAAATTAAAAAAAAAAAAACAAATTCTTTTGAATCCATTCGAATATAATTTCTGAAGTCATCTGGTTCTAAGACCCTCATAATGTTCATGCTTGCTAGATTTTGACGCAATAATAAATAATCTTTCACCCATCAATAATATCGGGGCCATTTCGTCACACTTCTTTTCACTCGACACGTCCGTCACTTGTCGCTCGTCCTTAGCGTCGGATTTAGTGTCCTGAATCAGTGAACGTGTAATCAGGCGCTTTGGCGACTGAATTTCTTGTCCTAAATCGGACACTAAATATCGGATGCGTATTTAGGATGGTGTAATAAGCTCTTTAGCCGACACGCACACAAACATAAATGTGTCATATTGCTATGATAAAAGTAGTAGTAAGTTATTTGGGATTTTCTGTCAGTCAATTTTCAATAGCAGCACGGAGTAGCCGGTAGACGCCGATTAGATTACCCTCTTTTACATGAGAATTAATAAATTTCCAAAAAAAAAAATACTTAAATTATTTAAAATAATTTTTGACTTATATGCTTTTCTCATGGGTGCTATTGTCAAAACCTGACCAAATACAAATGGAACCACACGAGAAGCACCAGCTTTCAATTAAAAAAAAATCATTAAAATCGCTTCGCCCAGTCGAATGTTATGAGGAAACAAATATTAAAAAAAAATACAGACGAATTGAATGACTCCTCTTTATTTAATTCGGTTAAAATAATGGTGTGTACCTATAATATTATAATTCAAACAGACTACTTTTCCGCCTTTAAGGCAGTAGCTAGTATTATAAAGTTGTAAAACTTCCCACCTCTACAATTAGGACAAAAAAAATATTATTGCATCCGTAAAGAACACTATAACATACAAAATATTATTGCATCCGTAAAGAACACAATAACATACCCAATATATGTTCAAATGTAGCGTGTTTATTGCTAGCTGCACGGTGGTGCTGACATTCACTTAATGGTCAAAGTTGAAATCACTAACCAATATTACATGTCAATGCCAAGCAGATACAGTATGTTGAATGAATATCATAACTTATAAGGTGGATTGTAAAAAGTATTTTAAGAGAAAATTGCAATAATTTATTATAGAAAAACACGCGCAATGTAGAGTGCCGTAGTCAGCGCTGTTGCAGCATACGGACTGACAAGGCATCTACTACCAGTATTGATTACGAAACAACATCATACAAGTAATTTTTTTTAATGGTTTTTGTATTTTTCACGAAATATTCCTAGTAACTGCATCTTACATTTTGGACCCTTATTACCTTAGTTGTTGTTGCCTTTAAAGTTCAGTATATATGTACTACCAACGCGATTTTTTTTAGATATTTGGACCCAGTAGTTTAGCTTTTAGAGGACGCCTCACTCGATCAAAAATTTCTTCGTTAAAGTTATTTATCTGGCAAATGGATCCCTAAATTAAAAAAAAATCTTTGCAATCCCACAATGTTTTTAAAATACCTATCTAACAATTCCCAAACTATGAGGTGCGTGACAAAAAAGAATTGTCCCCATTTCACATGTGTTTATGACTATATTCTAGCACTTTCTTGACAAAGTTAACATAGATATCCATGCAAAGTTTAAGCTTTGTAACACGGTTTCGACGCTATGCCTCGGACAGACAGACGGACATGGCAAAGCTATGAGGGTTCCATATAGTACTACGCAACCCTAAAAAGAATGTAAATCTAAAGGTTACCTTATGGCAACCTAAGCTTTGTTAATTGGGTTTTCTTTTTAACCAATCAAGTATCACGTAAGCACTGAAGAGATCTCGAATTCTTTGATTCTATTTTTGCTTTGTTTATTATTAAACTAATTAGTGATGGAAACTAGAACATAACATCACGCCTATATTACCCAGAAGGGTGTGACAGAGGTGTACAATTTCCACATTTCACCTGTTATGTTAAGGTCCCATAGGATAGGGGCTGAGCCTATCGCCATCCACCGGGCACAATTCCAACTCTGTGCTACTATTGTGAATTTCCTGACGGAAACTTCACAAGTAACACATTGCCCGACCCAGGAATCGAACCCGAAACCTCACAATGAGAGGCGCATAATATTGATCTCAATTTCAACTGCCAACATTCTGTATAGAGTGTATAGGTATTAATATACTCATGGATTACCAAGTCAAACTTGACTCTTCAAGAACGTGCACTTGAATCCATTGAAAGTGGTTGGAATAGCTGCCCGTGGCTGTTCGAGGTAACACATGTAATCAGTTCCGTGTTCCGTATTTCAAGAATCTTGATAACTCGAGTTACTTAATCCTAAATTGTTTATGCGAGTTTTTAGTTCGCATTCATTCGAAGAGTTAGTCACTGTTTATGTAATAATTAACTAATTGTTATCGAAATCAGTTGTAGGAAGTTTTTCGATACACGTAATATGTATACTCAGAAACAGTAGAAAAAAATATCGGACCGGCATTTGAACCTGCAATCTTCTGCACACCAGGCCGTCGCTTTAACCAACCAGCTATGGTCGCCCCATACCATTACCCTAAATTTCTTAACTGAATGCAACGACATTTTATGACGTCACGTTTATCCATTTGCACCTATCTTCAGTAGGATACAGAAGGTCGCAAATTCAAATCCAGCGGGTCCTAAATTGTTTTGACTGTTTCTTAGTAGATATAATTTGCTAAGAATAGCTAATGCTATAAAAATAATCAATTAGAAGACGTAAATGTTTGTAATGGGATATCTATAGTGTTACTTAAAAGCGATATAAGTTCAAATAAAAATCAACAAAATATCCTTACCGAGGCCTGGTTTCCACCTAGCGTAGAGGATAGAAGATTATGTTGGAATAACTATTAGGTTTCGATATTTTCACATCTCCTCTCTGCTTAGCTTCAGGAATAAAACCTGATTGGTATTTCTGTTTGAATTACATTTTTCATGCCATTCTCTCTCCTCCTCTCTTTGGTAACGGTATATCCCATTGAAAATAAGTTCATAACTAACTTATAATTGGTAAGAACCAATCTTGATAAAATTGGCATGAAGATAGGCAGGCTGGCGCTGGCCTGCAGAAGGATATATATGTTACTTTTTATCATGGTGGAACCGCGGGGTAAAGCTGCTTTCATTATAATGTTTTGTTATTCTCATTAAACTCTACGACCTCGAACTTACTAACGAAATACTATGCTATAGGTAAACAGCCTCTAACCTCGGAACTTAGCAAAAAAACTACATTCAAACCGAACAGAATCTACATAAAAACGTTATTCCAAATATGTTTAGGTATGTTAATTATATTACTTTTAGCCGCACTAAATACTGGTAATAAAAATGTCCACATTGAGTTGTTTATGCCATCGAATGTATCCGAGGAGGATACGATGGGTAGATATTTATAATACCTTGTTTCCCTCTCCTATCTTTTATTATCAGAGCTCACCGTTTAACGATTGTTGTCATTACCATCAGCTCTATACCACAGTATAAATATGTACAAACAGTACGGAAACTGCCTAAAAACGTGCGAAACGGCACGCACACATAAACATGCACACCGACGAGACCCCTAAGCGATTGTCGCGGTGCTCTCAGTAGCGAGTGCCGCTTAGGGGTCTCGTCGGTGTGCATGTTTATGTGTGCGTGCCGTTTCGCACGTTTGTAGGCAGTTTCCGTACTGTTTGTACATATTTATACTGTGTCTATACTTACGCATTGCCAAACGTGTCGGTCACAGTTTGCAATCACACAAGATAGCCGGACACACGCCGGACTTTCCCACATCCTAGTCTGGTCCTCAATATGAGTTGCAACACCTGAGCAAGATCGCCAGCACTCATATTGCATCGCGGCCTTATTCGCTAGCCATCCGCGAATTGGGCAATGACTGCGAGAATAACAAACGTTATTATAAACTTGGTTTGTAGTCTCTCGAATTACGTTGGCCGCCGCCAGAGGGCCGAAAGGAAACCAAATTAACTTAAAAATAAAGTATTAATAACGAATTTACAATAAAACTTAAAGTCTACATCCTAAGATAGGTGACTAACGCTCGATGTTAGAAACGAAAGTGCACCAATCCGGTAAAAATGGTTGTATGGCGCGACGTCCACCGCTCGTATTGCTGACGCTGCGCCACGGCTCATGTAGCTCCAACGGTATGCCTGACGCATACGTAATACTCGGCAATCCAGTATATTGTATGCATTTAGGTATGTTATTAATAAACAAATATAAAATAACACCTCGTCTTTATTACCCAAACAGACAACACCCACAAAGCTGGGGTGATTAATAACAATTTTGCGCGTTAATTATTTGTATGCCTCTAGTTTCGTAATGTTAATTAGTCTTTACGCGTTAGACGCAAATACTACGGGGTAAATTATGATAAAATTATTCACACATGAAGCTTTTAGAGCCTAGGTTAACATATAGGCTACTTTTATCGATTTACTACGTGGACAGTGTGTCTTTTACGAATAACGATAAATATACTGAGAAAACAAATCAGTATATATATATCAAACATATAATTTGTTAGTTCAAAGTGATATCAGAACACGTTTCATAATTTTACAAATTATCAAATATTTCATCGCATACCTTGTTAAAAATCTATACATATAATAAAATTGTAAAATTGCCATGTCTTCAAATGAAAAATAAATACAAAGGTTCTTTGTAATACAGTAGAATCCAAATCATATTTTTTTTTTAAATTTTGAGTCTGTCTTTCTGTATTCGTAAGCGCATCACACAAAAACTACTGCTCTTAAAAGAATATTATATGTTTTATTTTTCTATTTTATCCCAATTGGGTAAAATAGAGGGTGTTAGTTCATATGGGAGGTTCGTTTTGAAAGAAAATGCATGCAACGTTTTTTACATGACGTAAATGAACTATAACATAGATTTTTGGCAAATTCACTCCTCAAGAGGAGTGAATTTGCGGTTAAAAGTGCAACTGCAAAGTATTAAATTTTGTAGGCAATAGCATGGAAATATCAAATTATATTTGAACGAAGTCGCAGGCAGCAGCTAATATCAATTCTAAAAATAATTCTGGCAAAAACCATAACAAAAAGATAAGGAAAAACAAAGCATTTATTTCGAAATATTCTTGGTAAAGGTCCAGTTATGATAAAGTGTATACAACTTTATAATAAACCTGTGTCTTATGCAAGAGATCCATGTTTTTGTACAGCTCTCTGCGCTGTTCCGGCTTATATAACAGAATCCATTTTAATAGTTCTTATGTGAGAACTGATTAATTATCATTCTTGACACACATAGACCATATTATCGATGGGACCTACGTATTCTAGTGCAATTGCAAAAACACAACTTTACAGAAAAGCTATTTAGTGCCAATTTCAGTGCCCCAACTTTAGCGCTCAAGAACGCTTGGCTTGGACTAAATTCAATGGGTAAAAAGATCGTAATCCGGTTTTAGAATTGAACCCTAAATCACTGTCCTATGCTGTAGTGTCTTTGCACTTGCACTAGTATACGTAGGGTCCGTCATCATTTTAACCTTATTAATACCCTGCTTGGGATAAAAAAATATTCATATAATCAAAATTTATTATGCGTAATATAAGTCTCAAATATTCACGAATTCATTAAGTTTTGAATTGCCCGCTAAAGTATCTTCTATCCTTCTTGCTGATAAAAATATCATATAATAATATTATGTTATAGTTTAGTTTTTTTGGTCAATGATTTTAAATTTTATAATAAACACGTCCTACTTATTTATACAGATTCGTATTATATCTTGCGAAACAGAATGACAAGCGAACATCCACACACCCACTCTACTTTTACCTACTTTTTTTCAGTAGTAGCAAAATACTATCAGTATGCAGGAATTATGCAAAAGGTGACCGAATTTGCAGTCTTCTCATACAAAAGGAGGGTTAGTACGCAAGGGTCAAACATCATACACTTACTTTCGCTGGTTCAGTACCCGCACGGAACACGCTCATGACGCACGCACGGGTCTAAAAAAACAAACAAAATATAAACAAGTGCAATATATATATGTGATAAAATTCTGTGATTTTAATAGTATATAGCTATATATTTTTGTATATAGTGTTTTGCTTCATTGACGAACTGAGTTTGATAGTTTGATGACAAAATGATAACAGGTGCAAAGTGGTTGATTTTAGCGGGAATTACTGTGTTGCAAATATCTGGTAAGTTAAACTAGTAATTATTAATATCCTGAAAGTTTTTAGTACAAAGTGAAATTTGGAAAAATAATAAAATACCTGGAATTTTAATACACTACTTGAAATTATTAATTATTTATGTGTCTAAGGCTGTGCTAAACATTTTATTAATTCAAGTTATTATCCAGTTAAATTTCTGCTTGAAACAACAATATAATAGTATAACTTTTAAAATTTTTTAGTTCTATTTTTCTTACAGCTGTACATAGTTAGGTATTCAATTTTGTTTTTTTGATTAAGTTATTAGAATATTTAAATGTACATAATATGTTTGAAAATGAATAAAAGAATATATAATAGTTTAAGTTTAAGTAATAGAATTTAACATAAATTAGAATTATCATTATGGCATCAATATTTGGGAACTAATATCATTAATAATAATAAATCTAGTCCCAAACTAAGCAGAGCTTGTACTATGGGTACTAGAATAACTGATACTAATACATATATACTTTTCTTTTGTAAATAAATACTTATTATACATAGAAACACCCAGACTAAGACAAACCCCCATGTTCATGCACACAAAGATTTGTCTTAAGCGGGAATCGAACCCGCGACCTCGGCGTCGCAGGCAGATACACTACCCACTCCGCCATCCGTTGACTTTAGTGTTTATAGTGACCAATGTTTAACCAAACATTTCTGCATATTATCTATAAAAACAAGTAAAACATATAAGTCGTCGCGCTACATAGAGATAATAATACTACCGTAATAATATCTTTATTGCTCCGCTCCCGTGGAGTTTATCGTAATGTTTAATAATATGTAAAGACCTTACCTGAGAGTTAAACTATCAAACACAAATAATATCATCAAAATTTAACTAGTAGCTCTTTAGATTAGCGATATCAAACAAACAATCTTTCTGCCGCAGATTCGTCTGCGTGGTTAAATAAAAATTTGCCTATTTTACGTGGCTTGTAGTCAGTTACCGAAATCTACATTATTTTTAAATCGGTTAAGGCGTTTAGAAGATTAGCCGATTCAAAAAGACAGACAGACAAACATACAAACAAACATTTTAATAACTGTATTTTAAGCAAAGATTGAAAAAACATTGTTATTTTGACATTAAAACCAGACACTTCAATCTTATTTATTTGTATTGATGATTACCACATCCCAGATTGACCGACATACAAAGTCAAAATCCAAAACACGTGGAGATAAAGGCTCATTATCGCAAAGAGAGCGCAGTGGCAATGCACCGCCGCCGCACTGCCGACGTAACACGACCACACGGTTACGTAACGCGGCAAGTTAAGTTTGTTTACTGTGAATGCACTTCCTTCCGCGCGTTCGGATGCTCTCGACTTTAATGGTTACCACGGTTAGCGAAACTCACGTAATAATTCAATAAAATTTATAAGGCGTATAATTTTAACATTTCGGTAATTAAAGCAGCCGTAAAATTAACATTTTCCGGTATTATGAATTTAGTTTTGATGGGATGTATTAAATTAGGATACAGAAATAAGGTACCAGGTCAAAAAATTATTGAACTACCATCTTTCGCCCGCTGGTTCGTCGAACAATAAGCCTATATGTTATTCCAGGATGTAAGCTATAAGATGTGAGAAGAAATAATAAACCTAATATAAATACTCACAAACTTTATGTTCAGTGTGGTGTGTAACGAACAATTTACGAATTTCAGAGATGGTGACATTTAAAAACAATGCCAAATTAAATAAATTTAATTGTAATGTAGAACTAAAAAACGTACTGACCCACTTAAGAATAGTTTAAAGCTTTACAGTATGCCTGTGTCATTATTTTTTTTTTTACGGTAATAGAATATTGCGTAGAAACTGATTCCACGACCTTATATTTATTTCAAGGTCAATTCTTTAAACAATTGCCTAAATGAGTTATTTTACTAAAATACTTGTCATTTTGTTAATTACTTAGTGCTCATAAAGTAATGTCTATAACAATGGCCAATAGCCACTTCATTGAAAATAGAATTGGGTGTTAATTTAGGCAAGTACTTGGGATAATTAGAGCTAATTGTTTGAGCTGAGGAAGATAATTATTTTTGTCATGACCATTAATGAATAGAAATAATCATAATATAAGTTAATTCAAATATAAACCTTGTCTGACTCAACAGACGTCCTAATTATTTTTTCATTTTCATTTATGTGTAGGTATGCTTATCCTGCCAAAGTTAATGGTTCTTTGAATTTACAGAAAAATAATGAATGACTTATAATAACATAATATTATTTATTGAAAATATCGAAATGTCCGGAGCTCGTCCTAACGGGCTTTTGCCGCGATTCAAATTGGAGCGTATTTGTCGAGAAAACTGACGAAATGAATAGTATTTCATTGGCAATAAGACGTTATGGTTGGGCACCAGATTACAAGAATTATTATTTAATAAAAAAACACAATAAGTACAATGTAGCCTACATAATATCATAAGAATCTTCATATCGTAACGTGTACTAAATCCGGCATGCGAGTAGCCACTTCCGAAACGCTACCCACCCATTACGTAATAACTGTCACTCTCGTGCTTACCCATTGCCCAATCCGGTTTGTTTGTCTCCATTCATACGACATTCGGCTTTACCTCTAACTTGGCTTTATTGATTGCTGACACGAATTGCTTTAGAGTTATTGAATCATGTACATTATTATATGACGTAAAATTACATTGGTTGGAAGGCAATCTTTGAGTTTGTGAGAAAGGTTTTCTGATTTGATAAAATATATGAGACTTACTGTTGACCGCGATTTCATCCGCGTGAATTTCGATTTTCTTGCTATTTCCTACAGAATTAAGGATGTTTCTTCTTACACTTTTACCCCCTCGGGAGTTGAATTTCCAAAAAACCTATCTTATTGTTAATTTATGTGCACAATTTTGTGCAATTTGCATCAAAATTTACCTACCTTCTATCTAATATATATACGTATACGTATACGTCATACTTTATCGAAGCTGGAAAGAGTTATTAAACGATTAAGCCCCAATTTAAAGGGTGTTAGATATACCTTATTGGGTGGATTAGCACATAACACACATAAATAAAAGTGACAGCTGTGTTATTGTTTCAATCTTTTTTTTTACCTAGGGGTTGCATAAGATCTTTCCGGCACCTCAGAAACTGGCCCTTAATGCTGTTTTATTTTACAATTAACTACATAAAAGTGAATGTCGTGACAGAAAAACTATTGCGTATGCTTTATAGTATTCAATTGTCATTATTATTTCTAATAATTGTCTTTTCCCGCTAATTTAATATAATTTTGATTGACTTGTTCTGCCATCTTGTTAAGCATGGTCATTAAGTACGTAATATAGTTTTGGAGAAACAGCAGGTATTTCTTTATGACAGTTGATGACAGTTAATTAGGTATTTTTTTTCCAATTAAACATATTGGTATGAAAATAGCTGCAATAGGATAGACTACGCTACTATACGGCTAAGAAGAGGTTTTTAGGTCTTCTTCTTCTTCTTATCGTGTATGGTTTGTTTAATTGTACTGTCTTAGACCAGTGGCAACTTCAACCCCTTCTTTGTTTGCCGGCATGAGGTCATCGCGGATGCAACCGTTAAGGCAGGTTTTAGGCAGCCGAAAGCCCTCCTCCACCCAAAGTGTTACCGGCCTACTGGCCATTAACACCCAAACGCGGGGACGTGTGCGGGTTTATCAATCTCCGTTGTCGATCTGTCCCCGCACACGGCTTCGCTCCCCACATATTGTCTATGGCTGCCCGGCGCGTCTGTACCCCATTCTGGGACGCGCGGTTGTCCGCGCGTTCTCCTCTTTCTGAGGTCGCGCTGGGCCCAGGTTTGTCTGAGCTCTATTCCTAATTAGCAGGTTTTGGGCAGTGAAAAGAGCCATTTTAGGGAATTGAGTTGGGTATTGGCTCTGAGAAGAGCTATTGGTAGCCATTGTGGTGATAGGATTTGTCAGCCAGACAACTACGTTACCGTTATTTGACTGTCCAGGGTGCGCCGCGGGGAGGCTCCTATCATGCACCCCATGGTTTTTATGTATTATCGTACATATAAAAAATTCGGTAAATTCAGGTTTCGTGTTTATTAAGGACTTTTAACCCCAGGATTAAATTCTTGTTCCGTAGAAATAGAATATTTATAAAACATTTGATTGCTAGAATGTAAATTTAATGTTGGTGCCTTTTTATGCCTATGGACAATTTTATATACTAAATAATATCCGGCTAGATGATTTTCATCGTATAAAAATAATAATGCGATGTAATTTGGTGGAATCAAGTCATCGCATAATAATCCAAATAGCTTTATGACCAAATATTTATTCAAATAAATGATTTTATTCAATAACTTATTCTTATGTAAATAGGCAAAGCTTACTCACAGCAAAGGTTACTGGGACATGGTCTACTTAAAGTAGCCTTTATAATATTTAAATACGAAATTGTTAAATTGCAAATTGTCATCTAAGATTATAGTCCACTTGATAACAAGTATAGTTCGTTCGTGTTAACAATGCAGTGAGGCATCATTGTCCACCGGCCTAGCCGCCCCGCTAGAACTTGACCTTGTAATTTGAAAATATTTGAATGGATGGCAATCAAATATTTTCAAATTACAAGGTCAAGTTCACAGTAATTAGTTGAAGGCATTTCAGCTTTGAACGAAAGGCTTGTGTCCTGTCATTTGTGTTAACTGATTTAAATTTTGACTGATGACTGATGACTCACTGCATTCTTAACGCGAACGAACTATAGTAACAAAGTTGCCGAAAAACTTTTGATTTCGTTTGACGCGTGTCTGCAACATCGACAGTCTACGATACTTACAATATGACGGTCTTGCCTCAAAACGTATTCGAAACTCAATAAGTTAAATTATTGAGACGTGTGAAACACATTGGGTATTTCGTTAAAGCAGTTTTATAAACATAAATATATACGTATTTTATATATTACATATTTTTTTATAAAAAAACGACGACTAGGAATAACGCCTGTGTTGCGGGTATGTTCACTCACAAACATATATTTCACACTCACAAAGCACACTCAGAGTCAGTACAAATCGTTTCGAACCACGCAAAGATTTGTCCCATGTGGGGACAAATCTTGCTCGTCACTCATTTTTACGTCTGGGGTCACTAAAGGCCTTGAGGTCAAGATTACTGCTTATTACAACGTATCATGACTCTCATTGAAATTATATACAAGGTTCTTTTTGCAACGACATAAGATGAGCTCAAAGTAATTAAGTACGTAATTGAGATTATGTAAAAAAAAATACCCGCAAAATACTATTTCCAAGACTATTATTCAGTTTATCGTAAACGGCTTGCAACAACTGCGACTATCGGAAAACTCGCTATAACAAAAATAATTTTTAACAAAAAAAAAACCGACTTCAAAAAGTAGGTAAACTAAAAAGCAAAAAAAAAAATTTTGCGCACAAAATAATACGTTTTCAAACAAAAAAAGAATTTCTCAAATCGGTCCAGGCGTCTTCGAGTAATCGGCGAACAAACATAAAAAAAAAAAAAAAAAAAAACATACAACCGAATTGAGAACCTCCTCCTTTTTTTGAAGTCGGCTAAAAATACATGGTAAATATCCCGTGATTATAATTCGTAAGAAAATTGCCATGTGTAGTATCAAATCTTATATTATGTAAAAATCCTTTTAATTGGTTCCCTGGAGACATAAAGGACGAGGTACTAGGAAAAAAGGTTTCATAAACTACTAATGATATGTCTAAAATGACGAATCACAAAATAGCTAACTTTGCCATGGTCAATGGTCACCCACTCATGATTTACCGTCAGAAGGTAGATTCATAATATGTTTTCTAACATTAAAGAAGGTCCTTGACCTTTCGGCACAATCATAAACAAAAAATCTACAGAAATTAATAAAACATAGTATACTAATTTTAATAGTACCTTTAAATTTGTCATGGCAATAAAATTATTTTATTTGTAGTGAACATGACAAAAATTTTAATGTTATTTAATTTATTAGTAAATATGGAATTGATAAATCTCTTAATTATTTCTAAATGTTGTATTATTCTAAGTATTTGAATACCTTACTAATGCTATCTGAAGGCAACATTTATATTTTTATAAAAATCAAACTCATTTAGCATGTAAACAAGGTTGTAAATTTTAAAACAAGGTTATATTGCAAATAAACACTTCATAGGTCATGTGGCCAACTTTTACGGATGCTCGATGTGTGACAACAAGTTCTACCTCTGGGTTAGCCGAATAAAATCGTCAGCAATATATTATTATTAATGTAACATGAAAATTTTCCTCCCTTCGAAGAACATCATTTGATCTATCTATACCTTTTCAAAATCTTAAGGCTATAAAAGTCTTGGAGACGAAATGGTTCCAGATGGTGATAAAATGAGACCAAGAAAAAATTACACAGAATGAATTGAATCCCTCAATAATGCGATACATTTGCAAAATTATTTTTTTCTTTATAGCTTTTTAATTATTCTTTTAAGCTCGACTCGGAAATCGAATCCTCCACTTGAACAACGAGATAGTTGCAACTTAAAATTCACCATTATTCAGTCAGTCTGCGTGTGCTGTCCGTTCAGAACCTTTGAGCTAGTGTTGTTGATAGATAGTATATCGATAGCCTAAGCCATAACGATAGTATCGATTGCATATCGATCGTTTCAATACTATTGGTAACCAGTTTAAGTTCTTTTAAAAACAAAATAATCCGAAAATAAGTTACAAAAGAACAATTACAGAAGCTTGCGAACTAAATAACTATAACATTAACATGCCAATATTCGTCAACATTTAGCTGGGGTTAGAAGTGTCTAATGTTAGTATCGGAGCTTACCACAGTCACCATTGCATACACTATCAATATTATTAACTATCGACTTGGGCTTATTGATAGAGTGCCCTTTCTTAGATGAAAACTATCGAGTGTTAAGTTATCGATAGTTTAGCAACGCTTATTTGATCATTCATCAGTCATCACTGATTTTTGTTGACCTTTCATTACATCGTTGGTATGGTACCTGGCCGTGAATACCACTATTTCACAACATTATTTTAATTACACATCCTATCTACTAAGGCTTAATTATTGTATCATTGGAGACGTTAACGTAGCACGTGTTAAGATTGATAAATAATTTTGCTGCGAGTCATTTCAGTGAGAATAACTTGATTTTACTTTCAGCTTTGCTCTTGCTCGAAGTAAAGTTGAGTTTTGCTCACTTATCTCGCATTGTTTTATGTTACACAACTTTCCCCACCACATCATCTAGTCCCAAACTAAGCAGAACTTGTACTATGGGTACAACCTCTTCGCCGAAATTCATCGGCATCGGCAAATCAAGCTCATCGGGGATCAACCCAGTTGGCTGACATATTTAGAGTATTCAAACGTCTGCGCGTAATGCAATAGCACTCCATGAGTGAGGGAATAGTCCCTCACTCACATAGCTGGATGGTACGGATCGACCGACACGACCGTAGAGAGATCAAGCGAATATCAGCCAGTAAACTATACGCAAACAATTTAAACTGGAAAAGTATTTATTGCTATTTTAAATTTTAAAATATCTACATACAATAAAAAGCAGCGATAGCCGAGTGGGAGACTGTAGGACTGAGAAGTCAAAAGTCTCGGGTACGAACCCACGGCACACACCTCTGTCGATTAATCGTTAAGATTCGTCTTTTCGAAGATATGTGTGTATTTATCATATAAATTATCGGTGAAGAAACCTGCATGTCCGAGGGTGTGTGAAGTCTACCAATCCGCTCTTGGCCAGCGTGGTGGACTATGGCCTAACCGTTCTCATCATGAGAAGAGGCCCGAGCCCAGCAGTGGGACATGTATTAAATACAGGGCTGCTATTATTTTATATTATAAAAAGAAAAGGCCATAATTATTGGAATTTATGACTCATGAGATATTTTGAACTCAAATTATTTTATACAGCAAAACCTGAACTAGTTAAGGTTTAAAATAATAATGTTTTTTATCTTGATTCGCCTTGATAGGTCAGTAAACTGTTTCTCTTATAATTTTATTTTTATATATGAAGGCTACACAATTATTTTTCCTCAGTTATATACTTTACCGTGCTATACCTACCTATATTTTTCCTTTCTTTGGCTGGTAGAATTAGGAAAGGACTTTTTGTTATTTTTTTTTGTACCAAATAGACTCCAAAACTGGAGTGACCCTGATGAAAATTGATGTAGAGCCAGTTCAAGACTAGCTGCAGTCTAAACCAATCGAAAATATACTATAGGTCTTCGGGATCAAATAACTCCTGAACTCTATTTTTGGTTGGCTGTCGCAACGTGTGATGTATCGCTTGTTAAGATGTTTATATTGTCATTTAAAAGAGTCCACATTGTTCTTTTTATATTGCTACAATGTTGCTCAATACACCGCGGCAATTTCTTCGACACTTTTTGTGCGCTAAGCGAACTGACGTGAATTTTAATAAGAAAATCGTTCTTGAAAATATCTTTTAGTCACCTTTATACATTGTAACATTAAACAGGTAATACCCCCATAAACACACCACCAGAATACAAATGCATGGTAAAAACATATGATGACTGCAGTCTCTTTACATTCATACAGTAACAAGAAACTTCCAGCTAATTTGACATTAATTCAATTCACAGACTAATACTATTAAATATCATACTATCAATTTTGATAGTCGTCAATTATAATATTAGAGGTCGAAGGATGTGGCAAGACGGCAAGGATGACCTTATCAGTATGGAAGCTATCTCGCAATATCCGAAGCTACGACAAATTGGTTTGATAGATTCTTGAGTTGTGAAAACGTCCGTCTTTGTCATGCCTAGGCTTATTACCTTACTTACTTAGTAACCAACGATGCGTGCACACCTTTTTCGTAATGCACTTAACAATAATTATACCTAGGTATAAGATGTCCTCCAAGTTGGTCGCTGCAAAGACAACCTGGCCAAGTGGGGATTTACAAACACATCCAACACTAGTTGCGAATGTGGATCGCCCACCCAAAATATGGCCCATTTGTTGTCCCACCCTTTGTGCCATAAAAGACCTTATGCAGGCCAACCTAAAAGGCATCCTAGTCACATCCTATTGGTGTAAAACCATATAGATAGAAGAAAAATCATTTTTACAGTAGTCATTGACACGACAAGAAGAAGAAGTATACGTTTAATTGATGTCCAACACACTAATATCTTTGACGTCAAACTCGTTGGGCAAACTTCTGGGCAGACTGGTTCTACCATGCCCTTTTTATTTCGTAAGTGGAATAACTGAATGTTATTACGAAGTGGTAATTTAAAGTAATTGCTTCAATGATAACCACTACTGGTACTTTTCTTGCGACACAGCAGTACCGCACGGAAAAGAGGAACTTGAGTTAAGTAACGCCTTCTTCTACAGAATCTGTCTTCGCTTAAGGAGATTCGAAGAGTCGACCCATATAGTAAGTCGGGGCTCGAAGCAAAAGTTAAGCCGATTTTAGTTGCTTGGTCATATTTACGCCAACCGTCAGTAAAAACCCTATAATAATATGTTTGACGACCAGTTAAACTACATAGCGTAACACTACGTTAAAGGAATCAGATAATAATAATGATTCTTATCTAACCCATGTTTAGATACTTACATTTTATGTTACAGCGATATTGATGACATGCGAGATGCAGTAAACCTTGAGAAAGACAATTATTTTTTCACACAACATACGAACAAAGCCACGTTGGATGTTCGAGTATCAAAATATGTTATTTGGAACCTAGGTGTCTAACGCCAGCTCGTAATGATATATTTTTTACTAGCTTTTGCGCGCGACTTCATTCGCGTGGACTTTGTTGAATTACGTAGTAGCTGCTCCCACGCTTTGATCCGCGTTCATCCTTAATGTAAAATATCTAAAAACCTTTATTGAGACATAGACTATCAAACACAAAAATAACTATCAAAATTTAACCAGTAGTTCTCAAGATTAGAACGAACAAACAAAGAAACTTACATTCTCCCGGTTTTAGTTTGCGTGGCAGGCAAAGGCTTCGTGCATACAACAACAACGTTATTTGTACTGATTTTGTAGGGAGCTTTTGAAAACAAATATTAACAACTTAATGTGGTAAATGTTTCTCTCTTAGACAGTTAGAAATAATGCGTACAATTAGGTAATATTTTGTATGACACATAGCACAATGTCACAATTACGTTACGTACATGAGATGATTTCGTCTGCTTAGCATGACGGATGTCATTAAAATATGAATTCGTCAACTTGAAAAGACTTGTGGCATACTTACTGGTTGTTTGTACCATTAGCAAAACTTCTTCTCTCATCTAACGTGTAAGATGCATGTGTATTTTGAATCATACCATGCATCAGATTTGATCTCACCCAACCGGAATGGGAGAGCAAACAATTATTTTTGGTGGTGGCTAATTATATATGAGACTGTGCTGCCTTCTCTGTCGCACCCGTTCAAAAGAACTCTACCTTCTTCTTATGTGATATAATAAGTCAGTCTTTACAGAGACATAGTGATATCTTCAGTTAAATTCGAATTGGTACGTTTTTTACTATAACATAGATATGTTATAGTAAAATACGTACCAATTCGAATTTTAGATATCTTCAGTTAAATTCGAATTGGTACGTTTTTTACTATAACATAGATATTTATGTTATAGTAAAATACGTACCAATTCGAATTTAACTGAAGATATCTATTATATATAATGTATTATATTTAAATAAGTATATTTAATATATACTTTATGTCGGCCTGTGTGTATTTATTTAGGTATGTATGTGCTATACATGTATGTACCTATATATGTAGTTACACATTATTTTTAGATTAAGTAAGTATTTTCCTAATTTACTACACTAAACCACTGTTTCTGTCTGTTTACTTATTCCTGCCCATCAAAAATATGCCTGGAAGAGATCACTTTATAGTGATAAGGCCGCCCATTGTGAATATTTTAATTAGACTCTGTATCACAATTATGTACGTCTGCTTTGTGTACAATAAATAATTCTCTATCTATCTACGTTTGGATAGTTATATTTGGCTTTCTAAATTCCCTAAGACCTTGGGTGGAAAACCCCATTTAATGCTCTTCATAAGCCTAGATCCATATTATTATGTAAGCACTAGACTGTTCTATTGTATTAATAACAAAAGGCTTGCTAGCTATCTCTCCAGTTGAACGCGCTGTCATTTTTTATTGAAGTGGGTCATAAAACGAGTTCATTCATATCTAGTAGATCACGATCCACGCTACGTAATATTACGCGTTTCGAGAACGCGATAGGTGCCAGCGCGTTGTTGCCATTCCTTACAAAACATCACACCTCACAACCGGTGTAAAGTAAACCTTAATTATGCAGTAATTGTAGGTGAATGCAGGTTCAACGCAACTGGTTGCTTATACAGGAGCAGAAAGTTATATTGGTACAGAAGGTACACTGAAAATGCTGCGCCAAAAACACACAATGCAGACAAATAAGGCACTAAGACTACTACTACTACTTTGGGTACTAGAATAACTAATAATAATACATATATACTTTTCTTTTGTAAATACATACTTATTATACATAGAAACACCCAGTCTAAGACAACCAACCATGTTCATGCACACAAAGATTTGTCTTAAGCGGGAATCGAGCCCTACCCACTCCGCCATCCGGTCGTCAAGTTTATAGACACCTCTTTTCATCCTAAATTCAATCTAGGGACCATAAATTATCCGTAATAGTAAGCGACAGTGACCTTTCAGTTCGTCACGAGACGACGGCGATTGCTGACCGCACATAACGTCTCATTGCAGAACTGACGAGTGTGGTGGTTACCTAATTTTTCTTTCATTAAATAAAACCGCGATGACGTCAACAATGTTCAGATATCGCCGAAGTCGCCGGCGCAGAGACAGTGCATGTAATCGGTACGTAAAGATGTTGAGAATGACGAGGTTTAGTTTATTACTATAATAATGTAATTTTTTTGATAACATAATTTAATATCACGCCTTTATGCATAAGGGTTGAGCCTATCGCCATCTACCGGGCATTCTTTCAACTCCGTGCTGCTATTGAGAATATCCTGACAGAAAGTTCACAAACAACATTTGGTGAGAGGTGCATACGCTAAACCAAAAACCTAACTTAACTAATTGTTATCAATTGTTGGTCTATTATAGACCAACAATTGATAACAATTAGTTAAGTTAAAAGCAGCGATAGCCGAGTGGGAAACCGTCGGACTGCGAAGTCAAAGGTCTCGGGTTCGAACCCTCTGCACACACCTCTGTCAATAAATCGTTAAGATTCGTCTTTTCGAAGATATGTATGTATTTATCATATAAATTATTGCTCACTAACGGTGAAGGAAAACATCATCGTGAGGAAACCTGAGAGTGCCAAAAATAAGTGCTCAAGGGTGTGTGAAGTCTACCAATCCGCACTTGGCCAGCGTGGTGAACTATGACCTAACCCTTCTCATTATGAGAAGAAGCCCGAGCCCAGCAGTGGGACATGTATTAAATACAGGGCTGCTAATATAGTAAGTTAAATATTTTTTGGTAAATATACAGATTTTACTTTTAATTATTTTTTTTTTCTGTATTAAAATATGACGTCTCTGTAAAATGAAATGTGAGATAAAAATCCATAAAATATTTATGTCAAAAGTGAATCGGGTTTAGGCACAATATGCACTTTTCAATTGCACGTGTTCCCATTTCCCAAATATAAGTGAAGAAACTATGTAATAATATGTACTATCAAACGAGCCTTCTGTGCTGACATACATTACGTCATGAGTCACAGTGCGATAGGTTACAACCAACATTACGTCGCTTTCACTGACAATCGATTCACTTGTACTTTCCATCGATGTGAACTCGCTATCTGGTTCAATACGATTATGCAATGGCAGTGTGAACACACCTTTACGGTTCGCTTATTGGCGCATTTCCTAGGAATAGTAGATTGCCAATAAAAAAATAAATAAATATTTCACAACTCACACACAACGCCATCTAGTTCCAAACTAAGCAGAGCTTGTAATATGGGTACTAGAATAACTGATACTATTCAAATTCAAATTCAAATCATTTATTTTCATAGGCCCCAGGAGGCGCTTGAACACGTCAAAACATTACAAAAAATGATATAAAAGTAAATAATAAATAATACTAAATTATACTAATTACAATGATTTGAATAACCGGGGCTCAGATTAATTTTAATCAAACTGTTTAGAATCGAATTAAAATCAATCTAAGTACCAGCTCCGATGGGTATTGCATTATGAGAAGAGCTGGTGAGAAACTCATGTGCACCATCTTTTAAAATGAAAAATATAACAATATAAAAGTACATAAAAAAAATCACATAAGAAGAGCAATTCATTTCCACTAATACATATATATACTTTTCTTTTGTAAATATATACATATTATACATAAAAACACCCTGACTAAGACAAACCCCCATGTTCATGCACACAAAGATTTGTTTAAGTGGGAATGGAACCCACGACCTCGGCGTCGCAGGCAGGTACACTACCCACTCCGCCATCCGGTCGTCAATAAATCACGATGCTTAAGATGTCAAATATGTTTGACTATTAAATACTAAAATAACTATACTTCTACAGCTTACAAACAACACTATTGCCCGAGCCGGGCATCGAACCTGAAACCTCGCGTGAGCAATACACAAATTATACCGTTAGACCAACAAGGCAGTTTTTCGTCAGAGTTGGCATTATGCCCGGTTGTTCCTATAAGTTCACGTCATGGCTTCGATTCCCGGGTTAGGCAAAGTGTTATTTGTGAACTTGCCGTGAGGAAATCCTAAATAGCAGCACGGAGTTGGAATTGTGGCCGGTGGATGGCGATAGGCTAAACCAGGCCCATAGGACCTAAACATGACAGGTGAAGTGTGAGTGTCATACATCTCTGCCAAACCCTTCTGGGTAAAGTGCACGGTTGGCGTAGCGGTTAAAACGGTCGCCTCGCCGCTTTCAACTACGCTTGTGTTGTGGGTTCGATGCACATGGGACAAATCTTTGTGTGACTCGCAAATATTTGTTCTGACTCTGGGTGTGCTTTGTGTGTGTGAAATGTATGTTTGTGAACACCCCCGCGACACAGGAGTTATTCCTAGCGTGGAAGACTTTTTTTTTAAATAAAATAAATTAATAATATAGGGGTGATGTTATGTTATGTTTAATAATGGTACGTCTGGGTTATTAATGTAAAATAATAACTTGAAGTCAGTATTATCTGATCATAAACATTTATTAATTACGAGCTTAAAACATTTGATGGAAATACGAAATACCCAGTTACACTAGCCGTGGTCGCAAGTTGAAGAAAAGTTAAACCAAAAAAGTAAATAATTAATCCATGATCGCGTTAATTCCCGTTAGATTTTACTTAATAACTATAAATGTATATAATATTTAGTAGCATTCCGGCGCTCGTTGGTAATAGTAAACATAATTATTTTAGAATCGCAACACCTGTCAGCGAAATTTTGTAATCAGACTGCACAACGTGTGATTGCATACACATTCCTGGCGAGCGCTTCGATTAAACAGCATTGAGGACTTTCCAGAACGAATTGATTTCAGAACAAGATGACTTTTTAGGTAGTTTTAAACGAAAATGTGGCGATTGATCTTGAGCTAATTTCTAATAATTTAAACCCTGTACATTTATTTTGTGCAAAATATATTGAATTGAAAGTTCATAAACCTGTCGGCAACGTCTTCGCTGATTAAGAATTTTTGAAAAATTGCCTGAAAATTGGCACGAACTTTAATATTAATTTTAATACAAAAAAGGCTGTCACAAAGTTTTTCCTAGCAGTTTTTTTTTTCCTAACTTTAGTAAAAATAAATGGTCTATAACCGTTTGCATTTTTTTTATGATCATCTTTGTTAGGTATGGGCAAAGATAATAAAAGTCAAGATGTAACAAGAGCATTGACGGTTATACTTTAGCAACAATTGGATGATAAAATTTCATAAAAAAATCCTAGAATTTTTTTGAAGCCATCAAAACCCGTACATTGCTAAACTTCGACCTGAATTTTATCTGGAACGTGCAGCTCTGCTGGTGTAGTGGGCTTAATGTCATTTAAACCATTTAAAACATATAGTTATCTCTAGTTAAATGCATGCTCTCTGGGCATAGGAATAGGACCTTCTTTAGAAAGAAAAAGAAAATAACGTATTTTTTAAAATGTTGCAACATCGTCAAGCTCTTAATAAATTATAATACAAGTTGTCATTTAACTAGTAACTAGCAACTGGTGGTAGAGCTTTTGTGAATGAGCTCGAGGGCGGCAGCACCACCGTCTCACCTTTAACCTGCCGCCAAATAGTAGTGCTTCCATTACTGTGTTCCGGTTTGGTGGTGAGATCAGGCTCTGAAATTACTGGCACATGAGACATAACACCGTAAACCTCAGCTGCAGCGACGCATCTATAATCTGCTTTTGTGGATTGTTGATGTCCATGGGCTGTACTCCACTTAACATCAGGTGGACTACATGTTCGTTCGCTGTGAGCGTAGTATAAAAAAAATATAAAAAACTAGCAAATAAATGACAACATATTATTATCTAACACTTTTACAAACATATTTATTTGACACAATTTTATAAACATAATTTGAAGTAGTAATTTGTTTATCAGACGGGTTTTAGAATTTTGAACTGAAAGGCATAACTCATGCTCACCGTGAGTTCACAGAAGCGTTCGTCCATAAAAAAAAAGTTGGTTAATGTAATGTTTACGTGACAAATAAAAGAAGTACAGTAAACATACTTCTTGTAAGTTCATTTCTTAACAGGTCTTTTAACATCTCTTAGTTCTGCTTTGTTCTCTAAATAATATTCTCTTTACATAACCCTTTGTCTCCAAACGCGTAATATTGCAATGAAAAGGCGAAAATCTGCTCAAATAGCTGACACAATGACAAAACTTACTATTTGTAAGCATGCGTTGTTGGTATTGTTCCTAAGAATCAGACCGTGAAATGTTGTCTCTGTTTATAATGCTTGACATGACATGTGCGTTGTACGACCTTCACAATAATTATATCGTTGCACTTAAAGACTGTTTAAGTATGAGTTTTCGATAAAAGATAGATTGAGAATGACCTATCTTTAACGAGGTGAGACTAAGCTCAAAATAATAACATACTTTCTTTGATAGATAGATAGATAGATAAATCTTTATTTGTGCATACACCATAGGATATACATTTTGTACGAACGTGTATAAAACTATATATATACCTTCTTTTCATTTCTTAAAATTTCCATACGGATGTTTGAATAATGATCGTATCACAAGATGTACCTATACATTTATCTATTTCATAAATAAATAGGAATTAACTTTTGTTTTTTCTGCGCCTTACTTGCGTTTCCATATTGAAATTTCAATAAACGTAAAACTAATTGACAGAATAAGCAAGGATTTCAAGAAGAAACTACTGATCCGGTAAATTTAAGGGATAGGTACCTACAATTTTGCCTAACATAATTTTATGAAAACACTTACCGTTTTGCTGAAAAATGCGAAGAGCTAATTTAAGAGACCTTTGACGTTTAGTTTTTTCTAAGTACGATATCGATAAGGAGGTTTTAGTATTAATTTATAATGGTAATTCAAACATTTACACCAACTATCGGTTCTATGGGAATATCCGAACCCTTGTTTGTCTTCATTTTCTGGATAACACTCTAATAGCTTAACTCCTAGATGATAACAATATCAAAAAACTTAACGGAATGAAACTGGGTTGTCAATTAAAATATGGTAGTTATATTGCGAAATACTTGGTATCTTGCTAGTTTGGTATAGTGGTTAGAGTATGCAACAACAGGGTTCAATTCCCGGGTCAGGCAATAGTGTTAATAGGGGTTTTTCAGTCAGTAAATACTTGAAAAGCAACACAGAGTTGAAATTTTACACGGTGGATGACGATAGGGCTACACCCTATTACATACGACCTAAACATAACAGGTGAAATGTGGGTGTTATACATCTCTGCCACACCCTTCTGGGTAATAATGGCGTGATTTTATTTCATGTTACGTAGTATCTAAGCATTTCTGTGTAAGAGATCTGCAAATAAAATTGTCATAATAATATGTCTACATTCACCATATGTTATGGATTTTCACATCCACAATAAGGTATTAAGCAATACTAGTGTAGTTTTCCTCTCCCAGTAAATAATCCGGCACTTACGTGAATTTTACGTCACAAGCCATTTCTGTAGTTGCCCCGGAACATATTGCAGAACCTGATTCTATAATATCTACTTCTTCCTACCTACCTTCACTAAATGACCTTCAAATTAACAACATGTCAATATTATAGGCATGATGACTAATTTTTATTTTTTTATGTAATTGAAACACCTCTCAATATTAGATAGATAAGATTATTAAAAGATTTATTATTACTTTGATATCACATAAGCTTCCTGAGTATTACAATTTTAAATTCACATTAATAACAGACTCGACCGAACGTTCCAAAAAATGGCGTAACGTATTTTATATGTGAAGTTATGAATTTTGTTTACAGCTGTACGAAATGGTTTATGAAAATGGTTTTATTACAAAAGTTGTAATAAATTATGTGGGTAATTTTAAGATAAAATATCAACATATTTTATAATTTCGTACTATAAAAATTGACTCGTACATGAAACTGGTTTACTGGTGGTAGAGCTCTTGTGAACGAGCTCGAGGGCGGCAGCACCACCGTCTCACCTTTAACCTGCCGCAAAATAGTAGTGCTTCCATTACTGTGTTCCGGTTTGGTGGTGAGATCAGGCCCTGAAATTACTGGCACATGAGGCATAACACCTTAGTCCTCAGATGCAGCGTCGCATCTATAATCTGCTTTTGTGAATTGTTGATGTCCATGGGCTGTACTCCACTTACCATCAGGTGGACTACACGTTCGTTCGCTGTGGGGGTAGTATATAAAAAAACTTCGAATGATCACAAAATGAGTTAGATTTATAGTATGTAACTAAAAATTCTTGCATTTGGTTTATGTTTATCTTTATTTTGATAAGGTATCCTATATTTTACTATCTATGGATCAGTCACCATGCCTTTTATAATGCTCATTTTTTTTTAAACACACCCCATAGATAAAAATATGACGCAAATGTCAAATTAACTTGTTTAGAGCATTTAGCAAAACTAACCAAACTTGAATCTAAAACCCAAGTATTTCGTTGTGGCAAGTGATTATTTTTATTGACCTTGCCCACGTGGTACCTACCTTGCATAAAATATAGCCTATGCTTGACAGGGATAATCTAACATTCTAATAGTAAAAAAAAAATGTTAGATAAACCTTATCAGCAGGATAAGCATATAACACACATAAATGGAAGTGACAGCTGTGTTCTTTTTAGAGTTCCGTAGCCGAATGGCAAAAAACGGAACCCTTATAAATTCGTCATGTCTGTCTGTCTGTCTGTCCGTCCGTCCGTCCGTATGTCACAGCCACTTTATTCCGAAACTATTAGGACTACACAATTGAAACTAAGTAGGTAGATGTATTCTGTTAACCGCTTTACGATCTTTACACAAAAAAAAAATAATATTAGAGGGGGCTCCCCCCCATACATTGAACTGAAACAATTATATTTTTTTTTCATTCTACCTATACGTGTGGAGGGGTGTCTATAGATAGGTCATTAAAAATTACATTGTGGTTTCTAGAACCATTTTTTTTCAATGTCAATCGTTCAAAAGATAGACACTTTCAAATTGCTAAAATGAGTGTCCCCCCCTCTAACTTTTAAACCACAGAAATGAAAAATCTAAAACAAATATATACTATAGATCTTAATAAAAACTTTCAACCAAAATTGTTTTGAATGAGATATAGTCGGCAGTTTTTGAGATATAGCACTTTTTCAGCAACCGCAAATTCTAACTTTGTTATTGATACAAATTCCTTAAAACACTATGAAAAACAAGGTTTTTTTTGCTGGCAAAAAAATGTTGGTATTTTGGCTATTTGTCGGTAATCGCTACGTTTATATAAGTCCAAATATGTTTTTATATAATATTAAAGTTGAAAAAATTAAGAATCCAGCAGGACTCGAACCTGCACCCCCTGGGTATACGCCTTAAATATGTTGTTACGACTAGCTACGGAACCTTATTGCGCGTGGCCCGACACGCACTTGGTCGGTTTTTTTTTCAAGTCTAACTTGTGTCACTTTAAAATTCGGTCAAATTATATTCTATGGTTGAATAAGATCTACCCGAAACCTCCGAAACTGGCCCTAAGACTTATTAATATGTTTTTTTCAGTATGCAGAAGTCAAGACGTTCCTACGAAAGAGAAGAATCCGCAGTCCACGAAAGACATCCTCAACACAACATCGTGCATTCCGCCGCCTTACAGATGCCCACATCCTAAGATACTGTTCTATCTATACACAAGGTGGGTTCCAAATGTGTAAATACTAGATACTGCATTTTTTTCTATAATATACGGAAGATTCGCCAAGACTTTTACAACGTGAGAAATTATTAACATTGTTATACATTGTTACTGCCAAACTCCATAAAAAAGACTGTTGTGTGCAAATACCCTTAATATTTACCTTTTAATTTGTTATTTAGAATTAATAAACATTTAAGCATATTGACTTTTTTATACACTAAACAGATTTTTTATCATTTGCAAGAGAGATAGATTTAGTTGAACATTTTGCTAATTCGTAAGTTTATTCTCATAAATTTGCAATGACCATATAACGTGTATAATTGTGTTGAAAATAATTGGAATATGCCCAACGTATTAAGATTTATACAAGGTCAATCATTTCATTGTATTATATTGTTTTGTTTTATTTTTAATAATAGGTAAGGTCGTCAATGTAATTAGTTCAAATCTAGGTTACTAAGATAAAAATAATATTAATTGCACAACAATATCTTTTAAACTGTAAAATTAGCTACGAAATATAATTTAAATAGCCACTGCTTCGATGGTCTAGTGGTTAGCAAAGTGTTATGTGTTAAGTTTCCGTCAGGAAATTCACAATAGGAGCACGGAGTTGGAAGTGTACTCGGTGGATAGCGATATGCTCATCCCATCTCACCTAAACATAACAGGTAAAATGTGGGAGCTGTACACCTTTGCTACACCCTTTTGGGTAATATAGGCGTGATGTATTGTAAATAGTAAATTATTTACATGGCGCCTACTCAAATATTCTTTAACATTTCCCAGATCTACGCAAGAAAAGGGTGAGTTAGTGAACACTTTGAAGGACGACTCGCTGACGTACTCTCGCTTCAACCCGAGGCATCCCACAAAGATCGTGGTCCACGGCTTCGCGGGCGGCAGGAACCAGTCACCAAGCACTGATCTCAGGAAGGCGTACTTTACCCGGGGGAACTACAATATCTTTATTGTGGATTACGCGACCATTGCTAAGGAGCCGTGCCTTAGTCAGGTGAGTCAGTTTTTTAATCGACTTCTAAAAAAGGAGGAGGTTCTCAATTCGATTCGTATATATGTTGCTTTTTTTTTTATGTTTGTTCACGGATATCTCCGTCGTTAATGAACTGATTTTGATGATTATTTTTTTGTTGGACAGGAGATAATTCCAAAGGGGTCCCATTGTCAGCATGTCGTGATCTAATGATGGGATCTCAGAGAAATCGAGGGCAACCCTCAAATTTTACAGGCACATGTAATGTTTTTAGTGTGTTTTTCAAAGCTACACCAGTATTTACGTATTTTTATGTGGATGAGCTGATGATGGAAGGTCAACTCTTCAATGGTTAGGAGTTAAAGGATAATTCTTTCACTACTGTACAGATATTCAGACTGCTAGTTATGATGTCAAGTGAGCTGTTGGAACGGAGATATTTTAAAGGTGGTCCCATTGTCAGCAAGTCATGATCTGATTATGGGACCCCAGAGAAATCGGGGGCAACCCTCATATTTTATTAATCGAGGCTAGGATTTACGCTTGGTCGCGATAATTTTATGTGGTTGAGCTGATGATGGAAGTTCAACTCCTCAATAGTTAGGAGTTAAAGGATAATTCTTTCACTACTGTACGCATATTCCTACTGCTAGTTATTGTGTAAAATGAGCTGATGATGGAAGGTCGTGACCCTCAATAGTCAGGAGAAAGGATTTAATTCTTGTTTATTATAAATAAGTTTTCCGTTTCAAGTAACCATCGTCTCCTCATTCGAGAAACATTCTTGCTCGGTCCACCCATCACTTAAAATCGTAAAATAAAATAATTTTTAACAAAAAAAAAACCGACTTCAAAAAGTAGCTAAACTAAAAAGCAAAAAATAAATTTACTTCGCACAAAATAATACGTTTTTTCATTTAGTTAAATAGAAATGATTAAATAATTATTTTATAATTCTGAAGTCGGTGCCAAGAAAACAATTAATAACTCTGTATAGATAATATCAATCGTTCTAACAACATTTTTCTAACTGAATATTAGTTATATTTCTGTGGTAAGTACCAATACTGGGCGACCGCGCACTAGAACAACGCCTCCCGTTTTGTGTGAACTGTAATTTGATATTGTAGAAAGGTTGTTTTTACTTGGCACCGACTTCAGAATTATAAAATAATTATTTAATAATTTCTATTTAACTAAATGAAAAAACGTATTATTTTGTGCGAAGTAAATTTATTTTTTGCTTTTTAGTTTACCTACTTTTTGAAGTCGGTTTTTTTTTGTTAAAAATTAATTGTTACCGACTTTCTGTAATATGAACTCAAGCCCGTTCCTAATTTATCGGTGCGGGATCGGTGCTGTTGAAAGGTTTTTATACTTACGATATAAAAAAAAAATCTTTTATTTCAATAAACAACAACCAACCAATCGTTCCACCTAAATACTTTCCGTCAGCAACATGAAAGGGTTATAAAGAAATAGCAGCTCAGTTTTTGTTTTTGATGTTGGTATATCCACATGATCCGATAATAAGTCTCAAACCGTTTAAAAAAATTGGCTAAAAAAAATACTTGTCTGATTTATAATCCCTAATGAGGGTTCATTTATCCATCCATCAGTAAATATTCTTCGCATGATCACTTTTGCAATATACAGCAATATACACAAAGCGTTCCGCGTCACCGTTTCTTATGCAAACTACCACGAAGTAAAATCAGGGACCTGACTAATTTCGCACTTCGTATAAGCAACCTACCTGATGGTAACTCATTACCATAGCTTATGGAAGTCGGCGTACTAAATGCATAAATTTATAATCGGTAAAGTAAAATCTAACGGGCATAAACGCGATCATGCATTATTTACCTTTTATGCTTGACGTTTCAGACAGATTACACTGGCCGTGGTCACAAGCAGACTGGTGCTAGCATGATTGTGTTATTTTCCGTTAGGTTTTAATTAATCATGCAACGTGTAAGTTTGAAAGTTAAGGACGGCTGAAGGGAAGGCTGCTCTACCGCAGAACAAATCATGACATACCGAATTCTTATGTTTAAGCCATAGAAATCTTAATAACTAGTCAATAGAAATGCTATCGACTATCTTTTAACACTGGGACGCATGTCGCCGGTTTTCAAATACCACTTTTTGTATTCCTGCAAACAAAATTATTCTTTTTGGCGATGACATTAAGACGACAATTCCTCAACTCGCACTTGTGTTCGATTAGACAAATGCGCTTGTATTCCTGCAAACAAAATTATTCTTTTTGCGATGACATTAAGACGACAATTCCTCAACTCGCACTTGTGTTTGACTTGACAGATGCGCGGCGACAAGGTCACGCGTCTTTGACATTTCTATTGCCTTATTATTAAGATTTCTATGGTTTAAGCCCTTGTAAGCCTTTAGGTATTTGAAAACAAACATTATTTATCACTTATAGATCACCATCAGCTGTTTGCTGATCGCTTACTTAGTATATTATCAAATTAGTCTTGGGTCTTTTGAATATATCTGTATTAATGAGAACGATTATTGAGATTAAATAAATAAATAACTAAATATCATACAACATACAAAATGCCATCTAGTCCCAAACTAAGCAGAGCTTTTACTATGGGTACTAGAATAACTGATACTAATACATATATACTTTTTCTTTTGTAAATACATACTTATTATACATAGAAACAAAACCCCCATGTTCATGCACACAAAGATTTGCCTTGAGCAGGAATCGAACCCGCGACCTCAGCGTAGCAAGCAGATACACTACCCACTCTGCCATGGTCATAAGTTTGTTTTATAACATTACATAATTTGGTATTAAAGATCTATTAGGTCTTGCGTTTGGTTTTCGTCAAAAGATTGATGAGTCACCAATGACTCATACATTTTTTATTCGTATATATTATGATTAGATAAATTTGTGCCAAATAATATTTTGGTATAGCGTTATACTCAGTTAGGTTACTTTAACTCCGTAATAAATCATTGATCCAAATTTGTGTCATGATAAGAAGTTCCTCTTTATAACTTACTAGCTGACCCGGCGAACTTCGTACCGCCTTAGCGTAAATTTGATGCACTACTTTATTTTGTATAGCTGACCTATCTTATGTATGCGTACCTATTCAATTTGAACTGGAATCTATAATATCCTCCATATACAAATGAATACTTTTTTTTTTTCCGTAAGATCCTTGTACAGAGTATTAGAAAACTACAAAAAAAATCAGCCAAATCGGTCAAGCCGTTTTCATGCTATGTCGTGACAACGAAAAACGGGTTTCATTTTTAACCGATTTCATTATATATACGGGGTGGATGCGACATAGCGACATTTATTGAAACCACAGCTTCTATACATGGTAAGTATCAATTTCCACCGGATAAAAATTCTCTGGCGAAAAAAAAAAAATCACGTTCTCCGAACAATTTGAACATTGCGATCGTGCAATTTGTTCGGAAGACGTGGATTTTTTTTTTCGCCAGAGAATTTTTTATCCGGTGGAAATGCATACTGGCCATGTATAGAAGCTGTGGTTTCAATAAATGTCGCTATGTCGCATCCACCCTGTATATAGATGAGTACATTTTTCAAATCGGACAAAATGCAAGAGTTGCTATTTGATGGCAAGTCAAAGGTGAGATTTTATCTCTTCTAAGATGATTTGACAAAACTGTTTAGGCTTGTAGTCTCAGATATTGTCAATATTATTATGTAATTGGCCCGTAAACAATGGTGTAGAGAAAGCCATGTCATCCAAGCCAATGGTTAATATAGTTTCCGCATTCATAAACTTCATATCGATAAATTAACTTGTATCATCCAAGACAGTGCCATCAAAAGAATTGCTTTGCGTATACGATGATTAATGTCATTGTCATTAGAATTACCCATAATGATGACAGCATGAGTAATCATTTACTTCAATCACGTTACTGTAAAGTAAAATTAAATAATTGATTATTGTATATCTAGCATTTAGCTATGCTCAGCAAATTATACTAAGAAACAGTTAAAACAGATATGGGACCGGCAGAATTAGAACCTGTGACCTGCTGCACACTGGGCAGTCGCTTTAACCAATCAGCTACGGTCGCCTATTGCCAGGAACCTAAATTTCTCAACTGTATGTCACGTCATTTCGTGACGTTACGTTTATCTATTTGTTCCTATCTTAGGCTGTATACAGAAAGAAAGCTGGAAACTTATAAGCGCTTACCGGCGCTTGACAGTGCTGGTCCGTTCTACACAAAGGAAGCAGGTTGAAGCAGTTGTTTATAAATTTTAAACGGCAGCGCCCAGCGCTGACCAGCGCGTGTTGAAGCTTGTCGGAACTCGTCGGCACCGTTCAGTGCTTATCGGCGCGTGTTCATATATTTTCCTGCACGGGTTACCAGCGCTGTCAAGCGCCGGTAAGCGCTTATAAGTTTCCAGCTTTCTTTCTGTATACAGCCTTAAGTAGGATACAGGGCCGTAGCTGGTTGGTTAAAGCGCCCGGTGTGCAGAAGGTCGCAGGTTCAAATCCTGCCAGTCCCATGTCTTTTCCAACTGTTTCTTTGTATAAAATGAAACATGTAATTCCATTGTAAACTAATTTATATTCTTTAGTAGAATCCACTAAAAAGTAGAAACACATATTTTAGCACTGAACACTGAAGGATTTTCTGTTAACTAAAACAAATCATAAAAAGAAGTGTATAAATAAATGAAATGGCAAGGGTTGGTATTGGCCACGCTCGAGTACCAACTGTTTCTTAGTACAAAATAAAACATGTAATTCCATTGTAAACTAATTCATATTCTTTAGTAGAATCCACTAAAAAGTAGAAACACATATTTTAACACTGAACACTGAAGGATTTTCTGTTAACTGAAACAAATCATAAAAAGATGTGTATAAATAAATGAAATGGCAAGGGTTGGTATTAGCAACGCTCGAGTACGGTGCCCGTCGATTGGTCAAGCAGCCATTTGACCTATACACAATATGCATATCATTTTTATAGCAATCTGCCCGCCTCGATGGTCTAGTGGTTAGCGTATACGCCTCTCACCGCGAGATCTCGGGTTCGATTCCCGAGTCGGGCAAAGTGTTATTTGTGAACTTACCGTCAGGAAATTCACAATAGCAGGAGTCCAAATGTGCCCGGTGGATGGCAATAAGGTCACCCCCTAATTTATGGGACCTTTTTTTTTTTTTTTTTTTTTTTTTACGTGGGGAAATGCATTTACGCATACTACCCCACCCCGGGGAAGGGCAGAGTGGTTATGTGGGACTCGCCCGTGCCTACGATGTTAAACGGCACGGGAATACCCACTAAAACCCCACGGTGCTCCCGCACTCGCCTTGATGGGAGAGTCATGGGAAACCGGCGCAGCCTTAACAACCACGACCCTCCCGGCGATGCCCGCCGAAGCAGGCCCCTCATGGCCCCCAAAGAAGGGGCTGGCGCAAGCCAGCGACCAGCGCGAGGACCGCGTGCAAAGCCATCAGACATCCCCATATCTGACGGCCTGGTCCTATCGCGGCGAGACAGGTGGTCGGTCCCGCCGCCCACCACGCCGCAGTTCTAACGTCTGCGGCCCCGCCAGGACCGCGGAAGGCAGGGAATGCGGGGCATCGATAAACGACGCGCGCACCGACACTCCTACCCGCCGCGGCCCCGTAACCACCCGGCCGCGGTGTCAGCTTGCGCCAACACCGCAGCCCGGCCTGTTGGGCCACTCCTCCATGGGCCAACCCAACCAGTCAGCCCGAGGAGCAGCCCCGTGTCGAGTTATTAGCCAACGCAAAAAGAAATCCCCCGAAGGAGAAGTTTTTTTGCGAAGTTACCAGGGTGCACCAAACCCAAAGACTATTGTTCCCCCCTAATCCTCGCGGATTAATAAGGGACCAATAGCCCCGGATCGTCTAGGAGGTTACTCGACATAGCACCCCAATTTATGGGACCTAAACAACTCATGTTAATATTTTTCAGCAATTTATATCACTTCCTTGCTAAAACGTTTTCAGATCGAATGGGCTCCCCGTTTCGGCGGGCTGTGCATCGCGCAGCTGGTGGAGTACATCCAGTACCACCCCCAAAAGCCTGTGCCCCCGGAGAAGATGCACACCATCGGGTACAGCGTGGGCGCCCATATCCTCGGACTGTCCGCCAACTACATCGCCAAGGGGAAACTCGGCAGAATCACCGGTAACATACATTGCAACTTTATTCTGTAACCTCAACTTTGTTATATTGATTTTAAGGCTTTAACATGGCTATTAGGTAATATTTTTAGCTTATATTAATAGCAGCCCTGAATCTAATACATGTCCCTTTGCTGAGCACGGGCCTCTTCTCATGTCGTGAAGGGTTAGGCCATAGTCCACCAAATGCGGATTGGTGAACTTCACACACCTTCGAGCACTTTTCAGGCAATCTCAGGCATGCAGGTTTCCTCATGATGATTTCCTTCATCGTTAGCGGGCGATAAATTATATATTAAATACACACATATCTTTAAAAAAAAGAATCTTAACGATTTATTGACAGAGGTGTGTGCCGTGGGTTTGAACCCGATCCCTTTGAGTTCGGAATTCCCAATTATTCCCTTAAACGCTAACTTAATGACGTAGAATTAAAACAATATTTTAAATACCTAGTAGATTTAATCCAGATAATAATTGTATCGTAACGCAACTTATGTAGATATATACGTATAAATATATAACGTATACATACGCATAGCACAATACTTTCCATCCTTCTTTGGCTTCCTTTTAAGCTAGTAAGTAGATTAATTTAATTCCATCACAATGCTATAGGTACTTAGAGTAGAATTATATTTGTATGACGATTTTAAGTGCTTTATAAAGTTTAAGGAATAAAAACGTTTTCATGTAATTTCATTTGATTTCTTACTGAGATTATAGTACTCACGAATTAAAGTATTGTAAGTATGTTATTTAAAAAAGTATAAATTATAGTCGGTACATGATGTTGGACTTTTAATTGCAATGGTTCTAGAAATATCTAAATTTACACTCAAACTTGTTTAGTACACTTCCTGCAAAAACAAAATGGATTTATGCGACATTTAATTATGATTATGCAAATGTAATTTGACATTGAAGGTAAAACCACTCTTACCTGCAACAAATTATTTCAACAAGTTATAATTAATTACAAAACTGGTTGTAATCGTATAAAAACAACTTGAGGAAGTTATTGCCCTGCCCTGAATTTAAGATAGCGCTTATTTTGTTTGAATAACCTACCTACTTTCAATATTTTTTGTGGATGATATAAACAGGCTAACGCATTATGCAAGTCAGATGAAGTCCGTCTTTCAACTATGTTTAATATTTCATACTCCAAATTGATGGTTCGTAACGTTTGCTTACTGCCTTGAACTCTGTCACAAAAGCTCTACGACCTTTAATACAGCTGTTTGTACTGCTTATATATTAAACAAAAATCATCATTTTATTATACAAACAGTTATAGCCATAATGATTTTTTCGCCTAGTAAACCACCGCCACCCTTAAGCCGCAAACATGTTTATTTTACATAAGAATACAATAGTACTGTGTTTGTACACTTTACCTTTTCATTTACATACTTTATCCATTAATATTATTTTTCTTTCTAAAATTAAGTTTTGGTGTCAGAAAATTCAGTTATGAAAGCTCGCCTTCGTACAGCCTAACATTTACGAATAATTATTGGTTATGTAATTTTCTCGGATGTTAGTTATAAAGAATTAAGAATTATAAAAGAAGTATAGTATACTTAACCTGATAAAATAGTAAACCAAAAGACTATTATTCCAAACGACTATTATGCTAACAATGACTATGCGAATAGTATTCTTCTTCTTCGTCGTTTCGATGGCTGAGTCAAATTTTATTTTGACCTGCCATCGTGGTGAAAGGATTAGCCAATTCGCTTTGGAGAACTCGCGAAATGCCCAGGGTGCGCCGGACGTAGCGAATCGTTGTGTACGTCACTCCTTTCATGCATCCCATAGTATTAATGCAAGCACATTATGCGTAATTATGATAATGCCAAATAAAAGTAGGTATGCGCAGTAAAAGCATGTGAAAAAAAATGCGTCAACCAATTTCAATATCCAATATATATACTAATAATGGTCTTCTGTTTTTAGGTCTCGATCCAACCATTTTCTTCTACATGGGCAACAACCGTTCCCGAGACTTGGACTACACAGACGCACACTTTGTAGATATCTTTCACACAGGAGCTGGCATCCTAGGCCAGTGGGGACCCAACGGTCATGCCGATTTCTACGTCAACGGGGGCTCAAGTCAACCCGGGTGTGCCCATGACACTATCTTCCGTAAGTAATAATAATATAATTATTACTATTATTTTTTTAAATTATATTTATAAATAACACACACAACTATCATTACAGGCAATTCCCAATGCGATAATATAGAACACAAATAAAAAACCGGCCAAGTGCGTGTCGGGCCACGCGCAGTAGGGTTCCGTAGCTAGTCGTAACAACATATTTCGACTTAAAAGGGATTTACTATCTGTATTAAACAAGTAACATCTTCATACAAGTCATTACTTTCAAAGGTTTTTGTAATTTGCACGAATTATTCTAAGTAACTGCATTTTACACTTTGGACCCCAATTACTCTAGAAATAATTAACTTAAAGTAACCGCTATAGTTTTCATGAAAAGTTTATTACATATACTACCACTCTGTGCTACCTCCGTGATTTTTTCAGATTTTTTAAGCTATCGGTTTAGCTTTTAGAGGGGGTTGGGAATCTGATATTTCGGACCCCTATTCCTCTTGAACTAATGAAGTGAACTTATCCGCTATAGTTTTCCTTTAAAGTTCATTACATGTACTACCGACACAATTTTTTTCAGATTTTGGGATCCAGTAGTTTAGCTGTTAGAGGAGGGGGGGGGACGCTCTACTCGAACAAAAATTTGCTCTTTAAAGTTAATTATCTCGCAAACGGATCTCTAAATCAAAAAACTGTCTTAGCAACCCCTGAACGTTTTTAATAGTCCTATCTAACAATACCCCACACTATGGGGTAGGCGACAAAAAAAAACAACATCCCTACTTTACATGTAGGGGAGCTACCCGAAAAAAAAAATATTTTTCCAAATTTTATTCTACGACTTTCTTTGTATAGTTAACATACATGTTTATGCAAAATTTCAGTTTTCTAGCACCAACGGTTTCGTCGCTATGCCTCGGACAGACGGACGGACAGACGGACATGGCGAAACTATAAGGGTTCCTTGTAGGTACTACGGAACCCTAAAAATACAAACGAAAACTATACAAAATAAAACATTACAATTATAACAAACACGAAACTTAACATCAAGACACAAATTACACATAAAAGACA
The DNA here is from genome assembly GCA_905147285.1 of Hypena proboscidalis. Taxonomy (NCBI): domain Eukaryota; kingdom Metazoa; phylum Arthropoda; class Insecta; order Lepidoptera; family Erebidae; genus Hypena; species Hypena proboscidalis. The sequence goes on from LR990132.1 coordinate 12,670,020, forward strand.
CTCAAGAAATATAACAATCACATAATAAACATATACATAACAATATTATCAATTTCTTAATTAAATCGTTACTAAACTCTAACAGTATCTACAAGTAATCACAACCGTAACATTTTATACAATAATAATGTAATGTGACTCTTGCGAATTCGCTCTGTATTTATAACTTTATTTTTGTTACTACTCTGTACTAATACTAGTATGTAATACTTCTCTGTATTTATTATAACTATTATAAGGTTTTTCCTACTACCTAAACCTTTTCTAAATGTTTTCTTTTTTTTTTACTAACGCTATCTATGAATGATGTGTAGTACTGATAGAAAGCACCCTCAACTTGTGAGTTACTTGCTTAAGTAGTTTTAAAGTTGGCCAGTAGATGTCGCTGTCAAATAATTAGAGTAACCCCTTTAAAGTAGTTCTAGTTCTATTGTAGAGATGGCGCTGTACAAGGCGTCAGTAAAATATAATTTTGTCTAGTGAGTGCAATCCTTGATTTATGTAAATATGATGACATGATTGTTGAATGTTATGTGTTCACAGAAACGTTGTCCTGCGACCACACGAAGGTGACGCCATATTTCATCGAGTCGATCAACAGCAAAACAGGTTTTTGGGCGGGCCCCTGCTCTAGTTTGCTCTCTTATCTTATCGGCTGGTGCGAGCCCAAGGACACGGAGTATGTGCTCATGGGTGAACACGTCACTCATAAGTAAGTATGATAAGTTGGAAATACAAAGCTCCCACGTATTTTTTAAGGAGGCTTTAGGCTAGTGCTATGCGTTGAAAGGCATATGCGTAAAATTCATGATGTATCGTTAAAGAAGTTTGAATACAATTTTAGAAAAATACATTCGTCTCACGTTTCAAGATATTTTCGCACCAACATTAAACATCAACCAGTACGTGGTACCTAAATATTTAATACAAACGCTATGAAGCTGAAGGTTGTGGATTAGGCGGTATCGTTTCCTACCTTGAGTTGGTTCAAGAAGGGCCACTGATTTGGAATAAAATATCCAACTTTTAACTAAAACAAACTGCTTCGGTGGTCTAGTGGATAACGCGAGGTCTCGGGTTTGATTGGGCAAAGTGTTATTGTGGTGAACTTTTCGGTTGGTCGAACGGTTGGAATTGTGCACGTTGGATAGCGGAAGGCTCACCCTGTGGGACCTAAATATAACACAGAAAATGTGGGTGTTGTACACCTCTGCCACACCCTTCTGGGTAATGTTATGTCTTCTTCTTCTTCTTCGTCGTGTCGATGGCTGAGTCCAAATTTATTGGTCCAATAAGTGGCTACTGATTTAATGGCGCTCTCATCGGTGTTCATGAGCGCCTCTCTTGTGCAGGTGGTAGGGCATTTGGACAGTCAGTAAGGTGGTCATGGTTTTGACTAGCAAGCGTGGTGAAAGGATTAGCCAATTCACATTTAAGAACTCACGAATTGCCCAGGGTGCGCCGGACGTAGGGAATTGTTGAGTAAGTCTCTCGGGGAGGCTCCTTTCATGCACCCCAATGTTATGCTATGTATGTTAAGTTATATCCAGCTTTTAACTAAAAGATTTTTTTTTTTTTCAGTGCGAGAGGAGTTTATTACGTCACTACAAATGCAAAACCGCCGTACGCGAGAGGATTCCCAGGAAAATCAAGACGTCTAAGATCTGTTTCCCCTTACAGCTGATACACCCAAAATTTTAGTTAAATAAATAGTACCAAAATATAAAAGTAATACTGAGTAGTTGGGTGGCTTTGGGGGTTTTAATGTAGATAACTGGGTTTTAATATAAAGTGCTTTACTAGGTACAGTGGACCAACGAGTTAGGTATGCAGGGCAAAAACTTCTCAGCCATTTTAAAGACTTACTACACCAGTTATAATTAAATAAATATTTCACAACTCACACACAACGCCATCTAGTCCCAAACTAAGCAGAGCTTGTACTATGGGTACTAGAATAACTGATACTAATACATAATTATATACTTTTCTTTTGTAAATACATACTTATTATACATAGGAACACCCAGACTAAGACAAACCCCCATGTTCATGCACACAAAGATTTGTCTTAAGTGGGAATCGAACCCACTAACTCGACGTCGCAGGCAGGTACACTACCCACTCCGCCATCCGGTCCAGTTACATATCATCATCATTGACCACAGCATCTTCTCAGATGATTGTTGCAGTGCATGTTGTTTGTATGGGTACTAGTGCTGCATACATTTTTTCTTGTGGCTGATCAAGCCAATAGCAGCCCGGCATTTTCTGCCACATTTGTCGCAGATGAAACGCAAATCCTCCACGGGTAGCGCAGCGTTGGTGTTACGAAGCCTTTTCTGCTTTATATTGTCGAGCCAGGCTTCGTCATGTTTGGTCGTACCGTCTAACAGGTCACGTCTCCAATCCTGCCTCGTACTGGCGCGCGTCTCCCATGACTTCAGATCGACCCCCCCATAGTTAGAGTTACAATATAAATTGTGTATACACTTATTGAATATGAAATTCACACATGCATATCTATTGCAATCAGTTTTGACTATGGCGTAGAAGTTTTAACTCTGCATACCTAATTGCTTGGCCCACTGTACAATACCAAGAGACCTATTAATTATAACTAAAAAGATAAATGATTAATTAATTAAATAGTTTGTAAAGATATATCATTCAAATTTCTGTGGCAGTTGACAATACATTTGGAGACGATTTTAACGATGAATTTTACGTAGAGCCTGTCCCGATGGTCTAGTGGTTAGCGTATGCGCCTTTCACAGCGAGGTCTCCGGTTCGATTTGTGGGCAAAGTTTTATTTGTGACTCTCCTTCAGAATAGCACAATAGCAGCACGGAGTTGGATTTGTGCCCTGTGGATGGCAAGGGGCCTAAACATAACAGGTGAAATGTTGGTTTTATACACCTGTGCCACACCCTTGAGAATATAGGCGTGATAGCAGGCTACGAAGAAAGATCGAAATTCCAGTTCAATGTTGAACTTAGGCCAGTAAAAATTGACCTAAATCGCTCTCATATAAAAATATTTGTGCACTTGCACTAGAATACGTACGACACGTCGCTTAATCAAATAATACAAAATGATTTATTAAATTATCATCGTATATTAAAATATAGTCAAAAGCTACCGAAATTAGAAAGAAATATCGTGCAATAACTCACTCTTCTATTGCCATACAAGGCTGCATACAAATGTATAAAAGATAAATTGAGGAACATCCATGCTGCTGCCGCCGTTAGTAAATCTTTGTAGATATATGTCTGTATAGTTGCTAAAATTGAGTGTTAATTTATTATGTACTAATTTAAACAATGTGATAAATATATTATAAGAATAAAAATAGATACAACCATTACCACTGTCTTGTTGTTTATTCTTATAGCATTTAACAATGCTTAGCGAATTATACTAAAGAACCAGTTACAAAAAATTACTTCACGAATTGACGTAACATACAGTTGAAAAATTTGGGGTCTTGGCAAGAGAGCCCGGTTTGCAGGAGATCGCAGGTTCAAATCCTGCCGGTCCCATAATGTTTTAACTGTTTAAAGAAAAGAAAAAAGAAAAAACATTTATTGCAAAACGTCTAAAACTAAAAAAAATAAAATATTATTCAAAATGCCGGAAATGGTACGCATCTCAGCACAATATTGCAGCGCTAAATGCACCGCAGCGCTAAAAATTCTAATGCGCCCTGTGAGTGAGTAAGGAGCAGTGTGACAACAGAAAAAAAAATAGATATTATATTTTTTTATGTCACAAACAAACAAAATATATTTTTGTTTGTTAGTATCAATACCACTGTGTTTTTCCTCTCTTTTTATCCCTGAAAATAGACTAGAAAATTATCATTCGTTTGTCGTAGCCTCTCTCGTTTATGAGCTAAATAGACATGAGTTTCTAAGTAGGTGAAAATAGAAGTTCCCATAGAAAAAACCCATAATTATCCATGTAAATGTAAAATACTTTGGTATTTTTTTGCATTTTGACATGTAGTCAATATGCAAATCATATAATTATGTTAATTATGCGATCTGATAATTATGTAAACAGAGATTATAGAATACAAGGCAGCAATAGCCGAGTGGGAGACCGTACGACTGCCCAGTCAAAGGTCTCGGGTTCTAACCCACCGCACACACCTCTGTCAATAAATCGTTAAGATTCGTCTTTTCGAAGATATGTGTGTATTTGTCATTATAAGTTATCGCTCGCTAACGGTGAAAGAAATCGTCCTGAGGAAACCTGCCTGCCTGAGAGTGCCTAAAAAGTGCTCGAGATCGTGTGAAGTCTACTAATCCGGACTTGGCCAGCGTGGTAAATTATGGCCTAACCCTTCTCATCATGAGAAGAGGCCCGAGCCCCGCAGTGGGACATGTATTAGATACAGGGCTGCTATTATTATAATAGATTGTTTGTATTTATCGATCTATAAATAACTGGTAAATATCTACAACATTGTAGTGCAATGCGAGTAGCATTGAGCAAGAACTCATAAACAAATTAACCTTAACCTTTTGTCATATTAATTGGTTGTGTCCAGATAAAACACAGCTGAGCTTAATTAATTTATCTATGTATATTATCAAAATAAACATCGATATCTTATTGATTATTTGTATAGCATTTAGCTATGCTTAGCAAATTATACTAAGAAACGGTTGGAAAGGCAGGTTAAGTGGTTTTAAGCGGCTACCCGGTATGCAGAGGTCGCAAGTTCACATCCTGTCGGTCCCATATATTTATCAACTGTTTTTTTTTAAACGACAACCGCATATTGTTCACACACATAAAGCACACCCAGAGTCCAAACCAATCTTTGCAGATCGCACAAAGATTTGTGCCATGTGGGGATCGAACCCACAACACCAGCGTAATTAAAAACGGCAAGGCGACCACTACGCCAACCGTGCACTTTTTTAGTAAAACATTTGACATTGACGACCGGATGGCGGAGTGGCTAGTGTACCTGCCTGCGACGCCGAGGTCGTGGGTTCGATTCCCACTTAAGACAAATCTTTGTGTGTATGAACATGGGGGTTTGTCTTAGTCTGGGTGTTTCTATGTATAATATGTATGTATTTACAAAAGAAAAGTATATATGTATTAGTATCAGTTATTCTAGTACCCATATTACAAGCTTTGCTTAGTTTGGGACTAGATGGCGTTGTGTGTAAGTTGTGAGATATTTATTTATTTATTATTTATTTATATGTACGGAACTAGCTTGCAAACCGTAACTGCTGATGACGTAAATAGAAGTGTGAACATTTATTTCACTTTATAGTATCCCAGACATTCTAGAAGGCTGGAATATAATTTATAAAATATTAAATTATTAAAACACGAGTGTGATAATAGTATCACATGAGTGTTTTAATACCTAATTATAACAGTTGCATACAAGATGTTCTGAAACCATAGGGTATTGTACAGTGTTGTAAGAACTCTATGTAAATTCATGGAAAGTTTAATTAGTGAGTATCTAATACAAACAAACTATGTATAGGTAATAATATAATTATTTATTGTAATAATTATTTTTTCAATACTATTATTGAATAAAAATGGCGGGATACGACGTCAATTCAAAAATTCGAATAAGTTTTTATTTAAATTACGGCGCTGTGGTAGTGAAACGCGCGTGCATGACATGTTCTTTTTTTGAAATTCATAAAGATGCCATAAGAATGTGGCTGTTCGATGAGTAAAAAAGGAGTTGCATAATGAATTTCAGTACAACATTAGTACACCCGTTTGGGTGTTATAATGGTTACTATGACACTGGCTGTTTTAATGTTGGCAATAAGCTAACTGTTTCAAGAACGTTTATAGAGGATTTATAGCATGGGTGTAGATAAAATAATTTACAGCTTCTAATAGCCGCATTGGGCATCCACCATTACGATGTTTTCTTGATGGTATCAAAAACTTAAATGTGTGCGACCAATATTAGCGACATATTTGGAAGAGGGCTATAAAATTCAAACAACAATTAAATTTAAAACATATATTAGGGAAGATAATGTCATCATTTTGAAACGACAGCTAACTTCAACAATAAGCGTAGTAGTAGAAGCATACAAGTATCTACACAACGTTAACAGACACTCCAATATGAGATCAAGTTTTGAGATCAATGATTAGTACACTTTTAAGCAATTATAACATTATTATGATGTACAGTTTACCTAAAGAAATAAGTATCTTAGCCACGTGAAATTATCAGCATTGAATCTAGACAAGAATTTATTGCTATAGTTAGAGAGCGTCGTAGTGACCACATGTCATGGTAATAATTCTTGATTGATTGTTGATTAACTTGATATTGTTTCCTTTGGCTTGCTTATTTGCTTTGAAAAGTAAAAACCTTAGCCGTTTTATCAACGACATTCTATTTTGTTTTTATATCACATTCTCTATTATTATACACAAACACATAGTAAGGATATAATTAGGATAGTAAAAGTAGCCTTAAAAATAATATTTTTATAACACACCTACATAGCTTACAAAGTTAGAATTCACAAGAGATAGTAAAAAATCAATATATTTATAATTATCTATTTATTAACTAAGGTATATATATTTTAGATAAACACGGTGCTAAGTTAAATTAATTACCTAGAATAATAAAACATCATTAATTTTAAAATAGTTAGGCAGCCTCACTTGGGTTAACCTAAAACGACACATTTCCCTTCAAATGATTTTATTTATATTATAATGCTCTTAAGACTAATACTTAAACTGTACTGATTGGTTTGAAAAGTAATATTTCTTTTAATTCAGTAATATATATAGATAATAATATACTAAACAAAATCTTGTACCTGTCATATTTTTTGCAATTTTTTTTATGAATATTGATTTCCAAATGCGTGGTGCAAGTTTCCAAGGAGAATTTTATGCCATCCCCATAAAGACTTGTTTTAAAACGTGCATTGTGAAAACCAGAAATCTCTGAGAATTCCTTATTATATTATATTATAGTTGTTAGTTTTATTAACCAACTTATAGCGCGCTGAGTTTTATCAATTATAACCTTGAACACATGCATATAATTTTCTTTACTACAATGTGCTAAATAAATAATTATGAATGGCTGTAAATATAAATCTTTACCTAACCTGTAAATCTACTAAATATGCATAATAATGTCGGTAAGTTGGTAATATTGGTTAAGGTGGGATTGGTTTACCTTCACAATATAAGTAATAATTCAGTAGTTATAATTTGTATGTGTCATATTCACATTTTTTTATGGAATCCTTTGAAATCCTAATAGACAGTAAAAAAAATAAGTGCGAGCTTTATATAAATTTCAAAATTAAGGTCCTTTTTTGTTTTCCGAATTGCCTCTTTCTATACCTGTCCTATTTTTAATACTACTACATAATTATATTTAATATGAATACCTTTATATAATATTTTATCAATATTATATATTATTATTATATATCATCATTTATTTAACAATATTTTTGTTTATTTTTCTATGAACCATCGGAAAAAGACCTTATGTACAAAATTATATTATTACTACGTCCTACGTGCTAGACTTACTATTAATATTGGTTTTGTATTGATCTATATAATTTCAAAGACTGGCCTGCGTTCAAAAAAAAAACAAAATATATTTTTTTTACCATGAAGCAAGTTTTATATTTTCCTAATTAATATTTTTTTTTTATTTACATACTAAAGAGATTATAGGCCAGATTGAAACTAAACGTTTGCATGTGATTTAATATTTTATAGTTTTATTATTATTATATTTACACTACTTTAATGTGCGTAAGTACATACTATATATTATGTTCACGCTATTCAGCATATTTAACAGAAAAATAAAGTCAATAAAATTGCTGCGTTTTATCCCACAATGAGATTTCAGAATGACTAAATGTAAAATGTAATTTACCAAAAAAGTAAATTTAGAATACGGAGAGACAAGCATGAGTGACTTAATAATATACGGGGTGGATGCGACATAGCGACATTTTATTGAAACCACAGCTTCTATACATGGTAAGTATCAATTTCCACCGGATAAAAATTCTCTGGCGAAAAAAAAATCACGTTCTCCGAACAATTTGAACATTGCGATCGTGCAATTTGTTCGGAAGACGTGGATTTTTTTTATCCGGTGGAAATTGATACTTACCATGTATAGAAGCTGTGGTTTCAATAAATGTCGCTATGTCGCATCCACCCCGTATATTATTAAGTCACTCATGCTTGTCTCTCCGTATTCTAAATTTACTTTTTTGGTAATTATTCTCGCGACGCGCCTTTGATAAAAAATAAATGTTGATAAAATGTGCTTCTAGGCACATTCTAGGCAAACATAAAAAGCGATACAAATTATTTACAACGTCGATAGTATCAGGACTTTGAAAACAAATCCTTAAACATGATTCTAATCAGTAATTGACAAATCAGTGCATCCGTGCAAGTAATACCTTATCTAAAACTACCTAATTATGTACACAAATAATATCATTATGATAATAAATATAAACAATACAACCTAACTATTGATTTTTAAATATCATAATTAATAAACGTATTGAATAAAAACAATACAACCTAACAATAGATTTTTAAATATCTTAATTATTGAACGTATTGAATAAAGACTAAAGAGTTACGTTATATTATAATAAATATCCAAACTTTAAATATCAAAATGAATTAATTTATATAATATAAACTAACTAAAGAGGTACGATATACTAAATATCCAAACTTTAATTAAAGAAATACATATCATTATTCTTATTTAAATCATTATGACATTATTGAAAATAAATTTAACCTAATTTGGTTATAAATAAATCAAAGATATTAAATCTTTTTATACATGATATCACTCTTATATACATACATTAATTATATTTTTATAACATCTCTATAATAATTAAATAGGTATAAGTATTGTCATTATAATATATCATATTTACAGCTAGCGGTCGCTTTTTCAAGCTTTATTGTCACCACAGCCTTAAAGAGTGAGATCACCCCTTTTATTGTCCTATCACCTAGTTTCTTATATACAATTATCCTAATAATAGAGGAAAGTCACCAAATATGGAATACCATTTTGTTTTTGGGATATAAAAAAAAAACTTCATGTAAATTAAATCAGTTTAATGATTTTACTAATCAGTTATACATTTATATGTAATAATTAATAGCCTTTAATCAAATATATAAGTTATCAAATTAAATATAGCACAAAAAACAATATCACAAATGAGTAACCAAATATGGAATAGGTACCCTTATATGGAATATAAGCATAAATCAACATAACAATAACAGAAATGGACATTAATATCTTTGAGATCAATTAAATGAATATAATATATTGTGATCAATGAAAGAAAGTTACTTAATTACTTGCTAAAGTCACAGATCCAAGTATCAAAAAAAAAAAAAATGCTGTGCCGCTTTCTAATACCCCAATTTTCTTATCCCGCATGAATTTTAAGGCTTGTGCCATTTTTCTTCATCCCAGGTTTTTCGTTTGGTTGATTGTAAACCGGACATTCTAAAAACAAACATAAAATATATATTTTTAAAGAAATAATAGCAAGTATCTATCATATAAAATATTAAGACCTAATATTCCATAATTAGACACCGACTACTGTCCATATTTGGATTTTTATACTAGTTCATACTCTTCTAAATATTTTTTCAAGTCACAATATTTTAATAACAAAAGATCATAAAATGGTGAAATAAATATAATACCGATATACTAAATAGTAAAACACTTATGTATACAAACATAACAACTGATAATACTCATATATTACTTACCTTTAAAATTTTCTGCACGACAACAAAACAAAACAAGCCTGCCACACGTGAAGCGTTCGCGCAACTGACTCGATGGTGTGTGTGCGTTAGTTAGTAGACCGAATGAAACAGAAGATGGTCGAGTGTTGCGTTTCATACTTATAGTTTTAGAGAAATGAAGGTATTCCATATTAGGATACTATTTCATATTTGGTGACTTTCCTCTATCATTTTCCTTTATTTGGTAGTATATAAGTCCTCACATATACATTCACGCATTGATTATTGTTATCGAAAACTGCTAGACACAATTATTGTCATTCACTAGGTGTTCTGCAATATAAAATCAGGGAGTTAAAAAGGAAAACTACCTACTTCTACCAATTGTTCACCCAAAATAAAAAAAAAACCAATTGTGCTAAAAGAACCTAATTCTGTTTGCTTTTTTATGTTATTTTATTGAGAGTAAAATTAAATAAATACTTGTAATATTTAAAAGGAAATTTTAGTTTTGCTATGCCTTTTTGTATTTTTTTAACTTAAAGGTTTAATTTCGAATCTAGCAGCATACGAATTCATGGCTGAATTGGTATAGGTGCTTACTCAGGAGATGCAGGTTCGAGTCCTGCAGAATCCTTTATTTTTCAACCTTAATATTGTATGAAATAAATGAATTTATAAATTTTGGACTATCGTTTACTAATAAGTTTAATAATAATAATATAAACGAATGTATTCCCATGTACACTTAATTGTAACATTCTTGCCTAGATTAAAGGTGCTTAGCAACAAGTGCGTGGGGGATCAGTGCCCTTTCCGCCATTCAGACTTGGACATTGTGAAAATTATCATTAGAACTAAATTTTCTAACAATAATATCTACTAACTTACAATGCACTTTTCCCAGCCAATAACTCCGATCGACTTATTCAAAAGATAAATTTGCTCTTTTAAATTAAAAATTAACCCCATTGTGCAAGAGCACATGTACAGACAAAGGTATGTGTAATATGAATTACTTATTTAATATTTTACTCTTTATGTAACTGTTTTCATATCTCTTCACTAAGAATATTATTTAGTATTTTAATTTACCAAACACAAGTAATCGACAGCATTATTATATTAGGTACTGAAAAGTCGTATCTTTCCTTTAATGAAATAGCCACTTCAACTGATATTTATCACTAACATAACATTAAAACCGTTATTATATAAATAGATAGATACAAATCACTACACACTCAAGTAATACCTTTCAAAGTTAGTCAAAGTATTTTTACATCGCAGAATTGACGGCGTAGAGATCCTCTAAAACAACGATTTTGTTTTACACTATATAATTAACTCTATCATTTTAGTGTTTTTAAATGTGTTATAACTAAAATTTATTTTGAAATAATTAGTCAGATATATGTTTTAATGATAAGTATTTTAGTATAACTTTACTGGGAATTATTGTTGTGTATTGAGTCAGTTTGTCAAAGTTAACGAATGAATACAACTAATTCAAAGTAATATTTTGGAATACATTGCTTATTATTCTGTAGCCAAAGGATGAATTGTGTTTTATGCAATTTTGATAAGAATACGCCGCTGAGGAGAGGCAAGTATTTGTAAATTTGATATTATCTTATTCCTGTCTAATTAAAGGAGCCATCCCTCGTATTGACAGGAGCCGACGGTAATAAATAAATGATTCATCTTTATTGTTTCAATTCATCAAGATAGTTTTTAATTGTTTGAAGGTCTATTTCAATTTTGCTTTGTTAATATAAAGAAGACAAGATTGATTTTTAAAGGAATACAAAAAATAAATGTTTATAGCTAGAAAGACAGAAATCGGATTTGAGATGATAATTCTCACCCATGTCCAACGAACTTACATTTAAACTTACACCAATAAAAATTATTGTCCTAAAATTATTATTTATATTAGTATTATAATTATAGTTACAATAATAATGTTGCATCTTTGGCAACGTTAAGTAATCGTATTTTACAACATTATTTTTGTATTGTTGTTCCATTAACGGCTTCTTGCATTTTTGTATATTTACATTTTTCTCAATATTCATCTAGTGATCAATGAATGCTTCAAATCAAAACATAATCAAGGACAGTTATACTTTTCAAAATAAAATTATCAAGTTCATGTAACACATGTTTTTAATTATTAAAGTAAGACTCTCCTGACGATCTAATGACCTCATATAGGCTTTGCTATTTTTTTTTATTTATGCATGAAAATATGAACCAATATATATTTAGATATTTTTCGCATGTACCAAAAATCGATCGGAACAGACTTTAGGTAACTTTCATTCTTTAGCCGTTGAGAAGAACACTGTCGGACGAAGTTTTAGGTGAATGGAAAATAATAATATTGAAATGCATCATTGTCCGCCAAAAATTGTAAAAAGAGATTATATATTAATTGTCCTAACATTATTATTGTTATTTGTATATTATATTTATATAAATAAGTATAATACTAAGATTACAAATGTTAAAGTATATTACAAACTACTTTTTTATTGTCGTGTTTGTTTATACGATATTTTTATATTTACATTTTTCATCTTATTATTTTATCTCTAGTAACTAATGAATACTTCAAGGATTACAACATAATAAATTATTGGTTTGGTTAAGTTTTTCTAAAAAAGTTGAATCAAGTACATGTTTTAAATTAAAGTATTTCATCATCGCCCGTCTTCGTAGCCGTTACTAAGCCAGTTAATAAGCATTATTAATCATTCACACGAAATGTTAGATTAGTTTCAGGTGGATAAATAATTATTTAAATATTTAAATTACTTTCACTGAATAAAAAAATATGAAAATTGTAATGGATAAAGTTTCACAACGATTTGGATTTATCAAAAAATCTGTCAGTTGGGCAGAATGTTTAATAATATATATTTTTAAGTTCTATTTTTGAAAAAACAATGCTCCAACATAGTCCAAACTTTCTTAAATTTATTTTTTATATTGGAAGTAATATTTTTTTTTAATTATACGTACTCTTCTATCAGTACCCGTTTTGAAATCCAACCAGCACTCAGGTCGCCAGTATGTCACTGTCATGTGTTTTCTCGTACATTGAATAAACCGATAGAACCTAAAATTTTGAATCATATTTGTGCTGTTTTTTTTTTATTTTAGATAGTTGCAAAATATGTTCATCTTTGTCATTGATTTATATATTAAGATAGGCCCGGGGCGAACAACCTGACCTACGAATTCGTCATCTTTAATAAGATGGCGGCTTTGTGATTTAGGGGTCATATGAAATAAATATCAAAGTTTGTCTCTTTTGTTAGTTTGTGCAACCTTTCAACATAGCCACTACAATTTCCGCTCTCGATGACAGCCAATCTTGGACAAAATCAAAACGCGGTTGGTGTGCCACCATTGTGCCACCAGAAAGTATTACCACAGTTATCACGTGGGCCTATCTCTTTATATGTCTATGATCTTAGTACTGAAACCATTGTCTAACTTGAAATTGCCAAATGTGGTTATACCATTCCCAAATATTTTGATGATTTTTAAACTTCTTTGCCCAAATACCTATTTAATTAGTGCACAATTTAACAAGTGATTTGGTCTCAGACACCGTCAGTCAGATGTTATTGTCAATCACTATATAAATAAATTCGAGTCAAAAGTTTAAAATTATTGTATTTACAATTTGGACATTATTATTGTCAAGCACAAATAGATTGAGCCGAAATATCAAACGAGTTGAATAAGAAATATTAGGTGAATCTGTGTGCGATGTGCAGTGACTAAAGAGTTTTAAAACTACGTTATATAATACTACAGCTATTTATCTGAATAAGTAGAGTGATTTTGGGTGTTGTTGGCCTAAAAACGAAAGTTGTTATGTATTATATCATAAAAATGCCGAAAATTCTGGAATGTCACAAAACCTTTTTTTATATATTTAACGTGTAGTCCACCTGATGGTAAGTGGAATACAGCCCATGGACATCAACAATCCACAAAAGTAGATTGTAGATGCGTCGCTGCAGCTGAGGATTACGGTGCTATCCCTCATATGCCAGTAATTCGAGGCCTGAACTCACCACCAAACCGGAACACAGTAATGCAAGTTATTTCGCGGCAGGTTGAAGGTGAGATGATGGTGCTGCCGCCCTCGAGCTTGTTCACAAGAGCCACCAGTAAAATATCTAAATGTAATAAATTTGTCAGGGAATGGTATTTATATCATAGAAACCAGTATTTCTGTGTGTTAGTCACATATTTGCACGAAGCTTATTGTTAAATCTTAAATTTTATCATCATTAAAAATATAATTGAAGGGAAACAGACAATTAAATACACATCTACACTAATATTTTAAAGAGTACGAAATTTGTGTGTTTGTACCCAAAAATATTCGTAACTACTGCACCGATTTTAATGAAAATTGATGTGGGGATAGTTCAAGACTTCAGGTCGGTACCTTGTAGTAAAAGTAATTAATCTATTTTACTATATTTGCTAAAACTTAAATGTTCAATCAATTTCTTAAACAGTATTTACAATTGCCAGAAATCACTCTACCTATCCTCTCTTAAAATCTACAATTAAAAAAAGTACATGTAATATAATTATGATTAGTAAGTATTATGACTGTACAATAATACTTGAAATGCTTGCACTTATAACTAACTATTATCACCCATCCCTAAAATATTCACTTGAGCTTCGTCGCAACAGATATATTATAGATGATACACTTAAGACTGCCTACATTTTTTTCATGATGATACAGTTGATAAAGCTATATATATGTATAAGTTGCTTTGCCCGACAGGGTCCCCGATAATCTGTATTTAATATATTATAAGACCTGTAAAACATTGTGGAATTCAATAAATATATTGAGTATTAGGTATTGAGCCTTCTTCTTTGTCGTGTCGATGACTGAGTCAAATTTTGTTGGCCCAATAAATGGCCACTGCTATGGCGCTCTCATCGGCGTTCATGAGTGCCTTTCTTGTGCACTTATGAACGCCGAGTACATAATGCAGGTGGTAAGGCATTTTAGGCAATCAGTAATACGTTTTTTTTTCTTCTTCTTCTACCTTGGAGATGGATTAATTAAGGTCTTAATTTTTTAGCCTACTTGAGTTGAACAGCGCTTTCGTCGTCCATTTAGTGCTTCCATTGTTCAGGTGTTAGGGCACGTTGGACAGGTCATAAGATGGGCCATGGTTATGCGTGACAACGCCTTGTTGTTTCAGTACAGTCATATGTAATGCACACACATGTGTAATAATATTGACAATAACTGTTTAAAGTTTACAGCCCGTTCAGGTAATAGTTTTGTCAACAATATTTATTTATTTAGTTCAAATCGGTTGATAATTAGTATAAAATATTAGTTTGTAGATTCATTTAAATATTCTTGTATATATATAATCAATTTAGTTAGCTTATATGAGGCAGCCTTAAATGATCTAAATATAGCTTTCAGGAGAATTATGTACAAAAGCTTACCATATTATTATATTATAAACGAGTAAGTACTATAATCTAGGTGCAAGAGATTAATATTGATTGCTATAGTGCATGTGCGTCATAAATATTATGAAAATCATAAGCTAAAATTTATATAAGAATGCCAGCGTGCTCTTGTAGAGCACACAAAAGGGCAAGAAATACCTAAGATAAACTATATTACAATATGATTATCAGGACATAAAGTGCTATAATAGCTGGATATTTCCTCGATAAAATTACTTTTTTCACAAACCACTTAAAATAAATTATATGAATTATATTCAAAAGTACTATTTGTTTTATTTTTCTATTGCGAAGTAGATGCTTCAAAAGCAAATAAAGTGTTGTTTGCGCCAAAAATCAGTATATTATTTATATTAATTCAAAAGTTGTATTAATCTAGAAAAGTCTATTTTATATACTTAAACGTACTTATGTATTATTTTAAGCGTACAAGCCTTTATAAGGGAAATGTGTGTTTATAAATAACCCAAGAGACCCAACCGTCAATAGCTCCACTTTGTATTTGAATTAAAAACTTTGTTTATCTGCATAGGCATAATCAAGAAACAGAATCATACATTTTATATATAGCAATATAGAACTTGCAATTCTTACTAAAATAACATTATCACAAAGATTAATAAAGACAAACTAATAAAATATAATAATTAAATTAAAAGAAATAAACTTTAACAAGAATGATAACATTACTTCCCTTTATAATATTAACGTTTTATTTAAATGTCTACTCCTATGATACATATACATTTACGCGTTCAATTAAATACAATTCTAAATTTGAACAATTTAATTATTACGTAAATATTTATAAACATTTTACAACAACTTTACGAAACTTAGTAACAAGGACGAGAAGTTTTACGGTAACCATCAATTTAGTGATAATAAGAATGATAGATCAAGCTACACTCATCCAACGACGAAACAAAATATTTCTACTGTGATATGCCAATATAATTTATATACACCTGTACAGGTACAATAGTAAATGAAAGAGGTACTCGAAGTAATACTGCATGGTATGAACAACGAGATAAACGCGATGAAACAAGAAAAAATTGAGCTTGTCAAGCTAAAACATAACACTATCTGTAAACATAATAGAACGGGCATCAACCGTGTTATTTTTTTGTAAAAAAATTCGCCTAAACGCTAAACAATCTTACATTGAAGCTAACGATGATGAGAACAATGATATTGTATTATAATATTATTTATTTTCCTATAAAAATATTGAGCCACACGACGAGCTGCTCGGGAAACTGACAAGTCTGAAGATTTCATGTTACTAATAGACACGTCGAGTTGGCTCACCGTGCTTTTGGAATTGTCCTAATGCGCGTAATGTATGCGTAGCACGACTCATTGTTCGTATAGTTAACGTCATCGCGAATATTGCACACTCTACTTAAAACAATTCAGTTCTTTTCACGGACGATAGAGGCGTTACAATTTTATTGATAAAAAGTATTAATATTAATTAATCATTTATATACACTAACTCATTGGTCATTCGTTGTAAAGATTTAAAATTGTCTATGTATGAAGCAGTGTATTCGGATTTCGTAAACAGATTAAGCTCTTCTTTTAGTTTTAAACCAAAGCAAGTATTATTATTATTATTTCAAGCAGTATTGTGCTTCATATCAATTTCTGTAGATTCAATGTTTACAATTTGTCATTTGCATGATAACCCGTGACTAAAGCTACTATCGTCTTCTGTTTTGAAGATTTTTAACGATCCTATTTCTTACCTTTTCACGACAACGTTAACGCTACGATTTCTTGAGAATTGGCTTTAGCGCGACAGATAGTTGAGCACCGATGGAAATAGTTGTAGCGCTACAGTCATGTGGCGCTGAAGACAGTAGTGTTATGGTGTACGTATCTACTGTTGTTGGTAGTATTCATTGCTAGGGGGATAATCGGTGACGTTATTGAAATCGTGTGCTGGTGGCTGCACGGGCTCGGCCTGGTACAGCGCGCCTGACACGAAGGGGTTGTTGGGCACGTGCGCCTGAGCGGCTGAAGGAGCGGGTGGTCGTGGTGGAGCGATCGCTCCGTATCCGGCCTGCTCAGAGCCTCGAAGCGGTGCTGCCGGCGTCTCCGTCTATGGTAAAACACATGCCATTTTAATAAATAACGAATTATATAACCATGAAGAATTTTATTTGCATATTAGCCAACATTGCATGAACAATTACATTTATACTTACGAAAGTAGTTTCATGATCTAACGACTTCATAGGGGGTTGATCTTCAGCGGCAGGTTCTGCCCACGGCTGCAGTTCTCCGGACGCAAATATGGCGTAGATGGTAATGCCTACGAAGTGCACCGTGGCTCCCATCAGGAACACCTCGCGCCATTCAGTGATTGCCTTCTGCATCTCGTTCTGTTTTAAAATGTTATGGTTTTTACTCATAATTCATCGTGGTAGAGATAACATGTATTTGTTAGACGCAATAGAACGATAAACATTAAAATCGGGCAATTAAGAACTGGTTCGGCAGTCAAAAACAACTTTAAGATGGATGGGCTATGGTTGTAATAGGTCCAGTGTATCTAAGATTCATAAATATGTAAGGCAAATACTCTTCCCGATGTGTCTTATAATAGGCTTGTAAGTACTTATCTCCACAAAATTGTTATTCTGAGAAATATCGTTACCTTACACAATGAACAGTAATATAAAACCTATATACCAGCTATCAACTGTGTCATAGACATGACAAAATATATCGAATAAGAAACGATAGCGCACTTGACCTTGACAAGGTGAGTGCAAGCACCCGTGTCCGAATGTTGCCTAACGCACTACGAGAAAACAGAGCTGCTATCTATAAAACGTTTTGGTTCACCGAATTAGAAGCATAACTCATCAACCATGAAAACAAGTCTGGTCGCACTCGGCCTCTTGGCCGTGATAGCCCTCACCACTGCGAGGGAAATCCGGGAAAAGCGGGATGCTGATCTCGAGACCGCCGCGTCTCACCATGGTGGCAAATGGGACAAGGGTGGCGGCCATGAGCACCATGGACATCATCACCATGAACATGGCGGCGAACACCATAAAGGACACAAGGGACATCATGAACACCATCACGGCAAGAAAGGACACCATCATCATGAGGGTCACAAGGGCCACCACGGAGAACACGGTGGACACAAGAAACACCATCATCACGACGACGGATACCATCATCATCACCATCACGGCGAGAAGGGCGATCACGGTCATGGTCACGAGGAACATGGTCACTTTCACAAAGGTCATGACACTAAAGGACACCATGGGGTTGAGAAACACGATGAATTCAAGAAGGACAAGCACTTCCATGATCACCATGGTGATAAAGGTCATCATGAACATCATGGCGGTCATCATCATGAAGGCGGACACAAGAAGGGTGGACACTTCCATCATGGACACAAGCACGGTGGACATCACGAGCACCATCACGGCAAGGGAGGACACCATGAGGACGGAGGACACCACCACCACCACAAGGGCCATCACGGAGAACACGGTCACCACGAGCATCACCACGGCCACCATGACCACGGCAAGAAAGGAGGACATGAGCATCACAAGTCTTGGCACCACAAAGGCTAAGCTATTGTTGATTGTACCTGATTTGTTAATTAGTTTTAATAATATGCTGTTATCAACTGTTTTTATTGTTTATACAATAAAGAATTAATTTAGTACATTTTGTAACAATATAATAATATTTTATTTTCATAACGGATAAAAGCGAGACAATTTCAAAACTGCAAACTTTCAGAAATGCATTTCTGTGAAGCATTTGAATATTTAGGCTGTACAATGGGCGAATCATTCGTGCGAGATGTTTCGCTATGGGCGATGGTGATAATAAAGTGCTCAGTGGAAGTACGCGGCGTAACGCTTCGTCGCGCTCCCACAATGACGCTCATTCGATATTCCGCGTGCGACTTGCGCCGAGCTCGATTTCCTTTTTTAAATTAGCCACGGACGAATGTCCTTTTTGTTTAGTAGAAAGCGATACCTTCAACGCAAGGGGAGCGTCACTTCAAGGCGAGATATGAAAGGCGCGAAATTATTTGTTATGTACGGATGCTGAACTCAACAACTTTATTTTACATTTATAATTTTGTATTGAAAAAAAAAATATTCACCAAACATAAAAACACCTAAACATACAACCCATAATTTCAAAGTTGGCATATAAACTATACTAAAACTGACTTTTAAATTTTATGAACTCATTGCAGTTGGTAACCTAACGTAATATCGTCAGTGACAGAGTTTAAGTCCATTACTCACCTTTCCCTCAGTCATGTTGTCGATAACAATGGGTACCACGAAGCCAGCTATGGTGCCAATTCCGTTGGATAGCCCCATGAGGATGGAGGCGTAGCGCGGTGCGATGTCCAGATGGTTCACGTTGTAGCCCGAGATGGCGAACCCGCTGCAAGCTACTCCCAGTGTCAGCTCTATGGTTGCCACGTACTAGTAATAAAAAAAAATATATCTTCTATATATTTCTACAAGAACAACAAAATTGCATCATTCACCTAAATTATATTGAAAATTTCGTGATTTTTTTTTATTTTAATCTTGATTTAAAGAAATAATGTACTTCAGGCAGAGCTTATTTTGTTTTGTAAGAAGTGTTACTCAAAACAAGTTTTTATTGTTAAAATGTTCACCTTGTTATTGGCATAAGCGACGAGTACAAAAAAGAAGGCTTCCAGGCCAAATCCTCCACAGTTGAAGAGTTTCCTGACATTGGTGGTAGTCATGATATTATTTTTGCGTAAATAGTCAGCCATCATGCCTCCGATCGGCACCAGTGACGTCATTATTAAATGTGGAATGGCGCCGACGAACCCAGACTGAAAACACGAACAAATGAACCGAGGATCACTAATGTGTGTCAACTCATATTATTTATAGTTAGCTGTAAGTAGCTGAAAATATACCTCTGTGATCTGCATGTTGAATCTTGTTTTAAAGTAGGATGATTGGAAAATGACTAGAAGACAGAAGTTCCATGTTCTGCAGAAGTTGGCTACTATAATGGCGTACACCTAAAAAACATATCAACATCAAGTTTTTTCATTTAAGATTAGAACGCTTATGAAAGACCGAATTAGATCCTTTGAGTAACTTCATA
Source organism: Hypena proboscidalis (assembly GCA_905147285.1). Classification (NCBI taxonomy): domain Eukaryota; kingdom Metazoa; phylum Arthropoda; class Insecta; order Lepidoptera; family Erebidae; genus Hypena; species Hypena proboscidalis. The sequence continues at coordinate 12,690,546 of LR990132.1, forward strand.
TTAAGTATTCCTAAGATGGATCAAAAAAAACAATTAACATGATGAGATCTTTTTTTAAATCTTGTTTTGTTCTTAAATTAATATAAAATTGCTTTATTCCATTAATATAAAAAGATGATTCAAACCAAATTGACAATTAAAAACTTCAAACATGTTTTTAAAAGCTTTAAAGGACGCGTTTCAAGTGAATAACCAACACAACTACTAAATCTGTAGCTACTATTTTATCAGTAGTATACTTACTGGTGGTGAAGTAGCAAAATCTTTCCAGGGCGTCGCCCAGAAGCCTGGCATGGCAGCCTGTGTAGCCGTGCCGAGTGACTGCTCGATATAGGTCAACTCTTTGCCCTGGATGGTTGGGTGCTTGCTGGGCCTCTCAAACACTAGCCACAGCCATAGCGTGTACCTTGGTTGTAAATCGTTTAATATGACTAATTAGAATGTACTAAACACATCAAAACTAGTCAAAGTTGATTTTTAAAAAAATGGTACATGGTAATGGTAGTTCTATTATAGATGTATCTACATAATCTGAAGAAAGTTGAGTAACTGACTTCAAAATTTATAAAATAACAGTTAATAATATTAGTTACTCATCTTATAAGCTCAGGGTCAAGCAAAGTCTAATGATTATTTCTGCCTTCAATAGACTTCATAAAAAAGAACACTTACCAAATGAGTCCAAATATCCCATAGAAGTAAAATGGAGCCTGCCAGCTTATGTAGTCCGTTAGCAAGCCAGACAGTGGCATGCCAATAACAATGCCAGCGTATGTGCCACAAAATGCCAATGTTGCCAACCGCGAGCGTTCCATCGGTGGTGCCCACATGCGCCAGATGCCGTGGCAAGATGGATAAGTGACACCCTAAAAGAATACTCACTTATAATATAATGTAATTACTATACTTAAATGAATTGATTAATTGGTCACATACTTAATACGCAACCAGCCAGTGTTTACACATTTCTGACATAGTGTATAAAGAACGAAAAATATTTAAAAAATGTCAGACAAATAAAAGATTAACTGTGTACTATACCTATTACCTTCTACTACGAAAGAAGTTGGGGGTATAGCTAGTTAATATTATAAGGTTTAGACAATAGTATTGCTTACTTATCAAATCTTAATCATCATTTTTTTACAATGTGATATTCGATTGCTTAGCAGCAAACTTATTTCTATAAAAATATTATCCATTTCCAATAAAGAAGTTCATTCCTACATTACAATCGGATGAGATAAGGAATATGAAACATAAAAATAATTTCTATAGATGAATGGTCCCAATCTTAAAGATTTAATAGGATAGCAGAAGCATTGAAGAATCAACTAAGCCGGGATATGCGGAGACGAGTAAATACATCGCCATGGCAACGGAGGGCCCGGTAATCCTAAAGAGGCTTTGTACTTCGATAAGCGATTCGGCTATACTCAACAGCGATTTACGATAGATACGATCCTTCTCTACGCAATCATTCAAAATCGGGTCTAAGTATGATAGGTTCGACATCAAAGTCACATAAAATAGATTTCAACATATTCACTTTTTTCAATTTTTTACAGTGAGTCACTAACCACGAATCTTACGTTCTTATTTTATACTGTTACAATGAAGTGACAACATAAGACAGTAAACAGCTACAGAATAGAAAATATTAATACACATAATTGCAATATAAAAAGTAACCTATTTGCAATACGATGTGATAAATTTCAGATAGCCGTATTTACTAAACAAATATCTGGCTTTGATTACGCTACATTTTTATTCACATGTTAAAAATCTAGCTTACAAACATCAATAAAAAGGGTAATATAACAATATGCATTTATTTAGTTTTACAAAAGTATAAAATAGGGGAGTGGAATCCAAACGTGACAAGGCGTGCATTCGCCGGGATCTCCGTTTCCAAATTTGAAGCATTGGTAATAAGCTTGATCATGCCAGCGCACGTACCGAATGTCAAATGTCCTAAATTTTAAACGTGTCACATTTCACTTGTAACGGGTGTCCCTATTACTTAACAAGATGAATTTCATAACTCACTTTGATCCTTATGTCTCCTTATTTAGTTAAATCTTTAATATCATTTTTATTCGTCATGAAAAATTTATAGTACCCACAACTTATTTTCTTTGTTCTATCGAAAAGGATTACATACAAATTGCCACTGCACCGAAAGAAGAATTAAAAATTATTAAAATAAGAACGAATTTCCTTGAACTTAGTGTAGTGACACAACGATTTCTCTTGTTTAGTGATAACTAATTTGATATTCATCATGAAAAATTGCTAGCTCCTACAATATTCATACAAATTTTCAGCTAATAAATAACTATAACCACTACATACCATGAAGAACGAATGAGAAACGAATTCCCTTGAACTGTAGAGTCTCACAACGATTTCTCTTGTTTATTGATATAACTAATTTGATATCTGTGATAAAAAAAATACGAGTAAATGTAACAAAATATAACTATATAACTATAGACATAAGTGCATAATGTAAACCGTTACTATAGAAGTATTCCCTTTGTACAAATTTCCAATGACAACCTTCACTTGTGGGCTATATTTTTTATTTATTTTGAGTTGCCGATCTTACGATGCTGTTGTAAGTGCCATGGTCACGGTAAAATGTTAACCGTGACAATGACCATTTATAAAAAAATGATAGTTGTGATTACGTTTTTTTTTAATTGTTATTATGAAGTAAAGTTATTTACTGACCCAATATTGATATAAATTGTTATGGAGATTAGAGATAGTTGAATACCTGTAAAAGAATAGAAGCTTCTTCTATCTGAGAGGATTCTTAGCAACATATCACGCTAGCGAAGTGGCAGATGGGTGCCAGAAGAAGAATTAAATAAAACTTACCTCAACAAATCCCTGTGCGATCTTCAAGATGACAACGGCTGCAGGTCCAGCAGACATAGCGGCAGGAATGATCATATTTAATACAGCTGACGTCACAATGGCCACCCCAAAGATCTTGTTAGCAGGGTACATGGACGCGAGGTAGCCGCCCGGTACTTGAGTGATGAGATACCCGGCGAAGTATGACGAATCTATGGATGATTCTACGCTCAACGTCCAGTTGAATGGTGTTTCCTCGGTTGAATTCTATATAGGAAGTTTTACAGATTTAGTGTCACAAGTAGCACTTATACTTTAAGACTTTGTATAACTATAATTTCGTTGGTCTAGTGGTTAGCGTCATCATCGCGAGGTATCAGGATCGATACCCGAGTCGGACAAAGTGTTATTGAATTTTTCGTTGGGAAATTCACAAGAGCAGCACGGAGTTGGAATTGTGCCTGGTGGACGGCGATATGCTCACCCTCTATCCCATGGGACCTAAACATAACAGGTGAAGTGTGGGTTTTGTACATCTCTGCCACACCTTTCTGAGTGATATAGGCGTGATGATATGCTAGTTGTACTCGTAATTTCAGCATTTCAATTCAATTAATCTTAGTTTTAGTGCAGTAACGAAATGTTAGAATATTTTTATGAAAGACAACTCCATATCATCTACTTGTAAGTAAAATTATTTATAAACCAATTTATTTGATACTCAGTAAAGGAGGGAGCTTGTCGAATTCAGGTTCCTATTAGGTAATGAATCACTAAATAAGTATTGAAAAAATAATTGAAAAAAACATCATTAAAATTGTTTCGCCCAGTCGAAAGTTATTAGGTAACAAACATAAAAAAAATATACATACGAATTGAGAACCTCCTCCTTTTTTGAAGTCGGTTACAAAGGAGTTGCATAGAGTCTCAAAGACAGTTCAAGTCAAAACTAAAGTCTAAAACTTACCGCAGTTGCATCAGTCATCTTGAGTTTAGCCATGCTCATGTTGCAGCGCATGCCGAACATTATACTGAACCCGACGCACGCCAGCAGCGCCACGGTGTACCGGGCGCTCAAACAAGGACATTCCGCGCGCACATACTTGTCTGGTGTAAGAAAAGATTTACATGAAAGACTCGGCCTCTTTGATATAGTGGTACGTTCAGTACATTTTTGGCAGCCGCAGTGTTTTCGACATATCCCATTGTTGTGGGCGAATATTATCTAACTAAATTTATAAAAAAGAAAAATTTTACCGAAAAACGAACTAATTTTATCACGAATGATGAAATTGGAAATGTCAAATCACTTCAGCCAACGAATTGATTTTGTTTTTTTAAACTTATAGTTAATTCATACCTATGGTGCGTGGTGGAGGCCTGTCAGGCGAAGGTGGTGTTTCCAGGTCTTCTCCATCATACATCTGGTCATAGCCCTTCTGTTCCACGTGGAAGTTCTCATATTGAGTATTTCTGCAACAATAAACCATTGCTGTGAAAGGAAATTAAAGCTCCTAACTTGTGGAAAATAACATTCATTAATAAAAATGAGTACAATTCAATTGTAATATATATTTTTGGTTTAATTTTCACTTTATGTATTTTAATAGTTTTAGTTTGTTTTATTAATTATTAAACGTTATGTATAAGTGTGTGAATATACAAATAAAATAGGTATCATAATAACAATAGATATATTTTATAATATAAATTTATATCCTTATTGTTTTCATTAAAAGTGAAACCTAAATAAAATAGGGCTCTCACGTAATTCTGTGTATTGGCTATAAACATAGTAAGCATACAAAGTTTTCCTACAGTAATAAAATAAATTGAGTATGGAACGTGCACTGCAATCAAGTATACTGACTAGTCTATAGAGCTCGTGAGATATTTTGCTCTATTTTCTCTGTAATTGAAACGGATAGGAAGCGACTTCCCTCGCAGGAGAAAATAAAATTAAAATGCGTCTGCCTGCTAACAGGGTTGACATGTAGAATTGCACCTGAGCCCCGTCTCGATACTCGACCTACAATCGTTATAATTAAATCGAATAAACTTAGGTATCGCATGTTAGAGAATCGAAACTTCGCGATTTTTAGTATAGTTAAATTTAGATTTTTTTTTTGTCAATTTGTTGATGTTTTAAGCACTGTGTAATATTTTTATTGAAACTGACGTGAGTTTGTATTATTCAAATGGTGAAATACGGGTGTTACTCACGTAATGTGGGTCTATTTAGTCGACCGCGGTTTCACCTATACTATTAGGCATTTTCAAGAGAGCGCGACACGTCGAACCTGAGTCGCAGCTCTCTTTTTTATAATATATATATATATATATAGTGGATGAAATTAAGATTTGAGTTTGACTGTGTTTAAACAAGCGGGGATGCCACGTAATATTAAGTGGTAACTACAGTCTATAAACATTGAACGTTGTAGATGCATCGCTACATTTAAGGACTATGATATTATTTATGCCTTCGGTAGTCCTAATTCTATTACCAATCCAGAACAGAGCCACATTAGACAGCAGGTCAAATATGCATCGGTGGGTTTTCCCTTGCTCTAACTACAAGATTACAAAACATCTACCACCAATGTAACCATAAATCACTACTTCACATCTAGAATTTATCTTCTGTAAAATTTATACCCAGAACAACGTTTTCAAATAGTTCAAATTGCTTTGTATTAAACTCTATGACTTCTTCGAAACTTATTCAACTTTCTTTCATGTCAAAGATTCCTAGGTTACCCATTGTAAGTATTTTATAGTGAGGAGAGGCGGATGCCCGCTCAACTTTACACCTCTATTGAAATTGTTCTAAAACTTTTGAATTCATTCTGGCCTTCGCTTAAAAGAAAGAAATTCCAAGTCCATTTCATGACTTTAACGGTGCTATAGCTCAATTTAAACACTTCTCTTTTTATAAAATCAAATAAAAGGCGCATGGAATCAATGAATTTTAGCAAATTAGACAGTGATAAATTACCTAATTCGTAGACTACATAAACTTATTACATATTCTTAAAAACCTAATAACCAATGTATTAAGCGAACATAACAAAAGCTTATTTTTACACGTGATTAAAAATAAACATTAGAATTTGGATGGAGTTGGGTAAGCGTCCGTCTGTATCGCTGCAGAGCGAGCGCTGGCGGAGCCATTAGAGGCGAGATTGAATTAGTTGCCGTTGTCGTCGCACGTCGCGTTTCATTGTTTGCGAAGTGATAGCCTCCACTCTTGACGGCTCCCGGCGAGGCACCTACCCGGATTTCATCGAAAGAGCTGTAACTTTGTTAAGCTCCAGTTTTATCGCTCGGATAAACACTACTTGCGAAATGCTAAAATCGAATAGGGTGTGCAATATTGTTCCTATTTTGTCACATTGAATTGTTTGGTCTTCCCTTGACTGACTTACAACGGTTTTATTGCCTACTGAATTAATAACTGACTTTTTTATTTTTATGGTTCAATTCAGAATATGGTATATAAACTCCACCAATTTAAACTCACAAATCCGTAAACCAACAGTTAAATTGCAAAGCTATTAAACGTAGCGATGAAAATAACGACTTGTGGGTGGACTCCGTAAGTCATCGGTGTGTAAATTCATTTTTCCGCTGACAAAAGTAATAAATGTGGCTATCTGTCCCCGTCCCCCGTTTAACGTTGTTGGTAATGAATCGTCGCATAAAAGGCATAACCAAGTGGAAACGAGGCGCGATGCGACGGAACACCCCGCCGCCATCCGCCGTCGCACCATCGTGTCATCGCGCCATCGCGCTCCCCGCGCTAATGCGTTTAGCTGTGACTGGATCACTGGACGAGATACCGACGTCAACGGTTATACTGACGGACCCATCTGAAGGGATGTTGTGTTAATTATTCGATTATGCGATTAAACAAAGCAGGGAGACTAATGGGTTTCACCATGTGTTTTGTGAAACTCATTACATTTTGCCAATCACATTTAAACTTACGCTCCATGAATCCAATAGATCTTGTCACTACTTATTGACTTAGTTTAAAATTAAAGGAAGACATGACATACATATATTATACAATAAATAGATACAAGAATAGCAGCGATAGCCGAGTGGAAGACTATAGGACTGCGAAGTCAAAGGTCTCGGGTTCGAACCCATGGCACACACCATTGTCAATAAATCGTTATTTCGAAGATATGTGTGTCTTTATCTTATATTATAACTTATCGCTCGCTTAAGGTGAAGGAAAAAAACATAGTGAGGAAACTTGTATGCCTGAGAGTGCCTAAAAAGTACTCAAGGTCGTTTGAAGTCTATGGCCAAGTGCGGATTGGATGGCTTAGCCTTTGTCATCATGAGAAGAGCCCCGAGCCCAGCAGTGTGACATGTATTAGATAATAATAATAATAATAATAATGCCATTTATTCCATTTCTTCACTTTCATTTTACATTTCAATATTTGTTAGTAAATTACTTACAGCGTTAAATTAAGAAAGAAATTACTTATAATTAATGTTAGTATTTTTATGAGATATGGATCCCTGTTTGGGTAAAGGCCTCCTCCATCCTTTTCCATGACTTTCTGTCTTTGGCTGACTTTATCCAGTCGTTTCCTGCGACGTGTGTTATGTCGTCAGCCCACCGCCACCGTCTGAATTGTCGACCAACATTCCTTTTCCCCTTTGGTCCTTTCATCACATGTATTAGATACAGGGCTGCTATTATTATTATTACATACAGACAGGTTTATAGAATCATAACAATCAGTGTATAATTTTAAATTATAGTATCTCCCAGCCGATCTACATAAATATAGTATCGGCATAAAAAACATGTGATGATCAGTTTTGTTAAGGAGCCCCTCGGAGCCACCCCTTGGAGCGTCGTCTCCATTGTCCCGCTAATGCACCCCACACACTGTGCCTGTAATTATGTGACGTTACTTAAATGCTATAATTACTGTTTTGTACCCGTTTGTCTACGCCCGTTAATGGATACAGTCATTTTGGACTGTCAATATTGCTAAACTTATACTTTTAGTTAATATTTTTTTTTATAAAACGGATTTGAATAAAGTTTGATTCAAATTAAGCGATGAGCTTAAAACTCAGTATTTGAACTTTTGACAAGGAGGTCAGTTTTGACATCATTTTTTGTGTAGTTTACATACCATACGCAACATTTTTCTCGGACATATCTTACACATCAGCTTAGCTGGTAGGGGTTAACAAGAATACTAGTAATTTGTATTTGTAAATTACTAGTAAGCTTCTTATTAAAAAAAAAAAAAAAAAAAAAAAAACATTTTAGATGTCTAGGTACCATGCAAGGTAAATTTCTCAACTGTATGTTACGTCATTACGTGACGTCACGGTCATCCATTTTTACCTATCTTACTTAGGATATAAAGGGTAGAGGCATACGAAGCTTAGTGGTTACAGTGGATGCTCGGTATGCAGATCGCAGGTTTAAATCCTGCCGGTCCCATTCCATCCCAGAATTTCCTGACGGAAAATTCACAAATAACAATTTGCCCAACCCAGGCATTGATCCCGAGACCTCGCGGTCAAAAGTCGCATTTGCTAACCACTAGACCATCGAGGCAGTTCTGAAATAGCCATAGTTTAATTGTTACTAACTCCTGCAAGTAAGCTACAATTTTGGCTAACTAATTGAATTATATCCTGACCGAGTTCCACTTCATATTGAAACTTCGACGCAACTTCGTCACTTGATTCTGTGTCGGTACATTGTTCGAAACCTCTAACTATTTACTAACTAAATTCAGCAATAGCACAGATGACTACATAGTACATTGCAATTACTTTTTGTCGTATTAATTGAAAGTGAAAGTGTTCTAGTACGCGTTGTATCTAGAGTTGAATGTCTGAACAACCATTGACATTGAAACTGTTACCATAGAAAAAGTTGAATAGATTATTTTAATGATTTTTATATTTAAATCAAATTGTTCGAAATTTAAAATTAGGTTACAAATTGTGTTTTAATGTTTTATGAAGATATTTATATTGTCTATCAAAATCAATTAATGTTATATTTTGTGCAATGTATTTAGTTTATGCTAAGAACTTTCTAAACGAACATAGAAAAACAAGATCGGCAGTGTGGCGGGCTAAGACGAAGCTAAAGGGCTCTTCGATAGCAACGAGGGAATTCCTGACCAAAACTCGACAAGCAGCCTTCTCCAGCGCACGTCTCCATTTCGGGTTAAGAGGAACATGGACGCAAGATGGCATCATTGTCATTAAAACCACGGACGGCAGGCACAAAATTACTTCGATGCAAGAACTGCATCCACTTATGCAGAAATATCCGAAGGCGTCGTCGGGAACAGTGCCTCAAACTGCAGCGCGATGAGTGTGTTTGTTGTTTATCTTTTATATTGCGTTAGATCTATATAAATATGAACATCGAATTTGTCTATACCCTCTACCGTTAAGTAATTCCTTGAGCACGTAAGTTCATTTTACTTTTATTTTCTTGTTATTATTATTTACCCACTTATTTACAATATTATTAAAACAATTTATTATGATAAGCAAAACATCAACTTAATCACTATCGCGATGACATTATTGACATTGACAAAGTCATTGACGTTACGTTTCGTTTCATGCTCACTCAAGGGGTTACGTTCGGAAATCTGTTTAAAGTTTATATCATTAATTGATTTTTAAATTATGTATTTCTTTCGGTTATGTTGGCTGGCGGGCGGTGCAAAGATGCAAACCCGTACTTAATTTAATTTCATTAGCAGGCTACCTAGCCTATTTATATTTTGTTGTATTATTTTTATTGTACTACATATTTATTATTATTTTAATTATTTTATATATTTATATTTTTTTTTTCATGATAGAATCGGATGATGACTCTTCCTTTCATTCTGCAAATGAATCTGCTGACTTATTATCAGATGATAGTTTTTGTTCGGTGGGTGACACACTAGGTGATATTTTGCACAACAATTTTAACAACCAAACTAAGCCATTGCTTAATGTGTGTCACATAAATGCGCAAAGTGTACCTAGTCACCACAGTGAATTATTAGCAACTTTTACTGGCACTAATGTACATGCAATCCTGATCTCTGAGAGCTGGCTCAAACCTCATCTTCTTTCATTATATTCTCTTCCAGGTTTTGTTTTGGTTAGAAACGATAGGATAAATCGTAGGGGGGGAGGGGTAGCAATTTTTATCCGTAACAATCTACCCTATAAAATTTTAGCTTCTTCTTCCTGCAGTGGTGCTACTTCCGTTGAGTTTCTCTTTCTAGAGGTTTGGGTCAGAGGAGTCAAAATAATTCTTGGCGTTGTTTATTGTCCCCCGTCTATTGATTACTTCACTGACTTTGAATCGGTATTAGAATCTTTGGGGTCTGAGTACTTGCATCATATCATCATGGGAGATTTTAATACCAACCTCTTATCCCATCAATCATCCCGATCCCGTAAACTTTTGCACATCATCGAGTCTGCCAGTCTCCATGTCCTACCCCTTCTACCCACTCATCACAATGCCTCAGGAGAGGACACCTGGCTTGACATAATGCTCACCTCCAAACCTGCCCTTGTTTCCTCTCACGGCCAACATCCTGCTCCAGGTTTCTCCCATCACGACCTTATTTTCCTGTCATATATCCTTAAGCCCCCTAAACTCCAACCCAAAGTACTGCCAAAAGCCCTCTGCCCTGCTCGACACCCACCGCCCCCCCCGTGAAGCCCAGAAAGTTAATTGCCACCAAGAGCACAACATCTGCTCCACTGGATGCCACGGAGAGGGCGGAAAGCCCGAAAGCCCCCACGGCTGGTAGAGCCCAGCAAGCCAAAAACCTGAAGGTTAAGGCAATGATCGCTGTAAAGCAGAGCCGCAACCTCAGGACCGACTTAAAAGAGTCGATCATACAGGCGATTGACGGGCTCTACCAGCTGATAAAGGAAGTCGAAGCGGAGAAGGCGCAAATACGCAAGAAAACCGCACAAGAGCCACCTGTCACTGTCGATGCGGTGCCCATGGTCCCAGCTCCCAATCCAGAGCTCTTCCGGCTGCTCTCCTCATTAGCAGATCACACCGAGCTGATGAAGGAGAGCGGCGTGAAGATGGAGGAGCTGAAGACCACCCTGGCGAAGCAGTCCAGCGCGCTGGAGGCGGCCACATACGCGAGTGTTGTCGCGGCCCCCAAACCGGCATCGGTGCCGCCGCGACCAACACTGCACTCGGTTGTGGTCGCTTCGAGCGACTTCCGCGAGACCGGTGAGCAGGTGCTGGACAGAGTCCGCACCGCCATCAACGCCAGGGAAGGGGGCTACTGCATCGACAGGGTCAGGAAGGCCAAAGACAGTAAGGTCGTCATCAGCTGCCGGAACGAGGGGGAGCGGAGCAGGGTCCGGGAGAAGCTGCGTTCGGCCGATCAGCAACTGACCGTGCAGGACGTAGCCAACCTGGACCCGCTCGTCATCCTCAGGGACGTCCTCTCATACAACACAGATGAGGACGTGTTGCAATCCCTGAGGAAACAAAACACCTCGCTCTTCACCGGCCTGGCGGCTGGTGACGACCGTTTTGCGGTCATCTATAGAAAACGGGCGCGCAGCAGCCTTATGTGCCACGTCGTTGCGCGAGTCTCCCCCACTCTCTGGAGTCGCCTGACGGAGGCGTCTGCTGTGTACGTAGATATGCAGCGGATTAGGGTTGACGACCAGTCTCCCCTAGTCCAATGCTCCCTGTGTTTGGGCTATGGGCACAGTAGACGTCTCTGCATGGAGACGGAGGAAGCCTGCAGCCACTGCGGTGGCCCACATCTGGGCAAAGATTGCCCAGAGGCGCGGACCAATGCAGCCCCATCTTGCTGCAACTGCACCAGGGCCAAGCTCGAAGGGCCGGCGCACAACGCGTTCAGCCCGGACTGCCCGGTGCGTCGCAAGTGGGATGCATTGGCCCGCGCTAAAATAGCTTACAGCTTATAGCTCATCGCTGAAGGCGCCACCGCAGAAACCATGGCAATTAACATCATGCAGGCTAAACTCCAAGCCGGGGGCTCCTGGTGGGGAGGACTCAAAGAAGGCAGCAAAGGAGAGCAACCGAGCGACAAAATGGAGGCGTCAGGGTTGCGGATGCTCGTTGGCGGCAGCCATGTCATCGCAAGGGCACACCCAGCGGATCTTCTCAATCCGGTGTATAGATGTATGAGTGATGAGAGGCTATACCACAACGGCAAAAAACTTAAAATTAAAGCAAACAAAAAAGTAAAAGCAAATTGGGACCAGTTTCATGAGAAACTGGCCCAATTTCAAAAAGAATACAAACATCTTGCCGTTGTGGTCCACAGAGCTCGACGTCTGGGAAAAATAGATCACCACCGGAGGGAGAAGAGTCCGTTGCGCCGCCTCAGCCCGTCAGCAAGCAGTCGTCGACGAGCACCTGCAGAAAAGTGGCATCCCCAGCGACTCAAGTACGTCGCTAAAAAGTGCGACCGACCCGAGACTGCGCACTCCCCCGCAATCGTAGCGCGCCGGCACCTCAGCGGGGCTTTGCCCCATGGCAAATATATACATTTGTACACGATCAAAGCCCACGCCAAAATTGATGGTAACCGGCGCGCCGACGAGCTGGCCTCAGAGGCGCGAGGGAGATGCACACTACTCATCGCAAATAGCATCACCGCCAATAAAAACCCAAGCCGATCAACATCAAATCCGCTCAAAATACCAGCAAAAGTAAAAATATATATACGTAAATAGTAAAAAATAGTAAAATAAAAATAAGTACAAATTCTTCCAAATTTAATAAAAATGTAAAAACAAAAATTAGTACAAATACAACAATAAATAAAACAATTAAATTAGTCTCTCCATTTATAAATTCATTAAAATACATACAAGCAATAAAATAAATTAGGCAAAATATAATAAAAAATCTAACAACTCAAATAGCTTCTTCTTATATATTCATTTATTAAATATATTAACACATACACATAAAATAATAAATAGCAACAAAAATACGAAGGCACAAAAAGGACTCTTTTTACATTAAGGGGAACAACAGCAAATTAAAACCCTAAGAAAAAAAAAAAAAAAAACCCAAAGTACTGCACTTGCGAAATTTCACGAGGATGGACGTAGACAACTTATGAGCGGATGCTGAAGCTGTGAACTGGAGCCCTTTAGAACAAGCCACAACAGTTGATGACAAGGTCAGTGTTTTTAACGATGTCGTTATCAACTTGTTTGATGTCCATGCACCTGTGAAGCAAATCAAACTGAAAAGGCCTCCAGCTCCATGGATGACGGAGGGAATTCGGATGGCGATGAGGTGCAGGGACCGCTCTTTTCGCAAATACAAGAAGGATCGCTGTGAATCTAACTGGGTTTCTTTCAAACTAGCCAGGAATCGTTGCAACCAGGTGATACGTAATGCTAAACGCCGACATATCCTCAATAACATCTCTTTTTCTACTCCAGCGGGTGTCTGGAGATTTCTTGGCACTCTAGGTATCGGCAAATCTCGGAACATGGAACTCCCTAAGTCAATCACTCTAGATGACATAAATAAACAGTTCTCCACCGTTTACCAGGTTGACATTCGAACAATGAGTCGGACTGTTAACTTTATAGCCAGCTTGCCAAGTTCCAGCAATGACCCATTTTGTTTTTCTCCTCTTGTCCCGGGCGAGATCAAAAAGATTATTCTTTCCATTAAATCCAAGGCAGTGGGATGTGACAACATAAGTCGTCGCATGATCACGCCTATCCTTGACCAGCTCCTGCCAGCCATATGCCATATTATCAACTTCTCTCTAATGTCTGGCCAATTTCCTTCCTTATGGCGTCGAGCCTTCATTCGCCCATTACCTAAAATACCCAATCCCTCTTTACCTTCCCACTTTCGTCCCATTTCCATTCTACCCTTCCTATCTAAGGTGCTCGAGGCATGTGTCCACAGACAGTTGACTAACTTTGTTCAAGCTAACAATCTCCTGTGTCCTTATCAGTCTGGATTTAGGCGTGGGCATAGCACTGTCTCGGCACTACTTAAAGTGACTGGCGACATTAAGGCTAGCATGGAGGATACCAATGCTACAGTGTTGGTATTGGTAGACTTCTCAAATGCATTTAATGCCGTCAGTCACGACATCCTCTTATCCGTTCTCTCTCATCTTTTGATCTCGCCCGAGACTGTGGAATGGTTTTCTTCTTATCTTCGAGGACGTCAGCAGTCAGTTCGCATTGATGAGATTTCATCGAGTTGGTGTGACCTTGGCTCTGGTGTTCCTCAAGGCGGTATACTTTCTCCTCTTTTGTTTTCTTTATTTATCAACTTTATAACTATTGATCTTCATTGTACGTATCACTTGTATGCAGACGACTTGCAATTATATTCACATGCGCGTATTGACAATCTTTCGACGGCTATTGATGCAGTAAACCAAGATCTAACAGCAATAAAAGATTGGTCTGACAGATTCGGTTTGAGTGTGAATCCGACAAAATGCCAAGCCGTTATAATAGGTAGCACTCGTACAATAGACAAAATTAACAAAACGGTCGTACCTTTCAGTACTAGTGTTAAGGATCTTGGTTTACACATAGACTCAATCCTTGATTGGCGTACCCAGATAGCAAATACTAGCCGAAAAGTAACTAATTGCCTGCGGCCCCTTTACCGCCTGAAGAATTTCCTGCCAATCCAGACTAAGACAATGCTTGTGCAGACTTTGATTCTACCCATTATCGACTATGGTGATGTGTGCTATCTCGACTTGAATGCAGATCTGCTCAATAAGCTCGACCGACTTCTCAACAATTGCATTCGATTCATTTTCAATCTTCGTAAGTATGATCATATCTCGTCTTATCGTTCCCAGCTAAGATGGTTAGCTATTCGGCAGCGTCGCAATTTGCGTACGCTGACCACTCTGTACTCTATTCTAAATTCTCCAAATGCTCCAGCTTATTTAAAACCTCATTTTCAATATCTTTGCTCTGGTCATGCAAAAAATCTACGCTCTTCTAACAATCTTCTTCTTTTGTGTCCCTCTCACTCTTCAAGCTTAGTACATTCTTCCTTCTACATTCAGTCCATACTTCTTTGGAACTCACTCCCTCTCGAGATCAGGATGTCCACCACCCGGGATGCCTTCAAAGCCCGGGTTCGTCTGCTTTTACTTACCGAATCTTCTGCAGAGTCATTAAAATATTGATCTGTCATGTTTTATTTTTATTTATATAATAGTATTTATATATTTATATATATATATATATATATATATATATTAAATTTTATGATTTAATATTATAATATGTAATGTATGGTTTTAGGATTAGACTTTTCTCTTTTATTTGGAACATTTTTACTGCACCTACCTTTGTTATCTCTGCACCACCTTACGGTTGACTGGTAGAGAATGCCTATGGCATTAAGTCCGCCATTGTACTCATTATGTGCAAGAAGTTTTAAAATAAAATAAAAAGCAAACGTAGTCGAGCATCAACGTTTTAAACGTTGAACAAGACGTGATGGCAAAATGGTGGATAGTTGAAAGTTAGCATTATTATTTTTAATTAGTATGCTTTGCAATGTTAAATTTATAGGTTTTAAAATATCGCTATATCGCATCTGGGGGCGCCCATCTAGAAGATAGCGAGACGATATTGTAGCTACAGCTGGAGTTACATGGACTACCAAAGCCCAAAATAGACACGACTGGCATGCGATGGAGGAGGCCTTTGTCCTTAAGTGGATTCCCCTTTAATTAAATATTTAGTTTTATAATTTCTCAGTTTATAGTATATACATTTATATTGTCAAGTTAATTAATACTATATTTTTTTGACTTATAGTTTGTAATTTTTCATTTTGATACCTTTTTTTTAATTACTATTTTGTAACAATGTCTTTAGTGGGATAATTAAAGGTTATTTTTGTTTTAATGTATGTCGAATCTACCCTATATATTAGTTTGGGATGGGGTTATATTGTAACAAGATTTTAGTTCTATAAAAACCGGTAGAAAAAGAAGAGAATGCATTTATTCCTCTAACCAAAAAAAAAAAAAATTCTACAGTTCTAAAAAAAAATACATCTGTGTTAAGTAGGTAACATCGATTACAATAAAATGGAGCCCTTAACTTTATTCCTGCATATAGGTTTCTCGACTTCTCGAAGACAGAACTCCTGGATCAGACGTGAAGAGCAGGGGTGGCAAGTCAGAGGAGGTGTGGGGGGCTATTGCGTAGATCACAATATGCACTTCAACATTCCCCACTATGAATACCTACAAACGCCAGGGTGGGAGCCACAATTCTTAATTAATTAAGACACGAAGATAAGTGGAGGTTAATTAACACAAAATATACGAAGTAGTCTATTCGAGGCTTCATTGGAGATAGATTGCGGTTCAATTGTTGGATAAGATTTTGTTTTAAACACGTCATTGAATCAATATTAACAATTATTTTTATTTGTTGACACTATTTTTTATTCCTCAGGCCTAGCTTACAAAATACATGCAAAATACAGCCACGTGTACGGTCAAGACGCCATTGTTTGGCAATAGCAAATATATTGAGTATTTTCTAAATGATATAAAAGAGAAGAGCTCAAGAAGTACATGAATAAAACCTTTATCATGTACTTCTTGAACTCATACATTGCTTTTTGTTATAAGTGAGTGATTTTCGGCAATTACATTATGCAGCAAAATATACATATAACAATCGTATTAGATTCCGGCCCTGTCAGCACGCGCGGGAGGGGGTAGCTATTACACCCCGTAAAGCCACCCTCTCTAATTGATTTACAATTGTCGGTTAAATTTGTTTCCCGACCACCCTCTGCGATCACCGATCGCAAATGCATGAATATAGGATGCCTTCAATGAACTGGGAAAAAATACAATAAACAGCGCTGAACGTAGTAATATTTTTGTCAAACCATGAATATTTAGATCTGTATGGTATATTTAAAATAATATCAATATAATAATATTTAAATATTTTATTTATATAATATATACTACACCTTTCTACTAAAACTTTCTCAAATATTTTATTTATATAATATATAAATAAAATATTTGTGGTGCATGAAAGGAGCCTCCCCGAGTGACGTACACAACAAGTCCCTACGTCCGGTGCACCCTGAGCAATTCGTGAGTTCTCCAAAGCGAATTGGCTAATCCTTTCACCACGATGGCAAGTCTAAACCTTGACCACCTTACTGACTGTCCAAAATGCCCTACCACCTGCACAAAAGAGGCGCTCATGAACGCCGACGAGAGCGCCATAACAGTGGCCACTTATTGGACCAATAAAAATTGACTCAGTCATCGACACGACGAAGAAGAATAGTTACAGTACAAATGTGCTTTTATGGTGTAGTGGTTACCAAGACCATTTTAACATTGTGAAGTGCAATAAAGACTTGAATACTTGAACACTTGAATTGTTTGAAAAAAATCTTACATACAGATGAGAATAAATAAATAAATAAATACACAAATTGGACAAATTTAGGGGAACGCAAACAAAAAGTCATATAACACAAAAATAAAAGGTTTATTTATGTTTAATACGGTTTCATTTGAATATCTTTAATTAAATTAACTTTTTTAAATACAGAAATGTTCAATTTACTGATAAAAATAAACAAAATACTGAAGTTATCTGTTATTGACGAAATTTGGAGGTAACGGTGAACTTTCATCTTATCATGAAATTTATCAAATGGCTGGTTTCTTCTCTAATGTAAGGTAACACCAACACTCCTAGGCACATTCAATATTTCGTGTTACCTCCTCTCGCTGTTAAAACTGCCTCCATTCGTCTGGGCATACTTTTTATTAATTCGTCAATGTGTCTTTGTGGCATTTGATCCCATTCTTCTACCAAGGCGGTTTTGAGTTCCATTAAGTTGGTTATTGCAGGAATTCTTTTTTTTATTTGTCTTCCCAGCGTATCCCAGACATGTTCAATCGGGTTTAAGTCTGGTGAGCGGGCTGGCCATTCCAAAACCCTGATTTCGAACCCTTGAAGGTATCTCGAAACTATGGCGGCAGTGTGTGGCCGAGCATTATCATGCATTAATAGAAAATTATCTCCTACGTATGGGACAAAAGGTATCACAATTTGTTCTAAAATGTCAGTTACGTATCGTGCTGCTGTAAGAGATCCATTTTCTACGATGTGGAGTTCCGTACGTCCACCTAAGGAAATGCCGCCCCATACCATCACTGACCCTCCACCGTAAGGTTCTCTTCCGACAATGTTACACTGTGCATATCTTTCTCCTGGTCGTGTCCACACTTTGACCCTTCCATCATCTGGCTTGAGGCAAAATCTAGACTCGTCAGTGAACAATACTCTTCCCCAGTCATCGTCATTCCAATCACGGTGAACGCGAGCAAAGTTATTCCGAGCTACACGATGGCCTGTGGTAAGAAGAGGCCCTCTGGCAGGTACAAACGCCCCTATTCCAACTGCTTTTAGTCTTCTTCTTACCGTTTTAGTGCTAACTGCCACATTTCGGACTTCTTGGAGCCTTGCTCTTACCTCAGAAGACGTCGAGGTACGGTTTCTTAGCACACTGCTTACGATAAATCTATCGTCTCTAGCTGTGGTCTTCTTTTTTCTCCCTTGTCCTCTGCGTCTCGTGTATTCGCCTGCCTGCCGGTATCGTTTTACATTGCGAAAAATAACAGATTTGGAAACTCGCAACATTTGAGCCACTTGATTGTAAGTGTAACCTTGTTCGATTAAAGTTACAGCTTTGGACACTTGAGCTACGCTGAGATCCGGCATTATCAATTCAATCTTTTGAAAAAGTCTCAAGTAACACCGCGATGAATATTTTTTGTGAAAAAAAACCTATTACAAAAATTTTCAAACACGACAATTAGCTCTAATTGTTCTCTTACAGCGCACATTTATTAAAATTAACACGTAGAGTAAAAAAACAAATGAAACTCTGAAACAAAAGACGATAAAATCTTTTTCTTTAAATAACACAAATGCTGTTATAGGTGGCCAGTGCGTAAGGAGAATAAAATAAAAATAATCGAACTTTTTTTTGCGTTCCTCTAAATTTGTCCATGAGTGTATATATAAATATAAATATTACACAAAATTCACACAACATCATCTAGTCCCAAACTAAGCAGAGCTTGTACTATGGGTACTATAATAATTGATAATTTTTTTTTTGTAAATACATACATAATTATACATAGCGACACCCTGCTTAAGACAAACTTCCATGTTCATGTACACAAAGATTTGTCTTAAGCGGGAATCGAACCCGCGACCTCGGCGTCGCAGGCAGGTACACTACCCACTCCACCATCCGATCGTCATCAGAATACGTTTTACTAGCGTTAATCTAGCATTGATATTTCTCCACAGAGACCAAGTAAGGCTATAAAGTTTGAGCCTGCACTGTAGATAATATAATTTGAGGTAAAAGGCATGGAGGCGGCCTGGTCTGTCAAGTATCAGCGGCGCGCGATGGTGAATAAAACATGTAATAAATAAATGTTACCGATGGAACGTAACGACCTATTACTGCTACGCACGCTGGGACACACGCATTTGCTGAATTGCATGGTAATGTCTTATTGTTACAGTGTATTAACTTGTTTTGGAATCATAACTTAAATTAACTGTTTCATGACAAAATGCAGAATAAACTTTTGACAAAAGAAAAAACGGAAAAAACTTCAAATTACTTCATACGACATAAAGGTTTCTCATTAGCGATATAGGCCGCCCATTGTGCATTTGAAAATTATTTAAGTTGTATTTATTGTCAAACTGTATATTTGGTGTACAATACAGTAATCCATTACAATTTTTAAAAGAATGTTAAATGAGCACTATCTTTCCTTATAGTATTATGTATTGTATATTTGTAAGTTAGTATAATAATATATATATATATATCTATATATACCGGGTGCTTCAAAAAAATGTATACACACTTTGAACTTCCATAGAAAATTTATTTACCGTTCTACAAAGTTAAATTTCAGGAAAATAGAAAGCTGAAAGTCCAATGTAAATGAAACATAAATAACAAATGTTAATACTGTTCAAATTGGTGACCTGCAGCATCAATACAATTCTGAGTACGAGTCACCACAGATTCTGTACATCGTATCAAAACGTCCAATGAGATTTCTCTTGAATCTCATTCCAAAGAATGTCTAGGTTACGTGGTTTACGTTTGTACACCTCATCTTTTACTGTGCCCCACAAGAAGAAATCCAGTGGTGTAAGGTCTGGAGAGCGTGCTGGAAACTCGATTGGCCCCCTGCGTCCTATCCACTGGCCCGACAAATTTTGATCCAGGTAAGCTCGTACGTCCCTGTGATAGTGCGGCGGAGCACCATCTTGTTGAAAATAAAAACAGTATTAACATTTGTTATTTATGTTTCATTTACATTGGACTTTCAGCTTTCTATTTTCCTGAAATTTAACTTTGTAGAACGGTAAATAAATTTTCTATGGAAGTTCAAAGTGTGTATACATTTTTTTGAAGCACCCGGTATATGTTTATATATATATACTATAATATATTTATATGTCGTATATATATTATATAATATGTAATTTATTGATATAATATATTATATAATAATTCTTGTTAAATGCAAATAATTTCTTATTATCTAAGCAAAAACTACCGCTTTATTTTCTTTCCAAAATGTCCATCCTAAGGTTGCCTGGAAGAAATCGCTTTAAGCGATAAGGCCACACATTGTACATTTTTTCTGTTATTTTCTTTTTGTTGTTACCTCTTAAGTTTCTTTTGTCATGTGAAATTATGTATAAATAAAGTATTTTCTATCTATCTATCTATCTACAGAATATTCTACTCTTCTCTATGCCTTTGTACATACAAGTAGATAGAGTACCTTTGGTTAAAAAGCATAATATATTGACACGCACGCATGGTTGGTGTAGTGGTTAAAGTGGTCGTCTCGCCGTTTTAACTGCGCTAGTGTTGTGGGTTACATCCACACACGAGACAAATCTTTGTGTGATTCGTAAAAATGTGTTCTGACTATTGTGTGCTTTGTGTGTGTGAAATGTATGTTTATAAAATCCACGCGACGCAGGAGTTATTCATACTGTAACGTCTTTTTTTTTAAATAGTAATGAATAATTCTTTACTTAGTCATACAATTTTGTATAACATATTTCAAGACAGATATTTTATTATACCAAGAAACAGTTAAAAAAAGATATGGGACCGGCAGGATTTGAACCTGCAACCTTACTGCGCACCGGGCAGCCGCTTTAGCCATCCAGCTACGGTCGCCTCTTACCGGAACCCTAAATTTCTCAACTGTATGATACTTCATTTCGTGACGTCACGTTCATCCATTTGTCCCTTTTTTAGTAGGATGCAAACCATCATGGCGAAGTTACATTCAGCACAAATGTTGTAACGAATGAACGTGTACGTTATTTT
The DNA here is from genome assembly GCA_905147285.1 of Hypena proboscidalis. Lineage (NCBI taxonomy): Eukaryota > Metazoa > Arthropoda > Insecta > Lepidoptera > Erebidae > Hypena > Hypena proboscidalis. Next base: position 12,711,904 of record LR990132.1, read on the forward strand.
AACTTATAATTGATTATTTTTATAGCATTTAGCTATGCTTACGAATACGAATCCCATATCCCATATTTTTTTCAACCTGTTCTTAGTATAATTTGCTAAGCATAGCTAAATGCTATAAAAATAATCAATTAGAAGATATTTTATTAACCTCCAAATAAAATTTCTTAACCAACCACGTATGCACTTTCACACTTCATTTTAAATGTAAATGAATTCACATTACAGAATTATAAAGCCGAACCATTTGCAGAAGCCTATAAATAAATCTAGTGAATGATCTCGCATTTCGACACTCGCGAACATAATAGAGTTATGACAAAAATGGCGACGAGAGCTAAGAAATATCACTTGGTGAACCCGAGACGCTTGTTAGCGTCTCCTTGCTTTTATTTATGGCCAGATTTATTTTATGGTCGTTCATGGATGTCGGGGAAATCAAATGAAAAGAGATAGCTACAAATAAAACAATAACCACATCGGTTTGAAACGCGACGGGGATAATGTTAAGGAAAATAGCTCATTGAGAAGTTTTAGCCAGCGTCGCTCCTTTGATCTTAAGTTTTCGAGTGAATTACGTGTCGGTATTGTTGTGTCAGTTGGCGCTCTCATGTTAGTTATTCATGTGTGCTTATTATCATCTACTATGGTTTTATATGATTTTTCACATCGAAACGTTATTCTGATTTATTAATTTTTAGTGTGTGAATCAAGTTTTGACTTATTGTGGTACACACTACACATTACATGATTCGAATCGAACATAACAGTTATAATAAAAAACAGTTGAAAAAATATGGGACCGGCAGGATTTGAATCTGCGACCTTCTACACACCGGGAAATTACATTCAGCACAAATTTTGTAAAGAATGAACACATACGTTATTTTAACTTCTAATTGATTATTTTGTGAAATGACCGTAGCTGGTTGGTTAAAGCGACCCGGTGCGCAAAAGGTCCCAGGTTCGAATCCTGCCGGTTCCATAATGTTTTTAACTGTTTCTTAGTATAATTTGCTAAGCAACAATTGATTAGAAGTTAACAATAACAGTTGTTACAACGTTACGATTTTCCACAACAAAGTTTTGTAGCTACGTAAAGCTACGCCTGCTACGACGTGCTACGTACTCGCTACGAATCCGGGTTCATTTCGTGACCTTTGTAAATATGTCAAACAAATTAGTAGTAAATTTACGTACGCTTCGTATAATTAAAATGTATGACATCATACTGTCATCTTCATTATACAAGCTTTGTTTAATATTCGTTGAGGTTGCTCAAAATATTCTTTAGATAAGACTATATAACATAACATAACATCAATACCAACATTTCACCTGTTATGTTTTAGGGACCATATGACAGGGTGTGAATCTACCGTCATCCACCGAGCACAATTCCAACTCCATGCTGTTATTGAGAATTTCCTGACGGAAAGTTCACAAATAACATTTTGCTCGATTCGGAAAACGAACCCGAGAGCCTCGCAGTGAGAGATACGCTAACCACTAGACCATCGGGGCAGTTAAGTAAATAAAATAATTGAATAGAATAGAATTGGAAGAACTATATTTGCACCAAAATTACTTATATAAATCTTGACAAGCCTTGAGCAAAATTAAAAAGAAAAAAAGAAACAACAAATCCAATGCAATAAACTACCGCAAATATCCATTCTATTATGTCCATCCTATGGTTGCCTGGAAGAGATCGCGTCAAGCGATAAGGCCGCCCTTTGTACGTTATAGTTTTAACGTACATAGTAACAAATTTGATGTGCAAATAAAGTTTTCTCTATCTATCTATCTATAAATTGTAAAAAAATAATGAAGTTAATACAAGAATATAAATAAATATAAATAAACAGTACTGTATTCATAACCAGGGTATTGAATACACCATACATACAGTATTGCAACAAATTGAAAGAAAACTATCAACAATATTGTATCAAATAAAATCGCTACAAATACAAGGCAGTCTGATGAACGTGCCGCCAGCTGATATTTCAATTTCAAAACATGTATTTTATTTCGTCGCTGCTGCAATACAACAAATATAATAAAAATGGAAGGCAAACAAGCCAGAGTTGTATTTACCGTGATATTCGTATTTGGTTGGTAGATTCTTACTCTCTTTGCTGGGGCCTAATCTGTCGGGTGGCGAATACCTCACGTCCGGGACACGCCTCTGTTGTTTCTTGATTTTGCCGTCCATTTGCGCATTTTTATTTAACACACAAGTGTAAATTTACTACTTCGTGGTCCATTTGTTAATTTAGATTTGATTTTTATTTGAAAAATCCGGCCAAGTGGCGCGGTATGGTTCCGTAGTCAACTGTTACAACATAGTTATGGACTCAAAGCAGGTTTAATGCAGCCAAGTCATTTTAATAAAGGTTTTTGTATTTTCTACAAAATATTCTAAGTAACTGCATTTACACTTTGGATCCCAATTGCTTTTGAAGTAATTAAGTTAACGAAACCGCTATAGTTTGCCTTAAAAGTTCATTACATATATTACCCCCATCATTTTTCCAGTACGGTCTTGCTTTTAGAGGGGGTGGACGCTCAAATCGGACAAAAATTTGCTCCTTAAAGTAAATTTTATTTCAAACAGATTTCTAAATCAAAAAACTGTCTTACTTGTTAAAGGTATTTTAAAAACACGTCTTTGTGTTTTAAAGACCTATCTAACAACACCCCACACTATGGGGTACGCGACAGAAAAAAAATCCCCCTTTTTATGTAGTGGAGATACCAAAAAAAAATAGTTTTCTAGATTTTATTCTACCAATTTTTCGACATAGTTAAAATACAAACCCATGCAATTTTAACTTTTTAGTACTAAAGGTTTCGACACTATGCCTTGGACAGACAGACAGACAGGCGGATGGATATGGCGAAACTATAAAGGTTCCTTGTAGGTACTACGGGGCTCTAAAAAGCATTGCACTCTCTCACTTCTTTAACTGTTTCTTCTTTCATATTTAATTGTTGCAAGGGTTTATACGTACGAAGTAGTTATTTTAAATGAATACGCTAAGCTACATTTTAATCAAAATAAAACGCCAATAAAATACAAAAGGGTGTAAGTAAAACATTTATGAGCGTAGCTGCAGTATCTAAACGTTATCGACGCTCTCAAAGAAGGCGGTAAACAAATTGAAGTGAATTCCCAAAGAAGGGAAATCCAAACAAATCTCCATTTAATCCTGGGAAAAGCGTTCTCAAATCCAGGTTAGTTGTAAATATCAATTACGCAAATACCCCGGATTAAGAAGCAGAACGGTTCCCGCTGTATCGTGTGTTCGCAAGGGGTGGATCCGCACTTTACACCGTTTTAACTGCTGTTAGCACGCTCTTCAACTTAATGCAAGATTTCCACTGATGAATATGATTTATGAATTAGGCGTCAATTTATAAAACGATATTTACCAAGTTTTGTATTACTTAATTAGAATTGGATACTTCAAAAGTTCATTAATAACATCACGCCTATATTACCCAGAAGGGTTTGTCATAGGTGTACAACACCCACATTTCACCTGTTATGTTCAGGTCCCATGTGATAAGGGGTGAGCCTATCGCCATCCACCGGACACAATTCTAACACCGTGTTGCTATTGTAAATTTTCTGACGGAAAGTTCACAAATAACACTTTGCCTGACTCGAGAATCGAACTTGAAACACCGCGGAGAGAAGTGTATACGCTTACCACTAGACCATTGAGGCAGTTAGAGAGATCATTAATAATGGTGAAATATGCTTTGAAAACCCTTTTTTCAACCCTACTAATATATCTCATGAATTTTTCTGTTGGCTGAGAGCCAACAGAAAAATTGCCTAGTTTAATTAAAAATTGAACTCCATTGCCCACCAAACGGGTCTGAGTAGGAAATTAAGATAATAAAATCTTCGATAATGATAATTAACGAAGTAGAATTGCGAATGACATAACGTACGGGCTCAACCAACTAATAAAATGTACAGTAGCAGGCAATTGAATAAAATTCCCCGGGGCGATTTTTTCCCTCAAATCTAATAGAACTGGGACTGGGGACAGTCGTTGAAGACTTGTCGATAATTTTAATATTCGTGTCGCAGGCCCCGGGAGCTTTGTATCGATCTTGCATCAATATAATAGACCTGTTATTAGGTCACCATGTATTATGGTCTAATGAGCTATGTTATGCATCAAATAACGAAAGGTGAAAGAAAGCATATCAAACATTAAAATTTTTCCTAAATTTAAAATAACGTAGGATCCGGTAGCCATTATAAATCAACATTATTATTAAAATAAATAAATAATAAATAAATATAAATATTTCACAACTCACACACAACGCCATCTAGTCCCAAACTAAGCAGAGCTTGTAATATGGGTACTAGAATAACTGATACTAATACATATATACTTTTCTTTTGTAAATACATACATATTATACATAGAAACACCCAGACTAAGACAAACCCCCATGTTCATGCACACAAAGATCTGTCTTAAGTGGGAATCGAACCCACGACCTCGGCGTCGCAGGCAGGTACACTACCCATTCCGCCATCCGGTCGTCAACATACAAAACATATATAATGGTGGTTGGATCATTCAATTCCATTACTAAAGATGATCGTTTCATTTCGAGATTACCCCGGCATGTACAGTGGGCCAAGCAATTAGCTATGCACGGCAAAAACTTCTAAGTCGTAAGAGACGTAAAAGTTTTTGCCCTGCATACCTAATTGCTTGGCCCACTGTACATAACATGTTGTTACTTATTGCTTGGTTTAGATTGTTCACCAAATTGTGAGAAAAACACAGGAAGCATAGCCAGATTTACATCTGATAATGCTACCTGTATTTTTACTGAAATCTATAATAAGCTTCGTTGGTTTAGCAGTTAGCGTATGCGTCTCTCGTAGCGAGGTCTCGGGTTCGATTCCCGGGTCGGCCAAAGTGTTATTTGTGAACTTTCCATCAGGAGGATCCTAATAGCAGCACGAAGTTGCAATTGTGCCCGAGGGATGGCAATAGGCTCACCCCCTATCCTATGGAACCTAAATATAACAGGTGAAATGTGGAAATATTACTCCTCTGCCTCACCCTTTTGGGTAATATAGGCGTGATGTTATGTTATAATAGCAGCCCTGTATGTAATACATGTCCCACTGCTGGGCTCGGGCCTCTTCTCATGATGAGAAGGGTTAGGCCATAGTCCACCACGCTGGCCAAGTGCGGATTGGTAGACTTCACACACCCTCGAGCACTTATTAGGCACTGTTAGGCATGCAGGTTTCCTCACGATGTTTTTCTTCACCGTTAGCGAGCGATAATTTATATGATAAATACACACATATCTTCGAAAAGACGAGAGGTGTGTGCCGTGGGTTCGAACCCGAGAACTTTGACTTCGCAGTCCTACGGTCTCCCACTCGGCTATCGCTGTTATGTTATGATAATATTTAATTTTTTCTCAAGTTAAAGTAACAACGGAGCCACAAAAACTATGATAAAAAGTCACATTTCGATCAAACCATAAAGTGAAATCATAAAAATAAATTGGTGTACCTGTGACATCATAATTCTGTCTCGTGAGACCTTTGCTAGGGGCACATTGACATATGGAGACATAAATATAACAGTGGCTTATTGTGCCGTGACGAGGGACTACCAATCCCAGGGTACTTCTCATCGGAGTTACGTTATCGCCAAAATTGTGTTTAATGAACTACTCCCTTGAACTGTTTTAGTTTTATGCTCCACTGTACACAGAAGGTTTAAATTTTACGATTTTTAAAACATTGTAATGAATGTTTTCTTTGTCATTATTGGAAATTTACATGTTATAAAAAACATTTAAGGTGTTTTTTATTATCCAACCTATTAATTGGCATTCAAATATTTTTGCCGTTAGTAAATATTTTAAGAGTTTATTTTAAATAATGCAAAACACACGCGCGAGTAAGAAAATATGGATGACTTAAAACCCTAAATTTACACTCTTACGAATAAAAATTAAGAAAATCCCGGTACTGAAACTCATTAATTTTGATTTAAGTTTAACTATACGAAATTTCATTCTTCTAACTTCAAAAACCGGCCAAGTGCGTGTCGGGCCACGCGCAGTAGGGTTCCGTAGCTAGTAGTAACAACATATTTCAACTTAAAAGGGATTTACTATTCGTATTAAACAAGTAACATCTTCATACAAGTCATTACTTTCAAAGGTTTTTGTAATTTGCACGAATTATTCTAAGTAACTGCATTTTACACTTTGGACCCCTATTCCTCTTGAACTAATGAAGTGAACTTATCCGCTATAGTTTTCCTTTAAAGTTCCTTACATGTACTACCGACACAATTATTTTCAGATTTTGGGATCCAGTAGTTTAGCTTTTAGAGGGGGGGGGGGGGGGGACGCTCTACTCGAACAAAAATTTGCTCTTTAAAGTTAATTATCTCGCAAACGGATCTCTAAATCAAAAAACTGTCTAAGCAATCCCTAAACGTTTTTAAAAGTCCTATCTAACAATACCCCACACTATGGGGTAGGCGACAAAAAAAAAACATCCCTACTTTACATGTACCCGAAAAAAAAATATTTTCCAAATTTTATTCTACAACTTTCTTTGTATAGTTAACATACATGTTTATGCAAAATTTCAGTTTTCTAGCACCAACGGTTTCGTCGCTATGCCTCGGACAGACGGACGGACAGACGGACATGGCGAAACTATAAGGGTTCCTTGTAGGTACTACGGAACCCTAAAAATGAGATACAGCTGACAAATGAAAAATGACAACATGCCTTATTTAACCCACTACCAGATGAAAATTCCAAAAATCCATTTTTAGTGCGCTCCAACGCTATGTAAGGAACCTTCAAGCAAAGTTTCAAGTTTCTATCTGTAGCGGTTTAGGCTCAGCGTTGATGAATCAGTCAGTCTGCCAAACAATAGTATTAGTATAGATTAAAAAGTTAAGTATAATACTGCTTCAAGATGTCTGAATGATCTGTTATTTTTCTACTATAATACTGTGTAGACCACTAGTGTTTTGAATGGCACTGTTCTAAGATACATAATTGTTAAAAAAAGGTAAATATAAAGCATGTAATAATGTTTGTGATCCCATATTTTAAAACCCTTTAAGAAATTGTTTGATTAATTTGGCATTAAACAACTATTACTGATTTCCAAAACAACATGATTAATTGATATAATTATGCAATGTCGTAGGCGACAATTTTCAGTGATTTTGAAGGTGATTTTGATTACTTTGCAAAATATTGATAGCAAATCAGGGTACAGTATGATTAATTTAATACTCATAAATAACTTTCATTACATCATCAATAATTATTTATAGGTCAACCACGATTTATACTAAATATATTGGTGCTTGCATTTGGGATATTCTGAAGCAATTTAGGCTGACGGTTATTAAATGTGCTTTGAATACACAAACCTGCAGACAAACAGCATCCTTCCTTAACTTCCTCGCCAATTGTAATTAACTAAGTAAGTAACAAGCATAAGTAATGCTTGTTACTAGCAAAATAACTAATAGCAGTAATAAATCAAAGTAATTCAATATACCACAACATTTGCGGCTGTATCTTATCTAAATTGAAAACATTACGAGTTTTTTCAACTCCAATTCCAATAATAATATGTAATGTTCTGCTTATACTTATTATCAAACACATTATCGAAAAATACACAATCTGACGACCGGATGGCTGAGTGGGTAGTGTACCTGCCTGCGACGCCGAGGTCGTGGGTTCGATTCTCACTTAAGACAAATCTTTGTGTGCATGAACATGGGGGTTTGTCTTAGTCTGGGTGTTTCTATGTATAATAAGTATGTATTTACAAAAGAAAAGTATATTTATGAATAAGTATCAGTTATTCTAGTACCCATAGTAAAAGCTCTGCTTAGTTTGGGACTAGATGGCGTTGTGTGTAAGTTGTAACACATTATTATTATTATAATCATGCTAAGATGTATTACCCTATTTTAGGGTTCCATAGTATCTACAAGAAACCCTTATAGTTTCGCCATGTCCGTCTGTCCGTCTGTATGTCTGTTCAAGGCATAAAGTTGAAACCGTTAGTGCTAGAATGCTTAAATTTATATGTTAGATTAAAATCTTGAAAAATATTTTTTTTTCGGGTACTTCCTCTACATATTAATGGGAATGATTTTTATCTGTCACGTATTGTCACATAGCGTGGGATGTCGTTAGATAGGCCTTTTAAAAACATAAAGATAATGCTAAGACAGTTTTTTGATTAAGAGATCCGTTCGCGAGATTATTAACTTTAAAGAGAAAATTTAAGTTCGATTAGGGCGTCCCTTACCCTCTAACAGCTAAAACGTCCGATCAAAAAATCTGAAAAATATTATGGTGGTAGTATGTAATAAACTTTTCAGAAAATCTATAGCGGCTACGTTAAGTAAAATAATTCATGAGTAATAAGTCCAAAGTGTAAAATGCAGTTACTTGAAATATTTTGTACAAAATACAAAAGGCTTTGAAAATAATGATTTTTATGAAGTTGTTAATATCCAATATCGATATAAAACCTGATTTGAGTCCATAATCATGTTGTAACGGCTTATTTCAAAAAGTTTTTTTTATGGTTAGACATGCGTTTATCCACGATCTCATCTGATGGTAAGCGATGATGCGGTCTACGGTAAAGCAAACTTACCTAACCTTACATCATGCAATACAAAAAAATCAAAACGTTTGGACAATGATGTGTATTAAATGTGTGAAAGATAAATTAATTAATTTATGATTTTATACGTATATATTTTGCTTTTGGTTTTTACAATACAAACCCCCTTATTTATGAAATTTAAGGAGACCTTGAAAAATCGGTTATTGTGTTTGAAAATGCAATTTTTGTGCAAAAACCATTACTCCATCGTTTGACAAATTTATATTCACCATCTGGAATCCCTAGTATCGTATGGGTGGAATTGAAATGTCTTGCATTTACAATATTTCATTCATTTTAATATGAAAACAATAAGAATAACAATTTCCTATGAGAATACTTACAGGAGCCACCTCCAAAACATATTTCTTGTGAATTTCTCAGTAAAATCAACAGGTGATGTCAGAAATCACACCCTCGTGTTTCTTAAACAATTTACTACCTTACACTCAAGATATAGAGTCCGAATTTCAGGCGCAATTTCCTGACACTATAAAACACCATGAAACGGCAACTTGTGTAATTACTTTAAACACATAAATAATAAAGTACATGAAAAAATGTTTGTAGCACTGTTCAGAGTCACAGGTTTGAGTCACAGTTTTGATGTTTGGATAGATCAAAAGCACGTGAAGTAAGATGTTTTTGACACGTTTATTGTAGTAGAAGTTATTTGAGTGTAAGGAAATTATGTGGTTTAGTGTAATTTATCGTATGTTTGAGCTCGAACGGAGGAACGGTAGCGATGTGACGGGCGCTGATATCAAACTAGCCAGAAATGCGTGCCACGCTCCCTCTGTCCTCACCCACAGTCCTATTCTGCAATCGTGTTTGACCTGTTGCTCATTTATCTTTCAGTATATTTGGATTTTCATTCCAACATAGCCAATTGGTTCCTTATTCAATTCAGAAAACTTATTGTGTATGAAAGGTTGTATAACGATCTATTTTTTTAATACCAATTTTTCAATATCTTAAATAACTAAAATCCTATCTTGATTTATTTCTTTGGATTAGTTAAGCAAGAGTGACTTTATTTTAAAGCGTTCTCATTATATTATTCTTATAATTTAAACTCGTATGGATAAACATTCTAATAAACCAAACATCTTCATACAGAAGTAAATATTTGAATTTAATTTAGGAGGAAATAGATTTGCTTATTACCTAGTCAATCATGCGCATTCATATGAACGTCAATGTGCACATTGTTTAGAATCGAAATCTGACATAATGACACTGACTTCTAAAAAAATAAAAAATATATATGGTTCATTTACAATACAGTTAACTTTGTCACTAAACCAATGCAGGAATATTTCACAAAAATCATCTTAAAATATTATCAAAATCTTTTTATCAAAAATATCTGAATCACACTGCGGATTGATCCTGTATTCTGGTGACAGGAGTGTATATAGTGCTAAGTCCTGTGCGCTAGAGCGAAACGAAACAGCATCAGAGCGAGAAAACAAAAGAGAATTCATTCAAGATCAGCTATCTTATTCTGCAAAAATTCCATACCGATAATAATAATCAATCCTTATCCCTCTCTATCTAACGTACGGGAAAAGCCATAGCCAGGAAAGGGAAAATGGACTGTGTTGGAGCAGAACGTTTTTCTCCCTATTGCAGAATGATCCTAAAAGTCTCGCGAATGCTCCAGATTCACAGACAATGCCCCAATTTATATCCAACTCACTTACTGGAGTCAGAGGAGATGGGGTGGTTAAAATATAGGAAGGATGTTGTAGTAATATGCATATCATATTAGTATCTATCGGGACTACTCGAGTTGATTGTTATACGTCATAGTAATGTTGTCTGTATATGGCTAAGACAATTTATTAAGGAAGTCTTTTTGTTTTTGAAATTTCATTCAAAATTATAGACACTTGAGTTTTGAACCATTTAATTAATTCACCTAAATGCCATTTCTATTATTCTATATTTTTCATTTGTTGCTGCGTACAAGGAAGCACGCTAATAATTACACTAGTTACAATAAGTCCAGTGGACTGAATAGAGGCGAAACTTTTCGTGTGTTACACACAAAGGGAAAGTAGGGTAAAAAAACCGTCTCACAAAGCCAATTACATTAAAACATTCGGCGCGGGACAAAGGGCGAGAGAACAATGGAGCCTGGAAGGAACCCGCGATATGTCTTTCAATGCTTTTAACTTTCCACTGATGGCGGCGCGGCGAGGGAAAAATGGTGACGTCCCGCGACAAATGCCCGTGAAATAGTGATGTACCGCTGTTATAGAAGGCGTTTCTTTATTTTGGGCTAAGCCTAATATAATTTTATTTATTGATCATTAAATTATTTGTTTTTTTTTTTTTTTAAGATGGTAGAGCTCGCAGTTATAGTCAGCACTGTTGCTCATTAAAATTGCTGCTAAGAAATGGTGATCACAGTACTATGTTCCGATGTATTAGATAGACTAGGCCCTGAAATAACTGTCACGAGAGGCATAATATTTTTATTTGATGTAGCGACGCATTTACATTTTATGGTTAAGTAAAATGCATTTTGGTTAAAAAATACACACATTTCTGAATCAATTAATAATGCCTCTGTCTCGTGACTGTTTCGTTAGTCTGTTGGTTTTCAAATGCGACTCTTTCTGCGAGGTTTAGATTCTTGGTTTGAAATTCACAATAGCAGCACGCAGTTGGATTTTACGCCTATCACATGGTAGCCAAACAGAGCAGGTTAAATGTGGGAGTTAAACACTCTGCTATACCCTTAGGTGTAATATAGGCGTGATGTTATGTTATATTAATAATTACATAAATTTGCATAAGTAGCTAAATTTGAGGAAAACTTTAATTCATCAACCAGGCTAGAACGAAAGCCGACTCTAAAATGTTTGAAAATAAATACATACAACAAAATAGTTCAAATTTTGCAAGTTTCAATTTATTGTAATAAAATGCTTGATAATTATATTTATTTTCGATATTGCGTGTCACTAGTGCGAGCGCGTCACTAATAAAGAAGTGAGACGTAACCAATGGGGTATCACGGCTTGGTTGCACCGCAAACTCATTTTATAAATCGTCCGTCCGCTCGCCCGGAACCACGCGTTAACCCACCCTCCCCTAATGCACCTCCTTTGTAAACCAACGAAAAAACGATCCAAAACTTATTGTGATTAAAAACTATACCCCGGTTTTTAGATCAAGATAATTAATAACAACTTTTTGTAAAAATAAAAATATTCAAAGACTTTTTAGAATAGTTGTATTAAATTGAATATATTATACGAATTAATAGCGCTCAAGATAATAAATTTCATTTTTAAACACATTTTTTCCAGAAACACTTAATGTAATATTTTCACTGTTTATTAAAATAAAAATTGAATCCCTAATGTCAGTCTAATCATTTACAAATACTTAGCCTTTTATTAATATCACATGGACCTCAATGTTCCCGTAACAAAATTATTCAGAACCTGTAACGCCATCTATCCACTGACAACTGAAATCATTCGCACAAAGTGAGTTCTGAATTTATGCTGAAAGTTATACAATACGAATCCGTAATTCAATTCGTAAATGGAGATAAACCAAGTGATTTAAGAAAATAGTATAACATTTGACATGTAATATTTTTATCTGCTCAAATCATGATGTTTGGTTCAAATAGATAAATTCGTTTTTATACTTGTATAGTTAGATATATTTTGGGTACGACATCACATTATACTTTTATAAAAACGACCGTCCTCTCTTCGTAAACCACTCGCTTAATAGACAGTATCAAGGCAAAGATCTTAAGTAAATCAAATCGCCCCATGAATGGTGAATGAGTCCCGGCTTTTCACGGACTTTCTCACAGATGGCTATCACAATGGCCCGGGATCAAGAGAAACTTATCTCGGGAGAGGTCGCAAAAATGTTTCTTAATGCTTATTTAAGTTGCATCCATTTGATCGTATCGTATACTGCCGAGTTCCGTCACTGAGTTAAGATCGTTTGTATCCAGAGCAATTTTCTTGACTACGGATATATTGCCTGAAACTGCAGTTTCAGAGACGGCGCTCAGTGTTTCGTTTTTATATGTTGATATATTAAAATGCTGAATCTGTATAATTTATATTATGGTCTTTGAAAAAAATCGTCTAGACTAGAGATCACGCTAATCCAATACAGAGTTAAGCCTGCTTTAAAACTTCGTGAAACGTGAATTTATTATGATGTGCTATGATTTTCCGAAATTTAATTTTCTGGTAGTCAATACGATTTTATTTTAAAACCAAAGAATAAGAACCAAGAAATTCCGTGTCATAATTATAAGCCATAAATAAATAATGAATTCACATAACAGTTTTATGATTCGTAAACACTCAATAAACCCGACCGCGGATATAAAAGCTCCCGCCGAGTATTAAATGTGCAATGCGTAGCTACAAATCTGTTAGAGCGGAGTGAAACCGCGGTAAAACCCCTTTCAGATGGGTGAAGCGTTGCCAGCTTTGAAAAACAACAATAACCCTCACCATACGTATGTATGAGGATACGCAATATACTTTAAAAGTACGCCCGCCCTAGCCTGGTGAATGCACAGAGGCGACGTTTGTGCTAGCATTTTAGGAATCACAACAAAGGCACACTGCAACGAAGAAAAAGTATTGGTTGGAGGCTGACAAATAATCCTTTTATGACATGAGTTACAAAAAATATTACAAAATTACAATAGATTAAATTTTATGCTTAACTAGGAAGAAAATCTCTGACAAAGAAACAATTAAAATGGTGTCAAAGAGCCATTTATTACATGTAATAAATGATTCAATAAAGTCTGCGTATTTATTAACGTTACAAGTCTGTCGGCTGATTTGCATACATCGTCGTCAGCAGACGCTTTGTGCATTTTATTAAGTCTACGCAGAACCCCTCTCTGTTCGAGAGCCACGCTATTTTCATGTTTCGGGACTACAAATGGGAATCCATTTAAATACTGAGCCTACATTTCAATACGATGCGATGTAAGTGTTTATTGTAAGATTGATGAATATTACCGACGCGACATACAGTTATATCAATTTGTTTTTGTCGTTTATACAGATTTAAGTTTATCAAGTCGTTTAATGTTGAAGTAGGTGAATTTTCAAGGATTTTTATCAAAATTATGACTATCACCGCGTACTGTACCGTATCCGTAGTGCTATTAATTCGGCTCAAGGAAACACGGGGCAAAGATAAGGGTAAAGTTAATCCATTTGTAATAACATTATTTTACGGATTATTTGAATGTGAAGATCATGACGGTTACTTATTTCAATTATAATTGAATTATTTATTATTCTCAGTACTGTCTATCAACACGTTGACATTCTAAATTGTTTTACCTGCATAAAAAAAACTGAAATACGTATATACGTTATCCTACAATAATGTTTTACTGCATGGAGTTTTTAATTGCTTGCTTAGATTGAGTTGGTAGTACCGACATATAGCAAGTTCCGTCTTTGTAACGTTTGTGAGAGTTTCTCAAAGGACCGTGGCTGTATCGTCGAGGCTTCTCTTTGAGCGCCAGTTGAGGGGCTTGCCTGAAATAGACTCGATTGTGCCACCAATACACTTATTTGTTTGCCAATGATCGACTTCTACTGAGGGTGCACCTACGCTAAAACGCGTTCGTGGCAATTCTATTTTAAGGTTTCATCAATTCATATGTGGGATTTTTTATTAATGCTATGACCTTTTGAAGTATAAATTAGTAACAGAGGTAATAAAATACAGAGGTGGTAGAAATTTTGTGATTGAATTCTTCAAAGAAACTGTGGGTGCCACGAAGTCAAGAGACTATATCGATCTCGTAATTAGTACCTTTTGATTTTATTGATTTTGATGTGGGTATATCGGTTATTTGTATAAGCATAATTATTAGAATTAGATATAAAGGTTGGAGAGTTTAAATGGTGAGTCGAAAGTATTTAGCAGCAATCACTTACGATCATAATAAGGATGGACGATGAACTAAAACAGTCAAATGTGACTGGCACAGAGTTTATGAAGATTAGTGACAAAAAAAATATGCTAGCGGCTCCACCTCCGTGGCATGTTAGTAAAAAAAGCTTCAATATATTTGTGCGAAATTTCATCAAAATCGATCTGTTGATGTACGTGAAATAGTACTGTAAGCGACCAACCAGTTGTATATTTGTATAGCTTTTTATAATATTGTTTTAATTTTTGACAAGATTTATTACATATTACAAATTCTATGTCACAGTTTCAATGTATGAAAAATAAATATACGAAACCAAAATTTGGTTTAAATTTATTGTCGTTAATTTAACTTTTATCAGTGTGGATATTCCACACACATCTTCACACATATATCATATCCTCACAAACTTTTGCATTTATAATATTAAGTGGGGTAGGATAAGTCGTAAAGTTAGTATCATAATTTGTTTGAAAATAATCTTCAAGAAATATTTCATTACTTAAAAAGGTAGCTAAGCAAATAAGAAAACTTTTAATAATTTGTGACAACGTCGGCTTCTCGCGTCGTCGTCAATTACATCAACAACTTTACTTTTTGGAGTTGTCGCCCCCGAGATTGTATTTTAGATAATGGGTCGGTAATCACGGCGGTGATTTATCACAGCTATCTTCCTTCACTGTCCATTAAGCAATGCGCCACCAACCCTTTGTTGTGAAGGCTAACATACAGGGAGTACGCCTGCACGTTCGACTCACAAGTCTCTTGTCAGACGTGGTGACGCGAGCCGATTGTGTCTATGCATGTTTTCAAATGTATGACAAGTTTTGGTATTGTCGTTTCTTTTGTAAGTTTTTGAGTCTTCAGTTGTGTAGCTAGGTTTGTATCTATTTAATATTCAGTGCAGTCTTCAGTTGTGTAGCTAGCTAGAATGGCATCTATTTAATATTCAGTGAATACCAGATAACCACTTAATGAGGTTCAGAACTAATGAGCTGATTATCGAATAAAACAATTTTTTATTTTTTATTTATTTATTTAATGGTATGTTACATTTACACAATTTGATGGTTTTTCTCGCCAAACACAGTTGAAATGAACACCTCGGAGCTGGTCATAGCGGAGTGGAATGAAACGGGGCTGGGTGGACTTTCGATTAAAATATAAGAAGCGGCCCCGCTCTGGATCACTTCACTCCATTTCAATGGAAACATAACCTTATTCTCCAAACTAATGCTGATTGAAATTGTCGTGGACATTTACTACATCTACCACCTTTCAAATCAATAACAAGTCAACGTAGTTAAGTAAGTAAATAAAGGTAATTAGGTAGTTTAAAAACTATGTAGAAAATCTAGAAATCTTACCCCAACCTTAACCTTGATCTGAGATTTAGTTCTGACTTAAACTAAGCTGAGCTTATACTTAGCAATAGATTTGCGAGTTCAGTTCAAAAATAGTTATAAAAATTGTTGAATTTCATATGCTTCTAAATTTGTTCGTAATAATATAGAGAGACGTTTCAGGAGTCGATTGAATTTCCGGGCGGTAACGAGGTTGGACCCGACGCCAGCGGAAATACCGTTAATGCATGTCAATTGTTGTACCCCAACTTTGGAGGGCGCCACTTACCATGCGACAATATCCATATTATTAGGATATTTAAATTTAGATAAAACGTTATTTAATGGTTATTTTTAAGATTTTATTATACTTTTATGGGTGTTGGACTTTCTCACCCGTTTTAAATTTTGTTATGTTATTATACATATTTTTATAATTATGTAATACAATTATAATTATTATATTTTATCACTTTTCACGAAGCTGAATCATTATTTATATATATTTACAATCCGACTTAAAAAAAAGGACGTGAGCGATAGACTCTATATTTTAAAACATAAGCCATAATACCAAATAGCAAACAAGTACAAGTAAATAAATGAGCAACAATTTGTTAACGTGTTTCTATTAATTAAATTGCAAATTCATTATAACGCTGCTAAGGTTAGGTTTTACGCCATCTATCGGCAACAGAGCAAACTCTGCAGTCTGTATCATGAAGGACTTAGTATTTCGTTTTTCATATTTTTTACAACGTTTCAACGTATAAAAAAATAAAATATACACAATCTCACACTACCAATAACGCTTAAAATGCACTTATGCATATTTATAATATGTGATCCGATGAAATCACCTAATAACAATACACGCTATAAGTTATATTCGTAAATTTATTTGTTGAACAAAAATATAGTGACCTAAATTGTTTTTCATTGAGCGTAGTGAGGGTGGGCGAAAGTGCAAAATTGCACGCACACGGACGAGTATCTCACAAGCACTCGAAACGTGACGGAAGCGGACAGAGTGGAGCCGTCATGATCGCTCTCTGATCAATAAGTCTTGCCAGCTCAAATATTTACTCACCGGGCACATTAGTGGAGGAGACCGAGCAAAACAACGAATGTTGATCGTTCTTGAAATACAGAGTAGGCGACGTAAGAGTAAACATTTCGTTTGTCTATGCATTTTTTTCGTCACTAAATTAAACTATCACTACGCAAATACAACTTGAATTTAACAGCAATTAAAAATAATCACTGTTTTAATAACGTTTTTATCTTTTTTTAATGTTTGTTCTCCTTCAAAATTGATTAGTTTTGATTCTCTCCTGTGTGTTTAACAATACCCACTACCTCTAACTAAACAATTCTTTTTGTAACTCCTCAGTTATTATGAAAAAATGAGTCTGTATCCTAAAATGTACAAAATACTAACTACATAACTGATATAAAATAAGTGGAATGGCGTTAGATAAATTCAAAAGTAATCTGTACGGTTTGTAACATTGTTGTTTATGAAGACGCACGGGCGCGGGCGGAGGCGCCTCAATGTCTCGTCACTATTAAGTTAGAATTAATAGACACCATCAATATCACTTGTTATTCTTTACGGACTGTCAGTTTTATGTATCAGTTACTTTAGTTTAAGTGTTAGGTAGTTTCCAAAGTAAAATAAAATAACAAAGTAATGTTCGGTAATATTCAGTTGTTACCTATTTGTAATTGAGTGAGGCAAGCTAGCTATAGCCAGTGCAATATGACTTCATAATATTGTCCTCTAAATTGGTAGACAGTTATATAAAATAGATTATTAGTTTTTAATAGAAAATCGAGGACTTAACACTAAGATTCACCTCGTCTCGACATCCGAGTCATTTTCCAATTACATTGGGGTAGGATAACTTGACATTTTGACAACATTTTAGTAGAAGGTGCCCACATTGGGTCCTCTATTATTCGATTTACAACAACTATGTTGTTCATGACGACGTATCAGTGTGGTGACTGTTTCATCATATCAGAGACTCAACGAGTTACATATTAATTTCTTTTAATAATCTCCAAATGACCGTGACCCTATTCTAATTATGTTTCAGTAATAAAGCACCACTGGATTCATTACACAGGGGCAAAAATAATAAACTGTGCTAAGTCAAACTACGTTCATTTGAATGTAATACTGCTTCATAGGTAGAGGTATAGAAGAGTTTGTAATTTCAGTGTGTCCTTTGAAGTAGGATTAATACCGGCGGCAACCACCCCCCCGCGTGCAGACCGCACCGCCCGCGTCCACATCAAATTAAATCTGTGTCCTTTCACAGGATTCTCATTATGACAATTTAGAGCCCTTAATGAGTATAAGTCACTGAGGGTCTTCATCACCACAAAAAATGCTTTTGGATGTTGCGAAAATATAAAATTTTTGGATGATTAATTTAATGAATAGGAACTTTGTCGGAATGGTAATTAAATGACTATATTATAATAATTAAATAAGACCAAGTGAATGATTTTAAGTTTGCCGTGTTATGCATGCTGTAATATTTAGTAAGCTTGATAATTTTATATTTATTTTTTTCTTATTTTGAATTGTTCTGTGTTGTATCTATAATTATTAAAATATATAGATATTATGTTTAATTTGAACGTCAGAATTGACAGAACATGCTGTTATTATCTTATACTAATACATCTGTTTTTTACCATGTTCAACAAATAAAGCAACTTTGACTTTGACTTAGCAGATTCAGTATTTAATTTATTTGTTTTTACGTATTTAACGACCAAATTATAGTTGTATATTTTATTTATTTATTATATTTTTAAAAAAAGCTTACTAGTAATTTGCAAATACAAATAACTAGTATTCTTGTTAACCAACTTCAGGTAACATTGATTATCTTGTGTTAGGAGGCAGTCTATCGTATTTTTCTTTACGCGATATTAAAAATCGTTGTATATCACGTATACTGTTTTATTATTAGGCAATGTACTAAAAAAAGAGCCTCATGTTCACATTTGTTTATCGATGAGATAAGATTTAAGTAGGAGAGATGACCTCACTACCTACCGTAATGACAATGACTGTCTCCCCTACGTCACGTCAACACTACCCTTAATAAAAGGCTAATCGATATCCCTGGATAGAGAAATCATAACAAAAATAAATAATTTATGACAGTAGCGGTTTATAAGATTTATCTGGGGTAGTCCCGTCCCCCTGGCGCCTAGCAGAGCGTCGCGACGCCGCCGGCCGAGGCGCCGCGCCGTCCCGACGGACAGACTTCACGGCACCCGATCTATCGACCTCAGGAGATGACGACAACATTCAATGGCACAGTTTATGATCACTACGCCTAACTCGGAACTGCTTGCAGGATTTTGTGAACGTGGTAACAAACATTGAAAACAATTCCATTGCTGTAACATGTTTGTTATTTAAGACTTGTGACAGTCCTGATAAAGAACATGTATATTTTTTCAAGCTTTTGTATTGTTTTACAAACACAGGTTTTAGGGCAAAATTATCATTAAAGGTTGAATTGGATACTGCGACTATTCTATAAGAATAAAAAAGCCTTAAAATCCGAAAGTCTACATGAGTTGCAAGGCACACCAATATTATATTGCTAATTTTGGTATTTCTATGAGTTACAGTAATTTTTTGGCAGAAGCAACTGACTCGATGGTCTAGTGGTTGGCGTATGCGCCTCTCATCGAAAGGTCTTGGGTTCGATTCGCGGATCGGGCAAAGTGTTATTTGTGAACTTTCCGTCAAGTAATTCACAATAGCAGCACGGAGTTGGAATTGTGCCCGGTGGATGGCGATAGGCTCACCCCCTATCCCATGAGGCCTAAACATAACAGGTGAAATATGGATGCTGTACACCTTTGCCACATCCTTTTGGGTAATATAGGCGTAATGATATGTTATGTAAACAACAATGTTTTTAGGCAGCCTCTAAACCGGCTGTAACCTCATCAAATATTCAGGTAGACAGAAATATTCAATACACGATACTAATTGGCCGTGTCCACCCACATTGAGACCGCAAAAGCTAATAGTCCCTCATTAAAATTTCATGGAGAAACCCTAAGGCAAGGTTTTAACGACCAATTAGCTAAGTAATATAACACTTTGACGTCGAACTGTCATGCTGCTTATTGAATACCTGTTTGTAAAGATGAATGAAACGAATAATATTACAAAATTAATAGGAACAGTTACTGATCCCGTTTGGATACAAAATATACCAATTTTCATCTCAAAATTTATGCGGTAGAGCTTGAGAGGTACTATGACAACTCACCAAAATTCAACTATGTGTTGTAACTTTTTAAAGTAACAAATTTATTTAAGCTGTATGTTTAAATGCTCTTTTCTTTAAATGATAAAAAACAAAGAATTCGTAATAAAGTTAAATGACTAAAGAACTATGCTTTACCAGCAATCTTCATATCAGGAAACATTTTTTACACTTGATAAGTTTTCCTCACTACGAAAATTCTATCTCTACTTTTCTTAAGTTAAACTTCTAAGGTTGTCAATTTAATGTAAGTGTTTAAGTGTAATGTAGTGTAATGAAATCTATGGTATTAACTGAAATAAATAAATATTTTATTTACTGATCCCGTTTGGATACAAAATATACCAGTTTTATTTTTTTTATTTACATTTCATTTTTATTTGCTATTGTATCCATTTCGTTTGGCTGATTTATGGCTCATAAATGTGAAAAACTGTAGAAAGGGTGTGAAACATAGTCATAAACATTGCTTGTGTGTAGCCTTAAGAAATTTGGACTTGCCAAGTTACCCATAAGTGCATAATTTGGCCATTCACCTAGTCTCAATCCTGTGAGTGCCAAGCCTCTGGCCTACTTATGCTTTTATGGTCTTAAGGTAATATGTTGTCATCGAGATATCCGTAAATATTCCTTCATTTTAGTAACGAACAGAAAATGTGTCGTTTTTTTGGTTGGATATTTTTCTTAGCTGAAATTCTAGCATCTTTTACTGAATTGCTTACCATACCAAATCTGCGAGTATAACCATAGAATTTAGGTCAGTACATATCTGTAATCCCATATCGACCTTGTTATCGGGTATTCCAGACCAAAATTCTGCAATGTCCTCATTTACAACGAGATGAACAGTGCAGACATATCACTGATTTTTTTTAAACCTTTTCTATTTAGCTACGTATTCTAAATATAATATTGTGTACCCTCAATTCAATATTTTCGTCGCGTAATCAGCTTTGAAAGTCCCCTCTTATATTTAGTATGCTTTCAATATCAGTTTTGTCTTGGATAAAATAAAACAAAGTGAGCTGAGAGCAATTAATTTAGGGGTCCGTTGTGCAGCAGCGGCCTCTGGCGGACCAATCGAGTAATTGTCGCGAGCAATATTCAAATGGCGGCAACAATTAACGTAAGTGCCGTGTACGTATTTAGTTGTCTACACCCTTTAACACCCTGTACTGATTGCAAAACAAATATTACGTCATAAACTCCAGATTAAATAAGCATCAAAAATATATTTTGCTTATTCTTGAAATTATTTTATTAAATTGCGCATTTAAGCGAGTATTATATTATTAGTGGTGGGACTTGATCTATACTATTTACTATGACACCATAATAATAATGCCATTGAGAAAGATTTCATGAAATGGTGGAGGAGCTGTTTTGTAAACTCGTGTTAATCTGCTATAATAGATCTAGAAAATATGGCAGAACATGAGACCTGTGCTAATCGCATATCTATTTTATGTATATTCATATGATATGATAATGAATATTCAATATTTATCAGCGGATTAAGATTCATAGGACTTTACAGTTTTAAACGTTAATAATAATAAAAAAAGAAAAATAATACACGTTGACTTGAGACCTCCCCCTTTTTTTCGTCGGTTAAAAATTAATTCTGTTCATTCAAACACAAATACTGCCTATCCGTTTGATACACAGGGACAAAATTAAACGACACCTGTCTTAAAACGAAGTCAACTTGTTAAAAAAAGCAATGGAGTTCTTTCAAGATACTAATAGATATATGTTTTTTTATGCTTAGGTGCATTACAAGTACGATACGCTGTATAATCATAGCTAAATATGATTGAATAAAAAGTGACGAGTAGCTCCCCCAGCGGGATTTCAAATCTCTTTTGTGTACTGCGATAACGCTACAAAGCCTGCTAATGTCTTTTAAGGACTTAGTGATTTAAACGGACTAAATAATGAACCGGCTACCCTTCCATTCGGCGAGAGGTTGCTACGCAATTTATGAGCTTAAAACCTTGGGATAATAGCTCCCGCTAGATTATAATTTTTAACGATGCGTTTAGACTGAACGGGTAGTTATTTTGTGATTGTAGTTTTTACTAATTGTTATGACTTTTTTAATCTACGGGTATTATTAAATGAGCAGTCGTGATCGTGTTAAGTGATCTTAAAAATCACAGTTGCTAACAGAAATCTGAAAAGGTTTAGCATATTTGTATAATCCATTTTTGTTCCCATTTTTGGATGGAATCATGTTTTCTTTGCCTTTTTTTATCATTACACTTAATATTTTGATTTTTGTAACGATAAAAGTAAAGATAACCTTAATTCTCGCTTAAGACAAATCTTTGTGTGCATAAACATGGCGGTTTGTCTTAGTCTGGGTGTTTCTATGTATAATTAGTATGTATTTACAAAAAGGAAAAGGTATATATGTATTAGTATCAGTTATTCTAGTGCCCATAGTATAAGCTCTGCTTAGATTGGGACTAGATGGCGTTATGTGTAAGCTTGGAGATATTTATTTACTATATTTTCATGCTGTATTCTATAAATCAATTAAGAAAAAAACTGATTATAGTACAACTACAGAATAGCTCAGTTGTTAAGAAAATTTCCACTTGCTCACTGTCCAATGATTTAACAAGAAGATCTAATTTTTTCCAACCTCCCTTGATCAACTATAACAAACTACTTGTATCAATTGAGTACGATTATAAATCTGCTGATTTATAATACTGAGTACTTATAAGTCGAAACAAGGGGTGGTTTGTCAGCAAATCACTGTACCAAATGTATGTGTGTGTGCCCGACTGTACTTCGGAATGGAGCGTTCGCATGACGACACAAATCCGGATGATGTCTGTTTGTTATCAGCGCTGAGCAGTCGACTGTACCTCTAGGGCTGCCACCAGCTAACGCAGTAATCGCATTATTTGCTACATTCAGACGATTTGGTATTATGATCTCGTGAAACGCTTTGTTCCCGTTTCAAAGGAGACTGGATTGTGTTGATGTCTTAAGAAAAATAAATTATAAGGAACTGATCATAATTTTGTAATATTTAACCGTGTTAAAATTATTCTTACTTTACCATTATTTTGTTTGACCAACTATAAATCTGAATTAAATTTGCAAAAAGGAAATTGTAATTCGTACGGTACGTCATAACCTGTCCAATCCTCTACATCTCTACAAAAATCAATGTATAAATCATATTTAAATGACGTTTTTACTTCAAAGATTTTTGTATCCTGGTACATATTCCAAACATCTGAACAAAATATTTTACTCATACATTTTTTTTTTTTTTTTTTTTCGTAGATATTCGCAGTGTCGACCCTGCACTTCTACGTGCTCGTTAGAGACAAGTCCGAGATGCCGCCCTTATATTTTATTTCTATTGCAACAAGTATTATCCGCCTGTCAATATTATCGGCGATCGTCTCGCGGCTTCCACCTAAATTGGTTCGATTCCCCGCAAGCGCCGACCCATCAACTGTTTCTTCTTGTTTATCTAGATTTATAACCCTCGGCGAATATTCCTTCACAATTTCATCTTTCTTGATCTTGGCAATTCCAAAGGAAGTTTATTCCTCGTTTGTAGCACTGTTCTTTGCGTTTTCTTTTTATCATTTTCTGTATTATGTAGGTTGTAGTTGATCACTTGTTTTGTTATTTGAAAAAAAAATGGTTTTATTAATAATATGTAAGGTAGCAGTACCAGCTAATTTGTTTTGTTATATTATTTTACATTAAAATAGATATTGTTTCCAACAGCTATTTACTGGAAAACATATTCCTCAATTTGCATTAAAGTTGATTTTTTTAAGGAATATATATATATATATATAATAGTTATAAAAACGTTCTCGGTTTAAAAATTACTTTAACATACATTTTATTTGTAGTTGGTCGCAATTATGCTCCTTTTCTATATTTATTGTCAATTTTATTTAATTGGAATAAAAATCGGAAATGCATAAGTAAATTTTGATCCAAATGTTGTAGTTACGCATATTTGGAATATTTAAGAAATATACAAAGTTCTCTGCACGATTTTGCAATAAAATGCTTATGAACGATACTCAAAGTAAGAATACATTTTGTTGTCAATGTAGTAAGTCAGGTTTAGGTACCTTTTAATAATGGACCGAGGACCAATACCATTATGTAGTTTAGTTTTTTTGTACTATTCTGTTACTGTAAGGAAAATAAAAATCGATTTTCTTTCTTCTTCTTTCTATGTGATCTGTGCCAGTTATTATAAAGGCTGTATGTTTTCCCCGCGTATTATCGGATGTGGAATCACAGTTTTATGCCTGCAGGTCTATTTTCAAACTTAGTGAGAGCTGTATCTTTGTATGTCACTTTGAAGCTACCTAAAGAGTATTTTTAACTACGTAGGAGTTAAGTATTCGAGATTCACGCGGATGGAGTCGCGGACAAAATGTTATATTTTTATTATTGTTTATTGCAAGAAGATTGTTTGGAAAATGTAGTCGTTTCCAGAAAATCTACAGGAATAAGAGGGTACTTACTTGAACTTCTTATTGATTATTGTGATAGCATTTAGCTATGGTTAGCAAATTTCTTAGTATCAGTTTCTTAGTTATAATTTGCTAAGCATAATAATAGCAGCCCTGTATTTAATACATGTCCCACTGCTGGGCTCGGGCCTCTTCTCATGATGAGAAGGGTTAGGCCATAGTCCACTACGCTGGCCAATCGCGGATCGGTAGACTTCACAGACCTTCGAGGATTTTTTTAGGCACTCTCAGACATGCGGGTTTCCTCACGATGTTTTTCTTTACCGTTAGCGAGCGATAATTTTAATGATAAATACACATATCTTCGAAAAGACGATTTATTGACCGAGGTGTTCGAACCCGAGACCTTTGACTTCGCAGTCCGACGGCCGAATGTTATAATAGTAATCAATATGAAGTTGGAATAAGGTACGCGTTCATTCTGTACAACATTTGTGCTGAATGTTACGCCATTTTGGTTTTTATCCTCCTTAAGATAGATAACATGTAGTTGAGAAATTTAGGGTCGGGCAAGATGAGACTGTAGCTTCGTAGGTAAGGCAGTTACTCGGTGTGCAGTGGTCGCAGGTTAAATCCCGCCGGTCCCCAAATTTTTTCAACAGTTTATTAAGGTACTAATTAATTATTACTTACTTATTTGATTTAAACATATATTATTATTTATATTATTTTTTTATATTAATTTTGTATTTTTTTAAATTTGTAAACGGTTTTTTTTTATTTAAGATGTATCCTTTCTTTTTCCTTTTTAAATTCAACGGATATTAATAATAGTTAAATATATTTTAGTAGTTTTGAGCGTACGGCACTCGTGGGCTGCAGCTGAAAATCAGCGTTAGGTGACTGTAGTTCATTGCAGTCACTTAGCATTATGCTGAGCTGCTGGCCTTTTGGTACAGACTGTATTACTGTATTTGATCGTATTTCCTGTATTGTTTATTTAATGTTTTGTGCCAATTAAAAAATTCTTTCTTTCTAAAAAAAAATATTTCTTTACTAACTTGAACAGAAGTGGCTTGCTGGCGAAGAGTCCAGAGGTCTTCTCCTTCGCGGCCTGGAGCGCCTGCATTGCGACGGTCCGATGTCCCACATCAATTGACACTCTGCACTAACACCTGTACAGACAAACGAACAAATATTCATTACACTTTCATACTTGTAGACATCTTTTGAGCGCGTGAGGGAGACGGCTGACGTAATTGCTACCTTTAAATGTTTGAACTATTATGTTTCGGTTTAGTGGTGGGGTTAGGCTCTAAACTTATTAGCTAATGGTTTTATATCCTAGTCTTTAGATATAGTGACGTATTTGCGGATGTAATCTAGTTTCTTGGATGATTTTTTGACAGTTTGATTAAAATTAATCTAAGCCCCGGTTATTCAAATCATTGTAATTAGTATAATTTAGTATTATTTATTGCATTTTTTGTAATGATTTGACGTGTTGCCTCCTGGGGCCTATGAAAATAAATGATTTGAATTTGATTTTGAATTTGATTTTCTTTTTTTAGAAAATGAGGATTAAAAAAAATGATATTGCTGTAACAATGAA
The DNA here is from genome assembly GCA_905147285.1 of Hypena proboscidalis. Lineage (NCBI taxonomy): Eukaryota > Metazoa > Arthropoda > Insecta > Lepidoptera > Erebidae > Hypena > Hypena proboscidalis. Next base: position 12,738,337 of record LR990132.1, read on the forward strand.
AATAATAGATTCATAAATGAGGCATTACGATTTACTGCAAAACCAGTTAAATATTAGGAGATTTGTTTTCGAAAAATTCATCTCCTTTGTTATTATAATAAATTAATTCAGTAAAAAACTATTGTAGCCTAGCTAAGTTAGTCTACATCACTTTTTAGGAAAATTGTTGTTACTAGAAAGCCTTTCAGCTCTAATTCACGAAAACACTTTGGAATAATATCACAAATAATTAAAATACTAGCTCATTTATGAATTTCTCGGCAGCTGAAATATTACATAACCACCCAGCATGTACCTTGGTACCCTACCTATACCTTATATACCTATATCTATGTATATGACGCCTATACATAGATATTTCCATAGCTACAGCAGTACATAGCGCAATATATAACAGTTTAAGATATGGAAATGAAATGTAACAAATATAATGATTAGTACTTACATTTTTCAGTTCCCTGGCGTAGCAGCTCCGTCGTAGCTTCTGTCGATCGTGTAGCTCCCCGCGCGCCTCTAAGCTGCAGCGCTACGGCTGCGCGTAGCCCCGACCGTCATTGGCCGGCTCGTCTACGGATATAGATGAATTCCGACCAATCACAGCCAGTTCTGTAAAGGGGCGGAGTTTCTCAATTTCTGAAAATTTTCAGGAGCTCCCAAAATATGTACTAGTGACGTCAACTCTATCAACATTATACTAGTGCATACAGCTCGGCTTAACTGCAGCCTACGCACTCAGGCAACAGGGATTTCATTGATGTAGTCGCATGACATAGCCCCGTGCATTCTAAATATAAAACCATGTTTCATAATTAGTATAAAGTGACTGCTTGCATTAATTGCGTCATTTTAAAAAAACTTGAAATTTGCTCTCATTTCATTATTATGTCATAAGATCATGATATCATCATCTTCATCATCTTCCGAGCCTTTTCCCAATTACATTGGGATCGGCTTCTAGTCTAACAAATTTAACTGAATATCAGTATTTTTGGGGGACTGCCATCAGACCTCCACAAACGAGGTAATACAATACTCTTTGGCGACCGGATGGCGGTGTGGGTAGTGTACCTGCCTGCGACGCCGAGGTCGTGGGTTCGATTCCCACTTAAGACAGATCTTTGTGTGCATGAACATGGGGGTTTGTTTTAGTCTGGCTGTTTCTATGTATAATATGTATGTATTTACAAAAGAAAAGTATATATGTATTAGTATCAGTTATTCTAGTACCCATATTACAAGCTCTGCTTAGTTTGGGACTAGATGGCGTTGTGTGTGAGTTGTGAAATATTTATTATTATTTATTATTTATTTATTATTTGTTAGACTTGTTGTCAGACTTTCTGGCCTCTGACTACCCGTAACGACTGCCATAGATCTTCAAATGACAACCGGAACTGACGGCCTAACGTGCTCTCCGAGGCACGGAACCCGTTTCCAGTCAATCGCGGTAAGCATTAACCTGCATGATCGATTGATCGTAGCGGCTGCGACTTAGCCTCGAGCTCCTACGTCCATGACATGTTTGAGGAAACAAAATGGCAAATATTTACGAGATCTAATGGTAAATGATGACAACCTATCCAATTTTTAAAGATTTTATTGTCAAAATAGAACACGCTGAAAAAAAACTAACAAATATAATTTTCCAATAAAAAAACCTACTTCAATTACTAATAATGCTTATAAAATAAAAACTACTAGACCAAACTGAAATAAATTTTTATGGGACCACCTGACAGCTATTTCGCGTCGAACAAAAAAAAGAATCACGCGAATCGGTCCATTAAGCGCGACGTAATCGATGTACATACATAGAAAAAAAACATACCGGCCGAATTGAGAACCTTCTCCTTTTTGGGAAGTCGGTTAAAAATAGAAACTAAAAATAGAATAGTAGTGCCAAATATTCTTGTCCAAATATGTAGCGACGAATATGTAAAATGTGAATTTTAATTGATTGTCATCATCAACCAACAGATGAATAACACGCTACATGCATCCTTTAAATGAAAAGAGTGAGCTTATAGCAATTCCAACTTCATGCTACTATTGTAATTTTCCTGACGGAAAGTTCAGAAATAACACTTTAACCGACACAGGAATCCAACTCGAGACTTCGCGGTGAGAGGCAAATACGCTAACCACAAGATCTATACAAATCTGTAATTTTATCGGTCTAATCATTTCTAAATCTATCATGTGCCTAGTGAAACTAGGCCTATGTAAATCTTTGCAATTTCTCAGGTAACGGTGGCAATTACTTACTTGAACTCTTACACAAAATACGTACAATCTTATTAGAAACGAAGCTACATTTCTTTGGCTTGGGTACATAGGTATTTAAATGACCGAGAGAAAAAACCAACCGATTATTAAAAATCACATCAAAATTGCACAATGGACAGTTTTTTTCGATACTTTAACCATATGATTGTAGTTATCGTAGTTTATTAAAATAATGTGAATTTACTTCAGGTACACATTTTTAGTTAAATTAATCTATGTTTCTTTCTGAAAAAGTCTTTTTTGTTTTTTTTTTTTTTTAAAGCTTACTAGTAATTTGCAAATACAAAGTTTTTAATTAAGCATATTTGTGCAATTTGATTTAACGCAAAGGCTACTACAAAACTGGGTGTGCTTTGTGGAGTTATTCCTAGTGCGGGTGTCGTTTTTTTTAAAGAAAAGACACTCACGTTGTAAATGAATAGGTATTACTAATATCAGTGTTGGATTAGCCTGTAAGCAAATTAAGCAATTGCATGAAATAGTCTTAATCCAGCACTGCTAATTATAGTTTTAACAGAATTATTATATAACAATCACTTCAGTTGATGTCCAAAAGCATTTCATGTACTTGGTCAGTTTTATTCAGTCTTATGATTTAATTATTGTTTGCATTTATTTTTATTTAAACCCGTGATTTCGTCTGTGTATAATTTGATATTATCATGATATTTTCTTCAAAATTGAGGCCTTCCCTTCTTAGACGCTCTTACACTTTAAACAGCTAAAACACTCTCATGGGGAGTGTAATTTCCAAAAAATCTTTAAATGTAAAATTATTATTTCAATAAAGTATAATAAAGATCCTGACTAAATTATTACATTATAATCTATAAGTATAAGTACTTGAGTTTATGCGCCGTCGATTTGCTGATATCGATATAATATTGCAATATCGCCGGCTTCATTTCACGGACAGAGAGCCCGCAAATGAAGTTCCCGCGGTCCAACGAACCCGAACCTATGGGTTTCATCTACCGTGTCCGAGCCCCTAAAATGGATGCGGTAAATTAAAAAATGTATATTTTATTCGTATTATGCAGACAAAATATAGTATGGCAAAACAATAATCAAAAATAATCTATCGTAACCGGACTGCTTGTTATTTTAAATATCAACCCTTTCTTCAATAATATGAGTATGGCCTTTGAAACATCAGCTAAGATATTCTATACTAATGATAAAGGAAAAATCCTATACATATAATGAAATTGCAAATTTGCTATTAAAGTTATTAGATATGTATGGCAAAATTAATACGAGGGGTCTTTATTACAGCAGGAGAAGCTAAAGATTGCTACCTGTCTGTCTGTCTGCTCTCGTATCACGCAAAAACTACTGCATGGAATTGGATGCAATTATCACAGTTATCATAGCTGAAAATCAAATTTTAATCACTTGCAAATGGGGTGATTTAGGGGTTGTAATTTTATATGTGTAGTTAATCTATTTTGTATGACATTGCGTGCAATTCTGCACATAAGCCCTTACACGGCATTGATTAACAAACTGAAACTAAACTTTTTCTGTATATTCTACTTCCCAAGGAATTCAATTTGGGGTTGAAAGTGTGTGAGGGAAGTTTCACAATTAATTGCATCGAGTTATCAAATTCCACGCAGACGAAGCCACGGGCAAAAGCTAGTAACCATATAAATCCCAAAAAATATGCGAGTCATCCATCGAGTAAAATATTCGTAGCTCTTTCGTAGCGCGATCGTAGCTCCCATGATTCATACTGCTACGCTCGCTGAATAACGCGTTTGAATCAGCATATCTGCCCATCAGACCGGTTTAACTTTTTTATTGGAGCTTTAAACCTTTGAACGAAAAGCTCTCGTGAAAGCTGTTAAATCTCTGATTATTTATCTTCATTTTAAAATCGTCACGTATGATAAAATAAGTTAGTTCCAAATATAGTATACATTTTTATAATAGTAAGTTACATTGCATTTGTGACGTAAAATCAAAAACAATAATATTATGATCATCTGTATACAGAAATTTGTTTCTTAGTAATAATATTAGTAAATACAGTCTCAATGCATTTTTTTTTGGATAATTTAAAACAGCCGTGGCGTTTAAATTGATAAGGTGTTACGATCGAGAAGTCGTGCGTTCAAATCTTGGCCAATACACCACGGACGTGAACTTTCTCCTAACGCAAGTGACTTTAACTTAGCTGGAGAGGGTTTACTAGAAAACTAGTAATTTGTGTTTGCAAATTACTAGTATGCTTTAAAATAAAACAAAAAAACTGATTGTATTGTTTGTTTTTAAGTATTATTTTATGTCTGTAAGGGATTCTCTTGAACAACTGATTCTTTCACGTGATTGTCACCATGGTAATTTAAGAACTTATAATAAAGTAGGTCCTGTTGATACAAATCCGTCGGCAAAGTAAAACATTGCAGCGATATTTTCTAAGTGCTGATTTCTCCGCACCAGTCCAACGCTAAGCCCGCATAAATAAATATTGTATGAATTATTTGAAAAGATGGTGCACATGAGTTTCTCACCAGCTCTTCTCATGATGCAATACCCATCGGAGCTGGTACTTGCATTGATTTTAATTCAAATCTCTAAGTTGAATTAAAGTCAATCTAAGCTACGGTGTCAAATAATTTTATTACAATAAGTATTATAATTTAGTTAGCTAAGTTTTATTTTAATTTTATATTTTTTGTATTTTGATGTTTGTTTTGACGTGTTTAAGCGCCCCTTGGGGCCCATGGAAATAAATTATTTGATTTGATTTGATTTGACAAATTGATCTCTCTCTCTCTTTAAATTTTTAAAAACAACAAACAACAGTCTGATCAAAAATGAAAGTTAATCGTTGAAATCTGGCCGGTGTATATTTTGAAGATTGGCCCTAAAAGTATCAAGTTATTTGTAAACGATTTACTCGTGAAAACTACTGCTAGTATCTGTTATAGAACATTTAAAAACATCACATCACTATATAATACAGAACGGTGTGGCAGAAGTGTACAACACCCACATTTCACCTGTTATGTTTTAAGTCCCATGGGCTAGCGGGTGAGCCTATCACTATCAACCTGGTAAAATTCAAACTCCGTGCTGCTATTGTGAATTTCCTAACGGAAAATTCACAAATAACACTTTGCCCGACCCGGGAAACGAACTCGAAACCTTGCGGCGAGAGGCGCATACGCTAACTCTACACCATCGAGGCAGTAATAGTCTGTTATTGAAATATCCGTAAAATAACCGAATGTTCCCTGAAGCTCCGTTAAGCCCTTGGTCGCGGCTGTCATACGAACATCGACAAGAGGACGTATCGTCAAGGGAATCTACCCTATTTTAAACCTGAAGGCTACCAAAAATCTTAAAAAGCAACTGACACAATTTTGTGCGTGAAAATACAACATGTTTTGCTTTTGACAGACAACTTACATGATTGAAGTAAAAAGTTATATGTACAAAGTAGCTACTTAATGGACTAGCGTAGCGCATAGTAAAACAAAACTTACTTGGTAAATTTATATGCAAATTCATGCGTCATTTTTAGGGTTCCGTAGTACCTACAAGGAACCCTTATAGTTTCGCCATGTACGTCTGTCCGTCCGTCTGTCCGAGGCATAGCGACGAAACCGTTGGTGCTAGAAAAAACGAAATTTTGCATAAACATGTATGTTAACTATACAAAGAAAGTCGTAGAATAAAATTTGGAAAAATATTTTTTTTTCGGGTAGCTCCCCTACATGTAAAGTAGTGATGTTTTTTTTTTATCGCCTACCCCATAGTGTGGGGTATTGTTAGATAGGACTTTTAAAAACGTTTAGGGGTTGCTAAGACAGTTTTTTGATTTAGAGATCCGTTTGTGAGATAATTAACTTTAAAGAGCAAATTGTTGTTCGAGTAGAGCGTCCCCCCCCCCTCTAAAAGCTAAACTACTGGATCCCAAAATCTGAAAAAAAATTGTGTCGGTAGTACATGTAATGAACTTTAAAGGAAAACTATAGCGGATAAGTTCACTTCATTAGTTCAAGAGTAATTGGGGTCCAAAGTGTAAAATGCAGTTACTTAGAATAATTCGTGCAAATTACAAAAACCTTTGAAAGTAATGACTTGTATGAAGATGTTACTTGTTTAATACAGATAGTAAATCCCTTTTAAGTCGAAATATGTTGTTACAACTAGCTACGGAACCCTACTGCGCGTGGCCCGACACGCACTTGGCCGGTTTTTTAATTTTATAAAAGTATAACATCTCGCACTAAATTAAATCAGTATTTATTTTGTTTCAATATCTACATGAGTGGTTAAAATGGGATTTCAGTTAGTGAAATAATTTTAATAATACATATTTCGCTCACAGCTCACAGTACTTTTAATATCAGGTGAATTAAATAAATGACTTACTATTTTGTTCCTTCTTTTGACTTTTTCATTTAATAGCAGAGTACCTACATTACCCAAAGTCATTCAGTAATAAATATAAATATTTACAAATAATGGATTTAAGAGGGATTTGATTAGGAACTAGAGATGTGCCGACTAATCAACCACTTTTGTAGTTGCCGACTGGTCGGTTTAACTGTAAACGCCGATAATCTAGTATGAGAAGTGTTACTGTCCCAATCGAGGAGAACCTTCCACCTGGCCATAAACTGCCTAGGCCGATTTGGAAGCCCCTTAACAGGCTTCGAGCTCAATTCGGCCGAAGCAAAGACAACATGATACGGTGGGGTTTTGCAGATGAGACCGATACAAATTGTGAATGTGGGGCCACACAAACCATGGCCCATATTCTAACTTGTCCTGCGTTGATGAAAGCACTGTTCAGGTAGCCACATACTGGGCTAATAAAATTTGACTTTGCCGTCGACTCGAATGAAGAAGAAGAAGAAGTTACATAACCTGTGACCCTTCGAAATTCACCTACTACATGTGGTGGTGCAAAGAACAATATAAAATATAACAGTTTTAAATGCACTAACTTATCGGAAACCCCGACTAACTAGGCCGACTGGCCAAGCCTATATATAATAATATTTTCTGAAAATCTGCATCAAACCAAACTTACAAGTAATATTATCACCTTAGTTTGTTTATATTGCGTAATGCAACAACATTCGGACACTCGAGCGCTTAGAATTATACAACATAATAAAATAATATTTAACATATAAATTAAAAACACCATTCAGCACCTTTTTATCGCTAAACCATTAAAAACACCCAGAAAATACCCTTCTACGTAGTAGCGATAGTACGTAGTCTACACTTAAAGACTTAAAAGTCTTAAAACACGCTGTACGTGATTTTATCGCTCGTATTATGAGTTTCCAAGAGCCTCCACCCACTCGCGCACTCAGCTCTTATCGACTTCCATCGCTTACCACTTTACCGGCTGCACTCAATGACCCTTGACAGAAACAATGCGATTCTCAACCTGTCCTAAAAAGGGTATTGAAATTAGGTTAGATTTTATAGTTATCATTCAAATGTTATAAGAAAAGGTTTTTATGCTAAAAATATAAAATCTTTACAAATCTTGCCCTCATATTCAAGTAGTTACATTTTTCAGAATCTACTTAAGTTTTTAAATATTTTACAGGTTTTGCTATGGTTAAATATAACTTGCGCTGGTAATAATTATTACCCTCTATATGTCTATGAGATATATAAAACTATAAGACGGAAGCAGGGAAGAAGTTGCAACATCATTAGAAAACAGCTGAGAAAAAATATCTGGCCATATCATGTTTAATTTAATCTTAAAACTACGCAACACTTCAGAATGCAGATTTAAGCAATAGATACAGTAATTAAGCTATAAAGCTGAGAAAATCAGAGATTTGTAATGGATGTATGCTTAGATTATAAAGGATGAAAAAACTCAATATTTAGTCCTAACGTAATGTGACCCAAACGAATATGAGACACTGGTGAAAAACATATATATACCTGTTATTTTAGGTATAATGTGATTTCGTGAACCAGGCATGCTGTGCCTAAATGAATTCAGAGCATTTTTTTCATGTGATAGCCAGTAAAGATGAGCACCAAACGTATGTTATTTACTATACTTTATTATAACCATTATGTTGACTATAATATTAAGATTATCCCATTTTGAATTATGACATTGACATTATGATTTTTTAATTTTAAATTTTGACATTGATATTAATAATTGACTTGTAATTCTGTAAGATTATCCTATTTTGAATTATGATTATTTAATTTTAAATTTTGACATTGATATTAATAATTGACTTGTAATTCTGGCATAAAATTAATTAAACTGCATGTGGAAGAGGCTGACATTTAGATAAGCAGCTGATCATAAATATTTTAATTGTATATACCTACTAATATTTACACGCCTTGATTGGCAGAATATGATGATACTGTGTAATTAGTTTAAGTCACCTATTATGTACCATATTCATGCAAATTTTTGGCAACTTTTTGAGATACGTATCATTCCTGCCGGAATGTATTACCCTTTAACAATGAGAAAAAAATTAAAAGCTTGTATTTGTCGGTAATATTCTGTTTTCGGTAAAAGAGCAAAACACAGTGGTTCTCAATTATATAAGAATTTAGATAGGCTAACCTAAGGGCTGCCTCGATGGTCTAGTGGTTGGCGTATGCACTCTCACCAATGCGATACCCGGTTCGGGCAAAGTGTTATTTGTAAAATTTCCGTCAGGAAACGCCCAATAACAGCACGGAGTTCGTATTGTGCCCGGTGGATAGCAATAGGCTCACCCCATCCCAGGTGAAATCTGGGTGTTGTACACCTCTGCCACACCCTTTTGGGTAACATAGGCGTGATGTTATGTTAAGTTACGTTATGTTAGGCTAAATTCAATTTCATATAAACTGAAACTAAAACTTTTATCTAAGTTCATTTCCAGCTCATTATCCACAGTGCACATTCATATAAGTTGACACCCGATAACTACGGCCGAATAGCAATTTCGTGACACCTCATGGCTCCTTCAGCGTTCCTTTTTCCAGACGATTGCCCAACACCACCACTACCTGGGGGTGACGTCCCTCTCACTCTCTCTCACGTAATTTCCATCGCTCTATCCTCTTTCACCTCGCTATTTATGACTTATTAACTCCTCTAAGGTATCATGGCAACGCTCCCACGCCGCTCCGCCGATTTAATATAGAAAATTGTGAACTCAACCGAAAATAACAGTTAGAGGCAGTTTATTAAATTCTTCTGACTCGTGCCAATTTAATTTTTAAGAGTTAATCAAGTTCGATATAAAGTATCATGTCAGTCTTTAGTGCAAGTGTGCTTATCAAGGCTAATTTAATTATATACGAAATTTATTTTTGTTACTGGGAAACATACATAAAATACGGTACATATTTTTAGTATATTAATGAAAGTGACAAGACAAGTAAACCATCTTAAGGGGGAACAATTGATTGATTGTTTTCTATTCTTACAAATCATATCTAAAAAACTATAATGCATGTTTGTTGGCGGCCATTTTTTCAGAATTCATATTTTGATTTTTCAGTTGATATGTAACTCCATTAATAATTTAAACAACTTTGACAAAATCGTCACGAACTAACATTCATTTAAGTGTTTTAGATATGATTTGTCTATAAAAATAGATTAATCAACTAATAATATTTAAGTTAAAACCATATTATGTTAGTATGAAAACACCTCGTTCAGGAGTCTATTCTTAAGCAGCATTTAAACAGTTCTATCATAAAATGATAATAACACTTCATCCTAGCAGATCAACTTAATAATAACTTATAATAGCAGCCCTGTATCTAATACATGTCCCACTGCTGGGCTCAGGCCTTTTCTCATGATGAGAAGGGTTAGGTCATAGTCCTCCACGCTGGCCAAGTGCGGATTGATAGACTTCACACTCCCTCGCGTACTTTTTAGGCACTCTCGGGCATGCAGGTTTCCTCACGATGTTTTCCTTCACCGTTAGCGAGCGATAATTTATATGATAAATACGCACATATCTTCGAAAAGATGAATCTTAACGATTTATTGTTAGAGGTATGTGCCGTGGGTTCGAACTCGAGACCTTTGACTTCGCAGTCCTACGACCTTCCACCCGGCTATCGCTGCTCTTACAAACTGAAGTAAGATATCAATGATAAATTATTATGAACGCCACTCGGGGATAAAAGATACTATTTTAAGTAAGAAGAGACAATAAAAAATACAGTATTGGTATTAAATTTGAACTGTAGAGCAACACGATAGGAGGAAGTGCGACGGGAGCCACAATCCGTATCCTCTCGAGTCAGATTGCGATGTTTGCCAACCGATCGCTCCTTGGGGACGCAACTCAACCAGTTTTCGCTCACAAAGCAATAAAATACCCCTAAGCCCTCCAATATTTATTGAGAACTCGCTGATAGAAAATACTAAGCTACTGTATATTTGATTCTGAGTTCAGATATGTAATGTGAGATTTTTGTGGGCTGGATAATAAAACTTTGATACGTAGACTGTATCAAAAATGTAAAAAAATGAGTTATTGGTTATTTGTATGTGTTGTGTATCAGTAAAATTATTTTATTACTTATTAATTTTTACCTCGATTTTTTATACAGGTCCTGGAACTTCTTACTTCTTTTAGCGATTGCAATTTGGCAAACTATGTACCAAAACCCTGTTTGATATCATTTTTGCAAAAACGTTCCTTATTTTTCTTCAGTCTTATTTAATACCGGTTGCAATAGTTAGCGTTCTTAAATTTTAAGATAATATTTCAAGATATGAATATTAGAAAACTAAAGAGTAGGAGAAAAAATGATACATTTTAAGTTATGCATCAAGATTAATACAGTTAATACTTTATAAATGGAGTAAGCTATGGTTATTATACAGGGTGGATGCGACATAGCGACATTTATTGAAACCACAGCTTCTATACATGGCCAGTATGCATTTCCATCGGATAAAAAATTCTCTGGCGAAAAAAAAAATCCACGTCTTCCGAACAAATTGCACGATCGCAATGTTCAAATTGTTCGGCGATCGTGTTTTTTTTTTTTTTCGCCAGAGAATTTTTATCCGGTGGAAATTGATACTTACCATGTATAGAAGCTGAAGTTTCAATAAATGTCGCTATGTCGCATCCACCCCGTATAAGGATTTATATATTAGTATTATCATGAACCAATATTGCTCTTAAAACCAAAAAGCACATTCTGATGAACAATATCATTCTTATTTTTTTTTTATGACTAACCGTCTAATAATATGCTAATAAAATGTTTGTGCAATTTCGAAAGTTATGATGGACTAATACGCTTTTGAATATAATTTACTCAAGCTTTGCATTTAAATCAAACACACAGAATACAATCCTTTCAAGCCAAATATATAAATATACGTTGATAAACCTACGTAAATGTGTCGAACATTGCTGCCATCGTTTTTGGAGGAAAATCAATATGCAACGTCCATTGTCCTAGCCCTAGGACATCGGAAAGAGACCAAAGGCTATATCTCATTCACTCTATCCCGATGCGAAATAATATCGACTGATGATACATAGCAACCAGTGTAATAAATAGCTATGTATGTTAATGAGATTTCAGGTGAGCCGGGCGGCGCTTGTCATGGCCCCGCCCTCTGTTCCATTGTCTTGCTCTAACCCACCCAAAATTGAATAAATTAATGCTAAATTTAATAACTCTATTAAGGTTTTGTCGACGCAAACAACTCCTGACGTATAATAGTTGAAACATTTTCAGGGGCGGGTTCGTTATTAGATTAGATACGTTCAACGTTTAGAGGGGACGAAAAAGCTTTCCATACTGATTAATATCATGATACAAATAAAATGCTACACAAAACAAAATTATTTATTCTGATGTAAGAGATGAGATTTTGCTGGTAGGGTTACAAATGTTTGGTAGCTTTCTGCAATTTTGCAGTTGCAATCTAATAACGAATGCATTGAAAAGCCATGTATTAATTTTGATAGAACTGTATATTAAAAATATTTTTCAATCCTGATGCTAAGTGGCAATCATAGCCCATGAAAAGTCACTAATTTCACAATCTAGTCCAATTATTTTTTTGATTTTAAGCCAATTTTATGCACTTAAAATAATAATACAATGTGCAATTAAATTTTGCAACCTCATAATTTCCAAAAAACATAATTTCATAAAAAAAAACAAAATGTCATCCAATCATCAAATTAAGTCCCATTTAAAGCGGTAATGCTGCCAGCATTTTGGGTACGAGGCCTTCAGACAATGACTTTTTAAGTTTAGACTAAATTATTAGACTAGTTACTGTGATACTATAACGGTGACTAAGGAATTAAATAACAAAACAATATATATATATATATATATATAAAAAGTCGTATCATTAAAATAATTAAAGAATATGCATAAAGTACTAAAGCAGATTATTCAAAACCAATAATGTTATTTAAACGTTTATTGTCTTTTTAATAAAACGCTTAAAAGCGTCGACTAAAAAAAATTGGCCTATGTCTTGTATTTATCGTAGGACATATCTTAGGCTATAGCAAAATTAATTAATAAGAGTTTTCGCCTTATTAAATAAGCCCTACTTGAAATTTTGGACAAGTACCAGTTGAAATGGCTTTCAATTGAATAAGAAATGGTATTTAATGGTTTTTCATGTCACTTAACAACACCCAGACAACAATCTGCTCCAATACAAGCCGCCTTTTTTACAAATATCACCGAGAGACAGTAAGATACTATTTCGCGCCGGACCACAGTTGCTAGTAGAAACCAAACCGTCAGGAAAAAGCCACCATTCTACCAGCTTTCATTCTAGCAGCACTCTTTGGGTTTCAGCTTTGGGTTTCAGCTTTGCATACTCAAGCTGCAGATTACGTAAATATAATAAATACAATCATGGTCTATGCTGGCAACAGGGCTCTTGTTAAAAAGATTTATACAAGGTGGTACAGACTTGTTGACGAAGACGCTTAGCAGTGATTCAGTATAAGATTCAAACAGCGTGGTTTGCCATGTCTGTACATTAAAGATATTTAAGAAAAAAAAAATACGAGGGGTCTTTATAACAGTAGTAGCAGCCAGACCATTTATTTTTTTAATTTTCGTCTGTCTGTCTGACTGTATGTTCGAACGCGCATCACGCAAAAACTACTGCATGAAATTGGATGCGGTTTTCACAGATGTGTAGCTCGAAGTCTAACTTACAAAATGGTATATGTTTTATCTTAGTATTTTATTATAAAGTAGGTAACAAAGCGGATGTGAGTTTATATGAGTGGTTCGACAATTTTTAAGCAAAATACATTAAATTCTGCACGTAAACTCCTTACATGAGGTAAATCAACGGAAAGATTGATAATTTGGAAATATCATACTGCAAGGGGGTGAATTAGGGGTTGTATTTTTATATGTGTGGTAAGTCAGTTTTTAAGGCAATTGTACGACATTCTGCACAAATGTTCCTATCCACAGGACATAAATTAACAATAAGATATTTTTGTTTTTTTAAATCGGTATGCCCAAGGAGGTTAAAATTTTGAGTTGAAAAAGTTTTTGGGGAGTTCCTACATTTTGTAGTAAATAGCATAAAAATATCGAATTCCTCACGGATTAAATCGCGGCAAAAACTGGTCATTTATAATAAATAGGCCTAGCCAATGTTTATTTGTTTATCAAAAAAGGAGGTAACATTTTTGTATTAGTGAGATTTGATGTAGTAAAATAAATTAAACAACATTTTATTCCATTTAATTAATGTGAAAATACCTTAAGGTTAATAATTAGTGCCAACTCAAGTCAATTTAAATAATGTGAGCGCTTAAATCACGTTACGAGTACTTTTCTGGCGCAGTGCCAACGAAATAAGACGTTGGGAATGAACAATCTAAGGTTTTTCTAAATAACAATATAAACGGTGTCTCAATAAAAGAGCACGTGTATAGGGCTTTGGAAATCTACAGCTGTCATCTTTGATTATTCTGATTAATAAAAACCGGCCAAGTGCGTGTCGAGCCACGCGCAATAGGGTTCATAGACAACCGTTAAAACATATTTATGGATTTAAATTTATAGGGTTAACCATCTCTATTAAAAAATAACAACTTTTACAAGTCATTATTATCAAAGATTTTTGTTTTAGGTACGAACTATTCCAAGTAACTGCATATTACAATGTGGGCCCTTATTTTTATTTTTTATTTTTTTTTATACTACGCCTACAGCGAACGAACGTGTAGTCCACCTGATGGTAAGTAGAGTACAGCCCATGGACATCAACAATCCACAAAAGCAGATAATAGATGCGTCGCTGCAGCTGAGGACTACGGTGTTATGCCTCATGTGCCAGTAATTTCAGGGCCTGATCTCACCACCAAACCGGAACACAGGAATGGAAGCACTACTATTTGGCGGCAGGTTAAAGGTGAGACGGTGGTGCTGCCGCCCTCGAGCTCATGCACAAGAACTCTACCACTCTTTAACTAATAAAGTTAACGTGTTTACTATAGTTTTCCTTGAAAAAGCGTTACATATTATTGAGACACCCCACACAATGTGGTAGACCACAAAAATAAAAACATCCCCACTTAACATGTAATGTACCCGAACGGCAGTTTGTTGGCATAGTTAGTTAACATATTAATGCTTCAAGCTTTCTAGCACTAACGGTTTCAATGCTGTGCCTCGGACCGTCAGACAGACAGACGGAATTAGCAAAACTATAAGGGTTCCTTGTAGGTACTACACCCTAAAAATTAAGCGTTACACAAAAGAAAAACATTTTATCGTTGTGAAAATGAGGTTGTTGTTGTCTACTGGCTACCAAGATAATTTTATTTTACGCTGTGTGATTTCATTCTTTGGGTTACGTGAGAATTTTAATTTATGCAAATAAACCAAAGACAATTTCTAAGTCAAAAGCCCAAACACGAAACACGTAATCAGTGAGATACATCAGCGTCTTTATTTATTTATTTATATTTCGCACAAAATTTGTGACAAAGGCGGACTTAATGCTGAAGGCATTTGTCAAAAAGTTAATATAAAGAGTAATGGTCCGTCAAATCATTAGATATATTCAAAAATATGCACACAAATATTAAAACTGGCTGAGGCTTATGTCTGAAATAATAATGTTAACACACAAGTATATTTCTTACTGAACGCCTGCAATTTTTAGACGGTGTGAAGTGCTGTATGTTTTTTTCGATTTTATTAAGAGACTAATTATTTATTTTAATAAAATTATTACAAAACAAATAATATGGGCAATATGTTTTGCCTAGGATAATATAAATTAAAGAGAATAGACAATAATTAGTGCTTTATACTTATAGATTAAGATTAAATAATAACTATGCAAATATTAAAATCATCTTACCTCTTGATTGATATTCCAATACACTGTGTTTAACGCCTAGTTATAAATTACTACGCACATGAATCTAATATTATGAGTTTAAAATTAGTTAATTTTAATTAACACTACCAATTTTTATTTTATACTAAGTAAGTATGATATTTATTTATAGATATGTTATTAATATTAGTTTGATATGTTTGATGTATTGATATTCTTTAGAGTGGTTGTTGTATTATATACAATATACTCTATTCAATACGTAAACATTGAAATGTGATAGATTTGTTATTTAGTAGAGAAAAGTTTATAAATTACACCGGGGGACATCACTCTTCAGGGGTACCAAATAGGCATTTTCGAAAAAAAAAATGGGTATAAAAGTGTATACAAATCGAGACGAGTTCTGGCTTTTTTTTTGTTTTTTAAGTTTGTATTGCGGATGTATATCGAGGTGTAATGGTATGTGGTAGTTGCCAGCGCTACCACCCTCAAGAGTGATGCGCCCCCGGCGGGCGCGCCACGTGACTGAACCTGCCTCAGCTTTGTGTTTACATCCATCCCCCCCCTCGCTCGTCCCACGCCGTGCCACCCCGCTTCCATCCCCACTTGTCATATTGTTCGCAATTTAACAGTACAGGAAAACTAGCGTAATGAACATTTTTCCAGAAGATTTTTTATAACTCGACATTATATCCATATTGCTTCAGTTGTTGAACAGAAAGGAATATTGGACAAGATTTCTTGTAATAAAAATATAAGTTGTTTTTTTTTTCAGAATACATTAGGATTGAAACACACAAAAATATTATATCTAATTTTCTATTGGTACATATTTACGTACTAAAAATTCATAACAGAAAACATTACACAATTATTCAAACAGGTTAGCAGACTCAGTAAATATAAAACAATCTAAAATTACTCATTTGCCCTTAATCTTTTATTTTATCAGAACTTGCAAAATACAGTTTAATAAAATTGTTTGGGTTTAGAGCAAAACATAAAAACTGTCGGGAATCAATGTTCTCAAATCCGGCAAATAATTCGGAGAGACCTTTGCTCGAGTGGAAACTGAGATAAGGGGATTGACGCCATAAAAACAGAATTACCTCCATGCCCACTAAATTGGGAGAGGAAAATAATTTATCATAGTTAGAGCTAACGTGTCGTTTAGGGGGCATTTCTGAACATTTAGCGTGCCATAAGAGTGATTCCTTCGATAATTGCAATTTACTTATCACAATAATAAAAACCAAGCCAATCAATTACGTTTCTAAATCAGCAATGAGCATCAATACTTTCTGTATACGAATTTTTGGCATTTAATCACAATAAAGCTTGGTGGCCAGTTTTTCTATAAAAAATCGCACGTAAGAAAAAAGTTTTAATGAGTTTTTCTTATAGATTGTGCGTATTTTTTATTCAATTTACATAACACTCAGTTGGGGTAACTTAGAATCACCGTCTAACTTTAAACAAAGGCGTGAAAAAGATTTATTAATCTATTTGATGAAAAATTATTAATACTTAAATATTGAATTGCCAATATGTTTTATAGCCAACGAAAGTAAACAATAAATTGTTATCGTCATGATTATAACAAATTATTTTTGTTCCCAAGTTTGGAAGAAGAATCGTAATTAAAAATACAAAATTCTTTGTAAACAGTAAACTTTTGAAGATTATCTTTAAAATGTAGTTTAAATACGTTTTTCAAGTGTCAAATTTTAACTCTAGACATAAAGATAAATTAGTAATACAAGATAAAGATAAAGTAGAAACAACAAATCCAATGCAATAAACTACCGCAAATATCCATTCTATTATGTCCATCCTAAGGTTGCCTGGAAGAGATCGCGTCAAGCGATAAGGCCGCCCTTTGTACGTTATAGTTTTAAGTATCTATTTCTTTGTATGTTTGTTACAAATTTGATGTGCAAATAAAGTTTTCTCTATCTCTATCTATCTATCTAATACCTAATCTGAGGAAGGAGATTTTCAGTAGAAATAGTTATCCAATGGCAATTAAAGTGTACAATAAACTATCAAACGATATAAAATCATTGCAATCTCCTTTATTATTTAAGAGAAAATTATTTGATTGGTTGGTGAACAAATATTTTTATAGTATTAATGAATATCTTAATAATAAGAACTGACATTAACAAATTCATTATTTCAATTGACACAAACAATTTATTTATTATAATAATCCTATTGACATTTTCATTTTCTTTATTAATAATTCAATTCAATACTTATTAAATTGCTATTCATTAATTACTATAGTACTTAATTTATTTAAATTGTTTTTTTTTATATTAATTATGATTGTAAATTTAATTTAATCTACTAAATTTTTGCACGCTCTCAACTAAAGGGCAAAACATGCTGTACCTGCCCGATAATTATAACAACATTTTGTAACCATGTTTTATGCAAATAAAGTTCTTGATTCTTGATTCTTCAAATCTTTATCGGTAATAAAAGTTAAATATTGTTAATATAAATTATATATTTTTTTAGTGCCCGCGTAGGTATTAGAATTTTTTTATCATTGCCATTCAACGTGACAATGCCGTCAGCCTTCTAAACACGTTCCCTGCAGTCGAGGTCACGCGTGCCCTGTAAAAAAAAGCGTAAAACTGAAAATGTATTGAGTACGAAAAAAATCGAAGTCATTTTGGGTACCATTGAACGGTACAAATCCATAGAACATTTTAAAAAAAATGCTACTGGTACTACTTGCGATGTTGAGCTTAATCGATGGAAAAAAGTGTATACTATATAATACGTATAAATAGTAGGTACACTACACTATTTTCCTACTTTTCAGGAATATAATAAAAAAATTATAAAAGAAAAATATATTTTTAAACCAAGCTATCTATTACCTTTATGCGTTAAGTAATAAGTTATTTTTATAGAGCAGGGTTCTTTAAATAAAAATACGCCAAAAAATTTGCAAAACCTATTCAAAACACAATATTTATTTAATAAAAATACTCTACTACTAATACTATGTCATAAACGTTCAAAGTTACCCAATTTGACTGTACAAAAAACATTATTTTTAAATATTTGAACTGCAGTACGTATAAAGCTGTAATTACAGAAGTTGTTTTATATTGTTATTTGAGTCTTGTTGGGATTGAATATAGATAAAGGTAGAAAACAGAAAAATAGCTAATACTTGGGTTTCAAATTGCAATTATTTATTTTGATGTCAATATTATACCACTGTAGAGGAACAGGGTGTGATGTTCCTCCACCACAAAGGGAGGATCCTCCGACCAGGCTCGGTGGTATTGCCTGGCGGACAGCTGTCCAACGGTAGCGTATTGGAAGTGGTATATATATTCAGTTGCTGTGAACATTTCGTTATCGCGATTCAGCACTCGTTGACATATTATTATGTCATGTGATTATGTGCGGATACCGCCACACCACTAATAATATCGACATTTTTGCCTAGGATGATAATATAAATAAAAGAGAATAGACAATAATTAGTAACTTATACTTATAAGTTAAGATTAAATAATAACTATGCAAATATTAAAATCATCTTACCTTTTGATTAATATTCCAATACACTGTGTTATTCGCCTAGTTATAAATTACTACGCACATGAATCTAATATTATGACTTTAAAATTAGTTACTTTTAATTAACACTACCAATTTTTATTTTATACTAAATAAGTATGATATTTATTTATAGAATATGTTATTAATATTAGTTTGATTTCACAGATTTATAAAGATTTCGAATTTCGATTAAGCAGTATAAAGAAAGAAGGATTGATTGTTTGGTGCCTACGGTGATGAAAATTCCCTAAGTAAGGCTTTCGATTGTCCTCATAGCAAATTTCATTAAATTCGGTTCAGCCGCATAAGGCAGCCGATTTATTTCATATTTATAATATTTAGTTAGGACTAGTTAGGACTAGTTAGGATTTAATATTCTTCATAGTTCCAGTAGATATGTCGTAACCATATCGTAGATTGACACATTTCGTGAAGTGTTTAAGAATTTCGTGAAATGGTTTGTCTATTGGTCAGATCATTGAATTTCAACGTTTCACGATTTAGTCAAACACCTCTGGCTGGATCGTAAAATTGGGTGTCCTTGATACGGTAAATGTGAGATTTATTGAAAATTTTATAATAATTAGGTAACTGCAATTATAAATGATGATAGCTCATGATTTTCTAAATGTGATTATAAGATTAAAAGGACAACCTTCACGCTTTATACATCTTTGATCCGAATTCGCAAGTGCTGTTCAAGAAATTAAAATGATAATGACCATTTCATGCAGTAGCTTATTTCGTTTAGTTGATCATATCGAGAAAATATTTTTTATTATCGATCTGCCCAAGGCACATCATGATGTAGCAAATAGACAATGAAAATTTTCATGAAATGCCACCATTTTACGAAACTCTCGAGCATTTCGTAAAGTGAGCAAATCCCCGATATGGCCACGACAGATATACATACAAATATTGATTTTTATTGAATGTTTATTTTAAATATCATGCCTTACCATGTTTGTATAAAACTATTAATCGATTCTTATTAATCGAGTTGGACCAACACTAACTGTAATCCGTACTGTTTTTCTTTTGAATAAACTTATTCTCGATGATTATGTGGTATCAGTGTTTCATTTATATTTGCTCAGGCAAATAACTAAATAAATAAATACCCACAAATTACACACAACGCCATCTGGTCCCAAAATAAGCAGAGCTAAAATAAGGTAACTAACTTGGGGTACTAGAATAACTGATACTAATACGTATATATATTTTTTTGTAAATGCATACTTATTATACATAGAAACACCCAGACTAAGACAAACCCCCATGTTCATGCACACAAAAATTTGTCTTAAGCGGGAATCGAACCCGCGACCGCGGCGTCGCAGACACTACCCACTCCGCCATCAAAAATCCTAAATTCATCAATTTTGTTAAACGCCTTCGTGTATTTAACTATGCATTTATCATTGCATGCTATGTAAATGGTGGCGACTAAAAGCAAAAGCTATGTAACATCTGATAGGTACAATTACGCGACTAATGGCTTTTCCCCATTAGCGACGGTTTTAAACCGCGGTGTCTGGCACGCAATGGAAGTGATTGTCTACCACCACGTTTGGAAGAGTTACATGGTAAGGCTTGATAGTATATCTACCAATGATATTATAGAACTATAGATATGTTACGTTCATAGAAATTACGATTTAAATCCGTTCCGAGCTATTCCAAATTGCACACATTGACAAATGTCCGCAGCGCACGCATCCTTATCGCTCTAACGTCAAAACAATATCGCTTTCTCTTTCTTAACTTGAACATGGCGCATGGCGTCTGGCACGTGACTGCGCTCGACGCAGGCCACACGCAAACTAAACACAAGACGTCCCAATTGGGACGTATTTGAGTATTCACAGCGCGAGCGCTTATAACATATCTGCTTTTGTTTTTATATAATATCATTGATATCTACCATTAATTTTAGGACCATAATAATTTGCATAACGCTCACCGTGAAGTCTCGAGTACGATCTCAGTGTCGGGCAAAAGAGTTATTTGGAGAGCACAGAGTTGAGTATTGTACCGGATAGATGGAGATAGGCTCACCCCTTTATCACATGAGACCTAAATATATGTTGCGGCTTCGTCTTGAGATAGCAGGATTTCTTGGGTTTAAATTAAACAGCTGGCTTTTGGTACATTTGCAGATATATTTCTAGTATATTACAGGATGATGATGCGTATTTGAACGAGTAGCGATAGAGAGAGAATAGGGTGATTAGCACAATTTTGACATTAATTTGAATTTTACTTTAACTGACATATTATAATAGACTGACAAATTGACATAGACTGACAAGGGTGACATTAAGACACTGACACTTGACAGGGTCCGTAACAATATAAAAGGAGAAATGTGGGTGTTATGTACCTCTGGCACTTCGTTATGGGTAACAGAATGATGAATAATAATAAATAATAAATATTCCACAACTCACAAACAACGCCATCTAGTCCCAAACTAAGCAGAGCTTGTACTATGGGTACTAGAATAACTGATACTAATACATAATAATATATACTTTTCTTTTGTAAATACATACTTATTATACATAGAAACACCCAGACTAAGACAAACCCCCATGTTCATGCACACAAAGATTTGTCTTAAGTGGGAACCCACGACCCCGGCGTCGCAGGCAGGTACACTACCCACTCCGCCATCCGTTCGTCAATGATGCTAGGACGTTATGTTATTAATTTTAGCTGGGTATCAAATGTGCCTCGCTGTTAGACACGGGTCTGTTTTAATGATGAGAAGAGTCCACCATTAGTCCATCACTTTGAGTTTAAAGGTGTTTACTAAATCTTGGTCAACTTTATTGCTAAGCTTTTTTATTTTATTAGTTAAAACCATTCATTTGTTAAATTTTCACTAAAATTAGCATAAGGTGATGAAGATGAAGATACCAAATATATAGTAAAAGTGTATATTTTTCTGTAAATAAAGATGTATAATGTAAATATCTAACTGGTATGTACTGAACAATTTTTTTTTATTTTTATTTTTTTTTATAAGTCTTTGTAAACAAGGAAGGTGTGTCATCGCAACGTTTGAAAACCAACGCCAAATAGTGGCAACACTACATTGTTTGATTCCCGATCTATTTATATAGGCTGACCGTTTAACTGAGTCCTCGCATGCGCGGTACAGGGGCGCGGGGGTATGACGACAAAGGGGACTGAAACAGGTGCGGGCGGTGGGCAAATTTTTGTAATTGTTCATTTCGTTCGCTACATGGGTAGCGAGCGCATGTGTTGACTGTTGCAGACACCTTGTGAGAGGTACACATGTAATAACTATCTCAAGATGAATGGTTTTGTTAAAAGCAGGTCAACGGTCACTAATTTACTCGAATATAAAAACTATTTGTGTCAAGCATTCGCAACCGGTGGTCAGGTAGACTCGGTGTATACCGATTTTTCTAAGGCCTTCGACAAAGTTAACCACCAGCTACTTCGTCGAAAACTGTCCCTGTATGGTATCCACGGCGACTTATTTAGATGGATCTGCTCCTACCTTGATAGCAGAACACAACTAGTGGCACTAAAAGGCTTTACTTCATCTCCTGT
This sequence comes from Hypena proboscidalis, assembly GCA_905147285.1. Lineage (NCBI taxonomy): Eukaryota > Metazoa > Arthropoda > Insecta > Lepidoptera > Erebidae > Hypena > Hypena proboscidalis. Next base: position 12,761,156 of record LR990132.1, read on the forward strand.
TTTAGTAACCTCCGGTGTACCCCAAGGGTCGCATTTAGGGCCCCTATTTTTTATCCTTTTTATTAATGACCTCATTAAACGTTTGTCTTGTCATTGTCTTCTGTACGCTGACGACTTAAAAATTTTTACTACCGTTTCAAGTCATGAAGATTGCTTGTCCCTACAACAGGACATAAATACCGTATCAGAATGGTGTAAAAATAATAATATGTATTTAAATGTCAATAAGTGCTTTATAATATCTTTCACCAATAAACGCAACAAACTCACATGGAATTATGACGTAGATGGTCAAGCACTAAATCGTTCACAAGTCGCTAAGGATCTGGGTATACTAATTGATGAGAAGCTATCGTTTCGAGCTCACTATGCACATATAATTAGTAAAGCTAATCAACTATTGGGGTTCGTTTTAAGATCCACCAAAGGTTTTAAGAAACCGCGCAGTACACTTTGCCTATACTTTTCTCTTGTAAGGAGTGTCCTTGAGTATGGAAGTCTCATATGGTCACCAAATTATAAAACACACATCGACGATATCGAGCGAATCCAGCAAAAGTTTCTCAAGATACTGAATTATCGCCAAAACCCGGGTAGATCTGACATAAAATATCTTGGTCGCCTTCAAAAATTTAACGTCGAACCATTGCAGATGCGCCGCACATATTTTGATCTTGTGTATCTTTATAAAATTATTAATTCCATCATCGACTCACCTGAATTGCTTTCTCAGTTTAGTTTTAACATAAAATTCCGTGCCCGTAAATGTAACGACACCAATCTATTTGCACTTCAAATTTTTAAAAATAACATTTCTTATTACAACCCACTAACAAGAATGGCCCGTCAATACAATGACATTTTGAAATCTAGTAATTATAAATTTCTCGACATATTTAACGGCAACATGAACAGATTTACTGCCAACTTAAAAGACATCCTCCACATCAGCTCGGGACTGGATGCCTCGGGAACCATAACAGGCGCTTGAGACATCCTGATGTGATAAATAACATGTTTTAAGTTTTTTGTATGTTTTTCAGAGTTCTCTGTGATTTATTAATTTTTTTGTTTTTTTTTTGTTATTATAGATTAGTTGCATGTACATGTATTTACGTTATGATCCAGATCAAAATATTGTATTTTGTTATGTCTTGTTTTATATTGATTGTAATGTGTTTTGTGCAATAAATAAATAAATAAATAAATAAATAAATCTAAAAATCTTCGGACATAAAGTAAACAGTCAGTGGAAGCAAATGGCTTTTAACGTATACAAATATTTTAGAAAAAAAATTAACTTGACCCAAAAAAGGTTTTGACTTTCTTACGATTTAATTATATGTTTAGATAACAAATAGTATAATAGTTAATTCCCAATTATTTTATTTACGTACATAAGTTCATTAAAATTTTGTATCTTCTTAACTATTTTTCATTTCATAAATCACTATTTCTTTTTTCCTATGATGTCACATATCTTAGGAAATATCTTGGTGCATTTCATCTCCTGTATATTTCATTATGGGCCCCCACCGCCCGCACCCGTTTCAGTCCCCTTTGTCGTCATACCCCCGCGTCCCTGTACCGCGCAGGCGAGGACTCAGTTAAACGGTCAGCCTATAGTTATGTTATCATCTCTTCTTTAGACCTAATACTATACGCTGCAGTGGAACTTAAAAGCTCTACTACAATTAAAAATAAAAGTAAATTTGTTTAATTCTTAATTAAATCACAGAAGAGCCATGGCATCGGTCGCCACTGATTAAAACTGAGATTAGAATACAACCCTTTTTTGTGTCATGCTGTGTCGACAATTATTAAAATTTTCGGCTCTGATTCAATTTGTATATTTTTATAATCAGGCATTAATATTCAGAGCATAGGCTGGCAGTTCTGAATAAGATAATAAAAATAAAAAATTGATTAATTCATTATTAACGTATTGGAAACGTAGTTTAAACTTGTGAACTGTCATGAAAGTTATATTAAGAATCAGTTGAAAAATGATGGGACCGGCAAGATTTGAACCTGCGATCTTCTGCATACCGGGCAAACGCTTTAACCAACCAGCTTCGGTCGCCTCTTGCCAGTTGCTTGTTTTTTAAGTATACTTTGCTAAGCATAGCTAAATGCTATAAAAATAATAATAGTCATTTGTCATAAAAGTTGTTACGAATTTCACATTTTCTTTTTAGGGTTCCGTAGTACCTACAAGTAACCCTTATAGTTTCGCCATGTCCGTCTGTCCGTCCGTCTGTCCAAGGCATAGCGACGAAACCGTTGGTGCTAGAAAACTGAAATTTTGCATAAACATGTATGTTAACTAAACAAAGAAAGTCGTAGAATAAAATTTGGAAAAATATTTTTTTTTCAGGTTGCTCCCCTACATGTAAAGTTGGGAGGTTTTTTTTTTATCGCCTACCCCATAGTGTGGGGTATTGTTAGATAGGACTTAAAAACGTTTAAGGGTTGCTAAGACAGTTTTTTGATTTAGAGATCCGTTTGCGAGATAATTAACTTTAAAGAGCAAATTTTTGTTCAAGTAGGGCGTCCCCTCCCTAAAAGCTAAACTACTGGATCCCAAAATCTGAAAAATTTGTGTCGGTAGTACATGTAATGAACTTTAAAGGAAAACTATAGCGGATAATTTCACTTCATTAGTTCAAGAGGAATAGGGGTCCGAAATGTCAGATGCAGTTACTCAGAATATTTCGTTCAAAATTCTTGAAACATAAATAAACATACATAATACATATATAAAATCACGCCTTTATCCCACGGGGGTAGGCAGAGACGATGGAACGCCATGTGCTTCGCTCCTTACATACTTCTTTCGCTTCCTCAACATTCATACATCTCGTCATACGTGCTAGCTGGTTTCGTGTACTACAAACATTTCCTTTCTGAAGGACGCCATTTAGTTAAAAAGTAAAATTTAAAATATTTTTCTACGGAACCCTACTGCGCGTGGCCCGACACGCACTTGGCCGGTTTTTTTATAGATCTTTATTAATACCTGTAAATGTAGTATATTCTTAATTATTAGCTATGAACTGTATATTCACAGTGTAGATATTTCGTTAATCCATTACATTATTACACAATGAAATATAAATCACCCACTAGCAATAATTTGTTGCGCGCAACAGATCGTAATAAATAAAATATGGCCGAGCGAGCATATTAATGTTTGCGATGAAAATAAAAACATGGATGTCCACCCTCCGAAGGCATCGACAATGCATCACGAGGCGACTTCCGCCGGATCTGGCATAACGAGCCTGTTGTTCCGCACCCCCCTTACCCCTTGAGTATTTTTCTCCGAACCCCTCTGAGATTATTTTCGGAAAGCATTGAGTCTCATTGCTTCCATGGTGATGAATACAGGTTCATATTAATGACTTGTCCTCAGGCTGTATCGATGTTGAGTAACTTGAATAAGCACCCATTCACCGCGAGTGGTGAATGTAATAACTCTTAAGGGTATACAATTGCATACATATGAAGGTATTGTCGTCTCTGAAAAATAAAGAAGAAAGAAATGTATGTAGAAAGTTCATTATATTATTTACGAGGTTCTTTCGCTTAGAAAACTTGTAATAACCTGTTGTAATAACTGAAAAATTCGTATTTATCTGGTGGGTCAAAACTACGGATGTTTGGACGCCTATAGTTTTTTTAAATAAGCAGACTAAAGATAATTTGAAATCGAAGGCACATAGATAATTATGCTTTGAATTGGATGAGCAAAAAAATTAACATTGTGATGGAAAATGTAGAAGATACAACCATAGTAATTTTGTATGAGAATACGATAGCGATTGTTCCCTCTTAATTAGCTGGGCTTGATTACATGATTGAGATACGCCGTTACAACAAGCTAACATTAAGTTGTTACGTATTTAACTTGTCTTCAAATTGGTGGTTATTTGAAATTGTTTTGAATGAGGTTTTTATGTGATTTATCAAACGAAATATTGGGTTTTGTTTGCAGTAATTAAGTAAATATGCAGGGGTGATTCGGAAAAGATAAGATTGTCATCTGGTTGTGATGTCACAATGTTTGATAGTCTTGATGATCATATTTTTGGTGTATGCTAAAGAACCAGTTTATTTCAAGTTCAAGGATATAAAGACAAAAAAACACCTTCAAAAGACATCAAGCATCCATGGAAGCAATAGAATTTCTTATTAAAATAAAACTTTTCTTTTGTAAAAAACTGTTCTTATGGCAATACACTAAATATTACACACAAACGCATACACACGCGCTCATACATGTAAAAGTTGCGGCAGGGGATGAAAAACATAATAATATATAATTATCATTACTAATAGGTTAAAATTAAATAAAATTAAATTTTAAAAAAATCTTTTTACAAAGCAAGCTTCTATTTGATTGTACTTAAAAGGTGAAAATAAGCCTTCGTGAGAAGACACTCCTGGCTGCATCATCAGACCATTTCTGCCAATTTATTACATTGTCATCGGAATTACAAAAGTATAAATAAATAAATATCTCACAACTTACACAGAACGCCATCTAGTCCCAAACTAAGCAGAGCTTGTATTTTGGGTACTAGAATAACTAATATTAATACATATATACTTTTCTTTGGTAAATACATACTTATTATACATAGAAACACCCAGACTAAGACAAACCTCCATGTTCATGCACACAAAGATTTGTCTTAAGCGGGAATCGAACCCGCGACCTCGGCGTCGCAGGCAGGTACTTTACCCACTCCGCCATCCGGTCGTCAGTAGTATGCCAACTTTGAGCTCGATCGGCCAACTAGAAGTGGTCAAAAATGCTTTGCAAGATTTGTAACCCTTATACATACACATATCCACAATGCAATCTAAATAAAAGCTTTTAAAAGAAATTTATAATTTCTATCTATTTAAGTTTATGTTGTATACTTAGCTCATTTATTACACAGTTAACAAACTAAATTACCCAGAAGGGTTTGGCAGCGGCACTTCTAATGTTATGTTTAGGTCCCATGCGATAGGGAAGAGCCTATCGCCATCCACCGGGCACAATTCCAACTCCGTGCTTTAAGAATGTTTTTTTGACCTGGTAGTCGAACCGGAGATACCACGGTGAGAGGCCTTGTATGTTAACCACAATACCAACAAAGCAGTTAATAACGTAAGAATATCCCACTTCTATAATTTGCTATTGAAAATACATTAAAATGTTTACCTCTGTGCATTAACTTACTGGTGGTAGAGCTCTTGTGAATGAGCCCGAGGGCGGCAGCAGCACCACCGACTCACCTTTAAACTGCCGCCAAATAGTAGTGCTTAAATTACAGTGTTCCGGTTTGGTGGTGAGATCAGGCCCTGAAATTACTGGCACATGAGGCACACCGTAGTCCTCATCTGCAGCGACGCATCTATAATCTGCTTTTGTGGATTGTTAATGTCCATGGGCTGTACTCCACTACCATCAGGTGGACTACACGTTCGTTCGCCGTAGGCGTAGTATTAAAAAAATATAAATAAAAATAAACAAATAATAATAATATCATACATTTATTGAACCCTACGGACTAATTTGATAAAAAAATATCGAGACGAACAGAAATATATTATGTGTAGCTTTTATGTGTTACTTAGTGGAGAAATATCTACTAACGAGGCAATTTGTTGTGTATTATGATCCCTCAAAGAGTTCCAATTAGACCAGCTTACGGTACAAGAGGCTTTGCGCCGTGGAAACTGTTGGAAACAGCCCACGGTACCTACCTCCGTCAATACTTACTGAAATTTGATGTTGACTTATGAAGACTGGCTAAGTTATAGAAATCGATATGTGAATCCGATTAAATTTGTTTAAAGTATATGAAGAAATTAGTTAAGTTTTAAACACGTGTTGTATAAGAGACTTGTACATTATGAGTATTTTATAATTAAAATAAAATATATAAACTAAAAAAACTCTTGTTAAAAAAAAAATATTTGATACCCTCCCGCTTACCGAGACACCACAAAATAATTAGGTACTATTTAGACACTTATCGAGTCACTAATAAAATTATGCCCCTTAAACAAAGAAAATCGAGGATTATTATTCCATTTGTAAAAAGTGTAACGTTGTCACCCAATAACATTATGTTGCTGTCATTTTCACAGAAAAAAAAACAAAACAAAATCAATTAAGAACGTAGAGTCGACACAGTCCAGGTTGTCCCTCTCTTGCGCTGTAGTCGTTTTAAGGTTCATTTTCTGTCTCAAAATATGGACACAGATTTTTTATTTATTAATGTGTGACAAACATGTTCCCCTTAAATTCCGCGGGCATACCTTGACAGCGCCGACTCTACCTATTAGGAAAAGTTTTGACGTGAAAATAATTACGCCATCACAAAACAATTACAAGTACTCAACGCGTCACCAGTTGTCCAGGGTATGGGAAAGTAATAACACAGATGCACGAGGTGTCTTTTCGGTACATCCCCCGGGAAATCTCAGTAATCCGCGCTCGGCGGCAAAGCCCTGTCGAACGACACTAGTGATGGGACTTGCAGTCTATGGTTTAATTGATTTATTCGCACTTTTATTTAAATTATGTATTCAGAAGATTTGTGTGTGGAAAATGGTGTCTTAGGGAAATAACATTTTAAAAAAAAGTAAAATATTTTAAAAATAAAAATTTGTTTATAATACAGGATTTCGCATTTATGCCCAGGAAAAAAGTGAATCGGGGAGAGGATGTAGGAAAAACTAAAAGTGCAATTGCTTAAAGTATTTAATATTAAAGTAAGAAGTTAAGTGACACCAAGGTCAGATCCAGCTTTTGAGTCAGGGGGGGTCATATAAACAAATTCTAGTATTTTTTGGCGAATATAAAAAAATAATAATTTCCTAGTCCCAGCTAAGATCCAAAGGGGGCCGTGGACCCCAACATCTTTCCCCTGGATCCGCCCCTGAGTGGCACCTGAGCACGTTGCCGTCAAGAGACAGGGAGCACTGAAATCTAATTTTTACCGCAGCTCAACTAATCATCGACCACGGCGCACTGGTGTTTGTGCAAAGTCGACCGATTTATCACTTGAATTGCCCGAAAATAAAGGACAGGCCGTTCCGTAATATATGCCATAATAACAGAATGTCCCGTAAAATACGGGACGGTTGACAACCCTATCGTATACAAAAGTTCTATAGAAGATATTTTAACATTGTTTCAATAGAACCGGTTATTAATAAAATTACTTTACCTTGATACTGCAATATTACTTTCCGTTATTCGTGTATAGTTTAATATTTTCCCCTGAAAGTGTCCCTCACTAGTAAAACCGCGACTGAATCCACAGATCTTTGTGAATGGGCTCTGATGAATCAGGCCCGTTCACGTGGAACGATGTACCACGCATTAGAGCCGATATCAACCACTATGCGAGGGACTTTATTTTGTCCCTTATATTTGACAAGAAAGAATAACGTATGCTCCCAATCTTTTGTCAAGGTTTTATACTATCCGTATTTACAAGTTTGGTAACAAATATTAATTATATTAGGGAAGGTTATATTTATGGTGCTATACTTAATTCGTTTTTAGTGAAGTCAAGAGCGTATGTATAGCTGGATCCCTGTCGCATTCTTCGAATTACATAGGACTCGGCTTCTAGTCCATCGGCTTCAGCTGAAAATTAGTATTTCACGTAGAGACAGTCAAAAGTTCTTCACAACCCAGTACGGGGTGATACAATACTCTTTGTTAGACTTGTCCTTAGTCTTTCTGACCTCTGACTATTCGTATCGACTGCCAATATGTTCAAAATAATGATGCCACTCCGCCTGTGTATTAGCCGCATTGATAAAGAATTGCCTATGTTTTTCTGGGATCTTGATCTCCAAACCAATTTTCTTCAAGACCGATCAAGTAGTTTCGGAGCCTATTGGGTACAAACAAACAAAAATAAAATATGTAATTTTTGTAGTGTTCGTAAAGAAGAATAGTTTAGCCCGTCAAACCCCTAAGAAAATCCAAAACAACCAAAATTAGAACAACGATTCAAAAATAAATTGTAATGAAAAAATTAGGGTGATTAAAAACGCTATTGTCAAATATGTCAATGTCAGTTAGCGTAACATGGCTAGGGATAAAGAGGGCTTCTTCGCCTTCTTACCGAGTAATAACCGGGATGACAATTATCAAGTTGAAGACAACGCCAGACTCATAAGTCTTCATTACTCCCGGCAAGTTGCTGGCGAGGCAAAACTTAGATGAGTCGAGCTTAGCGATGATCCCCGTCTACACTAATGTCCGCCCCGAGACGATATTTCGTGCTTAAACTGCACGTCATGCTGTTTATTACTGCTCAAATATAAAAAACTTATATCGATAAGGTTTTTAGATTCTATTAAATTTACTATTTAAACACAAAAGATGCGTAGAGAAGAATATAATAACATTAAAAAATATATTTCAAAGTCATAAAACAAATCTATCTAAACGTTATATCTGTGTAAAAAAAAAATCACGTGATAAAATCAATAGTTTAAGGCTGCTTCGTAGGTGACTGACATTGTTAAAAAAAATGAGATTATTTTGAGTTTTATCGGTAATTTTTTTAACACTTTTTAATTTATTGTGGTGAATTTACTGTAGGTACTTATAATCAGTAGTATATTCTAATCAATATACAATAACAGCTTCAAACTATTGATTTAATCTCGTGGGTAATTTCTTCTAAAAGCAAAGTTATAATAGATCACAAGTATCACAACAAATTTGAAACTCTCATTAAAAGTGACGAATCATTAGGGAAGCGCGACAGTGAGATAATGTTACCCATTATGAACTTCCACTTTATAGAAATTAATTACTTTGCAAATATAAAATAACCCTAACGACAAAAAATATTTCAGAAAATATGATTTTTTTACCTCGTGTCTGTGTTAAATGTACTGATATAATATGTTTTTAAACTTTCGCGATTTGAGAACATTTTTCAAAAATTAGAAAACGGGTCTAAATCGCGTAATTATTATAAAGGTAGGTCGGCTCGTGACCAAGAATGATGCAAGTCATTCGAAACGTCGAGCATAGGTATTTATTTACCTTTATAATAATTACGCGATTTAGACCCGTTGTCTAATTGTTGAAAAATGTACAGATAGATGCGACATTGTGACATTTATTAAAACCACATATTATTATACAATACATGGTTGATGGCGATCATCAATTTTTTTGGAAAACGTAAAATGTTTTTGCTTAAATATAATCACAGCCTGTATAGAATAAATAAATAAATTTCTCACAACTTACACACAACGTCACCTAGTCTCAAACTAAGCAGAGCTTGTACTATGGGTACTAGTATAACTGATACTAATAGTACTAATACATAAGTATATACTTTTCTACTGTACATACATACTTATCATACATAAAAACACCCAGACTAAGACAAACCCTCAAGTTCATGCACACAAAGATTTGTCTTAAGCGGGAATCGAACCTGTGAATCTGAAAGAATCTGTGATTTAAATAAATATCGCTATTACAACCTGTATAAAATTCTTTGCTTAATCAGTAAAGAACTTAAAATTGCTGCACAAGGTAAAGTTGTCGCTTCAATATACATAAATCTGATAGCTTAATATCTACTGCACGCATTTTAATATCCCTCAGTATTGAAACAGTTTGTGAAATTTGAATAAAATCCCTCTGTAAGCTTTAGTTCACACACATCAGCATTCGAAGCGCATATCCATCATTATCATATTGGGGTACAATCGGGTAGCGGAAGCGAGAGAGCGGGCATAGCCAGGAGGCGCAACGATATTGCTGTTTGCCTTCACCAAATATTTGGACGACCGGCCTCCCGCCCCGCTACTTACTGGAGTTAAACCAATATTTAAATAATTTGAAACTTTGATTAATTTGCAGATATACTGTTTACAATGATGTCGTCAGATTCGGATTAGCGGTTTTATAATATTGCGATGAACTATGTGATCATATTTTTATGCTCTGAAACTGGTTTGCTTATTTATTTATAAAAATAGCTGACCCGGCGAACTTCGTACCGCCTTAGCGTAAATTTGATGCACTACTTTATTTTGTATAGCTGACCTATCTTATGTATGCGTACCTATTCAATTTGAACTGGAATCTATAATATCTCCCATATAAAAATGAATACTTTTTTTTTTTTTGCCGTAACAACCTTGTACAGAGTATTAGAAAACTACAAAATAAAATATCAGCCAAATCAGTCAAGCCGTTTTTATGCCAAGTCGTGACAACGGAAAACGGGTTTCATTTTTATATATATAGATAAATAAATATTTCACAACTCACACACAACGCTATCTAGTTCCAAACTAAGCAGAGCTTGTACTATGGGTACTAGAATAACTGATACTAATACATGTATACTTTTCTTTCGTAAATACATACTTATTATACATAGAAACACCCAGACTAAGACAAACCTCCATGCTCATGCACATAAAGATTTGTCTTAAGTGGGCAGCGAGCCCACGACCTCGGCGTCGCAGACAGGCACACTACCCACTCCGCCATCCGGTCGTCAAATGTCTAAATGTCTTAGTCATGGTAGAATATGTTGGACTACATCTTAGAAACATACAAGTGTATGTATACAAGAAAATGTATGACAAATTGTGTCCCCGCCTTGCTTACCTATACAAAAATAGTAGGTCCATAAGGGGAAACAATTGCTTGGCTGTTTTCCATACAAAAGGAATATGGGTTTTACTTTAATTTATTAAGTTTTTCATCTACTAAAGACAAATCAAATCTAAAATACTAAAATGCATATTTGCTGGCGCTCACTATTTCAAAATTATTATTGTAATTTTTCAGTTTGTATTCTAACTCAATTAATGATTAAATCAATTTTGAGAATATGGTCATGCATTAAAGTGTTTCAGATATGTTTTGTCTATAAAAGTAGTTAAAGTTTAATAATACTAATAAAGTCAAACCCATATTATAATTAGTATGCAAACACGGCGCTCGGGAATCACCCTTAACTATAAATACATGATATAGTATCTACAGACTTCATAATATTAAGTGCTCAGTTCTAAATTCAAGATTGAGCGTCACATAATCACACCATTCCGGCCAATATTCCAAATCTTCAATTTGGTCTACGCATACTAAATGAGGGTAACAAACGTAAAACATGTCCCTTAAACTGTGGCTATTAACCGGTTTCGGGCATGAATGTTTTATGCGAGTGTCACCCGCGTCCCGGGGGAGACTACTACAAAACTCTACTAGCACTTAATTAAGGGGAAGCAAGAGGGAATACATTTTAATTAATATTACGCTGTGATTCAGTGGTTCGTTCTAGCTTGCATTGTGTAGCTTCCATACAAAAGGTTTCTCATTTACGATGGAGATTAAGTCAATACTTTAAGATAAAGATAATGTCAGGATTAGTATGGTATTAGTCGCGATATGTAGGTGAAATGGTAGGTATAAAATTCATTACTTTAACTTTTTTTATTGTAGTCAAAATTTATGACGCGAGTATTTTTCTTTATCTTGACTTCAAATATAATTGTACAGGTAAGCATAATAATAGCAGCCCTGTATCTAATACATGACCCACTGCTGGGCTCAGGCCTCTTCTCATGATGAGAAGGCATTCTGAGGCATGCTGGTTTTCTCACGATGTTTTCCTTTACCGTTAGCGAGCGATAATTTATATGATAAACACACATAATCTCCGATAAGACGAATCTTAACGATTTATCGACGGAGGTGTGTGCTGTGGGTTCGAACCCGAGACCTTTGACTGCGCAGTCCTGCGGCTCCACAACTCGGCTATCGCTGCTGACACAAGTAAGCATACAAGAAATATTTTGATAAAAACAGCAAAATAAAAGTATATTCTAAATGTTATACAGTATCATCAAAAGAAATTAAAAATTGTTAGTAACAAACAAACTACCCAAATCACTTAAGGCTTCCGAAACTCAAGGAGCGTAAGAATACAAAGAAAAGGGAATATTCTTTTAAGAATTTAAATAAATTTCCAGTAAAGAGGGCGAGGAGCTCCTGTTACAAAAAGAAAACGAGAGCTAATAAAAATGCCGGAGTAAAAACGTGCCATTCTAAACCAGTGTCAAATGAATATTTTAATCCAGTTTTATGGTAACTTTCTACTTAATGTGATATCGCCAGCATACTTAATGTGATATCGAAAGATTTCGGCTTATGTTAACGACTGTCTTAGTTTGGGTGTTTCTATGTATAATAAGTATGTATTTACAAAAGAAAAGTATATATGTATTGGTATCAGTTATTCTAGTACCCATAGTACAAGCTCTGCTTAGTTTGGGACTAGATGGCGTTGTGTGTAAGTTGGGATATATTTATTTTTTTATTTATTTAAGAGTCAGCAATTTTCGCAATAATTTGTGTATTCAAGCGTGTATACTAAATACTATTGTGTTTAAAACTCTGGTTTAATACCAGCTTTTGTGCGTGGCCATGCTTGCGTGGTAGAAAGTAGCATTAGACCTTTCTCAGTGCTTGATCTATCTCAACGTAAATTCTCATTGCGATCGGTTCAGTAGTTTAGCCGCGAAAGTGTTAAAAGATAGACAGACATAGTTAACTTCTGATTTATAATATTAGTAAGGATTGATGACTGGTTAGAATTGCCTGCAATTTTGTACTGAAAATTATCAAATTATTTTATCATGACATTTTTCTTTGCAATTATCTGATTATTATTGTAAACATATTTTTATTTATTTATTTAATCATTTGAAGGCCTTACAATATCAAATTAAGTATAAAAATATATTTTTGGCCGCTACTGATGTCAAATCTCAAACCATTTTAACATTTCGTTTCGCTTCAACATTCCTTATGCGAACTGCCAATGAATAGAATGATCTGCCCGCGTCTGTGTTGCCGCATTAGTACATCCTGGGTATCTTCAAAACAAGAGTAAATAGGTATCTCATAGGTAAGTGTGCTCCACCGTAGACAGCATCATCACTTACCATCAGGTGAGATCTTGGTCAAACGCGTGCCCATACATGGTTTGGTTGGGTTGGTTTTCCTGGGCGGTATCCGCACTTAGTCCTCCTATGGGACCGTTGTACTTGAAAGGTTTCCCGTTTACTCCAGCCAGCCTAAATTGGTCTAGAACTCTAGAAGGAAAGCAGCCTCCGAAGACTGCTGCAGGCTTCCGGAAGCGATGTTGTTGACTGAAGTATTGGTGCCCGTTGGTCGGCCACGCTGCTACATTCCATGATGACATACTGTGGCGTTTCTTCTGCCTTCATGCATCCTCTGCATAGATGGCTGTCTGGTATTCCTATCGTGAGTAGGTGTTTGTTAAGAAGACAGTGACCGGTCAAGGTTCCAATGACAATGAGTCTGTCTCTATTCAGTTTGGTAAGGTCGCGGGCAAGTTTTTTATTAAGAGCTGGAATAGCATTCTTAGTTTGCCGACATCCTTCACTTGTTGTCCACACTGTCAGATGTATTTTCTGGGTTCCCATGTGCGTGCCCATACATAATAAATAAAAAATAAAAACCACAACTACAAACTACAAAACCTTAGTCATCTTGGTTGACCCCGATATTTATCATTTATCTTTAAGTAAATACATATTGAATTCTAAAAGCAAATTAGCAACATGGCAAGTTTCAAACAGCGCAATGCAATATCGCCTCCCCTTCCATTAGCCGATCGCAAACAACACTTAAACGATCTCTTCAGCTCGCCACTTCTCTTACTAATATCGATTTTAGGTGATAGGCACCCGTCAACTTGTAATAAATCTGACGTATATATTAATCAGGGATTTGAGTACGAATGTGAAAAAAGATATTATGTTAAATATTTTCCACAAAAAAAACAACTTTAATTACAAAAAATGCTCTGCAAAGTAAGAAATACTTAAAGTAATATTACAAGATATAATATTATACTATAATAATGTAAGTAATATTCAACGTCAATTCAATACACACCGGGCAGTCGCTTTACCCACCAGCTACGGTCGCCTCTTACCTCTTACACTTTTTCTTAGTATAATTTGCTAAGCATAGCTAAATGCTATTAAAATCCCTCGAATTATATTTTTTAAATATCTTCAATGTACAGGCATGGCATTTTTACAATTTTATTATATTTTACATCTATACATATAGATGTAAAATACTTACCAACTTAACTCTGAAACCACTCCAAGAGTTACTACGAATTTTCTTGCATTGTACTCTTACACCCATAGCCACCCTCTAGGTCAGACCGGTCATTCGTCACGCGGGCACACCACCATTAATTTCTATAGTAAAATACATCGCAGCTTTTACAGCTCTTTCGATAACATCAAAACCACATTAGAGCAGTTTTTCATGTGACTACTGTATTGAAGTAAGAGGTATTTTATTTCACGATGATTTATTGATCTTTTTTTTTAAATAATTAGATATATATTAAAACTTGTGGGTTGTTGGGATGGGCCAGTAACGTAATTCCCTGATTATAATATAAGTAGGTAGATACCGTAGATACTAATAAATAGTGGTGAAATGGAGCTAAGGATTGCAATTTTGAAGAGAAGTTTTGACAATTGTTCCGTTACATGATGTTAATGAATGAATGGTTAGATTGTTTGTTATTTTAACGGGGACTTAAATGTTGATATACTAACCCGGATAGACCAACAAAAGTGGAGGTGGACAGGCCACATGATACGGGATCCACAGGAAAAATGGTGCAAAGCTGTCACCGACTGGTATCCCAGAGATAGAGGGTGAATTAGTGGTCGCCAACAGACAAGATGGGCGGATGACCTAAAACTAACGGCAGGGCAACACTGGAGAAGGGTAACATGTGATCGGCCCCAATAAAAAAAAAGTCAGAGGAGGCCTATGCCAAGAGGCAAACTGATCTTTGGGACATACCTACTATAATAAAACTGCTTATATCAATAATTTCGTCGTTTGAAGCACATAAGTAGGTACCTTTTATAACGTTTATGAACTATGAGATATAGATTTCGGACATTCCACTCCTTAAGGGGGTAAATAAGGGTATTTTATCGTTCATCGAAATCCACGCGGACGAAGTCGCGGGCAAAAAGCTAGTCTCTTATTGTCATGGAATATTCGCTTGGACACACCAAACGATTACCTACACCTTGTATAGACGCCGCGCCATCACTCATCCCTGACGGCAATAGCCGCACACTACGAAATATTATTGTAATTTATTCGTAATTGCCTAACCGCACACTCGCTATGTTTAAAAACATTTACGTGTTTTATATATCAATATGTATATATAAAAATGAATCCCTATTTCCCTTGGTCACGGCATAACGCGTGAACGAATGGACTGATTTCGCTTATTCTTTTCTTGTTGTGTTTGTTATTATCAGGAGAAGGTCCTTATGAAAGAAAAAAAAAGAAACTTGCTCGGAAAATTTGAAAATAATATAGGACAACGTCTGTCGGGTCAGCTAGTACCAAATATAATACATAAAAATATGTACCAAATATAACCGTAAATTTTCTTCATGAATCATCAGAGATGATGAAGATGATACTACTGTAGGCGTACCTCAGGGTGGCGTTCTATCTCCATTACTCTTCTCTATTTTTATAAATTCTATTTCTAACCAATTACTTTCTTCCTACCACCTGTATGCAGATGATTTACAGATTTATGCACAAGCGTCCTTGGCTCAATTGCCAAGTGCTGTGGAGTGTATAAATAAAGATTTAGCTCGGATAGTTACTTGGAGCAAATCACACGGTCTGAAAGTGAATCCTTTAAAAACACAAATTACTATTATCGGTAGCGCCCGAACCACTGCTAGAATTGAATGGTCACAGGTTCCCCAGGTTGTGTTTGATGGCACTGTAATTCCAGTAAGTGATAAGGTTAAGAACCTAGGCATCACGCTTGACAATAGATTAACTTGGGCTCCGCAGTTGCAGGAGGTTAGTCGAAAATTATTCGCTTCTGCAGGATCTCTCAGAAGATTACGCAATTTTCTGCCGACGGCCACCAAAACTGCGCTAGCAAATTCCCTTCTTCTTCCAATCCTCGATTACGCAGACGTCAGCTATCCAGATCTCGCCGAATACCAATTAGATAAACTTGAGCGTCTCCAAAACTTCTGTATTAGATTCATATTTGGCCTCCGCGAATATGATCATGTGTTACATTTTCGTAAGCAACTCAAGTGGTTACCAATACGACATCGCCGGAATGCTCACATCCTTTCACTGCTTTATAATATACTTTTTAACCCTTCGACTCCTCCTATCTTAAAAAACGTTTCGACTACCTTCATGATACTCACAATAGATATCTTAGATCATCGGATAACCTGACGTTAAGAATGCCATCGCATTCCACAACGTTCTATGATAACTCCTTTACTGTCACAACTATTCGTCTGTGGAATGCGTTACCGGTGGATAAGGCGTGCAAAGTCACTACCAATTTTTAAGTCATTGGTCAAGGAGCACTTTTTATCTTTAACTTAGTCGTTTTACTTCAATTTATTTCTTCAAATTTATTTAAATTGTTTAAAATGTCATAAAATTTATTTGTTGCTATAATTAGATATGTTTATGATAATATTAATATTTTGTAATATGTTAAGTATATAATTATGTATTTATTTAAAACATGTATTTAGTTTATATACATTTATATATTTTATTACAACTATATATAATATATTATATAGTATACTTTTCTATTTTTTTTTTCGTGTACACAAACAACTACCAAATTCTAAAATTATTTCCATCCTAAGGTTGCCTGGCAGAAATCACTATTAGTGATAAGGCCGCCCATTGTACTGTTTTCACTAGAAATAAGTTAATACTGTAAACTCCAGGTGTACAAAAAAGTGTATAATAAATAAATAAATAAAATGATAATGATGAATGACGGTTATACTTTTGCAACAACTAAACTGTTAAATTTCATAAAAATATAAAAATAAATCCCCGGGCCGGGTAAAAGCTGTCAAATCCGATACATCTTAACTTTGACATGAATTTTATCTGGAACGCGCAGTGGGAATAATGTGATTTAAAACTTATAGTTCTATCTAGTTGAATGCATGCTCTGTGTTACATCTTGACTTCTATTATTTTTTGTTTTAAAGGTCTGTGTATTTTCTTAATTTACAACAATAAAAAGTTCTTTGTCATTAGGACCTATAACATCACAAGTGGCTGATTGATATTTAGTAATTTATTGTATTTAAGTTAAACCTCTAGAAGTTATATCAAAAGTTATGCTTTTGGCCTCAAACTTAAAAAGCTATCCTGAAATTAATATTAATTTTATTCTTCTGTTCGTTTGTAACACGCCTTGATTGAACGTGTCTGTGAACACCGGAAATGTTCTTTTGTGTCATGTTGGTGTTTTTGAATATTGAAATCAGTGTTGCCAACTAAGTAACTTTGTCGTTAGAAATGCTAACTTTTACCGCCCAAGGCGAGGCCCTAGACAAAAAAACTTATATGCCAAAAGATTCATCGACTTCTCTGACGACTTTTAGACCTTACCAAATATTATTGTTGAAAAACAAGCATAATTTAAAGTTTTCAGGGACGAATTACTAAAGGATAAGCCTTACCATTTCTTATTAATCCTAAAATATCTGAATTTAATAAACAAACTGGAACAGATTTCGATTAATTTAAAAACTTTTTGCACACAATTTGTTACAAAGGTGGACTTAATGCTGAAGGCCTTTTATATTTTGTTTTTCGTAAAATAACTTTTTTAATGACAAAAAGGAAAACAATGTACAAATACCTATTTTAAATTTACAGATTAGGCGTCATAGAATTCCTCAGTATCGACCTCGACTGCATGAAGGCTGACGTCATTGCCACGTAGAATGGCAATGCTTATTTTTTAGCAGCACTGAAAGCATAATGGAGCATATTTTTCTTACAGCGCTGCAAAGCGGCCCGTCTCCTGCCCCTGCCTGCCTCTGGGAGTTGTTGGGCAAATCAGTGCTTGGACATGAAATATGCCAGGTGTTCTCGGCGTCGGACTTATACAGCACCTCAGAATAAACCATGTGTTCAAATTAAGATTTTTCTGGTTAATTTTTCAGTGACATACACCGATGACAAAAACACTGATGCTTTTATCGGTAATTTTCTGAACGCCGAGACCACCGAAGCGAACCGGTTATCTCGCCTGTTACCACGCTCGGTCGTTCAGAGCTACGATAAAAAATTCAAGGTATTTTTGATTATTTAATCTAGTTTGCTTAAAAGCAAACGCGGGGGTAAATGTTGGAACAAAAAGGCAATACCGATTATTTGTGAAGACCGAATGCATATTAATATTGAGTAAACTATTTGAAAATTAAAAATTAATTTAAATAAAACAAATATAATGCACTTTAGGCAACGAGAATTAAATAATCATTCACAAATAAAATTAATTTATAATGATCTTCAAATTGAAGAAGCTTCGTCTGCTAGATTTTTAGGTATTAACATTGACAGTCAACTTAGTTGGAAAAAGCATATCGATGAACTCATTAGAAAGGTCAGTAGTATGTCTTATGCACTTTTTAAATTGGCTCCCTGCGTCAACATTAGAACCTTACTAACTGCATACCATGGTCTCATTGAATCCAAGCTTAGATACGGGATTATTTTCTGGGGCAATTCAACAAATAATGATGCTGCCTTTAGAAGTCAAAAATTAAGTATCGTTCCATGTTCGGAATGCAGAGTACAGAAAGCTGTCGACCGATGTTCATTAAACATAAAATTCTTACACTTCCGTCACTATACATCTTTGAAGTAGCGTTGTTTGTTAAAACCAATCTCAATCAGTTTCCTCGGCTGTCTGATCACGTGACTCGTAACCGACGTCATAACAATGATAAACTTTGTCTACATCCAGCCAAGACTACATTGGTCCATAAAAGTATAGTGTGCATGGGTCCAAAAGTATTTAACAAAATACCTGATCAAATTAAGCATCTCAACACACAATTGTTCAAGGTTCACTTTAAGAGAATGCTAATTGATAAAGCATATTATAACATAAACGATTTTTTTAACGATAATTTTGTGTAAAATGTAAACTATGCATGTACTCTTTTTAATATTTAATTTGTAATTTTAATTTTATTTTAATTAATTATTTATTTATTTTTAAATTTGTATACCCTTGAGGGTAAAACATAGTGAAACTTTTTTGTTCTGTTAAACAAGATCCTGCTATATACCTATGTTTATACAAATAAATGTTTCTGATTTCTGATTTCTGATTTCTGATTTCTGATTTCTGAAATTTAAAAAAAAAATTAAATATTGTGTTCGATGCAAAAATTAAAACCAAGGAGGCAAAGATAACTTTTTTGTAGAATTTTGGTATTTAATGCCAAAATATAAAAAGTAAAATAGAAATAATTAGAATGTACAATAACTCTGTCCAATGACCGATAGTAATAAATTATTAGCAAATGCTAGATGACGAGTGCTAGCTTAGCATTACCCGATAGTAATGTCTCAAAAACAGGCTTTATTCTTTTTTGTGCAATGAATGACCAACTAATGAGCAAGTAGTTAAACTTTTAGGATAATAATTTTGTTTTGGTTAAATAGCAAAGAACATTTTATTTTATTTTATTTTACATGCACGGTAACACACTGTAACTTAAAAATAATTAGTTTTTAAACAGTCCATTTGACCCAATTATATTTATATTATAGGCCTAAGTTTTCTTTAATTAATGTAAATGGGCTATGTATAAAAAACGGTTAATTTAGTTTGCCGACACGGTAGTTGGTTTTTTATCTGACCACCCTATTTTTGCATAATGTTGGCTGCCTTGGACCGGATCAACCACCATGCTTTTTTTACCTATCAGACATTTTCGTCGCGGTCGCGTTGATGAAAGCTTACTGTTTGTTTAGGGAAAACAAATACATTTGTTTAATATTTTAAACTTGATAAATTGGTAAGTGGACTCTCCGTTAATTAACATTATATTATTAGCTTATCGTCAGCCATTCATCATTTATGTTGTTTTGTATGGTATGTTAAGTATGTTTAGGTATTTTGGTTGATGCCATTTTATACAAATTTTGTTGAAATATGTACATGTAAATATTTTTATTTGAAAATAGCAATTCCATTTGTCTATGTTGTTGTTCCATGTTTTCCCGGATAAGATAATACCCAGTAGGTAATGTAATTTAAATGTAATGGAAACAGACTTAACTCTGCTTAACTACATTTATTTGAACTATTTAATGTTGTGTGAATGCTGTTGTGCAAGTAGCCTTTTCAATATTGATAAGGAATATTTGATTTCCTCTTTTTTTACAACTTCCACTTTCAGTTAAGGTTTTAATACACTCGCCGCCATAATGAAATTATTGACAATAATAACCCTTTACCGTTCTATTAAGGTTAGTATAGACTATCGGAGTCTTTGGTTATATTATGTCCACATTGATACCTAAAAATGCCTTTGTGGTTCTGTAACTTGTTCTATTTCACGATTTTTCGAACCCTCGATCATTAAATATGCTAATTAACAGCAGTCTAATATTGGTTAATGGAGGAAATCTAGACTATAAAATCATCGACATATTATATTGCCTAAAGGAGGGGGCTCATCAATGTTATCGATACTTTCGTTCACACCAGGGCAAATAGAACACACTATAAATGGTGGAAAAGCCATTTTTAATCAAAATCGCATTTTAGGTATTTTTCAACTGAACACATCCATTTATTTGCAAAGCTACACTTTACCAAATTGTGTCAGTCCACTTACAGATATTCTTCATCAAACATGGGCTATGTATGTCAATTGTTTTTTACAAATATCTTAGAAACTGACTAATTGAGAACTTTGTGCCATAATAGTGGCCCTAGTAACTTGTTCAGCTCAATAATACTAAGCTATCTACCAATACATTAGATGTTGAACTACTATCAGTCAGTACTAATGTTATTACCTCTAGGCATATGTTTGTTTGAATGGGCTGATCTGACGGAGAAGGAAATGACCAAGTGCATTTGTAAAAGTCTTTGTTGTTTATTTATTTAACATTTGCTACATTGCACAGTTGCCAAAAAGTAACCCTTTAAAATTGATTTATATTAAAACTTTAATAATTATGTCATAATCATTTTCTATTAAACAACTGAACTGCGTCTGAAGTGACTTTGTACTGCTTCAGGTGCTATTATCTTGGCTGTCACCAAACTATTTGCTGGGGTCTCTGAAACCCTTAGACGGAAATTTTACCCTGAGTGAAGATGTCTATCGACAAAGTTGCAAGTCTACTTTTCATTTCAATGGTCAAAGTTTTATCCCCCATATGGATGGATGATTGTTATTCTTTCACAAAAGAACTACCAGGATGATTATAATGAAATTTAGCACACATGTAGGATAGAGCCTGGATTAACATAAGTATAAGCTACTTTTTATTGACATATCAGTCTATAAGCTACTTTTTATTGAATGCAAATTATAGTACCCGGAGTGAAGTGGTGGTTTGAACAGTAAAGCGCTTTACACAGCACCTATCCTTACTAATATTATAAATGAGCAAGTTTGTGAGTATTGATGTATGGATGTTTGTTACTCTTTCACTCTAAAACTACCAAGACATTATTAATTAAATTTTACACACATGTCGCTTTTACCAAGGATTGTCGCTTTTACCAGGTGTCACCTGTCAATTTCTATGAAAAGATGTAATGAAATGTAATGAGATGTTGATTCATTTTTACTGTCAACTCATACCTATTTCAACGAGTTTGCATCATACGGTATTAAATTTTGCTTGGGTTTCATTTCAAAGCAACTTCGCAGTGTAGTAGATTATTATATATACCATACCTACATAATATGAAGTGAAGTGTCACATTCCGGGTTAACATCCTTTCAAATCAGATAACTACTTGCCGACTAGTCTGTCATCATCTACTTAACTACTTTAATTTAAATTAACTACTATAAAAATCAGACAAATTTTGTATATTGAGTAGGTATTCCTATTTTTGTTTGTTTTTTTTTTTACAATAATTCCTTGTGTAAGTTATAGCAACCAAAACAACATATGGCTAAAGATGGTTATGGAGAGATGGCAACCTCTATTTTAGACAAGCAAGTCATTTTAGTTAAATTTTCGGGAGTGTTAAGAGCTGATTTATTTGTATTGATACAACAATACAAATAAATAAATTTGAAGTTTCTGTATTTAATGACAAAAACCAATAATTTTTAAACTGGTATAGTTATTTGCACGATACCCATGCCTAAATAAAATCCAGTGTATATAATTTTTGTCTATCTGATTGTTTGTATTGGCTAATCTTCTAAACGGCTGGACCGATTTTGATAAAATTTTAGGTGCAGGGCAGTTGCATGCTCCTAAAAATATTATCAAAATCGGTATAATCAGTACTACAAGGCGCGTAACATAGGCTACTTTTTATGAATGTACCGACCACGCATACCCACAGGGGAAAGAAAGTTAGTTTGTTTGATAACGCTAATCGCCGGCTCTACCAATTGAATTTTAATCATTATTTTTGTGCTTGATAGTCAAAACTCTCAAAAAAGATTTTATAATACTTTGCTTTACCTTAAATTTTGCGGGACAAAGCCTGGTATCAGCTACTATTTTACACACGGGCGAAGTCGCGGGCAAAAGCTATTCTTCATAGTCGGCAATAATACAGCGGTTCCTTTCTTGACATAGCCTCAGAATAGATAGCTCAGCAGTGATAAACAATCCCATAGTCTATGCAATCTATCCTATCTATCCTATAAATGCAATCCAAATATTTAATTAGCAATACATTAATAAATTATTTGATTGTTTAGAGATGTCTGAACGTGGAAGAGGACGCGCCCGAGGGCGTGCTGGACGCGGAAATGAGCCTACAGGCCCCACGCCGAGACGTCCGGGAGAACCTGGGCCACCGCCTCAACAGCTGCCTGGGCCTCCAGGTCCTCGGCCGCAGCCACCTACTGCTTGGGGACCTCCAACTGTCACCCCACCTGTGAGAGCAGGCGTCCCAACACCCACGGTCCAAGCGGGGCGTGCTTCGCACCGCTCAACTCCAACTGTTCACCAAGATCACCCGGGTGACGTTGATATTCAACAACGTATGGCGCAAGTTGATATTGGTAAGTCAAAAAATCAAACACAACAAGAGATTTTTTTTAGATTAGTCTCAATGCTGTAATTAATATATTTGTTTTTTAAGGCTTATTCTGGAACACTAATAAAAAGTGTGGTTGAGTTTAAACATAATGAACCGACAACACAGTTGCACACAGTTCACTGGAAGTCATTGTGGTTTGGTTGGTCATTAGTTTCATAATATTAATATGCCATAAATTAACTGAGTGAGATATTATACCATTTCTATTTCATTCAAGGATGATCTATTATGAGTCTTTTCTATTAGCAGGTTAGACATAATACAAACAATTATGTATTATGTTATGTCTAACCTGCTCTAGGCTAGTGTGGGCAGTGTGGTAGGCAGACTATGACCTTAACCTCATTGTGAGAAGGGGCCTGTGCCCCGACAATGGGTGCCAGCTATATGAATACAGGGTTGTTATTATATGTATTTGCTGTACATTTTATATACTAGACTTTTTTAAACAGGGCAACCGCAACCAGCTGCGGGTGGTGATGCTGGCGCTGTGTCCGGCCGGGGATCCCGTCGCGGCGGCGGACGTATTTTGCCCGAGCAGATGACTATTCTGCGTACTCGACCAACTACTGCATCAACCAAGAAGGGTAAAACATTGAATAAAATATACACTGATCATATTGACGGGTCCTACGTAGACATGTTTCAAGGCTTAAGCCGGTTTTTTATCTCTACCTCTCATTTCATGTTTGAATGAGACGGAAACATCAAAAACTGGATTTAGTGTTGATCTGGGGCTGATAAAATTAAACCTCAAGTAGTCCATCTCAAAATAGTGTTTTTGTATTTGCACTAGTCTACATATGACCTATTAATATTTGTGCACTAATTCTTAATCTAAGAGATAGGTTGTATGCTATGGTTGTAAATTGATACATTAGTTAATCCTCCTGACGCGTTCATAATCAGCACGAGGCGAGGCACAAGGCGATAAGTGTAAATTGAGGCTCGCGAGTCAAGGCTTGTGCCTCGTTCGTCCTAAAGTTTTGTCCCAAATTACGAAAAAATCCTTGTTTGTCCCACATCACTGTTATAGTCCCGCTTCGTCCCAATAATTGCAAGTACTCAAAAGGTATAGACAGCAAATAACATAGTGATAATAATATTATGATAAAAAAAAATCAATTTAATAATAAAACAAACACACATGTATAAATTATCTTTATTATTTAAAATCACAGATATGATAACATAATTATCTGAACATTTCTACAGCTTAAGTACACAGAACAGTCAGATCTATAATAAACAATATCCAAGACTAGAAAATTAAAAAATCAACTAACTTATATTTCAAATAAGTGTAAAAAAATACTATCACTTATTTTTTTTAATTTAAACACCACACACACAGCCTTAAACAAGTATAAATCATCTTCATTATCTAAAATCACAGATACAATAAAAAAAATTATTATCTTTACATAACTACAGAATAGTCTTACATATACAGAAAAGTCAGATCTGTAATAAACAATATCCAAGACCTTAAAGATGGTAAACAAAGATTTGGTTCCATGGTTGAACAACTGAAATTAAAGCATAATAAATGATTTAGATTCCCTTTAGTTATACTTATGATGCGTATCTTAGTGCAATAGGATGATTAGCTTAACATAATTGATTCTAATGATGATGATTATAATTACGATGTAACTCGATATAACGAAACTAAAGGGAATAATAAAATATTTGTTCAAAGGATTAGTTACAATGAGTTTTGTTGATAAATAATACTTATTCTGTAATGATTGAGAATTCGTTATAAAGAGTTTTAACAAATTAAATAATATTAATATATATAATATTAATATATATCCAAAATATATCTTTACATTACGAATATTTTAATATTCGTAATGTAAAGATATATTTTGGATTAGCTCTTTTGGGGATTTTTTAAAATATGTTAATTCGAGGCAATCGGTATATTAAAGTTAGAACAATTATTTAGTACATAGTCAACTTCAAATTTTTCAATAATACTTTAGAAAAATATTAACTTACCTAAGACACACTTGATCAATAACACTTCACACTCACTCTTTAACTGGGTAGCAAATGAATGCACACTTCGCAACACGGGAGTTAGCGCGTGAGCTGATTACGAAAAGTAATGCTATTGGTCGAACAAGTCTATACAAGCAAACAAACAAAAGGAACCAATAAAAAAAGGGATGCACTTTTTTTACCTGGTCTTATAAACTTGTTCCAATGACGTCAGCTATGTACGTATTACTTGCTCACTAAGAACGGCTAAAGCATGTATTATAAAATAGTAAATATTATGAGTAAATTTTGCCTCGCGAAGAAGACAGAGTGAAGCGGTTGTTTTACATTGTCAACTGATATTAAATATTTCATAACTAATAGTCTTTTTTGCTGATTGTACAAAAAAGCAAGTTTTGCATATAAAAATTGATTTGGGCCGTACAAGGAATTGAAAATGGGACGAAGCAGGCATAAAATAATTAATATTATATTTTGGGACAAACAAGGATTTTTTTATGTGGGACAAAACTCAGTGGGACAAACTAGGCACAATTCCGAGTCAACACGTGCCTCGTCTAGAGGGTGGAGTTTTGCTAACGAGTCAAAATGAGCGAGTTTTTTTATTTGATACTGGTTACTAGTGACCTATTTATTGTAAAGGACCTCGCTAGCACAAACGGAACTGAACTCAACGCGAATATAAACAGATTTTCGTCCAACTGCGGCGGCTATCCGTTGTGCGAGCTCGCACGAGTTGCGAATGTGTTAATGCCATAAGAACCACACTCCTGTTTCTGGTACAAATTAAATTAATGATTAAGAAGATAACTGAAAGAATTGATA
This sequence comes from Hypena proboscidalis, assembly GCA_905147285.1. Lineage (NCBI taxonomy): Eukaryota > Metazoa > Arthropoda > Insecta > Lepidoptera > Erebidae > Hypena > Hypena proboscidalis. Next base: position 12,787,222 of record LR990132.1, read on the forward strand.
CATTTAATTATGCCATTAAAGTAATGTTTCACAATCTCCAAGTAAACATTACTGAAAGGAGAAAACATAACAAATTGAATTGTCAGCAACTGCATGTTTTATGATTGAATAATATTTTTTAATCTAGCGAATAATTCGGTAACTCTCACTTGAGGACCGTGAAAATTTCCCTAAATTAGCTATCTAGTTAAGGACTGGTTGTCTCAATTCGTTCTTGGATTGAACTAATAATATAGCATTAAATTATTTTTTACAGGGTCTACAGGGATGGTGATTGATTTAATTGCTAACTACTTCACTGTCGAAACGACACCCCAGTGGCGTTTGTTCCAATATCACGTTGATTTCTCGCCGGAGGAAGACAACACTTCTGTGCGAAAGGCTTTGCTTCGTGTTCATGGCGCTAATTTGGGCGGGTAAGCATTAACTGTGCTCGAGTGTGATCATCGATGTTAAACAATGGCGGTTGGAACGCGACAAAATCATTTAAATTATACATAGAAATATATACTATAGAAATGGCTTGTCCGAACAAATTGCCCTTCAAATTTGACATTATGAATAGCAGGATCAGTAACGCCATCTGCATTGAACTACCATGTGACAATTCATAACAAATACTTTTTTAAATTACCAAAAATATTCTCTTGAACGCCCGCGGCATAGTTCAACTAAGCGCAGTAAGTCATGTCACGCGGATATTCACGATTAAGGAATATGGCGTCGGAACGAAAAATTTTAGCAAATAAAATTGATAAAATAATGTAAAGAGGTGGATATAATAAGATATTTGTGACTTACCGGTGATATATAATACCATAATCTTTTTTGTTATGTTTAATTTGGTAGTTCGTACAACTTTTCAGTGCACAATTAGGCATTTTGTCGTGTTTGACCGCTCACGGAGGCAGCCAACCACAGTCAATTTCACTACGCGCTTTTTGTAGTCTGATTGACTCCAAAAAGGTTCAGTTCATTTATCGCGCGTTAGCCGTGTCCTTACTTTATACGTCAATGAAATTATATCATATGTTGTATAATTATGTTGATCAGAAGTAAGATAAGACAAAAAAAAATTGTTAATATTTTAATGTTTCTATTTAGTTTGCACCATATTGGATGACACGTTTTGGAGCACATTCAGTAAGGAAATTTTTGAGCGCCGACCCTAGATTCACTTGTTACATCAATGAGTGTGATAGTTAGATATTTTCATAGCTATATGCTATAAAAATAATCAATAAGAAGTATTTTTTTTGTTAAAACCACAGATATAGATCTACATAGATAACGCAAATGCATGTACTTCGCGTGTCCGAACCCCGACCAATCGTCAAGGTTGGTCGCCGCTAACTTCAGTCCACGCGCGTCTTTTGTTAGAGAAAATCATAGCGGACGGCCGCCGTTTGAATCCTACTGGGCGGATGGGCATCGGCGGCATCGGTGTCTTTGAATCGGTTTGGATTTCCCGTCACTAAATTTCAGCTGTGACGTCACAATAAGTATTAAAAAGTCGGCACGCTTGGCTTCAATACAAATCGTGATACTTGCGTTATCTATGTAGATCTATATCTGTGGTTAAAACCAATATTCAGGGATTCTACATACTATATTTATTTCAGGTATTTGTTTGATGGCATGGTGTTGTACACCACTAAACGGCTACATCCAGATCCCATGGAGCTTTATTCAGACAGGACTTCTGATGGTGCCCGTATGAGAATTATGATCAAGGTACAACGTTACAAACAACATTAAGGGCCAGTTTCTTAGGTTCCAAATAGTTCTTATCCGACCATTAAAATATAACTTGACGGAATTTAAAAGTAACAAGTTACACTTGTAAAAAGTACACAGCTGTCACTTAAATTTATGTGTTATATGCTTATCCTGCTGATAAGGTTTATCTAACACCTTCGAAATTGGGGCCTAATATAATAATAACAGATCCTTCAATTTTATCTATTCAAATTTTGGCTCTACAAAATATTATTTACTAGTTATATATTATTTAATATTATTTGTGTAAATTATTTTTAGTAATTTTCTGTCCTGTCAAAATAAATGTTAATTAAATATTTATACCTACTGTTTGTTCACAGCTGACATGTGATGTAAGCCCTGGAGATTACCATTATATCCAGGTTTTCAACATCATCATTCGAAAATGTTTCAATATTCTCCAATTGCAACTGATGGGCCGAGATTATTTTGATCCTGCCGCTAAAGTAAGTTAATATAATAAATGTGAACATCATTTTCTAGATTATACATATCATTTTTGCTACTTCATCATCAAACAAGCCCTACGAAGAATGTCTTCAATACCTTAACCTCACAACGCTAAAGTCTCACAGACATGGAGAAAGTCTTATTGAAACATAAAAGGAAAATTAGAGAGCATCTTGAGGGCTCATCCTTGGAGGAATCTCTCAATTAATTTAATCTTGTCCTACCAATGACAGTCTTAATTTAATTTTAATTTCTTCTCATTTTCTCATCTTTTTAAGCTTTTTTTTCTAAAGTTTTTCTAACTTTTTTTTTTTTCTTAAGATGGTGAGAATTGAGGATTAATAGCCGTTTTTTCTGACAATCATAATTAATTAATACATGTATTCTATAAAAACATGTATTAATTAAAAACAATTTCAGACTTCTCTTAAGTTGAGGAACATTGCGACAATTTATGGCTCCTGGGAGTCTATTTTATGTGAGGTGCCATTCCCAGAATGCTCTTACTTAATAATGCTGTATTACATTTATGCCTGCTTAGTAGATTTTTGTACTAAGAGCACAGCTTAATAGCTGCTAGTGTGAAATTGTATAAATAATAATAATAATAATTTCTTGTTTCAGATTGATGTCCCTGAGTTCAAACTGCAGATATGGCCAGGATACAAAACTACCATCAACCAGTATGAAGACCGTTTGCTAATGGTCACAGAGATTGCACACAAGGTATATATATATAATACTGGTTTTTTGGTTTCAAATATTACATTTTGCAGTATTCATCTTTTCGTTTTCTTTTTAGGTGCTGCGAATGGATACTGTACTTCAGATGCTCAACGAGTATGCGGCGACCAAGGGCAGCCACTACAAGAAAATCTTCCTTGAAGATGTTCTTGGTTAGTGCAATTCATAATACTTTAGCAGCCCAGTATTTTTCTTTGCAACTGTCTCAGGTTTATTGTCATGGCATAGTCAACATATATATAATCATAAGACTAGCTAAGTATAATATTAACTATGAATTATAAAAATATAACTATCGACATCTGTACTGTAGACATAACATATTTTGTGTAATAAACACAGCAAAATAAAACTCAAACTGATCTTTGATTCTTGATTATGTGTATAGTATAATATACACATAATCATAAAATTCTTTGTCATAGTTGAAATGAAATACTAACCAAAGTAATTAATTACATTTTATAATTATATTATGTAATGTGATGCATAGCACAATAGTTTTGTATTTGTTTTTAACATGCAAATGCATTTGAATAAACAATTAAACATGTTATATTTTTTTAGGTAAAATTGTAATGACTGATTATAACAAAAGGACGTATAAGATTGATGATGTCGCCTGGAATGAATCCCCAAGATCTACTTTCAAAATGAGAGAAGAAAATGTCTCCTACATGGACTATTACCAAAAGGTATTTTTTTTATATCCTAATTGTATATACACAGTGTTCGTTATCAAACTCCTCCGAAACAGCTTGATCGATTTTTATGATTTTGCTATTTTTTATACTGTTAGGAGAAGGTCGGCTTAACACGCGCGTGGAGCAGCGGTGGTTGTTTTCACTATGAAAAAATGCATTATTACTTATGCCTTACTTATACATAGTGGCACCATTAGTTCCATTAAATACATTGTTAATTTTCAGAAATATCAAATCAGGATTCAGGACCCAGGCCAGCCTTTGCTGATCTCCCGCTCGAAGGCCCGGGACATCCGCGCCGGCATGCCGGAGCGCGTGTACCTCGTGCCCGAGCTGTGCCGCCAGACCGGGCTGTCGGACGAGATGCGCGCCAACTTCCGCCTAATGCGCGCGCTCGACAACCACACCAAGATCGGACCCGACCGCCGTATCGAAAAGCTACTGCGCTTCAATCAGCGCTTCACGCAGAATGCGGAAGTGGTCAAGGTATGATTCGCGTATTGTCGTAATACTAACTCGCATCGTACTGTTCTAAATTGTGTCTTACGCGCGCTATCTTTTCACAGGAAATGGGTGCGTGGCAGTTGAAACTGGCACGCGACTTAGTGAAATTCAAGGGACGTCAATTGCCCGCCGAAACTATCATTCAAGGGCAAAATGCTAGGTACCAAGCCGGCGATACTACCGACGGCTGGACTAGAGATATGAGGTGAATATTGGTTTTTGATTCATTTTATTGGGGTACTCAACGCACAGCAAAGGGCACACCTTTGAGTTCCCTACAAAATTAGCAGTGATATAATATCATGTTTTCGATGATTTAATAATACTGTGAGTTCCTCCAGAATGTTTTTGCTGAGGTGTATAAACACCCACACTTCACCTGTTACGTTAAGGACCCATAAGATAGGGGGTGAGCCTATTGCCATCCACCAGACACAAATCAGATACAGTGCTGCTATTTCAGAATTTCCTGACGAGAAAATCTCAAATAACACTGCCCAACTCGTAAATCGAACCTGAGACATTGCAGTGTGTAGCGCATATGTTGACCACTAGACCAGCAAAGTAGGTTGTGAGTTCTAGTCAACCAAAGATTCTAGTGACCAGTGACCAATGAACTGCGAGAGCTACAATTGTCATGAAATAACTAAATGAAATGTATATGTTATTAGGTCGAAGCAGTTACTCGTTCTGGCCAGTCTGCCGTCGTGGGTGGTGATAACTCCAGAGAGACAGCGACGTGACGCCGAAGGCTTCATGGACCTAATCATGAAGACTGGCGGTGGTGTCGGCTTCCGTATGCCTAAGCCTGAAATAAGTATGTGCAATTCATAAATAATAAATTGTATTATTCTGCCTTCAGCAAGAGCCTCCGAACTTAACACCCTAAACCTAGTATTAACATCCATACATGATTTATCTACATTAATGAGCTTATGTCAAGATGCTACATGAAGGTAATTTGACAGATATTTTATTGTCACTGCAATAGTTATGTTCTTCATTGTCGATGACCCATCAATATCGAAAAAGTGCATAATTTCAGTATGTGTTGGATATTTTGATGTCATAGGATAGCGTCTTCTGAAAAGGGTGTGGGTGGTCTTTGTGAAGACGCCATTGTATTAAAAAGACGAAAAAAATATAAAATAAAAAAATATACAATTAAAATTTGAAAATACAATCATACAAAGGAGAGTTCAAATGACAATTTAGAGAGAGTTTTTCTATCTAAGATGATATCTCAAAATAAAAATAGCAGGCTTGAATATAGAATACTATACAGTGTTGTAACAGTGTGATCCTGGACCGTGTTAACTTAATTTTATAAAAATGGAACCTTATGTATTGACTAGTATCTCATGACTAGGTTATACATACAATATAGAACGCGCATGCGCAGAACTCTGACCGCAGACCGCGTGCAATATGTTTAGCACCTATATAAATTTTCTAAACTAATGTATTGTTTCAGTGACCATACGCAATGACGGACCCATGGACTATGCGAATGCCTGCGAACAGGCCATCGCTAGGAAAAACCCCGCCATTATTTTATGTGTCCTTGCCAGAAATTTCCCTGACAGGTAAGCAGCTTATTATGTTATATTTTCCTACCTTTACTTTGTAGTCATACCGCAATATCCGAAAGGTTTCGCAGTACCTACAGATTATCACGTCGAGGGTACGGGTAAATGAAATTCAGCTCAGTCATTTAATATATTAAATAATTTAACAAAAAAAAAAAAAACAACCTCAATTACAATAATTTTGGACTTATATTGTTTTCTCATGGGTGCCATTGTCAAAACTGGACCAAGGAAGCACCAGCTGTCAAATAAAAAAAAAGAATTATTAAAATCGCTTCGCCCAGTCAAAAGCTATGAGGTAACAAAAATTTGAAAAAAAAAAGGAATGGAAAAATAGTATAATTTAGAACCTCCTTTTTTGTAGTTGGTTAAAAAGATGCAGCCTCGACTCTTTCTTATTTCAAATTGGGTGGAATTATTCTTTTTAGTGATGCGGCCTATTAGATGTAGCAATGTGCCGTTCCCAGTATTTAGTAGTAATATAGAAAAAAAAGTCATTCTGTATAATTACACCATTCAATAGTGTTGCTAACAAGGGACTAATTCTGGGAAGTTATGACATACGGTAAACTTTAGGAAAACGTGTTGCAATTATGTCACAGGGAGCAATAGTAACTTATCCCAATATTACTGTTACTGGGCATATTTCTATATGGAAACTACATATTGCTAATTAGATGTAATGCTTTTGTAGGACATCATAATCATCATCATTTAGCCTCTTGTGTCACTGCTGGACATAGGCATCTCCCAATTTGCGCCACAACGCCCTGTTCTGCGCCTTCCGCATCCAGTCTCCTCCAGCGACCTTCTTCAGGATGTCAGTCCACCTGGCAGAGGGGCGTCCTCCTACCTTACGGTTGCACCTTACGGTTGCCGAGTCGCGGTCTCCATTCCAGGACTCGTTTGCTCCAACGGCTGTCGGTCCTTCGGCAGACGTGACCAGCCCATTGCCACTTCAGCGAGCTTATTTTGCGAGCTATGTCGGTTACTTTAGTAGGTACTAAAGTAACCGACATAGCTCGCAAAATAAGCTCATATATGCCCTACGGCTACCTAGGTGTAGGACATCACTTTATCTAATAATAATATTGCTCGTTTTTGGTTACAGGTATGAAGCTATTAAAAAGAAGTGCACCGTGGATCGCGGTGTGCCGACACAGGTAGTTTGCGCAAGAAATATGACCGCCAAATCTGCTATGTCCATCGCTACTAAAGTAGCCATTCAAATTAATTGCAAAGTAAGTTCAAAAAAACGTATAACACGCACCATGTCATAACCGCGATTTGTCATTTATTTATTTATTTACTTCAATTAAATTATTTACTTAAATTATAATGGTAATTACACCAATTACTGTAATTTAAGTTTGTATACTTAATTAACACAGTTAAATTAACCATACAGAGAATACTAGGAAATCATCATTTGGAAAAATATTAAAAATATCAAAATAAACAATAATAATAATACAATAATAATAATAAAAAACATAGTAAAAATTCGTCCATCTCTTTCGCGAAAACTCAAACATACTGTTAACACATTTGACCATCCATCTGCAAACAACTATACCGCCTTAAAAGAATACATATAGATAACTAAAACCCAGTTTATAAAATTGTCTGCTTGTATCGGCTAATCTTCTAAACGGTTGTATGTATTATAAAGTAATTTTAAAAACAAGTAATTATATACAGTTGTACTGGTCGCCTTTAAATTATTATTTTTTTTAATTACTGTCTAATTCTTAAGGAAAGACTTCTGGTAAGTATTTAATATTACGCTCAACTCTACCTCACCGGAGTTTAAGTTTGCTAAAAGCTTCTCAACTTTTTAGTCAAACTTATCACATTTCTTTTTCTATTATTTTAATAAAAACAACACAACTAAGCTTATAAGCTATCAATAATATTAAATGAGGTATATAATTAAAAAAAGAAATTACGTTTAATCTGTATTGAAGAAAAATATAAATTACTTTACAGGTATTAACAAAATTAAAAATTAAATAATACAAAACAAAATCATACTTAACTATTAACAGCTGGAAGAGATTTTTTTTTATTAATAAACGGTTTTGATCCTTCACATTTAATATTATGTAATGTTTGAAATAAAGTAAGAGTTTAAAATATAGGTGTTCTTGATATTATGCGTGGAATCCCAAAAAACATACAAATAAATAAATTAAAATGCTTCTATAATACTAAACAAGCAAACCTATGTATGTATATGTTACAGGATATGTGTGGATTCCAGGTATTGTATGCAATTCCTAGGAAATATATAAATTCAGAGCTCATGTCGGAAATGTTTTAGATGATAACAGCATAATTGATTTAAATACATATTTATGGTGCATGTCGTTCGCGAGGTTTCTCCTTCTCGGTGGTTTAATCAAAAGTGGTGGCTATTATAACAAAGCTTGTAAATTTTTAGCTTTTATTCCAATGAGGGTGAATTGAGGGGTTATAGGTAGTAGTAACATGACCCGTGAATCGAACTTGAGACTTCGCGGTGAGAGGCACATCGCTATCGACTAGACCAGGCAAAAGTTAGTAGTAAGTTTACAAAAAAAATAAATAGGCATTACGCACTACGGAAACGGGCAGTATATGTCGCAGGTAAAAACGCAGGTCAACTAATCACACGCGGATGAAGTCGCAGGCAACAGCTAGTTACATACATATCCTGTAACATGCATAATCATATATTTGCACGGAAAACTGCTCTAACGATTTTAATTATTCTTTCAAAATAAGTTGTGTTTGGCCTTTATTATATTATAGTTATGGAGCTGTGACTTCTATGACGATATAAAGTTAGTATATCAATTTGCCAACCAATCGAACGTAAATTTTTTCGACTTACTACGCGAGCGACAGTCACTTGTAGTTATGACAAATTTTTAATCGGTTCTAAAAGGCAATGTACGTTTATGTCACAGCTTGGCGGCAGTCCTTGGCGCGTGGACATCCCGCTGGCCAGCCTCATGGTGGTCGGCTACGACGTGTGCCACGACACGCGCTCCAAGGAGAAGAGCTTCGGCGCCTTCGTGGCCACGCTGGACCGCCACATGACGGAGTACTACTCCATGGTCAACGCGCACACCTCCGGCGAGGAGCTCAGCGCGCACATGAGCTTCAACATCGCTACCGCGCTGCTCAAGTACAAGCAGAAGAATGGTACAGTTATTTTACACAATTCACTCTATTGAAAAATGAAAATGAAAAAATACTTTATTTACCTCCCACATAAAATCACATGACTTAAGTAAAAAAAGAATTAATTTACATTTAGTGCTTACAATCTAGAGTATAGCTTAGCTTTTGCGGGAGTCAGGAGTCCAAACTAGGATACCCTGTGTTAAGGACTCCTGGCTCGCCCTTACCGAGTTGGGAGTACATTTGAATAATATATACTATTTATTAATGTTGGAGATTAATGTTATATGTATTTTTCTTTTGCAGGCGCCCTGCCTGGCCGCATATTTATCTATCGCGACGGTGTCGGAGATGGTCAGATACCATACGTGCACAGCCATGAGGTAACATCGATTGAATATTATTATACACTGACTGCTATGTGCACCACACACATACAAGCAGTGCTGTTACTACTTTAAAACAAGTATGGAATAAATTACTAGTTATTAGATATAACGGGATATTTACCATGTATTTTTGTTGTTGCGAGTTATTTCGATATTTCAGATGTTGCATTATCTTTGTTTACAATAAAAAAAATAAACATGGTAAATATCCAGATATATCTATTAATTAGTAAGATAATAACCATTTTTAGTCTCAAAGTAATTATTGCGATATTAAATTGATGTTGAAATTTTCTAGGTTGCAGAAATAAAGAAAAAGCTAGCTGAGGTGTACGCGGGGGCGGAGTACAAGCTGGCCTTTATAATCGTATCGAAGCGCATTAACACGCGTATATTCTTGGACAGAGGACGCACCGGCGAGAATCCCCGCCCCGGTACCGTCATCGATGATGTTGTCACTTTACCCGAACGGTTTGTTTTTTTTAACATTGTACTTTACAAGTGGGATTCTGAATTCCCAAGAATTTGCAGTATGCATAAATTTAATCTTATTTTTTTATTAATGATTGTTTTATCCTTGCACAGGTACGACTTCTATCTCGTATCACAGAATGTCCGGGAGGGCACAATCGCCCCCACAGCTTATAATATTATTGAAGATACTACTGGGCTGCCTCCAGATAGGGTAAGTTTCTACCAGCCTCTTGTAGCCTGAGATCCCACTGTTTAATTTTATACATATCTGTTTTTTAATTAAACCTAATAAATGTTTCAGTTGTAAGAGTACCTAAAGTATTATTATATTATAATAATTATTATGACAAGAGTACAGTAAATAAGACCCGTAATTTTACAGTGGGAATAGGTATGGTATATTAATAGCAGCCCTGTATCCAATACATGTCCCACTGCTGGGCTGGGGCCTCTTCTCATGATGAGAAGGATTAGGCCATAGTCTACCACGCTAAGGATGCTCGCTGGATCAGCCACGATGATTACCTTCTCCGTTAGCGAGCGATAATTTATTGGACAAATATACATTTCTACGAAAAGACGAATCTTAACGATTTATTGACAGAGGTGTGTGCCGTTGGTTCGAACCCGAGATCTTGGGCTTCGCAGTCCTACGGTCTCCCCCACTTGGCTATCGGCTTCTGAATGCTTTACTAAAGATTCATTTAAATTAGGTCTTATTAAAAAATCTGATACCTACAAAAAAAATTGGGGTCAGTTTGTATCAGGGTTCTAAATTATCAAGATAATAAGCTTAGTACATAAGTTATCAATTAGATAATAATGCATTCTGATTAACTACTTTGTTGCATTTACTGCACTTCGCCCACAGATGTAAAATTTTCATACCCCACGGACAGAACCTTGTAACTACTGGCTTATATTATATTCTCATCTAAATCGTATATTGGTGAAATTTTTTTTTAATTTTTTTAAACTTTTTCTGTTAATCTGTAAGTTTTCCTAATAAAATGAAATAAAAATATTATATCAAATACGTTTCTTATTTGTTACAGATTCAGTGGCTGACATACAAGATGACTCATCTTTACTTCAACTGTTCGGCTACAGTCCGCGTGCCCTCCGTTTGCCAGTACGCGCACAAGCTGGCATTCTTAGCAGCTAACAGTCTGCACAACACCCCGCATAGTTCGTTGTCAGACACTCTGTACTTTTTGTAAGATGTACTGACATTTTTTTCTAAATTCTATTACATGTTTTATATTTTAGTAGTAGCAAGTACAACATCAATTTTACTCTACCAGTTACTCTCTTAAAAGTTAATTCAGAACTAGTTGCAGAAGCCATTCCACTAGATTTTAGGCAAATAACGATAAAAAAATTTCATGTTTTCTGATCAAATTGATGTTGTATAATAAATCAGTAGCTTGCGGCGCTGACACTGAAAGTCCGACTGCTGTAAACGTTAAGTATGTATTAAGTTTTATAAGTTAAGTTATCGCTGCAACCTTGTGCCCATTTCCAGCTTAGAACCCTCATTGCCAAATGTTATTTAGGTAAAAAAAATGTCTGCTCACTCCATAGTGATTTCTGCGTTTGCTTTATAACTCGAATAGATATTGCTTGACTCAATATTGTAGTTAAGTAGTGTGATTTTAATCACTGTCCTATACCTCAGTTAAGGGTACCTCTTTATTATTATTTTTTAAACCTGCAGCTATAAATATAGCTCAGTCTTAGATTAAGGTAGATAGATAGTCTTACATTGTTAACTAGTCTCGTACCACCGAGTCTTAAATTTAAGTAAATGTATGTGATAAAAGAGTGCTATGTTGATAAGAGAACCATGGGTATTATAGATAGGTCAAGTCATAACATACAAGGATTTGATGTTTTTTTTTTTTGCGAACTAATTTTTATTCACAAAAAGAGGGCGAAGATAAATGTTATAGAGGAAGCGTATGGATGATGAATCAAAGAATAGCCATTTTGAAATAGACTTTCAAAGCTGTTTCTCCAGTCTGTGACATTGATTAAATAAAAATAATTGTTCATGTTTGATGCCTCAGCGATCTGTGAATTTTGATCTAGATAAGCTTAAAATACTCGAGTTCTTAGTTACTCAAGTCTCGTCAACCCAGTCCTTTTGATATTATTAAAGATAAATTGTTTGACAATACTCTTACGACTGACTTGGATAATGGTCGAATTATGTTCTTAAATTTATGCACAAACTAGACGACTGCAGTTCGAAATATTTTACGAAATCTATGTCTTAAAATACAAATTTCTGTTTGTTGTTGATTGTTGTTACTAGATCTAAAGTTTGTGATAAGTTTATTCTTAATACATTTTCTATTTTTTGATTTACAATTTTTTTTTATTACCCTTGAACTTTGATAAAAGATTATTGTAGAGGAGATGTAGTAAAACAACCGGCCGAGTGTGAGCCCTTTTTTTCCCACCATGACAAATTTGTTACCGGTAAGTTTTATTGAACAGAAAAATGACGAATAGGGGTGATTCTTTGAGTTTCTATTTATTTTGCACTTTTTCTGTGTTTTTACATTTTGGTCTAAATTTAAAGTTAGTGCAGTAAGGATATGAATCTATGTTACAAGTAGTTAAGATATGTGAATAAGGCATTGAAGTTAAAGCAGTACAAATTGAGAAAAATAGCATCAAATATTTTTTTTGTGGATGGTAATGACATTATGTTTCTGGTAATGAAATCTGTGTTGCTGGTAATGATTTTATGTGCCTGGGAATGATGATTAAATAAGATAAGCATGTAACAATTTTTGTTTTTGCATGTAACAAGTTTTCAGTAACCAGTAAAAGTAAAACATAAAAAAACATATTTTTCTTTCGCATTAATTAAAGCAAAATTTTTCATGATCATAATATAAAATCAATGTAAAAAATTTCTTTATTTATACCAACACTTACTATTAATTTATTATTTCAGTCTCTTATGTTCTCTTCCACTCTTGTCTTTAATATTAATATTTCTTAAAAAAAATTAACTAACTCAATGTCTTTTTCATATTTGGTTGATTTACATCTTTTATTTAATCACTAGCTCTTGTTCTCTTAACTTAAAATATAATCTTCTTATTTAGCGGCTTTTCACCCTTGATTGTTGTTTAATTGAGTCATTATTGCTTTTATTCTTCTAATCTTAAGGTCTTCTTCGTCTTTATTAGCTGATTTTCATTTTTCGTAGTTGTTAACAATCATTGTAGTTCTTATTCTCTAATCTTCTTCTTCTTATTTAGCTGATTAACATCCTTGATTGCTATATCTTGTAAAATATAATTATATATTTTTGCCAGGTGGTATTATTTTTCCTTTATTCGGAGTAATAACGCTTTTAGAGCATGATGGCTGGTTTTCTACATCTGCATCTTTATTTTTACCAGTTGTCTTCGGGATTTTGCTGCAAGACGGTTTAGATGATATAGTTTTCGGTACATTAGGTTTTATTTGTGACAAAGGAATAACAACATCATAATCTTCAAGAAGACTTGAATCTGGGACTATTTTCTTATTATCTATAAATCCTAGATGTTTTTTCTGGTGACAAATCTCTCCAGCATCGCATAAAAACAACTGATAGACCTCATCGTCGTGAATCTATGAAATTTATCCCATTTGACTTGGTGCACAGAAAGAGTACCCTTAAATGGTTTCAAATCTTTTGATATTTTGTTCTCTCTGTCTATGACGTCTGCTTCTTCAACTGCTTTTGTAACTATGTTCTCTGTGCAATTGTCCATAGCGTCGCAAAATTGGCTGAAACTTCCAACATCTTTACCAAAGCGAACCATCTGGTCGGCAGTTCATTTAAAAACTGCACCAACTCCGTCTGGGGCACCTTTGCCGTGCCCAGATGCCGAGTAGTTCCAAGAAACCCTTTTTACTTGTGGAAAATCTTGTGAAAGTTGTGAAATTACATAAAACCTTCAGTCGTTCGTCATTACCCACAACACGAAATATCCCGGCAATGATGTTACTGGCAATGACGATTTCAATTAAAACATGTTTAAACCTGTTAAAAATTGTCATGAAGAATAACATATTTATTGGCAGTTTCAAGGTATTATTATGTATGGAACACTGAAATTAATGAAAATGTAATACATAAATAACTCACCGAGTAATCTTAGTTTTCGGTAATGATGCTTCGAAGAAACACTTTTTTTCAATTTTATTCACAAAATGAACGTGCGTCGTCAGACAAGAAATCATTGTTTGACTAACTACGCGAGAGGCGCAGCGGGGGGCCGTCGCACAGGATTGCGGGTTGAACAAAATGTTGCACTTTTTTAACTTTCATATTCTGTTGCGTGTAATGACAGAAAATGGATGCCAAACGTTTTAAGACTGAAATAACACATTAAGGTTTTTAAATCGGTCTTTGTTTCTTTATTAAATGAGAAAATATAATACTATTATTACATGTATGTACATTAAATTGGTTATTCATGAACCGATATTCAAATATTTTTGATATTCTAAGAATGTGCGTGATTTGAACGTTGTGGGCAATGACGATTTGTGAGGTTTTATGAATTCAGATTAGAAATTTGACTATTTATGTCCACAAAAATGATTTGCCTTTCTTCTATATTATAGTAGGATGCCATTTTCTGCCTTTGTTGTAGAAATTTGACTGCCTGCATTTTTTTATAAGACTTGAACATAGTTTTTCGCTGATTTGAAGAAACACCCATAGACATTTTTTGACATGTCGGCTTGTTAACTTTAATGAACAGGGATTGTCAACTTTATTAACCAACATCATTTAAAATAATGAGTTTTTTTAGAAAATATCTTAACAATTTGTCAATAGATGGTGTGCAGCCAGTAAGGTGAGGCCTGACTTTCATGTCAACAATAGTTAGAAAAATTGGATTCCGCTGGGACTCGATTCCATGGTGTACGTTACGCCAGCAAGAAAGTGTCACCTAGAGTGATATGAGTAGAACGTATAATTAGTGCGCAATCTGCTGTAAATGTGCGCCGCATAAAAAATTTGTGCGTCTTGTAGTTTTGAAAAAAAAACGTAAAAACGATTCCTGCTGGAGTAACGTTGTTCTAGCAAGAAAATTCTAGACGAATCATCGGAGATATAAAATACATACATGGGCAGAGAGCTTATATTTGTGCAAATTTGTGCGCCATAAATATAATTTGTGCGTCTTCAGGTTTTCGAGATATTGCGTTTCCCGCTGGAGTAACGTTTTGCGAATTCGTGTATCTCAAAGACCATTATATGTGCGCCTGTAGAATGAACATACACGAATAGCTCTTAATTTGTGCATATTTGTGACATAATTAGATGCCAGATAATATTTATAATTTTCAAGTAATCGCGCTTTATTGAAAACTTAAAAAAATATTGTAGCGCCTAAATGAGAAGACGTATAAACTCGCTAAAAACTGTATTCGTTCCATCTTGACGTTTATAATTACCATACAAAGTTTCAAAACAGAACCTACAAGCGCTAATGAATAATATTACTAAAAGTCAAAACGACGGCATCATAACTTTGACGCCATCAAACAAGAAACTGGCTCAACCTAAGATGTGTAAATGTAAACCAAAAATTAGTGCATTTATCAAATAATATAATAGTAAAAATATCCAGCTTCAACTGTTTCGTATTAAGTAAATATTAAGACTAAACCAAAACAGTTATTCGGCGCAGGTTATCCGACCAAATTCGAATGACTACAAAAAAGCGACGGATTCATACGTATCGATGACCTTCTTAACTTTACTCGCTAACTGGTTGAAACGTATTGTGCCCGAGTACAGTGCAGTAGAAATAGTTATTAAAATAAATTCAGATTTTTTTTTGATTAGACATAAATAAATTTAGCCATTTGCATTTATTATATCAGTAGAAAAACTAAAAAACTGTGATTTTCGGTGATAAAGGTTCAGTACCATCATAACGGGAAATTCAAGTATAAAGTAGTTACCTATTTGTTGGCCGAGATATAATTTAGTTTTGGATATGATAGTATGATACGCGAACGTAGTATAGACCGGTTAAAATTATTATCAGCTTATGTTTCTTAAAAATTAGCCTAATTTGAAAACCCAAACCTAAGCAGCCCGATATGTGAAACTTGGGTTGAAGTTTTCAAATCCGGCTATTTTTTAAGAAACATAAACTCATAACAAAATATAACGCTCTGTAGGTATTTATTACGTTCGCGTACTATACAATCATACCCAAAACTTAATTATATCTCGGCCAAAACAACAACTACTTAATATTTAAATTTCACGCCATGATGGTACTGAGCCACTTTAAGTGATTTTATTGTTTGTGTATTTAAGTAAATGAAAAACTGATCTGTGATTTTAAATAATACCAAATGACTATACAAGGTACAAATAGTTTAATTGAACAATGTTTGTTTTAATATTTATAGGTAGGAAATTTGATCTGTGATTTGATGCCATAATTACTTTAAGAATCATGATTATGATAATAAAAATAATATTTTTTTTAACCAACAAGCTCTTTGATTTCATATGATCAGAAAGTACATTTAATATATATTATATTTTTATTAGGTCATTGTAATAATAATTCCCAACGAACATTTGAGTGTGACTGTACGAACACAGTTTAGGTGTAATACGTTTAATAAAGGTGGTCATCGATACGTATGAATCCGTCGCTTTTTTGTAGTCATTCGAATTTGGTCGGATAACCTGCGCCGAATAACTGTTTTGGTTTAGTCTTAATATTTACTTAATACGAAACAGTTGAAGCTGGATATTTTTACTATATATTATTTGATAAATGCACTAATTTTTGGTTTACATTTACACATCTTAGGTTGAGCCAGTTTCTTGTTTGATGGCGTCAAAGTTATGATGCCGTCGTTTTGACGTTTAGTAATATTATTCATTAGCGCTTGTAGGTTCTGTTTTGAAACTTTTTATGGTAATTATAAACGTCAAGATGGAACGAATACAGTTTTTAGCGAGTTTATACGTCTTCTCATTTAGGCGCTACAATATTTTTTTAAGTTTTCAATAAAGCGCGATTACTTGAAAATTATAAATATTATCTGGCATCTAATTATGTCACAAATATGCACAAATTAAGAGCTATTCGTGTATGTTCATTCTACAGGCGCACATATAATGGTCTTTGAGATACACGAATTCGCAAAACGTTACTCCAGCGGGAAACGCAATATCTCGAAAACCTGAAGACGCACAAATTATATTTATGGCGCACAAATTTGCACAAATATAAGCTCTCTGCCCATGTATGTATTTTATATCTCCGATGATTCGTCTAGAATTTTCTTGCTAGAACAACGTTACTCCAGCAGGAATCGTTTTTACGTTTTTTTTTCAAAACTACAAGACGCACAAATTTTTTATGCGGCGCACATTTACAGCAGATTGCGCACTAATTATACGTTCTACTCATATCACTCTAGGTGACACTTTCTTGCTGGCGTAACGTACACGATTCCATGGCCGAAGTAGTTAAGGCGCTGGGGGTACGCAGAACCCAGTGATGTTGGTTTGGATACCACTGGAATCATATTTTTTTTAACTAATATTGAATATCACTATTGTTGAAGTGTATGTATTATATTACAGAATGTTCTTTTAGTGCAAATTATTCCTCCTCTTTCCCCTGCGACCCGAACGATGTGTACGTTACGCCAGCAAGAAAGTGTCACCTAGAGTGATATGAGTAGAACGTATAATTAGTGCGCAATCTGCTGTAAATGTGCGCCGCATAAAAAATTTGTGCGTCTTGTAGTTTTGAAAAAAAAACGTAAAAACGATTCCTGCTGGAGTAACGTTGTTCTAGCAAGAAAATTCTAGACGAATCATCGGAGATATAAAATACATACATGGGCAGAGAGCTTATATTGGTGCAAATTTGTGCGCCATAAATATAATTTGTGCGTCTTCAGGTTTTCGAGATATTGCGTTTCCCGCTGGAGTAACGTTTTGCGAATTCGTGTATCTCAAAGACCATTATAATTATGTGCGCCTGTAGAATGAACATACACGAATAGCTCTTAATTTGTGCATATTTGTGACATAATTAGATGCCAGATAATATTTATAATTTTCAAGTAATCGCGCTTTATTGAAAACTTAAAAAAATATTGTAGCGCCTAAATGAGAAGACGTATAAACTCGCTAAAAACTGTATTCGTTCCATCTTGACGTTTATAATTACCATAAAAAGTTTCAAAACAGAACCTACAAGCGCTAATGAATAATATTTACTAAAAGTCAAACGACGGCATCATAACTTTGACGCCATCAAACAAGAAACTGGCTCAACCTAAGATGTGTAAATGTAAACCAAAAATTAGTGCATTTATCAAATAATATATAATAAAAATATCCAGCTTCAACTGTTTCGTATTAAGTAAAAATATTAAGACTAAACCAAAACAGTTATTCGGCGCAGGGTATCCGACCAAATTCGAATGACTACAAAAAAGCGACGTATCACTCTAGGTGACACTTTCTTTCTGGCGTAACGTACACCCGAACGATGGAAATCTATTTTGCATAAAGAAATGGGTCCCAGGAAATCTATAAATTAGAAGCAAAATAATTATAAAAAAAAATACATTAATAGGTGCTCTTGTGCATGCCGATGTGCCGGTGCGCTTGTTAAAAATCCTATGTTGTAATCCTGTCAGCCTATGTTGGTTATCGAAATTATTGGTTCAAATATTGGCGCGTGGGTTGGCCTCGAAAGAAAAGTTATTTGCCATTTATCATTAATTTATTAGTACAATTTTATTGTAGCCAAATTTCCTGGATAAATGCAAATAGACTTAAAAAGAAAGCTGATGATTATGTTTTTTATCGGATAATTATGTCTATCTAAAATAGATAGACTTAATAATAATGAAATTATAACCCAATTACGAAACTACTGGAAATACGATATTATTGATAGTTTCCATAAAATAAGCGTGTAGATGCTAAATGCTAAGCCCATGTTATAGTAGAAGTACGTTTTTGGATTTACTTGAACGTCTTGGGTTTTGCACCATTTGTACAGCCATCTGCTGTACAAATGGTACAAAACCCAAGACGTTCGTGCGCGTTCGCCCAGCGGAATGTTGTTGAATTTAAAGATTTTAAGTAAGCAGATATTTAGTGTATGACGTCGTGTAATTGTGTATGGTAAAAAAAAAATTTGTGCATGCAGCCATTGTGGAGAAATTCACCAAAAACTGATTCCGCTGGGCGAACGTTGTCCTGGCGGAACTTTTTTTAATCCATCGACTTTAGAAGAAAAGAGATGTGTCTAAAAATTTGTGTGTAATTGTGTATGTATGAATAAAATTAGTGCATGCATAAACTTCGGAGAAATTCAAGTTTCCGCTACGCGAACGTTTGGCCATTAACTAGTTTTCATTTAAAGCGCTTACATAGAGGGCTGTAGATTTTTACATACGTTGTTTTAAATTTGTTTAAAAAACAGATATAGATCTACATAGATAACGCAAATGCATAGTACTTCGCGTGTCTCAACCCCGACCAAGCGTCGAGGTTGGTCGCCGCTAACTTCAGTCCACGCGCGTCTTTTGTCAGAGAAAATCATAGCGGACGGCTCCAGTTGAACGTACTGGGCGGATGGGTATCGGCGGCATCGGTGTCTTTGAATCGGTTTGGATTTCCCGTCACTAAATTTCGGCTGTGACGTCACAATAGGTATTAAAAAGTCGGCACGCTTGGTTTCAATACAAATCGTGATACTTGCGTTATCTATGTAGATCTATATCTGTGGTTTTAAAGATAAAAATATAAACGTAAAATACGCTTATTAGGTCTTAGTTCTTAAAGTATGCACTTTGGGGTCTAGATTTTCACGTTTATACAAACCTTGTAAGTGTCTGCAACATGGTGCCAAGTTATTAATTAAAGAGTTGTAGGTCAATTTACCATCAATAGATCACTGTTTACAAAGCAGTCAAATATCACGACGTTCTAAAGGAATTGCATGGTAAAATGTGTATGCCAATAATTATAGGCTGACCGTTTAACTGAAACCTCGCCTGCGCGGTACAGGGGCGCGGGGGTATGACGACAAAGGGGACTGAAATAGCTGCGGGCGGTGGAGGCACTTAATGAAACATACAGGAGATGAAATGCACCAAGATATTTCCTAAGATATGTGACATCATAGGAAAAAAGAAATAGTGATTTATCAAATGAAAAATAGTTAAGAAGATACAAAATTTTAATGAACTTATGTACGTAAATAAAATAATTGAGAATAAACTATTATACAATTTTTTATTTAAACATAATTAAATCATAAGAAAGTAAAAACTTTTTTTTGTGTCCAGTTTCTTTTTTCTAAAATTTATGTATACGTAAAAAGCCATTTGCTTGCACTGACTTTTTACTTTGTCTGAAGATTTTTGATTCATCTTGAGATTGTTATTACATGTGTACCTCTCACAAGGTGTCTGCAACAGTTAACACATGCGATCGCTACCCATGTAGCGAACGAAATGAACAATCACAAAAATTTGCCCACCGCCCGCAGCTGTTTCAGTCCCCTTTGTCGTCATACCCCCGCGCCTCTGTACCGCGCAGGCGAGAACTCAGTTAAACGGTCTGCCTATAGTGTATTCATTCAACTATGCACATGCAAAATTTCATGTCATTAAATTCAGTAATTAAAGAAAAACAATTAAAATACTGACGAAGCATCGAAAACCTACATAACCCGACCAAGTTCGGATGGCTACAAAAAATATTCAACGTCACGCCTCATCTTTGTATACGTTGAAAAATACGGTAAACGGTGTTAAGGTGGCTATACTGAAAGAATTATACGCTTACTCCTTACTGCTGAGGAGTTGTACCTTCCAATGTCAGCTCAGCAATATGAGGAGCTGATAGATGCAAATATCGAAATAGTTAATTATCTGAAAAAGATTAAATTTGAGGTATGCCCTACATCATTAGTTCCTTGTAAATGTGGAACCATTTCTGAAGTACAGGCTCAAATAAAAGAATAATTTAAGAAAATATACGTGACGAACATAGAACCTCCTACTTTTTGGAACTCGGTTAAAAATAGAGGCCTATTAATGCTGTCAAGGCATTAATTTAAGGTTTTTATGTTACTTTAAAATTCCACTTTTATTATCTCTTAAAATAAGTAAGAATTGAGATTTATAAGAGACGGATGCGACATAACGACACGTTGTACCTATTGAAATCAGTTTCATATGGTAATATGGTGTGCATTTCTATCGGTTAAAGTTTTTCTTAGTAGGCAATAACATTTAAAGTGTTAGTTATGATTTGTCAATAAAAATATATAAATACCTAATAATATATATCAACCAAATTCAGTATGTAAGGCACGTGCTTACTGGTCTCAAGGAATTAAAATTCAATCTACCTCAATCGATTTTTGTGTTTACGTGCACGGGGCTCTTAGCAACGCTACTACGTATTGTGAGAACTGTCGCAGAGTCTAAAGTTAGATGTAATCTACTAATTTCTTGGTGGGTGTGAAGTGATTTTGAAGTTTTAGGGTCCTATAGGAAATTGGATCCATAATGGAAGAGGAAAAAGGGAGCGAAGACGCAGAAAATTGGAAAATCTACGCGGCTTTGAGCAGTAAAAGCCCGACCGAGGTAAACATCAATAATATTGTGAAGTCTAGGTCTTTAACAGGTACAAATACAGACCTGTATCATAAGAAAACAACATGAGCAACGTTCAAACTGTAGTCTTATAATAATTATACTCGTTGATTTTGATTGGCGACTTAGTAAAAAAATTATTATTTTGAACGAAGTACATTTATCTCATCTAATCTACAGAGTTATTAGTAAATCGCGGTATTCTTTGCAGAATGTAATATGAGAACCCAAATGAGCACTGAGCAACAGTGACTCCGATAGCTAACCATCGGAGCTCACGGTTGTAGGCGAAGGCTAGACAACTGTGTGGTAACTTGAATCTGCCTGGCAGACGATTGTTGATCTCGAAAACGTTATTTTTTAAATAGAGCCTATCCCGCCGTTTTAGCTTATTCGAATAATCAATTTTTAATGGCGGGCCGACTCTTTGTGTAGGTGTACGTTAACCGTTGTCGTTGTGAACAGCGTTAATTTGGCGTTATCGCTTGTTTAGTATTAATCACGTCGCGTAGTATGTACGATGTATGCGCTAAGGTGACGTCCTACATGAGCGATCACGTAGGACGCCTTAACGCATACATCCAAAACTTTTCTCTTACAATAATTGTATACCGATTTTATTTATCGAATATATACAGGCGTCGGTAAAGGCTTGACATTAGAACTGTAGACATTCGTCGCAGTCGGTTAAAAAGGTAAAAAACGAATGCACGATAACGAGTAAACACAAAAACAAAATCATCTATTTTACCAACTTTTACCGAAGGCAACGAATTTCTAGACGATAAAACCATGAAATATAATAATTATGGCCTTAGCCAAAAGCGTTATGGCATAAAAATATTGTCACAACCACACAGACACGCCATAGCCATATTCCATAAATTAAAGTTCCCTTTTTTACACCCTTCACATTTTCCCATCAGCTTCACCAATAAAGCATTCAGACATACTTTGATGAATCGAATAAAGTGGTAGACCACTACAGTGATGGCCGTGTGTACTATCAACAACCAGGTAGGAATTTTACGTCAGTTTGACGTCCGCTTACAGTCATTTTGGACGTATCTGACGTCATTTTACTACGTCGGGAGCCTCAGCAGATGACGTCAATTTGTCACAGCCATACGACGTCCTTTGCTGACGTCTTCAAACCACCGTTTGAAGTACGTTCTATGGACGTCATTATAAGAACGTACTAAGAACGTAAATAGAGACTAGTTTGGGCCCTAAGTATTGACCCTATAATGACGTCCATAGAACGTACTTTGATAGCTTCCCAAGGACGAACCTGGGACCGATCTGGCGACCTCAGAATGACGTACTTTATAGGGTGGTGTACGTCCCACACCATCCTCCTGCAGGGGTAGGTAGGTAGAGGTACTACTAGGTTTAATAAAAAATAGAAATACATGAAATTATAAAATTTATTGAAAATTTAAACACAAAATGAGCACGTACATGCTATAGAGATACTTCTCCTAAGCCTTGCGCACATCTAAGCGTTCAGCTTGCGTCCTGCGGTGGCGGTCAGTGAATCAGCGAAACGCTGTCAAATATGTCAGAAATATTTGACAGCGTTTCACTGATCGCCACCGCAGGACGCAGCTGATTGCGTAGGTCCTTTAAACCTTAGGTAGTACAGTCAGCTGTAGTAGAACGTATACAATTCCTAACTTTTAAAGCAGTGTATAGCAGCATTGCAAGAGACATTTAAAACACAAAAACTAAAAAATGTAGAAGTTCAGCCCATTAGGTCACTTTTGCCAGCATTTGCCATGTAAATGTCTATTGCAATGCTGCTATATACTTTCCTGAAAATCAGGAATTGTACACATTACAGTGCAGCTGACAGTACTTATACTTAGTTATGGAGTAATGGGATACTTACAGTATAACTTTCATCAGGAATTACAACACATTTGGTACATATTTCACTGATAGGGATCAGTTTAAAATTAGAAAGTTCTTTTACTTCCATTACATCAATAGTTACAGAATTAAATGGATATTCATAAAATGGCTGATAGTTCATAAACTCACGTCCATAGAGAAAGAAACAACCATTTTTTAGAATATTAAATATCTTAAACACTTTCGAATTCTTAATAAGACAATAACAATCTGCTTCACGAGATGATGCAACATAGAATGTGAATTTATTGTATACTAATCTCTTAAAGCATTCAAAGACATTCTCTTCAGGAACAGGTCCAGAATCATAATGATCATAAGCACATGTTTTTGGTACAGAATCATATACTTTAGGAGATTCCATTTCTTTCAATCTTTTAACAATTTGCTGTAAGGGCTTATTAGGTGATCGTACCAATTTCTTTAGAGAGTTTAAAAAATTTTCAAATGGAAATGCTGAATATTCATCTAGTGGGCCAAAGATACGTACATCATCTCCTACATGACATAGCAAATGAACATTATACACTAAAAATTTTAAACCATATACTGATTTGGAATGATTTATAAACATGAGCAATAATTCTTGTGCAACATCTATACCAATTTCATTTATATGTTTTTTTGAACAAAGAATAGTGATAGCTGAATGAAACAATAAGAAGTTTTCATAAAGTGAGCGTGGCAAGATTTTTTTCAAAACAAGTGGACCGACATATAATAAGAACATTCTATATTCAGTTGCTTTCCATCTGGCCAGTTCAGTTAAACTTCGAGGTTTTCTATTGAATTCAATTGGTATAAATTTTGAACAATAAATTAGTTTTTCTGATATGGAATTTACTGATAGACTTCGTAAACGAACATTTAAACCACCACTGATCCAAACATTTAACAATTTACGCATGACTCCCAAACAAATATTATGCATATAATCAATAGGAAATATTTTTATCAAGTCTATGGGGAGTGCTAAGAGCGGTGATTCTCCAACATGGTGATCTTCATCTAATTTTGCACGGAATGATTCATTAGTTCTCTTGGGTGCTGTCACACTTTGATAAATAACTCTGCCCAGGTATTCACCTTGCTCGGTACATTTGTCGCAGGCAGAATAACCACCATGTTGTTTTGTACTCTTAATAAAGGCTCGCGCCGGCGCGTCACAAATAAAACTATGAACTCTAACAGTGTAATTAATATTCTCAAAGCTGAACCCATCTCTAAGTAAGATTACTAATTCGTCTACAAATTGCACCAAGTAAGCATGTAAAGGTGCAGGTTTGCTTTTTCCACAAAAAAGAGCAATGGGAAAAGGTTTAGCATTAGGTATATCCTTAACCAGGGCTAATATAGGCCATAACTGTGTGTTAGAACTTTTAAAAAGTGGAAGTCCATCAATATTAAAACTTAAACTAATTTCTCTATTTTCAGCATTACCATCAAAATCAAATAATTTTATATGTTTTTTAATTTCTGACAGCAGACCTAGATAAACAAATTGCCCAGTTTCTAAATATGTGACATCTATATTTTTTGGGGTTTTATATAATGTCCTACTATTTTTAGGTAAATCTGGGTGAAATGGGGTCAAAATTTTGAGTAAATTATCCACTGCATTATGTGGTATTTGATGCTGAATAGTTGCCCAGTGTATTAATTTTGATTTCAAATCATTATCCACCCTAGCGTTGTTGGAATCTGTTATAGGCATAACCTGTTCATCATTTAAATAAATTATATGACTATCTATAGAAACCTCCGGTTCTATAGAGAAGGACCAGTCATGTATATGTGGTACCGGACTTTGGGGAAGTACATTATTCAATGATGGAGATGGCAAAATACTAAGTGGTGAGTTTCCATGTGTCCCATGTAGACCTGCTACGAGACTCAACTCTGCTTCCTTTGCCCTTCTCAACATTTGACGTTGGCCAATTACAGCCTTTGGTGTGTATTTTATTTTTTCTGACATGGTAACTAGCACTGAATCTGTTTGTCATTCTTCTTTACTCGTTCAGGGGCATGCTTGAGCCAGACTTTTATGGAGTCTTCTACTTGTTTTTCTGTGCAACCAGATGTTGAGGTAACAACGCCTTCTATAATAAAAAAAATACAAATTAATTACGTAACTGTAGTCATCAGTATTCAAATTAAATCTAGTGACGCGCCAAAATTAATGTTGGTGTCTGACAATGATTACTTTTATCGCGGATCGCTAGTCTAGACTAGCGATCCGCCCCAGCTTCCACAAGTAGAAAAATTCAAAGGCAACTTCACATTAATATCTTTCTTTTTTCTAAATGACTCCCGTGCGAAGCCGGGGCGGGTTGCTAGTAAAAACTAAAGCCTATGTTATGCAGGGATAATGTAGCTTTCTAATGGTGAAAGAATTTTTGAAATCGGTTCCAGTAGTTTTTGAGTTTATTTGTTACATACAAAATAAATAAGTACAAACTTTTACACTTAATAATATTTGTATAGATTTTAATGACATGACATGAATGACCATTATTTGAATAAGAACAAAACAATGCATGTAGGTACACTGTAACCATAATGTAGCAAATAAATTATTATCTAGAAATATCAAAGAACTTAGGTACCTACCAACAATACAATCACGGATGCGCAGTTGGCAAAACGCCTTTTTATTTGAACGTTTTCCATAAAAATTATAGTCAACAGCAACATGGTCTGTAAACGCCCATTTCAAGATGCGGTAAACCTTTGAGGCTGCATCACTGCCACCCAGTATTTTGATATAGGACACCTGTAAATAAATAAATCAGGTTTTAGCTTTATAGGTAGCATTTATGTATGTATGTTTTATTGTTTCTAATTTTTGTACTTTAATTACTTATTTATTTAAATTATAGGTAAAAATATAGTAGTAGTAGTAGCTTTTAAATATGTACCTTACCCATACAACATTGAAACGTTTTTAACATGTAAATACACATGAAACATTTGAGCATCTGCATGCTGCACCACTATGCGATCTAGAGATAGCTAAACTCAATCAATTCAATAACATCAAAGTGACCTCGAGTCAGAAGACCAGCTTCATGGTTTGGCTAAACATATTTATACTCTACTGCTTAGGAAGGAAGGCAGTGTTTTAATTGTTTGTTAGTAAGCAAGTTAAATGTTTGAAAGAATATTTACCAAATTGTCATAATTTTCTTTCAGTAGCAGCAGTTGTTCCGTTGCATGCAACTCTGCAGCAGTTTTAATTGGAAATTTGAAATCTTCTTTCAGTGTGCCTTGACAAATTTTATTTTGCTTTAACATTTGTATGATTTGATCATTTTGTGTTTTCATGAGAGATAACATTGACAGCACTTTTGATTGGTATTCTAAAAAAACAACAAACTTTTTAACAGGTAACATTACACACTGTTTACACAACTGGGTCGCCTGTGCCCTCGAAATTAATTAAAAAAGTCCAATGTTATAAAATAGCTCTTTTGCCAAGAGGCCTACATACCTGATAATTCAGTGGTTTCAGTTACACTGCATCCTGGTGTATCTAAAACATGGATATCATCAGCCCCAGTCTGAAGCAGTCCTGCAAATTAAATAAAATTAACACTGATATTACATACTAGTGGAAGCCCGTGTGAATTACTGCGTGTGAACTTATTTTCATACTTAAAGAAACATAGCTTCCTCAAGTCTCCAGGACCTGTAGTCTGTCAGTAATAATAGTGTGTAAGTATTGATGTATTTATACCCATTTAAATTATTATGCTAACTTTACATAAATCGACTTTATTCCCAAATCATATTGTTATCTAATACATACCCTGCAACAAACTGCCAGACAGTATTGGTAGATCCGATGTTAGATCATTAGATTTATTCAGGTATTGCGGCGTTCTTATAACTGTGAAACAAAAACTTAGCATATAGGTAGGTCAAACATGTGAGGTACACATCTCATTGCCAAAGAAAAGAAGTGAATTGTCTAACCTTGTTTTTTAAAGGGTGGTGGTCTGGTAAAATTATCATTATTCTCATCACTATCACTACTGCAAATATAACGTTTGTTCTTCTGAGGTTTCCTCTTGGAAACCTCAGTTTCCTCTTCAGTCTGTATATCAGAAGACACCTCCACCAGTTTCAACTTTTTCTTTGCTTTTTCTATGTCATCTAAAGCAAGCAAGAACATGCACATTTATACACTTTTAATAGGTGTCAATGGGGCTATCAAGAACCAACAACCACTATTAACAACTAGGTTAGAACATCACCAGGTAGGTTAGATTTAGACAATTTCTGGGTTAGACTATTTTAAAACTTAAGCAGCAGACACATTCACAAATAAAAATGAAAGGGCTTTACAAAAACGGCACGTGCATTGATGTTTATAATTCTAAAAGAACCTATACCACACTCAGGCAGACATCACCACACTACGTAGAAACAGCAGACGGACAGAAATTACATACCAGTCTCGTAAAAAACTCTTTGCACCCCATACAGCTTCCATTTTTCGTCAGGCGATGCCTGGCTAAGGAATCGGTTGAATTCCTTTGAGCCCTTGGCTGGGGGCCAATAAACTTCACATCGCCTTGGCGTCAGCCAGTCCTTGTTCACCACAGAAACTGTGCCGCCGTCATTTTCCGAAAATTGTATAACAGCAAACATAATGCTTAAAGCTTACCTATTAGGTACACACTACACAAACTTATTGGACAAGAAAACGAGATATTTGAGTTATTAAAGTGGCGGACACAAACTTATTCGACAACAAAACAAGATAGGTATTTGAGTTATTATTTATACATCGCACTCAACTCAACACACGCGCCGCGCGCCGCTCAGTGCCTCAGTGGCTCAGTGCCGCGTCCAAGCAACCGAAGCAACGCAACGGTTAAAAATGGAGGGAAAGTCCTACACGTTTCGTTTCACGCAAAAGATATTGCTAGTTGGTACTTAACATGCAGCATGACAAGTTATAATTATTTTGTTGTTTTATTAGTAATTATTAGTTAAAATTTAATATAATTACTTATTCATAATTATGTAGGTTCTTTAACTTAAATTATTATGGCTGTTATTATGTTTATCAATCAATACCATACCGTAATGGTAGCTTCGAGCATAGATAATGCTTGAAAGGTAGTAGGCAATAATAGGCTAATAGCATCGATAAAGTATTAATAGTAATACTTTATCGGTGCTAATAGGTAGTAGGTCGATATAATTATAAATATAGGTAGGTACAAAGTGTTTTAGCGGACATCTAACAGGCAATAAAATAAATATATATTAATAAAGTAAGTACATAATACAAACTTATGTAGGTATGCAAATAGATAGGTAAGTACCTACTTACCAGACATAAAAAATCAAGCACTGCATTTTTTTTGAGCGAACACGGTAGTAGAATGACGTACGTACTACGAAAATAACGGACGACCAATGGACGAACGTAATGGACGTCGCTAAAACGTACATTCACGACCCATAAAAGACTGACGCTAAATTGACGTCTGTGGGACGTAAATATTCGACGAATAAAGTACTGACTCTAAATTGACCTTATAATGACGTCATTTATTCGTCTAGGTCGGATTTTCCTACCTGGGAGGTTAGGCTAGATACTAAATAATGGGTAGTATTTAAACGCAAATCATAAAATATCCTTTTTCTATGCAATTAAATACCGAATTCTCATCAAAATTACTGATTGCACAACAAAATATTCAACTCAAAATATCACTAAACAAACTACAATTTATTTTCACAGCGCACAGCAATTTTTCCTAAAGCAAAAGATTTTTTATCAATGCACAGCTAATAATCTTAATGCACATTAAACATGTTAACTCTTTTTCTTTTAAATATAGCTTCTATTTTTATAATATTTACAGCAGTTTTTCTAAATTAAACAACATTTTATTAGTCACAGTCATCTTATTATTTATTAATTATCACATAATGAGATCAGCAAAAAAAATATAAAATTAGATACAAAATTGTAAATTATTGAATTATTAAAGCGGGTCTTGCTTTCGCGGGGCGTCCACGCTTCCTTTTTTGCCCAATAGGCACATTTTTAGCTTCTGCAGGTGGCGCCACGTACTGCCGTCTGTTACGATCTATGATAATAAGAAATTGGTAGGTAGTATTATATTATTTTATTTAGTGGGTGGATTCAAAAAGGGGTCGGAGTATCACACAGATTGATTCTAGCACTCGCCGACCGCTGCCGCGGCAGCGGTCGGCGAGTGAAGTTTTTCAGTTAAGTTGTTCTGCTTTTAGAAATAATGTAATGTAAAAGGATTTTTTTGTTATAATAATCATTAAATTTGCCGAGGATGACTTCTTGAAAATTAAGACAAATATGATGAACAGATTTTGTTGTACTTACTGGTTAGTATGCGACTGGGATAGTTATTTTGCTATGAAATATGGTAAATTTGATGTGCAGTCAGTATTTATGCTATGCATGTAGTATTTTTGTACAAAAATAAATTTAACTGTATTGCATTATGAGGAAAAAAGGAATGTCATATTGATGTGTAATTTCGAATTATCTGCAGTTTGAGTTTTGTTAAACATTTAGTTTATCTGTAGTGAAGTAAGTTATTTGATGTAAAAAAGAATATAAATGATGAGTATGTATTGATAGGCGATTATTTATTTGATATGCAATATAAAATATCCCCTAAATAATTCATTGAAGGAATGCCTGTTTCTGACGTGAGTGACATGCAAGGTCATTCAACCCTCGTGCAATACAACGACGGGGATAGGCAAAACTCAAAATAAAGCATAACCCAAATCTTGAGCTACAAGTTTATTTTAATAATAGTTTCTAAACACGTCGTATTTCGGCAAAAAGCACAATGTACCTCTGGGTGCAAATTGAGTTATACAGGGTGACTTCGAATGAAAACACAATCTTGAAAGGGACGATAGTACAGCTCATTTTGCATATAGGCGGAAGTGAACGGTTTTTGAGATCATAAGTTTTTGTTATTTTTTAATCATTATATGGTAGTATATAGTTAGGCTATGTAACTTAAAAACTAAAAATACATAAAATGGTTTAACCATTTTTTTTCTACGTTATGTAAATTATTACATTTTAACCAACATATTACATTTCATAAGATTTCAAAGGAGGTATAAAACCATAGAAATCTTAATAACTAGTCAATAGAAATGCTATCGACTATCTTTTAACACTGGGACGCATGTCGCCGGTTTTCAAATACCACTTTTTGTATTCCTGCAAACAAAATTATTCTTTTTGGCGATGACATTAAGACGACAATTCCTCAACTCGCACTTTTGTTCGATTAGACAAATGCGCTTGTATTCCTGCAAACAAAATTATTCTTTTTGCGATGACATTAAGACGACAATTCCTCAACTCGCACTTGTGTTTGAC
The DNA here is from genome assembly GCA_905147285.1 of Hypena proboscidalis. Lineage (NCBI taxonomy): Eukaryota > Metazoa > Arthropoda > Insecta > Lepidoptera > Erebidae > Hypena > Hypena proboscidalis. The sequence goes on from LR990132.1 coordinate 12,818,042, forward strand.
TTGACAGATGCGCGGCGACAAGGTCACGCGTCTTTGACATTTCTATTGCCTTATTATTAAGATTTCTATGTATAAAACTGACATAACTAGTGAAATAATAGAAATACACTGCTTAACTCGTGCTAGGGATATTTTTTTATTCTTATCACAACTTAAAAACTATATACAAAAATAACGTCTAGGGCGCTTCCAATTTTTTTTATTTTTAAAATTATATATATATAGATATATATATATATAGATATATATATAGATATATATATATATATATATATTTTTTATTAAAAAAAATATATATAGATATATATATCTATATATATATATTTTTTTTTTTTATTAAAAAAAAATCATACGTGTTCAAATTTGTTTTTCATAAGTTGGTATTGTTTCGTATTTTGCTAGATAGTGACCAAACTATCAGGATAGGATGACAAAAAGTTAGCCTTTTTTCTCGCATACTGCTATAAGTTCTTGCTTTTTCGTACTTAAAGTATACTACATACATCCTTGTATATAATTGCACACTCATAGCAAACTGAGTAAAGCCTCAAAAATGTAACCATTTAATCTATCTACCGTCCGAGAATTGAATCGTCAAAGAACTTCAGGCTTTGTCATGCATTTGTTACCTTGGTTAATAGGTAGGTAAATCCACCCTTTACATTGGCAAATGACAACAAAAGATGAGTCTGTCATCGTAAAAACTGAAAAGGTAAATAAATACAAAAGTCGATAAATATCCGCGTTGCTAGCTGTAAAGGAAATTGGAAAAATATTCGTTAGTGGGGCGATGGTAGCGTGCATTGTCCCGTACCTCGCACGGGTCTCCCGAGAGTACTATAGCCATAGCTATGCTTATACAACTGTGTGCGAGTGTGTGTGTATCTGTCTATCACACAGCTAATTAATAATTTTACTTAAAAAAAACGACTTCTGTACTAGAAAAAACTCCTGCGTCGCGGGGATGTTTACAAACATATTTCACACACGCAAAGCACACCCAGAGTCAGAATTTTTGTTTGTGGATCACACTAAGATTTGTACTGTGTGAGGAGCAAACCCACAACACCGTTGCAGTTGCGCGACCGCTTTAACCACTTTTTTTTTTTTCGCGGGGAAATGCATTTACGCATACTACCCTACCCGTGGGGGGACGGGCAGAGTGGCTATGTGGGACTCCCGTGCCTACGATGTTAAACGGCACAGAATACCCACTAAAACCCCGCGGTGTGCCCTCGTCGCCGAAAGATGGTGGGTCGGCGAGCCCCGGATCGATATTATATCCACAGGGCTCGCCGCGGCGACCGTGCCCAGTCCGACCTCCGACCAGGCACCCGACTCTCTTCAGTCCTCCTCTCGTAGCGACGCCCCGAGCACACCCAGGGCGTCACTCCGTCGCGGAAGGCATCAGCGGGCGGCGGAAAACCCCCTCCACCGCCCGCGGCCTCGCTTAGGGCGGCATTAGGCTCGCGGCGTACGCGCGCCTTCGCCGCCCAGCTCGCCGGCGGCGGAGCGGATCAGCCAGGGGTGCGTCCTCCCTGATCCGCTCCGCCGCCTCACCGCTTTAACCACTACGCCACTACGCCAACCCTTTACTCAATCGTAACCTGGCCATTTTATTACATTATAGTATTCTTTTGTAGCCTTTGGTTAACTAATGAGGTAAGCGGCCGTGGCGCAATGCATAAGGCATCGGTCTTACGATCGAGAGATCGTGAGTTTGAATCCTGGTCATTTAATCACGGACGTGAACTGCCTCCTAACTCAAGCGAACTAAGCTTAGCTGGAGAGAGTTAATAAGAATATTAGTAATTTGTAATTGCAATTTACAAGTGAGCTTTTTTTATAAAATAAAAAGTTGTAGGTAAGTAGTATATCTACTTATTAATAATATCTAGAGTATTAGACTATTGCTTACCTAACAACTAAATAATGTAAGTAAATATCATTTATACATTATCCTTTTCAAAAAAATTCTGACGTGCCTACCTACAAAGTTCAAAATCTTTTACCGAGTAGTTAGGCTCAACTTTATTCTGTATAAGTATCTAGTTACATATACCAGATCTACGTCCTCCAACCTCTTGGCTTATACCTGAATTTACTTGATGCTAAATGAGAAATAACTTTTAAATTTTTCAAATTGATCCGTCGCTGCCCGCAGAATTGAATTCCATTTTAATTAATCCAATCTGTTTTCGGCGTGATATCGCAAGGAAAAGCGATCCGAGCAGGGTAGACATCGAATGACATCGCAACAATTTACCAATCTACCCAATTATCAGGCCTATAAAAGTCAGCCATGATTTGGGGTACAGTCCCCGCCGCATATGTAAATTACCAGACTGCATGTATATAGGTCGGTGAATAAAATATCGTGACTCTGCGTCGCAAGCCTGCCATCACGAGCCGTATCACGCTACATTTCCAACAACAAGTACTTTAACTTCACTAGTCGTCTTTTGTTCGCCACGAATAACTGTATTCTCTTTCCGACCAAAACGTACAACTTGTTCACTATGGCTTTTTGTAAGTTTTGCGGATGTTGAACCGCGTCGGGATTAGTGTTTGATAGTTTGTGGGAGTGACTGCTGTACAATGTTTTTCATGACGTGTTTTCATCACTTTTTATATATTGTAGATGGAGGCAGATGTTGGTAATGACATCATTACGAGCCTAAGAAGTGATCTAGCTGGTCTTCAGTATAAGCGAGATAAACTCATATCGGAAGTGAGTTGGTAGTTTTAAGCTTAATAGTGCCTACTTTGTGAAATGAAACATATGTTATCGGTTTGTGATGTGAATTTATCAATTTCAGAATAGTGACCTAAAAAACCAAATGTTAGCTCGAGATCAAAGAATATTAGAGCAGCAAGTAGAGATCGATCATCTCCGCGAGCAAAATGCCCGGCAAAATGCAATCATATCCTCTCTCAAAAAGAAGATCCAAGACCTTGAAGAATTCCAACGAAATCTGCAAACGGCACATGGGAGAAGTGAAATCACCGTACAAACATTACAAAGAGATAATCGCTACTGTGAAGAAAAAATCAAAGACTTAGAAAAGAAGTTACGCTCCCTTGAAATGGAATGTCATAACGAAGAACAACAAAAAGAAAACGCACGATGCCAATTTCATGATCTCATACGACGAATGTCTGCTGCTTTGGAGTCAGAGTTTTGTGACACAGCACACACACATTCACCAGAGAGCCTTATAATAAAAGCAGCTGAACTTGTGCAAGAAATAACGAGGCTCAAGAACAAATGCATGAATACAACTGAAAACTTATCATCAGTGGAACAGGAGTTTAGGAGCTGTAGAGATGCCCTGGAAAGATCTAACGCTGACAAAGATTTATTGCAAAGACAAGTTACAGCTCAGCTTTTGGATCTCGACAGACTTAAACAAGATAAAGATTCTTTAACTGTGCAGAATCGCGTAATCGAACGTGAATTACACGAGGCTAGGGAAAAACTAGCACATTGTGCTAAAAGCTTGAATGTTGTTACTGATAATGTTAATCAAAATGAATCCATAATAATACAACTAAAAGGTGATGTTACTTTTAACTTAATATATCTTAAGCCCTCAGGAGGTGACTACCTAATCTTATTCTGGTGGTTTTGTAGAGGACCTCAGACATCGAGAAGAGAAACACCAACGGCTTCTCGCCGAGTTCCGCAACACCATGGAGTCTATAGCAATTCTACTCAGCTTCCCAACGCGATTTGTAGAGGCACATGAAAGTACAATCAAAGACAGAATTAGGGAAATTCTGAGTGAAAATAAGGATAAAACTGTGGCAAGTATATAATTTTAAGTTCGCTACAATGTCTCTCTCTCACTTGTAGTCTTGTCTCTCTAAACTCACAGTGCTCTGGTTATTTTTTTTAAATACACGTCCTCCACAGACTCTACAATTCTACCAGATTCAAAGATGTAAGATGATATAATTCAATATACCAAAGTTCTATAAGATTAAATTAATTTTGCTTGACTATTAAATATTATATTGTAGCAAATAGACGCGCTTCGTGAAAAGCTTGGCATGGAGTCTCAGCAGTTAGGCAGGACGGCGCATTTGCACGACCAGGCCACGACGCGCGTGCGCATCCTGGAAGATGAGAGGAATATGCTCGAAGCCAAGGTGCACAAGCTCGAGTCAGAGCTCAACGCCGTTGAACTGTCCAGGGAAAATCTAAGGAAAGACAAAGCGAACGTAAGTATTGGCTTTAAAATGACGTGTAAAAAATAACGTCAATGATGCCTTCCTCGTAACAATCCGAGACTGAGAGCCTTCAAGGATGCTGCTGAATTTCAGATAAACAAACAAATACGTTCTGTTTAAGTAGTGTTTGCTTGCTATTACCATCTCAAATATGTCAAGGCTAGAAGTCGTGTGTAAAATCTAGTTCACAGTCAATTGAGTGCTCTAGTTTAGTTATTATTATCACAATATTGGTTACAGTTTGTCGGATTCCTAGAACGCCTGAGCAGAACACTAAATATGGATGAGTTGACCCAAGACATTGGATTGGAACTCCACACCGATTCTATTATACACCGCGCGGAGCAACTGGCCAGACTTGAGAGCGACAAAATTGTCGACAAGGTTAGTCGAAAAGTCAAGCTCATGCCAGGTTCGCGAAAAATAATCTTATTTGATCACGTACTTCTGCTACAATTTAAATACTATTTCTTTTGATAATTGATTAGGCTGAAATCTATTGTTTTTATTAAAATTATCGTTATTTTTACATTTATGAAAAATCTATCTAATACAAACTTTTTAAACAAATTAGTGAAACCCCGGTTAAGAAAAGTAAATCGTAATTGCCTTGCGATTGGTAATTCACTTGATAAAACTTGATTTCAGGCTTTTATTTATACAGGGTGTATTCGAAATAGCGACATTTATAAAACCACAGACTCTAAATGTGGTGGGCAAGTGTTCATTTCAATCGTAAAAAAAAAAAATTAACACATTCTCCCAACAAATTTATCAATTTTTTTTTTCATATCAATTGAAAAAAAAAAAAATTGATAATTTTTTTTTTCCAAATTTTAGCCGGTGGAAATAAACACTAATCAAGCTTATAATTTGTAGTTTTAATAATATCGCGGTCACATTCACCCCGTATAACTTTCGTATAAAAAACAGAGTACCTAAAGGAAAACTTTGCCCATTTCAACGTAAATTTGCTCGCAGATAATAATTTCAAGCGATAAGCAGTCACCGTGGCTCATGAAATTGCATGATAATTTACTGCTATCCTTTAGAATTGTGCGTGGCGTATCGTATTAATAGGCAGTTTTGAATTTCGTGCCTTTCATTGATACACATAAATTGAATAAACTGTGCAAAGTTTTCTACTTAATTCATTAGTTTGTTGCCTTCACCGTTCTATGTTTGTGTACTGTGTGTGTACAGCAATGTGGCCATCTGCAGCTCAACTATGATGTTTGCTGAAATGTTCTCACGTAAGATTTAGTATTTGCCAAAACATTACAGAACCCCCCGCCTATATTACACATAAGGGTGTGGCAGTGGTGTACAACACCCACATTTCACCTGTTATGTTTAGGTCCCATGGGATAGGGTCAGTCCAATTTCAACTCCGTGTTGCTATTGTGAACTTTCCTGACGGAAAGTTCACAAATAACAATTACCCCACCCGGGATACCGCGAGTTCTCGGGTTAGATTTGCAAAAAGTAAAAATATTTTCATATTAAATATTATATAATTATATAATATTATGATTTTTATATTTTTTATTTATTTTACCTTTTCGAGTGGATTTTTTCTATCAAGATACAATTTCATAGACATATAATCCTCATAGTTATTATTGGATAACATTTTATCTAAGTAAAATAAAATTACGTGAGCAGTGAAACCCATGGTTGAGATTCTGTACAAATCGCTGGTGTTGTCGGTGTTGTGTTTCTGTGTTGTATGAATGTGCGCTAGACGTAAGATTGAGCGGGAGGGAATGCCGCGTGGGGTGCAGAGGGTTCGTGTTTTAATTTCAGTTCGGGAGTTGTTATGTCGCTTATCGATAGCGATAGTAGTTTCACGGAGTAGACCTCAACAAACCGGTCATTATCAAGTTGAAAATATAAAAAGCTGCCTACGTAAGTTATGTTATATACAGGGTAGAAATGACAAAAAAAAATAATCGGAAGATTCTTTTTTGCACACAACATCTTAGAGACATGTACTGAATCACTGGTAAGCGGCTTCGTCACGACGTTATTTATACCCTGTATAATGTAACGTAAAATGTGTGGAAGTAGGTGGTATTCATGCTCGCTGCACCCTTTGCCTCACCCCATTCTCGCATGACCGAGTACAAACCCCTCCTAAAACCCCCTGTTTTGTTTAGCTGCTATATTACGGATACTATGGCACGCTGCCCAGACTGCGCAGGGAAAGATCTTTCCATGACTTGCCTTATCTTAAAGAAGTAAGACAATTACTATGAATTGGCATGACGATACCTACACACGTAGGTTATATAAAAATATTAGTAAACTAGATTATCCACAAGTAACTTTACAGTTACTTCATAAAGATGTTGAAACATCTTTTTGACATATTGCACATTAATTAACAATCATATATATCATTCATAACAGCTATAGTTTTCACGTTAACTGTATCTTAGTAACAATCTATCTGCCAAAGTCAGTGCAATTTATAAATTTTGTTGTACTCAAGTACTCGTAATGTACTTAATATTTGCCATTAGAACTAACCGTATGAACTGCATGACACGCAACCATAACTAGTTGATAACAACAACTTCTACATTATCTGATAAGTCCGTGTAATCCAAGCCTTGTGCGTGCACTGAAGTTAGCACACCTTCCGGTAGTGTTAGATTAGAAACCCTTTACTTTAGGTATGAATGTAGTGAATAGAATCATTATCATCTTCCCAATTGCATTTAGAAGCCGATTCACACGTTGTCTTGTTGATTCCCGTAGCAGTTATGCTTATTCTTTTTAACTGAGAATGGACCTCTACGGCAGTAAACTGATTCATTACAAAAAGTATTTTCAACCTATGCAAATACTCTCAAAGTTTGTATCGGCCTGTGTCATTTATCATCGAGTATCGGCTGCACACGCAAACTGTCTGCATCGACATAAAACGAGCGCATAGTCACGCGCTTGTCGTCCGCGTCATACGTTGTTCGTTTGATAACGTTTTTCCGCGCGCGCCGCATGATGTCAAAACGCGGCAAAAACGCATTACATGCAATAAATTTTAAATGATTCAAATGCACAAACATTATAGTCATATGCATGCATAACAATATAAATACGGGATGGATGCAACATAGGGCATTTATAGAAAACACAAAGTCTACACGTGTAATTCTTCCAGTTAGAAATACAATGACAAAAAAATATTGTCTTATTTGCCGAACAAATTGAATGATCTCAATGTTCAATTTGTTGTTCAATCTCTTGTGTTTATTAATACCCCTATGTCATATCCACCTCGTTTATTGTACGTAAGTCGTTCATGCGGATAATTTTCAGGCTGTATTACGGCTTTCAGGCTACAGTTGTAAGCCGATTGTAGAAGAAACAAGCTACTCTTAAAATAATTGATTTTTTCTTTCTTTATTTCTATTCTGGCAGTAAAAAGCAGCGATAGCCGAGTGGATACCGTAGGACTGCGAAGTCAAAGGTCTCGGGTTCGAACGGCACACACCTCTGTCAATAAATCGTTAAGATTCGTCTTTTCGAAGATATGTGTGCATTTATATTTATAATATAGATTATCGCTCGCTAACGGTGAAGAAAACATCGTGGGAGGAAACCTACATGCCTGAATGTATGTTTCCTCCCACGATGTAGGTAATGTAACAGTGCTCGAGGGTGTGTGAAGTCTACCATTCCGCACTTGGCCAGCGTGGTAGACTATGGCCTAACTCTTCTCATCATGAGAAGAGGCCCGAGCCCAGTATTGGGACATGTATTAGATACAGGGCTGCTATTATTATTCCGGCAATAGACATAACTATCTTCATCACATTTTAATTAAGGAATGTGACACAGTTTTTGGTTTAAAATAACGAATGTTCCAGCAAATTTTCATCAAATCTGTGCTTATCGTCTTACAAGTAAATACCTACCTATTAATAAAGATCAATATATATATTATTATTTGTTAAAATATTTCAGACCGCGGTAGTGTATCAGTTACAGAGACGAATAAGAATCCTCAGAGAGCAATTGCAGAGAAAAGACTTACACCTCGACTTGTTGCGGCGGAAGCTCAGTGTACAGGTTAGAACTTAATGAACATGACATTAAATCTAGTTATTTTGTCTGTTGTTTTTGTTCTTACAAATTGAATGAGTAATTTGTAAGATTTTGGGTGTGCTTTGTGTGTGTAAAATGTATGTTTGTGAACACCCCCGAAACACAGCAGTTATAACTAGAAGTGCGGGCGTTGTTTTTAAAAAGAAAAACGCCGAACACTGGCAGTACTTTTCGACAGTCTAGAGAAGACAAATCTGAACGCGCGAATTGTTCGTAATCTATAGTTATTGTTGTGAATTGGGTTGAAACGTAAAAAAAAGGAAAAATAAATTAGAAGATCAACAATAACCATTAAAACACAAGAACAAAACAGAAACATAAAGGAGACTGACCAGGAACTTATGGTCAAAAACAGAAACAAATTATTTAAAAAAACTATACAAAATATACAAAATGGCCTGTTTGGGTACAGCCATGCTAACTTTCATATTATGATGATAAAAATTAGGTGAACTTGGTTTTCACATTACATCTATACGCCTATGCGTTTTAGGAGGAGAGTTGTCGCGTGCGGGCAGTGCTACAGGCCGAGCGCGACGAGGCCGTGTCACGCAGCAAGAAGCTGGCGCGGCAATGCGACAAATTGCAGGTGCAGCTGAGCGATGCGCGCGCGCAGTTACGAGATCTCAACGCTCAGCTCGCAGACGCCGCAGAATATAAGGTAGGTTCTAATTGATTATTTTTATAGCATTTAGCTATGCTTAGCAAATTATACTAAGAAACAGTTGAAAAAGATAGGAACAAATAGATGAACGTGACGTCACGAAATGACGTATCATACTGGTAAGAAATTTAGGCTCCGATAAGAGGCGACCGTAGCTGGAAGCCCGGTGTCCAGTAAGGTCGCAGGTTCATATCCTACCGGTCCCATATCTTTTCAACTTTTTCTTAGTACAGTCGGCCAATGAGTTGGGTATGCAGGCCAAAAACTTCTACGCCATAGTAAAAACTGACTGCAATAGATATGCAAGTTTGTATTTCATATTTAATAAGTGTAATATACCCACTATTTAGATATATAACTCACTTATCCATAACTGGTGTCGTAAGTCTTTACTGTACATAAGGTATAGGTGTTAAAGCTTTTGCGAACGAGCGTAATCGACCCATTCTAATTGTTAACATGACATAACTCACGCCTATATTACCCAGAAAGGGGTGACAGAGGTGTACAATAGGCAATATAACATCACTATTAGAATGAGATCAGTATTTTTTTTTATACAACTCTTGTGTACAACACCCACACTTCACCTGTTATGTTTAAGACCCATGGGATAGAGGGTGAGCCTATCGCCATCCACCGGGCTTAATACTAACTCCGTGCTGCCATTGTGAATTTCCTGACGGAAAAATCACAAATAACACTTTGTCCGGCCCGGGAATCGAACCCAAGACCTCGCGGTGTGAGGTATATACGCTAACCACTAGACTATCGCGGCAGTTAATTTCAGGCAGGCAGGCAGTTAGTTATAGGGTGCATGAAAGGAGCCTCTCCGAGTGACGTACACAACGATTCCCTACGTCCGGCGCACCCTGGGTAATTTGCAAGTTCCCAAAGCGAATTGGCTAATCCTTTCACCACGATGGCAAGTCAAAATAAAATTTGAATCAGCCATCGACACGACGAAGAAGAAGAAGAAGTTAGTTATAATTGTAATTTAATGTAAAAAAACTATATATATCATTGGATTTCTAAGATACATAGTTAACATTTAAATTGTCATTTATGAGTGATAATGTACTGTAGTAATATTTTAACTGTTTAACGTGACTTAAATACGTGGCTATTTTTAAATAGATAGCAACAGCTAGTAAATACAAGAGGAAATTATTATACATACCGGCACACAAGGTTGAAGTGATTTGTTAAATAGAACCGTGATCTCATTTGCTGCAGGTGAACTTTATAAAGTATTCATGTATTCGCATCATCACGCCTTAGCCTACACTGCTATTCTGTGACAGTGTACATACAACAATACACAGGACTGCCCGTGACCCTGAATGGACAATACTGAGAAGGGCTTGCATCTTACAACAGCTGGATTAATCTATGCTATAGCGGCTATAATATTGTTCATGTTGGATTCTAAAGGGCCTTTGCACAAACTGGTTCAGACACCAGTCTCTGTTTGTAGTGTATTTTTTTACCAATTTGTGAAAGAGAAAATAAATATTTTTATTATTATTACTGAAAAAAAAAAGAGTAGCGGCTTTTACTTACCAGTCTCTGTTTTTACAACATTCCAATGTATTTTTTTACAAATTTGTAAAAGAGAAAATAAACATTTTTATTATTATTATTGAAAAAAAAAAGAGTAGCGGCTTTTACTTACCAGTATCTGTTTGTACAACATTCCAATGTATTTTTTTACAAATTTGTGAAAGAGAAAATAAATATTTTTATTATTATTATTGAAAAAAAAAATAGTAGCGGCTTTTCCTTACCAGTCTCTGTTTGCACAACATTCCAATGTATTTTTTTACCAATTTGTGAAAGAGAAAATACTAGAGAGAATAATATTTTTGGTGAGTTGACGCTGTTCTCATTATATTAAGAAGTCGTAAGTTTTGTCTACACGTGTGGTGTAGTGGTTTAAGCGGTCGCCTCGCCGCTCTCCATTGCACTGGTGTTGTGGGTTCGTTCCCCACATGGGACAAATCTTTGTGTGATTCGCAAAGATTTGTTCTGCGTGTGCTTGTGTGAGTCAATGTGAGTATTTGGCCTTGTCATTGGGACCATTGGATAGTGTAATTGCTTCTGGCGTTCTCTCTAATGTAAAAAATCAAAATTATTTATTTATTTATTTAAATCAACGTTACTCCCGCTTTTTCGTTTGCCGTTTTTGAGTCGGTCTGTGTGACCGTTCCCTGGGCTATAAAATATTAAAACATAAGTAGGTGCCTACCTAGTCATTTGCACTAATTACAACCTGTACAGTATTCATTGCGCAATGTTTTGTCAAACAGTTTTTTAAATTAAATCTCAATTAAGTATCTAATGTTCTTAATTTCACTAATGTGTAATTCTAGTTAACTTAAATCAATGTTTATTTGCCATTAATGCCATAATTGTAACTGTTATCGTTATCACGTCACTATCGCTATTAATTACTACATAGTATAAAACAAAGACGTTCCCGCTGTGTATGTCTGTCCGTATGTCTGTCCGTATGTATGCTTAAATCTTTAAAACCACGCAACAAATTTTGGTTAGCCTTTTTTTAAATGATAGAATTATTCATAACGAAACATTCGTTAGATATATGTATAAAACATTAATGTTATATACTACGAAACAGTTTAAAAAGTTATGGGACCGACGGGATTTGAACCTGCGACCTCTGCATTTCGGGCAGCCGCTTGTATCCTACTTAAGATAGGTACAAATAGATGAACGTGACGTCACGTAATGAAGTAACATACAGTTGAGAAATTTCGGTTCTTAGCAAGAGGCGACCGTAGCTTAGTGGTTAAAGTGGCTGCACGAAATGCAGAGGTCGCAGGTTCAAATTCTGCCAGTCCCAAAATTTATTTAACGATTTCTTAGTATAATTGCTAAGCATAGCTAAATGCTATAAAATAATCTATAAGATGCATGTTATAGTACTACATAAAGTACCCGAGCGAAGCCAGGATGGCTAGCTAGTCTGTAAATAAAATATAGTTATAACATAATCAAATTGTCTGTTGTGGCGTAGTTATGACAATATTTCTTAACATTGTTATTGATATATTATATCAGATTACATCGCTGGAACGCGCTCGAAAAATCGAAGAGCTACAAAAGAAGTTAGAAGAAGCAGAACTTCTTCGGACCCGCTACAACCGGAAGGTGGTGTTGCTGAAGGAGCAGGTCCGGGCCTCTGGAGAGACCTTCGAGCACGAGCGCTCCGCGGCCGACCACCAGCTCAATATACTCCGTGATGACCTCGGGAGGACCAAGGAATCACTTGCCGAGTGCCAGAGAAGAGACGCGCAGCTTACCAGTTTCAGGTAATTCTAACAGTAACTTTGTTTTTTAATTACCTGGTAATTAGCAACGTTAAAATAAATCTAACTACATGCAGGTAGCAAGTTACCTAATTCATCTATAGTATTGTTTTAAGTATTTCTTAGTAGACTTCTATTTGTTCTTCTATTCTAAATTGTTTGATTTGCTAGTGTGTCCTTTAATAAAATTGTGGTAAAAGTTATGTAGATAATTGCCTGTCTATTACATATTAAACATTTTTTTTAATCAAATCGATTTAAAAATCAACTATAAAATATTACTTTTATCCATTTCAGGAACTCAATAGCCAAACTCCTCGGTATCTTGGTACCGGCTTCTGTATCAGACTTCGAGATGGTGTCCCGTCTTCAGAAGCTGATCGACGCGCACCACGACTTCACAGTGGTGTCGCGGCGGTATGACGATCCTGCACTCTTGCGAGCCGCCTCCCGCTCCCCTCCACCCTCGAGGTGTAGGACGAGGACGCCTGATAGGTGAGCTTCTACTCTGTCTTACCTTAGTTTATGTTATTATTATGTCCTATACCTCGTATTATGCAAATTACCAAAAAAGGAACACCTCGCCCGAGTCAGTGTTTAAATAATAAAAGAATAAAAAAAAAAAAAACTTTATTGACACAAATAATACAGCTAGGTTCACAAGATTAGTTAAAGTTAAGGCACATGTAAATGTATTTGTACATTAGATACTGATACTGTCTCCCAAACTAAGCGAAAGCTTGTATTTTGGGTGACAGTAACAGTCGTGTTTTGTGACACAATATTACAGTTTGTGTTTCCACTTGAGTACAATCTGGGTCTCTGCAAAGCAAGAATTAATAGGTATCTTATAGGTAAACGTGTTCTACTGTAGACCGCACTTACCATCAGAAAAGATCGTGATCAAACGCGTGCCTGTACACCATAAAAAGACCTGGCCTGATTTCCTGACGGCCTGTAGCTGATGGATGCTTGTAATTACAGAACTCTGATGCTTTATCGAAGAGCCAAAATGCGACTGTCGCGTGCTATAGATTTTTGAAAAAAACATGTCGCTCATTGTTAGTACTACAGTCTTGTAAGATGGTTCTGATATGTTAAGCAAAAACATCTGATTGCTACCATGTGCGGTTTTATCCGTAGCATATTTGTTACATTAGTCAATTCAAGCGTGAACGACTACAACGCATTGATATAATCTACTTACTCATATGCTGTGGGTTCGATCCCCACATGGGATAAATCTTTGTGTGATACGCAAAGATTTGTTCTGAGACTGGGTGTGCTTGTGTGAGTGAATGAGTGTATTTGGCCTTGTCATTGGGACCATTGGATAGTGTAATTGCTCCTGACGTTCTATCTAATCTAAAAAATCCAAATTATTTTTTTAGATTATTATTTATTATTACGTTCCCACCGGGACGCCTGATGAGTGAGCCTTCAACCTGCCACGTAATGTAAAACCTTCTCAATACTATTCTCAGCATGATGCATTCATCAATCATTGTCTGAGGCAGAAATGTGTCTCTTTTTGTACTATCAGATCAATAGAGTCAAATGCTTTCTCAAGAGATTTAATTTAATTATAATTATAGAGATTGTAAATGACATTGCGCAAAATGTTGCCGACGTATATCCTACTTTTTCTCGATTTTCCGACTTATTATCGTTACAATAGGCCCTAGACTAGATTATCCCAATAAATTTTCATTACCCTGATCAACTTTGAGATTTTCCCATTTGTAGAAGTTTCCGATTATACATTTTCACATCTAGTGCTTCAAAATTATGTTCTTAATCACTGAATAGTGTATTTGCAATTTATTTTTTACACTTGCGATTTTCTCACAACGCGCCTTAAGACCAATTTTCAAAAGTTTGAAATATTCGATGTAAAATTTTCTAAATCATTACCTAATCATTAGTAACCGTTAATCATTAACACCCTAAATATACAGATTTTGTTAATTCCATTCCAATAGATTTTTTTTTTTTATTCCACCCAGTTAGTAATTTATTTTATTGTAGCTAGAATAGCATAAAAGGTGTGGCTGATATCATCTGGTTTGATTTCAGGTCCCTCCGCTATGACGACTCCGGGTACGCCGACCCCGCCTTCGACCTCGACGAGGAGCTTTACAAGCGCGCCGCCTTGTGACACTCGAGGCGCCGCGCTCGCTTCTAAACCTGGCAACACCATGGGCGATTTAAAATAACCGTGTTCTGGAAATATCGTACTGAAAAGGATTTATGGTTGATTTTTGTGTATGTTCATATTCTATTACTTTAAGACAAAGACCGCTCCTTGAGACCTCCAGAATCCTAAAACATTAATGTTTGAAATATATTTTTCTCTTAATTATCACTCATTTAAGAAACCTATACAGGGTGTAAATGACATTGTGGCGAAGCCGCTGCACTTCAATGCACTGTGACCATGGGTGTACAATTTTTTTTTCAGAAATTTCCTCTCATCTGGAAATTGGACTTTATTTACACCCTATTAAAAATTAAGAAATATTATAAGAACATCAAAATTAAATGAAAGTATGATTTAAAACATCATGAAAATTTAAAAAAAAACTACAAACTTAAACGTAACGTAAACGTTAAGTTTTCATGAAATTACAAATGAATAAAGATAGTATAGGTTAGCCCTACTCTCCTAAAATCAGTAGGAAAAATTCGCAAAGAGCGAAAGTTTTCTTTAGCAAAGTCAGCGGCTTCACCACGATGTAACGTTCACCTTTTACTAAAACGGCAGCTAAGATTTTGAATAAGTAGCAGCATGAGAATTGGACCACTAGAATAAACAGCAGGCTTTCTTTTAAGATAATGTTTTTCTTCGTGTCTGTTACATTATTCTTAGTATAGTACAAACTTATAACCTGTGTCGTACGTATTGATTATCGTATTTTGTTATTGTAGTATTATATGTGTTGAAATATTTAATATTAACCGTAAATATTGTAAACATTTAACAATACAGTAGGTACTTGTATATTGTACCTTCTTGTATTTAGCCATAAAAAATATGGTAAAATAAATCAAACTAAGTCATATATCATAAAATGTTGATCTCAGTAAGTAAACATGTAAGTAAATCATAACTGTAATTAGCTTTGTTGATTACAAAAAATCAATCGGCACAAGAGGGCGAACCGACCAACCATTAATATTGTAGTTTTTATTAAAATAAATGATACATTAAGCTACTATTATAATGTAAGTACGAGGAAGTGGTTCATTAACTTAAGAATGTTATAATGGCCTAAGTTGTAAGTGCGTCACAAATGTTACTCGTTGAAGGCAATCACATAATATTTTGACTTGTATACATTTTGTTTAGTCTTCCATTTCGTTCCTACTATTTTGTTAAGTTAGTTCATAAGTTTACGATTTCATGATTTCTTTAAATCTCATTTATAACTTTATAAATAATAATTTATAATCACAATAGACCCACGGAAATCGACTAGAACACCCAGTCTCGTCCCAACTTCATAAACTACTTACGTTTTTTTTTACTTACACCGATCTACTTTATACCAAGTAATGTATAATTGTTTGAACAACTTAGTCGGACAAAAACAAACACAAGGTGGCCAAGTTACAGGTTTACAACTTTTTGCCCAATTTTGTTTTGCCCGGATTATTTTTATTTTTTTTGATAACAAATAATATAAGTAGACTGTCACAGAGTGAAATTGTTTTTCAAAATTCACTGCATCGCTGTACTGTAGCCTCCTGTTCAGGGAATAAGTTTGAACAGTATTATGTTGTTATATAAAGGGAACGTGCAAATAACAGAAATATTCCATCTTAATAGGTACAGTCGATTGGGATACGGACCAAAACGTCACGAAAAATGAGATAAAAATAATTCCCATTTGTTGTACTGCGAAGGGTACAAAATTGGTGTCAACAGTTTACTATACAAAGTCAGGCCTTTAGGTAATAATAGAAAAACATCCACCAAATTTCACTTCGTAAAGTAATTGAAATGTAACAATATTAGTTGACTATACACATATATATAATATATAATATGGAATGTATAGATAGATAAATTAAGTATGTTGTTTAAACTTTCTCACAATTGCCTTCCATATTTTCCATCAATAGGTTATACTCTGTTTGTTGTTATCACAGTTTCACAATGTCGCCCCAATTTTCTACATCATGTTTAACTTAAAACATTTAATAAGAATATATACAAACGGTATTAATCGCGTAAATATAATATATTATATTTATTTAGATAGATCGTTGGCGATTGTCTAACTCGCAACTCGAATTGCTAGTTTCAGAACCGGCAACAGTTCCATTGAAACAGCTTGTGGTTACTTAGTTGCTAGTTGCCAGTTGGTAGGCATGTGTGGGCCGTAGCCAACAGCACAGAGGCCCGATAAACATTTTGATCGAAATGTAATGAGGCACAAACCGGCTATTATCCCTGTTCACACTATAGAAATGCGCCCAAAGACAATCCCCGATTTCAGCACACCTATTGCAGAAAAATGGAGACTAAATGATACCAACTGTTGTGTTAAGTTGCAAATGGACTAGGTAATTTAGACTAACTACAACACTACTACTTAATTTTTATGGAGGATAAAACTGACCACTGCCCTGAAACACCATGTTGTGCACGTAAATTATTATGAAATTATTATCTTTATATTATTATTGTTCTTGTTTAGTAAATGTATGTAAAAATATAAAGTGAATAATACTTTCCACGCAGCAATTTGCCCAATAGTTTACTTAATGAAATGATATCTATTAAAAAGCGTGACTTAATTATAATTTTTAAAACTAGATTTAATTCTAAATGTGATCTGGACCATTAAAATACCGATAGACGCCGAATGCCGTATCTCAATGATCTAATTTTAATAAGTATCCTAATATTATATTTTAATTCTACTACCTGTAATTATTATTTAGATTATATATGTACAGTGGGCCAACGAGTTAGCTATGCAGGGCAAAAACGTCTATGTCATAGTAAAGACTTACTACACCAGTTATGGATAAGTAAGTTATTTATCTAAATAGTGGGTACATTTATTAAATATGTAATTCACACATGCATATCTATTGCAGTCAGTTTTCAGTATGGCGTAGAAATTTTTGCCCTGCATACCTAATTGCTTGGCCCACTGTACCTAACGACAGCACTTAGTATTCAGCAACAAATAAATATAAATGTACAATAATTAAAATAATTGCTTTATTTACTGAATTTTTTCGACACACCCTATCAATTATACCCGTATGATCTAATTACCATAACCACTTAAACACCAGTACTTGTTGGTTTTTGTATGATTTATCTAGCTATGTTACATATACATTTGTTAAAACCTGACTATGACGAAATATGTTCAATGTTAATATGATTTACGGCGACAATTATGCTATATATAATATCCATAAATCAATATTCTCTATAAATGCTGATAGTGATTTCAAAATCAATAGATATAATCTAAAATGTATAGTTTATGAGCTATTTTGTAAAACATTTTTTCCCAGCCACCCAGGAACTGAGTATTTCCTTATGAAAACCAGAAACTAAGTGAACTAAGAAAAATAGTAAATTAATTCCTTAAACTGTACTTGTCTAGTATGCATATATTATGATATGAGACGCGCACAATAAAAGAGTATGTACAGTTTTAATTAGTGCAAGGCCTTAGGCTGTTGGCGCGGACGTGACGGATTACTGGACAGAATTTTAGATTTTGGATATTACTTACTCTTGATGTGTATCAAGTTGTGATCTTGTAAAGTTCATAACATATATTTCAGTCTTTTTTCAGATCCAGAGAATCCCATATTAATATTTTTACATTATGTTTTAAATTGCCCATACATTGAAAGTACTTAATATCTAGAATATTATAAACGTATCTACAAATATCTCCGTCAAGTTGTATATATCCCGATGACAAACAAAAAGTTCAGATACAAGATAGAAGCTCTGACAGATGAGTGATCGATCATGTTTATAAAATGCCTTTACCAACGTTTGTCTGTCGGCTACGAGAAATAAATAAAAAGTAGTAAGTACGCACAACAAACATCGTATTTAATGTAGCTCGTTGATGTCTTTTGTTCGCGAGCCCTGGATAAAACTTAAATGTTGCAAACTCATGTTAAATCCACCAACAAAAAATAGTGGAATATTCCATTTATGCTGCTACAGATGTAAGTATAATATATAATAAAATAAATAAATAAATAAATATAGATCTGATTATATTTAAGCTACATGACACAGCTCGCGCGTCGCCGAATCAACGTGCAAATAATTAAAATAATAATAATTAAATGTTATGTATGTAAGTCTAAAATATTTATGTATATGGGCCTTTGATGCCTGCAATAAAAATGATTTGATAAACTATGTTTTACAGTTTCTGGGTCAAACAGACTATTCACATTTGTCAAGGAAAAAAAACACCTACGTCTACTAACATGGTTGAAAGTAATCGACAATCAAGACCGGTCTGGAAATCCCTAAATAGACTCCGGACGCGAGTCGGGCGAAGCAAGGAGAACCTTGTCAGATGGGGATATCTGGTTGACACTAACATACATTGTGAATGTGGAGCAATACAATCAATGGCTCACCTTATTGATTGTCCAAAATGCCCTACCACCTGCACAAGAGAGGCTCTTATGAACGCTGATGAGAGCGCCATAACAGTGGCCACTTATTGGGCCAATAAAATTTGACTCAGCCGTCGACACGACGAAGAAAAAGAAGTAATCGATACACTTAAATCGAGAAGGTGAAAAGGTGTAAGTAAATAGATCTGGTTACATTAAAAAAACAAAGACTATGTTTTACAGTTTCTGGGTCAAACAGACTATTAACACTTGTCATAAAATAAAAAAAATAATACATACGTTTGTACTAACTTGGTTGATAGTTATACACTTAAATAATCAGTGACTGTGAGGAGCAGAAGCAGTAAATTTCTACCCCTGATAACGACAAGGAGTTTAATATAATAAAAACGTTACTACTTAATATGTATTAAATACACGGGCTACCAAAAAAATCCACTGCAAACCTAAACAATTAATGGGCTAAAGGTCTCAATAACCAGGCCATAAAATTACATAAAGAAACAAATATTTAAAAGCCTACCCACAAGAAATTACACCACAGCTTATTTTAAAAGTAGGTAGGTTTCAATAATCGAGAATTAAGTCATTCTAGCAAACTTGTCATACTAAACCGCGACCATTACAGAAAATCGATACAAAATGTTATACCGAATTATTTATTTCATTATTTTTACGAGCTCCGGTAAGTGATTTGTGTGTTTTGTTATAATAATAATTAATAGAACTGTTATTGTCATTTGTAGTGATTAGGACACATTTTTAAGTTGTATAATTACTGCCATGCGGTTTGGTTAAAACATAAAATAATTAGCAAATGCCTTCGATGACCTTTGCTTAATGTAGAAAAAAGATAAAAACTATATAAAACACCTGTTTATATACGATAACATATTTTATAAAACAAATAACGTCGACAAAAATTCCGCGCGAGCGCATTCTTTGGTACCAGAATGTGCTTTTAGATCCAAAATATTTTTCAGCCGGTGAGGTTGCCCATAATGTTAGGTTAGGTACCTAATCGTTTATTCCCATCATTTATTTCCATGGCTAAGTCGAAGCCTCGTGGACCTATCGATCTTGCAGGATAAGCAACGCTAACCGCGGTCGACCGTGGATGGGTAACATAACGAGTTTTTCTCCGTGCTTCGGCGAGCACGATAAGACGTCGGTCCCGGTTGCCATTTGATTTTGAACATCTATGGCTGTCGTTACGGGTATCCATAGGCCAGAATCTCTGACAACTAGTCCAAAAAAGAGTATCATACTACCTCGTACTGGGTTGTGGAGGTCGGATGGCTTTCGCTCCACGTAATATACTGATATTTAGCTAAATACGTTAGACTAGTAGCTGACCCCAATGTCATTGGAAAAAGGCTCGCAAGGTGATGATATTTCCAGAAAACGCAATAATGTATGTTATAGGTATAAAAGTATGCTAACTAAAATAATAAGAACTTACGGGATTTAATCCCACCCACACGCCCACCACTGTGACTCCTGTGACGCCAGGATCTACAGCGGTAACCAACTGAAAGGCACCGTGCATGACACACAGGTAATCCCAGGGAGAGTTAAAATTGTCTTGGAACCCGCAACGAATTTAATCAGAAGTATATAGTTGGAGTTGGAAAGTATGTATCTTTACCTTCCTCCTAATAATAAGAATCATATTTCCCCACAGTTCTGTCAAGGCATGTCCCCCGTTACTCCGACCTTGACGAGGAAGACCAGCACTTACTCCGCGCTGCGTACGACGCTCCTTCCTACGAAACTCCTTCGTACGACCATCCTGCTTACAACCACGAGGAGTACCAGGAAGATGATGACCTGTCTCCCGGCAAGCTGGACTTGCTGAAGGACGGGCTATGGGCAGTCAAAGCCAAGATCAAAGAACTCAAGGCTTTTAACAAGGCCTTGGTCGCTAACCTGCTGTCTACCAAACTGAGAGTTAAGGAGCTGATGGCTAGCAGTTTCGCGTTGAAGAAACATCATCATTTGGATGAGAAAAAGAAACCCAGTTATAATTATCAGGTATGTAAATATACCTACTCAGGTAATCTTTTCTGAATACAATCAAATCATAAAAATTTAAATTTTATTGTAGGTACCTACTTAATGGTAAAAAAGTAAATGACAACTACAACTGCTAAAATGACATGAACTATTAGTACCTATAATAACTTATAACAAATTGAAACTCAAACAAAAACTGTGCTATATTATTTTTAGGTAAAATGTTAGAAATAATAATAGGCATAATGACTAATTTTTATTTTTGTATGTAGTCGAAACATCTCTTGATATTAGAAACATAATTAAAAGAATTACTTTGATATCACATAAGCTTCCTGAGATAATACCATTTTAAAATTCACATTAATATTAGACTTGTCCAAACGCTCCAGACAAACGTCATGCTTGAGTATTTTGTAGGTATGTGAAGTAATGAATGTTGTTTGGTAGCTACATGAAATATTGTTTTTATGAAAATGGTTTTGTTACAAAATTTGCTATAAATTATGTGGGTAATTTAATGATAAAATTATTTTTTATAATTTCCCACTTTAAAAATGGACTCGCCTATGAAACTTAGACTTAGATTTATAGAATTTAATAAAAATTCTTGCATTTGGTTTATGTTTACCTATATTTTGTTAAGATATCCTATATTTTATTATCTAAGGATCATTCACCATGCTTATTGTTATTACACCTTTAATTATATATTTTCCAAAATTAAAACTTAATCTTTAATTATAGTTAGGTTAGTATTGTAAATATTTAATTAATAATATTGTGGTAATTTTATTTTTTATTAAATCCTAAAACATAATATAATAAATCAATGATTATATATTAGATTTATTATTGGATATATTAGATTAGATATTAACAAACAATGAATTAAGTTCTACATTAAAATTTCATGTGTGTTTTAAATATTTCATCATTTGAATATCAAAAGTACGGAAGAGAACTGTTTTATACACGTTAATAGCGTGCTGTATGATGTGTTCGGCAACAACTCGGACTTATTTTAATTGCTTACTTATTACTGATTTTATGGTTCGCAGCCACAAATCTTTTAATGTAGTGTTGCCGAAAATACGCACGACTGCAGTTCAATGACGATGATTAAACAATAGGTATGTGTTAGACTTTGCATTTAGTCTAGCATCAAAGCACCTAAATAAATTAGTTGATGGTTTTTTTGTTCTTAGTGTAATAGAATTGGCAGTATAATACAGTCATAGGAACACGAAGATATCATAGCAACGTCATTTTACAGAAATAAATAAATAAATTTGGATTTTTTATATAAGATAGAACGCCAGAAGCAATTACACTATCCAATGGTCCCAATGACAAGGCCAAATACACACATTCACTCACACAAGCACACCCAGTCTCAGAACAAATCTTTGCGAATCACACAAAGATTTGTCCCATGTGGGGATCGAACCCACAACACCAGTGCATTTTAGAGCGGCGAGGCGACCGCTTAAACCACTACGCCACACGTGCAGACAATATAAATAGAATATAATAAGAAATAGCAATATAAATAATTAAATGAATATCCTGTTTATTATAAGTAGGTATTACGTTCGAGTACCAAAGATAAACATTATAAAATAATCAAAACTACCGTAAATGCTATTGGATAACTTCTAGCGACATTATATTTAAATGTCTCTTAAACATGCTTGATTCTAAAGGCTAATATTATGCGCTTAAGTTTGCAGCCAAAAAACATACATATTTATTTGGCAAGCAATTACAGCAATAAAATTATTTAATTACATGTTCACACCGATCTTGAGATCAAATTCATTTTCATTGATTAAATTATATCTACTATCACCTAACTTTAACCGTCATCATAAGCATACACCTTACACATAATATAACTGCCTGCGACGCCAAGGTCGCGGGTTCGATTCCCGCTTAAGACAAATCTTTGTGTGCATGAACATGGGGGTTTGTCTTAGTCTGGGTGTTTCTATGTATAATAAGTATGTATTTACAATTTAGGACAGTTTTTGTTTGTCTCAATTTGTTACAAGATATTATAGGGTAGTTCATGTAATTTTTAAAAGGAAAGTATATATGTATTAGTATCAGTTATTCTAGTACCCATAATACAAGCTCTGCTTAGTTTGGTACTAGATAGCGTTGTGTAAGTTGTGAGATATTTATTTTATATTTATAAGGAATACAACACATTCATAGACGCAACATAAAATATCCGATATTACAATTCGAGCATTACGTTCCAGGCGGCGCCATCGTACCAGCAACCGCAGTACGCCCCGCAGCCGCAATACGCACCAGAGTACGCTGAGCCACAATATGCGCCCCCGCAAAACGCACACGACCCCTACTATGGCCACTAAAATATTACAAGGTTGTTGAATGGCAAACATTTTTAACCGACAAGGGTTAAAAGGGAAATCTAATCTCAAATTATCATGTACTAAAATATTCAAATTAATTATCCAATTGTTTCATATCTCTCCTTTCTTTATGTCAAAGAAAAGAACAAGAGAATATCTTATCGTATTTGTTTGTATAAAATCTAACGCAGCATACAATGTACAATTCCACGGCCATTATCAATAAATAGTTACAGTACACGGCTCTTTGTCTCATCATAGAATAAGGCGTCCATATTCGCATAACTGGCACGTCATAAGAAAGTGCATTAATAAAATAAATTGTTAATTGTTGAGGTCACCGGTGGTTGAGCGGAGTAGTCGATCGCGGCGCGCGCGCAGGGCACTCGTGTACTAGAAGCGATTCGCTTTTTCGTGGCGAATTTGAGGAACTCGCTTAGTTTTACACCGAGAATCGAGAGCCGCCGATTATTACCACCGTTTCCAATGTGTGCTTAACTCCTTGTTTCAATAAGATGGTTTTATTGTTGATCCCTGTCAGAGTGGACATGTCATTATCGATACAGTAATACAACTAGTGCGTTACCTAGGTGCGGCGTTGTCCTGCTACGAAATGAGTTACAACTTAGTATGGATTTTTCTTCTGGTATGATTTTGTTTTTATTTTTAAATTAGATGTTTCACGATCTTATTCGATTGTGTTACAGCTAAAGTCATCTTTACCTAGCCCTACTTTGAAATTGATAAGTTCTACATAGTTACTACTTAGTTACACTTAAATACTAATAATGTCTATTGGTCAGATGGAAACAGTTTGTAAGAAGGTTGAGAGGGCGTAAAGTGTTCCGAATCCGTCAAAACCTAACTCAAAGATAAACCATTACCTCTATCTAAAAAAACGTTTTCAATATACCAACACTAGGCACTGAAACACTTTATACGCCTCTCTGTATACAAAGTAAAAACAAAGATCCATGAAGCAAGTTCATAACATAATAAAGGAAATATTAAATTTAAATTTTATACATACATTACATTTGGTAACAATATGAAATTAAGGTCCTAAACTCGTCTAGGACGCTTATATAATGTTTCTTGATGTTCATTTGAAAGAAGCACTAAGAACTTAAAAAATACATAAGTCAATTTCAATACTTTTATTTGGTGTTTTGAATAATAAAAAGTTAATTATAGATGTCTGTTAACTAAACGTCAGTACATGCACTTTTTTACTATGCTAGAAGATAAATATAACATGCATCAATCCCTTGTGTTTGGCTGACTTTTAACTTAATCTCTTGATCGGCCTCGCCGACTATTCAGTCAAACCTATAGTCGGCCATCCCTAATACTATTGTTTTTCCATATTTACGTTTAAAAGTGAATCATTATTACTGGTGATAGAGCTCTTGTGAACGAGCTCGAGGGCGGCAGCACCACCGTCTCACCTTTAACCTGCCGCCAAATAGTAGTGCTTCCATTACTGTGTTCTGGTTTGGTGGTGAGATCAGGCCCTGAAATTACTGGCACATGAGGCATAACACCTTAGTCCTCAGCTGCAGCGACGCATCTATAATCTGCTTTTGTGGATTGTTGATGTCCATGGGCTGTACTCCACTTACCATCAGGTGGACTACACGTTCGTTCGCTGTGGGCGATGTTTGTAAATGTTTGCTAAAAAGGCTTGCAAAAGTTTAATACATTTTTATTTTTCCAGCAGGTTAGTAACAGCCTTGCATAACAATATTTACACTATAATCATAGTACTAGGCTCCACCGTTCGCCCACGTAGATACTATCATGTCCTCTGAGATTAGCCTGACAGTTCAGTTATTTATCTGACAGGTAAATATCCCTATCCAACTATTTAATAATGCCTTCCAACAATAACGATATCAATTCTATTGGACGGGATTACACCAAAGTGTACTGAAAAAGTAAATTAGACACCCAAAAACTAAAAAACTATTCCCTAAGCAAAAAGTTTAATTAACCAAGTTCACCTTAAGTAATAATTTATTGCTAGTTAATAAAAAAGTGAATAATTGCACGGTTGGCGTGGTGGTTAAAGCGGTCGCCTCGCCGCTTTCAACTGCGCTGGTGTTGTGGGTTCGATCCCCACATGGGACAAATCTTTGTGTGATTCGCAAAGATTTGTTCTGACTCTGGGTGTTGTCTGTGTATGTGAAATGTATGTTTGTGAACACCCCCGCGACACAGGAGTTATTCCTAGTGCGGGCGTCGTTTTTTAAAAAAAAAAAAAAAAAAAAAAAAAAAAAAAAAAAAAAAAAAAAAAAAAAAAATTCCTTCAAAACATGATACATATTTATATCATCAGCATAATAACGTTTTATTGTGTTGATCGATTGTTCCTCGTAGATACCTACAATTTATTAATGTGGATATACAAAGTAGGTCCTATTTTACCTCTTAATAACCCACCCTTCACCTGTTATATTTAAATCACATGTGTGATAGGATATCCATTAGTGGGCTTATTAGCATTGACTGGATAATATTCCAATTTACAGCGAGACTTAGGTACTAAGATTTTCCCGACGGAAAACCCTGATAGCGCTAATAATATTATCTCAATAAAAGCCTTATTAACTAAGTATTATATTAAGCATTGTATGAAATAACTATAGAATGGAGTGTTCGGAATTAGTTCAAACCTGAAGTACGAGTATTAAGCTCAATAGACGCCGCTTATTATTTGCCTATATTATGCAAATATAGTTTTATTGTACCTTATAAAAGCGGGATCCAGTCCTATTCTTCAGTACAAGGTATACGACCGTAAAAAAAAACTTAAAATCAATACTTGTAAAAAAATTGTTACCGTATTTGTACATATCTATCTTTAAATAGCAGTAAAAGCCAAAACATATTTATTTTGATTTCTTTCTGTCGGTCTGTCTGCCTATCTATCTGTCTGTCTGTCTGTCTGTGTGAGTAAAACGTACTCGCATCGGAATTGGATGCAGTTTTCACAATTGTATAGCTATAGGTCTTAAAAATGGTATATGTCTTATCTTTGAATTATATCTAAGTAGATTTTTGGAAATGCCACTCCCTAAGGGATTAAATTTGAGCTTGAAATTGAATGAGAGTAGTGCCTCAATTTTGTAGGAAATAGCATAGAAATATCGAATGTGATGTGGACGAAGTCGCGGGCAACAGCTAGATTTCTATAATGCAGAAATGGTTACGCTTATTTCCTTAAGTGAAGGTTTGCATTTAAAATTAATATTCCATATACCTTAGACTATTACTGCCCGGTTTATCTGCTACTATAACAAAGAGCATTAAAGTGTTATACCACGGTAAATATAACATGAATGCGTACGGAATCGAAAAGGTATGAGGTCTTTATTACAAGATGATTAGGAAAAATGATCTGATTGATGGTAATATTGAAATTTGAACATTAGATTTATAGACCATACAATTCGTGCGGGAAACGTCATTTTTGTTTTCGTTATGTTAAACTGATCTGATTGATAGTAATATTGAAAATTGAACATTGCGATCATAGAATTCGTTCGGTAAACGTGAATTTATTTTTTTCGTTATAAAAAAAATTACCGGTGGAAATTAATACTGACCTAGAACCTGTACTTTGAATAAATGTCGCATGTCGACACGTGAATATTTTTGGTATATTTATTTATATACACATCTTTATTGTGAAATAACGGGGACCCGACCTAATTCGAAAAAACTTAAATTTTATCTTCTTTTCCAATATGGCAGCAAAAGCTCTTAGGAATTTGGGGTCGAAAATTTTAGTGTGTGCTTTTTTAAGGGTCATGTTCACTTAAGATTTATTCAATAATATATATCTGTTTTCAACCATAATTAAGAATAACCATTATTTCAATCATTCATCTCATCTCAATCATCATCTTGACTTTGCCACGTTTAAAAAGGTCACTGATAATAAGGTCTGTGGTGATTTAGGCGATTTTTACATTCAATGCTCGTTTGTTCAGCTGCCTAATTTTTAAACAGGGGATTTCAGGGTACCACCTTAAATGAATCTACGCAATGAAACAAAAATAACGATACCACATAAGGGTGAATATCAGTGAAGTGTTTTTTTTCGTAATTTTTGTGGCGCAATTTTTCTTTAGTTTTCGTGAAACCAGACGTACCAACAGAAAGTCCAAGCTAGAAGATTTTTTTAAGCACTTCAAAAGTTGTACACTTAGCTTGACTTAGATCTATATAAAAAAAAATACATCCAGTTTATAATAAATTCTGAACTAAAACTAATTCTGTTCAAATTGCTAATCACCTTGTTTTTATCATAAAACCATACTTACCTACACTTAAATTAAGTAATGAACCGTAAACAATAGCGGTGTGGCATTTTTTTTTTTTTTATAGCCTGACAAGGTTGATCCATAAACTTACAATAATTACATTTACAAATACACATGTATACATATGTATACACTAAGTAATTATTCAGATAGGTCACTTCTGTTTGGAATTGCAATAATTTTACTTTTTGTAGCTTTGCCTTTCAATACATTTCATGAAGTAGGTGGGTTAAACAAGTTTACCTATCCTATCAATACAAATAAATAAAATTGAAGTGTCTGATTTTAATGTCAAAATAACAATATTCTGTTGATATAGTTATTTGCACGATACCTATGCCTAAAATACAGCTTTTGTTTGTCTGTCTGTCCGTCCGTCTGTCTGTTAATATTGGCTAATCTACTAAACGGCTGGACCGATTTCAATAAAAAATTAGATGCATGTAATTGAATACGAAACATAATGCTTCTTTTTATTGATGTAACTACGAAACGCAGGTGAAACTGCGGGAGAAAGTTAGTTTGTTTGTTTGTTAGCGCTAATCTCAAGAACTACTTAGCAGATTTTAATAACTTCTTTTGTGTATGATAGTCTAACTATCAATAAAAGATTTTTTAAATTTAACATTGCGCTAAACTTCATAGGAGCGCGGCAGTAAGGTTTTTTGTTTACCCATATTTAAGCACTTGAAACACCCATTGCGCAAGTATTAAGACCTCAAACTTGAGATCTTTAAGTCTTGTGTTCAAATTCCTCCGCCGATTTATTTATCAACACATGAACTTAACATTCGTTAGCAAAATTCGCTAGAAGATTTCACACTGCTGCAGTGGCAGTGCGTAATTTATAAGTAAATTAAAATATATTTTTCTTTACAAAGCAATCTAATTACATTGTTTAGCTAACCTAACCTAACACGAAAACCTAATAAACTAATAATTGATAAGAATACTGTACATTATAACGTATAAGCTTGGCAGTTTGTAATTAATTGAACATGTGAACTTCCTGCGAGATGATATTTAACCAATATAAGATGGCCGTTGAAAAGATCAAAAACCTGGAACTACCTGGTAATGCCCGGCTAGCAACAGCCCTTCGCAGCTCCAAACATATCACACGCGAATTATAAATGTCAGAGTGATCTTTAAGCAAACTGGATCGACGCTTGCACACTAATTTCATTTCAGCAGAGGGCAAAAACGGGTCTCGAACACTTCCTCAAGTTTTTTTAACAAAATGGCATCCAGTAGGCGGGTACATATATTTATGATCGTAATAATATTGTCTTACAGTGTCCTGTTTATTCTCGTAAATAACAGTTTAACTTTAGCCATCGATATTCTCTCGGTAATGATTATTGGAAAATAAAATTAACGCGATAACATCGGACAAGAATTCAAGAACGTATAAAATATATATCTGCAAGTTTTATGGTAATTGTAATTTAATAAATTAATAATGTGGCTACGTCATAGTACCTTGTATCTACTACCTTAATAATCCGAATTAAAATAATTCATTATTTGTATTATTGTACAGTTGGTAACGAAATTTGTTTGCAAAATAATTTTTTTTCTTCAAAAACTTCCTAGATTTCTTCAAAAACTTTCAGACTGACAGTATTCATAACATACTTTTTCTCATCATAAGTATCTCTTAAAAAGCTAGATTAAAGCCCAAAGTAGAAAGGAGAATTGTTTTAATAACGATAACGTTTCGTAGCGTGCTTAGCTTCGGTAACGAAAACTGATTGGTTGTTCAAACACATCTCCTCTCCGCTTAGGTGGACTAGTGTTGGGTGCCCAAATTATTCCTAAATAATTTCAAGATACCATACATTGTATTTTTCTGACTTCGGCCATTCTTTAATTGAAGTGAATTTAGTTGTTATCAGTACCTACAATAGCTGCCAAAATTCCAGATCAAGTATGCTGGCCTTACGTGCCCTTGTTTAATTCATAAATAATTATGTATTCACGCTGCTAGGTCCGGTCATTACCAATTTACTACTACAAAGTATGCACTGCCGTCATCGCGGCAGTTATTAGTCGCTAGTTGCTATTTATTGTAGAAATCACTGACTCATAATAATAGCAGCCCTGTATCTAATACATGTCCCACTGCTGGGCTCGGGTCTCTTCGCATGATGAGAAGGGTAAGGCCATAGTGCACCACGCTGGCCAAGTGCGGATTGGTAGACTTCACGTACCCTTGAGTACTTTTTAGGCACTTACAGGCATGCAGGTTTCCTCATGATGTTTTCCTTCACCGTTAGCGATTCATAATAAACTTTGTTATTTAGTGCAATTGGGCGAACCTGCAACTGTTTGAATTGTCTGGTTATAGATACTTATAGTAAAGTACTGTGCGCCTCTCACCCCGAGGTCTTGGCGTCGATTCCCGGGTCGGGCAAAGTGTTATTTGTAAACTTTCCGTCAGGAAGTTCACAACAGCAGCACGAAGTTGGAATTGTGCCGTGTGGATGGCGTTAGGCCCATCCCCTATCCCATGGCACCTAAACATAACAGGTGAAGTGTGGATGACCTCTGGGCAATACAGGCGTGATGTTATGATTAAGTAGGTAAGGTTTCTGAAAATATTGCCGTGAAGCGCATCTGTGCAACTAGGAACATTATGTTTAACCATCTCCATCCATTTAACATTAAATAGGGACACGGTTGGTAATGTCGGTTTACAGTGAAAACACTTTGATTGCTATTATTCTATGTTTCACACGGCTACTGATCAACATGTACGTATCCAGTATTTTATTTATTTTATTTTATTTTATTAGTAAAACTTACAGCTATAAACTTACAGATTAACAGAAAAAGTAAACACAATGAAGGCTGTTTACAAGTTTCCACAGATAGAAATAAAGAAAATAGATATACAGGTCAAAGTATGCCATAATAGATAAATTAACAGATATAAATATATGATTATAATAATACACAATATTATTTTAAAAAATATTGAAATATACAACATATCGAATCTAGAAGGAAAAATTACAAAATTCAAGGAGAAGATGATGGATACAAATTTAAATTATAAATAAAGAAAATGGAATGAATGGTATAAGGTGGTGTTACATTGCACGGGTATCCTATAAATACAATGAGAAACCATTATATTTAAAAATAGAATTAGCATCCTCTTATAATAATATTATATACTTTCTATATTTCATACTCGTGCATGACTCTTAAGTTATAATTTGTTTTTTATTAGTAAGCTGTGGTAAATGGTGTTGGTGACACAATTGTTAAATAATTTGTAAGCATACCATAGATTAATAAGTATTGTGTTACTGTTTGTTTACCCAAATAAATAAAAATAAAAAATAAAATAAAAAAAGCACTTTCCAAATTATATCTGTGTTGTACCAAGAGCCACGTGCTCTCAATAACGTATGTTCAGTATTATTCATGTTAAGCTCTTTCTCCTTGAGTAATGGCTAATTGCCGTAAACATCATGACCCTATAATTTACCACACCACCGAACAAGCAGCTGTAATTATAGGATTAAGATTTCACGCCATTTCCGCTACATTTTAAAATACCTCCGCACTATACTTAATTGAAGAAAAGAATTGATCGTTGAGTTTTGACTTAAATAAATAATGCAAGATACGAAATTTTAGGCAAATTTTATATGGTTATTAGGCTATAAATTAAGCTATGGCTAGTAGGCAAAATGTGAATAGGCATTATGAATGATATTTATTTTTGTGTGTTATCAAAATATCTCTCGATATTAGAAACATCATTAAAAGTACTAAGTATTATTAAAACCAACGTGAGGTGAAGACATTATTATTGAGAATACGGGTTACTCACGTTATTTTAGCCGGAATATGTCGACTAGTTTCGAATCTATTTTTCTCGCCCGCTTTGACTTTTCGTAGCGCGACGACGACGAAACGCGATTAATCGCCCAGTTGATAAATCTACATAATAGATTCGAAACTAGTATTTAGTAGTATTAACTAGTACCGACCCGTGTTCTCAATAATAATCATTAAAAGTATTACTTTTTTATCACATAAAGTTCCTGAGATAATATAATTGTAAATTTACATTAAAAATAAACTTGCTCATAAAACTATGAATGGTAATAAGTAAAATATAGGATTAAATATTATATAATGTATTATTATTATATTTATATTATGCCTATTGCTAGGTTGACTTATTCAAACGGCATAGGAGTTCTTGGACTATTATACAGTGGTGTCTCCAAAGTACACGTATTATTTTTTAGTTTATTCAGTTGTAGTAGGGAGTTTGTATATATCTTTAAGCAAAAATAATATATTGTTGCACGTCGTTTGTATGCTTTTTATGAGACCATGAACTAGGGCTGCATCGGAAGTCTATTTGTTCTAAAAATAGCTAGCTAGTCTTGCTACTATACTTTTAATATATTTTTAAACCCCACATCTTGCAAAGAATGGATCCAGTATACCCGTAGTATACCTACAAAGATTTAATATATTCGATGGAATACTTATACAGCCATTTAAATTATCTCCAAGCCAAATAAAATGTGTTATGTCTGCAATGAAGATCCAGAATAGTAAAGTACAATACAGATCGGTATGCACCATCTTTTCTTTGTGTTCTCAAGTTCTTTATCACAGCTCAATTTATTTGCATTCGAGTTTAAAATACCGCACGATCTGGTAAATCAGGACTGGTTTACTCGCCGCGCCGATCTGCTCCGTGCTCTGTCCCATGCCTTTTATGGATAATAAAGGCAAAGACGGACTATATAAATCCTTTTCCTAATTAATAAGCCAAATTAAATTAGTCTGTCAGTTAACAGCTACCATTTTATATTACAATGTCGATAGTGAGAACCCAGAGTACCTAAGATCTAATGTTGCACGCAGGATGTTATTGTTACGATACAATTTATTTATAATTTCATGGAAGAAAAATCGATAAGCAAACAAATACATTTTAGATCAAATTATATTCAATTTCATGCTTGACAGTGTGTGGACATGTGCATAATATAATTTAATATTTTATTTTCACTTGAAATTTCATGGCACTTTTTCTCTCTCACTCTATATTATTTATTTTATCCTTCATTCAGATAAATGTCGAAAACAGGTACCTAATTGATTGTTCGAAAATAAATAACTGTAATTATTTCACGCTGAACGCGTTTAAATGTTGGTAAACCCTTAGTAATAAGAGTAAATTGAAAAATAAGTATATTTTCGTAAAAAGGCATGATATTGTCGAGCATGGTGTTTAATTTACACTCTGAATCTAGTGCACTATGAAATCTAAGAATAGATGCACTCCAGCGCAGTATATTC
This sequence comes from Hypena proboscidalis, assembly GCA_905147285.1. Taxonomy (NCBI): domain Eukaryota; kingdom Metazoa; phylum Arthropoda; class Insecta; order Lepidoptera; family Erebidae; genus Hypena; species Hypena proboscidalis. The sequence continues at coordinate 12,851,094 of LR990132.1, forward strand.
CGATGTAGTATAAGGCTAAATAACTTTATCATCACACACGTGATCGTATTCTCTGCTAACTTCACCTTACATTGTGTGGGTGACATGTCTACATGTTACAGAAGAGAGAAATCGAGTCCTGACTGACCTATTTAACTGACTTCAATAAAGGAGGAGGTACTGCATCTATGTTCGTATTTTTCCAAGGTTAGTCTCCCACCCATTTATCAACGAAAAATATCTTGGACGTTCCTGGAATCATGTCTGTCAAGTCTATGAGATTGACATGATTCCAGAGAAATATCCTGTGCCTCTTTCCAATAGTAAAATGGAAAATAAATGAATCATTTAAACATTTGAATTAAACATATTTAATTTAAGGTTTATTATATGAAATAATAATGGTACTTTATTATTGGTTAAATTCTATGATTACACGAACGCAACTGAAATTACAATCATTGTGCGGACGCGTGCGAGGATGCTGCCATTTATCGAAACGCTTCATCAATCTACATTGTTTTACAAAATATGCCTTTAAAAATAAATAATAAATAATTAACTAAATTCATTCAGTTTTAGCATGTCTTTAGAATGGATCAGCATATTATAGTAGACAACTCTAGTTGCCTGCCTACATTGCATAAAAATGTACTACCATAAAAAAAAATGACTATTGTAATTCTGTTTAATATTTTCCAGTTTATACAGCTTTGCAGACTAGAACGCCTTTTTGGTTGGCCTGCATAAGGTCTTTTAGGGTACAAGGGGTAGGAAGTAATGGGCAGGACAACAGACGGGCCATACTTTGGGTGCGCGATCCACATTCGCAACTAGTGTTGGATGTGTTTGTGAATCCCCACTTGGCAGCCTTTGCAGCGACCAAACTGGGTCCGAAGACGGTTTAGGGACTGCCAGATCGGCCACTGCAAGACATTGCCTGGTGGCAGACGTTCGGCCGGGTCTAGAAAATTGGGTGGTGCGGGCACTTCTATTTACTACAACAAAATATTGACGGCTACTGAATAAATAATATCAGCAACAATTTTCCTATCAAACAGAAACAGAAACAATAGGTATAATAACTATGTATTTAAAAAAGAAAAAGTTTATATGTATTAGTATCGTTATTCTAATACCCCTATTCGAATAACTGATACTAACTAAGCAGAGTACTATTACAAGCTCTGCTTAGTTTGGGGCTAGATGACGTTGTGCGAAAGTTGTGTGATATTTATTTATTATTTATAGTATTCCTGACAGTAAATAGAAGCGTGTTAGCTCACTTACAATAAAATATACTTTGTCAAAATGGCATATTGTTTTGGTTTGAAAACGATCTAGCGGCTTTTCATGTAAGTGTGAAAAGTTGAAGTGATGCTTTTGTCGTGTACGTCACATTCCTTAGAAATGTGTGCGACCGCAAGCTGTGCTTGTGTGCGTGACGCAGGTGCGAGTGCGACACTCAATATCGTTCAATTACTTATAATATCGCCGCATTGTCCAACGCAGCGGGCGGCCTTCAAACAACACTTTTATCTAGAGGTACGCCCTTATCATTCGCTTGCTACGAACAGTGCAAACCAACAAGACTGTGGTTTTTTCGAACAACTATTTAGAATGTACATTCATTTTTGCGCATTTCATATGGACCATACAGGTATCCGTTCTCCCTTTCACGTCAGCAAATACCAAAAGTTATTCTATGTACTGATGACGTTCAAGGCGACATAACAGCTGTATTCTCGATCTCATATTCAAAGTCAATGTCACAGTCAATTATTATATTTTTAGTAGTAGTAGATGTATGTGTTACTGTTAATGCATTTTCTCTACAGTAATGTATACTAGAGGACTTGGAAAATAACTTTTAAACTACGTAATGACAAAAACCAAGTCCAATAAAAATATCATAAATAAATATCACACAACATACACACAACGCCACCTAGTCCCAAACTAAGCAGAGCTTGTACCACGGGTACTAGAATAACTGATACATATATACTTTTCTTTTGTAAATACATACTTATTATACATAGAAGCACCCAGACCAAGACAAATTGTATGGGTATTTGGAATAAATGACGAAAAGTTATGTAAGTATGACGAATATTATGAAAATATGTCTTCAAAATCTTGTCCTAAATCTTATAGTGCTGCGTTTCTAAGTTTGCCAATAAAATTGCCCGTAATTAGTACATTAATAGCTGCAACATAGTTATATTTCCGATGACATAATTAATTATTCTCATAGGTACGAATGATCAAAGAGCGGATAACCAATAACTGTTAAAATTACGTAATACCTATATCAGAAACCTATTCTAGATATTATAATAACGATAATGTTAATACATGATACGTAGTACGTGACATGGTAATCTACCGTAGTAGTACTATTCCTATACTACGCATCATCAATTTGCATAAAAATACTGGTACGGATACGATATTTACGGAAAAAGAAAAAAAAACTATAAAAATTATACAGATCGTGCAAAATCGTTTTATTCAAAATCAAAAACGTTTTCGTATGTCTTAATTTGCAATTGTTGTAGTTTACTAGACTTGCTAGCTCGACCTTGAAGTACGACTCATTTCTGAGTTGATTCCTCGATGTGATAAATCCAAAGCAAATCAATTTAGACTGAATACCAGCCTTGTAATCGCGGCCTCGTAAGAACTGATCACACATCCGGAGCCTGATCTGAGAAGCAACTAATTCTTACTAAATTATCAGATTTGAGTGGCGATATCCTACGATATAAAAACTGATTTGGTTTTGTCGATAAATACATTATTTTTACCCTAGCAGCTCGAATAATAGCTCTTAGTTGTATGAAAATAGTGAGCAAAACTCGATTTCGCTTCGAGTTATTTCAGTGAGCAAAACTTGATCTTTGCTCTCGCTCGAAACAAAGATGAGTTTTGCGCGCTGCTCGCCTTTACGAGCTGCTGAGGTGAAATGTTGTATGTTGGACACGTGATCAAACTACACCTCGTGCTTTTAAATCCCTAATTACGCGCAAGATTCTTAAAACTACTATAGAATCTTTCCCTACTTCGGGACTTAAAACTAGCACTCAGAGAAAAGACGAACTTTGCTTTCTTGTCGCACTAATAACGATTAAATATGCATTTCTTGACCGTCAAGAGTCAAGAAATGCATATTTGCGAAATACTGGTAGGATATATGAATGATATGCAACAAACAGTATTATTATTTAATCCAACATAAACAATAAAGAAGAAGCCTTACAAGCCGCTGCTTGTAAGGCATTAATATTTAGAAAACTGGAATAAAAGAATGTAATGAACAAATGAATATAATAATGGTTGCCTTACTTTCAAACGACTAGGAAACGTGAAACACATGAAATGAATATATGTATTTTATGTAATATTAAAGTTGAAAAATTAAGAATCCAACAGGACTCGAACCTGCACCCCCTGGGTATACGCCTCAACTTATTAATACTTTAATATTACATAAAATACAACAAGGCATAGCAAAGCTAAAATTTGCTTCAAAATATTACAAGTATATGAATATATGTAATTTTTGATTCACCTGAACTAACCGTTCTCAAATTTACAGACGGATATAATGGTGATATACAAAAATATTATCGACGGCACTTGTTGTTTTTTTCATAAATTGTCTTCGTCGCCTAAACAATGCTTCCTACGCTGAAATTATATCACACCTTATGCAGTCAAGGCTAGCACGAATAGGAAATTAATAAAATTACATTGTGTTGCTGCCTAGCGCCTCACTCGAAAACTATCTAACAATGACATAACTATAATATTATTAAAACCATAGAAATCTTAATAACTAGTCAATAGAAATGCTATCGACTATCTTTTAACACTGGGACGCATGTCGCCGGTTTTCAAATACCACTTTTTGTATTCCTACAAACAAAATTATTCTTTTTGGCGATGACATTAAGACGACAATTCCTCAACTCGCACTTATGTTCGATTAGACAAATGCGCTTGTATTCCTGCAAACAAAATTATTCTTTTTGCGATGACATTAAGACGACAATTCCTCAACTCGCACTTGTGTTTGACTTGACAGATGCGCGGCGACAAGGTCACGCGTCTTTGACATTTCTATTGCCTTATTATTAAGATTTCTATGATTAAAACTGACGTGAGGTGAAGACATTATTTTTGAGAATACGGGTTACTCACGTTATTTTAGCCGGGACATGCCGACTAGTTTTGAATTTATTACGTAGATTTATCATAGGTTGATGAATGTAGACTAGAGATTCATCGTAGGTTAATGAATCGAAGTAATATATTCGAAACTAGTCGGCATATCCCGGCTAAAATAATTTTCAATAATAATGACATAACTGCAAATCGGTAATGCTCACGGGTAGACAAGTTCTTGTGAACAATCTTATATTAATAGTGGCAGAGCTTCGTAAACAAGCTCGAGAGCGAAAGCTTCACCGTATCTCACCTCTACCGTGTCTAGATGGGACGATGAGATTACCAAACTGTATCACTTTCTTTAGGGTACAAGGCCGTTTGCTGCATATGCACGTCAAGAGTTGTCTTGAAATATTATAGTAAATATTAAAATTCGCTGTCCATCCGATGGTATGTGGAACTAGAGCGTGTGAACTGTCGCAAAATATAATATAGTTCGTCATACCGGATTCCTGTATTATGTAAGCCTCTTGCGCCAAGAAATCAGGGTCTTTAACACTTAAGCGGTTTACCAGCAGCAGCCTTCGGTGAGGTACCTAGCATACAGGTACTGCCTATTATACGTCATCAAAGAGAATATAATCAGATGGACGAGAAGCCACTTGGATTAATTTACACGTTAGTACGGTTCCATGTATTGCTGTACCGTTACGACAAATAAACATTAAGTTTTGTAAAATTACGTACCTACCTTGACACCCAAAAAATGCTTTAGACTTTCTCTAATATATCAAGCCAGCTTTCTGTTTTGATAAAAATGATAACAATTTATCATGACAACTAATTCTTTTGCTACGTAGTTGCGTCCTACAAATGGATCATACGTAGTTATGGGCGAAGCTTACGAGTCACCGCGCGGCCTTCGCGTTTTCACTGCCACGGCGCATACGCGTGTATGGCGCGAGTGGCGCCTAAAGGTTGACTTACAACGGACGATATTGTGTAGCGATACAATATAGGAGACTTGGGTTAAAACCTCTGTAAGCCCAATATATGTTTTAACCGGCGACCCATTTTTTTATACACTTATGTTATGACAAAAAAATAATCGTTTCCTTTCTTACGTATCTTTGAGTTTACCATACCACTTTAACGCGTTGATGTCTTTTGTAGGGGCCAAGTATAAAATTAGACATACGTCAGTGACAACAAAATATGCGCTAAACTATGTGTACATTTAATACGTTTAACTTTTATCCCTTTCTCACTCTACAATAAAAAACAATCTATCTAACGGTATCGTAACGTTATCGTCGTATGTAAAAACGCCCACCTGAACAACGTACAGTCCACTACGCCCTTTTCTACGTCAAGTCTCATGGCAACTAATTACCGAAATGTCACTCTGTACGGTAGGAACTCATTAATACATACATAGAAATTTAAATGTCACTGCACAAAGGCTTTATGAATGGGAATGTTGAATAGATTTGAGAATTCATTATATTTGGCCAATGTGAAACTCGGTTACTGAAACATAATTAAAAAGTAATTTTATTTCATTAAAAAGTTCATTTGTTTCTATGACAACGCCGTTTCAAAAGGACAATACTTAATTGACATAACAACAACTCTCTCGTGCCGTACTTGATTTAAAACAGGGGTAACCTATTTAAGACCATATCATTTGACTAAATGAAAATTATATAATATAAAATACCTACAAAGTTTATAGCCCGGACAAGATACACATAGCGAAAAGAAAACATGATTATTATAACAGAAACATTTTGTTCCATTTCTAAAGAAAAATTTAATTCCTAAATTTGACCAGCTCATTTTTAGCTGTAAGAACTCTATTAATACCGGTAATTGTAAAAAAATCGGAAGTCAAATTACATTATTTGCATAGGTGCACATTATGGCAATTTAATATCCGAAAATGTTCTGTATTAAAAATCAATTACTTAATTAGTGAGTACTTTGTTTGTAGAGCAATATTGTATAAAGGTCACATTAATTTTAATTCACTTTTAGACTAACATAAGGCCACTGTATTTCTTCATAGCGGATTTTTGTCTGCTTCCGCGCCACTCGCCGCTCCACCCACTAATCCACTTTATTTGATTAGAAGTCCTCCCTTATTCGTTTTAATTTATAGCCATAACACTATTAAAATTAGTGCACTAAAATGTTGCGTGTGTTTATAAATTTCTACATAGTAATAAATTTAATACAAAATTATTATTGACGGAAAAAAATTACCTCGAGTCTGGGTTTACAAATGTCCGAACTGAAAGTGCTAAAAGGCATCCATTTTTGCAAACTGAATCATATTTTTTTTGTGATATTTATTTATATTTTAAAATATGAACCCATATTTATGTCAATCTGACGTATTTGACAAATTTTGTTTGAGTTCGGGCATCCTTTCTGTTGAATGTCATTGACAATAGGAAATAATTAATTTCGCTCTCAATATATCTATTTGAGGATGGTAGAAGTAACATAATATATATACACAAAATTGTATTATTATCATTTTATTTCAAAGCTTAATCATCGGATTTCTTTTAAATAAAGCATAAGACATCAACGCGCTGTGTTTGTGCGATCTCTCGTATCTAATTTGATGAACCTATGATCTACAAATAAAGGATTTTGAATTTTGAATTTTGAATTTTGAACTTTTGTATTTTGTATCCGATGGATAGAAGGTTTCTAGTTGACTAGTTCCTAAAATAATCATTATAAACCTTCTACGAATAAATTTGCTGAAGTCAGTCGAGTGATCTGATTTCTTTGAAGCAAAAATCAACTGCTTATTACAATGTCAAATTATAACGATGTGTTATTATTTATGAGCAGTGCTTCGCATTTCACACTTGTTTTCGCGTCGCCCACTTTTTTATCGACAAATTCCGACGAAATCAGGTCCAGTTTTTGTCTCATTACAATATTTGCCGGTACTTAGATACCTCTGCACAAAAAAAGCGGATTTAAAAAACAAATTGAATTTATTTAGTTTTCCGCCAGTTGGTAATGCATCACGTGTCTAGTTAGTGATCAATATTTAATTACTTTAATTGATGGGAAGTTATTCTTCAATGTCTGATAGATGTAAACATCATAGTCCCAACTTACTACTAGGTTATCTACTATTTGATAAAAAATTATAACTATTGTAAAGACTTTTTGTTTGTATTCAAGGGATTTTAATGGTTGGCATATTTTCATGGTTTTAACAAGTTTTTGTGCAAAGCTTCAGTTCTAGTTTCAAACACATGTATGTTATAATTTGGTGCCCTTTAAATATGACATCTTTGATTGCAGATTTTATCTAAGCCTTGGACTAGAATATGTAAATTTCGTGATATCAGTCATGATTAAAGTTATTTAATTAACTTTAATCTCGTGTCGCACATACAATTTTTCACCTTAGCATCACGAAATAGTACCTCTAGTTCTGCTTAGTTTGGTACTAGATGATGTATCGTGTGTGATATGAAAAAAAAAGGTTCGACGTGCTTCGAGCGAGAGCAAAACTCGAAACAAAGAACGACTTTACGAGCTGTTGAGGTGAAAAATATATTTCTAAACATAAGGCAATTCATTATTTAAAGAGGAAGGAAACCAATATTATTTTTGACTGAAGAACTAGTTCTTCTGTCCTAGTTACTACATATATAGTCTATGAGAACTTTGTGCGGTGACGATATTAATTTTGTAAAATATTATTCGACAGGATGGTGTTCTGTCCTTTCTCTACTAGTTAAGTAAATATGTGTACCAAGTCCTTGTCTACGATTAAAATTCAGCTTAAGTTCAATTTCATGTACCTAGTTGTCAAAATCAATTGGCCGTTCTCGGTGGCGCCCCGCGGCCCGTATCGGCACAGAGTCAGACAACTAGACAAGCGTCCGCTAGGAGCCACACAGATTAGTGGGCCGCGGATGGCAAGGCCGCCCACGCGGTCACTGACAGGCGCCGGCCCGCCATTGCCGGCGACCACTGTCCTGTGAACACACCCCTTCCCCACCTGCCTTACCCCTGGTTACCTACTCTACTTATTGTCCCATGATAAAATCAGCTTAAGTAGCACATATTCGTGTTTAAGATATTGACTTCAGCCTTGCAATGGCATTTAAGATACTTAGTTACATTATAGTTGTTACGTTATGATACTCTTATGCGTATGGTATGACTGACAATGAGACGCAGGAAATCAGGATAGCAGAATATCTAAATGATAAAAAAATATTCAAAAGACCAACCACCTAGTCCAAATCTTTAACTTAGAAGATCTGAAATTGTTTTCGATGGTAATTTCAGCGACCACATCCAAGTCGAATCTTCGACCAAATTGGTATTATCTCCTTAGAAAAAAGTAGACTTGCTAAATATAATTTCATTATAATTTATTTAGGCAAACACTATTTGGGTTGTTTTCATAGTTTATTCTTTTTTCTACTCTGAATATTATTATAGTTATAGAATATTAAATCATTTCATAAGGCAATTGTATTTTCAATAAGCGTTTACTTTTAGTTCGGGTACGGAATACAATAACAAAAATTATCATATTATTATCTGTTCAGAATTTGAATAACATTTACATTTTATTTGAAGCCGTGTTATTGAAAGTAACGATCGCTTGCAATTTCCTTCGGATACCCGCGTTTACATAACATGAGGTGAGCGCAATGTCTACTGACCTGAAAGATGATAAGATATGTATCGTAATTATATACTTACGCGTCACTAATACTTTACTACCACGTAATATGTATAAATATACCTACGTATTACCGTAGTACCTATCCTATGCTTAAGAGCTAAAAAACAAATTCTTTGATCAAGGCCTATATAAAAATAATTTATTCCTACAGGTAATTAGAATATCTATTATAATTACTTGTAGTTTATGTTTCCATAACTCGGGACTATGGAGTCCCGGTAATTTGGAAGGCATGCGTGGGACCGAAGCCAACAGCGCAGAGACCTGATAAACATTTTAATCTAAATGTTAAATGGGACACAACCCGACGACTATCCCTGTTTACGCTATATAAATGCATAATTATAATTATAATTACTATTATTGCTGTTACTAAAAAAGAAACAAAAAAATGTTGTTGCTTTTAAGTAACAACATATTTTTTTCTATTTTTATTTTCTATTTTTTTCATATTGTATCTACTACTGACTCTAAATGGTTAATGATAGAATTTTCATCACAAAAATAGTAAGTTAAAAGACAAAAGGACTCAGAGCCTAGTTTATTCAATCTTGAACCCTTATCATATTTTAAACTTCTTATTAGTTGCATGATGAACTGGCAATGGAATTAACTAATTATGTCTCGTGGCTGGAAAATGAGTTATGTTATTTAAATAAGACTTCATTCCATATCACCAACAATTATTGAAGTCGGTATTCAGATCCGAGTATTATGCGTTAGCACAGCATGTATAAAAGACAGGATATTATACAGGACTGAACATTTATGAACAACTGCTGTTTGATTTATTTCCTTGGGTTTTTCCAACGATTGATATCTTAAACATTTTAAGTGAATATTTTCAATTAAAAACCTCGTACGACGCAAAATGATGACGGGAAAGACGCTTGTTGACATTAATAGATGTCCGTAAACTACCCTCTCAGCAAAAAGCAATCGATAATAATTATGGACTCTCGAGAGCAATCTGTTTACACTATTATATTACAAGTATGACGTTTAATAAATGGACACGGAAATAATTGTAATTGTCTGGTTAACAAAAAGTTATCGCGTCATTTTGACCTACCAAATATGTGGATCTTGTTTTGATATGAAGAAAGGAATTCAGAACGAGAAATTATATGAATACTTATTTACGCTTTTAATGGTTATTGCTACTTTTAAATGCATATTTTTGTTTTGATTATTTTTAATAAATGTACGTCAGATGGTAAGTGGTTGATAAGTGGTTACATCGAAGAACTACACATTCATGTCTGAGAATTGTTGCGTCAACACGGCACATTATATTTTCTAAGTCAATATTTGAAGGATCGCTATCCTTAAGGTCAAATCTAATCATAGTCTACCATAAATAGTTGGGTTAGTAAATAAATACCTAATGCTATTGAGCTGTTTTTATATTACCTAACTTAAATAGTTTTATGAATGTGCTATTAAACTATAAGAAAAATAAAAGAGCTTATGTGCAAGCTAAAGTTGAGACCTGACAAATCTTCAATTTACAATACGGCTCAAATCATAATGTTGTCAATTAAAAGCACACGATTGACACAAATACTTTAAAATCAATAATAGCTTTTATACTCAAGTACCGAAGAGAACCACCCTACTTTAAAAACTAGGTTACTGGGGCAAGAGGTCATGGAACAGAGCTGCGTTAACTTTATTAATTATTGCGCCCCACCGAGGGGTGTCATTGCCGCAACTATAAATATAGGTTACCGGATACACCCTTGGTTTATACTTGTTATATTTTTAAAGGAAACTTTAGCGACTTAATTAAAGACTTTGTGAGTTAAGTCCCAATTTCATCTTTTTGGCAGAATAAGCCACAAAGGAAAAAATAAAAATGAAAATAACATCTGTGTTTTTTTCTAGTGTAACCTGAGTCACTTTTATTTTCTTTCAGGTTATATTTTATGGGGCGAATGAGAGCTATCCGGAACCTCAAAAATTTGTCCTAAGAGTAATAGGGGTGTGAAATATAAAATGTATATGTTTTTAAACTTTCGCGATTTGAGAACATTTTTCAAAAATTAGACAACGGGTCTGAATCGCGTAATTATTATAAAGGTAAATAAATACCTATGCTCGACGTTTCGAATGACTTGCATCATTCTTGGTCGCGAGCCGACTGACTGATTTATTTACCTTTATAATAATTACGCGATTCAGACCCGTTGTCTAATTTTTGAAAAATATAATATGTATTTACTTAGAATATTACGGTCTTAATTGGTTTTTACTTATTCAATATCAATACTAGTAGTAGATCTCTTTAAAGTCCGTATACCGCGACGGCTCACTCGACACACACTTAGCCTGTTCTTTCTATTAGATTGCAATTCTTCCGTATAAGATTGGAATACTAATCACATAAACTTAACTCCTGTGCAAAGGACGTTTTATTTGCATCAAAATTCTATTGCGTCATACAAGTCTATATAGAGATATTATTAATACTCATTATTAGTACCGAGACTACCATAAGATTCTGTTAGTAATGACTTTCGTGAAGTGCCAGGAATGTGGTTATCATAAAAGATTACTGTATTTTCATACCATACGTGTATAATTTAAGCATTAACATTACTCTTTCGCTATTATCCCGAACCATAGATAGAAGTAATATAGTAAGTACTTGAAGACTGAAGTACTTCATAATAGCTAAGGAGCCAGGAGTCGCGAGGGTGGAATATCTGCGTTTTTTTTAAATGACATAATCGTGTTTTTATGATTGCTGTACACGATTTTGTGAAATCGTGAATTTTAACAGTCTATTTCAAAACTATATAACATATTTTTGAAATAAGATGTCAATTAAAAGTTTAATTTACACCAAATGAATGGATATAATGAAATTCTTATGTTATGTTTTTGGATTCTCTCCCAGGCAATGTATGTTATGTATTCATGTCTAAGAATGGCACCTACTAAAACACTTGTAAAAATATCTCCAATAGAGGATAACTTACGCGATTCACCTCATCATCTCAGCCTAACGACGTCCACTGTTAGACATAGGCCTCTAATTTCTGCCACAACTCGTAAATTTGGGCCGCCTGAAGCCAACGGCTCCCCGCGATTTTAACCAGATCATCCTTCTAACTGGCTGGGGGGCGACCCACGCTGCGCCTGTCGGTTTGTGGCCGCCACTCGATCCACCTACTGTACTCAAATGGCGATAACGATATACGTAGAAGTTACACAGTTAGCTCCTAAACTAAACGTTTATTATCTACTGATCGACATTTACCTTGGTTTAAACAACATTTTTCCAGCTACATTCCTCGTGCGATTGTAGAGCGGAATGGTGATGTTAGATGTGTTACGGTTTGTGCTTTCATAACGCACCTACTCACACTACTTTATCTACTTTATTGCTTTGTATTTAAATATGTATTAGTTTATTCATTGTTTGTTTATCGCCTCGGCTAATATAATTCAAGTAAGAAAGGAATAGAGATAATATTTGTAACTCGTATCATTTGTGCTGTGTTGGACTACATCTAGGGTTAAAAAGGAAAAAAAAATACTTTTCTGCTATACAGTAGCTCTTGTAGTAACAAAACTAAGGTATAGAATTGGTGGAATTAGGGCTTATAAAGTATGGGCATGTATAGTTAGTAGCTTGGCTCTATATGAGATCTGAGAACTTTTTGACACTGTAGGCGTTATGGCCTCTTCAAGGCAATATTTTACATGAAAATGATTTTGGTGTTATAATCATTTATATAGTCTTGCCATAAAATTCTTTAACTAAACTATTTACTTTAACTCTAACTCTGTTAGTTAAATTTATATTCTCCTGTCGGTATATGGAATATTTTCTCCCTCCAGATGGCATTAAGAAACTTAAGCCTGTATTCCTACATTATAATAATATGACATTACGATGGGTGTATTTATCATAAAGACATCGCGACAAAGCCGCTTACCTTATTCAGCACATGATTCTGAAACCAAGTCCAAAATTTTTTCGCCGGTAATTTTTATGATTTTTGCGAGGAAAATGTATCTATATATTTTTCAGATTTATTTAAGAAAGATTGGGATAGCCAATATATTTGCAATATCCTGACTAAGTTTGGGCTTTGCCAATGAAATTTTCTCCCATTGTGAATCTTTTCACACTTAAAGTTTCAAAATAATTGAAATGTGTCACAAAATTCTTATACATTGTTTTTTGTTTCAGATCTTACAAACCTTCGTGAAATCGTTACCAATACAAGATCGGTACGATTTCAACGTCGCCAGTATCGACCACAGCTCTTCACCAGAGCTGACAAAATACGGAGACACATTGGATGCCGGAAACGAACAAGTTATATCTGTCAGAATAACTTCATCCGTGGCTGTTGGAAGAGGGAAAGAGCAATCGCCTTACATACCACCTAATTATAAATATGAACCTCATGGAGAACAATATTCTCCTAATAATCCTTCTTCAGGTGCGGATCCCAAAATATTAAATCCGTCACATGAAGACACCACATTAGAAGTCGCATCAGATTTTCCACCGAATCTTTTAGGAGCCAATATAGAGTATATTAAACAATTGCATTCGAAAAAAGAACTGTCAGAACCGATGCACCCTTTCCAATTAGTGCCACAAAGTCAACTCTCCAATGAAAACGAATCTGCTCAAAGCAAATTGCTGACGAATATTGCCGAGTACGATGAAGATATCAAGAACATTCCCACTGCAAGGAAAGTACCGTCTGCATCGGACATCAACCAATTTCACGATAAGAAACAAAATCGAGGCTATCATCCTCCTGATATGAATGTCCAGGTGGCATATCACAACCGAAATGGTCCACTTAATTTAACCATCGAAGCTCTTTCAGAGTCTACAATGGACTTTGGAACAAGAATTAATATGGACAGCAAAATAAATGGAGATCCCGAAACTCATACACAAACCGACAAAAAGGGGATGGAAGACATAAATATTTTTGTATCTAATAGTCAGAATTATCAAACAGACGACTCTATAGCAGAACCCTCTATAAAGTCTGTTGACTTTGCGAAAACGACGGTTGCAGTGAAACCCTCAGCGAGCTACATTCCTAGTTTACCCAAAAGACCTTTTAACAAAGAGCAAAATAACCCAAGGTTAACCACTGTCAGCTTTGATATAGTCCACGATGCAACCAAAACAACTAATAACCATGAACCTACTAACTCTTATGTAACGACAAGTCAAATAATCCCCAATCGACCACAGTTCTATGAACCATCTAAAATATATAGTGAACCTGCTAAAATATACAGTGAACCAGCTAAATTTTATAGTGAACCGGCTAAAATTTACAGTGAACCTGCTAAAATATATAGTGAACCGGCTAAAGTGTATAGTGAACCCGCAAAAGTTTATAGTGAGCCTGCTAAGTTTTACAGTAAGCCTGCGTCGTTGCATCTTGAACAAAACGTCCCGAATGTACCACCGAGTATGCCTCCGAATTATTCCCCCTGGCCCAGACAGTCACAGCGGCCTATAAGTAGCACTACCATAAACACAACTCCTATAACTACGATTACAAATACTTATCAGACAGGCAGTACACTAATGGAACATCAGCCTGAAAAGAATTATGAGGTAGACGAGAAGATAAGTGTTTTAACGGACGGTAGAAGTCATGGAGTGCAGGAGTCGAGTACAGAGAAATGTAAGCAGGACAATTGTAAGGTGGGGTACGTGGTGGAAGGGCGGCAGTACAAGAAGTATAGAGTGGAAGAGAGGACGTCGGATGGGTTCATCGTGGGGGAGTACGGGGTAGTGCGCAACGAGGACGGAGCGCTGCGCGGCGTGCGCTACACGGCGGACAGCGACGCTAGCCCTCGCCTCATACACGACGCGCTCATGAAGTTCCTACAGCTCAAATAGGTGTTAATTCCCAAGTCTCTGGTCGTAATCCAAAATGAATTCACACATAACTTACTTGCTCATTTAATTAAGTACTTACATAAAGTATAACTATATGAATAACCAACAATAAAAGTACATTTCAACAGTTAACTATGTATTGTAAAGACTGAATGATTACACCTATTTATAACGCAAATACATGTTGCTACATTTAGTACCATCACTTGTCGGTGTCCACGAGTGGGACGTTAAAGTATTGGGTCAACATTATTAGTTCACAATAATCAATATGTTGGTATGTATACAAAATGCTTCAATAATTTAGCATCTGTCTGTATATCTACGGGAAACTTGGAGAAATATGACATCACTGTCGTTCAAGGTTTCAAATTATACCTAGATTGTGCAGATCGCATAGTTGACAATGTTATAATTACTTGAACCGTGGATCAATAATGCACTCTATTATTTAACTTTGATCGTTATATTAGTTGTGGTGCCATGTTTAAGAGTAGACGATAATTAATTATATAAAGTAACGGTCACATTCGTGTTTAACTTAATAGATAATATTGTATTTTTGTATTGTACATAAATAGGTAAGTATACTATATTGTCACAATTATGAGTAAATATTGATGACCTTGCAGTGCTTCTTTTTAATTCTGATAATTTAAAAACAAAGTACATATATTGAAATGGTGAGTATCCATACCAGAAATCAAACCTTAAATTTTTTTAATATAACTAATGAAGTGCATAATATTATTGTGTGCATATTATATTGTAGGCATATATTTTTCTATCAAGAAAGCATCACAGTTTTAATATAAATAAGTATACGAAAATACAACTTAAATAAATTTACTTTATTTTTAGTAGCCACTTTTATAAACAAATTGTGTTTTTTAAAGAATATCATAAATCGATGCACAATTATGTTTCAATTCACAACAAACGTTCTATAGTGTAATAAAAATCAATAAGGTAATTGAAGTAACAGTTATAACTTTTATTTAATTCAACTTGATTTCCCATTGCCGTGATATACTAAGAGATTACGCTCACATTAGTCCTTATGCTAGTTTGGCTCAGGTGAGGTGAAAATCCTAGCACTCTCTTAACGTGAATCTATATAAAATGGTACAGCATTACGAAAATATATCGTTGTGACGTCACTACTTCTATTGGCTCTGCTAATTTAACCTCAAGACATATAATATATGTATATGGGATATGCAACTAACAGTATTCGTTATGTGGCCAATGATATATCGTAACATCTAATAACAGTGCTTATTCTATATATTATATTGAACAACAAAGCCAACTGCCGAACGCCTGTGTACACGTTTAAAAATATTAAGCCTAAGTCCTATAATATGGTATTCTTCGATAAGTTTACAGGAAAAACTGTTATAATAATGTATACAAGGTAAGCGGTATGTTAAGAAAAGTTTACAATACAAAAGTTATATGAAACATTCACAAATAAACTTGTCAGATATGTGTTTAATTGGAACACGAAGAAGCTTTCAATTAAATGATACATTAGATTATATAGTAAATAGAATTCGTCAACTATGTGTTGGTAAAACGTCAAACTACCTTATTATCTAGATATATTTACTATCGTTTAAAGTATGGTAGCGTTGGCAATATCGTTAACAATCAATTTGTTTAACTTCGATCAAACATTATCCTAGAGATAGCACGGTATGCAGTTTTTTCGGTGATGGATTAAGATACACCATGCTTCATGCTCTGAAGTGAAACCTGAAGAAATCCTGTCATGAAACGTAATGTTTAAGTTTCATTGCAGATATTATACATCATTTCAAAGAATTGGGTAGCTCTGATTTTTGAGGCAAACCCAAATGTGACGTGACGTCTGACGCGTTTTGAAATCAACCGATAATGCACTTCAGTGCATAGTTCTTTGGTAATTTCGTTTCAATGTGCACAAATGTGATTATCAACGCCACTTTATGTACAGAACGGATATCTGAAATGAAGCATTGTTTTTATTTCAGGCTCATGTGTACCTTAGTTTATCTTCTAACTGATAACATTTCTTATATTACGTGTATGAAAAACTACATCTTCTTAGACTATCGGAATAGTCATACAATTTCAACACATAAAGCAATCTGATGCATCGTGCATAAGTTATTAACAATAATTATTCGTGGAAGCACATCAAATGAATGAGTCAAACGAACCAATTCTTTGTTGGCGGTCAACATGTCAAAACACAGACTAAGATTAAATGCCATAACTGCATCATCCTGGCTTGAATTTTCACTCATCAAACCAAAGTCTGATGAATGTTAAATGTTATCCAAAATACTTTAACTGCTGTTTATTGCATATTACAGAGCAGACGCATTTCTCTGTAATACAGCAACAGAAAATAGCAACACCGCCCCCTAACATTTATCGTTATCTCCACCAACTTATTTAATTTTGTTTAATTAAAAGCATTTACGTTCGTAAGTAAATAACATGTGTTGTCTCGTTAACAAGGATACCGGATGCCTCGATAGATTTGCACTGTGAGATATTATTACTTAGACATTAATAACGAGTTGTTAAGGTGTGGTTCACCTTCACTTCCGTCACTCGCTGACCGCTTTTTAGTGTCGCTGTCGAGAAAAATACGTTTGCCTTGCTAAAGCTTCAGTTTCCTAGGAAAGCAGTGTGGAATAATGCGGCCGTAATATTATTACCGTGACACGATTAATATGTAATAAGTTAGGTCGATCACCGCTCTCTAGGAAACCGCTACATTTGTTTTACATAGGCAACGTTCTAGTGACGTCATTGTATCGTTATTTTTACGACCGCATTATTCCACACCGCTTTCCTAGGAAATCGAAGCTTAAGTTGCTGCAACACACAGATAAAACATAAACTGTGCTCTTTTTAGGGCATTATATGAGATCTTGAAAACAAACTGTTGTCCAGCATCTGTGAAAGCATGTTACCGCCAACGAAGAATCAGCCCGTTTGCCGTGGTCCTTAAATTTACAACTACTGCCAAATATTATCACAATTTTGCTAATACAATTTGTGCAACGTCATAACCAATACCATTATCTAACAGTACTTGGTAAATTTAAATTACAGTAGAGGTTTAAACACATTCTTATATAATTGGTAGCAACAGCCTGTTTCAAAATTAATCTAAATACACCGTAAGCCGTGACACAATTAGTCATATGGCGAAAAGCCAAATATTTGGAAAATTGCTCTTATGCTTTGGTTATTAAGAGCCAAATTCTTAATATTCCCGCATTAAAGTTTCGGCTTTTCACCATATGACGGCAAATACGGGTAACAATATAATATATGTAGAAGTATTTATTTTAGAGTGAGTTTTAGTGATCAATTATTTTAAAGATTTTTTAATAAATATATGGATAGTTCAATAAAAAATGATATGTTTCTCAAAACTGAATATAAGTAATCTATGAGTATATATAATATATAGCTAGTTATATTTTGATAGGATATATAAATTTGCACTAAAGAAAATTGCTCCACAGTCAACTTTATATCGGAGCTTTTTCTTCCTATATAATGTCATGACTATATCTCGCAGAAAGAATAGGAGATTTACACACAGTTTTCAATAAATTATGACGTTACTCGCATCAATGTTCTAATCTCTCTCACGCATGATAGCGGCACGCATAATGCTGATTTAAACAATATTTCGTTTTAAATACAGCCAACACACAAAACTAATAAAACTGACAGCAATATCTAGACATTTAACAGTAACATCCTTACCCTATCAAATGATCTCAAATTAAAGGAACATTTCTACACTCCGCGCTTGCATTGCGCAACTTATGTTTTAAGTAGGTATACATCTTATATGTTTGCTAAGTATTCTAATATTTTGGTGCAGAAGAACTAGCTTAGATAATTTTATTAGTCGCCGTTGCGAACCATTTAATATATAATTCACTCCTGGCAGTGAAAATTTTAAATATTTTCCATTTAAAAATAGGTATTCTGAGCCATCATAATCAGATAACCGAATAGTTAAAAAGCGTGGCCAATCGCACCTACTTCATTGTACATTTTGGTCAGAAAATTCGAGAATATTCTACTGATCTTTTCTTTCAAAAGTAAAAACATAGTTGTAATTGTCGTTCGTCGTTTTGTAATAAACATATTATAAAGTAGGAAAACAGTCGGGTGCGTAATGAACGTTTGAGCGATCAGCACATGTGGCCCCATACTACTGCAAGCCCAATTCCGTCGCCTTCTGGAACATTCGTTCGCCATACAAAGAACTGGTGATGAGATTAGTCGTAGTTCTCTGACTCCTGCTGCACCAGCTTGAACCGGCGCGGACTCTTCACAGCTATTGAGCCGTGCCCGTCTAGCGAGAGCCGGCCCTTCATCTGAAGATATCTGGAAAATATCCAAAAACAGGTTAATGTTTTATTTTTCCCTAAGATTCTAACTCCGATGTCCTTCTGGTTGAATTTTGACAATAGCAGCTGATATAATTATGAATTTTATTGTATTTATTTGAGATCGGAAGACACTTTTCTTCATAATCTTATAATACTTACGGAAGAGGTCGGACGCCGGGCAAGTCCTTACCAAGACACAAACAAAATAATTTTTGGCGGAGAAGCTTATCTTTGATACAATCAGAACTTTTTTAATCGTTGCCTGGGCTAATTAGCTAGTATATCTAATAATAAACGTAGCCAGCTAAACACGACTGTAAATACTGACAGTATTCCTCTATCTTATGTATCTATAAGTCAGTATAGTATCCATAACTTATAAGCGGTAATACCATAATTTGGTCTATAAAATCATTTGTGGTAACTAAAACTGCATGAGGTGAGTACAATTAATTAAAAAAGTACGTTATGTACGAAAGTTTTGTCAGAATTTGTTAACTTCGTTTTAGTTGTAGTTTTACTGTGAAACAAGTAGATAAAGCAGAATAAATGATTTCATTAAGTAATACTTAACATATATAAATGTTCCTGTATCGCTAGTGATAAATAATATTTCATTTTCAGCTCTAAATTAGTATGTTTTATTATAAAGACCACTCCGGGTATGCGCCTGTGTCTGTGTTATCTTCTAAGATATTCTTTTTAATGATATGATGAGAAGAACAATTTTGATCTCCATTAAATAATACTGTATTGTTAAAATAATATTTACGTCAGTTTCTGAATTGTGCTTACCTTTTGATATGCCGGCAGACGAGCTTCGTAGGGCGCTGCTGCCACTCGTCCAACACCTCTTTAGGCGCTAACACCTGTAAAAATCATATGACTTAATTAACTAGTATACAGAATAGAAAAAAATTACTTACTTTACTTACTATATTGCGTGAAAAAAGATATGAAAGAGAAGAGAAGGGAGTGAGTGATAGCGTGACGACTTACAGAGGAGAATGAGAAAAAAAAGGTTTTGCGACAACATCAAATAAAATTGGATAAGGGCAGGAAGAAGAAGAGATTATAGTATGGAACCTGGATGAATTATTTTTGAGTTTATAATACTCAATATATTTATTGCATTCCACTATGTTTTACAGGTCTGGAACGGGGTTTCACAAGGTTTAGAAAAATTTCTTCTTGAACGAGTTTCCAATATTTGAATAATTAAGAATTTACCTGATCTCCCTTAAGTCTGTCGAGCAGCGTGACGCACACCACAGCGGCCTTAATGCCAGCGTGATGGGTGAGCGCCGCGAAGGCCAGCGATTCCATCTCAATGTTCACGACTCCAGACTTGTGGATACTCTCCAAGTACTCCATCTTATCGGCCTCCGTGAAGTCGCAGAACGCCCCGTCAAGGCGACCCTGACCTATATTCATGGAGGGGTTAGTTATGCCGTCACAAAAGAGAAAAGAGCTGCAATATATTTTCTATCAAGATCATCCATTTCTCATGAACATATAAGGCGCTACATTATTATTACATAGTTTATTAAGAACTGACTGCTCGTATAATGTATTCCACATAGAGGGTAAGTATCTTAAAAATGATAGATAGAAGATTTTACTGAAAGAAGACTACATTTTATATTAAAAAAATAATTTAAACTGCATCCAAAGATTTGCCAAAAATAGAAAAATCTTTAAATGTAGTATAATTTGTTTATAATTAATATTAAATAAAGTCTTCCTTCAGTTAAATCCTCTATCTACAATATTTAAGACACTTCTCCTTCATGTGGCATGTACTTAAAATAAGTCTTGTAAAGAAAGTTACACAGTGTCTAAAACCAGTCGAATAGAATTATCAATCATCATCAGATCTCTCTTAGTTCATTTAAGTACTGTTACTATAAAACGACACAACCAACTAATTAAACTCTATTTTTTTTATCCCAGAGACTAATTTGACAGCAAGAACAATGCCCAGCTGTCATTTATCTATTGTTCTTGCTGTCAAATTAGTATCCGGGATTAAAAAATGAACTGCAGTATAATTATGGATACCAATTAAATAGTTAAAACTGTTTCTCGTTGTGTCAATAGCTATCATTTTTCATTTTATTAAAAAAAGCGCAATGTCTCAAGGTTTTGATGAATAATTACGTTGTATGACCTTGATATTTTAATGACCTCAATTACCACGACGATATACGGAGTGTCCCATAATTATGGGACACTCCGTATGTGCACGGTTGGCGTAGCGGTTAAAGCGGTCGCCTCGCCGCTTTCAACTACGCTGGTGTTGTGGGTTCGATCCCCACATGGGACAAATCTTTGTGTGATTCGCAAAGATTTGTTCTGACTCTGGGTGTGCTTTGAAATGTATGTTTGTGAACACCCCCGCGACACAGGATTCCTAGTGCGGGCGTCGTTTTTTAAAAAAAGATAAAAAGATTATTACAACACGTATGACTGTGGTAATGTAGTGATTTTTTTATGACATTTTATCTTAACCGTATCTATTACCATATTATTATGTAAGAAATTGTACTTAGCTTTTTTTTATTTATATATCATAAAACATTGCTTATTTTATTAAGAAGAAGAATTTCAGCCTATGATTGACGGAACAGTAAAAAAAAAATTTGCAATTCATTTTAAGTAAATGTAATTAATCATGCGAGTGAAGTATTAAGACAAATAATAAAGAGCAAATTTATAATAAACAACAAATTAATGAAGATAAATCGATTATGTCAATCATTTCACGACTTACCTTATGTTCATGAGACCGATAAACTAATGTATCTTTTGAGACCAACCAAAACCTGACCACAGTGATTGTCCAAGATACCGCAAGGGTGACAATCACCGGACGGGCTGCCTCCATGCGGGGCTTTGCAGAACTCACTCAGGCGCTCTCCCCTAACCATAAAGAGAAATTGCTTGTTGGAACAACCCGTCTCCCCGTCAGTGCTGAGACCCGGGCCTTTTAACGATTTAACACCATAGTAAGTATGCTGGCCACCAACCTTCATAAAAGTCATAAGTGCACATAGTCTTTCCAGTAACAGTGTCGTAAGGGTCCTCCGGGTCGGCCAGGCCCTTCAGCTCGCGTGCCAGCCGCTTGTCCAGCTTGGCGGGCCTCTGGATTGTCTTGCCCAACACCGTCTGGAAGAAACAACATACAACTGACACAACTTCGAATCGGCCTTGGGCAATGGATAAGGCTTGCGATCGAGAGCTCGTAAGCCTCGATCTTCATAAGCCTGCAAATATTATGAAATAAATATTTTTTTCAATTTGATGTAGGTATTCGTCAGTATATAGTTTTCTACCGATCAGCTGCGGTCACATTGGACAGAGAAATTATATATAATATCCTCCACATCTGGGGGATAAATCGTGCAAATAAATATTAAAAATAACTAGATCTGGGGGCAATAATTGCGTAATTGTAATAGCAATGTTTGAATGATTCAATTTATTAAAATATGTCATTTTATATGCGTAGCAATCTCTGCAATCTATTTGATTGTTGAATTAGTGCAATAAAAATATTCGTAAATTGCCTGGCATAAATGCAAATAAACCTAGAAAGCTGATTTGCAGATATGTTGTATCTAGTAGAAGCTTAAAAAAGCATAGCCTTTCGAAACACTTACTTTACCTTTACTCTTAAGAATTGTTTAATTATAATGTACTATTTAAATGATTTGTATTACTCCAAGCCATAACAACGCAATGTAGTAACATTATTGTAAGCTACTTAAAGTAACGATGAATTATCAATCTATCTATTGTAGTTATCATAAATACGTAATTATGGTTATTATATTTTTTTGTTACATTTGCTTTTAATTTCGGTAGTTCCTTCACGTAGTTGATCAAATCAGATGAGTTGATAATCATTCATCATGTAATACTTACCAATTCGAGAACGTTCCTGAGTGCTCCATCCACGGCCTCCTCCGAGATGACGACAGTGCCACCCTCGTAGCCGATGCCGCCACAGGTACCAATTCGGAAGAACACAGGGTCCCGTACCTTTGCGTGGAACATCAGCTTGATGACCTCGTGCAGCAAGATGCCCACAGATGGGATCCCCATGCCGTGCTGGAATGGGCAATCAACATCATTAAACACTCAATCAAATTACATTGGAGAAAGTAACCTGAATAAGGCAGTGGATTAAAAATGGCTGGGACTGACATGATGGCAGAACACAGTCACTTTGTTATACAGGGTGTATTTTTGAAACGGGGCAGTAAGGGCAAGTACCTTAACCGTTGCAGTTACAGCAAAACGTTCTTAAAAGACCTTCCCTAACTTTTTGGGACATTTTGAACTGCATTCACAGATTTTGTAAAAAACTTACAGTTAGCAAAAAAAATGCAAAAAGTTCAAAAAAATTTTTTTTATGCCAATCGATTCTATTTCATGTGGGGATCAAAAAACTCTATGGGACCATTTTAGCTTTCAGTACTAGAAAAGACAGAAATCGCCAAAAACGTTTCCCATACATTTCGGCAACAGAAACGAATTTCTACGATGGTCTAACTTTTTGTTATGGCCTGGAAGTGGGTAAAATTGACTGTAAAGTAAATAAAAAGAATTTTTACCCTCAAATTTCGAATTTGATTCGAAAATCTGTGTGTTATACTTAGTTTCAGCTGAGAAACTTCGTATGAGTTATTAATTAAGGATTTTCGCTAAAATGTCTTCTAATCGTGAAAAAATTGACTTATTAGAAGCGTATTTTGTCAATAATCGAAATGCGGGAGCTGCATTAGTGTGGTACCGCAATAAATATCCGTTGCGGCATGTGCCAACAAGAAAGGTTATTACAAATCTTTTGAAAAACCTGGAATTGCAGGGTTCTTTCAAAATTTAATTTACTTGGATTAAGCATAGACACCCACATCAATTGGAAATCCCACATTCAAAAAATAAAATCTAAACTTTCATCCTTCTCTTACGCTCTTCGGGAACTGAAAAAAAACACTAACTTACAAACCTCACTTAGTGCTTATTACGCTTACGCTTTCTCTTGGCTGAACTATGGTATCATTTTATGGGGAAATAGTACGGATGCCCACACATTATTCACTATGCAAAAAAAGTTAATCAGAATATTAGTAAATATCGATGATACAGAAAGCTGTAAACCGCATTTTGCGGAATTAAATCTATTAACTCTACCTTGCATCTATATTCTGGAAACCTGTAAGTTTGTAAGAAAACATAAAAACTTCTACACTAAAAGGGGGGACAAAAATATACAATACACTTTAAGACATAGAGAAAGATTGAACTTACCAACATCCCGTTTAAAAATGCATTCATCCAGTCCATATGTTATGTCCATCAAAATATATAATAAATTACCCGAGTCCATTAAAAAAGAAGATAAAGACAACACCTTTTATAATAAATTAAAAGATTTTCTATTGGAGAAACGCTATTACCATATCAATGAATTTTTAAATGAGATATAAATGCCATAAGCAACAATAAATATAAAAATGATTATTACCAGACCGCCTATACATAAAACAATTGATATTATACTATTATAAATTTTACCTAATTATTTAATACAAAAAGCTCTTCCTCTCTCCTACTTTTTGCCGTGCCCGTCAGGGTCCATAATTGATTCTGTACTTACCTATATTTAAGATCTTTGTAACATTATGGAGTGCAATAAAGACTGAATACTGAATACTGAATACTGAATACGCTTCTAATAAGTCATTTTTTTCACGATTAGAAGACATTTTAGCGAAAATCCTTAATTAATAATTCATACGAAGTTTCTCAGCTGAAACTAAGTATAACACACAGATTTTCGAATCAAATTCGAAATTTGAGGGTAAAAATTCTTTTTATTTACTTTACAGTCAATTCTACCCACTTCCAGGCCATAACAAAAAGTTAGACCATCGTAGAAATTCGTTTCTGTTGCCGAAATGTATGGGAAACGTTTTTGGCGATTTCTGTCTTTTCTAGTACTGAAAGCTAAAATGGTCCCATAGAGTTTTTTGATCCCCACATGAAATAGAATCGATTGGCATAAAAAAATTTTTTTTGAACTTTTTGCATTTTTTTTGCTAACTGTAAGTTTTTTACAAAATCTGTGAATGCAGTTCAAAATGTCCCAAAAAGTTAGGGAAGGTCTTTTAAGAACGTTTTGCTGTAACTGCAACGGTTAAGGTACTTGCCCTTACTGCCCCGTTTCAAAAATACACCCTGTATGCTTATCCAGCCACTAAGGTTTATTTAAGAAATATATTAAAATCAGATTATCTCAAAAAGCTTAGATATTACTGCATTTTAGACTACATAAATGATAATAGTATTTGGAAATGAACTGCTCTTTTTATGTGACTTTCAATATGTATGATAATTTTTATATATTATTCATTTCATTTCATTTCATTTGAAAAGATGGTGCACATGAGTTTCTCTCCAGCTCTTCTCATAATGCAATACCTATCGGAGCTGGTACTTAGTTTGATTTTAATCTGATTCTAAACAGTTGGATTAAAATTATTCTAAGCCCCGGTTATTCAAATCATTGTAATTAGTATAATTTAGTTTTACTTACAATTTATTTTTATATCATTTGTTTGTAATATTTTGACGTGTTCAAGCGCCTCCTGGGGCCTATGAAAATAAATGATTTGAATTTGAATTTGAATTAAGGCATGTGAAATTAGGGGTAAATCTTTAGCGTGAACCGCGGATTAAAAAAATATAGCGGAATTGTGGCTTGGTAAAAGTTCCTTAATACTTATAAGCTAGAGACGGAATAAGTAGGTAGGTATATCTAGAAGCATTTTCATAGCTGGCATGACCTTATACATTCTTTATTATGTCTATTGTCTATCCCAAAACGAGAAAGGTCATTGCCAATTAAATCGATAGGTAAAAAGTAAGTATTACTTCTAGGAGGCATTCTTTAAAAAACTTGTGAATCCATCACCGGCGTTGACCTCTGCCAATAAGTCTAGTAATACGAAAGCCCACTCATAAAATGGCATTATGTAGTTTATTAACAGACTATAAAAAAGGAGGAGGTTCTCAATTCGATTGTATTTTCTTTTCTTTTTATTCATACATTACCATAAACCCATAAATATACTCGACTGTTAAACGTATGTTACACGTATCTATATGTAGAGCAAACTGTTTACATTTTTAATGTGGACTGAAATTATTGTGTCAGAATTAGTTCATAATAGTAAGTAGTAACAATTAATTAAATAATATTTAGGTGTAGGTACTAACCTACACCTAAATATTATTTTTACATTAAAGTATCAGTGTTGTTTTTATATTCACCGTTTATTAAATATGAATCTGTAATCGAACTGTTTATCTATTGAAATTGTAAATAAACTACATTTTAACTTCACTTCACAGATTCATAAATCTGCATCTATTTGTAAACACTAAATTATCAGTTTTCATATAATTTAAAATATCGTTTTATTATTATACCAACGAATCAAACATTACTTCATGAACGTTATTGTTATACAAGTTATTATGGCAATCACTGTATTCATTTCGAAACCAAAGAAAAAGCAATAAATTTGCCTGAATCCGTAACTACCAATTTCATTTTGCAACAAACGAACGTGTAGTCCACCTAATGGTAACTGGAGTACAGCATACATCAACAATCTACAAACGCAGATTGTAGAAACGTCGCTGCAGCTGAGGACTACGGTGTTATGCCTCATATGCCAGTAATTTCAGGCCCCGATCTCACCAACAAACCGGAACACAGTAATGCAAGCACTACTATTTGGCGGCAGGTTAAAGAGACGGTGGTCCTACCGCTCTCGGGCTCGTTCACAGGAGCTCTACCACCAGTAATAGGATAAAGGAATCGATCATGTATATTAAAATAACTCATTTTCTTTGTATAAAAAGTTTCCACGCACACATTTATTAATTTATATATAAAAAATATTAATAATAAATACTGAAGTCGCGTGATCGATCATATTCACGTTTGTTTATGTGAGATAATATTGCTCATTATACGGTAATAACTTAGATAACGATCTTAATTGCCCTTTAATCAACCAATTATGCGTAAATTGATTATCTTCGGTCGATGGTTAGTAATACGTACACCGGCAATTTTTTTTTCTTATTAGTTAGTTAGTTTCTGTAGTTCTATTGAACTACTCAAATTTTGGCTTTCAACACATGGTTCATCAATTTTTCATCGAAAAATCACATTTAGTTCAATTATATACACATATTTAAATGATGTAAATCGTATTATGAGAATATTATATATTATTTTTGACACAAAAAGGATGGACATTTCGTAGCAAAACATTGTCATCCCTATACGAGTCAGCTGACGGTAGGACCGTTTACGACCTCTAAACATATTATAAAATTGTAAATTTGGCATGTCTGTATATTGAACATATGTATGTAAAATTAATACGAGAGGTCTCTCTCTATAAAAGGTAGTAAAATAGGGAAAGTAAGTTTATATGTAGTAAATTCATGAAATTCGGCACATATACATGTCGTAAATAAACTATGAGTTAGATTTTATGGAAATATCACTCCCCAAGGGAGTGGATCAAGGGTTATAAGATTATATTATGTGATATAAGTAAATTTTGAAGAAGAAGCAAAGTCGTGGGCAAATGATAGTGTATTATAATTTTGAAGAAGAAGCAAAGTCGTGGGCAAATGATAGTGTATTATAATTTTGAAGAAGAAGCAAAGTCGTGGGCAAATGATAGTGTATTATAATTTTGAAGAAGAAGCAAAGTCGTGGGCAAATGATAGTGTATTATAATTTTGAAGAAGAAGCAAAGTCGTGGGCAAATGATAGTGTATTATAATTTTGAAGAAGAAGCAAAGTCGTGGGCAAATGATAGTGTATTATAATTTTGAAGAAGAAGCAAAGTCGTGGGCAAATGATAGTGTATTATAATTTTGAAGAAGAAGCAAAGTCGTGGGCAAATGATAGTGTATTATAATTTTGAAGAAGAAGCAAAGTCGTGGGCAAATGATAGTGTATTATAATTTTGAAGAAGAAGCAAAGTCGTGGGCAAATGATAGTGTATTATAATTTTGAAGAAGAAGCAAAGTCGTGGGCAAATGATAGTGTATTATAATTTTGAAGAAGAAGCAAAGTCGTGGGCAAATGATAGTGTATTATAATTTTGAAGAAGAAGCAAAGTCGTGGGCAAATGATAGTGTATTATAATTTTGAAGAAGAAGCAAAGTCGTGGGCAAATGATAGTGTATTATAATTTTGAAGAAGAAGCAAAGTCGTGGGCAAATGATAGTGTATTATAATTTCCCTCATTATAAACCAGCTAGATATATCACATAATTATAAAAGAACTGGTATAGACCGGTATAACCGGTCTGCCATTAACTCATCTCAATTGGCAGCATGCGTATCATTCATTGAGGGTTGTCAGCATTCAAATCGCGAAAGTTAAAAACCGATTCGAGTCAATTGTCTCATATGTACTCATGAGGTATTTATTGTATCAATATTTTGTTCTGCATTGTTGTGATTTGCTGTTTAGTTGCATCATTTGTTTGCCATCCAGTCAAATCCAAGATTTTACTTTTAACATCGACTCTATCAATACACACGTGACTCTACACGTCTACACGCGGCTCCCTAGTAAAAAATGCTGATGACAATAAAGAATGATATTTCCACTTATATGATAAACGTTACTATTACATAAATTAAAATTTTATGATGATTTGTCCGGTCTCTATAGATATATACATACCTCCAGCATGTAATAACTGTTTTTATTGGCATAATAATCACTTGTACAAACAACGAGTACATACATAATAATAGTCATAAAACCTTCATGAAGGAGAGAGCCTACGTGACAATGGTGGGCAAGCATCAGACATTATTACATCTATCTTTAAAACTTAATAATGGTATAAGCAATGAGGATTCAGCCACGGCAAGAATGTTTAATTAAAAAATATACTGGAAAGTGTTTACTGACTTTAAAATTACCTAATTAGAATGTTGCAGTCATAGTTATAAAACATACAACTGTTTCTTTGTCTTTTGATTACTTTTAATTGACATATCACATAGCATGCTGAAGAGCTCGTAGCTAATTCAAAGCCATGCCGATCTATCGATCTTGCCGGTTCTTCTTCTTCTTCTTCTTCACTTCTTTAAGCAATGCTAACCGCGGTCGGCCGTGCATGAGTGAGTTTTCTTTGTGCCTTCGAAGATCAATGGCAGTCGTTACAGGTAGTAAGAGGCCAGAAAGTCTACCTAAGAGTAACGATTATTTCGTATTGGGTTGTGGAGGTCTGATGGCAATTGCTCCACGTAAAATACTAATATTCTGTTAGATCCGTTTGACTAGAAGTCGAAGTGATAAGGAAAAAAAAGGCTTGGGAGAATATTACATGGGATGTTATACAAAGATTAGGATACAAAGCATCGATAATATTTATCGTGATTCTATTCAGTTACGTCTGTATGGCCTCCTTATTACACCCCTTTCGCTTCCATTGTCGTCGGCATTCATTCATCTTGTTCAGCCGGTTATACCGACTTTGTTACGCATGCCCACTTCATAGCTTGCTCTTGACCTTCAAAGGACACCGGTCTGATCAGTTTTATTCAAACACTGTCCCAACTTCTGCAGATTTATTCATGGCCAGATAGGTTTTTCAAGATAATCTTCTTTTAATACATTCCAAAAAATTATTATAGTTAAATTGTATTTTTTTTTAAGTAAGGTGTCCGGTTTTATTAGGTGTTGTGATAATAAAGATAAACCCTGGAACTACGGGACGGGTGGTAGCCCTCTATAATTAAGAATACGTGGTGATTTTAAACAGATTTCTGGTTGTAATATTTTAAAGCAAATTTTAGCTTTGCGATGCCTTTTTGTATTTTATATAAACATCGCATAGATGGCGCTAAAACCAAGAAAGGTTCGTCTAGCTAA
The DNA here is from genome assembly GCA_905147285.1 of Hypena proboscidalis. Taxonomy (NCBI): domain Eukaryota; kingdom Metazoa; phylum Arthropoda; class Insecta; order Lepidoptera; family Erebidae; genus Hypena; species Hypena proboscidalis. The sequence continues at coordinate 12,881,292 of LR990132.1, forward strand.
GGCTGGCACAAAAGAGTTGAGAGATTTCGAGTCTGGAAGCATACGAATCCATGGCTGGGTTGGCGAGGCACCCGGGGGGTGCAGGTTCGAGTCCTGCTGGATTCTTAATTTTTCAAATTTAATATTATATAGATTTTTGGTTGTTTGCCGCATAGTGTATCCGCAATGACAAACACGTAAACAAGAGATACATAGGTGCATAAGCATAGTTAGCTGCCTCGTTGGTCTAGTGGTTAGCGTATGCGCCTATCACCGCGAGGTCTCGGGTTGTGAACTTTCCGTCAGGAAATTCTCAATAGCCGCACAGAGTTGGCATTGTTCCCAATGGAATGCAATAGGCCCACCCGCTATCCCATGGGACCTAAACATAACAGGTGAAAGGCCCTGAAATTACTAGCACATAAGGCATACCACCGTAGTCCTCAGCTGCAGCGACGCATCTATAATCTGTATTTGTGGATTGTTGATGTCGATGGGCTGTACTCCACTTACCATCAGGTGGACTATAAGTTCGTTTGCTGTTGGCGTAGTATAAAAAAAAACAAATGTGGGTGTTAGACACCGCTGCCACACCCTCCTGGGTAATATAGGCGTGATGATATATTATGTTTTAAACAAAATATAGCATTCAAGATATCTTCAAAAATATAAACACAGACGACCTGCAGCAAAATTCTTTAGTAAGAATATATAATATATAATAAATAATAAATATATAATATATATAATATATAATATATAATATATAGGTACTTATCAACGCGATATTAATTGACAGAGAAATGAACAGAATGCAATTCAATTTAAATCAATTGAAGGTTATTTTGCAACACCGAAGAGAACTGTTCACTGCCTAAACCACAATCGCCTTGAACTGTTTTAAATGCGAACAACTAGATTGTTGCACATATTTTTAGACAAATATTCATCTGACTGTACCAAATACAATAGTTATTGTAGATAATATAGAACTGAAATATTTTTTTATAACAAAAGTCCCAAGTAGTAGCTTTTTCTTAACATTTCAATTCGTTTTTTATTATCGTCATTAGTCAATGCATAATTAGCAAATTATGTACACAGACGGACAGATGTCTGAGTAGATTTCTGTAGACCCTCAATCTAGACTTAAGCATCAGCTGTCACAGCTGCAATGCTGTGTGCACTGAACCACAGTTATTAATAAGTCAAGCGTGGTTAATAGGAAGAGGGGAGCACGTGGCAATTGTTGAAGGGTGCCTGGATAAAATGGATAACTGCTCCCGTGTGAAACAAGGTCAGATCTGCTTCATCATAAGTGCAATAGTACCTACATACATTGCATAACAAAAGACGGTTGCCTATCAAATCAACGCTATTGAGATATCTTAGAATAACTTGATTTTGACTCACGGAGATGTTCAATTGATATCGATATTTAATACTCAACGTCCATAAAATCAACAGGCTAGGCAAACAATCTAAGTATGACTACTTAATACAATGACAGGTTTGAACACATCGATGTATTCAACTGTTCTCCTCATAAGTTTAAGAGTTTAGTTCTTACGGTACTAACTTTTGTAGGTATGTCATGTGACAAATTAATTAGATTTTTTTGGAACTTTTGCTTTTTACTAAATATTTTATGGGCTGGTTGGAGTATTTTTAGAATAAGTTTATTTTCTTTTTAAGCCTAGTGCTTGGTTTCTCATTATTCATATCCTATAGTTAATATGTGAATAGCGTCGTGGGCTGCAATATTGTTGATTCTCTTTATAAGTTTGTATCGTATTTTTAAGTTTTATATTGTAGCTGTTTGCTGTTCCTTTTGTACTAAATAAAATAAAATAAAATAAAAATTAATCTAAAAAATAAACTGATCAACTAACAACACACATATTTGTAAACGATTTTTTTTAAATATAAAGAATTTATCGAGTGTGAACGCTTTCATACGTACCTTTTATATGCAAGTAAATATGACACTATTTTGGTATGACATGATTAATTACATAACATCACGCCTATATTACCCAGAAGGGTGTGACTGAGGTGTACAAAACCTACATTTCACCTGTTATATTTAGGTCCCATGGGATAGAGATCCTATCGCCATCCACCGGGCACAATTTCAACTTCGTGCTGCTATTGTGAATTACCTGACGGAAAGTTCACAAATAACACTTTGCCCGACCCGGGAATCGAACCCGATTCCTCGCGGTGAGAGGCGCATGTGGTAACCACAAAACCGTCGAGGCAGTCACAGAATTAATTCTCTGAACAATATCGAACATTCGGAATCTGTAGAAAAGCCGTATTGCTAACAAGAAGAGTTGTATCGAGAAAGAATCAAGAATGCTATTTAATACTTACACTTATACACAGCACGGGTCCCACTTTGTACATGGAGTATCTGTAGGAGAACTGGCTGATGTCCTGTAGCGTGGTGCCGCAGGGCAGCTTGTGTCCTATCTCGGCCATGATAGTGTATGCGAACTGTTCCATCCGCTTAGGGGTGCCTCCCATGCATACGAACTGCAACAATTGATTAATGAGTTTGAAATTCTATACGTCCCTTTTTAACTCGACAAACGGAATTGATTAGCACGACACGACGCACGTGACGAGGCATTCTATCAAGCTCAATTTCAAGGCGTCGCTGTTGGTAGTTTGATTTTAAATACCTTTTTCTTTCATTTTTTATTTATTATATTTGAATTTCTTTACCATATTCAATAAAATGTCTGCTCTTGATTTTTGAGACCGTTATTTAGTCTTTTAAGTAGGTACCTTAACATCACCGAACATCTCGACCAGATCGTGGGATCCGCTCCCGAGTGCCAGATGGTATAAAATGTCTTGGTCCATGAGTTCGATGTTTGGGTTCCGTAGCCGCACCGTGCCATCGGGATATCTGAAAAAAAATACCATCAGTATAAATAGGTAGTAAGACATAACGCTAACGAGGCACGCAGAAAGGAATTTTCGCTTTTCTTAAATACAAAATGTCTGTCAAAATTACAAATATACACAAATAGAAAAATAATAATATTTTTAAGGGTATAAAGCATGATGCTCTCCACAAAAGTGATGCTTCACCTCACTACTAACGCGAATTCAGTACGTGTATTGTACAAAAGGCTGGTTGAGTATAGCTATTACAAACAGAATGCATATTGTTCCCGGCGATACTGTTGACACGCCGAAGACCCCTCAATTTGTGAGAACTCACGTTCCTATTGTGCTATATTAAATTTCTGCCGTGAACTTTTATCCAGAGGCATTTAAGTACATGTCAGGAGAATATATTATCGTGTTTCTTATGTTAGGGGAATGTAACGACATTGGTTTTTAAATAAGGCAAAACTCAAGGGATGTAGTTACACAATGCCTTTATAAATAATGCTACATTTAAAGATAGATCTATTGTGAATACAATACAAGTATTATATCTTTTGTTCAATAAGATCTTTTTGCCTTCTTTTTTGAAAAATAAGAACGTCTTATAAGAGCTTTGTGGCAATTATTGAAAAAACTGGCCAAGTGCGAGTTGGACTCGCGCACCAAAAAGAGTTCCGTACAATTATCTATAAAACCGCCAAAATAATCATGCCTGATGTATGGGAGCCACCCTTAAATATTTATTTTATTTTAATTTAATTATATATTTTAAAGTAAATAGATTCAAACATATTTTGCAAATATTTCAAGCATCTACTAGTTATGGTAATGGTAATCAATATCGAGCTGAAAAGCGCAAAAAAGCACGTTGGTTGTATGGCAGCCCCCTCCCCTAAATGTATTTGTTGGTATAGCGGTTCACACCACCAGTTTTACATCACCAGTGAAAATTTCAACTGTCTAGCTATAACGGCTCATGAGATACAGCCTGGTGACAGACGGACAGATGGACAGTGAAGGCTCAATAGTAGGGTTCCGTTATTACCCTTTGGGTACAGATCCCTAAAAAGGGAGAACACGGGGCCCGTGAATCGATCGATAATAATACCTGCATTTGTTTTCTAACAATAATAAAATGTTTTTTTACGGATTTAAAAAAGTCTAACAAGGTACATAAATACCTTTGAATGTTATTATTAGATTTAAATTTAGCGTTGACATTTAAGCAATTTATATATATGTTCTTTCGTAGGACATTCCTAAAACGAGGTTTTATTAAAAAAATATTTTATTTAGGATGATTAAGTGTTCTGCATCTTAAAAAATGAAGGTTAATAAAAACAGAAAGTTCTTGTTAGCAACTAGGAGGACATCATTAGAGTACACGTGTATTCTAACAATACTTTAATATATTACATTTAATTACATTTAAGGTAAGGATAAGTGTGAAATATTGCTAAATGGGTGACATCATTAATAAATATTCCCATTTTGGCAGTTAAGGCTGAATTCAGAACCAATAATTTATGCTCATAAAATGATGTACACAAAATACTTATGAGATTATTTTCGAGGCAAATAAAGCAACCTGACGCTCTCTACAGCTACTGTGTCATTAGCTTGGTCTCCATTCTTCGTGTCTTCAAATCCATTATGTCCATCAAACAGCATCCGACGAGGTCGATGGCTGCTGGCCTGTTCTGACGAGGACCGGTGACCATTCAGCTCGCAGCCGTTCTGGTGCTGCTCCACTACATCCACTTCACAGTTGCACGGCATTACTTCTTCGCTTCAAGTCCTCTGACTGCAGAAAATAGTATTTATTTCTAACCAGTTTCAGTTAAAGGTATATAATTGGTTGGCTGTTTTCAATACAAAAGTAATATTGGTGAAACTTTAATATTATTAAGTTTTTATCTATTTTATCCGAGTTTCATGCCAGCATGTGGGCAGGAAAATAAATCTTCCTTCCTCCTTTTTACTTTGTACATAACTCATTTGATAATTAAAACGAATTTTGACAAAATGGCCTCGAACAAACATGCATTTTAGTGTTTTAAATCTATGATATGACTTAAAAATAAATAAAAACCTGATAATGTTAAAGTAAAACCCATATTACGTTAGTATGAAAACACGGCAAACGGGAGTCTACTCTTAATATTGGTGTGCAATAAAGATTATCTACTCTTTCTACATATATATGTATCTAGCAGTACCTACATCTAAATTTTAATATATAATAATTTACACAATTGATCGATTTTTATGTTATAAATGCATCTTTTCTGCATGTAGTCTATATTATTGTGTATATTGTAAAACTAAACGATTTATGCCTGGTTTTTTGATATATCGTATAAAACGTTAAACAAATAGAATAAGATATATATCAATAATGCGCAATGCTAATAACAGTAACAAAGATTTTTTTTTACTTTCCTTAATGAAGTCAATTGTTGTTGGTAGGAAATATTTTAAAAAACATTAAATATTACTTATTTTCGATGTTATACTCTAAACATTTCGTCAACTAACATGTGATGTTTCATGAATTAGTTTACGCACCAGAGGTTATCGACGAATAGATAACATATTTGTTAACGACATCGCATCATCGCAATTACGCTGATACTATCTGTTTGCAAACAAACTTACCAAGGTCACCACTCACTATTAATCGGTTAAAAATGGGATGCCAGTTTTTGCATAACACGTCACGCATTTTTGTTGCATATTATTTGGCATAACGGTCTTTTGGCATACTACTTCACTTGGCATAACTATCACTTTGCATAATGTTTTTGGTACAATGTTTTTTTCGCATAACTCTTATGAGGCATAATCGTTTTTAGCCTTTTATAGATCAAAAGAAAATTGAAATGGGTATAATAGTGTAAAACTAGGTTAGGGTATACAATTAAGCCACCACTTGTTTTTTTACATATGAAAATAATTTTGTTGAATAAGGATATAATAAAAATAGTATGCCAAAAGTCAATTATGCCAAAAAAACATTATGCCTAATAAAGTACGTAAGACGTAAAAAATAATACTAACAAAATGCGAAAAAGGTTTTGCCAAAATAATATTACGCGTAACTACCATTATACCAAATGAAAATATGCGAAGTTAAATTATGCCAAATAAAATTATGCGAAACAATAGAGATCCGTTACAAATATCTAACAACCTTAACAAAATAGTTCCTGTTATATTACCTAACCAAAACAGCAAAATGATGCCTACTTATTTTTTTAAATGATGAGAATAATTTGTATAATATTTAACAATCTAAAAGCTGTACCAATTAACAGATTATTAAAAAAACTATTTCAAATATTTTGACTTTAGTGCTACTTTAAAAGAACACAAGATCAAAGTGTCATTTTCGATAAAAGAGACAATAAGATAGGTGTTAATGTACATATTCTTAGCATAAATTAATTTAGTAGCTAAGGTCAAAATTAAATTACTCATTAGTCTCTTATGTTATATCTAGACTAGATTGTAATCTTTTTGACGTATCTAATTATTTAAAAACATCATTAGAAAAAAATTGACCTTAAAACAACCAGTGAAATTTAAATATTTTTATGAATTTATAAACGCCTGAACAGTAATCAATTTTTATATGTTTATAGCGTCAATAACAAGTAATAGAATTAATCATGTTTTCACTTACCTTACAATATTTTCTTTATTATCCTTGTACACACAGCCAATCAAAAAACCACTGTAATTACCGCACGAGCATTCACAACGTACTGTTTCGTCAACTTTCCAACCGCGAATACAGCTAACGTAAAATGGTGTAAGACTCCACATGAACTTTTACTACTTCACTTTATGCTTTTATATAAACACTGTCGCATAACAATACACCGATTTTTATAAACGAGAGTGGAACGTGTGCTCTCGAAGGCAAGGCTCGATGTATATTGAAACCGACTGCAGCATTTCCGAATGGTCGTTAGTCATTAATTCCAGTGAAGGCATTGGGTTCACCACAACGCTTGATTCGCGGAAGCTGATCTGTAAAATAGCCTTGTTTGTACAGAAATATGGGTCGTATGTCATTGTTAGGTACCAGCTGCTGATATGAGATATCAGGTTCATGGATTATGAGTTTAGTGAAAGGTGAGGTTTGAATAATATAATAATAATATATCTTTATTTCAGACCAGGTCCATAGAGTGTTAGTAATACAATGAAAACTTAGAAATTATGTTAGTTTAGTAATACAGAGATACAAAAAATAAAAACAAAAAATTAAATTAATTTGACTCGATATTGAAGCCTAATCCAATGCCTCCATGTCCATATAGGACTTTCAATGTGCACAGCAATAATTCTCAGGTAGCTGTTGCGACTGTCTCTCACCCTGCGCATCAACGATGCCGCTCTTTTTCTGATGAATGAATAACAATATAGTTTTGTAAATTTTTTTTTTAGTTTTTTACTAAAACAAAAACTCTGCACCACCCTAGGTTGACTGGTAGAGAATGCATGGCATTTAGTCCGCCTTTGTACAAATTGTGCTTTAAGTTTTAAATAAATACATAAATTATAGTGCGATCGAATTAATATTGCTCAGGGTGGCCCAAATATTGCTAGTTGCTGCCTCGTCTCGTAGTGCTTAACCTTGGACGTTGGATTTTTTTTCTCTAAATATTATTCGGATACAGTGAGTATTTCTACATATTTTTAAATTGTCTAAAGATCATAATTATAACATTTGGGATTTTTCTGTCCGAAAATTCTCAATTCGCACGGATTTGAATTTGTGCCTAGTGCATGGTAATAGGCTTATCCCATAAATTATAATGGGGCTTAAACATAGTAGGTGAAGTGTGGTTGTTATAGATCTCTGCCACACCGTTCTGTGTATTAAGGCATGATGTTATAATGTTATTTGTAAATACTAAATGAGTTTCCCTGAGTTACTTATGCCTACATAATAGTATATGTATTCTGGTAATCCCTAAATTATAGTTAAAATGGCAAAAGTTATCCTGTTAACGTGACTGCTATTGTAGTCCCCATACATACATAGACAATTTTTTAGTTACGTAAGCTTTTTTACCTGTCTTCCATCGTCTTCACCAAGGCGTTAAGTGAGACTAATTGGGTACTATTTTTGTAATGTTACTTTTCAGAGTTAGAAATCTAGAATGAGTAAACTGAAATAAATCAAATTCTGTTGTAGATTATTTTAGTGCCCAAGCTACGTTTTTGCTAAAACACAACAAACCGCGGCAGCAGTCGGGCAGTGCTAGAAACTTTTCAATGCAAAACTAGAACTTACTACCAACAAATTTAATATTATTTGAGTATATACATAGGGATATCTTTTTCCGCATAAAGGTAACTAGAAATAACCAATTTGCATACAATATCTTAACCTATTTTTATACCATAAAATACCGTTTTAATTACTTGGTAGAGTTTAAATTCTTAGAAGTATGAAGGTACATACACACAGCGGTACTAAATACTATTTAGTACCGCTTCCAGAGAACATGTTTTTCTTTATACTTAGGCAATTATCCTACATGGAGCAAAATTGCAGACAGTCTATGGTAGGGTTGAGAAAACGGAAGATAACATCTTGTTAGTTATTAAATCCGACTGTTATGTTATAACTACAACTAACCTTTAGGTGGGACATGATGTAAAGTGCTTTATATCATATTTATTTCTCTAAGTACCTACTTCCTTGAATTTAAAACTATTGATACTAAATATTATTATAATAATAAATGAGTCTCTTTCTCTTTATAAATGCTGCTGCCAAGGTTCATAAATAAAATAAATCCAAATATATTCAACGAGCAATTCTCTCAAAACGGCTTCAACGATTAAAAAAATAGAAAAGGGATTGGACCAATAATAAGATCTAAATAGGTATTTGTGAATTGTTAGCACAAGTCTAAAAATCTAAATAACTTCAGAGCCAGTTTTTCTGATCGGACAAAACATAACGTAACGCCAACAAGGGTGGTAGAAAGATGTCCAGGAGTTCTCCGTTTCTGTTTACAGTAAACTCATTGTATTCGGGCTTTTAGATTTGTCTTAATGAGCACTTTCATGATGCTTAGTTAAAAACAACTTCTGCTACTTATGAAAATCGAGCGATATTGAAATGAGTCGAATGATGAAAAAAGATCCGAGCAGGCCAGTATATTGGAGAGCTGAATTTTTGATAGGAACGCTACGTGTCGAACTGCATGTATTTATCCATTACATAATTCAGTATGTTATTGACCCACATACAACTTACGAGAAGCTATCACTCATATTTTGTTCTAGTCCGAGTGAAAGGCGCACAATAGGATGCTGCGTGCATGTAGCGATAGAAAACCAATCTTCGTTTTTATGAGCGGTAAACCAAATTGATATTGACTGCCAGTTATGGTTTTTGTGTTTATACGTAGTTTTAATTCACTTAACCGCTAGCAAGCTAGGCCGCTTCGTTAAGACCACCAGTTCATAGTTTAAGCCCCATCATTACACGCTCCGTTAGATGGCTTGAACTGTCCATGGTCAGTGCACTCGCTAATAGTCGCTGATCGGTAATCTATGGCAAGGTTAAACAAGCTATTACAAGAAAATTATAGGATACCCCGGCAGCCTTTTTTAATATTCATGTCATGTTACACAGAAATAATAAGGTCATAACATCCTATAGAACGTCGTGACCGATTTTCACAGTTAACGTTTCGGGACGGACCCGATTACTTCAGTATAAAAAATGCATTCAAATCAGAGACTACGAAACTAGTCGGATATTTTGCACGATGCAAATTTCGCAAGGCAATGTTGATGACGTCTCTATCTTTGTTATCAAAGCAAGCATGATTTGCCTTTCAAAACCGGCACTTACTTATGTAGCCACTTTGGTACCTAAGGTTCCAGCTACATACTCCATTTTACTTGCACAGACAATTTGTGTAAGCGGTTTGTGCAAATTGCAAATATATGAAAATTACATTTTACTCAAGTAAACGTGTAGCTGGCAACACTACCTGTTTGTTTGCACAACCATTTTACGCAACTTGCGCAAGTAAGATAGAGCGTGTAGTTGTTAACAATCAGAGTTTATACGCCTTTCATTTCCTATTTCAGGGAAGATTGAAAATCGAGCAACAAAGTCCCTTGTTGCTGTTGCCATGGCGCTTTCATAAAGCAACAACGATGCTTAGCTAGAGCATCGTTGTTGGAGCTCGATAGAAATAGATGTGTACACTGTGTAATGTGTGTACTGTGTGTGCGTTCGATGTATAGACTCCTTGTACGAGTATCCTAATTGCTATCGACTGAGTGCCAATTTCTCCAACGTGTTAAACTCAGATTTAACGCAAAACTTCAGCTCACTGTATCATACAAACATTGAATGAGAGAGAGTTCCAAATACAGGTTTAATCAATTTGTAGATTAGGATGTTTGACGAATTCGACCCTGAGATGAGAATCGCATTTCCTGGAGGTAGAGCTTAATACTAGACATAACACACACGAAGATAGCATTATTTTAATATTATTACTTTGTAGTTGTACACTCAACTTTACTCGTGCCTAGTCTTCTCTTTCTTCTTTTCCTCTACGGCTCAAAGGTTTGCTGGTAGAAAATTCTATATTGAATTAAGCTCGCCTTTGCACCTAATATTTTACCTATTTTGTTATATTATGTTTTTGTAAATTCTGTGTGTGTACAATAAAGAATTTGAATTTGAATTTCAGCTACCATAGGGCACCGTAATTAAAATTCTTGAATGATAATGAGTAGACAATAACTTAAGTCACTAGAAAAGACTCTTCATCATAGAAGTTAGCATTAATTACAAGGTTTTATTAAGTACATAGCTTCACGCCATAGCATCTGCTTGCTACGATGTCTGTACATCAAGAGACCAGTATGATCTTTGATGAGACGCAGGCATAATGCTAGATGTCGATGACTGATTCCATCTGATGTAAGGTATGGTTGATATATTTCTATATTGGGTCCAATGAGATGATACACTAAAAATAATAATTACTAAAGAAAAATTCAGTAGATACCTATCAACAAACCAAGATGAAAACGTGTCTTAAGCTTCAAAGATTCAAACCATAAACTTTGTACGACCTAAGAACGTTGTAAAGCTTATTTTTCAATGCAAAGATAATTCAAAACGTCATAAATCAAAATAAATTGCAATTGAAAGTAATCTTTATTCTTTACCGTTAAAGTTTCTTATCACAAAACATTAAAATTCTTTCTTATTTTGAATTAAGAAAACATTACGTTCATCAGTATGAGAAATAGTAAGGCAATGTAGTAACGAATAAATAGTATAACGCAAACTAACGCGGTTGAAAACTTGATGAAGTCCCACGGCTGTGCGTAGCTAGGTAATGATATAATAAGATTAATCAGCAAATCTGATTATGACAGCAATAATGCCGATTACAGAATACACACGGCAACAGACTGATAGCGTTTCAAGATTTTAATGTTTTAAATATTTTACTACCGGATTACTATGGCGACTTATATGACAGTCGTTACAATTCTAATTTATTATTATTGCTTATTGGAACAGCCGAACCGCGGCCTATCGATATTATTAAGTAATAAACTATATTTAAAAAACAATCTTTGTATAAATGTTATCATTAACATCTTATATTGTATTTCAATATAGAATATATACGTTACTGTGATTCTTCAAGGAACCAAGCATTTGCTGCTCTGTGTATGGATTAGTGTAGTAATTTTGCGTGCGAACAATCAACGATCTGGGTCACATCTTTGTTTACAGAATCAACAACATTATAGGCCCCGCAGTATTATCCACTTAAGTTAATTCTGCCTCACGTAGGCAGGTAAATTGTGGAGCAAACAACAACATCTGCTAACACCATTCAAGTTTTACTTCCCCGAGTCCGCTTAGATATTTGAATGACATGACATGCAGTTAGCAACCTGAATCTAACATATCCATCGAGAACGTGCTTAAGTCCACATACACGGTTTCCATCACTAAACAAAGAGAGGAACTTTCAAATAATAATGTGAATTACTCATCGATTCACCTACATAGACTTGTCAGTGACAATCGTATAACTACGTTTAAACAATAGAATAGATGATACTTACTCGTCACGTAGTTCATCTTTATCGAAAGACATGTTGTTTACAATATATTTCACAAACACTTCACAGTTATGGGAGGTGAGTGCGTTTAGCAGTGGCACACTGTCGGCAGTCGGATCGATGAGTATCGGTGGTAGCAGGCGGTGCGCGACTGTCGCCGCTATCAGCACGGAAGGTTTTCCGCCCAGTTTGTGCGGCAGGGCGCGCCGGGAAAAGGGCCTGCGCGATCACATTGCGCGTAGACACCAGCCCTTTCTCTGCTACGCAATGACGCGAATGTTTCCCTTTCGTATGTTAACCTTCCTTATCTCAACTATTATTGTGCTGAGACAAATACATGGCATAAAAAATAAATGATACATTAACATACTTGCCAAGTGTCTAAAACCATACACAGTAAGCAATCTTAAACTAAGTCAAACTGACGTCGTTTAATGCGTAAATGATAATAATAGCATGAGGAATTCGGCAAAACAATTATTTTAAAAACAACGGCTCAACCCATACAAAATGAGCATTGAATTTGGCGAACCTATTCAAAGGAAAAATGTTTTCAAAGCAATCACATTTCTATAACAGCCTTTTCATTGCCAACTGGAAATGGAAATGAATGCGCGTTTTTAGAGATGAAGCAATATTTTGGATAGTACCTACAAAATACCGGCTTACAAATTGTGTGATTACGTTTTTTCTTTCTATTAGACACAATGATATTATATAAAAACAAAAGCAGATATCGCACACCGGGTGCAATAACGTCATAAGTGCTAAAATTGCAAAAATGAGATTTTGATCACAAATGCTGTTAAACATGCGTCTACGTCCGGTGCAAAAATATCATAAATGTAACTCCAAAAATGACCCTCTGAGGGCCTAACTGTCGTTGTGGTTTTGGCGGATTTTTGAGAACTCTAGTGCGAGAACGTCCTAATTGGACGATTGCGCGCGGCCTCTCGCAGAAAATGTTTGTGAGTAGGAGCAACAACGTCATAAAGGGAATTATGACAAATTTTCATACAATTTTGGGGTATGAATGTCATAAGTTCACACTTCTGACTTTGTAGTCCTATTTATTTTAAAAGCAGTAAGTAGTTCTGTCATTTATTACAATTAACAATTTAATTTAATTACAATTAAAACGCTCTACGGAAGGCTCGATTTGACCATATTCGCCGCATTGGGAACAAACTCGCGAAATCAGTCGAATCGAACTTCTGCCGCCCCTTACTACCTTCACTGCTAAAACCTGATGGGTCACTTGCCCACACTGCCGAGGAGAAAGCGAACTTATTCGCTTCTATCTTCGCAGAATCTTCGCGGCTAGATACGACTGGCACTATACCCCCCCTCGTCCACTAGTTTGCGTGACTTCTATGTCAGACATACGCATACGTCAGACAGAGGTTTGTAGGATATTGCGGAATCGAGACGTGAACAAAGCAAGTGGTCCCGACGGTATTCCAGCCATGGTTCTAAAAACCTGCGCACCTGAACTGTCTTCCATATTGACGCGCCTCTTTTGCCTCTCCATGGCTTCTGGACAAGTCCCAAAATCTTGGCAGCTTGCTAATGTGCAACCAGTGCCGAAAAAGGGTAGCCGTGCCGACCCTGCCAACTATAGACCGATTTCGGTCACTTTTAAGTACTCTTACAGAGTATGGAACGTGTACAGACTCCTGGCATACCTAGAAGCGAACGACCTCCTCAGTGACCAGCAATACGGGTTACGCCGAGGCCGCTCTACTGGAGACCTTCTAACGTATGCCACGCACATCTGAAGTGAAGCCATCGAGAAGAATGGAGAGGCTTTGGCAGTCTCGCTCGATATCTCGAAGGCTTTTGACAGGGTTTGGCGCGAGGTCCTTATTAGCAGGCTACCGTCCTTCGGTCTACCCACTATAGTCTCTGTGATTGGGTATAAGACTTCTTGAGGGACCGATCGATTCGGGTTGTCGTTAATGGCAGCTCGTCCGATCAAATGGCAATCAATGCCGGAGTCCCTCAGGGATCCGTGCTCGCAGCAACGCTTTTCCTGCTTCACATAAACGACCTACTGATAACAGGTACGTTTGGATACGCAGACAACACAACGGTTGTTGAAAGCTATATACTCAACTCACGAGCTAGTCGTGTACAAATACAGTCGCTCAGAGAGGCAATGGTCGAACGTATGAACGTGTCTCTGAAGGCAGTCTCCAATTGGGGTGAAGACAACTTAGTCACTAGTCACTTCAATACTAGTAAGACGGCGTGTCTTATCTCCACAAAACGGAGTCTATTTATCCTGACTCCTACCTTCCGAGATGTATCCCTTCCAATAACCGATCGTCTTGAGCTACTAGTATCTCGCTGACTTCGAAATTTAATTTCGGCTTTCACATTGAGTCGAAAGCTCAACTAGCCACCAAAAAGCTGGGCATCCTCAACAAGGTGAGACAGTATTTTACACCGGGGCAGTTACTTGACCTCTATCAAGCGCAAGTCCGGTCCAGGTGTGGAGTACTGTTCTCATCTGTGGGACGGTTCAGCCAAATAGCAGCTTGAGGCGCTCGAGTCAGTCGAGAGAAGGGCCAAGAGAATCATCTGCGATATCGATCTGACGGATACTCGACAACAAAGTCTGGAGCACCCTCGCAAGGTTGCCAGCCTATCGGTTTTTTATAGGATACATTTCGGCGAATGTGCCGAGGATCTACACAACCTTATCCCTCCGTCCCCGTTTCACCATCGGACTACCAGACAAACGGCACTGAGGCACCGCTTCACGGTAGACATTCCTCTAATACGCACTGACTACGACTGAATAAGAAAAAACATATTGGGCAGATGCCGCCAAAACAAAATGGCCGCCGCAGATTATTAACATCGACCCGCTCTATTTGAAAGTCCCTTTATAAGACATTTAGAGTTTAGATTTTTTGTTTAGTTCTGCCTTTATGACGTTATTGCACAGAAAATTTTACGTTTAATTTAATTTTCTGCACAATAATGTCATAAATGTAGGTATAGTTTTAATAAATATTAAAGATGTACCACTTATATACATTTTTTTTTCTGAAACAACCTTAATTTTAAAATATGGAGAACAAACAATATTTCGGTAATCGATATATAAAAGTATTGTAAATGCATTTCATTTTATCAAAACAACAACTTTTAAATCGATCTCCTGAAAAAAACGTAATTTGTTACTTATGACGTTGTTGCACCGGGTGTGCGATATGTTATAAGCGCTCGCGCTGTGAATACTCAAATACGTCCCAATTGGGACGTCTTGTGTTAAGTTTGCGTGTGGCCTGCGTCGAGCGCAGTCACGTGCCAGACGCCATGCGCCATGTTCAAGTTAAGAAAGAGAAAGCGATATTGTTTTGACGTTAGAGCGATAAGGATGCGTGCGCTGCGGACATTTGTCAATGTGTGCAATTTGGAATAGCTCGGAACGGATTTAAATCGTAATTTCTATGAACGTAACATATCTATAGTTCTATAATATCATTGATTAGACACAAATTTAAAAGCTGACGTAAACTTCTATTAATTTATACAAGAGCGATTGTGAGTTACCATAACCATACCGTCATTGTCATCAACTCAATTTAGCATATAAAATAATTAGTATTAACAGTGACGTAAAACTATACCATCGGGGGCCCGTGGCAAAAATATTGGATGGGGTCCTAGTAAAATTCGTTACGTGATGCTGCTTACCCGTGATTCAGTGCAAAAAAAAAACGAGAATTCCCCGGACATTGCAAGCTCGCCCGCGTTTTATAATTATTATTTTTAGATGAATGCGTTTTTTTTTGTTTTGATAAATTGCGTTCAGTTACTTTTGAGGTCGTGGCATCTTGGTCCCAGTGGCCTCCTCAGGCCGGGGGCCCGTAGCATTTTGCCACTCCTGCCACCCTATAGTTACGCCACTGAGTTTTAATAATCGTAGGTAGCACTACATTTAATAGAGTAGGAATGAGGTAAGGAACTAAGAAGGTAACTAGAGGTTCACGTGGCAATAGTAGTAGCTATCTACTTTAGTATGGTAATATCGGTCTAGAATAGTTTAAATTCAAATGGGGTGCATGAAAGGAGCCTCCCCGAGTGACGTACACAACTATTTCCTACGTCCGGCGCACCCTGGGCAATTCACGAGTTCTCCAAAGCGAATTGGCTAATCCTTTCACCACGATGGCAAGTCAAAGATTTTGACTCAGCCATCGACACGAATAAAAAAAAAAAAAAGTTTATATTGGACCATTTCCTCGGTGGTCTAGTGGTTAGCGTATGCGCCCCTCACCGCAAGGTCTCGGGTTTGATTCCATGGTCGGCCAGTGTTATTTGTGTATTTGTGAAATTAATGTCAGGAAATTCACAATAGCAGCACGGAGTTGGAATTTTGCCCGGTGGATGGCTATAGGCTCACTTCCTATTCCATGAGACCTAAACATAACAGGTGAAATGTGGGTGTTGTACAGCTCTGACACACCTTTCTGGGTTAATATAGGTGTGATGTTATTTACATAACATATATATGTAAATTATTTGAGCCGGGAATCGGACCTCTGAACGGTTAATAACAGAAGTTTTTTTTTATCTCCTTGCAAGTGTGTATATTGTGGTACTTTCATTAACTTCATTAAAATTAAAAGGTTGATTCATATAATCAATCATTACTCCACCCAGGGAGCGAACCCGTAACCTCTTAATCCGCAGTCCCATATACTAATCGCCACACCATCGAGTCAGGCCCATGACTTTTTAGTACATTCATTATGGAACCCACGTCCACTTCATCCTCAGTTCCATATGAGTCAAAGTGAGTGATGTCAATCCATCTATGGCATTCTATGGGATCACTTGTTTCTATCCTCCTCGCGTCGTGTACCTTGTGTATTGCTAACGGGCGTGAAGTCACCGTGGAAGAAGCATGATAATATTTTATTAATTTTCGTATGTAATTGAAACACATAAGCTTTCTGAGATAATACAATTTTTTTCACATTAACAATAGACAAGCTAAACGCTCCAAACGTATGTGAAGTTATGAATTTTGTTTGATAGCTATATGAAATATTGCGTTTATGAGTATGGTTTTATTACAAAAGTTACTATAAATTGTGTGAGTAATTGGGTAATTTAATGAAACAATATTTTTTTAAATTTCGTACTTTAAAAATGGATTTAGACTTATAGTATGTAACTAAAGATTCTTGCATTTGTATCTCGTGTTACCTTTATTTTGATAGGAAACTGAAACTGAATTTTCGATAGTAAAAATGAAAAGATCATCTATCTTATCTACCGACAATTCTATATTATAAAAAATACTGTTACTGCGCCAATAAACGTAATAAAATATTACGCAATAATATATTTTTTTAGTTGCTGAAATGTTTTGTAAACATTAAATACACTTATTTTGTTATCATTGCTTGGTTAAGTGCGTAGCAACAAGTTTGTGATAACGTGATCTTTTGCGAAAGGTACCTACTTTACTAGTGGTGGAGCATTTTTAAACAAGCTCGAAGGTTTCGGATAGCAGGTTGTAGGACCTACTATTTATTTATTAATGATCAGAAAAGCAGTACTTTCTTATTTTTAACATAGTTCCTTCGTAAGGTATTTGCACTACTTTTGGTTTGGTGATCAGCGTCTGGCGGTTATCACCAGTGGTCGGACAAAAGCATGCAATTTGGAGTGAACGACTTTAAACATTATATGATTATGGATAAGCCTTCCCGGACGCGGGATTCTATTATTTGTTTTAATCAAATGCTTTTTTTTTTTTAGCAAAAAAAAAATCAAAAAAGTTTCGTTGTAAACACATCAACAATGTCTAGGGATATTACATGAAAGACTTCTTAACTTAAAAACTATTTACTGTATAAAAAAAGTTTGTACATAAAATATTTTCTACTCCACCGCTTCTTTCGAAATTCAAAAAAAATAAAAAACAAAAACACATTTTGAAACAAAAGAATATCGATTGTTCGAATTTGCCGGTCGAAAAGTTAAGTTCATGTTACAATAAAATTAAACAATGAAGTTTTGAAAAATTAAAAGCGATTACACATTTTCTTTATCCTAATTTCAACGTGTGTTACATTTATTGTTATGTCACGTCGACATTTGACAAGGGAAGACCAGATTAGAGCTGTAGGCATGTTGGAAGCGGGCGCTATACCAGGGCGGTCTCACTCCGCAGTTTAGGTATGACTCGCCGGCCGATCCGCTTAGGGTAGTTTACGGCGGGCTATCAATGCTAATGCTATCATAATAAAGTACTCTGTGGGGCTATCGCTCGTCGCATGGATCGCACGCACGCGACTACAACTATGAAATAATAAAAGACTAGCTGTTGCCCAATCGTTTAATTATTTATTGATTCGTTGATCGCTACTTTATTATGTTATTTTAAATAAACACATTTCATTTTTTATTTATTTGTATTTTATTTTGTTTTCTATTCCCAGTTAATCGTCCATTTGTTCGGCAACATTAAAATATTGTCAGCTCCTAGACTACAATAAATGTCTAAGTAAGTTGTTCGCTCGGATTTGTTTTGTTAATTGTAGATAAATAAAAATCCTCATTTGTTTGTTGCTCAAAACTATTGGGAACAAACTGAAATGTTTTCAAATGAATACATGTTCGCTCGCATACCTACACCCGTTGGAATCGAACACACGACTTCCAGATGAATTATCGTGTGTAATGGTAATTTAATGCATTTACATATCTTCAAACTACATTTATTAACTGGGTACAAAAACTTGTTAAGTAACAACCCTAAGCACCTCGATCGTAAAATTACGCAAAGAACATTACACCGTTCGCGCGCGGTTTTAAGGTTCAATTTTGTTTGGAGGAGGGTGCTTCTAGCGAGTGTAGGTACATTTTTATGCCTAAACCTGACTTTTGTTAGGAAGTGAATCTTCTGTTGTATTCTTATCCTGTGGCTATACAACGCGTGGTTGCTGAAACTCTGCAAACCGGCCAAAATGTAATCTCCCGGTTATGGTCACGATATCGTGCATTCGTGCTACAGGCGAAGTCGCTAAACGGCATTCAGGCAGAAATCGCATCACCACTCCTAGACAGGACCGTTTTCTTAAAATATCGCTAGGAGAGAACCCAATATTACGGCTATGCAAATGGTTCAAAGGCTACAATCTGACCACCAATTGTTAACTGTAAGAAGAAGATTAAGTACATGAAGCTGGTCTTCATTCTTGCAGACCACTTCGAGTTCCAGCTTTGCGGCGTGGCAATCGCGGGCGGAGACTATTGTGGGCTCGAGAACATTTCGCATGGAGTGACGAGCAATGGTCCATGGTGCTTTCTTGTGATGAGTCTCGGTTTGGATTTCATCCGGATTCACGAAGATTAAGGGTTTGACGAGTTCCTGGTAGACGAAGCCGTCTCCAGCATCCACAAGAAGTCCATTCATATCAAGGCGGCACTATTATCGTCTGGGTTGGTATTCGTAGCGGTGCGCGAACCGATCTCATTTGGATAAGTGGGAACATGAATGCACTGAAATACCGCAATGAGGTAGTGGAACCTGTGATTATCCCACACAGGGTACAAATGGGTCAGGAGTTCCAACTCATGACGATAATGCCCGTGCCCATACGGCTGAGCTGGTATCAACTGTGCTTAGGGAACATGAAATCAGGGTTATGGACTGGCCTGCTCAGTCCCCCGCCATGAATCCCATTGAACACGCATGGGACATGTTACAACGAAGAGCTACGGTTATTTTTTCTTCAAATTTGATAACAGAAGAACAACTTTTCCTGCACATGAAAAGAACCTGGAACCTGATACCACAGCTCGATTTGGATAACTTAATTTTGAGCATGAATAACCGATGCCGAACTCTAATTAATGTTAGGGGAGGAAATACTGATTATTAACTTTAATTTAATGCCGTTTTTTGTTATTATATGACTTTAATTTTCATAATTTTGCTACATAAAATCTATTATGTACAAAGTAAAAATTATGCCCAAAAATAAAATCACAAAAAAATAAATTTAAAAAATCTTTGATGCATATCTTTTTATGTATTGCAAGTATAAACCATAATATAAACTTCAATTTCATATATAATTGTTTTAACAAAATATTTACAGAATTTCATATAATAAGGTAAAAATGAAATATCCCTAGGCAATGTTGATGCGTGTACCTATAGGGGAAACTTATTATTATACTTATATATTTATACTACCATGCTACAGATATTTGTAACAATACTATTGTGAATTGTAAGCCAAGGTGGTCAACTAACTGGTGACCTGAAACACAAGTCTCGGCTTAGCTTGGGCACCAGTCTCCCACAATAACGAATTTTACTGTACTTGTATCTTAGCAAATGACTTTCTGTATTTTATTTTTGTTGTGGTGAGAAAATAAATATATTGTCTATTGTCTAAAAAAAAAATATATATATATTGTCTGTCTAGTTTCGCCATATCTGTCGGTATGGCTGTCTGACCTAGAGTTTGCGTCGTAACTGTTTGTGCCACAAAGCTGACTTTACATGGATATGTATAACTAACTAGGCCAACAAAATGGTAAAATAAAATTTAATAAAACATTTTTCCCCTTTATGTAAAGTGGGATGATTTTTTCTTTCGAGTACCCCACAGTGTGGGGATCACCAGACAATTTTTTGGCAAAGATATTTTTTACATATTCAACACAATGCGAACCATTTGGAGAACTGCATCTATATCTAGGTCTGTGGTGAAAACGCACTGCAGTTTTGCGAGTCACGGTAATTAGCTTACAATAATGCGGTGTTAGGAAAGGTTTATGAAATAATAAATTCATATTGCTTGCACACTTTATTTTAGAATAATTAGATATTTATATCAGTACACAAGGATAGTTATTTCATTTTGGCAAAATAATACATGTACGTTATGTACCTATTCATATGTATATTCTATACACAATATTCAATTTATTAAATTTAAGAACATAAAATAAAGGTACCAAAATAATATTTTTTGTAAATATTCAAAACAAAGGTGGTATCTATAGCAAAAATAATTTCTTCTAAATAAAAACATTTCTAAAATGATTAGACTGGGATGAAACTGGTGATGTTCATAAAATAATAGTTAAAAATATCTAATTAAAGCTTAGTTGAGTCAGAAAATATGCAGGTAACAAAAATCGAGAAATAATAGAAAATTCTAGCGTTTAAATTCACGATAGCACTTATTACTATCTATCGTCTAAAACAAATTCAGTCCGCATAAGCTTTTGGGTGAATGCCAGTAACATTTTAGATGTTCCTAACAACGAAAACATCATATATAGAAAACAGTTTTGTCAGTAACACATCTAATATTAAAAACTATCGGTCCTTTAAGATGTTTGATGAAACATTCGAATTTGACGAAATCTTACTGGAATGCACACAGTTAGCTTCATGCGTATATTTACCTGAAAGCGAGTATGACAATAAAATTATGCTAAATAAGACTACTGACTAGTAGACGAAATGTAACTACAACTTATCAATAAATTCCTAATATACCTGCAATGGCATTTATTAAATAAAAAATGCGAGTGGAAAGATCACAAGCGTTGCGACCTCAACGTCATACAGATTGGGCGTTCAATTAGAACTTTAGCATTCTCACGCGCTGTGAACTAATAAACTATACGCGTAGTAGGCTTATACGCGTAACTATATACACGCTTAGTAACAAATAACTATACGATAATAAAGTATGCTCTATAAGCTATTGTTCCTACGGACTTCCGTCTTGAGTGTAGAAATGGAAGTATTACCATAGTTTTCAGCGTCCAAAATCCGTGCTGGCAACTGTGTATAGTGCTGCATACGCGTGGAATATTTTTGAAGCATGTAAGTGCGTGTACCAAACCAAGCATACAGACAGACAGAGAATAGACAAGTCAACGTTGCATGCGCGTTCATAGATACACCCAATTTATAGACGTGCCAAACTCTTATCCAGATAAATTACAAGCGACAGAGTTCTTGTAAGAGCGAATATGACTTATGTCTAATTATCTAATAGATTAGGTAGTCTTACATCTATTATGTAACTAGATATGTCATATTCACTACCTAGCCTGAGCTACCTTGCCTACCTAATAGCTAGTAGCTCGACGCCCGCGAGATTTTTACATGAGTGATCTGGACAAGAGTCTAAAAGCCTATTTAAATAAACAATCTAGAAACAAGGAAGTACTACTAAGGTTTTGACAAATACGTCATCTTTAATTGATTTTGTACCGTCTTGTGTTGGTCAGGAATATCACCAACTTATCACTTCTAACCAACAATTCATAAAGGAGCTGATTAAATAATGCTGTAGCTATTGCTTCACTTGGTTATTCACCACTTAAAAACTCTTTGCTCATTTTTAACACACCATAATTTAAAATCAGTATCACCATTTAATATAATAAAATCACGAGACCTAATTTGACTAAAGGAGTGTCCTGATTGACAAGAATACTATCAAATCGACAATCGCGGCCAAAAATGCCATATCGACTTCAAAGCTATTTTCATTTACCAAGGGTTTCTTAAAATAGCGATTTTTTAAAAGCGTTCTTAGCCTTGTAAGGCGTTTTTGTCTCTGATTGAACTTTAAGTCAAAATAATAAAATGTTTCTGCAATTTGCATAAAAACCAATGGTCAATTAGGACTCTCCGTAATATTATAAATTCAGAAGATAAATATTAGTGACATATAAACATACACGAACGATCTAAAATGTATATCAAAATGACATGGCAATGAAGAACATAGAATTCTACTATTTAGGAAAGCAATATTTTGACCCTTCAGGAGATGTGGTTTCATAGCCGCTTTTTCAAGTATAGTAGTATAGTGTGACCTTCTCTATAGAAAAAACTATTTATCGACCGACATGGGAAAAGAAGTTACTCTACAATTGATATATCCACAAACATCTTACACGCAATACATTCCGAAATTGTTCGTACAATCAATAAAATATCATGTAGCCTTAAATGTACATACGAGGTTTTAATTTTACGATAGGTACGGAAAACACGGCGCAGTGCGGCGCCGTCTCTTCTGATCCATAGTTTCATGTTGCACACTTTCTTCTAGCATTAGGATCGATTCACACTGGATCGGCAGCGATGTACGGTGGTAATTTCAAAGGCTTTTCGGAAAAAAACAAGTGTCTAATTCATATTTTATTAATAATAATCATTTTATACTCGTAAAACAGCAAAAGGTTTAAGGGTTTTAATTTCAAAGGTATGAAAATGGATTTTGTTTTGCTTCCTAACCTGTAATACTGTAAAAATAACAATTTTCAAGCCCATAACATCTAAACGGCCACGTCCGAATTCAGAGTCAAAGGTTGTCGCTGAAAAATAAGCTCAACAGTATCTTCTGAAAGTTTCATCTTTACAGTTTAATAGGTAAGGAAGATAGAAATACAACAAAATACATTTTTTATACATTTCAATGGCAAACCTTGGATTTCATGTTGTTCTACCAGAGTAAAATGGTTATTATTACTAAAATATCAAACATTTTAAGAAATTCTAAAATAACCATTTGGTGTATCTAAAATTCTATGCAAGGGGAGCGCCTGAGATGATCCACCGTGCGACGCGTCAATTATATTTTGTTATATAATGTTATACTTTAGTATCGCTTAAGTATATTGACGTCACCGCAGTGTTTGCGGGCAGCTGCGCGCCCTTACAATTTCACAAACGATATTGTGTTTTACAGTTCTGAACATAAAGTTAAATAAATTCTATGACACTGAAACTGCGCGCCTCGCCGCTGTCGATACAGTGTGAATCGACGCCTGGCAAGTTGTCACAGTTAAGTCGGTATGTTAGCGAACAGAAATATGAACAATCAATTTGAACAATACTGTTTCCTTTAAATGTTCGAGTTGAGTTGCAGATAAAAGGTTAGTTCACATTTTATTATTTGAACTTGATACTGTTACAACTGAAATGTTATTGACCTCATTCAAATTTATATTTTTTTTACAAGGTAACGCTTTGCGATATGATATAATTACATGTGTAATTTTAATATCTCGTATGTACAAATAGGCTTGTAAATGTGATGATAAAGGCTAGCGTGTACGGGCCGATTATCGAGACAACCGAATCTTTCATAAATTCGACAAAGTACTTTATTAACGAAAAACTTCACAAAGATAATAAAATACACATTTTGATTGATGTTAAAATTACATTTAACGTTTATAAAGTATTTTATATAATATTAAAGTTGAAAAATTAAGAATCCAGCAGGACTCGAACCTGCACCCCCTGGGTATACGCCCCAAGTGATTTGCCAATTCAAAAAGGCATAGCAAAGCTAAAATTTGCTTTAAAATATTACAAGTGTTTATAAAGTACCTTGTCGGAGTATAGGTAATTTCCAGTTCCATTAGAATTACAGAAACCATGGTAAGAAGTCCGTACAATCCGTACACGTTAGTACTAGAACACAATTTTCACTAAGATCAGTCTGCATAATCATAAGTTTGAAATAAACCTACAACTCAAAACTCAAGGTATTTCGTACTTTTACACAAGGGTTTCCCGATAGCTAATAAAATTATTCAGTAAACTTCGTCGATATCTCATGGCAGCTCGGTGTATTTTTTAAACAATAGAGCGTTCATGAATAAATATAATGTCGAGTGAATAGCAAAAGTTGTCAAAATCGTATTGGGTCTATAAGTCATATGGGGTGCATGAAAGGAGCCTCCTCGAGTGACGTACACAACGATTCCCTACGTCCGGCGAAGACTGGGCAATTCGCGAATTCTCCAAAGCGAATTAGCTAATCCTTTCACCACGATAGCAAGTCAAAAAGTGTTTTAGTTTGTAAATTTGCTGTAATTTTTGGAAATAAATATATTATTATTATTAAAATCAAATTTGACACAGCCATCGACACGACGAAGAAGAAGTCATAGTGACAATATAATTATCTTGTTTTATATAGTTATATTCGATCCAGTCGCGCTTCATAGGTATAGCATGTCAACGACAAATATGATATTAACATCTACACGCAGTAGAAGCGATCGGCCATGTCCATGTGATATTACAAGTACGTGACTAACCCTTGTTAAAAGAATAAAATACCCATCAAGTAGGTTATACAACATTACTAATAAAGATAGTTTTTCCTAGGGAATACAGCATGGGGTACTTTGTAGTTAGGGTCAGGTTGATTTCGGTACCGACGAGCGAGCCACACAGCAAATAACTGAAATATAAAACAAATGGTATTAGAAATTGTATTAAATAAATGTACACTAACCGGAAATATTATTGGCCTACCTATTAATATCTATAAGGCCGCATTTACACACATAATTGAGATTAACAAAGCAAGCAATAGAACTGCCACAATTCAAAGCAAGCAATAAAATTGCGGCTATTCTATTGCTTGCTTTGTTTATCTCAATTAAAAAAAAGGGATAGCAAGAGAATAGCCTTGCAATTTTTTTAATAAAATAGTAAAATTGCACTATAATAAGTATGACCGTACAAACAACAACTTTATATATTGATATGATATATTTAAACGCCGAGGCTTAATTCGAATATCATTATTAATGAATTTGCATGGAATTCATATGAGAATTGTAAATTACACGTATACCTAATTAAGAATATATTTCACTCATTAAATTTTTGTGACACTTCGCGTTCGCGTGGTAGGCCAACAATCGTGCCGGTAAATATACTTATTATAACGTTAGGTTATCAATATTGCCACTGACGTCAAAAGCATGCGTGTGTAAAGCATGCAGTTGTTAAGCAAATAGCCGTGTCAACATCCCACTTCTATATTCAGAAGCGAATTGGTTTAGCTACGGAGAGTTCAGTTGTAATATTCATACTCCAAATTTTAAGTTCCGTAGCTATAATGGTCCAATTTTGAAAATGGAAAGGGCATAGGCATAGAAATCTTAATAATAAGGCAATAGAAATGTCAAAGACGCGTGACCTTGTCGCCGCGCATCTGTCAAGTCAAACACAAGTGCGAGTTGAGGAATTGTCGTCTTAATGTCATCGCAAAAAGAATAATTTTGTTTGCAGGAATACAAGCGCATTTGTCTAATCGAACACAAGTGCGAGTTGAGGAATTGTCGTCTTAATGTCATCGCCAAAAAGAATAATTTTGTTTGCAGGAATACAAAAAGTGGTATTTGAAAACCGGCGACATGCGTCCCAGTGTTAAAAGATAGTCGATAGCATTTCTATTGACTAGTTATTAAGATTTCTATGGGCATAGGCGTAGCTGAGAGGCGGGAGTTAAGGTTTCAAATCTCCCCCCGAAATGTCTCAATATTGCTTTGCAAGTGACAGCTTCAAAATCCCCCGAAATCAAGTCCTGGCTACGCCCGTGAAAGGGTCATTAGGCATAACATTCATACCACATTCCACCTCGAGCGCGGAAAGGCCATTTTCTTTTTTTTCTTTTTTAAATTATCAATATGCTTAAAGCGCGGCAAAACCTAATGGTCTCTTGAGACTTAAAAAAAATGATTATTATAGTAGGTACGAATTTATTGCACAATATAGGTAATTTTATGCAGATTCTTGTAAATTTTTTTTTATTTTTTTTATTTGTTTTTTTTTATATTTGATAAATCCACAACGCAGTGTGTAGTGTTTGTAACATTACAAATAATAGTACAAATAGGGCCTTTAAGGTATACATTTTATACAAAAACATTAAGAGCCAGTTTCTGAGGTACCGAATCCCTATCCGACCCATAAAATATAACCTGACCTAATTTAAAAGTGATACAAGTAACTATTGAAAAAAGAACTCAGCTGTTACTTTCATTTATGTGTGTCTTTCGTTTATGCTTATCCTGCCAATAAGGTTTATGCAACAACTGTGAAATTAGGGCTAAGTCCAAGATATAACTATATTAGGTAGACTATATTTTAATTATCAAGGTGGTGTAATTTTATAAGGCAGGATTTATAGAAATCTAAGGTGTATCTAGCTTCAACTTGAATGTTACCATTTTAAAGCAGTCAAATACAAATAAAAACTTTGCGATCTAAATGATTACAATCGATTAATAATATGTATGCGGATTTAGTTATATTTATCTTGGTACTTTCCTCTTAAGTTGTACACTTATCTTGCCCTCTATGGCATCATCGTCTCCTCTATTGCTCTAGGTTTGCTGGAAGAGAACTCAAGCACTGAGTTAAGCGCGCCTTTTGTATCCAATTACTATTTTATGTATATTTCTTTGTAATCTTTTGTGTACAATAAAGTATTAAATAAATAAATAAATAAATATTGCCGTTAATACACACAATTACGTCACTAGTTCTATATAACGTTATGTTAAAGTGAACTTCACCGTTTTGTACTTGGTTTTAGATTTTAACTGCCCGGGCAGCAAATATGGCTATAAATATATGTGTATCAATTTGAATAAATTAGGGTTAATTTATTCAAATTGATACACATATATAAATTATCACGATAGCTTTAATTCATATACTAAAATTAAAATCGTTTGCAGAAATAACAAAAAATATAAAGACATTACATATAATTATGGGTATTTTATGTCTACCTAAGAATATTATAGATTGTAATTATTATTTCCAGTTTTGTTTTATTTTTTTAATTTAGCTTCTTCCAAATAGTGGACGGCAATATTAACAAACAAATGAATATAGTTACATGGACATTTACATTCTAGCGCTCAACCATCTGTCAAAAAGGAAATAAAGGCTTGGAAAAGTAATATTCGACCTGATGATTTATTTTTTTACTGTGAACAGTTAAACCTACATACAATACGATTCCAAAGCTCTAATAAACTGTTTTTTTTTTATACCGCATTAGGTATAACTCCTGTGTTGCGGGGGTGTTCACAAACATACATTTCACACACAGAGCACACCCAAAGTCAGAACAAATCGTTACTAATCACACAAAGATTTGTCCCACGTGGGGATCGAACCCACAACACCAGCGCATTTGAAAGCGGCGAGGCGACCGCTTTAACCACCACGCCAACCGTGCACTCAATTAAATAAAGTTATCGGCAGCAACTTTTTTTAAAATATTGACATAACACATCACAAAGCGAGGACTTGGATAACTACACAATAGCGTATAAATGATTTTAATAACGATTCTGACTACATCCGATTGTTATCCGTCAAACAATTGACAAGAGAGTTCGCGAACCCTAATCGGATCCTGTCCGAATCTCATGTCAATTGTTTTACGGATAACAATCGGATGTAGTGCAAAAGTAGTACTACAACTTAATATTATATTAATAAAATATTTACGAGATTAAACCGAGGTTTTTAAATCCTACACGACAAATGTGAGTTATAAGTGGCAACATTAAAACAACACTTTATCAAGGCAATCAAGTAAATAGAATTTTGTTTTCATACTTCACTATTACTCAGTGTGTTGAAATGTATGAATGAACCATTGTATTATCTGTTATTATCAGTTGCATAAAAATGTTTGTATAAAATGTTTAATAAATCGCGTTTCGAGTAAAATCTGATTTATTATCATTTTTACTTATCTGATATTATGCTTGGGCATTGGTTTACACTAAATCGTATTTTAAATAACTATCTATATTTATTTATTTTAGAATCGGATTTACTTTTAGTCATTCAATCACGTTATGAGCAATGCAATGTAATTACAAATTATTCAGTTATGGATTCTAGACTTAAAGGGTCCGCCACTCACAGATAATTCTATATTAACTCGTTACGAAGTCTGCCTTTCAATACCGATGAGAAGACTTTAAACACATACATATCGCGGACATTTATGGCGTCCACACATTTGGCGCGTGCGATCGACGGGAGTGTGGGCGCGCTGGCTGCATACACGTCACACAGCGTCGCGTGTTGCTGCCGTATGACGTTTGTGCAGGTAGCACGCCCACATGCCCGACGGTGGCGCACGCCTAATGTGGGGACGCTAAGCAACTTATAAACCAGTCTATAGACGTCAACTAACAATACTTGCAAATGGTACACAAATATAGCTGCATGCACATGCGCACATCAAACAAGGCCACATGCAACACAAAGCAAAACCAATCCACCTCAGGTTATGAATAATTCCACATCGTCGGGTCATTCACAGAAACGCACTGGGGTTAGCCCGCGGGTCCTTTTGGTTACGATATCTTACTGTCAACCATACACCCAGAAACTGCAAATTAATCATCCTATTGTTAGTTACAAATGCAAGCGAAAATCATGATATTAACAATTCCGTTCAGTTTGAGTGATAGGAAAGTTCCAAATTATATCTAAAGATAACGCCACAGAACGACTACCCAGTAGAGCCGAAATATCGCGGCATACCCAAAAGCAAAATGTTATAAAAAAAATCCAGATGTGCGGCGTAAGGCCCCGTACAACATATACAAAAAGTATGTTTCTCAGTTCATTTACATTTATGTGTACAGATTGATGGCCATACTTTTTACTTTCATATGCAAGTTCTTGTAGCATTAGTTAGATTGTTGTTGGATTGTCTGCAATCAGTGCTAGGTCATCTGCAAATCGTAGGTGGTTGATCTTGTGGCCGTTTATATTGATACCAATATAGCTTCTATTGTATAAATATCTGTTCCAAAACTGACTATAAATTATATCTTATCTCTGACTCGGTGGTCTTATTTTATAGAGATCCACTGGGAAGTTAGACCGTGGCAAAACATACCAAGAGTTTTAAAATGATTAATTACAAATGAATGTCAGAAGAGATTGAAATCGAGACCAGATAATTACATTCATGCCGTTCTCAAAATTATACCAACCTACATGCAAAAATTAGTTTCATAACAAAGAAATTGTTACTATTCAAATTACTACTATAATAAGGTATTCATTCATTTAAAAAAGTGACTGAATCAAAAATTTAAAGGCATACAATCAGTATAAATACGATAGAAATTTTTATTAAATTACTAAAAATTATCGTTTCCTGTAATGTTCTCGATTAAATCTAGCTCACGCATGGTGAACGCATAACAAATTGTCAATTTTAAATCAGAAAAATTCTCTTTACTCTTGACTATTAAAATTTTCTTTGTATCTTATCACTACATACAATATAAATATACAATTCAAATACATAACGCGTTATCGAGCATAGTTTATCTGAAGAGTACACTGAACAGTGATAAGTATTAGATAGTGAAGTCAATACACAACGCAAGGCTTACCTCCGTGAAACTGAAGAAGAGTCCAATGCCACCGCACAGCTTAAATGCATAATCAATGGTTTCTTTTAGTTTCCCCATACAAGGCACGCAAGGACAGTGAAGTGGGTCTAAGTTAGCCTCGCAACAAATTTTCTGAAATATATGTGATCATTTTATTAAATGTGAATTATGAATAATAAATAATAGCAGCCCTGTATCTAATACATGTCCCACTACTGGGCTCGGGCCTCTTCTCATGATGAGAAGGGTTAGTTCATAGTCCACCACGCTGGCCAAGTGCAGATTGGTAGACTACACACACCCTCAAGCACTTTTTAGGCACTCTCAGGCTGAAGGAAAACATAGTGAGAAAAACTACATGGTTTCCTCACGATGTTTTCCTTTACCGTTTTGTGAAAATGTGAATTTTATAATCGGATTTATTTTTAGTCAGTCTAAGCTGGAATCTAGTAAAACATTTATAATCATGAAAAGCGTAATGGATTTAACCTTTTATAATAATCTCTGACAGGAAATTGTAACAATCATAACATAAGCAAATAAGTTACCGATATGATAAAGATAACAAATGATGCATAAGTCTCTCTTATAAATTAAATAGTTCAGTATACTTACGTCAAATACTGATAAAACAATACAAACGAACAACAGTAATTTTAAACAGTCTCCGAGGAAAAATCAAGTCGTCGATTTTTCTTGTAAAAAAATACAAAATATCTGGAATTTTACTCCGCAGAACGTAATATAAAATTAAAACAGGCAACGCCACTCTTATTTAATATGCCGCGAATATGTTTAAAGGTACTTACATCAACATTATCACAGGCAGGATGCGCGGCAGTCCCATTCTCTGTCAGCCTGCTCTGGAAGCCGCAGCACTCGAACTTAATCTGAACCTCCTGCTTCGTTTCCAGGTCCACATTATTCCATCCCTGTAATCAAATCGGATGATTGGCACTTGCATAAAGGTGGGTACTGACCGGCGTTACGGGGCGTAATGTAACGTATTACACCGCGAGCATTCGTGCAGTCAGTACGTCGGTCGTGTTACAGGGAAACCAACGAGCAACGAGCCGCTCGTTGCTCGCTTTGAGTGCTCCACCCAGCAGTCGGTTTTTTGGCGAATCCTTTGAGTGTTACGCGGTTCGGTCAGTACGCTCTTGCAAGTCTCGTATATTTATTTCTTAAAACATTAAGTGGCACAAAGAAAAAACTCTGTATTTTATAGAAAAATACAGAGAAGAGGAAGTGTTGTGGAACCCAGCTCATCCAGAGTATTATAACAAACTCAAGAAAGAAGACGCTTGGAATAGATTGGCTTCGTTACTCGACAGCGAAAGACAAACATGTAAAAATAAAATGACAAGTTTACTGGCATCATTGAGGAGGGAAAAACAAAAAACTTTGATGTCCAGTAATGTTTTTTCTTCTTCTTAATTTGGATGAAACAATAATTAAGTAGAATCAAATCAACGCGTCCTCGCTGTCGGCCATCTTGAGTGAACTAACTGCGAAAGCGGAGCACAGAGTTTTGACGAGCAAGTTACGCCGATTTTAAAACACAACGTAACATGCTCGATGCGTTCACGCTCGATGCGAATGTTACATTACAACTCGTAACGTTAGTCAGTACCCACCTTAAGAGGGTGTTAAGGTTTCTGCAGGTGGCTGTGCTACACTAAGTTGACCAATAGATGGGCAGCAACCTCAAGCGTGGCTAATCAGAATACTCTTAT
The DNA here is from genome assembly GCA_905147285.1 of Hypena proboscidalis. Lineage (NCBI taxonomy): Eukaryota > Metazoa > Arthropoda > Insecta > Lepidoptera > Erebidae > Hypena > Hypena proboscidalis. The sequence continues at coordinate 12,913,322 of LR990132.1, forward strand.
TATCCATGATATTTCATTTGCTTTTACTTAACACCCGTTAGGATATTTGATTTTATCTATTAAATCCAGTAAATTTGGTTATTTTTTTCGTTGTAATGATGTAACTAATTAAAACAAAAACATCTACAGAAAGAAGTCAGAATAGTAGACAATTTACAGTATTCTTTTTTTTATGTTATAGCTACTTTAATGTGATAATGTATAACACAGAATAAATAAATGATAAACTTCAAAACATACCACTGAACCTAAATGATAAGATAATTTAAAGAATTGAGGACTTTGTCACAGTTTACATTCAAGATTCAGTATCTATGTTACTAGAAATATTAGCAAAAAAACAGTAGTTACGAATTATTGAGAATAACACAAAATTTATTAAAGATTCAAAGGATTCAACCATCTTTTTTTGGTGTGTACTCCTTATTCAAGATGCATAATGAATACATTATGGCTCAATTCTTAAACTGAGTAAATTATGGGTATAAAAAAGGTGTCTTACCTGGTGAGCTAGCATTTCCTGCTGGTCCGAGTTAACAGTGAGGCAGGCACACGCCACTGAGAATTGCACCAAGAACAGCATGAACAGAATCACCATGTACTGAGAATTGGGTTAAGGAAATAACACTTTTGTGTAATAAAATATACTATATCTGATATAGGTTAATGTTTTTTTGTGGTAACACATTATCTTTGCACATCCATCTTCATAATTGGTCATATAAACATTTAACAGTTCATTTATTTTCCTATTTAGCCCAGGGTAGATCCCTTAAAAAATGATAAAAAGTCAAAAAAATAATAGTAGGATGAAACCCATTATAAAAGGAGGAGAATATTATAAAAATTTAAGGAAAAATAATTTACGGGCGATCTGAGGTCGGGAAGAGGGGGAGGGGGGGGGTTTTAAGGGTAAAAAACGGATTTTCTCGATTTCCGGCAAAACTAAAAGTCCTATGGAAAAAAGTCGAATGGCAAAGTTGTTGGTAATAAAAAGATCTAAAACTTTTGTATTTACACTTTTTTCATATAACCTCAAAATTTATGTAAAAATTCAAAAAACCAAGTTTTTGGTTTTTTATTTTTATCTTTTACAAACAATAATTTTTTTTCACGAAATTCGGTGAAAACTTACCTTTTTATGTCCCAAATACGCTGTAATTTATTTGATTAGAAATATATATGTTTTCACCTTTTTTTTTTATTAATATCGATTTTTTACCCGTATTTTCGATCGAAAAATCACCTGTCAAAATATCAGCTTTTTTCAAAAAGTTGGTATGTATTTTGTTCGTTGAAATGTCTTCTTTCTGATGGTGAAAAAATATATATATATGTTACTATAGTTAATCTTCACAGAAAATGCAAAACAAAGATCGTAAAAAACTATTAATATATAATTAATATATACACTATATACAATTTTGAGCTATTTACAAACAAATAAGTTAATAAAATTAATATTTTATCAATGTAACATGTAATCTTACGTTTTTCGAGTAATTGAAGTGTAAATTTTAATAAATAACTCAAAATTGTATATGTTAATTATATATTAATAGTATTTTTCGATCTTTGTTTTGCATTTTCTGTGAAGATTTACTATAGTATCATATATATATTTTTTCACCATCAGAAAGAAGACATTTCAACGAACAAAATACATACCAACTTTTTGAAAAAAGCTGATATTTTGACAGGTGATTTTTCGATCGAAAGTACGGGTAAAAAATCGATATTAATTAAAAAAAAAGGTGAAAACATAAATATTTCTAATCAAATAAATTACAGCGTATTTGGGACATAAAAAGGTAAGTTTTCACCAAATTTCGTGAAAAAAAATTATTGTTTGTAAAAGATAAAAATAAAAAACCAAAAACTTGGTTTTTTGAATTTTTTACATAAATTTTGAGGTTATATGAAAAAAGTGTAAATACAAAAGTTTTAGATCTTTTTATTACCAACAACTTTGCCATTCGACTTTTTTCCATAGGACTTTTAGTTTTGCCGGAAATCGAGAAAATCCGTTTTTTACCCTTAAAACCCCCCCCTCCCCCTCTTCCCGACCTCAGATCGCCCGTAAATTATTTTTCCTTAAATTTTTATAATATTCTCCTCCTTTTCTAATGGGTTTCATCCTACTATTAATTTCTTTGGTCTTAAAAATTAACGGCACTGAGCTAATTTGCCGTTAAATATCTATAATATACATTCATTTCTTTTTATAACCTGTAGGTTCAATTCCTTGGTCAGGTAGTGTTACTTAACTTTAACTTTCCATCAGGAAATTCATAATAGCAGCACAGAGTTGGAATTGTGACCGGTGGATGGCGATCGGCTCACCTCATCAACTATGTATAATAAGTATGTATTTACAAAAGAAAAGTATATATGTATTAGTATCAGTTATTCTAGTACCCATATTACAAGCTCTGCTTAGTTTGGGGCTAGATGGCGTTGTGTGTAAGTTGTGAGATATTTATTTATTATTTATAACAGGTGAAGTCTTGGTGTTGTACACCTCTGCCGCAGCCTTCTGGGTAATATAGGGGTGATGTGATGTTTATGTTCTTAGAACGAGAGAAAGTGCAGGGTAACTAGTGTTTTTTTTTTATGTAATTCGATTTAGTAGTTTAAGGGTATATTTTGTTTTGTTTGTTTCATCATCATCATCATCAGCCTGTGGCAGTCCACTGCTGGACATAGGCCTCTCCCAAGGTGCGCCAGAGTTCGCGGTCTTGTGCCTTACGCATCCAATCGCTGCCAGCAATCTTACGCAGATCGTCGCGCCATCTTGCCGGAGGGCGCCCCACACTACGTTTGCCTTGACGCGGTCTCCACTCCAGAACACGCTTACATAAGCGGTCGTCGGTTCTGCGACTAATGTGGCCAACCCATTGCCACTTCAGCTTGCTTAGTCTCTGGGCTATGTCGGTGACTCTGGTTCTCCGGCGGATCTCCTCATTACGGATGCGATCTCTAAGAGAAACTCCGAGCATAGCCCTCTCCATAGCCCTCTGAGCGACTTTAAGCTTCTTCTTTGTTTGTTTGTGACACAAAATATTATAATATGTATTTTTTTTTCTGTTGTCACACTGATCCTTACTCACTGGGCGCATCAAAATTATCAGCGCTGCAGTGCTTTTAGCACTGCAGTATTGTGATGAGATGCGTACCATTTCTGGCATTTTAAATGTTTGTATTTTATTATATTTTTTTAGTTTTAGACGCAATTATGCCAGAATAAATGATTTTTTCTTTCTTTTTTCTTTCTTTCTTTATAAAATAATCTAGTTACCATTCACTTTCTCATTATATTGTCATCTTAATGCCACTTGTAATAATTAAACCTACTTTCTCTTTCTAACATACTTACTCTACTCTATATTCCAATGGCAAAGATTAAATGCTACATAAGGTATATATTTAATCAACCTTTTATTAAAAATAACAAATGACAGGGTGTACAATAACATGTTTGAAAACAGCTGTCAGCTGTCAGGTTAAGCAGGTGTAAAACAAAAAAAAAAGTAGCCACCATCTGGCACCTTTTTTACCAAATTTCATAGAGCAGCACTATAATATTTTATAGTATGTAAATTACCAGCTTACTTAAAGATTGGGCAATACTTGTAAAAAAAGTATAATGTGTAACAAATTGTATTCTTAGCCAATAAAATAATAATCAACCAGCCAATCTTTACTTTGTAACTGTTATTATGTCATCAGAAAATATTTAATAGCTACTTTCATGCAACATTATGTGTACATAATGCAGAACAAAGATCACAATAGACCTTGATGTGATTTCATAGGATTCATTGAGATAACTTTCTGTGAATTAAATATTATTAAAAACCTAATATGTGAAATATATCTATGAGAATTGCAATTAAAAAAAACCTAGTATAATTTAGAATAATTTAAATTCACATTAAAAATAATATGTATGACATTGAACAAATAATTAGAAAGTAAACAATGTCCTAGAATGCGATGATTTCAGCACATTATTACTGTACTATAAGTAGCCAGCAGTTGTACTGATTGGTACAATGTCATTTTGACAAGGTTGGAGGAAATTAAAAAGGTAAATAAGGGCAATTGTGACCCTGGCATTACTGATGAGACTGTCACTATGTAATTATCACATATTTGTATATTTCACTTGTCTTTTGAAGGAGCTTTTGATCTTGGATAAAATACTTTACCATAATCTTCAAGGATTTTAAAAAGGATACAAAGAATAACAAAACTTGATGATGTTTTACAGCTCCCACCAGCCCCAGCAGAGATATCAATATAAGGAATACCCCACATGCCAGTATTCCCCCCACAATGGGCAGGTTTGTCACCAGAGATGATGCCTGCCCATACACTGCTACTGATATTAGGATGCTGGCCACCACCTATGAAAAGAAATGTTCAGTAAACAATCAATAATATTATTATACACTTTGATAGACAAGTAATTGTATTTACTTCTATTCTAATATATCATGCGTAGAATATATATATATATATATTAATAATTACTAATATTAAAAAGTCCACAATGTCGATTAAAGTAATACTTACCACATACAGTATGTTTAGCGCAATAAGCGCATTTTTCGAACAAGTGAATCCTCCACACATTTTGATGAAACTCCTTTAAATTTTCAACAGAAATCACCACTTCATTACACAGATGTTTACAGAAAGTTCAAGAAAATTACACCTTCAAGCTTTAGTCGATACACAGAAATGCAATATCAATGACACCCAACAATGATACTGCCAGACCTAGCAACTTATTTGATTTTAATTTATAGTTGGTCAATTTCCTTCACAAAGAACACTTTTCTGTTACAGTAATAAATACCGTTTTTAACACATTCGCCTACGGAAGAGCAACTCAAAAACTTGAAGAACAGATTTTCATTGAATGAAATTATATTCAGCTGAGCTAACATTTGACACTAATGACATTAGTAGTAGTCAACTTATCGCTAGGGATGCGATACCAATCGTGTCAATATTTTTATATAATTTCATCGATTGTCTAGTGTTTAGCGTATTTCACTGCGAGGTCTCGGGTTTGATTCCCGGGTCGGGCAAAGTGTTATTTGTGAACTTACCATCAGGGAATTTACAACAGCAACACGCAGTTGGAATTGTGCCCGGTAGATGGCGATAGGCCTCCTCAAAGGCCTAATAACTCCTCGGGTTAGTTTACTGACAAATGACATACTTGTCTGACTACTCATAAACTATAAATTACCATTATATTAACGATATCATGTGCTATCCATAACAAAAAAATATTTAGCGAAATAATTAACATAAAACATTACACCTGCACAAACAAAAAATTAACCAATAACAGTTAAAATCCAATGCTAATTTAATGAGACTATAACTCAGTGGAACGAAACAAAGACGTAAGGATGTTTTCACTAGGAGCACTAATATTAATGAAAGAACAAAGTGCTATTCACTATACATATAAGAATAGAAGGCCAGTATCTTATACTTATTCTACTGCTGGACTCGGGCCTCTTCTTATAAAAAGAAAGGTTAGGCCATAGTCCACTAAAACAACTCAACAACATAATAACAACGCTTTAGCCTTACGTTTAGTTACAATTTGACCCTCTGAGTTACAAATTTTTCAAAATTTTAACCTAAGAAAATTGTAAGCCACGGTAGATATTTTTTTCGATATTAAACATTAAAGTTTTTAACGTTGGAGTGAGAGATAGTGAAAATAGCATTTGCTATGCAAAGAATAAGTTTTCTGGATAATGTATTTTAGATAACATTATTAAAAGATATTATTACCTATAAATATAGGAACAAAAATATTTTCTACACAAAGCTTTTATAGCTTTGTGTAGAAAATATTTTTGTTCCTATGCGATTTGAATTGAGAAGGCACTTAAAAAATTCACAACAACGGCGCTATGGTGATTTATAAAATATACCTAGACATAATCAACTCGAGTAACACAGAAACTGACTCGAGTAAGAAATATAATACTCAATGTGTAATGCAAGAATGCAACAAAACACTACTCTAATGTCAAAGGTCAAAATAATAGTTGCCATGGTTAAAAAAAAAAAAAAATTATCATACATTACATCACGCCTTTAATACCCAGAAAGGTGTGGCAGAGGTGGGTGACGCCCACACTCAGCAGGTCCCATGGGATAGGGTGGTGACTGTCGCTATTCATCGGCACAATACCAACTCCGTACTATTTTGGGAATGTCTATCGAAAAAAGCCCAAATAACACTTTAGCTTGGCCCGGGAATCGAAAGCGGCGAGAGGTGCATACGTTAACCTCTAGACCAATGAGAAAGTATCATGAAAAATTAGTAATGATTAGAACAATATTTATTTCTATAACAAATCTTTAAGTTTACGTTAATGTAATATACTGGCATATTTTCAATTGATCAACGCCGAAATTTTCATTACTACTAGGCCACTAGCCTAATCTAAAGATTGCCTTTAAGTTTCATATTAACCTAACCATTTTGGAGTCCATATGGAACAAACATACCATACATTCACCATCATCATCCACCTGCCCTTATCCCAATACCTGTTCACCTAATGCATCTAAATAAAGAATTCATAAAAAGCACATTCTATTTTATTTTTTTAATAACATACTATTTCTACAAATATTTACATAAACATAAATGCTTCCAACAAATTCAATAAATTAATTCAATGATGGTATCACTCGGTGATGACTTCGTCTTTAGAATCTGTCTCATTTAGCTCTTTCAGTTTTTGTTCAAAAAATTGTTTCCTATGCATTAAAGCTAAACGAGGTTGTCTTATACCAAAATTTTCATTTCCTAATTTACTATACTTCCTTTCTCCCTCTCTCCCCATGAGGTCACGAAGAGCTTGATTTCTGTTCATTAGTTTTTCATAATAGATTTTGCCACTCTCAATATATTCTGGTCCAAGTTCACATAGTTTTTTATCAGCTTCAGTTTCATAATAAACTTCAGTCATATCTTTCATAAGAAAATATGATCCTGTACCAAACATACCTAGGATCATGTATGGTATGGCTCTTAGCATAGTAGGTCCTGAATATAGATTCAATTTGTTATTTATCATCTGAGCAAAATTGTAAACCATAAACAGGCAGGCAAATGGGTAAGCCGATTCATAAATAATTTTGTTATTCTGTGTCATGATAATTTCCCTACACAATGCAAACTCTTGCACTTTTTCAGGCAGTATTAAGGCATCTGCTAGCTTCTTGCCTGCTTCTGATGTCCAATTCACTTTTTTTTGGTTGACCTGAAATTGTTACAAATATTAATAGTAAGTACAGCATAGGAATAAAAGACTTTATATTTCGGATTATTTTATAACTATATTTTGACCAGCCTAAATCTATGCCTAGATCTAAATATCTATAGAGATCAGCAGTTGTTAATTGCAGTGCTTTTATCTTATAGCTTAATAATTTATCAACATTAAGTGTAAGGTTTATATTAAATTGAGGATTAACCTACCTGAATATTATCTTTTTCTAGATCTTCTAAGCTCCTATAGGTAAAATTAACTGGAATACCAATAGCTGCCCCAAATTTTGAGTTAACACTACCTGAAAATGTGTAAACAAATATTTAAAATTAATGTATGCTTCTTAATTCCTAAGGATTCATTACATTGGGATTCCAATATTAGTTTGGAATATATATATATATATATAAATATATATTCGTATCTAAACTTACAATAAGTGAGAAATTACAGAGGAAAGTGGATGATAGTCGTCAAAATAAATATTTTTTGATTAATAACTGCAGCAGAGATTAACACATTAATAAGATTTGTAAGGATTACTTACCCGCATGAAACAGATCATATCCAAAAACGTTAAAAGGTTGAAATAGCTTCCGTTGAATGTCACTTATGTTGAGTATATCAAGACATCTGGAGAATTTGTCTCTAAGCTCATTATGCAATTCAACAGGCTTACCATTGCTGAAATCAGAATTGAATGTTTTAATTACATGAACTATTATATTATTTCTTAATTTATATATTTCTTGTTTGAAAAAAAACTTACTTGTAATACTGGACAAAATCTTTGTATCGGTCAAGGAGAAATGTATTTGGTGCATATCTGGATACTGTACATGCGATACCAGTGCCAGTAATTATAACAAATGAAAAACGTCGGCCTGTCTCAGTTAAAAACCAAGATACCGGCCTTCTTATCGTCATTTTTCACAAACAAATCGGTCTTTTACTTCTGTAATCAACAATCAATTATTCATTCAGCCAATCTGACATTTTATTTAAGGTTAAAAAAAAATTGGCAAATCTACGATTTGTTTGTAATTTTATTGTATCTTTATTATTTGTAAATTTGTATATTTTAAATTTTAACAATAATGTTATTACTTTGTGACAAATGAATGAAATTCTGATTCCCTCGAAGTTTTATACGAATCCGACAATGAAGGACATTACAGTGATATTAAATTTTTAATAGACTGTTACCATCATGAATTATCTTTGACATAGTTAGTTATATTATCTGTATTGTCTCTGGTTGGGTTATTATTACTGTCAAATTCTGTCATTTTGTCTGTCAAAATTCTGAATGGAAAACGGGGGCAAAAGAACGCTCGAGAGATACAATGTTATAGTTTGAAAAATAAAGTCTATCTTTGGTAATTAAGATTAATGAATACTATATAAATTGAAAAATGCCCCTGGTTCTCACAGAACTGAATAATTTAGGCTTGGAATGCCTTGACAATGGCTGGGTACAAGCTATATATCATTCCGAGTTCCTTGAGTTCGGGAATTTGCCGCCTGAATATGAGAGCTTCGCAGAGTCGATAAGTCTACAGTCTGCGTTCAAGGATTTAATTAAAGCTATTGAAACCTGGCTTTCGCCAAAAACTGTATCTGCAGAGGAAAAATCTTGGGCATCATTGTCCCATCGAATTAATCATGAAAAGGTGTTGGCTCTGCTGGCTTACTACATAGATTATGGGTGTAAAAATATTGTTACAAAAGAATACAGGAACAATGCTTTACTTGCATCCCGAGTTTATTATAAACTATTATCAATCCCTGGGTATAAAGCATATCATATTTATCATTCACAATTATTTGCCCAATCTTTGGCATGCCTTGGATTCCCCAAGGGCATGTGTGATAATGAGAATAGTTACTTCAATAGCAAGGAATTGACCCATGAAGTAAACTCGGTGATCAGAGAGCTGAAGCCTTTTGTGATAGATTTGAGAGCTATAATAGAACACTTGCAGCTCAACCCAGATGATATGAATTTTGAAGATATTTTGAGCAACCTTGTTGATATAACTGGTGGTGCTATTGTCACCAAATTACATGTTGGTGAGTGTTTAGAATTAATAATTGCATTAATAATAAACTAACTGCATGTTAAGTAATTCTATGAAAATAATTATTAATTTAATTTTTATACTAACTTGTAAGCAAAGAGAATTTTGCTGTTCTCATCATTGGCTCATTGCTAAGTTATAACAAAATTACATTTAACTAACTGCTTTCCACTAGAATACATTCAACTCATTCTGTATCTGATCAATATTTCTGTATGTAGCTTAACTAAATTAAATTTAAAATATATGTGTGTTAGCCATATCATAGATTTACTCATTTCATAAAATTATCGAGAATTTTGTGAAATGGTTCCATTTTATGAAATGTTAAACTGTCTTTTGGCCTCTTTATTAAATCTCAATGTTTCACGATTTACTCAACGACATCTGACCTGATTTCAAAATAAAAGCCTGCAAGCTTGTAGCGCTACTATCAGTAATTAATGTTACTATTTTACGATATGATCCAATTAATCTCAATCATTTTGTGGAGTAGTGACACATTAAGATATTGGGAAACAATTTCTTATTACCAGGGCTCGGAATTAGGTAGAGTTATTTATGTACTTACACTGATTTCATACAGCGAAAGAATAAAGTGGATATGCCTCAAATCCCGAGATTAATTTTAAAGAGCAGAAAAAAATCCCATGATTTTTGAAATAAAAAGTTATTTATCTTAGTAAATATTTAATCGCGCGTGCAGTAGTTTAAATTGTGTAATTTAAACTACTGCATGCGCGATTAAATATTTTAACTCTCACAAAATTTATACAGTAATGTCGGAAGTGAACACTTCAAATCTTACTGGTAATGAATCGGACAAGGAAAATGATTCTGATGGGCCGTTTGAATAAGCAAAACCTCACGAGTCTAGGCTAGAAGCAAAAGTATTTGCTCGTATTTATAAAAAAGGCGAAATATGCGTATGAGAATTTACTACAGACTTTCAACAATTTGTATTGTGTAAACTAATAAAAAAAAAAAATGTTAATTATCTTTGTTTTATTTGTCTATCTCTGAGGTTTTTATTATTATTTATTCGTAATATTGTTGGCCACACGGGATTGTCCATTAGAAATCCCGGGAAGGTCCACATTAATATCAACATTTCGATGCAAGTACATAAAAAACTCTACCTAATTCCGAGCCCTGCTTATTACTGTTCTGCCCAGGCTACATCATGATGTTGCCAAGAGAGAATGAAAAGTAAGCATATCTCTGATATGGCCAGGGCATATGCATGTCCCTCTCTTTAAACTTGTTAAAAGGGGACAGATCACATTATGTGCATTCTTTACTCGCCACCACAGAGAGAAATAATTTAAATGTAATTAGGGAACTGAATCAAATACCAATACATGTAAGTGTAAGTAGACAATTTAATTTTTTTTTGTTTTATTTACAGATAAGATTGAGCTAAATAATTTGTCTGGGGTGATATATGAAATTATCAACATATTAATATGCGATGCTGATGGAAATCCCAATTCTATGGCCATTAAGATGCTTTTCAAATGTCTTCTACCAAAACTGGTGGCTGCTTCAGTGGACACAAGGAATGCTAATGTAAGTTTAAAAATACCTGCTATGCGAGTCCATCTCATCATCTATTAAAGCGACAAAAAATAAATTTATTTTATATAAATTATTTTTTTTTAATTTTAAAGCGAATTTATAACTAATATTTTATGAATATTTCAAGCATCTACCTGTTGCCATTATCAATATCAAGCAAAAACGAGCAAAAGAAAAAAAAAAGATTTTATTGCATTTTTATATTTGTTGTTATAGCAGCAACAGTTATACTTTATCTGTGAATATTTAATCTATCTAGCTATGACGGTTCATGAGATACAGCCAGTTAAGCAAAAATAAAAATAGGTGTTTTTCTGTATTATTGTTCCTCAATTTGTTTATATTTGTTGTTATAGCGGCAACAGTTTTACATGTGACTTTTCCTTCAATTAAGTACAAATAAATGTAAAATTATATTATTTACTAGAAAATGATATTCTAGTGTATAACCTTATTCCATAGCCGGCCACAGACTTGACAGAGTCCTTTCAATCCGCGATCTTGGAGTCACTTTAGATAGTAAATTGACACTTGATGCACATATTTGCAGTAAAGCTTACTAAATGTTCGGTTTTGTTTTGCGGGTAAGTAATGATTTCAAGCGTCCATGTACCTATCTCCACCTCTATAAGACCTTAATACGCTCACAGTTAGAATATGCTACATGTATTTTGGATCCACTGTACATGAAATACTCTCAATGTCTTGAAAGAGTTCAAAAAAAATTTCTGCGTTGTATGAACTACAAATTTTGTCATAGATATCAGCCCTATACAGAATTATTACGGCAATATAAACTGTTAGATTTAAAATCCAGGAGAATTCAAATGCAAGCCATGTTTCTGCATGATATTTGCCATAACAGTTACGATTGTAATGATATTATTAATAGTATTAACTACAATGTGCTTATTAGATCGTACACTAGGGCATGCGCGCACCTATTAGCCGTGTACTGGATTCTTATCAATAACTTTACTCATATTGATGTGCATGCGAATAGTGTAAGCATCTTTAAGAAGCTAGTAATTGAGGAATTACAACTTCTGTTGACTGTATAATCTTACAACAAGAAAGAAAAATTTAAATTATAGAAATGTATCATTTTAGTTTTAGTTTTGCTTAGAATTTCAAACTTTGTGTTTCACAGCTACTCTCAACCTGTACTTAATTTTTATTATTACTCAACCGTGGTAAACGGTGTGGATGTCACAATTATTCATATGTATAGAATCTTACTATGTAAGCCATCTGTTTATTGTGATATTGTTTGTTTACCCAATAAATATTGAAAAAAAAAAATGTGACAGATGGACAGCAAAATTAGTAATAAAACCCTAAAAAATAAAGAATAATTAAGGAAGCTTTAATTTTAGAACATTTTATAATGTTCAATCATCAACAAATTTACATTTTTCTCATTGCATTTGACTGCTTTTATTTATGGACATTTCAGAAAGACAAAAACAATACTGTATAGTATCAAAATGAGGTACAAACATTATTGTTCTTGTAATATTTTAAAGCAAATTATAGCTTTGCTATGCCTTTTTATTTAATTTCAAATCTAGCAGCATACAAATCCTTGCCTGAATTGGCTAAGAACCTGGGGCGTTTACCCAGAGGGTGCAGGTTTAAATCCTGCTGGATCCTATTGATTTTTCAGCTTTAATATTGTATAATTATTGTTCTTGTTTCAGAACATTGTTAGAGCTTCATATGTGACTTACTCTGGACTGCTGTTGAGTAAATATGGCAAAGCAGCTTTGCTAGGGTACAGGCTGCTGTTACAACATCTGTGCTACTCACAAGTTGGCTTAGTGAGTATAATAAAACATTTATTGATTCAAATAAAATTGTCCCAAAGTATATTAATTTCATGAGATTTGCTATTTTAAATCAAATGCTTCACATTGTTTTGTGGTGTTATTAAACCTCTACATTTAACCTATGCAGCCTTTTCGGGTTGAATTTTAAAACATGGTTTCTTATTTCTCTTAACAAATATTTATAATATTTATTATCTTAATATAATCAAATCTCGTGGCTTGTGATATAATATCTAACTCCTCCAAAATGGCTTAACTTCTTCTTCTTCGTTGTGTCGATGGCTTAACTGATTTTTATGAAATGATGTACAGTAGGTCTGAGAATAGATAGTTCGTTATTTCTTATAACCCTAAGTGCAACGCAGGCGATACCACAGGCAAAAACTCATATTTTATATTATATTATTTTGTATTGAAGTTTTTGTGTAAAAAGCTATACACACTATACAGCCATGTATTTGGAAGTTTTGGTCCTTAAACTGAACAATTGAGAAGAATTATAAGTGACGAGAAAATCTTTTGTTATCTGTCTGTAGGAGCGTCAAGATGTACGCAGCGCTCGGGTTAATTTAGTCCTAGGGTTGATGAGTCTGCTGCCCCGGAAGTCGTACCGCAAAACTGTCAAATGGATCCTGCAGTTGTCAACCACAAACAGAGTGCCGCATCGACAAATTGCTATGGTATGTATACGTAAATAATCCTTATATAAACCTGATATCATTAATCCAAATAAATAAAATTCTGTCTGTTTTTATTTGCATGATACCTACAAGTATACCAAAAATAGAGTTTTAAAATAAAATTCTTACAAAACTAAGTATTATTGTTTTATTAATAACAATCTTTTTTTAGGAACTGTTAGCTCAACTACTCAACAATGATCCTGAAGAACAGAGACCTGCTCCTGAAAGCAATACTGAAACAAACACAGTAAATGACTCAGGCAAGTTTTATTTATACTATATCCAACCACCCCCTTATTACTATTGATGTTGATTGTGATTGAATCTGTTACATGTATCCAGGGGCGTCCGCAGGGAAGTATGTGTAGGTACCTACTTTTTTTTGTAAAATCAGATAACTTGACATTTTGATATTTATTGGCAGCGATAATTCGACTAAATGTCGTTTCGGACGCAATAAACTCGGAGGGTCCGTCCGTATTGACATTTTCCAATTTTTATTATTTTTTTTGCGTGAACTCGGACACTACTCAAAAAAAAGGTGTTTTGTACAGTCAGAAAAACAGTTTTTAGTGATATCTTATGCAATAAAATCTTTCCACCGCCCCGAGGAGATTTGATGTTGCCGTTTAGTTAAGGATGTGGTCACATTGCAATTATTTTATTATAGAATATGCCATCTAAAAGCCACATAAAATATTTTTAGCTGTGCTTACATTATTAAACTTTTTTATCTGACTGTACTTTCAGCCTCAATTATTGAGTGGTGTCCGAGTTGACGCAAAAAAAATAATAAAATTGGAAAATGTCAATACGGACGGCGGCTGGTCCGTCCGTATTGGCAGTTTATTGCGTCCGAAACGACATTAATTCTTAGATTGGTTTTATGGTATTAACCCGCCAAGGGGTGCTGCAATATACAATGTTCAACTAATCACTAGGGTAGGTTGACCTCTTTGATGCGGCTTTCTGTTAAGTACCATGTTTATCTGCGAGGGTTGTTAATTGAATGCTAATGGCTGGGTGCAAGCAACTACTTATCGCAATTTTGTCGATTTCGGCCAAAATAAAACTATCACCTGTAGAATGATATTGCACAATTAATTATAATGCGGTAATCACAAATAGATTGAGAAATTGATGAGGAAGAATTATATGCACAATACATGCATATAGATTACCCAAGAAATTGAATTATTTGTAATGTAAAAGAAAAACCTATTATAGTGCGCTTACACTGCACAATGTGTGTGGTGCGTGTACAATGAAATTGTATATCTTTAAAAGACAAATAAAGAAGTCTGCAGTGGTTTATAATTATCTCCTAAGGATAACCCTCAAAAACCGTCTTTATCTTTTAAATAAAACAAAAAAAAATATTGTTATACATCAAACTGTTTTAATCAACACAGTATTATTTCTTATCCAATTAAATACATTAGATACGTTGTGTAATCCTAGTCCTAATGGCCGCTTAGCATGGCATTCAAATAAATATCTTAGAAAATAACAGAGATTTCAAACGTAGGAAGGTTCAAGCGCATTGTCAGCGTTTGCGAGAATAATACTCATTTAAATCTGAAAACCATGATTTAATTTATTACAATTTAAGTAGCTTTATCTTATTCTTTTACAGTAAAAGATTAAGTAACCATCTATGACAACACCAAAATAAAACACATATTTTGAATGAACTTTAAATCAAAATTTGTGGCAAAAAATGACATAATAATATGAATCTGATTCAATCAAAATTGACATCAATCCTGATCCTATAGTAATCCTAAGGAGACAGGAAAAAATATTATCATGGCACGGAAACTTTATTAATTCAATAATAACATTTTATATTAATTATAATAAAAAGACTACCAACTATGGATGCCACTTTCTATATTTTTAAAGAAATTACACATATTATAATTATTAATGATTAATTTTTATGATTATTATCGTGTTATTATAATTATCATCACCATCACCACCATCTATTCATTTGTTTTGTAGGTGTACCAAGTGAGCAATCCTCAGATGCGACAACAGATCCGACAACAGATTCGACTGGTGATGATGGTCAAACAGCACAAGAAAACGTGCCAGTACAAGGCATTGATACAGAGGATGAAAGCAGCCAGGATAGTCAAGTTATGCAGGTTGACAATGAGGTCAGTATTCTGCTAAAATAAACAGTTCTATGGTCCATAATGGAGAGAGATAATAATTATCTAATATATAAATAATTTGTGTCACAGTTATCTTTCTCCTCCAAGACGGCTTGACAAATGTTTATGATTTTTTTACGTATATTTGGTAGGCCTGAAAATAGGAGGTGAGGTTTTTTTTATACCCCTATATTCCTTACGGCCAGGGCTTAGGGCAACAGCAAGTCTCCACCAACAGGGTGTACCGCGTTGTCTTCGCCGTGGGGTTTTGTAGCCGTGGCATGGTTGCCCACGGCGAAGATAAGAGAACCTCAAATGCAGGCTTGCTCCTCGGGCTTTTAGAGGAAGCCCATGTGGCCACATTACGGCCCTGTTTGGTTGCGCTGTAATGCTGTTGCTGGGCGGTGGGAGAAGAGTGTCGCGGTTTTGGTGGGGCCGCAGCCGTTAGTAAAGCGGCGCGGTGGGGCCGCAGGGAAAGAGGAGTTTTGGTATGACGATGCGCCGCTCTCCATATCCTCTGTGACCAATATGTGATAAGCGGCGGGGCCACCCATCTATTTCGCCGTAATAAGGATTGGGTCGTCAGATATAGGGTATCTGATGACTATTGCACGCGGTCCCTGCTTTGGTCACGGCTCACTGTATGTCTGGGGGAGCCATAAACTGGAGGGGTCCGCAATAAACGTCCGCGGCGGGTTCGTGGAAGTGTGCGCAAGCGTTCCCACGTTAGTGTTGCACATCAATAGTCGACTATTGCTAAACTGTCGATAGTCTATCGATAGATGACGTCATATCAATAGTATCGATAGCCTATCGATATTATCGATACTATCGATAGTATCGATTCTATCATTAGTGTGAGATGGGCAATAGTATTGATATACAAAAATAGTATCGATAGTATCGATACTATCGAAGGCCAGTATTGCTCCTAAAGCAATACTATCGATAGTATCGATAGCTCACACTATCGATAATTTAATAAACCGCGATAGTATTGCCTTCCAATATTTAAGTACATAGCTAGTATATTTAATTCAAGAAACGATACTATCGGCGGTTATTAAACTATCGATGGCGTAATACTATCGATAGTGTTACAAACTATCAATAGTATCGATAGTTTTTATTATTTAATACAACGATACTATCGATAATATCGATAGTATCGATAGTATTACTTAAAATATATCGATATTGTCGATACTATCGATAGTATTATTATGTAATAGTATCGATCCTATCGATACTGTTATTTCTAATCAATAGTATTTGTTTATTTGTGATATCGATAGAATCGATAGTATCGATATTATCGATAATATCGATAGCACTATCGATATTGTTACTAGATTTCGAGGTCAACTATCGATAGGGAAACTATCGATAGTTGGGCAACTCTATCCCACGTTCCTGCCATTATGCGGGATATCGTGGGGGTTTTAGTCGGTAGTTAGTGCTTCGACGGAAAGTCCGACATGACCTACACTGAAAGGTATGCGCATTTCCAAGGCCAAAAGCAGGTATTATTATAACTATTATGTTGTTATTCTCGAACCATGACCATTTCATCTGCACATATTTTTTTCTAGACACATAATAATATTGTAATTGTCTTATTTGTCTAGCTTTATAATTTGTGAGACACCTTAACATAACAGGTGAAATGTGGGTGTTGTACACTTTTGCCACATCCCTTCTGGGTAATATAGGCGTCTTCTTCTTCGTCGCGTCGCGTCGTGGCCAATAAGTGGCCACTGTTATGGCGCTCTCATCGGCGTTCATGAGAGCCTCTCTTGTGCAGGTGTTAGGGCATTTCTGACAGTCAGTACGGTGATTATATTGCTCCACATTCACAATTAAGGATAGTGTCAACCAGATATCCCCATTTGGCAAGGTTTTCCTTGCTTCGCTTCTTTCTTTTTTTTTTTTTTTTTTTCTTTCTCGTCTGGCAACACTAGGGCTAACAGCTGATCTTGTTGTTCCGCTAGATTTTATTGAAATTATTAATTTATTTTAAGTTTTCATAGCCCATTTCCATTATAATCATTTGTAATAGTGATAAGAAAGAGTATAATTAACATTTATACGTATATAATTAATTTATTGTGAATTTGTGAGTGTTTAATTACAAGGTGACAGGTGGGTATAGGTTACCGGTACCGTAAGTGAATTAGTGCATATTTTGCTATTAAATAACTTTGAAGATAATAAATTTTACATGGACACAGTGCCTTTGATAATTATTTGAACCTATTATTAACAGAAAGTTGTAAATTCATAATTTAGACCACTTAAAATCAATCGTTATTAGTATCATACAACCTACCCGTTACCTTAAAAAAAATAAATAAAATATTCGCAAATCCTTGGTCATAACTGTAATTTATTTAATTGTTTTATACTTCTAACCATATCATGATGACTCGCAGAGCTTTATCACGTCAGGAGGAGTCCAAACTCCAACTGACATTGCAAGAATTGAAAGTTACCAAGGATTTGTGTGCGCAGTTACATAGTGAAAGAGATGACAATGAGAAAGAACTCATTGAAATATTAAACACTAACTCTAAATTAAAAAGTGACATGACTGCTTTACATGTAGAATTTAGTTTAATTGTTGAGGAACGGGACACTCTCAAAAACTCTCAAAGACTACATAAATGATAATAGTATTTGGAAATGAACTGCTCTTTTTATGTGTTGTAATTGTTATATATTATTATATATTAATATAATTGTATATTATTCATTTCATTTGAAAAGATGGTGCACATGAGTTTCTCACCAGCTCTTCTCATAATGCAATACCCATCGGAGCTGGTACTTAGTTTGATTTTAATCTGATTTTAAACAGTTGGATTAAAATTAATTTAGGCCCCGGTTATTCAAATCATTGTAATTAGTATAATTTAGTTTTACTTATAATTTATTTTTATATCATTTGTTTGTAATATTTTGACGTGTTCAAGCGGCTCCTGGGGCCTATGAAAATAAATGATTTGAATTTGAATTTGCCCAACTTGCGCCCGGAGTCTATTCAAAGATTTCCAGACCGGTCTTGATAGTTCGTGGCCAGTAGGTAACGCTTGTGAAATTGGGACGAGAGGTTCGGGCAAGACGCTTTCTGCCTGTCACATCTGGCTTGGGAAATCGAGTCGGAAATGGGTGCGACACATCGGATTTAGATTTTCTTGCTAATAAGTCGCTAAAGTACAGCAGAGAAATCGTGCATAGGATGTCTGGAATCCTCGTCCATATGAGTTCTCTCTGTACCGCTGGCTACCGCTCTACGGATTCTGGGAGGGGCGATGCCGGCGAATATAGGCGTGATGTTATGTTATGTTACATAATAATATTAAAATTTCACAAGAGAATCATAATGACCTCGATTTATCGAAAAAAATATTTCGTTGGATATTATTAATTACCTGTATTTTTTTGGTTCGTCATGACAGGAAGGAATGGAGGGCATCCTGCAGCAGCGGGTGCAGACGGTGCCGCACGCAGAGCTGGTGCGCGGCGTGTACGCGCGCGTGCACGACACGTCGGGCACCGTGCGCACGCGCGCGCTCGCCATCCTCGCCGACTGCCTGGCCAGCACGCGCGCGCCCATCGTGCAAGCTATCCGGGTAATAGTGACGGCATCACATCCAGGGCCAGCTCGAGACCACATTTTGGTTGGAGCGAGATCAAATCATCGCACCACCTCTATTCTTCCAAATTTTTGTACATATGAACGCACGCTACACCAGCTTTGTTTAAATTATGATATAATCTCTGAAAATGTTAGTTCTTCAGGAAACCTTTTGCGAATATTTTCATAAAAAACTAAGAAACTTCATCAAATGGTTTTGCCCACCCAAGAGTAAGGGTGTACCAAGGGTGGCGACTAGAATTTTTTTTTTAACTAAGAAGCCATACCAACTTACCAAGTAAGCAAAATCTTCATCAAAAACATATTTTCTTCCAAAAATTCTTCAAAAACGTATTTTCTTTCAAAACGAATAATTGCGACAGAGGCGCCTTTGTGTGGCGTTAAGAACTTAAGAGCGCAGAAGGCAGCAAGGGTCCTTTATTAGTTGAAGCAAGGAGACACTTTCGGCGCCTCCTGACCTTTGCTGGCTTGGAGCGGCCGCTCCATCCGCTCTATGGGCAGGCTGGTCCTGCCGGATCACATTTTACAGTAACACATGAGCGGATTTTGTCACATTTAACCGATCATAACGCCTATATTACACAAAAAGGTAGATAACAGCCATTTTTCACCTATTATGTTTAGATCTCACGTGATGTAGGGTAGGGCTATCGCCACTGTTATCTCTTTTTTATGGTATTTATATCAAGTATGTATAGGTATGTACTTCTTAATTGTAAAAATGCGGGCTTTTCAGCATGGTGATATGATTGGTTGGCAGGAGTTGAACGGCGCGGGCTCGGTGTCGCGGCTGCTGGCGGTGGGCGCGCGGTCCGTGTGCGACGAGCGCGCGGCCGTGCGGCGCGCCGGCGTGGCGCTGCTGCAGGCGCTGCTGCGGGCGCCCGCCGGCCCGCGCGCCGCCGACCTCGCGGTCAGTACGGACATGACGTCACGCAATGCACGCAGTGTGTTGGCGAATATTCACTATAAAAATAGTTATTTATGGTACAAGTGAGAAAAAGTTTATATTTCTGTTGTGAGTGCCAATTTTAAATCTTGAGCTTGCGAAGTAGTCTTAAATTGAATCACGAGCATAGCGAGTGATTCTAATAAAGACTACTTCGCAAGCGAAAGATTTTAAGAGGTCACGAACTGGAAATTAAATTTTTCTGACGCGTTACAATACAAAACTTTTCACCTCTTCCAGTGAGAAAATATTAAGATTTAAATAAACTGGTACTCGATTGCCTAACCTGCAATAATTCCATGAAATACGACAGTAATACCGATTCATAATGCGTTTTGGCCTTTTGAAAGTCGCCACTAACTAAATATGTCGTACGCTTTCAAATACTTTTCACGTGAATTTTCTGGTAAAAAGCAAACTTCTGTGTTAAAAACAAGTTGTCGCAACTCTTTTGGAGTTCCACAAAGTTCTTCATCACTGGATGTAAAGTTCCAGTAAACAATTAAACATAAACTAAAAAGAATTTATAGTTGCCCGCGATGACTGACACAGACACAGACTTTTTTTTTAAATCGTGCGTTCGGAAATTCGTTCCGTAACATTTATTTATAGAGTCTAATATTAAGTACCCGATTTTAATTAATTTAATGGTTAATCACGAATATAAAACCATGGAAATACTAAATAAGCGTGTATTTATATATTTTAAAATAATTAAAACGTATCGTTTGTAGTTTTTAAATAAAATTGGTGTCAATATTTATTACTAACCTCCATGGTGGCTGTTTAGTTTTTTTTTTTTGCGCCTATTCATTGGAAGGATTTAGTGTTTCGACATTTGAATCACTTTGCCTCACTAGTGAGTAAAAAGCGTTTTTACTCACTGAATTCTCGCAAGCAAACGATCTTTTTCGTGCTGGTGTGGTGAAAATTATATTATTATAGCTGTTGCCGACTTCGTCCGCGTGGGTTTCGTTGATCCTTGCGTTCTTACCCGCGGCTAACATCACAATGAATTTTCCATCCAATGAATTTTTAAGTAAACTTACTGCTTACTTAAACCCCTAAATCCGCCCTCTTGGGTATACAAATTAGAAAAAAATAATGTAAGAATTCATTTAATTTTATTCAAGAATACAAAATTTCTTGCCTCTTACTTCAAAAATGACGTTTTAATTTCAAGTTTTGAGACTTAATTGATTAATTAGTCAGTCAGTCGGGCGCACATTTGTATAGATGTTAACTGAAGGTAGTGATCGAGCACGAGAATGACGGCTATGGTTTTTGTCTCACCAGATGGCGCCACTGTAAAGTAAGGTCTGTCAAAGTTTGTTGACAGAAATTGATTTATCCTAATCTTAGACTTTAAACGTTTTTATAGAGGCACAGTTCTTTAGAGCGTTTTGAAGACACGATTTTTTGTTTCAATTTCAATTGGGGACATTATTACGTCCCTCTCTCTTGCTCTCATACGTGCCTTATGCACAAGTACGTGCCCTCGCTTGTAAAAAGTTTGTCTTCAGAACGCTCTAAAGCACTGTGCTTCTATAAACACTTAAAACTCAATGACCGCATAGCCAACCCAAATAGTGACATTTGACATTTCGGCGATTTGACGCTACAACTGTAAGGGCCAGTTAGCTCTTACACTATTTAGTTATAGTTAAGTTAAGTTGGTGAAGTACAAACGAGATAAGATCACTATAATCAATGTTTATTAAGTTAAGTTAAGTTATATGTTACAAAGATTAAGTTAGTGTCTCTTACTCTTGACAATAGGTTCGTACCACGGTAGTCAATGTACTCAAAGTTATTTGTGGAGTCATGTTATTTATATAATTGCTGGCGCGCGACCGCATTACAAATGAATTTGCTGTGGCAGCAAAGATGTACGGTAGCGAGATCGTACAACAACCCTACTACCCCTAGCGAAGAATTCATACGCAATACGCGCCCTCATTGACCCGATTTACTTGTCAGTACACTATTACGAGTATCCAACAAGATTAAGTTTTAAGGCGCGTCTCTACGAGTGAGAAAATCGCGTCGTAATTATCGTCGTGCCATTTACACTCACTTACAATGCAAACGTATATACACACAGCGATTTCACTAATAATTCGTTACAATTTTCTTCCTCTTGGAGACGGTTCTAGAACTAACAAGAATTTGTGAAATATGACGTCCATCCTAATATTCAGGTTTTAGTGAACCTGTGCCGCGACGCGAGTATCATAGTGCGCTCGGCGGCGATATCCGCCTTGGGCGATATGGCTACGACGCTTCCCAGCGAGCTGGTCATCGATGCCTTCCTGTCCGGTCCTGTGCATCAGTTGTCCGACCCTGAAAATAAGGTATGATATTACAAGACCCAGCCATACCTCAAATATGAAATCAGATTAATAATATAATAACTATATTCAGTAATAAAATTATTAAAACCGACGTGAGGAGAAGACATTATTATTGAGAATACGGGTTAGTCACGTTATTTATCATATTTTAGCCAGGATTTGCGACTAGTTTCGAATCTATTGCGTGGATTCATTAACTGGGCATATCCCGTCTTAAATAACGTGAGTTCAGATTCATTAATATTATTATCTCTAAAATTCATGGTACGAGCGAGGTACTAGCAGTAAAGTTTACGTTTCGACTTTAAGGTGTAAATTAAAAATCGCGAAGCACCACTCTCGTAGCGCGGTGTATAATGTTCCTTGTTGCACAGATACGCTTCAAGGGGTCTGTACTGTACAATTGTTTGTGTAATATAGTTGAATTAAAATTAAAGTTGCTTTCTGATTTCTAAATTCAAATTCAAATCATTTATTTTCATAGGCCCCAGGAGGCGCTTGAACACGTCAAAAATAATACTAAATTATACTAATTACAATGATTTGAATAACCTAATAATTCTATAATTCTATACCAGGACTATATGTGTTTAATATCAAAGAC
This sequence comes from Hypena proboscidalis, assembly GCA_905147285.1. Taxonomy (NCBI): domain Eukaryota; kingdom Metazoa; phylum Arthropoda; class Insecta; order Lepidoptera; family Erebidae; genus Hypena; species Hypena proboscidalis. Next base: position 12,936,536 of record LR990132.1, read on the forward strand.
ACTTACTTTTGTTCCCAGGTTCAAGAGCAAGTAGTGTCTCTAGTCCAGCAGTTGCTCGTAGACCGTCTGCAAGTGTACTCGGGTCCGGACGGAGAGGAAGACCCCTTGCCCTGGCTGTTCTTGGCGGGAGTCGTAAAGCGGAACATGAAGAGGCACCTGCAAAAAGCATGCACTATGATGGCTAAGAATGGGAACTATATTAAGTAAGATTTTTGTAATTATATGTTTTTATCAGGTTCATAAAAGTACTGCCTCGATGGTCTAGTAGTTAGCGTATGCGCCTCTCACCGCGAGCCCTCAAGTTCGATTCCCGGGTCGGGCAAAGTTTTATTTGTGAACTTTTCGTTAGAAAATTCACAATAGCAGCACGGAGTTGGAATTGTGGTTTCAATAAATGTCGCTATGTCGCATCCACCCCGTATAACAAATATGTACACATTAGAAATACATAATAGATAATATTTAAGTAATTTATTAAATATATGCATAACATAAATAACTATACACTTTATTCTCGAACCATTACAAATTTGGCAAAGCAAGCAGATTACAAGAGAGAAGAAAGAAGTCAAGCAGAATGCATACGCGATCACAAAAGCTTGTTATCTTCTTCCGTATTTTCAATATCTTTGCTCCAACTTAAATAATGATCTATTATGTATAACTGATGTGTACATATTTGTTATATATTTATGAAATATTCGTAAGCTATCTACAATGAGTTAAATAATTGATATGTATAAATGCATATTGATCAACTATTTTTTGTTTCTCCAGTCACCGCATCTTGGACATCTTGAGCACTCACCTGGGCGTTATGGACGACGCTCGTGACTTGCAATGCTTGGTGATGCTGACCAGTGTAGCCAGGCACGTGGAATACTCCAACGTGGGGTTCGCCATCAACTACTACTACAAACTCGCTGAGAATGAAGAGGTATTATAACTTTTTACCTTATTTTAAGCACTTCACTTTACTGGTGGTAGAGCTCTTGTGAATCAGCTCGAGGGCGGCAGCACCACCGTCTCACCTTGCCGCCAAATAGTAGTGCTTCCATTACTGAGTTCCGGTTTGGTGGTGAGATCAGGCCCTGAAATTACTGGCACATGAGGCATAACACCTTAGTCCTCAGCTGCAGCGACGCCTCTATAATCTGCTTTTGTGGATTGTTGATGTCCATGGGCTGTACTCCACTTACCATCAGGTGGACTACACGTTCGTTCGCTGTGGAGATAGAATAAAAAAAAAACTTCACCATTTCCTGGACATTTTGAGCACTCGATCTCTTTCGGTGTGAAACACGCGTGGCGAATCCTCTGTAGCCGGGTATGCACCAGTGAGTCCTAACTGTTACCGTTGCAGCTACAGTAACCAAATCATCATAATGAGTGCACGTTCGCGGAGTGGTTAAAGCGTTTTTTTTTTCAAGAAAAAAAAAAAGTATGCGGAGAGCCGCTCGGAAACCGCGTACTCACGATGATTTTTAGTTAAATAAGATGTAAAGGTTATGCTGCAAGCAAGCATAATAATGTAAAAAGCCGTGTAATAACTCTCAACTGGCCCCGTACTTACTGAATGAATGTTGGCTGGAAACCCGTTACATTACGTTTTCCCTTTAAAAAAATTAATTGATAAAAATGATGTGCCTCAATTACAATTATCTCATATTACATTGCACAAATTATAGAGTTTTAAGTTAAAATACACTACATTATACAGAATGTTGTTATTTCATTATATTTGAGGAAACAAACATTAATACAAAACAAACAATCGATATGTCTTGTCACAAATGAACACATGACACAGGCTTGTATCTGCCTCACTGATGAAAGCTTTGCCGGGCAGGGCCGTGACGTGCGCCTGATGCCGCTGACGCTGGAGCTGATGAGCGCGTGGAGCCGCCACGCGCTGGGCTGCGAGCGCTCGGCGCTGCGGGACCACCTCGTGCGGAGGCTGGCGGCCGCCAGCACTGACGGTCAGTACGAAACTATACCAATTAAATAAATATTAGTTTTAAAAAACTAAAAAACGTGTTTTTTTGGTTTTTTTTAAACTAATATTTATTTTGTACTTTTTAGTTTGGTTTATTTATAAGAACGTTTTTTTTTTTTTAAATTAAATTTAATTTTTTTAATTTTTTTTTATCGAATTATTGCATTGTCATCGGTCTTTGACAGGTGTGCAAAATTTCAATGAAATCTGTCCGTTTAAAGTGGGTCAAAATTTAGTCGGTTACATACATACATACATACATACATACATACATACATACAGGTGAAGCTAATATTAGCGTGTTAATAACAACTGTTCTCTTCTTCTTCTTTCGTGTCGATGGCTGCAGTCATACTCTCATGGTGTTAGCTTGCCATCGTGGTGAAAGGAATCGCCAGTTTGCTTGGTGGAAATTTGCAGACTGCCCAGGGTGCGCCGGACGTAGGGGTTGATTGTGTACGTCGCTCGAGTTAAAACAACTGTTATAACTTAATTCAATAACACTTTTTTTAATAAAATATATCTAGTAAATAATCATGAAAAAAAAAACAAGTATGATCGAGATATTGTGATAAAAAATAATGTATTTTTTTTATGCAGGGTGTCGTATAGCGTGTGCAACGCTGGCAGCGAGGCTCGACCCCGCCAACCTCACGTGGGCCTCGGAACTTATGCAGCTATGTGAGTTTTTATCCTAAAAAAGATCTATTTTTATAACTTAAATGTATGACGAGACATAGGTAAGCTCATAAAAAGGAAGAAAAAACAGCACTTTTATAAATAAATTAAAGAAACATTTATTTAACACATAAATTAATATTTAATTGAGACTACATGAACATTAAAAATAATAATAATATACATAATATGTACATCATATTTTAATTATTCTCCCTCAACAATTAGCATTTTATACAAAACTGTAAGGTACCCTGTATGTGACTCTTGAGTTGAAACGACTACCAAATATAAAATTTGAATCGTGGTGGCTTTAAGAAAGAGATCTTAAAATAGTTACGTCATAGTACAAACCTTAATTTGCTGATCGTTTTGTAAAGGAACAGGGTGTGATGTTGCTCCACCACAAAGGGAGGATCTTCCGACCAGGCTCGGTGGTATTGCCTGTCGGACAGCTGTCCGACGGTAGCGTATTGGAATGGAAGTGGTATATATGTACTCTCTCTGTGAGCATTTCATTGTCGCGATTCAGCGCTCATTGACACTTGTGACGAGTGTGTCACTTCTTGACGTTGTCTGTCATTCGTCATGTATTATGTGCGGATACCGCCACAGTTTTAACCTTTATTAGAAGCACAAACAGGAAACCTTCAGCTTTTCTAAAATGACGTAAGTCGGGCGGTCGCTGGCTGGCAGCTCATTTCATTTATAATAAGCAATGTTTGGTTAGCGGAGTGCCGAGCGGTGCGGGGCGCGGACGTGGAGGAGGGCGTGCGCGCGGCGGACCTGTCGCTCGTGGCGCCCGAGCCGCCGCAGCCCGAGCTCTTGAAGCTATTCCTAGTTGCACTTCAAAACCCACCCAAAGGTAACTATATCTTACCCTTTTCAGATACTTTCAATACGGATAGAAGAAGATAATCCATTATTTATTTAAGATATCGTCCCTTAGCTTACAATACCGCTCAAGTTGAAAATTGGCGGGTGTCACATTATAATTCTTTTACATAGAGCTGCTCATTCCGCGTCTCACCATTTGTCATATGATGTAAATTTCAATCAATTAGATGCAGTAATACAATTCCATTAAATAACAACAGAAAAAATCCACCGATTTTTTTAAATGGACATTTTTTTTCGTCTCCTGTAAAGTTGTTAAAAATGACTTATGCGGTGTTGTTAGCTAAAGGATGATATGGAGAACTTACAGCTACATATAATGTACAATAGTGACAGATTAATAACAGCTAGCCAATAACAAGTTTTCACTTACGGAGAAAAATTATAACAGTATGACAACCAAAGTGTGCTGTGTACCACAATAAAATTTGCACCATTACGTTGACAATAATTATTTAGTATTAATTAAAGAAAGAATTAGTAAGACACTTACGCACTAATGAAAAGCTGCCATTCATTGGATCTATGTCGTGTTTTTTACATTCCCTGTTCAGACCCCTGCTTGCACGCACCATATTGTTGTTCTGACTATAGTTTATGCAGGCGTTGGGTACGTGTATAGGTGGATTCAAGTGCACCTGATTCTTGATGCTTTAATTCAAACTATAACAACTAATACTTACGGTGAGAAGACCACTAGTTTTATAGTGCCTCGTATTTTAAATAAATTAAATCAATCATTTGTAAAACGAAACAAAACATAAAATATAAATTGAAAACTCATTTTGTCAACAGCCTGTAGATAAGCGTCGGAAACCTTTATAACTGTTTTTTTAATCAATATGTGCAGCGCTCCGCACTCGACACCTTGTTTACGCCTAACTTGTTACAAAAAAAGAACTGTGTTATATTTCTGTTTATGCCTACTTTTTTGTTTATATGTGTATACTGTGTTTGTAATGTATATATAATGTGTTTGTAATTTATAATCAATATGTGCAGTCCGGACAAACCGCTGTAGTGTTTGGTCTGCTACTTAAATGTTGAATTGCATTTTTATACGATAATAAATTATTGTTATATTTAAGCCAATTTTAGACGGGAGTTCTGGACTATAATTTTCGTTATTCATTATTTTAAGAAAAATACTACATCTGCTATATCTCGATGGTTGTCCGACCAAGTCCAATCACTATACAAAATATAGGTAAACAAATTATATGTTTCACCGTAGCAGCTCGAAAATGTGTTTTTTTGTTGTATAAAAACAGTGAGTTAAAATCAATTTAACTCACTGTCCTTCACAATCCTAATTCTCCTTCTTACCTGCGTGAACGCTTTGAGTACTTAGTGCCCAGGGGTAAACCCTGCCGTTCTTCTTCTTCTCTTCTTCTTCGCACTCCATTACACTATTCTAGCTGTTATGACGGATTCTTTTCCATTCAAGCAGTGCGGTTATGGAATAGTCTTCCTCATGGAATACGCGATAGTCCATCAATAAATGTTTTTAAGAAAAAAGTTAAAGAGCACTTTCTTTCTCTGATAAATCTATAGTTTTATTTGTTTTTTTTTTATTTTTATTTCTTCATGTATTATTATTATTATTTAATGATTATATATGTAGGTAGTCGTGTGTATGTATTATATATATATATATATATATATATATTTATAATATATATTATTCATGAATAATATTATGTATGTATATGTTATGTATATGTAGTTATATTTATATTTTGTATTTTCTACTTAAGTTGTACACTTATTTTGCCCTCTATGGCATCATCGTCTCCTCTATTGCTCTAGGTTTGCTGGAAGAGAACTCAAGCACTGAGTTAAGCTCGCCTTTTGTATACTCTTACTGTAATATGTTTATTTTTTTGTAATCTTTTGTGTACAATAAAGTGTTAAATAAAATAAATAAATAAATTTTGCCTAGAGTCATTTCAGTCACCAAAACTTAAATTTGCTTCTAGTATTCCTTACGCTCGAAGCGAAGTTGAGTTTTGCTCACTTTTTTCGCCTTTTCTAGCTGCTGTGATGAAAAGCTGTATGTGCGACACATGTCATGATGAAAGTTATTAAATTTTTTGGCTTTTAAATCAAACTCCACTACGTTAACGATTCCACTATAGAAGGAAATACGAACTTTGCTCTCTTGTTGTACAAATAAATACTGACAGAATTAAAGAGTATGTCAATTACTAGGTGGTGTAAAATACTGTATTACATATTATATTAGGGAGGCAGGCCTTGCCACGGTGTGAAAATATCAGGGACCGTGGAGTACACCATGACTCCAAACTTTTGTTTGATGGCCACGTCGACACGATGATTAGGGCAGCCTCTAAATCTCTTGGCTTTGTGATGCACATGTCCGCAAGTTTTAACGACCTCATAACTCTAAAAATGCTATACTGCATCTACGTCCGCAGGCGGTTAGAATATGGGTCTCAAGTGTGGAATCCATGCTATGCTAAATAATATATACAGAGCGTATAGATAATATTCAAAAAAGATTTGTCAATTTCTATATTACCGCTCCAGGACTCCGTATCATTTTAAAGACTATATCAGACTTTGTAAATAACATCTCCTACCACTAAAGGAACGTCAAAATATAGCAGATGTAGTACTTTTTCTTAAAATAATTAATAACGAAAATGATAATCCAGAACTCCTGTCTAAAATCGGCTTTATTGTACCAAATAAGGCAGTGCGCTTCAATCCACCTATACACGGATCTGTGCCCACTGATTCTTGTTTGTCTGTTAAATATAAATGGTATGTACCAGTGGCGGCTGGTAGGTAATCGAACTGGTGGTTCACTTTACTTGCTCACTAAGTATTAGGATTAGGGAATGCTTTGGATATGGCTTCTATAATCAGAATCTAGCTGATTACGAATGTTGACCGTGCCTAACACAGACGAACTCATCACATTTTGTAGGTGTACTTGCGAAGAATCATGTTTTTTTATTTTTCACTCAAATGCGTCAAATCCTTAATTGCAGTTTCTGTCCAAATCGATTCGCCGCCAAAAATAATGCAAGGAAAACAAAAGAATGCATTAGGACGCTCACATCCACACAGCCATTTCTTTCTATTATACATTTCACTTTTAAAACTTCGCGTAAATGCTTTATTTTTCGATTTGCACAATTGTAACTTTATGTCGACTTTATTTTGCAAAGTTTTGTTAATATAATCAATGTTTAAACTCATTTTCAATCACAACACACACTGTATTCACTGTACAGAATAGAACAAAAACAAAAAACAATTACCGCGTCACAGATACAGAGAAATTAATGATAACGAGAGAGTGTCAAATCAAATGTCACTGTCGTTTCCCGCCGAACGGACGAGGCCGACCGCGCGGCCGGCCGGGGGCTCTCGGCAATCTTCGGTTCGCTCGTGCGGCGCTCGAAAACCGACTTATTACTCAGTACTTTTCTATGAACTATCTTTTATTTCACGCGTCGCGCGTATTAGCTCACAGTTCATACAAGTTGTATTAGCAGTCCTCGTGCGCTCGCCGTAGCGCACGAGCAGGTAAAAGAAGTCTTAATAGATAAGCAAGGCGCTTTTATTTTTTCGTCAATCGTTATAATCGGATTTTTTCTTTTGTTATATTATGTTTTAGTAGGTATGTATGTTTAAGAAAAAATATTAAAATGGTAATTTTAAACAAAAGATGAAGAATTATAATGTAATTTTTAAATCTTTGAAATTGGTGGTTCAGCGCACGAGCGCACTTAAGGTACAGTCGCCACTGGTATGTACTAATATATATATTTTTTTTTATTTATTAAATGGTAAGTTACATTAACACAGTTTGATGGATTTCTCGCCAAACACAGTTGTTTATAGGCGGGATGCGCTTTAAGTAAGTAGTATAGGCTTTTGCCTGGTGCAGACTGGAGCAATGCGCAGTTCGGCAGCTGCGTGGCGGGCGTGGGGCGCCTGTGCGTGCGCGCGCGCGACGCCGCCGTGGCCGCCGCGCCCGCGCTGGCCGCGCTGCTGCCCGCCGCGCGCGCGCCCATGGCGGCCCGCGTCAACGCGCTGCTGGCGCTCACGGACATCTGCGTCAGGTGCACCCACCCCCTTCCTTCATATAGAATAGAATAGAATATTATACTTTATTGTACACCAAATTTACAGTTTAACAACATTATAGAAACTAACTTAAATTATTTGAAATGCACAATGGGCGGCCTTATCGCTAAATAGCAATATCTTCCAGGCAACCTTTGGATGGATAAGAAGATAGTTTGTTTTTCAGGCAATATGTTATGTTGGTGTATTATTAAAAAAACTGAAGAAATCTTATAGCTAATATTTACAAAAAATAGAGATATCCTAATTACAATATTTACACATAATATCTTACAATATTTATATACACTATAAACAACATATAGACTATAATAACATATAATATACACAAATACTAAAATAAATATATAATAATATATAAATATACAATTACATATATAAATACTATAAAAGATTAGTTTAGCATACTAGAAGCAAATGGGCGATATGACAATGTATATAAAACATAGCACTAGTGACCTGCCCTTGCGCCGCTCTAGGTGCTATGTAGTACTTTAGTATGCATGTTTTATACATAAAAAACCTTTGTTATGAATAATTCTGTCTTTAAAAATCTATTGCGTAGTTTTAAAAATCAAAGCATACATAGGGACAGTCAGACACAGTGGGTAGCGTCTTTGTTTCGTACTTCTACGCCATAGTAAAAACTGACTGCAATAGATATGCAAGTTTGTATTTCATAGTAAATAAGTGTTATATAGCCACTATTTAGATATATAACTCACTTATCCATAACTGGTGTCGTAAGTCTTTACTATGGCGCTGTCTCCACGAGCGAGAGAATCGCGACGAGTCCGCCCTTATATTGTCGGAGAATCTCCACGAACGAGCGATAATTCCGCCGCGTATCGTCGCGAGTCGTAACGGAATCGCAGCGTTTTCGCGGCGACTCGTAACGGTATCGCCGCGTTTCCTTGACGACGCGTTGTAAAAAAAAGAATTCAGTTACGTTTGACAGCGCGCCCGCTGCTAGTAGCGACGGGCTAGCGACGATGTAATGACGTTTCGCACGCTCGTTGCCACTCGTCGCATCGCGGCGATAATATCGCCGTGTGGAGATGGCTCCATAGAAAGTCTATAGAAATACGTGGCACGACGATAATATCGCCGCGATTCACTCGCTCGTGGAGACAGCGCCTAAGACTTAGAAGTTTTGCCCTGCATACCCAACTCATTGGCCGACTGTACTAATAATTGGCTACGCAAATAATATATGCTATTCGCGTAGAAACACGAATGATAACGGCTCAGCAACATACCTTTATTCCCAGATACACATCCATAGTGGACCCTCTGCTGGGTTCGGTGTGCGGTTGCCTGTCCAAGGACAGTCCGCCGGAGCTTCGCAGAGCCACGGCGCGCGCTCTCACCAGACTTCTGCTTGGAGGGTTCTTGCGATTGCGCACACCGCTATACTTTAAGTGAGTTATAATAACTGGTTAATAATGTCTGTTCTCCATTCCATTCCATTCTAATGGAGACCGCGACTCGGCAACTGTAAGGTAGGGCGCCCCCCGCCAGATGGACTGACGACCTGAAGAAGGTCGCTGGAGGGGACTGGATGCGGAAGGCGCAGGACCGGGTGTTGTGGCGCACATTGAGAGAGGCATATGTCCAGCAGTGGACTACGAGAGGCTAAACGATGACGATGATGATGAATGTCTGTTGGATATGGCATTTATAAATAACTGGACATCATCTTTCGATGGTCTAGTGGTTAGCGTAGGTGCCTCCCACTGCGAGGTCTTGGGTTCCATTCCCGGGTCGGGCATAAGTGTTATTTGTGAACTTTTCGTCGGCAAATTCTTAATAGCTGCACGGAGTTGGAATTGTGCCCGGTGGTTGGCGATGGGCTCACCCCCTATCTTATGGGACCTAAACTTATCAAGTGAAATGTGGGCGTTGTACACCTCTGCCACTCCTTGCTGGCTAATAAAGGCGTCATGTTATGTTATGTAAACATTGGTCACAATTTATAGAATAAAAAAACTGATGCTGTTTCATTTACTACATTATTTATATCAAAGGTGAACATAGTTTGTATTATTTTTGAAAGTATACTAACGTAAAAATATAATAAAGGTACTGCGCACTGCTAGCCGACGAGGACCACGACGTGCGGGAGCCCGCGGAGTACTACGTGACGAGCTGCCTCGCCACCGACGTCATCTTCCACCACTTAGTCGACTGCATCATCTACTACAACAAAGAGAGCTCAGGTGAAACATCCTTTTGCTTTAATAGTAGATTTAAAATTATTATCGAGTTAGCTATCCATTTTTGATCTAGACACAATGGGCTAGTTGACTGAATTTGAAAATTTGTGTTATTATGTAATTTGATATCTATTTTAGCCCAAAAAACTACATTTTAAAGAAAAGGTTATATTTATTTTACATATTTTGTATTTAGAAAAAAAATTAGCGACGTTAATGACGTCACAGTCTGCTAAACAAACCTGAAGATTCATTCACATATTTTGGAAGCCAAGATAAATTATTTTATTTATGTTTACATCGTGAACGACCAGTAGTGCTGTCTCGCGGGGAATAACGTAAGCGCGCATGCGCCAAACAGAGATAGCTCCGTTTTATTTTTGTAGCTGCTTCGAATAGTAAAAACGCGGTCCTTCCGCGGGATTCTCTCGTTTCCAGGTCAATGTATACACTTTTACAATAAACTTCCTTTAGACGCATTAGAATTATCGATAGGTAAATAAAAAAAATATGTTAAAATTAGATTATGTCAAAAAGTTTACTACAGTATTTCGGACTACATAAATGATAATAGTATTTGGAAATGAATTGCTCTTCTTATGTGACTTTTATTATGTATACCTACTTATTGTTATAGTTTTCATTTTAAAAGATGGTGCACATGAGTTTCTCACCAGCTCTTCTCATAATACAATACCCATCGGAGCTGGTACTTGGATTGATTTTAATTTGAATTTAAACAGTTTGATTAAAATTTATCTAAGTCCCGGTTATTCAAATCATTGTAATTAGTATAATTTAGTATTATTTATTATTTATTTTATATCATTTTTTGTAATGTTTTGACGTGTTCAAGCGCCTCCTGGGGCCTATGAAAATAAATGATTTGAATTTGAATTTAACGTAACCTAACTTTACCTTCTCTCCAACAGCCTCCAATGTCAGTCTTTTTCTTCTTTCTTCTCACGTGCTAACTAGCAATTGAATCGCCAGAGAGCCTATCGTTCGACGCGCGGCAGCTGATCTACGACGTGATGCTGCAGCGCCTGTCGCTGGTGCAGAAGCTGAACGTGCAGTGCCGCCTGGCGCGCGACCTGCTGGCGCACGCCGCCGACGTGGCGGACGACGGCCGAGCGCTGCCGCCCGCGCTGCACGCCGCGCTGCTGGACGCCATCACGCTGCTGTGCGGCCCGCGCATGAAGCTGCCCAGTCAGTTCTATTTCATTATACTTTTTGGAACGAAGTTCCTTATCGCGCGTTGCGAAAGGGGGGCTAGACGAAAAAAATTGGGACGAAATGTTGTAACGACACATTTCGTAGCAATTCTCGTAGCGGCGTAGTAATTACATGCTACGTTACAGCTTCGGTGCTACATCATCAGAGAAAAATGTGCACGCCAAATTCGTTCCATCCGGGTGTCCCTTGACACCTCAGTAGTTTTTTTTTTATATACTACGCCCACAGCGAACAAACGTGTAGTCCACCTGATGGTAAGTGGAGTACAGCTCATGGACATCAACAATCCACAAAAGCAGAATATAGATGCGTCGCTGCAGCTGAGGACTACGGAGTTATGCCTCATGTGCCAGTCATTTTAGGGTCTGATCTCACCACCAAACCGGAACACAGTAATGGAAGCACTACTATTTGGCGGCGGGTTAAAGGTGAGACGGTGGTGCTGCCGCCCTCGAGCTCATTCACAAGAGCTCTACCACCATTAAATACTATACTATATTCTACCCTTTGATTTGATCATACTTTTAATCGATAGCTTCGAACTTTCACTCGCCTCGTTGATTTCGTAGGGTTATTTCATCTATCACCACTCATGCGCAGCGCTCTGTTTTGCATCGATGGATGTAGATAGATCTTCTAATTAATTATTTTTTTCGCATTATGCTATGCTTAGCAAATTATACTAAGAAACAGTTGAAAAGATATGGGACCAGCAGGATTTGAACCTGCGACCTTACTGCACACCGGGCAGCCGCTTTAGCCATCCTGCTACGGTCGCCTCTTACCGGAACCCTAAATTTCTCAACTGTATGATACGTCATTTCGTGCCGTCACGTTCATCCATTTGTTCCTATCTATGCAGTAAGGTCGCAGGTTCAAATCCTGCTGATCCCATATCTTTTTCAACTGTTTCTTAGTATAAATATATCTTACCATTGAACTAAGTCAATTGACAATATGAAACAGTTGTCAAGAAAAAAAATATTATTGTTGATGACTATTTTTTTTTTGCTTGCGCATATATATTTGTCGTAAGTAACTAGTATATAAAACTGCAATGGTGTTAAGTTTAATGAAGTATCCAAAAATTCAGCGCTTTAAAGGCGCTCCCGGTCGCTTGGCGCCCGGGTGCACCGCACCTCTTGCACCTCCTGATAAAGACGGGCCGTCTCATATGCGATGGGATAATAATTGTGTCATGATTATTTCATTTTCAGACTGAATTCTTTAACTAAATGGTCTTGTTGATTTTATTTTCATGCAAAATCAGCTGATCCGGGTATGATATTTGGAATACAGCTATTACTAATCAACAAAATAGATTCATGATCCACCTTAATACTATTTTTGTAAAGACATTTCAAAACTAAATTAGTTTGTTCTATCTACTAAATGTCAAGCTTACGGACCTTGATAATTTTGAAGGAAATATTTTACAAATGGGTCATGAATAAACTTTGCTGATAGTACAGTGGGCCAAGCAATGAGGTTTGCAGGGCAAAAACTTCTACGTCATAGTGAAGACACCAGTTTTTCAAAAATTAGACAACGGGTCTAAATCGCGTATTTATTATAAAGGTAAATAAATACCTATGCTCGACGTTTCAAATGACTTGCATCATTCTTGGTCACGAGCTGGTGAAGCTCAGCGTCGTCTCCGTGAAGCGCGGATATTGTCCACTACCCTCACTTGGTCGTCACAATTTTATTTTTATTTCGTTCGGAACCGTCGGTACTTCGACACACAATACTAACGGTATCAGATGGTTTACGCGTAACATTTGTTCGCCTTTATTTACCTTTATAATAATTACGCGATTTAGAACCGTTGTCTAATTTTTGAAAAATGTTCGCAAACCGCGAAAGTTTAAAAACATATGAGACACCAGTTATAAATATGTGAATAACATACTTAAATGGTCGGTATAATATACTCCTTGAATATGTAACTCACACCTACAAAATTAGTGTAGTCAGTCTTTACTGAGACATAGAAATTTTAGGCCTACATACCTAATTCCTTGTCCCATTGTACATGATGTAGCTTATATTATCATATAATTTGTTTTACTGTGTAGTAGTAAAAGAAGTAGCTTGCGCATGTTGAAGATTATTTATTTATTTATTAGGAGACCAACAGCAAGTAGATATATAATGCAACATTTAGTCAATTACAGTTCTGGACCGACATAGCTGATTCTTTTTTGTTGTGTTTGCTATTTTCAGGAGATGGTTTTTTTATGCAAGAAAAAATTTAAAAGTTCATATAAACTCTTTTAATGTAACCTTATGGGGTTCGACATAACATTAACTGAATGTATGTTGCAAAATATTGTCAAATAGGATGTATTCACAATTGAGACAGGACAGCGTCTGTCGGGTCGGTTTGTTACAAATAAATGTACAAAGTAGCTAATTATTTACTTCAGTAGGTGTAGAGCCTCGCCGAAGCACGCTACTCCAGTAGCGTGCTTCAGCGGGGTCCTGTATATAAAAATTGGGGCCCTTATGAAGGGTAAAGATTTCACAAAAAAGAAAAAAAAAGCATAAAATTATATTAATTCATCATAATTATCTATCAGTCACTTTTACCATATTTTTTTACAAACAATTCAAATTAAATATACACTCTTCTTGTTTTTTTTTCGGAAAACTGATTTATTAAATAATTTATAGCTGATGAGCACATAAGTTTTTCTAAAGATTATGCCTCAATACACAATACAATACTGAGAGGTCTTACAGGCTTTCATGTCCCATCGTAGTTCTTAGCTATTTTTTATTTCCTTACTTACGCACTTTGGAGGCCCTCGTATGCCGGGGGCCCCGTATAATTGATACGGCGGTAGCTACGCCCCTGTGTAGAGCAGCTGTTTTTGAGATTGTTGCTTCTGAGAAGAGCTGCTGATAGCCATTGTGGTGATGGGATTAGTCAGCCAGACACTGCGTTACCGTCATCAGACTGTCCAGGGCAAGCCGCGGGCAGGTTCCTATCGTGCTCCCCTATAAGCAATGGAGAAGTTGCTACCTACTGGGCAAAAACAATATAAATTAAAAATTTGTGACCATTATGCCATTGACACGTAAGAAGGAGTGTAGAAAATAAATGTCTCATAATGCATACGCTCTCGCCGCTTGAAATTCAGGCTTCAGCTGTAAATTTTTTTCATGTTATCATATTATTTTCAGATGTATGTTGTAACTAGCTTCTTTTTGCGTGTTATGCAAATGCAATTTAATTATTTTGTATCCAATTTATATAATTTGTTTTATAGCCAAGAAACCACAGAATAGTGGCGAGCAAGCCGACATTGAACAATTGCAAGAAAGAGTGACCACAAATATTGTGTCTCATGTGAGTATGAATATCTCGTTCTGTTGAAATTATACGGGGTGGATGCGACATAGCGACATTTATTGAAACCACAGCTTCTATACATGGTAAGTATAAATTTCCACCGGATAAAAATTCTCTGGCGAAAAAAAAAAAATCACGTTCTCCGAACAATTTGAACATTGCGATCGTGCAATTTGTTCGGAAGATGTGGATTTTTTTTTTCGCCAGAGAATTTTTTATCCGGTGGAAATGCATACTGGCCATGTATAGAAGCTGTGGTTTCAATAAATGTCGCTATGTCGCATCCACCCTGTATATGTATTATTATAAATATTGTTTTAAATTGCCTCGTTGGGCTAGCGTATGCGACTTTCAACGCGAAGTCTGGTTCGATTCCAGCGTCGCGCAAAAGTTTATTTGGGATTTTGCGTTAGGAATTCGCAGGAGCAGCATGGAGTCTAGAATTGTGGTCGGTTGATGTCGATAGGACCAATTTTACATAGGACCTAAACATAGCAGGTGAAAGTGTATGCCTCGTAAAGGATACAACCATTGGTCAAAAGCAATTCTTGAAGACAAAACATACAAATAGTAAAAATATGATGAAAATTGTTACTATTCGTGATAAACTGTAGAAATTTTGCACAGTTTAGTCCAAATATTTATTTTTTATATGTGTAGTCTTTAAAATCTTATTATTGTATCTTAGTTTTTGTACCTAATTAATTGCATGCCATAAAGTTAAATACAGTGTTTCGAAATGTATTCAAATAAACGTATGTTATGTTGTATGTTTTGTTATGTAACGTAAATAACAGCCAATCGATTGCTTCCAACAGAAAATGAAGCGTACGGTAGCGGAGGTGCTGGTGCCGGCCGTTCTGCGCCTGCACGTGAGTCTGCGGGAGCTCGGCGGACAGATCTGCGCGTTCCTCGTGCGCATCGCCGTGGACCTGCTCAACGACTACCGCCAGGAGGTACAGTGCCCGGCGATCCATATTTTTTTAAGCTATTGCATAGCTTCTATCGCGGGCCTTGTGCGTGGAGACTGAATCCAGAAATTCCGTAACGAAAATAACCTAACACTCCCACTCCGACCGGCACAGCGGTGATACTTTTTAGTTTTGCCGTCTATCGATGAATAGCAGAACTAATAATGCCTTTTTTGAAATATCACACTTGTCTCTTTAGTTCAGCAACTCGCCTCTAGGTGGCATTGGTTGTATCGGCGTTCCTACGCATGTGTAATCCCCTCTTCGCCCCGCAATCTGGTGACTCATGCCTGCTTAGAGTTTCGGCGTTATAATTACATAAGTTGATAAAAATGCTATGCGATAATAGCTGTCCCCGAGTGCCACACGTCTTTTTTTTGTATTGTTTTTAGGAATGCTTCCGGTCTAATAACGTGAATATAACATACATAAATTTAAAAAGATTGCTTTTGAAAAGCCTCCACAGTTAAAATATTGCTTATTTCGGCTTCGTAGAGCGTTATCTCCGTCGCACGTTATTCAAACAGTCCGGTATCTATAACGAGCTGTTAAAACAAATAAAAAATATTATACTTTTAATAATTATTTTTATTCTTTGTATAGAATATACCAATTATTGTATAAGTGTAAGTAAGTGTATCCATTATAAGTAATATGTTTTGGCATTAAATCACAAAGGAAGATAAATATGATATGTATAACAAAAAGCCAAATAATAATTATTTTTAAATTAAAAAGAAAAAAAAAGAAGCAGCACTAAAGCGTCTTCACCGTCACACCACTTGATTAAACCGGCAACCATCGAAATGATTATGCTAAGCCGCATCTAACCGATAACCACTTATGGTACATAACCCTTTATCCATCTTTATCCCCAGATCGAGGAGCTCAACGAAATCGACGACGATCTTAGGGAGCGTATTCAACAGTTCGAGGAAAACATCGAGCAGCCGCCCACTGTCGGCAACGCCCGGAACCTCGTGACGTCATCGGCGCCGCCCGAGCCGGACACGCCCCGCGCGCCCCGCCGCCGCCCGCGGCCCTCGCGCCTGGCTGGCCACTCGCCGCGCAAGAGAGCACTACGCATATGATCCCCGCCCTCCTGTCGGGGCGCAGCCCCCGATGGGAGAGATGTTGTACCAGAACCTGAACTTAGCATTAGAGATATCGATCAGCTTGAACCTTACACTACTATGATCAAAGATCTAAGAGCCGGCGTGACCAGCCTGTCTTCTAGAACTGACGGGGAATTTCTGCCGCCTTTACCAAGAACTTACTCGGCCAGACCTATAAATAGAACCAGTGCTATGTCTAGACCTAGAACCGTCACGGTCACGGATCTTACATCTAGCTCCGTCACGGTCACGAAGCATAAATCTAGCACCGTCACAAGTACTAAATCTAAGCCTGTCATCATCACGGAAATAGAGTCTACACCTAACACCTCCAAGGGTTTAAAGCATAAGTCTAATGCCCTCGTGAGTATAGAGTTTCTTAGTCCTAACAATAGTCCAGTTCACGATTGTTGGCCTACCACAAGCTTTAATGATCCTCAGCCTAGTACAAGCTATTATGATCCCGGACCTAGTACAAGCTATCATGATCCCGGGCCAAGCACTTCAGCAGGCGTTCAGCCTCGGCCTAGGCCGCGCCCTGGCGCCGCGGACGAGCCCCAGCCTGGCACCAGCAGGGACTACGGGAACTATAATGGCACGAACGGGGCTTACGCTGATATGCCTTTTGCCACGGTGCACCAGGCTGATTCTGACAGTGACTAAGGCAGCATTAGGCAACATTCATGTCTAAAAAGTTTTAAACTGATTTATTTGATACTGATACTGATGACGTATACGGAATATAACCATAGACGTTGCCTTGGCGTGGTCAACATGAGACATATAATGTCCTACAAAAAGTAGATGTATGCACACTAAAAGAAAGAAAGAAAAATTAAATTTATTCTAGTAAAAATAAAATTTACTTAATACAGTGGTGAACAGGGTAACAATCAAAGAATAAATACACTGCTGTGCCACCTCAGGAAAAACCGGCAGGCATGTCGAAACAAGGAATCAAATCACTTGTGTCTCATTTCTTTATACAAGATTGGCATAAGATTTTCTTTTATTTCAGGTGAGGTGAATTAAGTACATAATATTTCTGAAGTTAACTGTCCCGGCAGTATGATAATAGCCTAGCTTTAACAGCCCAAGCATCCACTATTGACGAGGTTGAACAACACCTGATGACAGCACTGGAGGAACTATACAGCTACTATAAAAGTAATGCCCTTAGACCTAATCCTTGCAAGACACAGGCCTGCGCATTTCATCCGCACCATTCTCTAGCCAATACAGAAATTGACCACAACGAGTACCCTAAACACCTGGGCGTTACACTTAACAGAGCAAAAAATCAGTAACCGTAATAATTTACTTCGGCGGTTAACACAACCGTTAGCACAACCGGCTTAACATTGTGCTACTCTGCCGGCAAATTTGTGTATCCAGAGTGGCATCGGTCTGCCCATGCCTGACAAGTTGACACCGCACTGAACGATACATGCCGAATGGTGACAGGATCCATAAAACACTCCGCTTACCAGGCTATATCCGCTGGTGGGTATCGCCCCACCGCGTCTCCGAAGAGATCTCCTGTAGGATCGAAAAATCGATTCAGGAATGTGATCCCCAACTATACAAAAGTGCAGGAGCACCTGCCCCCTGGGTCTGGTCTGCAGTGGCCTATATGGAAAGTCTTGAATCGGCAGATATAACCTTGAAAAATTGGGCATAATCCAGTCAGGCGAAACATAACGTGTCAGTAAACAATGACACATCCACTTGAATGCTCCAACTGCCCTGACAATTGCTCCCTGAGCGATCTGAATAAGGCCACGGAGAATGCAATTCAAGTAACCATCTACTGGGCCTGGGTGGTATAAAAACCTAGACCATTGAAGAAGTATGAAAATGCACAAAGTTACCTTGGTTTCGATTCCCGGGACGTATTATTGATTGATTAACTGAACAGCTCCCTCCTGTCGACCGTCGTTGTTTAGAAAAACCGATAGATTTCAACAACTAAGCATTATCTGCAGGATTAAATACGCACAAGTATAAAGTCTGTTTGCTTCGAGTTGGTCGCTAACCCTTTCATCATACTGTTCAAAATCACGTTATTTTATTAGCTCGATCCTTTTACTAAGAACACTAGTCACACATTAGCACTTATTTTCTAGTGATATATAAACAATATTATGTGGAAAAGTGCGTCGTGATTAGAACGCAGGCTGGTTGCAATTACAAATAAATTTAGCTCATAAGCAAGCTTAAGAAGAATAATTAAGGTTTGTAGTAATATTAAGCAGTCTGCATTATGTTTTAACTGTGCCCCGGTAACATTGTATTTAAGAGTACATACAATTTAAATCTATTAAAATAATATAAAAGTAAAAAAAATATATCAAGTGATGGCAGTTGGTGCTGATGATATTGAAGTTTAATTACAAAGTTTAAATAATTAGGACTTACAAAAATTTATGGACGGACTGATCTCTCAGCGAATTTTGGAAATTTTTGAAATACACGTAGATTATAAATGTCGTGTTTAAAACTTTATTTTGAAAAACACGTAGATTATAAGTCGTGTTTAAAACTTTTAATGGAATCAGGGTCCATTGTATTCTATTGTTATCATACATTGGCTAAGCATAATACATTCACATTGTGGAATTCATGTATTATCTCGTACCTGTCTTCGCTTTAAAAGAAATGTGTGATAATGTATATGTTCGAAATAAGCAAGTAATATAAGTACAATAATTAAATAGTTGTTCCGTGTTTCGCCGTCACTTGCTCATAATGTGTTCAGTTCAAGAAATCTGTATATTGTGCCACTGTTTACTGAGAATAAATTAATTTGATAAACGAATTGCTTAAAATCTTTCATTTTGTCATATGTATGTAGTACCCTTGTAATATCCGTTAAATTTGCGTTTAACTCCGCAGTACCAGAAACAACTATAAATATCAAGAATAAAATAAAATAAAGTTTATTAACAAAAAAAATCGACTTCAAAAAGTAGGTAAATTAAAAAGCAAAAAATAAATTGACTTCGCACAAAATAATACGTAAAACCCCCTTGGAATCATCTCCTGTCCAACAAAAAAAGAATCATTAAAATCAGTTCATAAACGGCGAAGCTAGCCGTGAACAAACATAAAAAAGCAACATATATACGAAATATATACCTCCTTTTTTTGAAGTCGAAAAAGATAGACATTGTTTTTACACAGTGGTTTTCAAACTAGGTGTTCCTGTGTTTTGGAAACCTGAGTTAATAATAATATTTCCACTTTGTATCTGAAGTGAGAGATACTAATTCAAAAAGAGAAAAAAAAAAAGATATAAATGGAGAGTGTTATGGGTGGATGTGAGTATTTGTATGCCCTTGGATTGAAAGAAATAAAGACTGTTTCTTCGTAATTTGGGGTAATAAACCACTCTGTTACAACGATATTGCAGGCAAAGCGTGCACGATCCTTGATGTTACAATTGTTATATACCTTGTTGTAGACATGGGAATGTATGTATGTAGAATACAAAAATAAAAGATTAATATAAAACTGTCCATATTATTTAATTAATGATGCATGTGTACAAGAATAACAATATGATCAATAAGGCATTCAAACTTAATAAATAAATAAATTATACAACATTGCTCAAATTCAACTTAGTCACTAAATCACCCTCATTCTCTATTTTAAATTCTTTCCCGAATGTCTTCTTTAGCAGAACATCAATAGCTGCTTCTTCTGTAACATAAAAAAAAACAGATTTAAATAACCAGTAAGTAATGAAAACAATATGTATGTAGCATACATACATATAATCACGCGTTTATCCAACAGGGGTAGGCAGACACGATGGAACGCCATGTGCTACGCTCCTTACATACTTCTTTCGCATCCTCAACATTCATTAATCTCATCATATAATACATGCTCGCCGGTTCCGTGTACTTTGTACTTGTTCTTTGTGAAGGACGTCACATCTGGTCGCTGTATGTCTTCCGAGGACGACCGCTTCTAGTACTGCCACCCATATCTGCTGTCTATCTTTTTCAATATTTTCAACATGACCTAATCACCTAAGCATACCTTTCTCAATCCTAGGCACTGTATCATCTGTCAAACCACAACTATTTCTAATAACACTTCCTTATTCTGTCATTCAAGGTTACACCACACATACTTCATAGTGAGCGCATGTCTACAGCATTCATTCTGATTCCGTGCTTACCCTGCCATACTCAACCTTCTGGAACTAGGAGGCCATTGTATAGTATAGTAATAAAATAAAATGAAAAACTTTAGGAATCAGAACTTGGGTGATAGAATTGAATGAGGGAATTACTTACCAGTTACTTGTATAGCTAACAACTGATGAACGATATGCCTTGCGGTCGTTTTGAACAGATCTCGACTACTGATTTGCTTCTTCTTATAAAAGGGCATGAGCAACTTAACCACCATTCCAGCAAGATCTACTTTTTCAGACTTTTTCTTTACTTCTTCTTTCTTTTGTTTTCCTTCACCTTTGCTTTTGTGTTTACTATCTTTGCATGAACCATGCTTAACATCTTCTTTAACTTTTTTGATATCCTTGACCTTTTTACTGGGGCTGACTTCGTCTTTTTGCTTTTTTCTTAAACTGGTATCTTCTTTGTTTTGACTCGAGTTAGTAGGATTATGATTTGAGTTTGTCTCTTCTTTAGGCTTTTGAATTGAAGTTGTCTCTTCTTTGGGCTCTTGAATTGAACTTGTCTCTTCTTTAGGTTTTTGACTTAAATCTGGATCTTTCGGTTTATGACTTGAGCTATTCTCTTCCTTCGCTTTTTTACTTGACCTTTCTTCCTTCGACTTTTTATACGAACTACTGGCTTCTCTACTCTTTTTGTTCAAGCTAAGTTTTTTATGCTTAGATATTTCGCTGACGTGTAACTGTACTTTGTTCCTTAATCTTGAAGGAGAAGGGGAATCGGGGATAAAATCCGGTGGAGTTATTTCGACATCCATGTCAAAATCTGGTTTAGTCGCCACAGGACCAAAGTCTTTAAGTTTTTGCAATAACTCATCTGCTTCGAGGCATAGTTTGCGATCTTTGTTAAAATTTGCATCTGCGGTCGGAGCTTGAGCACGCTCGAAGGAGCTTGATTTACTCTCCAACGACATGTCCAGTGATGATTCTAATTGAGCGTTAGATTTATCACTAAGCTCATTTTCATGACATTGAACTTCACTAAGAACTAAAGTATCGTCTGCACTTTTACTTACATTAGTATCGTCACCACCGTCGTCGATTACTAATTCCTTTTCTGATTCACTTTCACTCGCGTTTTTAAATAACGTGATTGAACTCACTGGAGAAGGTTTACATTTTTTGGTTGAATCTTTTTCGTGCGACTTCTTTTTATGTGTTTTGTCTTCCCTTTTATTACTTTTTGATGATTTCATTTTTTTAGGTTTATGAGATTCACTTTCACTCTCTGATGATTCTCCAAAAAGAGCTTTTATTTTTCGTTTTGTCGGATGCTTTTTCTCTTTATCTTTCTCGCTTGACTTGGGCATTTCTTCGTTTTTGTGATGCTTGTCTTTCTCATTTGACTTGGGGATATCTTCGTTTTTGTGATGTTTATCTTTGCGATTCACATTATGTTTCTTGTGATGTTCACGTTCTGTTTTGACAATTTGCTCCTGTTCCTTTTCTTTCGGAGGAATACCTTTCAGCGTTATATTTATTATTAATGTCTTAAAGTTATCGGACTCGTCGTTGTTGAGATCTTTGACATCTTCGTCTTCATTTATTTCTTTTATTTTAAGAGTGGTATCATTGCAGTTCGTGTTTTCTTCACAGATTTTAGTATCGTCTTTTCCGTCGTCAATCACTAGAGCGTCGTTGTCGCTCTCGTCCGGCGTGCTAGCGGGTGAAGCATCTGAGGCTTTTGTAAAGAAGTTCCCTAGTTTTGTCTGAGTCAAAATATCTCGTTTGAAAGAGTTGGCTTTCCTTTTAGTTGCTTTATCAGCTTTAGATAATTCCCTCGATTCCGTTTTACCCTCTATATTAACTGAAATTATAATTGAAAGTAATAAAGCATGTAATAATTTTAAGGAAATAATTTTATAAAGATAGCAATATTAGAAGAATTATTTACCTAATTGTGATGCTTTAACGAAGGGGTTGGAGTTATGTAATTTTTCTCTCTGTTCTTGTTCAAAGTCCTTGACGAATTGATTAAATGTTTTGGGTTTTCTTGGTTCAAATGTTTTCAGTTGCGGATAAATATAGTCTTTGCAAGATTTGATCGCAGATATCTAAAAATAAACGCCATTTTAGACACTACACAATTTATCGCACATAAATAAAATTGTAAAAAATGCTTTATTTACCAATTTTGTCATGGCTCTTCTATACAAACTAATAACAGTGCTATTGGAGAAAGCCTCATATTCCAATTCCACGGCACACTGTTCTATCTCGTTCCTTGAGAATGTCCTGTCGAATTGATCTGCCTCTTTGGTACTGTGGTAGTTAGTGCTCAAAGCGTCTGTGAGTAGTGTGAGATAGCCCTCGCGGCTCGCCACTGTGAGTCCATTCACCTGAAATTATATAAGCAGTTAAATGGAATATGATGCGATCTAAAGAGGAAAAATGGAGTAAGACTGTTACGAATTGGTATCCTAGAGACTCAAAACGTAATAGAGGTAGACAACAGTATAGATGGGAAGATGAAATTAAGGTGACAGCGGGACCATACTGGAGGAGAGCCACCAGTGATGGAGCTCATTGGAGAGAGTTAGAGGAGGCCTTAGCCAAGAGGCACACTGAGTTAAGAGACTATATAGTTTAATTAGTTAAAGTGTAGTTATATAAGTTTTAGTGTGAAGAAAAGTTTAAATCGTTTTATAATTATGTTTTCTTTTTTCAGTAAATAAAGGCTATTTTATTTTTTATATAAGCAGTTAAATAGATATATTTTTTTTAATTAATAACATTTCCGTTATATAGAATACTACTTTATACTAGTAGTGTGTTGTTTGTAATGTTATTTCAGTGTCTTTTTTAGTTAGAATAACTATCTTTGTAAAAGTCATTTCTGAAGGCATTTTAATATAAGAATTAATATTATATAAATAAAAAAAATCCAGTATACATACCTTAGTGCCCGTACTTTCTGCGGCCTTGCATATAGAAAATTTAGCAGACTCTGCGTCATTGTTCGCTTTTTTGTCATCAGAGTGTTTCCTCCGATTAGCGAATTCCTTCTGAATGAGTGTTTTAGTTTCTTGCGCGATGCGGCGCCGGCTGCTTTCACCGTCAGACGCATCGCTGTCGCCGCCCGCGTCGTAGTACGATTCCGCTTCTCTGTACGATTAAACAATAATAGACTATACTAGCTGTTGCCCGCGACTTTGTCCACCTGGAATTCCTTTTTTTTTATACTACGCCCACAGCAAACGAACGTGTAATCCACCTGATGGTAAGTGGAGTACAGCCCATGGACATCAACAATCCACAAAAGCAGATTGTAGATGCGTCGCTGCAGCTGAGGACTACGGTGTTATGCCTCATGTGCCAGTAATTTCCTTATATTTGCCACCTGGAATTCCTTATATTTGCCACGGTTTCACCCGCGTTTTATCTTACTGCTCCCGAAGCGATTTGCGTGATAATTCGTACTTAACCTTTAATTGTCCCGTTGTTAAATGCAAAATTTGAATTTAATGTATACAAGGTGTCCCATAATTAATGGATAATCCTTTATCTGCAGGTTGAGGGCATCACGCCTGATTGGAAAATGCAAAATTCGTTGAACAAAAGTATCCCGGTTTATTAAATATCAAACATTTTCGAAATGTAAAAAAAAATCCATGTTCAGACATGATGACAGACTTGAAAAGTCTGTTTTTGAAATTCAACTCTTGAATATATGAACTATCCAATAGATTCAATTAAAAAAGAAAAAAACTTAAAAAGTATCCTAATTTTATTGTGATTCTAAAATGGTATTAACATACCGTTAATTCTAATTAAAACTTTAAAGTATTTTTGATTGTTTGAACCAAAACCCGCTAAATTCAAAGAATAGATTGAACATTTAACATTGGCGAAGAATCCAATCTCTTTAAAGTGGCGGGAATACAATTTATGACATAAACAAATTGTCAGTGGAGCGTAGAATTTTAGTATGGCTAGCAGAGACATATTGATAATGCGGGGTTAGGTAATTAGGAACATCAGGTGAATGTAGAAGAGAGAAGAGCATAATCAAGCCGGGAAAGAAAAGAAGAAACATGTTCCAATTTACGTAAGTTGAATATAAATCGAGTAGATCTGCAGTTAGGTCGAGATAACACACATCGCCATAGTCGATTATGGGAAAGATTAATGTTTGTACGAGCATTGACTTAGTTTTAATCGGGAGAAAGTGTTTTAATCGATGGATGGATCGCAGGATCCCTGTGACCTACCGGCTATATGAGATATGAGGCCGATATGAGATAGCTGAGTGTAGTATCGATTTGATACCAAGATCTTTGACAGAAGAGCTTAAAGGTAGGTAGGTACTATATGAATTTTTAGATGGCTTGGGGCCCTAAATTTTTGGGTCCCATAAACGGCAGATACCAGGGTAGCTACGCCCCTACCCATTTCTGATAAGTATGTATAATTAGAACTTTGACTTATGTGATTATAAAATAATCATTTAATTGTAACAATGAACCATTAATCAAATCTTACTTTTGGTTTGTTGGTAAAACGACGAGACGTTGCAAAAAATGAGACCAAAAACTATTATTCAACAAAGTCCAAGGTCAATAAAAATATACTTTATGACGGGCATAAAATAATAATTTCGCTCTGTGGTTGAGTTTATCGTTTGGTGTACCAGTTCACTAGCTTCAGAGTATTCTTCACACTGACAACTCCTACCACTTCTGTCCAAATCGTCCTTAACCGTCTAGGACCGACACAATCATGATTGACCATAAATCGTTGGTATATTATAATAATTGATTCGGCCATCATTGTGCCGATAGTCATATCAGTCAATGCACTGATAGCAAAGAGCCTCGAGCAACACCTTCCTTTTGGACACGGCATGCATCGAGAGGAGATTCCTCTCTGGAGCCCTAACCATCGGCAGCTTGGTCCCGCACCTGATGTCGGTGGGACACTTTTTATATTCTTAAATGATTTTTTGTATTTTTTATAAATCATATTTAAAAATAAATAAAATAAGTAAAAAAATAAATAAAGAGAAATAATAATTTGGATTTTTTACATTCGATATAACGCCAGAAGCAATTACACTACCCAATGGTCCCAATGACAAGGCCAAATACACAACTTCAAGCACACCAAGTCTCAGAACAAATCTTTACGAATCACACAAAGATTTATCCCATGTGGGGATCGAACCCACAACACCAGTGCAGTGGAGAGCAGCGAGGCAACCGCTTAAAGCATTACACCACACGTTAATAAATTTAAAAAGGATCTATAGACGTTTTTGGTAGTATTGATCATATATTACAAAGAATGTTCATCGAGTGCACCGTGCGTAAATGCGCGTTGTCCGGCAGTACAACTCACCTCTTCTGTCCGATGCGGCCCTCGCCGTAGAGGTCGGACACATCCTGGTTGACCACGAGTGCCCCCGAGCGCAGCTGCGCGGAGCCGGCGCGGCGCTGGTGCTGGTCCAGCGCGCGGCGCACGTTGCGTTCGTCGGAGCACACGTCGCAGCGGTCGATGCACCGCGGGGACTCCTCGCCGAAGTACTCCGCGAACGTCTTGTGACGACATCTAAGCCGGCAAATGAAAGCAAAACAATGCTACTCCTCTTCTAAGCATGACGTGTTTGGCGCAAAATAATAACAGAATTTAAGCATTAAGTCTACCTTGTTCATTATTTTGTGCTTAAGTTAAATAAAATCAAATGAACAATACAAATAAATCAAATTGAAACGTCTGTTCTTAATTTCAAAATAACAATGTTTTTTTCAGTTGATATAGTATTTGCAAGATGCCTATGCCTCAAATACAGTTTTTAAAATTTTTGTCTGTCTGTCTGTTTGTATCGGATAATCTTCTAAACGGCTAAACCAATTTTAATAAAAATTTATATGCAAGTAACTGACTACAAGGTGCGTAACATAGGCTACTTTTTATTGATGTACCTACCACGCAGACGATAGACGAGTTTGTCTAAAGACAAACATTTTACGTAACACATAAAACGCACTTGTGCATAAGGCACGTATGAGAGCGAAAGATGGACGAATTGATGTCCCCACTTAGTTGAAGAATATATTATATGCTAAAGTTATAATTAAAAATTTAAATTGACATTATTTATTGCAAAGCGAACATAGCTAGTTTACATACAATGCAGTGAAGACGAATTTGCATGAATAAACAATGCTAGGAAGTACCAAATAAGTTAATCAAAATGTTTATGAAAGATATTTATCAACTACGGAAGTGTGAGCTACATGAGAAAAGTTTTTTTGAAAATTGCAATCTTACAATATTATATAGCAGCGATAGCCGAGTCGGAGGCCATAGGACTATAAAGGTCTTGGGCTCGAACCCACGGCACACCTCTGTCACTAAATCGTTAAGATTCGTCTTTTCGAAGATATGTGTGAATTTATCATATAAATTATCGCTCGCTAACGGTGAAACAGCCGAACGCCTAAAAGTGCCTTAAAAGTACTCGAGGGTGTCCACCAATCCGCACTTGGCCAGGCGCTGTGGACTATATCATATAAATTATCGCTCGCTAACGGTGAAGCCGCCGAACGCCTAAAAGTGCCTTAAAAGTACTCGAGGGTGTCCACCAATCCTCACTTGGCCAGGCGCTGTGGACTATTTTTTTTTTTTTTTTTTTTAAAAAAGCTTACTAGTAATTTGCAAATACAAATTACTAGTATTCTTGTTAACCCCCTCCAGCTAACTATATACCTATATAGAGACTATGGCCTAACCCTTCTCATAATGAGAAGAGGTCTGTGCCCAGCAGTGGGACATGTATTAGATACAGGGCTGCTATTATTATTAAAATATTTTGCAACAGTTGTTTTATTAACTTACTTGACTTCCTCGCAGTATCTGACCATGATCTCAAAGCTTTTGTACGCGGTCTTGTGCCGGTTCTTCTGCTCTGGCGTTTTAGCGCGGCCCATCTCTGTTTTCAGCAGGAAATCGACTGCGTTGCGTTCGCTGCGGCAGTAGTATATGCGACAGAATGCAGGCTTGCCGTCGCGACCCGCTCTACCAGATTCCTGCATATGTGATAATTATAATCATGTATTGATTTGCAAATAGCATGTCTGGGTAAATCAAAGCATTCTTTTTTATTACCCTCTTCAAAAATTCTAAAGGATCAGAGAGCCGCGCGAGTACAATTATCTATAGAAAAAGGATATTTTTAAGTAGAGAGAAAAGGACACCATATTTTCTTTTTTTTTAGAAACTTTCTAGTTCTGAATACAAAAAAAAACAAATTTTCTTGTTATCCTCCTTTAGCTTCTAATTGATTATTTTTAAATGCTTAGCAAATTTTACTAAGAAACAGTTGAAAAAGATATGGGACCGGCAGGATTTAAACCTGCGACCTACTGCACACCGGGCAGTCGCTTTAGACATCCAGCTACGGTCGCCTCTTGCCAGAACCCTAAATTTCTCAACTGTATGTTACGTCATTTCGTGGCGTCACGTTCATCCATTTGTTCCTATCTAATGTAGGATACAAACCAACATGGCGATTTTTTTCAACTGCTTCTTAGTAAAACCTCCTTTAGCTTAATTCGCTTGTGCGAGGAACTACGAACCACGTTCGTAGTGTAATGGCCAAGATTGGACCTCTCCGATCGTTAGATCGATACCTTATCCATTGCACCACGGCCGCTTACATCCATACTGCCTGTGCAATGAGCTAATGCCGTTACCTGATAATAAGCGGCGACGTTCTGCGCGATGCCCCAGTGCGCCACGGCGCGCACGCCCGCCTTGTCCACGCCCATGCCGAACGACACGGTGGCGCACACGCACGGGCACTCTCCGCGCGACCAACGCTCTTGCACTGATATGCGATCGCCGGACTTTAAACCTATAAAAAAAATTAAATTATACATTTAATTTATTGTTACCCATTATTTTATTCACACACTCATAGCAAGTAGTTAGAGATATCAGAAATCAAATGTGCTTTATTTTGTAAACTATTATTTCATTGTATTTATGGTGCATGATTCAAAAGTGATTCAAAAGTGGACTATAAATCTTGTTGTTTTGTTATTTATCTTAGGTCGTATTGACAGATAAGTAGGTTGATTTTGTTATTTTAATTCAAAGCTTTGGAATGTTATGATGACCAATCGACTTTTAAAAACCAAAACGTAGTAACTCATGTTTATAAAATTATTCAGCAGACACAAAAACTACCTTAATCATTTGATTGATTGCCCTAATTTAGAGTAACGGTTGTTATCGGCAAAATCAGGGATCTTGACGGGTTTGATGTTAGCTGCAGATGGTGCACCAATCGACCAGCACCATACTCGAGCGTGGGTCGATATTAGACATCGACCCGTTACATATCATCTGCGGCTAACTTCAAAACCGTCAAGATTTCTGATTTTACTAATAAATGCGTTATGGCCGATTCTCTGTAAACTCGTAATCGGCTGTCCTGATCGATTTTTTCAGAAAGCAATTTATTTATATTTTATAACTATCCTAATGAAACTGAAAGCTCCAAATTTTACGGGCATATTGGTTTTGGATCCTTATTTTCTTTAAGTTTATTTCTAGACATGATAAAAACTCTAAAAACACAGCATCTTAGCTGTTCCCATCACTGTATTTCCAGCAAGAAAATGAGATTTACCAAGAAGTTTTTTAAGTGACGTATATTTGGTAGTTAATATCATAAGAAACAATAATCAGATCATATTATATTCGTAAATCAAGGTAAAAAGGGTAAAATCAAAAAGCGACAAGTACAGAAATAATAGTTGTAAATTAACAGTCGCGATAAAACACAAAAAAAACATTTTGTTCACTTTTTCATAAATCTATTGTTATTTTTAGGCAATCCACTGTTTTTTTAACCAACAAACAAAAGACGAGGAGGTTCTCAAGTCAACGCAAAGCAATTCAGTAAAAGGTTGGTCTTCTGTTGTTTCCACAACATTTAATATGAATGTCACAAATTTAAAACCTAGTAACAAACATTGCCAATTTAAAAACCTAGTAAGTATAAAACTTTTCTTCTTCTGCATGTGCTTCTTTAGGTCTTAAAAATGTTTCTCATTTACTAGTTTTTAATTTGTTTTTTTTTTGGGTAATCTGTATGTATACAACAAATAATGTATTTGGCTTACTAATTTTTAAATCTGAAAATTGTAAGAAAGTGGCTGTTTGCAATACCATAACTAACAAGTATATGCCAGGTTAGTTATAAACAAATAATATGTTACAAGGTTTTGGTTTTGAACCGTCAAAATAGTGAGTAAATACATAGATAAGGTACATACCGCCATGGTATGCCAAAGACATCAGTCCTCTTTTTGTTAACATATGAGCTAAATTTTCTGTAGCTTCCCTTGTCCTACAGTAAACAATAACAGCATTCTTATCTTTCTGAAATGTTTCAATATGAAAGTATGTTAATTAAGTAACAGAATTCCATAGATTATTACATAATATAAGAAATAAATACTTTGTGATAAGAATTGGTATTAAAAACTTACAGGTTTGATGTTTTCATCATCATTTAAACTTTTCTTCAAAAATTCCATTAAATGGCCAATTTCATCTTGTATACAGTTTTGATATACTACATCATAAAATAAATTTCTTCTAAAACTAGGAGTTTTGTATTGAGCCACAGGTAACAACAATTTTAAGTTTGATAAAATATCCTTTGCCACATCTGCACTAGCCGTTGCTGTGAGAGCTACCCAGGGGACACTCTTGTATTTGTCCCTCAGTTCACCAAGTTTTAAATAATCTGGCCGGAAGTCATGACCCCATTCACTAACACAGTGAGCTTCATCAACAACTACATAGGAAACCTTTTTGTATTTGACTAGATGCTCCATAAGAGATTTGAACGTGCCAGTTGCGGCCTGTTCAGGGGTCACATATAAGAACCTTGTGTTTGGTTTCATGCTCCTTAGATCATTCAAGACCCTCTCTCTATCTTTAGTAGTCATTTTAGAGTTTATTGATTCAGCTACAACTTTGATTTTGGAAAGGTGGTCAATTTGATCTTTGATGAGTGCCAGAAGGGGTGAGAACACAATTGCCACCTTGTGGTCTTGCAACATGGCCGGCAGTTGGAAGCACAGAGACTTCCCCGAGCCTGTGGGCATTGATACATATACATCATGTACACCTGCAAAATTAATAATATAAGTAAAGATTCAATTAATGGTGCATAAACCACATAGTAAATAGGCTTGATATATATTTAATTTAACAATACTTAAAAGCGAAAGTTTAGATGTCTTTGTATCAATAGCACTTATCCAAATACTCTCCTATAAAAATCAGGGATTCCCTGTTGTTGGCAGTCGGTTCCACTATTGAAACACCTAAAGCTATACTAGACATACATAAAGATAAGATATGAACTGATATTTTAATCGAGTATACAACAATAAATACAAAGTAGTATCCTTTATAATTCTATTTATAATTTTAAAACATATTGTTTGCATGTTCTTACTTTGCAGATCCCTCGTGAATCAATAAATAATTTCGATAAATATATAGTATAATATATTGCAATTACCTCTTGCTATTGCTCTAGTTGCACGTTCTTGAAGTTCACTTTTGAACTTTCGATGTCCAAAACATTGGAACAATTTCTCTATTACGTTATCCATTTTTGATAAGGATATAGGAGTATCCTGAACACTACAGGTCAATTATGGTACATATATTGAAAACACTTTAAAACATGTTGAATTTAGGGTCATATTTACTAAATAAACTAAAATATATAATAAAAATCTGAATATAAATAACAAAACAACCTCAAATTTTTTGGTGCCAAATATTGACAGCAATGACAGCTTAGCAAGGAATCGCTACACTATTACACTGTGATAAACCTCTTTTTAGTCGAATCGAATACAATATTTTCGTTTGATTATTAATTTATAATACACATCGACTATAGTAAGGCCAACCAGACGAGATAAAAAATGTAAACAAATGTTCAGGGGTTCAAAACATTTTTATTTGAATAAATTATTATTGTTGTGGATTGGGTTGAGGTAAAGAAACCAGGCGAAAAGGAAATAAATTATATTAAGAAAATAGGAAATAAACTAACGAAACACTAGATAACTAAAAGAACTTATATTGTCAAAAACATAAAAAATATAACATAAATATATTAAAATTAGGTAATAACAGCAAAAATCAAAAATAAAACTAACAGAAACGGAATAATAACAACAAAAAACCAAGCAAATACGGAGACGAAAAAATATGTATCACTTCCAACGCAATCCAAACAGGAATGAACTTGATCACAAAATGGCGGACCAAATGTTGACA
Source organism: Hypena proboscidalis (assembly GCA_905147285.1). Lineage (NCBI taxonomy): Eukaryota > Metazoa > Arthropoda > Insecta > Lepidoptera > Erebidae > Hypena > Hypena proboscidalis. The sequence goes on from LR990132.1 coordinate 12,968,654, forward strand.
ACTGCGGTACTGACTGCATTCCTGTACCACGAAACACACAACGACAGCTGTTGTCGACCAATTGACGTCAACTGCACGTACGAATGATAAGGACAGAGATAATAATCCCTCGCTATCGCAATGTAACTCAGTAACGGTCATTCTTTATCTCGTCTCGTTGGCTATACTATACATAATACTTCTTCGTTTCATCATTTTATCTGCCTACTTCATACTTGAATATGTAAAACATAAATATATTAAATCCACTTTTAGATATCAGGGATATCAGATATTAAAGTTTTTATATTTTTAATTATGATCTACAGCTTGAAATTATCATAATTATTATTTTGACTATTCGATTAAATTATCGACTAAGCCGAGTGAAGTGCTATTTCTAGTTCCATCTCTATGGAGGAGGGGTCAGATTTTGTATTTTGTGGATAATTTTTATTAGACTTCGAGGTTATTACTGTTTCGATGATTGTATTATCTTTTGTAAATGTATAAGGGCTAAAACATGGATAAATAATCCTCATAGTCATAATACAAAGTAACAACAGACATGGTATATCGTAGATAGTAACACATTTTAATAATAATATTTTATTTGATTTGATCAATAATATTTTAACGTCGCAACGCCATTTTGTTTTTTTGCTGTAAAATGCTGCCAGATTCAAAATACTACCCAGATGCTGAGGAGAATTTACCGGTATGTAAAATCGTGTCTGCTCAACATTGTTGGGCGAGTCACAGCTTAAAAGAAAATTTTACCCTGCGCTCCAGTCGCTGTAATCTATACCAATATTAGAGGAAAGGTTTTTTTTATGGTTGTTTGGATCCTAATAAAATTAAATGAGATGGTTCAATACCTCCGGAATAATATAGACTAACTTCTTATCAACATACCACGCGGACGAAGCCGCGTGTAGTAACTAGTATTTGATAAAAATGATCACTAATGTTAAAATTAATTAAAATAATGCAAATTTCACGCACTTGTAACACGGGGCTGGTTGTAAAACTTTGCATAAAATTGACGCAAACAAACATGTAGGTACACTAACCATTAAATTTATTTAAAGTTTCAGTTGAGCGCTGCATAATCCAAAAAAAAATTTTTTAAGTTAAATTCAAGTTTTTAAGTATGAGTAAACTCTCCTTACCGTCTGATGACAAAAACGTGAATGCAGATTTTTGTAAAGTTCTAATTGATTTAGCGGAATACGAAAAAAATGTGAGTCGAAACATTCATAAATACAATGCATACAAAAAAGCTGCAGCCGTTCTAGCTTCACATCACAAACGAATAGACACAGGAGACGAAGCAAGAAAATTAAAAGGCATTGGAGATAAAATTGCCAAAAAGCTTGATGAGCTTCTTCAAACAGGAAAATTGAAGAAACTTGAAAATATAAATCAAGATGAAGATGTAATAGCTATAAATCTATTGACACGAGTGTCTGGCATAGGTCCAGTCAAAGCAGCAGAATTGGTGCGAAGCGGTATAAAAACATTAGATGATTTAAAAAATAATAAGGAAAAGCTAAACCATCATCAATTAATCGGATTGAAGTAAGTGTTTTCTTATACCTGATACCCCCTATCGTGTCTCACTTCGATTAAACTGAACCGGCAAACATTGATAGGCATTTTACTAATTGCTAATCCCCTTTCGTTTCTACTTTTATTTACCAAATTAAACATTGCAATTACAGATATTTTGATGATATTCAGAAGCGGATCCCAAGAGCAGAAATACAAGAAATTGAAGGTAAATTAAAAAAAATGGTGTCTAACATAAATGAAAAATTTTCCGTTACCATTTGTGGGAGTTATAGGTAAGAATACAATATATATTAATGTTATGTATTAATAATCTATGTAACTATCAATTAAGCATATCAAAAAATTTCAGACGCGGTAATACCGATTCCGGTGATATTGACTGTCTGATAACACATCCTGAAATAACGTTAAAGCGTAAAAAAAGTAAACATGAAAAGTACGCCTTGGAAAAAATTGTGGAGGCATTAGCTGATTTGATTATTGATACAATAGCTGTTGGCGAGACCAAATTTATGGTACGAGTTTAATACACACTTCTTGTAAAAATAATGGATTTTCTATTGTTTAGTTATTGTATTATATTTGACTGATCTACAGGGTGTTTGCCGGCTAAGATCAGAGCTTCCAGCAAGACGATTGGATATAAGATTAATACCTCACGAGCAATTTCACTGCGCAGAGCTTTACTTCACAGGCAGTGACGTATTCAACCAAAAGATGAGAAGTCATGCATTGGAAAAAGGATTCATGCTAAATGAATACTCGCTTCGACACATTGGCGCCACCGGTAAAAAGTTAATTTGATTTCTAGTTTTCTTTTGAAGGAAAAATCTAGGCGGATTGATAAATTTATTTATAACCTAATTTATAAAAAAAAATGATGATGATGATGAAGATTCGAGTTAATGCAGAAATTACAAACAGAAACATACAGGATACAAAACAACCCGCTGGACATATTTAACAAAACAATGGGTAAATAAAGGGCTGATAGGTGGTAACATTATTTAATGGTCGGTCATCCATCAACGGATTTATGAATGCTATGCGATTATAATTTATTTTATGCAACTCTAGATAGCAACCATACACCATGTATAATTCGGGGCAAACATCTTGAGCAAACGACCTTGAATGCGCAAAAACGAATTTTGGGTCTCTTTGGTTACGAGGCTGAGGCGCAGGGGGCGTACCTGCAGTGGCGTGCACTGGGTCTGAGCTTAGGTAAGGCAGTTTTTTTTATTAATTTTGCCAATATCCACACCACGTGATATGACGTCACGTGGTGTGGATATTGGAAAAATTCGAAATTCCCGTTAGAATGCTAGTCAACTTAATGAAACTGCGCTCCGCGGGGAAATGCTAGTGATACCCTACCTACCTTATATATAAGAAAGAAACATTATAATTATATTGGAACTCACCAGCCACCAGTAGTTTAGCTTTCAACTTTTCAAGGTTCTGAATACCAAGATTACGTTTTGCCGACAATACCTACAGTTTGACGCAAGATTTCGGTCACTAAATATTATTTGAGGAAACTTGCTATTTTAAACTTTTAATAAACACACATTGTCAACACAAACCTCACGATCAAATAACATTTTAAAAACCAACGAATAGACTCAGTAATGCAAGAACTACAGTTATTATAGAAACAAACAAATAAATAACGATATTTAAACTAAAATTGTTTCAAATTGAAAAAAATGCAAGAAAACAATAACAATTGTCACATGTCAATGAAAAGAATGAAAAGCGGTCATTGCTCCGACTTTCATCCCGATATCTTAATTTTTGCGATACTATCGCTTTATCCGTACAAACCTGTCGTACAACTGATATCGCTCGAGTTTCATAATACAGGAACAATCATTTACACCTTGTGTAAAAAGTGCATTAACCCAAAAAACCGGCCAAGTGCGAGTCAGACTCGCGCACCGAGGGTTCCGTACAAACCTGTAGGTATATAAGTAAAAGTTATGGTATTTTTATTGCTAAATGAAATCCATAACATAACAATGTGGAAAGCTGACGGTACCTTGTCAATACATATATGAAAACATTACTGGGTCAGCTAGTAAGTTTATGATTATTAAAAAAAATATACTTCATGCCAAATTTCAAGATTCCAGGTCGTCTGGAAGTATCCTTTAGGTTTTGATTCCCTTGCGAGTAGTTGCGAGTTTCAAAATATGCGGCTTTAATTGCTGTATCTTTTGATTGCGTTGACGTAGAAGTTTGATTTTGTTACAGCTTAAAGATATTATAGACTTGAGTATTTGTTAAGAATTTCAATATAATACCACTACGCGTTCATGAGTAAAGGGGTAATAAGTTTAAAATTATTAAAAATATTTTTATTATATGATGTAACTAAAAATTTATGCTTTTCGCAATTTTTCCTTTATCTGTGTTATAAGACGTTGCTTCGTACCAAATTTCAAGATTCTGAGTTCACGGGAAGTACCCTGTAGGTTTTGATTCCCTTGCGAGTGTCGAAAATTTGCGGCATAAACGGGAGTATCTTTTGATCGCGTTGACTTAGAAGTTTGATTTTTTCACAGCTCCAAGAGACCATAGACTTGAGTATTTGATATGAATTTCAGCTTGATACCTCCACGCGTTCCTGAGAAAAAAGGTCTTGACAGATAGACAGACAGACAGACAGACAGACAGACGGACAACAAAGTGATCCTATAAGGGTTCCGTTTTTACCTTTTGAGGTACGGAACCCTAAAAATAGAAAATCGAGCAAAACGTACACTACGAAATTAAATGTTTTAAATATTGTATTTTTGTTGTTTACTCTATTTTATCTTATTGAGATAATTAAACAAATTAAATATATTATTATGCATCATTTAATTATGCATTATTCTATTATAAAATACTGATTAAATATAAAGTGATGTATGGATATAAGTATCTAAATATGCTTATAATATCAAGATGGTAAAAACATTTTATTTTTCATATTGCACATCTTAAAAATATCTATCTCATCTCATTTCAAAAAATGCTAATTCTAAAGTTATTCGCCTTCGCTTTGCGGGGTGCGTCGCGTCGGTCGGACCACAGAGTAACGAACAGAGGCTAACCTTTTAAAGAACGTCTAAAATATTTACCTATTTTGCTAGGGTTGGCACTTGGCAGTGTTGGCACAACAGGACAAACCATGTGACTAGTACAATTACTACACTGGCGGCATAGTGGTGTTTTAAACGACGCGGCGGTTTTTTTTTATTGTATTACCTGTACCTAATCATAATAAATCAATCGCTAATAATAAGGTATTTTTTACATATTTCAACAAGTCAAAAAAGTAATAAAAGTCTTTAAGTATAATCCTCTCAAATTGGTACCTAATGTGATAAGTAGAACCTTTTACAATTTAATTTTAACGTACCTACCTACCTATTAACGTATTAGGTAGAAGAGCGCTTGACATTGCGCTTAAGAACTTGAGAACTGTCATTCTCATACATCTATACAATTATAGGTATAAAAAGATAAGACCCCAGAAATAATATAGGCTACATCGACGTACCACGCGGTTGGAGCCGCGCGTAGAAGCTAGTGACTCATAAGTAGGAATATATTATTAGCTGTGAATTGTGTCAAGGTTCCATCGCATTACAAACACGGCACAGATTTAAATTTGCTTTGATATTGATGTAGGTACACTAGGTACCTACCTATGTAATTATGTATGAAGTATCTATCTACCCCACTAAAATAAATTGAATAGGTATATAATAAAAATAGCTACTCTTTTACTATCAATTTACTACTCACCTAGTAGATTCCTTGGGATAGAAAAAAAAAGATATGTTCTTATTTCGACGATTATTGTTCTTACACACAGTACAGTACATTTTGTATTATAAAATTATAACGCGCGTCGTGCCCTTTAGGACGAGATTTGCGAGTGAGCATACGTGCGTGCGCGCACCGCGGCTGCGCTGGACGGCTGTAGACTGCACAGGGTACATTTATGTGAGCTGCGGTAGTGTCCGCGAGCCGCGCCGAGAGCGTGCGAGAGCCCTTCGCTAAGGCACTTACGAGCCGGTAGAAACCGGTTTCGCCTCGTACGTGATAGGGCCGCAAGTGCTCACGCACACAGACGTCTTAAGCTTGTGTGAGTGGACTTATCTGAGCGCGGTTGTATGCAGCTTAGTCTCTGTTCGTTACTCTGTGGTCGGACGCAGGTCCGGCGGCATGACTTGGGTAGCGTAATTCATGTATGTGTGCAGTTCACAGACACGAAAATGTACTCAAATTGCTTACTACATGCAAACGTTTTTATTCGCTGTATCCTGCCGCTATATCTCGCAGGAGTTGGACGTGTATAAGCGCGTTGTCGGTTTATTAGCTATGCTTGCGATTTGTTACTATTTTAAAGTGTTAGTTTTCTAGTAATCGTTCCACGATTTATTAATTATACTTTAGGTACTTATTGTTTACTCTTTGATGACCGAAATTATCCGTGATAGCTAGGGTAGGCAGTGCCTTTTGCCTTATATGGAGTGCCCGCGCCTGCGTACCTGCGCGTGATTGGTTGATCAGTCGACCCTTGCCCCGCGCACCGCGTCTTCGTTCCGCTCTCTCCCGAATACACGTGCGTGCAGTAAAGTGCTCACTTTTGTGCTCTGTTATAAATCGTTAGTTGTTGTTGTTATTTGTTGAGTTAAAAGCGGATTTTATCACTGAATATTGTCGGCGATTTTGCCAATATTAAAAACCGAGTTAACTATTGTTTTAAATCGTAATAAGTTCAACAAAACATGCCGACAAGCATTGTTTTCGATTTAACTATTGTTTAAGTTATGAGAAATTTGACAAAACAATGCACGACATAATGACGACATACAAAATGTTGCACATGTCGGCTATTGTTTATATTTTGGCTATTGCCTGCCACTGCACTCACACAAATACAATTGTCTATACATAATACAATATCCCGAAATAAACAGTAATTGTAATAAATAAAATAGGTAATTCTAAAAACTCGACGTAACTAATCATATTTATAACAATATTTTGCTCGTAAGTGTACGATGCGCAAACTTTCCCCTACCACGTCACCTAATGCTCAAGAAGTTTGCCCATAATTGTAATACACTTATTTTTACAGGAAAATGCACACTGATCAATTTTAAGCTTTTAGCTGGACGAAAATTACACATGCTTGAAATGAATCTATGTATTAAGCTTTGATTATTCTGTATTAAGCTTAAATTAATTTTTACTCGTGCTATATTCTGTAGAAACACATCGTAAAAATATATTAATCTAAAAACGATATTTTTATCTTTATTCTTAATTTTCCTGGCTAAACGAACCTTATTTACCATGTGGCATACAAGATTCGTCTAGTGAAGCTAAATCATATAGAACAAGTTTTGTTTTTTAATGTAAAACTGTTACCTAAAATCATAAAATACGGTCAAATTTGCAAATATTTGCACAAACTTCCTATTGGATATGATAACTGCGAGCTAGATAGTTATGACTAAAATATCATTTATACTACACCCTGCGTTCATTTAAAAGTTCAAACTTTGATTATATTATATATCTTTTCTCCTCTGAGATTATAAATAATAATTTATTTATGATTCTATTAATAAATTATTTCCTCTGAGAGTTCAACATTGATCCCTGTGCGATGTAGCAATAATATCTTCTCTAACATGAAGCAATAATTTCAGGTGTCCCTGGGGAACCTGTGCCAGTTGCCAACGAAGAAGAAGTATTCGAATACATAGAGTACCCATATAAAGAACCAAACCAACGTAATTATTGAATGAACATACTAAATCATCAGAAAGTTTTTTTTTATGGTGGATAGGCACAGGTTTGACAACTATCTCACCTGATGGCAAGTGATGACGCGGTCTACCTACAGTGGAGCACGCTTATATACGCGCCTAAGGCTCTTTCTATAGCGATAAGTTAGTGAAAGTAGTTTTATTTTTTCGTTTCAATGGTACAAAAGTGTCACCCCAGTATGTAGCCACTGCGCTCTTAGTGGCAGTCGCCCATGGAACAGCTGGCAGTAGAGAGACGGGTGTGATAATGTATCTTAAGATTGAATCTCATATGATGATTCGACGTTGACTACTTTTTAAGACTATTATATGAAAATAATAATTTTTACTTTGAGATGATTGAAACCATCTAGGAGCATTACTCGCAGTTAGGTACGATATGGCAAATTATAAATGAGGAGGCGTTTCTCAAGCTCATTTACTAAAGCTATATTTGTGTCAATATTATTGTGAATTAAATAAAATGTTCTCCAATTTATAAGAATAATGTTTTATTAGCAAATGATCAGTTACATAATAAATGACAAATCTAATATTAAGTTTAACAACTATATCACAATATTACAAGAAACGTTTTTTTACCTTACTTCTGGCAACCCCTTGTAAAAAAAAATAGAACTAGTTTCAAACACACAGGATGCGAGTGCGGTTTGGCGTACTGCGTATCTATTTATTTAGTTATATGGAAAACAAAATACAGACCAATTGAGAACCTCCTCTTTTTTTAAGTCGGTTAACAACACACAGAGCGGATCCTCGTCGGGTGGCAAACAGAACAATAATCCTTTCTTTCGACCCGACCTGCAATTGTTTTCTTATTTTCAAGATATACATTGTTGGAGAAAAGTACTTAACTAAACTACATAAAAGAGAATTTAAAGAACATTGCAAACAAAATATTTATTTTGTTTGTTAAATACATCACCATTTATCAAAAGAATATAACATGCATCTAATTTCTCGACTCCTTCAGAAATAAATAATGATAAGTATTCGATTAAATAATGTAACTATGAATCTTTTAAATTAAAATACTCTTTTGAGCTTCACTGGATTCAGAAATTAAAGAGCAGAATGATAAAATAAACCTTGCTAGCACTCCCTATTTACAAAATAAATGTTCATAACGGAGCTGGACTATAAAAAAAAAAAATAAGTATGAATGATATAAGTTTAAATGCCAAAAACTGTGACTAACACTGTATTGAATTATGTTTTAAAACCAAAAGATACTTACTACAAATAAACCTGTTCACTATCAAATAATATTAACTAATATTACTTGAAAATTACATCTGCTTAGATGCAGGTTTTCAGTGCTAATAGAAAAGAAGCCGGTGATTGCCAGACTCTAAATAACAAACGCAAACGTAACATAATACTTCGATAATAAACAGACTTTCAGAGACTAGCCTCATACTCAGCCTAAAACTACTTTAGAAAAATTATATCAATAACATATAGACAATAATTAACATGCCCGTTAAGCAAAACTATTTATTCACAGGATTTCATAGCAAAAGTATTTAAAGAAATGTCGACTTAAAATCGTCAGCTATATAGTGCAATTTAGCTCACCTCAAAGTGTACAATCTTTTTCTTATTTCTTTGAATTACGATTCAAACTACTATAGCTCTATTCAGTGAGCGTTGCACATGGGTCGCTATAGGGACATAAAGCGACACGGAGATACTAGCGCCATCTAGCGCACTGAACTAGCGCTCGTCCGCGGCAGCGAGCGACCAATCGTATCGCCACAATACGAATGATCGGTTAAAGCAGTGTGTGTGCGTCTTTGCTCGCACGTGAGTCCCTTATGGAATGGATACCGCGTAGGTATGTTTTCTATACCTACTCGGGGCGTGACACAGGTCTGAGTATTTAAAAAATAACAGTGTTACTGTACAGGTAATAAAGATCAAAAACCTTCAAAATAATCTGTGGTACCTCTATAACACACATGAATGCACATAAACTGATTAATTGCACGCGTAACTTAAGATTATAATGAAAAAATAACTCAATTGACAACACAATGTTATGTAAAAATATCACATAGGTATCTAACCACTATATCTCCGATTTAAAATTCAAAAAACGTTGTCTATAAGCAAAAGTTTTAAAATTTTGTTTGAAAAAGGCGCAGGTATATTTTTGTCGTACCACTTTAAGTATATATATTATATTAATAAGGGTAAAGTATAAAGTAGTTTTTTTAATGGACAGTTCACTTTTGAAAATTAAAACCCTGCACCGAAATAAAAACATAAAGGGCAAATACATTTCAATAATGCTGGCAACACAAACAAAAAATGGAATAGTTGGAAGTATAACTACTAGTCTCTACATCTATAACGTCTCAGGACTCAATTAAATAAATGTTAGCCAATGAATGATATAGCCATGCAGACTTGACTCGATTGTGTAGTAAATACAGTAGAAATATGGATAGTTAATATTGCAGCCATTAACATTGTACAATTAACAAAGTCATTACGGAGATAGAAGAAGACAAACTCACTTTATATATAACGTTGCAGGTTTGATACGAGATTGAGACAGTAGATCGCAATAAAAAAAAGTATTTTTTTTTTAAATTCATGGTTCTGTCAATTGTCAAAATACCAGTGCATATTAAAGTCGATTCTGTCCCCTGAAGCATTGTTCATCTAGTCAGCTGACTTTGGTACCATGGGACATCATTTTAAAAACCGTGCAATCTTCTTCTTCGTCGTGTCGATCGTCAAATTTTATTATGACTTTTTTTTTTTTTTACCGTGCAATGAGAGCGGTGCTAGGCGATTATCCCCATAAGGTGTAGTCTCTCAATTCATTAGGATCCATAAACAAGGCTGTACAGATGCGAGTCGTGGTCCGCCAGCGCGTCGTCCGGCGCGCGCAGCTCCAGCACGCGGCCGGCGCCGACGGCCAGCACGCGCGCGCACTCCAGCACGCCCGTGAGGCGGTGCGCCACGAACAGCACGGTGGAGCCGCCGAACGAGCAGCGGATGGCGTCGAGGATTAAACGTTCTGCTTCTTTGTCGAGATTGGCCGTTGCTTCGTCTACCAGTAATATCTGGAAATGCAATTTTGTTTAAGTGTACAATCATACCAATATTTTTCATAAGGAGAACAAGCCTATCTTAAAATATTACTTATTCTAACGACGGCAGATATCTGAATTTCGAACCTATTTAGGTGATGTGTGTTATATGTATGTATGTAGTTCTTATTTTCTTAGGGGTATGAAAGGAGCCTCCTCGAGTGACGTACACAACGATTCCGTACGTCCGGCGCACCCTGGGCAATTCGCGAGTTCTCCAAAGCGAATTGGCTAATCCTTTCACCATGATGGCAAGTCAAAATAAAATTTGAATCAGCTATCGACACAACATTATAACGTAGCAATTTAGGTTAATATAATATAACTTATTAGTCTTGATAGGCTAGATTGTAATGTAAATAAGATGTAATGTAAAAAATAAAACTAATTGTTTTTATAACACAACATTCCTTCACTATCATAAGTTGTAAAATCATAAAAGCAATAATTGGTTTCTACGTGTTCTTACTAACTTGCTGTAGTTCTAGACAAACATATCACTCAAAATGACGTCATAGAAGCATGTGGCAGTAGTCCACGTTCCACGAGTGGACTTACCTTAGGGCGATGCAGCAGCGCCCTTACGACGCACAGCAGCTGCGCGTGTCCGCGGGCCAGCGTGACGTCAGCGCGCGCGGCCAGCCCCCCGCGCGCCTCCACCGCACCCCGGGCGCCGCACGCCTCCAGCGCCCGCCACAGCTCGGCGTCCAGGTACTGCCGCAGCGGGTCGATGTTGTCCCGGATCGTGCCCGAGAATATGAACGGCTCCTGCGGAATTACGCCGATTCGGGACCTGCGCACAAATGGTTATTTCATCCAAACTAATACACACTCCGAACAAATTGAAGAAAGATTATACATAACATAACATCACGCCTGTATTACCCAGTAGGGTGTTGCAAAGTGTACAGCACCCACACTTCAAATGTTATGTTTGGGTCCCATTAGATAGGGGGTGAGCCTATCGCCATCCACCGGACGTTAGCTAAACAAAATGTACAACGCGGACTTAATGCCAAAGGCATTGTCTAACAGTCAACCTTGGGTGATGCAGAGTTAAAAAGTGGTAGGTGCATATTTGGTTTTAATTATTTGATTAATACTTTTGCTTTATAAGAGACTATGGCAAGATTGCTATTGAGAATTTCCTCACGGAAAGTTCACAAATAACACTTTGCCCGACCCGGGCATCGAATCCGAGGCCTCTTGAAGAAAAAGTGGTGGTAGAGCTCTTGTGAATGAGCTCGAGGGCGGTAGCATCACTGTCTCACCTTTAACCTTCCGCCAAATAGTAGTGCTTCCATTACTGTGTCCCGTTTTGATGGTGAGATCAGGCCATGAAATTACTGGCACATGAGGCATAACACCGTAGTCCTCAGCTGCAGCGACGCATCTATAATCTGATTTGTGGATTGTTGATGTCCATGGGCTGTACTCCACTTACCATCAGGTGGACTACACGTTCGTTCGCTGTGGGCGTAGAATAAAAAAAAAAGAAAAAAAAAAGTAAACAATTTAATATCGGTATTACCTAAGTGCATGCAGATGCATCTTGGATATATCCACTCCGTCGACTCTCATAGTGCCGCGCGTCACGTCGGCCAGTCTCAACAAGGCGTGCAGCAAGGAGCTCTTGCCCGCGCCCGTCCGCCCCACCACGCCGAGCTTCTCGCCGGGGTGCGTCGAAAATGTGATGCCGTTTAGAGCCATCGGCGCGTTTTCACGACCACTGGAAAATTATATTTGGTTATATCAATCAGTCATCATCAGCATATTATCATTACTACATTTTATTATAATTGAGTAACCATGACAGTCTGTTGCGCAGTCACTGCTTAACTACTTAACCGAACTTGATGAAAATATGATATAAAGATAGTTTAAGACCTGAGGAAGGATATAGGCAAATTTTTATCGATATAACTGCCACGCGAGCGCCACCGCGCGTATAAATAAAACTACATATTTTGGCTTGTAGAGTTAGAGAAGTTCGGCTATAACTTTTTGATGGTGCAAGCTGTTATGGTCTCGTCTTGACAACATTTTCAAGAAAATACTATGGTGAGTAGTGAAGCAGCGATAGCCGAGTGGGAGACCGTGGGACTGCGAAGTCAAAGGTCTCGGGTTCGAACCCACGGCACAACCTCTGTCGATAAATCGTTTCTTTTCGAAGATATGTGTCTATTTATCGTAAACATTAAAAAAGAAATACATTGTAATATTAAATGTTGAGCAAGTGAAGTAAGCATACTCCTCACATATTTTTTTTTTTTTTTTTTTTTATTCCACTGAGGTGTCAAACAAGCATACGGCCCGCCTGATGGTAAGCAGTTACCGTAGCCTATAGACACTTGCAACGCCAGGGGCATCACTCGTGCGTTGCCGACCCTTTAGAAACCTATTTGCACTCTTTTTAAAGAACCCCATGCTGTATTCTATTGGAAAAACCTTGGCAGGGAGCTCATTCCACGACTTTATCGTGCGTGGGAGAAAATTCCTCGCGAACCGCACTGTGCGCGACGATATTTGTGTAAGTGTGCGTGATGATATTTCTCCTATTAATTCGTTCCTACGTGGCATTTTAGTTAGTTTCACACATTAAATAAACAACAGGAAAGGTTTAAAAATGGCGTACCTGTACTTTAGGTACACATCATCGAATTCTACGACACCTTGCGACGGCCAGCCGTATGGGGGAGAATCGCCGTCGATCTTTTCGCATTCAACCTGCAATAATAATTATACTATGTGATTTAAGTGAATAAGACAGTAAAAATAAGACAAATTGTGTATATTGAGTAGGTATTTCTATTTGTACCTAACGTAATTGTGAAACTGGAAGGTGCTGGTACTTATAGCACAGGATTTTCTATATTAAGTACCAGCAGAACATTATATTTTGACTTCTTTTGTACCTATACCTATATTAAGTGTCCTATTATGTACCTACTTTTTTTCAAGGTCAAATAAAGATTATAAAAAAAAATATATGAGAGGTACTTTTATTTTTGTTTAAGGTAAACGATCTGTTAAATGTTCATATTACGACACTGAAAAACTAATTCGTCCACTAATGTAGGGAACTACGTATTCATCTTACATACATCAGAGGTTTTCCAAATACTACCCTAATTCTTTAATTTAAAAAAAAATAACTAACTTTTTATATTGAGTAGGCAGTTATTCCTATTTGTATCTAACTTAATTGTGAAACTGGAAGGTGCTGGTACTTACAGCACATGACTTCCTATTTTAAGTACCAGCAGAACATTATATTTTGATTTCTTATGGACCTATAGGCTGTCAAGAAAGAGTTGAAATTAATAGGGGCGCTAGAGTGCTGTTCTACTGTTCGTATGGCAACCCATATAGTTCACTTCCCAGGACTTGATACTTAGCTGTATATAAAATAAAAATAAAAATATTCTATTATTACCCATTATATCGAAAGCTGTAGCTAAGCGTTAAACGTCGGTTTAACACGATGAAATCGGCACTAAGTAATAGTAAAAATAATTTAATTAATTTGTACAGCCAGCAGTCATAAATTAGTTTCCGTTACCAGACTATTTTGCCTAGCTGATTTGTGGTTTTACTGTCCTCTGTTTTTATCAATTACCAGAAAATAAAATAAAGATATATTTGAAAAATATTTTACTTTAAGTATTTGAATAAATCTTTTCTTTCTATATATTTTATTAAACTGCCTCGTTGGTCTAGTGATTAGCGTTAAAAAAATTGAACTTTTTGTCTAATAGCACACAAATCAAAGTTATCTAACACTTTCTTCGGACGGTTATCCTTTTCGGTTTTTTCCTGGTGTAAGAAATACGCCTCTATTTTGTGCTCCTCCTCGTGCAATTCTTCGAATAGTACTTACTGATTTACCTGAATTAAGTAAAAATCATAGATATAGCAGAAAAGATAAAAAGCAGTCCGAGCCATTTCGGAGTGAGGGGAGGGTTAAACACCTCCCGGCTACGCCCATGCGTGATATTATTTTATGTTATTTACTTAAACTATACTCAAGTATCAACATTAACCTAGTTGCGCTATACCGCAACACTGAGTACAACAAACGTCAACTAAACCAATGTGCTAGTTTTAATTATTGAATAATCCGCTTATTTCAGCAACAAATTCAAAACAGCTTTGGTTTTATCCATTACCTATACTTGATTTGACTAAAAACAACATGTTAAACTCTCACATACCGGTCATATCAGCGGTTCTTTGATAAACATTGCCGATATCCGAAAGAATTTTTTTTGCCTCATATTCCATTAAACATCTTTTATATACATTGTAAATTATTTCTCTTCCAGACCTTCGGATAGTTTTATTAATTGTTTATTATTTTTTTCCTGTTTTAATTGCCGTTTTATACTCTTATAAATAAAATTTACCAACGCGTAAACTCTGTTTACATTATTTATTGACATCTGTCATTATTTTGACGATGTTGCTAACAGACAAAAAAATTAGTTCCAAATCTACTCTTTCTTGACAGCCTATATGTCTTATTATGTACCTACTGTTTTTTAGTGTCAAATAAAAATTAAAAAAAATATTAGAGGTACTTTTATTTTTGTATTAGAAAGGTAAACGACTTGTTAAACGTAAAAACATCAGAGGAGGCATTAAATAAGTAATTATATAAACGGGTCACATACTTGCGTAATGTATTCTCCGACTCGCTCCACAGCAATCATCTCGCGTTCAGTCTCGGTGAACGCATTGAGCACGTTGCTCAGCATTGACGTCATCGACAGCGCGTACGATATGGCCAGACCGACCAATCCTGCAGACAATATTTATTGAGGAACTCCCTGTGTCCATAAATAATAAAAAAAAATACAGGAACTTACAAATAATATACTTAATTACTTAATAATACTCTATTATTCTAAGGTTTGCTGGAAGAGAACACAAATTTGAGTTAAGCTCGCCTTTATTGTATTTTGTGTTATGAATTGTTTTTTTAAATTGTTTCATTGTACAATAAAAAGTTTAAAAACAAACAAAGTTTAAAAACAAATAGGTTAAATTCCACCAAAGCATTTTCATGAAAATGTTGCCAAGACGTTGTACTGTCAAATAGTTATAGCCAAGCTTTCAACTCTACAAGCCAAAATATGTAGCTTAGTTTGGGCAGTCTTGGCAATATTTTGCATAAAAATGAGTCTGGTGGGATTCGTTGGAACCGATGACGCACCTGGATCCGCCGTGTGCAGCTCGCGCTGCAGCACGGCCAGCAGCGCGGCGGCGGCCACGACGGCGGCGGCGGCGCTCTGCAGGCGCAGCGCCAGCCACTGCGCTGCCGCCGCCGCGCTCAGTGCGCCGCGCTGCCACGCCTCCACCAGCTCCGCGCCGCGCACCGACCACGCGCCGGTCACGCCCAGCGCGCGCACTGTGTCCAAGCCTACATAAATAAATATAAATAGACAATAGTTATTTCCACCACACCAGCACGAAACAGATTGTTTGCTTGCTAGAATTCAGTGAGTAAAAACCGTTTTTACCCACTAGTGAGGCAAAGTGATTCAAAATTCGAAACACAAAATCCTTCCACTGAATAGGCGCTGAAAAAAAACAAAGTAGCCACCATGTAGGTTAGTAATAAACATTGACATCAATTTTATTAAATAACTACATACGATACGTTTTAATTATTTTAAATTATATAAATACTGTATTTTGATGGTTTTATATTCGTGATTGACCATTAAATTAATTAAAATCAGGTACTTAATATTAGACTCTATAAATAAATGTTACGGAACAAATTTCCTAACGCACGATTTAAAAAATAAAAGTCTGTGTCTGTGTCAGTTATCGCGGGCAAAAATAAATTCTTTTCAATTTATGTTTAATTGTTTACTGGAACTTTTTACAACAAAAAAATAGTGAATCCAGTGATGAAGAACTTTATGGAACTTCAAAAGAGTTGCGACAACTTGCTTCTAACACAGAAGTTTGCTTTTTACCAGAAAAATCACGTGAAAAGTATTTGAAAGCGTACGACATATTTAATTAGTGGCGACTTACAAAAGGCCCTAAAACGCATTCTGAGTTGGTATTACTGTCGTATTTCATATAATTATTTCAGGTAAAGCAATCGAGTACGAGTTTATTTAAAATCTTAATATTTTCTCACTGGAAGAGGTGAAAAATTATGTATGTAACGCGTGAGAAAAATTTAATTTACGCTCGTGATTCAATTTAAGACTAATTCGCAAGCTCAAGATAAAAACTATTAACTGCTTACGCTAGCAGCTAAAACATTCTATTACGATCCTCCATTGAGACATTTCTGATGACAGGTTCGGCAAGTCGAGGGTATGGTAGTAAAGAGGGTAATTTTCTAGAGAAGATAAAAATATTACAATTTAATTTTTGGTACAGGTACTGTATTATCTATTTTAATTAAATTTATAATTATAGTATGAGTCAATTTTATAAAAATAAATTGTTAATTATAATCCAATATTGCGAGAAATAAATTAAGATTGACAATATTTTAACTATAAGAACAAAATGATTACTAGCTATAAGGACAAATTATTGTAATGGATTCAAAAATATTTGCACGCCATATATGGCAAAATATGTGTTTCTAATATTCTGTATAAACATCTAAGCAAATAAAATTGATTGATTGAAGAGAAACCGTTTTATCGGATTATTACCATCAAGAGTATCACTGAAGTGCGTGTAGACGGGCGAGAGAGTAACGCTCTGTAATCGCTTGAGCTGTCGCGAAGTGATGCGGTAAGTTCTTTGCAGCCTGTAGTAGATGAACGTCAGCGGGACCACTCCTACCAGGAGCCACGGTAAACCATACACTGTCACTGCTATTGCACCTGCAAATACAAAAAAGTGTTCAAATGCTCACCATACTTGAATATTCTTTGTTATGTATTTTGGCGATACAACATTTGGGAAGTTTGACGACGGCAGCAATCATCAGGATCGACAGTCGACACGTCTTATAGGCATCAAAGATCTATAACCAATACGTATACTTGTACAATATACTTCAGTTCAGACTTAAAGAGTAGAATGTAAATCTTATAGGGAATCTGAAATAATATAGTAGAACACTTACCAACCAACGAGAAGAACTGAGCTAACAAGATGTTCAGAATAAAAGGCAAAGAATCGTCAACTGTGTATGTATCAGAAGAAAATCTATTCACAATTCGTCCAAACGGAGTCATGTCAAAGAACTTCACTCTAGCCTGGAAATAACAAAGGACCTTAATAATATATTTTATTTTTATTTAATAGGGAAACTTACAGCTAACTTAAAACTAGAAAAACATTAATAACATTATGAAGGCCAATTACAAGTTTCCGCAAATATACATATTATCTTATAGCAAAATCAAAAACAACAAACAGTACAGCACATTATAAGATGAATTAAAAACAAACAGAAAAAGACCAAAAATAAAAAAATATGCAAACAATGAGATACACAAAAAAAAAAGACAAACATCACAATTTATGCAAAAATAATCTAAACTTAAAAAAAATGCATTTTGTGATAATCGAGGTAAAAAATAGCTAAATATATTTCAAAGTTGGTCTGATTGCAATGTATAGAGAAAAGCGTCGTAAGTTATTGATTAACATATTGAAATTCATATGATCACGACCATATAATTAAAATTATACTTTGCAAAACAACTTACCTTTACAATAACCCTGAGCAGAACTCTATGAATCCTGGAAGCCGCTTTTACACCTCCATAAGCGAACAAGAAAGCGCGCATTATTGTAAACACGAGGTTCAACCCCGCCAGCCCGAAATACACTTCCAAATAAAAATTATCCGTGTACTTCGGCGTGTTATTCGCCAATAATGGACGAACTAAATATTCTTGAGGCAGAACGGTTTCATTCTGTGCTGCTCGTTCAAAAAATGTGCTGGTTATTGTGTGTATTACATTGTCAATAGCATTAACGCCATGATCCAATATTGTAGTCTTTTCTGTAACATGGTCTTCTAATCCAAAGGAAGACAAGGTGGTGGAATTCTTCGCTTTGCTTCTGACCCAGAATGTAAGCCAGAGGAACGTGAAGTTTTGGGAGACTTGCATGAGGATCATAGATAGTATGATGGTTAAGGACAGAAAGAATCCAACTGATCGTAAATACAAGCCCAGGACCCACCAACCGATGGTTCCTTCAGACATTGTTTCCTGGAAAAAGGACGTAAATTAGTTCTGCCTGTTGTTCTTATACAGTATATATACATTTAGCTTGCAATGTTTGAATAACGTTTCGAATTAGACTAACCTCATCTTCAAGGCTGTTCCGGCTGACATTGTCTTTGTCATCGATTGGTGTCTCTGGTGGTCGCGGAGGTTCCTCACCCAGCGATTCAGTCTCGCTAGGCATGAACTCCTCGATGTCGTTTAATACTGTTTCTGGTGGACCTGAACATAAAAGATTAATGTATTAATTCTTTTAGTGATTCAAGTGGTATACTCTAATTTATAAATCAACTAGCTTTTGCTGCCCCCACGCTTTGATCTACGTTAATCCTTACTGTTTCGCTCCCGTTAAAGTTTAGCGTTATGTTATATTAAAATCCGACCAATTCCCGAGGTTAACGCAAACAAACAAACAAACAAATTTCTATCGCGGTTTCGTCTGCGTGGTAGGCACAACGATAAAAAATTGTCTATGTTACCTGTCTTGTAGTCAGTTACCTGCTTCTTAAGTTTTATCAAAATAGGTTCAGCCGTTTAAAAAAATAGTCGATACAAACAGACAGACAAACGACTAAAAATTTAATAACTCTAAGGCAAAGGCATGGTGCCATAATATATTAGTATATTATATTATTGCCTGATACTATATATACTTAATATATAGTATCAGGCAATAAATATATCAGCTAAAAAAAACCTTGAGACAATTCTATTTTATTTATTTGTATTGATGATGAAAGAAACTTTCTTAATAATCTATATAAATAAAAATGAATTGTTGTTCGTTAGTCTGATTAAAACTCGAGAACGGCTGGGCCGATTGAGCTGATTTTGGTTTTAAAATGTTTGTCGTAGTCCAGGGTAGGTCTAAACGGTGAGCAAATAAGGAAAAATTGCGAGTAAGATAGAGTAAGACGACAATTCCATTTTCCCATATAATGAAATTTCCGTTGTCACGACTTGGCATGAAAACGGCTTGACCGATTCGGCTGATCTTTTTTTTGTAGTTTTCTAATACTCTGTACAAGGTTGTTACGGCAAAAAAAAAAAAAAAAAATTTCATTTTTATATGGGGGATATTATAGATTTCAGTTCAAATTGAATAGGTACGCATACATAAGATAGGTCAGCTATACAAAATAAAGTAGTGCATCAAATTTACGCTAAGGCGGTACGAAGTTCGCCGGGTCAGCTAGTAATATATAATAATAAGATGTTAAAGAGTACCTTGCCTGACGATCCGTCCGTCCCGCAGCAGCACGGTGTAGGCAGACCTCGCCAGATGGCGCGGCGAGTGCGCCACGAGCACGCGCGTCGTGTGCCGGAGCAAGCCCAGGATGCAGCGGGACATTATGTGCTGAGCCACTGACGCATCCACGCCCGATAGCACGTCGTCCAGCAGGTACACTGCAAACACAATACACTTAATGTTATGGAGAAGAAATAAATTTGGATTTTTTTCTGCTAAATATATGACGGTGAAGTAATCTCTAGCGTATTTTTTAAAAAGTGTTGTTTTCATGATTGCTCATTCTGGTTATTCAAAGGAAACCTCACAATTACTTGTATAAGCTTCGTTTATTCAACGGGCTGAGTAATGACATCACAGAGGGGTCCGTACTGTGCGGCGGCTCGACAGCGACTGAGAAATCGGCATACGTGCACGAGTTTACAAGTTTGTAGGTTAAGTATTGAAACTACAATCATAACATTAATTTTACATCGTAATCAACTCAAAAATAATCAACTGATGGTTTTATTAACTAATTTTAGGACAATCAAATTAATAATTTTTATTATTATAAACGAACAGTTGTAATTGCGTCGATATATAATATATCGGCTACGTCCATAGGTTAACATATTATGTTAACGTAACGTAACGTAACGAAGGATAAGGAGCGCTGATGCTGCTGATTTTTTTTAAACATTTCCTTTTAAAACAAGTGACACCAAACCGTATTTGTTATTTTGGTTAGCGTCGCAGACGCCGAAATGTTCGTAGAACGGTTACTTGTCAAAGTTGTCTGAGCCATCTCGGAGGGGGGACAGGGCGGGGGGTTGAACCCGATATACCACCCCGCTGGTTACGCCCATGGGTTAACGTAATATTTAAGTAAAAGTTGCATAGAGTGCTCACCTTGCTTATCCTGATACACGGCGCGAGCGAGGGCGATGCGGGCGCGCTGTCCGCCGCTCAGCGTGCAGCCTCCCTCGCCAACGAACGCGTTCCAACCCAGCACGTTCAAGTCCTCTGTCATACACCAACATTGCTTCATTTTATATTGCTTAGTTTATTGAACTCACTCAAATGTGACGACTTTGGGTAGAAGTCAATTGAGATGCGCAGGGCGCGAGAAGTTTTATAATAAGTTGTAGCGGAGCGAGCTCGTTAACTAGGTTAGTAATTTAGGAAAATAAAGAATAGTAATAATGGTTTGGTTTATGGTAAAAAAATATAGTTTATTTAAAGGTTAACACTAGTCAAAACACTTAGAACTTAACACGAATAACTTATGGTAAAAAGTAAAGAAATAAATGAAAGTTAATTAAAATGGTATAAAAATAGTAAAAGAAATGGTTTTTAATGGTAAATGAGCTCGGTCGCTGGTTGATCGCGAACTAACTAAAAAGTCAAATTGAATCTAAATCGAAGCGTACCAAATGTGCATGCGATGCACAAATTGGTAAACGCTGAGCTGTTCAGTAGCGCAGCTCCGAACAAAGTAAAAAGTCTTTATTTACACAAATAATACAGGTAGGTTCACAAGATGAGTTAAAATTAAGACACATGTAAATGTTACTTTAGATACTGATACTGTCACCCAAACTAAGTGAAAGCTTGTATTTTGGGTGAAAGTTTTATATCTAACTCGGGTACAATTATTGAGTTTCTATCATTATTCCAATGGAAGTAAAAAAGATGGCAAATAGAAAAAGTTATGCTTTCAGAGCGAGTAATAATCTAAGAATAAACTAATCACTTACCAGTGAGTGCACAAGCGTCAACCACACTGCGGAACTTGACTTCATCGTACGGTTTCCCAAACAAGATGTTTTCGCGAATAGTGCCGCGTATCAACCATGGCTTCTGAGATACGTAACCGAAACCTGACAAACAAAACAACATTTAAATATGGAACAAATATAATAAGTACCAACACAATAAAAATTAAATATGGAACTAATATAATAAGTACAAACATAATAAAAATTAAAGAGGCGCTTGGACGAAATAGGAGCGAAAGAGACGCTACAGGTAGCAGTTGAATAATAACAATAATAATTAAGTTTCTTTACATTAGATAGAACGCCAGAAGCAATTACACTATCCAAAGGTTCCAATGACTAGGCCAAATGCACACTTTGACTCACACAAGCACACCCAATTTTAGAACAAATCTTTGCAGATCACACAAAGATTTGTCCAATGTGGAGATCGAAGCCACAACATCAGTGCAGTGGACAGCGGCGAGGCGACCGTTTAAACCACTACACCACACGTTGAAAAGTTGAGATTAAAAGATGTCAATTTTTAAAGGATCTATAGACGTTTTTGGTCTTATCAATCGTATATTATATGACTCATAATCCTAATAAAATAATTTAATAAGTGATTTTGGTTGAACCAATAGTTTGATCACACTTACTGTTAAGATTTTCCGGTATTTGAAGATCTCCTCTCGTCTTCAACATATCCCCAATGATAGCATGTAACAGCGACGATTTACCGCTGCCAACAGCGCCGGTAATTCCTATCAGTTCATCCTTGCCAATGGTCAGAGATATATCTTTCAACATGAAAGGTTCATCCTGACCTAAAAGAACTTCGGACGATGAAGCAGAATCTCGCCTCTGAATACTTCCTCTAGACAAATTCTTTTTAGATTTCCCTTTGTTCTTCTTAGATTTTTTCGAGGACTTTCTCCTCTTAGAGGGTTTGGCCCACGCAAATGTTGCGTCCTTAAGTATTATTATTTTATCCTCATCGTGATTTTTGTTGAGACGGTCGTAGTAATTTTCCGAGTCCATGTCAGGAAGCTAGAATCAAGTTCAAATCAGTTTTTTTTGGTTATTCGATTTGAATTTGTGGATTCTTATCGACAGTTAATACAAAATTTAATAAGTATTACATAATTGTAAGGGTTATATTACACCTAAATCGATAGACGTCGAAAAGCGTGCGGGTGCGCTCTTATTGGCTCTTTTTAACGTCAAATGCATCGATCGATGTCGATCGATTCAGGTTTATCCTTAAAGTAATGTAGGTATGCTGCATAACTTACATCCAAAAGTTTTTGAATACGTTTGATAGAGACCCACGCTTCTGTCAATCCATTTAACACCCAAGGGAACGCGTTCAAGGGTGCTATTAGCATATTGATGAGAGCTACTGTAGTGAATACCTGAAATCATTACTAATAGTTTAATTATCAACACACTTATAACATCCGTAAGTCAAGTGAAAAATATTCTAAACCTCGATTTCACCAAACTTAAATTAATCTATGGTTTTATTAAGCCTCTCCCCCCCTCTCTCTTTTTGCCCTCTATTAAGGATATAGGTAGAAGTCATTAGCCTTACATCAAAGTTAAGTAAAGAAGGCCAATTTGCAGCCATGTGTTACGGAAGACAGATTCTTCAGACTTCATCGGTTCTACGATTAACTTAGTATCGTAACATCGTTAATACTACGTTATACAAGGGATGTATCTATGTATATAGATGTAAGGTTGATAGATATCTTGACCTACCTATACCTATAAAGCGACAATCCTCCAACCTTGTGCTCAATCATAAGTACAAATTAAGGCTGTTGATGAATCATCATTAACAAGACATGCATCAACATAAAATATATTGTTTTAATTGACCCGAAATTAATTATGGTCCATTGAAAGATAAAGCAAGTCAGCAAAACGTTATAATATTATTTGTAGTTCGTTACAAGAAGAAAGCGATTTGCATTATTTTTTCATATGTAAATAAAATATTCATACAGTAGGTGCATCCAGCGTCAGTCCCCTTAGCGCGTGCGTGCCGAGCGTGAAGGCGGCGACAAGAACGGGCGTGGTCGCCCACAGCACCACGCAAATGGCGTCCAGATACTTACGCCCGCGCAAGTATCGGAGCTCCTTGTTTCGGGCATCTATAAATGTTAGAGAAAAACTCTTCAACACTCGTAATTGCCTTCATAAATATACTAAAAGGTAAAAGATTATTGTTTGTTTTATTTCTTGAAGAATATTATACAAAAAATGTATTCAAAATCACGCTATACTTAACCTACATGTACCATGAACCGAGCTGAAAAGATATTACTGCAGATTTTTTACTGCTTCGTGGGTCCGTAAAGTAACTTCGACATAATAAGTCATATTTTCGGTACAGTACGTACTAAACTCATTCGAAAGAACAATCCATAAAAAAAAGAAATCGATGAATCGTTCAGTCAAAGTAGCATTTGTCGATAAAAGGTTGTTTCGCAAAAACTTCCATTCGGCCAATCGTTAGGTCGATTAACCGTGAATCGAACATAATAATTATGACTGTCGAAGTTACGTTACGGACCCGAGCAGAGTAGACTTTAAAAACAAAATGTTTAAAACAATATATAGTAATACTCCCTATTTCTACATACCTGCTACTTGGCTAATGAAATAATCTTCCCACACATGCACCTTCACAGTTCGTATGCCTTTAAGCAAATCACTGATGAGACTGACTCGGGTGTCTTTGTGTTTCATCATCTCAGTGCTAAGAGTGCCTATTTTGTTGGCTATCACCTTGTTGATAGGGATTAGTAATATGGAGAACGCGACGCCGGCGAGGAACGATATGCCCACTTGTTGGTATAGAAGAAATAGTGTTATAAATAGCTGAAATAAAGATGTTAGTTAGTTATTATTTCGAATATAGTTCTGTAATGGGCTTATTTCATTGAGAGTAAAGACGGGTCTAATTCTTATGACATTAAACAATAACTGTACAAAGAAGTTTACAATATTGTAATTTGGAGTCCAACGTAAAGTAAATAAACTAATAAACACGCGACTGTGTTCGCGTCGCCTGTTGGTGGTATCTACAGTACGAACCTGTACTGCCAAATTTGCACCTACTAAACAGGCAATTTCACTCCTGAATGGTCTGACCAGTAATTACTCAGAAGTAGACTTGTTCTGTACCAAATTTAGCAAATTTTTATGTTTATGTTTTATATTTTTAAGCGATTACCTATAACCTATGAACCTAATCTGTGTGTAATTTTTCATCTACTTGTGTGGCTCACTGTGCGCATTAGGAAACTGTACGCACAGTGAGCAGCTGAGTTTAAAATAAATAATAAAATACTAGAGATGAACTTGAGCTTTATTGCTCGAGTAATAGAGCTCAAACTTATAAGTTGAAGTGAATTTGCTTAGATTCATGAAGTAATAAGTATTATTATTACCTGTAACGGTATACTCCACAGAGCATGAAAACTTGGACAAGAATTAACTATCCTGTCAGTATCAGTAGACATGAAATTAGTGATCTCTCCAACAGAGAAAGACTTATTCAATTCCGTGGAAGTGACACTCAGTGTTTTTCTGAGAATCGTGGCGACTATGGCACCGCGCATTTTGAGTCCTATGATTGACATCAACCAGTTGAAGTGAACATTGAAGAATGTAGATATTAAAGTTGCTGCAAGTAATCCTCCAGCATACATGTAACTGAAATGATAACATGTGTATTCATTATATTAATGTTGATAGATTTAATATGGACTGCCTCGATGGTATAGTGGTTAGCGAATGCGCCTCTCATTGCGAGGTCTCGGGTTCGATTCTAGGGTCGGGCAAAGTGACATTTGTGAACTTTCAGTCAGGAAATTGACAATAGAGCACGGAGTTTGAATTGTGCCCAGTTGATAGCGATATTTTTAAAAAGTATCATTTTGTGTAATTAATTATCTTAAAAAAGATTAGGAGAAAAAGGTACTACGAAACCATTTATTGGAAGACTTTAAACTTAGTACTTCAATCAGTGCAATAATTTATAAGTAATACACAAAAGAACAATAACAATACCTATCTGTTTAACCAGTATGTATAAAGACACGTGGTTACAGACTAAGAAGTTTTTATTGTTCGAAATGAGTCATAGGCTCAACACAGGGGCTTTACTTCAATAAAAGATAATGAGCTATGGACTGAGCACCTCTCCCCATATAAATTTCAATTTACATAAATGTTGGATATTTGATTTTGAGCAAAACAACTCTCTGATGCAATTATACCAAAAATAATATAAACTTTAAAGAAATAACCAGCTTGTTCTGACGATCGATGACATGAGTTTGAATCCTGTCCATTACACCAAGGACGGAATCTTCCTTCTAACACAAGCGAATTAAGCTTAGCTTGAGGAGGTTAACAAGAATACTAGTAATTTGTATGCTTTATAAAAAATATATGTTTTTATATATACATATTATATATACATATACATACCCTAAATGCTGATCAATACTCTCGTCTTCCACAAACTTGATGAGGCTATTAAGCAGAAGAGGTCCTGCAAAACCAGCCATATCAGACACTAGTTTGAGTATTCCAATACTATAGAACTGCAGAGCGAAGCAGCTGTGCAGAGCTCTTAGCAATGTGATGTTTTGTCTGCGCGGCGACCGTATTAGCACACGAGTTGTTGGCGTTACAGGGGTGGAAGCTGTTTCTCCGGTTGCACCATAACCTGGAACAAATAAATATAATCAAACACTTATGGTTATCATCTATCTATACATTTATAATTGTCCGCTTGACTGATTGATTCATCAATAAAGTCTGAGCCTGGTCTAGAAATTTTATGTTTTGCTTGAAAATGCCTGACATGGCCATGAGGCGCACTGAGAAGGAATTTCTGAAAATTTCGACCCGAAGGGTATTAAATAATGGTTGAACTGTTGTATGAAAGTCCATCATTTTTGAAGTAAGAAGCACAAAATTTTGTATAATTAAACTTGATGAAAATAAATGAATTTAAGTATCTGGGATTTCCAAAATTTTATCCTCAAGAGGGTGAATTTAGATAGTAGTAAGTTTACGCTAAAGATTTGATAGGTGGCATTGTGCATATTTCCTAAATCACACTGGACCTGGGTAAAAGCGGAGCGATCATCTAGTTTTCTACAAGATTTTGATTTAGTTAGTGTTTGAAATATGTGTAACATACCCCAGGAATGTAGCATACAGAAAATAATAATGTTGCATCAAAAATGTTATGTTTCAAAAAGAATGAGGTTTTGTTCTCAGATGTATCAAGTTTTTTTCAAGTATTTTCGAAATATACTTATCTACCTACACAACAATGTAACCTAAATAACAACAAAATACTTATGCACTTTATGTATTACCTGCGCATTTTTAGAAGGCTGTTATCATAATACTTTACAAATTTATTGTTATATATTACAATAAGAATCTTCTTGCTACTACATGTTGTTATCATAATTTATAGTTGCACAAATATCATTATAAATTGTATAAATATTGTTGATAATTTTAGTTATCCTTATAGAGATTTTAAATAATAAAATAGTATAATGTGGTATATATAAAGTAATTCCCCTCCATGGGCTTTGATTTAGTACCACATTTTAATATTTTATGGATGTTCATAGACATACCATTTGCCACCAGGCAGATTATGAGCTTATTTACTACTATTTTACCAAAAGGTTAGTTAATTAGAAATGTTGGTTAGAATTATTAATTGTATATTTTGTTCTAATTATTTAGTAGTGCATGAAATTTTTTTCAAACAATAATAATCTTAAGCGCCTTTTATTGGAAGTTATACAATAGCAATCTCTTACTACTGGCTATAAGCTTTTTTTTCATTCATTCTGTCATCTTTCATTCATCATCAGCCTGTAGCAGTCCACTGCTGGACATAGGCCTCTCCCAAGGTGCAAAGCTATAAGCTTAAATAGGAACAATTAAGTGGTTTTTACCTGTTCCAATGAATGGTTCATGAGGTATTTCTTGATATTGTTGGTAGTTATCCACATTCCCAATAAGACATCTGTCCATTCTGGCACCCACATATGAACAGCAGTACTTGGTTGGTACATCAAATAGTTCCTCTGGGTCATTTAGTTTGTTATCAAGTCCTGAAGATCACATAAAAAAACAAGATTTTGCTTTAAATAATACATTGCTGAAAAATGTTACTATTTCTCAATAGTAACAGAAGTAGATACAGTTTCTCCCAAATGTGGTTACCAATTTGAATTTGGCATGCACTGTGAAAGTTCACTTTGCCAAGGTTTGAAATATGAGATACTTGATAGACATAAGATATTTTTTACCCGACTGCGTCAGAAGGAGGGTTATGTTTTTCGAGCGTATGTATGTATGTCTATTTCTTTGTGCCGCCCTACAGCCCAAACGGCTAGACGGATTTTGACAAATGAGGTGTCGTTGAATTCGTCGAAACAGTGATAGTGACATAGGCTATATAAATTTTCAAAATGGCGCCGGCAAATAAAAAAAAGGGGGGGAGGTATGGATTTTCTTTTCATCATAGTAATATGGGTATCTAATAAAAGGTCATGAAAAGACCATTAAAATTTCAAAAATATATACTTCTTATCACATTTATATTACTGATTAAACACAATTTACCAATTTATATATAGGCACGCTCGCGCGCCCGAAGTGGGTGGAAGTTAGTTTGTATGTTTGCTTACGCTAATCTTGGAAACTGCCGGTCGAATTTAAATAATTGTTTTTGCATTTGATAGTTTAACTCACGATTAAGGCTCATTGATCTCAAAGAGATTTGATTTCTACAAATTAATAGATATAAAAAAACATGTTGGTTAAAAGAACTAAAAAGAGTGAAATAAAAAATAATTATTAAAAAAACAAAAAACCCGACTGCTTAAAAAAAAGAACTGAAATGATAAAAACAAGTATAGCATTGTCTACATTAAATTCATTAACAACAAATGAAATATGTCAAACTAAATTCTTTATGATGTTGCAGGCGGTGACAAACGAAGTTATAGTAGTAACTACTATAACTTCGTTTAAACTAAATTCTTTATGATAAAGAATTTAGTTTGACATATTTCATTTGTTGTTAATGAATTTAATGTAGACAATGCTATACTTGTTTTTATCTTTTCAGTTCTTTTTTTTAAGCAGTGGGGTTTTTTGTTTTTTTAGTTGTTACCTTTTTGAAGCAGTGGGTTCACCCATAAGAATGTTAGTTTAGACAGACAACCAGATCCTTGCATTGCAGTACCCAATATTCCTTCATCAAGGTGTGGAAGCAGTGGTGTGTACTCACTCTGTTGATACAAAATATTGTAAGTGGAAAGTACATGTTAAAGTCATAACAAAGCAGTTACAGTGAAGTTAATGTTATGTAGAAACAACATGGAGAAAAATATTATATAATAAGAAAAAAAGTTAATTTAACTTACATGCGAGTGTTGTGACCCAACTAGGCATGGTGAATAAAATGTTGGTCTTGAGTCACTCGATGGGATGAGAGTCACAAAGTACAAAACATGGCAGCAGAGGGTGGCAACGGTGAACCCAATCTCTTTGCCCCCCATGATATTGCTACGCAGTGCAACTACATTTAAGATCACTGCCAAACTCCACATCAGTAATTGAGAAGATGGTCCTCTGGCACTTTGTCCTAAGCGATGTTTTAATGACAATATGTAACCGAAATGCACTAACCACGCCAAGCATGACGCACCGGCCGCCAGATAATCGACAGGGTACAAAACAAAGGCAGCTTTAGTAACAAAGACATACAATTCTGCAATTGGAATGAACACTAAAGCTAAAACGATGAAACTACGAAGAACTATTGTTCGTTCCTGTGCTTTTTCCCTAATCACCCAATCTTTCCTATATCCGACGTGGAAGCCTGATATAATGGCAATAATAAAATACACAGGTACTTGTAAAAACAATTCCTGAAAACATTGGCCGAAGTCTTTTGATTTGTCGTTCCATGGTTGAAGGCCCTGGGGACCGCACATATCCTTCCATTGCCACAGCATTTTCAATATTTGCAGTTATCTATAGCTTTTAATTAAATAATGTTACTGTTATCATTTTGCACACCGTCGGTGATATTTATTTCACAATCGCAGATTAGTCTTGACTATTGTTGTATATTGTGTACCTAGTACACGAACCAAGAAAAGTCTTCTTTATTTAATTAAACGCTTTATGGAAAAGGGACTTTTTCAAATGATTACAAATCACAAGCGCAAAGAAACATGAAACACAAAACATCATAGACTAATATTATATATCATAACATGTCACTTATGTCAGAAAACTGTCAAATGTTTATCAAAAATTAAAACGATAACGTAGAGATCTCGCGCCAGCACTCATTGCAAGAGATGGGTTCATTCCTGGAATTTAGGGCAATTCCAATATTAATAAGTGCAAGCAGTTTTTGATAATACAAAAAAAAACAGAATTGGGCTATTTTCTTAAAGATTTGGGTGCTCCGCTAGATACCGGCACAGCGATCTAATCTGCTACATTATAAACCAATCATTTATTATTACTGTTATTTTTTTGGCATGGCTAAAAAATATCACCAAACATAGACTACATAAAAAAAAGCTCACCAAACTAGAAAATGTAACATCGAAGTTCAAACAGCTTGTCAAAACAGGGATAAAATAATGACTATAAATTAAAAATCAATAATTCAGCCTATCCTATTTTGAATTCTACAAAATCATGATCCATAAAAAAGTTTTTGTGTCTTGACTGTTTTGGCAAGTCATTGGCAAGTCATCTCTTTCTTCCTTTCTTCCAACAAATCACAGGAATTATCTATCACCAGCCAGAGATAGATAATTCCATAGACTAATCTATGGAATTATCTATCTCTGGCTGGTTACATGACCATAACATTAAAAAGATTAAAGCGCCGAAATGTCAATAATGCTAATTAATGTCAAGAGCGTGTCAATTTTGTCCATTTTGTCAATTCTAGTCTGTGGTCAATTCCTAGAAGGAAAGAAAAATAAACTTTAGGAATTAACTTTATTTTAGGTGAAAAACAAAGAGGATAGAAAAACAGAAAAATACAAATTCACATTTTTATTAAACTATTATTTTCACACATATAAAATTAAATATTATTGCAAATGGAACTCGACAACAACCAAACACTTAATAATGAGGAAGACGTTGAAGTGGATCCTATTAATGATATAATTGATTACTTAGTGCGATGCGCTAAAATTTCTTTTAAAAGTGCACATATTGATGAAACTGAGATACGGACTAGCGAAAAGATTCAAATGGCCTGCGATATTTATAAGCGATCACCAACGGAGTTCTTACTACAATTCGGCAAGTATTTAGCACCGTATCACATTGGTTACTTCGATAATGTACAGTCAACCTCATTATCAGATGAAAGTTTTCGCGAATGTATAGAACAATTAAAGGTTTACCATTCTGATAAGAGCAGACACAAGAGAATTAGAAACAGGAGATACAATGCATTACAGAAACTAAAAACTGAGACAGACTATTTCAGTGAAAAGGAAATGATGTACAGGAACCCTCTACTATATGAACAGCTAGTTGGCAAGTATTTAACAGATGAAGAAATTAAGGACAGGGATGGTGTTGATAGTTCAAACTTGACATTTTTGAACATGATTTTGGAAACAGTAGATCGGAATGAAATGAGAGAAATGAAGAATGTACAAATGCTAGAGGAAGATGTGGAATCTATAAAAATTACTAGTGAAGATAATAATGAGGATTGTGATAGCAGTGATAGCGATGAATATAGGACTAAAAAGCAATGGGGAGACTTTGACACCCCTGATACTAGGCCAAGCTACATGCCAGAGAAGCACAGACAATGCATAGTTACTGTGACTGAGAGAAATTTGCTGAGGGAAGAGTTCTTGCAAGAAATGTACAGTAGCTTTATAGAAGGAAGAGATGAGGATTATGATTACAATAGTGTAGATAATGATGAACAATATGATGACCTTGTGCAAGTGTCACAGGATGCAGAAGATAGGTACTTTGATTCTGAAACTAATGAAACAGAGAACCTGGAAGAGCACATGACACTTGTTAAAGAATATGGAAGAAAACAATGTGAGAGCAACAATAAGGAAGATCCTTTAGATGTATTTATGGAAAACATTGTAAATAAACCACTTTCAAGCTAACTTTTTTTTTTTTTTATACTACACCCACAGCGAACGAACGTGTAGTCCACCTGATGGTAAGTGGAGTACAGCCCATGGACATCAACAATCCACTAAAGCAGATTATAGATGCTTTGCTGCAGCTGAGGACTGCGGTGTTATGCCTTATGTGCCAGTAATTTCAGGGCCTGATTTTAACACCAAACCGGAACACGGTAATGGAAGCACTACTATTTGGCGGCAGGTTAAAGGTGAGACGGTGGTGCTGCCGCCCTCGAGCTCATTGACAAGAGCTCTACCACCAGTTCTTCTTTTATTTTCTTATTTATTATTGATATTGAATATTAAAAATAAATACTAAACTAAATTTATTTGCTATCATCATCTGCCTGCTGTTATTTCAATTGAGGATTTGTTTTGTTATTTATCATCTCATTATACTTCATACTGACACCCTTTTCAGCTTTGTCATCTTTTACACAATGGCTGGAACGGTAACAGGTTATTTCAGAAGATCCCATAGTTGAATTATATAGCAATGGTTTGAATATCTACTTAGACTTTATTCACTAGGTAGGTAGCATCTTTTATGTGGGTGTGAAATTTTTAATTGGCGCCAAAATTAAAAAAACGTGGTTAAAAATTCGATCAGTATGTAACTATGTTACTTTGCATACGCGCATTTTTTCAAAAATGAATACATGTTTGTATGACATGTATACATCAGACAACGAAACGAGATAATTTTCATGATTTACAATTATGAACCCAATTCGGTATGTTAAGTAAAAATCAACATATGCCAATTCCAAAACCATTTCGAGATTTCAGGTTCCCGAGTCGTATTTTCGTAATTTTAGCTCCTAAAATTGTAAGATTGCGTTTATTTTATGACTTTCATTTGACCTCTAAATGACGTCACAAAGTAGGCTGAATTGACGAATTGTCAGTGCATTACAAAAAATATTCAACTGACAGTGAACTGTTAACTGTCAATGATTGTTATGTTCGTAGCTTTTCTGGTTTGTTTTTCGTTGCTCTAATCGTGCTTGTTCCTTGTGCTTTTCTCTTGACCAACCCTGCTCTCTTTTGGACTTTGATATCGCCTACTACATTGACCACTGCTCGATTGAAGGAACTGCTTGCCCACCGTTTAGATTTTGTTTGAAATGTGGACCAGTTTGTACGCGCCAACTCTACCAACTTGCCCAAATTGGACAATGTTATGATTCTGGAGTTCATGAATAATAATGATAACCATAACATTGCTGAAATCCGCGGGGCCCAGGCTTTGATGTAAGTAATAATATTGATACACAAATTATCGTAATCAAGTTTCAAATTGCTTATATCACCATTAAAGCGATAATAACCGACTTATTATAATTATTTAATTGTTACAGGTCATTTTGTGAATCTTACGTTGACACCGCTGTCGAGTATGTGTATGTGGAGGTTAAAAGAAACCAAGTCGAATGCATTGTAAGAGCTAAAGTTGTACCAGAGCACCGAGTGTCGGCTAAACTGTAACAATCAATGAAAAAGACGATGTATTACTACATACAACTTGTGATAGCTGATGGAGTTGCAGAAGATTTTATTATAGAAGTTAAATGTTCTGCTTCAAATAAAACATTATGTAGCTATGTTAATAATGGTATTGTGCAAGACAGATATGTTGCTCAAATGCATGCTGCAAATAAAAGTAAAGCTGTATTTTGCATTGCTGATCCTAAATTTAAAGAAAATAAACAGATAACCTTGCATTGGTTAAATTATGATGCTCAAATACACCAGGGATTTAATAAAACAAGCAGATTTTTTTTTGAAAACTTACATTTACAGAAAAATTATTGATAGTGCAAAAACATTAAATATAAAAAATATTTAAGCCACACTTGTTTATTTATTTACATTTATACATTTGCTGCCTGGTTGGTCGAGTGGTCGGAAAAACTGTGATTGCATAAAAAGGGATTCTGGTTTCGATTACTGGGTTTACATGATCTTCACAACAATACAAACGCCGCCCAGGCACGTATTCCACATTCACTTCCTCGCACCACTTCTTTTTCAGTTTCTTTTACCAACACAAAAACTTAGTGCCGACTTCTAATAGTAGTGTTTTTACAAGCCAGGATCAAGCATTTCGCACTAAGAGTCTTTGCTTTCTTCTTTTTTTCTTTTTATATCACTTTTAACAGCGAAAATCACGGCAAAACAAGTAATTAGCCAAAGTCAAAGCAAAAATGAAGAAAAAATAGTGAGCTTGAGCATCATTCATCCGTGTCATATGTCAAGTGTCACCATGTCACTGTCAAATTTGAAGTCCCGGTGAAGTTCCTTATTTTTTTTAAATATACTTGAAATGTGTCAAGGATCTAAATTATTCAGGCTACTTTGTGACGTCATCAGATCAAAAACTTTAAAAAATCATAAAAAAATAACCAATGCATAAAAAAATAAAATATTCAAATTAGTTGTTTAAAATAACTGTCTCTACAAATTAAAAATAAAAAAAAAATCACAAAAAAAAACTTAACATACCGAATTCGCAGGTAATAAAGTTTCATTTCTATTGCTGTTTAGGACATTTTCGACAGTTTTTATTATACGAAAATCAACTTAAATTACACTGAGCAATAGAATTTATATTCGTGTGATTTGTAATAACATAAATTTATCTTGTTCCGTAGGCTTTAGGAGATCTATTATTTTGCTGTCTCTATTATTAGTTTGAGAACAAAATTGTTCATAATTAAAAGATCTACACTTCGATGATCGGTAAAATTTAATAAAATTGAATGGTTGGGGAGAAAACGACGAAAAATAGAAGAAAAAGTAAAATTTTTGCCTTGCGGGAGTAATAAGTTGAAAAATATTAATGTTATAAAAAAAAGTTACAGATAAAAAAGTTAGGAAATTTTGTTTGGAAAAGAAAAGGTCTCTACAATTTTTCGCCTAACACTAACCATTCTCGAGATATCGAATTAAACTCGTTTCCATCGAAATGACCTTGAGCTGACCTCAGTACAGCCCCTCAAATTGGAATTTATGCTCAGAATACACCCCCCTATCGATCCTCAAAATCCCCAAACTGTGTTCGCTAATGTTTATTTAACCCGTTTTTAGAGCCATAATTTAACTGCATTATGCTCAGAGAACATAGATCCGAGCGGAGCGAGTGATGCTTTGTCTATGGTTTTGCTATCCATTGTGGCGCCTTTCACCCTCATTTTATTACTGCAGATGGGACCTAGTAATGTAATCTGTGGATGGGACGTAGTGCGAAATCGCCCTTCTCGTCTATTTTTAGAATCTTATTTTATTTAACTTAAAACAAAGGATTTATTTGATTGTAGTGGAAGATCTTTTGTAAATGAGTTTTTTTCATTATTGTACACCGTTGTTTGAATGTATAGATTATATTATTACCAGTGGTCGAAGTAGGTAGTGCTAAACTGTTCTATGACCGAGATCAACTGTTATTATCTTGCCGACCCGAACTGATCGATATTTCGATCAGTCCTCGAACTGAAATTGATCAGATTCTGTCCGAATCTCAAGTCGATTGTTTTGACGGATGAGAATTATAAAGAATCGCATGTAGCGTAAACTGTGCGAAAACGCCCTTGGGGTTTCTTGTTGGTAACGAATCCCTAAAAAAGATAATCATAAAACTGTTTAAATTGCCTATAAATTACACATCACGTCTGTATTTCCCAGGATTACGTACGATTCCCAAATGTTTTTTTCTATTTGTAGGGACACAGGGCAACCGGCGCATATGTATTTAAGTGGATACACTGGATACTTAAGTTTAGTCGGCCGGTTCGCCAGTCGCCTTCCCGTATCGCTAAAGATAGGTCGTAGTTAAGATAGAATAATGTAGTCGATAAGTTTATTATATAATATGTTCCTGGTACCAGTAAATATAAAACATTTAGAATAGTGACCTATCGTTTCTCTCATCTCTCTTCAACATCATTATATACAAAAATGAGCACCCCCACATTGGTGACCCTCGACAAAGAACACGCAACTTTCTACACCGTGGCGTTCCTGCTTAATCAAGTGACATCATGGGAGACGACTCGCCCTTCTCGACGCGCGCATCTAGAAGGACTCCTACGACGACCTAGCCAAACTACACTGGAACGCACGGAAAATACAATGAAGATATTATCATATATATAATCAAAGGAAGATCTACTGCTAAGCGATTTCTCCGACGTGGTCAAGTAAGTGAAGACACGTGGCTGCCATGCATAGCGAAATCAAGTAGCGACCACGGCAGGCCACACAATTTTGGGTGATGACCTTTTGGATTTCCGGACGACGAGCACGACGGTTTATTCTAATACGTGGTACATTCGTCGCGTATTTAGACGTATTATATACCCTGCGGTTGCGTTGGCACCAGGATGAGAATGCTTACTACAGGATTTCCGGACTATACGGCATCGTAACAATATATTTAGAGGCGAGTAGGTACAAATACCGCTTCAAGAAGATTAATTGTCAATTACGTCATCAATCAGAGACGTGGACTACAACAGGAGCAAATACATCGCTAGCAGACTTGGAGCAAAACATACGGTATTATCTGCATTTGCATCTTCGTACGTATCGCCGACTCATGAAGCGCCTTACGAAGAGCAACGTCAAGAAAACGTATCAAGTGTTTGTGATAAATAACGGTATTTCGTTTTACAAGTTAAAGTTTTAAATTCCATGGCTATTTTTAGATGCAAAGTCTCAAATCACGTCGGGGTCACCAATGTGGGGGTGCTTCATGGTTGTATATAATGATGTTGAAGAGAGATGAGAGAAACGATAGGTCACTATTCTAAATGTTTTATATTTACTGGTACCAGGAACATATTATATAATAAACTTATCGACTACATTATTCTATCTTAACTACGACCTATCTCTAGCGATACGGGAAGGCGACTGGCGAACCAGCCGACTAAACTTAAGTATCCAGTGTATCCACTTAAATACATATGCGCCGGTTGCCCTGTGTCCCTACACCACTCATCTCTCTTCAACATCATTATATATAACCATGAAGCACCCCCACATATTTAGCCCACTCCATAATAGTTCTCGTGACATAAGTCACTAAGGTCCAAGGAGTTGAGGACTTACGTATCCTTTAGGAAGTGCATAATTATTGTTACGGCAGTAGGTACCCTACGTAACAATTGTAATATTCATTAAATAGACAAGGAGATGTTGCACAATTTAATGAGTGGTGGCTCTACTCGCCACTGTTCTATAACTATAGAAGTACTAATCAATCGCTTGGAATACAGCAAGCGTTTCACTGTCGTCGCCGAGACCATCGTATTTGTTGTTGTTGGACTCTTTCTATGGCAGCTACGGCGTGGTATGCATACTGAGAAGTAAACTGCAAATTTCACAAACATACCTGCGTATGTAGCACCTACGTGGTTTACTGGCTTTTCTGTTTCAAGGTCAAATTTTATACGAAATTTATAAAATTATCTAGGTAAGGTAAGGTGAATTTTAATTAGTCGTGACATGTATTTATTTATATTTACGGCATAGTTAATACTATGTTAACAATTATGCGGGTACCTAATTGTTAGTAGGTCATACTGATTCTAGTTTCCTATAGTTATCGAACCTGCTACGACTGCTAAAAGCAGCACACATTGTGATGATAGCATTAGAGTCATGGTTTTCAATTCCGTCAGAACTTATCCGATACAATACTTTTTCTTAGTTTTTACAAAAAAAACTTTTTGTGAAACTTCGGTGTCTTTCTGGCTGACTTTATTGTCGGTCTCACCGCCGGTCTCGGATTCGATTGCCGGGTCGAGCAAGTGCTATTTGGATTTTTTCCTACAGGAAATTCTCAATAGCAGCACAGAGCCGAAAAAGTGCCCGTGACGATGAAGATAGGCTCTACCTATAGAACATGGGGCCTAAACAAAACGGGTGAAGTGAAGTGTGAGTGTTATATACTTCTGCCTCACCCTTCTGGGTAATATAGGCGTGATGTTATGTTATGTTTGTGGGTCAATAATATAAATTGTGAGTCTGAATTAATTTAAATTGTGCGTCTTAGGAACGTGAGCAGTATTTGAAGATATTTTCTTCAGACATTAGTTAGTAAATATTTGTGGAGCATTGATTATCTTGTACAAAGACTACGGAGCAGGTCATCGCAGAGCACAGCTCCGTTGTATTGTCGCAACAGAATGGTTAACGTGCACATTCCATGTCACCCCATTCCTTACATTTACAACATTTGCATACAATGTCGATAAGCTACCGGCTTCAAAGATTAACAAACAAAAATACTAAGTACATATTAATCATAAAAACGAAAATATCTATTAAAGTAGGCCACGCTGCGTCATCGAAATTATAAACCTTTTGTGTTTAGGTACAGATACTTTAATTACTATATTTACTTCAAGGATTAGGAGGGTGCATCACTACATCTAACAATTGCGATTTAATGCATCATGTTCCAGTAATTCCATGGCCTTATCCCAGCAGTGCAAGCACTACTACTTGGTGTGTTGGTAGATCAAAGGAGAGAGAGACCTAGCTTACTCCCTTAAACTTGTTCAGAAAAGCTCTGTACAGTAGCTGTAGTAGTAATAATTTATTTATTTATTTATTTATTCAAGAAGAAGATCAACAGCATGTAACAATTTGAATAGCTTAACGTAAATTAGTGACAGAGAGCCAATAATAGATCTTCACGAATAAACTTTTGAATATAAATACAAATTTTGTGAACATCAGAACTACCCAACTAAAAACTAAGAAAACACCATGAAAACACATCAAAGATCGCTATAAATATTTGGAGAAGAATTCCTGGCTGAGTATCCGTCTAGCCGGTCCATTTTTGTATTAAATATTAGCTCTACAACATAACTTGGTGCGTCAAGACCACAGTAAAGAATCAGAAATGATGTGTTTTACACACGCTGTGTGGTCAGGCAGAGTGGTCGGTCTGGTGTCTGTGCGCTATGAATGGTGTCCAGCGAGCAGACGCGACGCAGACGTCGTGCGGGGAACGCGCTTAACCGCGCCGCAACAACCTTCGACTCTCGTGACTATTCTGTGAAGTGATTTTGCGTATACCTGTCCTGGCAATCATCAACATGATTCTGGTAAGTTTTTTTTTTTTTACATAGATGATAAAAAAGTTTGTTTTGTTTATTTAAGTAATATATTTTTTTTTTACTTTATAACACAGGTATTTCATTATTGGTTTTCATTTTAATGTTTAATCGAGTTTACCAAGAATCTCAGTAATTTAAATATATTCTATTGAAAATAAATAACAACACAATTGACAAAAAACATGGTCGCAGCGACCACAAGCATAATATTTTTTTTACAAGTAATTTCTCCGGCAAATATATTTGAACTGAATTATTAATATTGATTAATTCCAATAATTAATTGAATTATAAGAATTAATCAAAAGCTACTTATTCTTTAACAAAACATAGAAGCAGTTGCACCGCTTCTGAATTTGTTATCCGTACAAAAGACATCAACGCGCGCGCACTTTTCAGTTATTATTTTAATAGCTTTTTGTTATAGCATATCCTGAAAGCAGAACTTTAAAACTAAAAACTATATAAAGCTAAAAAAATAAACGTATACGTAATAATTACTGGAAATCTGTCAGCTTTACAAACTAGACTTATCAAAATCTTAACGGTTTTAATTAAAAATAATAAAATTGTCTATGCGATATCTCGATTTGAATCATAATCACATAATGATTTGTATCTGTTCTACAAATGATAGAACCTAGAATGCCTACTTGCCGACAGGTTTCGGCTTCTTGTCGTGAAACAAATCAAACAGGTCAAGTGCATGTCAAACATTCATCAATTTCATATTTTAATTTGAAACTAATTAGCAAGAGTGTGCTGAACGTTATGTAATACATAAATAAACGAGTTAATTTTTTTGTTACATATTTACATGGAGGAGTACCTTAGTGTAATTTCGTTATATATATATGTGAATACTGGCGGTAGAGCTCTTGTGAATTACCTCGAGGGCGGCAGCACCACCGTCTCACCTTTAACCTGCCGCCAAATAGTAGTGCTTCCATTACTGTGTTCCGGTTTGGTGGTGAGATCAGGCCCTGAAATTACTGGCACATGAGGCATACCACCGTAGTCCTCAGCTGCAGCGACGCATCTATAATCAGCTTTTGTGGATTGTTGATGTCCATGGGCTGTACTCCACTTACCATCAGGTGGACTACACGTCCGTTCGCTGTGGGAGTAGAATAAAAAAAAATAACATAACATAACATCACGCCTATATTACCCAAAAGGGTCTGGCAGAGGTGTACAACATACACATTTCACCTGTTACATTTAGGTCCCATTAGATAGGGCAGAATTTCAACTACGTGCTGCTATTACACTTTGCCCGGGAATCGTACCCGAGACCTCGTGGTCTTCTTCGTCGTGTCGATGGCTGAGTCAAATGTTATTGGCCCAAAAAGTGGCCACTGTTATGGCGCTATCATCAGCGTTCATGAGCGCCTCTCTTGTGCAGGTGGTAGGACATTTTGGACAGTAGGTTTTGACTTGCCATCGTGGTGAAAGGATTAACCAATTCGCTTTTAAGAACTCGCGAATTGCCCAGGGTGCGCCGGACGTACGGAATCGTTGTGTACGTCACTCGGGGAGGCTCCTTTCATGCACATTATTACGGTTGTGAGGTTACAAAACGATTTATTTTCTTCTTTTAAACAATAATTACAAAATAAAGAAGTTATTGTAATCAATTACATAAATTATGGTATTTATTTCATTAGTTCAAAATATTAAATTATAGGTAGGTTAGTATTGTAAATATTTAATTAATAATAAAATTTTACGGGTTGAAGTATTACATATTATTATTATTGTTTTAATAAGCTAAGGCTCCTAATTAACTGTTCTTTTTATGAAATTGTTCTTGAAATATCCGTTGACCTACACAACAATTAAAATGTTACCACTGTTTAATTGTTATGCTTGTTATGTTAATTACTTTATTTTGAAATTAATGTTTGTATGAACTATTGCGCACAACATTTTAGATACAGATATGCACACAATACAGGCATATACATAGATTTTTAAATACCTATAAACATTATAGATAGAGAGGTACATATAAATATATACTTAAGTCAAAATGATAGAATATAACGTATATTTTCTTAACATTATAATTATTACAAAAAAATATTCTAAGACTAATTAAAATTTTTCATTCTGATTTTAATTAAACCTTATTAATATGTTTGGCAAATTTTAAGTCTGCTTTATGTTTATTATCTTCATGAGGTTTATAAAATAGGTACGGTACCTACTTAGAATTATTATGAAAAAAATTGAAAACACAGAAATATGATAATTTACTGCGACAAAGCTCAATACTCTGCATACTGCATGCCATTATTCAAGGCCTATGCAAAATAGGTTACATACACGATTTTCTTTGATATCGGCGCGGGCGGCATATCAAAGGAGTTGTTTACATATAGGTTTTTGAGGATCGTGTCCACCGTCCATTACCATCCAGGGAAATCGTGTAAATAATGGGCGGTGCGGTGCGTCTGCGGCGCGGTAGCGTGGCGGCTGCGTGGGCTCGTCTTCAGCCGCGGAGTGCCGCGCCGCCGCGGGTCATCGACACATAAACCGTGTGAAAGTGTTATATCTTTCCTTGGCACCCACACGCCGTCAGACCCGCATCTATGGTCATCTATTAGCTTAAACAATCGAAGGATTACATTTCCACTAGACAAATTTACATTACAATAAGTACCTATATATAATATAACTAGCTTTTGCCCGCGACTTCGTCGCATATGTAAGATTACGAAAGAGCTTTTATGGTCCATGTTTTAGGGTTCTGTAGTACCTACAAGGAACCCTTATAGTTTAGCAATGTCCTTCTATTTATCCAAGTTATAGCGTCGAAATCGTTAGTGCTAGATAGCTGAATTGCGTGGATATGTATGGTAACTATGTCAAGAAAAAGGTAAAATGAAATATTGAAAAAAAAGTCAGGTACCTCCTCTAAAGTGGGATGTTTTTTTTTACGCCTATCTCATAGTGTGGGGTATCTATAGATTAGTCTTTTTCAAACAGTAAGGGGCTTCAAAGCAATTTTTTCGCGAGTAATTTAACTTTGAGGAGCAAATTTTTGCCCGAGTAAAATCTAATAAAAATAATTATTTATAAACAAAACAAACCATTGGCTCGAAAATTCTATAAGAAAAACATGGTGGTAGTATGTAATTAACTGATAGTTAATCCCTTTGAAGAGTGACGAAACGCACTTGGCCGGTTTTTTATGTACCTTCAATGTCACATAGGTATTTGATGTAGCAAGACTTCGAAACAAAAATCTATACTTTTCTAGAGTTTCGAAAGCTAATTATTCATTCAACACTTACGATGAGGTAGAATACGAGTCTGTTCGATACACACGTGGCCCCAATTTCACCAACGTACTAAACCGACGTTTAGAGCTGAACGAACGTTTTCGATCCCTCTATCCCGTTCAAATACCGAATTAGATCTCTTTCAAGGCTAACCCCGGCTTCGAGCAATCGAGAGATCATTTATCGTTGACCGCGAATTAAGAAGTTGAAAGTAGGACTACAACTACTCTGTCGCCAGGGATGATAGGGAGCTCCGTAACCGAAACTATCGGATATCCGATATAAAAAAATATCTGTAACCGTAACCGAAACCGAAATAAAAGATTCGGATAAAATCGGATAGGGGCGGCGCCTAATTAAGACACATTATTTCAAGTTGTTTTGATGGGTCGGCCGTAATTCGTACCAAAAGGTGACATATAAATAAAACCATTTTATTGGCTATATGTATTTCACTTTTATATAAAAAAATCTAACATCCGTAACCGAAATTATCCGAAACAAACGGATAATCCGAAATAAATTAATATCCGCATTCGAATCAATATCTGGTATAATACTAAATCTTATATCCGTAACCAATCCGTATCCGAAATTTCATATCCATAACTAGGGTTGCCAACTTTTTTCAGAAGAAAAAGAGTATATTTGATTTCAAAGGAGGTAAAAAAGAGTATGGACTCAAAAAAAAGAGTATCATTTATGTTAAATTTTTAAAAAGGTATTTTTTTGTACTTTTTGCAGCACATAACAATTTTTCATCATTCCGAATGTGGTTGGAGGAAATTTTTTTGCCAACACAAATTAACAGTAGATAAATAATTGATTTTTGGTTTTGATTATGGGTTTTTGCATACGATTATATGTCAAGTAAGAATGTGTAAAAAAGAGTATTTTAGCGTACTCTATTAGTGTTATAGATTATAGAGTACGCTTACATGATATAGAGTACAATTCTCTATTTTAGAGTACGGTTGGCAACCCTATCCATAACATCCCTATCTGTCGCAGGCTCACATACAATTAAGGCACTGATATGAGGGTATAATGATGGCGGATGCAGAATTCAATTATGATGTGGTCATCATTACATCAGGCCTCTCTACCGGGATACGTGATTGATGAACTTGCGTGCTGGAAGTGTTTTTACCAGGATGGTTATGAGTTTAGCGCGTATGTATGTATGTTCATCTGTTCTCGATTATCTTCTAATCGACCAAACATAAATTGAAAAATGAGGATGAGGAGTCATAAGAAGCAGCGTCTTGATTGTCCGCTGGTTATAGGCGATATGACGTCACGTTGAATTTACTGTGGCGCACCCTAGCAAGAAACAAACTTCAGAAGTATTTGTTTTTAATTAACTTTGGTGCTATGATTCTTAGACTGCGATTCTGCCGTAGGTATAAGTTTTTAAAGGAGAAGTTGCAACGTCCAAAGAAAATTACCCCACGTCCGGCAGCTGAG
The DNA here is from genome assembly GCA_905147285.1 of Hypena proboscidalis. Taxonomy (NCBI): domain Eukaryota; kingdom Metazoa; phylum Arthropoda; class Insecta; order Lepidoptera; family Erebidae; genus Hypena; species Hypena proboscidalis. The sequence continues at coordinate 13,012,514 of LR990132.1, forward strand.
AAAAATATCTCAAACAATAGTTAAACATGTGTTATAATAACCTGGATACCTCCGATTGTCATCCTTACTGGCTATACTTAAAAATTGCTCCAAATATTCATTAAGGTGCAGTTGTTTGTACAGTTAAATATTTTAAATTACGCAACGGATTTCGATGCAAGTTTTAGCGATAGAAAGAATAATTCACCAGAGTCCAGAAGGGTTAGAATGTACAATACATGCATATGAAAGCTAAGAAATTCAATGATTTGTAATGTGATATCGCTTACACGACGTACTAATTTGATTCAAGTTTTAGCGATAGACAGAATAATTCACCAGAATGTACAATACATGCATATGAAAGCTAAGAAATTCAATGATTTGTAATGTGATATCGCTTACACGACGTACTAATTTGATTCAAGTTTTAGCGATAGACAGAATAATTCACCAGAATGTACAATACATGCATAATGAAAGCTAAGAAATTCAATGATTTGTAATGTGATATCGCTTACCACTGCCATCACCACGTATAATCATCCAAAGAGTGTAAAAAAAAAGCTAGATAATATTTACTAACTAGGATGTGACGGGGGTGTAAAACATCTACACTCCACCTGTTACGTTTAAGTTAAATGTTATTTTGTGAGTCAGTTATGCCGCGACTGAACTTATTTAGAGCATTTTTCATGTGATAGCCAGTAAGGATGATCATCAAAAGTAGGCCATTTTTAGGGTTCCGTAGCCAACTGGCAAAAAACGGTATATATATACTTGGTAAGTAGATGTATTCGGTAAACCGCATTAAGATTTTCATACAAAAATAGAAAAAAACAATAATTTTTTGGGGTTGCCCATACTTAGAACTGAAACTCTAATTTTTTTGTCATCAAACCCATACTTGTGGGGTATCTATGGACAGGTCTTCAAAAATGATAATTGAGGTTTCTAATATATATTTTTTCTAAACTGAATAAAAAGAGGCAAAACGTGTCCTCCCCCCCATAACTTCTAAAATAAGGAAATGAAAAATGTAAAAATAATATATTATTATGATGTATACCTATTACCATGCAAACTTCCACCGAAAATTGGTTCTAATATTTTTTTTTTTTAATACGTTATAAATCGTAAACCGCATTTTACTTTTCATTCAATCAACTCCAATATAATAAAGAATAAAGAAAAACATTTATTTAGATGTATAGTGGTACGGAACCCTACGTGCGCGAGTCCGACTCGCACTTTGCCGGTTTTTTATTCTTATTCTATGCAACTTTTTGAGTTACGTATCATTTTTGCTGTAATTGGGGTAATTTTGCAACATCCCCTTTATAACTAGTTATAAATAGCCTAGGGTAGTATGTGGTTCGCAACAACTGCTTATTTTTTTTAATCAGCAGATGTGTTTCGATATTAACATATTGAATATAAAAACTGTAACTTTAGGCAGATAATGTTTAGCTAGTATATATTAGTAGGTGCAGATCGGTATTTAGATGCATTACCAATGTAAAACCAAATACCCACATACCTCTAAATTGCAACTGAGGCCCAGAATTACTAACACTGCGTTTATCGATGCTTATCAAGGGATATATACGCTGAAATATTGTAATCACGAATTTGCAAATATGGCTGTACACGAAGTTTAATGGCTTTAAGATATCATCACAAAATGCTATAAAGAACAGAAAATAAAAGTTGTAAAGTCGAATACACACCAGGACAGTTTTATTTACTTATTACGATCATGAAAGAACTTGGACTCATAACTCCGGTACAGTGATCTTAGGACAAGTACCATTGACATAATACTAGCTTCGTATGCCGATAAAAAGTAATATATGTCCTTTCTCAGGCCTTGAACTATCGCCATACAAATTTTTATCAAGATAGGTTTAGTACTTTAGCCGTGAAAGTGAAACAGTCAGACAGAAGTTACTTTCTCATTTATAATATTTAGTAAGGATTATTTTCCAAGATCTGCTTGGGCGTAATGGAAAATCGGAAACTATGTGGACGTGCGGCTGGTTAACCGTCGCCGTCCATTATTACAATTTGTTAATTCGCTCTTCGCCTGTCAACATCTAATCTATACAAAAAGGCGGTGGTTTAAAATAGCTAATTTATTATTATTAGTTTCGCTTCGCCGCTCTACTCTGCGCTGGTGTTGTGGATTCGATCCCCACACAGGACAAATCTTTGTGTGATCTGTAAAGATTTGTTCCGACCCTGGGTGCGCTTTGTGAGTGTGGAATGTATGTTTGTGAACACCCCCGCGATACAAAAATTATTTAAATAATATATATTCGTATGAGCTTTTGATATTGTTCTTTGTTTATATTTATAAAAATGATAATCGAAGAAACCTGTGAAAGTTTCCAAGGAATACAATGCGTTTGAGCTCAGTAAAGCATGCACCACACGTGCATTTAATGCCACTCACTGCTGTCAGCATCACGTCATATTTTGACGGGTGCATTACGCCATATCACGGGCATAGTGTAAACTGGGCTTTAAGCTGTGGGTCAGAGACGGCGCGCGTGGGCGGCAAACCGCCCGTGGCGCCACTCGGTCTGAGCCGCGCCGCCACCGTTCTCACGCCCCGCACCTCACACCCTTCCGCCACACGATCGGGTATACGGCCATTTTATAAATAAATGCTTCAAAAACTTTCACTAATATATACGAGTTTTCGGTAGAACATCTGTAATGATTTATATACCTAAGGGGCCCACTCAAATGACGCGTACCTATGAGACAATATTGCGACAAACCATGAGTGATTTCAAAGGCTTTCCATTGTTTTGCAAGAAGAGAAGGAATGAAAAGGTTTAAATATAAACCGGCCAAGCGCGTGCAATGTAGGCTTCCACTTCTAGGTATGAACCCTGGAAAGGGTCTACTTTGCACGGAGTCTGGTATATATCTATTTGACTTCATAATGACTAAGAATACGGTCAGTGGCGTATTTTAAAATTCAGCGCCCGGGCCTGCCGGGTCTTCCGGTCCATAACTTCCATTAATTACCTCTCTACCCAGTTGTACCAATGCATTTCTGGATTCCTACCTGAAATATCTTCTTGTTTCTTCCCTTTTAGTTTAGAGTACACAAACAAAAAATGTGTGGTGCCTAAATAACAAGTCGATGAATATTAGGTACGCGATATCGTGAATCTTCCAAAACGTAGTGTAGTTCTGTTATATTATAGACGTATTGCATTGCAACGTAACATTAGATAACCATAAAATTAAGTGGCGTATCGTGCGATCAATGAGCGAGCGATTATCACGCGAACCGATGACGGTTACCGGCACTTGTGTTCACGCACATCATTTATAAGACATCATACATCTTACAATGACATGATACGCACTACAGATGAGATCAAATGGAATAACAACAGGGCTGTCACTGTCTGTCTGTGTCGTGTCGATGGCTGAGTCAAATTTTATTTTGACTTCCCATCGTGGTGAAAGGATTAGCCAATTCACTTTGGAGAACTCGCGAATTGCCCAGGGTGCGCCGTACGTAGGGAATCATTGTGTACGTCACTCGGGGAGGCTCCTTTCATGCACTCCAGGGCTGTCACTCTGTAGTTTTGACCCAGAGCCATAGGCAACAGAGAAAAGATGGCATTAACGTCGCGGTTAAAATCTTGGGGCAGAACGCGTTGATGTCTTTTATACCGTCATTCTTATATTATCCTCTCTTACTCCAGTCTAGCAATGAGCGTTACTTAGAACGACCGATCTTTAAATTTAGGTATACCAATTACAGTAGTCGATATAGTATGCCATAAATATTCACTTTCAGGCTAGTCTCACCATATTATAATTTTGATTATAAAATACTTGATACTAGCTTAAAAAGAGTTGAGGAGGTGCGAGACTTGGGCGTCATCCTTGCTCACCTTCAGAGCCCATTACGATCAAATTATTACTAAGTCATATAAAATGTTGGGATTTGTTCTGAGACAGGGCAAGGAATTCAGAAAAGCGCGTACTTATATGATGCTATAAAATTATAACGCTTATGTTAGATCGCGTCTTGAATATGCATCTACGGTGTGAAATCCACATTACAATATACATTCTTATGGTATAGAACGAATTCAAAACAGATTTAAGAAACATCTTGAATATCGTAATAACTTCGATCCAACCTTTAGTTTTCAATCGGGCAAGTTGGTCTCTCTAACGGATCGCCGCTCCCACAGAGATGTAATCTTCTTATATAAAATTTTAAATAATGTTATTGATTCTTCATATCTCCTGGGCAATATAGGTTTACGTTGTAGGAGACCAACCTCACGAAGTGTTGTGGTTTTAGATGTTCCGTACGCTAGAACCTCACACGGTAAAAACAGATTCATAATACGGGCGTGTAGCTGTTACAATAATAAATTGAACGATATTGATATTTTTCATGAAAAATTAAATTATGTTTATTTTACAACTATTTTCTAATGCGGAATAACTCTAAAAAATATTTAGGTTACTTTTATTATATTTAATGTTCTATTAAATGTGTTAAATCTTATATTAGGTATATATTATGCGAATATAAATACAAATATTATATTTATTTATATATTATCTTCTTAAATTGTTAAAATTGTAATATTTATTATTTATCTGTGCGATTAATTAAGCCGTCGAGTGTAATTTTATTATTAGAAACTTTGTTGGTGACAGTGTTAATTATGTATGTGTTGGTAATTGTTCTTAATTATAATACTGTTTGTTTCTTGTACCACAATAAATAAAATAAAATATATTTTTTTAAGTGCGAACCCTATTGCAAAGAAAATCAATCTTTCATATACGCTTGCTCGTTACAATTAAAAACATAAAATTTATGGAGTTTAGGTTAGGGTATTTTATTCATTTTTACCTTAAATAATTACCATAAACGCAACGAATGAAGTTTTACGGTCAGTTTAATATAATATAATAATACTTCAAATTTTAGGCTCCAATAAATAAGTAAGTATTGATTTAAAATGTGCCGGCCATCGTCTTAACTATAAATGCCAATATTGAAGTATAAACAGTATATATATAACTTGTGCCGCTTTGATTTTTTATAATATTAAAGTTCGTCAAGTAAGGTTCGTCTAGCTAAGGTATATATGTATATATAGATATATATACCTATGACGCTGGCAAAAAAAGAGTTGAGAAATTTCGAGTCTAGCAGCATACAAATCCATAGCTGAATTGGCCAAGCACTTGGGGCGTATACCCAGGGGGTACAGGTTCGAGTCCTGCTGGATTCTTAATATTCAACTTTAATATTATAGGTTTTAAATGCATTTAAATTTTAACTGAATGTAATGATCGGCCTCACTGACTAATCGGCAACGCCTACTTATCGATCACATTTGCCGTCTAGTCGGCCAAACCCATAGTCATCTCTAGTATTAATATAATAAATAATAAATTTATTCATTTAATAAGTACATATTCCTTACATTTATATTCTTAATTGGGTACTATACATAAAATTACTATTATAATGTAAAGAGGAGTGCAACCAACAAAAAACCTCCTGCACTAGGCTTAGCCTGTCTGAAATGGCGGTATTTATATTAATGTAAGTATTGTTAATAAGGTAATACTTATTGCCTGTATTTTCCACTGATTGTCAAAACGTATGTATCACATCGAAATCACTCCGTATTATTCCATAATATTTAAACATCACAACGTATATAATTATGTCCTTACTTTGTGTGTATCCTATACATTCCATTGCTTTAAAGCTAAATCTAAACGATAAAATTACATCGTATTAAAATAGCAAATAGATGTACAAGTAAGTAGGTAATATCGTTGTAGTTATATTTCCAAGTAGGTACACAACGTATGCACTTTTGTATGCATCCATATGCATCTCTGGCATAGCCTAACGGATTTCGTATCGGAGACAGGTTGCAGGCAGTTTTATGCCATGTCCATTGTATCTGGTAGGTGATACCTACCTACATACCTATTAAAATTAACTAAGTAGGTTTGTATGCGTTCTTGCCGAAGCTTCTATGATAGCTAAATATATAAATTCCGTCAAGAAAATTACTTATCGAAACCAGGATCATTGTTATTTTAGTACCCATAGTACAAGCTCTATCTCTTTTGGACTAGATGACGTTGTGTGAATCTTGAATGATAATTATTTATTTATCTTACGATGGAAGGTTATCCTTATCCTAGTATAATGCACAAACTTTTGTCTGTTTGTCAGCCTTGCATAACATTTCCAATTCTATGCTTCATTTCATGCTTTGTTGTCCATCCACATATCCAGTTTAAAATATATGCTATGTGTGCGATTCAGTTATGTCTGAATGTATCGTCCTGTCTTACAAACTTTATACATGATCAACTCCAGGGTAAGTTTTTTTAAGTCAAGATTAAGAAGAAATATCCAAAATTGCACCAATAACTTTTTAAAAACAAAACTAGACATTTCCAAAATTTTGACTTTAAACATCTAGTTTTTTTTTTTTCATTAATTAACGAGCTCGGTGAAGTTTGTTCTTAAGAGTTTCCTCCACTATTAGACTTAGGAACGTTGAATTAGATATTTTTCTTACGAAAAGAAAGTTCGTAACTTAATCCTTGTATTACGGTAGGCTTTACAAACAGAAATCACGGATACAAAGTACGCCCACATCTTAAACAAATGTTTTATTTTGTTCATCGCATCAAGATTGTGTTTATATTGTCTTTGGTTCTGTACAAACGGATTGTATATATGGTAGAAGAGCAGAGAGGTGCATCTTCTTTAATTAATTGATAGTATCTGTAGATCAGCAGCGATAGCCGAGTGGAAGACTGTAGGTCTGTGAACTTAAATGTCTTGTGTTCGAACCCACGACACACCTCTGTCAATAAATCGTTAAGATTCGTCTTTTCGAATATATGTGTGTATTTATCATATAAATTATCACTCGCTTAAGTTGAAGGAAAACATAGTGAGGAATCCAGCATGCCTGAGAGTGCTTAAAAATACTCGAGGTCGTGTGAAGTCTACCAATCCGCACTTGGCCAGCGTGGTGGACTATGACCTAACCCTTCTCATAATGAGAAGAGGCCCGAGCTTAGCAGTGGGACACGTATTAGATACAGGACTGCTATTATTTTTATTTTATCTGTAAATCATTCTCACTTGACTGTCGCCCATCTAAGCTTTGTAGCATGCAAGCGCACCTATTTGCCACGCACGCTGCTTCGGCTGAAATATGTTCATAAACACAACAATGTAAACTTTTATAGTGTAGTATAGCAGGTAATTCTAAATTTAAGTAGGTATAGAAGTATACTAGAATAGACTTAACTACTGGAATTAATGAAAATGTCATCTAGTAATAAAACAAAATTGAGTAGAGTTGTTTCACGAAGATAAGACGCGATGTACGGTCATATACACGGATGCAAGTAAAACCTAATGTAACATAAAACGCGAAGGTGTCACGAGAATCTGCAGCATCTAAATAGGAACGCAAGTAAAAAGTAATGATGCATAATATAAGCCGATGCATTATACCCCATAAAAATTACCACCTTATCAATGCAGATGCCAGCAAGTAATCTCCCTGTTCTTATAAAGATGGCGATGTTTTTAAGTCATAACTTATGAACTTCTATAAACGTTACAGGCACTTCCTTATTCGAGCGAATAAGAAACACCCGCCGTTAGATTAGTGTTGAGATAAGAAACCTGACGACATGTTGATTATACAATCTTGTACGATTCTTCACAAAAAGATACATCAGTATCTTCTTCACAAAACATATTGAAATAAAAACACAAATTGTGTAAAAAATAGCGAGCTGAAATACATTTTGTCACAGCTTATTTAAATTACATTATAAACGGATTGCTGAACCAACAAAAGTTTTGTAAACATCCGACCCTACAATATAATTTTTAGTTTTCATTATTCAATATCATCTCAGCCCGAGTTACTTTGGTAATATCGCAGGCAATTCGTATAAACCCGCCGTTTACATAAATATGGCGTCGTCATCTTATAAGCGCTTGCTGTTTTGCAAAACACCGAAGGCAAAATCGCTTTGATCACTTTCGATATGATTATTTTTTTATTGAAAATTGGGACCAGCAGGACTTAAACCTGCGACCTCGGCATACCGTTCCACCACTTTTAACCAACTAAGTTGCGGTCTCAAGTTACTCAAGGACCACTAATTTCTCGACTGTATCCTACGTATTTCAAGGGTCTAAATCGCGGAATTATTATAAAGGTAAATGGATACCTATGCTCGTGCTATGTATCCTACGTCATTACGTGACGTCACTTGTACACATCTTTTGTAGTATACATCGTTTTTATACAGAAACAACTATAAGGTACGATGGGAATCCCCACACCATACATTGAAGCAAGGAAACTTAATACTTAAGACATTGAACGTGAGCTTGTCACGAAGGTTTTCACCAGCTACTTGAGCCGCCAGTGGTTTGCGTATAATTTCATCAGTTACTAAAACTAGAGGACTCGGTTAACCACAATGCTTATAAAACTAGAAAAGGAAAGTTGTGAGCGTTTGTACTTGGAGCAAATGTTTGCGGAACGTGCCGATTGGACGCGCGGGAAATATTCACATTAACCACGCAGAAACACACCTGACATGAATGATAGAGCTTTTGCTGTTCACTCTTCTACATTATGGATACTTTGTCTTACTTGTAATTTTTTTTCCTAGCTTTTTGTCACCCAGCAATGAATAACTTTGAATATTAAAAAAATCTAAATACTTAAGTTACTATTAGGGATGTGCTGACTTGACAGCCAGATCTGCTTTAATATAAATGTCAATACAATTTTTGGTTTTAAATATGTAGGCATATGAAGTGCTACAAAATTTTTGCCGAATTTCGTTTTAAATGCATTTAAATTTAACCGAATCTAATGATCGGCTTCGATGACTAGCTGGCAACATTTGTAGTCGGCACGAGTCGCTTGAATGGCCGCCATTCAAGCGACGACTAGTCGCCTAACCCATAGTCAGGATATCTCTAAAAGCTACATTGCGTTAAATCGCTTCTTCTTTAAATTTATCTTTAGCTTTTCTCCCTTTGCGTTAGATCCTTTGCACTAGCTATATTAACGTACAGGTATAAATCCAACGAATATTAACAATAACGCCCATTGAACAATCACATCATGATACGGCAAAAAGATTTTATGTGCACTGTACAAATCATGTTTAAAAATATAATTTTATTTTGCTAAAAAAAGATCTATTTTGATATTCCGAAAATGAGGTAAAATATATGTGAAGTTGCAAAATACAAAGTGTGTTTATGGGCGTACGCAAACATATTATCCCCAAGATTTCACGAAACTCTTTAAACATTAATAAACGCTAATAAGTAATTACTTAACTAAAGACAGTAAAACTGTTAGTCGGTTAAAGAGAAGTAACTGGTAGTTTTGTGATGGTTGCCATCACAAAACTACCAGTTACTTCTCTTTAACCGAAGCTTTTATTTCGTTATAGAAGGATACGAAAATATAAATTATTCCTACATGTCTACATGTCTACCACGTGAGAGTGAAAGGAGGAATTAAAATAGGCTAAATTAAATGCAAAACACCTTAATATGATTCCCGTCAAGTGTGCAACGCGTTAGTGATTCGGCGCACGCGCGGCTTTCACTCTTGCGTGCATTGTATCCTGGTGGTCGCTAAACATAGCATCAGTAGTAGTGTAGACCTTACATCCCATTGATTTGCCAATAAACGTGTATCACTTCACAAGGTATTTTGTCCGGTTAAATTGTTGCTAGTAGACATGCAGAACATTTATATTGGGAAACGAGCTTTTAAGGATCTTCTCACAATCTACAAAATTATATCTCATCACTATCGAATCGCAATACAGTAGTGCATACGGCAGGTTAAGGTGACACGGCTATGTTGAAATTACCCCATAATAAAAAAATAATTAAACGTTAGCAATGGACCACCAAGATAGCGTTCCGGAAATTAAAATGTATACGGTTATGATTTACGTTGTCCGTCCACCTGCTCTTATCTGTATGTCTGTCAAATTTAATTGAAAGGCATCTATACTACCTACATACATAATTTAGGTAATATAGGTAATCTGAATTATGTGCAGCGTAGAGCTACCGTTGACGAAAATTGGTATTCCTGTCTTAATGATCCTGACCATAAAATCGGATGTGTTCAGGACACTTCTCACTAAAAAAACCACATAATTAATAGGCAGGGACAAACTTAAACTACAGTAACTTTCATGTTTAAAAACTTAGTCCAATCTGTGATTCAATTTAGTAAGCAAATTTGGAACACTGCGAAAGAACAAGGAAACGACTTGATCTTACCCAGTTTTCCATAAAAAGTCATTGAGGTCGAGTATTTCGTATACACATAAATAAGGAGGATGGTTAAATATTAAATTAGCTCGTGTTTCTTCCCGCCGCTGCACTCGGTATTTTAACGAGGTACTGTTGTGCCCAAAAACTTGCAAAAAGTATTCACTACCACTGTGACTCTAATTGGATGAAAATCATGTTTTCAATAGTTAAAAAAAAAGAATCAGTGTGTGAATCGGGTCAGAAGAGTCATTCGAATAATAATGACCTATTGATGCATATTTATGTGATATATTAATATCGATTGTACAGGTTTTTAATTGCTTGCCCATGGTTTCCGATCTAATATATAACAACCTATTTCATATTACATTCATTACAATTCGCTGCTAGTCTGGTATAGTATTATTAAAATGTATTGTTTGTGTACTGTACCGAAGTGTACCTACCTTACTAATGGGCGAATGTGAGATAGCCCATGCACTTGGCAGCAAGATTAATGGTTGTGCGAGCACAGCACAAACCCATCACGGGTAATCCTTTGATGACCTGCTACAAAAAAAATAAAAAAGGTATTAAACATTAATCTCCTTGAAGCGTTCAGATCGTGTGATTGTACTCACATACATAATTTTTCAGTTCAACATTGATTAATCTATATAAATAATGTCCCTACTTAAATAATAAAAAAATATTCATTGAGTTCGTTTAGTAAGGACCGTCGTTTTGCATTATATAGAGCCCTAGAGAATGTGAATGTGAATTTTAGTCATGCTTCTAAAAAATTCGTGACTTATGGATACTCAATTATTTTTATTCTATTAATTAAGGATTAATAAACAACTACAACATATACATTTAAAAATAGCTTAGAGCATCCGTTAGTCACATAAATTGCAGATCACGAAGTACATACTTAGACACCTAAAAATTTTCAAGAGAGAATCTTTCTTTTATCACGTGTCCATAAGACATAAGACCACCCATCTCTAGCTATAACTTCTTTCGTGAACTACCTTCTTAATAAAATGTAATTATTTCTCAGGTACACCTCGGTACGCTGTCGTTACTCTCACTGGTAACAGTAGCGTCGTCTCGCTCCTTCACCTCAGACCTGCTAGCCATCGATGCTGCGCCTGTTAATCAAATAGCGAATATTTCATGTAAGTCGTCTTATACAACTTGTAAAATAATTAACGACAGTAATAATCTGTTTAAAGCAATGATTTAATTTAAACACCCGGATACTTACTTAAGCATACCCGATTAATCTAGGATGGGTAGATACCCAGGGACGTGCTATAAATAAAAAAAAAAAAATGGCAATATGCAGAGGGGCACCGGAGAGTTCTATCGGACATCCCGGGACCCTTCGACACGCATCGAGGCCGGACACCGGAGGGGCGGGGGGGGGGTTAGTAAGTCGTTGGAGTCCGGCAACCTCACATAATCTCGTCGCACCCTTTTTTCATGCGGCGAGGTATCTTGTTGAAGTATTCCTCCCATGACAAAAAAAAAACAAAGAAATGGGTAGATTAAAAAAAATATGTCAACAGTATTCAACTTGACAAAACAGTTAAGTCTGACAGCATTTATACAATAATGACGTTTAACCTAAACAAAGCTTCACAATTTATTCACGATTTCGAAGATTTTAAATTAGGCTGCGCCGATTCGTTCTTTTGTAATTTTGTTGTCAAACGAACGGCATAATGTCGCCCTTATTATATATTTGCGTATTATATATTATATTATGCGGTTTTCTTATTGCAGATGGACTACCAAATGAAAACCACGGCAGCCTAACATCAATATTTTCTCCCCGGATGGATTTCGAACAATGGAAACCACTCACAGGTCGTGGGGATCCGCTGCGAAATGATCCAACTTACGACTACGAACCCCCAGTTCTAGACCGTGTCCACTACTGGGCCGATGACACTCGACTCGAAAGAGAACATTTTCCTGAAAGAAAATCCGAAGTTCTCATGCTAGGTGTTTCCTCTCGTAAACCTAGCGTTACTTCTCGACCACCGCCGTTGCCACCTCTGCCACCGAGGCGACTTGTACATCGACCAGTGCCTAACAAGTACGAAGACTTCACATATAAGCTCAATGATCACTATCCCATGACAATTTTGGTACCTCCCCCACCGCCACCTCCTGGCCACCAAGTACCATTATTTGGACCGCCTGAAAACACTGCTCCCATCAACAATAATGTGCCACCGCAAATTCTGGCATCCCCTAATAACCCACCTAAAGTGCCAATCCTTGATTCGACCCCTGCACCAGAGCACTTGTCATCATTTTACGCTTTGCAGGAATCAAACTTAATTTATCAATCTTCAACCACTACACAAAACTGGCTAACAAATGAAACAAAATCTATACCAAACAATGCAGTGAGCAGTGATTACGCAGGTTGGGGACCGACCACTCCGATAGACGATAGTGATTACGCTAATGAAACTCATAACTTTATTTCTAATGATCACATAGATTATTCAAGCCACCCATATTCGTTCTACAAACCAATGCTATCTGAATCACCACCACCACCAAAGAAAGTAATCAATCCCTTAATGTTATCTACGTTCTTACCTACGGCCTTACCACCCACCACTGTACAAGAAACATCAACTGCGTTCACTCAAGTGACATGGCCCACAGAACGGACGACTGAAGTTATTGATTTCCCCACAGAGATGCCGGACGAGGAAACAACTACAAAAAAGAATGAAGTCTTATTCCAACAGACTCAACCTACGTTTGCTACTAAAACAGAAACAAGCATCTTAGATATGCTAAGACCAATGATGTCTATGCCAATGGTAAATGGTCCCGAGAGACCGGAAGATAATCTCTATGCATATGCGTCAGAAAATATTCAAGTATTTAATAAACAAAGCACTGAGGATATAAAGCAAATTGAAACGATGCAAACTATGCAACCCCCACCACCGGTCAAACAGTCTGAAAGTTCAACTTTGTCTCAGAAACAGCAATTTTATGTTAATTCACAAGTTACAAACAAAGATCCCGCTTTGTACACGCACGGGCCGTACTTGCACGGTCGTTTCACGACACCAATTCCAACAACCATGGATGACTTTTCTGAAACTATAAAATCGATAACAGATATGCCTACCGTTCCAATGTATTTAATTATACAAGGTCATTCTAAAGTTAAAAATTATGGCTCTAAACTTAAAGTGCCTAATAGTAAAGATACCATCAGTAATGAAATTCCTAAGCCCATGGAAACAAATGAAGTTAAGCATCTGCATCCGATTGCAAAAAAATCTGCTAAAAAAATTGATCCAATCGATGTTAATCGTAAAGGTAAAGCCAAAAACCTTAAAACTTTACTCGATAAGGGCCTCGGATCGATAGAGATTCAAGAAGCCAATCTTGGTATTAAATACGACGTCAGCGACGGAAGCGATGTTCCAGTAGAAATATACAAAAAAGGCATCGTAGAAAACGACGAAAACAACTATTCTTCGTCGAGCAAAACCATCATTGAAAAACGAACAAAACGCCAAATCGACCTCGAAGATTTATTGCCATTCGATGAAGACGATATCGAAGAATATGTTTTTAATTTCTTAGATGGTAAAAAGAATGAGACTAGTATTACCGGATTGATCGCGCAAGCAGTCACGAGTGACGCGGCCGCAGCTGTTGATGAATTAGAGAATGACGACGATATATTAGAAGAAGAAAGATGAATGGGTGTAACGAGCATTTCAGAGACTTAATAGTATAAATTTACATAGCACAATACCAAAAACAAAACCCGATTTTGGTGCACATTTTTATCGCAAACATATTTATTTAGGTGATCGACCCCACCGATGATTTAACTGACATCGTAATTCCGCACCATAATTAAAACATGTTTTAGATGTAAACCTTCTGTGTTAGATGTAAACAAGTAGAAGGAATATGAAAGCAAAACCACTGGGTTGCAGTCGCTGCGGTACGCAATTAGACCTGCATTTAACCATATTATCTGCTCAATAATTTAATATTTAATTGCGGTGCATTGACCAGCTGTAAGAAAAGTTGTTACTGCGGCTGAGGAAATGTGAACAATAAGCAAAAGGTTGTACAAATCTTCAAATAAATATTTAAGTATTCTTACTCCCGTGGCATTAGTGGGAGTAAATGTTCTTGAGACTATTTTGTGTAGTTGTACCTCTAAGTGAACGTATTTATTCTAGTTTTAAGCGTTACATTATACGGAAATATTACTACTTTTAATTAATGTCAGTTTTTTAATTACTGCAAACACCTGACACATTTATTTACTTAGTTAAGTAGACATATAAGTTTCACTTGAGTTATTATTTCATAACTAAGAATCAGATGACTGATGATGGTTTTTGTATGCAATGTTACAGAGACAACATGGTTACAAGTTTCTTTATACAATTGTAGCTAGGAAACAGATGAACAAAATCCTGACGCGTTTGTATAATCTTGCATTTTTCTAATTATATGGCCTTAGAATGATGCACGCCTGCAAAAACGCCAAGTGCGAGGAACGGACGCGTCCCACTAACACACACATTTCTTACCAACCTTTTCGTAGAAATACACAGAGACACCTTAGATAAAGTGAAAGCTGCTTATAAACCCATAAAGTCACATTTATTGCGATCCAGTGTAGCCAATAAGGAGTCATGTCATGTATGATGGAGGGTCAATGTTGGAGATAAGTATAACAGAGCGATCGATACAAACAATTTTATACCATTACATACTTTTGCTGGAATATACGTAATATGCTTTTGTATATAGCTGCTATGTACGTAGCGATGCGTCGGGATAACTTCGTCAGGTGTCGTACGGCAGGGACAACTGTGGACGCAGAGTTGCACCAGTCCGCTTGACAGAGACACACTTTGTACTGAGCGTCGGGATGGCTGGAAGAGGAAAAACGGGTAATATCTTATGTCAGCGCGTGTATTCATTTTAGGAACATGTTTTTAGATCTCTTGTATTATCGAAATTATAACCACAGAATGAAGAAGAAAAAATATAATTATAAAAAGAAAAAGAGTTGTTTTCGGCAGTCAAAGAATTAAATAGCATAACATATACGCAGGTGTAAGAATATCTATGCAATTACAATTACTAAAAATTTTGAAAGGATCCAAGGTCGAAGACCAAAATAAGGATTTTATTTAGCCACGAATATATTACTACTACTACTATACTATTGATCTAAAGTTTATAAGATCAGAAAAACCAATATCGCCGTGTTAGTTATGCCGTTATGATAAAGATGGTTACCCATCCATGGCTGACCGCGGTTAGCATGGCTTAACCTGCAAAATCGATCGGTCCGACTTAGACACGAAGACGCATATCACCAACCTCTCAACGTTACAAGTCATAGCCCTAGTAGGAGTGTTCATAGATCGTGGGAGGGTATCTCCTGCGACAGGCTGGTAGCAGCCCCTCTGGACTAGCCACGCATGACGACTCCGCGCAGCCCAGGACCTCACGAAGCACATGGCATTACCTGGTGGACAAGCAGCAAAATTAAAATAAATAAATAAATATTTTACAACATTTACACGACGCCATCTAGTCCCAAACTAAGCAGAGCTTGTACAGTCGGCCAATGAGTTGGGTATGCAGGGCAAAAACTTCTAAGTCATAGTAGAGACTTACGACACCAGCTATGGATAAGTGAGTTATATATCTAAATAGTGGGTATATTACACTTATTAAATCTATTGCAGTCAGTTTTTAGGCGTAGAAGTTTTTGCCCTGCATACCCAACTCATTGGCCGACTGTACTATGGGTACTAGAATAACTTATTCTGTTCATACAAGATTTGTCTTGAGTGGGCATCGAACCCACGACCTCTGCGTTGCAGCCAGCTGCACTGCCGACTCCGCTTTTCGGTCGTCGTATATTTTAACCAGAGAGATCTGAGATAGGTCTATCTTGGCTAACAACTTAACAAACAAACTGTTTGATAAAAACTTGATTGTTGGTTTTCATTATGGAGTATTGCAGTATTTTTTTTTATATACTACGCCTCGGCGAACGAACGTGTTGTCCACCTGATGGTAAGTGGAGTACAGCCCATGGAAATCAACAATCCACCAAAGTAGACTGTAGATGCGTCGCTGCCAGTGTGTCAGTAATTTCAAGCCCTGATCTCAGCACTAAACCGGATCACAGTAGTGCAAACACTACTATTTGGCCTGCAGCTCGTTCACGAGAGCTCTACCATGAATAATATCTATTACCAATTATAATTCCATGTCAGTCCTGGGTACTTAATAAGAATTAAAATCTTTGCCAAACCTACCTAGTCTAGTCATTGAGAGCACAAATATGGTATTACCTACCTCCAATTTGCATTATCATGCATCAATTTTAATAAAATTTTAGGAATAGGCTCTAAAAAAAACTAATCTATTTGTTTTTTATTAAGCTATAATTTTGTCTCTTACCGTCATTTTCGTATTTTTGAGTTATTCGTCGTTCATTAAAAATCGTTAAAAATGCGACTTTTTTAAATGATCATGTCAAGTTTACAATAACATAAAACTATTTAATATTAAAGTTGATAAATTAAGATTTTTTTTAACTTTAATATTATACAAAATATAGGTGGCGCTCAAACCAAGTAAGGTTCGTCTAGCTAAGGTATATAATTATATATGTACCTATGACGCTAGCACAAAAAGAGTTAAGAAAGTTCGAGTCTGGCAGCATACGAATCTATAGCTGAATTGGCAAAGCACTTGGGGTGTATACCCAGGGGGAACAGGTTCGAGTCCTGCTGGATTCTTAATTTTTTTACTTTAATATTACATAAAATACAAAAACGCAGAGCAAAGCTAAAATTTGCTTTAAAATATTACAACGTGCCTATAACTCAAAAAGTTCCGAGTCTACTGAAAATCTTTGTAGAATATTTTGGCTTGTAATTAGGTCCTCTATCGAATCCTTCCTTCTTCTTTAGTTAAAAAAAAATCAGTAGGGGTGCAAACCAGCCCTACGATTAAGGCATACTTCGGCATAGTGTAGACTTTGATCCTTGAGTTTTTCCCTACCTCCTGTTAAATTTCAAGTAAATCGATGCATGAGGATAGAATTCGAAGCCAAATATCCTCATTGACTGCACTATATAATACAACCTTGCTACTAAATAATCAAGACAAGAGTACAACTATCACCTCCAGTACAATTAACTAGACTCTCTCGACTGTGGTTAAATGCTCGAACACTTGGAACGAAGTCTCCCGCGCAGTGGTTCCAATCTCGATGTGTTGCTGAACAATTATAGCACAGTAATGCTGCCTTTGCTTCAAAGAAAAACAATACAAACACAACGGTTTCCACATAGCTTTTACACATATGTATATTTTATTTACAGAAAGCTGGTAGATTTATAATACTTTTGAGGACCGAAGTAAAAATAACAACAAGTGGCCGTCTCCAAGTTACTTTTGTCATTTTCTGACAGCTGACATCTTTTCTGATGAGTTTGTGGTTGTTTATAAACGAGGTCCTATCCTATCTTGACTCGATACCAAAAGTAATATATATAAAAGTCATTGATACCAAATAATATTGGGTTTATAATGACATCGTGAAGAAGCCACTTTCCAGTACAGAACTTATGTCTCTCAAACCCTGATTCCATCAGAAAAGTCACTTTTTTCCGAGTTTTTTCCACCCAAGGTCTCACAATCATACATTATAGCCACTGGACTGCGGTTGCGTCACGATTTCATTTGCATTCAGGGTCATACTTTACATAAACACGATCGATACCTACACTGTACTGTACAAATATGATCCTTTCAGAAAAATTTACAGTTTGAAATGATTGCATTATACCAACTCACATAAAGTTTTCCATTAGTTTTGCATCGATACCTGATAAGTAGCCAGAGATCAGTTGTAGATTCCCTATTCAATTACTACCCGTTTGCTCCAAGATGGTCAAATTTTGCTAAGTGGGGCACTAAGTACTGTCCGCGCGCGAGCTCCGAGGAATCAGCGGTTTTGTAAAAAGGTGAATTACTTGTTTCTTTATTTATTTATTGGCAACTGAGTCTCCTTGCGGTGACTATTTCTGCCAGTGTCAAGTGTGGAGTACCTATACCTAATTAAAATTGTTAGCGTCCAAAATGGCGGGCGATATACTCGGATTCTGATAAAGGTGAATTAATTTCACGCTTTATTATGAGACTGTTTTGACTGTCATTTTTGACATGTTATGAGCTTAAAGATGAGAAGCAGTGAGAAGCGGAAGAGGAAAATTTGGCCAGTTCCAGTTCTCTTGACTGATTGACCTACGATTATTTGCCGCGCTTCTGAAGGTTGTAGCGTGTGTCACGTGCTAATTACAGAAAATTATTCGAACCCTCGAACTCGTGGTTAGTAACCACGAGTTCGATCTTCTAGCAATATTGTAATATTCCCTTCTCATATCTCACTGGAAACAGGAAGGAATTTACACAACTATTTTAAACACAGTAAGGAAGAATCTTACCCGTCTTCGGACAAGAAACCGTCAGTGCGCATCGCATTCTTGCTATAGATGTGCGGCTCGGGCCAAACAGCCCCCTGTACAGCACGGGGTCTTCTCCGTAGCGCCTGTACGAAAACGTGCCATTGTAACACAACGAGTGTGTCCTGTGAATAACAAAACCAAAGTATAATATTAGTGATAAAAGCATTTATTGGTCGACGTCTTTGTTAAACACACTCACTGTAATTTGTGCCAACTTGCATCGCCTACTAGATCAACCAGAGGCTAAAACGTGTGTATGGAAGCTGGTATTTATTTACCAATTAGCTTTTGCCCGCGTGGAATTTGTTGTATTAAGTAGTGGCTGCTCCCGCGCATTGACCCGCGTTCAACTTGATCCGCTTTCTTGGGGTTTAGCGTAATGTTCAATATCCAAATACCTTTATTGAGAGTTAGACTATCAAACACAAAAAGAATTATCAAAATTCGACCAGTAGTTTTCGAGATTAGCGCTATCAAACAAACAAACTCACTTTCGCCCGCGGTTTCGTCTGCGCGGTAGGTACATCGATAAAAAGTAGTCAGTTGCATCTAAATTATTATTAAATTTGGTCCAGCCGTTAAGAAGATTAGCCGATACAAACAGACAGACAAAAAGACATATAATCAAAGAGACATCAATTTGAAAAATTGTATTTCAAGCAAAGGTAGCGTGCAAACAACATAAAAGAGACACTTCAATTTTATTTATTTAAATGAAATGTATTGATGATCCGCCATTTTGGACGCTAACAATTTTAATTATACTCCTCACTTGACACTGGCAGAAATAGTCACCACAAGGAGACTCAGTTGCCATTAAATAAAAGAAGAAGAAGAATGTATTGATGATGATGATGACAGCCCCGACGCCTAATGTTCTATCTCAGTTCCACTGAATGTTATATATTTCTATGGGTTAGTTACAGGAGAGGTTTTGGACTGCCTTTTTTGGAATTCCGTTTGGCATAGTTAGGATTTTGCATATATTTGTTAAGCAAAACGTTTATTTAGAATAACGATAAGTTGACTTAATTTCATACTACGACATATGGCGTACTAAGACGCATGGCATACTACCGCAAAACCGACTACACGCTGTCCTATCTGCCTACCCTTAGAGTAATTTAAGCCCGCGCAGACGCAGTAGTCAGCCTGCATACTGAGTTATTATTGCTCCTCTGACCATTCCAACGTTCGTCGCCGTGTCTGCGCACTGCTGCAAGCTTGTGCATGCTGCAACATTAAAGCTCTGCCAAACGTGTCTGCACCTGTCGATTGACCAACCTGCGGTTTAACGAATGCACTAAATAATAAGTTTCATCAAAATACATACAACATTTAATATGTCAGACAGCGTGCCCAACTAATTTAGGTTCTGACCGGAAGCGGATCTGACAACAATAATAATAATTTATTAAGTTCAAAACCTTACAATGGTGTTTTCAAGGAGTGATTTTTTTTTTGTGGATTTAGAACGTAATCCAGGTATTTCAAGTAAAACAGAATCTGTTAAGTTTCAATAATGTATTTCGTAGTTTTCATAAATTGATAACTATTCACTATCGGTGAGGTAACAACTCTTGTAGAACCATCTCAGCGAGCTACAATACTAAATTCACAATCTAACTGATAATTTGAGGGTGCATCCAAAACATTTTATAAATATATCTAAGGCTCTCAGGTTCGTAGGACATTTAGATTTTTCAAAATTACACAAAATATGATATATTAAGTAATCATTATGTAAATTTGATAAAGATATAATGATCATACAATTTGTATTACTCCATTGCTGCGAGTAAATGTATTGAACGCACCCAGCACGCACGCACTCACCGCCGCATAAACCCGAGCCGCATTCTCATAGCTACAAACACAGCGACTATGCATTAATGGAACGTCAATTTTTAAACTCTTTTAGTGCTTCTGTTCTCACATTCGTTCTTTTGGACCCAAAAACAAAATACTATGTGTTACAAAATCCAAGCTTTCTGATTAGACAATTTTTTCACAGCATTAAAACATTAAATCAGCCGTCCTGTCTTTTACGTGCGATTCACACAACATTTACTTATGTACCAGAATTAATTAAAATATGCTGATGAAGTATTACAATGTATATTTATTTCAAGAATGTCGACTGAGGGATATTCTGTTAAACATGTTTAAAAATGTTTTAATTAAGATACAAATTTAAAATTCAATACATTAATCCAAATAACTAAGAGGCTATAAATGCAAAATATATTGGCAAATTAAAAACAATAATATATCACAATGTAAACTCGATAAGTGAACAACTTATTGGAAAAACCAAATTAACAATGAAACACATTACCCCCACTCAGTCTATAATGTTTAGCCACAAAGGGACACTAGGCAAAGGCAAGAAAGCTATCTATTCCATTTCTTAGTATAATAATTCAACATTTTAAGTTACATAACAATTTAGTAAGGTACACATTATTTTGTTCATTTTATATGCAAAAAAAAAATTCTAAATAAACTAAAAGCTTTTTTTCGTAAAATCAAATATCCACTTCAATGTGAAGTAGGCATATGATTTACATAATTTCGAAGTATGTCACAATGCACCAATACAAAATGATTTTCAATAAATCATAATAATCTACTTGAATACTGCTTTTAAAGTACTTTAAAATATTTACATTATTTTTGATGAACTAAGTGTGTTTTGACTTTAAGTTTGTGATATTATTGCACTGAACAGATTTAAATAGCTTCTGTAAAATTGTGAAGTCTATATATTTGAGAACCATAAGATGTCACTGACATTTACATAGATAGTGTAGCTAAACCATTATTACAAGCTATTTGCTAAAATAAAGAGCTTTATGGCAAAAGCAGTTTAGTAGAGTTAATAACATCATAGCATGTATTTTTTTAAACACGCTGGGAGTCGGCGGCGGTTAGGGAATTTACTCCACAACGAGAATACCATCTGGCAATGGTTTTTTGATAAACATCTAATATGGTAATTAAAATGATATGACACATTGAAACAATAGTTTGCCAAGCAGTCTTAAAGCTTTAAATAATAACGTATTGATAGTGAACAGAGAAGATATGGGGGTACATATAATAGTGAGAACAATTTTTGAATATTGAGCTCTCTGGCTAACTTGGACGGCCAGGTTCTATTCTCGTTGAGTTTGACGCAAGCTTGGAGACTGTGCCTAGCTCACGGTCCAGTCCAGCCCCCAGCGCTCTGACACCTTCAGTTGTGCTGCTGCTGCATCCTTCAGGGAGAACAAGTGTGTCATCTCTAATTCTGTCTTGGCTAGTGAAATGGCCTTCTCAAATAATTCTAAGGATCGTCTGAGGTTACCCCTGAAAATTAATATATTCAAATAAGTTAACAAAAAAGACAATGAAATGTTAATAGATAATAATAATATAATTATTTAAGTTCAGCCTTATCTTGTCCAATGTTATAAAAAGTTATTAAATTAATTTGATTTATTATTGAGGATATGGGCAATAAATAACTTTGGTTCAGAAAAATAAAAAATGGAAAAATAATTCAGCGTACACCACCACCAGTGAATTATTTTTCCAAGGTTAAGTTAATTCAGTAAGCAATTCAAGAAATGTTTAAGTAATTAAAAATTACAGGAATAATTCTATGAACATTAAATGCCAGGTATCTTTTCATAATGTTCAATATTCATGTCTGTGAAATCAATAATTGTGTCAAATACAATTTACTTACATAACAAATAACACAGTTCTTTTAAATATAAATGTTAGCTTAAGATAATGCTTCTTATCATATATGTGTGTAATGGCATGGCTGATAATACAGTACAGATAACAATGGATAATAAGCAAGTCTATTTGATTATACTACTTTATACAGATGACTGATTTGTACACATGAGATGAATAACAAAATACTTGAAATGGCATTATGTAATATGTAATAACATGGAATAAAAATCGATAAGTTAACTTACCTTTGTACTTCAATGGTGCCCAATGTTTCATAAGCAAAGTCACATTTGTCATCCATATCAATAGCTTTGTTGATCAATTTAACAGCTTTGTCAAAGTCTGTGCTTTTCTGCAACTGAACCAGTCCCTTGTGTACATACAATGTAGCATTATTAGGATCTACTGACAGTGCAGCAT
The DNA here is from genome assembly GCA_905147285.1 of Hypena proboscidalis. Lineage (NCBI taxonomy): Eukaryota > Metazoa > Arthropoda > Insecta > Lepidoptera > Erebidae > Hypena > Hypena proboscidalis. The sequence continues at coordinate 13,035,584 of LR990132.1, forward strand.
CAAACAGAGACTCGGCACGGCCCCACTCTTGTTGGTCTGATAGAACTTGAGCAAACAGGATGTAAGCTTCAGCACACCGGGGGAATCTTTCCAAAGCATGCTCAAAGTCTGATCTCACTTGTGTCAGGGCAGCCACATTTTTATTGATCTGGGCATGTCTGTAATCAGCATAGCACTTCTGAATGTAAGCAATTGAAAAGTCTGGATTTAATTCAACAGCCTTTGCAAATTCTGAAGTGGCTTCATCCATACGCTCCAGCAGCAAGTAGACTTGTCCACGGTGATGATAGATATCAGAGTTATTGGGGTCCAGTTCTGCAGCCTGAGCAAAATCTTCTAAGCAGCGTTCAGTATTTTCCAATTGAGTGTATAGAGATGCACGCTTAATCAATGCATTTACCTTCACTTTGGTTGTGGATGTCTCACTTTCAATAGCCTTAGCAAGATCTGCTTGTGCCTCATCATGTCTGCCCAACAACAGATAGAAGGTAGAACGCAGTAGGAGGGCTTCATTTTTGTACTTTCCATCAGCATCACTAAGTTCTTCAGTGCAAACATCTACAATAGACTCATAATCTTGAGCATCAAGAGCTTGCTTGGCTTTAGCAAATCCACCAACAGTTTTCTCATCCAATTGCATTTTAGCAATAGGGTCTTCCGAGAATGCAGAGAAATATGTTTTTATAAAATGTTTAGATGGCATGACTGGGCGACGTTTAGCCAAAGCCTCACGCGCGTGCTGCCTACCAAGAGCTTTCAATATTCTATCAGCATTCACTAAAGAGCTCTGTACCTGGAATCGCTCAAGGATACAAGCAGAAGTCACATCTTCTAAAGCCAAAACAAGATCGCCACTTTTCTCAGCAGCACGAGATCGTCTTAAGAACGCCTTCACATACTTTTCGTTGAGTTTAAGAGCAAATGTACAGTCTTCCTTGACTTGTTCCCACATTTCACGCTTTTCGTAACAAGCAGAGCGATTCTGATAGAAGGTGGCAAGATCAACGGGACGATCTGGTGGGCAGGCCTCGATAGCTTCGTTGTATAAAGCAATAGCTTTGTCGTACTCTCCTGCGTGGAAAGCCCGGTTTCCGGCACCCTTCAGTTTCATTGCGCGGTCGATAGCGCTTTCGGTAACCTTTGCGTTATTTTCTTCATTATCTAATGAAATGGTGGTCTTGGCTTTCAATTCAGACACCTTCTTCTTTTCTGGATCTTCTAACCTGTTTCTCAGATAAAGGTAACCTAAGCCGATTGCGAGAGGTGCGCCAAGAAGAATTGCCAATTGCCATTTAGGAAAGGGTGTACTGCCTGTTGACGCCATTGCTGCTGGGGAGCTGCTTCAAGTGATTTAAAACCATAAACGATTCACCATTAGTTGTTCACTAATAAATATGATAAATACAGAACACCTAATTCCCGATTTTCTTTACTGTTCTTCCCATTTCATTGATGTCCTAGCGCACGAAGGCAACGCAAAACATAGACAATCCAATTTGACGTTTATGTTTTTGGAAATGAATCATGTCATGCGGCTCTATGGCTTTATGATGTTCCGGCTACCTGCCAGTTTTTCAGGATCCAGAATGCTTAATTTTCTCTAAAATATATAACAAATTTAATAACAGAATGTTCCCAGTTGTTCCAGCTTTCGCACAAAAAGTATTTTTTCATAATTTTCAAACTGAAACATTTATTTTCCGACGACCTAATAATTGTCATCAGTAATGTCATTCAGTCATTGACAGTCGGTGCCCGGTGCTGCTGTTCTGTCAGTGTCAAACTTTCAAGTGTTGATACGTTTGTCATTAATTAAGCTATTTAGCAATTTACGATAAAATGGGCATTTTTGTTTGAATTGTATTAAAAGTAACAGCGATATAATTTTACAGTCGTGTAATTCGTAATCCCTATATATATATATATATTGTCATTTTTTAAATTTATCAGGTTTTGACAATTATTTTCCTAAAGATTCAACATAACCTCTTTTGTTTCACATTATCTTTTCTATAAATATATTGATAATTTAGAAATCAAAATGTTTGCTTCAAAATTGACGAATATTGTAAGTGGTGGAGTTAGTCCTGACTATCTGTCGTTTATAATAATTATACAATTTATGAATAGAATGGGTTAAAAATTTTCAGGTCAGAGTATGCCAACATTTGAAACCATACAGACTTCATCAACCTATAATTGCTACTCAAATTCAACAGAAGCGATTGAAAAATGATTTGTATGAACCAGACTATTTGATTGTAAGTATGTGATTCAGTACTGGCTATATTGAACTTTATTTTATTATTTTAATTATAATATCAGATACATTTGAGTTTGAGTGCACCATTGGCATAGTGGTTAAAGCGGTCGCCTCGCCTCTATCAACTGCGCTGGTGTTGTGGGTTCAATATCCACCCTGACTCTGGTGGTTGTTTGTGTGTGTGAAATGTAAGTTTCTGAAAACCACCCGAACAGAGCAGTTATTCATAAAAATAAAAAACATTTTATTAATATAATATCATTTTGATATTAGCTAATGTATAAGATAAGTTTATGGCCATATTGTTTATTATGTAATATAATTGTTTTTTAAGTGTATTTGACTAAATATGAAAATTATTTCAGAGTATGGAACCAGATGAGCCAGTATATGATTGTCTTAACATACAATTAAAGGGATACGACTTTACTTTACTGGAGTCATGTCAAAGCCAAATACACAGATATGCAGAGGTTATGGGCATTCAAGTTGATGAATGGTTTGTATGTCTAACCATCTCTTGTCCTTACAATTTACACAGCGACATACACAACAATTCCCTACATCCGGCGCACCCTGGGCAATTCGCGAGTTCTTAAAAGCGAATTGGCTAATCCTTTCACCACAATAGCAAGTCAAAAGCTTGACCACATTACTGACTGTCCAAAATGCCCTACCACCTGCACAAGAGAGGCGCTCATGAACGCCGTCGAGAGCGCCATAACAGTGGCCACTTATTGGACCAATAATATTTGACTCAGCCATTGACATGACAAAGAAGAAGAATTTACACATAAATTTGTTTTTAAAATCATGTTATGGATATGAGGTAGAGATGTGCTGTTTAGTTGGCTACTGTTGTAGTTACCAACTAGTCGGCCATAGTAATGATGAGTGGTGGTACAGCCATGCCAAGCCAAAAGTGTAATATGAGTTTAGATACTGAAATATTTAGCTAAATCCACTAGAAGATGATAATGATGTAATCACTGAGGTTGTATCAAGTTCAAATCAGTTAAATGAAATATTTTGGTATGAAAAGAGAGGTATTCTAATTTTATTTGTCTACCCTTCATGTTTAAGACATCCATCACCTTATATCATTCTTTGCTGTTTTATAAATATTCAGCAACAAGTCAAAAATTATAAAATTTATAAATATTCCATAAATATAAATAAATAAATATTCCACAACACACACAACGCCATATAGTCCCAAAGTAAGCAGAGCTTGTACTATGGGTACGTACTAGAATAACCGATACTAATACATAAATACTTTTCTTTTGTAAATACAAACATATTATACATAGAAACACCCAGACTAAGACAAACCCCCATGTTCATGCACACAAAATTTTTTTTAGTGGGAATCGAACCTACGACCTCGGCGTCGCAGGCAGGTACACTACCCACTCCGCCATCCTTCCTATTTTATTTGTCTACCTTTCATGTTTAACACATCCATTACCTTATGTCATTCTTTGCTGTTTTATTAATATTCAGCAACAAGTCAAAATAATATATAAAATTTGCGCTATCAATCTTCCGAGCTTGGCTTCTAGTCTAACGTATTTACCTGAATATCAATATTTTACATGTTGCATCTGCTATTAGACTTCAGTATGAGGAATCAAATCAAATCAAATCAAATCATTTATTTCCATGGGCCCCAAGGGGCGCTTGAACACGTCAAAACAAACATCAAAACACAAAAAATATAAAATTAAAAAAAAACTTAGCTAACTAAATTATAATACTTATTGTAATAAAATGATTTGACACCGGAGCTTAGATTGACTTTAATTCAACTTAAAGAATTGAATTAAAATCAATCCAAGTACCAGCTCCGATGGGTATTGCATCATGAGAAGAGCTGGTGAGAAACTCATGTGCACCATCTTTTCAAATAATTCATACAATATTTGTTTGTTTTTTGAGAGGAGATATGATACTTTTTGTTAGTGCTCTCTGAGGCATGGTGGGAAACTCATTATGTTAAGATGATCATCACTCGGTCACCCATCCAACCGACCGTGGTTAGCATTGCTCTTCCTGCAAAATCTATTGGTCCATCTGGCTTTAATTTAGCCACAAGCTCCTCTTATAAATTCTTATAAGCTATTATATTTCCTTAGTTGGGCCACACCTGCAAAGCAACTGAAGGTCCAGCGCTTCAAACCTGGAGGAACTGCTTTAGACTCTGAATATCATCTCAATGTCTATGAGAGAAATGTACAGGTACTGTATCACCTTTTGTATTGTGTTTATTGATATTCAAAGATAAGAAAATTGAGGAATGCAATTTTTTTAAATAATGGTCAGTAGCAGGTTTAATTTAATCCTATCTGTATTTGCAGAATCTTAAAGGAAATTGTATTGGTTTTGTTAATTGTAGGACCTAAAAAGCTGACCCAGGCTTTTCGACGTTAAGTATGACATTGTGCAGAAAGCAGGGTTCCAAATCACGATAATTATTTTCTTTGATAATTATAATTATCACGATAATTATCCAGTATGATTCATTACTTGGTCTCCTTATTTTTCTACATTTCGCCCATAAACCGCTGATTTATTGTTTTCTTGCACTGAAATGCCGCCCAAATACATAAGTATCTTTATTTCTCGGCATATTTGTTAATTTATACACAATAATGGCGATATATACATACCGAAAACAACATTTGACTTTTAATGCATTTCGATACGCGCGAAAGCTGTAAAAAGCATTGGGGTACCTACCCATGTGAAGGATCAATAATGACATTAGAGATATTTATATAGAATTTTATAATTATCAAGATAATCATCGAGATAATTTTAGTGATAATGATTTGACAGACAATGACTTGACTTCACACTTCGAACCCTGGCAAAAAAGGAAGAGGAAATGATGATAAGGAGGTGGTTGCCACTATTGGGCTTTTTAATCTTCATATGATTTTCATAAAGTTTTATTTTCATAGGTGACCGATGTACCCGCTTGGGCATTAGGTAGTTTGCTACGCGTAGCTCGCGCTGTGCTACCAGAAGGTTGCACATTACGCGTGCAGGAGCACACGGCCGAGCACGAAGAAGTTCGCTACGTGCCTGATAACCAGCTTCTTGACCTCAAGCAGCAGCTGCAAGACATGGGCGGCAGTCGCACTGAGAAGAAGAAACGACGATAAAATGTGTATTGTAGTGTAGTTTTAGTTTTCTAGAGTATGTACAGTAAGTCATTTGTTGAATTATAATGTTTTATGAAAATACTTGTAAGTGTTTATTTCTTAGTGTCTATTTTCTAGACCGCCATTCTTTGACGCGCTGAAATGGAGTTAATTCCATTGTTATTGCTGGTCTCGTATTCTCGTTTTGTGTGCAGCGCCCCTTAGTGAACTCCACCTCGCGGATGACGTAACCTACGACAAACTTATTATCTGCGGTTGGTGCAGTAATCAGGTCTAGGGATCGAACCGAAAAATTTAGTTTGTTTTTTTTTGTTATACTTTTTCGGGATAAAGGTGCCCGGGATATTAAGGAATAATTATACCAAGTTTCATCGTAATCGAACCGGTAGTTTTTGCGTGATGCCTGAACAAACAGACAGACAGACAAAACAAATTTAATCACATTTTTGGGTTCTAGTAACACCCCTGCCATTTATTATTTTGATATTTTCAATGAACAGAATTTTTACTTCTACATATTTATTATAAGTGTGTGCTTAAATACATAAATGCGCCGAATTGCACTGTGTCCCTACAATAAGTATATATATAGATAGATTATATATGAAATTCAGAATGCCGGAATTACTCTTATCAATTCGGAGTTACGGATTTCCGGAATCCCGGCGTTGCATGCGCTACTAACTGTTTACGATGACAACATCATGGTCATAACCCGTGCTGCGCTGCCGTTCCGACCGCGCGATGGTTACCAATCATAACAGACTGTATTATTACATTATCTTTGATGACATCACAGCGGGTCGCTTCGTTCTCAGGCACGTTTCTGTAACTAATGCACTAAAATTTCTGCATGTTCGTCATTTCTATATTCATTCATATATATTTTAAATTTTATGATTTAATATTATAATATGTATTGTATGGTTTTAGGATTAGACTTTTCTCTTTTATTTAGAACATTTATAACTGCACCTACCTTTGTTATCTCTGCACCACCTTACGGTTGACTGGTAGAGAATGCCTATGGCATTAAGTCCGCCATTGTACACATTATGTGCAAGAAGTTTTAAAATAAAATAAAAATAAATTTCTGGTCCAATTTAAATAATTTCTTCACACTATTTACTGGATAATTTGTCTTTATAAGTCTGAATATTTCGAAAAAATATGACTGTTCCTAATTAGTAAATTACGGATATGATTGTCAAGATAATTGATGATTGAGATAAGTCAAGAAACCCAAGCAATTTAAATGATTCTGCGTCGAGAAAACTTAAACGCATAATTCCATTAATAACAAATAATAAAATTGGTGCTCACCTTATTGTTCCATCCATACCTTGGCCTTGAACAAGTTTTACCATAAAAACACTGAAGTTACATCTGTAGCATGTTATATTTACTAGAGATGATCTAATGAGTGAATGTGCAAAAAAGTGAATGGTGAATTATTATGAAGCTGCGGTAAGCCCGACCTCATCGTAAACAAATCACACGCTGGCCAGGTTAGTACAAAGGTAAATTGCAAGTCGCCTAGACGGAAGTATTACAACTCATAAACTTATTTATTGGTAATAATAATTACACGTCATTACAGTAAGTAGCGTTAGAAAAATTAAAACAATTAAATTACGAAACAATAATAATAATAAGATAGAATTAAAAAATAAAATATCAAAAAGTGCATAAAGTCATTGTCTCAGAGGAAATAAAGAGAATAGATATATATAATCAAAGGTCATTGTTATAAAATAGAATAAATCAAATAAATGTCAAGTCAAAATTATTATTTAGTTCTTAAAAAACTCTTGAACAGAATATAACGCTTGTTCGGCGAGCCATCGCTTCAGTCGACTTTTAAAGCCGGCATCCGTCGAAGCATGTCTTATAAGGGATGGTAACTTAGTGATAGTAGTTACATTAGAATGACTAACGTAAAATCAATTTTCTGTAAACACAACAGTCGCCGTAATGTAGAAGATATTATAATATAATCTAGAACTTGTGTACAGAATCTGAAAACATATGATCGGAATAAAGTTAACTTTTAACTTACTTACCTTGGTTGGTAGAATATATTTGAATGAGCTTGAGAATTGCTGGCTCATTTATTTTACACTAGCTTCCGCACGCGGCGGAGCTTGTGTGTTACCTTGATATAGTCCTTAATGTCTGTGATGTCCTTTCTCATCAAAGACTATGAGGGAAAGAGACTGTATGTGTGATTTGGTCTATTGGTTTCTCTGTCTACGTTTCTCATGGCTTGAACTATCTCCATACCAATTTTCTTCAAGAACAGTTCAGAAGTTTAGCCGTGAACGCGTTACAGACATACAGCACTGTATGAGTACTCAGCATGAAAAATCAGATGGACCCATAAACTATCGCATATATTCAACACTAAATCCTACTGCCGATACAAAGGCATCGATCACTTTTAATGACTCGTGAGAAAAATATTTGAATAGTCTTTTTAAACGGAAATCACCTTCAGAACATCCAAGTACATAATTTGTTGTAGAATGAGATGGTATAATTCAATGCTACAGATGTTATAATTGCTGTTACGAAACAGTTAATAACAATCTGTAAACGTGATTTTTGTTCATAAATCCCATTAACAATGTGCATGGTCGTGCCTTATTGCGTAAGATTATTTGATGTGTGTGTTAGCGGCATGTGAGGAATTCAGGTATTCTGTGTAATGCCTATATGTTAAGAATAATTTTCCAAAAAAAATACCGACTTCAATTACAATAATTTTCGACTTATATGGTTTTCTCATGGGAGCCATTGTCAGAACTGGACCAAATTGTTTTTTTTTATTATTTATTTATCATTTTTACAATGTTAACACATTATAAACTCAAACTGTTCCGTTTGATGGTGAGAAACGCTCATTTTATAACTTAACGACTTACACTGACTAACAATTGTTTGAAATGGGGTTTGGTCCCATTTCAAACAAAAAAACCAGCACCAGGCACAGGCACGGCAGCAGCAGGCCAGACTTGTGCACCAGCTTTTAAATAAAAAAAGATTCATTAAAATCACTTCGCCCAGTCGAATGTTATAAGGTAACAAACAATAAAAAAAAAACAGACGAATTGAGAACCTCCTCCTTTTTGAAGTCGGTTAAAAAGTAGATAGGTTTGGTGTGATTTGTTTGTTCTGGGGAATGGAAGCAATGTTACCTCACAATCAGAGAGGGAGGATGCTAGTGATAATTTCGCGACAGTATGTGGCAAAGTTTACATTCCACATAAGTGGCAACTGTAACCTCAAAAGAATAGCGATGAAATACTACATTATGCCTCATGTGCCTAAATTGGCCTCGTTGGTCTAGTGGCTAGCGTATGCAACTATATGGCCTCTCTAACCGCAAGGTTCGATTCTCGGGTCACGCAAAAGTATTATTCGGGCTTTTTCCGTCAGGAAATTCTCAGTTTTAAAAATAAGCTAGCTTATCCTAGCTTTCGCTTCACAGCGGTCTTTAGCCGTGACATAATAAATAATAGTAATAATATGTATTAAATCCAATTGATGGCACATTTGTGATTTCGACCTTCATTCTCCGCGTTCACATCAAACATACAGATTATTATTACTCCTACTCAGTAATTGCAGTTGTGTATATGAGATTTCCAAAGCGTTATTTATGGTAATGTATTGCTATTTACTTTTAGTCGTCAGATACTTGACGTAGTGTAGTTTCGCAGTTACGAACACATTCCTCGTTATTTTCGCGTTTGTCCCTGTCTAACCCTTTCCCCATTTGCGCATAATAGGTTTCTCCTTCATTCTTGCCTAGATATAAGCCGTAATGCCCGAAACACTGGTATTCACTGTCATCCTTTATTTAAACAGATCATCTGAAATTCTACCTTTTCTTTTCCTCTATTTCATTCCCTTCTCAACTAACAATTCTATCTATCGCATTTTTTATCTTGCTGATGACCATGGACTGCTCTGGCCACTCCTAACTTTCGGGCATCTTAGCAAATTCAATTATTTCTGCTAATATGTAGGGTTAATAGAAATAAACGTGACCATTTTGACGTGATTCATGCTTGCCAGACGTATAAGGCGAGGCTCATTCTAGCAAATATTTGTAGACCAAACACTATGATTATTTAGGTATTGTTAAGCCACGGTGAGCCTATTGCAGGCAGGTTGCATATCTGGTTGCGTCATTGCAATTACACTATCTGGTGCACTCTTGACAATCTTTGTTAGGACGTATCACAATAAAACAGTGAGAAAATTCCTAACTCAGACTCTATTGATTCTACAATGGATTTTGTAATTTTACTGTTGTGTGTAAAAATAAATTGTGTAAAAAGTTTAATTATAAAATTGTTGTTAGAAACTCCTTAATAATAAAACTTGTTTTTAGGAGGGTTTAAATTGTTTAAGTATAAACAAAGAGATTGCTGAATAATAAAGTTTTGATTTTGTCTTTGTTAATTAAACCTTAAGAACAATTTTTTTTTTAATAATCTGTTTTTCGGTGGTCTAACAACTTAGCATTTTCTTATAGATTTTTAAACATCAGATTTCACTCGGTTATGGTAGAGTGAATGATAGCTTAGCGACGAATCCTCAAAATTGCATCTTCATTATATCATCTTAGAGTAGGTACAGTATCAATAGTATCGCTGGACATGTTTTTTTTTAATCGTTTCAATTTACCACATCGTATTCATGTAGCCTGTCGTAGACTGCTTTCGGACACACGGTCCTCCGCCTGCCGCATCCAGCACCTCCAGCGACCTTTTTCAGGTGGGGGGAAGGAAGTCCTATCAGTTTGCTCCAATGCCTGTCAGTTCTTCTGCAGACGTGGCCAGCTAATTGCCACTTCAGCATACTTATTTTAAGAGCTAAGCCGGTTACTATTAATTATTAATTTAAATATGGAAACCACATAATGGTCGGTCCGCCCTCGAGGAGTTCACGACTAAATTTTCGACTGACTACTAAAGTGGCTATATCAAATATCAGGTTATCAACTTAGTAACTGGACCTAAAACTTAGAACACAACAGTACGAGCTGATTTTAAACTGCCGAAGTTGTTCTTATAATCGCCCCAATCTTATATTGTAATTTCTGGGTCTTTGCAAGATTACGAAAGTCTGCAAGAGTTAATTTATTAGATTTGAGATAAATGAGTACTTTAATTTGACTATGCATAAGTAATTAACTTGTTACTTAATTAAGTTTTATTTATTATCACATCAGATAACTCGCAGTAGCACAGGGTCTTAAACTGGCAGATGCCAAAATACTCTTGTGAAAAATACGTATCAGCCAAACAAACGGTGATGTATTTTTCACATCGGTTATTCTATTAATCTGCTGTACTGTCCAATGTTTTCGTCTGTGCGTATATATAATAGATCTTACAAGTGCTGAAACTTCAGGGTTGAAACCATTTTTTGTCAACCGTTATTCCCATGGTTGTGTTAAATCCTACTTGACGCTTGGTAAATCGTCTTGACCTCTCATCGTCATCCTTTGACGTATCCTCAACATTAAATACATACGAAAATAACATTAATGACCTGTTTCAACCGTACCCACAAACAATGTTTCAAATGTCCTCAACCCCCTTTCAGGTATTAATCGGTTCATAGTATTGGTTATAACCTCATATTTAAACTGATGTTACTGTTTTATTCTATAAAATGAATAAAAAAAATACACCACTCTCGATACTCTAACATTAATCAAAACCTCATAAATAGCAAAAATGTTCGAACTAAAATACATACTTACTTGACAGTAAAAAAAAAACAAAGAGGCCTCATCATGTTTTCTTTTTTGCCTAAGAATAAGCACAACTTGCGGAGCAAGCAATACTAATATTCGTGTTGAGAAATGTCATCCGCTTAGTTTTCTCCTTGTACCCCTCACTTTATCACGTATGGTTTACGAGATATTCGCTTTGTTTCAACCATCCCCCGTTTCTTTCGTACTCAGTCTCCAATTCGATTTTCGCAGATTTTATCGCACGGGTTACCACATAAGTACATTTTTGATATTATTGAAATATTCTATATATATAATTAATATCAATATCTATGCATTTCAACATTGAAGGAAGATGACGATAACAGAACAGGTGCAGGCAATTTTGTGGCCAAACTCGTGGTGGGTCTGTGCTGTACCATTTGGGAACATGTTTCAGCTCGTCACGGTGGCGAGTTTTACAAAAGCTCTACCATTATTGTGAAAAAGTGTCTGAAATTGTACAATAAAATCTTAATTCTTTATGCACGTTTTTTATTTATGAGTAGGTAATGTGTTAAGATTCGAGATCCAAATTGCGAAAAGGATATTATCGTGTAATTGCGAAACGTTTTGAGCAACAATACATTAGTATATTAAATTGTTTCTTCATGTGCGATGTGCTGCCACATCGACATCACTGAAAATTGAATGAGTAATAAAAATTAAACTATTCACGCTTCGACTTACTTGGTATATTTGCAAGTGCCTAGGAAAATCTTGATGTTTGGCGTAGACTAGATTTTTGTCCATTTTACAACCTTTTTTAAATAGTCTGGAGTCGATCCAGACGATTTTCGGATACAAGAAATAAGACTCAATTAGACTTGGTTGATCTAATTATTTTTAATAGCACTGGATGTGGAGACGGGAATAAGAGCGTAAGAAAAAAATAGAGGGTCTGTCACTCTTTGGTCACCAGTATACCTACATGGTTCCCGGGGACTCCGAGAAAATAGATTATACATATATTATAATAATAATAATAATTTGGATTGTTTACATTAGATAGAACGCCAGAAGCAATTACACTATCCAATGGTCCCAATGACAAGGCCAAATACACACATTCACTCACACTAGCACACCTTGTCTCAGAACCCATGTGGGGATCGAACCCACAACACCAGAGCAGTGGCGAGCGGTGAGGCGACCGCTTAAACCACTACACCACACGTGCAGACATTATTATTATGTACTACCTGTAACTTCATCCGTGTGGAATTTCCAAAATCCTATGTTATTGTGAATTTACGGTCGTGTGCAGAATATCCTTTAAAATTGACTAACCTCACATATGAACTTACAAGCCCTAATTCACACTTCCCTTGGGGAGTGATATTTCCAAAAATCCATTTTACAGTTCATTAACGTCACTTAAGAAACTTATGTGGAGAATGATGCAATTGCCTTCAAAATTGACTAACCTCCCATGTAAACATACACCCCTTGATGTACCTTCTTTGGTATAAAATACAAACATAAAACATATTTTTAAGTTAGACCTCCAAATAAACAACTGTGAAAACCGCATCCAGTTCCTTGCAGTCGTTTTTGCGTAATGCGCATATGAACATACAGACAGACAGAAAAAAAAATTAAAATAAAAAAATATTGCTACCACTGCTGCTGGAAAGGTCTCTCGTATTTTTTTAAAAATATTTTCTATATACAGACATGGCAAATTTAAAATGTTATTATATACGGGGTGGATGCGACATAGCGACATTTATTGAAACCGCAGCTTCTATACATGGTAAGTATCAATTTCCACCGGATAAAAATTCTCTGGCGAAAAAAAAAAATCACGTTCTCCGAACAATTTGGACATTGCGATCGTGCAATTTTTTCGGAAGACGTGGATTTTTTTTTTCGCCAGAGAATGTTTTATCCGGTGGAAATGCATACTAGCCATGTATAGAAGCTGTGGTTTCAATAAATGTCGCTATGTCGCATCCACCCTGTATACATTACATATACGTATATTTTGTATTTTTCGGCCCAGAGTGGACGATGCGACGCTGCATAAAATCGTCAGATAACATAAGTTAGTAGCAAAACACCCTATGTCTCGCTTTGTTTCGGCTGGACCACGAATGTTTGCCCACTCTGTTCCTACAATGTAACAGTTTGCTTCGAATTCATAATTTGTTGTCATTCATTTGATAAACAGTGAAGTTGAGTCGAATGACTCATTAATATAAGATATTACATTGACTAAGACAGCCTCTAATTACACGTCAAGGATATAAAATTAGAGCAGCTGCACCGAAAAATCCATCAAATGCATTTCCACACATCTAACGTTTTTAACTGGAGCGTAAATTATATAATATATGTGTAGTACACAATTCCTTAAATGGACTTTACTCAACGTCTCTTATTTTGAAAGGAACCTCTTACATTTGTTTGTGCAATGTAATACAATATCGTAGGTAGATACTCGTGGTCCGTAGTGGGTAATCACTCCGTTAGTAGTCAAGCCTTTCGCTGCAGTAAAATGATCGCCTGTTTGGTGTGCAACACTGGGCGTGTGACAGATTTCGCAGTAGATAACGAGGGTGAATTCAAACAGCTTAACCATAATCGGAAATAATCGGCGTACCTATAAGCTATGGCAAAGCTTTGCAACTGGTTTTATAACCCATAGTTCATACAGGCTTAGACAATAGCATTCCGAAATTAAGTTTTGTTTGGCAATGCATATGATTTTTTAAATTAAGCACATTAAGAAATTTATTTTTATATCCTACCAATTAGCGATAAAACGTTACAAAAATAGTTAATAATTTTAGTTGGTGCAGATATTGGTCATCATTCAGGTCAGGTCTATAAGGTAAAATAAAACAAAGGTTCACGGTTGGTTATTGATCCCGTTTATATATATATTATTATATATCATCGTTATCCTAGCAGGACAGAATGACTAATGACATTGACATAATGTTCTTAGGTAGGTACTTCAATGTATCCAACTGCAATTCTGTATCTAGTCTTCTTCTTTTAATTACGCCGACACCGTAGTCGGCCCGCGATTGCTATCGCGTACCGATAGGCTAATTCAGAGAGTGCAGAACGCGTGCGCCCGTTTTTGTTTTAACATCTCACCTCGAAGCCATGTCACTCCTTTCTTAAATGAACATCTTATTATAAAAATGAAGACTAGGCGTAAACTTCATCTAGCATGTCTCATGTTTGGTATCGTAAAGTACCAGGAACCGGCGTACCTATATGACAAGCTTAAATTTTTGTCACAAAGACTCGAGTCTGGGGGTAGGCAATGTTCAGCTGTGCTGTCCTTACAACCGCACAAAACATCTGCTTTTACATGTACTTTTCGATACGCGGCATCTAAAATTTGGAATAATATTCCTCCTCCCATTAGGCAAATTAACACAGTAAACACCTTTAGAATGCATTTACGTCAATACCTGATGAATGCTCAACAACAGTTGGGCATGGCCGATATTAACATGTCGTTTATCTGATATATTTTTTATATTATTTTTTTTTTAAATTGTAATTTAGATCTTAAGATGTAAAGCTCATTTAAAAAGTAAGTACTCATAGAAGAATATTGTTTATCTGTTTATATTACACCTACTAAACTAAATACTAGTTCTGCATTTGTTTACTCTTTTTTTTATACGCATCACATAGCCTTTTTAATTTATTGTGTTATGTTACTTGCTTAAGTCTTTTTATATCTTTTGTTCTGTTTTTTTGATGTTTATTTTTCTTTTATTACTGCCCACTATTCTATGTATCTGCTGTATATTTTGTTGTTTTGATGTGTTTTATTATTAAGAAGCATTATTGATATCCGTGTTGTCACTTAGGCCTGATTGAAAATCAGCGTCAGACCTGAGTCTGACAATATGCTGAATCAGGACCTATTTAGTGCAACCATGGGGCATATTTATAACTTAATGTTGTGTATTTTAATATTGTTAACTTTCTGTGTCCCATTTGTTTGTTTGCACTAAATAAATTTATTTTCTTTCTTTTCTTTCTTCTTTTCTTTTTTAACGTTATTCTTAGCAGTGAGGGGTTTCCTAATCAGATATTAGGTACTTAATAAAGTAATAAATGATAAATAAATTATTATGTTTTTATTCATCATTTATTACAAATGCAAATAGCGCTATAATGATTATATTATAAAATGTAAATAAAGGTTATAAAGGTCAAGCCTGAAAAGCAATCTCGAGGATCCTTGAAGATCTATACGAAGTAAGATGATAGTCTGGGATTATTGAAAGTTTTATTCAAATATTTTTTTTTATGATAAATTTTTAGTAATTCGCAAATACAAATTACTAATATTCTTGGTAGACCCCTCCAGCTAAGCTGAATTCGCTAGTGCTAGGAGGAAGTTTACGTCAGTGGTGTAATGACAAGAATTCGAACCCACGACATCTCGATCGCAAGTCCGATGCCTTATCCATTGCGCCACGGCCGCTTTAAACCTTGGTATTATCTAAACCAACTTGGTATTATATGTCAATTTAGCACATTGTATGATATACCTACTTTGACATCCACGTCACTATTCAGCGGCTACTACCAGGAGTATCTAACAACTATCATTGTAAAATATCCAGTGGCGTGCGATGACAATCGAAAATTATGAGGGAATAATAAACTCTATCTAGTCTAGAGCGTGTCTAGTACATACAAGCATAATACATATAGGCCAGTATGAATATACAGACGCGCCGGGCAGCCTTATAGAATACTAGCTTTTGCCCGCGGCTTTGCTTGCGATTAAAAGTTGTCGTAAGTACTTATTTATAATGATAACTCATCATTATAAATAAATACGCAATTAAAGTATTTCTTTGTAAACAATATTCGAAGTCTTCCCTTCAGGTGCCAACAAAACCAGATCTCGAGGCGAACTTACTCTCTACTAAAACTTAGGTCGAGCAGAAAAATGGTCGGACCACAGGGCACATTATAAATATTATGAAAATCTTCAAAAAATGCATGAAAACTTGAAATTTAATTTAACATTAAATTTAAAAAAAGTGACTGTATAAAATCAAAAACATATTTAACATAATAAAACACATGCATAAGGAAACAAAAATGTCCAACTAAAAAAAAATCGTAAAAAAATTAAGAACATAAATAATATCAGAAAAAGATCAAATAAATAATGCAAAACGTAAATCATTAATATCATAAAAGTACATAAATATTTTTATTACATAAATAATAAAAAAATAAATAAAAAAAACCTATTGCTAAAAATTAAAGCGAACATTAAAAAAGTAATAAATACAATAATATCTATCACTGAACGAATAAATTCTAAGTAAAAATATCAAGACGGTTCATCCATTCGCGAGTTACGATGTCACAGACAGACTCACACACACACATACAGACACGTCTAACTAATAACACCTAGTCGTTTTTATGTAGGGGGTTAAAAATTTAATGTCGGTAAGAATTTCTAAATGTTTTGGAATTGACCGTGGCAAAAAGTCACTCGTGTAGAAAGGCCCTTATACCACGGATTTGAATTTAGTCATTTTTTTTTATATTATATGACCTTTTTTTCATAATTTGGAACGTAGTATTAACTTTTTAAATATCTTACATCGGACACTCAAGGAGACCGAATGACTACCAAAAAGTTTATACTCACACAATAAATAACATGACATGACTGTGACGTTCTCCTTTTTAGAATTATTATAATTAAAGTATTTAATAATTTTATAATAATTGAAGCAATTCACATGAGATTCGGACAGAGTTCGGTCGAAGATGTTATTGAATTCTGTCCGAATCTCATGTCAATTGTCTTGACGGATAAAAAATAGATATAATGCGTCTTGCAGCTTGGCACTTATTTGTGATGGGGTCTCCATCTTTTACTAATAAATAATATGGTTTAAGCCGCCGCAGGACTCCCTGCCTCTGCGATCTCATTGACTGACCATTTTGGTATGTGAGTGAACGCACGTTCTGTCGGTGTTATATAATGTGACCGCCACACCGCCGCCAGCCGGCCTTTGTTTCCCAAAAAACGCATCTTATTATGTTAACACTGCACTATTTTAATGGAGAATACCGATGATTCAGGCCTAGTAAGACCTTCAGCATCGTCAAACTTAAATAAACGCACGTGTCGGGCTTTATTGTAGATTATATTTAATATTAATTAGTCCATCCGTCAAAAGTGTATGTTGTATAATTTGCGCAGTTGATGCCCTAACTTACCATCAGCTAAACCTTGGGCATGTTTACCACCTGACTATAGCACATCATAATGATAGTTTTAACCCTATTTAAATATTTTTTTATAATTTACATCACACATCTTCTATTACATTAAAGTTGGTTTCTACTAAACAATGACATTTATATATATCAATGCTACTAAACAAAACAATTTCTTCTTAGATATCTAAAGAGGCCGAAATGACAATTAAAAAGTTTACACTGGCATAAAATCCTTTTTTTATGAAACTTCATGTCAACATCTCATTGTCACACGATTGCTCAACAAAGTTCCATTTTTGAAATTGATCGAGCCTCATAATTAGTACAAACGCTTTTCCATACAAACTTACGTCCCACTTTTCACCCTGTTAGAGGCCGAATTTTCAAAAATCCTTTCTTATTGCACGATAAAATCTTGTAAAGAATACACCTTCCAAATTTCAAGTCGCTACGACCTATGGTTTAGGCTGTGCGTTGATACTAAGTCAGTCAGGACAAAGCCTTTTATATATATAGATGTGGGGAGCGAAGCCGTGTGCGGGGACAGATCGACAACGGAGATTGATAAACCCGCACACGTCCCCGCGTTTGGGTGTTAATGGCCAGTAGGCCGGTAACACTTTGGGTGGAGGAGGGCTTTCGGCTGCCCGAAAGAAGGCCAGTATGAATTAATTAAGATTGAACATGAAGTTATGAATATCTTACGACGCAGGCACCATATTTTATTAGAGTTTTGAGATAGCATTAAGAACGCTTAAAAGAAGTAATATATTAAAAGCCAGCTTATTTTCTCTCCTTTATAATATTATCAAATTTGGTTTTGCATATCACGCACTATCACGGTTGGCGTAGTGGTTTAAGCGGTCGCCTCGGCGCTCTCTACTTTGCTGGTGTCGTGGGTTCGATCCCCACACGGGACAAATCTTTGTGTGATCAGCAAATATTTTTTCCTACTGGGTGTGCGTTGTGGTGTCATGTATGTTTGTGAACACCCCTGCGATACAGGAATAATTCCTAGCGTCGGTGTCGTTTTTAAAATTAAAACAAAAAACAAAACCTAAACACTTTTGTTACAGAAGAAAGACAATATAACGACTGTAACAGAGAAATACCAATACAATACGGCAATGAAGTGTGAGTGAACTCCATAATGGATTCCATGTTATAAAGGTCTGGTATACACACCAATGTACTAGTTTATTTAATAGTTCTAATCAATTAATTAGGCCACCATTGACTCAACAACGATCGACCGACTCGTTAAATAGCAAGTAACTATAAACGTTGACATAGATAATTATACAAATAAAGGATAAACTCTTATCACTTAGTGCCCCAAATTTAAATATCTAGGCATTGAGTAGATTGCATAAACATTGTACTGTCATCATTGTTTGATTACAATAATAAAATTGGTCATTAAAGTTTTCCATGACCTGCGCCTGTGGATAGCATAAACGATATTCGACGTCCTATAGTTTGTTGTACGAGTATAGTAACATTATTCAGGGCGCGTTTGTAAAGAACCATATTACATCTTTATGGCCAACTAGCTTTTCCCGCGACTTCGTCCGCGCGGAGTTCGTTATATTAAGTTGTAGCTGCTCCCGCGCTTTGACCCGCGATAAACGTTACTGCCCCGCTTCCATGGAGTTTAGCGTAATGTTAAATATCAAAAAACTTTAATGGATAGTTAAACTATTAAACACAAAAATAATTATTAAAATCCAATCATTAGTTTCTGAGATTAGCGCTAACAAACAAACAAACTAACTTTCGCGCGCGGTTTTGTCTGCGTGGTAGGTACATCAATAAAAAGTAGCTTACGTTACGTGTTTTGTAGTCAGTTACCTGCATATAAAATTTTATAATAATCGGCTCAGCGGTTTAGACGATACAAACAGACAGACAGACAAAAATTTTAAAACTGTATTTTAGGCATACCGAATGAAAAAATCATTTTTATTTTGACATTAAAAACAGACACTTCAATTTTAATTATTTGTATTGAAGAGGCCTTAATGTTAAATTTGCACTTTGACCTTCTTTGATTTCTTCACAGGTTGTTTCAAGCGCGTGATGACCATTGTGCGATTAATCTATTAAATTCAACCTTCCACCAGATTCACACTATGATAATACTAATTCAACTGTACTCGAGGAAAAGAAAAACATCAGCTGTGAATCTTTCCGCACTGAATGAGTTTCCATGAATTGTTGTGCAGATAAGCACCCTGCAGCTTGCACCAAATATTGCATGCGCAAACATGATGCTATCAGAGGATTTAAGATAAAGATAATCTGAGAACCTGTATGACTTTAATGGATTTTGTTGCAATCTATCAATAGTAGTAGGTATATAATAATAGCGAAAATTTGCATGTATATTTTGTGGATGCTTGTTACTCTTTCAAGCAAAAAGTTCTGGATCGATTATGATAACAATCTATCTTTAAATACACAAGAAAATTTTGAACATCTTATGGTACTGTCACACTAGACATTCAAAGTAGTTCCACATTTCTATTAAGCAACTTTTTAAAGTGTCCTTAATGTGTTTTATACAAGCCGACCTAAATTTTAACTAAATATAAGGTATCTAACCATAATACTTCTACAAATAGTCTATGCTTATCATCATAATAATACGCATTCATATAACAAATTAAGACGCAAATAACAAAATTAGCATAGCATGGTTCAAGACAACTTATATTGAGTTAATTATTTAAGGCACCTAATTATAATAACTTATAATTCACTGTTTCGCAAATAATTCGATAATATTTACGCCGAGGACCACAAGAAAATGAAAGTCTTAAGATTAATGTTATTAATTATGTAAGTTTGGTGTTCACACAGTGAGGTAACGATGAAAAATCCCTACATTTAACTAATGCGGATGTCTTTTCTCTACATAAATATTAATATTAAACACTAGTGCGGTGGACGGGGAGGTCAAGGGTCCGATGCGGCAAGTGGCACGCGTTGTAGGGCGCAGTTACCGGTTGATTCCTACATCTACTTTATATACAATGGTGCAAAATTCCTAAATTGGTTACGTATAGGTAATATATTTAACTTACTTATTTTATATTATTATAATTTACTTATTTTTTTACCTTTGCAATCAACAAATTTCATTGTTTTTTAATGATAAACAATGTTCCGTATGTAGCAAAACGCTGTAAATTTGATACACGTTACAAAACAGTAAGAACAACATAATTCTAAATTTGCAGCGTGTTACTATTTTTTTTGACAATGTGGTTTTAGCTTTAACTAGCTGCCCCGCGCGGCTTCGCCCTCGATAAAATTTTGCCCTCGAAAATATTTTAAAAGTATCCTATGTCCTTCTCCCGGTTCTAAGCTACCTCCCCACCAATTTTCAGCCAAATCGGTTCAGCCGTTCTTGAGTTATAAATGGTGTAACTAACACGACTTTCTTTTATATATATAAGATAGATGACTGGCGTATTATGTTATATCATGACATCTATTATCTCTGGTTCATCTGCCACGGTTCCTGCGATACAGCCTGGTGACAGACGGATAGACAGCGTAGTCTTCTTGATAGGGTTCCGTTTTACCCTTTGGGTAATTAAGCCTAAAACTGAATAGTTATTAACAATTTATTAAGATTAAAAAAAATCTTTGTGGGTATTTATTCTTACACTTATATCTATAAGACTTTTTTTTTTTTTTTTCAATTTTATAGATTATTATTGAAGTTAATTAGTAAATACACTAAAGAAATATAAAGTTACATTAAATAAATTGAAAATATATTCATAGGTCAAAATATAAAGGCAAATATTTACATTAAGTTAGGCGTCATAGTATTCCTCCGCATCGATCTCGGTTGTGGGGACCGTGTTCAGAAGGCTGACAGCATTGCCACGTTGTATGGCAATGCTAAATCTTTGTGCTAAGTAAAAGCCAGCCTTCTGGTCACGGGAAGCGTCGATTAAGCGTTTGGAAAGATCTTTATAAATATAATAAGCGCGCACTTGGACCCCACGGACCTAGCGTCTCGACCCCAAACGGCTCAAATATGTTGGCGGCTGAAAGATTACTGTATTTGCGCCGCTTGAGAGTCTCCGCAGATGCAGCAGCAGTGCCGGTGCAGCCAGCTGTGCATGGAAGGGTGTCGACACAAGTTGCGTCCCACACCAAAGGCCTACCCATCTTCCATGGCAGTAATGACATACCGTCTGGTCTCTTACCATCGTCGCGCGCCAAACCATTAGGTTCCAGTACGGCAGGCACACCGGCGATACCAAGAGCTCGACGGATTATGTCATTTAAATAAGAGTGTCGGGGTATAAAAAAAGACTATAAGAATGCATAAAAAAACAGTTCTAAAACAAAAGCTTACTTACATATCTCATAAAATTACAGCCAAATCTCATTATCATTAAGAACAAAGAGATTGCAAGCAAGGTCTTGTTCACTCACTCAGACAGCAACATAATAAAAATCAATTAAAAGAAATATTGATGTGTATTACATCGAATGCAATAACAAAATATACACAATATTTTATCGTGGTTGCAATACAATTTTATCATCATTCCGAATTTGCGAATGTTGCGCAATTGCCTTTTACTCGAACTCTGAGACTTGTTGTTGTCTATGTGTTACCGATTTACTTTTTATTTTTTTATCTAACGTAATGATGAGTTATGGTTATGACCTTTTCGGATGATGCGATATTACGATGCTTATTGTAAACATTTGAAAGGAAAGGATAACTTGTTTATTATCTTTTTGAATTATAGAGGTATGTCACATACTGAACTTGACTCTAACTGTTCTTGACATAAGTAGGAACAGGGTATTTCTCATTTTTACGATTCTCATCGTCACTTTCGTGGGAAATTTTCAAAATGCATTTTTGAACTATATTTGTAATGCAACTTAAAGCGATTAAAAAGATGAATTAAATTATGTATAAATCAATCTAATCAGAGGTCTCGTTCGACAGGTATAATGTTTTGAAATTTAAGATCCCACGAAAATGACGCGATAGTCCACGAAAATAACGCAGTAACTTTACATTCCATAATTTACAAAATTCTCTGTTATTATGATATAAAATATTCTTGTAAACACAATTTCAGCTTATTTTTATCATTAATAATTAAAAGAGACAATTACATATTATTATTTAGTTCAAAATAATGAAATCATGACAATGATGTAATGAATACATAGATTAGGTTAGGATGTAAGTAACTTTGACAATCTAATAAATAAAATAAAATAAATAAATCATCCTTCGAATAAGATTATAATTATAATTATGTACATAAAAACTGCACAATTTTAATCAAAAGTTTTGTTTAGAAAACATAATCATACAACATATAAAACAGGAACTTTTATGTGATTTTTAATCGTAACAATTAAGTACCTATAGTAACATCAAACTACAACTTTGTATTAAGTATAATAATTGTGTGTATTTTAGGTACTTGAATAGTAATATTACAAGTTATTTTTTTACAAACAATCAACCTTTGGTGATGCAAAGTAAATAAAAATACATAGGCTCAGTTCTAATTAAGAGCCTATTGCACACTTTTACAATTAATATAGATATTTTTGAAATTGAAACTTTATCAGGAACTGGTGGAGATGGGCCTAAGTATCTATAAATATACATAAACACGGTGGATATGACATAGCGACATTTATTGAAACTACAGATTTTTGACTTGGTTAATGTTAATTTCTAATAGTTATTGAGTAATCTCAATATGCAAATTGTTTGGTAAATTCAAATTGTTTTTTTAGAACAAAAATAGCTATTGGAAATGAACACTGACTTTGTTACAACTGTGGTTTCAATTTATTGTATATATTGGTGGTCTATCTCTTATATATTATTTTTTTTGTAATTTAGTATGTACTTTAATTCTAGTACACTACTTATAATAATATCGCAAGTTATTTTTAAATACCAAAATTACCAGACTTCAATAACTATAAAAATCTCTCATAATAATGTGTAATTAAGATACTTTAAATGTAATATCACAAATATTTTTTTTAAATCCACAAAAACCAGGCTTTGGTATAAAAAAGAAAAAGAATTAAAAACTTAGCCTAACTAATATGAGCTAAAGATGCTATTTTTTAAGTCTTAGTCTCTCAAAAGTTTAAAACATAATGTTTGAAGCGTTGATTTACAGAATAACAAACCTTTTAAATCTGTATATGTGAAATATATCGTTGATAACATCATGATATATTTTGTGATAATAATATCAAATTAAAACATGCGAAGCTTTTTCGTAAATAAAGAAGAATGCCTGATTAAAAACCTTTTGGTATATTAATCCCAATCGTCAGCAGACCAGAAGCTACGTTGCTTTTTCTCCTTTGAATTAGAAATGTTTTTGTCTAATGCAAGACAGGACGATATTAGACACAGAGGGTCTCTGGTATTCACTGCTCATAGGAGAGAGATGAATCCAAAAACTGTCATCTTCATCAATATTGTCAGTTTAGTTTTTAAGGTCTTTTGTATTTTACGGCATCAGATTCTTGCATAAAACATTAAAATTTGTTTTCGAATTTTATGGATGTTTTTTTGTCTTTTTTTAGGGGCATATGGCGCCTTAATGATTTAGTTGGACAATATGGTTATTGAAGATTTTGATGCCTGATTAGTTTTGTTATCATTGGGGTTCGGATTATAAAAGCCAATGATGATGAATGATTCCCGTGTTGACATTTGATTGAAGAAAGAGCGCAATCATTAACTCCACCGCCCAGTTTCCGCATGGCTAATAAATTAGGTCTTCTATGATCCCAAATCACTTGATGTACTTTCATCGTCCCTTTGAAATCAGGCATATTCGACGGTATTAACATTTTTTTTGAATGATGGCTCCTTCACTTACTTCTTCAATGAGAATATGCTTGTCATGTTAAAATTTGAATATTTAAAATAATTGAACAATAACTAACTTTACTGTCACAGTCCATCCTGCCGTTTCAAAGAGATGAAGTAAGGAAGAAATTTACAAACTTACGTACTACATACAACCTACATTAAATATAAGCGCGAAAAACATAACCACTCCTTGATAGTGGTTGATAAAAATCATATTCGTGGACTAAAATCACATTCGTGGACAAATCGCCACGAAAATGACGCCACAAAAGTGACGAAAATGTTCCTTTTTCTATATTTCTCCAAAGCTAAGGTGTAACGTTTAAAATGAAATACCTCATGCATATACCCATCATTTTTAGGTTCCAATAAGCTAACTTTAATTCTGATTGCTCAAATACAATGCATAAAAATCTTGTCCACGAATATGATCGCTAATCTTATGAGAAAATTAAAACATGCCAATATTCTTTTCATACGTAACACTAGCCACACGTCTACCTGCAGTGACGATAGAGCACGACTAGCGCTCAACCATACCAGGCTCTGTGATTGGTTAGTACTGTCGTGTTTCACAGAAAGCCATTTTTACAACACAAATCTCAAGTAACTAAAATGGTGTGACCGACGTATATTGTGGTTTTACTACAAAATAAAGCCAAACAAATGTTTTTTAGACTATTCTGCGTAAAGTGTAATCAATTACGATGGGTTTAGTATATGTGACAAACAAATGTACTGAAATTTGGTGAAGCCATAACAAAATATTTAACTGCAGCGGGAAGTGTGACACGATGAGAATGCTGAAAATGGCCCCGTTTTAGACAGTCTATGTCAATTTTTTATACATATTTATACTTTGGTTATGACAAGCGTTATTTATTTAGTAGCTTATTAAATGTGTTATCCTCTAATATACATTTTATGTTTCTAACTTATACCATTTAGGAAATAAACCTGTGTGACCATCAAATTCGGGCGCCGATGAGAAATACCCAACAAAGCTTGTACTTCTGATGGTAAGTGAAAATTCGTATTCATACATTGAGTAGCTAAGATAAGCTTGTACCACCACATTTGGGCAATATAAGCGTGATGTCAAGTTATGTTATATATTTGACGATTGACGACCGGATCGCGGAGTGGGTAGTGTACGCCGAGGTCGTGGGTTCGATTCCCACTTAAGACAAATCTTTGTGTGCATGAACATGGGGGTTTGTCTTAGTCTGGGTGTTTCTATTTATTTATTTATTCCCAGGTTGTGCAATAGAAGTATTTTAAAATTTTCCAGCAAGAAAGTCTCAATAGCTGCCCGGTGATAGACACCCCCTATCTAGGACCTAAACCACAGTATAAATATGTACAAACAGTACGGAAACTGCCTACAAACGTGCGAAACGGCACGCACACATAAACATGCACACCGACGAGACCCCTAAGCGGCACTCGCTACTGACAGCACCGCGACAATCGCTTAGGGGTCTCGTCGGTGTGCATGTTTATGTGTGCGTGCCGTTTCGCACGTTTGTAGGCAGTTTCCGTACTGTTTGTACATATTTATACTGTGGTTTAGGTCCTAGATAGGGGGTGTCTATCACCGGGCAGCTATTGAGACTTTCTTGCTGGAAAATTTTAAAATACTTCTATTGCACAACCTGGGAATCGAACCACTCGCGGTGAGAGGCGCATGCGCTAACCACTAGAGTTCACAAGATCACCGAGGCAGTACGTTGTGTACTACTAATTTCAACCTTATCTCCAATAAGACAAAATACATTATTGCAAGCTATTATATAAAAAAAAACTAAAAGTTTCCAGAATAAGGAACGTAAATAACTTCTGTTCTCTTGTCAATGAACTCTGTAATAAAATATTATGTATCTTGTTGAGTCGATAAAAATAATCGATTTCAAATTAATCGATAGCCTACAATGGCCTACGTGATTGCTTTGCTTGCCAAAACAAATTCTGAATCACTCCAACTGAAGGATCTTTTTGGGGCAAAGTAATTTACAATCAAGAAATATACATAAGACACATGCAGTTTGAATGTGCTGGTATAAATTAGATAAATATATAGATAAATTTGTTTTTTTTTACATTAGGTAGAACGCCAGAAGCAATTACACTATCCAATGGCAAGACCAAATACACACATTCACTCACACAAGCACACCCAGTCTCAGAACAAATCTTTGCGAATCACACAAAGATTTGTCCCATGTGGGGATCGAACTCACAACACCAGTGCAGTGGAGAGCGGCGAGGCGACCACTCAAACCCCTACACCACACGTGCAGACAAATGGTATGGACCTATTAGGCAAATTATGACAATTAACTAACTTCTTCCTGTTTTTTCACTGCATTAAAAAAAAGGAGGAGGTCCTCACAAATCTCAACTCGATACTCTTTTTTTTAATGTTTGTTCGGGCATTACTCAAAGACGAATGGACCGATTTAAGAATTCCTTTTTATGTCTGAACGAGTATACTTGTCATGTGGTCCTACCCTCATCAGGTCACGATCTGATGATGGGATCTTAGAAAAATCGAGGGCAACCCATCAATTTACGAAGTACGCGGATAATTGTTTACATATAGGAATCTTAAGGCCGTTTACTGTATTCTTTCAAGTTATACACTGATGAGGCGAGACGTTGAATATTACTTTAGTATTTCTTACTTTTTAGTGCATTTTTGTAATTGAAGACGGATTCCTTTTTGTAAAATTATTTCTAGATTGCATTGCATTTAAAATACTTAGGAGAGCAGTCAGCTAAAATACCTACTGGTGTTGGTAATGATGCTCAACGTCACTAATGTTTGACCTTACACATCCATCGCATCAAAGTGCTGACAACCAAATAAAGACTGAGAGCCACTGTCAAAATTATTTAATTTCCTATGTGAAGTACAGACAGCAACAAAACTTCTCAGTAAAATATCTAAATCCAAACTGTAATTTTAAAAGTAAGAAAAACTATAATAATAATTTCCTAATCAACATTTGCCGAGTACAATGTATTTTTTTTTTTGTATTTTTTTTTGTACAACTCTCGCCAACCATCTAGTCCCAAACTAAGCAGAGCTTGTAATATGGGTACTAGAATAACTGATACTAATACATTTATACTTTTCTTTGGTAAATACATACATATACATAGAAACACCCAGACTAAGACAAACCTCCATGTTCATGCACACAAAGATTTGTCTTAAGTGGGAATCGAACCCACGACCTCGGCGTCGCAGCCAGGTACACTACCCACTCCGCCATCCGGTCGTCAATGAATATACACAATGAATATAATCAATATACACAATACAATGAATATAATGAAAGAATTTGCTCCAATGAACTAGATATATCGACTACATCTCAGAAACTGTGTAAGTTACTAAGTATTAGTACTTGTACTTATTATTCTGTGGTATTAGTAACCAACCGAAGTTTCGGTTTCGGTTTCAGCCAAAAAATTACTGATACCTTCGGCCTTGCCAAAACTTATAAGTATCTTCTAGATTACAGCATAAAATATTCGAATCTATAATAATGCTCCCTGTCTTTGTAGATTAAAATATTATCGTCTAATTAAACAACAACAACAACAAAAAACAGAACAATATTTTAATGTATGTATTAGTATATTTGTTACCATATTTATGTATTCGAATTGTTGATATAATTATTCTATGTGTATTCACATTTTCAACACATTATTTTTTTACATTTGTATTTATTTATGCACCTACCTTTGTTCTCTCTGCATAAGCTTGAGATTGACTTGTAGAAAATGTCTATGGCTGTAAGTCCGCCGTTGTACTATATGTTAAGTGCAAGAAGTTGTAAAATAAAATAAAATAAATAAAATATTAATGATATTTATGTATGACAATTCCAAAGTTCCAGGCAATCGCAGATGTTTTGGCATATCATCTGAACGACATCTAGTGACTATTGTTGTCTTGTCGACCAACCAATTACACTCACCCTGCACTCCATTTAAACAACAGCAGTAATCCCGTCCATTATAGCAGTGTACTATTTGGCTTAAAGTTAATGGTGTTGGTTACCATGGCCGTAGCCAGGAGAGGAGTTTTGGGGTTGCAACCTCTCCCACGAAATTTAAATTTTAATGAATTTAGTACAGTTGCTTGGCCATTCTAATATGTAATGTTTTTCGTTGCTGACGTTAGCCCTCTATTGCCGAGGTCGTCCATGACATGAGCAGCCGTTGCACGCAGTACGCTATGGATCGATCCATCAACTCTCTGCAATTATCTTAATTTAATTACCACCTTCACAGCTTCCTACCGGCCTAGAGCATATCACGCAAGTCATCGTTAGCACTTACTAGTGTAGTGAGGTCATATAAGATTAACCTAAGTAAAAGTAATTATAAGGACCACACGTTAGCTAGGTACTCGACTGTTGTGATTTAGCTTCACGTGAGCTAATTAAGCTTTTTAGTACATAGTACATTCAAGTACTCGTACATTCTCGGCTTCTTCTCGTCGACATACACGAATTCACAATCAGGCAAATGAACCATGTCATGAACCAAACGATTCGTAACTCCAGCAACTCATTCCCGGTTGATGCTACGATTTTTTTGTTCGTAGACCATCGTCGTAGCCGTATAGTCAATGAAAAAGACATCAACGACATCATAATTATATTTGTGTTCTTTTCTCAAGATCGTAGCTACGCTACGCTGTCTACCGATCTATATAATTATATAAAAAAATATTATGACGGTATAGAATTTGAATAATATTATCTAGCGCTCTCGGTCAGCTAAAAAAACTTTTTTTATTAAGATGGCAAAAAACCAGACAGCTCGCCTGATGGTAAGATTATTTATATAATATATGCTAGGGATAATAGTCAAAATGCAGATACACCTAGTTCTACCCGGTAAGAACAATGCACCTCGTCTATTAGCCGTAACATAATACATCAGGCTAATGTAATTTTATTATTACATACATAATATTCAAACATTGGATATTAATGTTAAACTATCAAAATAATCGACAGTATATATTTAATTATTCATATTCGCCAATATTTTAGTAAATAATATCATATTAATGGAGACTGTAACCGGTATGGCGTAAAAAACCGAATTCTATTAAGTCGTTACAAGTTGCGAAATCATAAGGCACCTTCAAGTTGCCACACATTGTTGAAAACCTTATGTACATAATAGAATAAATGTTTAAAAGTCTCTGGCCTTCTCACCGTAATAATCTTATTTATCTCATCTCAGTCCGTAATGCCGTACATTTACTTCCAGTTCCGAGCGTGTTAGTAATAACTTAATAGCACTTAACTTGGGTAATATCATCGGTTTGACTACTTAATTCATAGATAGATTATACTTGATAATAAGGCGCTAAGGCGTATTATTGAAAATTAGCTGCAACTGCAGTTATACCAACATCAATTGAAATTCATGTGGTTTAGAATTATATTTTAAATTGTGCATCCAAAATACACTTATATTTCAAAATGGTCTTTGATTACACTAATATATGCCTTCAACATAACATATATTACAAGACCAAATAGTTTTATACCATTTAGATATTAAAATTTAAGATGTGATACGACCAGCCTGATGATAGACAGAGTTACAATGGCTTTTGAACGCGTTTAATACCAATGGCGGTCAGAAGTATGTCACGTGGATCAAGAGCGCTCATCAGATAAGAACTTTGAAAAATTAAAACAATTTTAAAGAGCTCCCTTCAGGGTCAGGGAGGAGAGGTAGTTCCAATAAGAATATTGCTTTTATGGTGGGGTGAGAGACCAGCAAACTTCTCAAACCAGGCCCAAAAGGAGGCCGTAAAGCCGGCTTACAACCGTCACCTTGCATGCATTGCCTGTACGAAACTGGATATCTCGAAGATACAAGGATGTAGAGAATTATAGAGCGTGACATTCGTACATAATCATACATTACTACATAGATTCATTGAGTATTTTGTCCTAACTCGGGTGGTGAGCTAAAATGTGAATAGTTAATAGTACTGGTCACCAACCTTGATAACTGAATGCCTACAAATCTGTTGTTATCTTCAAATCTACATGACTATGTGTGCCGGTTGCTAATGCTCTTGCAATTACTACATCGCACGCGTCGAGGCAAATTACAGTGTTTCGTATTTCAGCAGGATTCGTCACCATTTACTGCGTTTTATTATGTGATTGTGATGCTACACTCAGCGACTAAAGTGACTGATGAATAATGTTGCAATTTGTCATCAAGCATAATTTGGTGAATCTAGGTTAACATATTATTATTTTATTTCATGTGACATCATATGAAACTTATTGTTCTTCTAACCCTTATCTACTAATGTTTTACTCCAAATCCACTTGGCATATAAAACCTTTAATCTTTCTAAACAGTTGGTTTTTAAGACGTTATTTTCTTACTTGAACTTAGCAATAGACACAGCTATTAGTACTTTATGTAATAAGTAAGTAAGCATACCCCCAAATAATAATCATACTCTCAAATTAAAACTATAAATATCATCTTCTACCCACATATATTTTTATTACACTTGGTAAATGTTTCTTTCTGAGTATGAGTGAAAATATTATGGTAATAATTTTTTTTTTTTTTATTTAAAAACTTTATGCACAAAATGGTACATGGGCGGACTTAATGCCGTAGGCATTATCTACCAGTCAACCTTTAGGTGATGCAGAGACGACAAGTGGTAGGTGCAAGAGGTGTGAGTTGGTTGTAAACAATTATAAAAAATTATGTTTAGGGATAAAAGCGTTAAGATAAAAAAAGTAGAATATATTTACATTAATGATATTAGTAATAACAATTTTCGTAAACATGAGTGTTATGAACAACGCCGGTAGCACTACAAATGGTATAAATAAAAACTTTAGGATGAAAAATTTAGGAAGAGTGATCATTCGGATTACAAATCGTTAGGAAGAACAATTTCGGGTAAAGAACTGAGCCAATATGGACCCGACAATTACAATAGCAGCACGGCGTTGGCATTGTGCCCGTTGGATGGCGAGAGGCTCACCCCCTATCCCATGGGACAAAAACATAACTGGTAAAATGTGGTTGTTGCACACCTCTGCCACACCTCTATGGGTAATATAGGCGTGATGTTATGTTATGTCAATATGCATAGTAAACTAAGTTCTAAAATAAAGCATCTTATAGTTTTGCTTTTTGTTTATCACTGTACATGGATTGGTATGTCAAGTACAAATCTACGTTTCATCCTACGTCCAGTCCAGTGATTGCAACATGATGAAGATGCTATAAACTTATATTAATCGTCTTATCACGCTGTGATCTACTTACGACCATATTTGCCGCTCTGGATAATCATTTTGGTACATAATGCGAATTATAATATCTAATAATTATAACTTACCTACTTAGGGAGCATATTTATGTGAATATATTATTATTACTCTGAATGCTGAGAATTACGTATTGCGTTTTAAAAGGTTAACATTTTAATTAAGTTTAATTTAAGTAGGTGTTTATGGTAAAACATTGTTATACTAAGAAACAGTTGAAAAAAGATATGAGACCGGCAGGATTTGAACCTGCGACCTTACTGCACACCGGGCAGCCGCTTTAGCCATCCAGCTACGGTCGCCTCTTACCAGAACCCTAAATTTCTCAACTGTGCGAAACTTGACGTCACGAAATGACGTATCATACAGTTGAGAAATTTAGGGTTCTGGTAAGATGCGATCGTAGCTGGATGGCTTAAGCGGCTGCCCGGTGTGCAGTAAGGTCGCAGGTTCAAATCCTGCCAGTCCCATATCTTTTTCAACTGTTTCTTAGTATAATTTGCTAAGCATAGCTAAATGCTATAAAAATAATCAATGGAAGTTAAAACATTGTTACATGAATTTGCTAATGGGCAGAGGCTGTGTTCAGTGGCTTATGGGTCGTATTTCACGTACTTAAGACGGCAGGTAATATACAACTACATACATTTATATTAATGATTTGTTTAAACACTGTATAAGAGATATATAATAATATAAGAGATATAAGTATAATAAGTCTAAGACTGGATTTGGTTCTGGTTTCTGGACTGATGGATTTGTTTACGCTTGGATGGGAAAATTAATAAACACCTCGTTGGTCTTTTAGCCGCATTGTTAGTCGAGCTAGAGTGGTTAGTGCTATTATCAAATTTATAACAATTATTTTCAGCCGCTATGTAATTTGGTGAATAAATAAGCGATTTATAGTTCCAGAGTTTAATAAAAATAGCAGCCCTGTATCTAATACACATCCCACTGCTGGATTCGGGCCTCTTCTCATGATAAGAAGGGTTAGGCCTTAGTCTACCATGCTGGCCAAGTGCGGATAGGCAGACTTCACATTACCCTCGAGCACTTTTTAGGCACTCTCAGGCATGCAGGTTTCCTCATTATGTTTTCCTTCACCGTTAGCGAGCGATAATTTATCTGACAAATATACACATATCTTCGAAAAGACGAATCTTAACAAATTATTGACAGAGGTGTGAGCCGCGCAAGATGTCTTCCACTTAGCAGTCCTACGCTTTCCTACTCGGCTATCGCTGCTTAAATAGTTCCAGAGTTTACTTACATGAATACACTTTGAGATAACAAATGGTGGTAGTAGCTAAATATATGAATCTCTGCCTGGATGATCTAGTGGTTAGCGTATGCCTCTCAACGCAGCGTAGACGTAGTATTAAACGATTTACATGCATTTAGTGGTGTTTGTGAGCCTCCTCGAGTGACGTACACAACGATTCGCTACGTCCGGCGCACCCTGGGCAATTCGCGAGTTTTTCAAAGCGAATTGGCTAATCTTTTCACCACGATGGCAAGTCAAAATAAAATTTGACTCAGCCATCGAAACGACGAAGAAGAAGAAGTGGTGTTTGTCATTTTCACAATTGTTCTGCGGAACACTAACAAAGCGCACAATTAGAAGTATTACCGTAGTGTAACCGCGCTTACAAAACGTTTTATCTAATCACCATCTCATCAAACGTCTACTTTTAAATTTGTTGTTATGCAGCTTGAAAGTGTTTATTGCACATTTTTTAATCCAGCCTTTATTTTTAATTAACTTGTTGTTCACCTGATGGTAATTAAAAGCACAACATTACAACTATTCAATCGGAAGGTGAAGATGAAAGAAAATAAAACTGTGGTGCTTTCACCCTTGAACTCGTTTATGATAAGGAACCTACTTTACCCTCAGTAAATTAGTATATTAAAAGTTTCTTAATTAGGTATGTTTGAAGAGCATTAGTGATAAGGATGAACACTAGGTACCAATATTTTTTCTTCTTTTTCTCTAAATTGTTTACTCTTAAGTTTTTCATGTTGTAAAAATTATGTACATACAAAATATATATATATATAGATCCATGCATGCACAAACATGCCGCCAAATAGTGCTTCCATTACATTACTATGTTCTGGGCAGTCTTTGTGTGTAGTCTTTCGATACATTGACCAACCTCTAATAAAATAAGTGTAGCTATTATAAGGAAAGGTTCTGATACCATATAGTATAACGTCTCTACGGTAAGAAAACAATTTAAAGGTTTTATTTTGATGCCCTCTTCTCTGACCGAATTTTACCTATGACGACAAATCTCAACAAAGGAATAAGGTTAGCCGACAAGCGACTACGCAAGAAAAGTATAAAATAAGTGCGCACATGTTACGCGACACACAACTACACTCTGTATTCTCACAGAGAGATCTGCCACTACTGTACTATGCGAATCAAATGTTAACAGATTTTAGTTTTTTTTTATGTGTAGGTACCATTCGTCTAAATATGAACGAATTTTTGATCAATGTGTTAAAATTGGCCGAGAAATCTGCTCTTATTTAATTCTCAAAGTAACCAGAGAGATATAACGTAAATCATAAATAGGTCAAGAGCTACAGCAGCCCAAAGGTGAAGTATAGGGTTACGAAAATGCCTTTATTACGGTCATTGGTTTGACTCCCGCCAAGTGCAACATCAATTTGGCGATGCAATGGATGGGATCCGAATCGCTCACCGTCTCGAGCTGATAAAAACGCAAGTCTTACGCATTTACCACAATTTAGGTCCTTTTCTGACTATGCAGTGCGGAAGCGATGTGAGCTCGTATGCTCCGTAAAAAACTTACCGTCACCCTATATTCAAATAAGAGTTTCCTAATTCTTATCTAATTTATTACCTATTACATCTATATATATACTTATAATTAAAACTGTTGAGGGTCCAGTTGAGATCTCCAGTCAAAATGAGATGAGTTTTTTGAAGTTGTAAATTTTTAAGAAAAAAACCTACACCATACAGATCCATAGTATTTGAATTATAGATATCCTTTGCATTGTCATTATTCTAAGGTCGAAGTTGCCGATTTTTGATGAAGATTTAATATTGATACTAAAAAAATGTAAAATACAATTAAACATGACATATTAAAATTCCTCATCAAAATTAAAATCACATCCTTAACCAATCCTTTGAACTTCATTTCCGAAAAAAACACTTGAATTTCTTCCAATCTCAGTTCAGTCAGTTTCTATTTCTCATATGTTGGCTTACTGTTCTTTATTTCAAAACTCATGTCAATGAGATACCGACCAGTGCGTAAATAAAAGCAGTAAATAACCGTTTCGGTACACCGATATTTAAAAAATATAATTATACATCAAAATTACAACTAATTTGTCGAGTAAACTTCGTGATAGATTACTAAGTAGGAACTTAATAATGAATTATAATTAGATACTTACTTTTAACAGCATCTTGCTTGACCTTATCAGTCATGACATCATTCAAGGTATCTCTGAAAACACGAATCAGTTTATTTCACAATTAAATTACTAAACAGATCGTAATGAAAATTTGCGTACAAAAGTGTAAGCTTAGTTTGAGATATTATGAGAACCTTATTTTTTTATAGGTGGTGAAATGTTCCTGACCGCATACCGCACCGTTCAGGAAGACGGCGCGGTTATGTTGGCCCTCGCCCACTATAACACCACCGTGCGCCTACTCTCGCCTTATGGACGGGTCACCGGAAGTATGATATACATCAGTGACCCGTTCAACGTTTGCCGTTGGGGCACCGTCACTGGCTTGGGGTGACATCCCGGCGCGACCGAAGGACGTCACTCCCGTTGCGGAAGACGCGGATGAAAGAACTTAACCCCGGTTCTCCCATCCGCATATTATGAGATCTGCCAATACTAAGTTAGTTAACAGCAAGCAATGAAGTAAATTGAGAATGGTTTAAAAAGTTTGCTTTATATTCTTATCAAATAAACTCATATAAAGAGACTGAATGGCTATAAGGCCTATTGGACGCATGACTACTAAACTCCATGGTACCCTAAAAACAAGTCTAGACTTAATCAAAAGGTCAACATTATGGATGACGTAACTTTTTAAATTGCTGATTGAAAAACTTTTGAGAATAAAAATCGTTCAAACTCTGCATCATCATTATGTATCTTAAGGTTGTAGTTAAGATTATTAACCTTGTTATTAAAAGATTGAGGTGTGTAACAAAATAATGTTCTACCTTCTAAATTATTTTAACTTTGAGTATTGATACATCGTAGCTAATTAATATTGTGATTTATATCCGATCAAATATCTCTTAAACGATGCTCAGTGTCTGCGACCACGGACACAGTAAAAGTAGTGCAGAGTAAACATATAATGTTTGTTCATCTGATACGCTTCCGCAGCTGTAACACTAAAGTGAATTGTAATGGTCCGTATCGCTCAAATACAGGTGGTACATTGCAAAATAAATTTAAAAATAAGAAGAAATCTATAAAAATACTAGAACTTTGCTCAAACTGCCGAAAATTCTAACTCATAATGGTGGTGCTGGTTGATGGATTTTTCATCTTTACTAAAATATGTAGTTTTGTTTTTAAATGGCGAAATACAAAAAAAAATGGTCAAGTGTGTGTCGGAAAGGAAACCGACCAGGCTAGTACCATATGTAGCTTTCCGACCCCAAAAATTTAGAGATGTTCTCTATTGCCTAATGATTAAATTAAATTTAAATTAAACACGCAAAAATAATAAATATATTAAGTTTACATTCAAAAGATAATCACAATAAATCCTCGCAAATGTATGGAAAAGCAAATTGAAGCGGCCGTGGCGCAATGGCTAAGGCATCAATCTTACGATCGAGAGGTCGTGGGTTCGAATCCTGGCCATTACACCACGGACGTGAACTTCCTCCTAACACAAGCGAATTAAGCTTAGCTGGAGGGGGTTAACAAGAATACTAGTAATTTGTATTTGCAAATTACTAGTAAGCTTTTTAAAAAAAAAAAAAAAAATATAATGTTAAAAAACGTAATGTTTGCATTTAATGTTGTTTTCAAGCAGGATTTTTATTTGACATTAATTGTATGCGTCATTTGTTTTAGTTGCTATCTAATTACTATCTTACGTTACTATCTTATTTACAACGTATGTAGCATACAAGTTTGCAGTGCAACTGATAGTAAGTGCTAATTTACGGTTAATGAATATCCACCAAAAAATTATTTGAATTATGTCGCTACATGGCAGTACGATAATAATGACAATAATTACTGGACCTAATCTCACCCATGGTGGGTGAGATTCGGCCCAAGGTGGTAAGAGTTAACACAACACGCAAAGATAGGCAGGCCGGTAAGGCCGCGCGACAATTTACAACCTAAAAATGTACTTAACCACCTAAATTATTGTTAAAATCAACAATTCTCTAAATCCTAAGTAGGTATAGGTACCTATTTTAATTATCCTATCTTATATGTTGCTCCTATAGCTTGCACATCTAACCAAGATTGCATTTTCTTTGTTGTATCAGTCTTCAATAAACTTTTCGGCAATTCAAAGTTTTACTAGGCAAAGAATATTTATTGCCTTCCATACCAGAACCAGAACGAACCCTCCTGAAAGCCAGAAACATCAGCAAAAGTTGCAACACCATTTTTGTATACTTGTGCTTTTTCAGTTTTTTAAGGAGTTTATCCAGCTGGACAAATATATATATATGCATAAAACTCTATAGTCACGCATACAATCCCCATTATTTTGAAGACATTTTGCTATTGTATCTGACAGATAAATAGGCGACCGTCCGACTGCCTCTGTGTCTATTATACGAGTACCTATCTTGTTTTATTACGCAATTAGTTTCAAGTTTCATTGCATTTTTACATAACCACTTGAGGATATTTGCAGAGCTTTTGGCTTGAAGTAATTCATCAACAGGTCCAGTTCATGCAGGGACAATGGGTTGCATCACGCAGCTTCCGCTCGCCTCTTCACGGCTCTCGGCGACCGCGAGCCGTGAGCGGAGCCCGAGTGGGAGATGCACCTTCTCATATATAACGCGATAACAACGACCCCTCAGCAAGCAGTCAGAACACAAGCTTCGCCATGAAGGTAATCAAACGCTTTATACATTTATCAAGTGTTCGCAATTTATTCCTTTTTGAAAAAGGAAAGTAAAACCCAAAAAATAAATATTTTTTTTGTTGTTACAACCTCACGACATGTTTCAGGGGTTTTAAGACCTAACGTTTAAATATCTTTACCTTAAATGACAAATCCTGGATTAAAAGGTTTTCAGACGTAGGTCACACTTAACAAAATATCGTGTTGACCCACACAGAACTTGGTGAATTGTGAAAAAACTATGTAACAAAACGCGTTAATACACAAAAAAGTTAATAACTGTACAACTTAATTTTTATATATTCCTTCCTCCATTCCATGTCAAACTTGAAAATACTTTCAGTTTCTCATAGTTAATTCGATAATAAACAAAAAATAATATCATTGAGTAAAGGAATGATTTACTTACCTAACGATTGCAAGAGCTGATGATGAGTGGCAAACTGGCAATAAGATGTCAAATTTGATTTAGTAGGCAGTTTAATTGGCTCTCAGAAACATCAAAATAACGTTTATTGAAAGTGTTTGAATGTGTTTAGCGTTTAGTTCATGTAATGACATCGTTTATGGAATTCTACTTGGGAGACTAAATTGAATGCTTAAAATCAGCAGAACTGCCACTATACCTAATTGGAGCAAACTTATTCTCATCATTCTCAGTTTCGATATTAATTCATGATTCATAATGTTTCAGGTGTTCGTGTGTTTATTAGCCCTTGCGGTCGTCGCCAGAGCCGGTTACATTAGTAGCGGAGGTTGGTCTGGCGGCGGCGGTGGTGGCGGTGGCGGCGGCGGCGGTGGCTGGAAGTCCGGCGGCGGCGGTGGCGGCTGGTCTGGCGGCGGCGGTGGTGGCTACGGCAGCGGCGGTGGCTGGAAGACCGGCGGCGGCGGCGGCGGCTGGCCCAGCAGCGGAGGTGGTGGCGGCTGGAAGCTTGGAGGCGGCGGTGGTGGCTGGCCAAGCGGCGGCGGCGGCGGCTGGTCCAGCGGCGGTGGTAGCTCTGGCTGGTCCAGCGGAGGCGGTGGAGGCGGCTGGTCCGGTGGCGGCAGCGGCGGCCGTAAGTCTTACAGTATTATTTATTTAGATCCTTCATGCTTTGATGTGAAATACTTACATCTGATTGTGTTCTAAGTGTTAAATAAACACAAACCCGATAAAATCATTGATTAATTTGATTATACAGAAAATAATTATGTAAACAAAAACACTAAATGTTTGATACTTATTTCATTATAAAATCATCTCTTCTAATTTGCATAATTATATCACGTCATGATGTCTAATTATATTTTTTTTGTTTATGAACAGAAGTCAAAATCATTAAGATCATATCTACCGGCGGAGGCGGCGGTGGTGGCGGTCATGGTAAGCAAACATTTTAACAATTATTTTACAAAATAAATTATGTAGGTCTATTATATACTCCTAATATGTATAGTAATGTCTGGCTCGGCTTAGAGGTCGAAAGATCGCCTACAGTAAGTTTTAGGGTCAGCCATTCGCTCAGCGGGTCGACAACATTACGAATTTCGCAACACTGCGTTTAGCTCGGACGTTAGTTGCTTCGTTGTTTGAATAAAACTCGAGAAGAGTAACAACTCTTACGCAATCTCTGAATTATCTTAATGTAACGGCAATGAGAATCCACTCATTTGACCGCATGTCAAGGCTTTTAATATTTTGAAGATGGATGCATTAGAAGGCATTGACTTTGCGATATTAAGTTCAACACCCTAATCATTATGTCGTCAGTAACTGCTTGTTGGACATTACGTTAATGCCAAGAAGTAGTCCCAACATGTCATAAAACAAAGCATTAACAATAACGCAATTATTCTTATCTCATAACGTGGGAATGTAGATATTGCGAAACGTTGATATAATTAAGTAGATAAATTTTAACATTACAGGCGGTGGTTACGGCGGCGGCAGCAGCGGTGGCTGGAACCTAGGAGGAGGCGGCGGCAGCAGCGGTTGGTCTAGCGGCGGCAGCGGCGGTGGCTGGAAACTCGGCGGAGGAGGTGGCAGCAGTGGCTGGTCTAGCGGCGGCGGCGGCGGTGGCTGGAAGTCCGGCGGAGGCAACAGCGGCTGGTCTAGCGGCGGCAGTGGTGGCGGCTGGAAATCTGGTGGCGGCGGCGGCGGTGGCTGGTCCAGCGGCGGTGGTGGCGGCAGCGGCTGGTGGTGAATACCGGCTCGACTTCCAATAAAAATATAGTACAAATTCCGACAATAAAGTGATACCTCGACAGTTTTTGTTTTATTTACGTAACTGATGGTTCTGATGAATTTGAACACCTAAACTATGCAGGTTGAGATACCTAATCGGTTAAACAAAAAAATAATCGTGAATTATCAGGTAACAATTGGTTCATCAAAAAAAAACATGGAGTGAGGGCTGAACACATGTGTATAACATCATTTACTATTCTTCGAGCCGTATTGAAATTACATTAGAGTTGGCTTCTATTCTAACGGAATATGCTGAATATCAGTATTTTACGCAGAGGTTCGGTTTAAAGATATTTATTTCTCATAAGAACATCAGTCCACTTAAAATGAGATGCAAAGTTAGTATAAAGTAATAATACAGTACATTATCTCTGGAGTTACAGAACATAAAAAGTTACATTACAGTGTAGGTACATAATTCTTAAGCTTAGATTTGAATGATTGAATGTTATCGCATTCTTGAATATCGGCCGGCAATCTATTGAACAGCTGTGCTTCTTCAAACAATACGGTTTTTTTACCGTAAAAATAGTTAGGAAGAAGTAAATACAACGCACCTTATTATAATTATTATATTTACGTACTGACATATAGGGTGGTTGCCACATAGCGACATTTATTGATACCAAAGTTTATATACATGGTCAGGATTATCTTTCACCAGTATTTTTTTTTTTTTTTTTTATTGTTTTTACAAAGGCTTACAGTCTAATAACAAAATGTGAATATTACAGTTCATAAATTTAAGAAAAGATTGCTTTTGAAAAGCCTTTACAGATAATTATACATTTGGTCTTGCCTACAAGAAATATAATTAAAACAATGAACAATGAAGGTTCATACGGTAAAAGACAGGTTTTCCGAAGAAATTGAATTATTGCAATGTTCAATTTGTAAAAATAAAATTTTATTGGAAATTAATTCTAACCATAAATAAAACCTCTGGTATCAATTTATGTTTATATCGTTATGTCGAACCTGACTGTACGTAGGTAAGTACCTACAGCACATGATTAAATAATGTACAGATGGTAAGAAAAGCTACTAACTTCCCATTTTGGCGCTACTAAAGAGCGAGCAAAATGGTAACCCATTTTGATAGGGTTGGCATAGAAGAATAAATTACTCCTGTGGAACATCGGTTACGACTGGGTGCTGCGTGGGGCTTTCCCCCCGGGCCTAGACGTCATCTGCTATGCGGATGACACGCTCGTCACGGCCCGGGGGCGAAACTCCGAGGAGGCGGCGCGCCTGGCCACAGAGGGTGTGTCCCAAGTGGTCGGGCGCATCGAGGCGCTGGGGCTTAGGGTGGCCCCTGCCAAGACTGAGGCCGTGATGTTTCACGGGCCTCGTCGTGGGCCGCCTGCTGGCGCCTCGATTACCGTCGGCTCGGTCCTCGTACGGATCGGGGCCCAGATCAAGTATCTGGGCCTGGTGATAGACAGGCGGTGGAGCTTCGACGAGCACTTCCGCATTTTGGTGCCCAAGCTGGAAGGCGTGGCTGCCGCTCTCGGTCGGCTTTTGCCGAACGTGGGCGGCGCCAGCGCCGCCAGCCGACGGCTTTACGCGGGGGTGGTACGGTCAATGGCACTGTACGGCGCACCCGTGTGGGCGGAGGCCTTGTCCGCCGGGAACAGGACGCGGCTGTGGAGACCGCAGCGCGTCCTGGCGGTCAGGGCCATTCGTGGATACCGCACGGTGTCGACCGACGCAGCGTGTGCGTTGGCTGGAACACCCCCGTGGGATTTGGATGCGGAAGTGCTCGCCGAAGTGTACAAGCGAGGCGCGGCTGCTCGAGCTGAGGGTTCTGTCCCTTTGCCCGGGCAGCTGCGAACTTGGCGGGAGGAGGCCCACCGGACGCTGATGGTCCGGTGGGGGAATCGGCTGGGGGCTCCACGGGCTGGTTTTCGGACCGTGGAGGCGCTCCGGCCGATTCTCGAGGAGTGGGCAGGGCGGCAGCATGGGGCTCTCACCTTCAGGCTAGTGCAGGTGCTGACCGGGCATGGTTGCTTCGGGAAGTACCTGCACAGGCTGAAGAGGGAGGCGAGCCCCATGTGCCACCACTGCGACTGCGATGAGGACTCGGCGCAGCACACTCTCGAGCAGTGTCCTGCTTGGGAGGTGCAGCGCCGGGAACTCACCGCGGTCATTGGGAGCGACCTCTCGCTGCCAGCCGTGGTTGCGGCCATGGGCAGCGCGAGGTCGTGGGATGCGGTCGCATCCTTCTGTGAGGACGTCATCTCACAGAAGGAGGCGGCGGAGCGGATCAGGGAGGACTCACTCCTGGCTGATCCGCTCCGCCGCCGGCGAGCTGGGCGGCGAAGGCGCGCGTACGCCGCGAGCCTAATGCCGCCCTAAGCGAGGCCGCGGGCGGTGGAGGGGGTTTTCCGCCGCCCGCTGATGCCTTCCGCGACGGAGTGACGCCCTGGGTGTGCTCGGGGCGTCGCTACGAGAGGAGGACTGAAGAGAGTCGGGTGCCCGGTCGGAGGTCGGACTGGGCACGGTCGTCGCGGCGAGCCCTGTGGATATAATATCGATCCGGGGCTCGCCGACCCACCATCTTTCGGCGACGAGGGCACACCGCGGGGTTTTAGTGGGTATTCTGTGCCGTTTAACATCGTAGGCACGGGAGTCCCACATAGCCGCTCTGCCCGTCCCCCCACGGGTAGGGTGGTATGCGTAAATGCATTTCCCCGCGAAAAAAAAAAAAAAAAAAAAAAAAAAAAAGAAGAATAAATTACAATTACGTAATAATACAATCTTAAGGTGGGTGCGACATTTTTATTAAAACTACAGATAGCAGATGTGGTTGGTATTCATTTCCACCAGTTATTTTTTTCTATAGATTTTTTTTACGATTTCCGAAAAATTTCAATCATCTCATTG
This sequence comes from Hypena proboscidalis, assembly GCA_905147285.1. Classification (NCBI taxonomy): domain Eukaryota; kingdom Metazoa; phylum Arthropoda; class Insecta; order Lepidoptera; family Erebidae; genus Hypena; species Hypena proboscidalis. Next base: position 13,078,544 of record LR990132.1, read on the forward strand.
TTAAATTTGTTCTGAAGTACAGTTTCGTGTAAATTAGGCTTAAAACCAGCTGACACGTTTAGTTGTATTTATACCAGACTTGTGCCTGTGTAACGTTTCTCAATCTCGTCAACTGACATTTAACCAAGTGTTCTCTATAATTTTATAGTACCTAAGGTGAATTATGTGAATATACCTTACAACATAACATCACGCCTATATTTCCCAGAAGGGTATAGCAGAGGTGTACAACACCCACATTTCACCAGTAATGTTTAGGTCCCACGGTATAGGGGGTGGATAGCGATAGGCTATCGCTATCCACTGGACACGATTCCAACTCCGTGCTGTTATTAAAAATGTCCTGACGGAAAGTTCACAAATAACACTTTGTCCGGCCCGGGTATCGAACTCGAGACCTCGTGGTTAGAGGCGTATATTTACTAACGACTAGACCATCGAGGCAGAAGGATTAAAAAACATAACCGATTACACTGCTTGACTGTATTAGGGTTCACAAACGGCAGCTGTACCTAATATAAATAATGTAGGTATGTCAATTTATGAACATCAAAAATACACATTATACCTGCCGAGGTTGTCACCTTTCAATTTGTATGGCAAGATGTATCGGGATGTAATATACATTATTACATTACCTGTTACGAGTGTGAACTGCTTATTGCGGGTGGAGCGAAGAACCTATTAGGTCTGCCGCAAACATCACACAACATATTTCACTGTCAATCAAAACGCTCGAGGTCTGCGAAACGATTGAATAGCAGGAGACACGACAGCCACGGATCTACTAGGAATATTATTTCATATGAAATTTGTTTACGATATATTACGTGAAAATGGTTTCATCACGAAAGTTGCTATCAATTGTGTCAAGTGTCTAACAAACACTGCCAAGAACATCACTTGACTGATCACCACCATGCCTATTGTTAATTTTGTTTTATGTTTACTATATTTTACAATCAGTTTTTGTATACTTAATTACGATTCCAAATCAGAGCAACAAACACTGCCAAGAACACCATGGAACTGGTAATGACTGATCACTAGTGATCCCCATTAGCCTGCGTATTGGAGCTGGCTTTAAAAATGAAAATATAATTGGTATTATTTGGGTAATTTATTCAATATAACATTATGTAAAGTAAAATAGAAAGCATATTTTAGTATTTTGAATTAAAAAATCTTTTGTTTTTATCTTTTAAGATATTAAGCGCAATAATTTTAAAACCAGTTATTTTTTTTTATTAATAGTAATTTATGGTACAAGTGAGAAAAAGTTTATATTTCTGTTGTGAGTGCCAATTTTAAATCTTGAGCTTGCGAAGTAGTCTCAAATTGAATCACGAGCGTAGCGAGTGATTCTAATAAAGACTACTTCGCAAGCGAAAGATTTTAAGAGGTCACGAACTGGAAATTAAATTTTTCTCACCGCGTTCCATACAAAACTTTTCACCTCTTCCAGTGAGAAAATATTAAGATTTAAATAAACTCGTACTCGATTGCTTTACCTGGAATAATTCCATGAAATACGACAGTAATACCAATTCAGAATGCGTTTTAGGGCCTTTAGTTAGTCGCCACTAATTAAATATGTCGTACGCTTTCAAATACTTTTCACGTGATTTTTCTGGTAAAAAAGCGAACTTCTTTGTTAGAAGCAAGTTGTCGCAACCCTTTTGGAGTTCCACAAAGTTCTTCATCACTGAATTCACTATTTTTTTGTTAAAAAGTTCCAGTAAACAATTAAACATAAACTGAAAAGAATTTATAGTTGCCCGCGATGTCTGACACAGACACAGACTTTTTTTAAATCGTGCGTTCGGAAATTCGTTCCGTAACATTTATTTATAGAGTCTAATATTAAGTAACTGATTTTAATTAATTTAATGGTCAATCACGAATATAAAACCATTAAAATACTAAATAAGCGCGTATTTATATAATTTAAAATAATTAAAACGTATCGTATGTAGTTATTTAATAAAATTGATGTCAATGTTTATTACTAACCTACATGGTGGCTGTTTTATTTTTTTTCAGCGCCTATTCATTGGAAGGATTTTGTGTTTCGAAATTTGAATCACTTTGCCTCACTAGTGAGTAAAAACGGTTTTTACTCACTGAATTCTAGCAAGCAAACAATCTTTTTCGAGCTGGTGTGGTGAAAATATATTAATAATGAGGTAAACAAATTAAAACAAAATTAAAAAAAATATAAAATTTAATAATCAATAATGCAGCATACAATTTTCACAGTTCGTATACCTAGAGTCTTAACAAGCTAATAATGCTGAGTAGACACTTTCCAAACTATCGGATTTTGAGAGAGCAAAAAATATGGCAATCAACTAAGAGAGCTATCTAGGCTGCAGCCAATTGATGAACTATAGAAATGGCAACAATTTTAATAAATAACTAAAATTAAGGCACTACGAATATATTCGTCGCGATTTATTTAATTCTATGTACAACAGAAATATACTAAGATCCACGCACTGCGAAAATAAATTGTTTGCGATTTGAATCATCATTTTAAGTTTTGTTCAATCGCACTCAGCTTAGTAGTAATTCGTAGTGCGCGCTTAGCCTAGTAATTTCCTACATACACATATACTACATACACATTTCGTAACACTGGCTCAACCATAATTATTGTAACAATTATTTCTACAAAAATGCTTTAATTAGGACCCGTAAAATCATAGGTAATTTTTAAATAAAATACATAAAAAAACTAAATGCAATTAAACAATAATTACTGTGAAAAACTATCAACTATTATCACTTTTTTGATGATTTTTTCTTAGTATTCATGCGTCTTTTCATTCTGTTTGGATTGTAATTCTCTTTCTCTGATGAATCAGTGCTTGTTGGCGTGAGTCCCCTCGGTCCACGGCGCGGCTTCCTGCCGTGGTCCTCCAAATCCACTATCTCAGTTAGGGTGCCATATTCACTGGAATATACGTACACATTTGTTCAACTGCCACCAATTTGAAACTCAAGCGCATGCATGCAAAAACGTCTTTGCAATTGATAAGCTATGACTAGAATCTATAAATTAAGAAAAACGGTATTTTAAGGAATGGATTTCGATGAAGTCATTTCTTTTAATGATTTCGGGTATACACATGGGTACTGCCACTCTTCTTATTATGACTACACGGCGCCTGCGCGGTTTTACCCGCATCAAATGTTATTCTAACGCAAGTTAAAAATATTCACAACGTCATCTATTTATTTTTTGCGTAAACTCACTTTTAACTAGTCATGGGCGTTATTAGATATTTTTGGTAAACACCGGTATGGTGATACAATACCGATATGCAGACAACCGTTGCCGAATACCGGTATTTTAGGTACAGTTACTACAGTTATTCTAGCTATAGCGTTTACAAACGTTTTAAGCTAAGGTAGGTATTATTTGGTTTTAATCATATCCAAGTTAGTTGCCCTTATAACAATAACCTTAAATAGTTTGCGCCGCTCTCGCCCCTTTTCTTTTATGCATGCGATATTATCACTTGTAAGAGAGAGATAGATAAGTTAGTTAGTTTTGATCGGTTGCGTGGATTTAGTTGGTTTTAGTTGTCAGTTGTTTAGTTATTAGATATGATGTGGGTTCGGTTTGCAAACTACGTAGACGCGGGGACGCAGTGATTCGGTAGTTACTTCATAGTTTCATACTACTAAACTCAGTAATGTCCAGATTGCTCCGAATGTATAATGCCAAGTTCAGTGACATATACATCTTCTTCTTATCCAAAAATAGTTTGAAAAATAAACTCAGACAGATCTTGACCTCAACTTCCTGTTACTGCAGGGGTTGAGTGTAGCTTTCGTTTTCCCTTTAGAATTTTTATTGTGAATGTGTATTCGATTGTATATTAAAGTGTACTCGATTATATCATAGTGTGTACTCGATGTTACTTTAAATAATAATTAAGTAATATTTAAAATTAATTATTGAATTTCTTACACTTACTTATAATAAAGCCTTCTCGATTATATCATAGCGTGTACTCAATGTTACTTTAAATAATAATAATTTAATTTAGTAAAATTTAAAAATATCTATCTTGTTTATAAATTAAATACCGCATTTCCGTGCACTGCCGTGGAACTCTCTAATTGGCTTAAGTCACTTCTTGTAAATGCAACCAGCTGAGGCTGATTGCATCTTAAAAGCATGTAACATGTAATATAGCTGTTGAGTTTCCTGAATAAATAAATAAATAAATAAATACTAATACCTGATAACCGTTGGTAACTATTTTAATACCGATACAGTACGTTAGAGAGATGATATCCGTTTTCAGTTACGTTTTGGTATAGCGGACACATGACTACTTCTAACTGAAAATCCCTAAATTCACCTTCTTGGGAATAATATTTAGAAAAACCCCAGCACAGAAATTCATTTATTTTTATTCAAGTTTAACTATACGAAATTTCGTGCTTCTTACTTAAAAAATGACAAGACTTCCATTCAACCGTTCATCAATCATTTTAGCCCCTTTGGAGTGAAATTACCAAAAATCCCTGCCCAAACCTTCATGCACAATGCCAAGTTCCTTGGCCTAGTGGTTTAGGCTCTGCGTTGATGAATCAGTCAGTCAGTTGGGCAAGTAATTATATAAGTATGGATAGATAGATAGATAACAAGTATTTTTCTACTCTATAATTTTTTTCTTTATTTTTGCAGCCTAACAATATTTCTACGTATTGTGTCAGATTTAATTAAATAATTTAAAAATACTTACGATTCTTCACAAGATCTATGGACATCAGCTTTTACTGATACAGGTCCACTAAGATCTAAATCTGAATCAGTATCTGATTCTTCAATTACCACACACTTAGTAATCTCTGGTATTTGAGCAACATCTTCAAATAAATTCCTGTCATCAACCAATAAATCCTGACTTAGACTTCCATCTACAAATTCATCCAAATTTTCATCCCTTTTTAGACACCTATTGTTTTCTCCCATGCAGTTTGGACTTGTATCATCAGAGTTAGTTTGAATGGAAATTGAATTGGTAGATTTTATGACATTATTTTCTACATTTTTCAAAACTGTAATAGTTGTGAGAAAACTGCCTCCATCAATAGTAATCTTCACCGGTTGCGACTGGCTTTGATCCAGCACCGGTTCAGTTGAATGTAATTCATTCTTACAATATTGACAAGTCTCTGTTATGGCACCTTTTTTTAAAAATGGTACTGTTACACCATTTCCCTTCTTATTATATGAATTATTTATTGGTTTACTATTGTCATTGGTGTTGTTAACTTGGCTAGAGGTATATAGAGAGGTAGATTCTAGGTTTTCATCTTTGCAGGCTTCCAGTACTGCAAGCCATGCCCTTTTATCCTTATCTATAACTGTATCTTGTGAATCATCAATCACTATAGGATCATTATCCATGAAGATGCCACTTTCATCATGATCACATTTATTTTTTACCTCACTTGTACTGCTTATAATAGATGCAAATGATTCTCCAGTTTCTATTTTTTCACTTTTCTTCTGTATTTCATTTTTTTTCAAGGACTTTTCTCTCTTTACTTTTTTAGGAGACTTAGCACAATCATAAACTAACTTTTTTTTATTATTATCTGGATGGCAATAGTTATCTGTGGTTTTATTACAAGCTCTTTTTCGAGTCAAATGTAGTCCAACATTTTTATCCTTAACATTATGTACTATGTCTTTCTGATTAGTTACATTTTTATTCACATACAAATCTGTGAATGGTTTCCTTGTTTCATTTTTACTAAACCATTGGTGTACATTTTTTACCGAGTTTTCCATTATATTATGTTTAGGACTTGAAGTAGCTTCACCAGGAAAAAATGTTGAAGAATTATTTTCTTTATTGTTGAAAGAGAAATTATTGCTTTTCCTTTTATTTATATACTTTACAGGTGCTTGAATGCATTTCGGAAATAGCTCTTTTTCGATTCTAAGCTGCTCAGATATTTGTTTACGATGAAATGCTAGAAAAATAAACATAAATAGTAATATTAATAATACACCCCACATAATATGAATATACATATATGTATAAATTTAAATAATGTCAACATACCATCAACTCCGAATAAATTGTGACATGTTTTTAGAAGATCACAGGCATTTTTTACAGCTTGAGTGAATGGATGATCTGGCTTAGGTACACCAACAGGTGACCGGGGCGGAGATGTGCAAGTTAGGCAGTCTTCTGAATGAGATACACAATTATCACATGCTGTATGCCCACAGGGATACCTCAATCGAGATCCTTCCAGTTTATCACTATAGAGAAAAACATTACATGTAATATAAGGTAACTCCATAACTCATAGAACATATTTGATAAGGGGCCGTTCAAGTATTACGTAAGCACTATGGGGGGTGGGGGGGTCTTTGTTTTGCTTATTTTGGATGACATGGGGGGTAGGGGAGTCTAGATGATGATTACGTCATCGGTAGTTATTTACTTTTTTAAACGAATGGCAACCCTCACATTGCAACACAAATGTTAAGTTGCTTTGCTATGCTTACAACACGTACGTCTACTCGCTATAGTATCCAAACAAAACAATACACTGACGAGAAGAAATTTAGACAAGTGAACAGCGCGCGGTAATTCCCCGAATCGGTTCTAAAGCGAGTGCCTAAACGTATGTGTGCGGGAATCCCCAAAAATGCGTTTCGTTTTCAAGCTCTATGCTTGAAAATGATGAAATGAATTTATAATATGTGTACCAAAAATTTAAAATTTAATAAAACTCTATGTTGAATACTGCATCAGTAAAATCTAATCTCTATCCTAAATCTATTTTCTTATTTTTAAAATTATACCATTATAATAATTATAATAGTTATATAAAAAATACATTTTATCTGAAAAATGTTTACGTAAGCATGGGGGGAGGGGGTAAAAGCTTTGCTTACTTTTGCTGACAAGGGGGATGGGGGGGTAAATAATTGTAATAAATCTGCTTACGTAATATTTGAACGGCCCCTAAAGACGAAAGATAAATCTACTGTTTTCAACTTTTTGCAACCTAGATGAATAATTATGTATTGATCTATATACTGCAAATTATGTAATGTTAAATATAAAACAATAGCTGATCTCCACAGTTTTATCCACATTAAACATTACTGTTCTACATTTCTCTTCAGGCTTATAATAATAAAGACCTGATCCACCGGTGCCTGATAAGTCCTTGATAAGCCTATTTGGTACTTCTTCAACCAGATATAGTTGCAACAGTTGATAGGATATAAATATAACACACACAAATGAAACAGCTGTGTTCTTTTTTCAAATGCAACTTGTGTCACTTTTAATTTCAGTTGAGTTATATTTTATGGGTCGGATATGAACTATCGTGAACCGCAGAAACTAGCCCTTAATGTCAAATTTCTAAAAAGTTATTAGACAGTTAACTAATATAAAACTTTATCAGGAACCCGTGAAGCTTAGGTTTAGAAAATAGAAAAGAACATTTATTTGGACAAACAAGAAATTAACGTTTTATAATATGTACAATACACAAACCACTACTAACAGATAATGATAAATTTGTAATCTATGATACAAATAAATCTTCTAACGCAATACAAGTTTCACTTCTTCCTAACTAACCATGTAGCACAACGAACATTCTCAATAATTTTTGTCACATAACCAATGGTCTCATCAACGTTTAAACTGTTCATGACAACTGTTTCATTTTTCAGGTTAAACAACAATAAATTGACCGGTATTTCTTGTCTTGATAGCTATCTACTAAATTCAAGTTTTGAAACAATTCGTACTAAAAACAATGCATTGATTGAATTAAATTAAACGTCACAGGTTCACACGTCACCTCTGTCAAACTATCTTTTTTTTTAAGGCCTAAATACAAGACAATTCTTTGGGTAGTAGTTTGCCAAATTTTGTCAAAATAATTGTCTTGAAAAGTGTTTATTGAAAAAGTGTGCCTTGAAAATTTAACTTCGTCGCCTTAAGGCCGATTTACATCAAACGAGCAAATGCTCGTTCTATACTCATTTTATCAAATTATTTTAATTTAAACACAATTAGAGCATTCTTTGCGTTCGCAAAGATTCTGTAGAGTACATACTAGTCCGGTAGTCCGAGATCCAGCTGCAAGATCCTTACTTTCATCATGTAAATAATCAAAACCTTAATCAAAATGGCCACAAGTATATTTAAGTTCAAGTTATCAAACTTATTTCCTAATTTTGATTGATAGGCTAGCAAATAGACATCATGTCTAATTATTACAGACTTTGTAGGTTTATAGTAGCAGATCAAAGTTAAGGCAAGCCATTTGCTTAGGACACAAAAAAATCATCTTGGTTACCAAATCCTTCCCTGGCTTAATGAACAGGTAATGAGCTGTAATTTTCTGCTACTTGCTAACAGTTTATCTTTATAATGTATAATTTTCTTAGTTTTCGGTTATAAATAGAGACTATAAATCGATGTAAAAATGCATGAACAGTTTTGCAACAATTCAATTCAATACTAGAAAATGCCGAAAAGGTCTAAAAAACAACGTAAACAAAAACTTATCAATGATTGGTAAATTCAGGCATTTTGTGATAACTAGTTACACATAATACGCAACGCATTGCTCTTTACCACTTTATTTTATGAATCTCATCAAAAATTAAGCTATAGTTCGAAATTCGGTTGTAAGATCATTACGTTCATAATGTATAGAATTGAAACATAATTTGTATTTATAGTTAGACTTGAAGAATTGTCTTTTTGCTAGCCTATCAATCACATTTTGGCCGCAAGTTTGTTGACTTGAACTAACATTCTTGCGGCCAAATTTTGATTAATATTTCGATTGGTTACATGATGAACGAAATGATTTTGTAGCCGGATTTCAGACTAGCATTCTATAGAATCTTAGCAAACGCTAGGATAATTATCTTGGTCTGTTCACATTAAAATAATTTGATTGAATATACTCATTTGATATAAATCGGTATTAAAGCGACATTTTAAATATTCTCCTTAAGAACTAAGGACGCGCGATACAATTAGTTTGTAGTGGCCACCTAGCTTTAAATCGGTACAATTTGTTTATGACGGGCTAAAAATGCTTATATTCATTATCCACGTTTCAGAATCGGAATATAAAAATAGATGTAATACTAGATTCAAGCAAAATACAACAACAAAATAATTACAAGTGCCGGCAAATCGTCGCTTTATTATATTTTTACGCATTTGAGAATAATGTGAATTAGTGGTTAATAATGGCATTAATAGAATATAAACACTACTTTCCCATAGATAGCATTCAAAAAGTATGTGATCTTTTTGAGGAACAATTACGCAGTGAGAAAGAAGCGGATTTGGCTCTATTTTCTATTATTATTGGAGCAGTGGAAAATAACCTAACAAATAATATCAAAAACAGTGAGAAAGACGTGAATTTGACAAATAAATTTGTGAAAATGAAGTTTCCCTCTGTAGAATGGGAGGAGGTGCGATCACTACATGAACGATTTGCCTCGCTGATGCGTGGAGGGGTTGATGCAAAACTGCTGAGCGGAGCCTACGCAACTCGAGACTTGGTAAAGAGAGTAGCCGATGTAGTATGGAACTCACTCACTCGGAGTTACTACAAAGATCGAGCACATTTGCAGTCTGTGTATAGTTTTCTGACTGGAAACAAACTTGACTGCTTTGGCGTAGCCTTTGCAGTAACAGCTGGTTGCCAAGTTCTTGGCAAACAAGACGTGCACTTAGCCTTGTCAGAAGACCATGCTTGGGTTGTATTTGGTAAAGAAGGGACTGAAACAGCTGAGGTGAGTCTTCAGTAATTGTACACTCATTTGATTAATTAAATTTGCATATTTTATGAGTAAAAATAATTTATTCTGTTCCATTTCTAGGTTACATGGCATGGTAAGGGTAATGAAGACAAGAGAGGTAGGTCAGTTGGTGATGGAGTTTCCGCTAGATCTTGGTTGTATGTAGCGGGAAAACCAGTAATTTGTACCAGAGTAATGGAGCTGGCTGCTCTTGTATCATCAATAAATCCAACTCTGACTCCTACCATTGATGTCCATGAAGTAGCACAAATGCAACACAGACTACTGTGGTTATTATTTGAGAGTGGTAAATATGCAACATTAAAGTATCTTGATGTCTCATAAATTATTCAGAAAATTTGTATTGGAAATTAGAACTTGATTAATTTTAAAATATACACATTCAAATGTTTCCTTTTTTGTTTACTTAAATGGGTCATTCTTTGTTATACAACATTCACTAAGCAATTTATGACTTGTAGAGAGTTTTTCCTTAATGATTACACATAATTTGTTATGTAATTTTAAAAGAAACTAACAAGAATACTTTGCAGGTCATTTGGATTCTTATCCCATGGCATTGGGCAACCTTGGAGATCTGGATGAGTACATGAGGATTGGACCTGGAGGAGACAATGATGCAGACTTGGCTATTGCTGGTGATTTGAGCAACACTCGACCTGATGGCACACTCAAGCCGGATTCAGCTGCCTTATATGCCCAGGCTATCAGGTCCTCAAGGACAAATTATGAAGATAGGCATGTGTACCCATACACTTTCCAGGGAGGTTACTACCATCGTCACAAAATGTTTAAAGAAGCCTTCCATGCATGGGCTTGTGCTGGAGATGTTATTCGACAGTAAATATTCCTTTGTATTTTAATAAAATCATTCTAATTTATCTATAACAGTTCATTGGGCATATTTAAACATATAAATATTGTATTTATTCACCATATTGAAATTTAAGCAAATTTTCTTTCTCTCTCAGTAATAAAAATAGAACTTTCTTTACCACTGAAATTAAAATAATTATGCTAAAATATAAATGTTAGAATATAAATACAGTGGACCCCGGTAATCCGAAAAACAGTTTGCAGGGCAGTGTCGGATTATAGAGCTTTATAAACCCTATAGTCCAGCATTTTTACGAAAGAATACCTTGTAATCCGACAGATCCAATGATAAGATACTACATGTTTTATATATGTATGTACTCTGAAGTAAAAATCATACTTCATTATGTATATCAAATTTAGTAAATTAAACACAATAGAGAGACGTTTTATTATAAAATTAACATAAGTAATGCTATAAAACTCACAAAAAAGAAGCAATAACTTTACATTAGGAAAAACAAATTGTGTACAAACATACTATAATAATCAAAAATTATGAGTCAATCAATTTAACACGCATGAAAATATTCATAATTTTTTTTTGTTTATCTTTATAATAATAGACCATGTCGGATTATAGAGGATGCTAGATAAGCCAGGGGCCGGATTATCAGGGGTCCACTGTATACTTGTATCGAATCAAAAAGTATTTTCACTTCGCAGTTATAACTACTCCCGTGATGATGAGGAGATATACAAGGAGTTTTCTGAAATAGCCAATGAGTTGATACCACAACTGATGAAAGCTGAAAGCTCTGGACATTCAGCAAGATCTATCCTTAAAGATCCCGAGTGCTTTGCTTCTCTCCTTAGGTGAGTGTTATTTTTTTTGTGCATAGAATACTCTGAAATTAGTCCAAATCAGTTAAGTCTACCGTAAAATAGGTTAATCAGTCTCTGCCTCTCAAATAATCTTTTCTTTCCGAAAAAATAATGGTCCAAGACGCGACGCCTATCGCGTTTTCATCCATGCTACGTCAACAATAAAACTACTTTTAATGGTTTGCGATAACAAACTTTAATGAAAATAGTATAAAGATTGAGTAAGATGATGAGTTGATAGAGTCTTTGTATTGAAATTAAATTAAATGAAAATATATTTATTCCTTAGTCTTCATAAAGCACTAAGAATCATCATACGTCACATATTGAAAATATTTTATAAAATTCGTTTCTTATTTTGGACGAAGCATACCTTGAAATTATCAATAAGCAAATGTAATATAAGTATAATAACAGTACTTCATTATTGGTACTACAATTTCAGATTTTATGATGGAATCTGCAAATGGGAAGAAGGGAGTCAAACTCCTATCCTTCACATTGGTTGGGCGAAACCTCTAGTCAGTACAATCTCAAAGTTTGATGCAGAGGTGAGAGCTCAAGTTCATATAATATGTAAACCGGACACTGACGACCATACCGAGTCCATCACTGCGGCAAATGGAGACAAAACTGTAAAGGAGGGTGAAAATGATAAATGGAATAATAATTCCGACAATACAGAAATGAGTGTACGAGAACAGCTAACAGCTGCAGTCAACAGTCGACCTCGGGTTACACTGTACAGTCACAAGATGGCTGCTCTCAAGCCGTTGCTTCTAGCGGAGAGATTAAACACTCACGCCCTGCAGCTTCAGTTGACGGCGCAGAGCCAGCTGCAGCGGCCGCAGGCGCCCACGAAGCGCCGAGTCGACGACGACTCCCACCATGCCATGCCGACGGCTCGCGCCAAACGAGCGCGCCGAGAACGCTGATCAAATGTACACATTAGAAACCGAATACGCTTCTCTGACAGACTGGTACCGTTGTACCTACATGGGTGATGTATACAAAGTATTTTATGTAGTTTACGCATTTCTAATAGATTGTTAATGTTGGTACATTCGTACTTTTGGAGTAATGAAAGTAAATTATTTTTAGAGCAAAATCTTTAAAAATGAATAATTCATGTTGCTTCTGTAGGTATATTTACCTTGTTTCACAATAATATTAGGTAAGCTATGAATCAACAATTCTAGTATGAACATTGTTTTCCTTGTTACACCACATTTACATTATTTGCGTCATTGCAATACTAATTATCATGCAGACCCAATTTTATCTCACTTAGTGGTCATACCATGTAGTATATCGACTATATAGTTAACTATGTACATATTGTTACTGCCTCTATAATAATTTTAGAAACATCCTGTAGAACAGAAACAAATCTCTCTTTATATTTAATAAAATTTCTCATTATTAGACAGTAAGATTTGCCATAATTTAGAACAAATGTAATAAAATACGTAGTACCTTACATATTTATCTAACACTACCGTTAAATACTTGCAACGTCTTCATTTTAGGACCTTTTGCTGGTCATGCACTCTTGTTCCACAATGCTTCTTTGAAACTACAGTTAATTAGATAAAGCGATCCCTTATACTACCCGCGAGCCATTGGCACGAAAGAAGAAGAACTACCCGCGAGTATTATACGCACTTGCTTAGACAGACGCTTCTTTCCTTTACATAATAAAGATAATGATTGATAATTCTATAGAATCACGAAGGATAATTAAAAAACATATGAAATGTTACCATGTCCCAGGAAAATTTATGCGTTATAAATTAATTTTGCTTGTAAGACGGAAGATTACATTACTTTATTAATTGTTAAAATAGAATAAACTTGTGCAGAACCGGAATATTGATAAGTGACGACTAAGGCGTCCCTCAAATTTGGCGTAAGCGCTCATGGAGCGAGTGAGCGACACGAGCGTGCTAAGCTCGTATTGCGTTTTGCGGCCACGTGCGGCGTGTGTAGAGCGATAGCGCGGCGCGGAGACGCTCGCTCAGCTTGGCGTCTAACCTCCTTCGGCGGGGTTATAGGGCGGAGGGGTAAGAACGCGACGCGAGCGTTGCGTGCGCGCCGCGTGTACGCATCGCTCCAGGAATGCGCTCGCCAAATTTGGGGTCAGTCTAAAAATATAATTGATATAGTACTAGAGGGTACTCCATCATACTTATTGTAACAGCCTGATAGAGTGTAGCTTAATAATGTCAGTATTAAAAGCGCTCTAACAATTCAGTCAATTCTTTATAAGGTTTACAAACAAGCAATACTAATTTCAATGACATACATACATAAAAAATAAAAAAAATATAATACAAAGGAGAAAATGCTACGTCCATAGAAAATTCCGCCACGTCTGGCAGCTGAGTAAAATTCTCATACAATAGATAACGCGTTTTAATAAACTGGATACCTCCGAACGTCATCCTTACTCGTCATCAAATCTTCAAAACTAGGCAAATTATTTTAATGCACTTTTCAGCAATAGATAGACTAATACGAGGAAGGCATATATGTACAATTCATGCATATTATAGTAGAGAAAAGCCAAGAGAATGTAGAAGTGTGTGATGTAATGCGCTTACATTGCAAATGTTAGAAAAAAAAATGTACCAACACTACGTGACCCAAACGGATATGGCACAGGTGAAAAACATCTACATTCGACCTGTTATTTCAGGTCCCATGTGATTACTTGAGCCAGGTATGCTGCCTCTGAACTATTTGAGAGCAATTTTTCAATGTCAGTAAGGATGAGCACCAAAAGTATGTCTTTAATGTATACTCATATTAGAAACTTTTTGAGATATATATCATTCCTTCCGGAACTGGGTTGATTTTGCAACATGTCTTTTATAAAAAAAAAAACATATAAATCATTTGTAGTGTTTTGTATCAAAGACGCAGAGCAATTATCTGTATGACATACTTTACTTGTTTTATTTTAAAATATTTTTTAAATAAAATTATATGCATGCATTTAAATATCTTGAATCAAATCATCGTCATCACAATTTATTTATTTATTTACTATAGCTATTGCCCGCGACTTCGTCCGCGTGGAATTTAATATTGCCATGCTATTTCCTGCAAAATTGAGAAATTTTCCTCTTACACTTTAATATTTACCCCGGAATGGAATTTCGAAAAATTCCATCTTATTGTTAGATTATGTCGTGTTAGGAACCTATGTACCGAATTTCGTGCATTTTTCTGTAAATTGACTAACTTCCCATATAAACTTACACACCCACTAAATTACCACTTTTGGGATAAAATACAAAGAAAATAAAACCAGTTTTCTAAGTTAGACTTCCTGCTACACAACGTGAAAGCCGCATTTAATTTTATGCAGTAGTTTTTGCGTGATGTGCGTAAGAACATACTGACAGATAGATAGACAGAAATTAAAAAAAAATGTTTTGTCTTCTACTACTGTTGTAAAAGCCCCTCGTATATATTTTTTAAATTTCTTCAATGTACAGACATGACAAATTTTTAATTTTATTATATGTATAGATCATAACAAATATGCAATGGAATAATTTTAATATTATTATTTTTCTTTCACATGGAAAAAGAAGATCAAAAATGGTAGAAGTAACCAGGTAATATCAGGTCTTTAAAATCAAATTATTTATTAATTTGCCTAGAATATGGTACATCGAAATTTATTCGATATTGCTGACCGATGTAAATAAATGTCGTCTCTATTGGGCTTCAAATGACTAATTCGACTTGCAGACCGAACACAGATAGTGATAATGGTTAACTTCAAATTGTGAATTAATCAGACAAAGTTAACTTAATCCTACAAAACTGTTGGTCCAGGATCCGTAGAATTTTTTTACAAGTGATTTCATGACCACGTAATTGTTAGCATTGAGATAAATTTATTTTTAAACAGCTGTTTACTTTTATATTTATTTATATCATACAACTTTCACACAACATCATCTAGTCTCAAACTAAGCAGAGCTTGTATTATGGTTACTAGAATAACTGATACTAATACATATATATTTTTTATTTTGTTAATACTATACTTATTATACATAAAAACACCCAGACCAAGACAACCTCCATGTTCATGCACACAATGATTTGTCTTGAGCGGGAATCAAACCCGCGACCTTTGCGTAGCAGGCAGT
The DNA here is from genome assembly GCA_905147285.1 of Hypena proboscidalis. Lineage (NCBI taxonomy): Eukaryota > Metazoa > Arthropoda > Insecta > Lepidoptera > Erebidae > Hypena > Hypena proboscidalis. Next base: position 13,094,276 of record LR990132.1, read on the forward strand.
TGCACTACCGACTCCGCTATCCGGTCTTTACTTTTTACTGCTACTTAAGTAAATTGTTTATATTTTAATAATTACATACGTGGTACTTTATCTTGATCCTCAACGTAGAAATACCAATACCACAATAAAAAAATCTTGTTATAGAAAAAGTTGGGCGTCTCGTCAAAATGAAGCTACACACGGAAAATTAGCTTGATAGAAATCACTTGTAAAAAATGTAGGTATTACGGATGCTGGTCTATGTTTAATAAGATGTCATTCCGTGGAGTTGTAAATAACTCACATAGAATATCTATTAAATTCTATTGTAAAAAGTAGTTACAATCGTCACCAAGTGACAATTAACATTCAGATGAATATTTACAATATCAATTTATATTTTTTTTATATACTTGATCATGGTACAAAATAATATTAATTAATTAAAATATTTTTAAAGTTTGTGATCCTGATTTTTGTTATATATTATTCAATGTTTGTTTATTTATTGTGTGATGGGATAGTATTCATTATTTTTACAATGTAGAGTACTTTATATAATAAGGATAATATGATCCGAGTGAGCACCAAGATGGGGTTTTATTCATGTAAAGCATAATAAAATAAGGCATTTTGGCCTACAAGTATAATAACTTTTTTTCTTTGTAAAAACTTTTTATTTTACAATGTATATTTTTATATGTATATTGTACCTACAATTTGTATGTATACATTACATTTGTAGATAGTCTTGCTTGTGTCTCGGTGACTCCTTCGTGACCTTTTTGGGTTTTTATTTCTATTTAGGTTTATTGTAAATAAAATATTTGTGATAGTTGAGTCGTTAATAAGATAGTAGTTAGCTAGCTAGTTTTTACGAAATAATATCGTAGGACTAGGAGGTTATTACAAAATGTCACATGGGCTTAGGCTTAAAACATTGGCATCTAAGATACTGGCAACACGCTCTATCTTAGTCTTACTTAAATCTCAAATGCATTCAAATTTTAATTGATTCAACGTGTAGCCGGCAAAACCAACTGTTTGCACATACTATTTGAGCAAGTGAGATGGATCGTGTAGCCGGAATCGTAAACATCGGAAGTTAACTGTTGTAATATGGTGTCAATAAAATAGATTAAGTCAATCAGTGATTATAAATATAATTAGGTGTTATTACAAAACAAACCTCTCTACCTTAGTCTGTGAAACACATATTATAAACAGAACCACCTAGAAGTTTGCATTTATTTAATGTTAAGTTTTTAAAATAAATAAATGACTTACTTTTTAAATAGGTACATCCGATACCTTGCATACGTTTCGAATTTTAAGCATTCCAAGAATGTTATTTAGATGTTTACTGTTTATTTAGAGCCTCTCAGAGTCTATGCCTTTTTAGAAATAGGGTAGTACGCCAAAAATATTGGTAGTAAAATAATTGTGTACATTATTTTATTATAATAATATGGTGTAAATTTTCTAATATTCCGAAGAAAATGATTGAGCGCAATTTTTTTTTTCGGAAAGGATGAAAAAATATTTTTCGTAAAAAAAATTGCCCGTGTGTGTAGAATCTGTGGTTTCAATAGATGCCCCTATTTAGCATATACCCTGCATGATGTAAATCTCTCACGTGTCTGTACGTATTGCCCTCTTTGAATATATTAAATAAGAAATGTTATTGTTGATAATAATAAAAATAATAATAGCAGCCCAGTATCTAATACATGTCCCACTGCTGGGCTCGGGCCTCTTCTCATAATAATAGTATGGTTTTTTTTTATACAAGGTGATTAGGTACTCAGATAACAACTTGGCACCACTCTGCTTCAATGAGAAAGATTACTGAAAGCTAAGCCACATTTCAGAAAGTTGGTAAAGATAATAAAAATTGCCGAGTTATGAAATGGAGAGATGCCAATATATGAGTGCGGACTTCGGCCCAAAAGAACACCGATTATTTTCACTCGAAAATGTTATTATACAGTATTGCATTCATTATGTACTTATATTCTATTACGTTCTAGACTTTGCAGTATGTTTAATATAATTCTGGACTTAGTCAGCAAATGTAATACATATGTAAATATGAGGCTTAAAATCGATTAAATCGAATGTAATAGGCAGTTGTCGTGTTTCAATTTGTAAAAATAAACAAAAATCTGTTTAAACAATTGTTTTTTAGTCACAGAATCTTCCTAAACATAAACACATACACACAAGATTCCTTATTGTATACACTTCTTATTGATTATTTTATTAGCATTTAGCTATGCTTAGCAAACTATACTAACTTACTTAAAGCAGCTGCCTCGTTTGCAGAGGTCAAATCCTGCTGGTTCCATAATTTTTCAACTGTTTCTTGGTATATCTGTCATTATATAGTCTGTTTTTAAATAAGATTTTTGTTTTGTAAACTAATGTGTGTCCTATTTAAAAAAATATTCATCAAATAGCAACTTATCAATTTCAGATAAACAAAAAATCCATATGAATTTATTTTACAGTTTCATAGTAATTTATATTTTACAGACCTTTTTGTTTGAAGTAGATTGAATAAACCGGTTCTTCCGGGTGGACAAACTATTTTGTCAAACTGATTTGACCACTAGGAAAAAAAATCCTGTTGGTCAAACTTCTTGGATTGAATCCTCGTGATCAAACTATTTTGTCAAACTGATTTGACCACTAGGAAGAAAAATCCTGTTGGTCAAACTTCTTGGATTGAATCCTCGTGATCAAACTATTATGTCTAACTTATTTGACCACTAGGAAAAAAAATCCTGTTGGTCAAACTTTTTGGTTATAGAACTCGTTATTTGAAATACCTAATATTCTTTTTCGTACATACTGTGATGATTAATATAATTGTCATTAATAATTGTCATTTTCCTGTTTTGCATCCATTATTGCGATGTTGAAATCATGGATTTGAAATTCATAAATCGTAAAAAAGGAACTGTATTACTGCATGATGGATGGCAGTATTATAAACTACGGACATACAAAAATGGAAATGTATTTTGGACTTGCAGCAACTTGAAAAAGCAAAAGTGTCGCGGCTCCATAACTTTAAAAGTAAATATATGAAATTTATTATACCTTTTGTCCAGTTGAATATCGAGAAAAAAGAAGTCAATAACGAGATAATATAATATTACGCATTTTAAGTAACAAATATATTTTTTTCTTTTAGAACGACCAAATAGTTAAATGTAGAGACCATTTATGTACAGCTGATTATGCCAAGAACGAAATGGATGCTGCGATTGATGCTTTAAAAAAAACGGCAACATCGACGTCTCTGCATATTCCCCAATTATATCGTAAAACAAAAAATGTACTTAAGGATAGTGGTCTGAACTTTGTCGGAGCAATACCAACATTTGACAATATTCACATAGGAGCAAAACATGCTTCAGAAATTTAGCAGAAGTTAGTATTCCTGACCAACTACGGTTTTTTCTTCTTGCTGAATACTCAACCGAAAATTCTAAAATACTTGTTTTTTGCTCCGAAGAAGGAAAAGAATTGTTGGCAAAATCAAATGAGTTTTTTTGTGACGGCACATTCTTCAGCTGCCCGAAGCCATTCAAACAAATGTATAGCATGCATGCTGATGTGGCCCAGTCAACGTTAACTACAAATATAATTCCAACAGCATATGCCTTGATGACTGATAAAAAAGAGGAGAGTTATACTGCATTATTTCAGATGATGAAGTCTCAAATTCCGCAGTGGACGCCAAAAAAAGTTCATATAGATTTTGAAACAGCGGCTAGCAATGCTTTGGTACAAATTTTCACTAACATCAAAATAAAAAAATGTTACTATCATTTTACCAAAAGTTTATGGAAAAGAGCGAAAGAACTAAAAATAAAGTCTAAAATTCAAAATAGGATTGTTGGACTTTGTTCAGTTCTCCCTCTATTGCATGTTGATGATATTGATACTGGCTGGGAGTATATCATATCGGAAAGTCACAGAAACGATAAAATCCAAATTTTTTTTAAATATTTTGAAAAAACGTGGTTGAAAGACAAGGACTTCAAATCGGAATGGTCAGTATTTGGTGAGAGACATAGAAGCAATAACGCTATAGAATCCTGGCATGGACAGCTAAATCACCAGATGAAAAAATATCGTCCAATTACAATATCTCGTCTATTGACGACATTGCTGAAAATGGAGGATGTTTAAATAAGAGTGTTTAAATAAATAACGGAGAAAAAAAAGTGAATAATTGTTATTTTCGAAATGACTGTACTTTTATTTAAATTTAACAAGTTTTGCCACGAGGAAGAATTATTCCTCGTAGTCAAATCAGTTAGACATAATAGTTTGATCACGAGGATTCAATCCAAGAAGTTTGACCAACAGGATTTTTTTTCCTAGTGGTCAAATCAGTTTGACAAAATAGTTTGTCCACCCGGAAGAACCGGAATAAACTTGTGTAACAAATAAAGTAACGCCATCTGTATAGCGTTCTTGGAATTTGTTTTTACTAAATGTCAGGAGGCAGCGTCATATCCATGGGCATTCCAACGAGCGCAGCGGAGCGAGTGATGCTTTGTCTATTGGTGGGTCCACACTGAGCCAACGAAGGCGAACGAATGGGTTCGTTGGCCATATCTGGACGGATTGGCGATGGCCAACGAACGTTCGTTGACGTTGGCCGGCGATCCGTAGCGTGGCGGTAACATCAAAGGATTTGCGCCATTGGACCGAATTCAGTTTGGACGGTCGCCAAACACCAACAAACGAACGTCAACAGAATGGTTGACATTTTGACATTCGACGGTCTGTTTAAATGTCAGAGCATGTGTCTACGTAGTAAATTACATTATCTTGAAGCTAAGTAGTTAATAACACAGAATAATAGCTGACTTGTAAATAATAATCATGGACATAAGACAGTTGCCAACCCCATTGACACATGATATCCTTAGGCTATGATCAAAATACACTTTCGAGTATTGTCTATGGAAAGCAATCCGGAATCATGAGCAAACGATGTTTTGGTCAAACACCAAATGTGTTTGGACGTTTGTCCGAAGGCCAACGAACGTTTGCTACCAACGTCAAAAAACCTTCGTTCGCCTTCGTTGGCTCAGTGTGGACCCACCATATGGGGCATTCACAGTTTTTGGTCCAGAAAATTTACGTAGAGTAAGTAAGTAAGAAGTTTTCAGCTCATTTACAAATAGTACTATTTACGACTGTTATAATACAGAGTGGATGCGATGTCAGTAATAACTCCCAACGGATCAAATTGTTTGGAAAACGTGAAAATGATACTGACCGTCTATAGAACCTTGGGTTTCAATAAATGTCGCCATGTCTCACCCACCCCGTCGTATTTAATATTTAGAGCCACCATATACAATATTACTACATCAATTTTATGCACTTGATGACCAAACTAATACCATCGGTAGATGCTGGTCTGCAGGTAAATTTCGCCTACTTCGATTTCAAAAAGGTATTCGATACAGTCGATAATGACATACTTTTATCAAAATTAGCGACTTTTGGATGCACACCGCACACTCGTAACATTTTTTGCCAATTATTTGGGTGATAGATAGTCAGTTTGTCGACTGTGGCGGATATCTTTCTCAACCATATTTTACCAGATTGGCGTGGGCCAAGGTAGTGGGCCCCCTTTTAGATCTTGACGGTAAACAACCTTCATAACTTAACCAGTCTACATGCTTATTGTTTGCTGATGACTTAAAGTTGAATCTCGAAATTAAACAAGACACTGATAGCATAATACTCCAGAACGATATCAACAATGAGATGAGCCAATCAATCCATCAATCGTATTATTGCCATTGCCGCCTTTTTGTCAACAATTCTTGTAATAGCTAACACATAATAATATATTAAATTAAAATAGCTAATATTGTTCATTAATTGTTTCTAAACTAAAACATTTTTTTAATTCGGAATACGTTCAAACACTAAAACCATTTTATTCATGTTCTGTTACACAATCTGACGAACGCCCATGCTTCGTCAGACGTAGACATCCCTAAATTTTCCATTTATTTTACCGGCAACACTAAAACTTATGTCACCATTATAACTGTCAAATTAAAAGTAATAACAAAACACTGAAAATACGTAAAAAATAAATAGTTAATTATATATATAATTTAATTCGTTTACTACAAATACAATGAATGCTTTGAGTGATAAACAAACCAAACGATATCGCAAAAAGTATAAATTTATCAAAATGCGCATCAAAAGTCTTATTTTAGTAAGTATACGCCAATTAACTCTTTTATTCACATTTTTCGTGTATTTTGATTGCCTTCATTATGTTATAAATTGTTAAATATAATAAAACTGATCTCTATTGTGATCAACTAATACTAAAGTAACTGTGCACAAGCAACAGGGCTATGACCATGACTGACTCATACTCATCACCTAGTTAATGATGAGGAACTTCCATAGCTCAAAATTGCCTACATCATTATATTACCTATGATATGTGTGGCATTTAAAATAATCTTATTTTTAAAATAAATAAATAATAATTTCTTTTTGTTCTTATAAATTAATTAGTGTGATATCAGTTACATTTTCATTTAAGGATATTTGCTTGTCTAACAATGTTAGATTAGGCACAAAGAAGTTATGCTGTAAATATTTTTAATCAATTGTTTTTACAGGAGAATGCTGCATTGTGTGACGAAGTAGCAAGAGTTCAAGAAAGTATTCTTATAGTCAAAGATGAAAGACGGTTTTTACTTCATAAGCTGATGGAATATGAGAATGATGAACAGACATACTACAGAAATGAAATGATTACTTCTAATGGTTCCAGAAACAAAATAAAGAAGAGACAAAGTTGTGATGATACTAGATAATAAAAGGTTTTGATAAAGTACAATTTTTTTTAATATATTTATTTGACCCATACATTTCATTAAGAACATCATGGTTATTTCATTTGGAAGAGCATCATTAGCATCTAAACTAAGCTAACATTATAAAGGTGCAATATTTGTTTTTTTACTAGCATGTTGATGTAACTCAAAAACTACAGAACTGATTTCACAACTTTTTCACCATTAGAAAGCTAATTTATTCCCGAGTTGTCTTATCGAAGTTGCTGCATTGAAGCTGCATGAGGATACTATGGTTAGATAAACTAATAGCTAAGTCTCTCATGACTTATGTATGGCTTGGTTGTTGAAATAGTCATCTTGCAACTATGCTGTTTTGGGTTAAATTCCTGCATTGTATTTATATGTACTGGAGATTATTTCTTTTTATTTTCTATGTCTGTATTTAAAGGAGCAATTGTTCAAGTGTTCTATCTGTTTAATATATACCATTTTATTAGAATATAAGTTTATAACTTAAACTGATGCTCAACATTTTCTAAACAAGTCAAGTCAGTGTAGTATTATTATTCTTTTTTTAATAAGATACAAAGTCCAATAAAATTAGTTAAGTAAATAGTTCTCAGTGATTAATTGCAATCAACCATTAAAATAATTTCGGGATATTATATAAAGCAAAGAGGTATGAAATATTAATTTTATTTGTATTGTATTTTTAATATAATAAAATATCTTCTTAATAACAAATCTTATTAATTAATTACTATCTCCATCGTCATCTTCATCTTCCTCGATCTCATCATCAAATGACAATAGTTGACGGCTCTTTTTTTCGTTGGTCTTTGTACTTTTTGAACTACTATCCAGCTTTCTTTTAATAGCTGGTTCTGATGACTTCTCTTTTCGTTTGAATATCACTTTTTGATTTAAATCTGCTTTTGTTTCTTCTTCTTCTTTTTCTAATCGTTTCTTTTCCATTTCTGCCTCTTCTGCTGTTAAATCTCCATCCTTCAGAACAACAACTTGAGGTTGCTCATTATCATCATCCTCTGCGAAATCTCCTTCAGCGTTCATAAGGTCGTCAAATTTGTGATTTTTATCATCATAGCCTGCTTGTCTTTTGAACTCCTTCAAAAATGCAGGATCTTCTGGCTTTATGTAGTTTATATTTCTTTTTTTATTCATATTGTAACCTATGCTAAATTTCAAGTCATCCACACCAAACAAACTTTACGCTTGGTTGCTTGACTATCTTAAAATTGTATTGTGTGTGTGGTAATATTTGTTAATACTAAAATATATAATAATTAACAATACAAATCCTTAAAATGCTAAATCAAACATGAATGTTTATTCCCTGCTGCTGTAATTATTTTGTTATTATTGCTGAAAATATGTAAAATGTAATTGTCAAACTCGTTTCATCTGACATTGTATGTGTCTATGTTTTTGTCCCTCCAGCAAAACATGCGTCACTAATAAGAATGTTTATACGTTCAATTTGGATAGCAAATCTTACAGAACGGCCATCTCTCAACTCAATATATGCGCAAAGATTGGCGATTTGGCACCAACACCATTTTTCAGTGCCACCAGCCTATTGGTAAAATAACTATTTTCGACTGTTCTAAGTATGAAATGAAAAATTTATCCACTACTATCAATTTTATTACAATTTTATAACCTAAAACAACGTCTAACTGAGCCTCTTTCCCTCCCCCCGCAGGCGTTATGTTATTTTTTTTGCCTCAGTTTCGGATATTTATTTAAGCTAACCATCAACCTTGTCAACAAGCTCCAGCCACTTCCGTTTCCGCAATTGCTAGATTTGACCCAAATGTAAAACCGTAGACAAAGATAAAAAAACGTTACCGAAATGTGACGTGATTACGCTAACAATGTTTTTTCAATAAGCTCAGCGCACAGCACAGAGATGGGTAAGGCGGGTTATTCTCAAATTGGTACTTTCCCATTACTTACAATACTGCTGGAAAAATTCCCATAAACTTCTTTCTTCGTAGGAGGAAAGAGATATGTATGTTGTTTATTTTTTAGTTTGATTTCATTTTATTGCCATGCCGAAATAATAAGATAAATTATGGTTTGAAATTCTCCAAGCCGTCCATAATAGGAAAATAGTAATAGTAGCCTTAACTGTGCCCATCCTGATTTATTATAAGCACATCTTTAACTCTTACTGCAACTATAAAAGCAATTTTTTCTTTTAAGTGTTCAGCAAATTATTTTTTTTTTTACTTATCTTAATACCGATTCATATCATTCAATCCCTTATCAGCAACCATGTTAAGATGGCGTCTTAAATCGGAAATCAGTTCAGCATCTAATCAGAACCGAGGAAGACAATCAAAACCACTTTTTACTCCCGGTAGAAAAGAAATAAATGGGAGCAAACTGTAAGAATATGGCAGCTTTTCTAAAATTTCGGAACCCTCCGGGAGTTTACACATGTCTGCACGTGTGGTGTAGTGGTTTAAGCGGTTGCCTCGCCGCTCTCCACTGCACTGGTGTTGTGGGTTCGATCCGCACATGGGACAAATCTTTGTGTGATTCGCAAAGATTTGTTCTGAGACTGGGTGAGCTTGTGTGAGTGAATGTGTGTATTTGGCCTTGTCATTGGGACCATTGGATAGTGTAATTGCTTCTGGCATTCTATTGAATGTAAACAATCCAAATTGATGTTATGTAAAAAATTCAAATTTATCTTATTTTTATTTTATTTAGGCACAACATAGTCAGAGATGCGACCATTTTCCCATTACTTCCTATACTCCATAAACACTTTTGTTCCTAGAAAGAAATGTACGTCGATATTTCAGTTTTTAGTTTATAAATAATAATAATAATAATAAACGTTTATTTCTCACCATAGTACATATACAATAAAGGATGAAATGGCATGTAAAAAGATTAACAATAAAAAATTAAACTATGGCGGGTAGATACCTGAACTAGGATGGTTCCTGTGTCTCAGGTTATCCACCCTCCACCCCTTATAAATGGTCTTAAGTCTAGATTTGTAATATAAAATTATAAAATTATTTTTTCACAAAAAAGTAAAGTGGGTAGCATACAATTACAGCGACGGACGCGCGAAGCTAACAACCATTCTGGGCCAGTGTTTGGTGTGGTACAAGTTATAAATTGTTAGCGGCGGCCGTCGATGCTTATGTTGCTGTGATTATAAGTTGTAATAAATGATACAGAATAACTGGCTAAAAGTGTGCAATATTTAAGTAGTATTTTATTAGTAGTAGTATTGTAATAGTTTGGCTTTATTTTATTGCCTTGCCATAAAAATAAGCTCATTATGGGTTCTAATAAATGATAAATTGTAATAAATTCTTTATTAGTTTTCAAATAAGAAGCTAGTTAGTAGCTAGTTTAAAAAAATAAGCTACGTTCCCCATTTACATTACATTAAATTAATTTAGTAACTTAGGTTAATTTTATATCTAGACTAGATTGTAATATTTATGATGTATCTAATTGTTTAGACACATCGTAAAAAAAAATCCCATTTTTAAATAACGTATAGTAGCTAGAAAACAGGTAGATTCACGGAAGAAATCAGTGGAAACTTTATACATTATATATAATTCGCGAAACCTACTAAAACGTTATCGAGTGATTTACAGAATTCAAGAAACAAATAGTGTAATGCGCGTGTATTTTTGAGTTATCAGCATGTTATCCGCATCCGCATCAAATCAGCATTGATTTTTGTAAATGCTTCGTACACTTATTTTGAACTAAGTTGACGCCGTCTTTGATATTTTTTGTTTTCATTATTAAAATACTGGTATCAAAAAGGATGATAGGGATTGGTTTGTAAATAATAATTCCCACTCATATTTCTGGACGCCATTTCGCCCATATAACCATTACTTATACATTTTTTGTTTATATAATCAGTCCAGCTTGGACACTGGTATGCAGGAAACGCCAAAGGATATTTGATTGACTCGCTAAAGTAATCAAAGGAACGGCCATGACTGCAAGCTTCTGCAATAAAAAAAAATACGATTTTAATAAAAACCGATAGTATGTGATATGTACATTAAAGTAGGATCGACACCTGGCAAACGAAGGTCAACGAACGCGTTTGTTGATACTGTTTTATAAAGGCTAACAAATCCTTTGACATTACCGAAACAATTTGAATTGCCAGCGAATGCCAACGAACAATAAAATTCGTCCGCTCGGCCGTCCAAATAAGAACCAACGGTAGTTGGCCTTCTTATGCCAGGTATGGATCTGGTTTAATATGATTCAAAGATATGTTCGCGACAATTTTCATCAAATCGGTCAAACCGATGATTAAGCTGTGAAAGCGTAACATTATATACCACTTTTGCAATAGGCCCTATAAAGATTTAGTTTTTATAGATTCTCGCACGACAAAACTATTAGTTAAGTTATAGAGGGTAAGTTTGAAAAATACTAAAAATTAATTCTTGTGCATGACTATATAAAGTGTAAGTAATAATAGTAGTTTATGAAAATAAGACTAAGTTAAAACGCACCGAATATCTTTTGAATGTTCTCGCAACCCGGTTGCGGTGGAATTCCATTGTTGGGGTAGAAATCAGCTGTACCAATGGGGGCTTCAAACCCCAAAACACCTCCACATGTGTGAATTACGTCAACAAATGTTGCTGCTGACGGATCCAGTCTTGACAAATCTTTTTGTTGTGGATATTCAAACAAAGGCCTAGCTGGATCAAGACCTGCAAAGCATCGAGCCATAAAAGATTATAAATATTGATTTATGAAACCAGTAACTAACGAAAACTTCAGTGATGAAATTTGAAAGAGCTATCACCTCTGATGTAGTAATCTAACAACAAATAGTTGGAACATACCTGTGATTCTATCCACTTTAAAACTAGATTTTAATGCCGCAACCCCCATAACATGAGCACCAAGACTATGGCCTATTAGATGAATTTGCTTTCCACTGACTTTATATTTCATAATAAGTTCATCTATAAATTCAGCTACCGTAGCTCCTATGACTTTAGTTTCACTTGCTACCCAATGATAAAATATTGAATCCGCTATGCCTTTCCAATTTATTGTAATAACATTTACGTCTTGGTATTCTAAATAGGCATTCTTTAGACTTTTTACTCCTTCATCATCTACCGATGATTTCCATCCATGAGTCATAATTTTTAATGGTTTTTTGGATAAAGTCATCATAAATGTTGGGCTTTGACTCATCTCTTCAACTGGTTGCGCCCATTCATCCAATATTATGTATGAATCAGTGTTGTTCCTAAAGAGAGAGGCAGTTTTAGATGTCAAATTCATCCGTTATATTTATTTCAAATGTTGCTTTTGTCTTATCTTACCCATTATAATATAATCTGAATTCGATATCTTTAGCTGAACCACGAACACCCGGCAGGTCCTCATTCTTAGGTCTTCTTAGATTAACATAATGTGGTACACTATGGCCGTCAGGAATATATATCCATTTCGTAGTGTAATCACTCCCATAAATATTAGAGTAATTTAAGTTATCTAAAGGAGAACCTGGCGAAAAATAGAATAGTAAGAACTGGTAATGATTTATTGACTTACAAAGGTCCATTCCCTCAGACCCGAAGCGTGTTAGGGACGGGTCATAATAGTACTGGGATTGTAGATGTCGCACGAGGGCGCAGACGTGTGGATCAAGATCATGGACAATGTATACAACAATATTGAAACAATATGATCTCAACCCGGGTGGACTCGGCACGTTAGATCAACCTTCATCAAATCGTGGCAAAATCCCAGAAACCACTGAAATTGTTATGAGGTAAGTATTTACTAGATATTTGGTGACATAATATATATGTAGGAAATACACCTAATTTAGGAAAGCGTATTTAAGATTGGTATTTTAATATAATAATAGCTGTTGCCAGCGACTCAATCTGCATAGTATAACGACTCGGTAAAGGCGTAAGTGGCGAGTGGGGCAGTAGCGGATTTACCGAAATACCGTAACCATGGAGGCGTATATGGCCTAGGTCGTGTCTAAGAAGTGTCTCACTGTCCTGCACACGCTGCACAATTTTTTATAAAGAAAGTATTTTAACTAGGCGGTGCCTTCGGTTAGCGCGTAGCATCGGGAGCCACCCTTCACAGTCTGCCGTCCTGCACACGCAACAGCACTTATATTTTTTTAAGAGAATATCTGTATACCTATGATCTACAAATAAAGGATTTAGAATTTTGAATTTATTCAAGAAATTATTTTAAATGATGTCGCTCCCTTACTTTTGTCTACGCGAGACACAGCCTGCCGCCTTACATATAATGGTATAAATTTCATTAAAATTGGTGAAGTATTTTTGGATAACTAGCACACGGGATTTTTACATAAGATTCCATAATTAATAAAGTAGATTAATATTACTAACTGCAAACAATCGAAGAGAGATCTTTCACTTACCACTTGCAAAATCCACTAAATATAATAATATAATAATCAGACCTGATACACAAATACTGTCACAATACATTTTATCACGGCAGTTTTAAAAACAACATTTCATTAGACGTACACCGTTCTTTTATAAAAGTGAAATAAATAAATAATTAGTAGGTACTTAATGAAAACTTAACGATAGAACATAAACCACCAAATTACTTCCTATTAATTCTACAGAATAATATGCCTATACTGTGCTATTTAAATACTCGATGAAAATAACTTATATAAAACCGATAAGTTTTCAATTTTAGACATAATCACTCAATTAGCTTCCTCAATTTAAATAAGTACTTAACTTTATTTATGACCATTGATTTTCTTTACTTATTTCCAAACTTACTACCTACACATTTATTATAAATAAAAACAGTTTTTTATTAATGTATCACTTATTAAAAAAAATAATCTGATAGATGATGCCAATGACATACTATCTTGTGTACTAAATACTGTCAAACGGTTTTTTTCTAAAAAGAAAAATAAAATATAGATTAGTCTACTTTAATGACTTCACGGTATTTAAAAAGCGTCAAGTCATAAATATAAAACGATAGCGTTGATATTGTAGTAACTAACTAAGCTGGTCATAAAATAGATAAAACAATAAAATCAATAGCGATGTTACAGCTTGGCAAAAAAGAGTAGAAAATAATGGTGAAAATAAAAATTGTTTTTTTCTATTTAAGCCGTAAGCTAAGTAGCAGTCGTCTACGTTATGTAGACGACTGCTACTTAGCCTAATGATGAATGAAACCTAACAGAGTCAATATAATTATCTATTCAATGATTATTAAATATAAAATATAAAAAATAACATAATATCAAAAACTTCAAACAAATTAATTTATTACCACTTAAAATTTAATTTAATATTGGAAGTGTATTACATAAATGTTATATTACTTAACTTTCAAATTTAAGATAAATATGTATTATTATTTTACTGTATTTTTTCTACTACTTTATTATTTTGTGCATGCGGTGTTAACCTTTTGGTGGGTCCACACTGAGCCAACGAAGGCGAACGAATGGGTTCGTTGGCCATGTCTGGACGGATTGGCGATGGCCAACGAACGTTCGTTGACGTTGGCCGGCGATCCGTAGCGTGGCGGTAACATCAAAGGATTTGCGCCATTGGACCGAATTCAGTTTGGACGGTCGCCAAACACCAACAAACGAACGTCAACAGAATGGTTGACATTTTGACATTCGACGGTCTGTTAAAATGTCAGAGCATGTGTCTACGTAGTAAATTACATTATCTTGAAGCTAAGTAGTTAATAACACAGAATAATAGCTGACTTGTAAATAATAATCATGGACATAAGACAGTTGCCAACCCCATTGACACATGATATCCTTAGGCTATGATCAAAATACACTTTCGAGTATTGTCTATGGAAAGCAATCCGGAATCATGAGCAAACGATGTTTTGGTCAAACACCAAATGTGTTTGGACGTTTGTCCGAAAGCCAACGAACGTTTGCTACCAACGTCAAAAAACCTACGTTCGCCTTCGTTGGCTCAGTGTGGACCCACCATGATGCTATGCAAATAACATCTTGTTCTATCTCCTGTTGTTACTAGTCACACAAACTACCTGACACCATATTTAACAACATTGACAAGCAACGTCAACAACAAATAGTTATGTGTTTGAAACGAGATACAATACGAAATATAAACTGTTTCGGATATAATTCTCGATGAGAATCATAAAATAAAGTGATAAAGAGCAGTGCGTGTAAGTGTAACAGTGCTAGTTATTACAAAATGAATTGACCTATCACCGGTTTCTGTTAATGATATGTGGACCTAGATCTTTTCAGCGCTTTCTCTTATTGAATTCAAATGTTGTAAAACTGTAAATGCATTTTTTACATAGATTTTTTTTATCTTAATAGCGTTTATTTATAACACAGTAAAACACAGAAAATTATGCATAATAAAGACAAAATGGCAAAAATTTACAGTTCATATTATCCTGTTTATTTGGTCAAGGATGGATTTGGTATCAAAGAAGAAATTATTGTGTCTTAAGTCTAATATTTAATGCTTGCTGTTGCCCACGACTTCTTTCTCGAGGAATTAGATTTTTCTATGCTATTTTCTTCAATATTACTTGCACGACAGTTTGTGGGAATTTCAAACGGCTAAACGAGCTGTTTGTCCAAAAGACTGAACTGGAGACCTTTAATTCCATTTATTTTTACTTCGTTGATAACTAGGTGACCTACACTTCTAATACTGAGATCATATCAAGTTTCACTGATTTGAATTCATCACTATATAATACCGGTAACCGGTCCTAGTCCCACCCTGTAAAGAAAACATTACCTATGTGTGCGTTTCGCGTATGCATTTTTTGTCTTACCTTTTGGCTGTATACCAAGTCTGTGGCCAAAACACACTAATATTGGTGACCAAACTAACTAATTTAATCGAGATTGAACGTGTAAATAAAATAATCTGTTGGTGATTTGTCCGCTGTCGTTGGTTATTTGGTTAATATTTC
Organism: Hypena proboscidalis; assembly: GCA_905147285.1. Taxonomy (NCBI): domain Eukaryota; kingdom Metazoa; phylum Arthropoda; class Insecta; order Lepidoptera; family Erebidae; genus Hypena; species Hypena proboscidalis. The sequence goes on from LR990132.1 coordinate 13,110,145, forward strand.
ATTAAAAAGTAGTTTTGAATAATTCAAACAATATTAATGAAAAAAAAACATTTTTAGATTACAAGTGCATACCTATTTTTATTATTATTTGTAATTATTACAAACGTTGTAGTACATCAAAATATATGTTGGAAATATAAAGCATAGACAATATGCGTGTAAGCTTTTTCAAGCTTCACGAAAACAACGGATTAGTATGTATGGTAGTGCGTTAGACTGATTGCGCCGCAAATTATATTCTCGGGTAAGCTAATGTATTTGTAGTTATCATTATCTACTGATGCCCATTTCTCGTGGAGATTACCAATATCCAATTTTGTAAACTATGTAATGTGCGATTCCCAGCAAATATCTACAATATCTATGCGGGGTGTGTGCTCTATATTTTCTTGTGCACGAGAGAGGCAGTTGTAATTATAGTATTTACAATCATTCTCAATTTCTTGCGATCCGAGCATGTGGTTTTTGTCATTTCATATACCAAAAGTACTCGTAAACTTCGGTTTTTATCTATGCATCATATAGAGGTTATAGTCTGAAATTCTGAATCCTTACTTCCTAACACAGTTATTGTTTTTTTCAGTGATTCGTATGGTGAGGAATGAATGTGATAAAATTATCTCAATCTTGATTTTCGAATAGGGAACACACTTAAATAAGTTGTAACAAACAGGATGGCAACTTTAGAGCAACAAGCTTCCAAACTTTTGGATTTTAACCAAAAACTTGATATCAATCTCCTTGATAACATTGTTGGATGTTTGTATTCCACTGTTGGAGAGCAACAGAGAACAGCACAGGAGATTTTAACAGCTCTAAAAGAACACCCTGATGCTTGGACTCGTGTTGACACTATATTGGAGTACTCACAAAATCAGGAAACAAAATATTATGCCTTACAAATATTAGAACAAGTCATACAAACGAGATGGAAAATACTACCTAGAAATCAGTGTGAAGGTATAAAGAAATACATAGTTGGACTCATTATCAAGAACTCCTCAGATCCAGCAGTGATGGACAGCAATAAGGTGTACTTGAAAAAACTCAACATGATTCTGATTCAAGTACTAAAAAGAGAATGGCCACACAATTGGGAAACTTTCATAAGTGATATTGTAGGTGCATCCAAAACTAATGAAAGTCTTTGTCAAAACAACATGGTGATCCTGAAGCTCCTCAGTGAAGAAGTGTTTGTATTTAGTACTGGACAGCTAACACAGACCAAGGCTAAACATCTCAAAGACACAATGTGTTCTGAGTTCAGTCAAATATTTCAACTCTGTCAATTTGTTCTTGAAAATTCCCAAAATGCTCCGCTTGTGGATGCCACTCTTCATACACTGTTGAGGTTTCTAAACTGGATTCCACTCGGGTATATATTTGAAATGAAGTTGATTAGCACACTTATCTATAAGTTCTTAAATGTCCCAATGTTTCGTAATATAACATTGAGCTGTTTGACAGAGATTGCAGGAGTCTCTGTGAGTAACTATGAAGATGACTTTGTGTTTTTGCTGCTGGGCACTATGGAACAGTTGGAAGCCATGCTGCCACTCACTACCAACATACGAGAAGCATATGCTGCTGGACGAGATCAGGAGCAAGTGTTTATCCAGAATCTTGCCTTGTTTCTTTGCACTTACTTGAAGGAACATGGTCAACTTATTGAAAGGAAAGGACTGACAAATGTTTTAATTAAGGCATTCCGATACCTGGTGTTGATATCTGAGGTAGAGGAAGTGGAGATCTTTAAGATATGTTTGGAGTTTTGGAATTCTATCACTGCAGATTTGTATAAGATAGCACCATGTTCTTCAAGCTTGTGTACACTTGGAAAGAGTGTTGGGAGAAAAGCATTATATTCAGAAGTGCTAAGCAGTGTCCGCTACATTATGATCTCTAGAATGGCTAAGCCCGAGGAAGTATTAGTGGTTGAGAATGAAAATGGTGAAGTTGTGCGAGAATTTATGAAAGATACAGATTCTATTAATCTGTACAAGAATATGAGAGAAACATTGGTTTATCTCACACATTTAGATTATCAAGATACAGAACGCATCATGACAGAAAAGTTACAAAATCAGGTCAATGGCCTTGAGTGGTCTTGGAAGAATTTGAATACATTATGTTGGGCCATTGGATCTATTTCTGGAGCATTGTTGGAGGAAGATGAGAAACGGTTCCTTGTTGTTGTTATCAAAGAACTGTTAGGTCTATGTGAGCAGAAGAAAGGTAAAGATAATAAGGCTATCATTGCTAGCAACATAATGTATGTGGTGGGTCAGTATCCTAGATTCTTAAGAGCTCACTGGAAGTTTTTAAAAACAGTTGTAAACAAACTGTTTGAATTCATGCACGAAACTCATGATGGTGTCCAAGACATGGCATGTGACACATTCATTAAGATTGCAATCAAGTGCCGGCGTCACTTCGTTACCACTCAAGTCGGTGAGGCTTGTCCATTTATAGAAGAAATCTTAAGCACAATCAGCTCCATTATCTGTGATTTGCAAACACTTCAAGTCCATACATTCTATGAAGCCGTTGGATACATGATTAGTGCACAAATGGATCAATTGACTCAAGAGCAGCTCATTGAGAAGTATATGTTACTGCCTAATCAAGTTTGGGATGATATAATATCACAAGCTTCTCACAATGTTGATATCCTGAAAGATCCAGAAGCTGTTAAACAGCTTGTCAGTATCCTGAAGACAAATGTGCGTGCGTGTAGGGCTTTGGGACATCCTTACGTGTTACAACTTGGTAGAATATACTTGGACATGCTCAATGTGTATAAAGTCATGTCAGAAAACATCAGCCAGGCTATTGCACTGAATGGTGTTGTTGTAACCAAACAGCCGCTCATCAAAAACATGCGTATAATAAAGAAAGAAACTCTGAAGTTGATTGCCAGTTGGGTGTCTCTCAACACAGACAACAGTATGGTCCTGGAGAATTTCATACCACCACTGTTAGACGCAGTTCTATTGGACTACCAAAGAACTGCAGTACCAGATGCCCGAGAGCCTGAAGTGCTATCCTGCATGGCTGCAATTGTTTACAAACTTGCTGGGCACATTACCTCTGAGGTACCCAAAATATTTGATGCTGTATTTGAATGTACTCTTGAGATGATAAACAAAGACTTTGAAGAATATCCTGAACACAGAACAGAGTTCTTCCTGTTATTACAGGCAGTGGATACAAATTGTTTTAAGGCATTCCTTAGTATACCTCCCGCACAATTCAAATTGGTATTGGATTCCATAATCTGGGCATTTAAACACACAATGAGAAATGTGGCTGACACTGGTTTGCAAATATTGTACCGATTGTTGCAAAATGTTGAGCAACATCCGCAGGCAGCACAGAGTTTCTACCAGACCTATCTATGCGATATTCTAGAACATGTGTTCAGTGTAGTGACAGACACGTCCCATGGCGCTGGTCTTACTATGCATGCTACTATATTAGCATATATATTTTCTCTGGTGGAGGCTGGAAGGGTTACAGTTCCACTTGGGCCTACTCCTGATAACGTCGTTTATATTCAGGTAAGAATATTTCTGGTTTGGTTCCAAATTAATGGGGGTGTGGAATGCTTTTTGTTTTCATCATCTTTTTATAAAATATATTGTTGATAGTATCAAAAGTTATTTTTTGGCTATATCATATTTTATTGCTTTCTAATAGGAATGTAAAAGTAGAAACATTACTGTTATATGTAAATTTTTAATAATGTAGATGTGATTGTCTAAGTAGTGATATAAATATTTTTTAGCTTTGGGCTATATTAGCTATTTATATATAATATATCTCTCTCTATATATCTTACTAGATGCATTAATATTCAAGAATCAAGTTTAGTTTATGATGATGAGATTAATGTTGCAAACCTTTAAAATATTTTATATGTCTAAACTCAATTTGTGTATTTGATATCTTGAGTAAAAATCACAATTTGTTGAGAGAAATATAAAAAAATCCAAATATTTTTATTTAATTATTTATCATTTAATTGTTTCAGGAATATGTGGCGAACCTATTAAAACGAGCGTTCCCACATTTATCTGACAACCAAATCAAGATCACAGTTCAAGGATTGTTTAATTTGGATCAAGACATCCCCGCATTCAAGGACCACCTAAGAGACTTCTTAGTTCAAATAAGAGTGAGTCAAATTACTTTTATTTAATATGATAAAATAATAAATAATAATATATAATTATTGTTACTCATACTCTAAGAGGCAGCAAACCCTCTAACTAACCCACCTGCCACAATGACAACTTAGCCTTGTTCTGGCAGACACTTGCAACCATCAGAATGTTTTGGCAATTTGGTTTTACTCTTAAACATAATGTAAATTAAAACAAATGTATTAAAAGAACAGCCTTGTGCCAAAAGGTTATGAAAAAAAAATTGCATTTAAGAATATTGCATATTATTATCATTCCTCTTTATAATATAAGTTAAGAAAAAGGTTTTGTTTAGCTTATGCCTGCAACTTCGTTTCGTTTTAATAAGGTAACAGATGCTCCCGCGCTTTGTCCCGCGTTGTCCGATGGAGTAATAATGTAATATAAATTATCTTAAAACCTTTTTTTAGAATCAGACAAAAATCTAACACAAAATAAAAATCCGAGCTGTAGTTTTGTTAGTATTAACTAACAATTTGTTTGTTAGTTAATACTAAAAGAAATTTCTCCCGCGCGGTACGTTTATTGACTAAAAGTGTCCCATGTTACGCACCATGATAAACAAACAAAGTAAATTTCTCTCGCGTGGTACGTTATCGACTAAAAGTATCTCATGTTACAGACCGATACTAATAGATGGCGTTAGTTTATAAGTATTTCGTGTTTCTTTATTAACCGACTTCAAAAAAAAAAAGAGGTTCTGTATTCGATCCGTATGTATGTATGTATGTATGTATGTATGTATGTATGTATGTCACCTTTTTATGTTCGCGATTTTCTCGGAAACTACTGATCCGATTTGAATGCAGTTTTCGGTATTTTAATCCTTGTGTTTCAAGGAAGGTTTTAGTATATAATTTATCAGAATCTGATGAAGATCTTTGGAGACAGGCAACGGAACTCTTCAAAAACGAATAGCTAATGAACCACGTTTTGTGCAATCGTGTATCTATGTATTGTTTTCACCACTACATAACATAACATCATGCCTGTGTATGCTTTGAAGGGTAAGCAGAGACAGCCTACTTACCTACCCTTAAAGTACCGAAAGCTCTGCTTAGGTTTGGACGGGGCTTACGTTTCAGCACATTTGTTATTATCGTAGTGATAACTTATGATCATGAAGATCTCAGAAAGAATTTTTTGATTATTTTGATTGTTTCTATTGTGTTTCATGCGTAATGATGCCTTAGTATTTCTTCCTAACCCCATCGTTAAATCTAAAAAACTAAGACACTAAAAAGCTTGAAATAAAAAAATAAAATAAAAAAAACAAATAAAAAAAAATAAAATAAAAAAAACTAATTAAAAAAAAGAATATTCTTAACTCGAGCGTATTCTAAATATTATAATTATGTACTAATTTTTTTCAAAGAAAAAGGAACCGCCTTCAAAAACTCAAAAGTAAAAAATAAAATATTCGCTAAACTTTGCTTACCTTTATATTAATTTGTTTAAAACAATAAACCCTAATAATTATGTAATACCAATTAATTATATTTTTTTGAAGTCGGCGCCAAATTACAAAATCAAATACCAATTAAAACCGTATTTACCGAATTAATTGTTGAAAAAATCACAAAATCAACAAATACCAATTAAAACCGTATTTACTGAAATAATTGTTGAAAAATCATAAAATCAAATAACAATTAAAACCGTATTTACCGAAATAATTGTTGAAAAAATCACAAAATCAAATACCAATTGAATTGGTATTTGATTTTGTAATTTGGCGCCGACTGCAAAAAAATATAATTAATTGGTATTACATAATTATTAGGGTTTATTGTTTTAAACAAATTAATATAAAGGTAAGCAAAGTTTAGCGAATATTTTATTTTTTACTTTTGAGTTTTTGAAGGCGGTTCCTTTTTCTTTGAAAAAAATTAGTACATAATTATAATATTTAGAATACGCTCGAGTTAAGAATATTCTTTTTTTTAATTAGTTTTTTTTATTTTATTTTTTTTTATTTGTTTATTTTATTTTATTTTTCGATAAGAAACTTGTAGCAATTAAACTATGTTTATTTATGGCATTACCATCTAATTAGATCTCTATCAATCCGCAGTTCTGGTTTTATGATTAAATTTATTTTATTGATTATAGTAGCAGCCTTTACCTAAATACATGTCACACTGCTGGGTTTGGGCCTCTTATCAAGTTGAGAAGGGTTAGGCCATAGTCCACCACGCTGGCCACTTCAGACGACCTTGAGTACTTTTTAGGCACTCTTGGGTATGCAGGATTTCTCACGATGTTTTATTTACACACATATCTTCGAAAAGACGACTCTTAACGATTTATTGACAGAGGTGTGTACCGTGGGTTCAAACCCCAGACCTTTGACTTTGCAGTCCTTCGGTGCTACATTTGAACTGTAGGACCAGGACCAACATTTGAATTTACATGCTGCTGCTGGTTATTAGAAGTTGACAAAAATGCTTTGAAAGATTTGCAAACCCACATACATACATAGAACACAATATATACCCATATTGCAAGTTATAAATTTAAAAAAAATATATAAAATGCTTATTACGAATCTATTGAAACCTCATTATACAGACATACTTAAATAACAGACTGCCAAAATTAAACCTTTCTTTTGGCTTTGTCGTAGTCAGGTGAAAATAAGTAGCATCTTCTCCGCCAAGAGTCAGGGAGCAAAGGCGAGGATTTTTTTCAATATTTTTCTTAAGAACAGGGAGAGGCACCGAAATGCCTTTACTGCCAATAGTCAGGGAGCGCCGAAGGCGACGACGTTTTCGAATATTTCCTTTACAAAATTAGAAGGGGCCCGGGCACTAAAGTGCCTGTGTTGCCACGAGTCAGGGACCGCTGAACGCGCCGATTGCAATTTTTTAATTGCCAAAGTTCGGTTTCCCTAAATTTTTAGGGCCCCGTATCTTGATCTTGATACCGCTGATACGGTGGTAGCTATGCCTCTGATACGAATTTGCATGGTTCCTAAACTGAAACTAGAATCTGGTCGAATGTCGAACAGGATATGTGGAAGGAACAGGATGGTGATCGCAAAATTCGTGTACAAATTCATATCTAATACATAGCATTAGATATGTGTTTACTATATACATATATACGAATCTTACTACCCTATATATTGGGTAGTATGATTTGTTTAAGTAACAACCTAATAGCGATAATGTATTCTGTCAATCATGATTATTGTTCAATCAAGCTTCAAGCTCATTGACAGAACCCATATCTATTTCTAAAAATGATTAATCTGTTGCAGGAATACACGGGTGAAGACGACAGTGACTTGTATCTGGAAGAACGTCTGTTCGCCCTTCGCAAGGCACAAGAAGATAAGCGGAGAGTTCAGATGTCGGTGCCAGGCATCCTCAATCCGCACGAGATGCCAGAAGAAATGCAAGATTAATTGTAGTTTAACTAGAAATGGTGGCAGTTCACAATGTATTGTGAATAAAACTATATATTTGTATTTAAATGTGTGAGGGTCAACAATAGATTCCTTAGGGTATTACCGTTGTTTGCAGTTGACGCCAGCAATGTTAATGTTACGTCAATGACATTGGACTCGCATCAAAATATGTAATCCATGGCTATGCTTACATGTGTTTGTATCGTTCTTTCTTATTGACGAGCGATATTAAGAAAAAATACTAGTTGGCTGAATCATGAATTGCTTTATGCAAAGGTCCATTTGACAAACACACATCCCAAATACTCTTACAGATTCCACTAAAGTTAATAAGAATAATCAATTTAGTTGACACAATACATAAAGTTACATACTTATTATAGTATAACACGTGTAGATTTTATAGGTACTTAATTTTTAAGTTTTCCATGTCTAAATCTTTGTGATGTATAACATTTTAATTTATGAAATATGTATTTTTTAAGTAGTTGTTAAATAGGTTTCATATTACATAGTACATTTGAATCCTAACACGTAGACTACTGAAAATGTTAATATTTTGTGGACTGTTGCCATTTATACTGGTCTTACAGCTTGTTCCTGTAAAATAATACCTTATTATGACAGTTTGTACAGAGGACCGCTTGGAAAAATGCGAGGTGATGTATGCAAGTGAACAGGATAAATCCCTTTTCAACCAAGGTATATTTTGCAAGCACAAGCAGTTCTAGGCCTTTTATAAGTATAGGCAGGCAATCATGCATTCATTTACATTGCTAGAGAGGTAGTAGGATATTTCTATGTTTTAAGTAATCTTCAAAATGTAGGTAATGAAATCTCTGTGATGGAAACCAGTGTCGGAATTTCAGCATAAGCGCTACAGAATCTGAGTATTACTGAGTAGATTCTAGGAGAACTTTATAAAGTGACTTGCTGTTAGTAATATTTTTTATGTTTTGTTTAATGTTGTCGAAACTAATTTCTTAATGGTTTGGGAATCTAAACGATACACGGTTCCAAATGCATTTTGGGTCCGATTAACTGTCAGTCTTTCAATTTTGTGTTTCAATAAACCATTAAATATGAATACATTGTTTATTTTATGCTACTAAAGGGCGATTTCGTCAGTTCCTTATAAAGTTTACGATAGTTAACCGCCTGGTAACTCTATTAATTTTACATTTTATGTGTCTAAAAAGTTCTGAATAGACTTATCAAAGACTTGTCAGTAACCTGTGAAACTGGCCTGTATTGTTTCTGAGAGTGAATTCTAGTTGAAATATTAAGAAAAAAGAAACATTTTGTTTTTTTGTGTTATGTCTAGAACAAACTAAGTAGACAACAATATATACCCGAGTTTTTTTGATGGTTTTTTAGTTATAAAAGATTAATAACGTCATTAAATAAAATGTTAAAAAGTTAATATTTTAAAAATATTTTTTTCTGGTAAGTGAAAAAATCAAAATCAAAATCTGTTTATCAAAATGAAATGTTTATTATATATATATATCAGAAAACTCATTGCAATCACAACCAATCAAGTATTTGGTGACGTTGAGTAGGTTTTGGGGGAGGAATGCTTAAATTTATAATTTGTATTGGTAATTTTCCATTTTTCTTTTTATGCAGTGACTTAATTACCGGATCAGAAGTTGTCAATAGACAAACAACAAATCAACAAATCCTTGGCCAATTTATCCAAAATATCTAATTTTAGATTGTAGTAAAAGACGTTCTAAAAAAGTCCTAAGAGTTCGAGGTCGTCCGAGGTACTAATTTGTACATTTTAATCATATATTCTGGTGACTTGGGTAGCAACAAAAAAATGTTTGAGGGACATTAAAATCCAGCGACTATTGGAGTGCATCAAAATTTAGCTAAAAAATCACTTTGCATGTGCATATATAGGACAGACTGCAGTTTTCCTCATTTCAAGGGTATTGTAAATGATTGAATCGAGTAAAGTCTCGTAAATAGCAAAGAATGAATAGTACTATAATCGTAGACTATAATATAAGAATCTGGTAACATACAAAATTAGAGTTGGCAGCATTGGAGTACTCACAGTGTTGCCATCTACACTACTACTATTAAAAAAATATTTTTTTCTATAGATTTATCTGCATTGATACATATTTCAGGCACCCAGTACAGATGAGAGATTTGACAGTACTTTTGTTTGATTTTAGGATAAGGATAATTTATTGCTTAAGTTATCACATTTTTTGGCGAATAAAGTGTATTTCTCATAATTATATTCTCATTAATAACCTTGATTTAAACTTAAACAAGAACTAGATGAGTTCTGTACTGAAATGATAAAGGCAATAATAATAACTAAATAATGAACCGTATTCTAAGCTCAATGTCGATAAGAATTAAATATCTAAAATGAATAAAGAAATGTATAAAAATAATTACATCAATAATTTGTAAACATAATAATAATATAATAATCTTTATTCAATGTGAATATTAATTCCTTGACATTGAGCTTAAAACACAAGCCATTATTTTAATAATTTTGTAACTGTGAAAGTTTACATTATGAACCATTAAACATCTATTTTTTTTTCTTACTTATTTCATACAGATTTTAGCTTCATGTAATTGTTCTCATACGATTAATGTCATACTATAAATATTTTTAAAACATTCCAGACAGATTTTTCGATTTGATATGTGGCCACACTGGTTACTCTGTAAAAAAAACATTTTGTCATTGATTGATAAAATTTGATAGTCGAGACGGCTGACGAAGTAAAAATCCGATCCAATAAATCCATTTTATATTGTCATGAGACCGTGTTAATTTGTTCCCGTAAATGATAATTGTAAATTATACCAACAAGACGCCAATTAACTACCATGGCTGATAATACTAGTAATGGACAGTCAGATAAGGATGCTGGTGAGGCCTCTTCCGAGAACCGAGTTGTTGAATCTAATGGAACCACGGAAGATGCAGTTGATGTAAGTTTTCTAACCAAAAAATTATACCTATTTTACGTTTATCGTCTTTCAATTTCGATGTCGTCATTTGCTTTGTCTTTTTCTTGATTAGATTTATTATTGAATGCATAACCTTCTTTAGCTCGTGACCTTCTGCTTTGCTATTCTAAACTGAAATAATTGATTTTCTAGATCAATGCCGAAATCGATGAACAACGACGAAGAATGCAACCCACTAAGTTGGAGTCTTTTTTTGCTGTCACAAAGTCCTTGATTATACGGGCACTGGTGGTTTACTTCATTACCTCAATGTTTCGACAGCCATCGGCACCTAAGACAGATGTAGCCACTCCTACTGGAGCCCCTAGAGTCCCTGCTATTAATATGTTTGCTAATGGAACAGTTTTGGACATGTATTGTTATGTATCCGAGAAAGAATTTATTGTAAATGTGGATGAGGCAAATTTGATTTATAAACACACTGGGATTATTTATGGTGATTGGTTCAGTGGACCTAATAATGATGGTACATTCACATATTCCACAACTTTGACTCCTACAGAAGCATTGAAGAACAATGGTTCAATTTATCTTCATGTGTATGTAGTTCAAACAGGCAAATCACCAGACAGTAAAGATAAAGAAAATTATGGTGGACCATATATTACTCATGGAATGAAGATGCTTAACAAGTATAAAAAATTAAAATACTTAAAGACTCATAACTTATTGACTGGACAAACTGAAAAGTCTGCTGAAGAGATTATGAAAGCTGAAACATTAAAGGAAGAAATAGTATCACACTGGCACCCAAACTTAACTATTAGTTTGGTAACAGATCAAACTAACTGGATACAAGGGAGTGTTCCACCTCCATTAGATGAATTCATTTACTTTTTGCCTGATGGTAAACAGTACAAACCTGCAGTTTTCTTAAATGACTATTGGAACATGATGCGAGACTATGTGCCCATTAACAAGACTACTGAAGTCCTGGAGCTAGAATTGACTTTCCAGCCTCTGAGTCTGTTCAAATGGCAGTTGTACACTGCTCAGGCTATGAGAGACAAATTAAGCATGTTCTCTGCTTTAGGTGCTGAAGAGCAAGATGAAGAACAAGACACAGTAAAGGAATTACTTCTTGATACTTCACCGTATCTATTGGGCCTGACTATATCAGTCTCCATTCTGCACTCAATATTTGAACTGCTTGCTTTTAAAAATGACATCCAATTTTGGAACAATAGACAGTCTCTGGAAGGTCTTTCTGTAAGATCAGTATTTTTCAATGTGTTCCAGTCTACAGTAGTATTGTTGTATGTGTTAGACAATGAAACAAATGTCATGGTTAGAATTTCATGCTTCATAGGATTGTTGATTGAGATATGGAAGATTAACAAAGTTATGGATGTGAAAATTAACAGAGAAGACCGTATATTTGGAATACCAAAATTATCATTCACCGATAAGGGATCGTATGTAGAATCTAGTACAAAGCAATATGATATTTTAGCTTTCCGCTACCTCAGCTGGGGATGCTTCCCACTTCTTGTAGGTTATGGTATTTACTCACTACTGTACCTCGAACACAAAGGCTGGTACTCATTTGTCTTGAACATGATGTATGGATATTTATTGACCTTTGGATTCATCATGATGACTCCTCAGCTCTTCATCAACTACAAATTGAAGTCAGTTGCTCACCTGCCATGGAGAATGATGACATATAAGTTCCTCAACACCTTCATAGATGACATCTTCGCTTTTGTCATCAAAATGCCAACTATGTACCGCTTGGGCTGCTTCAGAGATGGTAAGTTTGTAACACTTATACTAAAAATAAAATAAAGAACTAAATTGGATCTGACCCTAATTAACTTGTAAATTAAGTTCAATAAGTCATACCAATGGTTTTCGATAGCAGCTTAATGCCTTAAAAGTTATTGTGATTAGTATAAACTAATCATAATGTAAATTGTAAAGCAATCTGATGTTTAAGATGCAAATGTAACATCATATCAATAACAAAAAATAAAATAAACTGCACAAGGCTTTAACTTAAGAAATCCTGATCCAATTTCAATGACACAAAGTCAAAACTATTTTTATGTTTATGATTATTTGCAGTACGTAACTTAAAGTAATATTTTTATTAACAGCAACACATCAAAATATTACTATAAATAAACAAGTGATTGTTCATTGCATTAGATAGGTAGTGCTGAAATCAAAACTGATAACCTGAATATTATGTTATGTCTAACAATTTTTTTATATGTATAGTTATAAGACAGTATTTGTGTAGGTAAGTGATGTGGTTAACCTTAAAATTAATTGTTACAGACATTGTCTTCTTTATCTTCTTATATCAGCGGTGGATCTACAAGGTTGATCACAAGCGTGTCAATGAATTTGGTTTCTCTGGAGAGATGGAGGAACAACAAAAGTTAGGTAAATCTGGCACACCAGCAATCACAGAAGGAGAACAGCCTGGTGACAAAAAGAATGATTAATTTACTATATTTAGACTACCTCAAGATGGTCACATTAGTAAAATTACTATTAAAGGTTTGTCTTACAAGTGTTATACAAATTGATATGGTGTATACCAACTATACCAAGTTCTAGTACAATATATTTATGCCAGGCTTGGTATTATATGCCTGGCAAATGGGAATTTTATCATTGTCTAAAATTATGCAGCAGGCATTTGGTTTAAACTATAATTAAAGACATCAGATCCTGTTGTGTATGTGTGTATGTTTGTGATAGTCGTGAGGTAACTTAAATAATAATGCCGAGAAAATAATATAATTTGATGGCATGTAACTAGATAAATTAAATGTGTTGTGTAAATTATAATTATATTATTACTTCAACATAATATAAAATATACCTATGTATTTCATAATAAGTAAAACTCTTGGAAATATATTTAATTAATCAAGAAAACAGAAGCTTTTAATAATATTTTTCTTAATAATTATGTATTTTTCGTGTTGAATAATTTACGAAATTGCCTCGTTTTGCATTGCATTGATAATATTAGAAGTGTGAACTAGCCTCCTTATTTTATTGAGTAAATCACTTATAAGTGAGATTAGTATAAATCATTATATAAAGTAGAAGAGAGATACATTTAACTGGGTAAGATCAAACTTCAGCAAAATTTAAAGTGGTAAATAATTGAATTTCTATGGATTTATATAGATTTTAATACCCAGTTCAATTCAATTTTATTAATAGATAAATATTCAATTCTATACTTTGCCTTTGTATTACAGTTAAAAGTTTATTAAATATGAAACAGATTAGATTAAATATTACTGGCTGTTATTGTGAAAATAGTAATATATTTATTTCTTTCTAAATAATAGCTATAAAAGACATTCTATAATTGAGCACATGTATTTATATTATTGTAATGGTTGTGTGATATCTCGAAATATTTATGATCTTTGTATTTGTGGATTAAAAATAGTGAGCTATAGAGAATTCATTATTATAACTTCTAAAGAAAAGTATTATTACTGTAAATGTAGAACAAATACCTACAGTGAGTAGTAATGAACGGATGACGCCAAATAGGCTTTGTTTGAACAAATTAAACCAGGGCAACATCCATTCAAATCTGATAACATCAGTTTACCTTGATTTTGATAAGTGAATATGTTTTATTATATACAAACTTGCTTGACATGTACAAAGTTACTATGTACAAAATGCGAAATGTTGAGTGAATTTTTCTAAATGCAGAGGCATGTTGGTCTGTTAGTTAAAGCTTTAAAATTATAAAAAAAATATTATAAGAATCCTTATGACGCGTTTTTAGTGGTTGGCCTTTTCTATCCCCACCCTGTGCATACCCATTTCGCTACTTAATTTCTGGAGCATGACACCAGTACAATTTCAGTGTCCACACTGTCCACCATAAAAGCTGCAAGGCAAACAATCTTGCACAGAACAAGTAATTAATTTACAGGGCATCCATCACTTGCGCTTATTTGTACTTTCCTGTCTATAATCTGCTGATTGAGCTTCTTGATAATCTAGCATTGATTGAGCTGAAATTTGTGTTTAGCTTTTACTCCAAGATAATATCTAGCTTCTGTGACTTCAGGAATATCGTGTTATAGTTAATACTTGAAAGGACCTTGGAGCTGGACAATTCCCATATATAATATCTTTATCGGTTGTATGTGTACGGTGTAGGTCATATTTGAAGCTTTATTATGAATCTAATTAAAACAGTTATTCAGTTTTTTTTCTTCATTCAACATAATTTCAGGACGCTAGGATTTTCATATAGTTCTAGTAAATTGCATTTTTTAATGACTAGGCTATACAGACAGATAGGTTTTGTCAAGAGTTGTTTCACAATAGTGTAGATTGAGTTAACAAAGAAATTTGTTTTTTTTTTCATTATCTCGGAACAACTTTAATACATTTTCCTATTGTATTGCTCTATTATTTATGTTAATGTTCTATTATTTATTAATCTGATTAATGTTTTGTATTATTGACATTTGAATTAAATAAACATTTCTTTCATTCAAATAAATTTAGAGCACAATGTATTTTATTATTGCATGACTATTACACATTGTAACATAGTTTTAATTATAAATTTGTTGTTATTTTTTTTAATTAAAATTTATTTCACGGATTGTTATTTATTATTTGAAACATTACATGATTTCTTTCTGCAAGTTCTTACGGGTAAGTTCTCAGTAGAGAAAGTTAATTTCAGTGTGTTGGTTAACATGTCCCTCTTAAGTCGGGTTGCTATCTGTCAAGATTTCTCCAAATTTGTCCTAGTTAAGTGGCATCTGGGGACGTCCGAGCGGGGCTTATTTCTATATTCATAATATCCGTATCTTGAAGCTATTGCAAGTCAAGTGATATTAAAAATTAAATCTTAATCAATC
Organism: Hypena proboscidalis; assembly: GCA_905147285.1. Taxonomy (NCBI): domain Eukaryota; kingdom Metazoa; phylum Arthropoda; class Insecta; order Lepidoptera; family Erebidae; genus Hypena; species Hypena proboscidalis. Next base: position 13,125,642 of record LR990132.1, read on the forward strand.
TATAAAAAAACAAATATTAAGGGTAAAAATAATAGGCAATTTAATACATTTATTTATTAAAACAATAATATGGTAAATATTTACAATATTTCAATCAGCAATTCGTGATAGCACTGATTTTGACTATATTAATTTAAAACAAGGGGATGAAGGTGTCATATAGCATTTTGAATTTTTTGTTCCGTCACTTTAAAAGGCATGGCACTTTCAGTTTACATAATTTTAGCTGTGAAACAACAACCCTACAAGTAAGAACAGTTAAGCGCGGCTTCGCCCGCTTGGTACTTTGATAAAATATAACCTGCACTCAGGCAAAATTTTAAATTTTTGTAAAATCAATTTTGCTTATATTTAAATCGTAACATACAAAAAATCTTCATTCCAGTATTAGTTTAACAGTCATTTTCTCGAGTTTATTGATTTTGCATCTAATCACCTTCATTCACTCGTGTCTTCAATTATATAGTAGGTATTAGCCTAGGAGTTGGTCAGGAGCTTGCAAATATCCAGATTACTTGAAATTGTCTAGATTTTGCAGATCATCATACAAAACAATACATCCAATGGACACGAGATTCTCAAAAAAATGTTGCTGCAACTGGGCGTATGGCACCGGCACCATCCATCATAGAACACGCATACGATGGATTGTGCCGAAGCTGTCCAAGTCGTGATGTAAAAGGCTTTGTGGAGCTTTGTGAGAGGAGAAACTAAGTAGGCAGTTTATTATAGATATCTATCTATGTCAAACAAGTCTAAACGCCATAACGTCTGAAAAATTAACTGCGACGAAATTCACCCAATATGCCGTACATGCCAGGTTTTAGCTCATGTATTGGATTTAATATGCTCCTGAATGTTTGGTCCGACTTTTTGCATCATACAGCAACTTACATTAGTCAGTTTAAGTGCCGATTTCACCAAACGTGTTAAACTCAAGGTTAATGCTAAGCTACAGCTTACGATCAGTCTGTCCCGATAAACATGGAATGAGAAAAAGTTTAAATACGGGTGTAATAAAACTAAATTAGTAAGTTTGGTGAAATTAGACTTTTAATTAGACATCATGGATTCATCATCACCATCGACGGTGATGGTTTCAAAATCACAGATCTACACAATGATGTAAAGTAAATAATATCTGTATCTCATGCACTTGCGAATTCTATTTGAAATTTAACATGCGATTTTCACCATCATAAACTTCTGCTATGATCGCAGCACTAAATGGTTTTAGATCGCTCTCACTTCCGTAATCACCAATCTTATAAAGTCGTAGTAGTTATGAGGTTTTGCACTATCGCCGACGATTTATAACAAAACGTTTCTATAAAAAATATATATCACAGAATTATAAAATAATACAATATTTATAACAAATAAAACATAGATTGAAAAAGATTACTTTGAAACAATCTAAAATACTAATGAACGAAATTGAAAAATGATTTACAAACTAAACTAAAATGCAATAACTAAACGTTAATTCAATATTTGTAAACAATGACTCTTTCCATGGCATATTTCTATATCTAATCTTCATTTTATTCGCTTTTACAAAACCCATTTTGTATTTTTGGCACCTAACCTTGATACATAGCTCTGGAGGTTTCTCCCTTCTCATCAAGTAATAGTATCTACTCTGAGTCTTTTTTATTGAGTAACTCAATAAAAAAGATCAAGTAGGTACGGTTATTCAAAGTACGTATAGTACTGGTAGATATCACGACACGTACACGAGGGATACACAGGACAGGAGCATAAGTTTCCTAAATAACAAAGTCAGAAACACACTTACGTGTTGCGGCGCGCCAGAACGTGCATTGTGTATTGAATGCCCCAATACAACGCAATAGTTTGTTTCTACAAATTGCGCCAGGATACAATCGTGTGTTTCTGACTTTATATTTTTGGAGGCCTGAGTCCAGTACCAGTGTTCGACTTCCACACAACATCATAACCCAGCCGAGCGCAGCTCTGGTGACCTGAGCTATGTTTCGTACGAAAAAACAGCTCTGTGCATAGATTTTTCAGACTAAAACTTAGCTACGAATCATAGCCCAGCGCTAGTTGATGCGCAGCCTTAAAATTAATTGACAAAATAACATACGAACATTAATAGGTGAGTTGTCGATGATTTCATGGCGGTAATCCAGGGTACCTACCACCTGACGAGGTCATTCAGTGTTTTCAGTGATTGTATCTGTGGGGGCACCCGGGGGCCCAGTGGCCGCGTTCTCCACATCGATAACAACGTCCATAGCCCCCGTAATAGGCATTTGAACCGGGATGAGCGCGCGCATTCCCTCTAGAATCCGTAGCTGTACCACTCGTTCCGCGTTCTAAACAATAAAGTAAAAGGTATGAACATTTCGGCAAATCGCAGTTCACGATGTAATAGCTCTTAGTGCAACAAGAAAATTGATAATGTTTATTTTGAGTCGCAAAAATGTTAAAGATTCTATAGTAGAATCACGAGCATAGCGAGTGAATCTTCAGCGTAGGGGGGTACTCCAAAGCTCGAGACGCAAATAATGTTGATCTCATGTCGCACACACAACTTTTTACCTCAGCAGCTCGATAAGGCAAACTGTGAGTAAATCTCGATTTTACAAAGCAAATTCGAGTTTCGTTCACTGTTTTCACACAGCAAAGAACGCCTTATCGTGCTGCTGAAGTGAAAATAAATAACAAGATAACACCACGCTTATATTACACAGAAGGGTGTGTACCACACCCACATTTTACAATTTATGTTTAGGTTCCGTGAGCCTATCACCATTCACCGAGCACATTTCAAACACCGTGCTGCTATTGAGAATTTTTTGACGGATAAGTCCCAAACATCACCTTTGGCCATTTTACAAAAAAAAAAAAATTAAAAAACACTTTGCTTTGGTCTTGAAATGACTTCGACATCTAATATACTAAGTTTGTTTACAAGAAACTGAAGCGAGTTTCGTGAGAGCATAAGCCGCTGGGACTAGATACTTGAAATTTTGCATGAAGGTTCCTTACATAGCGTAGGTTTGCAATAAGAAAGGATTTTTGGAAATTACATCCCGGTTGAACGGTTGAATGAAAGTTCGTCATTTTAAGATAAAGTTAAGAAAATTCTAATAGACGATTGTGAAGAAAAATAAATGAATTTCAATATGTATCGGGGTTCTTTTAAATATTATGCCAAATAGAATGAATTTTAGGAGATGAATTAAGAATTATACGCAATCTTTTCAACAGCATATTTTCTAACTTGAACATGGAGACGGGCAGTAACGTTTGAATCTCACGCGGAATTCGCAAACAACAGCTAGTTTCTATTAGATAGAGTAATCTTTATTTTACACCAATATTAACAAAAGTAATTTGGTAAACAATTGCACTTAAAGATTATGTTGCACAATGGGCGGCCTTATCGCTATAAGCAATTCTTACAGGCGACCTTGGGATGGACAAGTAAGTAAATGAGCAAAGTTACGAGCAGTTGTTGGTGCGTTAATTAAAGCAAAATATAAAAGTAAAATTAAACTTCATGATAATAATGACAATGGAAATTATAAAATATAATGAATAATATTATTTTATAAGGTAAATAGATAGGTACCTGTACTTGTGGTGTCATCACTGTACTCAGATTGAGTGGCTCCGCTGGCCGACTGCTCGGAGAGAGAATCGTTGTCAGATCCACCGTCGGAACCGTCGGAGTACCCGCCGTAGCCTCGGCCATATAGATTAAAGGCGTCGGCATAGCGGCTGAAATTCGTTCAATCGAATTCAGAAGTTAACACGTGAATAGTCAATATTTGTAATATTTTAAACAAATTTTAGCTTTGCTACTAAAAAATACAATTTAACAATTCAAACCAAGATTTTTAAGTGATAAAAAAACCAGATCACATGCAGACATAATAATAAATATATTTTAATATTAAATTTATAGAGATGTCAAAATACTTATGTCAATTTATTTTATTGCAATTTGTCACTTAAATATTCATTGACACTATAATAAGCCTTTTCCAATAGTAAGTTTATACACCCAGAACCATAGAAATCTTAATAACTAGTCAATAGAAATGCTATCGACTATCTTTTAACACTGGGACGCATGTCGCCGTTTTTCAAATACCACTTTTTGTATTCCTGCAAACAAAATTATTCTTTTTGTCGATGACATTAAGAGGCCTATCACAAAATTGCATTTTGAAAGATTAAGTATATCGAAGCACGGCGACAACTCGCCCGGGGTCACGAGTTCACGACACTGCTATAGCTACGACTAAATGACTTTGATACTTTTTCTATAATATAGCTATTTGTTATTTAATTATTGTCCTTGTTGAATATTACTATATAAAAGATATTTTAATTAAAATATTGTTAATAATGACAACTGATCTAATAATCGATTTCAAAAAAATCAATGACACATTAGACCTATATTTATAGCTGAGTAAAAATATACTTTGCTAATTACAGTTCTTTTTTCGATACACTTTGTAAATAGAGTAGAACCCGTTTATTATGACTGCGCCTATATTGACCAACCGATTTTATTATGACGTAATAACATTACGAATTTTGAATTTCATATAAAACTCTTATAAAAAGTCGGATATAATGACTTCCCTTACAGTTAAACGTCGCTTATTATGACCCATATTTAATCAATTATGTCCGGTTATAATGACTGACATTATTATTTACACTTTCGGTAATGTTCGTTGATTCTCGACGACACGTTCGGCACTTGGCTCGTTTTTTGTCTTGATAATTTGACAATACCGATTTATTTTATACACAATCGTATTAGAAACTAATTTAACAATAAAACGAAAAAACAAAAGCAAACAAAAATTACAGATTACTTACATTAAAAAATACCCTTATATGTGGTATAATAATGTGTTTATAACGTTCAATTTTAATTTTGATTTAATATGTATGTATACATAATGTAGTTACTATGTTTCTCTATTAAAATATTTAAGTACAGTATACATATTTACATAAAAAAGGTTTTTTTTTTTTACAAAACGCTTTGTATGACGTCCGCTTATTATGACGTGTTTGTCAATTCCTTTCGATATCATTATAAACGGATTCTACTGAATTTCTAATTGATTTTTATATAGCATTTAGCCATGCTCAGCAATCTAATACTAAGAACTGTCGTTTTTTTTTTGTAAATATTTCGAAACGGGTTGACATTCAAATTCGTATACAAAAACACAGTTTTAATAATTGGGAAAGTATTTTCACCAAAACAATTGAGTAACACAGATATTTATTATATATACATATAATAGTTATTTATGGTACAAGTGAGAAAAAGTTTATAATTCTGTTGTGAGTGCCAATTTTAAATCTTGAGCTTGTGAAGTTGTCTTAAATTGAATCCCGAGCGTAGCGAGTGATTCTAATAAAGACTACTTCTATATACTTATAACTGGAAATTATTTTTTTCTAACGCGTTACATTCAAAACTGTTCACCTCTTCCAGTGAGAAAATATTAAGATTTAAATAAACTCGTACTCGATTGCTTAACCTGGAATAATTCCATGAAATACGACAGTAATACCAATTCAGAATACGTTTTAGGACCTTTTGTAGGTCGCCACTAATTAAATTATGTCATACGCTTTCAAATACCTTTCACGTGATTTTTCTGGTAAAAAAGCAAACAGTTGTCGCAACTCTTTTAGAGTTCCACAATATGCGTTCGGAAATGCTTTCCGTTACATTTATTTATAGAGTCTAATATTAATTAAGTACCTGATTTTAATGGAAAACATAAAAACTAAAAGAAAAAATTATTTAAAACATGAAAATACTAAATAAGCGTGTATTTTATATAATTTAAAATAATTAAAACGTATAGTTTGTAGTTATTTAATAAAATTGATGTCAATGTTTATTACTAACCTACATGGTGGTTGCTGTTTCTTTTTTCAGCACATGGGTGCTGAAAAAAAATCCTTCCAATGAATAGTCATTGGAAGGATTTTGTTTCGAAATTTGAATCACTTTGCCTCACTAGTGAGTAAAAACGGTTTTTACTCACTGAATTCTGGCAAGAAAACGATATTTTTCGTGCTGGTGTGGTGAAAAAAATATTTACCAGTTATGTAGAGAAAATACTATAGAATGATCTGGAATCGAGCCTACAATAAACGTAATCTGTGTTTACAGGCCAACAAAATACAATGTAGAAGATTTAAAAAAGTTCTATCTAACTTTTAAATTTTTAAGGCCCGCTTTTTTCATATTAAAAAGAAATTAATAATATGTTTCGATTTTAATATTAATAGTTACAAAAGTACCTACATGATCAAAATCGATAAGTCCAACTATACCAGTTCAAGCTAGATAGTTCGGCGCGAAAAAATTCGGCATAGATGTTACCTCAACGAGCGCTCGCGCGGTACTGAGTGCGAGCAGCCGATACATTGCAATTTAAAGCAATTTGGCAATTGTAAATACGTTTATTTAAAGCTTTATAGCTTATTTATTTTTCAAGAAATTATGACTATTTAATTTCTTATGAACTAACGTTTGTTCTAGTATAAATTTTACGTACCAATATTAATGTAGTAAGGAGAAATTCACAGTTAATTCTGAGCGCTTTTTAGTAATTTTATGGTTTAGAATGGGATTTTTATCATAGATATTCCATACATGTTTTAAAATTCTGAGGCCACTATGAACTAAACCACTATATAAGCGCTATTATTAAATATTTTTCATTAAATTTGCTTATGTTTAGTAGTACAAACTTCGAGCTCGAAAAAGTGATGTCGTGAATTATTTGAAAATCTCGCTTAGGAATTTTGCCGTTATATCAATAGATAAGAAAAAAATGAAAAAACCGAGGCCACTATAAACTATTTTAATAACTTGTCTTTACCACTACTTAAGTCAAAGTTATTGAGGTCTTACAGTTTCTTAGAAAAATAACGTCAAAGTTGACCATTAAACACAAAAATCACAGTCGAAATGTAATAGGCCTCTTAAGACGACAATTCCTCAACTCGCACTTGTGTTCGATTAGACTCATGCGCTTGTATTCCTGCAAACAAAATTATTCTTTTTGCGATGACATTAAGACGACAATTCCTCAACTCGCACTTGTGTTTGACTAGACAGATGCGCGGCGACAAGGTCACGCGTCTTTGACATTTCTATTGCCTTATTATTAAGATTTCTATGCCCAGAACGTATCTGGGACTAGCTTCAAGCATTAAACTAGACTGTTTCAATCTAATGCAGCATGAGGTTCAATTACCTATTAACCTTTTCTAAGATTATATCTCTTAAATGCAAGAAGAATTATCCAAACCGGACCAGTCGTTTAAGAGATTACTGTGTTCAAACAAATAAATTCATTCAGTATTATATGTGAGGGTTTTAAAGCACTTACTCATCGGAGTCCTCGAACTCCTGTTCCTCCTCCCCCTCCTCCTCGCCGAGGGAGGAGTCGTCGTACTCGGAGTTGAAAGAGCTATTACCTCGGCTGAAAAAAAAAAAAATCTTAACAATGGTGAATACGATAACGGTACGGCATTAAGTATTGATAATAATATATTGTATATGTGGACGACCGGATGGCGGAGTTGGTAGTGTACCTGCCTGCGACGCCGAGGTCAGACCTAAATTTCTCTTGTGTATGTTACGTCAATTCGTGATGTCACGTTCAGACACACTTGAGAAATTTAGGGTCCTGGCAAGAGGCGACTACAGCCGAACCGATGTGAACTAACGTTTGGCTAATGAGTCCCGAACAGCAACAACGAACTATAATAATGAATAAGCATACCGGCTGGTTTGTGCGGTGTTCTGCATGGCTAGCTCGGCTTCTGAAAACAACACAGCTTCATAAAGCTATTCATATCGTATCAAATACTTGCCGCTTAATAATACACGTAAATTAAATGATAAAGACCAAGTTTTGATTTGATTAGCTTTTATTTGATCGATTTTGAGAGGACTAAGGACATAATGCATGCAACGAATAATGTGTATTCAATGTGGGTCAATTTTGTGTCTTGTTAAGAGATACAAAATAGATATAATAATGATAATAGTCCTACATTATCCGGGGACTGTCTTTGGGTGCATTTCATGGTGTATAAAAGGATAGTCATCGGTTTGTGAACCATAATAATTAGAGCAAAAGGTTAATCGGGCATCTGCGCTATTGGCTTTGGCCCCACGCATGCCTTCCAAAAGCCCTAGTTAGCCCTAAACTCCATAGTCCCGAGATACAGAACCGTAACCAACAAATAAAGATAATAATTTGTATATTATTACATAAGATAGAACGAACTGTTGTTAAGTCATAGGAATTTTAGACAGAAAATCGATTCTGAATGGAAGGAATTCTTGAAAGGAGCGACCTAGCATCCTCAAACAAACCAAATGTGTTTCCTATAAGCAATACCGATTTAAATGCTTAGAAAGTTACACTTTTAAGGCGTGTCGAGGCGGCGGCGCGGTGCCGAGGATGCACGTTCCGTATGACGTTGGCGCACGAAGAAGTACCAATTCCATACAAAAGCACGCCTCCTCGGCTACCTTTCTTACCAATCAATTCAATAACTAGTCAGTGATATTAGACACGTCTCGTTACATTATGAAGCTGCATTGTTAACATTAAATAAAAAAAATAATCACAAAATTAATTTAAATAGATACCTTCTCTGCTTTTCAATATATCTTTCCTTTTCTCTTTCATTGCATCGCTAAGATTTTGTACCATTTTTTCTATAAATGTATCTAGAACTAAACTCTTGCATTCTGAAGTAATAGTCGACCTGAAAACAAACAATAATTGTCATAGAATATTATAATAGCAGCCCTGTATCTAATACAAGTCCCACTGCTGGGCTCAGGCCTCTTCTCATAATGAGAAGGGTTAGGCCATTGTACACCACGCTGACCAAGTGCGGATTGGTAGACTTTTCATTACCCTCGAGCACTTTTTAGGCACTCTCAGGCATGCAGGTTTCCTCACGATATTTTCTTTCACCGTTAGCGAGCGATAATTTATATGACAAATACACACATAATATCTTCGAAAAGACGAATCTTAACGATTTATTGACATAGAATATTACAGATAGTAAATTTTCTTATTGTCGCATTGTTATGAATAATATTCACTAATTAATATTTACTTTACGCCTCATGCGCTTGTAATTTCAGAGAACCAAAAATCAGAACAAAGGAGCCTCCTCCTCGCGTCGTATTCCTCATTGCTGAGGGTCGTGATTTCCCCGCTGGTGTATAACTTTGTTTCTGTCAATGCTACTCCATCTGCTCCTGTTCTTGGCTTAAGAACAATGGAGCAAGCACTACTATTTGGTGCTAGGTTAAAGATGAGACAAACGTGCCGCTGCCCTTGAGCTCGTTGACAAGCTCTACCACCATCTTTTGAATGACCTAAAAGATGTACTAAGTTCTCACCTGCAAATAGGACAGTCTTTCTTCTTGCGTTTCCACATAGTGATACAGTATTTACAGAACGTATGTGAGCAGTTGAGGGTGGTGGCAGTGACGAACAGCTCGGCACATATACTGCACTGCAGCTCACTTTCCATGATCTCACCTACTTCCGTCAGTACAGTCTCTTTGGATGAACCTTCTCCGGCGTTTTCTGAACCACATAGATTCTCTAAAATAGTTTTTTTTTCGGTTTCTACCATTTGAAGCTGGTTTTTCACCTGTAATGTTTTAAATGTTTGGATTATATAAATAATGTAAAAATATCATTCTTATTATTAATTCAATGGACAAAAATTCAATAACAACTTTTACGTTCAATAGTCTAACAAAAAATATTCAAGTCATCTTTTTTTTTACAGTTCCTACTAATATAATCTTTGCTCCGGGTACTACGTAGTACTATAATATGCAAGTTTTATACATAATAACTTTTGTTATGATTCATTTTATCTTTTTCAAAAAAACCGCATCAAAATCTGTTGCGTGATTTTAAAGATCTGTATGTCTGTCTGTATGCATGCTTATACATAGGGACAGATACATACAGACAGTGGGCAGCGAAGCGACTGATTTAAACCATTATGGGTGGTAGAGATTTTGTGAACAAGCTTGAGGGTGACAGCACCACCGTCTCACCTTTAACCTCGTCAAATGGTTGAGCTTGTATTACTGTGTTTTGGATAATTGGTGCGATCAGGCCCTGAAATTACTAGCATAAGAGGCATAACAACGTAGTCGTCAGTTGCGGCAAAGCATCTACAATCTGCTTTTGTGGATTGTTGATGTCCAAAGGCTGTCCTCCACTAACTACACTTTCGTTCGCTGCAGGAGAAGTATAAAAAAAATACTATGTCTATGTAGTGACAGTGAAGCAGAATATAAGGAGGAATGAAATCTGTTGTTTAGTAATTTTTTAACCTAACCTAACCCACCTTTTCTAGTTGTTCCTGTAATGTACTGATGACTTCACTAGACTGTTCCGCTTGCTGTTGGATGCGCTCGGCAGCCAAGGCAGCTAATTCAGTCTCTCTCTCAGTGACACGTGTCTGTAACATTATATAAAATTAGTAAACAAAAAAAAAAAAAAAAATTGACTCAGCCATCGACACAACGAAGAAGAAGTACACAAACAGTAGAACAAAGCTTGGTCAGAGGAATGTCTGACAGTATTTAAAACAACATTAAATTATAAACTAAATTATAAGCTAAGGCTCACTAATTTTTGAACGTTTATTTGCAATTTTTATTATTTATGATTATTTTGGGCATTTTTACTATAATTTTTTTATGATTTTGGAATTCATATTTGTAATATAATGTTGAATTGGAATTTTGTGATAATATTATTAATTTTTATTACCTACTCACTACAATCTGTAATAATGACGTGTAAACCAATTACCAATAAATGAGTTTTATTTCTGATAGTCATGTAGATAACCTATTGTGCTAAACAGGCTATCAGGGACTTTATCAAGAACTAGTGCTACTGGTTCATAGCACATTTTTTTTTGCAAAAGGGGCATCATAGGATAGGAATAAATTAAAAAGAAATTAAAAACAGATACTTACTGAGAGTTCCTCAAGCGATTTTGCAGCATTTGATTGTGCTTCAGTTAATTTATTTTGTATGGCTTCTCTTTCCTTTACCTAAGACAAAAAGCCAGTTTGAAATACCATGCAAATCAACAAGACAACTTTTAACTATATCATTCATGTTTATTCTTATTGTTGTTGTTAAAAAAAAAAAAAAACGACGCCCACACTAGGAATAACTCCTGTGTCACGGGTGTGTTCACGAACATACATTTCACACTCTCGAAGCACACCCATAGTCAGAAAGATCTTTGCCGATCACACAATGATTTGTAATACATAAATGGAGATCGAACTCACAACACCAGCTCAGTTGAATACGGCGAGGCGACTGATTCAATCACTACACACACCATGCACTCAAACAACAACTATAAATAAACATTTTTATTTTATTTTATTATTTACTCCATGATGGATGGGTCCAGAGGGAATCCAAAAAAGGTCTATAGGATTCCAGTCTATCGCTTTCGTTTTCCTGTTCGAATCCGACTTCAAGTCCAAAATATTTTTTTATCTGTTCTTAGTATTAGATTGCTAAGCAACTTATAGATTTTTTTAGACTTTCTGACTGACTTCTGATTAGACTGCTATAGAAAAAATTATTACCAATGCTTCTATTTTCATTTGCTCCTGTTCCTTGAGTTTGTTCATACATGCTATATGATCATTAAGCATTTTTTCAGCCTTCAGTTTATCCTGCTGCATGTTTTGGACCTTTCCTTCTAGGTTATCACGCATATAGTCCAGTTCTTTCTTCAATTCCATTTCCCTCTGTTTCTTTTGCTCTTGTATCTCTTCTATTTGCTGTATCAATAAATAATACAAATAATAGAATAATGAAAAGAAATAAGCAAGCCAAAGACACAAGAAAAACAAAATGTTTTGGTACCATAACTAGAAAAGGAAACTACTTTGTAAATCTAATGAGAACAGAGTTTATATTTTTTGATAAAGTGTTCCACCCACTTTAATAAGAACAAAATATTCGATCACATTTCTGTTTGTTTTAATAAAAATCATACAAAATAGAGTAAATGGAAAGCATTCCAAATGGCACAGGAAATTGCTTTTTATTTGGTTTATTTTGTTAACTATTTCAATGCAGATTATTAACATAACATAACACCACGCCTATATTATCCAGTAGGGTGTAGCAGAGGTGTACAAAACCCATTATTATAATTATACAGAAAAATTAAGGATTACAAAAAAGAAAAACCTTTTCTTTGACTGCCCGCAGTTTTTCTACTTCTTTATGAAGTAATGCTAAGGCTTCCTCCCTCTCCTTTGCTCGGATCTCTTCTTGCTCCTGTATTCTGGCCTCTAACTTCTCTAGCATATCTTTTTTTGATGAATTCTCTCGACTAATTTCTGCAAGAAACTCTGTCCGTTCTCTTTCTAGTTTTTCTTTAAGTAGAGTATTCTCTTTTAATAGCTCAGTTTCTGTTTCATTGTGTTTGTTCACTTGTTCCTAAAATAATGAACATATTAATGTGGATGAATTGACAGGAATAGCAAGATCAAATAAAAGACTAAATCGTGTTAACATGGTAGGAATTACTGGACCACCTAGAACTCGATAAAATACCAACTAAAATTATTATATGTCCGCAAATAACTCTGTCTGTCTGTCTGTTACACCTATATAGCTAGAACAGTTTCTAATTTGGTATGGAGGTAGTGGGACACTTAGGGCAGGACATAGGTACTTGTTGAATACAGGTAATACCATGTGGGACAGCTGTATTATAATTTAATGTTATGTAACTCAAATCAGTTTCAGTAAACAATAATAATAATAGCACTCTGTATATAAAACATGTCCCACTGCTGGGCTTAGCCCTTTTCCTTTTAATTTATTGACAGAGGTGTGTGCTGTGGGTTCGAACCAGAGACCTTTGACTTAACAGTCTTTTACTTGGCTATTGCTGCTTTTTTAAACAAACAAAACGTAGGTAAACAATACTTAGATAATATTTGTCACTGTTAATGATAAATATTAAAAATATGGCCCAAATATTTTTTTGTGTTTAAGCATGTTTCTTGGTAGATGATATGAAATACGGAAACAATGGCCTAGAACTTGTTTATGCTTTTGATAAATGTATGTATGTTGAAATGGCATAAGTACGGGTCAACGAGATTGTCATGATTCATCAAGATCCACTATGAATCATCATAATCACATTGAATCACAGGTCTGTGTAAAATAATGATGATTTATAGTTATTAAATGTGTTTACCATCAGTTGAGATATTTTCTCCTCCATCTGATTCTTGATGGTTTCAAGTTGCGCATCCCTTTCTTCTATAAGAAGTGCTTTTTGTCTTTCAATTTCAATCCTCTCCCCTTTAAGGTTTTCTATTTGTGAAGTAAATTCATCTTCTAGCCGTTTCATTCTAATATTCATTTCAGTATGTAATTGATTTTTCATTAACATTGAAGTTGTTTGCATATGTTTCACATTTTTTAACTTCTGTTCAAAGTGCTCTCTTTCATTAGTTTGGGACTCTTCAAATCTTAGCTTCATATCATTAATTATACTATGGTCAACTGTATCATTTCCTTCTAACCTCATCCGCTTCCTTGGGGCTTCAAATACATCATCATCTACCTGGTTTGTAAACTTATAAACAAATTCATCTGTTTGTTCCAATGATATGACGTCTCCATCAGACAATGCTTTAGAAAGTCCTTTGCCAACATGATTTCCATTAATTTTAATACCAAAGGTACTGTTATCTTCAATTGTCCACATTCCATTATTATTTTTTTTGAATATGCAATGGTTCCTGGATATAGCTAGGAAGGGTATTACAGCTGAATTCTTCAATCCGCGACCAAGTGAAAACTAAGAAGAAACAAAGTAAAGTTGATAATTTGGGATTGTAAAGCAATAGTACTTAGTGCATAAATATGTTAGATTTGGTAACAGATTATTTAAGACGCAAAAATCAGAAGGAAACACTTACATTATCGCAGGTTATATGTATTTGTTGCACAGTATTAAATTCAGGTTTAAGTTTTTTACAACTTATTAACAAAGGACAACTGTCACCGTCCCCCATAGTCACCGAAAGGCAGAACCTAAAATATTTCAGGCTTATCCAATTTCCAAGTATCTGTATGTATATTTTTTTTGTATAAAAATAGGTTTAACGGCAATCCTAGTCCTAGGATGTTATCTCAGTCAAAGGTACGATTTCAGTCAAAGATAATGTAATACTAATTTCATTCAGTCAGTCAAGCAATCAACAAAAGACAAATGTCAGTTGTGTCAACCAACAGTCAACGATCGCTGTCAGAAATCTGTCAAAATTTTAACGAAAAGAATAGTGACAGCCAGCACTAATCATTGCCGACGGCAATAGTCAGAACTAAATCTGCAGGTGCCAAAAAAAAAAAAAAGTGAAATATTATTCCTTCAGAAATTGACCCAATCCGATTTTAGATATCAGTGCACTGTGTCCTAGAGCGTGGATTAATATATAATGACCTGCAGATTTTCAACATTGCATAGTTAAAACATCACGCTTATGATCTCAGAAGGTTATGACAAAGATGTACCAACAGTCCGCTCTCGTCGCCCGCTTTTGCAACTTATTTTCCTGCTGCTCCGCTCCTATGAATTGTGGCGTATTTTTTATAGCTTTTTTTTTGTATATGTAATGGTTCTGGATATAGCTAGGAAGAGTATCACAGCTGAATTTTACCTTTGTCAATAAATGGACAAAACAACAAAAAATGAATTATACAAATCCGACCAGTATTTTTAGAGATGTGCCTTTTCAAGCGAACAGATTAATATAAAATCCTTACGACTTTTGCTATTATTCTGGTTTTCACCTCACGGAGTAAGAAAATGTTAAAATAAAATTATATTTATGGAAACTCAAACACCACTCATGCTTACGCTGTTCCAGAGATATCTTGATCACTTTAAATCAATAACATATTATTGATCAAATAAAATATTCCCCGCCATCATTTAATCTGTTTGTTAATATATACTACACCTACGTAGAAAGTACCTCTTTTCAGTATCTAATACGGGGAATATCTATCAAAGAAAGTTAGTCTTTTCAGACGAGTTCTGAAAAGCAACATGTGTATAATATGTTAGAGGTCTGAAATATTACTCCTAAATTCATTACTCCCATGGGAGTAATGAACTTTTTTTTAAATTTCTTTTTTTTTTCATTTTGTTTTCTGTACTTTTTGGTAAACCATAAATAAAAAAGAATATTAAAAGAATAAAATAACTACTTTTATAAAAATAAATAAATTAATGTAACTTAATTATATAATAACTCCATAAATAAACCACTAAAATCACTATTATTACCTGTTACAAAATAATTACAAACGTTTTTCACAAATAAATCAACTTCGCACAGCGCGTATGAAAGAAGAAATTGTGAAAATTTTTGCATTTCGCTCCAAATTCCTCATCATTTTAAAACTTTTGAATAAACAATTTGTTGCAAGAACTTAATATGTCGAGTGATAGTGATACTGACGATTTATTGACTCCGGAGGAATTGAAAGTAACTGCTCAAGCAGTGATTGAGGACCTCTTACCACAAAAGTCAAGGATCAGATATAATAAAGCGTATGCAGATTTTCTGCAATGGAGAAGTGAGAAAAATGCACAATCATTTTATTTTCCTTGTAGGTGTAGTTTAGAGCACTATGTATAACTCGGGCGAAAGTTTGGTTTCTTTCGGGTGTATTAAGGCCCTCAGCTACGCTTCGGGCCTCAAACTACATCCTCAATGAAATCAACTACTTTCATCCCTTGGTGTACAATGTAAGTACTATTGTTGCAGTCTTGCAGTATTTTTTATTTCCATGTAAGTTTTGTTCGGAAATCGCAATTCAAATATTTTCGTAAAGATATGAATTTAACAATTATGCGTTTACAAATTTATTCGAATATTTAATTACTGTTATACAGTTTAATAAAATATATTAATTTTAGATCTAAAATAAAAATATTTTATTTAATATATTTTCAAATTCAAATTCAAATTCAAATTAATTTATTTGTATAACTTGTATAGGTCGCGTCATGTAATGGTGGGTCCACACTGAGCCAACGAAGGCGAACGAATGGGTTCGTTGGCCATGTCTGGACGGATTGGCGATGGCCAACGAACGTTCGTTGACGTTGGCCGGCGATCCGTAGCGTGGCGGTAACATCAAAGGATTTGCGCCATTGGACCGAATTCAGTTTGGACGGTCGCCAAACACCAACAAACGAACGTCAACAGAATGGTTGACATTTTGACATTCGACGGTCTGTTTAAATGTCAGAGCATTTGTCTACGTAGTAAATTACATTATCTTGAAGCTAAGTAGTTAATAACACAGAATAATAGCTGACTTGTAAATAATAATCATGGACATAAGACAGTTGCCAACCCCATTGACACATGATATCCTTAGGCTATGATCAAAATACACTTTCGAGTATTGTCTATGGAAAGCAATCCGGAATCATGAGCAAACGATGTTTTGGTCAAACACCAAATGTGTTTGGACGTTTGTCCGAAGGCCAACGAACGTTTGCTACCAACGTCAAAAAACCTTCGTTCGCCTTCGTTGGCTCAGTGTGGACCCACCATAAAAAGAACGCTGGCGGTCAAGCTGCGCATTAGGCGATTTTTCGGACTGTTTGGCGGTATGAGGTGCGGCGCGGGGCAGGCGGGTCCCGCGCCGCATGCTTGCCGGTGCGCTATTGTTTCATCAGTCAACCTTTGGCTTCCGTACTGTGTCCACGTTATATTCGTTCTCAAAATACCATCGCGCACAAAAGTTTTTATTTACGAAATGGTTTTACACAGAAAAGTGAGAAAAATGATTTATGACGTATATTGTTTTATGAAGAGAGAGGCTGATAATAATGCAGTTGATAATTTAAAACAATGTATGAAACGGACCGCAGTTCAAACAAAATGTTCTGAGTCTACAGTGAGACGAATTGTAAAAGGTTCAAAAGATTCAGAGTTCCTTACTGTCTTCAGAACTCCCGGCAAAAATAAAAGAATCAAACAAAAACCAATAACAGACATTGACAACTTTGACCAGGGTGTTATAAAAAGAATCATTCACAATTTCCACGTCACTGAAAAAGAATTGCCTACCATAGGCAAGTTGCGAAGACCGCGTCCTTATCTGGTTTTCACGTCACCAACGACGACTTAATGGAAGGAGTATCAATATTACTTTAATTTTTTGTAATTAGATTAAACATTTTAAACTAAATTAAACATTTATAAAATATTAAAGTTGAAAAGTTAAGAATCCAGCAGGACTCGAACCTGCACCCCCTGGGTATACGCCCCAAGTGCTCGAGTCCTGCTGGATTCTTAATTTTTCAACTTTAATATTTTATAAATTACAAAAAGCCATAGCAAAGCTTAAATTTGCTTTAAAATATTACAAGTATTTGATAAAAATGCGTCATCTCTTGACTGTAACAGTGTTGATCTTAATTCAAACTTACAGTATGTGAATAGTGACTTATTACATCACATAGAAGGCGCTAAAACCAAATAAGGTTCGTCTAGCTAAAAGCTGGCACAAAAAGAGTTGAGAAATTTCGAGTCCGGCAGCATACGAATCCATAGCTGAATTGGCAAAGCACTTGGGGCGTATACCCAGGGGGTGCAGGTTCGAGTCCTGCTGGATTCTTAATTTTTCAACTTTAATATTTAATAAATTACAAAAAGGCATAGCAAAGCTAAAATTTGCTTTAAAATATTACAAGTATAAATTAAACATGTTTTAAATTCTATTTAATGATATTTTACCTAATAAATTTTGCAATGTACTTACCGAAAACCAATATACGAAGCCGCGAGCGACAAGCTAGTTCAAAAATAAAACAATAGGTAGCTAGTACTTTCGTGCGCGAGTGTACCAATGCGCAAACACCCCCCCCCACCACTATCTTCCAGCGTTCTTTTATGGTGGGTCCACACTGAGCCAACGAAGGCGAACGAAGGTTTTTTGACGTTGGTAGCAAACGTTCGTTGGCCTTCGGACAAACGTCCAAACACATTTGGTGTTTGACCAAAACATCGTTTGCTCATGATTCCGGATTGCTTTCCATAGACAATACTCGAAAGTGTATTGTCTATGGAAAGCAATCATGTGTCAATGGGGTTGGCAACTGTCAAAGTGGCGCTGTAGTAGCTAGTTCCCAAAACATTATGTTTTCCTTCGTGAAAATCAGAAAATAATTTGTACTGTTAAAATGACTCGTTGCAGCGTACTGAAAGGCTCGGAAATTGTAGTTCATCATTTCCTAAAAGATAAGAAAATACGTAGTCAGTGGTTAAAAGCCATTCGCCGCGAAAATTTAACACCAACAAACAATTCGAGGTTATGTCGGAAACATTTTGTGGAAAGTGACTATGATAACGTCAGTAAATACACAGGTAAGGTGTTTGCCAACAATTAGTTGTAATAACTAGTAATATAAACATCTTACAATAACATTAGAATAGTTAGTTAGTTTGAAAATGTAATAATAACACGTGAACTTTTTGTTCCAGGAGTTGAACACCAGCATAAGTATCTGAAGAAAGGAGCTGTACCATCAGTCTTTGCATGGAACACACAAACAATTTCGGAGAAGGCGAAGGCAAGAAAAAACCGATTAGAAGTCCGTAATAGTAAAAATGCCATCAACTTCGCGAGTCTGTGAGGATATAGTTCCACTTAAAAATGACGATCGTGATGTGCATGTCGATGTATCTGAAGAACTTGAAGTAGAAGTTGATAACAGCAGTCAAGAATCACCATAATTGAAAACTGTAAATCAAAATACTTGTGGCACTCAGACAGCCAACATATTAAAATTATTTTCAACAGAGCTCTTACTTGCAGATGATGAGACTGTGCATTATTATACTGGACTAGAAACATCAGCTAAATTTTATTTAGTTCTAAGCACACTTTTGCCAATGGCTAATAATTTAAAGTACTGTTGGAGTCGAGTGGTTGGGTTATCAGTAGAGGACCAATTTCTCATGATATTAATTAAACTACGGCGAAATACAACAGATTTTGAACTCGGCAAAATATTTGGTTAGTAAAACTGAGGTCTCTAATATAATAGTTACATGGATCAATTTTATTAGTGACTTTTGGAGCTTAATTGATATTTGGCCTAGTCGTGAACTAGTGAATTTTTATATGCCAAATAGTTTTAAAAAACATTATTCATCAACACGGATGATCATAGATGGAACTGAAATTGGAATCCAAAAACCTAGTCAGCCCAATGATCAGAAAGCCTCGTTCAGCACCTATATACATAAAAATACCTTGTTAGGTGCTTCACCAGGAGGTTTAAGTGCATACGCTGGTTCTGTGAGTGATCGTCAGATAGTTGAGCGCAGCTTGTTATTGCAGATAGTGAACCTGGGGTAGTATTATGGCAGACCGAGGATTCAATGTGCAGGACCTGTTTGCTACAAAAGGAATAGGCATCAATATTCCTCATTTCTTAAGAGGAAAATCACAAATTCGCAGGCATTCAAATTAAATTAGACCAAAAGTTGGCTAGCCAGAGGTTTGAGGGATTGAAAGACTTATAGGTTTAACAAAAACATATTTAATTTTAAGAAATGATTTGCACCATTTTTATGTTCCTTTAGCATCAAAAATTTTCTCAATATGCATAATGCTCTGTAATTTTCGGGAAGGCATTGTAAATAAAAATAACTAAAATAGATGTAAGTGTTTTATTTCATAAAGCTTTCATTAGAATTATAATAAATATGTTTTTCAAACAAGGCATTTAAGAAGTTGTTATAAAAACAGTCTAATTTTGTCAGCATATTACTTATAAAATAATTATCTTTTTCAATATATACTACTTTCATGTCTTTGTATGTATAAATAATCATGTTGCAGTTTGATCTGCCTGAGCAATATAACTGTCCTTGAAAAGTATGGGCATGTTTTTTTTAACTTTAATATCCCATCTACTAGCTCCAAATAAGGAATAGTAGTAGGACTTATCACTTATTGTTTGATACCTACTGGCATAGGGACATTTAATTTCTAATATTGTATCTGTGCTCAATAACCCATCATGCGATGCAGCAAGAAATGGTCTTTCTAAACTTAAAAATGCCACATGGCTCTATGAGAAGTCCATAATCCACAGTATATTTGTTTAATGCTATCTTTTCATTTAATATTCCATGGCTGGTAGCTCTGGAATGAAATTCTTTCTTATTAATTAGTTCCCTTGCATATTTTGTCATTGTTGATATTCTTAAACTACAAATGGTGTGAAAATTATTGGCTGTTAGTCGCACTTGTCTGTATTTATGCCAATCCGGACATTCTACTTGACCAATGGTATCATTTTGAATGAGGTTTGCTTCTTCTTGAGTAATAATATCTAATTTCATTTCTTTTAAAAATTGGCTTTTGGGATTGATTTCTGTGTACAATTATCATTTGAAAGAGCATATGGGTTAGCTGGCTCATATAACTGCTTTAAAGGCATTCTGGAATTAGTAAAACCCAGGATCAAATTACGGAATCAAACATTATAATTTACTTTATCTACATTTTTAATAGGGTATGGCTCAAAAATTAAATTTCTTTTTTGCCTGTGAAATTTTTCTGCCTTAACAGGAGTACCAGTGTAGGGCATTTTAGGCACATGGAACTGCTGCAGTTTTTGGGTACATACTTCTTCTAGAAGGAGAAGTTTTTCTTGTACCATGTTCTCAGTGCCAAGTAAGAGGACTGCAACATGTTTGCACAAGGCATTTGTTCCACTTCCAGCAGGGCATTCGCAATGTGATGCCTCAGGATTACCATTTTTATTTATTGATATATCTACTTCATATTGTAGATTCTTCATCGTCTTCCTGCAATATCCTTTAATGAAGGTATTGTCACCAACCACAGAAGCTCGCACCATCAGCAAATGACACCTCTCTTATAACTGTATTGCTGTAATCATTTTTTTCTGCATGCTAGAAAATAAAATAATAGTTGTGAAAGACAGGTCTAATGATTATCCTATGTATTTTATAATGTTAGACTTTGGAATACTTACTAGCTTAAATAATGTCTAATCATCGTCTTATCTATCTAAGGGTGGCAGCATTGTATTACTGTTAATATCCCTATAGATTTCTCTTAATGGCATCTGCATCTTTGGATCTTAATTATCAGCATTGTCGGGGCGGCCAAAATTAAAGTTTTGGTCATATAACTCCAACCTGAAATATGAATTAGATTGAGTACAAGGTTTTTATATTTTTACTATGATTGGCAATAAATTATGACCTCAAGTAATACTATATTAAGAACCTGTGCATCTCTTAGTGATCTCTTATAATATGTTCATGACCAGTAAAGTGAAATAATACAGACAAAAACAATACCTTTCAACGAGATCTGCTTTCTTGCCCCGCAAGGAAGCACCGCGTTTTTTGAGACAACGACGATTTAATTATAACTTCGAGCTTTATTTTATTAATTGAATTGGCTAGAAGCAACTGCACAAGACGAAGGAGGAGATGGTGGACTACCACATATTTTAAAAATAGATAGGTATTTATATAGCGGCAGTCGCATGTTAAGTGATAATTATATAATAACAAATAGATAATTTCCTATGCAAAACCATATTATGAAACCATATTCAGGGAATCAAGAACCTGGATTACTTATGTCCATGATTATTATTTACAAGTCAGCTATTATTCTGTGTTATTAACTACTTAGCTTCAAGATAATGTAATACTACGTAGTAAACACCTCTGACATTTAAACAGACCGTCAAATGAACTCGAATGTCAAAATGTCAACCATTCTGTTGACGTTCGTTTGTTGGTGTTTGGCGACCGTCCAAACTGAATTCGGTCCAATGGCGCAAATCCTTTGATGTTACCGCCACGCTACGGATCGCCGGCCAACGTCAACGAACGTTCGTTGGCCATCGCCAATCCGTCCAGACATGGCCAACGAATCCATTCGTTAGCCTTCGTTGGCTCGGTGTGGACCCACCATTACGTGACGCGACCTATAATATGTATAACATGGTGGTATTTTAGACAGGTAAACATTGTTTCACTATGTTTTGCCTCTGTAGACATACAAATTTTACAAATACAAAAAGTTTTTGTTAGTGTTAATTTTAACAGGTAGATAATAAAAATGTCAATTGATAAGTTAGGTATAGTAAATAAATTAAATAAATGTCATTATAATTAACAATCATAACCAATTATTAAGGTACCATGTCAGTATGGCTAAGATAAACTAATCGGATCTAATACAAGAATTATCAATTATTATCATTCCTGCAACTGAGAAATACATTGATGGAATAGTATGCATTTTTTACTAAATATTCTTTGAGCATTCTTTTAAATAAATTGATATTATTTGCATCTTTAATATACCTAGGTAGATTGTTAAAAAATTTTGGAGCCATTCCTAGGAAGCTTTTTGCGTATAAAGCTGTCTTGTGAGCTTTACATGTAACCTTTTACTGTGGCGTTTGCTGTTAATTCTTTCAATATTTTGTAAGTTCTTATCAAATATGTTGAATAAAACCTCATTTGATTAAAATTATTTAAGTTTTTATTTGATTAAGAAATGCATATACATAGTTGCTCCATTTTTTTCAAGTCTATTAACTGGAACGATATTGTGTTTCAAAATTAAAACATTTTGCCTCACTAGTGAATAAAAACGAGTTTTACACACTGATATTGGGCGTGCAAACAAGCCTTTTCGTGTTGGAGAGGTGAAAAAAATATTATTATCATCTTTATATTTCAATTAATAATAATGGGAAGGAATATTTTATCTCAACATTTTTTATTATCTGAAAGTCAATACAGTAATGTTTATTTTATATTTTATCATTTCGGTTTAATTTTTTCTTTGTATTTTGTAGGTATAATTGTCTTAAAAAAATGTTTTTATTTTAAAATACCATCAATGTAAGTTACCGTTCTTAGGAGTTCAAAAAAAAGTATTTTGGCCAAAATAAAATGGTCTATTTTGTTTGAATATAATAATGAGGCATATAATAGCTATTTTCTATGCACAAACGGATACCTAGTGCATAATTATTATAATATTAAAGTCTGAAAATCTTTCGTATGGTGCACCGTAATATTTTATTATTTATGCTTACCCGATATCTCAAGGTAGTTTCTACGACGTTTAGCACATTTTTAGTAAAAAAAAATTACTTAATGTCTGCTACAATTATGTATTACCATTTAGGTGAAAACTCAAAAATAGCTCTTTGTTTGCTAGCTACATGTCTGTAGTACCTAGTGTACCTACACACCAAATTGATTTATTACAACCAATTTCATTTAGAGAGGTTTATATGTATACTATAATGATGGGTTTATATCAATAATTGGGATATCCTACATCTAAGAAAAAACTTTGGACTGCTGTTAATAAGCCATCCTGTATATACATATTAATGATAGTTTTAAGAAACAAGTACAAAAGGGGAAAAGTAATGTTTCAAGAGATAATTATACAAGTAGTAGGTACGTACGTAACTTTAGACTTTAAGATAAAAAAGACTACCCAACAATTCAATTGGTTACAATAATTGAACAAGGCATTGAAAAAAAAAACAATTAAAATTTTACTCAAATAAAACTGAAATCAGGGAGATCGCGCATTTTTTGCCCGGTTATAATAATTATTTTATAGTTTTTTTTAAATTAGAGGTCTCTACTTTTTAATTCATATAAAATCAATAAAAATGGAAATATTAATTGGTCCGCCAGTATAATTTACTCAAGGTTAGTTACTTCACTATCATCGTAAATTGTATTCCAATCTAATTACATAAAATTACGTTGATATATAAACAGAAGATAATGTAAAGTTTAAAATGGCGCCTTTTCTCACGAGGCAAGCAATGTAGATGGAAGTAAGCGGCTTTTACGGGATGAAGAGCCGGCGAGAGTGAAAGCATATTTCGGGGTGGATAAAACGAATAGATAGAGGTCTTTAATATAAACGAAGCAGACTTTAGTACTCTCGAAAAATGCAAGCGTGGCTGGTGGGTACATACTGAATTTTTAAAGCACCGGCTACGTCCGTAACTTGTTGGCTTGCAGAGACTCAAATTCTGTGTAGACGAGTTACTTTTTCTTTTTCAGGCGCTTGCGGTAGTTTCTAGATTGGGAGAATTTGTGTGGATTAATTTCTTCGTGTTGGTTCGTTGCATTCTAGTTAGTTAAGAAAATGTGCTTAGTTAGGTTGAGGTTTTAGGTTAGGTTCTTGCAAATAATAAGTATTAGTAGAATGAGATTGCTTTGTTTATTTTAAGTATTATTGCTATTTTAGTGCTTATGTCATGGTGTATGCATAGTATTAAAGGTTATTATTAGAAATAATATTTCGGGATTTTCACCTGTTTTCTTCTATAGGGCGATTTAACCAGTTTTTGATAGAGTTTGAAATGGTTAACCGCCTGATAAGTTTATACAATTTTACCATTTCATCCCTCAAAAAAGTTTCAAAAAGGCTTACCAAGGACTTCTTCTTCTTCGTCGTGTCGATGGCTGAGTCAAAATTAATTGGTCCAATAAGTAGCCACTGTTATGGCGCTCTTGTCAGCGTTCATGAGCGCCTCTATTGTGCAGGTGGTAGGGCATTTTGGACAGTCAGTAAGGTGGTCAAGGTTTTGACTTGCCATCGTGGTGAAAGGATTAGCCAATCCGCTTTGGAGAACTCGCGAATTGCCCAGGGTGCGCCGGACGTAGGGAATTGTTGTGAACGTCACTCGGGGAGGCTCCTTTCATGCACCCCAAATACTAAACAGGCACATATAAAACTGGCCTAATATCCGATAGCTATGATATTTGTGACTCCTTAGAAAGTTTATTAATTTAGAAGTAGGAGTTTATATCAATTAGTTATTGAGATAGAGTCAATTAATATTGTATATCCGTTAGTAACCAATGAGCTCTAAAACCCTTGGTGATGCCGCCCTCGAGCTCATTCACAAGAGCTCTACCACCAGTTTGATTTATTAATTATATTATTTATTTGATTGGTCTGTTAACGTCTTGCACTGTATGTCACAGACTCATAGACGTCATAGTTCGTTCAATATGCTGCCGATTTGACGTGACGACATCATATAAATGGTAGGAGGTAGGTGTAGAGAATCAGCCTTTTGTTAATCTAGAATTTCAGAGCGACGCAGCTGCGAAAATGAATTTCAAAATATTGCTCGGCTAGGACTTTATATTATCTGAAAATGCCAGGCTGTTTTTAGGTACCTAAAAGATACTAGCTGCAAGCTGCGGCTACGTCCTCGTAATACGTCGATATATAGGTTAAAACCATAGAAATCTTAATAACTAGTCAATAGAAATGCTATCGACTATCTTTTAACACTGGGACGCATGTCGCCGGTTTTCAAATACCACTTTTTGTATTCCTGCAAACAAAATTATTCTTTTTGGCGATGACATTAAGACGACAATTCCTCAACTCGCACTTGTGTTCGATTAGACAAATGCGCTTGTATTCCTGCAAACAAAATTATTCTTTTTGCGATGACATTAAGACGACAATTCCTCAACTCGCACTTGTGTTTGACTAGACAGATGCGCGGCGACAAGGTCACGCGTCTTTGACATTTCTATTGCCTTATTAATAAGATTTCTATGGTTAAAACCTATTCTGAGACCTACCAAATTTGACATAAAACATCATAAAAATCTGCCAAATCGTTTCGAAGGCGTTCGATAACTAACACTGTGACAAGACTTTTTATTTCACATATTATTATAAATGTCGAAAAATGTTTATGTGAAAAACGTACGTGGAGAATTTCATGCTATTTCTTACCAAATTAACCAATCTCTAATTAATCCCCTTTGGGGTAGAATTGCCCCTTGCCTCAAAAAATTCATCAGAAGAATCTCATGTAATTTTCTTAAAATTTACAAATAATCCATACTAATTCATTTAAGCTAACATCCCCTAATTTACCGCCTTGAAATTTACATTTAAACCGGCACTGAGCGGGTAAAAGATTTTAGTTGCCTATGTCGTAGATAATGTGAAAACTATCAAGCCCATCTTGTATAAATAACTAAACATTGTGTGTTATCGAAACGCAACGATTGTGTTCGATATCTGGTGAAAAAAGTAAATGAGTTGTGTCGCCGGCCGCGGTGGGCACGGACGGCAATGGCCTCCATCGGCCCTCAATATATCAACGCGGACAGCACGAAAATTGGACTGGACCCTTGTTAATGTCCCGTACTTAGGCCCTTCCTCCCTTGTTTCTGATTATTTATTTAAGACCTATTGATACTTACACCGAACGGAGGGTAAGTATACCAACAAATCAGGAACCAATATTCGTTCCCATTTTGTTTTAAAATGAATATGGGATCGGTGAGACTGAAAATATTTAACATTTTAGTAGTTTTGGTTTGTTTGGTGTTTATTTTAGTGTTATTGTGAAAACAGGGTTTTAAAAATACGCGGCGAATACAAAACCTACTTTTTGGAAATCGAATAAAAATCATATCGTCTCGATGCCGCTTACCATAACAGTGATTTTGTGTTTTGAGAACGATGTTTTTTTTTTTTCGATTGAGTTATGGAAGAGTAAGCTGCCTCGTTGATGTAGTAGTTAGAGTAAGCGCCACTCACCGCGAGGTCTCGGGTTCGAATCTCGAGTCGGGCAAAAGTGTTATTTGATATTTTTTAGGAAATTCTTAATAGCAGCACGGAGTTGGATTTGTGTCCGGTAGAAGGCGATAGGCTCACCCCCTATCACATGAGACCTAAACATAACAGGTGAAGTGTGGGTGTTATACATCTGGTAATATAGTATAGGAGTGATGTAATTATGGTAACGTGAACGTAAACTGTCCCAATATATAATTTCAATTGCCCAATCAACTTTGAGAATTCGTGGCATAATCTGCCCTATCATTTTTGCACCTATACACCTAGAGCTTAAAAGTTGTTTGTGTGTTTCCGCAACCTTATTGTCATTCATTTGCCATTTTTCATGACGTGCATATTTTTTCCAATATCGATTTTCTGATATATTTGATACGAGATTTTCGGTGTTTTTTTGCGCCCAGTACCTTAATATTTTGTTTATGGCATTATTGAGGAAGTTTGATATTTCGTTTGTGAGTGGTTTTTAATAATGAGCTTGCGAATTAGTCTATGAATCAATTGTAGACTACTGAGGAAGTGATTAAAAGCAACAACAATATATACTGGTCACGTTGCCACTGCCAGTAAGAAAATAATAAAAAAATCGGTAAAATTATTTTTAAAATTCGTTCGGTATCCGTTATACAAACATTTTCGTAAAAAAATAAAACCTAATAATATTAAACAAGTTTGCGTTTAGTTATTTATTCGAATATTTAATTACTGTTATTGCGTTATAAAAAATGTTAAAGAGTAGCTTTTGATATTAAAAATAAATATATATTATTTTATATCAGTAGATTTGAATAAAAGATGTTGAATAAAACCTCCTTTGATAGAAATTATTTATGTCTACGTTAGTTTTAGAACTGGTTGCTCGTTTAATTTTTTTTCAGAGCCTATTCATTGGCTGGATATTGTGATTCGAAATTTGAACACTGCCTCTAATTAATTTGTATAACATACAAATTACAAATAGTTTTTATACTACACCTACGTAGAAAGTACCTCTTTGCAGTATCTAATACGGAGAATATCTATCAAAGAAAGTTAGTCTTTTCAGACGAGTTCTGAAAAGCAACATGTAATGTATGTTAGAGGTCTGAAATATAATTCCTAAATTCATTACTCCCATGGGAGTAATGAACTTTTTTTTAAATTTCTTTTTTTTTTTCATTTTGTTTTCTGTACTTTTTGGTAAACCATAAATAAAAAAGAATATTAAAAGAATAATTAAAATAACTACTTTTATAAAAAATATAAATTAATGTAACTTAATTATATAATAATTCCATAAATAAACCACTTAAATCACTATTATTACCTGTTACAAAATAATTACGTAAACGTTTTTTCACAAATCAACTTCATAAAGTGTAGCTGGCTGCATGCGATTGTTACCCGTGTCTCTATGCGCGTATGAGAGAAGAAATTGTGAAAATTTTTGCATTTCGCTCCAAATTCCTCATCATTTTAAAACTTTTGATTAAACAATTTGTTGCAAGAACTTAATAGGTATGTCGAGTGATAGTGATACTGACGATTTATTGACTCCGGAGGAATTGAAAGTAACTGCTCAAGCAGTGATTGAGAGGACAAGGATCAGATATAATAAAGCGTATGTAGATTTTCTGCAATGGAGAAGTGAGAAAAATGCACAATCTTTTTATTTTCCTTGTAGGTGTAGTATAAAGCACTATGTATAACTCGGGCGAAAGTTTGATTTCTTTCGGGTGTATTAAGGCCCTCAGCTACGCTTCGGGCCTCAAACTACACCCTCAATGAAATCAACTACTTTCATCCCTTGGTGTACAATGTACTATAGTTTAATTTGAACTAGTAAGTAAAAACGACTTTCATTCACTGATTTCTGGCATGCAAACAAGCCTTTTAGTGCTTGGGAGGTGAAAATTAATTTACTGAATCACTGATAAGCGGCTTCGACACGATGTCATGAATACCCTATTATCCAGAATAGTACAGCCGGCACCTACAGAAATTTCAACTATAAAATATCGGTTTTAAGCCAAATTTTTACACGTACCTATACCTAAATGAACACACCTATCAATTACTGGACCCATGTTAAACGCCTCACTTAGGCCCTTCCTCCTTGTGTCTGGTTATTTATTAAAGATATATATTGACTACTGATACTAACACCGAACACAAGGTAAGTAGGTATACCAACAAACAGGAACCAATGTACGTTTTACTTTTTTTATAAATAAATAGAAGTACGGTACGTATTAATAGTCTTAAAAGTTTGATTCTTTTTTAGGGTTCCGTAGTACCTACAAGGAACCCTTATAGTTTCGCCATGTCCGTCTGTCTGTCCACGGCATAGCGACGAAACCGTTGGTGCTAGAAAACTGAAATTTTGCATGAACATGTATGTTAACTAAACAAAGAAAGTCGTAGAATAAAATTTGGAAAAATATTTTTTTTTCAGGTAGCTCCCCTACATGTAAAGTAGGGATGTTTTTTTTTTTGTCGCCTACCCCATAGTGTGGGGTATTGTTAGATAGGCCTTTTAAAAACGTTTAGGGGTTGCTAAGACAGTTTTTTGATTTAGAGATTTGTTTGCGAGATAATTAACTTTAAAGAGCAAATTTTTGTTCGAGTAGGGCGTCCCCCCCCCTCTAAAAGATAAACTACTGGATCCCAAAATCTGAAAAAAATTGTGTCGGTAGTACATGTAATGAACTTTAAAGGAAAACTATAGCGGATAAATTCACTTCATTAGTTCAAGAGGAATAGGGGTCCGAAATGTCAGATGCAGTTACTCAGAATATTTCGTTCAAAATTCTTGAAACATAAATAAACATACATAATATATATTATGTATAAAATCACGTCTTTATCCCACGAGGGTAGGCAGAGACGATGGAACGCAATGTGCTTCGCTCCTTACATATAGGCTTCGCTCCTTAAATAATGACAGATGTCAATAAATAATGTAAACAGAGTTTACGCGTTAGTAAATTTTATTTATAAGAGTATAAAACGGCAATTAAAACAGGAAAAAAGTAATAAACAATGAATAAAACTATCCGAAGGTCTGGCAGAGAAATAATTTACAATGTATATAAAAGATGTTTAATGGAATATGAGGCAAAAAAAATTCTTTCGGATATCGGCAATGTTTATCAAAGAACCGCTGATATGACCGGTATGTGAGAGTTTAACATGTTGTTTTTAGTCAAATCAAGTATAGGTAATGGATAAAACCAAAGCTGTTTTGAATTTGTTGCTAAAATAAGCGGATTATTCAATAATTAAAACTAGCACATTGGTTTAGTTGACGTTTGTTGTACTCAGTGTTGCGGTATAGCGCGACTAGGTTAATGTTGATACTTGAGTATAGTTTAAGTAAATAACATAAAATAATATCACGCATGGGCGTAGCCAGGGGAGGTGTTTAGGGGTTCAACCCTCCCCTCACTCCGAAATGGCTCGGACTGCTTTATCTTTTCTGCTATATCTATGATTTTTACTTAATTCAGGTAAATCAGTAAGTACTATTCGAAGAATTGCACGAGGAGGAGCACAAAATAGAGGCGTATTTCTTACACCAGGAAAAAACCTAAAAGGTCGTCCGAAGAAAGTGTTAGATAACTTTGATTTTTGTGCTATTAGACAAAAAGTTAATTTTTTTTAACGCTAACCATTAGACCAACGAGGCAGTTTAATAATATGTATAGAAAGAAAAGATTTATTCAAATACTTAAAATAAAATATTTTTCAAATATATTTTTCTTTTATTTTCTGGTTATTGATAAAAACAGAGGACAGTAAAACCACAAATCAGCTTGGCAAAATAGTCTGGAAACGGAACCTAATTTATGACTGCTGGCTGTACAAAATAATTACATTATTTTTACTATTACTTAGTGCCGATTTCATCGTGTTAAACCGACGTTTAACGCTTAGCTACAGCTTTCGATATAATGGGTAATAATAAAATATATTTTTTTTTTTATATACAGCTAAGAATCAAGTCCTGGGCAGTGAACTATATGGGTTGCCATACGAACAGTAGAACAGAACTCTAGCGCCCCTATTAATTTCAACTCTTTCTTGACAGCCTATACTTCTTTCGCTTCCTCAACATTCATACATCTCGTCATACGTGCTAGCTGGTTTCGTGTACTACAAACATTTCCTTTCTGAAGGACGCCATTTAGTTAAAAAGTAAAATTAAAAATATTTTTCTACGGAACCCTACTGCGCGTGGCCCGACACGCACTTGGCCGGTTTTTTTTTAAATGAATAGGAATAGGTCGACATGTTTGAATTTAGGATTGTTTTCGTACATCGTATTTTGCAGCTTATAAAATGGTGTATTATTATATATAATTAAATATTTAATACAAATACGAATAAAATATCTACCTGAAGTTCTCGTTTGTAATGTAAATCACAAGAAGAGGATACTCTACCATAAGAGTTTAAGGTCACAGCCTAAGTCTTTATTTTATTTTATTGTAGCATAACCATATACCTATAAAGTTATGGACAAGCGATAAATGTAGTACCTAATACTTTCTGGTGGCACAATGGTGGCAGACCAAGCGCGTAGTGAATTTGTCCGTGGCTGGCTGTCACCATGAGCGGTCGAACACATTAAAATGCCTTATTGTGCGGTGAAAGATTGCACAAACTACCAAAGACACAATAAATAACACTTTGATTTTTAATTTCACCGTTAAGTCTTTTTATGGTGACGAATTTGTAAGTCAATTTGTTCGCACGGGCCTATCTTTATATGTAGATCAATAACCATAACTATAAAAAGTAAGTCTTTACCATAACCTACCTACATAACATTAGTAGCCGAGAAAAAGATACGGCAATAAAAATATAGAAAGTATAATATTGTAAAAAATATTATGATACGAAGCAATCGAAAAGTAAAGCGAGTTCACAATGTATCTAAATGACACTATTCCCACATATTCTGAGCAATCACTATAAAAATGGGATTTATTTTTCGTATCAACTCCTACCTATATTATGATGTCTAAAGATGAAGTACACTTTTGGGCGGGAATCAAATAATAAGTTATTAAGTTTGTCTAATCTAAGCTAAGCAAAGGTCACGAGTCCGCAGAGCAAAGCTTGCTAAACAAAAAAACTCAATAAAGCCTATACTTTAGACTCTTTCGTAATGATTTCTATTAAAGAAAATTTCATTATTATCGCCTTCTTTATTATGATGATACAGTAAAAAATATTAAGAGAAATAGATGAATCGATACATAAAAAAAAAACAATCTTATTCAAGTACGGACGAGTGTGAAATCATAGCAATTACAGAGGTATCCTCTTAGATAAAATTGTTAGGATAGATAGAAATGTGAAAATTGCTATTAACTACTAACCTGGACGAGTATTATGCAATTAAAATTTAGCAACATAGATATACATCAAATAAATAAACTCTTTTTCAAGATCAGTTCAAAATATTCCGAAGTCTTTCGCAACAACTGCAGCAAGGAACAATTTGTTGTGCATTTCCAATATTTGAGGCTGCCGGCAATAGATTTTTCGTCTTCGCCGGTCCAGCATCATAAACTCTATGCTGGAACATAGACGTATTATCATATTTGATTGCGACTGAGATTGCACTATTTATTATGCATGGTGAGTCGGATATTGACGGATTGTTAGTGTACTGTGCGACAGTTGAAAAATCTCAAAGGTTTGGCACAACCCCGTTAGTCTTGGAAATGACATAAGTTTAGCACTGTAAATACGTAAATACATATCCTGTAAAATTATTTTTTTATTAAATTTTATTTTTTATTAACTTGTATATAAATTCTTTTCTTTCTTATATGTTACAGACATGAATAATTAGAAAAAAAATCTGTAAAATGAATCATGTTCTGAATCACCATTCTGGGTGCAAAAAATGTTCTACGGAAAATGAAAAAGAATTTTAATTTTTTTTTTTGCTTATTTTTCTACTGATGGAAGAGTAACGTTACCCTAAATTATTCCAATACACCTATTCTCGCATATTCCGCTACAAAAATCATATCTGTAGTTTTTTTTCAGATCGAAAATATTCGTTTAGCATGTTTTTAATCACTAAAAATTGTTTTCACAAGCTTATTCACATACATTTGCAATTTTTTATGGCGTGTAATTTTTTTCGTAGACCGATTTACCGATGGTAATGAAGTGGTACACCATGTTTTTTTCTTTGACCCTAGGTTATTTATTTTAAAACTAATGACATTTTATTTAATTTTTAACATTTTTAATTTTAAGTTTTATTTTTATTTTTATTCTTATGTAATTTTTATTTGGTATTTATATTTAAATTTTAAAATGTCAATTAAATTTTTATGTAATTTTAGTCAAATGAGCTATTTGTGTAAAACTGTTATATTTTGTTTTGTTGTTGATGTTGCTTCATATGGGTCTTGTTACTCGAAATAAAATAAATGAATGAATTTGGAAAGCAACGGGGATCTTCTTGTCCAAAATCTCGCAAAAATTGCAGCTGAAGGTCTTCAACTAGTTGTGATTGTGCTTGCGCTAACCATCAGACTAACGAGGCAGGTTTTGTTCATTATAAGGAAATCTAAGACGAAGTCGCGGGCAACGGCTAGTATATACGGGTAATATAAGTAAATTCGGCTTAGTCTAATTGTAGTATATTATAGGATAAGTAAATTCTTCATTAATTTCAGTTTTCAGAAGTCTTCGAAAGCAAACTGAAAGAGTCGCGTAATCAATATTACAAAGAGAAATATATTTGAAGGGAATCCACGTGAATGACTACAAATAATTATTGGTACAGATGGGTAAACAATTGGAATAGTCTGGCTTTTGGCACTCATAAAACGATTAAAACATCCCGCCATAATTTGAACACACGGTACCAGTTTTTAATCATAAAAGACGAAGTGGCTTTGGAAAACATTAAGTTTGTCAAACTATTTTGATTCCTACAATATTAAGGCTTATCAACAAGCATTTTTTTTATTAACTTGGTGATTTATAAAAACCTTCTATAAAATTATAAGAACATAAAAAAATACGGCCGCGAGTTGGTACGCTCCTGGACAACCTATAACAAAGTTCTCATTACATAACATTAAAAAGACAGAAAGATAATAATTAGCTTGTTACATTTTCATTCGTGTTGCTGCAGTTCACAACAGCCTTAGTTGAGTAATCAAGTGGTGATATCACACTCACTTCTATCACAATACCTTTGCGTGTGCTGGAAATAGTCATGTAAATGTAGCTAATTTGTAATGCAGAACGCAAGAGTGAGCCATTTGTTTTGTTTAGTAGTTGGTGGTACGGGAGAGGGGGAGTATATTAAGCCTCTGATGAATAGATCTGCGCACACACCTGCAGCAGCGTTAGCTCTTTATCAGATCTTATTAAAGGCGGCAGGAAGCCTCCATTCCGATCACGTAGACAATTATTCGACTAAAGTGTGCGGGCTTGAATCACTAACCTCAGCGAACGGCCAACTTTTACAATAAATCCATCCTGGTCTCGACACTTAATCAGTCCTCTGATAAAAGCTTTAATCGAGATTTAGGGGTAGGTACTAAGACGCACTGATTTTATTCCAACGCTACTGAACTAAATTAAATAAGCTTTGCGATTACAAACTCAGCGGAGTTTTTATTCAATGAGCTTCACTTAATTTCTCTTTGTGTTTGGTTCGGTGTGTCCGGGATTGTCATTAAATTAATATGCTACGATATTTTACTGTGTTTCTGGGAAACCGATCGGATTTATATTAAGATTAATATTAAAATACTAAGTACTATTGCTTATCTAAAGAAATCAATTTACAAGAACTTTTATAAACAGTAAGGTTCCTAGAATTATAATTTTCAGTGGGTACTATATAGGTACAATTTCATAAGACGACTGCTGTCAAGTCGTCTTATGAGATTTCGATTTAATAATTACGTTATCAACATAGTTACAGATTTTATTCAGCTATACGTGATAATTCCGAGGATTTACAGCTCTTTTATATATCTATCTATGACTCTATATACTAATACTAGCTGACCCAACAGACGCTGTTCTGTCTTAACTGTGAAAACATCCTATTTTGCGATATTTTACAATACGCATTCTGTCAATGTTATGTCAAACCCCATTAGATTACAGAATGTTTATTTTTATAAAAAAAAATAGATTTGCCATAAGCTCAGGGAAATTTAAATCGAAATAGAGTTAAAAATATTTACAAAAAAGACGATAACTGATCAGTTATAGAGCAGGGTGAAAAAAGATTAAATTACTAAAATAAAAAATGTCAAACTTTAAAAAAAAATGTTAAGGGTGAACAACCCTTATCACTTAGGGGTATGAAAAATAGATAGTAGCCGATTCTCAAACCTACTGAATATGCATATAAAATTTGGTAAAAATCAGTAAAGCCGTTTCGGAGAAGTAAGGTAACTAACGTTGTGTCATTAATGAAGTTTATATATAAGATTTATGTATGTATAGAGAAAAAAGATTTTTCCGTTTTGTTTGTACTCAAAAATCTTCGAATCTACTGGATCGATCTTAATGAAAATTGGTGTGAAGATAGTAAAAGACCCGGCATAATATAGGCTTTCTATCGACGTACCACGCGTGCGGAGCCGCGCGTAGAAGCCTGTATTTCAGATTTCAGACGGATTTCAGATTTGCGTTTATGGCCATATGTTTACTAGTTGTCATAGTAAGGTACTATAATAATTAATCCTCTTTGGTTTCCCTCAACTCTCGCATAGTAGTCTTATTGTGAAACTGTTGGATTCCGTTAGTCGTCAACGTCTAGTTCGATTCATATCGATCAGCGATATTTTCAAACGGGTTCATTTTATCTGCGACGCAATCGCAAATCAACGATCTGCTAAAGCTTGATAAATTTGGGTACTCAGATGACAGCACTGGTGTATGGCTATAGGATCTCGACTATACTCGGAGCTCAAACATAGTCCCTCAGGAATACATGAATTTGTCATTGCAGCTAGCTTCTAACTGGAGTGATGCCAAACGGAGAAATCGCAACAGTTGACAAAGTGCCGGCTTCGAAACGTAATTTAATCAGTGATGCTGTGAAGACTCAATATGCTTGATAAATGTTAGTATAATTTTTGACGCGCGACGCTCGCACTAGGATTATCTCCTGTGTCGCGGGGTTTTCACAGACATACATTTCACACACACACAAAGAACACCCAGAGTCAGAACAAATATTTGCAGATTTCACAAAGATTTGTCCCGTGTGGGGATCGAACTCACAACATCAGCGCAGTTGAAAGCGGCGAGGCGACCGCCTTAATCACTACGCCAACCGTGCACTCAACTGTTTGAACTGCCTTCCGGTTTGATGATAAATGCATATCCAGTACAGGTAGAGGTAGGTACAGTGGGCCAAGCAATTAGGTATGCAGGGCTAAAGCTTCTGTGTCACAGTGAAGACTGACTACACTAGTTATGTATGTGTAAAAACATATTTAAGAAGTGTAAAATACATATATATAGATATTTATAACTAGTGTGAAGTGGAAGTGTTTGAGTACCTAACTGCTTGGCCCACTGTACACGAGAAAATGCATTTTCTTTTTAACGATAAATACATATTATACACGAGGAACAGCATTAGTGTTATTATAAACAACATAAAGCTTATAATAATGTCCGATTGCCATCTAGTTAGGTGGCAAACATTCGATACATACAGTTTTACAGATAGTTAAATAAGTAACCTACTGTTGTCATTGCCGTTTTATTTTTTTATAACTTTACAAGTACAATAGCGGACTTAATGCCTAAGGCATTCTCTACCAGTCAACCATAAGGAGGTGCAGAGATAATGATAATGTTAGATGCTTTTTAAAATTGAAAAAAAAGTACAACCTATAAATTTACAATATTTAATGTTTATTCTGATGGTTATATTTAAAACAGGATAATATATAATGTAAAAATACTAAATATTACTATTAAATAATTTTAATATTTTTAATGATTAAATATTTTTTTTAATGACTCTGCTGATGATTCATTGCACGTTTTGACACCAACACTTACTTACCTCACTGTTCACTCACCTTTCCTAAACTTTTTTAGAATAGCTGTATTATAGCATGGATATGTTAACCACTAGTATGCAGGCTAGACAAAGCAAATGCCAAACCTAGCGCAAACATGGCAAACATACACGACTCGACTAGGCACAATAACTTACACGGTTGACGCATGTAGGTGGCCTTAGTGTTCAAATGCGGCTACACATGAATCTACTGTGAAATTGAATATTACCGAGGAAGGGAAATTGATGGTGTGGCCATGGCTTTGTCTTCTCCAGCCGATTCCTCGCAGTTAATTTCACTTAGCCGAGACCGTTTGTTCTTGCCTCTTGATTTTATTTGACCTGGGATTTTGTATTACCTTGTGAGGATTTATCCGATCGTTTCTTACCTGTTTCGATTGTTTGGATGTTGTCCCATTCATTTAAATGAAAAGGTGTCTTAAATGCTTAACTTCATTTAAGTCATTCACCAGATTCATTCGATCTAGAGGAAATAAATTTTAATATATCAGCTGTATAAATTAATTAAATTTTGTATTATCCTTGTAATTAATAATTTAAAATAATAATGAATATTTGTAATTTGGAGTCTCCTAAAAGAGGAATTGTTTATATTATTATGTTATGCATCCCTGTGATTTGTGTATATGATTATTATATGATTTACTTTTATATTGTTTATAATAGTTTGTATGGCTCTGTTTAGTATTACAATTGGTGTATATATTAAGTAAATAAAAATAAAATAAGTTTGCGTGGGACTGCCGGAGCCTCGCAGTGCCCAAGCCGTGACAGGAGCCCTCATCATCATCATTTATTCTATATCGCCACCACCGCTTGATTTAACAAAGCTCTAGTACTACATTGATTAGCGCGGCGACAACGGCGGCTTCGGTCAATCTATTAATTTGCTGGCAAATCAACTATTTTGTTAATAAATAAATTATTTTGCGGACAAATTAATTATTTTGCAGACAGGTCTATTATTATGCCCACAGACCTACTATTTCGCTGACAACAATTTATGGACAAATTCTATTAAATTGCTGATAGATAAAATAACACCAGTCAAACATATTCTGTCTTATTAACCCATAATAACTAGACCAATAATAACTAAAACTCGGTTTATTCATTGTGTTGCCTCCCTCGAGATCTTTTACAAAGAATCCATTAAAAAAAACAAACTCATTATCCTTGCCTTGTAATGTTTCAGACATCCGCCATAATAAGTTGTGAACGCGGGAATCCACTCCAAACTTCAGTTAATAACTTATAACTATTAAATCGAAATAAGATGCCTGAAGTTCCGCGCACCGTCGAACTCCATTTTTGAGTTCTAAAGTTTTATGGGTACCTTGTCCGCTGCACATTGTTTACGAACAAAGCGAGATCTCGTTCAGTTTCCGATACGAAGGATGGAGGAAGGAGTACTCGAGTATTGGACTCTGCCATTCGGACCAACTTATCCGTCTTTGTTCCGATAACTATTGATGCTTGATGAAACACCGCCTTACAGGTACGAGTTTGTATTAGACTACGTACATTTCCGCTACCACCTTATTTCTGTATTCTATAATGTGAATACTTTCAATGGATCGCATGCCTAATAACAAAGCACAACAAAACCATTAAGTTTAATAATGTAACCTAAATATCCATCATCTTCTAAGTTTATTCATGGTGCTCAATTCACAGACTTTCAGTGATCTACAAAATGCGGCATTGAAAAAGTATTCTTTATGTAAAGTGGTTTTTTTTTATTCATTTGTAAGTGTGAATAAGACATAATTTTTATTCTAAAAAATTGTTTCCATTTTGTAAAAAATTAGTATGGTTTTAGCAAAATCAACGAATACCATACTTTTCTTCTATAAATAGTTGCGACGCACTTTCCTCGCTGTCCTCTTGTATTCTGCTTCAGTACAGTAACATTTCGACAAACTACCTAGCTACAATAGACCAACATTGAAACATTCTACTTGGCCTGGCACCGTTTTTAAATACTTACAATTTCTTGATGGAAGCGCACATCATGTTTATTAATAAAAGTGCCAAAATTGACCAAGTAAAGTCTTATAAGTGGATGACAAAAGTAGATAATAAAGATTAAAAATTTCAGCATAATAAGTAGTTATACTCCTCATATTTGGTTGATATGGCATTTCGTGGAAACTTAAACTAATAAATGTATTTCACTTACCAAATCTTATTAAACATGGGTACACAAGCAAAAATGTTTTTGCCAATAACTTTAATTATGTATGCTGCGGCTTCATTTTAGATCGATGTAGAGTTACTATGAATTCCTAACATTATTTCATGCAAGAGAAATTCCTTTACTGACCCATTTTTCATGGTTATTTGGCTATGTTCCTCCTCCCTCGCTTGAAATCCCACGGCAACTATTGATGTCCAATATGTAGATACTAACTTTAGAAGTATATATACATATTGTACATAACATATTGTCAAAAATTCAAAGTTGTTTTTAAATTCCAAGATCTCATCTTCTCATATAATACAGAAAAGAAAAATTGAGGGTAATCAGCCATTAAAGAAACCGCGGTTCACAATGAAAATATTCATCTAGTTCTAAACTAGCAGTTCTTTTATTATGATTATTCGGCAATAACAGTTAAAGTTATTTACCGATACATTAAAAGGCTGGAACAAAAACTAAATTTTGGGATTTGGCATATTTTAAGTCTACTAACATTTTATTAAATATCACATATAATATAGCTGTTTTCTACCGTATTTAAGAATAACCATTATTAAAATAATATGTATTAATTTTTACTTTCCATTTCTATTAGATATATGCAATTTTTGCATTCGATGCTCGATTGTTTGCCTGCATGATTTTGAAGTTGGGTGAAATCCTCAAAGCTATTTGTTCGGATAGACAAATAGATTATTATTACATATACCTACCAAAACTTCTAAATTCATTTCTTTTATAATTTCAATTTCTATCTTAAAACCCGCATTCAAATTAAATCAAATCTCCAGTTTAGGCTAATTAAGTTGTATAGACAAAGCTCTAACTAAGTCAGTACTTTGAAATTGAAATAATTTCTTAATAAGAGAAATGGCTTCAGATATTTCTAGCGTAATTTCTTAAATTTAGCTCTGAGGTGGACTAAACTACATTTGATAAAGATTGCCAAACAAACAATAACTTTGTTTAGTTGGCAATCTTTTTCTAAAATATGAAGATCTTTATTTACAGAAAAATATACATATAGGATATTAAATTAAATTAGCATAACATAATTGTATTGCGATACGGCTCAAGTTCACCAAGAAGGAGTTAAACAATGTTGACGGAACGGGCTGTCAAATATCTAACGGACGTTTAAACGAGGAGCGTTTATTTCATGTTCACCATCTTCGGTTTGCATTCGGTTACGAAACCGAGCGATTGTGAATGATTGAATGAAGACAAAGACAATTATGTCAAAATTGACACTTTTTTAATTTTTTCATCGACTAAACTTCTATAATTACTGAAATAAATAAACATTGACATTGGCGGTCTTGTCATTTCGTTGTATTTAATCTAGTTTTGCGTGCGTATAATTTAAATAAAAAATGGATAAAGGGGATAAGAAAAGGCGAGCCGCGAATTTCAGTTACAATGAAAAGTCCATTTTATCGGAACTTATACTAAAATATAAAGATATAATCGAAAACAATAATAAGTAATATTCTCCACGTGGTCCAAATACTCCAGCATGTTTATGTAATAATCTTCTTCCACGAAATTCGATGCAGACGTCATTAATTCATTTTACACTAAATTTTAAAAGAAGCTTGTCACTGGGGAAAACTACAATAACGTCAAAAAACTCCTGTCAAAGCATTAACCAAGAGTTAACCAAGCTCCAGAGGGTCGGTTAATTTAATCGCTCGTTTTACGCCTCTAATCGCCGATTAGTGAGTGGTGAACACGAAATTTGACGCAAACAGCTGATTAGTCATTTAAACAGTTGATTATGTGTCGGTGAACAGCGCTGGCCGAAATATAATCAAGCATTTCGAGAACGTGTTGCCTCAGTTAAACGTGCTGACAACTCTTTGTACAGACTATTACTAGTTTATCTTTATCTTATTTTTAACTTTACTTTAATAGGGTGTCAACAACATCGTAACGAAGCCGCTTACCAAAAAATCAGTACATATAACATTACATTACATAACATTAAAACTAACAGCAAAATCATGTTAATTACAAGGAAAATTTAAGATTTTTAGTCATTTTTCGACTATGGAAAAGTAATCCTGTACTATCCCAACACATTTTTTATTGCCTGGTCAACTTTAGGATTTGCCAATATTTATTATCGATATCAGTAAGCGATACTTGTAATAACAGAGATATGTTTTTTTTAAATACCCATTCAATTGAAAAACTGATAAGAAAATTGGTTACAGATTTTTGTATTTATAAGATTTTGTAGATAATATTATTATGTAAATTATCTTTAAGATACAAAGGAAAAGGAAAATACAGGTCCACAGTAAATTAATTATACAACTGTGACAAAATAACGAAAGCGTCAAACTTATAAAATGTGTGTGAAGCGGAATTCTGTGAAAACATGTCGGTTGTCAGATTGATACATGAGTTCGCGTTTTTGTTGTTTCTCCATCAATCTTCAGGTCTATTAACGTCGTGCTTAGCTCTCCTAATTATCTGCACAAGCTCTAAGAACCCCGGCGTAAAGCTTACACGGACCGAGGATATACAACCTCTTATTAAATTGTTGTCTTCACTATTTTTCACGAGACGTTCTAGAGGGAGATAATTAGATTTCCGTGTGGAGCTTTAAATTTGTTTCTAATCAGACTTCGGCAAAAAGATCATGAATAAAAAATGCTGATCATCTTACAAAACATGACTGTATAAAAATAAAATAATTAATAATGTCTTTTAAAACCGTACACAAAATTTAAATTATAAACAAATTTAACATTTTAGGTACATGGCAAGTAATAAAAAAAAATAGAAACAGCTCAATGATGTGAAAAATCCTTAACAAAGCAATTTTGCGATCGCATTTCCAACACGTCTGTGTTTTATTGCAACACGTAAATATATATCAATAACCACTCATGAGATAGGTCATATCAGTTTTTAAAGGACTATAACATCGTCATAATATATATCAAATAATAATATCTGAAACACGGCACATGATTTCAAAAGATGGTATAATTTATCGTGCGCTGCGTGAGTAACGTTCATCATAACCGATTTTCTTTTCTGACGTGAAACATTCTGAAGAGAATATACATTTTGTGACGGTGCTTACATAGCATTAGATATTCTCCTGTACGGAGTTGTAATGTTACATTGGCGGGATAAGAGAGATCCATTCCACGAAACCCTAAAATGTTCGTTGCAATAGCGAGGGTTTGTCGCAGAAACAGCCAATAAATGTTGGCTAAATAAGCCGTTGTGGTACCTACTGTCGATATTGCTGTGTTAGCTTTAAACAATGTGTCGATTTTCTTTAAATAAAAACATTCTGTCGAATAAATTCGAATGTTTTACATCGTATTATTTTCTGTATGAAGAGAAGGTTTATTTTTAACTGAGCATTTTTTTTCTTTTAGATTTAATAGTTGTTAATAGTTTTTGTTAGTTAGTTTTGAGATTTAAAAAAAGTGTTTTCATTTATAAAATAATAGGCCAAAGCTCTCCTATAAACATTGCGAGCTACTCAAAC
Source organism: Hypena proboscidalis (assembly GCA_905147285.1). Taxonomy (NCBI): domain Eukaryota; kingdom Metazoa; phylum Arthropoda; class Insecta; order Lepidoptera; family Erebidae; genus Hypena; species Hypena proboscidalis. The sequence goes on from LR990132.1 coordinate 13,168,286, forward strand.
CAATTAAGAAGAATAAAAAGTTAAAAAATGTAAACGTGACCTGAATGTTAAACTATAATTATTTACTTATTTCACAAAAAAAAAATATCTTTCTAAACATCTGCGTCGCGCGTCGTCTAATAAAACGATTACGTACTAGCCGCTAAAGTAGTGTAATTAACTTGTATGATATCCTCAATTACCAGGAGACCAACAATGTGTAGGCGGTAGTTCATAGTCGGAAATGATTTTGGCGCTGTTATGTTATTACATCCAAGATTTATGATAATTTAACCCTTAAAAGGCTTAAGGGATATCAAAATGTGTACAATATTTCAGTGTATTTTTATACATGAGATTACTCTATGATTTCAGACGTACCTATGATTTTTAATCGATCTATAACCATAGAAAAATAACAATACGAATAGGTAGACGTTTTTTTCGAACTAACTTTCGCCTGCTTCATCATCCTGCATACAAAAACTGCGAATCTAAAGTTTGTATGTAAATATTTTTCTCAGAAACCTCTCAGGACAATTATAAATTAGATAAAACAATTCAGTCCTTATCTGGGGAGAAATAGTGGCTGTAATATTCCAACTTAATGCCGCTCTTAAGATAATATCGTAGCTCAAGCCGCTTTGTGCTGCTACTTTACTTACCGCGTTACTTAAATCACGATAATTAGGTTACAAAACAAATCTGAGACCAACTCTACTGGATTTTATACTTACTCTAGAAAAATCCAAGACGGAAAAGTTAGCATTATGAACATTGTTTGATGTCAACTGCTACACAGTATGTTTACTACTCGAAAATCTCGGTTGTATCTACTTCTTTAAATCAAAAAGCGTTTTTAATAAAAAATACACATATAACCCATACTTAACAGGGTTGCTTTATTAAATATTCTGGACTCAGCATAAATACGACAAAAGTAAATTGTATCAACCCATAGAAACACTTTAAAGGTACGAGTAGCTTCTTATTATTGTAAAATAATCTTATAATTATTGAAAAACTGTAATATAATTAATTTACACCTTTTTACTAATTTCCACGACATTCACACCTACTCGATGTACGGCATCCTCATTACCAGATACTCGTAATTCCAGGCAAAAGAGGTACAATAACAAAAAGGGTCTGTTATTAAAATATTAATTAAAGCAAAAAGAGTTTTCGACGAGTGGCTATAAAGAATTGGCGAGCGGCCAAGGATTGCGAGAAAATTCATTTGTTGCCATCGAACACTCCCGCTGCGAGCAAAACATTGTAATTGTGATAAAGAGAGCTATTTCAATTCAATTTTCATTTAAAAACTAGGCTGGGTTTCTTGATAGACACACGGACATCTTCGTGTTGCGAATAGCACACGAAGCGCTTTTTATACAGGCTGAATGCGACATAGCGACTTTTATATGAAACACAGCTTCTATACATTGTCAGTATTAATTTCCGACAGTTTAATTATTTTTCACGCCAAAAAATCACGTTACCCGAATAAATTAGAGGATTGGCATGTTCAATTATTATGGCAAGCGTAAAGAAAATATCGTGAAAAGCTGATGTGGCTATGGTTTCAATAAATGTTGATACGTCGCATTCATTCTGTATAAAAATCCATGGCATCTGACCTCTGTACGGCAGTTGCTAGGATCTGTGATAGAATATCGCACCTTCACCCTCGTGTCGATAAAAAATATGGCGAAAACTCCACACTATCTGGAATAAATTAAATCTAGTTATTTCCTTTGAAGCCCGGATACTTGGAATAGATATGAAAATTCAAAAGCACTCCATATACGCGTGTTTTCATAAAATGAACTCGGATTTCCAGAATTAATTTCAACAGTTTTAACTCGAGTACGAATGCATTCAAAAATAAAGTTCTCTACTTTTTGTGGTTGTGTAAATGAGGAAAATTGTGTAGAGTCTACACCACCTATACTGTAGGCTATTTGGTTTATGGATGTTAATAGCCCTCATTCGATTTTTTACAACAAAAGTACATACATATATTATGTAGCAAGGATTTTAGTTGTTTATTTTTTACAGTGTAGCCAAGTCACTATTATAACCGAAATTGTTGATCATCATCAACGTCATTGGTACTGCACCATTTAAATTATGTATTTAACCACAAATATAAATGTAACTTGCACAATTTATTTGACTTAATCTAATCTACTATATCTTAAACATATTCACAAAAGCTCTACCATTAGGTACCAATCATATTAAAGTTGAACAATTAAGAATCCAGCAGGACTCCAACCTGCACCCCCTGCGTATACGCCTCCAGTATGGGCGTATCGTCGAGTCCTGCTGGATTCTTAATTTTTGTCTTTAATATTATATAAAATACAAAAAGGCATAGCAAACCTAAAATTTGCTTTAAAATATTACATGTACCAGTAATCAAATAAATATAAGAGTTGATTTAAAAATATTGTATGTATGTATGTCAAGTAACATTTAGTGTTTTAAAACAAAACGTACATTTTAAGAAGTAATTACACTCGATGGCATCACCGCGCAAGTCCGCTTGAGTGGTTTATGCGGTCACCTCAAAGCTCCACGGTTCACGCAAACACTAATCCTTTACTGGGATTCTATCCAAATAAAAGTATAAACGGAGTTTAAGGGATTGTTAGTCCTATGTAGGAAATCAACATGAATAATTTGATTCTTTACATTCGATAGAATGGCATCATAAACAAAGACTTGTTACATACGGGCATCGAACTACAACAACAGCGCAGTGGAGAATTAAAGAAAGAAAGAAACATATTTATTCTGACAAACAATAATAAAAACACTAATAGAAAATAAAAATAAAACATACTAAACATAATTTTTGTCAGAAAGGACACCATCTCAAGATGGAGGAATAAGGAGCTGAATGGAAGGAATGAGGAGGTGAATGGAAGGAAGGAATGAGGGGGTGACCGCTTAAACTACTAAGACAAAAGTAGATTCTTACTCTCAAAACCATTACATACATTCTGGCCTGAAGTCTGCTATTTTAATAGTATCCACATCATGGTCAATCATTCCAAAATGCCCTACCAACTGCACAAGAGAGGCGCTCATGAACGCCGATGAGAGCACCATAACAGTGGCCACTTATTGGGCCAATAAAAAATGACTCAGCCATCGACACAACGAAGAAGAAGATGGTCAATCATTTATACCATAATTGTTTATTTTGATTTAGTTTATAATAATAATTTTTTGAGGCTAGGACATCCCAATGACTGTAAAAATATTATTTAGCTTTTAAAATATACATTTTTACAACAGTATTACTATTATAATATAAGAAAGAATAAGCAGTTACGGACAAATTATCCTGCGGTGGAGTTCCAACACTCTAGGCGTTCATGTTTAAATACAGAATACTTAATCCATTTTCTTGCGACATTACATTCCTGTTTAGCGAAGTAAAAGTGGAGCGTGCTTACTTTAAACAAAAAAATACGACCGTGCCGAAAAACAGGCAAAAAATAAAGGGATTATGAAGAGGCCTCACTAATTATATTGTCTTTGGGCAAAAATTTTAGCTTCTCAGGGGAATTTCCATCGCCTGATTCAAAGTAGGTTTACAATGCGGACATCAGAACATAACTCTTGAAATATAATGCGGATATGCCCATAAAATACGACGCGTAACTTAATCCGGAGGAGACTTTTTCTATTCTGATATTTATATTAAAATAGCATGTAGTCTAATGATTTCACTGGAACACTCTTTGCGGATTGTTTTTCAACACTTTATTCGCTGCTTACAGTACTTATTCTCGCGAAAATATACTGTTTTTACCGGGAGGTATTTCACAAAACCTATGAACATACATACCTTCATGTTGTATCTTTGTTATTTCGAAACAACAGTAACGTTATTAAGATAAAATTTCCTTTTTACGGAAATATACAAGGTCATTTTTAATATACATTCGAATGGGGCCGTCTTATCAACAAACCGATCTCTTCCAACCTTTGGATGGACACAAATGAAAACAGAATACAATCTTGTCAGAGGATATTATACCAACGCAAATAACATTATTATTGGGCGATTTTGTAAATAATCCTTACTATACAGGCTGTAAATGATATCGTGACGAAGCCGCTTATTAGTCATTCAAAACATAATTTTGAGACCCTGGGATGAAAAATGTCACCGGAAATTTTCACTCATCGCAAAATCGGTCCTGGAAAAATTTTAGGCATCATGAATAAAACGCAAATTTATGATATATGCTTGCTAATTTTTGATACCACATAGAACGAGAAGTTAACAACTAAAAATATCATAATCTTGAGGTGTTTAACTAACATAACTGTTTTATTAACTGCTTAGCAAATAGTTTAAATAGGAAGATTTAATGGTAAAAGTTACTTTACCGAAAAGAGATCAATAAAAATATTTTTTATATAAAAAATTAAACCGACTTTAAAAAACATAAACATCAAATAAACACCAAATCAGTATATTCTTCAAGTCGGTGTTCATAAATTACAAATTGGAAAAAAAATAAGAAAACACTGACTTTAAGAACTATATTCTACCGACTAACGGCGTTATTTAGTAATTTTTTAAGGCTGTTGGTTTGGGTATACTTGATATACGCAACTTTATTATCAAAAGTTATCTCATTTAACACGCTAATTGGACGAATGTACATTCTTTAATTAATTGTAATTATTAATTAAAATATTTTCGACTTGGTTGAAATAATTGCAAATGACTTTATTATTCATGTATTATTAATCAAGTAAAGTTTTATCTTAATTAATCAAATTCATACTTTCACTCATTAAGCAAAATATTTAATTCAGAAATAAATTGAAATACTGCCAAAGACAACAAATCAACTATTTTTTTATCTGTAAACAACTAACAATTAATTTTATTTCTTCAAATTCTCTACTAACTATAATCATCTAGTACCTACTCCAAAACAAAGTCGTCATAATATAGCCCTTTTGAAATTTAATTCGGTTAGCATTAAAATAATAACCATATACATCATTTAACTTCATCAGGGCATGTGGCAGCTAAGTTCGATTTTATGAATGAATTCTGTCACCATATATCGTTTATCTCATACTTAGAATTTGTGAAGTAGAACCTAAATAAACTGTACCATGACGGCCAAGTTAAACATTAAACATACAAAAATAACACCTCAAACAACTCGAAATCAAACAAATCATAACAGAAAGAAGCCAAAGCATTTGACCCATTTCTGCCATTGAAACTCAGTTCACCACGAAATACCTTCATGTATGTTAAATAATAAAAGGCTGGGGCTCCGGATACTCCGGCCTCGGTAACTCATACACGGTTCCGGCGTAAAAACGACACAGCCGGACAGCGGGCGACGATACCACCGTTATATGTGTGTGCGCCGCTTTATTTACTGCTGCTCCGTTTCCGAGGCTTCACTCCTGCACTGCCAGCTATGTGATGCCACGCGCTAAACTTGTACGTAAATGCTAAATATTTTCTGTTCTAGCTAAAATCATGCCGATTTTAATAAAAGCCTATCAAATATCAATGGACCATGCAAATAAGTTATAACTATACTTATACTATAAATTTCAATCACTTTTAGGCAATTTATAAGGTCAATAATGAGGGACGTGATGTCGCATTTTAAATACACGCGTCTTTTGGTAAATCAATACATTTTTAATTGTTATGAACCATAAAGTTCAAACTCTATCGAGTCCATTATTTAGTGCTAAACTATACAAATATGTAAGTTAGCACATTACTCTGTCCATTCCTATAGTTTCTTTTTGACAGATTACATTTAGGGATGCCTTCACACGTTACTGATTCGATTTGAAATCATAATCGATGTTGTCTAAGAAGAACTTTCAATCGATTAATTACATCGAAATGGTTTTAGTTCATTATTAATTATTCGTTTATTAGTAGTTTTTATTACATGAAATAAATATACAAAATAATAATATAATAATTATGTCAATTTTTAATTTATTTAATTCATTTTTAATTTTTAATTCCAAGATTTCGACTTAATTTCTTTCAAATAATTATTCATGGAATCATGATACTATTATTATATTCTTTTTTTTATAAAAAATACAGACAATACACATAAAAGTCAAATTATTCTTTTTCATAATGATCGATTTATTTCATTTCACGTTTTGATTTATAGTCTGTGGTTGTTTGTTACAAACAGTGAACTTCCCTAAAAAGTGTCGCTTGTCAATAAAGTACATTATTATTGTAGTACATTAATCTGACAAAAAAAAAACGGTCATTCATAGGCGTGATCTGTCAAAAAGAAAATAAAGGAATGGACAGAGTATAGTTATGTTTTACGTGGTACCTGTGATGTGCCAACGAGAACAGATCAATCTCACTTTTATGTGGACATCTAAAACTGGCAGTAACTTCGACGAGTAGATGGCGCTGTTCATCGATACGTCGTAAAACTGAGTTATATCGATTTGTTATTGAGTACCTGCACATACAATGCTTCATTTTCCTATTACAAATTTTACGTAAAGATATGTTACGAATATTTGTTAGAAATATTTATAAAAATTACGTTTCACATAAAACGTAATTTTGCTTTTTTTTGTTGGAATTTATTACATCGTATCATTCAACTTTGAACATTACACAAGGTAAAACATGTCGCCTCTTTGCAATGACAGCGTAACAATTTAAAATACTCACCTTAACAAGAAGTCACTTAAACCTTAGCTGGAAAATATTTACAAAAATCTAGAATCCAATTAATATTACTAATGAGAAAGTAACTCTGTCTGTCTATCTGTTTGTCTCTCTGTTATGGCTAATCTACTAAACCAATCTTGATGCCAATTGGAATGGAGATAGTTCAAGACTTGAAAAAGGACATTGTCTACTTTTTATCGACATTATCTAGCACGTGGGTGGAGTAACTTAAACTTTTAGGTTTAGGGCCCGTTTCAGAGTTGCCGGATAGTTCTTATGTGACCCATAAAATATAACCTGACCAAGAGCAATACAAGTCGTTCTTGAAAAAAGAACATAGCTGTCCCTTTCATGAATGTGCCTATCCTGCCAATAAGGTTTGTCAAACACATGTTAAATCATAAATGGACTTAAGATAAAAATACAGGTTTTAGGATGTCACATAAATTCTCATGATGTATCTCACTATAAATAGCGCAAGCCTTTTATTATTTTTGCGTTATTTTCAAATGGCCAGTTATTGCTTAATTTTTGTCTGCAAATATTTTTCACTTTAGCTCAACTTAATTCAAGCCAGGAACTCACGTCTTTATGTTAATAACACTTTTCAGTTGTGTCAGCGGAACACGTTCAGGTCATCACGCCCGTTTCGAGGTGTTAATAAAAGGGTCATTCGGACACGAGCTACAGTAGCAGTAGTGCTACTGGTACTGAGCTCGTGGTACATGGCACCAGGACTTGAAGTTATATTCAAAGGAAAAGCAATCTGTAGGGATGTAGAGAGGATATTTTGTCAGAAGGTTTTCAGTTCAATCCATACTGTAAGGACCAGTTAGCTCTTAGTTCTTACACTATTTAGTTGTAGGTATGTTAAGTTGGTGAAGTACAAACGAGATAAGATCACTATAATCAATGTTTATTAAGTTAAGTTAAGTTATATGTTACAAAAATTAAGTTAGTGTCTCTTACTCTTGACAATAGGTTCGTACCACGGTAGTCAATGTACTCAAAGTTATTTGTGTAGTCATGTTATTTATATAATTGCTGGCACGCGACCGCGACCTACAAATGAATTTGCTGTGGCAGCAAAGATCGTACATGTTTAGCGATCTGTAGCGAGATCATACACATACCTATTACAATTTCATCATGCAAAAGTAAGACATCGTCACTGCTAGTTACCACATTACCGTCTATAAATCTGGTATTTGTTTATTTTGATTGCCTCGATGTTCTAGTGGTAAGCGTATGCGCATCTAGTCGCGATGTCTCAGGTACAATTTTCGGGTCATGCAAAGTGTTATTTGTGAACTTTCGGTCAGGAAATTCACAATAGCAGCACGAAGTTGGAATTGTGCCCGGTAGATAAATATTCCACAAATAAATAAATATTCCACAACTCACTCACAACGCCATCTAGTCTCAAACTAGGCAGAGCTTGTACTATGGGTACTAGAATAACTGATACTAATGCAAATATACTTTTCTTTTGTAAATACATACTTATTATACATAGAAACACCCAGACTAAGACAAACCCTCATGTTGCAAACAAAGATTTGTCTTAAGTGGGAATCGAACCCACGACCTCGGCGTCGCAGGCAGGTACACTACCCACTCCGCCATCCGGTCGTCAATTAGATGGCGAAAGGCTCACCCCCTATCCCATGGGACCTAAACATAACTGGTAATATAGGCGTGATTTTATGTCATGTTGTTTATTTGTTTAAGATTAATATTATTACTTGTCACAAGATTAACGAGTAAAGTTACCGTCGCATCTGACTACCTTACCCGATGTTATCACCCTGCAAATCTTAATACATCATCGCTTAAGCTTACGTGGATTAAGACAAGCGCTGCCGAATTGTTTGGATTATAATTATTATTAATGAAATGGAACGGCGCAATAGGCACCGAAGCGGGAGGTTTCGTAACATCGTAAGTGTATCGATCAATAAACCTAAGCGTCACCTATTGTTCTCACACGATTTATTGGGCGTTTTTTCGAATTTAGGTATCTACATATTTTTATATGTAGGCAGCGATTACTTGCCCAATAGGGGGTGTTAGGTCATATACTGAAGCTGAAACGCATACCGATCTATCGACGCTCGTGTGCCATCTCTACTCGAAACCATTTGTTTTTTGACAAATATCATCAAAACGTCAAAAGATCCACCGTCGCGCCGGCGTGCGCGTTTTTCGAGATCGCTTGTATAGATATAAAATAATTGGAACATTTCGTGAACTATATTTATGTTATATTCTAAGCATTAAGGAGTAAGCTGTCCAGGGAACTATTAAGGTAAGACTTTGCTGTAAACCTTTAATTTGGGAAACCATCCTTTGATCGTGTAGGAATTCGATGTTAACTTGCCGTGATTACCTAAATACAATTACATACCATAACATCACGCCTATATTACCAAGAAGGGTGTGGCAGAGGTGTACAAAACCCACAATTCACCTGTTATATTTAGGTCCCATGGGATAGGGGGTATCGAAATCCACCGGGCAATTCAAACACCGTACTGCTATAGTGAATTTAATGCCGAAAAGTTCACTTTGCCCGACCTCGGAATCAAACCCGAGACCTCACGGTGAGAGACGCACACGCTAGCCACTAGACAATCGAGGCAGTTAAAATAATTATGTTAATTTCAACCAAAAGCTTACTACGGTGTGGTACGCCTCCCATTCTGAATCTTAATAGATACTATGTATTTATTATTATGTATGAAAAGGCATGTGCCCAGCAGTGGTACATGTTTGTGTTACGGGATATATGAGGAAAATCTAGGAAATATAAACTAGTATAATTCCAAGCTACTTTCTGAAATGTGTAAAAAAACATTTATACCCATGCTATAAATCCTCTATAAACGTTCTTGAAACAGTTAGCTTATTGCCAACATTAAAACAGCCAGTGTCATAATAACCATTATAACACCCAAACGGGTGTACTAATGTTGTACTGAAATTCATTATGCAACTCCTTTTTACCCGACTGCGTCAGAAGGAGGGTTATGTTTTTCGAGCGTATGTATGTATGTATGTATGTATGTACTGAACGCCGAACTGTCGCCTCTTACCGGCACCCTAAATTTCTCAACTGTATGATACGTCATTTCGTGACGTCACGTTGATCCATTTGTTCCTATCTTAGGTAGGATACAAACCAACATGGCGAAGTTAACTTCGCCATCCCGTATCGCTTCGCTCATCCGTAGCTGGATGGCTAAGAGCGACTGCCCGGTGTGCAGTAAGGTCGCAGGTTCAAATCCTGCCGGTCCCATATCTTTTTCAACTGTTTCTTAGTATATATACATAGTTTGTTTGTATTAGATACTCACTAATTAAACTTTCCATGAATTTACATAGAGTTCTTACAACACTGTACAATACCCTATGGTCTCAGAACATTTATAGAGGATTCATATCATGGGTGTAGATAAAGTCTTGTATGCAACTGTTATAATTAGGTATTAAAACACTCATGTGATAAACCCACACTCGTGTTTTAATACCCCTCATTATAGAACAGTTGCATAAATAACTATTAAACACTCTTTTAAGTGTTACGTCATCGGAACCTCGCTTAAACATCCTTCTATGTAGTTTTTTGTATTTGCTTTGTGGCTTCACTTTGCGTAGTCGGTACACCTCATCTGCCTTTTTTATTTCATCTATGGCTATTGCAACCCAGAAGCGATAGCCGAGTGGGAGACTATAGGACTGCTAAGTCGAAGGTCTCGGGTTTAAATCACAGCACACACCTCTGTCAATGAATCGTTAAGATCCGTCTTTTCAAAGATATTTGTGTATTTATCATATAAATTATCACTCGCTAACAGTGAAGAAAAACAACGTGAGGAAACCTGCATCCTGAGAATGCCTAAAAGAACTAGAAGGTGTGTGAAATCTACCAATCCGCACGTAGCCTGCTTGGTTGACTATGGCCTAACCCTTCTCCTCATAAGAAGAGGCCTGTGCCCAGCAGTGGGACATGTATATACCTATACAGGGCTGCTATTATTTATTGCGACCCGTTTTCAGAAATTCACCTTAACGCTTACTGCAGAGGCATGCCTCACCGCGTCATGCGTGACCCCGCATCAACATTTTCTCAAGTGGTGCTGAAAATCTCCACAAATACTTGTACGTACACACGGCTAGGCAATCACTTACATAGTTATATCGCCTGAGAAGCGTGCACGCCCTACAAAGCCAACTCCCACGTCATATGAAAAGTGTGTTTGCAAAACTTGAAATGAGCGTAGAGCAATACGTACGATCCAATTTATTAGGTTTGTTTTCAAGCAGCAGGAAATATTATTAGATACTTATGTGGTTTATTGAGCTTCACTAAGAGTGTGTGTGGTGAAGATAGAGGATGCTTGTGTTGTTACTAGAGGTATAAATTTATTACATTATAATTTATATAATTATATTAAACCTAAATAATTCTTTTTTATTATTCTTACCTAAAATATTTAAAATATGTGTAAACACTACTGGAGCTTGGAACGTATAACAGAAATACCATTGTACGACATAGAAATGCTTTTCGAAGACTACAAGTTTCGCCGAAAACTTTATTGAAACAAAACAGTGCTCTTAGATATCTCGGTCCATAGAAACACTGTTGACAGAGATATCTGTTCATAGAAAGCAGTTCTTACTTCTGTATTACGTTCCAAGCTCTTCTTTTAATGTTGTCAACGTCCAAAGTGATAAATATCTTGATACAACTAGTAAGCCAAGAAGCTTAGACTTCATTGCTAACCCAAGTTAAAAAAAGGCTATCTGAAAATGACAAAACATTGCTTTAATCCTTATCCAATATAATAATGCTTTTAACGTCATAATGAAATGTAAAAAACCGTGATATATTTTCAGCATCGTCGTCAACATAAATATTTGCCCTCTGTCCACAAAAATCCATTACATCGGATTAAGTATTAAACGGTGACAGTATTTTTAGACTTAAGTATATTCGAAAGTAATTTAAACGATGAGATTTCGGCGAGTCTATAGAAAGAAGATTTAAAAAAGAAACATAAAATTAAAATGCCTAAATAAATCAAACTGAATGGTAGTAGACAAGAGACTATATAAAATGCAATCGCAGTCATATATTTATATAAAGTGAAACGTTAAGCAGTCCCACGAGTTCATTGTATAGAGTCTATATTAATCTAGTTAATTTCTTTTCACTTTAGTGCCGCTAATTTTAATACTCTTCTGAGCTCACTTTTATTTAACAGAAAAGTAAATTGTTTAAGTAAAAAGTAAACAATCTTCTATTAATTGGGTGTAGTCCCCTCTCGGTTTCAACGGAGCAGTTAATCTACGTTACTCCAGAATTTCAATGAATTTTTCCCTCGCGGCCATAAAAGTGCAAAAAGTAAAATCAATCGCACTTGAGTACTGCTACACTGTAAATTACAACACGTTAAGGGTGTACCTAACCATTGAATGTTCTCGACTGGAAACCTTCCAGCTAAAATATTTATACCTTTCGACCTTTATATGAAATCTGGGCCACTATTGGTTTTTCACCGTTTGTCGTAGCGAGTGTGCTATAGTGACAGGCAATTCGAGCACGATCGTGAGTTAAAAGTTGATTTTTCAGTTACTCTCTGTAGTTCAGCGTGGTGATTACTCTCAGAGTCTCATTTTTAACCTGTAAATATTCACATAATAAAATGAATAATAGCAAGCATCCAATACTCATTAGAAAGCACCTGGTACGAGTGGCCTCCTCAATATTTCCTATCCATTACCTAAGGAACATTACTTGTAAAACTTTTAAAACATAAAACAGATATTCTAGACTTAACAGTTTTGAAAGAATTATACTTTATGTTTTTTTTGGCCGGCCGTTTGGCCGCAGCCCCCTTTTGCAAGAGTCCAAGATATTAGTAATATTATCAAAGATGCTGAAAAAATAATAATAATCAAAATATGGTCGAAGATAACAAGGCGGGAAGTATTGAAGGTTTTATGTTTTTAATATTATATATTAATATTCTGATATTAATCAAGATTCATAAAAATGATAATTCTTTTTCATAATAGCTTTTGCCTACAACTTCTTCGTGACATCGTTACCGTCGCCGGAGGCACGTGGACCCGTCTGGCCCACGACAGACATATGGAGAGCGATGGAGGAGGCCTATGACCAAAAATGGACATACCAAAATCAATATATAAAATAATATATATGCAATGTATTTCCACAGACAAACCGATAATTCGGTTTTGTGGAGCCTGTTTAAAAATGTTTATGAATAAAGCATTTTATCTTTCTATCGATCTTATACTAATAATAATAAATGATAGCAAATCTAATTAAATTTGACAACGTAGAAATAACTTTGTAGTTATAAAACATCTAAGTTTTACTAGTTAAATTTATTTATAAATTAATGTAATACATTAGAAATTGTAAACTGCATTATGCTTTTTATTAAACTAGGCTAAGAATATGGAACGATGTACTTTTTTTTCGGAAATAAAAGGCTTTTAATTAAATTAAATTTTAATGCTATTTCCTTCAAAACTTCCCTCTTACACACTCAATCTATTAATAAACATACAGATATTATACAGACAAAAAAAAATGTTTTGGCTTTTACTGCTGTGACAAAAACCTTTAGTTTTTTTTTTAAATATCTTCAATGTCCTGTAAATTGAAGATATTTAAAAAATAACTTAAGGTTTGACAATTTTATTATATGTAAAGTTTATAATATTAGTGTGTAATGATTTTGTATTTATTTATATTAATTTATGATTAAAAATAGGTAATTACACTTAGTTGGGTAATGATTTTGTATTTATTTACAGTAAATTAATGATTAAAATTAGGTTATGGCAATGAGTTGTAATTTTGACTAGATAACTTGACTGATGTCTTTAATTAAATAAATCAATTCCATACTGTTTGTTTAAAACATTCTAAAGTATTATTTTTAGAATAAATTGTAATGTATTATTAATTTTATATCAGCAGTTTAATATTTTATGAGGTTGACATTTTGAAAGTCATTAAAAGTATGTTGCAAAATAAAACGTATTTCCGGCAAATAGAAATGAAATGGCGTTGACTTACAAAATGGCAGTCTCTTCTGTGCGTTACTTGTGAAAGAATCGTTTTGTTAAAGTGAAGTGATTATTAAGTAAAATGTTGTAAAGGATTAGAAATAAACGTATTGTGGAAAAACTACACTGGAGTATCTATATTCATCACATTTCAGAAGTGGGATCACGGATTGGAAAAAAGGTTAGTCGTTTTAAAATTCAATTTTTACAACTGTTGAATTTTATGTTAATTAGGAAAAGGTTTGTGTAGCCTATGATATTAGGAGAGGTCATGTGTACCTTATGCTATTATGAGAGGTTATGACGTGTTTACCTCACGGTATTAGGTGAGGTTATAATAATAATAAATATTCTTTATTGTACACCACTAAAAAAATACAGTTATGAAAATTACAAAAGACAATGTTGCACAATCGGCGGTCTTATCGCTAATAGCAATTTCTTCCAGACAACCTAAATGGACTGAAAATGGTTATGTGTACCGCGTAATATCATTTAGGAGAGGTTATGTGTACCTCACACTATCAGGAGAGGTTATGTGTGCCTCGTGATATGCGGAGAGGTTATGTGTGCCTCGTGATATTAGGAGAGGTTATGTGTGCCTCGTGATATTAGGAGAGGTTATGTGTGCCTCGTGATATTAGGAGAGGTTATGTGTGCCTCGTGATATTAGGAGAGGTTATGTGTGCCTCATATTTGATAGGAGGTTATGTGTGCCTCGTGATATTAGGAGGGGTTATGTGTGCCTCATATTTGATAGGAGGTTATGTGTGCCTCGTGATATTAGGAGAGGTTATGTGTGCCTCATATTTGATAGGAGGTTATGTGTGCCTCATGTTTTAGCCAAGCCTGCTTTGATTAATAGAGGATTAAGTAGGTATGCCTTTTGCTTCTTAGAAAAGCTTTAATCAAATAGACTATATAATTTACAAAAATCAATTAATTTATTTGTGCATATTATGAGTAATATTTTGAAGTTGAATTATTAGATGGTAATTAGATACTTATTCTAGTTATGAGGAGAAGTTATGTGTGCCTCGAGATATGAGGAAAAGTTATGTGTGCCTCGTGATATCAGGATAGGTTATGTGCACCTCATTTTGATAGGAGGTTATGTGCTGCTTTGATAAATAGAGGATTAAGTATGCTTTTTGCTTCTTAGAAGAGCTTTAATTTAATAGAATATATAATTTATTAAAATAATTTAATTTATTTGTTTATTAATAGTATTTTATATAAAAGAGTAATATTTAATTTTTAAAGTTAAATTATAAGATGGTAATTAGATATTTATTCTAGTAGGCCATACTCCTATGATCTTTTTATGACTTTCTCAACGTTTATTTACCCATGTATGATTAAATCGATTCAGAACTAATGAATTTGATTTTTATTTTGAGGCAATGAATTTGGACGATGCGATGACTCCTGATGGTGAACCACCGTGTCGTGAGGATAAAACAAGGAAGAAACACAAAGGCTAGACGTAGCAAAAAAACGATCAAGAAAACGTAAACGCTCGTCTAGTTTATCTACTTCCAGCAGCACGACCATCAGTAAGTCGAAAGCAAGTTCACGGCATATGGATAAGAAACCGCGTAAGGAATTAGCACGACTAAGGAGGTACTGGATCTATTTAGTTCTTTGCAAGCACGTGAAACCACGGCACCTAACCTGAATAATAATAATTTCAATAACGTATACCAGAATTCGACCCATCAAATAAATCGCAGAATATTGATAGTTTGATAAGGAAAGTTAACGAATGTGTCCTCATTTACGAATGACTCAGACTGACAATCAAATTAAGACTACATTGACTATATCTACATTAAGCAATAATAGTAGCTATAAATTCTATAAAAATGTTATAGTGAACAATAATTCAAATTTAATTGCATTTATTGATTTTGGCAGTGAGTGTAACTTAATACGTGAATCAGATGCTCGCGGTTTAGATTTATCAAAAACTTTTACAGAGTTACCAGTAATTAAAGGATATGGCAACGCCAAGGTTGTTCCAATCTATAAAAGCACCATGGATTTAAAATTAGATGAAGTCAAAGCTGAAATAGAGGTGCTTGTAGTCAATGACGAATTTATGCCACCAGGTCTATTGGTAGGTTATTACTGAACTGCCGTATGCATCTATCTGCCTTTATGAATCACAGACAATAATTATTTTATCAAAGCCATTGTTTAAAATTGAATATAATAGATGATAGCGCAATTTCAGTTTTAAGATCTAGTTTATGTTAGCACTTCTAACCCTGACTACTACGGGGACATATTCTTCTTCTTCTTTGTCGTGTCGATGGCTAAGTCACATTTTATTTAGACTTGCCATCGTCGTGAAAGGATTAGCCAATTCGCTTATTCGCTGTAGTGTGTGTGTGTAGTGAACCTAGAAAAGAATACTACTTACATCGGGGCACCTATAAAGTAACGAATGGAGAGGGTTTAATACCTATCACTAATTTATCAAGCCAGATTTTAGCATTTACGAATAAGTGGCCCATAGCCAGGGCGATCCCTTAAATTGAAGATAAAGTTAAATATATTTTTAGATTGACTAAAGATATGTCAGAATTTCAGCCTTTTTTGATATCAGACATTAAAGTTAGAGTTAAGTAGATGAAGAAAACCCTGCTTAAAGTTCATGGGTTTATGCTTAGTTGTTTTTGATTTAATTTAGGTGAAATCAGTTGTATAAATTCTACAGAAATGAAAATTGAGTTACTTAATGATAGACCGGTAATTAATAGACCTTATATTATTACGAGAAAATAACCTTACCTTGAAACTCTCGAAATGTCGTCTATTCGATACTTCCCTTAACTATTTAGAATACGAAATTTCTGCAAACGGCATACATCCTAAAGAAAATAAGATTATAGCTGTAAAAGAATTTCCCGACCCTCAGAATATACATGAGATTTATCAATTTTTGGGTTTAGCAGTGTTGGGGCTATCTCGTCGTTGACTGTAACCCCGCTATCCCGATTGTGTGTTAGTTGTTGTTGTGAGAAGGTAGCTTGTGGTAACACCAAAATCACTTCAGGTTAAATAGTTTATTGTGAATGGTTTAATTATAGTTAAATTGTAATAAGTTACATTGTCAGTTGTTGTTACGTTTAGTAGTTGTGAGTCACGTTTATAAACAATATCTGTTCACCAAACACACGTTTATGCGTTCCACTTATTTGGTAGTGACTATCGTAAACGACTGTTTATTGTTTACAGTATAATTCGCTGTACGAGCAGTATTGGCTCGTACAAGCAGGATATTTTATTTAGAAAAAGTATCAAAAACTTTGGCGAAATAGCTAAGCCTTAACAAATTTATTGAAAAAGGGCAACACTTTTCAATGGACTAATGACAAGTCAAATGCCTTTTAGTATTCAAATATAAGCTTATTGATCGACCAATTTTAGCCTTTTATAATCCTAAGTTAGAGACAGAGTTGCATAGAGAATAGTTCTTTGGGTGTGGGTGATATATTGATGCAATGGCAGCCAACCCCAGGACTCCTTAAACCGGTAGCTTATTTTAGCAGGCAGACTACACCTGAAGATCCTTATTTACACTCTTATGACATTGATGATCGTATGCTCATCAATAAAGTTTAGGGTCTATTTGTTAGGACTAAATTTTAAATTTGCCGATTGTTACGCCCTTCGGACTACACTTACTAAACAAGACTTAATACCGCGAATAGCTAGGTGGCCCTTGATAAGTGAATTTACTTTTAGTATAGAATATCGCCCAGGTGCTCGTATGGCTCACGTGGACGTCTTTAGTCGTAATACGAAGTTACCACTTGAGGTAATAGATTAATCAGCCGTTACAGTATATGATAATATTGAAACTGACAATTGGTTGTTAATTTTACAATTAACAGATCCAGATATTTTTCGTATAAATAAAATCCCTAAACCTGAAATCGATGAAGAAGCCAAAGATCATAGAAAAACTTTGTTGTTAAAATTAATAGGGTGTACAGAAAGGTTGGTGATACATTGTGTTTAGTAGTTCCTCGCGGTGCTCGTTGGCAGATATGCAAGTCTTATCATGAATAAGAATAAGAATAATAGGAATAGGAATACGTTCATTTGTCTTTAAAATACATAACGATTTTCAGTTGAATCCTTATACAGTAGGGTAACATAACTTAAATTACTCAAGTGATAATCGGTGAGATAGTATAAACAGATGAGATAGTTGTAGTACATATATTATATTATTATGTCATTAGTAGGTACAAATTGCGGGAAGGAGAGCAACTACCAACAATCATATTGATAGTTGTTCTCTTATCTCCTCCATAATGAAAACAAAAGAAAAGAAAAGATTGACCTTAACTGTATTACTATAGAGTTCAGAATTATATAATAGCCACGATACAAATCGTCGCTTATTCGCAACCAATGTTAATAAGAAGTAATCATTGTTCCATTTCTGTTATGATTTTTTGTAGCAATATAAGAATTATTTTATTACCAAGAAATGTTTTCATATTAGTTTATTATCTTATAGTTTTCATTTCAAGCTGCTTATTTATGAATGTAAGGGCCAGATTCACCAGTTCCGGACAAGTCCCTGATAGGTCCCTGGTTTCCTAAACTACGTAGATTTGTAAAGAAGTATGAGAGGTCTTGCATTCAATGCGCTTATAATAAATATTACCTCGCAACAAAAAAAAGTGGCCAATTATATTCTATAAAAAAGTAGTAGTTTGGGTCCGTTTGTCAAAAGTAAATGCGGCAATGTCTACAATCTAACTATTGTCGATGGTTTTGCTAAAAATACCTATTCGTTCGAGCTGTTAAAAATACAAAGAGCAAAATTACAATTAAATTATTACATTAAATATTTTTTTTTACGATTTGGGATTGCCATCGCGCATAATATCAGACCGAGATACTTTAAGAAATCTTGTGAGAACCATAGTGTAAAACACGTACTAAATGCCGTAGCATGTCCCAGAGTCAATGGTTAGGCCGAAAGGTAGAACCAAACCATTATAAATGTATTAGCTAAATGTAAAACTAAACTAGGACCAAAATAATGTATGATAATAATAGTGACTTAATTAAAATTACAAGGACTAATTATAACAACAATGGCTATAGCACTAAACTTATGAATGTCAGCATCAGTAGTAAGCGAAAGTACAAGTTTAAAAGTGTTGTAGCAATAGACCATGGATTATAGTATTAACGCACTTGACAGAAATGTTGATAAAAGCCCGATGTCTGAAAGTAATAGCTCATCTAATAGTGAAGCTAATAAGGGCGACAATAAGTCTCCAGATCTAGAATTATTTTAAATAAGACCGAATGTAATGATTATTATTGTTACTTATTTTAATTTTTAAGTGATTTGAATATGTTAATAAATTTATACGTGCGTCAGGAGACAGCACGTAGTCGGACGGCCGAATGTAATGATTTTGTATTTATTTATATTAATTTATGATTAAAAATAGGTAATTACACTTAGTTGGGTAATGATTTTGTATTTATTTACAGTAAATTAATGATTAAAATTAGGTTATGGCAATGAGTTGTAATTTTGACTAGATAACTTGACTGATGTCTTTAATTAAATAAATCAATTCCATACTGTTTGTTTAAAACATTCTAAAGTATTATTTTTAGAATAAATTGTAATGTATTATTAATTTTATATCAGCAGTTTAATATTTTATGAGGTTGACATTTTGAAAGTCATTAAAAGTATGTTGCAAAATAAAACGTATTTCCGGCAAATAGAAATGAAATGGCGTTGACTTACAAAATGGCAGTCTCTTCTGTGCGTTACTTGTGAAAGAATCGTTTTGTTAAAGTGAAGTGATTATTAAGTAAAATGTTGTAAAGGATTAGAAATAAACGTATTGTGGAAAAACTACACTGGAGTATCTATATTCATCACAAGTGCATCTGTTTTGGGAATACAGAAACTAAAATAAAACATTGTTATAAAAGGAATGGATTCAGTCTATTAAGGAGTATGTAGGAAGTAGTACGTACTTATCGTACGGTACCTTCATATGTCAAAACACGACGTGAGACGAATTTATTACGAGAATTAAATGGTGAAATTCTCCTCACAGATCCGTTGGAATTTAATGTTTTCAAGGCAACAAGAGCGTACTAACAAGCTGCGGAAGCTGGTAGATTCGTGACGTTTTCAACGAATTATTTTAATTAATTTGAGGCAAGGTGAGGGAGGTGCCACCCGTGCGATTCCCGTCCCTCATGCTCATGTCGGCCGCGACCCGTGCACTCTACAAAAACTAATCCAACATCACCCACGACGTGGCTCGGCCTGTCAACTATCACTTAGCTGAGTAACATGCTGGTTACCGTATCCACAAAAACGAAATTCCTATTTAACTATCTAAACTCTGTCGGACGAAACTACGTAGTGTATGCAAAAATTTTACTGCACTAAATCTTTTCCTCATTAATCCACTAACTGTAGACAGAACAGCTTTATGGTGCGTGCAAATAGGGGTCTGAATAGGTAATGTAAAAAACACGACACAGATCCATTCAATGGCAGCGTTTCATCAGTGCGTAAGTGTCTTACTAATTCTTTCTTTAAGTAATATTAAATAATTATTGTAAATGTTATGATGTAAATTTTGTTATGGTGCACAGCAAACTTTGTTTGTTATACTGTATTTTTGTAATACGTAAAACTTGTAATTGGCTTACTGTCATTAATTTATCATTACAGAAATAAATAAATAAATATTTTTATGGTTGGCAATACTTTTTTAGATATCTAATGTAGTAATTCAACCAAAACAAACAATTGGCCTTTGGTAACCGTCGTGGAGCTAAAAGCCTAAATCTACAGTACATTAAATTACCTCGAGCTTATTCATAGCAGCTATAACGATGCACATAGTAGATATTTTAAATTATGCTTAACATTATTAATTTAAAATTTTACAGATACTCCAGCATCAGCAGAAATTTTGAAATTACATTTTGGGATTTTTCGTCGCAATAAAAATCCAAATACATAATTCTTGGTAGGGAATAGTAATTTAATAACCTTGGGGGATTCGCAACGAATTGTAGAAGAATAGGTACCTACGGCATAAGTTAATTACACTAATGAACAAGGGAAGGTACGTTCAAAAAATCCACCCCAAGATCACTCCAAAGTCTTTAGTGCGATGTTCTCCGCGCGGTTCATTAGCGCCTTGAGTTTGTGCCGGGGTTACATGATGCGTTCTGATCGTTCTTTTATAAAATTTATATGACTGGTTTGTAGTCTAACTCGTGGTTGGTGGTAAGTAACTATAGAGGAAAATCGTTCACAAAAGAGTGCGCTTTACTTTATTAAGACCTACTACTAGACTGACATAGTTGTATTTACACACATAAAACTAAGCCATTTTAGATATTTACATTGAATCAATTATTATTTTTTTAGTCCTTCCTAAGTATTTTAATATGCACAAACTACTTACTGTATGGACTCTATATTATTAAGCAATGCTGAATTATGTTAAAAAAAATAATTTAACGTTGTTAGTCTCACAAAAATGTGCGCCATGTAACTCGAGCCTGCAAAACAGAGTAGCTCCTTCATTAGTGGGGCAGTGGCGAGGCGGGGGTCCCGACTATAGACCACATTTTTTGTCTCGCTACCAGCTACCAGCAAATTTCCTTATAAATTATCACCGTGGATACCGTAATTTAGTACAATGCTGAAAAAAGGCTTCGCGGACTCTCAGCATCACTTTATACCGGCTACCGACCCGTCTCATATTAAACTTTTGTAATAAAATCTTGGCAATTAATTAAAATTATATTATAATTCATTATACAAAGAACCAGTTTCTTGAGATCCAGATAGTTCTTACCCGACCCATAAAATATAACCTGACCGAATTTAAAAGTGACACATGTCTCATTTGAATAAAGAACACAGTTGTCACTTTCATTTATGTGTTTTATACGTTGTTCTGAGGTTTTATATGCTTATCCTGCCAAAAAGGTTTATTTAAAAAATGAGATTTTGATTTTTGATTGGGCGTTATTCTATTACCATTGTTAATCAAATCCATTCAGCGAAGCGGTTCAACAAGAGATAGACAGATAAACTTTCGCTTTAACAACATGAGTAAGTAGCAACAACATAATTATATTTTATTGTGTGAATGAAAATAATACTCTGCAGTCACTAAAATTCCTTTGAAACTAATTAACGGTAACTCGGTTTATTTTAGAGAAAAAGTTAAACTCACGTTATTCAATGGCGTCATGAATTAATTTTGCTATTAAAGAAACTAATATTTTAATTAACTATGCTTGCATTCATAAAAAATAGCAGTATCTATGTTTGTCCATCTGTGACGCTTTCATACCTAAATTACTGGGTCAATCTTAAACAAAATTGGCACTAAGTAAGCTCCTAAGGAGTTTACGAAATTTTATAACAAGTTTTGAAGAAAAGAGCTGCTCCCTTCTTTTATCTATTTCTTACAATATTAATCTGATTATGCCATGCTAGCAACTTTCCGTCACCACTTACGGCATTAAACAATAAAAATTCAATTTAAAACTATGCAGAGTGCGCGTCTATTTATAAGTATGCATGCGTTTAAATCCTTTCTTCTTCTTCTACAGAGAAAAGCGTTGCTCTGCACTTATATGAAGTTGCTCCGTAATAATATTATTATTTACTCAAATAGTAGATATTTATGTTACGGTATATATTCAGCAAAAAATTAAACCGACGAAAAAGAACTAAAAAGTACTAACTGTACGTAACTTAGTTACATAATCTATAAAATATTATATTTTACTAATTTTGAGTCGGCGTCAAACAATATATTATACCTATGTATTAATAAATTTTACAGGCACATTACGTCATCGTCTCGTCTAAACTTACTTTAAAATAATGCAACTGACGGTCTAAAGGTATGTTTAAAAAAATAGTGCCTATGTTTAAAAAATATTACCTTACTCCTAACCGTTAGGGAGTTGCTTACATCATAAGCTCAGCAATTTAAAATGATGGCTGCCAGACGCAAATATCTAGATAGATTCAGAATATATACGAAAAACACTCTAATTTCCTATAACATTCAAGGGTTGCCCTCAATTTCCCTAGGATTCTATCATCAGACTCTGACATTCTTGCCATGGGTCCATCCTCAAAGTATACCCTTTTGAATAAAAAAAAATATAAAAATCGGACCTTTCAGTAAAAAGTTTAGTGGTGTGAAACATAAAAAAAATAAATATACACATTGACTTGAGAACCTCCTCTGTTTTTTTCGTCGGTTAAAAAATGAATCATAATTATCGGTGATTATTAATAATTACCACATAAAATGCTAATTGTGATTATAATATAGAAATTTTCACATATGCCGGTGGTTTATTGTCAAACTAGTCCTTGGCAAGCATTTCGATTCAGACACAATTCGTTAATCACAATCAAACCTAACATAACCTACTTATAGAACTAAAACTTAAAAACCTCTACGTTTCCCCTTTTGCTTGATTGATCAAGAAGACGCTTACCTTACAATATTTTTAAAAATAATCAACATTTATCGGTACTGTGGTTAGATTTTTAATAATCGCCGCATTAAATGCACGATAAATGTGATTAATATATAACTCTCACCACGTCTTTAGGTAATTATTAAAAAAAAACAATTTGTAACATTCACCGTAACATTAATAGGTTCTCGTATTTCCTTAGCATTGTGTTTGCAAAGACGCGAGTACTTGCAGCGTGTAATCCGTCCTTCAAACCATGCAAATTGAATCACGTCTCTCATCTGCTCACGTGAGTGTCTTTCTACAGAGAAAAGCGAGGTTTTGCTTTACACTAACATCAAGCTGTATGTGTATTATTATATACTTAAATAGTTTGAGTGTCGTGTTTTTCCTTTGCATTTGTGTTTGTTAAGACATAAGTGTATGTAACAGCTATTGTACTGGAAGTATGAAAATGAAGCATTGTAAGTGCGTCTCACTCAATAACAAAACGATATAACTCAGTTTTACGACGTATCGATGACCAGTGCCATCTACTCGTCGAGGTTACTGTCAGTTTTATAGATGTCCACATAAAATCCAGATTGATCTGTTCTCGTCGGCACATCACAGGTATCACGTAAAACACATTATTATGAGTCAACCTGAATGTTGTAAAGTTCAGCACTAAACAATGCTCTATGAGAAAATATTTGTAAACTTAAACAGTTTTCACTTTATGGTTTATAATAATGAAATTTACTACCAAGAGTTGCTTGGTGAAGCGTTAATGTAGGTAAACATCCGTATACATTTTGTATAATGTAAATATTCTGATACGTGACATACACGATCGAATTGTCCTTATTACAATTTGGGTAGTTAATAAAAACTGCATGACTGAGTTAAAACAGAAAATATTTGGCATTTCCAAGTTTAGCGCGTGGCATCACATAGCTGGCAGTGCAGGAGTGAGGCCTCGGAAACGGAGCAGCAGTAAATAAAGCGGCGCACACACATATAACGGTGGTATCGTCGCCCGCTGTCCGGCTATGTCGTTTTTACGCCGGAACCGTGTATGAGTTACCGAGGCCGGAGTATCCGGAGCCCCAGCCTTTTATTATTTAACATACATGAAGGTATTTCGTGGAGAACTAAGTTTCAATGGCAGAAATGGGTCAAATGCTTTAACTTCTTTTAGTTCTGATTTGTTTGTCGAATTATTTGAGTTTTTTTTTATTGTTGTACTCGTTTTTGCCCGCGACTTCGTTCGCGTAGAATTGGTAGTATAAAGTAATAGCTGCTTGCGATTGGATTCAAGTTAAACCTTACTGTTTCGCTTCCATAGAGTTTTAGCGTGATGTTAAATATCTTAAAACCTTGCTTATGAATTAGACCATAAAATAAAATTAAAAATATTTATAAAAGTTCTCGAAATTAGCGCTATCAAACAAATAAGTAAACTTGAACTTTCGTGTGCGTGGTAGGTATTTCGCCTTGTGGCAAGTGACGTGCTTCTTGTATTTGATTAATATCGGGGCAGCCGTTTAGAAGATTAGCTGATACAAACAGACAGACAGACAATTTAGGTATATATATTTTGACATTAAAAACAGACACTTCAATTTTAATTATTTGTATTGATTTATAGTAAAAGTACCTACTTGCTTACAATGTGACGGTGGCAGAGCTCTATCGAACGAGTTCGAGGGTGGCAGCACCACCGTCCACCTTTAACCTGCCGCCGAATAGTAGTGCTTGCATTACTGTATCCTGTACTTGTCTGCACGTGTGGTGTAGTGGTTTAAGCGATCGCCTCGCCGCTCTCCACTGCACTGGTATTGTGGGTTCGATCCCCACATGGGACAAATCTTTGTGTAATTCGCAAATATTTGTTCTGAGACTGGGTGTGCTCTTGAGTGAATGAATGTGTGTATTTGGCCTTGTCATTGGGACCATTGGATTGATTGCTTCTGGCGTTCTATCTAATGCAAAAAATCCAAATTTATCTTTATCTTTTATCTTTATCCCGTTTTAGTGGTGAGAATAGGCCCTGTAATTAGTGGCACATGAAGCATAACACCATAGTCCTCAATCTTCAATAGCGACGCATCTTCAATCTTCTGTAGAATGTTGATATCTATGGGCTAAAGTTACTACTTACCATAAAGTGTACGTACGTCCGTTTGCTACATAAGTAGTATAAAAAAAAAACTTTAGTTCAATTGAAAATTTTATAAAAAAGTATTGACTTGCTTTAATAGTTCATGATAAATATTCTACTTTTCTTTAGCAACGACTTATTTTATAAAAACGATGTATAATGTTTAATAAAAAATAAAAGTTAAATTTATCTTGCATAACAATTCATATTGTTATACAAATAAGCGAATGCAGAAATAAATTAAATACTAATTGACTCAAATTATAATATTTAAATGAAAGATTACTTAATTAATTAAGATAAGTGTGGTTCATCCAATTAGTGTGTACAATAAATTTACTTTCGAATTTATAATAATATAATATTATATTGTATTGTAGCCATGAAAAAAGCAATTGATATGTCATGTATGATTGTTTGTCATTGTATGGGATATTCAACTTTGTGTTCATCAATTTATCAATTTATTCAAGTATTTAACTGTGCCACATTTTGTTTGTTGATTAGTTTATCTAATATATTAGATGCCCCGCGTGGTTTTACCCGCGCCAAACGTTATTCTAGCCGCTGCCCGCAAGAAAAAAAATATTCACAACGCCATCTATTGATTTTTTTGCGTAAACTCACTTTTAACTGAAATACCCTGAATTCACACTCTTTTGAATAGTATTTAGAAAAATCTTGGTACAGAAATTAATTTATTTTTATTCAAGTTTAACTATACGAAATTTCGTGCTTGTAACTTCAAAAATGACGGACTTCCATACAACCGTTTATTTCTCATTTTACCCCCTTCGAAATGGAAGTGTCAATAGTCGGAGTGTCTTTTTTAGTGCGCCCCTACGTCATGTAAGGAACCTTCATACAAAATTTAAAGTTCCTAGCCCTAGCGGTTTAGGCTCTGCGTTGATGAATCAGTCAGTCGGGCGAACAATAAAATATCGCTAGATTAACATAAAACAGTATCACAATGTAGGCATAACTACATACGACCGGATGGCGGAGTAGGTAGTGTACCTGCCTGCGACGCGACGCCGAGGTCGTGGGTTCGATTCCCACTTAAGACAAATCTTTGTGTGCATGAACATGGGGTTTGTCTTAGTCTGGGTGTTTCTATGTATAATAAGTATGTATTTACAAAAGAAAAGTATATTATATGTATTAGTATCAGTTATTCTAGTACCCATAGTACAAGCTCTGCTTAGTTTGGGACTGGATGGCGTTGTGTGTGAGTTGTGAAATATTTATTTATTTAAATATTTATTTATATTTTTAAGTGACAGTACAGATACACAAAGAACTGTAAGCAGAAAACAAAGTGTAAATAAATACAGTCCGCGAAGAGCGCTCTAGTGAGATCTTTAGGTCATATGCTCCTTTTTTAAGAATAAAAGCTTCTGCCCGCGACTTCATCCGCTTAGAATTAGTTATATTAAGTAGTAGCTGGTAGGTAAATGTAATGTTAAATATGTAAAAACATATATTGATAGTTAGACAAACACAAAAACAATGATTTAAATCCGTAGTAGTTCCCGAGATTGCCGCTAACAAGCAAGCAAACTAACTTTCGCCTGCGGTGTCGTCTGTGTGGTAGGTACATTAATATAAAGTAGCCTATGTTACGCGCCTTAAACTCAGTTACTGCATCTAAAATTCGGTCCAGCCGTTTAGAAGATTAGCCGATACAAACAGACAGACAAAAATATTTTAAACTGTATTTAGGCATTGGTATCGTGCAAATGACTGTTTCAACTTAAAAAAACATTGTTATTTTGACATTAAAAACATACACTTCAATTTTATATTTATTTGTATCATTATAGAAAAAATCTTAACTGGATTAAGTTACGCGTCGTATTGTACGGGTACATCCGAAAATATAATTATTTCACTGAATAGCAAGATTATTTATTTGTATCATCATAGAAAAAGTCATAATTGGAGTCGTGTCGTTTTTTATGAGAACATCTGCATTATATTTCACTAAGTAGCATGAGCTATCTTCTGTTGGTCGCACTGCAAACCTATGCTCAATCAGACGATGGAAATACAAGGGTATACGCTATGACGCTATGATTTTATCCCAAAGGCAATATAATTAGTGAGGTCTCTTCATAATCCCTTTTTTTTTTGCTTGTTTTTCAGCACGGTCGTATTTTTTGTTTAAAGTAAGCACGCTCCACTTTTACTTCGCTAAACAGGAATGTAATGTCGCAAGAAATGGATTAGGTATTCTGTATTTAAATATGAACGCCTAGAGTGTTGGAACGTTACCGCGGATTTTCTGCTACCTATTTTTATAAAATGAATAACACAGTTCTTTATATGTATACTAGCTGACCCGTGCCCACTTCGTTGGGCATAATGTTCAAAAATATATATCTTTCATAGTTAAGGCAGCGTTCGTAAGAAACGTTTTCATTCGAATGTTTTTTCGCCAAATCACTTAGCAAAACGGGCTACCATGTAAAAGCCTTTTTATTTTTCGGTTTTTTATATGTATAACCTATGACACTCAGCAATAATGTGTCTTTCTATTCGTGTCAGGGATGTATGTCAAGACAGTTGAGATTTTCTTTTAGGCATATTGACAGAAGTTATGATTTCAAAATAACAACCTAACCTAACCTAATTGCAAAAAACTAAATACCTATAACCTAAATTAATATCTACATGAAACTAACTTAATACCTATAACCTAAATTAATATCTACACGAAACAAACTTAATACCTACCTATAACCTAAATTAATATCTTCATGAAACTAACTTAATACCTACCTATAACCTAAATTAATATCTACACAAAACAAACTTAATACCTACCTATAACCTAAATTAATATCTACATGAAACTAACTTAATACCTATAACCTAATTTAACATCTAGGTACATGAAACAAACTTAATGCCTATCTATAACCTAAATTAAATTAAAACTATATAAACATAAAAGATTTTTTTTTTAATGTACCGAAAATAAAATTAATGAATGTCGAAAGTGTGTTACGAAAAATTAAATTTTGGGGACGTCCGCTGCGTAAAGAGCCGCGCGGGTACCTACCTCTCAGATGTAAAAGGAAGGTCACGCCTCCTTCTTCCGAAGTGAGCACGAACGCGAACCGAAATAAGCCGAAACCATCGCGCGCCGCTGCCGCGCTGCTGTGGCCTTCACGTATAACGATGAGTTTTTCTCCGATTCTCTTTACAAAACGGTCTACCACGTAAAAACCTTTTAATTTTTCGGTTTTTTATATAGCCTATGACACTCAGCGATAATGTGGCTTTCTATTAGTAAAAGAATTTTTAAAATCGGTGCAGTAGATTCCGAGATTACCCCTGACAATTTAACAAACACACAAACTTTACCTCTTTATAATATTAGTATAGATTTGTGAAAGCTAAATAGCAATGTCATTGTACTAAAGTAAAGGACGTATAAAAATAGGTATATTTTAGCACTTTATTTTTATTATCCCGTGTCTGAAATAATCATTATAAATAGCATTTTATTACATAATTTAAGCATGTTAACCTTCTTGATGTATGTTTGTAATATACTAAGTATAGTAGGTAGTATTATTAAGTATGTGATATTAAAAAAAAATAATTTGGCACAAGGACTAAGCTGCCGGTGGCTAAGGCTCCAGAGATAGGATACTATACGTGGAATGTCGAAAAGCACCGCTTTCTGTATTACAAAGAATATTACTGTACGTGTAATACTGGGTTTCGTATAATTAATGGATAATCCTTTACCTGCAGATTGAAGGCATCACGCCTGATTGGAAGATGCAAAATTTGTAAAACAATCACGGTATTTTCGATTTTTTTACAAAATCAGCACTTTTTTCAATGCCATGTTCATAAATTTTAATTTTTTTATGTTTATTTTAAGTGCAAAATGCCAATTTTTATTGTGATTCTAAATTGATATAAATATTACAGACAGTTTTTTGATTTACATGTCTTTTTGCGGGATAATCAACTTTAAAGAGCAAATTTTTGTTTTTTCCTTCTTAAAGCTAACCACTCGCTTCAAAAATCTAAAAAAATAGTAACGGTAGTATTTAATAAGCTTTCAAGAAAAACTATAGGTGACTAACTAACTTTGTTAAATCAAAAGTTATAGGAGTTCAAATTGTAATAAATGCAAGGAATATTGCGTACAAAATACAATACCTATGAAAATAAAGACTTGTATGAAGGTTTAATCGCGCTATAGAGACTATAGAAACCCTATAGCGCGAGGCCCGACGCGCACTTGGCCGGTTCTTAAGGGTAGACTCTGCACACATATAAAGGTATTGCTGTCTCTATCGGTCTTATATATAAATGTGTGAGTGAAAATACATGTTGATGTTCAGTTGTTACTCAACGGTTCACTACCCAGGATTTGTTGTTTGATAAGTCTGCCGATTTTCAACAAAATTTTGTTGCTATGGTAACAATGGCGAGATTTGTATGTGGAACAAGGATGTGTATTGTTCCACAGTCAGATGCATTATGCACTAGTCGACCAACTAGTCGACTAAAAATCTACTAAATGAAGATATTCTATACCTTTAGGCATAATTCAGACTAAGAACTTACGACGCTGTTTTAACAGGCGGGCAGGCAACTAAAAGAGATAAAAGATTTCACGTCGCGTTTTACGCCATCGGTTTTTTTTACATAATAATATTTATATTTATACATATCTTCATTATGTGGGCCTGCTGACAATATATTAAAGATTAGCCCAGCAATTTAAAATAATCATGATTTTAATGAACTTAAAAAGATAACTGAAACTAATGAAATAAACAGATCAGCTGTTTATGTTGTTGCTTTTCAGGTTCATTTGCATTTATCCATACAATTTGTCTACATCTATCTTGGGCTAAATAGGCCATATAAACTGGACGCAACGCGACGACGCAGTGCTTCTGTGTCTACGTCACAGATTACAGATAAATATGAAGCTAGCTAGTCGATGTAAGTGGAGCCTAAGGATATAGCGCGTCCTTATTCTGTAACATGATTTAATTTTGGCGTCCGTATTCAGTTTGATTTTGATGATGATGTACAGTCGAGTTCAAAATTGCCATGAGGTTTACAGCAAGGGTAATTATTGTCGCTTTCGCAATACGTCCAATTTGAGTTCGCGTCAAGGCTACAAGTCGTCAAGCCTTGGCCGACGTCTACGCATGAAAATAGAGGCTATAGACACAAATTTGATATCAATTAAACTTTGCGTGTTTAGACTTTTTTTTTTTTTTTTAAGCTTACTAGCAATTTGCAAATACAAATTACTAGTATTCTTGTTAACCCCCTCCAGCTAAGCTTAATTCGCTTGTGATAAGAGGAAGTTTTACGTCCGTGGTGTAATGGCCAGGATTCGAACCCACGACCTCTCGATCGTAAGACCGATGCCTTATCCATTGCGCCACGGCCGCTTACTTAAGCGGGCTTTGTCAACAAAAAAACATTAACACTCATCAAGATCGATTTAACGATTTTATTTTGCAGGAACAACAGACCGACAGACATTCAAAGTTACTTTGGGATTTATAATATCACTATTTTCCTTTGCGACTGCACCCACGTAGTATGTCGATAGTATGTAATTGCATCAAAACATTAGTACTATAATATAATAGTGATAGTACCGTTTAACTCTTGATTCTGAGTGTTTTCTTTATTTAAATAATAAAACAAAGTTTTAGAAATGATACTGTATTATTTAGGGTATATAATAATAATATTTAATAATATTGCTCTAATATTTAGCACATTGCGTTTCTCTTGAGACAGTGATAAAAGAATTGCATTATTCTGCAACGTGGCATTCGTTATTTATCTAATAATAATTACTTTCTTCAGCTCTATTTTACGTTTAACCTTATTCATTTTTCGCTCTCGTGAAGTATAAGCTGACAAATAGGCCAAGTCTCTTCTTTTCATTCTGCGGTTCACTAAAAATACAGAAATGTAAATAATTTACCTCAGCACAAACTCGAATGACAAAAATCTTTATTACTATGCGGTTTATATGCTGTAAATATATTTATCTTATTTTTGTTCAAATTTGCTGAAACGGTTATGTGTTTGATTGTACATATGAAAGAACAAAAATGACATGCACGATATAATGACATTACAATTTAAGTATTCGTAGATATAATGATATATTTACGATGTAAATAAATAACAATACACAATGTAAAGATTGTTTACCCATAGTTAAGTCCAGAGAAACTATTTAAATATTATAATCAACATTATAAAATACAAGTGTGACATAATTATGACACAAGCGAATTGCAATGAATGACACTGTAATTAGGCCAAGAGCTATGCATTTTAAATGAATATTGTATCTGCATAGTTATTATTATGCATGTAGAAGGTTTTAGGTTCGAAAGCATTTAACGATTATTATTACTCCAACTCAATGATAAATTAACAAGACAATTAAACGTTGTCTTTTCAAAGATAATGTGACATGTTTCTATAGATACTAATACTCTGCTCGGCATATATAGCTGACTATTAATTTATAACAGCCCTTGAAAGTATGGGGTGATTAGGGACGTGATAAAAAAAACAGATTATGATCAGCCTCATCATTTACACATTTTAACAGTCAATCGTTTTAACATTTACACTTTGTCACAATAGTACAATTGTATACAATTGTCTTTTGAAATAATATATAAATAACTATTAATAAGTTATTAATGCAAAAAACAATCATTGTTTTGAACTAACTGTTTTTATTTCTGTTATTCGTTTAGACTTTGGTACTTTTAACCCATATGCCATGTATACAGCTCAGTTCCCAAATGATTATTTACATAAAAATATAATTCAATTATAAGAACGAAAAGATTCTGCAGCTAGATCTCGGACTATAACTTGTTGCAGTCGTGAATGTCAAAAAAGGTTAAATGCAGTTCATTGCATACTCTTTGGTCGGTAGACTATGGTATGTCATATCTCGGCTTGGTTCGGTATCTCACTGGCACCCCTCCTTCACTTCCGAGTAGCTAACGAATGGCTGCCTCACCCCCCTTCAATGAGTTGAGATAGATATTGTAATTTTCTTTAATTTGTAATATGGTATTTGATGAATGAAAATGAGGTACTTTGATGATAATTATTGATAAAATAGAAAGTACATTATATTTACGAGGGTCCTTCGTTTCGAAAACTTGTAATAATCTGTTGTATAATACTAAAAAAGTCGCATTTGTCAGGCCGTTCAAAACTACGGAAGTTTGGATGCCTATAATTTTTAAAATAGGCTGACTAAAGATCATTTGAAATCGAAGGAACATAGATAATCATGTTTTAAATTGACTGTGCAAAAATTATAACATTGTGATGAAAAATGTAAAAGATACAACCATACTCATTTTGTATGAGAATTCCATACCGGGAGTTCCCTCTTAAATGACGATTGAATTGAAAAAGCTCTCTTTAATATCACAATTACAGTGTTTTGCTCGCAGCGGGAGTGTTCGATGGCAGCAAATGAATTTTCTCGCAAGCTTTGGCCGCCCGCCAATTCTTTATAGCCACTCGTCGAAAACACTTTTTGCTATAATTAATATTTTAATAACAGACCCTTTTTGTTATTGTACCTCTTTTGTCTGGAATTACGAGTCTGGTATCTGGTAATGAGGATGTCGTACATCGTGAAAGTGTGAGTGTCGTGGAAATTAATTGGCAGAGAGTCATCGTGTGCTCAACGGAGCAGCTAAAGGTGATAATGTATTATGTTATCGTATTTTCAATTATTAGATGATATAATAATTAATAAGGAGCAACTCGTTGATTCAAAGTGCGTTTCTATGGGTTGACACAGTTAACTTTCGTAGTATTTATACTGAGACCAGAACATTAAATAAGGCTGACCTTTTCAGCTTTGGTTATTCATGTCATTTTTGAATAAAAATGCTTTTTGATTAAAATATAAACCTTTAAGTTAAAATTAAACTAATAATTTAAGTAGAAACAACTTAGACAGATCCAAGACGAAAAAAATGCATTGTTTGGTATCACAATGCATTTTTTTCCGTCTTAGATTTTTCTAGAGTATAAAAGCAAGTAGAGTTGGTCTCAGATTTGTTTTGTAACCTAATTATCGTGATTTAAGTAACGCGGTAAGTAAAGTAGCAGCACAAAGGGGCTTATATAAGCTGCGATATTATCTTAAGAGCGGCATTAAGTTGGAATATTACAGCCACTATTTCTCCCCAGATAAGGACTGAATTGTTTAATTTAATTTATTATTGTCCTGAGAGATTTCTGAGAAAACATTTACATACACACTTTGGTTTCTCAGTTTTTGTTTGAAAGATGACGATGCAGACGGAAGCTGATTAAAATATTTTTTAACAAAAAAAAAACCGACTTCAAAAAGTAGATAAACTAAAAAGCAAAAAATAAATTTACTTCGCACAAAATAATACGTTTATACATTTAGTTAAATAGAAATTATTAAATAATTATTTTATAATTCTGAAGTCGGTGCCAAGTAAACAATAACTCTGTATAGATAGATAATTTCAATCTTTCTAACAGCTATTTTCTGACTGAATATTAGTTATATTTCTGTGGTAAGTACCAATACTGGGCGACCGCGCACTAGCACAACTACGCCTCCCTTTATTGTGTGTACTGTAATTTGATATTGTAGAAAGGTTGTTAAAGCTTTTACTTGGCACCGACTTCAGAATTATAAAATAATTATTTAATAATTTCTATTTAACTAAATGTATAAACGTATTATTTTGTGCGAAGTAAATTTATTTTTTGCTTTTTAGTTTATCTAGTTACTTTTTGAAGTCGGTTTTTTTTTTGTTAAAAATTATTTTATTTAACTATTTTAAGTGATGTAGACCCAGCAAGAATGTTTCTCGAATGAGGAGACGACGGTTACTTGACGGAAAATTTATTTAAGGTGCCTATATTAAAGAATTATCCCCGTACTCCTAACCGTTGAGGAGTTGTACCTTCCAGCATCAGCTCAGCAACATAAAATACTGACTACTAGATGCAAATATCCAAGTAGCTTTAGATAATATAAAAAAACGATATAGAAGCCTTTTAAATTTGAGGGTTGCCCTGGATTTCTCTAGGATCCCATCATCAGAACGTAACTTAAAAAAAATGGGACCACATGACAAGTATATCCTTTCAAACAAAAAAAGAATTTCTCAAATCGGTCCAGGCGTCTTCGAGTAATCGGTGATCAAACATAAAAAAAAATACAACCGAATTGAGAACCTCCTCCTTTTTTTGAAGTCGGTTAAAAAAAACAATCTTCGCGTTGTTGGCTTTCTACGGTGACAGATCAATGTGTCTAAAAATTATACATCTGGAATTATTGAGTAATCTCATCATAGAATGTCTAGAAATACACTGAAATATTGTTCACATTATGATATCCCTTAAGCCTTTAAATCTTGGATGTAATAACATAACAGCGCCAAAATCATTTCCGACTATGAACTACCGCCTACACATTGTTGGTCTCCTGGTAATTGAGGATATCATACAAGTTAATTACTCCATTTTAGCGGCTGGCAGTACGTAAATCGTTTTATTAGACGACGCATGTGTCTACGAAATAATTATCTTCATTTAAGAAAATAGGTAATTCAGAGGCATTTATTAACTTTTCGATGTTTGATATCTCAGCATGGTTGCACTTTGTCATGGTCACAAGCAGACTGATTCAGCAGTGACCTTGGCAAAACGTGATCAAACATAAAGACGCTTGCTTAAACCCATACATTAGAATGAGTTTATGAGAGAAAATAAAGTGATTATAAAATAAATGCCACATATTTGGGGCAAGGCATTTCTACGTACCACACCCTGAACTTTGTGTGCTAGTTATTCACTATTTTCTAGGATGTAAATAAAATGTGTTTAGTAAGAACTAAAAACATTTGATAACATATTGTCTTCGCACTCGTGTAAATACAATACGGAAAGCTGCTTCCGTAAAAAATGAATAAACATTTTCTTACATTTTTCGAGACCATTAATGCGATGCAAAACGTTCAAATTTATTTAAAAGAATGTATTTTAAGAAAAATCGCCACATTGTATTGACAGTAGGTACCACAACGTCTTATTTAGCCAACATTTATTGGATGTTTCTGCGACAAACCCCCGCTATTGCAACGAACATTTTAGGGTTTCGTGGAATGGATCTCTCTTATCCCGCCAATGTTACATTACAACTCCGTACAGGAGAATATGTAATGCTATGTAAGCACCGTCACAAAATGTGTATTTTCTTCAGAATGTTTCACGTCAGAAAAGAAAAACGGTTATGATGAACGTTACTCACGCAGCGCTCGATAAATTATACTATCTTTTGAAATCATGTGCCGTGTTTCAGATATTATTATTTGAGATATGACGATGTTACAGTCCTTTAAAAACTGATATGACCTATCTTATGAGTGGTTATAGATATACACGTGTTGCAATAAAACTCAGACGTGTTGGAAGTACGATCGCAAAATTGCTTTGCTAAGGATTTTCCACATCATTGAGCTGTTTCTATTTTTTTTTTTTTTTTCATTACTTGGCATGTAGTAATTAAAATATTATATTTGTTTATAATTTAAATTTTGTGTACGGTTTTAAATTACATTAAACATGATTTTTATACAGAGATGTTTTGTAACATCTAACAGCATTTTTTTATTCATGATCTTTTTGCCGATGTCTGATTAGAAACAAATGTAAAGCTCCACACGGAAATCTAATTATCTTCCTCTAGAACGTCTCGTGAAAAATAGTGAAGACAACAATTTAATAAGAGGTTGTATATCCTCGGTCCGTGTAAGCTTTACGCCGGGGTTAGAGCTTGTGCAGATAATTAGGAGAGCTAAGCACGACGTTAATAGACCTGAAGATTGATGGAGAAACAACAAAAACGCGAACTCATGTATCAATCTGACAACCGACATGTTTTCACAGAATTCTGCTCCACACACAGCTTCGGCAGGTTTTCATGTGTGAGAACTGAATTATTTTATGGCAGCTACGGATTTACGTATGTAATAAATACTGTTTATATTTTTAGTTTTGGTTGAAATGGAAGTAATGAATTAAAAAGAAATGGAGTGCTTGATGTTTGTGATATATGTTAAATTTAGCTCATTTTACTTATTTCTCAAGCAAGCTTGTATTATAATTGCAAGGGAAAATGTTAACAACATCAACATAACCTAAACATATGCCCGGTATAGGAGAAGAAATCTTAGCTACACAACACACCTATTATGACACCCATCTTTTCCTTATCACGATAATAAATTGCATCAATTTCACCCCATAATCTGCTCCATTTCGAAGCGGGTATAACAAAGACAATGTGTTGTTTTTTTAATCATTATGACAGAATGAGTATAAAACAAGCACTATCTATGTATGTGTTTTAACTTGCAGCCTAGGCAAATTGAATTTGTATATTACTAAACTATTATCCTAAAATATTTAAAAGTAGGATATTATAATAAAAACTGTATTATCAAGTAAACAAAGTAAGTTATGTATAGTTTAGTTCAATCTTAGAGCGTTCGTAAATAACTGAAGCCATTTCTCTTGTGAAGAAAGAATCAATTTAATCAATTTGAAAGTAATGACTTACTTAGTTATAGCTTTGTCTATAAAACTTAATAAGGTTAAACTGGGGATTTGAGTAATTTAAATTAGGGTTACAAAATTGATATTAAAGTTATGAAAGGAAATTTAAACTTTTCTATAGATTTCATTTTCTTTTATATTTATCTTTAAATTAGAATTAATTTAACTCGACATGCGATTCGTATTCGACGAATCCGTAATTCTTAATACGGACTGCTTGCGAAGGAATGTGGTATTTTCCATTTGAGTACAATATTGTATTATGTAAGAAACATGGCGTACAATCTAAGGACGGGAAGAATGTGCCATTTGATAATCCCAAAGGTTGGAGCTAAGTGGTTGAAAGACGAGACGATATTTTTGCGATCTTTGTATAAAGTAATATATGTTATTGGGAGGTTAACAAGTTTCTTATGTGATTTATATTTAGCATTAAGCCATGCTTAGCAATCTGATACTAAAACAGTAAAAAATGTTATTGGACTTGAAGCGGGATTTAAACCCGCGACTATAGGATTCCATTCAGCCATCCAGCCCTACTCCAAATCCACGGATCTTTTGACTGTATATATTCAGTCATTCCAATACATACAGCGATAGGCGGGCATCGTATAGTCACGGGTTCCCGCATCAAGTACAAACATTTGTTTGACTGGTTAGCAAGTTGTTTCAATGATTTCGAAATTTTCTGTGAAATGGTACTGCCCACGAGTATTTTTTGTTAGTTTTCATATCAATCAATAGTACAACAAAAGCGCATGAATATTGACAAATTAGAGTGCATAACATCACGCCTATATTTAATAAAAATAATAATAAAAAGCTTTATTCAAGGAAAAAAATATACAGAAAAAAAGAAAATATATAGTACAAATGGCGGTCTTATCGCAACTAAGGCAATCTCTTACAGACTAAGTTAACCACATCCTTGTGAAAAAAACACGTAGGAATGGAGAACCATCGATTTGAAATGCTATCAATCAAACGGAAAACGCATATCACATCCACTAAGAGCCCGTCGCGACATTAATTGAGCCTAAAATGATTTATTCGTGTCGAGATAAAACAGCTTCCATATCAATTATATACATCCATTGGTCTATTGTCTATTGTGAGGAATAATAAGGGAACTCAGAGGAAATTACGTTCCACATGCAGTATAACAAATAATTAATACGAGAATAGAGATGTAACTTGTCCCTACCTAAAGGAACCGAGTATGTATACTTAGAAATATTTGTAGTACTGAGCCGTTTCTAGTCCCACTCAGTCTTCAACTCTATCTACATTTAAAAAACCGGCCAAATGCGAGTTCGACTCGCGCACGTAGGGTTCCGTACCACTATGCATCTAAATAATGTTTTTCTTAATTCTTTATTATATTTAAATTGATTGAATGAAAGGTAAAATGCGGTTTACGTTATTAAAAAAAAACGAATTATTAGATCTCGTTCAAACCAATTTTCGCTGGAAGTTTGCATGGTAATGTACATCATTATTCATTTATCATTCCCTTATTTTAGAAGTTACGGGAGGGGGGAAGGAGGGGAGGGGGGAAGAGGAGGGGGGGGCACACATTTTTTCCACTTTGGAAGCGTCTCTCGCGCAAATTATTTTAGAAAAAATATATAATATTTGAAACCTCAATATCATTTTTGAACACCTATCCATAGATACAACACACGTATGGGTTTGATGAAAAAAAAAAATGAGTTTCAGTTCTAAGTATGGGGAACCCTAAAAATTTATTGTTTTTTTTCTATTTTTGTATAAAAATCTTAATGCGGTTCACCGAGTACATCTACTGACCAAGTTTTCACAGTATAGCTCTTATAGTTACGGAAAAAAGTGGCTGTGACATACGGACGGACAGATGGACAGACATGACGAATCCATAAGGGTTCCGTTTTTTGCCATTCGGCTACGGAACCCTAAAAATACTCTTTATGTTCATTTTTAATCCCGGATACTAATTTGACAGCAAGCACAATAGATTAATGACAGCTGGGGATTGTTATTGCTGTCAAATTAGTCTCTGGGATTAAAAAATAGCTATAATGGTAAACAATCTCTACAATTTATTAATAGGAAAGATTTTTTGTTTGTTTGTATCCAAAAATCTTCAAATCTACTGGACCGACCTTAATGCAAAATGGCGTGGGGATAGTTCGAAGCCCCAGAAATAATATAGGCTACTTTTATCAACCTACCAAATGAGCGAAGTCGCGAATGGAAGTTAGTTAATCTTAAAGTCAGTTATTATAATTGTATATTTTGTGCAATATAATAAGTGAGTGCAGTTAACGTGTAACGTGTAAGTATACTGACGCACTTACGTAACCCACGTTACATTTATCTGAATAGGTACTTGATACTTCATTAGTTGAATCGTTTCTTCGGCCGGTAATGAGTAGTCGAGTAAAGTAAGGAGTAATAAAAGAGTATACTCGACGCATCCTTAGCAGAGATTCATTTATAACACGCCCTCGATGTTTCTATTGATACCATTATGCTTCTGACACTTAATATACCTCTGGTCATTAAACAAATCCATTCAGCTAATTATAGAGAGAACAGATATGGACTTGCTCTTTCAAACATCTACATTATTCCACATGTACTTTTACATGTATTATTTTAATATTATTTTGATATTTTTTTATACTACGCCCACAGCGAACGAACATGTAGTCCACCTGAAGGTTAGTGGAGTACAGTCCATGGACAAATAAACAATATACTGTACAATATATAAATAATATACAATTATATATTTCTGTTAAAAAATGTTTTACCGCGGCATTAAAAAAATACTGATTACATATACCCATTTTTACGTCTACGATGCTACACCCAGACTAAGATAAACCTCCATCAGTGGGAATCGAACCCGTGACCTCTGCATAGTAGGCAGTTGCACTACCGATCCCGT
Organism: Hypena proboscidalis; assembly: GCA_905147285.1. Lineage (NCBI taxonomy): Eukaryota > Metazoa > Arthropoda > Insecta > Lepidoptera > Erebidae > Hypena > Hypena proboscidalis. Next base: position 13,208,378 of record LR990132.1, read on the forward strand.
TATCCGGTCGTCTAAATCCAAATCCTTGATAAACTATCACCAAAACATTTGAAAGTAACAATAAAAGTATATCAAAAAAAGAAAAAAAAAAGAATACAGAGTTGCCAGTGAGAAAAGCTTTGAAAGTAACTTGCTCGTTTCTTAACGCACCACTCGATTTTCCTCCGCTCACCTTACAATATTCTATAGATCAAGCATTTAACTGAGATTAATTTGGTTTCGCAATCTCTGTTTTGGATAGGTGATTTAATTTTTGTAAAATTCACATCCAGATAATTAAATGTTTGCTACGTGTACACGAAATTTGTTGGCGAAGCAATTTGCTTTCTACGCGGCAACATAAATAAATTAAACTGATAAAAGTTCATTCGTGCGGAGCTTATTTAAGACTTGTCGTATTGGGACAGTCAACAAGGGTCCTAATTAATAGAACGACAGGATAAACAAAATACGCGGAGGTTTTCGTTAAGGGCTCGACTACCGCAATCAGTCTTAGAATGTCGTTTTACTTGTGCTGTGTCAATGCTTCCCGGGCGGCGCGCGGCGGCCGCGATCACATTATAGGATTTATGTGCTCTATTGATTGTGTTCCATTTCTTCTTTGAACATGGTGATTCACGTATGGGATTCAATACTTTGACGAAATAATATGCATGATAAATACATGTGGTTTGGGACAAAAGATTTATGTTATAAGCTGCTACTTAGCAAATAGCTACAATGAAATATTCATTTATGAGCACAACAGCTACCATAACAGACGGACAGCAAATTCGTTTTCTATATTAATGGTAAAAATAATCATAACACTACCAGACGATTAAGTTGATCCTTGAGTCCGTAGCTAAAAATACCAACCTAAAAGCTAATAAATTGTCAAGTTATTGAATTACGTAAAGCTTACACAGACTATAAATCATTGAGACAGCATTTTCGCGCCTCGTTAGGTTTCTAAATTAGAACTGTCTCGTATCCAGGTATGCTGTGACGTCATTAGTGTCAAACGAGATGTTCGCCAGCTGTGGAAATTGCAAGTAACCAGCTACATGCTAGCTTTAAACATTTTAAGTTTTTTTTTTATAAAGTGTATTCCATAAAGTGTGTAGTGGCCCCAAATCAAAGGACTTCTAATTAAAATCAGAACTTTTAACGAGTTTGCTTTGTGATGACTTAAATTACTTGATAAAGAAATTATAAACTTTTGGCAAAGAATGTAACTACTTTGATATAAGGGTCGCTGCTATCTGCTTAGGTATGATGTTTTAAATTAATTTCAGTTTTTTTGATGTGATTAATGTATTTTATTAATTGTTAATTATTATGAAGGCACATTTCATTTTATTATCGTATAAGCAAAACAAACGCCGAATTGTTCAGAAATTATTGTCTCGGTTTCCTTTTTTTTTATCATACATGTTCTTCTGACTATGAGCAGATGTGGTGAAGGATAATTTTTGCGATTCCGCAAAAATATGCCTCTCATCAATTGATTTAAATATCTTCGTCAACGTAGTACTAAAATGAATTTCTAAATGTGTAAGTAAGAAGGAAATGGAAATAAGTGAAATAGACGGAATTGTCATTTTTGATTGTAATTTATTTATGATTTAAGTATAAACGATTGAGCGATGAGGAACAAAATATTACGCATTATTCACGGTTGAAGTAAAATCGAAATATGAAAGTCAGAAAAGGCGCTGTGGATTGTAGATTTTTCTCGATCACTGGGCCGCGAAGAACATTTGTCAAAATTTGTCTGCGTAATAAATTTCATCGCGCACCAATTATTTATGTCATGACAAGAAAGTGAGACTCGACTCCCGAGAACACTTTAATTTATGGACACTTTGGTCCCGGATATTGTGCTATACTTCTTAAAAATGAATTTTAAATGCACGTATTTTTTGTTGTAATATTTTGTTATAAGTCATGAAAGTAGCAATAACCGAGTAAGATCGTACGTACGACTGCCAAGTCAAACAGTTCCTGTACTTATTTAGACCGTGAGCCCACTGGTGTTTTGGTCAAATAGTTCCTCTCAAGTAAGTAAGTTTTGTAATGAAATTAAGTTAGAAGTCAGCTCTGCAGATAAGTCAGGTGGTAGCAAAAATAAGCAGTCATTGCCTCTCGGCTTAAAACTAGTTCAAATTGTAGCAGTAGTACTACTATTGAAGTCGGGAGGCAATTACTGATTTTTTTGTTACTTGTCACCAAGCTGCTTATCCTACCAACGGAACCGAAACTGGCTCTCACTCAGCTTTTGCCCGCGACTTTGTCCGTGTGGAATTCCTTGTATTACGTAGTAACTGCTTCCACGTTTTGACACGCGTTCAAGCTCACTGCTCCGCTCCCGAGACATTTAGCGTAATGTTAATTATCCAAAGCCCTTTCTTGAGAGTTAGACTCTCAAATACTAAAATAATTACCAAATTCAACCAGTAGTTCTCGAGATTAGCGCTATCGAACAAATAAACCAAGTTTCGCCCGCGTAATACGTACATCAATAAAAATTAGACAATGTTACGCGCCTTGCAGTCAGTTACCCGCACGTAAGATATCAAATTTTGAGAAGATTAGCCAATACAAACATACAGACAAGAATTTTAAAAACTGTATTTAAGGTAAAGGTTCGTGCAAAGAACTATACCAGCTTAAAAAATAGTGTTATTTTAACATTAAAAACAAACACTTTTATTTTATTTACTTACTTTAAATATACGATAATCTGAAACTTTATTACAATTTTACAATTATTTACAATAATATAAATTTTCTAATTAATATTAAATTAATTATTTATATATAAGTTAATAAAAATAACAAATAACTATTTACAATTTTACAGGTAAGGTGTCATAGAATTCCTCCGCATCGACCTCGACTGCAGGGAACGTGTTCAGAAGGCTGACGGCATTGCCACGAAATTATTAGTATTAGTATTGTATTGATGATGATATACAATGAAGATTAGATACTAGTTACATTGAACTTATCGCCAAAACTTTCTAAAGTGGCGTACAAATCAAGTTGGTTGACTTAACATGACATGACATATATGAAGTTCGTCTGAATTTCAGCTAACATATTCCTTCAATAATATCGGATTTGGATTGTTTAGTCTAGATTGCGCTTTTCGATTGATATGCACCGTCACAGGTGGAGCTAAGGCAATAGCCAGACGGATCAAAGCAGCACTCTCATCTTAGTCGGGGCGGTGTGGTTGCATTTTAGGTAGTGCTTTTAAGCCGATCGACTGCCATATTTTTTAAAACTCTTAAATGAAGGAATAATAAATAAAAAATAACTTGAGAGTTTTATAGGATTAATTAGTGAAGGAATTGTAATTACTAAAATTGTAAATATAATAATATTTGTTTTATTATTAACAAATATAATGTAATATAAACTTAATTAGTAGGCTCAATTTTCGTAATATAACTGGCTTGCTTTCTATGAGTGAGAGAGAGTGAGAAACAGACAGAGAAACACGCGCACGCCGCACGGCTGGTCGTTACAACTTTTGGTCTTAATTTTTTCCGTCTAGCCTCCTTTCGCAACGCGCGATAAATAACTTCGTTCCAAAAACAACCGGCGTCAGTTGACGCACCCGTAGTAAGTTTGAAAATGGTAAACAAATAAAAAATAAGTAAAACTACGCTAGTTGAAACTGTTTAAATAAATAGTTTATACTGAAATATTCGTCAACTTCATCGCAAAGAACGCATTATGCGTTAGAGGCTCGAGTTAATGTTTGTTTTTTTTTTTGCCAAACCCATCACTTATTAAGCATCTAAGGTTGAATAACATAATGTCGATGATATTATTAGCTGTACTTACTACGACCTTTGTATTTGAAACGCTACCGCCCGGGCTATCTAGTGTGAGCCACCTCACACGTTACGACTTTAAAATGTTCACATGATATCACAATCATATTAACATTATAAAGGCTAAAGTTTTGCTTGTTTACTTTGATAGTAACTGAGATGTGTTATGTCTAGACACTGAGTGCATCGAATTAAGCGTAGGTATATGATATATATGCAGTAATATAATATGGGTGCGTTTCGCAAGGTCAGGCAGAGGTTTTATTTGTTTGGATCAATATGTTTAAGGATAATGTAGTGAAAAATTCCATGGTGGCATTGGCAAAGTACTTGGGTGTTTACCTGGGGGATGCTCGTTCAAGTCCTGCTGGATTCTAAATTGTTCAACCTTAATAGTTTAAAAAATAGTTAAAAATTGTTGCTGTCTAACGGACATAGTCCTCTCTGTATTTCAATGAATATAATATCTATCACGGTGCGGTGGAGTCAGTACAGTAGTCTCATTGATGCGTAACATTAAGCCTATAGTCGGCGCTAAAATATATATTTTGATATCAAAGAAATCCACTGAACTAGTTATTGAAGTTTTGATGTTTTTGTTAAACATTACTTTTATTTAAATATAATTATAATCATATGTTAGCGTTTTTCTGGCAACACTATCATAAATGTCATTTATTCAACCGGTCGTCGGACGATATCCGTCAAACTACATTCTGGAAGATGACATGGTTTAGCTATAAATTAGTCTAAAAAAAAACCTATTTAAGTTATCCAACAAAACACCCCTATTATTTTAAATATTACTTATTCATTTCAATGCGGATTAATCTTAAGCCCCATTGATATACACGTAGTAGAAAAATAAGGTTTTACAGTTAATATTGCACTTCATAATAGTGTATTATTATAAGATAATATCGCTCATTGAACTTAGTGAAAACAAAATAATTATTATAGTTGTTTGTTATTTGTTTACAGCAATCAAAGCAAAGCAATCAAAGCGATAATCATAACGGCATACAATTTGCTATGTGGTTTCGATTACTATAATTTTATTCAAGGAACAGGCGCAAGGTCTAATATTATCGTTTTCACATTGTTTAAGCTAACAATAATTATGGAGCACGAAGACACTAATAGAACTATCCAATCTAATATCCTAAACCTAACCTTCATTTGTTTTTTGGTGCGACTGATTCAAAATTGTATTATATAAACTCAAAATTACAAGATTTTTGTCAGCTATAAAACAATGTGAATACGTATCACATTATACTTAAAAAGCAATAGGGATAAAGGTACACACGATATCAAATCTAATTTGCTTTTACTTATACAGAATAGCAAAGCGATACAAAAAATAAATGAGTATAATAAAATCTGTTATTATACAAATTGGCCGTATCATGCCAGCTGCTAAAAGAAAACTATGTTACATAAAGCGAACATAAATATTTTGTGTAATATCAATCCACGTTTTCCTGCTAAGGGGAGTTGTAATCGCGCACCTACAGGTACCTTGGATGTAATGGGCTTTTTTGTTTTGTTTCGTTTCGGTTCTCAGGTGGAGCTGTTACATTGTTTCCTAAAGAAAAAACGGGGCAGAGTTTCCGGTGTATGCGGGTAATCGTAACACTGAATCACCACTCTCGCGCTGCAAAGGGCGCGCGCCCTGACCGACGCCCGGCGCCCGGCTCCCGTGCGGTACTTCATCCTGGAATTATGACTTTGGTACGTGCTCGATATTTCGGACGAGATAAGAATGCCGTTTTATGTGTATTCGTGTCACAGTAGGCCAAATTACACCGCATAATATACTTTATTGTAACTGGACAACTTTCAACCAAACATGTGCATTCAAACCACGACCACTTCATACAATTTGCAAGCACAACTTTCACAAATTAAATGTTTAATTCAATTGTTAGTTTTGTAATAAAGTGCAAATACGGGATGCTCAGCAGTTGTAAACTCTTGTTAGATAACAATGTTTCAATGAAAGGTTGGTAAATGAACTAATCGATATTTTGCATTGAACTATCTATATGCGTTGTATACGGTCGAATTTATTACGTAATGCATTGTAAGCTAATTGGCTAATGGTGGTCTTTGTAAATCTGTGATCCAAATTAAAAAATATTAACATGAGGTGCACTCAGGATGGCGTAATGGTTAAAGCAGTCGCCTCACCGCTGGTGTAGTGGGTTCAATACCCCCACGAGACAAATCTTTGTGTGATCCGCAAATGATTTGTTCTGACTCTGGGTGTGCTTTGTGTGTGTGAAATGTATGTTTGTAAACACCCCCGCGACACAGAAGTTATATACAGTGCGGGCGTTGTTTATTTTTTTTTGTGCATTAAGTTGTAATATTAATTTTTAGGGTCACTTATAACTTATAAGGTATATATATATTACACTGAGACCAGGTACAATATCCACCATATGGTTTTGTTTTTTATAGCTTATTTATTTAGAAAAGTTCCAGCGTCCACAAGAAATAAAAAAATAATACTGAAACATAAAAAGGGAGCAAGTAGTAAATAAGTAGAAGGGAAAGATTAATTACTACTATGGCAAATAAGGAGCCACCTTTAAAATACTACCAGTTCACGTTCGTAGAGCCACAATGCATATATTATGTCAGTTAAACAAACATAAATTCAGTTTAAGACCGCTTTAACTTATTAATCCTATTCAAACTTTTCCCGGTAAAAAATTACTTTCATAATATTATTCTGAATATATTCCAGAAATGGTGTTCGGATTCGGTTTACGTAACAAAGGTTTTTGCATACTAATTGGGGCTGATAAATAGTGTTTGAGTCAGATTAGTAGCTGCGGTATCTGTTACTGGCATTTACCTAATGATTTACAAATGCGATACAGAGGCAAACTTATTTGCTTCATCAGTTATTGGTAGGTTTTCCAAACTAAAATAGAGCATGTTTAATCAATAGTTGGTTAATTCTATACACTATGTTGACATTAAGCACGTCCATGCAAATATACTGTTCATAGAGCCTATTTCTGAATTGGGCAAATTAGTCCAGCCACAAATATCTGGCATCCGATTGCGATTTCCGGTGACCGGTTTTATGCTTTTGCACGAAATCAATGTGTCCGATAAAGCGATTAGAATACGTATTCCAAATACACTACTGTGTGTTCTTTGTAAAAATGAATATTAATTATTATGTTAGTATAATATGCTGTCATATTAATACTCTATAATATCAGTGAATAAATTATACCGTGTTTATGACACATGAATATTGCAAATGACGATAAATCAGTTCTGTTTTGATATTTGTAGCGTGAACAGATACAAAAAACGTATAAAGACTTGCATCACTACACTTCTTAAAAATGCGGCATTTATTAGGACTCTGGCTTGCACTACTTGGCAAGAACGACTGATTTAACTGTTCTAAACTACTTTTTTTATCGTTTTTTGCAGTCAAAAGTATATGTCAACAAGTTTTAGACTCTTTAATCACTCAAAGAAAATAACTGTAAGGAACCCTTTCGTCGGAAATTAATCTAAAATATGATTAATCAGTCGTTTTGGTAACTCAACTTTGGTGGCAGTCACTTGACATTATATCATCTTTTCCAAAAATATAAAGGATTGTTGAATGTTATTTTTTTTTCAAAATTAAAAATAAGATTAATTTGATTATTTCTGTTTAAAAAAAAATTGGAAGAAATTAAAATACTTTACTTTTTAACTGGTATGTTATTATTATTTAACACATCTGACACATAATCTATAATGTTATTACAAATTATTTCTATATAATAATTTTAATAGACATCAAAAATATTTAAAACCTTTGTTACCAAGGCTGACGGCGGACTGGCGTAATTAGGCGAGTTGGTCGCTACTAATTAGTTAGGTACCTACATTTATTTTCTAAAAGTAGAAAGCTTAAAATGATACACTAAATGTTTTTATTGTTCGCTAAAATATAATAATGTACCGAGACAATAGTAATAAAATGTTTTAGAGGACTACTTAAAAATATGAAATAAATAGAAAATAATTTGAGTGCACGGTTGGCGTGGTGGTTAAAGCGGTCACGGTGTTGTGGGTTCGATCCCCACATGGGACAAATCTTTGTGTGGTTCGCAAAGATTTGTTCTGACTCTGGGTGTGCTCTGTGTGTGTGTGAAATGTATATTTTCAGCTAACAGACATGAATTTTCTTTGGTAAAAGGGTTTGTTTGTATGTTTGTTTATATTTTTGTTTCAATGTTTGTATGCTCCACTGTAGAGGTAGTTTTATATATCGGACTTTAAACATCAGATTCTAACATAAATAAGTAAAAATGACATAATAACGATGTGTTTGATCAATCAGACCTTTCATTACAAATGATATATACCAAACATCGTATATATCATTTGTAATGTCACACATTACAAATATGTATACTTATCATATTGCATAAGTAAAAATCTACAGTTTAAATGCGGTCGCGTTCTCGCGGTTTTCTCTGTGTAGCAAACCAACAATATTATTACGTAGTCAGATTATAGTTTTTAAACTTAATTACTTGTTTAACTTAATATTATTATCAACGTACCGGCGTGGAAGCAAGAATAAAATACAATCAATGAAAAATAGATGCATAAAAATGAATCTTGATTGAACGTAGAAAACAAATAAAATTAAAACAGTCTGTATGAATGTACAAGCTATATGAATTAAAATAATATAATTAAATAAACATTCAGTACCACGACATCAGGCAACGGCATTTATTGAAGGTTTAGATTCTATAATTATTATGTTTGTCTGAAACCTGATTAATTAATAATTCTTTGGATTAGATTATTGTGGCTGCTGGCTAAGGCTGCATTCTCAACTTTTCTGCCATAGGCTGCGTTGCTATGTTTTGTCCGAGAAACCCAGCTTTGCGCGCGTATAGCTAGGCTTTTGCCGAGTCAACTTTTGTATTCTGTCAAGTTAATCTTAGTAGATGGTCAGAGACAAGGGCTGGTAACACTTGATGTGTCTTAAACCGTTTTAATATAATCTTCCTATCAGGTTTTATAAGTTAGAGAATGAAGAGAGCATTTTAACTATATATTTTCGAGTCTATGGATAGTGCTGTTGCAGAAGTTGCAAGATGGACATCCCTTTTTCCGCATAATTTAATTTAGCATAACACGTTACGCGTTTTATATTTTTTGCATAATAGTCATTAGGAATAATTATCTATTCGCATACTACTTCACTTGGCATAACTCCATTTCGCATAATGTTTTTGTTGTTGATTTAGGATATTATGCTATAGGATAAAAGACAATTATGCCGAATGATAGTCATTCGACATAATTGTCTTTGCTTATGCCAATGAACATTATGCCTAACAATGATGATGCATAAAATATTTATGCAAAAAAAATATGCGAACAAAGTTATGCCAAGTTAATATTTTGCGTAACTATCATTATGCTAAATGACGGAATGCGAAGTTTAATTATGCCAAATAAAATCAAGCGAAACAATAGAGGATCGGCAAGAAGTTATCGAAAAGGATTGGCATATAACGTCCGGCTTACACAGCAGGTCCTTTACAAAAAGTGACCAGTTTTACCAAAATAAAGACATGACAAGAATTACATACTGGGTATGGACGCTTAAATGCTCCCATGAGCGTATTATTATCTTAATTCGTTCGATAAATGTTTCTGCAAAATTAGTCAGTCTGAATAACTCGATTAGTCATGAATTATTTCTATCAATATTTTTTTAGGACTGAGGCAATGGACGCGGGTTTTTCTCATTTTGTACCGTAAAGTCTAGAAAATATTTTCGGTTCGAATGAAATTTCGTGAAGTGTCCGACTTGGATAAAATAATTATTTAAGCAGATAAGTATTTTCATTTGCCTTCGTGAACTGTTGTTAAAGGTTAGGTAGTCAACGTCTTTCTTTAAGCCGGTATTAAGTAGGTAGAGATGGGCTGACTATGAGTTTGGCCGACTAGTCGGCTAGTCAAATAAATAATAAATAAATAAATAAATATCTCACAACGTACACACAACGCCATCTAGTACCAAACTAAGCAGAGCTTGTAATATGGGTACTAGAATAACTGATACTAATACATATTAAATATATAGTCGGTGCTCGAATGGCCTAGTAGTTACCGACTACCTCTAGCGAGGGCGATCTTTAGATTCGGGTTTTATATGCATTTGAATCAGTTATTATTGTATTTTTTGACGCACCACCACGTGCACTTCACATACTAGATTTAACTAGATTATTGGCATTTAAAGTAAAACCGAATAGTCGGCGTCTACTAACGAAACCAGCTAGTTGGCACATCTCTAGTAGTTATATTTATATTTAAGAATGAGATTTTACATTAGGTTGCTTTTTGACAATTTATTATTTGCCTCGTTGGTCTAGCGGTATAATTTATCGGGTTCGATTCCCGGGTCGGGCAAAGGTGTTATTTGGGATTTTTCGTCATCGAATTCTTAATAGCAGTTGGAATTGTGTCCGGTGGATGGCGATAGGTCCTATAGGACCTAATCATTACAGGTAACATGTGGTTGTTGTACACCTCTGCCACAATCTGGCGTCAAATCCTAGGCGTGATGTTATGTTATGTTAAAAACTATTTTTTGTCTCGTGTAAAATAAAAAAATTGAGATTAAAGGCTTTTGATTGTTTTATTGTTGTAATATTGTTGTAAAAAAAACAGTATTGATTCAATATTTCAGGCTCAAAATAAAGAAATTATATCTTCTACATCTGGACCGGTTTATAACTTTTTAACTAGCGTTTTAACCTAAAAGCCGAACATTCTGTTTAATACCTAAACCACTAATGGGTTAAGGCTCTATTTCCAACAGAACTGCTAACAATTTTCATTTGTGAAGTACCACTTTTCATAGCATCGAACAGTTAGTGTAGTACTTACATCCGTGACCCGCCGTTAACCACTTTTTAATGAGTTAACTAGCTTAACCCTCCAAAGTTTGAACCACTGGGGAAGTGTCCATTCGACGAGGTACTTGTTTGTGCTCCCCCTTGAAGTACCAACACTTTTAACGTGACAAGATTATTGGGTTAGATAATTTGTGAACAAAACTTTATGCTAGTCCTGGGACCATTACTTTTTTGCCACTGAAATGTGATTCTAACAAAATTGTTGTTAAATTCTATTTAAATATTAGGTATTTTCTTTACCTATCTTTACTTTAAGCAAATGGAAAAATTAAAAATGTGTCTAAGCTCCAAACACCCTGAAACTACAATGCTTTTTCTTTTAAATCTGTCCATCGAAAGGTTGCCTGGCAGAAATTGCGTCAAGCAATACGGCCGCCCTTTGCATATTATAATAATAAAATAATAAAAAAGCTTTATTGCACACCAAGGAAAAATAATATACAGAAAAAAAGAAGAATTATAGTACAAATGGCGGTCTTATCGCAACTAAGGCAATCTCTTACAGACAACCATTGGATGGAGAGTAAGAAAGAGACACGAAAGGGAAGTTTAAGGTGTACTAGAGAGGATTGGGAAAGGGAAAGAATATAAATGCATAATAATAATATAATGAATATACCTACGTATAGGTACAATAATAAAATACTTACATACTAATACATATAAGCAATATTATAACATACATATTATATATAATATATAAATACCTAAAAATATATATTATACTTATATAATGGACAATAGAAGGTAGATCACAAATGACAGATGTAAGATAGAAATAAGAACAGGTGAGATATTACCTAGAGAGATAGTGTTCTTTTATCAAAGTTTTAAAAAGTGTTAGCGATTTAGCACTCCTTATGGATACCGGTAACTCATTCCAAAGTCTAATAGCTTGCACTGTGAAGGATTTGTCTATCATATTGTTATTGTCTTTAAATAGTTATGTTTAGTTTGTAATGGAATGGTATGCAAATAAAGTTTTTATCTATCTATCTATCTTGTTTTAATGGTGAAATGTCTTGGACAAAGAAATTAAAATACTGATATTCAGCTCAACCCATTAGACTACGCTTACTCCACAGTAGCTGGGAGAAGGCTCGGTTTGGTAACCCTTTGTTACGCGAGAATACCTAACTTAATGTGTTGCAATATTAAGTACAGAGTTATCAATTTTGTTTTACATTTGGATTTGCGGTATTTGCTTTTGCAGTTTAACTTCTTAAAGTAATTATGATGTCATGAGTTCAATATGATAAGCAAACTATGGTATTGTTATTGAGAATACGAGTTACTTCTGACGTTATTTTAGCCGGAGATATACCGACTAGTTTTGAATCTATTACGTACATTCATCAACTGGACAACTAGTCGGCAGAAGTTACCCGTGTTCTCAATAAAAATATCATAGTTTGATTATCATATTGAATTCATGACATCATAGTTACTAAAAGAAGTTAAACGTTATAGATTCGAAACTAGTCGGCATATCTCCGGCTAAAATAACCTAAGTAACCCGTATTCTCAATAACAATGTCTTCACCTCACGTCGGTTATAACGAACTACAGTATTTAGTAAGCTATAATTAAGCTATCTTTAATTCAAATATTGACTGTTTTACAATAGTCAATGATAACTAATACCGAAACAAGAGCGACTTGTTCACATTCGTAGCCAGAAGGTATTTATTTAATTAAAGGGTTGCTCGTATACCTCGTAGCTCTAGCGACTGCGTGGCGTATGTATTTCATAGTTATGTATATTCATATTTATAGGTATACCGTACATATTATATCAATGTGATGCTGATCTGCAACAGATATAAATATTAGTAAGAGATAGTTGACCGATTAAGAAGATATATTTAATTTACATTTCATTAAAATTATTATTACGCCTGACGAATGCTTACGGACGATTTCACGGCAAAAAGCTAGAATATAATAAAAGTCGTCGCATTTTAAGGCTTTCATTTCCTTTACATTTTTCTTTTTATGATAATAAAAAAGCTTTGTTCTTATAAAAGCAAAATTTAATAGCCAAACGAAACCTTCATCATACGAAACTTGTGCGAACGAGTGTTCTATATTTCATTTCTACGAAATATAAATAAGACGTAAGAAATACGATAACAAAAGGAATTTGACTCTCAAATTGAAATATTTAATTTACACTGAGCTTAAAATTCGTACAGGCGCGATTTAAAATTGTACCTTGTCTTGTCAGACGTCTGGGCTAAAATGGGTTTGTTTCTGTTTACTGTTTAGTTTGCTCTGTGAATAAGTTAGATAAGTGGGAGCGGGCCACTGGCTATGAACCGGCGCGAGCGGGTAGCAGCACTAAACAAGAGGATTTAATGGTTATGGAGCAGTCGGTGGCGCTAAGTGAAAATGAAAGTGATTCCCGGGAGCCCGTTAACTCCTCCGAATTATGACGAAAATTCTTGCCTTCACGTGTCCCCCATCGTTTGCGACCTGACTACGTCGCTTTTACGATATTGTTACGGTCATTGCCCTCTTACATTACGGGAATGGACTGTATTGGTCTATTTTGTGGCGGGTGATCGTCTGTAACCGAGGATGAGTGGTCGGGGCTTCGATGTCACTCGTTCAATACTCGCTCCATATTACATGTACGGAGCATCAATTACGAAGGTTGTATTAGATATTTACAAGCGCACATTAAGCGAGTGCCTGCTGGGTACGTTAGCGTTTACCTCCAACTTTTATAGGTCGTTTATGCGATAAAAAGATTACCTAAATGGTATTGATGTTTAAGTTATCTACACGCTATGCGGGAATTTGGGTTGTTTGGATTTGTCGGTGATTTAACAAAGCAGAATTGGTAACTACTTTGGAATAGGATTTAAATGAGCGCAAGTTTAATGTATAAAGAGCGCCGTACATTACACGGCGCGTCTGGGTGTCTTACTGACTTACTGTACAACACGCTTTTGTTGTTTGCTATACATCATCTAGTAGCCTTACTTTATAATAATAAGTTGCTACAATAAACCTTAGTATGTGAGGGCAGTATATAAGCTTCTTTTTTAAAGATCCACCAACAAAAGTTCATCTAGTAATTGTTTTTACAGCGCATTTCATAGTGTTATAACGTTTATTCGTTATTGAAAGCAAAATGTCGCCAAATTAACAATAGATGGTCCAGCCACTAAGCATAATTTTAGCCACCATAACATTCAGTAATTGGCCCGTAAATTCAATTACACGTGTACGTTCAATAGCCCGATGAAGACATACAAGGGTACAAAATTTCACATAGAGCAGGTTTGAGTGTTTCGAAAACCATTATAAAAAAAGGTTAAAAATCACCTATCGAAACCGTAGTTGAAAAAAAAATACGTCAAAGGTCTTTAAAAATTATTAAATTGTTTTTCATGTTTGCTAGCAAAACGGTAAGTTTATATAAATAATTGTAAATCTGGCTGGAAAACGAGAAAAACAAAGTTTAGAGACATACTTTTTTAACAATTTTCTTTTTCCAAGTATGGTGTCGATTGGGCGTTTTTAGAATTAATTTTTTATAGTGTTCCGAACATTAATACAAATTTACTGCTCTATGGGAATTTCTGTTCCTACTATGTTAGGTTAGTGTCATATCTGAACCGGGTCGTACACTCTAAAAAATCGAGGCCAACTAAGAGAGATTTTCTCTTAGTTGACGTTATATTGAATAAAACAACCATGATACTACGAAACTCAACGATAGCTGATTAATTAAAGCAACAAGTTCATTTTGATGGAACTAACAATGTACCTATGTTCATTAATTCTAACACGTATATAAGTTGTTTGTATCATTATTCACTTCTTTGTATAACTTAATCATTTTTATTTAGTTAACATAAACAAATACGTCAGTTGAATCAATTTAGAATAAACTAATAAAAGCAATCAAAATCAAATGATAGTTTCGATCATTTTTATTGATAAAATTAACAATTTGTCTTGTTAGATTTAACTAAGATCTGATAATAACGTCAACTAAAATTTAATGTTACATTCTAATATAACTAAATCGTTGAATCGACTTTCATATTAGTTGAATTAATCATTCGATTGATCGTTTTGATCAAGAGATCGACCCCTCCCTATGCCTCCCTCTACCCGCCAACATCTATCTTTGGTGGCAGGTGACTGTGCGATGCAAGCAAAGCAAGTCTAAACCAGTTTATTTCGTGCCGTGGATTGGCCTGCTGTGCTTCTTTTCTCTGCTAAAGTTAGAATCTTGGTGGTCATTTTAGTATCAAGTAATTTAATTTAGTGCGTTTGATATTGTAGAGGATTAGGTATATATTAAACTTTGATGATAAATACAAGTGCAGTTATCCCGTGTGATCCCGTCTTTTGACTACTGGAAATGGAAGACGTTAGCAAACTGCTCAAGACATGGGATTTAGAGGCTCTAATACCAGTATTCACCCGTAAGTATCTCAGTCGCAAGTTTTTTTTTATGGTGCTTATTGAAAATGTAATAGGTACCTACCTGAACCCAAGGGTTTAGGTAAGTACCTGGGTTTAGGGGTTTAGGTAGGTTTTGGTTTTATTTTATAGCCGTTTCGTAAAATAAAAGTAGCGTAAGTTATCCCTTATAATATCGGCTATCAGCCAATAAAAGTCCCGTTAAAATCGACCAAGCCGTTTCAGAGATTTCTTGGAATAAACAGATAGACAAAAAAATTATAAATTGATTTTTTGATGCAGGTACCGTATATACTTTTATATGCATTTAGTGAAAAGCTGACCCTTCAAATTTGTTTGTGTAGTAAATAGATTCCAATATAATTTGTTGCCGACATCTTTTTTTTTTCAGCATCGAATGAAGATACATCAAATTTAGACGAAGAAACGTGGTTCAGATGCAGGTCAAAGCTGGAAACCAAGTAAAGTTAAGCCACGGGAAGGCATGTAAAATCTAGTGCAGAAATCCGTCAAGCAATAGAACTCCGCCTTTCAAACCTTCTCCAAAAAGGAGCGCCATCCCAACCTTATATTATTGAAGTGGGTGAGTCGCTGGACAAAATAAATACTTTTCTAATAGTTGCGAATAGATCAGTCATCTATGAGAGAATGTCTGTTATACACGCAGTTGATACGTGTTATAAAATAATATGGGCCCTAAATGCAGAGTATGGTATCGACACATACCCTGTGTGGTACTTCATACAAAAGCGTTTTATAAAATGTTATCCGCATTTGATAAAGGATCAACTGCTGCTGAGTCTCTCCTTGCGGATTGCAATATTTAAATACCTATTGTATTTTTTTTTTTTAGTAATTGTTGCCAAAACTGTTAATGACTGATAATAATTAGTAACTTTTGTTTATGACATTGTTTATGTTAAAATTTCTCTTTACTATAATTCTTACTTAAGTATTTAGTTTTATACCTATTTAGGTACATAATAATCAAATTGTTACAACAAAGTTTAGTTTGCTTTTGTTGTAATCATTTTAGACCACTGTTAATAATATAATAAACAAATAATATTGTGACTGATGATTATTCATAATTGTTTAAGAAATAAGCTGTGTAAAAATTGTTTTCTCTGTTAAATATTGTTATTAAAAAAGTTAGAACGCCGATTCCCTGTAATATAAATGTTTTAAGCAATGGCAAAAAATATGTTACCCTGCGCTGTACTATCTAAGTAGTCGATGAATATAATAAATAACTATTTTTAATTATATTTTTGTTTCATTTTGACCAAATTTATATCAACTCAGATAACATTCTGGGTACGGTCTTGAGATGCTATCTTTCTTTTTCTTTCTTCTTTTCTAGAAGAAGAAGAAAGGCGCTATCTTAATTAATTGGGTTAGGACTTCAAATGCATATTTAGGAGCAATTTCAGTATTAAGTGCGATTTTTAAATACAACCCTTTTCAAAGCATTTCAAAAACCGGAGGTAAGGGTTGTATTTATAAATCTCAATTAATACTGAAAGTGTTCTTAAATACGCATTTGAAGTGCTGACCCAATTAATAGATCAGTGTTAGTTAATGAGACAAAGTATCTCAGTACATTCGATTAAGAGTAACTTTGTTGGTATAATAATGTTTCATATTTAAAATAAGCATGGTTTTAGTAGAGGCTACGAACATGAATTAGTTATAATGACCACGTTCTTAGTAAAGTCTACGAACATGAATTAGTTATAATGACCACGTTCTTAGTTGAGTCTATGTAGATGAATTAGTTATAATGACCACGTTCTTAGTTGAGTCTACGTAGATGAATTAGTTATAATGACCACGTTCTTAGTTGAGTCTACGAATATGAATTAGTTATGAATGAAGTTCTTAGTCAAATTTATTAATGAGAATGAGTTAGAGTAGTCATTTTCATATTTGTATTAATCAAGACCATAGATGAATATATTATGTTGATATCGTCATATTAGTCATTTTCTTGTTGACTTTGATTACGGTTTTAATTGTTCTGTTTAAGAAGCACATAGTTAGAGCAACAAAATCCACCTTAATTGATTCATATAACGTCTTGTTAGGCTCAAATGGAATCAAGATGCTTGTTTGCAATAATCACAATCTTGTTAGGAGCAACCAATTTTTTTTTAGAGTGTAAGAAACAAAATGTGCATGCACGCCTCAATGGCTCTAAATAGAGATGTGCCGTCGACTAGTCAGGCAAATTACGCCCAATAGCGGCTTTACTCAATAAATATTATACAACTTACACACAACGTCTTCTAGTTCCAAACTAAGCAGAGTACTATATACTAACTATGGGTACTAGAATAACTGATACTAATACATAATATATACTTTTCTTTTGCAAATACATAATTATTATACATAGAAACACCCAGACTGAGACAAACCCTTATGTTCATGCACACAAAGATTTGTCTTAAGCGGGTATCGAACCCACGACCTCGGCGTCGCAGGCAGGTACACTACCCACTCTGCCATCCGGTCTTCAATGCTAATAATTTAGTATAAGAAGTGCCACACAACTTGAGCTTATTTGAAATATACTGCATGTAATATGTATACTGCAAATAACGGTTTTAAATGCATTTAAATTTAACGAAATATAATGATCGGCCGAGCTGTCTAGTCGGCCTAATTTGCTGTTGTCAACTACTAGGCCATTCAAACGCCGAGTAATAATCTTTAGCTATAACTAATTAGCATACCTTAATTGAATCTCGATAATTATGTGTTATTATCTACAGTCATAGCGGACAAGGGTGTGGTGGTTTAATACAATAGTATTAGTTCCATTGTATGGGTACCCAATTCATCGGGTTAGTTGGCTAACCTGCGTTTGATCTGTAGTACAATATCATTAGAACAATGTCTGTTAATGATGTTATGTAGTAAGCATCAGTGACCCGAGGATCAGGCTCGATTGCATTGATTTGATATAATTATGTGTTATGCTATCCCAAAATTAACTGAGACTTCGTAGTGATATTCAATTCCAATATAATATATTTTAATTCCAAGATATTATATTTTCTTGGTTCGAAGTAGATTCAGCATTAATTTAGATTTCTAATTCCGTATACAGGGCTGCTATCATGAAACATACAACAAAATAAAATTACTAACAAAGCAGTTCTCGGGTTCGTTTTACAGGTCGGACAAAAGAGTTATTTTGATCAGTAAATTTCTCCTATTAGCTCGGAGTTGTAATTGTGTCCCGGTGGTTGGCGATAGGCTCACCTCCTATCTCATGGGACCTAAATATAACTTGTGATATGTGAGTATTAAACTCTGCCCAACCCTTATGGTAGGTTAAAATAAATAAGCTTATGAGCTTTCTTCGACGACGGATCGATGGCTATATAAACAGCCAGGACATTGTTCGTTTAAAAAAACTAAAAAGAATCTACTGTTGGTAGTTATTGACGTATTTGTAAAACGGTTGCATAATCCAGTGCAAAGCGGTTCTGGTAATATTATTTGAGAACAGAGATTGAAGCAAATAAGTCCCCAAGGGTGGTTTGTGGCCGGTCCGCCAGTGCCGTTGCTTCGCTGTGGCGCTCCATCTTGTAGTTTCGATTTTAAAGTGTTCCGCTTTGAAAATGTTTTCACCACATCCCTCCTATCTGCGTACAATTTTTTTTGAATATATTAATGCTTTATTTAAATAGGATGTAAGATGTAATTAAAAGCGGGAATCATAGACGTTATAAAACATCTTATGATGAGGCACTTTGCTCTCTGATTAGAATACTTAGGACCCGTCGTTATGGTGCCGTATTTTAATGGATGATAATCCAAAATGTAGAACAGTAAGCCTCTTTAACAGCAGCGATAGCCAAGTGGGAGACCGTAGGACTGCGAAGTCAAATATCTCGGGTTCAAACCCATGGCACACACCTCTGTCAATAAATCGTTAAGATTCGTCTTTTCGAAGGTATGTGTGTATTTATCATACAAATTATCGCTCGCTAACGGTGAAAGAAAAACCTGCATGCCTGAGAGTGCCAAAAAAGTGATCGAGGGTGTGTGAAGTCTGCCAATCCGCACTTGGCCAGCGTGGTGGACTATGGCCTAACCCTTCTCATCATGAGGAGAGGCCTGTGCCCAGCAGTGGGACATGTATTAGATACATGACTGCTATTATTTATTTATTTATATAAGCCTCTTTAACAATCTTAGATAATAAAATTGTATGAAAAAAAATGGAGCACAAACGATTGAGAGGCACTACATAGCCAAAGCAATCGAAGGTGCTCCGTAGTTGCAAGCCATAAATTAAAAATAAAGCTTTTGAGTTAAGTCTGGTTGGGAGGACTTTATTAATAAGGTTCGTAGACAAAATTTTTCGCGTAACAAATTAATAGTAAGGCAAATTTACATTTTACAATTTACAAAGGCAAAATTAATAGTGGGGTGCATGAAAGGAGCCTCCCCGAGTGACGTACACAACGATTCCCTACGTCCGGCGCACCCTGGGCAATTCGCGAGTTCTCCCAAGCGAATTGGCTAAACCTTTCACCACGATGGCAAGTCAAAATAAATTTTGTCTCAGCCATCGACACGACGAAGAAGAAGAAGAGTAAGGCAAGTAGCATTTTGATAGTTAATGTTGTTTGTTGTAAATGACAGGATGATTAGGTTTTCCTTGGTATTTGATTGTTTGTTAGGTACACACAAAATGTCCAGACTGTATGTAATGAGTGAAATGGATACTAATAAATGAATTGCATACTAATATACTTCTGTGCCATTAATAAGTGCAGTCAGCTGCGTAGTAAACACAACCCTTTGAGGTGCAAAAAAAGTACTTAAGGGGGGCGGCGTTTTCTCTGCAGTTGAGTTACATACGTTGCATTGTGCAAACTTAAAATTTAAGGATGCAATTTTAATACAATATAGCTCATATACAATATAGCTAACATATTAATGTGTTATTTAGATAATTTACGTATTGGTATACCTATACCTTAAGTTTCCAGAATAGCATCCCTCGGGGATTCGCTCTGAGGACACTTTACAAGATGTTAGTTTAGCTGCGACCTCCTCTTTGGCAGGATTGTAAATAGTCACGTTATAGAGGATGTCGACCCTTCCAATGTTTAACACATCTGTCCTGATTTATGTCCTAAGAAAACAAATGGAAAATTAACTTTTATTGCAAACTAGCTGACCCGACAAACGATGTGCTGTTTTAACTATGAATACATCCTCTATGACAATATTCGCAGCACGTATTATATCAATTGTATGTCAAACCCTATAAGGTTATATTGTCGAAAACGTTACGATAGAAAATCATAAAAAACAAAATTTTCGCGCAAATAAATATCTTTATTCTGTCTTTA
Source organism: Hypena proboscidalis (assembly GCA_905147285.1). NCBI lineage: Eukaryota > Metazoa > Arthropoda > Insecta > Lepidoptera > Erebidae > Hypena > Hypena proboscidalis. Next base: position 13,229,000 of record LR990132.1, read on the forward strand.
TTTTTTTTTTCACATTTCCTTCTTCTGACAATAACAAACACAGCAAAAACAAATTAGCGAAATCGGTCCAGCCACTCACGCGTGATACCCTGACCAAGTGAAATAGGGCTTCATTATTATATATATAATTATATATATACAAGCTTCCGCCCGCGGCTCCGCCCGCGTGGTATGTCAATTAAAAGTAGCCTATATGTTAATCCAGACTATAAGCTACATGTGTGCAAAATTTCATCGAAATTGACCCGGTAGTTTTGGCGTGAAAGAGTAACAAACATCCATCCATACATCCATATATACAAACTTTCGCCTTTATAATATTAGTAAGGATAGATGTGCAACAAATTTTTTAAGGTAAAAAATATTTACCAATGTTAAATATTTTTATTTACTCGATAAAAGGAACATCATCGCCAAACCTTGTGTTTCGATTTGACGAAATTCGTGGGTTTAATTTGAACAAGAAGGAGAAAAGCGACGACATTAAATTTGTTTTTTTATTACCAATTGTCAAAAATAAGCAGCAATAAGAACTGATGGTACCCGTGCTTCTTGGTACTAATCTCCTATATTCTAATTCAATTTTGTATGATATAGCTACATATATTACTAGCCGTGTTCCTTCGATGGCAACATGCAGAGGTTTTAGAAAATTAAACCTCCAAGGAATCGAAAAGGAGTGTTCAAAACGCGTGAAATTCGCATAGCAGTATTTGTGTGGGGCAAATACATCGAACAGATAAGATTTTGTGGATTATGCAGCTGAAGTTTACAAATTATTTTTGTGGGCTTCAAAACAACTTGAGTTTTAGCCAAATTCTAGTCATTTAAGTCAAAAACCGTCATACTGTTCCCTAAAAACGCACGACGTAGATGGGATCTTTCATATTTTTGAGCTACTAGTTTTCGTCCACGGTTCTACCCGCGTTTTACTTAGGTCTATAAAAATTGGTTTGCATTAGCAACGTAATAGACTATCCAACTTATACCATTTCATGCAAATCCGTTCAGGAGTTTGAATGTGGTAAAATTACAAACATTAAACATTTTGAAATTTATAATTTTAGTAGAATTGGTAGGTTTGGTCACTTCTATCGCTCATTTTGTCCTCTAAAATTACAATATCTATGCAAAAAGCGTTCCATGTGACCCAGAGAAACAGTATTATTGTTTGTTCAAGAAATAACAATATAGAATAATATTGAGTTGCACATATTGAGTTGCACAAGACAAAGTTCCCTGTGGATCTTAAATCGTACTGCCAATAGCAAACGGTAGCAATGATATAAAGAGATAGGCCGCATTTACTTTGGTCGACACAGATATTTAGAGTTGTAGGTTTGGAAACTAGCTTGGTAGTAAGTTGCAGAGAAATATCGTATTGACAAATATATAATATTGTATTGACAAATCTTGACAAACTGTGCCAAAATGATGATTCTGATTGAATATGTTTGATCCAGTTCATTGACACGTTGGTCTGGTGGTTGGGTAGTAGCTTGGAGTTGGAATATACCCGGTGGATGGCGATAGGCTCACCTAAAACATAATAAAATAATAAAATAAATACAATTCTTTATTGACACAAATAATACAGCTATGTTCACAAGATGAGTTAAAGTTAAGGCACATGTAAATTTATTTGTACATTAGATACTGATACTGTCTCCCAAACTAAGCGAAAGCTTGTATTTTGGGTTACAGTGGACAGTCGTGTTTTGTGACACAATATTACAGTTTACAATTTTTATGTAAATCTATAGTGGACGTTATCACTGCAGCTAATATATATGTAGGTGCAGTGTGGGTGTAAAACAGTGAAATACACCTCTGCCACATCCTTATCTATCTTATATATAAAAATGAAACCCGTTTTCCGTTGTCAAGACTTGGCATGAAAACGGCTTGACCGATTTGGCTGATATTTTTTTTCTTTGTTTTTATTTTTGTTTTTAAACTTTTTATTGTACAATGAAACAATTTATAAAACAATTCATGACACAAAATGCAATAAAGGCGAGCTTAACTCAAATTTGAGTTCTCTTCCAGCAAACCTTAGAGTAATAGAGGAGAAGAGGATGCGAAAAGAGGGCAAAAACAAGTGTACAACTCAAAGGAAAAACGGAGTTACCATTATTATGGTAAAAAAATAATAATAAATTAATAAAAAGTAACTAAAGTTACAATACATAAACAAACAAATAGACATAAATATATTATAATGCTACCTATAAAATACAATACCTTAATAAACTAATTTACCTATATATACCTAAATACACAGTTAAATAAACATACTTAAATATAAATAAAATACTTAGAGATGTAATAAATATTGATACAAAACTATACCTAAACAGTCTGAGATAGGAAATATTTTTTAACTCTTTCCCTGAAAACATCCAATGAAGGACTATTGCGAATCGAATTAGGAAGATTATTCCATAATCTTACGGCCTGAATAGAAAAAGAACCATCATACCTAGAGGAACTGTGTAAAGGAGTTCGAAGAAGAAGAGAGGAAGAAGTACGACAGGATTTTCCCCTGGGCACAAGATATTCAAAACGTTCACGAAGATAAGAAGGAGCATTAGGGTTGTGAAGGACGGAAAAAAGGAGAGAAAGAATGTGGGTATCTCGACGCTGCCGAATAGGTAACCACTTCAATTGTTTTCGGAATTCAGAAACATGGTCATACTTCCGAAGACCGAAAACGAAGCGGATACCATGATTATTTTTTTTGTAGTTTTCTAATACTCTGTACAAGGTTGTTACGGCAAAAAAAATTAAATGTATTCATTTTTATATGGGGGATTCCAGTTCAAATTGAATAGGTACGCATACATGAGATAGGTCAGCTATACAAAATAAAGTAATGCATCAAATTTACGCTAAGGCGGTACGAAGTTCGCCGGGTCAGCTAGTAGGTAATATAAGCATATACAGGGTGTCCCATATTTAATGGATAATCCTTTACCTGCAGATTGGGGGCATCACGCCTGATAGGAAAATGCAAAATTTGTAGGAAAAAAGTATCATGGATTTTTAAATATCGAACATTTTAGATTTTTTCACAAATTAGCCACTTTCGTCCACTCTTCTTGATGCCATGTTCGTAAATCTCAGATTTTTTCAAGTCTGTTTTTGGAATTCAATTCTTGAATAGATGTACTATCAAATTTACTATCTCATTATTGTACAATTATTTCATTTAAAAAACTACAAAGATTAATAAAAAAAAAAATTACATGACATTTTTTTTTACAAAAAGTTTGAACCCTCATGGTGTAAAAAAAATGTATGGAGACCTGTGTGCCCATCACGGAAAAAATATGCCAGTTTCATTGTGATTCTAAAATGGTATAAAATATTTTATATTTTTTTTTATTTAAAAAAATAATGTGAGAAATTATGACCAGGGTCCGATTTTTTTTAAATCACTTTCTACCAAAATGATATCCTAGTTGATAATACTAACTACTTAAGCGTATTAAACTAAACTAAATAATTACGAATCGTTCCAAATACTGTTTTTTGTAAAAGTTATGCTTGATAACTTTTACAAAAAACAGTATTTGGAACGATTGACAGCGATTATAAATCTTATAATACCTATCTATGAAAGTATCGATTAAGATCAAAATACTGAAAGTAATTAAACATTATTTTTTTTAATTTTGCTCATCACTTATCTGGGTAACGAAAAAAAAAAACGCTGACACTCAAATGTGTTCTGTAAAAAAGGCGCGCAAAATTTTTAAATTTGCGGATGCGAAATTTTCAGTTTTCTCTAAAAGATTTTATGATATTGTGCTGTGACTTCAGACTTGTTTTTTGCTACTTGAATTTGGACTTATCAACATCGGCAAATTAACAAAAAACGTTCGGAAACCTTTCTCGGTAGAGCAAAGCATTTGTGTATACTCTCCTGGTGTATACAGATATCGCGGCATTTTACGAAAGAAGATAACAAGTCTCAATTCTCGTAGCAAAAACAAATCCAAAGTCACAGCACAATATCGTTTGTTAATTTGCCGATGTTGATAAGTCCAAATTCAAGTAGCAAAAAACAAGTCTGAAGTCACAGCACAATATTATAAAATCTTTTAGAGAGAACAGAAAATTTCACATCCGCAAATTTAAAAATTTTGCGCGCCTTTTTTACAGAACACATTTGAGTGTCAGCGTTTTTTTTTTCGTTACCCAGATAAGTGATGAGCAAAATTAAAAAAAATAATGTTTAATTACTTTCAGTATTTTGATCTTAATCGATACTTTCATAGATAGGTATTATAAGATTTATAATCGCTGTCAATCGTTCCAAATACTGTTTTTTGTAAAAGTTATCAAGCATAACTTTTACAAAAAACAGTATTTGGAACGATTCGTAATTATTTAGTTTAGTTTAATACGCTTAAGTAGTTAGTATTATCAACTAGGATATCATTTTGGTAGAAAGTGATTTAAAAAAAATCGGACCCTGGTCATAATTTCTCACATTATTTTTTTAAATAAAAAAAAATATAAAATATTTTATACCATTTTAGAATCACAATGAAACTGGCATATTTTTTCCGTGATGGGCACACAGGTGTCCATACATTTTTTTTACACCATGAGGGTTCAAACTTTTTGTAAAAAAAATGTCATGTAATTTTTTTTTTAATTAATCTTTGTAGTTTTTTAAATGAAATAATTGTACAATAATGAGATAGTAAATTTGATAGTACATCTATTCAAGAATTGAATTCCAAAAACAGACTTGAAAAAATCTGAGATTTACGAACATGGCATCAAGAAGAGTGGACGAAAGTGGCTAATTTGTGAAAAAATCTAAAATGTTCGATATTTAAAAATCCATGATACTTTTTTCCTACAAATTTTGCATTTTCCTATCAGGCGTGATGCCCCCAATCTGCAGGTAAAGGATTATCCATTAAATATGGGACACCCTGTATATATATATATATTGCCTGCACGTGTGGTGTAGTGGTTTAAGCGGTCGCCTCGCCGCTCTCCACTGCACTGGTGTTGTGGGTTCGATCCCCACATGGGACAAATCTTTGTGTAATTCGCAAATATTTGTTCTGAGACTGGGTGTGCTTGAGTGAGTGAATGTGTGTATTTGGCCTTGTCATTGGGACCATTGGATAGTGTAATTGCTTCTGGCGTTCTATCTAATGTTAAATTCTATATTTTTATAAGCATACCATAACATAACCTCACGCCTATATTGCCCTTTGGGTTGTTATTTTTTTAGGTCCCATGGGATAGGGGGAGCCTATCGCCATCCACGTAATAGATACGTGATATTTTATTTATTGTGTTGATGTAAATAATAATAATAACTTTTCGAGTGAGACTAACACACTTTAGATGCAGGCTGCATTTGCATGGCACAGAGAATGTAATATCGTAGTCCTGCAATAAAGTATTGTATCTACTATCTAGAATCCTTTGAAGATATCCTTGGATTTCAAATATAACGCCTGCGAAATATGAAAACTTCCTAGTAATATCTGTAATAGGTATTTGCTACCTATACATGTAAGTATTTTGTTATGTCAAAGGCGAGCTTGTCCACCATACAAAAAATAATAGTTTAAAAAAACTAAAAAACACGCTTTTAAAGTACTTCTAACTAAAAAGTGAAAAATAATTCGTAATATAAGCTGAAAATGGTAATGAACAAAAAATACTAGTATTATTGTGAAAATGCGTGGGGCGCTCTGTGCCATATTTTTCGTCTATCGAGCCATCCACGCTTTTTGAATATAAGCGTGTTAAAAAGTATGTAAGTAAATGGAGGGCCATTTGAATTCGGTTATGTATTGATGAGTTATCAATGGTATTAGTTGATTTTGTTTCAGTTTTATAGGATTTATGATGATGATTGATTGATGAGAACCTTGATATATAAATTAAAATTAATTAGAATAATTAACTTGAATAACAGCAGACTTCCTTGTCGGCCTAGCGACAGTGTATGGGTTCAATCCCCGAGTCAAACAAGTGTTAATTCGGTTTTTCCATCAGTAAATTCTACGTAGCAGCACGTCTGAGATTGAGAGAGGTGGATGGCGATGGGCTCATTCCCTATCACACGGGACCTAAATATAACAGATGAAATGTGGGTTTACTACCCTTCAGGACAATATAGGCGTGATGTTTACTGGTGGTAGAGCTCTTGTGAATGAGCTCGAGGGCGGCAGCACCACCGTCTCACCTTTAATCTGCCGCCAAATAGTAGTGCTTCCATTACCGTGAGCCGGTTTGGTAGTGAGATCAGGCCCTGAAATTACTGGCACATGAGACATAACACCGTAGTCCTCAGCTGCAGCGACGCATCTATAATAATCTGCTTTTGTGGATTGTTGATGTCCATGGGCTGTACTCCACTTACCACCAGGTGGACTACACGTTCGTTCGCTGTGGGCGTAGTGCAAAAAAAAAAGTTGAAAAAAAGAAAAAGAAAAATGATATTCGATGTTGAAATCGTTCTTTTTTATCCAAAAGATAACTATTATCATCCATACAGTATAGCTAAAGCATGAAGATATTAAATACAAAGTAAAATAATATCACGTGCGTTATAAATATTATGATAGTACTTTCTTTTCAATCTACTTTGCCTTTGTAATATATTAAAGTGGTACAATATCTTGGCTCTTGCCATTTTAGTCGACAAAGCTAAAGTCTTTATCGTGAGTACTAAAATAACAATGATTACTTGGGTTCTAAATATAACATTATTTTATAGGTTTTGTGATTTTTGTGGATAAAGCAAAGTGTATTTTTAACCGACGAAAAAAAAGGAGGAGGTTCTCAAGTCGACGTAAAATAACATGAATACCACGTTTAGTCTTCTCCATTTTTACGTGGTTGCAACAAAAAATAGATAGTTAATTGTGCGGTTCCGACTCAAAATTAGTCAAATATAATATTTTATAGTTTGTAACTAAGTTCAATACCCAAAGCTTAAAATGTTCACTTATTTTTACCTTTTTAGTTCTTTTTCGTCGGTTTAATTTTTTTTTTAAATAATTTTATTTTACTAAATCCATTTTTTATTCTTATCCGTCAAAACAATTGACATTAGAAATCAAATGACAGAAATCGGATCGCTGCAGGACTGAGCTAGAATCAAACTGATCAGATTCTGTCCGAGTTCCGTCATAGCCGAAGAAAAATTGTGGTATAGCTAACGCACTACATCCGATCTCCGTCATCCGATATCAATTGTTTTGACGGAAAAAAATCAGTATGATATGTGTGCAAAAGCGCTCTTACAATGATTGTGATCTTATATCTGACATAAAATCTGACAGAATAAAATCCGAAACTAAATCCGGGACTTGTTTTTCATAGGCACATAGTGTCAACAAGTCTCACGTAAATGCATAATGAAAATAACTTTAAATTACGTTATATATACATATATATATATATATATACGAAGTGATACCAACCCTCATCCAATAATGGTATTTATGGGGTTGGATTATTTCAAAGTAAAATTGTGGTTCACCTTCCTATTTGTGGAACAAGTACAATATTGCTGAAAGCAATTACGTGCGCTGACCGCCTCCTGTTTCGAGCGGGTGGACTTGTCGGGATAGATATGAGTGAGTTCTAGTTATTGAAACGCACTCAACCAGCCCCCTTAGCAGCGCTTGTCATCCTTGACATTTTGATTCTCATTCGACTATGATGTAGTTATCAATATGGAAACGTCAAAAAACAAAACATGTTGACGTTTCTATGTTGATGACTACGTAATAGTCGAAGTTAAATGTCAAAAGACGCAAGCTGTGCCAAAGGCAGAACAAAGTTTTATGAGAATTACGTGCAATATAGCTGCTATTAGGTACGCGAGTAAATAGGCATGCAATAATTAGCATACATCATATTTTTGTTAAATTATAACTAGATCGAATTATATAATAACAATTCATCAGCGTTTAAAATAATATATTTGAAAAGTGGCAATAGAATAATGTCTTTTTTCCGTTTCACTCAGCATCTATAATTATAATAAAATTGTAGTAAGTAGCAAAAAGAAGCAAAATCACGTGTTTTTAGAACTTTTGTCTGTTTGTCTGTGTGTATGTCCGTACAGGCATCACGCAAAAACGACTGCATGAAATTGGTCGCGGTTTTCTCAGTTGTGTTGATGAAGGTCTAAGGGGCAAATTAAAGGTTGACAGGTTTGTCAATTTTGAATGAAATTGCATGAAATTCTACCAATAGGTCTGTTCCATGCCGTACATTAAGGGTCAGTCAGATTTTTGTAGAATGATTACGGACATGGCATAATGCATTTTAGTGAAAATCTGCTGCGTTTCCGTTGGTGGAATAAGCAGCTAGCCCTAGCTGCTTATTACAAATACGTAAAATACTTTTGAATTATCTTAAAGAAAACTAATCATCTGCTGGCTGTAGCATAGTGGTATCAGTGGTGCCAGCTGACGTGTTTATGCTACTAGTGCTCACGTATTCCCGCCGTGCTACAGCCAGCTGACAAATTGTTTTCTTCAAAATTAAATGTTAGCTACAATTTAAACTAGTTTTTAGTCAGGAGGAAATTACAAATTCTCTAACACGTTTGAGCTACCAGCTCATTCTACCAACGGTTCCGCCGCTGACTAAAATAACTTTGAAAGTCCCTTAATCTTTCCACAAAGTACCGTTTGATAAAAAATAATTAGCGGAAAATCCAGCGGGCCCACGGTCTCGCTCACACGATTTCTAAGACCACTTTCAATCGCGCGAGTACCGCCCCACGCCGAGCGTAGGTTATAAAAAGTGAGGTAGATCACAGATATACATATGCTTGTCTTATTTGTGATAATACTCCACATTCCAACCCTTACACAAGAACATAAGCATCCGCGTGAACAATTTTAATTAGTAAACTTCCGTCTGATAAGTATTCAATCTTAATGAGGAAGTTAAAAACGTTCGCGAAAAAATAGGTCAAAGTTGATACTCAGGGTTGGTAGCTTTTAATCCTTTAAAAACCTTGAGAAACTGTGAGCGTTCGCGTCTCTTGGCTCGTAATAACACTAACTCTTATAAACTGGGATTATACCACTCGCCATTACACGACGTAAATTCAAATATGCACTTGCTTAAAAATGCTGTATTTTGTGAACATTGCTTGCAGAAGGCTCTGGTAGTTACAGAGTATCTATGTGTTTATGAACCAGCTTAGAAGATATTTACGGCTTTTTAAGTTCCTTGGAAAATGGTGAAGTTGTATGTTTTGGTGTATTTTATTTTGAGAATGAATACCCATACTAATACTGAATTAAGAAATTATTACTAACTAGCTTCCACCTGCAGTTTTGCTTGCGTGGTGTATCGTAACCTAGTTAATCCAGGCCATAAGCTACATGTGTGCAAAATTTCATCGAAATGGTCCGCATGGTTTTGGCGTACAAGAGTAACAAACATCTATACATCTATAGACAGCCATAAATCCATATCAATACATACACACAAACTTTCTTATTTATAAAAAGATTCTCGATCCAGCGGCTTAGGCCCTGCGTTGATGTACACCCGACTGAGTGTCGGGCGATATATAAATATAGATTATAATATCATAAGTAAGGATTACGCATACATCAATCATTTTGTTTTATTATTTTAATACCTATAAACCTATATCCTTGACTGCTTACAAGTGCTACAAATATAATTTTAATTCTCCGTATATAAAACAAGCCACAGATTCAAGTATATCTCATAACATGTCGAATTGAGGATCTCCATTATCTAAAAACCAATTAAAGAACCTAAAACTGGTTTTCTCTTTTACATAACCCCACTTAACCAAACGATAATCATGGATAATCGCCAGGATTCCTTTAAATCTAATCAATGAAGAACATATTTAAACGAGCAGTCGTTTATCATATTCACTTCTAGCCTGGGGGTCAGAAATTAAAATGTTTCAAACCAATAAAAAACCAATTACATGTTTTTTTACGTGTGCTCTGAACCCGGGAGCTATTAACATATTTTTATGGATGAATAAAGAAATCGAGCTTTTGTTAGATAATTCTTGTTGCTATTGATGAGAAACATTGCGATCGTGTAACGCCATGTTTTTTGTAGTAGGTAATTTGTTTATTTGTTGAGGCACCCTAACAGCTTTTTTATAATATTACTTACTTATTTCACAACTTTACAACTATGTGAACTCGTTACTTCGTCATCACTTGCAAATATGATGTACAAGACTAGGTGTCTAAAGTTACAATAAGAAAAAAAAATATGATGCTAAAGTCAAAAAAACAAAATAAAATAAAACAAAAGTTATCATCAAAACATAAGATATTACAATTCGGTAGAATTTTGAGAACGAGATCGAGGGAGGCAGTATCTAGCACTCCTGTCGTATTACATTTAACCTGCTGATAAAATAGGTTTTGCTTAATTGTCTGCAGATCCTAAAATGACTGGCACAAGAGACATACCACATAGTTATCTTAATCTTCTGATGTGCAGCGCCACATCTGCAATCTTTTCTATTTGTTCATAAATTGTAGTTATACTTTATCAACTTTGACCTATCTTTCCGCGAACGTTTTTATGCTCTCATTTTTAATTTATTTTTAAATATCTTTATTTAATAAGTAAACTTACCAAATTTACAATTTGTGGCAGGTAGGTATTTAGCACTTTATTAGGCTAACAAGTCGCCTTCCAAAGCTTGTAAATAAATCACATATTAATTATTCACAATGTAAACAGATAAATTACCTATCACAATGTAAAGTTAATTATTGCAAATTCATAAGTCTTGAAATTTACTTATTTATTAAAATAATAAGGTGATTTTTAACTACTCGCACGATAGGTAGCATAATTCAAACTTCAATATTTTAACTGCAAATATGGGTATAAATAGATGTTACAAAATAGTAAAGACCACCATATTTTACCCTAAGGCATGCAATACAGTACTTATTATAAGTTTAAGCTACATTATTTGTTTAAAAACTATTTACTATCACATTATAAAATTTACACAAGAATAAGAATAACAAAAATAAAATAATAAAGATTGTATAACACGAAGTAAGATAAATAACAAATTAAAACTATTATTTTTCTATCTACTAGTAATATTGCCACTAATATTATCATCTAAGTATTCTTTAACACTGTAATATCTAATATAATCTATTCTAAAAGATTATGTAAGACATAACTTGTAATCGCCTGAGCGACCAGTTATTCCCTCATTAAATTTAAACCTAGGAAGGGTCATTCAAAATATCTTCGCTATTACGTTGTATTCAAAATATAAGTTCATTTACAAAAAAATCATCATAATCAAATTAGCAACAGACTCCAGGCACAACAAGGTCTCTCATCATGTCAGAGGAATATTCGAAATAGGACAAAGAAAAAAAAATATATTAAAATATATATATATAATAATATATTATATAAGTTCAAGTACTCAGTGGATATAAAATATTAAGCTACGCTAAAATGTATGACTAATGTGTATGTAAATGTAATGAATGGCCGTAGTCGCTTCTTCAATACTATCAGCGTAGGACATCCCGTCCCTAGCTTAATTGCATGTTTATGCAAATACGACGCCCGGCTGTACTATCACTTTAATATTGCATTCCTAGAATTTTTGTACTGCTGCTAGCACCGTATTATAGTTTATTTATGCGATGGCATTTTACGTGAAAAGCAGCCGTTTAAATTATTACAACTAGGTCCTTTATCAAAATGTCTGACTATGGGCGAAGGTTAAATAAATAAAAGGATAAATATTTTTTCGATAATCGCAGGTGCCCGACGATTTAACTGGAGTAACTTAATCAGTTTCGATTTCATCAAAAAAGTTTAGTTTGGATACGTTTTGGCAAATCAGTACCTATGGCTCGCACTTATCGGTCAATCGATTTCAACTAAAAACAAATGAATAATAAGTTTACCACAGAGGTCATGACGACTTATTGCCATTTAAATGACATCTAGCTTTGACAGTTCGATATTTGATTACAAATGAAATATAATTATTTTAAACGTTCAATCACCTTTGAGTGATAAAAAGTCTTTGGTATTTCTAAAATAGTTATCACACCAACCTCTTTTAATCTACGCCTTCCTACTTTTATTTTAAATAAAATCTCTGCCAGATTTTTTTACTATTGACTTGCGAAGCGGTTTTTAATTCAATACCTTCTACAGATGTTGTGCGGTATTAAAGAAAAAAAAAAAGGTCCACAAGTCAGTAGTAAAAATTACTTAATTGGCGTTTCACCAAAAGTTACTTGTATAATGTAAGAAATGTTGACGATTGCAAACAAGTTTTTAAAGAGAAAATCCCTGAAAGACAGTAGCACGAATGACCGGTCAAAGCGTCCCGCAGCGAGCTACTTTTCCCGTCGATTGCGGCGACCTCTTCCGGTAGCCTTCCGGTAAAATCCCACACTCAGTTCTAATTTTCTTGGACTTACTTCTTTTTTAGGGTTCCGTAGCCGAATGGCAAAAAACGGAACCCTTATAAATTCGTCATGTCTGTCTGTCTGTCTGTCCGTCCGTCCGTATATCACAGCCACTTTATTTCGAAACTATTAGGACTACACAATCGAAATTAAGTAGGTAGATGTATTCTGTTAACCGCTTTACGATTTTTACACAAAAAAAAAATATTAATATTAGAGGGGGCTCCATACATTGAACTGAAACAATTTTATTTTTTTTTCATTCTACCTATACGTGTGAGGGGTCTATAGATAGGACCCAAAATTGTTTTGAATGTGATACAGTCGGCAGTTTTTGAGATATAGCACTTTTTCAGCAACCGCAAATTATAACTTTGTTATTGATACAAATTCCATAAAACACTATGAAAAACAAAGTGATTTTTGCTGGCGAAAAAATGTTGGTATTTTGGCTATTTGTCGGTAATCGGTACGTTTATTTATTTATTAATGTTTATTTACGGAACCCTATTGCGCGTGGCCCGACACGCACCCGGCCGGTTTTTTTTAAACATTATGTCCTACGTTTAAATTCTTTTACATACAAATTAAGATATACTCATAATCGTTTAATTCGAAAACCACTAATACTTTTATTCTTTATAAAGTAAAAAAATCCCATTTTTGTAGCATCGCACAACAATAAAAGCGTGTAATGTAGTGAGAAAAGCTTCACACAGCAATTAAGTTACTGATGAGTCGACACAAAGTTTAGACATAATAAAATATCGTGAAGGTACTGTTTAATTTTGTCTGATATAAATTTTATAAAGTCTTAAGTTTATAAACTTATTCGAATTAAACTGGTATAGAATTTTAAAAATGGATAGCATTTTTAAAGAATTTCACCTATCGGTTTAATAAAAAGCCAGACCATAAATACCGATGGAGATAGTCACTGTTTACAGTGAAACCTCGTTAGAAGCATACCAACACACAACAAACAACTCCTAACTTTTGTCAAGCTCATTTTTACTCAAAAACTCATTCTGATAAGTTTAGAAGAGAAAAATTCATTAAACTTGTAGAATACACAGGTTGTTTGTAGCTCGTACGAGCGAAGCAAACTGCTGATATTGCATCCCCCTAGCATCCTACACAGTGTCAATATTGCATATTAACTTTTTTATAAAACTTACAAGCCGTGTATTTAACATGTCAACCCTAGCAGATGCTGAATAACGTATACTACGGTTTTTAAAACCGTATTATATTATTATGAGTCCGAATTTTTTGCTCATGCGGATATTCTATCATATGTATTACATTTAAATTCAAATAATCTTTATTCATATAGACACAATTCAAAATTATTAAATTATGTTTTTATGATGCGTCCATATTTGTTCTTGTTGTTGTGATTGTGTGATCCAAAGCAACTCACTCTCACGCTGTCTAGTCATTTAAGTAGTCCGAGATTGTGATTTTAAATTTACGTGAAATGCTTATAAAAAATGATTGTTTGACTGTTAGTAAACTTATAATCACGTGCCTAAATATTTTTCGTTATGTTATAGGTTATCACAACTTTCTACATAGCTATTATTATTCTATAAATAAAATGATTTCAGCTTTAATATGCCCCATGCCCCATTTCAAATGATTTAAACGGCTGCTTTTCACGTAAAATGCCAGCGCATAAATAAAACAATAATACGGTGCTCGCAGCAGTACAAAAATTCTAGGAATGCAATATTAAAGTGATAGTACAGGCGGGAGCCGTATTTGCATAAACATGCAATTAAGCTAGGGACGGGATGTCCTACGCTGATAGTATTGAAGAAGAGACTACGGCCATTCATTACATTTACATACACATTAGTCATACATTTGCAAAGCATTACATTTATACATTTAATCGAATTTACTTTAAGATTATGATTGGACTCACAATTACCATATGATATCATATTTTATAAATATGATATCATAATTGATTAATGATTATTACGCAGTAAACACATAGATAAAATCGCTAACTAGAATTAACTAAATATTCTTTTGGGATCTCGTAGACCAAATGATTACCTAGAATAGAAGAATATCGTATTATTTAAAGAACTTGAGTCCTCGAAATAGCTTCATTTATGTAATTTTTTTTAACTAATTGGGGACAATACCCTTATTCGTTTAAAAAAATAATTAGCTGTCTCAAACTTATTTGTGATTAATAATAGCGTTAATAGGTCTCGTACTGAAAAAATATTTTAACTGGTTCTTGTGGCTTGCATATGCGACCCTCACCACGAGATCTTGGGTTCGTTTCCCGGGTTCGGCAAAACGATTGTTTGTAGAAATGGGCCAACTAGTAGGCGTTTGCAAATTGCCGTCAGTGGAGGCGTTGGAATTGTGCCTAGTGGATGGCGATAGGCTTAAGTCCTATCACATTAATATACACCTCTGCCCTGTTATTTATCAAAATATAATTATGATAAATAAATAAATTGTGTTATTTTACTTTAATAATTTACAAATAGATTAGGATTTATTCTTTGTACGAAGGATATTTAGGTAAATTTATTTATTTAATACAATGAACAATATTATATTTTCGTAAAACATGTTTAAATACATATCAAGGCCATGATTTTATCGAGAGCTTTTAATATTATTATTCTCTAACAGATTTACATAAATAATATAATTTATAAATTTTGATCTAATTAAGCCATACCCACATATTTTGGTAAACATAAAATATTCAAGGTATGATATATTTATTCTATTTACTACATGTAAATTAAATATTTAAGTTTATTTGATAGCATTCGCGGCACCGCCCGCTCTTTACATGTACGTTATTCAGGCTATATGCGCAAAATTTTAGACTAGTTTTTGTGTGAGAGAGTCAAAATCGTGCACACATCCACGCCCTTTTCAAAACTTTCACATTTATAAATATAAGTAGGGAAGGATAGAGCGGCCAAACTAGAATTCAACTTTGTTCAAACACAGATTTTTGACAATCAATTTTCTTTTTCTATATTTGGATGTAATAAGTAGGCTCTCAACCGAACAGCAAAATAACAGAATTTTGTTCAAGATAAAAATCTGAAAAGGTTCATCCGTATGTTATTGTTGTCTACTAATATTTATACTAGTCTCTTTGATAGCAATACCATAAAATCGAGTCACCTAGACAGTGTAGTACACTCAGTACACAGCGTAGACACAGGATGTAGAAACACATACACAGCTATACAAATTTAAGATTTATTTACTAAGACTAGACAAACAATCTCACAAAGTGGAGAGTCGTCAGTTTTGGCTTTGTTCCCACTTAAAATATTGCGTGATCTAGGTGCGAAGCACATAATCTAGTTTATCGCCTTGGTTTCATCAACAACAACATTTCACAAGCATCTTATAACTTTCGAGACTTTCAATAAAGGGTGAAGTAACCCATTTTTGATATTCTACCTATTAAAGACCCAATAACAAATTTAATTTGTTTTCATAGTAATATTAAAAAGTAAAAATATTTTTTCGTTAATTTCTTTGTACTGAATAGGCGTCTTAACTAGTGAATCGATCTAGATGAAAATTAGTAAGGAGATTGCTTACCCTAACCTAAGAAAAACATAGACTACTTATTATCGACGCAACACACGGGCACGGAGTCCCGAACGGAAACCAGTTAAATATACTTTGCTACTACTACCTTTTATATTACTGACATAAATGTGTGTCATTTGACATAAGGTCATATTGAAAATGGAATATATGGAATTCAAACTCACTTTATTATGATTGCATGGCGTATGTATATTTAAACGAGCTATGATCGTTTTATGTTAGTAAATATTTGAACCTGACGAATTTTATTCATCAATGACTTTACATTATATTCAAAATATATCTCTTACTTGTCATATTAACTTTGCCAATTCTTTTATTATTATTTCAATTTTGCCGTCAGTATCATACTTTTTAAAGAAAACGATAATCGGTTACTTTCCTCAATGTTTAGTTCTCATCATTCGCTTTCTGCATTATACTGCATCTACTTTGTAGTTACACTGCACATAATAATTATATAAAACGTGGGTAAATAGCGCCCGCTATGGCGATATTTCTTTATTTGAATCGTTGAGAGGAAAATATAATGATGCAGCATTATGTTCACACCACTTGTAAATTCATATTACAAAATCCCATTTATTATATAAATGGGGTTAAAGAACGACATGTTTTTCGTTTACACATGCAGGCACCGGCTTTTATAGCGTACGCTTACCTATGTAAGTACTTATCTATGTAGTATACAATTGCGAGATTGTACAATAATATTAAATAAATCGTAAACGAGTACACTTAAATGATGTAATTTTTCAGATATAATACTGCAAAGTATATTAAACATCATACTAACTTATCGATATCTTGTTAAACAAAAGTAATTTAACTTTACCAGAAACCTGAAAACTGTTGGTTGGGAATCAGCAACAGTTTTCAGGTTGAAAAATGAAAATAAATCACGTATTCCATACAAATAAAACATTTCAAAAGTAAAAATAAGGTTGTATATCAGTATAAAAAATACAACATGTAAAAAACCAGTCCTTTTATTAAAACCGTAGATTTTTTTCCGTAATTCAGTATTGATACGTTAAATACACAGCTTGAAAGTTTTAACAAAAGTTATATGCAATATTGACACTGTGTAAGGGTGCCGAGGGGGATGCAATATCAGCAGTTTGCTTCGCTCGCTCCAGCTACAAACAAGCTGTATATTCTACAAGTTTAATGAATTTTTCTACTCTAATCTTATTAGAATGAGTTTTTGAGTGAAAACTAGCTTGACATAACGTTGGAATTGTTGTCCTAAAATTAAAAACGTCACCCAATTTTTGTTCGTCTATCTAACGAGATTTCTGCGTAAAGTATACACAAAAAAATCTTTCTCCGTGAGTATTTCTGGGTTGAATTTTTAAAGCACGTCGCATTCGAATATGTCCATGTAACGAGAAAAGCTAGACTTTAGTATTAATAAAAAATCTCTCAATTAATGCCAAATGAAAAGTATAAACGAATGGCCTCTTTTTGTAGCAATGAACTACAAAAAAGTGTGGCGCTGTAATGAGAAAAGCTTTACACAGCAATTAACTTCATTTTGCAAATGAAAAGGAAAATATTTCTGATGAGTCGACAGAAATGTTACAATAAAATATCGTCGACAGCTTTGTAACGGTTTAAAAAAAAGTATTGGTGGTTTATTCTGTACCATGACTTTGAGTTTCTCTTGCGGTTATTTGTTTTACTTATCAAATGTGAAAACATAATTAAAGAGTAAAACTACTACTTACTAGTTGCGAATATGGTTCCCTAGCCAGAGTATGGCCCATCTGATTTCTTGCCCTTTACTACCCGCCACTTGCACCCGTGATAATCTAATGCAGGCAAACAAAGAAGGGGTTAAAGTCGCCACGTCTAAAACATTATAATTGAACAAGCCATTGACACGATAAGAAGAAGAAGAAAAAGAGTAAAACAAAACTATTGTTGTATTAAAATGCTAAGCCAGTAATAATTACTTAAAATACACCCATTCAGATATAATAAATCTGTCAGCATGTCTTTCCATCTGTTATGGCATGACGGCTAAACTGCATAACCTAACTTTTTTTATGATAAGCCTTCAGCGAAAAAAAAACTAGTTAAGTAAAAACGCATACATTCAAAAAATAGTCTATATTACCAGTGATTGATTTAGTAGTGATTCTATGACAAAGCTTTAAGGACTTTAGCTGTATAAATAATAATATCTACAGTTGTAGTTTGTATAGTAAATTCGCGCTTGTCTCTCGGTGGTTAGATTCACAGAATACCAAATGGTTGGGCGGATTCCCCAAGCTACGTTGTCGGGGAACCTCTTTCGACCACCAAATTAAAAGAGCTATATAACCGGTGCGTCTGGTATGTAGGTAACCACAAGACATATTACGTGTATTGTGGCACTTTGTGCGGACAATTGTGTACCTCCTACATTTGGCTGGGTTAAATATAGACCATTGTTTTTGGTTCTCTGATAGATGATGCAATTTAATTATTTAGTAGTTTCATCTAAAATATATATTTTTTTAATATTTTAGTTTAATTTACTTAACTTTGTAGAGTTCGCTTTAGATTTTATTTATCATTATGTAATGTAGGTCAAAGGCTACAGAGAAAATAAAAATAATCTAAAGAATTAATAATTGAAATTTTATTTATTATTTATTATATATTTTATTAATTATATTTATCAAAATAATATGATTTGAATTACCGAAGCTTAGATCAATTTTAATCGAACTGTTTAAGTTCAAATTAAAATCTTCAAATAAAAAAAAATGACGATGGGTGGAAATGCATGGTATTTAATCATAAAACGTCGTCGATACACATTTTTTAGTAAAAGTACCGAAAGCTGAGATTAATAAAAAAAAACACAATTCTAACTACTTTTTCCAAGATGGCGGCGAAAGCTCAAAGGAAAGGTCAAAAATTCTGGGTATACAACATATCCAAAAATCAGTTTTCGAGGTTAATCTGCATTTATACAGGCAATTAGCCTACACTTAAATTGTGCTATAGCCATTATTTTAATTTTACTTTAGCCACTCGCAAAACTCCTAAAGCTAATTCATTCCCTCGTAGTAAATGAGAATTCCACCCGCCTGCACTCCGAATGCAAACCCACTCCTAAAACCACGAGAAACTTCAAAGAATTTGCAATACAAATTGCTTCTTTTTCTAAGCTTGACGACTTGCAATTACGTCACCAAAGTCGTAAGGAACGATCAAATAATCAAGTAAAGAGCTTAGAGGTTGAATCCATATCCCTCGCAATCAGTCTGCAAATTAAAAAGAGAAGTAAGTCCAAGAAAATTCGAACTGAGTGTGGGATTTCACCGGAAAGCTACCGGAAGAGGTCGCCGCAATCGACGGGAAAAGTAGCTCGCTGCGGGACGCTTTGACCGGTCATTCATGCTGCTGCCTTTCAGGGATTTTCTCTTCAAAAACTTGTTTGGAATCGTCTACATTTTTTATATTGTATAAGTATGTTTCAATGAAATGCCAATTATGAACGTTTTATAACTGATTTTGTGCCTTCATCCATATTGGTAACTGTGATCTCGTAACCAGTTACGAGAGAAGATATTTTTTTCGCTTTTTGGTAACTAGTTGCAAGAGAAGAATTATTTTGCCACTTTGGTAACTTGATTTTCTCGTAACTGGTTACAAGATCAAAGTTACCAATATGGATGAAGGCGATTTTGTGGAGGCTTTTTAAACGGAAAATATAATAATGATCGTGTGATTTCTTGTACGCTTACAATTTGAATTTAACTTTGGGTGCGTACCTAACTCATCTGGAAACGTGGGTTACTCGTGATTCTCAATAAAGGGTTATATCAATTCACAATAGCAGAGAACAGAAACACTACGAATTATCTTACTGTCAAAACCAGGGTTCGTTTACAGCCTATCGCCATCCACCGGGCACAATTCCAATTCCGTGCTGCTATTTAGGTTCCGTGCCGTTAGTATAAAAACATTTTTGCTGACCCTGTTATCAAACCCGAGATTCCGTGGTGAGAGGCGCATATGCAATCCAATACACCACCAAGGCAGCCAGATCAGTTCAATAACAATAGGTAGTCATAATTCCTGTACAAGTGCACCAACGCTTTGCTGCGTGTATTAACAAAGCTGCGTCATAGCGACCAAGATTCGGCTCTGGGATGGAGTTGTTGACGGATTTGACGGCAGGAGGCGCTGGCTCGTGCGGATTCCAATCTAGCGTCAAACGGGACGAAACTCGCCGCCTCAACCAAAGGTCACTAGTATTAAGAAGGCTCACTCACGTGAATACCTGAGCCTTTGTACCTAATAAGGTATTTTTTCATTTGGTTTTAAAGTTAGCAAGTAAGAGACAGACGAGAAGAGAAAGCTAATAGTCACAAGTCCTAGTAGCCTAATATCCATTCTAGGTTTAGAATAGCTATATTTTCTACGCATATTATTTAAAATGATCGCAGCATAGTTTAGACAAAAGAATGAGAGAATTTATACTTATTAATACATCCGTATCAAAAAAGACTTGTATAAATAACTAATAACTAATTAACTTACAGCTCCATTTGACAAAATGGGTAAGATCGGTGGCGTGATTCTGTAAATGAAACAGTCGGTTTCGATTTTTTTTTCATTCTTATCTCCATATAAATACCGTCGATATTTGATTGACAGAGATTCAAATTTCGTGTCATTTCATTTAGGTAATACGCATGCGGGATCTAAAGACGCACTACCAGCCAACTCAGCCAGTGGATTGCCCTGACATGTTAGATGACGTAGCTAGCTCGATGAGTTTAATACTAAAGAGAAGGTACAGTATTTGTAGTTGCAGTGTTACGAGTCCAACTGTTACAATACAAGCAATTGGCAAATGAGTCTTCTGGGCCTATAATACTCTGTATCTTCACCCCGTCTCGGCTTTCCCCCTGCCCCTCCCCCACCGTCGGTTCATTATGCAGCCGCCCACACCACGCGCCAATCACATAGCATCGCAGCGATATTGCCGTCTCGCTAGGGATTGCAGCGTTGCCAGAGATGTTTGTCGATTACTGAGAAACCCTCTTGTTTGGTTCCTTCCTTGCTTCTTGTCTATAAAATGTATACGCCGTGCGTTGTGTAAATGATGGTTTGTTGGAAAGAGAGCTTTACCAATTTTCATTAATATTGGGTGCTGTGATGGACAAAGATGGGGCCTTCTTTGTTTGGTCAATAAATTGTGGAATATGACTGTCCTTATACCTTTTTTAAGTTTATATTCCACATTTTTCTGACCATTTTTTTTTTACTCGCCCAGTTATGGAATTCAGATACAACTTTAATTTATCAATACTCAATACAAATAAATCAAATTGGAGTGTCTGTTTTTAATATGAAAATTACAATGTTTTTTGAACGGGTAGCTATAGCTATTATAGTACAATACCTATACCGTATAACCGTATTTTAAATTTTTTTGTCTGTTTGTATCTGATAATCTTCAAAAGGGCTGGATGGATTTTGAAGAAATTATAGGAACAGGTACAGGAATACTACAAGGCGCGATGGACCTACTACGCAGACGAAACCGCGCGAGAAAGTTAGTTTGTATGTTCAACGCTAATCTTGGGAGTTACTGGTTGGATTTTAAATTTTTTTTTGCGTTTTCTAGTTGAACTCTCAAAAAAGGTTTTAAAATATTTAATATGGCTCTAAACTTCACGAGGGCAGAGCAGAAAGATTTCAAAGCGCGGGAGCAGCTACTACTCAATACAACACCACGCGAACGAAGCTAGTTTTCTAATAATTATAATAAACGTTGTAATATTATAATCAAATTTGTATTAAAATTGTAATACTACTTATTTTTAGTTTTTTAATAAAATTAGAATTAAAATTAGAATCCTTATTTAAAAGGCATTTTCTAGTAACTATAAAAAATTACGTATTATATAGTAATATTTAGGTAGAAAAGAATGAAAACCTAATATAACCTAAAATATTATATTTTGATTTAAATGTACCTACATAATAATATTGTATTTCTGTATAATCCACCTTACAAGTGAGGATTACGTACCTTTATTATCCTCCTTGAGGTATATCTTTTAGAAGTTGCTTATTTTGTTTGAATATACATATTTTATTACAGAATTTAAAATTTAATATTTAATGACTAAACGTAAAACAACAACTGATCTCATTTATTCTGTAGCTAAGAGAGTTCAGAGACTTTTTAAACTTCAAGACGGTCGTCTTTTAGTAACTACATCTCTATGGGAATCCAGTTAGGATTATATTAAGTCAAAAACAAAAAACAACATAAATAATCCGTAAACATAAAGTTCGATACAAGATGAATGTAATAGTGAGTTTGATACAAGATGAGTGTAGTAAAGAGAAACATCGATAGTTTATCAAAAGGGACGGGTCGCCTCTCTATCAATATTACCTGTTCCTAGCATAAAGAATAATCCAGGTTGGTCGTCATTGTATGTAGCATGGAGCGGACGACAGAAAGCCTCATAGCTTGTATAACGTCTTTCGTACGGCCGAGTCAGCTGTGGGGCTTAGTATTTTTTATTGCAGCAGACAGACAAGCGGTGAATTTAAATGCAGTGAAGTCGGTGCGAGACGGCAGCGTATCTGATAAGTTATTTCCGTTACTTTGAGACGACAAGTCGTGCCGGATGCATGATTTTTATTAATGCTGCGTGCTTAAGGCTTGGGTAACGATACTTTATTTTATATGGCCATAGTTTTTATGATTATCGTCTTAGTACCTGGAATAGTCAAATTAAGTTTTTTGTCAAGAGCTTGTATACAAGCTCATGACAAAAAACTAAGCTACTGAACCTGGCAATAGGTAGCTAGATATATCTTGCATTGATATAATAATAATTATAACAAGCTCAAACACAATTTTGAATTGCAATTGAAATTGCTCTTATCATTTTCTGCAATAGGTCTGCTCAAACCGAGGATTGTCCTTGGGTGCATTTTTATAATGTGAACAGGGATAATCGCCGGTTTGTGCCTCATTACCTTTAGATTAAAGTGTTTATCGGGCCTCTGTGATGGTGGCTTCGGCCCACACATGCCTACCAAAGTTCCGGGACTATGTAGTCCCGAGATATGGTAACATAAACGACAAATAACAAGCTCAATAAAAGTAATTTTGAGTTTTTAATTTAATCTAAATTATGTTTTCTGACGTTATACATAATACAAATAATGTTTGTAATCTTTTTCTGACCATTGAAATGCAACACAAAGCTAACCATTCTGGCGTAGAATAGCTTGTTGTTAGAATATGTCGTGGCAGCTGAAATCAGCAGTGGAAGTGGTTTTTAGAGAGGAACCGAAACATTTGGCACACGAGCTTGGTTTTACTGAACCTGGCAATAGGTAACATTTGCGCACTACGGCACTAATGAAGCTTTAGCACACCTATGTAACATAGAAAGTCGTCTACAAGTAATTTTGTGTAGGTGCTTTTATACGAAAGGAGACTCAATGATTATACACAGAGTGAATGAGGCATAGCATACATTTATTTTAATTACAGATTCTAGACGTAGCTTTTTTCACTATCCGGTTATAATTTTGATTTCGGAAGCTCTGAACTGCATTCAAAAGGTTTTATTGATTTCTTCAGATTTATCTTTGATCAAACATACAATTATCGAAATTCTGATAATGAATAGAGAATATGAATTTCCGGCAGTAGGACTGCCTAAAACGTCTCGGCAAGGAATTGCACTTAGTTATTTCCTTGCCGTACGATTGCGTAGTTCAAGTTTGCATTGCATCGTAGTGTGTGTGTGTATATGTGTGTTTTGTTATGTTGTAACTGTGTTACAATGTAGTAATAGTTGCGCGTTGCACTGAAAGCTTCGAAGTTAGAACTTTGTCAACAAAAAGCTATTACTGTTGTCTAAAGCAGTTGTCTTGATTAATGTTAATGTTTATGACATTTGATATTTCTAGTGGTAATTTGTAGAGATAGCCCGACTAGTCGGCAAGCCGATTAGCCGATTGATAGTAGATACAATTATTGGCGTTTATAATAAAGCCGAATTCTCGGCACATTTCTAGATTTAAATGAATGGGGTATTCATAGATTCGTAAGAATCCTTAGATAGGCTATATAAATTTTATAAAAATGTTATATGTCAGAATGTAAAAGGTAGATACTAATACATTATATATTTTTCTTTTGTAAATACATACTTATTATAAAAAGAAACACCCAGACTAAGACAAACCCCCATGTTCATGCACACAAAGAGTTGTCTTAAGCGGGAATCGAACCCGGCGTCGCAGGCAGATACACTACCCACCTCGCCATCCAGTCGTCATATAGAACACTACACAGAACAATCGATTCAAATAGCGAAAGGAATACACATCACAAATCTGAAGCGGCTTTCGTAACAATACAAATCCCCACAAGGGGCTGGCTGTGTTAACTGGCAGACTGAAACGAGTTTCGTGTTACAGGGAGTAAGTAACAATTCTTCAATGTTTATTGTCACCTATTGGGGACAGTGGTCGCTGGTCGCTGGGATTATTATTGAGCCAATGTGTCGACTGCACATGCACCGAGTGGGAGTACACACTCACACCGAATCACACCGGTCGCGCGCGGCGCGGCGCTCAGGGTTGTCACTATGCTGTGATTAAACATTTAAAAAAATTTATGACATACTTATAATTATATATATTTTTGGGGAGTTTTATATGCTACGCGGGTCGTTACTAAACATAGCACGTTTAATTGAGGACCTAAATGAAATGGATAATGATGTGAGTTACTTGCGAGTGATACGACAGGTTAGATAGTGGCTTTATGTAAAAGATGTTGGTGTACAATATAATATAATATAATCACAAAAGACCCACGGAGGTCAACGTGAACACCCAAAGCCTCGTCCCAACAATAATAATAAGTGTTTAATATATTTATATTTATCTATCTAAATATGTTTTTTTTTTATATTCCTGGTTAGCCATATTGATGATAAGTCAACATGGAACTAGCAATTTTGGTGCGAAAATTACACCGTAGGCTGGAGGCTATAAAGGGATTTGAAATACGTATGACCTGTGAACTTGTGTTTGTATTTATTTAAACGTTAAACATTTTATTGCGTTAAATTGGTTCGTTTTCTGAGAATCTTCTTTTTGTAGAACACCTTATATATTTGTTATGTATATATCTGAATACACAAAAAATAATGGAGGCTGTAAGATGTCTGTGTAGGTACCATTTCTCATCAAAATCTTTTCAGTAGCTTTTAAGTGAAAGAATAACAAACATCCTCATAAATAAAGGTACATACTTACAAAACCTTACTTTCATCATATAAGTAGGATAGTGCTTATAATGCTCATGAAAATCTGCCGATCGTTCAATATTTTAACCTGTAGACTATTTAATTTTCCACTATTGTACTCACAAACGGCCGTTAAGCTACATAAGTATATTTGTGTCCGAAATCTCGGGGCACAATATGACGGCAGGTTATTTTATACAAAAGTACTACGGGCTGTGAGTCACAATTCACCAGCACGGAAGTCGGAATAAAGGAGATATGGCCAGCGGAGAACGTGCCCTTTTCACAATCTCGTGTATTCGTGATGCGTTCGTGCCAATTATTTGCAACTTTGCATTCAACGATGACAAGATTTTTCGATGCGAATAAAATTGTCCTAAATGGTGTCATATTTTTGTTGCATTCGAAGGTGAAAAGATTATTGCGGTAGTTGTAATTATTTCGGATATTTTGTTTTGTCCCTTACTGTTAAAAAAGTCAAAAGACATGATACTGATAGGCACAGAAAGAAAGAAATATATGTAAATGTGCCGTTTTTTTTTATTATAATTAAAAAAAACGCATTTGAGTTATTATAAGTGACTTACGATTTGTCTCGCTTAACGTGAAAATGTCGACGTTTTTGCCCGCGCTATGTAAAACCGATGTCACATGAAGTCATATCTGCTATTTTCTAATATCCTTGGTCTAAGTAACATTTTCCCGTAACATTGTTTACGTTGAGCGTTTTATCCCGCGGTGCGGCACGTTGCCCGTCAAACTGCGCAACATTGCCTATACCAACACGTGGCCTGAATCCAAAGTGCGGGCTCTACAATACGCCTGATAAGGGCTCCGTTAAAGATAATAATTACAGCCTGAAAGAAACCCTCGGCTCTCATTGAAACCAGTGAAAATGTGAGCTTGGCTAAGCGAATTGCGTTAGCGATTTTATCCCGGTACATAATAATGAATTGGGTATAGTATTTAATGACAAGCAGACATGTTTGACTAGAAGAACATCGATATTTTCGCGGGTTAGTATGGCAAATAAAGTGTATAAATCAGTTTGGTTAGGTAGGTAAATAATCCTAAAAGCATGGCATCCGTGTCGTCGTCAGTCGGGATAGCGAGGGGTTCAACCCTAACCGCAGCATGCATTCCAACACAATTTCCCTTTTAACTCGGACTCTGTGGCGAGTATTTATCAATGGAATGATCTCACGCTCGGCTCACACAAGTAGTTTATTTATTTAGCATATTCATTCGACAGGTAAGCGTCAGCCGTTCATTTACTTTTTTGTTTTATTTTTTGGACGGATTTATATTCCGTATTTGGTTGAATTAAGGTGATAAAAGATCGATGATGTGATTTGGATAAAGATTGATTGAATTCACTTAATATATTTCGGACTATTGGAGTTAATGACATCTTCTTAACATGATGTTGTACTTAACTCAAAATAATGTGTTAAGTTTAAGTTAGAAACAATGCTTCTTGGATAAACAATTAATTTATTTATGCAAATAAAACTTACAGATGACTTAAGTAACATTCATGTTGCTACGAGAAATACATCAATAATAATAATCTACACCAGTAATTACAGGCTCTTATCATTAACACGATTCTACGACTTATCATCACTGTGAATACGAATTCATTTGTTGTATCCGTTGCATTATTATAGCAATATCCGTATAATAAAAAAGCTTGTATTCTCCACAATTGACACTTATCCGTGATAGTATTCAGAAAATATGATATCATTTAGGTGTATTGTAAGTGTAAGTAAGTGTTTAACGTAAGGATACGATCGGATTTTATGTGTTCAAACTTTTTTGTCTTCTTTGGTATTTTGGATTGGGGCTTTTATATTTATTGCCGATGTCCGCCAGTGCTAAAATAAGTTCAAGTAACTGTGTGTCCTCCGCATTAAATTTGTTTGAGGTTTCTGTTTCAAAATGTCACCATCAAGCTCTACGTACTACTGCTGCTAATTCTTATTCTTTCTACAACATCTTGCTTACATCCACCGGAGGACAAGGTAGATGTGGACTACACCTAATACTTAGCATTCATTAACAAGGGCTAGATGACAACTATAACTTTTTCTTACTGTTGTCTCTTCCATGACAAAGCACGACAATCACATTTGAATAGTGACCCACTTGGAAGTCAGCTGTCATACTTGTAAGCACTAGGCAATAATACAGTTTCCATCCTAAAGTATTGTAGTCAACTGTTATGCAGACAATGTCCTGCCAGAATGTCACAAAACAAAAAAAAAATTGGGTCTCGACAACAGCGCCACATACCGCCTTAATAAGTACAAAAAAACATCCAAATCGGTCGAGGCGCTTAGGAGGTGAAGAATTACGGACACACGCACACCGGAATTTTATATAAAAGATAATCTCGTCATTTATACTGCTTTTAATACCCACGCCGCGCCGTGGCTAACGTGAATAAAGTAAAGAAATGTACACATTTCTGTTCCAGGGAAAATACATCAAAGGGGAGTCGCAAAACTCACTCAACAGTTAAACGTAAAATCAAAAGGATCAATAGGTAAGTTGGGGAAACATTGATGAATAGGCAGGCTCTGTTTAGCATTTCGGTAGATTTATTGAACGCTGTTTCCTTTGAAGTTCACAAATGACAACATTCAACTACATTCCGTAAAGCCTTCCTACACCTTTCGATTGAGTGAACAATATAGACACCAGAGAAGGCAACGTATAGTGTTGTCACGAGCCCCGGCTTACGTCGGACGTCCCGATTTCGGGCTATGGGAAGCGAGAATTCATTCCGATTATTCTCGAACGAATTTTGGGAAATTAAATACCTGAGCTGTTCTTTATCAATGAAAGACAATGCAGCTCTAGCCCACAAATGATGGCTTTGAGTATCGTGAATGTTGTTCGACGCCACACAGATAGCAATTCAAGAGTGTTTAATTAAACATTATCTCTTTGTTTTGTGTAAGCAGATAATTGAGTCTCAATGGCATACGTGTTATTAGGTCTTGTTTTTGGCTTTTACATACTTGCTATTAAGAACACTGTTGTCTAAACTGAACGAAAAATGTAGTGTTTTGATTTATAATTAGTTCTAGGGAATATTAACATTGCAGAGGGACAGCATCTTCCTTGAAATAATGCTCTGTGACATGCATTTTCAAAATTGTATTGTGATCGTTTTTAACGTCAGATGCACTTGGGTCCTGTGTGGTGTAGTCCGGTGTAAAGATTCACGACTAACCTATCTTGTTGTGTGGCCCAGAACAGTGCCAGCAAAATCGCTTATGAAAGTGCAATACCTTAAATACAAGCTGTACAGATGAGTAATTTAAGTAGTTTTAAAATCAATTCTTACAAGTCCATTTCAAATCTAATCTGTTCCAATTTGAAACAATATAGGGCTGGCAACACTAGCACCGAACGAAGGTATGAGCTGCATGTGGAGTTTATTGTATGCGACACATCCTGTCTTAACGTGTACATTGTGCGTCTGTGTGCGCTATCTCTATACACCCACACATAAACGTACGAGACACGTATTAACCTGTCGATTCAACCTTGTTCCTTTGTCGCTGTGGTTTATCGTTATGCAAACGAGCTTTTGTGACCGTATCACATGTATCACTGACTCATAGTGTACTTACTCATAGTGCGCCTTAAGACTGAACAAGAACTTATTTAGCGATTCCGATGTACCGGAAACATTCTTATTTAGTTTAGATATCAATGTTTACTTGGTTTTGAAGATAGCTGGTGTGTACCTACTTACATTCTATTGTAGAGATTATAAGCATACAGATTGTATGTCTTAGTTTAATTGTCAAGCAGTTTTTACATTATAATAAGTTTAGTACGCCAATCTGGAAATTTGCGTAACATTCAGATAAAAATATTTTCTTAAACTGTGTAAGTTTCTAAACAAAGCATCAAATAACAATTACGTTATGTAATTTTTATTTGATGCTTTGTTTAGAAACTTACACAGTTGCATACTATTCAAATGACGTAAACAAATCTAAGATGTTCATTGTAACCTACTTCTATTTGCCGTATCGATTTGAAATGTGTACGTGCACCGCCTGTGTTCTAGGTACCTAGGTACAGTTCATCTTCATGGGTATCAGTATTAATATCAATACATGTAATAAAATGTTTTTTTATATAGCTATTAACTTATTATCTAAATGTCTGCCTCACACGTGTTTAAAACTGCACCTACTATCTACATCTCTGCATCACCCAATGGTTGACTGGTAGAGAATACTTTTAGTATTAAGTCCGCCTTTGTATATTTTAGTGCATAAAGTTTAAATAAATAAATAAATAAAATGCTTAATTTTCCATTTCTATTCATAGAAGATTTCTTAGAAAAAATATTCGAGAGGCTTTATACAGCAGTAGAAACCAAAACATGTTTTTTTAGATTATTTGCCTGTCTGTCGGTTAGTCTGTCTATCTGTCTGTCTGTATATTCGTACGCGCATCATGCAAAAACTACTGAATGGAATTTGACGTGATTTTTACAATTGTGTATTTAGAGGTCCAACTTAAAAATGGGGTAATTTGCTTTATCTTTGTATTTTATAAGTATTTTATTATTTGCTTTATATTTGTATTGTATTTTATCCCAAAAGGGGTGGGTAGTCTATATGGAAAGTTAGTAAATTTTCAAGGAAATTGCACAATACAAATATATAAACAGTTTTTTGGCAATTCTATTCCGCAAGGGGGTAAATTTGGGATTCAAAGTTTAAGAGGGAAGTTCCTTAATTTTGTAGGAAATAACATTAAAATATTGAATTCCACGCAAACGAAGTCGCGGACAACAGCTCATGATAATACAATAGGTTTGTTTAACTTTGAGCGGATCCGATGACGAAGCCAACAGTAGAGTCGTACTCTATGGAAGAGTGCAGGCATTCTACAATGACTATCCAAA
The DNA here is from genome assembly GCA_905147285.1 of Hypena proboscidalis. Taxonomy (NCBI): domain Eukaryota; kingdom Metazoa; phylum Arthropoda; class Insecta; order Lepidoptera; family Erebidae; genus Hypena; species Hypena proboscidalis. The sequence continues at coordinate 13,259,341 of LR990132.1, forward strand.
TAAAGGAGATTTTGAGGTCGACGCCTAATATAACAAAATAGTTATTACGTCATCATACTATATTGTTACAATCATCATTTGGTCCACTCGAGTTCATAAATAAATAATAGAAATATAGACCCAAACTAAGCAGAGCTTGTATTATGGGTACTAGAATAAGTTATACTAATACATATATAATTTTCTTTTGTAAATACATACTTATTATACATAGAAACACCCAGACTAAGACTAATCCCCATATTCATGCACACAAAGATTTGTCTTGAGCGGGAATCGAACTCGCGACCTCGGCGTTGCTGGCAGGTACACTACCCACTCCGCCATCCTATCGTCATAGTCAAATATGTTGATAGTTCTGAATCATTATTATCACTATAATAACATTAAAAACTGCTATCATATTAATGAAATCAAATGAACCTAGTTAACAATTAAATAAAAATATGTTTAAACTTGTCATATTAAAAGCAGTATACAGACTTCATCAATTCTACACTCAAAATTTGTATTTTATAACATAATTTATTAATAAAACTGGTTTTTTGTTTTTTATGATGTAATTTTAAATAAATAGGTCTTTGTAGCCGAAACGTGTATTTTTTGTACGATTTCGTTTAATAACTATCAGAATAGCTCGTGGCCTAGTAAAAGCCACGATAAAGGATCGATAGTCGAGTTAGTATTGCTTACTGCGGTTGGTCTTCGGATTGGATTAATAATATGTAAAGATCGTGAAGTTTTACTTCTTGCGGCTCCAATTGCCATCTCTCATTGTCATATAGGCAAAACAAAAGATCTAGGCGGTTTTAAAGTTAGCCGTAAATAAAATGTCAAGGGTCTGTATTGGTCCCGCACGAATGTGGCGCGCGTCGATCTTTGATTTTATCTCTAACATCCTCATTCGATGTCAAACGATAGAGTTAGTTATACTAGTCAATGATATTATATAAAAACAAAAGCAGATATGTTATAAGCGCTCGCGCTGTGAATACTCAAATACGTCCCAATTGGGACGTCTTGTGTTTAGTTTGCGTGTGGCCTGCGTCGAGCGCAGTCACGTGCCAGACGCCATGCGCCATGTTCAAGTTAAGAAAGAGAAAGCGATATTGTTTTGACGTTAGAGCGATAAGGATGCGTGCGCTGCGGACATTTGTCAATGTGTGCAATTTGGAATAGCTCGGAACGGATTTAAATCGTAATTTCTATGAACGTAACATATCTATAGTTCTATAATATCATTGTATACTAGTATTCTGACTTTTTGACATCTAACCACATACGTAACTACTGCAACAACTGCCTTAAAATCAAAATTATATAATAATATTCAGATGACAACCGTACACCGTAGCACTACGTAAAATACAGATACTCAACTCACTCTGTTAGACAAGATGATCCCATTGTAATCGGGCAAAAAGTTCACGACTTAATAAATAATCGACTATTTACAAATTCAGAGCCATGATGAAAATAGTCAAAAAGCTAACACAGCTCTGTTGGCTAACGATATTGATAAAAATAAACTGTTTAAAATGTTTTTTTATAACAAAACGAATTCATATTTCAGTGAACCGACCGCCAATCTATAGGTTTGAATTGAATCTGTGACAATACTAGTGGCTCTATGGATATAGAATGAATATATGAGTTTTTACTAAACTAACTCTGACATATTGAAAATATTATGGTCTGGTAGTTAACGGATGCGTGTTCGATTCCTTAGTAGGGCAGTGTTAGTTGTGAACTTTCCGTCAAGAAATTTACAATAGCAGCACTGAGTTGAAATTGTGCCCGGTAGATGGCGATAGGCTCATCCCCTATCTCATGGAACCTAAATATAACAGGTGAAATGTTTGTGTTGTACACCTCTGCCACACCCTTCTGGGTAATATGGGCGTGATGTTATGTAAAATTAGAATGTTATGTTATGTGTTAAAATTAGAATCTCAATAAAAATCCGTTAACTACTGCTTCAGTTATATTTTAACTCTTTACGACACGACTAAAGCCCATGACAATCCACAATCCACAAAAAAAAATTGTAAGCTACCTTTTGCTAATTTGATAATTTTTAATATTAAAAGTTCGTACAAATAACCTTAGCATAAGGTATATATACATATTAGTTGGCACTCCCGCATACCTAATCAGTGCGTCATAAAAGCTACAATTTGTGCAGGATGTTATAAAACTATTTGTACGTGATAATATCTGACTAATACTGAATGGCGCGGGGCGTGTGTATGCCATTAATTAAATCTCACAAAATAAGATTTTCTATCAATCAAATATCGACCGTATTCATAGGACAATAAAGTTGCACAACATTTTCGAAACCAACAGTTTCCCTAACATAAGCGCACAACCAATTTTTATGACGATTTAATACATTTATAACGGTCTCTTCCTCACGGATATCTGTCATTATTCAATCTGTTAAAAACAGAATTTTGTACCAAAAATGTCCATGAACTCAAGTATCAAATCATGAATGTCAAAACGTTTCAGCCAGTAAAACGTCATTCTACAGATGCAAATCGAGCTCGGCTAAACGTCAAGTTCTTCAAATTCATGACAGATGCGATAAACGCCTGTCCTATGGTAACGTTATCGACGAACCAATTTGTAAGAGAGCTATCCTAAGGGCGGTAAACTTGCTGACTGGTACTCGATGCTAATAGCAATTTTGATTTCATTTGATTGACTCATTGTTGAAGGTTCCGTTCGCCATTGTGCTCGCAGCTTCACCCAAGTGGCCCGCCGATAAAAAGTAGCCTGTATTTGGTAAGGCCATATTAATCGTTACTAAATAATATTTAATGCATAATTTACTCTGTTCGTTTGTCTGTTACGCTTTACCAGCTAAATTTCTGAACCGATTTCAATGAAAATTGGTATGAAGATAGTTAAAGGCCTGTGAAAGAACAAAGGCTACTTTTTACCGACGTAACTACCATGCGGTCGGAGCAGAAGCTAGTTCTTTTCATTGATGGCTGAGTCAAATTTAATTTTGACTTGCCTTCGTGGTGAAAGGATTAGCCAATTCGCTTTTGAGAACTCGCGAATTGCCCAGGGTGCGCCGGACGTAAGGAATCGTTGTGTACGTCACTTGAGGAGGCTACTTTCATGCATCCCAAAATCTAGTAGAATATAATAATAATATGTTAATCTACAGATACAACGTCCCAAACCAAACCTCAAGTACTTTAATTTTTTCACAGATGCGATAAATTTGGTTCATGGATAACGTTACCATAAAACAGGCTCATAAGGTAACGTTATCCACAAACCAATTTGTTAGAGAGTTAGCACTCTCTGTACGAACGTGCTATTTGTTAACTGGTACTCTTTGCCAATACCAATTATGATTTTATTTGATTGATTTATTGTTGATGTTTGGGTTTATTTAGCAAACTTTAAAGATGCACGATTTTGTCAATATGTAGGTACACAATTACACATAGTGCTTTGATACACATTGACAACTTATATATTTTTATCTACACCCATGCTATAAATCCTCTATAAACGTTCTTGAAACAGTTAGCTAATTGCCAACATTAAAACAGCCAGTGTCATAATAACCATTATAACACCCAAACGGGTGTTATAATGTTGTACTGAAATTCATTATGCAACTCCTTTTTTACTCATCGAACAGCCACATTCTCATGGCATCTTTATGAATTTCAAAAAAAGAACATGTCATGCACGCGCGTTTCACTACCACAGCGCCGTAATTTAAATTAAAACTTATTCGAATTTTTGAATTGACGTCGTATCCCGCCATTTTTGTTCAATAATAGTATTGAAAAAATACTTTTTAATAATTGTACGATCCAAAATGTAAATAATTATTACAATAAATAATTATATTATTACCTATACATAGTTTTTTTGTATTAGATACTCACTAATTAAACTTTCCATGAATGTACATAGAGTTCTTACAACACTGTACCCTAATACCATATGGTTTCATAACATTTATAGAGGATTCATATCATGGGTGTAGATAAAGTCTTGTATGCAACTGTTATAATTAGGTATTAAAACACTCATGTGATACTATTATCACACTCGGCTTCGCCTCGTGTGATAAACCCACACTCGTGTTTTAATACCCCTCATTATAGAACAGTTGCATAAATAACTATTACAAAATTAAAGTGCCGTAATTTGGTCCAAAATAATATTACCAGTGCCTTTGATCGTTAGTTAGATCACAATGAGTATAAAATAAAATATACAGGGTGGCCCATTTATACGGTCAGTATGGGTAAGTCTGTTATTATAAGACATACACAAATCAGTTTTTAGGAACCTTTTATTTTAGTAAAAACAAAAATTGCATACTTAGATTTCAAAAAACTTGAACTCAGATTGGGAATCGAACCCGGCTGAATTGAAAAAATAATTGCATTATTACTATTTGCATATCGATTGCTCATAAGTAGTAAATCCTGCTATTAAACACGGTACCTAAAGCGAATAAAATGCATTGCAACATGCCTTTAGGTTATATATGCTGCATTTTCCTCTTTGTAAAAACATTGTACTACTTCCCAAATTTGCAGTCAAAATATAGAAGTTTGAAGTTTGAAACTTGTATCGTGTAAAAGGGCCTTTATGCTATCCATAAACCAATTTGAGGGAGACGCCTACCCCGCGGCCTGGTGTAAACTTGCTGATTCCTACTAGTCGTACTCGCGGCCAATACCAATTATGATTTCATTTGATTGATCCATCGCACAAACGAGGCGATTGAATAGTTGATTTTGCCCGTTTTGGGTCAATACAAATACTGATCAGAAATACTGTTTGCTGGGAAAGCTCTATCAAGAAAATTACTCGTAATTTTACGCGCTTTTACTACATGATTTTTTAGGTTTAATGTGAACCTCGTCAATTATCGATTACGTTTTAACACTGTATTGTTAAAACGTAATCGATAATAACGTAGTCGAGACGAGTGTTTTAAAAATCGATCGGCTTCGAGTCTGACAAAAATCTTATGTCTTAAGTCCCTATAGGAATTGATGAAACATTATTGATCTCTACCTTCTCGTGAGTTACAAAAGTTTTAGATCATTATAAAGTTTTACCAAAAAATATTCAAAGAAATGCGGTTCTGAAACTTCACATAATTATGTATGAATGCCGAGTTATTGTGTGTGACAAAGCGGTGATATTTGGCAAATACGAAATTATTTGTTACTACACTAAAATAGCAGGTTGCTCGTAGGGTATTATGACACCGAAATCGATCGGCTCCGGTCGATGCATCGACCGGTTGGTGTTATAGATAAGTTGACAGTTTTTCGCCAAAACGGTCGAATGACGTCAACGCTTCGGCCTTTCGACCATCGATCAATGGTTGTTAAATCACCATAGGGCTTGCAAATAAAGTATTAAAACAATAAATAAATAAATAACTATTTCGCAACTTACACACAACGCCATCTAGTCCCAAACTAAGCAGAGCTTGTACTATGGGTGCTAGAATAACTGATACTAATACATATATACTTTTCTTTTAGTTAATACATACTTATTATACATAGAAACACCCAGACTAAGACAGACCCCCATGTTCATGCTCACAAAGATTTGTCTTAAGCGGGAATCGAACCCGCGATCGGCGTTGCAGGCAGGTACACTACCCACACCGCCATCCGGTCGTCAAATAATAATAATAAGGAACTTGGTAATTATAACAGTTAACTTAAAACCGTTTTTTTCACCTTTAGTTGGTAACGTCATCTATGACTAAAGAACATCAATGCAGTTATTTTACATACTTAAGATAAAATTCACCTACAACAGAAAGGTTAATTCATTCAGTCTGGTTGCGAACATTAGATTATTTTTAATGTTCGCCAGTCTCTACGACCCCTTGTGGTGCAACTAAGCCGTTAAGATGGCCCAAGAAAGCAATTTAAAAATGCAGGACGGCGTAATTCGTTTAATGAACTTACGCAGTAATGTCCTGTGTATTGCCAGCTTTTGAATTGAATCACTAAGTGGCACTGCCGTAATTGCCACATTTAAAAAAAAATGTGTCTTGATAAAGCACATTGCTTGAAAACGGATGTGGAAATTTATAATATGAAAAAAATTTTCCTTGAAAAAAATCATGTTGAACGTGTGTTTTGATTTACTTTGACAACAAAATAGACCAAGACAAGGTCTTTTGCTCTTTAAAAAAAAACAACATTTTACAATTTTATAGTCACCGTCTTAAGTTTGAATATCATTATTTTGCTAGGCAGCAAGTTCTAAGTATGTGGTGTCATAGATATTTAATTATAAATTTAAACTTAGAACTCAGTCTGTGAAATTTCATTACATGGAAGTTGACAAAATTAATAAACTACGTAAGATTAAATTTTGATGAAACAACAGAGTATCGCCTAGTTTATAATGCGGTTTTAGATTGAGCATAATATTATTATAATTGCTTAGATCATTATAAAGTATTTTGCTTTCTTCTAAAACTTATCTTTTAGAGAAAAAACCGGCCAAGTGCGTGTCGGGCCACGCGCAGTAGGCTTCCGTAGCTAGTCGTAACAACATATTTCGACTTAAAAGGGATTTACTATCTGTATTAAACAAGTAACATCTTCATACAAGTCATTACTTTCAAAGGTTTTTGTAATTTGCACGAATTAATCTAAGTAACTGCATTTTACACTTTGGACCCCAATTACTCTAGAACTAATTAAGTTAAAGTAACCAGATAAATAGCGTCCTTCAGATAGGAAATGTTTGTAGTACACGAAACCAGCTAGCACGTATGACGAGATGTATGAATGTTAAGGAAGCGAAAGAAGTATGTAAGGAGCGAAGCACATGGCGTTCCATCGTCTCAGCCTACCCCCGTGGAATAAAGGAGTGATTTTATATATGTATTATGTATGTTTATTTATGTTTCAAGAATTTTGAACGAAATATTCTGAGTAACTGCATCTGACATTTTGGACCCCTATTCCTCTTGAACTAATGAAGTGAACTTATCCGCTATAGTTTTCCTTTAAAGTTCATTACATGTACTACCAACACAATTTTTTTCAGATTTTAGGATCCAGTAGTTTAGCTTTTAGAGGGGGGAGGACGCCCTACTCGAACAGAAATTTGCTCTTTAAAGTTAATTATCTCGCAAACGGATCCCTAAATCAAAAAACTGTCTTAGCAACCCCTAAACGTTTTTAAAAGTCCTATCTAACAATACCCCACAATATGGGGTAGGCGACAAAAAAAAAAAAAACATCCCTACTTTACATGTAGGGGAGCTACCTGAAAAAAAAATATTTTCCAAATTTCACTCTACGACTTTCTTTGTTTAGTTAACATACATGTTTATGCAAAATTTCAGTTTTCTAGCACCAACGGTTTCGTCGCTATGCCGCCGTGGACAGACAGACGGACATGGCGAAACTATAAGGGTTCCTTGTAGGTACTACGGAACCCTAAAAAGAGGAATGGTCTGTAGCATTGAAGCTGCAAAACTATATATATACCAATTAAGATTCGTATTTTTATTTGAAGATTTTGTTAGACCAGATTACAAATCAGTATGATAGACTTTTCATGTGGTACCTCATGCCAATAGGTTATAGTTAGGTACGTGGTTACTGCCCGTTGGACGTTTTTTGTATTAACTAATATAAAAAATTTAAAAGAAAGGACGAAACCACATCTTTAAACTTTGACGATTATATTTGTGTAGTCCACGAAATTTGAGGATTCAAAGGTAACATTAGTAGCTACAATACTCAGTTTTTATTACATTGGTTTGTACAAAAAGCCTATTATTGTGGAGTGGGAATGTGTAACATTTCCTGGAGGTGCATTGTTTGTTGGCGGTGAGTCGGACTCGAAAACCACAAAATATATATTATTCAGAAGTACAACAAAATTTTAAGCGCTTGGGTTTTAAAGTAAAGTAACAGGCCTACTTTTTGTCATAAGGCTTGTAGCTTGGAGCTACTGATCCTTGTATCTGTATGTGACTATGAAGGTTAGTTGATCACTGGTCACTATCAATTTAATTAGTGTTGCTTGTACAACGAAATAATTTTGATACTGATGTATTTAGTAAGGCTTATTCGGAGACAGCTATACGTATATGAAGACTTCAAGTATGGCTAGCACCATCTTAGATATCATCTTTTTGCAAAGTCATCTATGGTGAATTGGCTCAGTATCGGCGCGATAGCAAAAATATAATTTTTCTGTTATGAAAAGTGGGTGCCAAAAGTGATGCTCAAAGTTTTTGGACTAAATTTACCCATATTAAAGTTTCGTCTATAGAGTTTGAGAACCAATTCGGGTAAACGATATGTCGAAATGGACTTACCTTGTTTTCTTTTGCCATGGTATTACATATCCAGTTAGTCAATCACCGCATGATTATAATTCTAATTAATGTAATAGAATTTATAGCAAGTGCGTTTTCTGCCCTATGCCTTTAGTGTGGACAAGCCTGAGGCAGGCACTGGCAGGCAGCCGGGTGAGGACGCGGGACACTTGCGGCCCGCCGGGAAGTTCACTTACGTGAAATTTGTGAACTATCCGACACTGACCACGCGTGAACTATTCCTTAAATATGCACATAGTCTCTCCAGTTATGTGTCCGAGGTCACAAAGAGCACTGGCATTTTACGGTGTGTAAGCGAAATCAACAGTTAGCTTCGCATTCAGACAGATGATGCAAAAAGATGAATTAAACACGGTTGCAAAATGTACGAAGCTGGCACTATCTTTCTATCACAGTGGCTCAACAAACATTTCAACGCTTCATTAATATGAACAAATCATACCATATCAGAAAAAAAACAATACCTACCAACATTAACATTTATATTCTACAATCACAATAAATAGACCCACGGAGGTCGACGTAAACACCCAAAGCCTCGTGCCCACAATAATAATACAATCTATATTTATTACTGATTATTAATAGAGTAAATAAGTAGTTCTGGTTTAATATGTAAGTTGATATTTACTTACATTAAGTGTGCTCCACTAATTACCAAATGTAATCATAACTACAAAGTTTAAGCGTAAACATGAAATTACCCTGCAGCATTGTGAACAATGTAAATTAAATAATTGCTTTACGAAACGAAGGCACGATGGAAAGGCAGGTAGGAGGGTAATTCTTTTAAAATATGTATGGAGCGATTCCCTTGCAAATTTAAAGTTCAAGAATAATATTGAACAAAAAGCAGGAAGTGGATGTGGGATTATAAATACGTGACTGATGTGAAGGATGAAGGATGTTGGTTTTGTGCCTTGGCTGTGTGCCGTGTGCCTTGTGCCGAGTGCCGCCGAGGACGTAGCTTTGTTCACAATGAGAATAGCAAACATTTGTGACGTATTTGGTGACGGGTGGAGCATAGAAATACTTGATAACCCACCTTTTCATACGTTTGTTTTTGTTTCATTTCGTTGTTAAAGGTATGTTATCTGATTCTACATTGAGAATTATAACATTAAACATAATATAACATCACGCCTATATAACCCAGAAGGCTGTGGTAGCCTCTCACATTTCACCTGTTAGCTTATCGCCATCCACCGAACACAATTTCAACTCCGTGCTGTTATTGTAAATTAACTAAAAATAATTATTCAGTGCAATTTAAATTCAATATTTTGTATTTTCATTTCAATCAAATCACAATATTATTTTTTACTACTTACTATTTTCATTTAATATATAGGATACTTGAGTAATTGAGAGCATAATAAAATCGTACATATTAATATCCTATTCTTCTTCTTCGTCGTGTCGATGGCTGAGTCAAATTTTATTTTGACTTGCCATCGTGGTGAAAGGATTAGCCAATTCGCTTTGATTAACTGTGTAGATCTCAACTAAGTTATGAAAACGGTTGTGTAATGAGGGGCCATAAGGTCGTGATTCCGACGAGTTTGCACTAAGCTGTTTTAAAAGAAATACATTTATCACATCTTGGAATTGTAAAGACCAAAGAAAAAAGAAGGAAAAATTAAAATATTATTAAAATATCTATCTACCATCTTGCGTTATGAAATGAAATGAATGAAGATGAAACTTGACGATAAAAAATAGGTCAATTGATCGTCCATTTAACCATTTATAATTTCTATAAGAAAACTTAGAAATCTTTATCAGTGTTTTGTATTGCGGCCTCTCTTGACCTGATTTTTTGCTTGGTAACTGGTTTGTGTTGTGTCTGATAGTAAATAATAAATGCCCATAGACATCTACAAATGTCTTGCGTCTATAATTGCAAGTTTATGAAGCAAGTCAGAGACAAAATACAGTTCTATTTGACGGTAAATTATAAAAGTGGTGGAGCCTTGGTTCATTCTAGAGCGATACTGATTATCTAGATCAATGGTTCAAAAAATAAGTGTTCAAACAAGTTCTATCAATCTCATTTTTTTGCCGAAGAATCTGAGAGAACTTACACTGTGGCAAACTACAAATTGAGCTATGTTTTAAACATAAAGTTTATAATACTAAAACATTTTATAGTCTGTGGCTCAAATGTATAATTATTATTGTTTATTTTATGGTCTAGGTATCGGTAATATTCAAACAGGTAATTTTGAATCTCTAATTGTTTTTTTCTTTAGAAAACAAACAGTTTTTTAAAACAAGTAATAAAATAACTTATAAAAATACAACGTAAGCTAATTGACAGTTGTTGCTTATATGCACGGATAAGTTCGAAACGAACATAACACTTACATTACTGTTTATGATTGGGGCAAAGCTCTCAATAATTTAAATACGAAATAGTAATAATTAACATGAATTAATATGACCTACGGTGCCGAGACAAATTTAAAGTCGCGCAGCGGACTATGGTGCGAGATATGCTAAGAGTTTCTTTGAAAGATAAAATTCGGAATGAGGCCATCCGACAAAGAACCAAAGTAACCGACATAGCTCGCGAAATAAGCTCGCTGAAGTGGCAGTGGGCTGGTCACGTATGCCGAAGGACCGACAGCCGTTGGAGCAAACGAGTCCTAGAATGGAGACCGCGACTCGGCAACCTTAAGGTAGGACGCCCCCTGCCAGGTGGACTGACGACCTGAAGAAGGTCGCTGGAGGGGACTGGATGCGGAAGGGCTAAATGATGATGATGATGAATAATTGACATGTTGATAGGATACAAATAAATTAATATAATAGTAAGTACAACTGACAAGACGAAATAAAATGGTGCTTGAAATAAAATATAATGCAAATAAAATTTATGTTTTGTGGATGATATTTTTTTTTTTTTTTTTTTAGTTTTAGTATGATATAATTCATAAATGAATCAATTATCTTGCTGTGCATGTTCTATGAGAGCAAAGTCTTATTTGTCCGTCTTTATCTTTCTTTTTTTTTATCTTTCCGTCAGAAAATTCACAATAGCAGCACGAAGTTGGAATTGTGCCCTGTGGATGGCGACAGGCTCCTCCTCTATCCCATGGGACCTAAACATAACAGGTGAAGTGTGGGTGTTGTACACCTCTGCCACACCCTTCTGGATTATATTGGCTTGGTGTTTTGTTATGTTATAATAAATTAATTGATTATTTTGCTGTGCATGGTCTTCGAAAGTATTAATTATTAAAGTTGTACTGAATAAAATTAAATACAAATTATCGAATAAACTTATACTGAGTTTCTCGATACTGCGTTTTATAATATCGAGCATTTATTTTAATACCTAACCCTTGGCCCCTTTTATGTAAAATACGTCACGTTTAGTTCTTGCAGTGTGTACTAAGTAAATATCTAAATGCAAGCTTGCTGCTAAGAGTGGAGCATTTACGACGTGAACTCTGCATGAAATTACTGCCGATGGAAGCATAATATCCTAGTCCTTTGATGTAGCGACGCATTTGCAATCTTTTGTGGGTAATTCGTAGACTGTAATTTTATTACGGCCCATAATAATATGTCTTAGGAAATTCGGAAACAGGATATTTGAGGCAGCCGTGGCGCAGTGACGAGAAGGCGCGTTTTTCTATGGAGTTGACGGACAACGATTACCTCATGATTGCAATTTTCAAACATCAGCACATGGCTCCTCCTGTTAAAAATCTCTCTATCGACAAGCACTAAGTTACAAGGCTCGCTTGCTACATAAAGCGAACAATAAACTAAGAACCGAGCTAAAGACTGCGTTTTAGGAACTTATCTGGCAAATTTTTAATTTCAATTCTTATGTTTTTAACTTAAATTCGTACTGTAAAATATAGTACAGTACTTAGAAGCTGCAGAAATAAGGAAAAAGTAGTGTAATGAAATTAAATATTACATAATGCTTTTTGTACATAGATTTAGCTTTAGTCATTTATTTTTAGGTTAGTAGGTTCTTTTTTGTAATTATTAAAAGTGACATAATGCTTAAATGTATTTTATCAAAATTATTAAAGTACAAAGAAAAAATAGAGAGAAGGAGAGTGAGTAAATCTTCATGTTTTTTAGGGTTCCGCTGTGCATACAAGGAACCCTAATAGTTTCACCATGTCCATCTGTCCGAGGCTTAGCATAGCGTCTTAACCGTAAGTGCTAGAAAACTGAAATTATGCATGAATTTGTAAACTACCTATGTTGACCAAATGGTAAAAAAAATCTTTAAAACATTTTTTTCTTGTTACTCCGCTACATGTAAAGTGAGAATGATTTTTTTCTCTTGTCTACTATATAATGTAGGGTGTCGTCAGATAGGTAATTCAAAAGTAAGAGTTGATAAAATAGTTTTTTGATTTAAAGATTCGTTTGTGAGATAATCAACTTTAAAGAGCGATTTTTGTTCGAGTAGGGCGTCCCCCCCCTCTAAAAGCTTAACCACAAGCTACAAAACTCAAAAATAAAATGTGACGGTCAACTTCAGGATCCAATATGTTAAATGCAGCTACTTGGATTTTTTTACAAAATACAAAAACTTAAAAAAAATGACTGAACCCTTTTACGCATGGCCTGACACTCACTTGGCCGTATTTTTAATAAAAAAAAACAAGTTAAGTCTTTACTAAGTGAACATAAATACTACAGTGTTATATACACCTCTTTCCATTACTCTAAATCCATACGCAGAACCATTTTTTTAAATTAGTTGTGTTATGTAAAACGGTGTACGGTGGTGAGAAACGATAGCATACCTTTCTGATAACAAAATGATTGATCAGAATAAGAGATCTAACAATAAGTAAATATAAAAATAAACCTCGCTTACTTTCCCATATCGTCTTTCCAACTTTTAAAGCATTTATGCAGCCTTATTTATTTTACGGCAACTGTTTCATAAAGTAACATAGGCAACTCTTAGTTTACATTTTCGTAAATATATACAAGTAATGCCAAAGTGACCCTTTTCCATCGTCCATAATACACATTACACATACATGTACTTTGATATAACCGAACGGCTACCACTATACGGTCCAAGATGCCGGAAAATAAACGCATTGTCTACCTTTTTCGTATCAATGTTATATTTATATGGCTGTAGCCGTCTGGTAAAGGGGATTCCGGGTCGGAATGTTCCCCTGGAATTAAAACAAAGAGTTATTTCGATGTCGAAAACGGGCAAGGGGAAAAATAAGGCGTAAAACGGTTGTCAAATCTGTCACAGACAGGCATCTCATTCAATTATCGTAACAACAACAGAGCGCAATTTTTATTTTTTTGCTGTGTTTTGCTTTTTTCGCTTCGCAACATTTTTATCTGGCCAAGTAATTTAAAAAGCTTTTGACAGATAACTGGATTTTTTATCGCTCCGTTAAAGCGGAATACTGCGTCGATGGAAAATATAGACTATTAAGACCATGATATTAGATTATAATGTTGTAAAAGAAAGTTCATTTGAATTCCAGTGTCACCTTAGGTCATCGTTTCTAGGTTCTATTTGTTTTTTTTAGTCCCACTGCTGATCAGTAGAGTCAGTAGTTTTGTCACAAGATGACATAAATTAAGGACATAACCTGCTGAACGAGTTAACCACTTTTTACCCGTTCTCAAGTTACGAAAACCTCTTTGTTTATGTTATTTCTGTTTTCTCACGATCTTGTATAACTCAAAAAAGATATTTCTTTTAATACAACAGTAATATGAGTATTTTAAATAGGCTGATTGCTGGCATAATAAGCATAAAATGGGACTGTAGATTCGGAGATTTACGGTTTAGAAGTTTTGTAGTGTGATCTAATAGAAAAAAAAAATCTGTGCTATAGGCATAAGGAGTAAAATGTAAAAGCGACTAAGTACCTAAAATACTAAAAGCTTCATTAGATTTGCTGACTACATGGCCGACTAGTCGGTAAGCCAGAGACGCAATGGATAAGGCAATGGACGTGAACATTCTTCTAACTCAAGCGAATTAAGCTTAGCTGGAGGGAGTTAACAAGAATACTAGTAATTTGTATTTGCAAATATAACGATTTTAAATGCATTTAAATTTAACCGAATCTAACGATCGGCCTCACCGACTAGTCAGCCAAACCCATTCCCATCTCTAATTATGATAGATTCACTGATTCAGTCCTCACCTTGACACAAACATAAAAACATTACTACGAAATACTTAAATAAGCAATATTTTTCCAAATCATTCATGTTGTTAGCGTCTGACATGATGCTAAATGTAGCCGAACGGTTTTACACTTGAATCAAAAACGTGATGAAATATACGAGTTGGAAAGAATATAAGATCAAGCATAAAATGGAATTAAAAGATACGGACGATAAAATAATCCTCATACTACGCCTCTTTCGATTTCAGACCATGTCGAAAAATCTCTCTTACAATTTTATATTGCGCTGTAAAATTTTATATTAGTAGCTGTAAAAATGTTTACTTAACTGATTTTACTTAAACTACCAATGTACGCAGACATTGTCATTCAAGGTTGTTTTTGTCATGAATATACAAAACGAAAAAATATAGGTAGATAGGACTAAAGCTCACTACAGGCTGTTAGCGCATACGTAAATTGTAAGTGCTTAAATTTTTTAATCACACCATGATTTAAATTCCATATTTGATGATCATTTTAACATCATCTGAGGCACAGACAGGGAAACTTCTAGCCCTTATAAAATGATGTAAGTTTGGCGGCCACTGGCTCTATGCTAGCATTATGCTTTCTCTTGTTACCCGACTGCGTCAGAAGGAGGGTTATGTTTTTCGAGCGTATGTATGTATGTATGTATGTCTATTTCTTTGTGCCGCCCTAAAGCCCAAACGGCTAGACGGATTTTGACATATGAGATGTCGTTGAATTCGTCGAAACAGTGATAGTGACATAGGCTATATAAATTTCCAAAATGGCGCCGGCAAATGAAAAAAAAGTATAGTATATATATATCGTAGTAATATGGGTATCAAATAAAAGGACATGAAAAGACCATTTCAAAAATATATACTTTTTATCACATTTATATTACTGATTAAACACAATTTACCAATTTATATATCGGCACGCTCGCGCGCCCGAAGTGGGTGGAAGTTAGTTTGTATGTTCGCTCACGCTAATCTTGGAAACTGCCGGTCGAATTTGAATAATTGTTTTTGAATTTGATAGTTTAACTCACGATTAAGGCTCATTGATCTCAAAAAGATTTGATTTCTACATTTCATAGATATGAAAAAACATGTCGGTTAAAAGAACTAAAAAGAGTGAAATAAAAAATAATTATTAAAAAAACAAAAAACCCGACTGCTTAAAAAAAAGAACTGAAAAGATAAAACAAGTATAGCATTATCTACATTAAATTCATTAACAACAAATGAAATATGTCAAACTAAATTCTTTATGATGTTGCAGACTTTGTTACTACTAAATATAACTTCGTTTGTCACCGCCTGCAACATCATAAAGAATTTAGTTTGACATATTTCATTTGTTGTTAGTGAATTTAATGTAGATAATGCTATATTTTATCTTTTCAGTTCTTTTTTTTCTAAGCAGTCGGGTTTTTTGTTTTTTTAATAATTATTTTTTTTTTGTTTTTAATAATAAAATAATATCTACCCATTTGTTTTCAGTTATTTTAAAAATAGCAAGACAAGGATATTAACTTTTTTAATTAAAATAATAGGCTCACACCCTGTCCCATGGGACCTAAACTACACACCAAAACCTAACGGGTGAAGTGTAAGTGTTGTACATCGCTGCAACACCCTTTTTGGTAATATAGTCGTGATGTAATCACGATACTTTTAATAATCCCTTAAGAATAGTAAAAATAAGAAAACACGAAACCAGAACTTTAAATAGCACACCTAAAGTAATAAAGCCCCATTTATTTACAGTGTGGAGTCGCTTCAGAGTTAATAATGATTCAGTATCGAAGCCGTAGCGAATATCGGAATAAAAGGCTTAATATTTCGTATTTGTGTTTGTCTTGTTGGAGAGTGAAATTGAAAATCTGTACATTCGACTTAGATTCAGTACAAAGGGACTTATTTTTATACCTTTGTCCGCAAATTCACCTATGGTATGTATTCTGCTGAACAAAATCGAATGAAACATGACTTTTATTAAAACTAAGCTTCAATCTTATTTTTTTTAAGACAGATTAATTGGAAAAATACAGACTATGTTGACTCTCGAGTGCTGCGGTGCCAGTTAAGAGTTTGTGCGGTTGAGGAAAGAAGCACCACCATCTCCCTTTTGAACCTCCCACTTAATAGTATTGTACATAATATATTACACATAGTAATATAACAATGATCCGATTTGTAAGTGCGATTAGAATGTATATTTGTAAGTATCATTTTAAACTTATATGTAAGACTTCACGTCTGTAAAAATTTTATACATATGTAAGTATGTATGTGACAATTGAGAAGACAATTAAAAAACATTATAGCTGTATAATGTTTTTTAAATATTCGTATTTTGCGAACATTAATATACATTACTAGCTTCCGTGTGCGGCTCCGCCCGCCTGGTAGGTCAATAAAAAGTAGCCTATATTATTTATAGGGCCTTGATCTATGCCCGCAGCAATTTTCATTAAAATCGGTCCAGTAGTATCGGTCTATTTTTGAGTACAAACAGACAAACCAACAAACAAAAAGTCTTTACTCTTTAAAATTAGTAGAGTTAGCTGCCGTGTGTTAAGCGCTTTATGATGATACATCTGATTATTGCATCTGCTACATTATAATGTGAAAAAAAGAAAATAAACTCCGTTAGTTTTTCATAAATATCCTCTACAGACTCAGCGATGTTCCACTTTTATAAATAAACGGCATAGATTTTCACGCTGTTGCGCCGCTTCGTGTGTTCAGTGAAATTCATTTGCGTGTTTTGCTGCGCTCGGCTATATAGAGAAAAACAAACAGAGCTAATTAACAGAGAGGACGTTTGGTTAAAAGCTGTGATTGTCGAGTGGGAGACCGTAGCACTGCCAAGTTGGCAGTCTCGTGTTTCAAGCCGTGGCTGCTCTTTTGTAGAGCACATTGAGCTAAACATATCCAGTAAAAGCTGGTCCCGCGTTCAATAGGCTGCCCATGCAATGTGAGACCAGCGTAAATACTCGAAATGTATAGCTTGTGTAGGCGTTAGTACCCTCATTAAGAATGTATGTTTAGAAGGTATATAATAGGCAATAAACGGTTTCACTTTGACGTAATTAATTGTTGTTTTATTGGCAAAAAAATTGAGGTGTAACAAAACTAATGGACGGAAGCATAGCAGGTAGTAATTTATAAAACAAAGTCGCGTCTGTTAGTGTGTTTGCGATGCATTCGAATACCACTTAACGGATTATCACGACGTTCTTGTCTCGTCTTCAATTGGTCGAGGAATATCATTCAGCATGTGGGTGGAGCTAGTGTCATAAAATATTGTCTGCTATGTATCAATTAAAATGGGAATGAGATAATCTGATACTTCTATCATAGTCCATTATCGGATAACCAGACATACAGCACTTCGCAAATGTTCTACCAAAACGCATTAGGGGCTTAGCTGCAATATGAGCAAAGTACTTAGTAGTGCTTTCCTGTCTAAGGTGTATTTTGTCATGATTTGAAGAACAAATATTAATAACATTATAATAATTAGTATCCTTTACCACACCATGATATTATTTCTTACCAAGATATGGACGTTTTCTAAAGATCACAATAAGCAGTTCCTTATAGCCCAGGAGCCAGTTGGCGCCCGATCTACGTTATTACATAAAACCCAATTGTCCCGATTGTCTGTTTATGCCTGTAACATAGCTAAGAACGATGACCAAATATAGAATTTGGTTCATGATGGCTTTGAGAAATATTAAAAAAGGAATACAATTTATACTTTGTCTATTTCGTTTCTCTCCTTTTCTCTTGTTAGCATTACTTCTATTGACGAGTGATGCCCATGATATTGCCAACATTATTTAGGCTATATCACCTGTTCTTATGATGACGTAAGATGAATAAGCATTCGTCACCTTAGAGTTGCGGGAACAAACGTCAGTGATCGTAGCCAACGCCAAACTATCCACCATAAAACTACAAATCACCATAACATTCCTTACGTAACTATAACACACTCGACACATTATTACTAAATTAAAAATACCTACGAGATTGCGTTACGCACGCACAATCCTTGAAAAGGTCCACCCAATGTTTTAAACACGGGCTCAGGTATATTTTATCTTGAAAAGGTTTCTCAGGTGTAATGATTTGTTTGGCCGCTCCCATATTCATAAGGTCGTTAAATCGTTAACATAACATTATGCTTCAGGTCGATGTGTAAAGGGGCATGAACAATCGACTATCGCTGTTGTGCTATCTATTCCGTGGCTTTGTCAAGATAAAAACTGCTGTATTGTATGTAGAATAATATGAAGGTTTATGGATGTCATGAAAAAAGTTAGTAAACAAGTGCAAAAAACGTGATAATTCTATCAAAACAAAACTAGATTCTAGTTCATCCTTCATGTTTAAATAGAAAATCGCTTTTGTTTGTTAAATCCCGCTCAAGTTATGTCTCTTATTACTAGATAATCGTCATACACAAAACTAGAAATTATTTACTATCTTATATTCGTGACACAAGGTTTTTGGCGATACAGTTTTTGGGCATTGCCTTTTCTGAAGCGAACAGCTCGTATGTTCGAGTATGGGTGAGTAGGATAGACTAAGATCCCTTGAATGCCATTCCTTCCTTATTGTCGAAAATATATTTTTTCAGTGCATATACTGTCGTCAAGTGATAGCTTTATTTGCCTACGGTTACGGTTACCTATTACTTGACAGAAATATTTTTTCAATGTGTAAAAATCTGTGCTTACTTTATATTGTTGATTTCTATGTACCTATGGTACCTTTAGATAAAAATATCTATCTAAGATCACTTGAGATCTTAAGACGAAACTAACGATACCCTAATTGTGGAAATCCATTTTGCCGTTCCGAAGATTGGTGGTAATAATCAAATAAACAAAGAAACATACAAGATAATCTAAGTAGAAATACCGTTCAATTTCGACAGACTTGTCTCTAACACTTTGCCAGACAAACTTTTAGGGCTACTTGCCAATGCAAGCATGGTCTAAACTTTATAGTAGCCAAGTTCCTTATCTGTGTTGGGTTATTGCACTGAATGACTATCAGCTTTTATAAAAATACCGATCAAGTGCGAGTCCGACTCGCGCACGAAGGGTTCAGTACCATCCTTACTAATATTATAAATGTGGATGTTTGTGCACAAAAAACAAAATATATATTTTTTTTAATTTAATTATTTATTTTTAAAGTAAATATATGTATACATATAAATGTATAACAACGTATTCTGTGAATATTTAAAGCGTCTGTTTCAAGCAAAAACGAAAAAAAAACACGTTTATATCATGGGAGCTCCCGTTGAATATTAATTTTATTCGGTTTTTAGTATTTGTTGTCAGAGCGGCAAGAGTTATATTATATAATAATATATATATATTATACATCATCTGTAAAAATGTTAAGTGTCCATCTATCACGTTTCATGACAGACAATCGGACGGACAGCGTAGTCTTAATAATAGGGTTCCTTTTTACCATAAAAAACGAAAGTCTGGCATTCACGGGCTTTTAGGCTATAGAACCTTATTAAAAAAAGTAAAACGTCACGATTTACGGACGAGGGGATGAAATGCATCTCATTGACTACCCATTGTCTATTGTTCCCCAATGAGAAAGGGAGATAGAACATGCAGCAGACATGACGCTGAAAGAAAAAATAACTTGGAACCGAAAGCCTGAAGCTATTTTTTCACTTTGTTCCTGAAGCTCATGACATTTCACGTAGTTTTTTTACTGCTGTCACTGGCAGTTAGTAAAAAATTTTGCAAAAATTTAAGACATTTTGAATTGATATAAATTGCGATACTTTTATTTATTTAAGTAAAGGCATATGTGTTAAAGAAACGTTGGACTGCGAAGTCAAAGGTCGCGGGTTCGAACCCGCGATACACACCTCTGTCAATAAATCGTTAAGATTCGTCTTTTCAAAGATATGTGTGTATTTATAATTATCGCTCGCTAACGGCGAAGGAAAACATTGTGAGGAAACCTGCATGCCTGAGAGTACATATAAGTACTCGAGGTCATGTTAAGTCTATCAATCCGCACTTGGCCAGCGTGGTGGTCTATGGCCTAAATCTTCTTATCATGAGAAGAGGCCCGAGCCCAGCAGTGGGACATGTACTAGATACAGGGCTGCTAATATATAATATAATATGTGTTATAATCTGATGCAATATTTGTGTCACCGCAAGCTAACCGATATAGGATTGAATGTTTAAATAATATCACCTAATAAATTTCGTTGAATCATAATGTTGTAAACAGTTTCTGTGATTATCCAGATATATCAACATAAACAGGATTTGACTAAATTAATTGTATATTAAGTTACATATATAACAAATTTAATTATTGTCATTATTGTTTGAATGTTAAAAACTTAAAATGTATTAGATTTTAATATTGGTAAATCGACATTAGTAGCTTCAATGGTATATCATGTTGATATTTTTCATACAGTATTTGCACCGTCGATATATTTATTTGTTTAGTTAGTTACTTCCCATCATGACGATGCAGTTCCATGATGCGGCACACTATCTCTGGGATGTTCCAAAACAGGGGATAAAATAATAATTTATACATTAATTAGCATAACTAATTTGTTAACAACACCTTGTGGCACCCGATCGGGAGGGTGCGCTCGGCAGAAATCGACCATTGTTGGTAATCAGCTCATCTATAATGCGAATTGTTAGGGTTAAATGTAAAGGGAAAACAATGGGTAGCTGTTTTCCATACTAAAGTAATATGGGCTTAACTATAAATATTATTATTTTTTTAGCTATTTTTATAGACAAATCATGCATGTTGGTTAGCGCCCTTTTTCCAAATTATTATTTTTATTATTCAGTTTGTATGTAACTGAACTAATGATTAAAACTATTTTGACAAAAAAAATGTGTTTTAGATATGTATTGTCTTTAAAAATTTATAAGAACTTAATAATATAAAAGTTAAACCTATATTACGTTAGTTTGAATACACTGTGCTCGGGAGTCTACTCCAAAAGTAAAATGTAAATAACGGGACTATTGCCACAGCATAAACTAATGTCATTGTAGAGAAGTTTTTTGCTTAATAAATGTTTGCAAATTATTAATAATAATATTAGCTATGACAATGGGTAATTTTGGCAGCGTATTTTATTGTTTGTTGCCGAAACGTTGCTCCAAAAACCAATATTCTTTGCTTACTATTATAAGATAATAGTAACACTTCAAAACCTATTATATAATACTTTTGGTCCCTGGCCGTTAAAGTTAAAAAATACGCAAAATTTATATTCAAGACTACTCATTGTCCTAATGCTATTTATTTAATCCAGATTTTCATAGTACTACATATAAAATTGATAATTGTCATCCTTATTTTACTAGCTACCTTTAAATCAAAATAATATTTACTTAAAATTGCTTTCTTATTTGAAGATGTCAAAATATAACACGCTTAAGTTTTATCGCACTAAAATTTGTACGCGTCGAATACTGATAATGAAGCTCGGTATTTGATACATTTTAGTAATATGTAGTAATGTGAACTTTTGTCAACATTCTTATTCATCCAACGGAACTGAATTGAAGCCCTGCTTTTTAATTTACGGAGTGGCGTCATTATCGCCCTTATCGTGCCCGTTGCCCTCAGATCTGAGATAGGGTGCTCTAAAATTGCTTTCTTATTCAGATTATCCTCAGCATGCGCCGATGCCGAAATTTAGAATGGTGTGCGTCGAAGGGCACTTATTGAGCCTTAATGGGGCCGGGACGGTCTATCAGACCCTGTTTGCCCGCGTTTGCATCGTTAAAAACAATGAAATGAATTCTGTTACGTCATCAAGATGAAATACGAATATTAATGCAATTGTTTTAAGAGCAGTTTTGATAAAAGATGAAGTGGAGCTGAGATTTCATGAATCAGACAATTTTAATTTACTTAGCTTACATTTTATATTCAACGATTGTATTGTTTCACGAAGAGGCATAAAGAAGTCGGTTGGTTCTAGCTTTTGCGACCTAAAAAACTACAATTATAATTGGGGTCCTATTATGTCTTAAAAGATAATAAAGTTTATTGTCATTAAGTTATCGCCGCTGGGCCAATTTGGGTTTATTGTTCTACCAAATGACAATAGCTACCACAAGAGACGGGTAAATAAAAATATTATATTATACGGGGTGGATGCGACATAGCGACATTTATTGAAACCACAGCTTCTATACATGGTAAGTATCAATTTCCACCGGATAAAAATTCTCTGGCGAAAAAAAAAAAATCACGTTCTCCGAACAATTTGAACATTGCGATCGTGCAATTTGTTCGGAAGACGTGGATTTTTTTTTTCGCCAGAGAATTTTTTATCTGGTGGAAATGCATACTGGCCATGTATAGAAGCTGTGGTTTCAATAAATGTCGCTATGTCGCATCCACCCTGTATATTAGCAGCCATGTATCTTATACATGTCCCACTGCTGGACTCGGGCCTCTTCTCATGATGAGAAGGGTTAGGAAATAGTCCACCACGCTGGCCAAGTGCGAATTGGTAGACTTCACACACCCTCGAGCACTTTTTAGACACTCTCAGGCATGCAGGTTTCCTCAAGATGTTTTCCTTCACCGTTAGCGAGCGACAATTTACATGATAAATACACACATATCTTCGAAAAGACGAATCTTAACGATTTATTGACAGGTGTGTGCCGTGGGTTCGAACCCGAGACCTTTGACTTCGCAGTCTTACGGTCTCCCACTCGGCTATCGCTGCTCTTCTATAATATAATAAAAATACTATGAAATAATTTAAAGTCTGTATTATTGACATAATCATGTACCTATATACCTAGCTTGCATGAAAATCAAAGAGTGCCTATTGAAAATATGTCGTAACCAGAATTGTTTTAAGCCGTTGTGACATTTGAACAAGTTCAATGAAGAAAGTAAGTACATACTATAACTTAACATCACGTGCATAGTAACGAAAAGGGTGTGGCAGAGATAAGTATAATACTCATACTTCACCTTTGTATCACTTTTCAGGTAAATTACAGACCTTTACGTTGCATATTTTGTATAAAGGTATAAATATTTCATTCGCTCTGCTTAGTTTGGGACTAAATGTTCTTAAAATATTGTGGTGAGAAAATAAATTATTTTTAATTTTAATTTTAATTTTACTAATCTCTTCTCTTTTTATCATACGAAAGAACCAATATTAAGTATAATTGTGAAACAGAAATTATTGTTAATGTTTAACTTCATACTTACATTAGATAGGTTATTTAAATATATAAAGAGCGCATGCATCTATGTTTGGCAAGAAAAACCGTCAAAATTTGTAAATGTAACTTACGAGGACCATTGAGTAAATAAATAAAAAAAAAAATAAGTAGTAAAAAAGTTTATAAAAAAAAATGTACGTCTAGTGTAGTATATTTTTTATGCTACGTGACGTTTTCTATGAATTAAAAATAAAATCTCTGAAAAATATTTAAATATCGTCTTATAACTACTTAATTCTATAATTGAAATTTTAATCATTTACATAGATCATCTAAGTTATGTTATAAGCTACAATAAAAATAGAAATTTAAATACATTCGTGGTTCAAATTCCTATGAAAATATTTTTAATAGCTGAATCTGGGCTATTTCAGAAATCACCTGAAAAATGAAAAACGTCATAAACGACTGAATTTCGGTATAACATTTAGGAGCTCAGAATATTGTGTTTAGGCTCTCATATAACACCCTGCAAGGAATACGTGGAATTACCAATAAACCTGTATATATTCCGGAACTAAACATTTAGTTAGCGTAGTTTAAGCCAACTCCATTTTGAAACTGTTAAGCCGATTTGGCTCATACATAAACTCGATCGAAATTCAATTTGTAAGCTTATACATACAGGGTATTTGATTTAGACATGTGCGACGCTAGGTATTTGAAGTACCTACTATTTAGCTCTATTGATTAAGAACGATAGCAGATTTTTCGAGAGGATTAATTACCTCTATTATTGACAACTAACTGACCCGGCCAACTTCGTACCGCCTTAGCGTAAATTTGATGGACTACTTTATTTTGTATAGCTGACCTATCTTATGTATGTGTACCTATTCAATTTGAATCTATAATATCCTACATATAAAAATGTATATATTTTTTTTTTTTTCCGTAAGATCCTTGTACAGAGTATTAGAAAACTACAAAATAAAAATCAGCCAAATCGGTCAAGCCGTTTTCATGCTATGTCGTGACAACGGAAAACGGGTTTCATTTTTATATATATAGATGGAAAAGTCTATATAACGTACCATCGGAATAGTTTTCGCATGCTTACTTTTTACGCAACAAGAAACAAAATATATCGCGCTACGTAATTTTCACCTAACGGGGTCGGCATGCGTAAACGATATTTTGCCCGCGACTTCGTCTGCGTGGAATTCGCTGTATTAAGTAGTAGCTGTTCCCGCGCTTTTAGCGTTATGTTAAATATCGAACCTGATACTTAACCAATACACCATCTATAAAAAGATGACTGAAAAAAAGTGGTTAAATTCCCGGGTCGGGCAAAATAGTATTAGTGAACTTTCCGCCAGGATATTCACAACAGCACCACGGAGTTGGATTTGTGCCCGGTGGATAGCGATAGGCTCACCACCTATCTCATGGGACCCAAGCATGAAGTGTACCCACACTTGTACACCTCTGCCGCATCCTTCTGGGTTAATATAGAAAGAAAGAAAAGAAAGAAACGTTTATTTTGGCAAATCTTAACTTCTAAAACTACTTATAATAAAAATAAAATTGATGTGCCAAAAAAGGTACACACCTCAGCATACTACTGCAGCACATCAGCACTACAGCGCTGGTATTCTGGTGCGCCCTGATTGCGAGTAAGGTAGTGCAACGACAAATTCCACAGAAAATACAATATAATTATAAGTTACAGAAAAAATAATAATAATAAAAAAAAATAATAATAATAAAAATACGACAATAAAAACAAATGACACCACAAAACTTCAAAAACCGAAAAATATGGAACGCACCCATTCCATATTTTTCGGTATAATATAGGAGTGATGTTATGTGTTAAATATATTTTAACCTTCCTTAAGAGTTAGACTATATAATTATATTTATATATCAAGCACAAAAATAATGATTAAAATCCAACTAGTAATTTTTACGATCAAACTAACTTTATCCCGCGGTTTCGTCTGCGTGGTAGGTACATCGATAAAAAAATAGAACTTTATAAAAAACCATTCAGCCGCTTTGAATATTAGCCTAAACAGACTGACAATAAAAGAAAAAAAATGCTTTTAGGCTTAGATATCCTGCAAATAAATGTACTAGAATAAATAAAAAACATTAACATTAAAAACAGACCTTAAAATTTTATTTATTTGTATTGATGAAGCTGATTTGGTCAAACGGCTTTATCTAGTGAACAAGAGGATTATATATTACTAGCTGACCCGGCAAACGTTGTTTTGCCATATAAATTACCTATTTAAAAAAAGAAAAAAGATTTGCCATAAGCTCATGGAAATTTGAATCGAAATAGAGTGAAAACATTTACAAAAAAGACGATAATTGATCAGTCATCGAGCGGGATAAAAAAGATTAAATTACTAAAATGGCTATTAAAAAATAGGGGTTGGTGATAAAAGGGTAAATATTTAGGTTTGTATGTATTTTTTAATGCCACATTATTGAAAAATAAAATCATTTTTTTTGGTCCCAAAATTAAAAAAATAACGTTAAGGGTGAACAACCCTTAGGTATCACTTAGGGGTATGAAAAATAGATAGTAGCCGATTCTCAGACCTACTGAATGTTCATACAAAATTTGGTAAAAATCAGTAAAGCCGTTTCGGAGGAGTAAGGTAACTAACATTGTGACACGAGAATTTTATAAATAAGATATCCTTTGTACTACGTTTTCATTCAGCTTTCGCCAAACAACGCATATAAAGAGGAGCTTGTATAAGTTGTCGGTATCATGGCATGGAGAGCATGGCTTTATGTCTCTGTGGGCATAATTGGCGCAGGTACCCTGTTTCCTGGAGACACAACCGCCGCTTCCGATTTAACAAGACGTATACCGACCTGATTCTAACGACCTAAATCTGACTGAAAGGTTTCACTTAGCTTTGAGGAATGAAAGATCTGTTGTAGAATACTGCTTTTATGGTATTTGTATGTCGGCTACATCATTTAACAAAATATTAGATAATCACGGGATATTTACGATGTATTTGTATTTTAATGATGTTGCAATCCTTATGTGCACGGTAAAAAAAGGCCAAATACACACATTCACTCACACAAGCACACCCAGCCTCAGAACAAATCTTTGCGGATATAATATTAATATCTATATATATTGGAGAGGGTGGTAGCGTTATTAAAATTATTTTAAAACCTTTCTTAAGAATCAGACTATAAAAACAAAAAGAATTATCAAAATCCGTCCAGTAGTTGTTATTAGTGTAGATTTTTAGGTTAAGAAGCTCAAGAATAATTTAACTTTTATACAATGTTTTGCAATAAGACAGTAGTTAATTGTTACACATATAGTGTGTGAAGTTAAGCTGAATAATATAATATACTTCAGTGAGCTTGATAGCTCACTGAAAATTTACAACTAAGCAAAAATGAAGTTAAAAATGTCTGTAATTAAAAGTGAATAGCATGAAATACCAATTTTTTATATTTATTTCACCACGTTGAAAACATCATAATGTTTTTAGCATTAAAATGTAATTTGAGGACTGTTAACGCCAGGAAACTGGCAGTTTCACTGATAACCGTAAAAGTAACTGACTGTAATAATATGTTACATAGAAGTAGGTATAGTAACTTTCAAAACACATTTAATAACGTATGAGAACGAATACGAAATACCTATTTATGTAAGATAAATCCAATTTGGAGCCTAATTACATCATTTCTGTGTTTTTATGTTTCAAAATGAGGCATAGATAACTATCTTTCTTTTGTTTAAGTGTAATTATCCTGAGAATGCTGTGCTACTTTAATTTTTTTTATTACAAGAGCACTCAAATATTACACTGTTAAATGGACTTAAATAGGGGAATGACACATAGTTGGCATTTATTTACGTGTGAAGGCGGACACATGACGAAATGTTTTTAATTGTTTTATCCTTCAAAGGTTCAGAACTCTTTGGTAGTTTTTTTCGCACAGAAGAGTATAGCGGCCAGTGCCCACCGGAACTATCTCATAATCATTAAATTGGGCCGCTCGTTTAACTGTTAATTATTACCGACGCTGCCGCGCTGTGGTCATTAAGGAGTCCGACTAAAAAAAAGTACTGATGTGATTTTGAGCGACATTTTGATTGCAATTAGCCATTAAAATAGACTTCAAACTGGTTCTAATTTCTAATAATGTTTTAAGAAATATAATCAAATTAGGATTGTGTGTTATCCGGGGTCTTTGACTGGTTGTTTAATCACTAAGCGGAAGTTTTTTAATTACATACACACATTAAAAAAAAAAAAAAATTTAGAGTGTAGCATCTCCAACACATTATACGTTTATGTTGCTATGCCGATGAAGCTATGAGATCAGCAAGACATTCATGCGAATAAACTTGAGATAATTTCCGTTCTATGAACACGAACGTGAACAAAAAACAAACACCGATATACTAAGATATTATGTGTCCTATTCCAGTGTTCCCGAAGCTTACTAGCAAATCAATATTTATTAGTGTACATATTTATTTAGTTGCACAGCACATAGGTGAGTCGGAAGCCATATAGCAACGCCATTTGGTATTGTGTATTTCGCCATGCAACATTGTGCTGCAAAAAATATGGTCCTATGTTTACACTCATGGATATAATTTATTTTTAGTGCATCACGGGATTAATAGTGATCAATAGTGACACTAGAATGTATAAGAAACCCACATCTTAATTGCGCAAAAGCGGTAATGTAAAAATAAATGTAAAATACAGACTAGCATCATTTTATGTCAAGTTTCTAGGTACGATGCCAACAACAGAATTCTAAAATGTTTCTTTTTTTAATTTTGTAATATATAAATATATATAAATTTGTAAATATTTTTCTAAATTATGCCACAATTTGATCTCTAAATATTACAATGATATATAAGAATATGTATAAGTAGACTTGAAACTGTACTTTTTTAAAATGCACTCATTCATACATACTTAAATATGAGTCAAAAGGGATCTTTTATATTTTTAATACTGGTCTGTGGTTTACGTAAATGTGAATAGGTACTGAAATGTTGGTAAGTATGTAATTATATATAAATGTTTAATACACTACACACGTTTACTGTGATCTGGGTTTGGGCCTAAAGCTTGTTGGATGCCGATCAGTGGCTTGAAACATATCTAAAGACGCTTTGAACACCCCAGGATACTTTGTGTCATACATAGTACAGAATAACTACAGAAATTCTATTCCGTACAAAGTAAATCAATAAATAAATATTTCACAACTCACACACAACGCCATCTAGTCCCAAACTAAGCAGTGCTTGTACTATGGGTACTAGAATAACTGATACTAATACATATATACTTTTCTTTTCTAAATACATACTTATTATACATAGAAACACCCAGACTAAGACAAACCCCCATGTTCATGCACACAAAGATTTGTCTTTAGTGGGAATCGAACCCACGACCTCGGCGTCGCAGGCAGGTACACTACCCACTCCGCCATCCGGTCGTCAAAGTGCTTGAAATGTTCTCACTTCTCACATACAAGTTACGAGATACTCAAATATTTTTATCAATGAAATAAGCTTGTATTGCTTCCAATAGTAATAAGTTCAGGACCAAATGGCAATCCGTAAACAATCGTAAAATAGTTAACAATTGTGAAAAACTAAACTGTTAGTTTCAGTTTCAATGTGAAGTGATTAGGCATATTCCTTGCAGTTTTTGCAAAGATGTAGTCGTACTAGCGAAAGAAATTGAGCCAGGAGTTTTCATGGCAGGTTTAGTTGCAACACCAATTAATAATTATATACCTGTAAGAATTTTAAACACCAAAGAAGAAGAGATCATTGTAGATTTATCGAGATTAGATATTCAGTATATCACTATTCTATTCTATTCTATTCCATTCAGTATTTTGAAAAAAAAAGTTCTGGTGGTAGAGCTCTTGTGAATGAGCTCGAGGGCGGCAGCACCACCGTCTCACCTTTAACCTGCCGCCAAATAGTAGTGCTTCCATTACTGTGTTCCGGTTTGGTAGTGAGATCAGGCCCTGAAATTACTGGCAGATGAGGCATAACACCGTAGTCCTAAGCTGCAGCAACGCATCTATAATCTGCTTTTGTGGATAGTTGATGTCCATGGGCTGTACTCCACTTACCATCAGGTGGACTACACGTTCGTTTGCTGTGGTTGTAGTATAAAAAAAAATAAAAGAAAATGAATGTTCTAGACTTATTTATATTAGTACATTAGGAGTACTGTGGCACAGGTTTGAGGTCGTACGTGTATAGTCACGTAAATAAGTAGGTAATTGAACACTTTACTAGTTATAATAAACCGTGAACCTTGAACTTTTATACAGTAATAATTTTACCAAATATTGTATAGCAGTATGTGTACACTAGGCTACACATAAAGTTATAAATTTCCAGAACAAGCTAGTCTGGGAATGCTCAAGCTGCCTTTACAATGCGAGACCTTTTTATATTAGAAATGTATAGTTTGATGAGTAGCCGTATGTACTCG
The DNA here is from genome assembly GCA_905147285.1 of Hypena proboscidalis. NCBI lineage: Eukaryota > Metazoa > Arthropoda > Insecta > Lepidoptera > Erebidae > Hypena > Hypena proboscidalis. The sequence continues at coordinate 13,289,686 of LR990132.1, forward strand.
AAGGGCTAATTTAACCGAATATTATTATGTTGAAATTAGATTTGTGCTGTACTTACTATAATTAAACATTATATATAACATAAAAATATTTAAACATCGTGAGATATATCTTTAATATGTAAATACTAAAGATGTGCCGATTAGTCGACCACTTTTGTAGTCGCTGACTAGTCAGCTTTACTAAAAATACAAATAATCTAGTATTTGAAGAAGTGCTGCATAACCTTTTCCACGTTTAGATATACTGCATGTGGTGGTGCGACACTACCCAATGGTTCCAATGACAAGGCCAAATACACACATTCACTCACAGAAGCACACCCAGTCTCAGAACAATTTTTTGCGAATTACACAAAGATTTTAATGATCGGCGTCATTGACTAGTCGGTAACGCTAACTAATCGGCCACTTTTGTGGTTGCCGACTAGTCGGCCAAACCCACAGTCGGCCTGTCTCTAGTAATTACGGTATAGCGATAGTAATAAAAGTGTGAAACGCGAACGCGATACAAGTACACAATACAAGAAAGTTGTTTGAACGGAAACTAAAACTAGGTGTGGAAGGAAGAGAAACTTGAAACCTAGATGTGATAACATCGTAGTATACATGTCATGGAGAATTTAAAGCTACAATTTATATCCTTACTAATAAATACGTGCCTAACAGTGGCTGTATATATAAATAAATATAGTTTAACTTACATTAACAAAAAAAAGCTATGTAATATAGAGACATACAGTCATATTATTTATCCCCTCTTAGTCGATCTTAGGTAGAGTAGTTACATAAAATCTTTGTGTGTTCCGCAAATAAATGTTCTGACTGTGGGTGTGCTTTGTGCGGAAATTTATGTTTGTGAACGCCCCCGCGACACAGGAATTATTCCTAGTGCGCGCGTGGGTAAATAAAAACAAAATTAAACTTTAGCTTAAGGCCGCCATGTCAACCGTTAATTTGCGCCATATACAAATGAATATAATTCAAACTTACTGTATGTGAATATGTGAATAAGTGACTTATCACTTCGCATAGATGGCGCTAAAACCAAGTAAGGTTCGTCTAGCTATGGCTGGCACAAAAGAGTTGAGAAATTTCCAGTCCGGCAGCATACGAATCCATAGCTGAATTGGCAAAGCACTTGGGGCGTATACCCAGGGGGTGCAGGTTCGAGTCCTGCTGGATTCTTAATTTTTCAACTTTAATATTATATAAAATATAATTATATTTCCATTCTCAAGATTTATGTAGCCATGATATAAAATCATCAGGCATCTTCACACCATTTTTTATCATGACCACTAATATTCAGTTCTTCAATCTACGTTATAGATACGGCATAATCTAGTCGGCAATTATCTCCGGCTAAAATAACGTGAGTAACCTGTATTCTCAATAATAATGTCTTTACCTTACGTCGGTTTTAATAGTATTAATATTCAGTTCAGTAACCAAACATGACAATGTATTTTCAAGGCCTTACATGATAATAAAAATTGTAATATGTTATAATATTTTACTTTACTTTATCAAAATTTCTAACATCATAAATTTTCTTTCAAAAATTTCTAAATCAACTGTCGGAATCTGAAACTAAATCGATGTAATACTATTTATGTTTTGACTAATAGACCGAGCGATCTGTCGACATAGGCTCTGATCGATCAATAGTCCATCGAAAGCAGATCGCTTCGTGAAATAACTCGCTGTGATAGACTTTGAAGCGCCTGTAAATTGATTCCCTCAGGGATTTATGGTTAATTTAGGTTTTGTAAACAGTGAATTTTCACCTACATTTACGTCGAGTTTTTGAGCTGGTTTTTTTGACAGCGCAGCCTTATTTGTCGTCAAATTGTTGGTTCTTGAATTTGTTTATGGCTTGTAGCTACCATTTACGATCAGTAGGTAAGATTGTACGTTCTGTAAGAAAGCTTATTTGCAATATGAGTCGTATTAAAGATGTTGCCTGTTTAAAAGCTAACTTTTACTCCTACGTTTAAAAAAAAAACAGTCAAATTTGGCATAGATTCCACATGAAATTTTACTAACATATTTTCGATTTCAGTAACAGTTTTGGCAGAATCGCTGCCGATGCGGAAACCAGATTGACTTGAAATAGCTGCCCATCGTGCACACCATCTATGAGAGCGATCCGTAAGTCCGTGCTTTCGTTGCGTGTCAATACAGATGCCACTAATGAATAATGTGCGTACTAATTACACGTATAACTACACATTACACATGCAGGTGTTTCTGCATTCATCTACTTATCTAAAGTTAGTAATAAATTTATATTACTATCGACATAATCAAGCAGTTGCATGGAATGTGTGTCGAAACTATTAAATAAATAAACCGCCTTGATAAAATTTTGCCCACACTATTAAAAACCAGGAACTATTGAAAAGATAACAGTAACAGCTGACATACAAACACGATACACATTGTACATTCACACGCATTTAGCTCAACAATAATTTAAGTACGTACTTGCTTCGACTTTTTCTGAAGCCGGAAGTCCGAATGTAATCAAATATGCTACTGTTTACGAGTACCGTGTTGCCAACCGAGAATTATTTATAATAATATCTCAAATTAACGTTTACATTATCCTCGGCTTCCGTTTGCTTTCCTTTTACAGATGTTGTTATCATTACAACTTCCAAAACAGTTTTGAAATTATCCCACTGCTGAATGTACAATTATTGTTTCATCTGGCTCTTAATGAGAACTTTTAAATACGGCAGCTATGAAACACCTGTGATGTATTATGAGAAGATTGCTTATAAAATATACATTCAATAACCTATCTTGAAAGGCGATTCAATGTTTGGTCTTGTAAGTAGATGAGAACGCAACTGTTATGATTTCACAACTCATTCAACACGATTTCCTGATAACGTTTTATTCTGAAATGGTTTCGCAATACTAGGAAGTTTCAGCATTTGGTTTTCAGGCGAAATCCCGAAGGGCCGCATGGTAGAGGTGTGCTAACACGCTTACAATTCGTCGTTGACAGAATTGGATCCCAATATGATAGGGTTTCCCCCTATGCCGTTTATCGCCATTTATGGAACGCACTTCCAGCCCCGGGATACTTGAACTCAAAACGTTATCCCTTCTGATAACCAATGATGCGAATATGTTTAGGATTGCCAACGCTATTGGGTGCATTTTGTGTTTTGAATATTTCTCAGAATTGGCAACTGAATGGGCTAAGGTGGCCGTATTATGCGTATTTGACATGAATCCCAAACATTTATTATTTATTTATTGCGATCTCTGATATAATATTAAACCAACAGCCAAACAAATAATATAAATAGAATTCTGCACTACTTTCATTTATAAAAATATAAAGTAGGTATAAAAACGGACAAACAGTATCACTTAATATAAAGTAGACAATAATTTAGTTAGCCATATCCGATTTGAATAAAAAATAATTAAGCGAAGATATGGTAGAGACATAAAATATTGCCAGGATACATTACGAATTGTGGATGATGAGAAATTTCAAAGAGAAAGCTTTAAAATTGGAACCTGTCCAATTAAATTTCGGCGGCCTTTAAAGCGTATATTACATTATGCTAAAGGAAATATAATAGGCAAATTAGCGACTAAGTGGCGCCGTTAATTGTATTAGAAAGCTCTGAGTGGAAGCCTTAGAAGGGAAGCAAGGAGCATATGTGGGGTGGTATGGTGGCTGTGACACACGCGCCGGGGCGGTATTTCACCAGGTGTATGAACAGCTGACGATAACTGCGCAGGCGGCAGGCGCACATGTCGGAGCGTGCCAGCCGCGTGCCGCGTCTCAGCCCTCATCACTAATTTCATTTTATTAGCTTCCTTTGAACCTTTGTCGAACTGCCATATACTTGTTCTAGAATATGTGAACAGCCGCTGTAATTTATCGCAGCTTTACACCCACTTACGGGACCTCGCGCGAGGCATATCGAAATTATGTTCTGCCGAACTTGCCAATTTTACTTGAATTTTTGCCCTTTTTTACTTGCTTTTCGTTTGTTTACGTTTTTCTGTTTTAATATTACCGGTTGTATTTATTCAAACATGGTACAAAATGTGCGTATTTTAATCAGACATGTTTAAACAAGTTTCAAAGCATATCTACGCAAAACTAAAATTTAAAAAAACTTTAGTCTATTTACCTCTAGTGTGCCGATGATGTAAAAGTGCAATGTTTCTCACCGAAACTTCAAATAAATATGTTGTATTATTTTATTCTTACTACTTGAATACAACAAAAACATTTTAATTCGAAAAGCGCCTTAAAATGGGTTTCTTTAAAATGATGAATGAAATTGTCGCGTTCATTGTTCGACACATCCTGTGCCATTGTTGTTGTATACCTGCTATCCCTTCGGACTGTTATTTATAATTAGTCGTCTACCTGATGCTATGCCCGACGTGATCTCAACAAAAAGATGCGTATTGTATAACAATCGCAGCGGTTTAGGCGGCGCAGTGGAGCGGCCCGGCGTGGCATTGTCGGTGCATCGCGGCCGGCATTGAAAGTGACGCCCGCCGCGCTAGTGACTCAGGTATTTATGAATGAACGTGACGGGCTAGCGAGTGGGATGATCGGCCGCAGCCCGAGCCAGGCACAAAATTACACTTTTGGAATTCTTTCAACAGTTCACGTCGAGTAGGGCTACTCAACTCGGTGGTCGAGCAGAGCCGCAGAGCGGGGCGAGGGGCGCCGGCAGCGCGCATGCGTTCGACTCTTTTTACCGAGACGATCAGACGATCCCTCCCTCTCAGTTGATGTACAATCGCCGCGCGAGCACGCCGTGCCGTCATGTGCCGCTTGCCAACTTTCTCGAGTAGTGATGTGATACGATACCGACGTTCAAACGTGACAAATCATTAGCGATTATTACCGTTTGTGACTTATGTTTATTTTGACAAGAAAACTTACTGTGAAGTTTAGTGAAGGAAATGTTACAGTGACTGAAAATAAATTGGATTGATAACAAAATGAAGTGGTTTTTAGTGACAATGAGTGTGATGGTGTGGGAAACCATAACAGCCGGAATTGCACCCCCAGGCTCGTGCCCCGCGGTGTGTGCGTGTAAGTGGAAAGGAGGCAAACAGACTGTGGAGTGTATGGACAGAGCCTTAATCACAGTGCCCGAGCCGGTGGATCCCGCGACGCAAGTGTTAGACCTTTCCGGGAACAATCTGCAAATTCTCCCGCAGGAAGCTTTCGCAAAAACGGGGCTGGTTAACCTGCAGAGAGTTTATTTACGCAGTTGTAATATTGGCCAAATACACGATAGAGCTTTTAAGGGCTTAACGAATTTAGTTGAATTAGATCTGTCGCATAACTTACTAACGCAGATACCGTCAAACAGTTTCAAAGATGCGCCTTTCCTTAGAGATCTGACAATGGCCCAAAATCCTATTTTAAAGGTCCATTCTGATGCTTTAAGCAATCTCGGAAGTGTCGTTAAGCTTGATCTCTCTAAATGTGACATTAGAGATATAGCTCCAGATGCGTTTAGGAGTTTGCGATCGCTGGAGTCTTTAAAATTAAATCATAACAAATTACGCGAGTTACCATTAAGTTCCCTTGAGAAAGTGGAGAAGCTACGAGCAATAGATTTATCCGACAACCCCTGGACTTGTGACTGTCGGTTACGGGACCTAAAATTGTGGTTAGCCAAACGAAAATTACTTTCAACTCCCAGTTGCTACGCTCCGGCACGTCTAGTTAATCGACCGTTTTCTGAATTAGCTATTGAAGAGTTTGCGTGCAAGCCTGAAATTTTACCCGTAAGCCGGCACGTCGAAGCTGCGCTCGGTGAAAATGCCACCATTACTTGTAGAACAGAGGCCGTTCCGAGCGCCAATGTCAACTGGTACTGGAATGGAAGACTACTTCAAAACGGAAGCAATTTCAATTCACATCAGAAGATTTACATTTACGAAGAAGGTGACGCCAAAAAGAAGTCTTCCTTGATATTGACAAACACACAAGACACTGATTCTAGTGAGTTTTATTGTGTGGCTGAAAATAAAGGAGGAAATGCCGAAGCAAACTTTACTGTCCATGTGACACAGCTGGCCGTTGGAATGGCATCGCTGGGCAGCGCACAGATTGCCAGCCTAGGAGCCGCTTTGTTCCTAGTCATCGTAGTCATCTCCTTGGCTCTTCTTATTACATTTGTCCGGTTTCGGCCAGCAACGGCTTGTGAGAGTAAAACACCAAACACTATAGATAGAGTCGTTTCGGGGAATGAAGTTCATCCAACGAACACTGATCGACCCCATGTTGCCGTTCTAGCTAACAGACAAGATTCACAGAACGACCCCAAATGTAACCCTGTTATGAAACCGCCGAGAACAAACGACATACCGTACACAACAAATCATTATGAAGGAAGAGGGAGCGTCGTAACGGCTAACGGGCCCGTAGTTGTATCTCCCACTGTTTCGGGAAATATAAATCCTGATTTAATCAATGATACGAGGCCAGACAACGTTATAAGACCAGGAAGCGGTGAATACGCCCGGGAGGCATCCGATTCATTATATCCTTCGGGTCTCTGGGATCAAATGAGGATGAGCCAAGCGAGCAATTTAGCTCGGGCTGTCAGTACAGCTATTCCGACGTACTACAATGACAGAACGCCGATAATAGAGAACTGCAGCGTGGACGGGTCACAGGAGGAACTGGGGTACATGAGCCGTACGTTCCCACGGTCGCACGCGATGGCCTCCACGAATGCGGCCGGTCCGCCGCCGGCAGACGCGCCATACCCGTCCGACTATGGGCTGCCGGTGGGCGGCGCGCGCACCCTCCGCGTGTGGCAGCGAGCGCCACCCGTGCTGCCACCAGTCTCCGCCATCAAACGGGTCCTCACCATCACAAGGCCTTCGGCCGACGACAACTTTCAGGATGGCTGTGCTACTGATGTATAAACTCCTATGGGAGCGCATTATTTACATATCTAGATGACATGACACATTGTAAATTTGTATCCTAAGCTAGAAATCATCTTATACGTAAGGTATGTGTAATTTATACATAAACAGGTTGTTAGTGTAATATTTTTTGTATCATATAATTTATTTAGATAATTAATGGAAAGTTACATTGGATCCGAATGTGAAGGGTCCGCGACTGATTAGTTGAAGAATGTAAGTGTAAATTATTACGTGATATGGAATGGTATCGTCTATGATCGCCAAATAAATAATAAAATACTGAATATAAATATATCTTGATTGTTGAAACTCAAATAAGATGTTACATGAATATAATAGTAACTTACTATACAGTGTAAGACATACACGAACTATCCAAAGATATTGAATTCCCCCTGACAGTAATATAATAAAAATATATTACTATTAATGTAATTTTTGGTGAATGTTAATCAATGTACGATAATGAATGTGTAAATTTTATGTTGAAAAGGAATAAGAGTTTTAGCAGTAAAATGGGAAAAAATAAACCAGGCGATTATAAAATGTACCCTTTGTTTGAATTGGTGTCACCCGATTAACGTCCTCTCTAATTATATGGAACACTTTAATCTAAAATGAGTCCAAGTCATTGGTGTGTCTGAAAGCAGTACTGTATCAGGATCACGTGATGTGTCAGTATTAGTCAGGAAGCTCAATTACATAAATTTAAATGTTTCCAAGCATGTATGTGTGACAATGGAGATACGTGACGCTGTATCTTTGTCACGTAAAGTAAATGTGCCCTCGCACAACTCGAGACAGGATGGCGTGGGCAGGACGTTCCTAGTACCACTACAATAGTAAGTTACCATACCCGCGCTAATGGATATGTAAGTGATTCAACTTTTGTGCAACATGTTGTAACTTGTTGTCAGTAAATTTTTGTATAAGCTCGGTCCGTGAATTCCCAGGAACTTACGACTATGACATTAGACTGATCATAAAAAAGTTTCTTTTTGACACAAAACAATACTCAAAGAGAAATCATTGTAGTTTTTCATTGTTTTTGGTATCTAGTAGAATTTCCCAGGAAGATGGCCATTTCCTTCATGCAGACAAGGTAAAATTTTATAGCTATCGTATCCGGACAAACCGGTTTGAACTAACTCGCTCATTCATAAGATAGAAACAAGTCTCACAATTTGAATACATAAATTGTTCTGTTGGTTTCATCATAATATATTGTTCTGTTCAATATAAGTTTAAGAATGAAATTGACTTAAAATCTTTCCTATGGGGAGTCGGTGTCATGGCGACAAAAAAGGTAAAAAAAGTTCCAATCTCACCTCCCGGCATACAGGAGAAAACCGGTTAGCGTTGTTTCATTTCCGTTCGATTCACTTTTTTATTAGAAGCAAACTCTAAACGAGTCTAATGAAGGTGAGAATTTCGAAACAATATTTTAAAGCAGAGTATTGCATTACAAGAAAAAAAACTGAGTTTCAATTTTGCGTTTCAATCAATTTAAAATTATGGCGACGTTAAAGGAATAATTTGAGGTTTTATAACTTTTTGAGTATTGGAAATTCTGGTGCTCGAAGTTTACGTTGAAAATGTTTCCATGATACAAGTTAAAAAAGCATCATATTACGAGTAGTATTAAACATAATATGTATCCAACAAAAATAACACATTGATGTTACCCATAATATGCGTCATATAGACCAAGCAGAATATCCTGTACTGTAAGTAATTTGTAATATTAGCAGAATGAAGAGAGTAAAGTAGGGATAGTGCTTTATTTTTGGACCTTTGGGTTGCGTTTTGGATGGGTGATTTTGTTCGTAGAGCCTTTTGTAGGATTTTATCGTAGGTGTGGTTGAATGGCGCTCGGGTTTGGTCACTTCCTCTCCCGAGTATTTCTTTTAAATAGATTTTTTTTCTTTTATGTGAGTCCGAGCAGTTAACATTCCTGATTTATGGGCCGCTGGTGCTTTTAATTTTAAATACAGATAAAACTCGTTCAATGGGTTTGGAACCTTTAAATAAAATCAAACGTTCCAATTGATTATGTTCCTCTTTTTGTTTTGATAAACATGTATTGGGAGGGTTCGGTCAAGACATTAAACCAGATGAGTAGATTTATTTTAGTTTTTTGTCATGATAAAGGCTTTTGTATTTTTATTCACCTGCAAGAAACAGTATTTGTAGCTAGATCCATTATTTTAATATTACAAACTATCTAAGTTAAGGGGAAATTCAATAATGCATTTATTAAATAACGAGTCTTAACCAATATCAAGCCCTTGGTCAGTCAAATTAACTTAAAGGCGGAAAGATCAAAACCGTAGCAGGATATTATCATAATTTCATGGCTCACTTAGACGAAGATCGGAGATATCATAAATACGACGTCTCCCCGGACACCCAAGACGAGATATCCATTGTGAACCGAATCATAATTCTGTGGTAATTTGTCTCTTGGAGGTGTCATGGATTGCCATTGTTCAGATCCAGTTACCCATTCTACTGGGACCGCTTTTATATATCGGTCCTAAGTAGAGAGCAGCATTCTTTGAATATTACATTTTATTTATATATTCGTGTCTGCCCACAACTCGTGCATACAATGTGCTATAAATGTAGTGTAATAGGTACGTATCGATATTGGGCTTACATTTACCAATATTTAAGATTAGGTTTAAATATACTTTATTCACATTAAACGATTTACATCACTTATGTATGTACATTACAAAAATGAATAAAATACAGCATTTTACGTATAAAAACATAGAAAAATAACTTAGGTTAGGTAGGTAAACTATAGTTTGTGATGAGATTACACGAACTTTTAATTCAACGATTATGAAATTATTTAAAAACACAGTTTTTAAATTTTTATTGGACCTAAAACAAATATCTATTGAAAAATATTGACTAGTGCATCAAACAACGTTGTTAAAATTGACTTATTTATTATTCCATTCATTGCTACTACCTTTCAAAGCGTATCTCTTGAATTATGATCAAAGTGAAATCTAAGTAAGCGGAGATATCTCCTTAGCCACCCAAGAAGCAATAATCTATTGTTAACTGAATCATAATTCTTCAGTAATTCGACTCTTCAAAGTGTCGTAGATGTGCTATTTAAGTCTAGTTACTCTTCAGGGTCACATTTGACACAAGCTCATAACATTTTATGTTTGCCTCAATGTAGTTTAGTTTGCTCTTAAGCATTTAGTTAGTTTTGTTGTTTAATTAATCTAATTATACTAGTTTTCAATAGAGCATTGTTTAATATTTCGCGAGATAAGTTCAAAATCAGTCTATTAAACATAATGTGTACGTTCGTAACGCATATATTTTCAAGTGCCGTATATACAATGTGCAAACAGTTGCACAAATAAGATAAAACGTAAAAGCACAGCTTATAACTACTTGTATCTCTTATTCCAGTATGGTGATGAGATTGTCTCCTGAAAGCACATGGAGTATATGCTTAATGGGCCTTTCAGTGCTTTGTAGACCCGTGTATGTTCATGGTCTGATGCCGGCTTCACACGCTGGCTGTTGGTTGCAAACGTCAAAAAACACAAGCGTGTGGAGACATTGCAAACTGTTTACCGATCATCCTTTTATTTGTAAAGAAAAAAAACCACACCGACCCCATACACTGGCAAACACCAACAAACACCCGTCCACATGTTGGCGTGTGTTGTTTTGTGTTCGCTGTTTGCCATTGTTCGCCAAGCGTGTGGATCTGCTATGAAGTGGTCATCAAATGGACTACACGCCCGTTCCCTACAAAATAAATAAAGAAAGAGCGTGTAAAATAAAATCTCTAAAATGTATTCAAATTTCTGAAATTGTATTTATTCATAAATTGCAACTCTCGAACTCTCTCATTTCTGTCGCTACGCTATCTTAACCTTATAAATAAAAAATAAAGTGCTAATTTCATATTCTTCGTCTGAACACAATTTTTGATATTTCTCTCTCCACGTTCCGCCTTAGTTATTAATTCACATAACAGTCTATTTTAGCTCATTAAGAATTCTTGTAGAGATATCTTTTTCGGTAACTAAATCATAATTAAGACATTGTTTCAAGTTTATTCACATATTCATTTAATTTGTGCGATTTCTTTGGTCTTAGAATTTTTCGCCTCCATTTTTAAAGTTGATTTTTTTATTCTTACGTAATTGTATTCGGTTTGGGACACTTTGCTGTTTAAGTTGGGAAGTAGAAGTTACGGAGTTACCGCACTTTGGCGCAGACACTAGTGGCACTCTGCGCCACCGGATGGGCGTTTGAGTGACTAGTTAAACGATTCAAACACTTTTTCAACCGGATGCCGGCCAAAATACCTCGAATGATAACGACCGTACTACAGAAAATACTTTCTCACCGATGTGGTACCGTTATCTTTATATCATTTTATAACATGTTACATTTGCTGGTACACTCGAAGCTGAATAGTAAGTATCTTTTCGTCTTCAGTTCGTCTTATTAACTGAATTGTTATTAGATATAAGCAAATAATGTTTTTGCAAATATAAATTAACAGTTTCTGTTGCAAAGTTCTAGAAAAGCAGTACATTACTTTTAACTACCTACATAATACACAACAACATTATAACAATGGCAGCAATACTCATATTTTGGCTGTTATGTACGCAATTCTAAAGGACCGGAAAAAGAATTGGGCAATTAATTTAGACGCAAGCTGTTTCTATGAAAATGTGGCAACGCTAACAATTAACAGCAATTAATTTTAAAGTGACTGTTCTACATTAACGTAGCCCGAAGCCCAGTTAGCACAGTGACAAACCGCAAATCCACAATATTTAATTACTCGAGCCGAGAATCACAACTTTACTATTTACATTTCAAATCCTATAAGATAGGTAGTTAGTAACTTTGATAAAGAGACAATCGTATTGAAATAAGTAAAATTTTGTAGAACAGCAACCTTATTTACCTACCATCAATGGCTTTGCGCTTTCTTCATAAAGCGGAGACTTTCGCTGACAATAATGATGTTTCGGCCCTGACAACAATGGGAACTCAGGCAGTGCGATCTTGATTGTTCGCCTGAATATTTCAATTGTGAACTGCTTTCGAGACGTTCTTTGTATATTCATTGCTATCATATTTTGTCGTGTAACGTTTGTTATTTTATCGTTTGTTAGCTTTCGTCTTAGTGGTTTTAACCTCGTTGATCTAGTTAGAGTTTGCTTTTAGCGTCCCGTTTCAATTTAGAAACGAAATTATTGAGGATCACCTGAAGAGGAAAATGCCAAGATTTGGTTTCGTGCGATAGAATAGCGAGAAAATACGAGTATTATACGACCGCATTTTGGTGGTTATTATATTAGTCTTTAATAGAGAGATATTTGTTATTGTATAACAAAAAACCATAGATCTTTTTAAAACAAAGAAATCGATATATTTTTCGGAACGTAGTCGTCCACAAATGCATTTCTTATATCGCAATCATTTTAAGAATATAAACTTGGCATCTATCTATTTTGATGGCATCTATCTTGATATTGAAAAAACTTCAATCAAATATCTAGTATGAGTATTATTACTAAAAAATATGTAATGTATTATGTTTTGATGGATTATGAATCTATTTGTCAACTTTTTTTATGTTATTTATATTCGTATTTTTCTTGAAACACATTTTGTCCACGTTCAATTGTAATGAAAAAATCTTGGAAACATTCAGTAGAGATACAAACTACAGATTTTCTCTTATTCAGTCACAAAAGCCTGTCTTTATTGTCCAGCGTGGCTTAGAACGGATTTCTGCTAAATCTCTAATACTGCATTGCAAGCAATTTGTTGCTGATTCCTACGCCACGCTAGAGAAGAATTTATAGCACTTTTGTTCTTATAAAATACTGCATTGTTAGGTGTTTTGTGTGTTTTATGCAATCGACATGCCCATAATTCCAAATACTGTTAAAAGTTGAACTGAAGCTAAATATTGTCATTTTCAGTAGATCACTGACTCGACTTATTGATTTCAAGCTCAGTTTGTAGTGACTCAGTGTAATTTGTTATTATTACATACTTTAAAATTAGTGGCACTGTATGAACGATTTTATTTATCTGCTCGTTTTATAGTATTATTAATAAATTAGAAACTTAATTTTTTTAGGAAAATAGCAATCACAGAAAAACAATTTTTCCTTATCAGTATTTCGCAAAATTGTAAATGGTTGCTAACTCGCCGTGTGATGTTTCGGTCATGACAATTATTGGGACAGACCGGTATTACATTAAATTTTGATAGAAACGTGATCGATTAATATTGGCATTGGTGTGAACGAATATTGTGGAGCGACGAAAAAACTATATATTTAAAATGAAATCGCCAGGAGCACGGTTTCCGGCGCATGATGTTGCGGACGCCAATAAAAAAGTATTTTATTTTCGTTATTGACAAGTTCTGACTTAATTAAAAACGGGCTTTCAGCGTTGTACACTGCAATATCTTAGGTATATTCGATATTGCTTTACTCACCTAATCTTTGTTGTTTTCGTGAATTTATTTTGCTGTTATTAGTAACTTGTTACGCGGCCCATAAGCGCCGGAAAACTGGTAAATTAATGGTTTTGTTAGTGTGAAAGCTTTGTGGCAAACTAAATTTCCAATTGTATTTCTTGCGTTTGTCAGACAAACTCTGGTTGTACGTTATACTTAACAAAAGTTTTTATAAAAGAGGTCACCGACGATAGTACGAAGAAAGTGCGCTGCGACTAACCAAGAAGTGCGGAACTGTCTTAGAACCCACAACAAACTTAATCAGAAAAAAACTAAGAGTAGTTTTGAACTTTTGTTTTTAGCAAAACGCTAACGTTGCGCTTTTCGAGTAAATGAGCCTTGAAGCCGCGAACTTGCCTCGCTATAATATTATCTTCACTGGGCAGAGTAAATTTTTCAAGTTACTCTTTCAAGGAACAATTGCAAAACTTAATGAGGTAGTAAGCTGGTGATAAAGATTGTCTATTGAATTTTAGAAATTTATGCAAATTTAATTGATATAGCGTCGATTTTCATAATGAGTCATTTTGGTTGCATTAATATTAATCCAGATTGATGATGTGATTAAGTGACTTATCACTCATCGCATAGGTGGCGCTAAAACCTAGTAAGGTTCGTCTAGCTAAGGTATATATGTATATATATACCTATTAGGCTGGCACAAAAAGAGTTGAGAAATTTTGAGTCTAGCAGCATACGAATCCATAGCTGAATTGGCAAAGCACTTAGGGCTGGGTTCGAGTCCTGCTGGATTCTTAATTTTCAACTGTTATATTATATAAAATACAAAAAGGCATAGCAAAGCTAAAATTTGCTTTAAAATATTACAACCCAGATTCAATTAACTTTTATTATAACCTTTAGTTATAGCTGTATTTTCTGTACCTATATTTGTCATCAAAGTTTTTATTTATTGGTTTTTATGGCTAAAAAACAGAATTATTTAAAAAGAAGTCAAGTTATTTAACTATTTTTTTGTGACTATATTAGTGAAATAAATTGTAATTCATTTGATCTATATAAAATGATTCCTTGTTGTCATTTACTAAGTCAATATTTATATACTTCGAAGAATTTGTATCCAAATCGAAAGGCAAAGAGAGTAAGCCCCAATTTCACCAAACTCCCTTCGCTAAACGGCTTTCGATCTTTCCGTCTCTTACTCAATGTTTGAACGAGACAGAATGATCTAAAAACTTCCTTCAGCATCGAACTTGGCAGTTGAAATTGACCCTAAGTAATCAAGAGAGCATCTACTTAGTAAACTAGTAATCAAACACCAAGGGTTATTTCGGGTTGGATTTGGCCATTGACGTCTATGGCATGTGTAGGAGTACATAGCTCATAACGCAAACATGGTGTTGTGGGCGTGTGATTGATTATTGAATTAATGCGTAATTCCATTGCGTACCAATCGCTTCCCAAAGCAATTTGGTAAATCGGCGGACTGCCACCGACCGCTCCAAATCGATGAAAGTTCTTCCCCACTCATAAATTAGTTTGGCATGTGTTCTGGTTTGCTCTGAAATCAACGATATGTGGACTATGCGGTCACTACGGTGTATAATAATGCAATGACGTACGCCACTTGAACGGACGAGGGACAAATTTAGGTGGTCGATATGTAGGTTTAAACTACAGGAGTTACAGGACTGTTTCGTCAGTTCGTAGCCAGTTTTAGAGGCCAATTAGTATCGGATTTTGGTTTGATCAAAGTTTTGTTATAACCAGTATGAAACAAGGTTTTGAATACATTTTCAGAATGACTGTATTAACCCAAGTGTTCCACTACACGCGTATAGGATATTTTCGTAAAAACTTTTTTTGATTAAACTGCTTGCTTGCGTAAGTAAGTTGGAGCGTGTAGCCGGATCTTTAGTCTAGTCTAGTCTCAGTTCAGTTAATTTGGAGTACCTATCACATCTCCTGGAGACACAATTGGTCGGTTTTAATTTTTTACGTGCTTGTTTTTAATATTTTACCTATATGTTCTGCACATATGACTATTAAGTTGCTTGTAGCGATAAGGTCGCTCATTGTGCAACATAATTTTAAAGTGCATTTGTTTACAAAAATACCTTTGTTAATATTGGTGTACAATAAAGATTACTCTATATATCTATCTCTATCTATATTAACATTAAAACACTCACTACTGTCGTTCAAACAAGTTGCAATTCAACGTGTATTGAACGTAATAATATATCTATGTGACAAGCATAAATAGAGTAACTCTAATATACCTTTCTACGGTTTTTACTGTCCGTACTGATATTATGAATGTGAAAGTACCCTGTCTGTCTTTATGTTCACGCTTTCACAACCAACCGTCTCGAAGAAAATGTTTATGGAAGTAGCTGTTAGTCTGAAATACATAGTATATATATTATTATTTTTAAGCAATGTAATTTGAAAAGCATCATACGTGTTTTGTATATTTCAGTTGAATATTTTGCAGTAACCAATAAAATAAAGGCTCTTTTCATTTCATTTATTTATTTTATGCACGCATGATATTTCGATACAAAATGTTTTAACCAATCAAACGATAGAATTCCAATACTTTTGGTGGAATTTAAACTACATGCGATAGTTAGTATTTATTGTTCTCACTGGGCTCTTCAACCGACATATTCGGCATTTAACACTTAAATTATTCAAATAAGTGTAGGGGAAATAATGACATTTATTTTGTTCCCGTTTTTTTATTTGGTTTTATAATTAAAAGGATTAATTTACTTCAGTGTTTTACTAAGTATTCTAATTAGTTTTGTTACAAAAAAGTAGACCACTGGATTTCTGTACTATCAAATGATATATTTTTAAAGTGGAGCTATATTCTCCGGTTTTTAGCACAGCTATGATAAATAGAACACTAGGCTTTAAGACATTTCACTATTCTACATTTGATATGTATTATTTTTAGGACAAATTTCTGCCCTTGACTCTACTCGCATGGTTCCTGCGTCGCCGCGTCGCTTGGTAAGAAATGAGCGTATGTCGTTTTTGATGTCTTCTACAGTGGGCCAAGAAGTTAGGTATGCAGGACAAAAACTTCAACTTGTTACTGAAGACTAGTTAGCTAGACTAGACACTAGTTATAAATATGTGAGTTACATATCTAAATAGTGGGTATATTACACTTCTTAATATGTAACTCACACAGTCGTCATTTTGACCTAAAAGTTTTTGCCATGCATACTTAACTGCTTAGCCCACTGTACCATTACCATATTATTATTTTCGTCAAGATATGTTCAGTGGTTTGGCGTTACTGGTTCGAATTTATAATATAAGTAAGGATAGGCAAATAAACCGATTCTTATTACTGACCTAACGACACGATGAAAAGTATACATGCGAACGATACCTTAACTTGAATATTACATTCGTAGGTATAATAACTTAGACCGAAAGTAATATTGTTATGGAAACTGTTGTTTGACCTACCTTATCGACAAGTCGGTAATACGCTCACGTCGATTATATAAACTACAAAATAATTTTGTGTGTGTCAGATTTAGAGATTATCTTTACTTCAATATTGCTACTCATTATTTATTGTATACTAGCTGACCCGGCGAACTTCGTACCGCCTTAGCGTAAATTTGATGCACTACTTTATTTTGTATAGCTGACCTATCTTCTGTATGCGTACCTATTCAATTTGAACTGGAATCTATAATATCCTCCATATAAAAATGAATACCTATTTCCCTGGTCTCGTCATACCTGAGGAGGACTTTACTAATTTTGTTAAATAAAAAACAAAATATATATTTTCATAATAGTGTTTATTCCGTAGGGTTCAATAATTTCACTTATATTTTTACAGAAAATTTATTAATATATTTTGTTTTTTTAATTTTTTTCCGTAAGAACCTTGTACAGAGTATTAGAAAACTACAAAAAAAAAATCAGCCAAATCGGTCAAGCCGTTTTTATGCTATGTCGTGACAACGGAAAATGGGTTACATTTTTATATATATAGATTAAATAATTTGCATTATTTACGTCTAAGTAATTGCAAAAAAAATGGCTACACATCGACCTATACAATATAGTATATAGGTATTGATGGGCTCGCATTGCTCGGGACCACGAGATAAGAAATACAAACGTGATGCCTAATGCAAGTGAATGCCAAGATGACGTAGTGGTTTTAGCGGGCGCCTTGCCGCTGCTCTTCATTGTGCTTGTGTTGTGGACTCAATTCCTACATAGAAATATGAAGCGGCCGTGGCGCAATGGATAAGGCATCGGTCTTACGATCGAAAGGTCGTGGGTTCGTATCCTGGCTATTACACCACGGACGTGAACTTCCTCCTAACACAAGCGAATTAAGCTTAGCTGGAGGGGGTTAACAAGAATACTAGTAATTTGTATTTGCAAATTGCTAGTAAGCTTTTTAAAAAAAAAAAAAAAGTAGTTTAAAAAACTAAAAAACACGCTTTTAAAGTACTTCTAACTAAAAACTGAAAAATAATTCCTAATATAAGCTAAAAAATAAAAATAAAAGCTAAAAAATACTAGTATTATTGTGAAAAAGCGTGGGGCGCTCTGTGCCATATTTTTCGTCTATCGAGCAACCCACGCTTTTTCACAATAATACTAGTATTTTTTGTTCATTACCATTTTCAGCTTATATTAGGAATTATTTTTCACTTTTTATTTAGAAGTACACTTTAAAAGCGTGTTTTTTAGTGTTTTAACTATTATTTATTTTCTACTTTTTAGTTTGGTTTATTTATAAGAACATTTTTTTTATATTTTTTTTAATTATTATTATTATTTTTTTAATTTTTTTATCGAATAATTGCATTGTCATCGATCTTTGACAGGTGTGCAGAATTTTAATGATATCTGTCCGTTTAAAGTGAGTCAAAATCTAGTCCAATGGAGTCGGTTACATACATACATACATACATACATACAGGTGAAGCTAATATAAGTGTGTTAAAAAAATTATGTGATCCGCAAATATTTGATCTGACTCTGGGTGTGCCACCTCTTCAATACAGAATCAATTCCAAATTCAGACATTATTAAAAAAGTAACTACCGTCTATCATTGGATGTGTAGGTATAGCTTGATGTGTTCGTGTGTACTCGTACATGCAATGAATTTCAAAAACTAATTTATAGTCCATCTGTTGCTAAGTACCTATAGCCCGTAAATACTTACTTATTTTCAAGCCTGGTAGCTATTAAACACACTCACTTTGGCTAGAAATAAACCGTGTGACTCATGTTTGTGTGACTCGTTCTTTGTTGTAAGTAATACACCCTTCATAATAACTAATAAGCTGTAGGGTAATAAGACAGTAGGTAGGTATGTTTTGGCAACATACTAATTAGGAAAATTTAGCTTACCTACCAATGATTAAATATACATTTATAACCAAAATATGTTGTCTAGTTTAACTGTGCTATTTTGGTCTCCACCTTCAGAGCTTATGAATGAATGCGAGGGGCTACCTACCTGTTATCCCACATTACGAAGATCTTTACCTGTATTCAGTGGACCGATAAAAAAAGGCCCATTATGTGCAAAACTTGTAGACGCGGATAGCACCTGCGTAGGTACAGTCAACAACAAAACTCTTTGTACAAAATTTAATGTTAGATCTTCCGGAAAACTTAAGGAAGTACCGAATCACTGACTTATCGCTACCCACGCAAAATATACTTTTGGAATGAGAAGGGGACCAATTTGTTTCCGTTATAATATGAGGAGCACAAGGAATAAGAAAGGATACTTATGTAGTATTCAAGTTTTAATTTAAATATGTTGAAACAGACAGGTAAAACGAATTTGTTAGGACTTAATAAAAATATCGTAAGTTTGTTAACTGAGGCTAAGAATTCACTACGCTGTTTTCGCCCGCGCCTACCTGCTAAGAGCAAAAATTTAGACGGAATAGTGCTTTCCCTGTTTGGCGCGCGCTTACAGTTTTTATCACTGTGAGACAGCACTACTGCTCATTCAAAATGTAAACGCAAACGAAATTTATCTTGGTTTCCAAAATATATGAATAAAAAAGTTATTCGTTTTCCATTTATTTTTGATAATCCCAAACTAGACAAACGAAACTATGATTCTGTTCATAAAACATTAGAAATATGATGAAAAAATTTTATGGCTTTTTATACTGTATAATTATATCTGCCCACAGCCGTTGCTGGCGCAGGAGGAATCCGTCTCAAGAAGTCGATTTTACTTTGATACGAAGTTCTATAACTAGATAGGTAATATTTAATTAAAATATCCTTAAAAAATTCGAGACCTGGCAATCTTTGAGCAGATATTAAGATGTATAAAATAATAATAATAATATAATTAGTGAACTATAACTAAATCTTTTTTATCATGGGCCCTCGATGTTCAACTACAGTACTATAGTAAGTACTTCTGTTAAATAATTTATGTCTATATAGTTTTAAACTAATAGAATAAGACTAGGACGCCTATTCTCCTTTCTAATAAGGTTAAAAGAAAGAGATGCATGAACTTATACAACGCTAAGCACGGCTGAAAATTTGCCTTAAAGTGGCAAAAAATTGTCACGATACAGCCCTTGGCTCATTTTTCAAAGATAGAAAGCAACTTTTTATTTCAGTGATAGCTTTCGAAGTCAGTAAGTGCTTGGAAACAGTCTGTAATCTATAAGTTAATACGCAAGGCAATATAAACTAGCATAACTAAGCATAACTGTGAGCATCGAGGCCACTTATACAGCAGTTTCAACTCAATTAATTATTCCCTGACTACGTAGTTACTATAGAGTTGACGGACAAACCCGCTTCCTCACGTCAAATTAAAGTAACTTTAGCATATTAATGTATTCTTTACGTGAAAGAAAATAGCGATTTCAATTAGCGTTTAATTGCATATTTTTTTTGCATAAATGTTACGGTAAATGTGATAAATTTGAAATTATTAATAAGATGTGAAAGAAATAAATCAATCATATTTACAGTTCATTTATCGGTGATTATTAAACATTTAACCACTGTACCGACAAATTATGTACATTTTTAAAAATAACGTATGTTACTCGTCTTTCTGATCAATCGAGCTATGAAAAAAGGTAGAGGTTTTAAGTTTTGGACTTATAAGCAAGTTATATTGATTCTGATCAAAAGCACGAGCCGAGCAAGCGTGCCGCGGCGTGCAGCGGTAGGCGAGTGCTAGAATTGGACGACTGGATGGCGAAGTGGGTAATGTACCTGACTGCGACGCCGAGGTCGTGGGTTCGATTCCCACTTAAGACAAATCTTTGTGTGCATGAACATGGGGGTTTGTCATAGTCTGGGTGTTTCTATGTATAATAAGTATGTATTTACAAAAGAAAAGTATATATGTATTACTATCAGTTATTCTAGTACCCATAGTACAAGCTCTGCTTAGTTTGGGACTAGATGGCGTTGTGTGTGAGTTGTGGAATATTTATTTATTTATTTATATCCTGGATTTAACATAATTATACATTTCGTAATTCAAAATTGTATGACGATATATCAACACCTTAATTCAGGATCGCATTCAGAGGTCGTATTTTTTTCTAGTTTTAACTTTTTAAAGCAATTTACAAAAAATGGCTGAAACTGGATATATACAGATATATAGCGTTTGAGTGGCAACAAGACTTCACAGTCGGTACGGAAATTCCACAATTTCTCAAAGATCAACCAGCAGGCAAGTATAGTATGAATTTATACGTCACCTGTAAAAAAATATTGAACTAACATGAAATATGTTAGTAACAATTTTTTTAAGTTACATATTGCGCCTCATTTGTTAATGTGGGCGCAAATACGAGTTCTATTTAAATTATATCGCCAGACTTTCTGATGTCTAAAATTAAACTGAAATTGGTATTCCAGCGGCACATGCGTGGAGTCCTATTGAGGTTTCGGATTAGATTTTGTCATTTTGTTTCAAATTTCGAAAATACATATCTATAACTAACTAACTAAATATATTAATGTTTAAATCACACTCAATTAGTTTTCAAATACATTTAAAAATGTAAATGCCTACAGTTGTATTTGTTTTAATATACGGGTAGATATTTCTAGCTGTAACTTGCCCGACTTCTCGAAGTTTAGATAACATTTATTTAAGTAGTTATACGTGAAACACTTATTATTAAGTTCAAAGAAAATATTTCTTCTGGGAAAACTTTGAATTTTGATTTCTGTTTTATTATCATATTTTTGAATAAAACTAGTTTGTTTGTCAAAACTAATAATAAAGATTTGCGATAATATTATTTAATAAGTCGTTAGGCAATGTTCCCAAAGTACAGACAATATTACAAAAAGATAATTATTTGAGTTGTGTATCTTCATTACAATATTTAGTCAAAAATAACAGTTTCAATTTATTTTCATAATTTAACGAATGGAGCTTAAATTCAATTTTCTAGTAAACCATGTCTATATTATTAAGAACTTGATTTCGATTTTTGTTAATCTATTTATCTGTCTAGCCGATCCCTAATGACTTATTAAATAAAGAACGAGAATAAAATTTTCTCTTGGGTGAGATTTGCTATTAAACAATTTGTGTTGATATAAATACCATTTAATAGCATTTATTTAAAATAGCATCACGACTATGTTAGCCAGCAGGGTGTGATAGAGGTGTACAACACCCACATTTCACCTCCTATGTTTAGGTCCCATGGGATAGAGGGTGACCATCGCAGTGATAACCATCCAACGGGTATAATCTAAACTATTACATTACCCGACCCGGGAATCGAACCTAAGACCTCTCGATGAGAGACGCATACGCCAACCACTAAACCATCGAGGCAGTTTTTTAGTTTTGGAATATCTTCATAAAATATAATTAACGATATAATACATAAGTATATTGGAATTGTGATATTAATATCCTTTGAGCTGCTAAGATACAGCCAATATCTACTGGTGGTAGAGCTCTTGTGAATGAGCTCGAGGGCGGCAGCACCACCGTCTCACCTTTAACCTGCCGCCAAATAGTAGTGCTTCCATTACTGTGTTCCGGTTTGGTGGTGAGATCAGGCCCTGAAATTACAGGCACATGAGGCATAACACCGTAGTCCTCAGCTGCAGCGACGCATTTACAATCTGCTTTTGTGGATTGTTGATGTCCATGGGCTGTACTCCACTTACCATCAGGTGGACTACACGTTCGTTCGCTGTAGGCGTAGTATAAAAAAAAAAATATGGGAATCAAAAGCCAGTTAGATACAAAAATAGAATTCCTGCTTTTAAAGATACATATTTTTTCTGAATAAACATATAGATACATTTACATCTGTTTGTATATAGAAGTTTATCGTGTCGTTATAAACCTACACGTCAGTGACTGTATTTATTCAGAAAAACGGGCATCTACAAATGTTAATATTAAATTATGTATACGGATATATAATATTGCATAACTGATCTTGATAATTTCCATAAAATAATTCTAAGTACTTAAACCTTTTATTCTGTTATTATTTTTAACTAAAAAGCACGTTTTATTAAACTATAACAATACTTCAAAAAAATGTAGATTTATAATTATATGGAATACATAATAATATAATATCGAAAATTTTATAGTCACAAGCAAAGAGATTGTAAATAACTCTTTTACAACTAGAGAGGCATAAATATCAAGAAACCGTAGTGAAATTTTTGCATTTTTTTTTTCAAAATTTATCTATTAAAGATTAACTTTTAAACTTACGCGTTGCATGATTAAATAAAATATATAACGGGAATTAACGCGTAAAGCCTAAAAGGTAAATAATTGCATGAACGCGTTAATTCCCGTTATATATTTTATTTATCTATTAAAGTCAAAAATAAATTCTAAATGAATACTGACGTTTAATAGCAGCCCAGTATCTAATACATGTCCCACTGCTGGGCTCGGGCCTCTTTTCATGATGGGAAGGGTTAGGCCATAGTCCACCACGCTGGCCAAGTGCGGATTGGTAGACTTCACACACCCTGAAGGACTTATTAGGCACTCTCAGGCATGCAGGTTTCCTCACGATGTTTCTTCACCGTTAGCGAGCGATAATTTATATGATAAATACACACATATCGAAAAGACGAATCTTAACAATTTATTGACACGGGTGTGTGCCGTAGGTTCGAACCCGAGACCTTTAACTTCGCAGTCCTACGGCTTCCCACTCGACTATCGCTCTAAATGAATACTAAGGTTTAATATAAAATATTTAACATAGATGGTTATATCTACTTTCTCTGTCACAATTCATTGAAGCCAAGTTTTAAACCTACACTAGACTTTTCAGATACAATTCTGCGTATTTTTAGTTCGTTCACCTACTTCAACGTCCATTAAACCTCGATGGCTTTACAACCTTCGGCTAGGAGCTAATAAAAAAATAATAAAACTGCAAAGATAATAGTACTTTCACAAAGTAAGTGTTACATATACGAGCGGACTTTTTGGTTGCGTTAGTTTACCGTTAAGTCCGGGGCTAAGCATAACCACCTTAAGGCTAATACCGGGCTTTCCTTATCCCGCTGGCCCTTGGTCAGCTCGCCCGACGCCTTAACATCAATTAGCACTGCGTCTTGGACTTTGCTATCTTAACTGACCGGCTTTTGTTTTGACAACAGGGTTTTATCTCGCTGCCATAACAGTTTTCGCGTACGTAAAGAGTTAAGGGGGATTTAGGGCATTCACGGCAACCGCTTTTTAGGGCGTCATGATAAAGATAAATAAAGATAAATTTGGATTTTTTACATTAGATAGAACAACAGAAGCAATTACACTATCCAATGGTCCCAATGACAAGGCCAAATACACACATTCACTTACTCAAGCATACCCAGTCTCAGAACAAATCTTTGCGAATCACACAAAGATTTGTCCCATGTGGGGATCGAACCCACAACACCAGTGCAGTGGAGAGCGGCGAGGCGACCGCTTAAACCACTACACCACACGTGCAGACGAATGACGAATAGTCCTGAAGAATAGAATTTATATGCTGCATAGCGATACTAATATTAATATCCATTTATATGCTGCAAAGCATAATACTGGGTGGCGCAAAAGTACTGACACTAAAGAAAATACTTTTTTTTTTTTTATATGACATTTTCTGTCATTCTGTTGTTGAAAATTGTGTAGTGAACAAATGTAAAATACACTGAAAATAAACATGGACCGTTTTACTCCCCAAGATCGTGGAATAATTGTGTCAATGTTCTTACGGAATAATTCATCAGTGATAAGAACACAACGTGAATTTCGTCGACGATTTCCCCACCGTCCGGCACCGATTGGTCGCACAATTCGACGCTTTGCCACACGCCTTGAAGCAACTGGCTCAACATTGGATAGACCTAAGTCTGGGAGACCAAGAACAGGCCGTTCAGCTGAAAATATCGATGCTGTGCGCGAAGATGTGGAAGAGTGTCCAGAAACATCAACGAGGCGACGTGCCACGCAATTGGGCATTTCCAGACGGACCCTGCAGCGTATTTTGGTGAAAGACTTAAAGATGTTCCCGTATAAAACTCAAATGACTCATCAGCTGCTGCCTGCTGACCACCGAGCTCGTCTAGATTACTGCCAGCGCGTCATAAACCTCAACCTTGAAGAGGATGATTTTCCTTCAAAATTGGTTATGAGTGACGAAGCGCATTTCCATCTCTCAGGGCATGTCAATAAGCAGAATACTCGGTTCTGGGGCACTGATAATCCGCGCATTATTCAAGAAACACCTCTACACCCACTAAAAGTTACTGTATGGTGTGGCATCTGTGTTGACAGAGTGATCGGACCCTATTTTTTCGAAGACGCTGGAGGCAATGCGATAACTGTCACTGGAGAACGCTACAGAACCATGTTACGTGAGTTTTTGATACCCAGTTTGGACGAATTGGGGCTGGAGCACATCTGGTTTCAACAAGACGGCGCTACGGCACACACAGCGCGCGACACTATGGACTTAGTGAGGGACGCTTTTCCAGACCGAGTTATCTCTCGTTTTGGCGATTTGCCTTGGCCTGCAAGATCACCCGATCTGACCAGTCCAGACTTCTTTCTTTGGGGTTTTTTGAAATCTCGGGTGTATGTGAACAAGCCACAGACTCTCGCAGCTCTAAAAGAAAACATTCGTCAAGAAATAACGAACATATCGCAGGAAGTGTTACGGCAAGTTATGCAAAATGTCATAAATAGGGCTCAAATGTGTATCAACTCTGGAGGTCACCATTTAAAAGACATCATCTTTAAATCCTAATGGTACGAAATTTAATGGCACAAATATACATTTAAAAAAATCTAAATCTAGTTTTCTAATTTAGAAAAAATGTTATAGCTGAACCAAATAGGGTCTTTACTTTTGCGCCACCCGGTATATAGCACATGACATACATGATGTTGCTGTTGATTTTTTTAGTGTTGATGTTATGCCGCTTCTAGTTGATGTAACTTGTAAGGACCATGCAGACAGACACAGTCCCTATCGCATTTAACTATAATAATAAATATAATATCAATGAGCAGTAAGTATGACTGCCCTGATTACGTCACCAAAGACAGCGGTACTTTCGCATTTAAACATAATTATGAATATAATATTAGTAATGATACTGCTGTGATTACGTCACCAAAGCACATTACTGCTACTCCTGAATTTGGAAAGGTAAGAATAAGGAGTTTTGCATACCCAGGTACCATTCAGACTAGCATAACATTACTAAATATGATCATTATACAGTTTCAACTCCTTTTTACCAGATGAGATTCTTTATGGCACTGAGCAATTTACATTTAAGGTGTGCTCAAGCTTTTTAGACAATCCTTATTACGAACAAAAGGATATAACAAAAACATTTTGCTGATTATATTCCTTTGTTTTGAGACGCCGCGACACGAGACGTGTTTTTTTAGGATTAACTTAAATACAGGCTATTATCTCAAAGGATTATGATGTAATGGCTATGGACTGGAGATTAAAGTAATAAGCGTGGATTGTTGATGATGTAAGGCTATTGAATAGATCAATAGCTATTATCATCCGTTAAATTATGGCGGGTATACACAGGCGAGATGTTATTTAATGTAATGGTGAAAACAGTACATACGATTGCAAAAACACGGTTCATCTGCTGTTAGTTTCTGAAGAGTTCCGTTGCCTTTCTCCGAAGGTCTTTATCAAATACTGGTAAATTATATACTAAAACGTTTCATAAGCAATAAGAAATGAAATACTAAAATTGCATCGAAATCGAACCTGAAGTTACCGAGAAAATTGCAAATATACAAAGTTACATAAATACTTTTTTTGTAGTTAGTTGTATTTCACTAAATTCAATAGCAGCACATAAATCTAAGTACTAATTAAATTTATGTGTTGCTATTGAGAATTTAGTGTTATACATTGTACCCTAGTAGTTATACATTGACTATACACAGTTATAAAACTGTATTGCATTATTATAAGGTTAAAAGACTCAATAGGCACCGGTTTCGTACCGTAATTTAAAGATTTATGGCAAGGGTTATGGGCATGAGTGGTTATGGAAAGATAAGGCTTCTTTTTCTTATCACGTCATATTAAAACTGTCAGGTCCTGCCAGTTTGTGTAGTTCACAATGTGAATGACGTATGAAGTGGAGGCAGCTGATGCACTTGTTTTTTAAAAAGAGATTTATGCTTCTGGTTCTTTTTTGTTTAGTATTTTTATGATTAAAAATAGTTGAGTTGCTTAAAAGCCTTGTTAGAGGAAGGTGTTCTTAGAACGACTGTATTTATATTTATATATTTTAATGCGACACGATACCTGTGACATGCGACCGCTTGGAATATTTATTCTTTATTTTTAATTTAACTGTTCAGTATCCAATTCTGTACATTGAAGATATTTTGTTTTTTTTTTATGGGAGAGTATTTAGTACCGATACTGAATCAAAAAAAAATAAAAATATATGCCATGTTATTAGGATTAAGCCTAAGACAATATGTGGATACATTTCCAACTCCATGCTGGTATTTTAGAAATTCCTGACGAATAAATTCCAAATAACAGTTTTATTTGCTCAACCCAGGAATCGAACCAGGGATCGCAGACTAACTAATAGACAAACGAGGCAGTTTTTCCATCATATCGAGATCTACGCGAACGCATTCGCGGGCAATAGCTAGTTGTTCCATACAAATGTTATCCGTATAAAATCATGAGCTACGGAAATACGGCTATAATCCCATATTTTCATCACGTCATCAACATTATGAAAAATGTGAATGTGAACATCTGGCGGTGAAGTAGGGTCAGTTATTTGTCATTCTCTTTTGATTGCAAATTAATAAAAAAGGTCCTTTTGTTCTGCTTTAAAGTCCATTTTAATTGTTTTTAGAATTGAATAGAAAACCATACTCTACTAAGACAAATCAGTTTGTGTTAGGATTAAGTCCACCTCTACTCGGAAGTGCAAGAGTGCAAATAAAACTTTCAACTAAATAACGAAAAGTCCGTCGCATCGCCTTAGCAAGATATTGTTTAAATCTGCTTAGCGATTTGTATTTACAAATGACTAGGGTTCTTGATAGCGTCTTCCGGCCAATTATCTTTGTTAAGAACACGTTAACGGTGGTAGTTTTCGAACCCATAACTCTATCCCCATAACCGCCGGGATTCAGTCGTTTCTTTAATTTTATACATAATTTGACATCACGCCTATACTACCGTAAAGGGTGTGGCAGCAGTGTTGACACTAACATTTCACATGTTATGTTTAGCTCCCATGAGATAGGGGGTGAGCCTATCGCCATTCACCACACAATTCCAACTCTCCAGACGTAAAGATCACAAATAACACTTTGCCCGATCCGGGAATCAAACCTAGCGTTGAGAGGCGGATACGCTAACACCTAAACATTTAGATTGTTTTTTTCTTAGTTGAATTACAGTATTTTCATATTTTACCAAATTTTCTTACCATTTATTAGTTGACTTCTTACTAACATTTTAACTATAATAACTGGAATAACCGGTTTCTCGTATCTCACGTCCCATTCACGTTTAGACTTAAAAAGTTCAAGGATGGACCTTAAATTTAAAGGCGCAGTGCGTAGACATAACACAAGTCCCTGCATATTATCCGGTGGCCACTGGGTAATAGCTCTATACATAGATCCCGATTTGGTATTAATCCTAACCAATACTGATACATGCTTGTAGTAATGTTATGAACAAATTGTGCGTTCTATTGATCTGTTGTACTTATAGGTGGACGATCAATCACTTCCCTTGGGGCCTCGTAGATACCCATCAGAGCACACAACTCGAGGAAATGCCCTATATCAACTAAATAACTGGTATTATTTTCAGTTCATCAATGTTGCAATGTATATTGGGATCTGTCTGGTCGATTGAGCTGACACCTGTCTATTACACACAACATTGAAATATTTGAAAAGATGCTACACATTTTTTTGTTTCTAACCAGCTCTTCTCATGACGCAATACCTTCTCATCGGGGCTGGTATTACCTATTATTTGTAATGTTTTGACGTAGTCATTCCTTGGCCTTTAAAAATGGTTTGAATCTTTGAAATAACGTGCAACAACAAACTAGGTTCATGGACACAGTTATGATAATATTTAATGGAAAACGTAAGTATGCGTATGTCAACAAAAGTAGCCTATGTCTTTCCTCACGTATTGAACTATCTCCATACCAATATTTATCAAGCTCGGATAAGTAGTTTAGCTGTGTTAGCTGTGACAGCATAACTGACGGAGAGGGCTACTTTCTCATTAATAATATTATTAAGGATTAGTAAGGATGTATGAAGATATTCTCAGTAAAAACCTGGAAGCCAGGAAGCTGGCTTTAGTGACGCCTGATCTCTCAACGTTCGTGTTGGATAGCCGGCACATCGGCTTAAAGAAGTAGGTGAATAGAAAATGCACCTGTCTCACATATAGACACCTAATCTCTTATTGTATCTCCCGTGCCTGCCTGCAACCTCAATGGACTGGAATAAAATACTGTTCGTTTGTTTATTATATTGGTACGTTTGTGTTTTTTTTTTATACTACGCCCACAACGAACGAACGTGTAGTCCATCTGATGGTAAGTGGAGTACAGCCCATGGACATCAACAATCCACAAAAGCAGATTATAGATGCGTCGCTGCAGCTGAGGACTACGGTGTTATGCCTCATGTTCCAGTAATTTCAGGACCTAATCTCACCACCAAACCGGAACACAGTAATGGAAGCACTACTATTTGGCGGCTGGTTAAAGGTGAGACGTGGTGCTGCCATCCTCGAGCTCATTCACAAGAGCTCTACCACCAGTAAAAGTAAAAGTGTTTATCAAAGATGTAACATTCAAACTTCTTAATTACTTGAAAGCACGGTTTTGAAGATGGTGTAAATCTGGATACAACTTGTATTATGGTCTCCGCTTAAAAAACAAACATCATCTTTCCGTGCCTTTGCCCAATTACATTGGGGTCGGTTTCTAGTCTAGCGGATTTAGCTGATTATCAGTATTTTACGTGGAGCGCCATTGCATACTGCCATTAGACCTCCACAACCCAGTACGATGTAATACGATACTCTTTGTTAGACTAGTTGTAAGGCTTTATGACCTCTGACTACCCGTGACGACTGCCATAGATGTTCAAATGGCATCTGGGACCGACGGTTTAACGTGCTCTCCGAGGCACGGAGGAAAACTCGCATAGTTAAAGATGATCCATCCACGGCCGACCCCGGTTAGCATTGCTTAACTAAGCCACGCGCTCCTCCTTTAAAAACATCCTAATTCTATAAAATCAGATTCGCCTTTTTCCCAAACTGCAGAATTCTCGGAGCTTGCGCGCGACAGTAAGTGTTCAGTTAAGGCAATGAGAATAATTCCCCTATTATAGCGTAAACGGTAAGCTATCACAGCCTAATTGCTGTTTATACACGAGGTGACCTAATTGAGATATAGTAGTTATTATCACGGACATTAGTTTGTCTCTCAGGGTGGATTAGTGACCGCAGTATTTGTACACACGAGATATGTAATGTATCTTATACAAACAAAGACGGTGAAGCTTCTGTGCCTCGTAGAAAGAATAAAGAAGGAAATAAAACTCTCATCTTATAACCTGCTTGCAAATAGCAGTAAAATTTAGTGCTACTGCGCTTCGACTTTATGAACTAACTAAGCTACGAAGCTAACTTGAAGTTCACCAATTGGTAAGCGGTATCTAATACTCATAATTCAATGTTATTCTCATAATAATATAATCATAGGTAAGTACAAGCATGCATTATACAGATGTTCTTAAGTTACTAAGTTAAGCTCTGTCCCACCCTTAGGGCATAATGATAAGGATTTTACATATTCCTCTTTATTATGATGGGTACCATGATATTACTTAGGAAAGGGTAAAAAAAGACCAAAAGAATGAACAAACAATGAAATTTTGTAGATGCATTGTTTCACCGGATGACCACGGTTATATTTAATTTCCAATTTCTAATTTGTGTAATACTACATAATTATGTACTACTGTTAGTTAGGATAGGTTAGACTTGAAAATTAAGTGATTTTAGGTTAAGTTAATAGCTGCACTGTCGCATTAGGTTTAAGACCTGTAATGATAGTTTTAAGGTTGTGATAAATAAATAAATAAATTTTTGGTGCTAAAACAATATCGGAGTAGAATTAAGTAAAAATACTACCTACAATAAGTAAAACAATTCTACGACGCGGACGGTAGGTAAACATTATAGTTCGTATTACGAGTTAGAAAGAGGAAACCCCACCACTTCAGAAGCTTATTATTAAAATAGTACCTGTTCTACTGTTTCCGGCTGTATTAGTGATGAATAGCTTTTAAAGCTGCTAATATATGTCATTTTAATATTTTCTCATCCTGTACCGCAGCAATAAAACAAATCTTAAGGAGAAACAATTACTTGTCTGTTTTTCATACAAAATTAATATGGGTTTAACTTTAATATTATTAAGTTTTTATCTATTTTTATAGACATGACTAAAACACTAACATGCATGTCTGTCGGTCAACATGCAGGTACTATAATTTAGTCAAAATTGTTTTAATCATTAATTGAGGTCCTTACAAGCTGAAAATATTAAAAAAATAATAATATTACAAAATAGGCCCCAAATACATATATTTTAGTGTAATAGATACGATTTGACTATAAATATAATAAAAATAAACTTAAAGTTAAGAAAGAAGTAAATTTTAAAGTTAAACCCATATTACGTTAGTATGAGAACACGTCTTTTGGGAGTCTACCTTTAACTTTTCCCTGAACACAGCTGTTTCTATTCCTCAAACATTAATTGCTTAATTTAATTGATTCTGGTAATATAACACAGTCAGTTCCGGTTATAATAACAATATTGTTCTAAGGGGCTGAGGGCGTAACATGTTTTTTGAAGAACAAAAGAAAAATACATATATTTAAGCAGAAAGGCAGGCATCAGTTTTACCACTTTCCCCGAGTTTGCTTTGCTTGATTTTACGTTTGAAGTCACATTGAGGTCGAATTAATGTGTTCGACCGTTTCTCAAGACGTGCATTGATGTCTGCTACTAAGGCAAATACATTAGCTATAGAGACCTGAGGTTGTATGCCATCGTCATGACGTATTAATTAGACACAGGCCCAGTTTCAGAGATGCCGGATAGTTCTTATCCGACCCATACAATATAAGCCGACCGAATTTAAATGTGATACAAGTTACACTTGAAAATATAACACAGTTGTCATTTTCATTTATGTGTGTATGCTTATCCTGCCAATAAGGTTTATTTAATACCAGAGAAATATATATTATAAACTAACTTGTACTTTGTTGTTACTGACTTGTAGTCAACCTGATGGAAAGTAGTAACTGGAGCCGATGGACTACGGTGGAATACCTTTTATGTTATTAATTTCAGGGCCTAATTTTACCACCTAATCAGAACATAGAGCTTAGTTAGTGAGTCATTTCGCTGTATAAATCCTCTTTATTCTATAGTATAACATAACTTAACTTAACATTTAGTTGAGTAATTGTAATGGTTTTTGTTTCCAACCTACTCTCAGCTCTTGCACCTACCACTTGTCGTCTCTGCATCACCTAAAGGTTGACGGGTAGATAATGCCTACGGCAATTGTACCATTTTTGTGCAAAAAGTTTTTAAATAAATAAAATTAAAATAACTTAACATAAACATAACATATATCACGCGTATATTTATGGCAGAGGTGTACAATACCCACATTTCACCTGTTATGTTTAGGTCCCATGGGATAGGGGGTGAGCCTATCGCCATCCACCGGGAACGATTCCAACACCGTGCTGCTATTGTGAATTTCCTGACGGAAAGTTAACAAATAACACTTTTCCCGACCCAGGAATCGAACCTAAGACCTCACGGTAAGAGGCGCATACGCAGACGACTAAACCATCGAGGCAGTTTCTGGGATCGAAGCCAGTATATAGCATCAGAGTACCATATAATATCGTTTTAAATAGCCATGTTTTAAAGTGGCAGCAAGACGTCGTCAGATCGTACGGCTCTTGACCTAACCCCAGACGGACTATAAAAAAATCGTTACATCAACCGTCAATTAGCACGCGGTCCTCTTTTATAAATGAAATTAAAAATCGTTTCGTGATCTATGATTGGCGGTTTTTAAAACTGATTGCAGATACCCAAATAGCAGGGCTCCAGCTCAAAGTAAGTCAATATTTAACCTTTTCGGGCTTCTCGGTTGGCGTGCAGGAGGCCGTTAGCATGTATAATCGCCCTTGTACGGTTTAAATACGCTCCCGGCTCATTATTTAGGTCGTTTATTATTACTAACTACATCCGTTCACCTACACCTAATGATGTTCACACTCGGTCGATGTGTTATCATTTGTTTGATTGATTCTGCTTTCAACGTTCCCCATGATACTAAGGCCTGCACTCCATCAATACGGGGATGTGGGGAATTGAGCGATATTGCTGTATCTGTTTCTTGTAGGTGCATTTATCCGCCCTAGTCTAGCTATCACATATCTCTGCTACAGTCTAGTCATTACGCAGCTTCGCACAGCTTCGACAGCACCCTAGCTGAAAAACATCTCTATCGTCTCCGTTTCGGACATCTCCGCAAGACTCCGGATTAGCGGATACCGGGCCTAATAGATTTATATTTAAAAATTTATGATTTTTCTATCACTCACGGAAATGGTCGCCATAGGTTAACGTTAATTGCAATCTTAATTTAAAAAGCCAAAAAGAAGCAAATACGAAAATTTCGGTTTAACTAAGCGGTTAATTGTTCTTTACATCTTAACTGGTAGTAATGGTGTTACGTGCTCTTGATTGTATCGATATTTGTGAGGATGAGCTAGCTGTCGATGGCGAGAGATACACGGTAGTAGATCGTAGCCGTAGGTAATATATCACACAGTTATTTAGAACACAGCCTTATACAGGCGATGGAACACACAAAAGGAGGCTAGGTCTCTCCTCAGACTGAGAGGTTTGATACCGTCTGTGAGCTTGGATTTTTGGATATCCTGACAGCTCGTCTTTATACCGAGTCAAAGGCCCAAGTTGGTACTCAGGTGCTCTTGACCCACGCGGCTGCTACTTTGCCACTCTTTTTTGCTCGCTTGATATGTTAGAACAATATATAATACCCGAAAGACGACGTTCTTTTCATCCTAAAATAAGATTAACAACTGTTGTCAATAACAAGTCTATAAATGTTTCAATAAATCAGAATTAAATGTCAATCTGATAAACCGCGGCGGCGACGGAGTGTGGAATGTAAACACAAATATAACTTGCCTGTTTATTTATTTGTATCTTTCAACAACAAGAATACATGAAATTGCGTCAATTTATTTTTTTATCTTTTTAAAAATATAGGTCTTTTACTTGTTATTCTATATGTAACTTGTATTTGAAACTTTTTTCATAAACCACTTAACTATTTCTTGTTATGAAAATACTCAAAGAAATTGAATAGGATTTTGCCAAAATTCTTCTTCAATTATCCCTGCCCCTTGGCTATTATGTCATTGGTCGCAACTCCGGTAGTATTTAGAACCTGGACAATCTTAGTTGAGAAGGTACAATACATACTCCGTATAAAATCCAATCAGAGCTGGTTAGACCAAAACCCTCATGTAGTTGGCGAAGGGCTCGAAAAAGGATAATTGAAGGTAAATAAGGGTTTTGCATGTTCCTAATCAATCAAATTACAACGGTTGAGCAGATTTAAACGAAGTCCCAGGGCAGGGGTGAAGAAAATTTTCAACCAGGAAAAATGCAGCGTTCTCGAGGGGCGGGTGTAAAAAGGCAAACCACATACAACGAATATATAAATTTTCAAAAGAAGGTTTATTTCACATCACGCGCTTTATACCCAGGGGGATCATAGAGGTGTACTGTCCGTTTCACGATCGGTATAAATCGCCGATGAAAGTTTTCAACGATAGTGGGTTTGTGAGGGATTTATTGCCATTTATCAGGCACTGCTCCTATAATAGAAACACGTTATTAAACCACTGCAATGAACTGTATACCAGTATAAAAGGGGTTTTAGTACCTAAGTCTGATTGAACACTAAAAAACTTGAATGCTGTTGAAAATTCTGGCTGTTAGTGGCTGAAAAGTTCAAACATAAAAAATGTAATGTCACACGCTGATACAAGTTTACAATTTACAGAACAGCATGATATTGCTCCTTTTAATAGTAGTGTGTCAACAGTGGGAAGGTGTTTGAGTCTTGACTTTTTTAAGGGTACAATGGAGGCCTGATTGGTCAGTATATAGTTTCATTAGTGTGTGGTAAGTGTTTATATTGATACTTACAAATTTAACTTTAGATTTATTTTGTTCTGGCTTTTTACTGTTTACGTTTATTCTTATTCAGTTTTATATAAGCGAAGACTTGTTATTGGTTGCCAGATTCCTTTACTACTTACAATTCTGTTAATTTAGCTGTAAGTCTTCCATGTATCTTAAATAAATAAATTGAATGCGTCAAAGTTTCATACAGTTAAAACATAACGCATCGTTTGAACAGCGCCAAAGAGATTGGAGATAGGTCATTTTCCTCTTTTATCTGAAAAGGTAGTCCTAAGTCGAAACTGTCACGTAAGCGGGCGGGGCGAATAGAGCTCCTTAAAAAACATAACCCTCCTTCTGACGCAGTCGGGTAAAAAGCGTCAAATAAAAGTCTTGTTGTGCATGACAACTCTGTGTAGGTTAACAAAGCGTGTGTTATAATATGGTGGTAGTGGGGTGGTTATAAGACAAGCCGTATCTACGCTTTTTTACTACTTCATAGGTATAATAAAAGAACTGACATGAATTTTCATTAACACAATATTTGGTTTGATTTGTCATCTTTGAAAGCCGTTTAAATTACTAAGCTTATAGCTCTAAGGATAATACTCTCTTTGATTTTACAATTAACAAGACATTTGGACCTAAAACAACGACTTATATACCTAAATATAAGTCGGCTTTCTAGGTCCAAATATAAAAATATCTATGATGTAAAAGTACATCATAACCGTTTCATAGTTATTTCTTATAAGGTTTCAAGGCAATAACTATTTCCGATATAGTTATTACTGTAGTCAAGATGTGTAGGCCATATTTTACTGCTATATTATATATAAGGTAGAAAATTAGATGGTTACATATTTACTAATATTATAAAGAGGAAAGATATGTTCGTTTGTTTATACCCATCTCTGAAACTACTAAATACCTCGTTGGTCTAGTGGTTTCGTATGCGAGATCTCGTATTCGATGCCCGGGTCGTGTAAAGTGTGATTTTTGAACTTTCCGTCAGGGAATTCTTAATAGCAGCACGGAGTTGGAATTATACCCGGTGGACGGCGATAGGCGCATCCCCTATTCCATGAGACCTTAACACAACAGGTGAAAAGTGGGTGTTGTACACTTCTGCCACACCCTTCTGGGTAATATAGGCGTGATGTTTTATTATCTTATGTATCATACGGTCGGAGCCTATAGCTATCAACAAATGTCGTTTTATGCATCGCTACACTAGCGAACGACTACTGTGGTCTAATTGTAGGGCATTCTTCAGCAACTGCAACTGACTGCAATTAGAAGCGGTACTTTTTAATGTTTTAATACGACAGTCTTTGAAGCGAACGAGTTTTAGCTCCACCTGACGGTTACTGGTAAGTACTTCAGCCCATGAACACAAGATTAAATAACGTGCAGATGCTAAGCTATTAAAGAGCTAGCAAAATGCTTACCTATTTTGGTAGGGTTGAGAAGAATAATTACCATTATGCATATAAATTACAATCTTTGGTATAATTAAAATAAGGTATGTTTTATTTTAATACAAACAGTTCAATAAACTATAATAATATCACTTGTGAACATATCTTCTTCTTCTTCGTCGTGTCGATGGCTGAGTCAAATTTTATTTTGACTTGCCATCGTGGTGAAAGGATTAGCCAATTCGCTTTGGAGAACTCGCGACTTGCCCAGGGTGCGCCGGACGTAGGGAATCGTTGTGTACGTCACTCGGGGAGGCTCCTTTCATGCACTTGTGAACATATAATACGGTCATACTATAGTCTCCTATAGTCTATTTTAAACCAAAACAAAAACGGCGCATGCTGTTAGCCCTATATAGTGCACTAGCCGAGCCGGTGTAAACCGGTTTCGCTCCGTACGGGACAGAGGCGATAGTGCAAACGCGCATAGACTCGACAAGATTTTAGTTATAAACCTATCAGAGCACTGTTGTATCTGTATACTATCTACTCATGTGCCATGAGCATCTGCAAAAGATGCTCCTCCATCCAGCTGGTGCTCCATCTTAGAATTACAATAATATCGTTAATTACCAATCATTTTATTGCCTAATTTCATGTTAAAAGCACAGTAGTGTGCGAATTAATTATATTATCTAAGCAAACCTAATTATGCGGTCACTTTTTTTATTTATTTATAAGTACTACCAACAGTAAATTTACAACATTAATCTGCTAAAATTATATGTAATTCTACAAATATAAGTATAAGGTATGCATAGCATTCACATTGTAACTTTAGTTATGGAGAGTCCAAATTTGACAAACAAGCATATTATTATTACAAAAAAAAATATAATAAACAAACAAGGCAAGACAAATTAAGAAAATATGTATATAATATATAAAACATGCTTTTTAAAGTTTTCGTGTACATGTTACAAGGTAGTATTTAGGATCGATGTAATTGTACTTACTAGGAGGTGCCTGAAGGAAGCGAGGTGTCATAGCAAATACATCTATGTTTGAGGTTATGTTAAAAAGTATGTATTTACAAAAGGAAAAGTATATTATGATAAGAGAAGAATCAGTTATTCTAGACCATTTAAGGTGAGTCAGAGCAAAGTCTAAGTTGAGCTTAAGTACGCTCTATAGATTTCGACTAAACTCAGTTAAACATCGAGATCTGTGAAGCTAAGCGACAATGACAGCAATCCGTTCTTAATGGACGTTAAAAAAGCGAGTCCACGATTGTCACGGTGAGGTTTTTACTTCTTTTTTTTTACTTTTTTCATTGCCGCTCAGTCACGCAGCGGTCACACTTTTAGACAGCCTATGTGATAAAAAGCAATGTCCCTAGTCTTCACTTTATAAATTCTGAAGTGTTTGACTTCTTTTTGTTTGGTTACGGTTCACTTCTTTACGCAATTCAAGCCGATCGAAGACGACCACAAATACCCGTTGAATGGGGTCTTGGTTGAGTTACTTGGAAAAGAAGGTATCCATTACTTTGATATAATAATAATAAATAATAATAGCAGCCCTGCCCTATATCTAATACATGTCCCACTGCTGGGCTCGGGCCTCTTCTCATGCTAAGTTAGGTCATAATCCACCACGCTGTACATTTTAGGCTCTCTCAAGCATGCAGGTTTCCTCACGATGTTTTACTTAACCGTTAGCGAACTATAATATAATATGATACCTACACACATATTTTCGAAAAGACGAATCTTAACGATTTATTGACAGTGGTGTGTGCCGTGGGTTCCGTCTTCCACTCGGCTATCGCTGCTGTCCAACTTAGATATAGTCCTAAAAGATTAACCTATCAAAAATAGCCTGTTCTGTATGTATGGATAGTGATATTGGTTTCCATGAGCGACGGATGAAAATATCATGCATAAAAAAAATGGCATGATTTATGTATTTATTTCTTAGCTTTTACCAAATTGGTGAAAATTGTGCGTAAGTATAGTCAAGGTCAAATTAGGCTTTTAGGACCCCGATGGCATTTCACATAGGGGCTCAATGTTAGAGGGGGCCATGCTTATTGAAAATTCACTAAAGCTCATACAATTTTAAACGGAGGGATCAAGGAACTGTCGTAAACTGGTAAATAAATTTTACTATTTACTATGAGGAGCTTGATTAACGATGCCAATACGAAAAAAAAGCGTCATTATTCCTCTAAGAAAATTTAAACAATTTCTAAAGAAGTGTGAGAATATCTTATTGTCAATTTTAAATAAGTATCAAATAAGATTTTAACTGTAAAAATTCTAATTTTGTACCAATAAACAGTTCACTATAATATATTAGAGTAAGCATTGAAAAAAGATGACAAATAAATAAATTTCTACGCTGCACAAAACAATAATAATAGTGTATTTAACACTTATTATCAACAAAATCAGTGTCAAAAATCGAGCTCTAAAATATAACTAGACTAATTAAGAACTAAAAAGCGCTTCAAATATCTAGTGCCAAACCAGTTCAATTAGCGTAATTTAATACTGAAACTGAAACGAAATCTTTTAAATTAGTTATCATTTTCGAGGCACTAGAAGTGTAACTTTTCACTTGTTATTAAATAAGATACAAAAGAAATTGGATACATGAAGAGAAAGGTAGTATGTCGTTGCGGTCTGGTGGCGATAAGTATGTAGGAAAGAGATTAACAACGGTCACAAGTGCTGTGGCGTATCCCAGGTGATTTTGTTACAGGTGGCCTGACCTCGGTGCGACCGCTTCATTTGAATACTGAAATTCATTATTTTAAATAAGGTACAGATAATATCTAGCTTCTAAGCTGCACGAGTGAACTGCCAAAATGCGCTGTCTCAGGTCGCTGCTCGTTAAGCAAGGGATAGCGACTAAGACGTTTTATCGGTTAAAAACTCGACTTTACCTTAACTATGATACTTTTTTTACTAAAGTTATTAGGTCAAATTTTGAGGACGTGGAAACTATGTATGTCTGCACGTGTGGTGTAGTGGTTTAAGCGGCCGCCTCGCCGCTCTCCACTGCACTGGTGTTGTGGGTTCGATCCCCACATGGAACAAATCTTTGTGTGATTCCCAAAGTTTTGTTTTGAGACTGGGTGTGCTTGTGTGAGTAAATGTGAGTATTTGGCCTTGTCATTGGGACCATTGGATAGTGTAATTGCTTCTGGCGTTCTATCTAATGTAAAAAAAAACCAAATTATTATTATTATTTATACCGAATTGTATTATAAGTATAATTACAAAACAATAGCTTGTTTTCAAAGTTAAACAAAGGAGTCAGTAGCCTACTTGATGATAGGTATGATGAAAAGAGATTAGCCACGGTGACAACTGCTGTGAAGTATCCCAGGTGGCTTCGTTACAGGTGGACCGACCTCGGCGCGACCGCTTCGTATGAATACTGAAATGAGGGTAAATTCATTCTTTGAAATAAGGTACAGACAACTCCAGCTCTCACCTTAGTAGTGCTTTAGAGGGTGAGATAATATATACATATATATATTATATATATACAGGGTGGATGCGACATAGCGACATTTATTGAAACCACAGCTTCTATACATGGCCAGTATGCATTTCCACCGGATAAAAAATTCTCTGGCGAAAAAAAAAATCCACGTCTTCCGAACAAATTGCACGATCGCAATGTTCAAATTGTTCGGAGAACGTGATTTTTTTTTTTTCGCCAGAGAATTTTTATCCGGTGGAAATTGATACTTACCATGTATAGAAGCTGTGGTTTCAATAAATGTCGCTATGTCGCATCCACCCCGTATATATATATAAGCTGGAGGCGTCATGGTGCCATTTATTGATACTACACATGTAAAAAAGAACACTTTTCTAATAAATTGAACATTTAGACCACTCAATTTGTTTGGAACACGTGAAAAGGTATTATTGTAATAAAAATAACCGGTGCAAATAAACACTACCCACGTAAAATTTGTAGTTTCAATAAAAGTCGCTATGTCACACCCATTCTTTATAACTATGTAAACATAACATTGAAATTAAATACGATTGGGTTTTTAATCAAATAGCCGATTTTATCATATATTTGCAATATGTGTAGCAAATGAGTCAGTAGATCACCTGATGAAAAAGTATGTATTTTGAGGCAGTTCAAGCAGTTCAAGTGCTGTGGGTTATCCCAGATGAGTTTATTTTACCGTGGACCGACCCAGTGCAATTACTTCATTCGAATTCAGATGTTGCCAAAGAGTGGAATGCCTTGCCCGAGTCTGTGTTTTCGCATGAGTACAACTTGGATCTCTTCAAAGCAAGAGTCAATAGGTTTCTCATAGGTAAGCGTGCTCCACCGTAGACCGAATCATCACTTACCATCAAGTGAGATCGTGGTCAAACGCGAGCCGATCCACCATAAAAAAAAAAAGATGTTGCAAATCGTGCACCTCATTTAGAATCATAGACTTAATTCAATCTTAAAATTAAACGCAGATAATATGATAACTAGTAAACTTATAAGTATACTTAGTTATCATTTATATGATTGCAATTACAAAAAAATATAATAAAAAAAAAAAATGAAACTGTTTTTGGAAGGCGAAATGAAAAAATCTCAAGTTCTCATAATTTGATTGTATAAAATAAATTAGAAATGTAACGACTATCGGTAAGCCGGCCAGGCTTTACTATATATGCCAATAATCGAGGATTAGAAGTGCTACATAACTTGTGCCACTTTGTAATATATAGATATTATAGAATATATATTATACAATAAGAAATTTAACTAGGTTATAAATGCATTTAAAATTTAATTTGAAATCTAACCGAATCTAATGGTCGGCCTCGCCGACTAGTTTGCCGAACCCATAGTCGAATTATCTCTAAAGAAAATAATAATACTTTTACTTCGTGAGTTCTTACTCACGAAGTAAAAGTATTATTATTTATAGTGGAAAACCATAAATTGAAAATGACGATATTTTTCTAACGATAGATGTTGAAATTATTGGAAAAGGTAATAGCTTTCTCTTTGAATGCCTCTTTGAGTGTTCTACTTATATGTTTGTGTAGCAAAGTCTGTAGTTTCAATCTATTAAGAATAAGTAGTAGAAAAATATTACAGTTCTTGAAAATCTTCCATAAGCTTATAAACGTATTCCTACACTGTAAAAAAACCGACTTCAAAAAGTAGGTAAACTAAAAAGCAAAAAATAAATTTACTTCGACCAAAATAATACGTTTTTTCATTTAGTTAAATAGAAATTATTAAATAAATATTTTATGATTCTGAAGTCGGTGCCAAGTAAATCGGATAATTAAGAACTAATATTCAGTCACAAAAAAAGTTGTTAGAAAGATTGATATTATCTATTGTTACGTGCTTAATGCTGAAGCACTTTTTTGTATATGCCAAGCTCAATCATCCAGGGGTGGGACGGTCGCCTCAATTGACAACAGTATCGGGTACATGTGTTGTTGTTATTATATATCTGTAATTTTGACAGAGTGTATGATTTATGAAATTATAAGGGCGCCACCAGGGGTCTGAAGGACTCCTGGAATTTACAAAATAAACAATAGTTAAGTTAATACAATTTTAATTAAAGTTTAACCTAACTTCTCACATGGTTTTAAAATAATATTAATTATTATTCTAGGGTTAGCTTAGAATATAGTTACTTAAATTAAATTACAAGGTTTACTTATAATTAATACCTAATTTACTGGAACCATCTTAACTTAACAGAAGCTCAACGACATGGGATCTTCCTGTCTTGGTCCTGGGCAGCACTGGCGGAGGATTCACGCTCCGGTTCGTCTCGGTCAAACCGGGATGTGAGGCCTTCCTTCAGATCTGTCAGTCTTGAAGATGCTTGTTGATTCCAGTGTGAAATATTACTTGCATTTGCAAGAAGAAATTAAATGAGGTCAGAGACCTTAAAGATTATTGGTAAACATCTTAAGATGATTATGTTAAATTTGGATTAAAATCATAAACTCAAGATGAGTGAAATATAGTCACATGTGTACACACATGAGAACAAAACATTAACTACACAACATGTTGTCGTGGAAAATGGGCTGAATACTATCTAGATTCAGGACATTAATTTGGAAGATGTTGGAAAATGTTTGAAAATGTTGAAATAGTGGTGGAAGCCTGGAACGAAGAGAAATATACATTGTAGAACCACGTGTTACATGGTGAGAGAAATATTCCTACTCAACAAACTAAACTATCACTTACCAGCATTGCAGTATTAGTACAATTACAATATTGCTGGCTCCAAAAGATTATCGTGGATCGCCTGCGCGAACA
Organism: Hypena proboscidalis; assembly: GCA_905147285.1. Lineage (NCBI taxonomy): Eukaryota > Metazoa > Arthropoda > Insecta > Lepidoptera > Erebidae > Hypena > Hypena proboscidalis. Next base: position 13,332,786 of record LR990132.1, read on the forward strand.
CATCGCAACGCCCACGCTCGAATACAATAATGCGTCGTTCCACGTCCATATTGAAGAGCAAAAGGAAAAAATAGCCAACTCACAGATGTCAAATCTATGAAGGATGTACCAGTATAAATCGATTAACGATCAATACAGGTAATTACGACAACATAAAACTTCCTATTTTCCTAAGCAATCGTAAATCATTTACCAAAAATATCTAGAAGAACGTCACCAAACGTCAGCCAGCTGTCAAACGTCATTGTCAATTTAATTGTCACTACTTTATTGATTAGGTTATTGATTCGCAAACGCTATCAGTTTTATTGTTAAATAAATAAACAAAGAAATGGTATTAAGTCTAATACGATGTTTAGCTATGCTATAGTGTATGTTATGGTTACGTGGAAACATCCTTTTAACCGTAAGTTACGTTACATTGCACAGAAATCAAAAGGTAAGTTCTATGGAGTTGAATGTAAACAAACCATTTTGTTTCCATTGCATAAATTAGCCTTATTTAACATTCTACAGGGCAGAAATATAACAGTTGCAAGATTAACATGCAACAAAGCCCCTTTCAAGAAGCGAAATTGTGGACTATTCACAATTTGGCGCAACCAAACAACAACATTTGACAACTAACTTATAATTGGCACGGAGTTTAACTGAGGCCAGCTACATACCATCAATGATCACAGCCAGTTGTAAAGTAATGAAAATTTTGACTAAATGCAAAACATTAAACCTAACTAACCTAAGTTTAACTAACAATTGTGAAGGTGGGGTCCCAATGACCGGGGGATGTTATACCACATACATTTATCACTTTCTTGTCTTACATTCGACCTGACACTCACTTTTATTACTTCGTCTTACTAACCGGAGTCATCGTGCAATTGTTCACAATGATCCTTACATTCATACATCCTATCCAATCTTTACTTCTTCATTCTTAACGATTCATACCATACAAACATACACACACACCACAATCACTGATACTCCAAGTGCACAACTGTTTTCATACCACTAATTAATTATACTACTTAACCTAATTCTAAATTAACTATTTTACCTATTTACTACTATCAGAGTCCTCTACTCCCCCGCTATCATCTTCTTCACTTTCACCTAAATGAACTATGTCTAACATGTGTTAAACCTATTGTCTTACCACTAATAGCACGGAGCCTATACACTAATGGACTCACTCTTTCCTCGACCACACATTTAATATTTCTAGGGGCTAACTTACTAGCAAATTTATAATCAGTGTTGGATAGGATAGAACATAAACCTTTTTCCAAACTACCTGATCTACTTTTAAACATAAGTTTCTATATTATGCTACCTTTATTATAATATTATCAGCGTTGGATAGGATAGGACATAAACCTTTTTCCGAACTAACTGATCTACTTCTAAACATAAGTTTCTTATAACTTTATTATAATATTTCTTTCAAAGTTTTTCTGCTATAAGCAGTGGGTAAAAACTCGAACTTTAATTGTTTTATGAATTGAAACCAATCTACAGTCTTTACCATAAAATCTATACCATTCTAAAGCTTCTCCTTCTAGCAGCTCTAGCATACATCTCAATAATTAAGACACTGACACATTCTTTGTTATTCTAATATTCTATTTGGAAACGTTACGGCTGGGATCAATGACGATCTGCAGCTCACCTCTGTTGCAGTCTGGGGACGCAGACTCCGCAGGTTCCTCGGGAGCCACTCCGCAGGTACCTGCCGCATCTGCCTCCTCAGCGCAGCACACACCCATTTCGCCTGAAATGTTAACGTTGAAACGTTTTAAAGCACTATCACAATCCTTCTTTAAGGTTCCGATCATTTCTAGAGCTTTGGTGTCCTTTGCCACCAGTCTACCCAATCGAAGTTGAATATGAATCAGTCTAGAAATGAACCTATCCATGCGGGTAACATCTTCCCCACAAGATGAAATAGTATGAAGAATATCATTTAATTTATTTTAACACAATTCTAATTCTAATGTCACATCTAAGTCTGCAGGATCTACAGTGACATCTAGACATGATGACTTAGACAATGAGGCCAATTTTGCTCTCATGTCAGCCACAGTTTTAATATTAGTATGGCCTCTGATGCGAAGCTCATACTTCAACTCATCACTCAATAGGTGATAGAAATTCATCCTCCTATCTGCCATCTTGGAAGAAAGAAAAATTCACGACCAATCAAAAAATAAGAAGTAATCGAAAAGAACACTAACCTTTCAAATCAACAACACAATCTATACCCAAAATTCCTGTTCGCCAAACGTTGGGATCGCCAAATTTGTTACGTGCTTAATGCTGAAGTACTTTTTTGTATATGCCAAGCTCAATCATCCAGGGGTGGGATGGTCGCCTCTATTGACAACAGTATCGGGTACATGTGTTGTTGTTATTATATATCTGTAATTTTGACAGAGTGTATGATTTATGAAATTATAAGGGCGCCACCAGGGGTCTGAAGGACTCCTGGAATTTACAAAATAAACAATAGTTAAGTTAATACAATTTTAATTAAAGTTTAACCTAACTTCTCACATGGTTTTAAAATAATATTAATTATTATTCTAGGGTTAGCTTAGAATATAGTAACTTAAATTAAATTACAAGGTTTACTTATAATTAATACCTAATTTACTGGAACCATCTTAACTTAACAGAAGCTCAACGACATGGGATCTTCCTGTCTTGGTCCTGGGCAGCACTGGCGGAGGATTCACGCTCCGGTTCGTCTCGGTCAAACCGGGATGTGAGGCCTTCCTTCAGATCTGTCAGTCTTGAAGATGCTTGTTGATTCCAGTGTGAAATATTACTTGCATTTGCAAGAAGAAATTAAATGAGGTCAGAGACCTTAAAGATTATTGGTAAACATCTTAAGATGATTATGTTAAATTTGGATTAAAATCATAAACTCAAGATGAGTGAAATATAGTCACATGTGTACACACATGAGAACAAAACATTAACTACACAACATGTTGTCGTGGAAAATGGGCTGAATACTATCTAGATTCAGGACATTAATTTGGAAGATGTTGGAAAATGTTTGAAAATGTTGAAATAGTGGTGGAAGCCTGGAACGAAGAGAAATATACATTGTAGAACCACGTGTTACATGGTGAGAGAAATATTCCTACTCAACAAACTAAACTATCACTTACCAGCATTGCAGTATTAGTACAATTACAATATTGCTGGCTCCAAAAGATTATCGTGGATCGCCTGCGCGAACACATCGCAACGCCCACGCTCGAATACAATAATGCGTCGTTCCACGTCCATATTGAAGAGCAAAAGGAAAAAATAGCCAACTCACAGATGTCAAATCTATGAAGGATGTACCAGTATAAATCGATTAACGATCAATACAGGTAATTACGACAACATAAAACTTCCTATTTTCCTAAGCAATCGTAAATCATTTACCATAAATATCTAGAAGAACGTCACCAAACGTCAGCCAGCTGTCAAACGTCATTGTCAATTTAATTGTCACTACTTTATTGATTAGGTTATTGATTCGCAAACGCTATCAGTTTTATTGTTAAATAAATAAACAAAGAAATGGTATTAAGTCTAATACGATGTTTAGCTATGCTATAGTGTATGTTATGGTTACGTGGAAACATCCTTTTAACCGTAAGTTACGTTACATTGCACAGAAATCAAAAGGTAAGTTCTATGGAGTTGAATGTAAACAAACCATTTTGTTTCCATTGCATAAATTAGCCTTATTTAACATTCTACAGGGCAGAAATATAACAGTTGCAAGATTAACATGCAACACTATACAGAGTTATTGTTTACTTGGCACCGACTTCAGAATCATAAAATATTTATTTAATAATTTCTATTTAACTAAATGAAAAAACGTATTATTTTGGTCGAAGTAAATTTATTTTTTGCTTTTTAGTTTATCTACTTTTTGAAGTCGGTTTTTTTTTTTGTTAAAAATTATTTTATTTTACGATTTTAAGTGATGGGTTGACCGAGCAAGAATGTTTCTCGAATGAGGAGACGACGGTTATTTGAGACGAAAAACTAATTTAAGGTTCCTATATTAAAAGAATTATCCCCGTACTCCTAACCGTTGAGGAGTTGTACCTTCCAGCATCAGCTCAGCAACTTAAAATGCAAATATCCAAGTAGTTTTAGGTAATATACAAAACACAAAATAGAAGCCTTTGAAATTTGAGGGTTACCCATGATTTCTCTAGGATCCCATCATCAAATCATGACCTCATATTATGAATATACAAAGTAATATTCAACGTCTCGCCGCATCTGTGTATAACATAAAAGAATACAGTAAACGGCCTCAAGGAGCCTATATTTAAAGAATTATCCCCGTACTCCTAACCGTTGAGGAGTTGCACCTTCCAGCATCAGCTCAGCAACATAAAATGCTGACTACTAGATGCAAATATCCGAGTTGCTTTAGATAATATACAAAAAACAATATAGAAGCCTTTTAAATTTGAGGGTTGCCCTCGATTTCTCTAGGATCCCATCATCAGAACGTGACCTGAAAAAAATGGGACCACATGACGAGTATATCCTTTCAAACAAAAAAAGAATTTCTCAAATCGGTCCAGGCGTCTTCGAGTAATCGGCGAACAAACATAAAAAAAAAAAAAAAAAACATACAACCGAATTGAGAACCTCCTCCTTTTTTTGAAGTCGGTTAAAAAGTAAAGTGTTGCGCTTCCTTTGCTAGTTATTTCCATAAAACCATTAGATACAACGATGGTCTAAACTCTAATAATAAAGAAAAGCTTCTACTTTTATTAAGAAAAAGTGTTATTTTACCATCCTTCGAGTCTTTCATTTCTACAACTAACATTCATATTCATATTTTAGTCTTTAAGAGTCTGTATTTCTCATATTTACACACAAACCGACATATAACGCCAAAGTTGAAGCATCCAACCTCCATCCAATGTTATTTGTTTGAACCCTCTACATCGGTTCCCTCCTACAGAAGTTTTAATATAACGCGACCGTTCCGACGCGGGGCGTGGGATTAATGTCAGTCTCTACGCACGTATGTCTGTATCTTGTTGCAACTATGAAACCCTGCTCCAAATATATTGATTTTATAACAAAAACGAGGGGTTGGTTGCACGCGGGGTGAATGCCCCTGTCACTGCAGATTCGCCCCGACGGCGACGCCATATTGGTAGGGGTGCCCTCGTCACTAATGGAGTAGCGAGTGCTAAAATACGAGCCTGTTCTTCGCTCCATACGTTAAAAACATGCGGACACAGACAAATCGACTCGGAAATTAATTTCATTGCACATTTAACACGACATTCTTTACCCCAATTCCGGAGGAGTTTTATGGCAAAATTAAGCGAACGTGATTCATCAATACGTTGATTCCTTTTTGCTTTTGCAAAAAATCCCATTCGTTTTGGTTCGCCGGTTTCCGATTGAATATTTGCAATCCTTAGCGGCTTTTCTGATAGGTTATTATGTGATCACTTGGATATGCTTGTTACTATGGAATAGTAGGTAATTAGGATTGTCATTTTTAAATGTTTTATAAACGGTGTAGCTATATACATTGTTAAAATCCTTCTTATAAGGTTCATAACTCATAATCTAATAAGTACATGTATTTATGAAGCTTTAACCAAGGAGCTCGAGGGAGCAACCACCACTATCTCGCCTTTGACCTACTCTCAAGTACTAGTGCTTGCACTATCGTGTTCAGGTTTGATGGTAATACAATTACTAGCATAGGAGATACTGCGTCCATATTGCAGAAGTCCGTATGATGCAGTTTCAACTTACCATAAAGTAAATGGTTTGCTATATTTACGAGTGTACATCATTACTAAAATTACAAAGAGAAAATATTTTTATTTATTTATATATTTTTTTGTTTGGTACGATTTAAATCAAATACTACCCGAGCTAAAAAAATCTTTCAGCTTTAGAACGCTTCATCTCCACCGAGTAACATCGATTATATTAAATTGAGGTACGACGCAGACAAAGCCGGGAAACTAGTTCGTAATATAATTGTAAACAATGTAATGTATTTATAAAACTAAGCAATCTGTGAAAATGAAAAAGTCGTTTATATTACGTTAATTTATGTTTCTTATTGGATACTGCTTAATTGTCCTTTACAATTCATGAAGCGGATTTGAATATGAACTAATTTGGTATTGGCTATTTCAAGGAAATTTAGTTAGAAAATATTCTGAACTCGTAAATATTCGTTATTTAATTCAGCTAGGAGAAATTTTCATGTCTAATTATACGGATAAAATTTACATAAAACGGTACTTAGATGTGGAAACTAACCATTTGTTACAGAAGTTTTGTATGGCTGTGAACGTTTTCGTCATTGCATTATAGTCGGGGAGAAAGAGCATGATTTCATGTATAATATACTATTTTAGTAAACAGCGATAGCCGAGTGGGACAACGTAAAATTGCGAAGTCAAAGTCTGGGGTTCGAACCCACGGCACACACCTCTGTCAATAAATTGTTAAGATTCATCTTTCAAATAATATGTGTGTATTTATCATATAAATTGTCGCTTGCTAACGTTGAAAGAAACACATCGTTAGGAAACCGTTACAGATATTGCAACCTATAGATTTATTTATAAGTATTAATTTAATTCCATTTCTATATTTAAGTTTATTTTCTCTTTATAACCATTTTAGCTATAATGTTGTTTTGGTTGCTATAACTTACACATAGAATTATTGTCCAAAAACAAACAAATATTGAATGAATTATCTGAAAAGATGGTGCACATGAGTTTCTCACCAGCTCTTCTCATGATGCAATACCCATCGGAGCTGGTACTTGGATTGATTTTAATTCAAATCTCTAAGTTGAATTAAAGTCAATCTAAGCTCCGGTGTCAAATCATTTTATTACAATAAGTATTATAATTTAGTTAGCTAAGTTTTATTTTAATTTTATATTTTTTGTGTTTTGATGATTGTTTTGACGTGTTCAAGCGCCCCTTGGGGCCCATGGAAATAAATGATTTGATTTGATTTGATTTGATTTGAACCTGCATGCCTGAGAGTGTCTAAAAAGTGCCAAGGAGTGAAGTCTACCAATCCGCACTTGGCCAGCGTGGTGGACTATGGCCTTACCCTTCTCACCATGAGAAGAGGCCCGAGTCCAGCAGTGGGGCGTGTAGGTATTACATAACAGGGCTGCTATCATTAAAATAAGCAAACTGCCGAGATAAAAATGTTGCTGCTAAAATATGTACATAACGATCTCAGAACGACGAGCTATAGAACTTGTTTTATTTTATTGTCTTCCGTCATCATTACGGACTATGCGTGGGTGAGCGTTTATGTCGGTAGAGTGTCTTTTGAGCAACTTTTATTGATCAATAAACTTTTTAGTCATTATGGTTATTAATATTATATTCTACTCAATATTTTTATCGATAAAAATATATTATGTATCTGTAATAGGTATGGTGACTGCTCGATAGATAGTAAAATATAGTATATCTTATCAAAAAATAGTTACATACTATTAATCTAACTCATTTTATGACCATTCAAAGTTTCATGGGCGAGTCCATTTTTAAAGTACGAAATTATTACAAAATAATTTAATCATTAAATTAAGCACACAATTTAAAGCAACTTTCGTAATTAAACCATTTTCATAAACGCAATATTTCGTATAGCTGTCAAACAAAATTCATAACTTCACATACAAAATACTTAAGCATGACGTCACGTCATTGTAGCGAGTCTATATTAATGTGAATTGATTATTGTATTATCTCAGGAAGCTTATGTGATATCACAAAGTATAATAAAGTAATTCTTTACATAATGTTTCTAATATCGAGAGGAGTTTCAATTATGTACATAACAAAATAAAAATTAGTCATCTTGGCTATTCAATCCAATAGTTATTTAATTAGATAACATGGTCCATTTTATTACGTTATTTAGATAAAGGTTTTTCTTCAAAGTTAAGAACTTCTTAATCACTTGTAAGTGACTTATCACCATAGAAATCTTAATATAAGATTTCTATGCTTATCACTCATCGCATAGTTGGCGCTAAAATCAAGTAAGGTTCGTCTAGCTAAGGTATATATGTATATATACCTATGACGCTGGCACAAAAAGAGATGAGAAATTTCGAGTCTAGCAGCACGAATCCATGCTGAAAGCACTTGGGGCGTATACCCAGGGGGTGCAGGTTCGAGTCCTGTCTGTTGGATGCCCAATTTTTCAACTATAATATAATATAAAACTTCTTAATCATTGGGTGTAGATAATTTATATAAGTACACTAATAGCATATGTCGGATTAAATTAAAAACCTTTTTTCATTCACAAAAACTAACATATTATTACTAATTAAGCTAAATAAAAAAAGCGTGAAAATAAGGGTACAAAACTAAGACAAAATAATATAATTACGATCTAATTTACAGCTAGCAAGTAATTTCATTAGGTATTTATTAGAGAATCAGTTGCTAGCAGATAAATTGGAATATAAAATAAATTATTTATCAGACCAATTAGTTTACGTTTGCTTACGGTAGATAATATCAAATCATAAAGTTTATTTGTTGCATCCTATATAGAGAATATTGGCAAATATGAGTTACAATTTAGTATTTTAATTTTCATGATAGCTTTATTTATAATACCTAAGGCCAATTGAATAGCAAAATACGGCTTTTCTGTTAATATTTCCCCACCTAATTCATAAAATTTGTGATAATCAATTAAAAGGTAGGTAATATTTCGAGTGCACGGTTGGCGTAGCGGTCGCCTCGCCGCTTTCAACTGCGCTGGTGTTGTGGGTTTGATCCCCACATGGGACTCTTTTTTAAACGGGGTATAATCCCACCCACACGCCCACCACTGTGACTCCTGTGAAGCCAGGATCTACACCGGTAACCAACTGAAAGGCACCGTGCATGACACACGGGCAATCCCGGGGAGAGTTAAAATTGTCTTGGAACCCGCAACGAATTTAATCAGAAGTATATAGTTGGAGTTGGAAAGTATGTATCTTTACTTCCCTCCAAAGCAAAGCGGGAGACTGAGTAATGCCAAATATAGACAAAGTGTCTATATGGAAAGAGTGTAGACACCACGGACAGTGACAAAACTATGGGGCCTAAATTTGATTGCTATAATAGGTATGGCAGAAACGGCTAAATGCACGGAAATTTATTCTGTTCGATACGAGATCCTCATCATATGGGACTCTTTGTGTGATTCGCAATGATTTGTTCGGACTGTGCTCTATGTGTGTAAAATGGCTGTGCTATATGTGTGTAAAATGTATGTTTGTGAAACTGTAACTTGAAAAAAAAGTAGAAATGTCTGACAAGGCTGAGGTAGCAATATTGCTCATGAAATTAGTGATACTAATAAACGTGCCCAAAACCGCTAACGGGATTTCCAATCCGACTGTAGACTAGGGTTATAGAAAGGGGAACTTTGCCCCATTTGACCGACATCGGTTTTTAGCTTACACATAGTGCTCTTTGAGAGTAGGTAACCTATTAAACTTTGTGTGTGGCTAGGATACGAACTTTGCAGGGTTAAAGATGGAAAAGTTTACTCAAGTGGATTAAACACTATTTCATATTATAGATCAAACGACTTACCATATAAGTTGGCCACTAATATTTTGAACTGCCTTGCGGTATAATTTGCGTACCGCTCACTGTGAGGCAAAAGTGTGATTTAGGATTATTCCGTTGACAATTTCTCAGTAACAGCACGGAGTTAGGAATTGTGCCCGGAAGATGGCGATAGGCTCACCCCTTCTCTCATGGGACCTGGACATAATAGATAAAAGGTGGGTGTTTTTCACCCTTTGCGTAATTTAGGCATTATGTTATTAGTATAAGATCCCTTGAACAACGACCTTCATCGAGATGTTTATTTGATGAAACGTATTTTATATTTAATTTAATATGTCAATAGATATATTGCATATGGGTTGCCTAACAAATTTCAGTCCAGGATATGATTAATTAATAATTGAAAAAAAAAATTTTTTTAATCATTTCACCGGTTTGATTATTAGACAAATTCTATACCAATCGAAAGTCTAAAGCCTATAGAATATGCAAACGTTGGGTTGCCTATTCTTTTCCGGTCACAACTCTTGGGTAGCCAGGTATAAACAGGTAAATCGATATACCATTTTGCACCGGTCTGATTATTGAATTAAAATTAATTGACAATAAAGATTATTTCATTATGAAAACGATGGTATAGGGTTGCCTGCGAAAAATCAGTCCCGAATGCCGGTTGTCGAATTTTGAAAAGTGAAATATTTCTGCGAGTGTTGTTTTTTTAGAAGAGGACACAAGATAGCAGCTGTTTAAAGCCCGTCCATTTAAAGAAAGAGATTGCGCATGCTATTTGTTCTTGAAAATGAAAACGATAGCTATAGACTTGTATATACCTACTGTGTATCATTTTGGAGTAGTTTATTATTAAAATAGAGGATTTTTTCTTTAATCAATTAGTTATTAGTGTGTATATGTTTTATGTGACACTAAAGTATATTATATACATTTTTAGTAAAAAAGGTAAGACATATACAGGGTGTATTTTTGAAACGGGGCAGTAAGGGCAAGTACCTTAACCGTTGCAGTTACAGCAAAACGTTCTTAAAAGACCTTCCCTAATTTTTTAGGACATTTTGAACTGCATTCACAGATTTTGTAAAAAACTTACAGTTAGCAAAAAAAATGCAAAAAGTTCAATTTTTTTTTTTTTTATGCCAATCGATTCTATTTCATGTGGGGATCAAAAAACTCTATAGGACCATTTTAGCTTTCAGTACTAGAAAAGACAGAAATCGCCAAAAACGTTTACCGTACATTTCGGCAACAGAAACGAATTTCTACGATGGTCTAACTTTTTGTTATGGCCTGGAAGTGTGTAGAATTGACTGTAAAGTAAATAAAAAGAATTTTTACCCTCAAATTTCGAATTTGATTCGAAAATCTGTGTGTTATACCTACTTAGTTTCAGCTGAGAAACTTCGTATGAGTTATTAATTAAGGATTTTCGCTAAAATGTCTTCTAATCGAGAAAAAATTGACATAATAGAAGCGTATTTTGTCAATAATCGAAATGCGGGAGCTGCATTAGTGTGGTACCGCAATAAGTATCCGTTGCGGCATGTGCCAACAAGAAAGGTTATTACAAATCTTTTGAAAAACCTGGAATTGCAGGGTTCTTTCAAAATAATAAGTCAATTTTTTCACGATTAGAAGACATTTTAGCGAAAATCCTTAATTAATAACTCATACGAAGTTTCTCAGCTGAAACTAAGTATAACACACAGATTTTCGAATCAAATTCGAAATTTGAGGGTAAAATTCTTTTTATTTACTTAACAGTCAATTCTACCCACTTCCAGGCCATAACAAAAAGTTAGACCATCGTAGAAATTCGTTTCTGTTACCGAAATGTATGGGAAACGTTTTTGGCGATTTCTGTCTTTTCTAGTACTGAAAGCTAAAATGGTCCCATGGAGTTTTTTGATCCCCACATAAAATAGAATCGATTGGCATAAAAAAAACAAAATTTGAACTTTTTGCATTTTTTTTGCTAACTGTAAGTTTTTTACAAAATCTGTGAATGCAGTTCAAAATGTCCCAAAAAGTTAGGGAAGGTCTTTTAAGAACGTTTTGCTGTAACTGCAACGGTTTAGGTACTTGCCCTTACTGCCCCGTTTCAAAAATACACCCTGTATAATACTAATCTTGCAAATTTTATCTTTATTATTAGAAGACAAAATAAAAAAACAACAATTAAAAAAAAACTTCAGTTTATTGTAAAAAATTATAAATATGAATATTTTTCAATTTTTTCAATTATTCAGGTTCCGAGTCATCGTACATATAACTATGATCTCCAACTTCTGAACCTTCTTCGTCATCACTCTCCGTTTCAGTTCTTTCGACAATGTCTTCTATTTTTAAAGGTGTATGATCCCCAATGAATCCTACTGGTTAATATTCATCTATGAACCAATCGCAATTCTCAGGCTGAAGTTTCACGCATGATGGATCCGTTGCATTAACCCACATGGAATTTACGAAAATAGTTCGTAAAATTTTCTGAGTTAATGATATCCAGAATGGTGGTATGGAGTTGGAGTCAAAGCCTTTTATTTTTTTTAAAAACTGCTCGCTGTCTTCTTTAGCAGAGTAATTTTTCATAAAAATGCGATATCTCGCATCATTCACATTGGTGCAGTTCTTGATACCATACATGCTAGCCGTAAATTCTTGAACGGTCTTCATTTTTTCATCAATGAAAATATCAGCAGCATCTGTTAATGATGCAAAAACTGTTTGATATTTTTCATTTTTCGAAAATAGCTGAAAAGGTTTTACTTTTCCTTTATTATAAAATGCTGCCGTGTAATCGCAACCTGTAAACGCATGGAAGGCGGGAAGACTTTGGCATAATTTGATTCCTAACTTCAACGCTAAATCGGTGCAATTAATGCAATCAACAGTTTGATTATTAGTCTTTCTAGTTGCTGAACTGGCAAGCCAAAATTCTGATTCAATAAGTTTGTGCATATTTCCTAACAAAATAATCAAAACGTCAGTATCAGAGGCTTTAATTAACATTTTTGAGCCTGGCTTCGCTTTAGAAGCATGAAAAATAATCCTTGTATCTGCCTCTTCGTGATGACATTCATAATTAGTTTCTTCAGTTTTTTTTACAGAATTTTCCTGAACTTGATAAGAGTAGCACTGAAGTGCTGGTGGCGTTACAGGAGAAGCGAGACCCCATCCCGCTGATCCTACAGAGCCTGGCTAACCTGTGTCAATATGGACCAGCGTAGCTTACGCATGCGAACGCTTTGGTAGCGAAGATCTCCTCCGCGTTGGCAACATACGCGGAAGAGTCCTGGCAACGCACCATTGAGCAAGCCAGCGATGATTGATCGGGCATATTCCGCCATTGCCGCCAACTTTCCAGGACCCAGCTCCGATTGTTTTTTAAAATAGGCGGGCTTTAAATAGCTGCTATGCTGTGTCCTCTCTATCGCATGGGATGGTTGGTTGGGACCTTTCAGTCGCACATGTTCTGCTAATAATCTTTTACTTCTCTGTCCCTCGCATACCTCTGGTTTTGTAAACTTTTCCTTCTATGTTCAATCTGTCCTACTCTGGACCGCGCTTCCACTCGAAACCAGGATGGCGACATTACGTTTTTCATTCAAGATGAAGGTTCGTGATCTACTCCTATTTGATGAATTGGCCGAATCATCTTATCATTATGTCTTAAACTGTGTATAATTTAGTACTAAGTCCGCCCGCCCGCCTTTGTACATTTTAGTACATAAAGTATTTCACTTTTAAAAATTCGACAACCGGCATTCGGGACTGATTTTTCGCAGGCAACCCTATACCATCGTGTTCATAATGAAATAATCTTTATTTTCAATTAATTTTCATTCAATAATCAGACCGGTGCAAAATGGTATATCAATTTACCTGTTTATATCTGGCTACCCGAGAGTTGTGACCGGAAAAGAATAGGCAACCCAACGTTTGCATATTCTATAGGCTTCAGACTTTCGATTGGTATAGAATTTGTCTAATAATCAAACCGTTGAAATGATTAAAAAAAATTTTTTTTTCAATTATTAATTAATCATATCCTGGACTGAAATTTGTTAGGCAACCCATATGCAATATATCTATTGACATATTAAATTAAATATAAAATACGTTTCATCAAATAAACATCTCGATGAAGGTCGTTGTTCAAGGGATCTTATACTATATGTTAATATTTTGAAAGATGAGGGTATTTTACTGCAAACATTAATTCTAGACGTGTTAAGTGTTCATTTAATTTTTCACCGTTTAAAAAATCATTACAAAAAAACATGTGCACCAAACAAATTAAACGTGCAATATGTTCGGAAAATTGTTTTATTTACAATGCTTTTTTTGGTGATGGAAACTAACACTGGCTTCTAAATCTGTGTTTTTAATCAAAGGCCTAGGTCCCATCCACCCCATATTACCCAGAATTATGTGATAGAGGGATAACACCCAAATTATACTACTTGGCCACACGTGATGTACAGTAAACGCTCAGAAGTCCATAGGCACACTAAGGATTACATTGCTATGAACGGTACGAGCCCGATACAGCCAGTACACACACTAACGAAGTCGCTTGCGTGTTTAGCAGTTTATAAGATAACACACACTAATGAAATGTTGTCGCATTCGTACTAAACGCCTCACAGTGGCGACCGGTGAATTCGCATCTATCTATCATGAGCAGGTAGCTATATCGGGTAAACATTGGAATCACTATCAACTAAATCTGAGTTTGAAGCTTAGTTGATTTGTGGTTGTATTTTGTTTTTACGAAATCATAATAATATTTGTAACATTTTAGGCACAAACTTGTTAGTTATTCATGCTTAAGTTGCGATACAATACATGTATACAATACATAAATAATTACATATTGATATAATAACTAATAAGTTAAATATGTTATTATTATTTAACTATTTACGTATTTTTTTATTTTTATTTTAATTTTTGTAAGGTAGAAATAAAAAAAGTCACGCTGAATGATGATAACAATGTTTATTCGTTTTATTTATTTATACAATTAATAAACTTTTAAGAGCATTGTGACGTCACAATCCTACCTAAATTAAAAAAGAGCCCTTGTAACCGTTTATAAGATTTTAGATTAATATAATAACTAATAAATTAAATATGTTATTATTATTAAACTACTTACGTTTTTTTTTATTGTCATTGTTGTAAGGTAGAAATAAAAAAGTTATGTTGAATGATGGTAAAAATGTTTATTCGTATTATTTATTTATACAATTAATACATTTTAAAGAGAATTGTGACGTCACATTCCTACCTAAATAAAAAAGTTCCCTTGTAACCGTTTATAAGATTTTTTATTGTAACCCACTTAGTCAATTCATAACATTGATAATACCTACAAATATTACTAAATTGATTCACAATGACAACAAGGACAGGATGTTCTAATAACAAAAATATAATTGTTGATACCCACTTATAATAGGTATTGGTATACAGCAGCGTTTATTGAAGACTAATATTATGATTTACACTTTATGACGATGTGTTTTTTAATGTAACGTCAAAATAAATGTATTGAAGTTACAGCTTGTCTTGACGAAAAGAAGAAGGAAACTAAACCTCTATTGAAGATCATTAAATATTTACAGAAGTGCTAATATTCAGTTACAGCGTCTTGTTAGTAAAACCAAAACATCTTAAATTAATCTTAAATAATTATAACATTATTCATATTTCGTATAACCCCCATTATTTTCAATGCAGTCAAGTAGACGTTTGTGCATGGACCCTACAATATTATCACATATACTGGTTCCTCTTAAGTTTTCCCACACTTCCATGCAATGGGTTTTTAACTGTTGTATACACCTTTCATCCCGTGACTCCCACACCTTTGCACCATCAAACCCCATACATTTTCTATATATTTACAAATGTGTGAACAAAGTGAACAAGATAAAGAATACTATATCCCATTCCTTCTAATCGAGTAAAAACTTCAAAAAGTATAAAAGTAACCAAGTGAGATTTGAACTTGCGTTTTATTGATAATCGCCTCTATTCTAACTGCATGCCTTAACCGCTCGGCCATCTTGTCACTTACATTGTGGATGAAATTATGAAATACAATTATTTGTTAACAACATGTGTCTATTTCTTGGAAATAGAAGGTCGTAAGTCAAACTACACTTCAAACTATTGCCTTTTGAGATTGCTTATGGACTTTTGGTCGCAACTGTACCTATAAAGGATGAAGATATTTGGGAGAGAAATGATACGAACGACTGCTCAAATAATACTCTCTTTAATTTGGTATTACACCAGATTATATAGTGGGTTACATTAGTCATACATACTTCTTCTTCTTCTTTCGTATCGATGGCTGCAATCATATTCTCATGGTGTTGACTTGCCATCGTGGTGAAAGGATTCGCCAGTCTGCTTGGTGGAAATTTGCAGACTGCCCAGGGTGCGCCGGACGTAGGCGTTGATTGTGTACGTTGCTCGGGGAGGCTCCTTTCATGCACCCCAGTCATACATAGTTACTATGTTATATACCTTACATACCTAGCGTTTGGAAATATCATACATCACATACACACCACACATCACACCAATATTACTCAGAAGAGTATGGCAGAGGTATACAACACCCACATTTCACTTGTTATGTTTCAGTTCCCATGGGATAGGGTGAGCCTATCGCCATCCACCGACCACAATTCCAACTCCATGTTGCTATTGTGAATTTCCTGACGGAAAGTTTACCAATAACACTTTGCCCGACCTGGGAATCGAACCCAAGACCTCGCGGTGAAAAGCGCATACGCTAACCACCAGACCCTCGAGACAGCCACATGTGATGTACCTTAGGAAATATAATAAATCACTAAATGTATTAGTATATATAATAAGTGTATGTATTAGTATATTTGTTACCATATTTATGTATTCGACTTGTTGATATGATATTACTCTATGTATGTATTCACATATTCAGCACATAACTTTTTTTTTTTAACTCTTACTTTCTTATGCACCTACCTTTGTTCTTTCTGCATCACCTTAAGGTCGACTGGTAGAAAATGCCTAAAGCATTAAGTCCGCCGTTGTACTATATTTTAAGTGCAAGAAGTTTTAAAATAAAATAAATAAATATATAAATATCATGTATATTTATATTTCACAAGCTGACTCGGCGAACTTCGTACCGCCTTAGCGTAAATTTGATGCACTACTTTATTTTGTATAGCTGACCTATCTTATGTATGCGTACCTATTCAATTTGAACTGGAATCTATAATATCCTGCATATAAAAATGAATACCTATTTTCCTGGTCTCGTCGTACCTGAGAAGGACTTTACTAATTTTATTAAATAAAAAACAAAATATATATTTTCATAATAGTGTTTATTCAGTAGGGCTCAATAATTTCACTTATATTTTATATCTCTTAAAATAGCAAAATGCAAATGTTTATAATAAATATAAATATAAATAAATATTTCACAACTCACACACAACGCTATCTAGTCCCAAACTAAGCAGAGCTTGTACTATGGGTACTAGAATAACTGATACTAATACATATATATTTTTCTTTTGTAAATACAGAATTTATTAATATAATATATTTAATTTATTTTGTTTTTTTCCTTTTTTTTTTGGTTTTTTTCCCTAAGAACCTTGTACAGAGTATTAGAAAACTACAAAAAAAAAATCAGCCAAATCGGTCAAACCGTTTTCATGCTATGTCGTGACAACGGAAAATGGGTTTCATTTTTATATATATAGATGGCACTATATATATGCTGACATAACTTATTATAAACCACAGTGTTAAAACATACAGAAGTTTTACCCCAGGTAGAGACAGGTCAGTCGTGCGGAGCTTGTACGAGATAGAGTTGACTGACTGACACGGCACGTGCGCTTCGTACGAAATTTCATATCTCAAGTGGGAAATGCTAACTTATTTTATAAATGCGAATATAACTTTATTATTAGTATGTAAGTAGTTATACGTTTTAAGAATCACAATTTACTTAATTGAGAAAAGGTTTGCAGAATAATGTTTGAATGACAACCCCTCATCCGAACTAATGAATATTGGTAGAAGACGGTAGAGCAAGCTTCAAGAGGGATAAAAAACATGTCGGTTAAAAGAACTAAAAAGAGTGAAATAAAAAATGTCAGACTAAATTCTTTATGATGTTGCAGGCGGGGACAAACAATACTTTGTTACTACTATATAACTTCGTTTGTCACCGCCTGCAACATCATAAAGAATTTAGTTTGACATATTTCATTTGTTGTTAATTAATTTAATGTAGATAATGCTATATCTACTTGTTTTTATCTTTTCAGTTCTTCTTTTTAAGCAGTCGGGTTTTTTGTTTTTTTAATAATTATTTTTTATTTCACTCTTTTTAGTTCTTTTAACCGACAAGTTTATTTTATATGAATTAATTTGTAGAAATCAAATCTCTTTGAGATCAATGAGCCTTAATCGTGAGTTAAACTATCAAATGCAAAATCAATTATTCAAATTCGACCGGCAGTTTCCAAGATTAGCGTGAGCGAACATACAAACTAACTTCCACCCACTTCGGGCGCGCGAGCGTGCCGATATATAAATTGGTAAATTGTGTTGAATCAGTAATATAAATGTGATAAGAAGTATTTATTTTTGAAATGGTCTTTTCATGGCCTTTTATTTGATACCCATATTACTATGATGAAAAGAAAATCCATACCTCCCCCCCTTTTTTTTCATTTGTCGGCGCCATTTTGAAAATTTATATAGCCTATGTCACTATCACTGTTTCGATGAATTCAACGACACCTCATATGTCAAAATCCGTCTAGCCGTTTGGGCTGTAGGGCGGACAATCAAATTATTAATCTTAATTATTATCGACGAACACTTGTAATTGCCCCGATATATAAACTACCACTGATTTTTGTTTAAAAAAACTCCCGCACTAGGCTTAGCCTGTCCTGCAGGAGGTTTTTGTGATGAATATACCATTTCAAATGGCGGTAGTTTTAGTTTTTATTTAAGTTTAAGTTTAATACATTTTTAGCAATTAAATAATAACATCTGAAACTAATTACGCAGACAAAGATGCGAGCAACAGCTAGTTATGTATCACATAATACTCCCATGTCACAAACCCGCCTCAGCTTAACACTAAGCTATGGGGTTTAACGGACTGTCAATGCGTATAATCATGTTCCGGTTACATGGCACTGTAAAGCCCGATACCCAAGACCAAGGGCCAGTTTTTGATGTTCCAGATAAAACTTATCCGAACTATAAAATAGAACCGGACCGAATTTCAATGTGACACAAGTTTATCTAACACATGTGAAGTTAGAACCAAGTATTCGATAAACAGCATATAAGGCAGCGTTAGCCGAGTGGGAGACCGTAAGACTGCGAAGTCAAAGGTCTCGTCAATAAATCGTTAAGATTCGTCTTTACGAAGATAAGTGTGTATTTATCATATAATATATCGCTTGCTAACGGTGAAGGAAAAACATCGTCAGGAAACCTACATGCCTGAAAGTGCCTAAAAAGTGCTCGAGGGTGTGTGAAGTCTACCAATCTGCACTTGGCCAGCGTGGTGGACTTTGGCCTAACCCTTCTCATCATGAGAAAAGGCCCGAGCCCAGCAGTGGGACATGTATTAGATACAGGGCTGCTATTATATTCAATAATCAATATCTATTGATTAAAAACGTTATCAGTACTTCGCCATTGCCGATTAACTGTCCCTTTTCAGCTATCGGCCTTTTGAAGGTATTTATAGATACATAATTATGTTTCTGTCACAAACAATAAAATCCAATAACGATATCGCCATCCAAGTCTGGACTCGCCTAACAGGATTCCATGAGTGTAGGCGGGACCTATAAATAAATCAGGAGGTATTGTTTTTCCTAAATAGGCAACAATACAAAAAGTAAGGCTGTGATTTTACCAGAGATGAGCGAGGATCCGTTGCTGAAGATGTGTTTGTTAACAACCAATATCTTTTTAAAGCATTAGGGTCTACCCACATTTATCGACGCGGAATCGGCTAACGCCGGTCAAAAAAGTCTTTATGCCGACGGAATAAGGGTGTTACTAATACCTTTCGCATCGGCTCGGCCCGGCCGATGCGCACCGGCCGACGGCGAAACGAGCCGTATGTCGATTAGCTGATCGCATCCGTACGGCGCTGTCGAGTAGTGTCGTGATACGCACTCGGCTGATTCTCCATCACGTTTGTCTGTTCGAGAAAAACTCAAATAATATGAATCATCATACAATTTTATCTATAGATATATATATATATATATCTTTATTATACAAATTCAACTTGTAAAAGTTATCGACTTACCACGCAGGCAGAGCAGCGGGCAAAAGCTGTACTAATATTGTAACGAGGAAAGATTGTTCGTTTATTTATTTGTTCCGAATAAGCTTCAAAACAATTGGACCGATTTTGATAAAAATTAGTGTAGAGATAGTTATATGTTCTTTTCGACGTATTTGCGGGTGGAGCTGTGGACGAAATATATTTGGTCATAAAAACGAACAGATCTATAACAAGACAGATCTAAAACAGTCAAAACGTAGCCATTCATGTTTGAAGGTGACATTTGAATTAAACACACGTATTGAATATTGATATTTCTATTAATAATGGCCCAAAACAAGTTAATCATACATATTTAGTTGTTTCTGATTGTCATTAGTTCAGAACTATTTGTAA
Organism: Hypena proboscidalis; assembly: GCA_905147285.1. Classification (NCBI taxonomy): domain Eukaryota; kingdom Metazoa; phylum Arthropoda; class Insecta; order Lepidoptera; family Erebidae; genus Hypena; species Hypena proboscidalis. The sequence goes on from LR990132.1 coordinate 13,353,180, forward strand.
TTTCAAAGGTGATGATAGGCTTTGAGTTTTCAACTATATTACACCGCCACGATATTGTTTAGCTTGGTGGGTTGATACTTAGACAATTAAACCAAAAGGACTAGACATTGTCAGGCGTCCTCCGCTGCCAAATGTGGAGAACGCCGCACTTGCTTGTAATATAAAACTAGTAGTAAAAAAAAACACGCTTTTAAAGTACTTCTAACTAAAAAGTGAAAAATAATTCCTAATATAAGCTGAAACTGGTAATGAACAAAAAATACTAGTATTATTGTGAAAAAGCGTGGGTTGCTCGATTGACAAAAAATATGGCACAGAGCGCCCCACGCTTTTTCACAATAATACTAGTATTTTTAGTTTTTTTAAACTATTATTTATTTTCTATTTCTATTTGGTTTATTTATAAGAGCGTTTTTTTAACACGCTTATATTAGCTTCACCTGTATGTATGTATGTATGTATGTATGTATGTATGTATGTATGTATGTATGTATGTATATATGTATGTATGTATGCATGTATGTATGTAACCGACTCCTTTTTTTTATTTTAATGCCTTGTTGGTCTAGTGGATGGTATATGTCCCTCTCACCACGTGGTCTCGCTTTTTGATTTCCAGGTCGGGCAAAGTGTTGTTTAGATTTTTTATGAAAATCTCAATAGATGGCGATAGGCTCACCGCTCACCCTCTATCATGAGACTTAAACACAACAGCTGAAATGTGGGTGTAATACACCTCTGCTTTTTGGATAATATAGGCGCGATGTTATGAAAAATGGTGACAGTCAGGAATCTTGAATAATCAATTAGAAATGGCATTAGTTACTAATTAGATGAGTAATTGTCACTTAATTAGCCATCTAGTCCAAATGGCTTTTTTTTTTATATTACTGCAGTGGCACGTGCTACGAGCTGGACCGCTACCTTCTTTGTAAAAAAGTAAGAAAAACCTGCGCATAAATTTAAAAAAGTTTAATTATACTTGCGGGTAGCGAATAGCTATTGAACCGACAGAAGGGTTGGTCGCTGTTACTATCAGAGCAATGAGTCGACCTCCAGATTAATGAACCTCTGGCCGGATGAGGCGGAATGGCAAAGCGAGACCTCATAAATACGGCCGAGCTAGCCTGCACGTGGCACCAGACACAACCCGAACTTACTAACGGAAATCGTGGTTATAATACTTTATTTTAAAATTAGAATGTTCTTTTTGACAAATTTTAAATGTTTGTCTAAAGATAGATTTTTTTTATACTACGCCCACAGCGAACAAACGTGTAGTCCACCTGATGGTAAGTGGAGTACAGCCCATGGACATCAACAATCCACAATAGCAGATTATAGATGCGTCGCTGCAGCTGTGGACTAAGATGTTATGCCTCATGTGCCAGTAATTTCACTTATTTTTTTAGTTTTAGACGCAATTATGCCAGAATAAATGTTTTTTTCTTTTCTTTCTTCTTTCTTTATTTGGCGGCAGGTTAAAGGTGAGACGGTGGTGCTGCCGCCCTCCATCTCATTCACAAGAGCTCCACCACCAGTATTGTAGTAGTAATTGCGTTTAGTCGGTCTTTTTTCGTTATGAAACTTGGAGGGCGGGTTTCGTGAGTTGTCATAACACGCATGCTAGGTCGGCAGGTGCGCGCTGAAGCCTACCTATAACGTCTGCCACCTATAGAGTCATCAGTGGCGAGTGGTCGGGACGAGCCGGCCAATGTTCCCTTATGTTGATGAGCTTGAATTTCCAAATGAAACGAGTTTTTTGGATTGATACGTAGCTATGAACTGTTTTCAGGATGTTTCAAGTTCAATTACTTTAGTGTACCTAACGGTATGGTAAATATGATATTGGTTGATTCTAAGACCAGACTTTTCCGTGTAAGCAAAAATAATAACGATTTAAACATTGCCTCATTTAAAAAACCATTAAAATTATAATCTTTTATTAATTTCCGTTCAATAGTTAATTTTTTTACGATCTTTTTATGTTATATTTAAGAAGAGTAATACGAAAATACTTTTTTGTCAACAAAAGTTGATTACACCAGAAACGGGTGGAAAATTTGGAGGCAAATTCCAAACGATTTTGTACAAACTCGCGTGGGTCTGTTGGGTAAGCTTATATATTATAAGAACGTTTTAAATGAAATACGAGCCACACAAAAGTTTACTATCCGTAATTTTGTGTTGAATGCACGTTTTTTACTAAACATTCTTTAACTACACTAAACTTATTGCAAGTATACCAGACCAAAAATTAAAGGCAAAAAAAAAATATTGCTACAAAAATCTCGTCTGTTTCAAAGTAGTTTGGATGTACTACTCAGCCAAGCCAGCATTTGTATAATGCTTAAGAAATACTGAAGACTTATCGCTATTAAAATATTAAGATCTTTTCCTGGAAATTAATCTAGGAAGTGGGTAATAAAACCGGAGGCACTAAGTTTGTTATACAGGTATTCCTTCCTAGTTTTACTGAGGTCAAACTGCACTACTACCGTTAAGCACAAGTAGAGAGCAACAGGTTCGCATAAAATCTGACCCTAAGTTGTAACAATAATTAACCGACTCAATTCGACAGAATTTTTTATTTTTTTTCGTTCCCCGATTACTCATAGACGCCTGGACCGATTCGAGAAAAACTTTTTTTGTTTGATAGAATATATTTGTCATGTGGTCCCATTTTCATCAGGTCACGGGAAACCCTTTAATTTTAAAGGCTTATATTTTTTGTCGTATACTACCTAAAGCTACTCGGATATTTGAATTTAGGGATGATGAGCATGAGCGAATGAGGCAAGACGTTGAATATTACTGAAGTATTTCTTAATTTTAGTGCATGTTTTGTTATTGAAGTCGGTTTTTCTTTTCGAAAATTATTTTACAAGCTTTCGACGTACATTACGTACGTACGTTGAGTATAAAAAACGTTAGTCGGTTGCATACAATACCGGACATGAACGGCAGACATGGAGATGTAGCGCAACCAAACTTTTAAGCCAACAGTTTGGACAGTCAGACAGCATATTAAGCCGTTAGTCCTGCAACTGATTGATCCCTCTCCAATCCCTGGATAGCCATCCTATCAGATTTATTGGAGTGATGGTACAGAAACTGCACTTGTGTTAACGCATAGCTACTTTTACTTACTTACTTCGGCGATGTTGTCGTCAAAGATGTTGATATCTTAAAATCCTTTTAATTTATAACGTGTAGCTCAAATGCCGAACAATTCCATACATCCCATCAATATAATCTGAAACCACGACCACGACGATGAAATCTCACCAAATAATCAAATATTAATAAACGTTGTCTTTTATGACATTTGGATGACTCCCTTAAATGTTTGTTAATAGTTACTTAATTCAAAGTCAGAAGTTTGTGGAAAGCCACATCTTTACTGTGATAATCAGAGAAGAGAGGACTTGTAGAACTCCAATCTCTTTGATAATAATAGCATTCACTTCAATCTACATGACAATGTGAACTGTATAAAAGTGTAATCATTATTCAATTCCTATACAAACGTAACTACATTTAAAACCCCACTGGATTCGAGCTCTCTACAACTTTTACACTTGTGTTATCTTGCATACAAGAAAATGTGTCTCCTTTCTTGAGAATATTGAATACCACAATATTATGCAATACCAACGACGCCTGAATATGCCAATATAAAGAAGATCTTTGTTGCAGTATACTGTAAAATATGTCCAGCCAGCGCTCGATATAATGCTAGATTGTAAACAAAAGATAAGAACAGTTTCAAGCGAAGAGCATTTTGTAAATTGCTCCAATATGTTATACCCAAATCGCTTACCATGTAAGTAAGATATACGATGCATTATGATATATTGAGAAGGCAAACGGTTACGAGCTGGCTTTGTATCTACACATCGTAAAAACCGGCCAAATGTGAGTCGACGAGAGCCATAGAATGAACACTTGGTTTGGAATCATTTATTTTGCACATGAGTAATATAATTATATAATTTATTTAAACAATCAGAACTTAAATCATTCAAACGATCAACATTTAACTACTGCAGGCGCAAAAGGGAAAAACCGCTAAGAAATATCTTTAAATAATAAGCGGGCACTCGGACCCCATGAACCCAGCGTCTCGACTAAAACGGCGCAAATATGTAATCTCCTGAAAGATTACTATACTTGCGCCCCTTGAGTGTCTCCGCGGATGCAGCAGCAGAACCGGCGCAGGCAGCTGAGCTTGGAAGGTATGATACAATGAAAAATGCCCGTATCCATCTTGTATACCTATATCTTTGTATAATTCCGCTGATATTGGCCTCATAGTTTTCCAAGAAAGTAACCAAGTAAAAGGTTGAAAATGGTACACAATAATTAAAACAAATCTTAAGACCAATAAACATTAAAAAAATTGCTAAAGTTGAAACCATACGACTTTTTCACCGTACAAAGTGCGGTTTAAGTTACATTGGTACCACTAGTTTAGCAATTTTAATCTCTACTTAGTATAATAACGTAAGTTACACTGATTTGTTATAATACAACGTTGCATTTTCAGAACAAGAAATAGAAACCATCACCTATCTCCATCCACCGGGCACAATTTTAACTCAGTGCCGCTATTGTGAATTTCCTCACGGAAAGTTCACAAATGACACTTTGCCCTACCCGGGAATCGAATCCAATAATATTACGTGCGTGTGGTGTGGCTAGCTTAAATCACGAATAACATACAATATATCTTCCAGTCCGAAGATTGAATCCAAGACTTCACAGTCTCTAGAGATTTCTACTAGCCACATAGTTATTCTTATACTTTACTTTTTTTTAGGAAATTACGGAAAAATATGGCACCACGATATATTATACTGTTATTACAACGGACCCTTTCTTTCACTTTTACACCCGATTTGTCGGGCACTTTTACAAAATGCGGACGAATAATGTTGAGATCATGCATATTACACTATGTACTACGATTTGGAATGTATGTAGATAAAGTCTCGAAGTTAATACAGGCCGCGTGATTTGTACGAGGGGTGGGTTGGGAGTACGGGGAGGGCCAGTCGTACCCTGTTACCCACGCACGTTTCTGGCACCCTAACAACACTCCCCTCGCGTTGACATAGAATATAATCAGAGCAGAAGTTCTAAATGCTAATACTCGATAGTAGTCGAGTTTTTGTAAACGCACTAATTATCACTTTCTGGTGCTAAATATTATTTAGTATAAAATTTTAGGTGGTAAGATATTGTCAGACACTATTACTTCGCACAAATAAATACGCATATTAAGCTATCATTGAGATTAAAAAAACAGATTATATTAAAATTAATTTAGTCACATAGACTTTTACAAATAATTATAATTATTAAATAAATCATTTTGGCACATTACAAAAAATCCATTTAACTCGCCATTTGGTGGAGTGATGCATCTGCATTTTGTTTTTATGAATAGTTGGTTTTACCTACCATCGGATGAAATACAAGCTATTTTGCCCCATACAAGTTCATTTGTCGCAATCAAAAAGATATTTGAAACCAAGTGGTCCTTCTGAACTTGTTACATTATATATTTTTCCACACTTCCTCACGGGCGCTGGAGTCGGTTGTGCGATAACTTTGATAGCTGACGGCTGGGAATTGGACACGACTGATTGTGTTTACTACCAGAACATTACATAAACGGCTCCTCCGTCTTTCTCTACTTTACTTAACCAGATATAAGCTGGTATTCGAGGATTATACGTCGACCGCTCCGTGGCGTTTGTACCTCTCTGTTTTGTACGGAGTTTTCTTGCAATTTATGTATGTTTGTATGAGGAACTAGATTGCGTTCGAGGCATTGAACGTTTAATAGCTTGATAAAAGTTGTTGATGTTGTTTTTAACTACATCTCTATTCAGAACAATATTCACCAAGTTCGATTCACTGGTCAAGCTGTAACTGACAAAAGAGACGTAACCGAACTTTTTTTTAATGTTTTACTATGGTTCAGATGATTAATAAATAATATACATATTATTATATATTAACATTCCACCCACATTAAATCTTGTATATTTAATTAGGACTCACTCTCATGCGAAGAAAACTTAACTCATAGAAATGCATTCTGTCATATTTTATATCTGCAATAAGTAACAACTCTTCAGATTTATATAAACTTAATCATGCCAAATTACATACAAACTAGCCATTGTGCGGTAAGCCTAAAGTAAAAATGGATATATTCACCCGCCCGCGTACCCGTGATACGCGTTTATAAATTATAAAAATATATTTTATATTTTCATAGTCGACAATTCGTTCAAATTACAACAACCGTGGTCACGGGAGGAATGGTGTGATTTATTTATTTATTTTATTTATTTATTTATTTGATTAAAACGGCCACAGGAACCAATTATATTAATCACAATTTATAAAAACATAGATATTACTGACATTCACAAAATTGTTGCAAAAACACTAATAATACACCGAATTCATTTGAAAATATATCAATTTCTGGATTTGAGTCCATGAGATTGTTGAGAGTGATAAGTGCGCGTGGTATTGGAGAAGTGACGCGAGCAGCAGTACGACATGGTGGCACGGCAAATAGCCGATTACTTCTACTACGAAGGTAATTGTCGGGGACGTAAAGCCGAACCAGTTCATTGTGCAGAGCTGGAGCATCAATTCGCCCTCTACACACTTTTAACATAGTGCTGACTTGGTCGACTAATCTCCGGTGATGGCCACACTCGGTGTAACTCGATCGAAATATTGGAAAATTAAAAGGTATTTTACCATTAAACATTTATGGCATACAAAATTATTGTTATACTGGGTATATATTCAGTCTATCATCATGATATTGTTTTTTAATATCACGCAAGTAACGCCCAAAATGGTTGAACAAAGGTGTAATAAAATTATACCCATATTTTAAATTTACCTATGAACTTTTTGCCATTGAAGCCAATCTTCTTCTTCGTCGTGTCGATGGCTGAGTCAAATTTCTTTTTGACTTGCCATCGTGGTAAAAGGATTAGCCAATTCGCTTTGGAGAACTCGCGGATGGCCCAGGGCTCGCCGGACGTAGGTAATCGTTGTGTACGTCACTCGGGGAGGCTCCTTTCATGCACCCCATTGAAGCCAATGAAAAAGGCAAACGTAATTTCTGACATAATTATCAGATTAACGATTATAATCATTCATTTGGTAATTTAGCTTAATAATTATTAATCTGTATTCAAAGTATTCTTTAGTCATCAAATGAAAAAAAAAAATGTTTGTTCAAAATTTTGTAAAATTTCGTATTTACAAAATTTCGTAATTTACCAAATATTTAGTGGGTGTCTGTCGTGTTACAAAAACATTTCCTTTTACACCCTAAGAAGTTTACGTACAATTAAGAGGTATGGGCTTTCTAAAGATGCTTTTCATCAGGGTGTTAATTAATTAGCATTGCCCAAGGCTTTGACAAGTCAAAGTAGCGCCTTCAGAGATCGATATCAGGCACGTTCCTTCCGCAGTGAATGTTTCTGTCAATCCTGTCGCGACTTGGCTAATGGTTATGTCAGAATTACTCTTAGAAGATATTATAATATTATAGATACTAGAACGTTATTTTACTTCTTTTTTTTATTTCTTTAACGAGCTTTCGCGAATAAACTTGAAATATTATTAACCTCGTTTGTGTTTAGCGTTTGAGTTCGTTTCTCGTGTCGGGAAAAAAGTGATATTATGGGATTTTCCTAAAATATAACAGGTAAAATGTGGGTGTAATACTACTACTACTATATCTTCCTAGGCAATATATGCGTAATATTATGTATGTTATGTATGTATGTACAAATTATATGTATCATATTGCCCACTAATTGCTACTGAATAGTTTTACTTGCTCGATTTTTTCACAAGAGGTGTAACTGTTTATTTAAAAGCGGTATAACAATATATTGAATTACTTCATGTGCACGAGTTGACACCATTTCTGAGGTGATTTTTTTGGGGTCGCATAATTTTATTTTTCATCTTGAGCGTTTCAAAAAAAAGTACGAAGAAGAGTTTTAGCAGTACAAATTCATTTCAAACTAAAACACAGCCAGACACATTAATCAAAATACGCGACGGAATGGAAAACCTTCAATTTGAATTTCGGATTAGAATACTTGCAATAGCATACCTTATGCAGCCAAATGCAATATGCAAGTATCATAGAAATCTTAATAACTAGTCAATAGAAATGCTATCGACTATCTTTTAACACTGGGACGCATGTCGCCGTTTTTCAAATACCACTTTTTGTATTCCTGCAAACAAAATTATTCTTTTTGGCGATGACATTAAGACGACAATTCCTCAACTCGCACTTGTGTTCGATTAGACTCATGCGCTTGTATTCCTGCAAACAAAATTATTCTTTTTGCGATGACATTAAGACGACAATTCCTCAACTCGCACTTGTGTTTGACTAGACAGATGCGCGGCGACAAGGTCACGCGTGTTTGACATTTCTATTGCCTTATTATTAAGATTTCTATGGCAAGTATACATAGTCTAATATCACAATAACAATTATGAAATTGTTTGTTTGCTAGGCTTTCACGTTTAAACCACAACACTGTATTCAATTAAATAGAGATTCCTAGATTTCATTTTTCATAAAAATTGTTCTAGAGTTGGAAAAAGCATTGTTTTATTCGCGGCAAAAGCCATGAGCGGAATGATATAATATGTCGCTTCCCTGAAATTAGTTCACCAACGCGGTAGAGCGTTTGTAAACTAATTTCTTGAATTTAATATTTTCTTTCTATTTTGAAGGTCTAGCTTGGTGTCACAAATGAGTGATTACATAGTTTATGCTTTAACGATTAACTACCATATTATATCCTATAATAGTAAGTAAACAATAACTAGTGCAATCACATTAGTAGCCCATTATCTAAGACTGTACGTTTCCCCTGGACCGACGGCCTTGCAGGCATGGCGAGTATGGCGACGGACAGGCACTGACACCCCCTAACTGACGTTTTTATGTGGTTTAATTAAATGTTTCATATTTAAAGCACAACTACATTAATTTTCTAGCACAGCATAGCTAAATGAAAAATCTCTAACAAGCCGTATAAAATTCAGTAGAATACGAAGATCAGTATCTTCTTGGAAATATTAATTTATTTTACTTTTAACTTTTTTCTATTCAATTAGCGTTGTTAAAAAGTAATATAGCATCGGCATCAGTATCAATACATCAATACAAATAAATAAAATTGAAGTGCCTGTTTTTAGTGTCTAAGTTACAATGATTTTAAAGCTGCTATAATTATTTGCACAATTCCAGATGCCTAAAATCTTAAGTTAACTTAAGTTTTTTTTTCTTTTTGTCTGTTTGTATCGCCTTATTTTCGAATTACTGGACGGATTATAATACAATTTAAGATGCAAATGAATGATTCCAAGGCGCGTAACATAAGCTACTTTTTATTAATGTACCTACCACGCAGACAAAACCGTGGGAGATAGTTTGTCGTTGTTGTTGTTCGCTTATATTTATAAGAAGATACTGATCGAATTAAATAATTGTTTTTCCGTTTGATAGTCTAACTATCAATTATTGTATTTTTGATATTTAACATCTCGTTACTACTTAATAATAACGAATTCCACGCGGACGAAGTCGCGGGCAAAAGCTAATTATATAAAATAAGCTTTTATCTTCGGTTTTGATTCTCGTAAATCTATTTGAAAATCGTATCCATTACTTCTTCCTGTAATAAAAATAACATCTTTTACCACGTATTTAATCAATAAATTACAATTTTACCTGAATAGAATTCTTAGATTAAATAAATTTATGCTTTGTGAAAAATATATAATTTTTTTAATTCAATCATTTGAAGTCTGCTTATCTTTTTACATTTAAAAAAATAATTGTAATAAGTACGTTAGATAACTTAAAAATAAATTACAATTTTAATTTTAGAGTTTAAAACAACACTGCAAATGCAAAATACCCTTCATTGTTATTTGGAATTTACAGTTACTGCGTGTTGGTAGTTGCCCCTCGATATTGCCATAATTACCGCAGGTGAATGGTGATCGCAATATCTAGTTATTACTTGAAAGGTGGGCGCAGTTTAATACAATGCCTTACCCATTTATTAGTAGACTGTTATTAGGTAAGCTGATGTACCAGCCAACCTTACCACACACGCTTAAACTGGAATATTCCACTCTGAAATTAAAGGACAAAAATAAATGTCTGTCTTTATAAAAATAACTTCAAGGCAAATCTACCAGTAATCAACGTTTTTTACGCAACAGATGTTCACAACAAGCCCACAGTTTACTTGTTGAAATTGGTAGTTATTGTCTATGAGTACTGAACTACAATACAGAGCTAATTATACTGTTAGTTGTTTGGGTAAATAAATAATACTAGTTTTATGCGTATAGCTGACTTTCACCCGCGGCTATGACTAAGTGGTATCTATACAAATTATGTATATATATATAAAATATGTATTATAATTATTTTTTTAAAATTTATATTTACCTAACATGTTTAATTAAATGATTGAAATACCTAACTATGTACAAAAAAGAAAATAAAATGTAAAAAATTGTAATTATAATTTTGGCGTCAAAAAACCTCCGCATCTATGTCAGCCGCGGGTAACGTGCCCAGAAGGCTGGCGGCATTGCCACGTTGGAAGGCAATGCTGAGAAACCTCTGCAAAAAGTAAAATATATATTTAAATAATATATATTAATTGTGTAAATACAAATTACTAGTATTTTTGTGAAACCCTTTTAGCTAAGCTTAATTCGCTTGTGTTAGGAGGAAGCTTACGTCCGTGGTGTCTCAGTATATCTCTACCCATTGGTGAAAATCACATGATAATCCGTACAGTATTTGCCGAGTTTGTTTCTGGAAGACTTTTTTATTATAACTATAAAATTAATTTAAAATCGGCAACAAATAATCCGTAAAAACGTACAATTGGATAAATGAATACGGTACGGGACCACTTTACCCATAAATAATTACATAACATTACTTTTAGTGCTAAATGTGTCCTTAAATTAACTGGCTCTACCAACAATAATCCACAAGACCTTATTTATTAGGGTAGAAATAATATATAGCGTCAACTTTTCATGTAACATGCTCAATGGAAAGTTTGCTAACAAAAGTTTTCGAGGAAAACGTCTCGATTCTACTTAACACAATGACAAATGGATGTCTTAATAAAAATAGATAACATTTACTGTGACCTATCGATATAATACTCGATTATTTGACAAAAGCAACGATGAAATGTCAACTTTAACAAATAGAACAAAATTTATGGCCGAAATTAATAAGAATTGACCGAATGTAATAAGAGAATGTATTTTAAAATACAGGCTGCCTCGATCATCTAGTGGTTAGCGTTTGTGCCTCTCACCGCGAGGTCTCTCGAAATTCACAATAAAAGCATGGAGTTGGATTTGTGCCCGGTGGATGGCGATAGGCTCACCACCTATCCCATAGGACCTAAAGATAACAGGTAAAATGTGGGTATTGAACACCTCTGTCGCACCCTTCTGGGTAATATAGGCGTGATGTTAGGTTTATGTTATGTTATGTTATACTATAGAATAAAGAGGTTGAAGTGACAAAACTCGCCAACTAAGCTCTGTTTTCTGATTAGGTGGTAAAATTAGGCCCTGAAATTAATGACAGAAGATACCTAATATCGTAGTCCTTGGGAGAAACGCATCATATTTTGTGGTAGTTCATCAGCTCCAGTTACCACTTTCCATCAGGTCGACAACAAGTCCGCTCGCCATTATTACTTTATAGTCGTTGGTTTTGAAAAGATAATGTCTAATTAATACGTCATAACGATGGCATACAGCCTCAGGTCTCTGTAGCTAATGCCTTAGTAGCAGGCATCAATGCACGTCTTGAAAACGGTCGAACACATTTATTCGACCTCAATGTGACTTCAAACGTAAAATCAAGCAAGTGTTGGTGTTGTATACATTTGACTCACTCTTCTGGTAATATAACCGAGATGTAATGTTAGGTATCTTATGTTGTTTTAAATAATAATAATACTGCATACAAATGATTTTGTTGTACAATAAGGAGCGCAATAATATTATTTTGCAAGTTTTATTTCAGTGTCTTATCAACACTGGGATAAAAACTTTGACCTAAAAAGCTGCAATTGCACAAAGGTTTCTTAAAGACACAAAAGAAATAAGAAAGGACATTTTAAACCTCAACCTCTTGGAAGATGAAAAGAGTTTGCATCGGTTTTCTGAGGAAGCTAAGCAAAGGGTATTTTTTTTTTATAATTATTAAAATGTTGCTGAATCAAAATTAAAGGAGGTTATATTTAAAATGCGGTGTAAATATAAAGACCGATATTATTGACAAGATATTTCTTAGGGCTAAAAAGTCATCAGCAGTACCCTATCCAACCAACGCGTGTCACGTACCTACATGCGACATAAATTGAGTTCGACGGCAAAAAATGCCAAAGGAAATGATCCTACTTATCTTCCGAATGGTCTTTTAAGTATCTACATTCGTTTTACATAAAGACGAATTTAGCAGAATAAGAAGGATATGGTACACTTGGATAAAAGTACAAGTCGAGTGCAGGCGTTCAGTGAAACGGTTCATATGTAAATGCCTCCGTAATCTGTAGGAGGCTCCCGGCGAACAGGCATCTATCGGCAGAGATCGGACTCAACTCGAAAACTTTTCGTCTCTCATGTATTCTCCAGTAAACAGTAGACTGTAAAGTTTGACACAGTTCCATGTACAAACGAACTAGCAACGACACATTCGTGAGTTGTATAAAGAGAAAAGGTGCTCATGTATTCTTTCTATATCTTATTTTATTATCTTTCTATATTTTAAATGTCGCTTTTGCAAACTAGTACTGTTACGATGTAACTAAGATAATAACTTTAGCCTTCAGTTCTCTCGGCTTAGTTAATATTTTTAGCTGAACAGAAAATGTCAAGCTAAATGCTCTTTCGTTTTCGCTCTAATAATAATACTTCTATTGTAATTGCGGAACGAGTGGTTTTCATTTGCATTGTATTAACCTTGAAATGCAAGGCTTCTGTGAATGGATGGCTATAAAATATACTACTTAAGTGCGTGAAAGGTCGGTGTGTGTGTATCCTAGACGGAACGACGAGTCATTCGATTGGTATTTTATTGAGCAATGTGAATAAAACGTCTGCATTAGTCACATGTGTTTTGCAATTGCACCATAATATTTTGTCTTAAGGTAGATAGTGTTTTTGAATTAGATGGTGACGCTTTGTGGGTATGTTATTTATGTTTTACATACCTATCAAAAGTAATAATTTATGGTTTGATTTTATTTTCTAGTACCAAGTAAAAATATGCTGTTCATTCTCATTTTTGAAATGCCGGGTGTAAATAACATCGTACCGAAAACTTTTTTCCGGGATTCAGTTCATGTTACTGTAGGTAAACTTTTCCCTTGAGTTTCCATTAAATTTACGATGGTCTTTTTTGATTGATTATGATGTTATATCGTGACTGGTATGATGTCCCGTACAAATGATACAAAATAATAATATCGATTAACCTTAGCGCTTCTGTGGCAAATCTAATCCATAAAATAATTATAAAGTAATATGTCATTACTTTTGTATTTGTATGAATATTATTCATTGCTTATTTTTGTATAGGTAACTCATTCACTCACTAACGTCGAGTCTCTAGTGTGGAATGGCCCCCGGCTAGATGGATGGACGATCTTGTCAAGATCGCGAGGAGTCGTTGGTTTCAGTAAACCCAAAGCCGCGCGCTGTGGCAACCGATTGGTGAGGCATATGTCCTGCAGTGGACGTCTCCAGGCTGATGATGTGAAGAATAACTCAATAGTATTTTAAAATTTACGTAACTTTGAATCCACTCCATTTAACGTTGTACGTACTTTTACAGTACAAGTTGATCAACCTATACATTGGCAGTATAATAAACTGTTCTCACATTGCGCCAAGGTAAGTAACGCGAGACCATGTTATAGTGGAAATAGTATAGGTTGATCAGTAGCCGTGTGTATCTGGCCATCAGAATGTTAAATCTTTATTGAGTATTGCTGTACACAGAACGATAAATTATTGTGAGTAATACTTCTGAACTCGATCGCCAATATATAGGATAGCAAACACCAATCATTTTGTTAACCGTTAATTGTAGGAATTTCTGCTTTAGGTATAATTAATTATATATCAATTCATTTCTAACATTTTCAGTTTTTTTCTTGGATCTAAACTTAATACCTATATTAATTTCATTATAAAGACACACGATTTCCTTTGAAGAAAGAATTACGTAATAGAGTTTTACTTATAGTTCCCATATTATTTTAAAGTGAGAATGTTTTTAACCGTGTCCAACGGTACTGACACGATAAAGTGGCATAAAAGTATTTTTTTTTTTTATTATTTAGGTGAAGCAATTCCACGAAACTTATTCTTTATTATATTCTAACAATTGCAGTTCCGTTAATTTAGTTGATTATTGCATTGCTTTAATTACGCTATTCTCGCTTACGACTTCAGTTAATGAGAAAAACCGACGTGTTTTATTAAATTTTATTTATTTTTGGAATACTAGATAGTTTATTAAAAATATTTATTGATTATTATTTTAGAACCATAAAGCAGTTATCTATTGTTTTAAGTAAATCATAATAGAACATAGAAGTTCATTTTGATGGTATTTAGGATTTTTTTCTGAATTACTGAGCCGTTCTATTATTATTTTATTCACCTGGAAGCTCAAAAATCTGTCAGCTACGAAAACGAACTTAACTTAACTGCCTGGCTTTAAGACTCACAAATACATACCTAATTCAGATAATATAAAAAAAATATTACTAAAATAAAAATAAATTATAATTCTAATTACCATTGTGTTACGAGTAATAAAATATTTTCGCAATAATCACACGAAGAACTCAAAATGCTTAAACTTTAATGTTGCCCATTTTATCATCAAAATTGTTCCGGCAAAAATGCAAGAACATAATAATATTGCAGCATGTAAACTTAAATATAACGGCATACTATTTCACCATATTTTGAAATGACACACAAAGCATTCAAGATTTGAACTTTGTAGCTTGACACAGAATAAAGTGTATTGTTCAGATAGAATAGAATTTGCAGATATAATTTGCTCCTTTTATTGCATGTCCTACTCTACATGTTACAATGTTTTGACAAAAGATAATTCAAATGTTCTTGCTTACAATCGAATAGGTTTCATTCATAGTTCATTCTATCTTCAATCCATTCTGTATACGATCTGAACATTATCATCAGAATGAACGCAGAGAGTGAATTTGCAAACAAAAACATTATGTGAATGCATTATGCATTCACATTGAATATAATATACAATAGCTTTCTAGACTTGCTTACGGTGATCGATAACATTGTTAGGGATTTGTACTTCCTCGATGATCGATTTAATTTTGTTATACTAGCTGACCCGACACACGTTGTCCTGTCTTAACTATTAATACATCCTCTTTGACTTTCTGTCAATAATGTTAAGTCAAACCCTATAAGGTTTTATTTGAAAAATAATATGTTGGTATTCTAAAATTTGTCAATATTTCGTTCAATTTTTTAATTTTTTTATCATTTATGAAGATTCTCTTGCGTTAATAAACACAAACAAATACCTCATGACTGCCCGCCGGCTTTGAACATTGTGCGCGCAGTACGCGATCATTATTATTCTGTGATGTTATTTTAAAACTGCGATGTCTCCTAAGATATTCATTTAAATCGAATGATGTAAAAGGCAATATCGTTTTAAAATTAATACTTGAAATAAATAACATTTTTATTTGGATAAGGATTAATGTCATGTTTATAAAAATACCTTCGCGAATAATGCATTATTTTAGAACAAATTTAGTTAGCATAAAAAAGGTTATAATAATGCTAGACTTTAAAGAAAGGTATATGTTTTCGCAGACTTTTTTTAGAACTTTTAAAAAGAATCAACTCTAGTGTATTCTAGTAGTGGTATCTTACTACGAAAAAATAAAAACAGAACATAAAACAACATTTCTTAAACTAACTGTTGTAAATATCTAAATACTATAATCTTTTTAATAGCAAACTCCTTGTATATTCGAATATAGTTTTCTCTCTTGGCATATGTCATTACATGTTCTAGTTACTGTCTAAGAATGTTGTTTTAAGTTGTGAAAATATATTTTATTATTATGAAACTCGTATTTTATCCTACCAATCCACCACCTTCAACATGGTAGCGGAGCGTGGTTAAATAGTTAGATTGGTTGGTAAAAATGTAAAATATTAATGAAGAAAATTTTTGACAGTTTGAGTTTCGAGAAAAGTCTAAAATAAAAACGGTAATATTGTAAAAAAATGGCTAAGCAAGCCAAAGGAAGAGGAAGCTAGAGGAAATCATGATGCCGATTTTTGATGGGATGTGATTCCTGAAGAGCAAAGGACGATAGACTATGTAAAGTCAAAATAAAAGAGAAAAATATGAGTAGTAATATGAGTACATTCATAACTAGGACTAAATCACAATGCTATATCTGTGGAAAGACCGGTCATCTCAAGAAAGATTGTTGGCACGGTCAGAAAAACTATCAAGGTACCAGATATCTCACCAGTCAAAGCCAGCAAGGGCAGGTAAGAGAACAACAAAGAGGTTACAATCGAGGTGGATTTGGACAACAAAGAGGTTACAATCGAAATGGATTTGGACAACAAAGAGGTTACAATCGAGGTGGATTTGGACAACAAAGAGGTTACAATCGAGGTGGATTTCATCGTAGTCGTGGTAATGGCCGAGGTAGAGGTCAATGCCATTCTAGAGATGAGTCATTGGGCACTCAGCAATATGGGTCTTCAGCAAAATCTTGGACGGCTCAGGTATGTAAGCCTGAAGTAAATTATGTAACAGGACATTGTGAAGATAATAATAATGAAATTAATTGGTTATTAGATAGCGGGTGTACCGATCATATTATAAATAATGATACATATTTCCATGATTATATAGATTTAAGAAATCAAATTGATGTGAAGTTGCCAGATGGTAAGGTGCTCAAAGCAACCAAAGTAGGAACTATCAATATATATTTCAAAAATTATTATAATGTAAAACATGTTAATCTCAAAAATGTTTATTTTGTTAAAGATATAAAGCAAAATTTGCTAAGCGTCTCGAAAATAACTGAAACTTGCACAATAGTGGCAAGGAATGGAAATGCAAAAATTTATAATAAATACAGAGAATTGATAGTTGTTGCAAACAAGATAGACAATTTGTATTGTATAAAAAGCTATGTCTCAACAACTGATAAAGATGAAATGTATGTCAATTCATTGAAACTAACCAATAAAGAGAAATGGCATAGGGCACTTGGTCATGTTAATTTTCAATATTTAAGCAAGTTGATTAATAATAAGTTAGTAGAAGGTTTGCCAGATAAGATTGAAAGTACAGAAATGAAATGTTCTAATTGTATTCAAAGCAAAATGGCTAATATTCGTTTTCAAAATAATAGAACGAAATCTACAGAAATTTTAGAATTGATTCACACCGATCTTAACGGTCCACATAACACAATTGGTTATGGTGGAGAAAAATATTTTTTATCTTTTATTGATGACTACAGTAAATGTACAAGAATATTTTGTATTAAAAGTAAAGCAGAAACTGCAAGTTGTTTCATAGAATTTGTAAACTTAGTGGAAAATAAATTTAATAAAAGAGTAAAGAAATTACAGTGTGATAATGGTAGAGAATATTTAAATAGAGAAATTTATAATTTTATTAGACAAAAGGGGATAGAGTTATTACCATGTCCTCCCTACGTTCATGAATTAAATGGAGTAGCCGAAAGATACAATCGGTCTGCAATGGACATAGGCAGATGTTTAATGAGGGAAGCTAAAATCCACAGAAGGTATTGGCCTGAAGTTATTAAAACAGCAGCATATTTAAAAAACAGAACTATTGCTAATACAGTAGAGAATAAAACTCCATATGAAATATTTTTTGGTATTAAACCAAATGTTGAGCATTTAAAGATTTATGGAAGTAGAGTTTTTGTTAGGGTTCCCGAAGTATTAAGAAAAAGTAAATGGGACGATAAAGCCAAACTAGGCATACTAGTAGGTTATAACGAAAACAGTTATAGAGTTTTATTAAATAACAGAATAATCAATGCTAGACATGTACAAGTAGTTGAAGAAAGTACTCAATTAATTTGTTTAGAAAAAATTGAGGATGAAAAGGATAGGGACTTGAAAAATAAAGCTTCAGATAGCAATGATGATAATAAAACTGATATTGAAACTGATATTGATGAAGATTTTGTAGATGCAAATGATACTTGTTCTAATAATGTTGTGGAAGATGATGCTATTATTGATGATAATATTACTAACAATAGGTCAAACGATGTTGTTATTGATAATAATTTGGGTAACAATAGGTCAAAAAGAAAGATAAATCCAATTTCTAGATATGGTAATCCAGTA
This sequence comes from Hypena proboscidalis, assembly GCA_905147285.1. NCBI lineage: Eukaryota > Metazoa > Arthropoda > Insecta > Lepidoptera > Erebidae > Hypena > Hypena proboscidalis. The sequence goes on from LR990132.1 coordinate 13,371,756, forward strand.
TCACATTTTATTTATGTTAACTATGTTGATGCAAATGTACCAAATACATTTGAGGAGGCGATGAACTCTGATGATCATAAGCAATGGCAAGTAGCAATGGATTCAGAAATTAATAGCTTAAATAAAAACAAAACATGGCAAATAGTTGAAAGGCCAAAAGATAAGGAAATAATTGATGTTAAATGGGTTTTTAGAAGAAAGAGTAATAACGTTTATAAAGCTAGATTAGTTGCTCGTGGGTTTCAGCAAAAAGATTACCTTGAAAATGTTTATTCACCAGTAGGAAAAATGCAAACATTAAAAATTTTGTTATCATATTGTTGTAAAAATAATTTATTTATAGAACAAATGGATGTTGAAACAGCCTTTTTAAATGGCTATTTAAAGTCAAAAGTATTTGTAAAACAACCAAAAGGTTATGAAACTGGAGACAATAAAGTATACAAATTGCATAAAGCACTCTATGGTCTCAAAGAGAGTCCAAGAGTATGGTATGAGTGTTTCACTAAATTTATTGAAACATTGAAGTTTATTAGAAGCAACTATGATTACTGTTTATATGTAAACTGTTCAAACAAGGATGCAATATTTATTTTAATATTTGTCGATGATATCTTGATTTGTTGTAAAGATGAAAATAAAATAAAGAAAGTAAAAACTAGTTTGATGGGAAGATTTGTAATGATAGATTTAGGAAAAGTCAAAAGTTATATTGGAATTGATATCGATTATAATGATGATAGAAATAAAATGACATTAAGTCAAACTAAATATATTGAATCATTGGCTGTAAAATATAATCTAGAAAATTGTAAGTTGTATGATACTCCAATGAAATCAAATTTAAAACTAGAACAAGCTAAAGAAGTAGATGAGAATATAAAGTATAGGAATATAATTGGAGAGTTATTGTACATTAGTACAGGCACTAGGCCAGACATTGCGTATAGCGTTAATTACTTAAGTCGATATCAAAGTTGTTACGACCAAACTCATTATAAATACGCTATGAGAATCTTAAAATATTTGTATAAGACTAAAGATTTAAAGTTAACATACTATAATGATGTAAACTCTGACATATTAGATTGTATGGTAGATTCTGATTATGCAGGAGATAATATTGATAGAAAATCTACAACAGGTTTTATAATTCGATTATTTGGCAACTTAATTTTTTGGAGAACACATAAACAAAGTTCAGTAACTAAGTGTTCAACTTTTGCAGAATATACTGCTATGTCAGAAGCAGTAACTGAAATACTTTTTATTAGAAACTTGTTATGCGAGTCATTTAATATAAATTTTGATAAACCTATAAATTTGTTTGAAGATAATTCTGGTGCAATTTCAATTGCTAAGTTTGGTAATTTTACTAAAAATTCAAAACACATTGAAGTGCAATATCATTATATAAATGAAAATTATGAAAAGGGTTTAATTGATATTGTTAAGATTGACACAAAATGTAACTTAGCAGACTTATTGACTAAAAGTCTGGATAAGACAAAGTTTCTGAAAAATAGGTTAGAGTTAAAGTTAATTTAGTTATATGTTTTTTTAAATATGTTATTCATTGATAAAAGTTAAAGATTATAGATTTAAGGAGGCGTGTTGTAAATATCTAAATACTATAATCTTTTTAATAGCAAACTCCTTGTATATTCGAATATAGTTTTCTCTCTTGGCATATGTCATTACATGTTCTAGTTACTGTCTAAGAATGTTGTTTTAAGTTGTGAAAATATATTTTATTATTATGAAACTCGTATTTTATCCTACCAATCCACCACCTTCAACACTAACCTACCACAAAACACAACATAGATTGATGACTCGAAGAAACAAATACAGCGCCATTTGCAAAACTTATAACAGTGGTTGCTCGTGCATCCGATATTCCATGCAGGTAGTACTCAACTCCTTCTTCGCTCACTTCGAGAGCTCTTCAAGTCAATCGCCGCGGCAGCGCAGCGCCATTCAGAGCCTTTTTGTACCGCACACCATTTCCTCTCGACGAAAAAATACCAGTGTGAGACGGATGTAACTGATGGATCCTACACTGGTGCCGGGATAGCAGCGGAGATTAGATAAAAATGGAATGTAGCTAAGCGACTTTATCTTGGCATATTTCATAATATAAGGTAAGCGAGTGCCTAAGTAAGCCGCGTGGATCGATCGACCTAGGTACGCTGTGCCTTTTTAGATTGATCTTTGGATAGGAGTCCTTCCACTACAAATCGTTACTTATTTAATCATCAGTTGCTATAAATATCTGTGGTAGTTTTTAAGGGCCATCAATACCTTCAATTATTGTCCTAAGTTATAGTGCTCATACTAGAAGTGCCGTATTAGATACTGAAAAAGCTACAACTGGTCAAACTAAAAGCCAACCTCAATATAATTAGGGAAAACTCGGAGTATTATGAAAACGAGGTATACCCAGTGGATTCATTTAACTGTTTGCCCGAGTCACACACTGTAACAGTAATATAGGATCATTTTACAGCTCTACAATAAAAAAATAAAGATATAAAGCTCGAATACCTGCCTAGGTCGTTTTGTTTTTTATTTTTATTCGTTCCTGGGCGTTATAGCGCTTCACGGGTGTAGGTGTTTTGAATTTTTATTTTCAGTCGCTTTTACACGACTATGGAAAAGTGATCTACGGGTTACAGTTACAGGTTTTGGGACACTAACTATTGCTTCAATGATGAAAACCTACACCAAAGGTGCTCTCAGACCGTGAGCATTCACTTGTAATGTTGCGTTACAGATTGAAAAATAACACCTGTGTAGGAGAAACCGAGTATAACAATACGCAACATTATACTACTTAAAATTTGAAAAAATTATGACAGGCGAACGCAGGGAGGGAATTTGTTAGGTATTATTCAAAATCAAAGAGGTAGGATAGGTTTATCTCTTCTGACTTATCTCTGCCCAAAATCGAATGCGCCACGTTGCATTACAGACAGCATATAATTGCATTTATTTCAATGTAAGAATAATTTAATTTTTTACAATAAATATGCTGTGTATTTTAAAAAAGGGCTTTAACAATGTGCCACCTTATTCAAAATTAACGAAAAATTGCAGATGCATATATGATCAACCACAAAGATATTACTCTAGTACTACTTTTTGAAATGTTAATTATTTAGTATTTTATGACTTAAATAGGTCTCAGAAGGAATATTTATACCTAATATAGGAACAACAATCTCTTTATCATGGTTAGTTAATGGAGCATTAACTCTAGATGATAAATGAAGAACAATTTTAACAAGATATAATAGCACAACCACCATCTTTTTTTTACTTTTAAAAATATAATAATATCAATAATTCTAACGCAGTTTTCAATTAATTAAATTTAAAATGCAAACATCCGATTTAAATTTTCACATAACTATTTTATTTGCTTTGAGATTTAAACAAAATTTAAAGAATACCTAATATAATAATATACACATATTGGGGAAAGATGTTGATTTTTGTTTGTATGTTTCATAGCTTTTGAAATTTCTATAGTTCCTTATGAATTAGTAAGCTAGATTATTTTCAAAGGCACATAATAATATGTTATATTTAATTAGGGTAAAATTCGGACAAAGTCATCTGTAGAAAATACATTTGCTGTATTGTTTCGAGTTAAATGAACAATAGATACCAATTTGGGATTAAAATTTGTGTATAGAAATAGCAAAGCATAGGCCTAGTTTATGCTTCATTAGATATGTGCAGTGCCAGTGAACACAGGCAGGTGTCGTTTTATCAGCGCGCGGCGTGACGGCGGCGTCGCGCGACGCGTCGGGAACGATGCCCTCACTTCCGCTCTTATCTGAGTTTACTTACCTTTGCCTGAGAACCGAAGCCACAAGTCAGCAGCTGTGTGTGTATATGTACGTACTTCATTCATACTTACGCAACAATATCTTTCGCTTCAATATAAAAATGCAAGGTATAATTTTCTTTCTTGTCTCTATTTTCACTTATTTAATTTCAACTGACGTTTTTATCTCTATAAAAATGTGCCGGAAATGTTAACGCCAAAATATAACTCTTCTGTTTATGTTCAAAGCCTTGAAACAACACCTTTACATTTTATGATTGCTCAACTTTTAACGAACAAATATTGAAAACGAAAATCTTCAAGTCTCTTAAATTACTTTTTATTTGAAAGGTAAAAGTAAGTGTTTTGTTTTCGAAATAAATATTTACCTAAGAAGGATTTATATTTACGATCTCGTGTAAAGGTTTTATTCCACACGCAAAAGCCTGCTCGTAACGTTAAATGCCGAGATCAAAAACTGTGAAGAAACGTAACATACGATCAGGTATTGGCTATCAAGAAAGTGGGTAAGTGAAATAAAATGTTAGTGGATTGGAATCTCGCCGCAGGTTAGGCCGCGAGGACGCAACTCTCAAAAGCGGTCTATTGATGTTTCCCGACGGAAAAGCATCTCAATGAACCTATACACCTAGTTTACATACATACTGCCTTCGTAATGTTCACATAGACGAGCTAGGCGTGAACCGATTCCCGATAAAATACCTATTCGCCCAAATAAATGCCAGACCTTTAATCTTTGTGGTAATACTAACATACATTTTATACTGTTTGTATTAAGGGAACTCTACCACAAGCATAATTTATATGCATGAAGGACGTTGCGTCGTACGGTCATAATTTGGAGAAGCCAAATATTGTTATTGAATAAAACCGAAATAAGAACCCAAGAGGAAAGGTAGAAAAGCGTGTAATGTTGCCCGTTACGTAATGCTAGGGACCATAAATATAAAAGTATAATACAAGTACGTAGGGAACTAGGCAGGCAATATTTACTAAGTTAAACGAATCAGCCCAATTGCGGTGGAAACGTACGCGCGATGAAAACGTTGAATATTTTAGTGAATAAAGAATTTCGTTAAATATTTGCTTTCCGAAATGTTCGAATTAGATAAAACAAAACTCGCAAAACGGCTGTGAGACTGTGACATTCGAGTGATAAATGATTCGGAGCTTAATTTTAATATTTTTCTTGCTGAGAAGATACTTATTGGTTTCCGCGAAGAAAAATCCTGTACGATTTGTTAGAGGTAAATGAGCGAAAAGGGTTGTAGTGGTGATGGTAAGCGACGGCTGCTGCCACGGCACGATTGATGTATTGCTTTTAACTGAAACATATTACTTTTAAGACGTGCTGTTCAAGTTGTGGCCCGATGCTTGGTAAAACACAACATTAACATTTTAGTATTTACTTTTTTACCAAACACGGCAAATATTATGAAATTAATGATTCCTAATTAAAAATAATTCCGAGTAGACAAGAAGATAGAATTCTTAGTAAAATATGCAACATGAAGATTGATCAATCTTTTTCTATTTCTTCTTTTCATCTACGGCTCAAAGGTTTGCTGGTAGAAAAATTCAATATTGAATTAAGCTCGCCTTTGTACCTAATATTTTAACTGTTTCTTTTCTATTATGTTATTGTAAATTCTGTGTGTGTTACAATAAAGTATTTGAAAAAAAAAATCAATTAAGAGTGAAGTAAATTAAATTTTATAAACATAGCAAATAACATCGTATTTTCTAATTGTAAGGCCGACAATAAAATATTTCTCAAAATTTCAGGAAATTGTGATGCGGACATTGAACTTGAAAAAACACAGTAATTAAATTAAACTATGTAAATGGAATGGAATGGAATGGAAAGTGGACTCATTTTTCCGCACTTAGACTCTCATTTGGTCCATTGTGCGTGGAGAGTCCTGGCTAACATAGCCAGCCTAACTCCGCCCAGAAGCACAGAAGTTTCCTGGGGACTTCACAGGCTTCGCGGAGTGACCTCATTGTTCCGAGGATTTGTTCCCGTTGAGAAGCAACGGCCCTACATTCCAGGACTACGTGGGAGACCGTTTCTTCGGCGTCAAGACATCCTCGACAGAGAGGACTGTCAGTGATTTTTATGGTGTATAGGTGTTTGTTCAAGGGACAGTGACCCGTTATTGACCCTATCATTATTTTTAGATTTGTTCTGTTTAGTCTTAGGAGGTTTTTAGTGAGTCGATGATTCGCTTGCGGTATTGCAAGTTTGGCTTGCCGACACTCAGCGATCTCTGACCATCGTTGGTTTTGGGTCTCTATCGATCTTTGGCGGATCCAGGTCCGGTATTGCGTGAAGGGGATTGGAAGAAGAGGTTGCGGGCCTTGTACTGTCGTATCTGATCCCCTTCTCGCTAGTTCGTCTGCAATGTCGTTACCAAGAGATCCACTGTGCCCTTTGATCCATTGCAGGGTGACCTGATTCGTGGAGCAAATTTTTTCTAGGGCATCGTGACATTCTATGATTAGTTTGTTGTTGGTTTTACTGTTAAGAAGAGCTTTGAGAACTGCTGCGCTATCAGAAATGAGTCTGATGCCTATTCCCTCTACTTGCCGTTTGTGAATGGCTTTTGCAGCGAGTGTTAGTGCAACACATTCACATTGAAATATTGAGCTGTGATTACCCAGCGGAATGTGGATGTTTATATTGAGGTCAAAGGAGTGTACGCCAGCACCTGAACCACTATCCGTTTTGGAACCATCTGTGTATACGCGTACTTCGTTGGCTCCTGATTGATCCTTTGCCTCCTCAATTAATTCTATGTTGTAGTTTTTGTTGAAGTTGTATACAGGAAGAGTCCTATCACATGGAGCAGCAATGAGTGGTTGTATCTCGATTGCCTGGTTCAGGATGTTCGTGTGTGGACTCGTGTGGTTTTTTCCCCATAGACCTAGGTGCATGAGCCGAACAGCAGCTATTGCTGCTTCTTGCTGTATGTAGAGGTCTAGGGGTAATATTTGTAGGGCCATCTCGATCGCTGTCGTTGGGGTTGTTTTCATACAGCCGCAGATGAATGCACATGCTAGCCTTTGGAAGCTTCTTAGTTTTGATATAGTGGTTGCTAGGATTGTCCTAGGCCACCATACTATAGCACCGTAGGTCAGCATCGGTCTAATTACGGCTGTGTACAGCCATAACGTAATTTTTGGCGATGGTCCCCAGTTTATGCCTATCATTTTCTTGCATTGGTAAAAAGCAATCGTGCTTTTGTTTATTTTGTGCTCGAAGTGCTTATTCCAGAGTAATTTGCAGTCTAGTATTACTCCCAAATACTTGACTTCCTCTTTGAGCTTAAGTTCGGTATTGAAGAGTCTCGGTAGCCTGTGTGGACCAGGTATTCTTCTGTTAGTGAAAAGGATGAGTTCTGTTTTAGTTGGATTAACCGAGAGTTCATGTACCGAGCACCATCTTTCGATTAATTTGAAGGCTTTTCTCATCAAATCGCAGAGGATGCCCTCAAATTGGCCTGATATTAATATTGCTATGTCGTCCGCATAACCTACCGTGTAGAGGTTGTGATCATTGAGCTCTGTGATGAGTTCATTGACTACCATGTTCCATGGCAGAGGTGATAACACACCCCCCTGCGGACATCCTCTTCCTACGATGCCTCGAGTGGTAGTATTTACGGTGAACTGAATAGCGCGTTGTTTTAGCATGTTGTGTATCCATTGCACGAGCGTTGGTGCCACTCCGTGTGCGGTTAGGGCTCGGTTAATACTGGTGAAGTTCGTCTTGTCAAAAGCTCCCTCAATGTCAATGAAGGCACCCAGGGTTGGCTGTTTTGACTTTAAAGAATTGCCAATACGAGTTACCACGCAATGGAGTGCTGATTCAGTAGATTTGCCCTCACTATAGGCATGTTGATTGGGATGCAGGGGCTTGTAGACTGTCAGTTGGCCTCTGATCTTTCTATCGCATAGTCTTTCCATCACCTTTAGTAGGCACGATGTGAGACTAATTGGTCTAAAGGACTTTGGCTGCGTGTAGTCGCCTCTGCCTGGTTTGGGGATGAATATGATTTTAACTTCCCGCCATTTTAGAGGGATGTAACGATGCGCTAGGCAGGCCTGGAAAACCTTGATAAGGTAATCGATGATTACGTTCCCGCTCCATTTTAGAAGTCCTGGGAAAATGCCGTCCAGCCCAGCTGCCTTGAATGGCAGGAATGTGTTTAGTGCCCATAGGACCTTTTCCTTGTTGATTACTTGCTTTGCTACGTTCTAGTGGTGGCTCTTTCTTCGTATGGCTGCCACGATTGTTCATCAGCAATCTGGCAGCCTGGGAAGTGAGTCGTCAGAAGCAGTTCACTGGTTTCCACGTCGTTTTTTGTGTATGTTTCATCTGGTTTTTTAAGACAACCTATTGTATGTTCAGTCTCTTTCGAGAGACATGATTTCACTTTGATTGCCTGATTATTGTTTTCTATGCTAGAGCAAAATCGTCTCCAGCTGTCTTGTTTGCGTTGACGTAATAGTTTCTTATAGGTTTTTCTCGCTGCGTTGTAATTGTCCCATAGCTCTGGGGATCTGTTGTTCATAGCTCTATTGAACAGTCTCCTCACTTTGCGGCGGTGCCGTTCTAGTTCTAGGCACCACCAGTGTCTCCCACCTCGGCGTCTTGGCATCGAGAGAGGACACGACTGTTCGAAGCATGAGATAAGCGTGGACGTAATGTTGTTTACCTGGTTTTCTAGTTCATTTAAAGTTAGTTTGTCTGGCAAGGGGGGTTGTCTGCCCAACTCTGAGATGACCAAGTTCCGGAATTTGGTTTGGTCAGTCTTACGAGGCATCCTTCTCGGTTGCGGTTTGGGCAGGTCCATGTCAATGTTATAGCGTATCCATCTGTGATCTGAGCATGATAGTTCATTGGATACATGCCAGTCGCGGATGGATTTAGCAATATTCGTCGTTGTTAGTGTTACGTCAATTATTGTTCTTGATCTACGGTTAGTAAATGTTGGTTCGGCACCAGTGTTAAGTAATATAAGATTTTTGTTTAAAATGAAATGAAGGAAATCCTCACCTCGGATGTTTGACTTATCATTGCCCCAAAGGGTGTGGTGTGCGTTAGCATCGGCCCCGATGATCAGCTCCAGTTTTTCCCTCTCGCAGTACTCAACCAGCTGGTCGAGTTCCGGGGTTGGGACGTCTTCGTCGCTTGGTAGGTACGCAGAGGCGAGGACGACGTCTGGAAGCTGTTGGTGATTCCTAGCTACTATGACAGCCGTCAGATCTCTAGAGCAGAATTCATTGATTAGTAGTGTTGGTGTGTGTTTGGGTGTATGTATGCAGGTTCTAGGGTTACTTACGGAGGGATCCACAAGTAGTTTGCCTCCAGTGTTGCCGAGCCCGCATATTTTCCCCTTCCTAACCCACGGCTCCTGGATTAGGGCGATTGTATGGGTGTTGTTTTCCAGCACTCTGCGTAATGAAGCCGTCGCAGTTTGGCTGTGCTGGATATTGCACTGGATGATCTTAGTCATCTCGAAGCGGGGAGGAGTAGAGGTTGCTCTCGCTGAGCTCGCTCTCCCCTCCCGCCTCTCGAAAGAACTCCTCATCGGATGTAAGTGCAGGTGATGGGGGCGGTTGCGTGTCCATCTCCACTGGTGCTTCTGTGAGTGCTGCCGCGATCACAGTCACCTCCGTCGAACTCGTCGACGGTGGATTTGCAGGCGGCGTATCTATTGCTGCTTGTGGCTGTGTCACCACAGCAGCGGGGGGCGGTACCGTAGACGTCGCGGGTGCCAGTTGCCTGGCATCCGTGTCCCGGAACCGCATGTAGATCAGCCCCATTTTGTAGTGGATCTGGCGGTCTTGTTTCTTGAGTTGGGTTGCCTCAGACTCTGTGATGCGCAGAAGTAGGTTGGTTCCCGGAGGATCCTGCCTAACTTTTTCGTGCACCACTGTCCAAGACTTAATGTTCAAATTCCTGTTTTGTCTTGACAGTAGCGTCCGCAGCTTATCCAGTTCACCTGTCCAACCTGGTACGAACAGGGTGCAGGCTATCTTCTTCGGTATTGCTGCCTGGGGACGTACTATCAGGGTAGTGTTTGCGATGGGTGACACCAGTTTGGCCGTTGTTCGGGTGAGCCACTCTCGCGTGAAAGTGTCAAAGCACCAAGCTTTGAGGACACCATCCGCGAAGTGCGCTTTACCCTTGAACCTGATGTCGTTTGGTTCTTCTTCGAGGGTGGCCTCAGGTGTAGCCCACATTTCCTCGCACAGTTTGTCCTCGATGGCCTTCTGAACTACCTCTGCTTGCTGTTGCGTCATGTCCGCAAACGGCTCGGTCATGACGGCAACACAGAGATCGTTTGCCAGGTATGAAGCCGCTGCCTCGGCGTACGTTGCAGCGGAACCATCCGCCGCTCGGGGTTTGATAGTTTTGGTTTTCTTTCCCACCCCGGTCGGCGTAATGGAATCCTCCGGTCGCGTACGCTTTTGCGCTCTTGACTCCTGCCTGGATCCATCTGTGTTTTGATGTTGTTGTTTGTTGGGCTTTTTATGGCCTCTGGGTCTCATGCTGCGCTTTTGCGGGTCGGCTCGAGGTGCTGCGTTTGCGCTGGTGTTTCCAGGAGTCTTTGTAGCGGTAGCCCCCTTGGTGGTGGTGGTCGCCGCCACAGACTCCGGACTCACCAGGCGCCTCACAGCGTCTGTTGCAACAGCCCGTTGAGCAGCAGCTTTTGCTTTAGCTTTTAAGCGTCGTTTCTTTGAGGACGTTAGCTTTTTGTTGTGTAACGTCCATGGTTCTTCTGGAGGTATGGCATCTCGCAGGGAGGTCATGTCCAGTGTGGTGGGTGTTGTTAATGATGCAGTCCCTGGAGGAGCATCCCCCGCCACGGTCTCAGTCAGCTTCACCGAATTCGCCACTGACAGCACGCTCATTGACGCAGTCAGGTTTGACACTTCTTTGAGCGTTGCTGTACTCGGTTGATCCGGATTAGCTTTCCGAGGCGCGGCGGTAGATGCCACTCTTGCGGGTGCATCCTTGGACCCCGACATAGATGTGGCCGTTAGAGACGCAGCCTGGTTCGGCGCGCCTCCAGCAAGCCCCATCCCTGTCGTGTCCTTGGACGCGACCGTTGTGGGTGCAGCTGTGTGTACATGACTAGGGGCATCAGTGGACGCAGCATTCCGCTGTTGTAGCGTCAGCGCATCTAGAGACGCAACCCTAGGAGTGTGTGTAGTTTTTGGCGCATCTTGAGACGCAGCCCGGATTGTGGTGTGTCTAGGCGCATCTTTAGACGCGGCCTTAGTTGTTGCTTTTGGTTTATGTTTATTGGTCTCATATGAATCCATAAAATTTGATTGTATACTTCACCTCATGAGCTCCCCACCCTCCATGGAGCCCTCACGTCGGGGACGCCATGCGTTCGAACGCATGGTCGTCAGGGATACTCACTCGGTATAGGTTCAGTTTGCTGGTGGCACAGACGATCCGCACACAATGAGAACGATTCGAGCCCGCTCGCAGCACGAGACAATGCCGCAAGTAGGAGTCAACCCCTCTTGTGTCGATCATCCGCTTCCAGCTCACCGAACCTCGCTTGACAGCCCGCTTATGAGATGTCGCAGCCGATTGATCGCGGTTAGCTACTCCACGACCGCCCGTGTGAGTGGAAATCCAGACCAAAGAGGTGTGTTGTGTGCAGCGTGCAACTAATTGCCGGCTCACTACTCCACTCAACCTCCAGGACTCCTTCATCCCACCGTACGGGTCCCCGCGCACGGCACAAACACGCGGGAGATCACTAACTATCCAGCATCGGGTTCAGTCCGATGATGAACACGCAGGAACGTGACCTCGTAGCCCCTGCATTCTACGGACCTATATATACATAAATTAAACATATATACGCACATATACATATACATACATTTTTGGGGCAAGGTAGGAAATGGAGGATCGTGAGGGTGAGTGGAGTGGTGATGCGCATCGCAGAGGAGGTATGGATCATAGGATGAAGGTTAGGTTTGGTAACTCTTACATGGGATATAGGTGAGAGCTACCCTTCCTTTGTCCGGGGTCCACACCTTGGACTTTCCCCATAACATGCTAAAATTGCATGGTATGGGGCGGGCTATCCGCAACCTGCCCACCCGCTCGGTAGCTTAGGAAGATAGCTCCCCCGTAGAAAGCCATGCAGTGCCTACAAAGCGTCAGGAAGAAGCAGGGTGTGCAAAGCAAAACTTAAAACGAGACCGAGATTAAACTATGTAATTCTGTTTTAAAAGAATGGATTTTGATGATTAAAATTATCAAAATAGAGCAACATATTCTATTTTAAAGTAGGTATTCTAAATGAAGACTATTCTATTAAACACTGTCCATATTAATTTTATATAAATTGTACTATCGGAAATGCTTGTTTTATACAAGCATTATCGAACTATGTTTATCTGTTAAAGGAATAGTGCTAATGTTTGCTTGCCAGGAAAAGCGTTTATGTTAAGATTCGTATTTGTAACATATATCTTCTGAATAGGATTGTGCCTGACTTACGTATGTGTTAAATCTTAAACTTTTCTAACATACGATGTTATAAAGGGACTAAAAAATCTGTTGTACACCCTTTTGAGAGGAGTAGGTACATTAAAAGGTGTCTTAAAATATTTTCGCGTGATTATAGATGAGAATACATAGTATCGGTGTTAAGTTTTGATCAAAAGTAGCACTACACTTTTCTCTGATCCGGGCATCACATCCAGCAAAATACTTATCTCAAATAGCCTAACAGCAAAAGATATATTTTAAAAGATTACAGGTTGTAATTCCAAAGAAAAACAACAAAGAAAAAGGTGTAATTTATAGTAAGTTGGTCCAATCCGACCAAAACAACTCACAAAATTATGAATTTATCTTTCGGCTTTTGTTGGCAAAACATTGATATTTCTTTATTATATTTACGGATACTAGAGCACTGTAGAAAGCAAGTTAAATACGTTTGTGCCGGAGTGGGGCCGCCGCAAAGCCGGATTTCAACTCATGAGCTTAGAGTTCCGATTGCCTTCAACGCCTGCGATACCCTACTTATAGTATTTTATTCTTTGTTAATACTTATCTTATTGTCTATAGTTTTTCAATACAACTTATAATCAAAACGTTTCCGAACACGTTCTATAACTAAAAACTACAAAACAAAAAGTAGCAAACTTACTTTTGTACTACAAATCACATTTACACTTCATCTGTTACTATTTAATAAGATGTTTATCATCCTAACAATCATAATCTAATTATTTTAATGACAAAAAATAAATAAATGAAAAAATAGACCTAAGTCTATTTAAGAATGTACAGGTGTCATAGAATCGTTGAAACCGCATCGTCTTCGACTGCTGGGAACGTGTTCGGAAGACCGATGGCAATGCCACGATGAATGGCAATGCTGATTCTTTGAGTCAACTAAAAGTCCGCCTTCTAATCACGTGAAACGTTGATTAACCACTTAGAAATATCTTAAAATAATAAGTGGGCACTTGGACCCTATGAACCGTCTCGACCTCAAACGACGGATTATGCCATTAATTATTAAATTAATTACAATCATTAGTTACATACTATATAATTCACTGTGAAGTATATCGCAGGATTATATTGTAAAAACCGTAAGAATATTTATGTAGGTAATATTCTCATTTTAAAAATATTAACATCTACACAAGTAGTTACGATATAAAATAATACATTATTATCAGTATGAATCATACAACTTTAGTTTTTTTATCATCTATCACAAGGTGTATAACAGTTAAAACGGTAAAATAACTTTGTAATATATAACCACTCTCATTTTACCATTACTCCGTCAACGTTATACACTCATAAGCACCTATTATTCTCGATATAGTTATGAATATAATATAAACCCCTTTTATGTTCAAAATCTTCACAGTAGATTAAGTCCTTGGTACCGTTAGGACTAATCTTACCAAACGCGATATCCTTTAGTATCATAATTTGTGTATATCCGAATGGAAAACCGATGAACAGGAAATATGGCGGCAGGTTTCGGAAGAAAACTTTTATGGGAGCTATATTGAATGTATCAGAACTGTAGATTATGTTTCGATGGTCTAGTGGTTAGCGTATGCGGCCCTCACCGCGAGCTCTCGGGTTCGATTCCCGGGTCGAGTTAAGTGTTATTTGTGAAATTTCCGTCAGGAAATTAAGAATAACAGCATGGAGTTGGAATTGTGCCTGGTGAATGGCGATATGGCTCACCGCCGAAAACTGCCGCCCTGCGATTAAACTACAGCATGACATATTTTTTGTGTCCGGAATACCGGTTTATAAATACGTACCTTGGCAATATTCAACAGACTGTATAATCCTTTAATTTTGTTGGATTTACAGTCAAGTTTACATGGTCTAATTTAAAATTTGGTTCTAACTTATAATAATTATTATTTGAATTAAATACAAGTAACAACCAGGTAACAATACAATTTACGTAAAAAAATCTATTGAAAGTACTACTCTATATTGTATAACTTGTAATATTATGTGATAACTTGTAATATTTTTCAATAACCGCTGTGTGGAAGCACCAGAATGACCCTGAACGTACGGGAAGCATTTCTAATTTATCGAAAACAAAAGCAATTTTGCTACAGTTGTAACGTGCGATGGCGGGCAAGCCCAGCGCGGCGCCGCCTGCGTGTTCGTGTCTGTAGATGCCTAATCTTTAACCAACTTACCCACAAAACTAACTTTAACCTACTTTGGCTAACGGCCTTTTGAACATTCCTGAAAAAAATGTGAAAATAGTTAATTAAATTTTAATTGTAAACTTCCTTCTGCGCACTGCCCGCTCAACTTTAGCGAAATATTTAACTTTTAGATAGCACTTTCATTCAGTAATACCGCAGTGTACTCGGAAACCATTATAGGGTTTATTGCTGTATAATTTAATAGCATCATAACAAAGTAATTTTGAAACTTGCCCTCACGTAATTATTAATTCAAAACACTAATGTTGTTAGGCCACCATTAAGTCCCTCTGAAATCACGCTTCATATTTGATACGCAGGAACTAAATAACGAAATGTTATATTGAAATTGTGATGCGATATACATTCCGCCCGCCATAAATTGTGTTTATTGGGAATGATCGAAATATGAACATTTGGGATGATAGGCACTCGGTGACTATTTGATATTTGTCATGGTTGAGCGGGTATAACGGCTCATGTGTCGCGCAGATTTATGTAGTGATATTTAAATGTTGAGCAAGACCGCTCAATAAGGTGGAATCGTAAAGGAAACGTAGTCAAATCGACACCGGTACGGTACAGCGTTTGCTGGGATTCTCACGATTTATGAGGCAATATGTTTAACGTCTACTACGGGAACCCTCTCCGAACATAACGGGGCTGTTACGTAAACAGATTGCTCGCGAGTGGTGGGCCGACGCTCCAGATATCGGCCTACGAACGACTCTATACTTACAACTTTTGTACCAAATCGACGACGACATTTCGCTCTTTGTAAAGCTCTCTGCATACGAATAGCTACCGATGCCGGCAATTCGTGAACAATATAAAAATAGTGCGCCAAGCAGAGATTTTCTTGGTATAAAATTTCACCTTCATGTAAATACCTCAGTCTCATGATGTTCAAAGTTTCCAATTTCAAGTATGTACGACACAATCGAATAAAAAAATATTGAAGCTAAAATATACTGAGTTTGCTGAGAGTTACATACACAGTTAACGTTGCAGATTCTTTACAAAAGATGATTTCTTCCTATTGAGCTAGGGTAAACCTGTATTATAAGAGGTAGTTAATAGTCGAGGATTGCAATATATTATCGAAAATATTTCCTAAGTGGACTGTGTCAGTCTACTGTATTACAGAGTATACAAAAAGAAAAAGAATAAAATATTGATTAGTGGAGAGAATAACATTTTATGTATTGGGGTGATATGTGTGTGTTTGTGTGGGTGTGTGTGTAAGTCAGAGTGAGAGAGTGGTGAGTTACACAAGATAAAGACTCCGTGTAAGATATTTGAGTAAATACTAGATCTATACTTAACCGAAATACCTAACGCAAAGTAACAAATTTATGTAATACAATTAAAACGATAATGTGATTCAGAGAAGTAAACAGCCAGGAGAAAATCCGTCGTAAAAAGTATGTTGTAAAACAAAAATAAAGATGGAGAATAATTTCATTGCCCACGTCTACATTTAATTTGTCCCTTGACATTTTGATCGAAATTCGTCTGGAAAGCTCGTTTTTATGAGTATCAAGTGATTTTAGAAATTTGGTTTTAGCGTTTAGTATGAAATTGAAATAAAATCGAAGTATTTACATGAAGTGCTTATTTTTAGTGTTTATTTTTAAAGACCAAGAAGATACGGAGCAATTATCGATTTAATATAAAAACGGGCAGGGATATCGTGCTACGAGTAGCTACAAAAGGGGTGTGTTTTTTTTGTATTTAAAAAAATATATTTTTTACTAATTTTAACTAATTTTCTCACCGCGAGGTCACGGGTTCAATGCCCGGGTCAGGCAGTGTTATTTGTGAACTTTCCGTCAGAAAATTCTCAATACTAGTACGGAGTTGGAATTGTGCAAGGTGGATGGCGATAGGCTCACCCCCGAACCCATGCAAACTAAACATAACCGGTGAAGTGTGGGTATTGTACACCTCTGCCACACCCTTCTGGCTAATATAGGCGTCATGTTATGTTATGTGTTATTTATTTAAATTCAGATACAGACTGCCATTTATTTAAATTCCATAAACAAACATTCTTATAGTAAAGTAACATATTAGGTGGCTAGTAACATTTAAAAGAAGGTTTATCTAGCATGGTAGGTATGAACACTGTAGAATACAGTGGTTTTAATTACCTATTACATGGTAAAACGGTACCATGTCCAACTATTTATTTTCTCTAATTGCAATTTATATAAAAAAAATAATTATATACTAATAACAAAAACTATTTATACTCCAAAAATATAAAAATTAAAAAATGTACACACAGATTACCTTTACTTAACAATATTTGAAATAACATGAAATGAGGTTATACAAATCAAATTTAATGAGTTCATAAAGAAACTATATAATTATGAATTAATTTCCATTAATCATCATATTAAATAATAAAAATAATGTATCAATTAATATTCATTTTTATGTCAAAAGTCGAAACTTCAATAATATGATGTCAAAAATAAATTATGTCAATCTCATTATAGAATATAATATGTCAAAATAACCATAATCAATCATAATTATAAATAGGATAAAACAATGTCTAACTTGGCAATTCATTTGAAATATAATAACCATAATAATTGTAAATAATAAATACATTACTGTAATAAATACATTAGATAAATTAATAGTATTACTTATTATTTCCAAGGCGTAGTGTCGGTTAAGAAATCGTTTATTTTATAATAGCCCCTTTCCATGAGACGATTCTTAAATATAGAATATAATATGTCAAAATAACCATAATCAATCATAATTATAAATAGGATAAAACAATGTCTAACTTGGCAATTCATTTGAAATATAATAACCATAATAATTGTAAATAATAAATACATTACTGTAATAAATACATTAGATAAATTAATAGTATTACTTATTATTTCCAAGGCGTAGTGTCGGTTAAGAAATCGTTTATTTTATAATAGCCCCTTTCCATGAGACGATTCTTAACTATACTCTTAAACTTTAGTAGGGGCAAGTTCAAGATTTCGACAGGAATTTTGTTATAAAAACGCACTCCAAGTCCCTCAAATGAGTTGTGGACTTTGTTTAAGCGATAATATTGGCCTACCAGTTTATGCTTATTCCTCGTGTTTAATGAATGAACATCGCTTTTCTTGGTATATGTTCCTATGTTTTTTCGTATAAACATAATATTAGTAAATATATATATTGCGATGCTACTGTTAAAATACCTATTTCCTTAAATCGTTCTTTCAGAGAATCTCGAGCTTTGAGTTTGTAAATCGCACGAATTGCCCGTTTTTGAATTACAAAAATGTTTTGAATATCAGCAGCCTTGCCCCATAGCAGAATACCGTAGGACATGACACTGTGAAAATAACTAAAATAAACTAGTCGCGCAGTTTCAATATCAGTTAACTGACGAACTTTCCAAACAGCGAATGCCGCGGAGCTGAGTTTCCATGCTAGACACGATATATGGGCGCCCCACTGAAGCTTTTGATCCAAGGTTATTCCTAAAAACATAGTTGATTCTACAAGACTACTATTTTCATTATTTAATATTATACTCATGTTCTGTTTCTTGACATTAGGCAAAGTGAACTTAATACATTTAGTTTTATTCGAGTTCAATAATAAATTGTTGCTAGTAAACCAGTCTTGGACTAGTGCAAGTGACCTGTTAATATCATTAATACTATTCTGATTACGATCAACTTTAAAAATAAGCGAAGTATCATCTGCAAAAAGTACTATATCACAAAAATTTTGTACATAGAATGGTAAATCGT
Organism: Hypena proboscidalis; assembly: GCA_905147285.1. NCBI lineage: Eukaryota > Metazoa > Arthropoda > Insecta > Lepidoptera > Erebidae > Hypena > Hypena proboscidalis. Next base: position 13,390,149 of record LR990132.1, read on the forward strand.
TAATATACACTAAAAAGAGAAACGGACCGAGAATTGAGCCCTGTGGCACGCCCATTGAGACAGGTAATCCGGAGGACCTAATTCCATTTATATCAACTCGTTGAACTCTGTCACCAAGGTAAGAGGCAACTAGATCAAGTGCAATATCCCTGACTCCATAGTGCCTGAGTTTTCGCAAAAGCGTTTGATGTTCAACGCAGTCAAATGCTTTGGATAAGTCACAGAAAACGCCAATTGCATCTTGCGCGTTTTCCCAGGCATTAAATATATGTTTTATGAGTGTAGAACCTGCATCTATGGTTGAGCGACCCTTTGTGAAACCATACTGCTCTTTGTGAAATAAAATATTAATATTAAAATGGCTTTCTAACTGTTGCAAAATAAGCTTTTCAAAGACTTTACTAACTGCTGGCAAGATTGAGATGGGTCTAAAATTGCTAGGGTCACTCTTAGACCCACTCTTGAATAATGGTATTAACTTACTATGTTTCATCAAATTAGGAAATATACCTTTATCTACACATTGATTAAATATTACAGCTAATTGTGGTGCTATTTCAATAATTATATTTTGCAATATCTTGACAGAAATGCCCCACAAGTCGGTTGTTTTCTTTGAATTGAGCGACTTGAAGGTTTTCACCACCTCACTTGGGCTTATAAATTGAAATTTGAAAATGACATCACACTCTTTCACGCTGCCCCTAGCCAAGGATTCAGCTGTGACTGAGCATGAATCCAAGAAACTGGTAGTCTCAACAGGTATTTTTGCAAAGTAATTATTAAATGTTTCAGCCAAACCCAGATTATCTTTAATAATATTGTTATTAACCACTAATTCAAAACTATCATCTCGCGGTTTGGACCGTCCTGTTTCAGTATTTATTACAGTCCAAGTTGCTTTTATTTTATTATCAGACTGTTTAATTTTGTTACTTAGATAAATTGATTTAGCTACCAAGCAAACTTGTTTGAATATTTTAGAATTATTTCTAACATGTTGTATAAAAATAGGATCAAAATTATACTGTTTCATTCCATATAGATCATACATCTTAGCTCTACTTTTGTAAATTCCAGGAGTTGCCCAGTCACAGAATCTACTATTCACATTCTTAGTAAAAGTTTTCTCTTTAAAAATAAAATCGTATTCTAATTTAATTAAGTTAAATAAATTCCCGTATAGGACATCCGGATTATCCTCATTGATATCTAAGTTGGTAACCTTGGCTGCAATATTGTCGTATTATATAGGAGCCCTCATGAAATATATATTTTCCTTTAAAATTAAACGGTTTATAAAAAATATGTAACTAAATATTCTGTGCATATTTCAAGCGCCTACCGGTTGTCGTTATCAATATCGAGCAAATACGAGCAAAACAATCACGTTTGCTGTATGGGAGCCTCCCTTTAATATATTTTTTATTCAGTTATTAGTAATTTTCTATTATAGTAAGTAGCAACAGTTGTAAATAATCTGTGAAAATTACTATGTTAAAATAATAACTGACTATCACGATTTAAAAATCGAGCAAGTCTCGTTTGTTATATGGGAGTCCCACTTCAATATTTATTATATTCGATTTTTAGTATTTGTTGTTGCAGTGGCAATAGTCGTCATCTGTGTTATACATCATTTGAACTGTCTAGCTATAATGGTTAATAAGATACAGCCTGGTGATGAACGAACTGGCGGACGGACAGCGTAGTTTCAGCAATAGGGTTCCGGAACCTAAATGTTTTTTTTTATCGTGAGAGTTCTTCTTGATGAATTAATATCCATTTCCCATTAATGTCCTTAATAGGTATTGACAACTCAAAATAAATTCTGCCTAGACTAAGCTTTAAATTCATTATTCAGTTTAGTTCATTATTTAGTCTGTAGAAGCTTATTTCAGACGAGGTGTTTGCATTTTCTTTTATTCATTTCTAGTGTAGACGACCGAAATCTGTGGCAACTCCAGATCAGACATATAATTCTTACCCACTACGCATTTTGCGTGTTTATTTTTCGAGACAACACCATAATTTATGCTTTTAATCCAATGCAATGTTACTTAATTTTTTTGAAGGTGACTAAATGACTTTTAAGTACAGAACTATACTTAAATTAAACACTGAAAACTAATAAAAACAACGCAATCTAAACATAATAAGTCACTGTCGTACCCAAAATGCTAGCAGCAATTATAGATAGATACTTCCAAAACTCCAAAGCATTTTAATAACGACAAAAATGGTTTTCACTGTCGGTGCTCCTAGATTACAAATTGGGGAAAAAGTAAGGTTTTTTTAAATATTATTTTATTTATGAATTAGCTTTCACCAGCGTCTTTTTAAATATTATTTTATTTATGAATTAGCTTTCACCAGCGTCCTTCTCGTCTTCTTTTGTCAGGCCTATCAAATATACACAAAAAACCGGCCAAGTGCGTGTCGGGCCACGCGCAGTAGGGTTCCATAGCTAGTCGTAACAACATATTTCGACTTAAAAGGGATTTACTATCTGTATTAAACAAGTAACATCTTCATACAAGTCATTACTTTCAAAGGTTTTTGTAATTTGCACGAATTATTCTAAGTAACTGCATTTTACACTTTGGACCCCAATTACTCTAGAACTAAATAAGTTAAAGTAACCGCTATAGTTTTCATGAAAGTTTATTACATATACTACCACCGTGATTTTTTTCAGATTTTTTAAGCTATCGGTTTAGCTTTTAGAAAGGGATGGGACGCCCTACTCGTACAAAAATTTTCTTTTCAAAGTTAATTATCTCGCAAACGGATCCCTAAATCAAAAAACTGTATTAGCAACCCCATTATGTTTTTAAAGACCTATCTAACGATACCCCACACTATGGGGTAGGCGACAGAAAAAATATCGTCCCCACTTAGGCTTCGAAACTACTTGACCGATTAGAGCTCGTGGCTAAGTCGAAGCCGCGCGGACCGATCGATCTTGCAGGTTAGGCAATGCTAACCGCGGTCGGCCGTTGGATGGGTGACCTTCTTAACATAACGAATTTTCCTCCGTGCATCGGATGAGCACGTTAAGCCGTCGGTCCCGGTTGCACGAGTACAACGCCATCTATCGAGTCCTTTTGTAAAATAATTTATATTTTTCACTCAACCTGTTCTAGTAGTTCGTCTTGAGATAAAAATCGTGATCTTATGTATGACCTAGATATGTAATGATTATTTTTAATTTATTTTATTTATGTCATCCTCGAAATTATTTATTTTATTATTTATTTTATCCTCGAAAGACATATAGGGACCAGATAAATGGCGTCCTTCAGAAAGGAAATGTTTGTAGTACACGAAACCAGCTAGCACGAATGACGAGATGTATGAATGTTGAGGAAGCGAAAGAAGTATGTAAGGAGCGAAGCACATGTCGTTCCATCGTCTCTGCCTACCCCCGTGGGATAAAGGCGTGCTTTTATATATGTATTATGTATGTTGTAGTATTTATGTTTCAAGAATTTTGAACGAAATATTCTGAGTAACTGCATCTGACATTTCGGACCCCTATTCCTCTTGAACTAATGAAGTGAACTTATCCGCTATAGTTTTTCTTTAAAGTTCATTACATGTACTACCGACACAATTTTTTTCAGATTTTGGGATCCAGTAGTTTAGCTTTTAGAGGGGGGGACGCTCTACTCGAACAAAAATTTGCTCTTTAAAGTTAATTATCTCGCAAACGGATCTCTAAATCAAAAAACTGTCTTAGCAACCCCTGAATGTTTTTAAAAGTCCTATCTAACAATACCCCACACTATGGGGTAGGCGACAAAAAAAAAACATCCCTACTTTACATGTAGGGGAGCTACCCGAAAAAAAAATATTTTTCCAAGTTTTATTCTACGACTTTCTTTGTATAGTTAACATACATGTTTATGCAAAATTTCAGTTTTCTAGCACCAACGGTTTCGTCGCTATGCCTTGGACAGACGGACGGACAGACGGACATGGCGAAACTATAAGGGTTCCTTGTAGGTACTACGGAACCCTAAAAACATAAACATTGGTTTAACCGTTTTGAAAGAGTTCGATAACAAATACTGTGACACGTGATTTTTATAATATAGAAACCTCGTGTTATGATATACGACAACAATATAAATAAAATAGATGAAGTCTTTAACATCGCCAGCGTTCCATGACAGAGTTTCATCAGCTAGCAGTGAATTTATATACATAGTTTTAGCGTATAGCCTGCGCTTACTGTTCCATGAAACAAATTTATGTCACTGGCTTTTATTGACAAAAACGTTTAGTTTTATTTCAATATTAGCGTAGTAGATACGCTTCTAAATATAAACATGAAAATTACAAATAATATATAATAGGAGTATATTTAATAACTTGTAAATATAGAAATAGATCTCGCCATAGGTAGTACCTCCCCAAGTAGCACGTAAGTGTCGTCAGAATCAATTATACAGCCAATATAGAACTTAAAGTGTTATAAGAGACGTATAAGAGAGTCAGGAAAGGTAATAAGCGTTATAAGAGTGTTACAATCCGCTATTATACAGCTCAGCTGTATATAGGCTTTATTATGGTATCTGCGTACACTTAAGGTGTTATATCGGAATATTACAACTCTACTATACAGCTTTAATAATTGTGTAACACTCCAAGCTTATTTCTACGGCTAAAGCTGTATAAAGGCTGTATTATAGTGTTACTTGACACTTGTTGCTGTACAAAGGCATATGCTAACTCCATTATAACACTAGTTTTTATGGTGTAATTTAACACTCTTATAAGTATTAAAGCTGTAATAGTTACTTCTAAGAGAGTATTATAGAACTAAAAAGATAAATGACAGCTATAGTACAGCTTTAGTCTGTATTATTGACGGAGACGTCAAATCAATGTCGCAGTCAGGAGATGGATTGAGAAGGAATATTTGAATATAAGGAATTACAACTTAAATAACAGTAATGATAGTGAACCAATATTGACTGAAAGAAAAAACCATTCAACCACACCGACAATCCATAGCTCCAATGAGGCTTCCGTAGGAAAAAAAAAAAAGAAAAAAAAAAGGAGATAAAAATAACATTATTAATTGCTTCCTTCGCCATCATAACACCCCTTTTGATTCCCAGGAACTTGGCACTATGCAAAGTTTTTTTGGAATTTTTCTTCAGTTTCTATTATCTTGAACGACATATTATTCTGAAAAATAAAGAAAATACCTTAATAAATAATCGTCAAAATGGTTTTAGAGATTTTAATTCTTTATACGTATCTCTAAAGAGGTTATTAGTTATTATCTAAATGAAGAGCATAATACAGCCTATTGAATAAAAATATTCTAAAATTACTCTAATTAGAAGTTAAAAGCTGTACAATACACTTCATTTATTCCATAGTACAGCTACTGGCGCTATATTGCTCTTCAAATAGTGTTAGGGCTGTTTAAAATTGACGCCATTTTCTAATAAACAAAAACATATTAGATGATTCTAAAAACAAAAAGAATTGACATTATTTTGCATTATCTTTAGCCGTATCATGTTTACTAGCTTATATAACGTTAACTTGGCCTTTTCCTTATTACATGAAATTAAAATGTTGTTATTCTAACCTAAAAACTTACTTACCGATATTCAGTATTTCTTTTGTTTTTCTTGATTTTTATGCTGGCGCGCGAATATTTTACCGAAAACCATATACAGGTTTACAATAAATATTGGTTTGCACGTTATTTTCACCAAACCAATCAGTTCAAAATCATTTATATGTTTTTCTTAGCAAGTAATTTGCCATTATAATAATATGCATAATGTAGATAAAAAATATGATGTACATTAAAATATCTATACTTTTGTAATTCTTTTATAACACTATTGTAGAACTTTAATTCTTACAAGCTACTTCTAGGATACCATCTGGAGAGTTGTAGTTTCTTTGTACACCAAATAACAGCTCTAATACAGCCTTTATACAGCTACTATACAGCTCTTATAACACCAAACGCTGTATAATTTGTGCCCATTTTACACTTATAAGGGCTGTATAAGCGCTTATGCAGCCTTTATACAGCTATTATACAGCTTTAAGTATAAAATTACGCTCTAGTACAGCTTTTATACAGCTTGTAATGCTACTTGGGTCATCTTAATTGTATAATATTTAACAATTTTAGGGTACCGTACCCAAAAAGTAAAAACGGAACCGTAATAGCTATTCAGTTAAAATTCACAGATGATGTATAACTGTTGCCGCTATAACAACATAATAAAAAACTAAACACGGAATAAAATAAATATTGAAGGGGTGTATAAAAGCCCGTCTTTTAGACGACCGGATGGCGGAGTGGGTAGTGTACCTGCCTGCGACGCTGAGGTTACGGGTTCGATGTCCGCTTAAGACAAATCTTTGTGTGCATGAACATGGGGGTTTGTCTTACTCTGGGTGTAAGACCAGTATAATAAGTAGTTCTATGTATAATAAGTATGTATTTACAAAATAAAAGTAGGTATATATGTATTAGTATCAGTTATTCTAGTACCCATAGTACAAGTTCTGATAATTTTTTTTCGCCATTTTTCTAAATAATGGTACGGAACCCTCCGTGCGTGAGTCTGACTCGCACTTTGCCGGTTTTTTTGCAGTTACTTAAATATTTTAATGCGATATCTTGAGACCCGTTCGTATATCCGGATTATTTTTAGTTTGCAGCTATATAAGCTTTTACCCGTTTTTTAAATCTAAAATAAATCAGTACTTAACGAGGCAAGAAAATCAAAGCCATTTAGCTGGTAGTCCAGTGTACATCTATAATAACGTAGCAGTAAAAAAACATTAAAGAAAAACCGATGTTTTTGTATAAAGCCATAAAAAACAAAACTTGGCTCTTTAAAGTAATATTATGAAAGTCAGAATTTTGAGGGTGGTTGATTATGAAACAACTTTTTGCTCATAGCTTTGTGAATGTAATGTACCCAAATTTAGTATGAAAACCTGTCCTATATTAAACTTATAACAACGAGAAGTTTTTTGTGTACATTTGCGAATTTCTTTTTAATTTCGAACTTTTAAGGAGTATTTTATTCCTAGATTTTTTGAATATAAGAAAGCAACACTATATCATTAAAATTGTTTGTCTTTAACGTACCTTACTTTGTTTATCTTGTGTCAAACTTAATACAGGCTTGAGTATTTAAGTCTATTAAAGATAAATAAAAAAAAAATATGATCAAATCAAATCAAATCAAATCATTTATTTCCATGGGCCCCAAGGGGCGCTTGAACACGTCAAAACAAACATCAAAACACAAAAAATATAAAATTAAAAAATAAAACTTAGCTAACTAAATTATAATACTTATTGTAATAAAATGATTTGACACCGGAGCTTAGATGTACTTTAATTCAACTTAGAGAATTGAATTAAAATCAATCCAAGTACCAGCTCCGATGGGTATTGCATCATGAGAAGAGCTGGTGAGAAACTCATGTGCACCATCTTTTCAAATAATTTATACAATATTTGTTTGTTTTTGACAATAATTCTATGTGTAAGTTATAGCAACCAAAACAACATTATAGCTAAATATGGTTATAAAGAGAAAATGCAATTAAATTATTATAAATAAATCCATAGTATATAAGGTTGCAATATCTTACACTTCAAGCAGAAATTATTCATAATAGAGCAAATCTTGAAGCTACGCAGAGGCGTTGTTAACGGACTTAACCTACAACAACAAACAAACTGGACAAAATATTTCTGTAACCTTTAATTTAATCTTACACTACTAAAAAATAAGGTAAGAACTACCTTCAAAAGGTATACACGTAAATACTTATACAGGTTGGATATAGAAGAAAACTATTGACTGATGTTATGCTGAAAATTTATACGCAGCGACAAAGAATAATTTATTAAAAAAATGGAATCTAGACATGGTCACTGTACATTAATCCCGGTTCAACCGGTTCTTTTACGAAAACAAAATTAATTCAAACGTATAAAATCTGCGTTTACAATAAATGCCCCTAAATCGCTCCGTATACATTTTCAGCATAAATCAGTCCATAGCTTTGTTCTATTTACAAGTAAAACCAGGTGAAGTTTGTCATACTCGTACCAGTAACAAATATTCTTTTACCAGTCTTTTAATATTCGATCCATCACTGCAAGTGGCCAGCTTAGTCCTGGTATGCATAAGTAAGTGTATATCGATCCTGAAATGTTCAAGTGTGGAGTAATGACGGTGGGGGTAGCGTGGCGATGCCTCATGGCAGCCATAAAAAACAATATGTACCGAAGGACCAGACGTAAACTAGATTTGTACATTGTGTTAGCGTTTGTTTAATATAATGATTCTGAATATGCGCTCGAAATGTTTAACATGTTACATTTATATTATGCTAAAATAAAGTTTTACTTTATAATAGATTAAATTGTTCACTTTTTAATGTTTTATGGATAATTATGTTAGTACCATAATAATGCATAAGTTCCAAATGTAAAGAATGTGTTAATTTAAATGGTACTGAATAAATATTTTATTTATTTATTATTTTTAATGAAAAGATTTTATGAACATCAGTCCAATCTATATTCAAGGTGGATATAATTCGTAAGAAAAATAACGAACGAAACGGTTTCAACAGTTGTGTAGCTAGAGGTCTAACTTAATAACTGATATATGTTTTATTTTTGTAGATGGTAAACTGGGAGGTGTAAGTTTATATAGAAAGTTCGTAAATTTTGAAGGAAATTGCACATAATTGCAAAAATTTATGCAAACCTTATATGACGTAAATTAACTATGAAATTTTTTGGAAAATCACTTGCGGAGGGGGTTTTTTATGGGTTTTAAGTTGATTTAGGAAATTTTAAAATTTGAGGGCAATTGAACAAGATTGTGCACATACTATATTCCTTAGGTTCCTTACAAGGCGTAAATGAGTTGTGGAATAGATGTAAGGTATTAGTTGATTAGGGATTGCAAATTGCACAGAGACTCTTTTAAAATTTTTTTGAAGGAAGTCGCGGCTAAACGCTTGTATTCAGTACGATTTTATCAAGACGTTTTCGCTTAAGAAATTTTTTCACCATACCACACCAAAATTAAAATCTTAAAATTGGTTTTCGTAAGTTTTATCGCTATTATTAGACAGAAATGCATCGTATGCCCCCACACACAAACTCATCGGTATCTCTCTGTATTTTGATATCTTTGTACCATTGCCACCTTTCAAATATCAGTACTGAATAGACCTTCTGTAATTACTGTGCCTCTTTTACTGCAAGCCCTTAAAAGGCAGCAATTGCGTGACGTCGGAAGATTCTTAATTTTGATTAGAGGCTCGCGTGAATAGGGCGCTAGTGGCGGCGGTCTTCATCAAATGATTTAACTATCGCTGATGTTTACTTTTCAGCTTTCTGCGCTGAAAAAGCGAGAAATATGAAGAGTTGAACGTCTTTGTGACCTATAGCGGTGTCTTGTGTTTGAAACCAGTCGGTGGGTGGTTAGAAATACTCAAGTTTAGAAAGTTTCACTGTAGGCTTGTAGACTGTAGTTTGGCCACTAGCACACTAAATACTTTAATAACAAAATGTTTTTTTTTATTTATTATTTATTTATTCAATACTTTACTGTAAATAAAAGATGACAAAGAAATATACATATTACAGTTATAGTATACAAAAGGCGAGCTTAACTCAGTGCCTCAGTTCTCTTCCAGCAAACCTAGAGCAATAAAGGAGACGATGATGCTATAGAGGGCAAGATAAGTGTACAACTTAAGAGGAAAGTACCAAAGATAAATATAAATAAATCCGTATACATATTTACACCCTAGTTCATATAGATATAAATATATATAAAAAATACATAGTCATCATATGTATAAGTATTAAAAGTTTATATACGTATCTATATATATTGATTAAATAATAATAAATGAAGAAAGAAAATTAAAAAGCCATTTTTTGCTGCACTTTCGTTTCAATTTATTAAAACTACATTTATTTTCGCATTCAGCGCCGCTTCGTTAACCTCATAAATTAATCTATACATTACTACGTTATTGAAACTGAGATTAGGTTCACAACAAATTTTGATATTTGAAATGTTCTTTTTATTCTCTTCGCCCGTATAAATTTCATTACTTTTCACTCCATTTATTTCGCAATCGATGACCATCCAACTAATGTACACACCCAATCATTACGGCCCACAAACACAATGCTCTCAGTCTTTCAGTCCATTTTATTTGCCCACTCACGCAAACAGCAATTAATAAGCAATGTCAATAAACAAAGATTAATTGTGCTGGAGAAAAAATAAGCAATCAAAAGCCTATTTTCAGCGCTCTACCATTTTATCCGGCAATTGTAAAGCAATACACTTTAAAAATAAAACCGAATGTTCAAACGCGAATCGGCTTGGCGCGGCAATAAATTGTGGTACGAGGCAAAACTCGCCGTTAAATATACTCTTTTAAAGTTCAACTTAACGTTTGCGACGCGAGTTTTATCGTCTAAAACAAACATATAAAATAAGGTAGTTTTGTATACTCGTGATATAACATTTCCCTAAAGGACTAGACATGTAGAGAACGCCACTTTACACATTCGTATTGCACTTTTCATTTTAAAACTGCTTCAGGGGATAGGTTTATTATTTGTTGTTTTAAAACTGTTGTTTTCATTACCTGGAATATATTATACTAAGAAACAGTTGAAAAAGATATGGCCTTACTTAAGATAGGAACAAATGGATGAACGTGACGTCACGAAATGACGTATCATACAGTTGAGAAGTTTGGGGTTCTAGTAAGAGGCGACCGTAGCTGGATGGCTAAAGCGGCTGCCCGGTGTGCAGTAAGGTCGCAGGTTCTAATCCTGCGGGTCCCATATCTTTTTCAACTGTTTCTTAGTATAATTTGCTAAGCATAGCTAAATGGGATGGATGGAATGGGAAACTGGAATATATTGTGTGTTTTCTGATAATATTATTCAGTTTTGCTTTTGATAGTTGTTTTACATTTCTAATTATATTGTCAGTGGAAATTATCAAACAATTTAGTATTTATAACATTAATGATACTCTGTCTTAATCACGATCAGGGCGCACCAGAATATCAGCGCTGTGGTGCTAGTGTGCTGCAGTATTATGCTGAGGTGCGTACCTTTTCTGGCATTCTGCGTACTTTTTCATGTATTTATTTGAAATATAAGTCAAGTTGGTCGCTGCAAAGACAACCTGGCCAAGTGGGGATTCACAAATACATCCAACATTAGTTGCGAATGTGGATCGCCTACCCAAAATATGGCCCATTTGTTGTCCTGCCCACATCTTCCCACCCTTTGTACCATAAAAGACCTTATGCAGACCAACCAAAAAGGCGTCACAGTCGCATCCTATTGGTCTAAAACCACATAGATAGAAGAAAAACATTTTTATTATAGTCATTGACACGACAAGAAGAAGAAGAAGTTTTTAATTTGTTCTTATAATTTGAAGATTTTCCGAAATAATTGTTTTTTTTTTAATTATTCTTATTCATCAGACTGGCTGGTGTTTATAATTTTGTGTCTCTAATGTAGACTTAGCTAGACATAGCAACTGCGCTGGTACGATCGATAGTATGGTATACACCGGTTGTATATATGATGGTCAACATTGTTTAAGGGTGTTTAATATGTAACATCGAGTGATGTTACAAACAAATCTATTGTAATAGACATCTTGCCTCGATACGTTGACCAACTTTGCCTTTAGAGGCGATATTGACTATTGTAAGAGATAGACGCTCTTACAAATGACAATATCGCCTCTCATTGGTTATCATTTGCTACTATGTCGTACTAACTGCCTCTGTTAATTTGATTCATAAACTAATTCTAAACTCTTTTGTTTGCCAAACAAATTTAAAATTGAGATCATTAAATTGTTTGAAAAACAAAAAAATAATATTGGCGTTAATGAACACTGCTGATGTCTAGAATATAAATTGTGGTTTCAATAAATGTCACTAAGTCACATACATCCTGTATATTGATTTACGGTAATGTATGTTTTTTAAACCAACCGATCTGTCCAGTAAATTTTGATTTTGATAGAAATGAATACTGACCATGAATGGAAACTCAATATTTGTCATAATGTCGCATCCACCCTGTATTTTAATCAATAAGTGCTTGAATCAATTTTGACAAAATAGCCACGAATAATCATGAAAATGTTTTATATATTTATGTCTATATTTGATGACAGACCAATTTCTGACGCGCCGGATAGTTCTTAACCAACCCATAAAGTATACCTGACCGATTTTGAAGTGACGCAAGCAGCACTTGAATAAAAAAAATGGTAATGAACAAAAAAATAAGCATTTTTTGTAATAAACCATTTTCAGCTTATATTAGGAATTATTTTTCACTTTTTAGTAAGAAGTACTTTAAAAGCGTCTTTTTTATTTTTTTTTAACTATTATTTATTTTCTACTTTTTAGTTTGGTTTATTTATTAGAGCGTATTTTTTTTATCGAATTATTGCATTGTCATCGATCTTTGACAGGTGTGCAAAATTTTATTGAAATCTGTCTGTTTAAAGTGGGTCAAAATCCAGTCCAAAGGAGTCGGTTACATACATACATACAGGTGAAGCTAATATAAGCGTGTCAAAAAAGAACACAGTCACTTTCATGTATGTGTGTTATATGCTTACCCTGCCAATAAGGTTTATCTAACACCTGTGAAATTGGAGCTACAAATCAATAATATTAAAGTTACAACTCGATTAGGAATTTATGAAGTAGTATAATCAGTGGTGAAATTTTATACATAAGAGAAACTATCGGTTGAGAAAATTTAGTCTAAACTTATCCTTTAAAAATACTTTAAATATATAATAATATTTGATTGACAGAAATTCGAATTTGAACTCTTAAATGAAAAGTCTCACCCTAGTTAAAATGTCATTGAAAGGACATTGCCACAAACAGTTCATGTACTTGGACCGTATTATTAGTCCAATAGCAATAACCAGTCTACTATACCAATAAGAATCTTATTATTATTGAGAATACGGGTTACTCACGTTATTTAAGCCGGGATATGCCGACTAGTTTCGAATCTATTACGTAGATTACTCGCCCAGTTGATGAATCTACGTAATAGATTCGAAACTAGCCGGCATATCCTGGCTAAAATAACGTTAGTAACCCGTATTCTCAATAACAATGTCTTCACCTCACGTCAGTTTTAATAATATTAAATATCTTAGTATATTGAGTTTAATTTAAAATCGTGATTCCAATGAAATTCACTTTCCGTAATATTCGAAACAAAATTAAGTAATATATCTAAAAATCACCTTCAATCAAGCTTTCTCATCGATCAGGTATTTGGATCGTTGTTATTTTCAAAAAATTCAGCAAAAAGTTCATTACTTCACAAACGTAATTCTTATTTTTCGTGACAACGTTTGTAAAAATCCACGAAAGTGTCGTAACTAGTAGAGTAGAATTGCCACTTGAGATTTTCTTTTACTTTTCACCTTACATTTTCTCGGCGACGCGACGGGGAAATCTCAGCAATCTAAGATGTGGAGTCGTCTCTTTGAAAGAGACTCTTTGAATGGCCAGTTAGTATTTATTCGAACACTGCAAGCTTAGTATGTAATGTAACTGTAACCTAGAGTTGCAAAGAAAAGGAGGATTATATTTCATTCTGACTTATACAGCGTGGCCCATTTATATCGGTCAGTATGGGGAAGTCTGTTATTATAAGACATACAAAAATCTGTTCTTAGAAACCATAACATCGATTTTAGTAAATCATAAACTACATACTAAGATTTAAGAAAACCTGTACTCAGCTCGGGTATCGAACATTTACTGCTTATGACCTACACAATCGGTATCGAAATAAAAATAATTAAGGTTTTATTTTCAATTTGAGTGGGTTCAATTCCTGAGCTGTACAAGTTTTTTCTTAAATCTAAGTATGCAGTTTTAGTTTTTACTAAAATTGATGTCATGGTTTCTAAGAACAGATCTTTGTACGTCTTATAATTACAGACGTCCTTAGACTTACCGATATAAATGGGTCACCCTGTATTTGACTTGTGTCATATGTGAGTGATAGGTGTCCCGTCCCGTATGACAATATTAAATATTGTCATACGGGACACCTAATATATTGTTGATATAAATACCGGAATGTAGCTTTAGCCTGCTACACCGTAATTTATTATTATACGAGTTAAAACTCGTCCATCTACGCAGACTTATCGATCGTGTGTTAAAAAATTGTAACGATATCGAATAAGTTTTATAATTCACACAATCGATAAATCTACGTCGATCTGTCTGTACAGATTTAACCCCACGATAGGTATATTATAATATATGTACGCACGTTTGGCGTAGCGGTTAAAGCGGTCGCCTCGCTGCTTTTAACTGCGCTACTGGTGTTGTGGGTTCGATCCCTACAGGGGATCATTGTGTGATCCGCAAAGATTTGTTCTGACTCTGGGTGTCCTTTGTGTGTGTGAAATAGATGTTTGTGAACACCCCCGCGATACAGGAGAGAAAAAATAAAGAAAGATTCTATAAGGTTCTATAAACATTTTCGTTGCAAAATGTTTGTAGACTAGATTGATTTTGTAAATAAATGTATTGCTAATAAACATTCATTTTATATTTCTGTTGTACGTGTATCTAATTCATATGTAGGTATATTTTCTGTCTGAAATTTTCACGTGCTTCGTTAGTATTATTTCATTCTACGAATATCCCTTCATAAATAAATCAAAGCTCCGCAATTTGAAGCAATCTACAACTTTGATTCGGATAATCAACTTTCTATTATTTATTTATACATTATGTAATTCAATATTTGAAATGAATTTTATGATTCAATTTATATTTACTTGAAAACAAAATTAATGTAAAATTACATGTGCTACATTTCTATTAATTATGAAATATTCAAGTTAAATTTAGATTTAATTTTAAGTCTTTGGAGTGTTATTATCGAGCCCATTTTATTACTAGGTATTTAGATTTTAATATTTATAAGTTCAAAATAAGATCGTATAATTTTTCGTGTACAATAACTGTCACTGAAATTGAACCTCAAGGGAGCTGCCTACATTTTATCGTCTATGTGTGTTTACTGGTGGTAGAGCTCTTGTGAATGAGCTCGAGGGCGGCAGCACCACCGTCTCACCTTTAACCTGCCGCCAAATAGTAGTGCTTCCATTACTGTGTTCCGGTTTGGTGGTGAGATCAGGCCCTGAAATTACTGGCCCATGAGGCATAACACCGTAGTCCTCAGCTGCAGCGACGCATCTATAATCTGCTTTAGTGGATTGTTGATGTCCATGGGCTGTACCCCATACTTACCATCATCAAAAAACGCTGGCGCGATTCTAGCGCCAGCGTTTTTTTCGCAATGACTTGGACACCTTTTTGGAAAACTGGCAGGTAAAAGCTTCGGGTAGGGAAGAATGGAAGTCTTTTTGGGGCCCAACAATGGGACAATATATGTTTAAAAAAATGTCTAGCAACCATCTATGAGGTATATTACCCCGCACAGGAAAACCATAAAGTAGGTAGTAAGATAAATAGATAGACGGCAACAAGGTATAATTAGCAACAAAAGTAGCTGAACACTTAAAAATTTTCAATCCATCCAAATAACATTTTTCACATTAAAAACATCCCTAATATATTATAATGTACTTAAAATCGATTACCATGAGTTTTGATTTTATTTTATTTTATTTTTATTTTTTATTTAATAGGGAAACTTACAGCTAACTTAAGACTAGAAAAACATTAATAACATTACGAAGGCCATTTACAAGTTTCCGCAAATAAACATATCTTATAGCAAATTCAAAAAAAAAACAAACAGCACAATAAAAGATGAATAAAAAACGAATAGAAAAAGAACAAAAATTAAAAATTAAATGAAAAACAATGAGATACACAGAAAAAAACATATATCACAATTTATGCAAACATAATCATAACTTACGTCTCACCAAAAAATGCATTGCACATAATTTTTTTAAGTTCATTTGTAGAATTGTGGAAAATATCGATGTCGACACTCCGGCACGCTGCATTGTACGATCGCGTTGCTCTAACCAGATACGAATTTTGTCGATAGGTGGTTTTTGCCATTGGGGTGTAAAGCAGGTGGAATCTACGCACAAACGCAGATAGCACACGAAGACCAACTTTGCCCACCAGCTCGGGTAAATCGGTCGATCCGGTCATTGTTTTAAATAAGAAGGACAGATCAGCAATATTTCTTCTTTCGGACATGGCAGAAGGTAAAACTTTTTGCAGCGGGTATAATAATTAGGTAAATGTATTTTAGCTCGGTATTGAATGTGCCTTAAAAATTTTCTTTGAATACCTTCCAGTCTGTTCACGTATCATTATCATTATTCATCAAATCATTACAGAATTATGATTTTGATAATTTGTTTGTATGTAGCTACATCTGTTGCTGACTGTACGTCTAAACTACTTTTTAATATTGTACAGAAATCAACAGATTTTAAACTTTTATGGGTTGCTATATCAAAAAACATGCCATCATTTTCACGTAGCGGTGGATTCCAGAAATAATTGCAACTCACCTTAATTCCCTCACAACGTTACCATGAAGTATATACAGAACATGTGGTATATGCTTTTTTTTGTGGTAACATTAGTAGTCTTATGTTTTTTTTTAATTTTATTTTTTATAATTTTCACTTTGGGTCATAAAAACCCCTCTAAATTGAAAGTGGTTGCATTAAATTTAATAAAATTTGGTGCGTACGTACTATAGGCATGTAGCTAGCGGTCAAAGATTTCTCTCAAATGGTACCTTGGTAACCACAAATGTTTAATAAAACTGCTTCGATGGAGTAGTGGTTAGCGTATACGCCTCTCATTGCAAGGTCTCGGGTTCAAAGTGTTATTAAATAATTTTGTGAACTTTCCGTCTGAAAACTTACAATAGCAGCACGTAGTTAAAATTGTGCACGGTGGATGGCGATAGGCTCCCCCTCTATGCCATGGAAACATATAACATAACAGGTAAAATGTATGTGTTGTACACCTCTGCCACACCCATATGGGTAATATAGGCGTGTTGTTATATATTTTTTTTAATTAACTCTTATTTTTGTTGAAATTTATTAATGAGGCATAATGGCTACTTTCTATGCACAAACGGCAGTTTCATAATTACCTTGGGCATTATAATTGTAATTGTAGTTCTCTAAGAAATTAAATTAGAACATTTAACAATAATTGAAAACAGGTTTTTAATTATTGTTTTTGTTAAAGAAACATTAAAATATTTATCAAGATTGCAAGCAGAATCTGGAAATGAGTTAATTATGCTTTTGAGCCATTTCCGTTTGGTTTGATATCAATTTTAACGCGACTAAAATAATACACACCTAATTATAAATCAATTTCTGTACGCAATCATGAAAATGGAGTTGGGTGAAAATCGAAATCTAACAACAACTGGTATAAATATTCTTGATAGTTTGATATTGTTATCTAAATTGTTTCATGATGGGTGAAATAGACACATTTTCTTAAACTACCTCACCACGTGGTTTTGGGTTCGATTCCCGGGTCGGGCATAGTGTTATTTGTGAACATTACGTCATGAATTTCTCAATAGCAGCTCGGAGTTGGAATTGTGCCCGGTGGATGGAGATAGTCTCACCCTCTATCCTATGGGACCTAGGGTTCGCGCACGTAGGGTTCCGTACCACTGTACATCTAAATAAATGTTTTTCTTAATTCTTTACTATATTGGAGTTGATTGAATGAAAGGTAAAATGCGGTTTACGATTTATTTTGATCTAAAAACAATTTTTAGATCTCGTTCAAACCAATTTTAAGTGAAAGTTTGCATGGTAATGTACATCATTACTATATTATTTTTACATTATCATTCTCTTATTTTAGAAGTTACTTACACACAATTTTTTCCACTTTGGAAGCGTCCCTCGCGCAAACTATTCAGTTTAAAAAAAAAAAAATCTTGAAACCTCAACATCATTTTTGAAGACCTATCCATAGATCACACGTAAGGGTTTGATGAAAAAAATATATAGTTACGGAAAAAAGTGGTTGTGACATACGGACGGACAGACGGACAGACATGACGACTCTTTAAGGGTTCCGTTTTTTGCCGGCACCCTAAAAACCTAGCACTTTCAGTCATAAAAACTCGCGCAGTTACGACTAGTCAACAAATAAATGTTTTGTTTTATGAACTGTAATGCATTTAATAAGAAAAAATGTCTAAACGGGGTAGAATGGTTGTGACAATAACGCCGAAAATTGTTGCGGCCATTTGTGGCCGGGTTCATGTCTAAAATTGGCTTTTACGAGCAGACATAATGAGTCACCGCGTAGATGTTTTACCCTATTCATTGTATAACAACCGTGGTAGAGTTTTTGTGAAACTTCTTCTTCTCGTGTCGATGGCTGAGTCAAATTTTATTTTGACTTACCATCGTGGTGAAAGGATTAGCCAATTCGCTTTGGAGAACGCGCGAATTGCCCAGGGTGCGTAGGGAATTTGTGAATATACACATGGGTTAAATAACTTTATTTAGAGCCTGCCATCGCCTATCGAATATTATTATAACAGAGGTTCATCGTCTTCTACTAATTGCACTATTGTGTTTGGTTTTAGGAGCGGGAATATTCCTGGCAATAGCTACTCAAGGAAGTGCCATGTTGTAGTTATTTGATGTGGCGAAACTGCACATTTATGTGACATGCCGTAAGGTTCGTTCAATGAATACTGTTACTATTTTAACTGATATCGATGCTTATATTATGAATAGCTTTTGCCCGCGACTTCGTCCGCGTGGAATTCGTTGTGTTAAGTAGTAGCTGCTACCGCGCTTTGATACATTTTTTTTTATTTTTTTTTTATTTTGACCCGCGTTCAGCCTTACTCCGCTCCCGTGAAGTAAAGCGTTATAATAAATACCAATTTTTTTTTATTGATAGTAAGACTATCAAACACAAAAAGAGTTATTGAATTTTAATCAGTATTTCTTGAGATTAGCGGTAACAAACAAACAAACTATATTTCTCCTGCGGTTTCGTCTGCGTGGTAGGTACATCAATAAAAAGAAGCTTATGTAACGCGCCTTGTAGTCAGCTACCTACACCTAAAATTGTATGGAAATCAGTTAAGCTGTTTTAAAGAAAAGCCGATACAATCAGACAGACAGACATACGGATAGACAAAAATTTAAAAAACTGTATTTTAGGCATAGTTATTCCGCAAATAACTATATCAATAGAAATAAAAACTTTGTTACTTTGACATTAAAAACAGACACTTTAATTTTATTTATTTGTATTAAAAAAGTAAAATTTATATGTATGTTAGTAGGTAATCTAGTAATCTAATAGGAACTACCAACCCGATATTTTTTTTGTGCTAATATAATGTTAAGTTTTATACCTGAGTGCTCAAGGCGAATCTAGGATACAGGCAAAGCAGCGAGGTGAAGTGAATAAGATAGATAGATAGATAGAGATAGAGAAAACTTTATTTGCACATCAAATTTGTAACAAACATACAAAGAAATAGGTACTTAAAACTAAAATGTACAAAGGGCGGCCTTATCGCTTGACGCGATCTCTTCCAGGCAACATTATGATGGACTTATTAGAATGGATATTTGCGGTAGTTTATTGCATTGGATTTGTTGTTAATTTTTCTTTTTAATTTTGCTCATAAGGTATAAACATAATAAGTATTGCAAGAGTTTTAAAGTATAACTTTACAATGTGGTCTGGCTGTTTTTGCCTGGCCGCAGCATGAATTCGCGTAATGTATTTTGTGAGGCACTGCGGTTATTTTTTGGCTCAGCGGGTCTTTCGATCTTTGCGTTTTGCATCGTGTGGTGTATAGGTCATGTTTATTTATTAGCATTTTTGTTCATATAACATGTTTTCGTCCAAATTAGATCGAGTACAAGTACTCTTGTAAAAAATACTGATATATTGTACTCAATATAACAGTATTTTTTTCATCATTCATCATCATCATTTGACAAACAATGATGACACGGCATGTTTTTTTTTGTTTATGCCTTGATGTACCCAACACAGATAAATATTTAAATCTAGCCTGATTGGCTAAAAAATAATTTGATTAGAGCTTACATTGCTTTAATAAAAAAATTAAGAATGTGTCAATTAACACTTATCTTATAGCCTTTATTACTTTGTTAATTTGTTTTGATAGGTAGAATTTAACGTACTACATTGCACTTCACTACACTAACGCAAAGGATTTATTCCTTTTTAGTCTTCTTGCTATGTCCGTAGTGTCAAGGAGTTGGATAGCCTCGACGTCCACATGTTCGAGAAGCCATCGCCGCGTCGTTCATGAACAACATGACATGTGATCACAATTTTATACTAATACATCCCATGAAGAAAATACAGATGAGTTGATACATCAAAGTTACTATGTTTTTATTCTTTTGTGCAAGTATTTTCTCTGATCTTCCTTCTTTCAATGACCTACTTGAAAACTCGACGTATAACTGTATAGTCAAAACGAATCTAACACTTAGTTATCGATTAGCTACCACCCACGGCTATCCGCGCCCTACCAATCACACTTTTAGAAGTGTGATGGCATCCTCAAACCTGTGTTTAATTTGATTATCGAACTTTCAAAATGAAGACCAAATTGGATAGAAATAGGCGATTAAACAATATTAGTTTTCACTTTGTAAAGCACACACACAATTTCGGTTTTGATTATTCACTGTTAACATATACGGTTAAATCAAATCAAATCAAACCAAATATATTTTTATTTCAGGCATCAGGGCCCATACATAAATACCTTATAACTAACATACATATTTGTATTTTATAACTTAGAAACTATTTTACACTTTTAATCGGCGAGGTGTTGCGCAATTGCGAGGTGTCGTGTAACCTTCCACGAAAGCGGCGATACGCGACTCTCTCCGGCCAGAAATCCTCTTGAAGAAACGTCTCCAGATGGTGTGTGGGGACGCGCACCACAAACTAAACGTGAAACGAAACGGTTAAACTGAAAGCCTCCTTTTTAGGGTTCCGTTGCCATTATTTTCTAATAAGAGTAATAAATCGGTAATAGGTGCCTAAGTAAACAATAATTACTTATAATTCGCGTGGGGCGTGACTTGATCGGTAGCGGGAGTAGACTGCGCTTACCCGAACGGGCAGCCACGTGAGGGCAGCCGTCGTTGACACTCGTATGCGCGGAGCTCATTTTCTTTTCTATACATTTGCGATAATAAAGAATAAAGAAAAACATTCATTTAGATGTATAGTGGTAAGGAACCCTACGTGCGCGAGTCCGACTCGCACTTGGCCGGCTTTTTAATCAGTGGTTAAAAAGACGACAGACAAGCGGCACAAAATTTGGTTGACCTTTATTGGAGTGTACTTTGACTTACTTAAAATAGAACACAGCTTTTATCTTTTTGTCGTTCATCACAAAGGAAGCATCTAAGCTGAGTTTAAGTACGCACTTTTAAGTCTCAACCCCAGGTTGACGCTAAAGCTGACACTTCTGTCAATTTTGATAGATTTCGTCTATTGGTAGATTGTGTAAGTAATCATTGCAAATATGGCTCGTAAACATTAAAAGAAAAACGTCATGAGGCAACCTATAATACATAGTTATTACTGAGATTGAATATCTTAGAGCAATTTACTTTAGAGAGTTGCTGGTCAGTACATTATATTAATTACTATACAAACCCTTTGAAGGCTGTGATGACAAGTAACTTCGCCACTTTACTGAAAGCACCGTTAAATAACAGGAAGGTTCTAGGACGTCGAATATTGTGAAACACGATTCTATCCTTATCTCTAGAGTCGGTTAATCTTTATGTTTCCAGAAACTTATGTAACCAGTCTATCGTTACTTGAAAATGGCTGCTAAATATGAAGATCCAGATGGCTCATTTACCAATGTATAGGAACAGGGTGTTATGTTCCTCCACCACAAAGGGAGGATCCTCCGACCAGGCTCGGTGGTATTGCCTGGCGGACAGCTGTCCAACGGTAGCAAGTGCGCAAGTCCTGTGCAAGTTGTGTAATTTAATATGTTGAAATTGGCTAAAGCAATTCTATTAGGTATAGATACCTAATATTAAGTTACGAGTTACGTATATTAGATTTTCAGCAATTTCTGTACGCATTAACTATTTTTTTGACTATATGCTATTGAAATTATTACACACGTAGTGTAGTTGCTTAAGCCAATTTCATATTCACAACCACACTACGTGTGTAATAATTTCAATTGCATGTAGTCAATAGGCCATTTTGTATGCCTTTGTAGCTGAGTGCGCAATCTGTACGGTATAGTAATTTATGCTCTGGATTAACTTGAAACTTTGCTACGAATATGATTCGCTCAAGGTATGGAAGTGCGTTGGTTCAATTTAAGAAGTTTGATTTGATTTTGTTGTTGTTTGATAATTATGGGCACTTTGGTGGGAGTATCCTTTTGATATTAATTTAACAGTAAATTTTATTTGCGTGCGTAATTATGAAATAATAGCTTTTACCCGCAACTTTTGCTGGAGTGCTACATTATAATAATATGCTTACCTAGGTGTATGGCTACTTATTTTCGTACTTGTAATCCTGTGATTTTGAAGCATTTTGATTGAACTAGTGAAGCGTAATAAGTTGTGTACGTGAGTTTTTTGTCAAAAAGCTGCGTAATAATTGTTTATTCATCTAATTTATGTATAAAATATGATTTAAATAGTTTTATAATGTGATGATTAATGTTCAAAGAGGTGCTAACAACCTAAGTAAACGATTATTAATTATGATTCTACGGTGTACTATTAGAATAAGATCTAATTGTATCAAATTTGTGTTTCAAAGTGAATAAAGACCTTTTAAAACTAACTTGATTGAACTGAGAGACTAAAATACAAGAACTTTAGTATTACTTTGATACATTTTGTACGGCCTTAACTTATAGGTTAAACTATAGGTATATAGGTTTAACTTTAATATAATTAAGTTTTTATTTATTTTTATAGACAAATTATATAAAAAAACACTGAAATGCATGTTTATCGGCACCCAAATTCTTTTAAAATTAATTGAGTTCCATAAAAACTAAAAATTAAAAAAAATATTTTGAAAAAAATGGGCACTTACAAATATACATTTTAGTGTTTTAGATATGATTAGTCTATAAAAATAGATAAAAACTTAATAATATTAAATTTAAACCCATATTACTTTTGTATGGCAATCATCCGGTAAATTGTTTGCTCTTAAGTCTTTAGTTTGCATTGGTCCATTTGACTTGTTATGTAGTATGCGGAGGACTAGAGATAATATCATTGTCTTCGGGTGTAGCGTGCAGCACTAAAGAATAACGATACTATGTCTCCTGTATTGGAAGGAGAGCATTCCAAATTATTGGAGTGCAATATTGAAAGCAATAGCGTGACTGTATCGTTCCAATAATGTTGCAACAATATTGTAAGATGCAATTCAAAGCCAATTTACAAGCGCTTTACTAGATATTTTACTGTTTATATTTATTTTTGCCTGTGGCCTTAATATTATATACTAGCTATATATTATGTACTAGCGGCCCACACTGGCTTAGCTCCGGGTACTAAATAGTACTATAATATGCAATTTGTATACATAACAACTTGTTATGAATCATTTTGTCTATGAAAAAAAACCGCATCAAAATCCATTGCCTATAGTTTTAAAGATCTAAGCATACATAGGGACAAGCAAAAAAGAGATAGAGATACAATTAATAAAAAATAATTTAAAGATTTAAATTTAGACGACATCATCTAATGTGGTTAAATCTATTTGCAAATCTAAAAATCAAAAAATACCTACCTATTTTTTGCGCTGATGGTTGAAAAATATTGTCTTTTTGCCATTCATTGATGTAAAAAGATGTTTGACGTTTTTATTGAAACCCCTGATTTATGTACAACTAATTACAGTTTATAAGTGCATCGAGTATGTAGAAACAAGAGGTCAGGTTGATGAAATAATTTCTATTAAATCTTGCTTACATTTATATATAACATTTTTAAATTCATGTTTGGATTGTTTAAATGTGATTCGCTCTTGACTGGTGTTCATCACATTGAGGAAAATCACTACTCAACCATAAACTAAACTTGCTTGCGTTATTTATTATTATTATTATTTATCCCATAGAGTGGACCAAATGATTCCTCCGTGCACTCCTCATTTTCTAAAACTATCGATTTAAATATTGCATTCACGTGAATCGAGGCATGAAGAATTGATGGAATAAAATGTAGCAAAAAGAGAATCAACAAAAGCGGTTTCCTGGAAGTTTAACTTTTTACTAGTCCGTTTACAAAAATATTGTATGAAAAAAGAATCACGCCTTTATCTCCCAAAAGCATTGGGTACACAGAAATGAACATTCTAGTTTCAGTTGTGATGGTTGAATTGCATTTCGGAAATACCGTTATTGATTAATTTGAGTTCCATATATAATTTTTAATTCTTTTATACTATTCTACATTTTCGACTGGTTAATTTGATTAGTTCTATTTATCTAATGGCTTTGTAGCAGAGATAAGTGTAAAGAGATGATACGGGACTTCAAAATAACGTGTAAAAATAATTAAATTTTTGCAATTTAGCCCAGCGTGTTTTATAGGTGTATGTGTTAACGGTAAATGTGGTAAATTGAAAAAATATGAATAATTTCCGGTGATTATTAATAATTATAATATGATTTGCTAAATGTTGTAATAATATTGAAATTTTCACTTTTAACGGTAGTTTATTTTGTCAATCAAGTATTAGGCAAGAATTTAAATTCTGGCACTCGCCGAACGCTGCCGCGACACGCTCGTTGCGCTCGCTTGGCTCGTGTGTTGCATGTCACAATCAAACTTATCCTAACCTACTTATACGACCAAAATTTTAAAACCTCTATCTCTCCTTCATTGCTCAATTGATCAGCAAGGCGCGAAGCTTACGTAATTTTTTTTAAATGTATTACATTTATCGGTACTGTGGTGTTTTTTTTTTTATTAATATCGATAAAAGCACGATAAATGTGATCAATTTACTACTTTTACCTTGCCTTTTGGTAATTATTAAATGTATTATATTCACCGTAACATATTCATTTTTGACTTCCACATGTGCAATTTTGGCGCTCAGAGTTACTTTTGCTTTTATAATATTTTTGGAATTTTCTGTTTTAGGTAACCAACCTTATCCACTATAAACGAACAAACAATTTTAATTACATTTTTTAAGATATTTATTAGTATAGATGCAGTGTTGGTACCTTACTTGCCCGAATAAAACAGTAATTTCCATAAAAAATATTACCGAAACAAAATGAAAAGCAAGGTAATTTTGAGGCGATTATTATAAAGTATATATGAGGTAGACTGTATAGGTTTTGAAATCTTCACAATAAATGTAGTTAGAAGCTTTAAACGTTTTTCTTAAACATAAACTTAATAAGAGATGATACAGTGTTTTTGTGGACAAACGATCTGTACATTTGGGTGGCAATTTGTGTCATACCGCTATCTCAAGAGCTGGTATAATGAGGAGTCACTGTCGCGCTAGAGCGACGAACTTCTGTTCCGGTGAAATCTGATTTTATCGTAACTGAGACAAATTCTGTTCACATATTTTTTACCGAGTGCTCGGTGAATTATTCCAGCGGCACGGAGCGGCGTGTCGTGTGATTTCGTTGTAAGCATCGAAGGGCCAATGCACACCAACCACTTTTATTATAATGTGAACAATGCTAAAGGGATCATTAGGCATCATTTTCTCACTGGACTGAGGTTTCTAGTGCTCTAGTGCCAAAGTATTTTTATGCGGAACATATAATTTATGTAGCAAACAGGTTTGTAATCTGTGACATTGTGAGTGGATGTATAAAATATTATTCATGTGTCACATCCACATCATTCTGAGAGCTAAGATAGGTATGGATTACGACTCTTGTACCATTAAATTTAGGTCCTAACCTCGTTACTGGTAAAGGGGAACTTATATTAAGAAACAGTTGAATATTATTATAAAATAAAGAACATTCCGATCGTATGAGGTTTTGGATTGACTCATGAATTTAATATTGGTAGCACCAGTTTTCATAACTGTGCGATAGGCAACTATATATTCAGACTTTTCTCTTGGCGTCCTTTATTTATTTGTCAATTTACCTATTATCTATCTTGGTGGCAGGTTTAAGATGAGATAATGGTGCTCCTTATCCTTTTATAAAATCGCTTTTACCAATAAAGCTAGTCTGCACAATCCTTTGTTGATATTGCCGCTCATTATCGGGCGTAGCGGCCGGCGCGCTCAGCCGTACACAGACTCTACCGCTATTACAATCGAATTTTACTTGACGACTCGTGATTCACGATCGAAATCCCACTGCGTGTCATTTTATCATCCTTGTTCTTCATTCATAAAGTTGACTGTCCCTTTTTCATACATTACGGGGCCCAAAAGTACAAAGATGAGGGTTACGTAATCATATAGGTAATTGTATTTTATGCTATCCTTGGCTGACTGAGAGCAGAGTTATTAAACACTTATTGTAAGTGACATTGCGACCTTGGCAGCTTAGCCGGCATGCTTGTAGGCAGTGGACGGATTGCAGAAGTTAAAAATCCTATACTCCACCTGAAGTGAGTGTGAAGCCATACTGTCTGTGCAAGTAATATTAAGTGGAGCCTGTACCTTACGCAATTATTATTGTAAGATGATAAATAATAACACACCTTATAATTTTGGTTGACCGATATTATTAAGTAGATGCATAAAGTATTACTTTTCTGTTAATGCCTCTTACTCATTATACCGCTTAAGATAAATATGATAATATTGACTAGGATTGAGAAGGTATGCTCAGGTTGTTTGGTTATGTTGAAAGTAGATTTTTAAAAAATATTTACGACGCAAATGTAGAAGTACTGAAAGTCTTCCGCGGAAGACATACAGGACTCGATATGTGACGTCATTCAAAAACCGGCGAGCATGTATGACGAGATCTATCGATGATAAGAGAGCGAAAAAAGTATGTAAGGAGCATAGCACATAGCGTTTCATAGTTTCTGCCTACCCTTGTGGGATAAAGGCGTAATTTTATGCATGAATGTACCTCATGAAGAAAAATACCTTAATTACATGCTCAACAACAGTAAAAACTCAGTCAGATAGTTAGAAACTAATAGTGGATATTGTAAGCATAGAAACGATTCATTTATTCATACATAAACACCTTTTTTTCTTTATACGACGTATATAGCGAATGCTAACTACAGCTCATGAACATCGGCATTCAACAAAAGCTGATTGTAGATGCGTCGCCTGATTTGAAGACTATGGAGTGTTATATTTCAGGTGCCAGTAATTTCAGGATCTGATTTAACCATTAAATCGAAACACAGTAATGCAAGCACTACTATTTGGCGGCAGATTTAAGATGAAACGCTGGTACTTCCACCCTGAAGCTCTTTTACAAAGGCTCTTTTATCATCAATGTCACCTATTAGATTCAAAGTATAGTAGGTATTGATTGTAAAGTGTAGTGTTAGTCTTAATATTCTTAATTGACGTTTGTCAGCCACATTTTCATAGAAACATTTTCGCTCGTGAAGCGGTGTATAGTCCTACTGCTGAATTTTAAATTTAACTTAACATGTAGGTTAATGCAGAGACATGTAGGTTATCAAATGATCCGTGACTAGTATTTTTAAGCGTAGGCATGGCCTAAATTTAGGTAAGGTCTATTTAAATAAATCGTACATTTAAACCTGCGAAAATAGTCATGCGGCTTGATGTCTAGTTTTTGCAGTACATTCCGAATTCATCCTACTAATATTAAAAAAAAACAGAATTTAGTAAGGATAAAAAGAAAATGATACACCGATAGCTGATAGCATGGAATCATGCATTAACGTTACTATAATACTTTTTTATGAAATAGGTACAATAATTAACATTACATATATTTATAATTTATGTTTGAAATGTTCACTTTCACGTAGCCAGTTTTAAGTAACAGTTTCTGGCAACATTACATCTAGGCAAAGTAAAAGCGTCAATTTCAGTAACGGGGCCGTGTAGCTGAACTTCACGCCTGGAAGCTCTCTTATAACAGGTTGTTCCGTGCGAGGCGAGGCATTGATCGCGTAACGAAGCGAGCATACATCACCTCGCCTACACACTGTGACACACCACACTCCAGTTAATGTAAATCACTCATTACAACTCAACTTAATGGCCCGCTGACTGCCTCTTCTAATAGCATACTAATATCTATTAGTTATTATAGAATCACGTATAAGGTAAGGATTAGAATTTTATAAGAAGTTTGTGCCTCGCAGTTATTATTCGATTTTCAAACGGGCAAGATTTTTCTGTCAGAGATTTCTCAATAGCAGCACGGAGACTAGAATTGTGCCTGGCGAATAGCGACAGGCTCACTCCTATCACATAGGAGCGAAACATAACAGGTAAAGTGTGGGTATTATACACCTCACCCTTCTGAAATCTTGGCGATATTGGACCCTAATTCAAGTTCAAAATGATCACATTTTCTCATCACAACTAATCTTAATGACTTGCCTAGTAGATGCTTTTCTAATGACAATTTAATATCGTTCATCGCTTAATTTTGCCGAGTAATCAAACTTTCCACCACCCTGCCTCTTAAGGTAAGCTAAGTATAATAGACAGCACCTTTGTGGATTTGAATACATTAAGGGAACGAGTGTTGTTTAGTGATTTATTATAAAGCCATTTTGAATATAGCTTTTGATGTTGCTCACCAGACTTGGAAGTTTTGCCACATAATTTATGAAATATTGATCGCGTTAGGTGAAACTTCAACACATTTGTTTAGAAGTTTGTGCTCCGATTCTTCTGCTAGTCAAACAGTAATGACTTTAGAAACATCGTGAGCAAAGTTAAAAGCAATCTAATATTTAGATCATTTAAAGCAAGGATTTTTTTTTATGTATCGGTCGCACTGGGCTGTATAGGTCTGGTGGCAGTTGCTTCACGTAAAATACTGATATTTAGCTAAACCCGTTAGACTAGAAGCCGACTCCAGTGAAATGGAAAAAGGCTCGGAAGAATAATTGATCGGTAATAAAATGGAGACGTGTAATTATTATTTACTTAAACATTATAAGTGAAAAATGTAATTTTAAGATAAAACTTTTTATTAAATCTTTGGCTGTATCAACTAATAATTTTATAAACGTACCACATGTTACAGATGGCTTTAGATAGGTATCTACTTCTTTGATCTTACTCCTTTATAAAGCTTTGTTGGCTAAAACTTTTCTAATTTATCGAAGGTTGGAAGTTAAGAAGTACGGAAGCTAATTACTATGTTGATCAAACAGCCACGTACTCAGTACTTGTATAGGGTGGCGCAAAATTAATCACCTTAGTTTTTAAATGACTTTTTTACCATTTAGAAAAAAACAATTTTGAAAAATGAATATCTTTTTGGGACTATTGACACGGGTCTCAATCGCGTACATATTTTAGGGTATAAATACCTCATGCTCTACACGATTGGTGTTATTTGATTGAAACTGTTGTGGATTGGGTTGAGGCAAAATAAATTAGGAAATAAAGGTAATAAATTGTATTAGGAAAATAGGAAGAACTAAAAAGAACACTGAACCTAAGGAATAAAAACTAAAGACTGACATAGAACTTAAAAGTCAAAAAAAAATCAAATTCTTATAAAAAACTAAATATTATGTACAAAAATATACAAAGAGGTCCGATTGGGCACATAAACTATGTAACAATGAGGTATTTATACTCTTAAATATTTACGCAACTAAGGCCTGTGTTAATAATTAGTAATGATCAGTACAAATCGCATGTAATAATACTGACTTCAAAATACCTCAAAAAAGTAGTCTAGGACGGATATAACGGTCGATCTTGCGAAGCAGTGCAATCCACCAAACCAGTCAAAGTTTAAAGTCAATTATTTCGCGTTTTTGAGCAGTAAGTATAAAGTTTCAAGTCCTATTGATATATATTTTGCATCTGTCTACTACTCGATAAATATTAAAACAGAACTGATGTATATCGCAATTAGCAAAAAAATTAACATCTACCTTAATCTACCTGCTCAAGGGTGTGTCAAGTCTACAAATCTACAGTAGTGGGACATGTATTAGATACAGGGCTGCTATTATTATTTTAAATCTGCCTATAGGGTGATTTATTTTGCAGCATTATTATTATTATTGCTGTCGCGTCACCGTGAAGTCTATGATTTGATCCCCGGGTCGACAAGATGTAACTAGTGTTTGTCTCGAGAGTTCATTTTGTCAAGTTTTGTTCGTTAACGTCTAGAATTGTGTTATGTTATGTATCTACGAGTAAATTGCGATAAGCTCACCCCTATCATATGGGACTAGAACATGACATACAGTTCACTCAATAGGAGCCAGATAAGCGTAACCACCCTTTTTGAAACTTAACAGAGGAGAACTTTGTGGACTTTTTAATAGCAATAATAAACAATTTAAAAAGGAATAAAATATACCTCTTCTTCTTCTTCGTCGTGTCGATGGCTGAGTCAAAATTTATTGGTCCAATAAGTGGCCACTGTTATGGCGCTCTCGTCGGCGTTCATGAGTGCCTCTCTTGTGCAGGTGGTAGGGCATTTTGGACAGTCAGTAAGGTGGTCAAGGTTTTGACTTGCCATCGTGGTGAAAGGATTAGCCAATTCGCTTTAGAGAGCTCGCGAATTGCCTAGGGTGCGCCGGACGTAGGGAATTGTTGTGTACGTCACTCGGGGAGGCTCCTTTCATGCTCCCCAAAATATACCGATATATTGGAATGGGGCCTAAACATAACAAGTGAATTGTGAGTGTCTTACACCTCAGCCAATCCCTTCAGGGTAATATAGGGGTGATGTTATGTTATGTATGTTGGAATATTGTTAAATATCCTACCTACTATAATACAGTTAATATTTTCTTTACGAGAAATATTAACATTTTATTACTTATATTTGTCCATGTTAGTTTAGTGCTATTTCCATTTAATTGCTGTTATTTCGTTGTGTTTTAGATATAAGTAATTGTTAGTAATAAGAAGATTACAGTTTGTTACTTTTATTACTTATCATTATATTTGCATGCTATTTAATGGCTGAAAATGCTAGAGTCTTTATACTATTGTACCATCTTAATAGGTACAAGCTCAGTAGCACAAGAGTCGGATGCTACATTGATGGTGTAAGCGTCAATAATATAAGCTATGCTGATGACATGGTGCTGCTGAGCGCGTCTATCTGTGGTCTTCGTAAATTAATCCACATATGTGAAGATTATGTAGAAAAACAAGGATTAGTTTATAATACTAATAAATCTGAAGTAATGGTCTTTGAGGTGGGGAGTCGACAACTGGACAATATACCACCGGTTCTACTAAACGGAGCACCACTGAAAAGAGCTCTTAAATTCAAATATTTAGGTCATATACTGACTCCAAATCTCAAAGATGATTTTGATCTCGAACGTGAACGGAGAGCGTTATCGGTGAGAGCGAACATGATAGCTCGCAGGTTTGCACGCAGCTCACTTCGTGTGAAAATAACACTCTTCCGTGCCTACTGTACCACATTTTATACATGCAGCCTGTGGGCTAGATATACTCAACGGGCCTATAACGCTCTCAGAGTTCAATTTAATAATGCTTTCAGGGTGCTGGTGGGGCTGCCTCGCTTCTGTAGCGCATCAGGGATGTTTGCAGACGCTCATGTCGATTGTTTTTATAGTACAATGCGTAAAAGATGCGCATCCCTGGTGCGTAGGGTGCGGGGTAGCTCTAACAGCATCCTGAAAATGATATCAAGCAGAGAAGACTGTCCGTACGTGGGTCGCTGCGACGCCATTTCCCATGGGATGGCGCCGAGGCGATGAACTGTGTGCTCATCTCGCTTTTTTATAATAAGTTTCCAATTGTATCGTTTACTAACATAGTATATAAGCTCTACTAACATTATGAGTCATTAGTCACTTGATTAAATATATTTTATTATATTATTTTATTATATATATATTAATGTACCATATTCTTGGCAAATAAAATATTTCATTTAATTTCATTAAAATATGATTGACACTCTCGTTTTTTTAGTCCTAATTTGTTGATAACTTTTATAATTTCATACTCATAAATAACGTATGTATGTAACGTTATTTATGACGTTAATTGTAAGTGTGTGATGTGTACTCGTGTCTATTCATATGTACATTTTTACATACATCATTCCAGTCGTTTTCTGCTCCAGTTTGTTTTATCAAATACCTGTGACGGAAATATTCCTTTTATGTACCCCCAGCTATGTTATTCCCACATTTTTATAGGTGTGCTTTCTGTATGTATGCGTCGAATGTGTACAATATTTACATACATAATAATATGTTTAATTGCGTTTATTTTGAATTAAGATCACCATTTGACTGCCCATGCAAATAAACTTTGCAATGAAACTAGATTAACTTCAGGAACTCTCACAGGACGGCAGTGAAAACACGGAATATAAAAATAGTCATGGAATTGGCCATTTTTCCAATTGTTACTAAATATTTTAGAATGGGTATTCTTTCATATTGATTTTTGTTTTTATCATCGTAAAAGTTTATAATTTTTTTGAAAGCGACTTACCAGTGTGGTTGCGTGTTGCCCAATTTTGTCCAGTATGTTCAGTCAGTGCTACATTTTTATTTATCTTTTAAAAAGAAAATAGCGGGCGCTTTTTTGTAAAGAAAAAGAAAAAAGCAAGTCTGAGACATGAATTCAGTTGCAAGTCAAAATTCAAAACTGTATTGTTAATATTTTTTTTAATTTTACTTTTGTTTCAAATATTATTCTCTTTCAATTTTTATTTTTACTACTGACACTTTATTATTATGTTTTAAGTTTCTTATATTTAACGGAGTTCTAATAAACGATTGTTGATTTTAACTTTACTTACTTTAACTAAATGACCGCCAGAAAATATCTAGTAGGTACTGTAGTCCAAACTAGCATACGACTCTCCTGATACCCCGCAAAATGTTTGTCCTTTCGCCAGACATTGTGTATATTCTCCAAAAGGACAATTTATTTAATATACATATTATTTTAATACGAGTATAAAAGTAAAGGCAGAACATTTCAGGGTTCAACGTTGTGAGGGAATTAAGGTAAGTGGCAATAAACGCGTGGATCCACCGCTACGTGCGAATGATGGCGGTGTTGTCATTTTTTTATTCAGTCTGGTCACGGGTTCCAGTATAAAAGTAACTGTTGATTTCTGCGCACATTTTTCTCTATTAAAAGGTAGTTTAGACGTACCCTCTCGCCGTCTAGCTATCTATTTATCTAACTACCCGCTTTATGGTTTTCCTGTGCGGGGTAGTATTCGCGGTCGTATTCTTTATATCTTAAACCAGTGCCAGACATAGGCGATAAACGAAGGTAGCACTCTTGGGACTCCAATTTCTAGTACGTTGTACATGAAACACTAAAAAGCATTAGACTACACTAAGTATCGGTTAACTGGTGGTAGAGCTCTTGTGAATGAGCTCGAGGGCGGCAGCACCACCTTCTCACCTTTAACCTGCCGCCAAATAGTAGTGCTTCCATTACTGTGTTCCGGTTTGGTGGTGAGATCAGGCCCTGAAATTACTGGCACATGAGGCATAACACCGTAGTCCTCAGCTGCAGCGACGCATCTTTAATCTGCTTTTGTGGATTGTTGATGTCCATGGGCTGTACTCCACTTACCATCAGGTGGACTACACGTTCGTTCGCTGTGGGTGTAGTATAAAAAAAAAAAATTACTTAAAGATTTCTTATCTTGTTTTTAGGGTTCCGTAGTACCTACAAGGAACCCTTATAGTTTCGCCATGTCCGTCTGTCCGTCTGTCCAAGGCATAGCGACGAAACCATTGGTGCTAGAAAACTGAAATTTTGCATAAACATGTATGTTAACTATACAAAGAAAGTCGTAGAATAAAATTTGGAAAAATATTTTTTTTTCGGGTAGCTCCCCTACATGTAAAGTAGGGATGTTTTTTTTTGTCGCTATCAGTGCTTCCAACTGCGGTTTTCTTAAATTAATTTCTCACCAATTTGCATCATGATCGGTCCAATAGTTGCCATGTATATTTTGTACAAACAAATAAATAAAATAAATAAATATTCCACAACTCACACACAACGCCATCTAGTCCCAAACTAAGCAGAGCTTGTACTATGGGTACTAGAATAACTGATACTAATACATAATATACTTTTCTTTTTGTAAATACATACTTATTATACATAGAAACACCCAGACTAAGACAAACCATGTTCATGCACACAAAGATTTGTCTTAAGTGGGAATCGAACCCATGACCTCGGCGTCGCAGGCAGGTACACTACCCACTCCGCCATCCGGGCGTCCGGAATAAACAAACAAAAAGTATTGTTTTACCTTTATAAATATTAGGTATACATACAATAATTCCAAAATCACAGAAATGCTCGCCCAGTTTTAAATCATCATTATTTACATCAAGCCGGTTTCATATTAAAAGGTAAGAATGTAAAATGATCCATTTTCTTGTAAACTGTAAGTGAGAGTATACTTACTGAGCTCACAGTATTCCAATAAATACTAACTGGCCATTCAAAGAGTCTCTTTCAAAGAGACGACTCCACATCTTAGATTGCTGAGATTTCCCCGTCGCGTCGCCGAGAAAATGTAAGGTGTAAATTAAAAGAAAATCTCAAGTGGCAATTCTACTCTACTAGTTACGACACTTCCGTGGATTTGGTGGTTCTATTTAAATATTAGTTATCAATATCATAACTACAGAAAACCCTCACAAAGGGGCTATCACAAGTGGTTACACCTATGCAACCAAAACGAATATTAGTCTATATCTATACTACTCTATACCTTCCAGAAACATAAATCTAAAAACCATCAGTGCATACATGTGATCGCACTCGAGCCTCTCTCAACTCAATGGTCCAAACATCTTCCACATTACTTTACTATATATCTACGTATACGGAATCAATAGCTATAAATAACAAGATTCTTACAGCTGTCTAACAAATATGCTCGAGAAAATATTTACACATTTTTTTAAGGTCTTTTATTTGCGCTTCCTTTGTATCGTTATGCAAAGATATACGACCTTTCGTGATAAATGCCTCACACTTCAGTGGATACAGTCGAAAAACGACTAAACGGTATCCGAGTTTCTAGCATTCGACCGAAATCTTAAAGTTCAAGGAAGACTGAAATAGTGTGCCATTTTGTTTTATCGGTTTTCGATTCGAATGGTTTGTAATCATTTTGATATGTTGCCTGTCTTGATAAGTTGTATTGCATTTTTTATAGGTATACTATGTCCCAATATCACAGGTGTTAGACAAAGTGACAACAGACTATGTTCTTTTTTAGGGTTCCGTAGTACCTACAAGGAACCCTTATAGTTTCGCCATGTCCGTCTGTCCGTCTGTCCACGGCATAGCGACGAAACCGTTGGTGCTAGAAAACTGAAATTTTGCATGAACATGTATGTTAACTAAACAAAGAAAGTCGTAGAATAAAATTTGGAAAAATATTTTTTTTCAGGTAGCTCCGCTACATGTAAAGTAGGGATGTTTTTTTTTTTTTGTCGCCTACCCCATAGTGTGGGGTATTGTTAGATAGGACTTTTAAAAACGTTTAGGGGTTGCTAAGACAGTTTTTTGATTTAGAGATTTGTTTGCGAGATAATTAACTTTAAAGAGCAAATTTTTGTTCGAGTAGGGCGTCCCCCCCCCTCTAAAAGCTAAACTACTGGATCCCAAAATCTGAAAAAAATTGTGTCGGTAGTACATGTAATGAACTTTAAAGGAAAACTATAGCGGATAAGTTCACTTCATTAGTTCAAGAGGAATAGGGGTCCGAAATGTCAGATGCAGTTACTCAGAATATTTCGTTCAAAATTCTTGAAACATAAATAAACATACATAATACATATATAAAATCACGTCTTTATCCCAAGGGGGTAGGCAGAGACGATGGAACGCCATGTGCTTCGCTCCTTACATACTTCTTTCGCTTCCTCAACATTCATACATCTCGTTACTCGTTACTACAAACATTTCCTTTCTGAAGGACGCCATTTAGTTAAAAAGTAAAATTAAAAATATTTTTCTACGGAACCCTACTGCGCGTGGCCCGACACGCACTTGGCCGGTTTTCAAGTGTAACTTGTGTCACTTTTATATTTGGTCAGGTTATATTTTATGGGGCAGATGAGAGCTATATGGAACCTCTGAAGTTGGTCCTAAGTGTATAAAGTATCATTTCAAGGTCCTAATTTTGTAAACTTCGGGATACTACAATATTAATTATACAGATTATGCGAGACGGTACCAAAGTCTAGATGCTACACAATAAGCAATTTTTTGCCATCATGTACACTGTATATTTGATTGCAACTCATGTCATACGAAGAAAAGTAATAATGAAAAATAAATAGTAACCAGTATGCCTATTTATTTTTTACAAAGTTAAATATTTATAATTATTATTCCTAGCTATGCGCGCGCAGAGCTGAATATAATGAACAAATACATACATACATAGCAACGTAGCGCATCACATCTCTGGTAGATACGCAGCCTTAACACTGTTATTATAAAGGCAACAATTCACTACACAGCCCCGGTAAATGTCGGCCGCTTAAACTTAAATTGAAATTGTAGGAATTCCTTATTAATATTAAACTGTCAATGTTCGGGGAATCTTGCGATTGACAACTCATGGAGATTAATTAGCAAGACAACAAACAACTGAATTGAGCATTGTAATAATAAAATATAATAAAAATTACGAGCTTTCCAAAAAAATTTTAAGTTTAAATAACATAAGATAAGATTTTTTTTTTAATCCTTCACTTGATTGGTATTTTAGGAGTGAATGTTTGTTATGCTTTCACAAAAAACTGCTGGATGAATTGAAAACGGCCTTTAGATTATTCCATTTGCAGTTTCATCAAAGACATACATAAAAGGATTTATAACCGCGACTCAGCTAAAGCGGGCATGCTAAATAGAAACGATTATTTGGTAACAAAAATGGTACAATTAAATAATAATACACAACATATGTCACCGGATAATCGGTATGCAAAATATATAATGTTATATCTACGTAAAAACATTATATTAAAGTTATAACACTAACTTAATTGAAAAATAGAAATGTATATGTTAAAGTATTAAAGTACTAACAGATAGTTTCACTCTTTACATTATTCACCACCATTAACCATTTTTTTAACTGTCGTATATATTTATGTCGTATAAATTAAACTGTTTCAAGATTAAAGACAACTTAAAAAAAAACTAAAACTACAATAAAGCGACGGTTTAGCCCACAAAGGGTGCCCTAGCGAAACGTGCACTGGCCCTTAATCCCGGTAGTTAAGCGACCACGTACGAAAGTATTCAGATTTTAGTGAGCTATACTCGATTGTAAGGCTGCGTTTTCACCAGAGATGCGATATGCTGCGTTGCCAAGGAGGTGCTGTATAAATGTAATTGCTTCATTTACTTACCCTCGCTATTATTTGTGTCATAATCTTCGTTATTAATAGCCGAATGAAATAAAAAGAAGGAGGTTTTTAATTCGATTGTACTCATTTTTTGTTTGTTTGCCGGTTACTAGAATAGATAGATTTGAGAATATTTTTCTATCTGAAAGAGTATACTTATCATTTGGGCCTATTTTCATCAGGTCACGATCTGATAATGGGATCCTAGATAAATCGAGGGCAATTCACAAATTTTAAAGGCCGTTTACTGTATTTTCAAGTTATACACAGATGAGGCGAGACTTTATATATTACTTAAGTAATTTTTTACTTTTTAGTGCAATTTTTGTTATAAAAGCTCGTTTTTTTTTTGTAAATTTATTAAAAAAAAAATGTTGGCATCCTAGCGTCGCAAGCTCGCTCCGCGCTGGTGACAACGCAGTCTCATGATAGTGTACATAGCTGAATCCATTATATCAATGTGACAAATCCAATGTGAAATTAAAAGTTAAAAGTGAAAAAAATATTTATTAACATTTTAAAACCTCGATTTCATCAAATTCGTAACCTACGGTCTTATTAAACCCGTATTTATATATATATATATATATATATATACATATGAGTACACGGTCGGCGTAGTGGTTAAAGCGGTCGCCTCGCTGCTTTCAACTGCGCTCGTGTTGTGGGTTCGATCCCCAAGCGAGACAAATCTTTGTGTGATCCACAAAGATTTGTCCTGACTCTGGGTGTGGAATATTTATGTTTGTAAAAACCTCCGCGGCACAGGACTTATTCATAGTGCAAGCGTCGTTATTATTATATATCTCTCTCTTTCTCACATTGTATGATCGGGACCGAGAGATCGCAAGCTGCGTTAAACTTAAGTTAAACAAGTTGGTGAAATCGGCACGCAAGTTTAAAAACTAAAAACACAATAAAAGGACGGTTCGCATTGCAAAGGGTCCAGCCTCCCAACGAAACGTGCACTGACCCTTAAATCCCGGCAGTTAACCGACCGCGTATTCAGATTTAGTGACCAAATGTTATGGTTCACTTGTTTGCTCTACTTCCTGTACTTCGAGTATGTTTTGTTTAAGATATATAGAAATACATTTATACTTTATTATTATAGTATTAGTATTGCAGTATTGTATTGGTTTTATTAAAAAAAAACAGATACTTTATGCACCTACCCAAACATATCTTTGCACCACCTTAAGGTTGACTGGTAAATCCGCCTTGGATATACACGTGGTATATGTGCAAGAAGTAAATAAAAAAATAAAAATATGAGAGAAGTTGTGGCTCGGCAAAGAAATCATATCGAAAAATATGTTTTGCAAAGCAAAATATACGGGGTGGATGCGACATAGCGACATTTATTGAAACCACAGCTTCTATACATGGTAAGTATCAATTTCCACCGGAAAAAAATTCTCTGGCGAAAAAAAAAAAATCACGTTCTCCGAACAATTTGAACATTGCGATCGTGCAATTTGTTCGGAAGACGTGGATTTTTTTTTTCGCCAGAGAATTTTTTATCCGGTGGAAATGCATACTGGCCATGTATAGAAGCTGTGGTTTCAATAAATGTCGCTATGTCGCATCCACCCTGTATAAGTTTACATCGAAGCAAGCCGGCAAGAGAGAACCTCTGAAGATTTTAAATTCATTTGTGAATAAAACATATTTTTATTTTACCATAAATTTATGATAAATACCAAATGAATAAGTATTGTTACACAAAAAACCCTCAGGTAATTTGATAACTATAATATATCTGTCTTAATGGCCTAGTGGTTAGTGTATGCGCCTCTCACTGTGAGGTCTCGGGTTCGATTCCCGGGTCAGGAAAAGTGTTATTTGTGACATTTCGGTCAGGAAATTCACAATAGCGGCACGGAGATGGAATAGTGTCGGGTGGATGGCGATAGACTCACCTATTATCCCATTGGACCTAAACTTAACAGGTGAACTGTGGGTAGGTACTGTACACCTCTGCCATAAATAAATAAATAAATGAATATCTCACAACTTACACACAACGTCATCTAGTTCCAAACTAAGCAGAGCTTGTAATATGGGTACTAGAATAACTGATACTAATACATATATACTTTTCTTTTGTAAATACATACTTATTATACATATAAACACCCAGACTAAGACAAACCCTCATGTTCATGCACACAAAGATTTGTCATAAGCGGGAATCGAACCCGCGAACTCGGCGTCGCAGGCAGGTACACTACCCACTCCGCCATCCGGTCGTCATACCCTTCTAGGTATTATAGACGCGATGTTATGTAAATATCTGTTAACAAAAGTACTTAAGTATTTATTAATAACGAACGAGCTTTTGTATAACGATATTATTAGATAGCTAAAAATAGGACAATTATCCTTCTTGGGGCCAATTAGCTGAGCTCAATCTGTAGTCGCTGTACGGCCGTAGTCAGGCAGCGACTAATTGCCCAAACATACTTACCTAGTGCTCCCTTCAATTATTATCTCTCAATGGGTATAGATTTAGAATCATTAGAACTGTTCTGCGTGATGTATTATATACAATGGTATTACTATTAATAAACGAGATCCAAACAAGTTTAATATTATGAGCTAAGTATTCACCTACGCATTGACCGAAAGCTGTTTTCAAAGTATCTTCTTTTAATTTATCGCCATATTATGTAAGCAAGGCAGGGACTAATTGCCCAAACATACTTATCTAGTGCTCGCTCCAATTATCGTCTCTCAATTGGTCTTGATAAGGCGAATGATCGAAACTGTTCAGCGTGATTAATCAAAAACAATGGTAAGTCGGTGTGTCGGTGCGGCGAGACGCGAGGGCAGTGCTCCGGCGCCATTGTCTCCGGCCAGCGGTGTGTGGCGACCAGCGGACCACGAAATCGGTCCCAGCCGCGTCGCACTGCGCCTCTGTAGTCCAACATACAACATCGCCGGTAACTACTACCAGAACAAAAGGCTCAATCAGGAATATATCCAGACTGGCTTAAGTAATGACCCCAATCACCCCCATCAGTCAGCACCTAAGAGCTGTTGTGGAATCGGGCGGCTATTCTAAACCATGTATCTACATAGTGGCTGCATCAGTAGCGTTAGCATACACGTAATATTACTAGGAGCACAGATAGCCGAGAAGACTGCGAACACCTTTGACAATACAACGTTAAAAATATTATTTTCGAAGATGTGCGTATTTATCATATAAATTATATTATCGCTCGCTAACGGTAAAGGAAAACATCGTGAGAAAATCTGCATGCCTGAGAGTGCTTAAAAGTGTTTAAGGTTGTGTGAAGTCTACCAATCTGCACTTGGCCTGCGTGGTGGAAAATGGCCTAACCCTTCTCATCATGAGAAGAGGCCCGAACCCAGCAGTGGGACATGTATAAGATACAGGGCAGCTATTATTATTACTATGTGTACCTGACACAGAGTTTCACCAATTACTTTGACACGCGGTACCCTGATGTAGCGCGGAAATAATGGTCCAAGAATTACTTCTGATTTGCTGCTGAAATCAGAGAGACCATCACTACCTTTATCTGCACTAGAACAATAACTGGCCTGAAGCCCAGAAATAGGGTTTATATACAGAATTTAGTGCTAGCTTGCAATTTCGCATTGACGCAAATTATGTTAATTTTATTTTTATTAAAACTGACGTGAGTTTGTAACATTATTCAAATTAAGAAATACAGGTGTTACTCACGCGAGTGCAAGACTGGCTGCGACTCAGGCGCGACGTATCGCACTCTCTTGATAATGCCTAGACGTATAGGCGAAACCGCGGTCGACTAAATAGACGTGAGTAACATCCGTATTTCATAATTTGAATAATATATTAATTTTATTTTATAAATGCAAATATTGCAACTAACCAAATCAATGCAACTAAGCAATTTAGGGTTCTAAAAGTAAGTATACATCATAATCGAGTTTGATGAGCCTTCTGGTCCAATATATTTCAAGTTTTGTCCGTAAAAGTCGGCCAAGTATTATGCAGAGTCCCAGTTTTCTAATATCATTTGTACAACAGCTCGCCGTAAGCTTTGCGATATGTTAAAATGTACGACACCTTTGCGTTCGTACAACCATTGTACCAATGCTACCAGTGTCGTTTTATACGTCTACGTGACCTCAGATAGATGGTAGCCGAGATCGTAACTTTTTTATTGAAATCAATAACCACTGGTTCGGGCACAAAAACAGGATTACTTTTTCATATTTTTGGATCATTTGTTGTTAGACTAGGCTTATAGCATTATGTTTATAGATACACTAGAGGTGTGCCGAATAGTCGGCCAATTATATCGACAAGGTGGCTTTACTTTGAATGTCAATAATCTACTATTTAAAAGTGCTACAGAAGTGGTGCCGCTGTGTGGTGGTGCAATTAAGAAAATAAATTATTATAATGGTTTTTAATGTATTTAAATTTAACAGAATCTCATTATCGGCCTCACAGACTAGTCTGTATCGCCGACTAGGTGGCCTTTAGAACGCCGACTATTCGGCCAAACCCATCGGCCATTACAACCCAAACTTCACCTGTTAATTTTAAATCCCATATGTTAGGAGGAGTACTGCTATGGAGAATTTCCTAACGGAAATATTCCGTATAACACTTTTGACCGATCCGAGTATCGAACCCGAGACCTCGCGGTTAGAGGCGGCATACTAACCACACTAACCACTAGACCAACGAGGTGTCGTATAATCTTTTTTTGTTATAACCAATGTGCTTGCCAAGATCAGTGACACTAAGCGTGACGTCACTAAGCTATTTAAGCTGAGATTCAGTCGAGCAGAACAGTATAACAGCCGGTACGTGCGAAGTTCTTATACTTATATAGATGACTAGCTTTTGACAGCGACTTCATCCGCGTGAAATGTATTTATTTATTTATTTAAAAACTTTATGCACAAAAATTGGTACATGGGCGGACTTAATGCCGTAGGTTATCTACCAGTCAACCTTATTAATTTGTTGTTGGAATTCGTTGTATTAATCTCCCGCGCTTTACCCGTTGTAATGTTGAATATCAAAAAACTTTTGTTGATAACTATCAAACACAAAAAGAAACCAATTAGTATTTTCCGCGATTAGATCTTTCAAACAAATTGACTTTTTGCCGCGGTTTCGTCTGCGTGGTAGGTACTTTAGTAAAAAGTCCAAATCTAAATCTAAAATTTTACTTAGATCGGTTTAATCAAGAAATTAAATGTACCCTTTGTCTGTCGCCTGGTTCTAAGCTAGCTTTCCTCAAATTTTCAGCCAATTCGAAAAAGCCGTTCTTGACTCAGAACTAATACGACTTTCTTTTATATATTATATTGATATTTATATATCACGTTTATCAAGTGTAAAATAGAAGAAGAAAATTGTTTTATTTTGCATACAAAACAAAACAATATTAAATTAAACTTAACTTAAAAACAAGACGTGTGAAAAAAATGGCGACCACTCAAATAATGCTGCGGTACTATACATTGCTGATTGCAGCTAACAGCTCCGATTTTCAGTGAACGCCAAAGCTGACGTGGCGTTTAACACATAGAGAACATCATTTAGTACCGAACAGACTAAAATAATCTTGTCCTGTTTAAAAAGCTGCTATATCCATAAAAACAAATTAACACAACATTGCTTCGTAGAAAAAACGTAAAATGCATTTACTTATTTTCGTTCGTACATGCAATATATTTGTACATAATAATATTAACATACAAATATAATTCCAAATTCGGCGAAAGCGCACAAAATAGCCGAACTTCCAAGTATTTCCTCTTTGTCATGATCAAAAAAGGAAATCTTTTAAACAAAGTTCAGAAAGGACGACTTATTGGAAACATTCATTCTTGGATCATCCTATTATTACTCCTTCAGAAGGCTTTCAGTAAAAAGTAAAAGGGATCATAACAGAATTTATTTTATAAAGAATTTATTTTATCGCCAGTAACTTGAGAATCGATCGAAAGAGCTAAAGGAGGGCTTGGAAAATTATTTTCGAGGGTGACCATCAAACAACTTGCCGTTTGCTGCAGAAACTTGGCGTGACATAAAAGAAGTTTTATGAACCGATAAAGGCCTTTTCAAGGGTCTCCGGTAAAGGAGAGCGTGTCCATATATATGTTAGTGGCTAGCGCTTTGCAAATGACTACTAAAATGAAACGCGTTTCTCGTCATGTACGATTGCGGGACGATGAATAGCATTTAGCTTTTTAGGTATTATTTTCATTCATTCAAAACGTATTTATTCAAAAATCTCAAAGTGTAAAGTCCCCACTCATTAAACTACTAGTTATGTTTCGTATACCATAGTGCCGATTTCACCAACGTGATTAACTAACGGACGCTTAACGCTAAGTTATAGGTTTCGATCTCTCTGTCCCTTCCAAAGATTGAATGAAAGAGAGAGATGTAATACAAATTACAAGAAAAGTTTGGTTAAATTGACATTAAGAAAGTGTTTAAGAAAAATACGAACAACAAATAAATTATTTAAAATTTCAGCCTGCTTTAATTAAGACAAATTAAATAAATTATGGTAGTCTAAATCTGAGACACAAAAAACCACTTCTGTCTCAAAGTAGAACAAGTTAAATTTTCGCAGAAAAGACACGAAATACAACTTGAAATACCGTCCAAGTG
Source organism: Hypena proboscidalis (assembly GCA_905147285.1). Classification (NCBI taxonomy): domain Eukaryota; kingdom Metazoa; phylum Arthropoda; class Insecta; order Lepidoptera; family Erebidae; genus Hypena; species Hypena proboscidalis. Next base: position 13,434,531 of record LR990132.1, read on the forward strand.
CGAGTCGTACTCACGCACGCACGAATGGTTCCGTACCATTATCTATAAAAACAGCAAAACATCACTATTTATTCTGTTTTATTTTCTGATGATATTAGTCTGTACTTTTTGGAAATAAAGTTATTATTATTTAAGTTATTTATTTTAAAAGTAAATACTTATCAGGATATTCTGTGAAAATCGTCTACGGGGTAAGTAATACATGGTTTAGCAACAAAATCTCTAATATTTACAAAATATAACAACGAAAGTTAAAATTTTATATTCATTCAGTACCAAAGTTAGTTACTGATGAAATTTGGTTGGTTTAGTAGGTTGCAGCCTAGATGAAAATATTATTATATTATGAAGAAAAAAATACCTCGTTGCTGTTATAGTAAATGTATGCAATATGCAAAAGCTTACATGCGGACAGATGGAAGGAATCTGCTAAACTAGAAAGAACCCTTTTAGTACATTATTCTTGCCATTTTAGTTCATTATTGACGTCGTATCCCTGAAAGCGTAAAAGTGCCGTAAAAAAGCCCCAATTAAGAGTTTATTAAGGAAGTATTTTTGAAAATTCTTTCGGAACGGGATGAACAGGAAGATTACGGAAGTTCATCATTTATGAGCTCGTGTGAACAAGCTCGAGGGAGTGAGCACCACCACCTTACTCGCATTACCGTGTTCCGGTTAGATGGTAAGGCCCAGTTTCCACCGTAGTGGAGAAGAAAGGAGATGCGTAGTGGCACCGCCTGTCCGAGGTGCAAAGCTTAGCGGAGAGCAGATGTACTATGCAGTCGGCAGGCCGGGTGAAGCAGCACGGCGGGCCACTACGCATCTCTCTGCCCAATTGCACACATATCTGCGCCGCGCGCCACCGCTTGCCCGCTCACTGCTCAAAATTCCATACAAAATAAGACTTCTCTTCTCCTCTCCACTTGATCCATTTCAACCAAAACGGAGCAAAGAGAAGATGTGGATATATAAATTTTCAAAATGATAGTTCGCGATCCTTAAGAATACGGCAGAATTATTACCACAGACTGTGATATAATTTGTATTTTTGTATCGTTTTAAGTATTTATGTAGTTTGTATATTTATATATGTTTATTATACATTATATCTATTTATGGTTCGTATATATATTTTATGTTTTTAATTATATTTATTGTTTTACTCTCTTTGCACTATCGATTTCTTGACTTCGCCTACTTTGTTATCTCTGCAGGTAGACTGGTAGAGAATGCCCTAGGCATAAAGTCCGCCAATATACACTGCTGTATATGAAGTTTTATAAATAAATAAATATAAGTAACTCTGATTGGTTATTCAAAAAACATCTCTCCTCTTCGCTCTGCTTTGCTTTGGTGAAAACTGAGCCTAAAGATTAAATCCCAAATTTGCAGCTTATTCTCAGTCTCCCTGCTTTAGACTTTCTTTGTTCATAAGCCTCTGTTTGCATTACCCATTAGGAAATACTTACATAACAAAACGTCACACCTATATCTTCTTCTTCGTCGTGTCGATGGCTGAGTCAAATTTTATTGGTCCAATAAGTAACTTGTGTCCACTGTTATGGCGCTATCGTCGGCGTTCATGAGCGCCTCTCTTGTGTAGGTGGTAGGGCATTTTGGACAGTCAGTAAGGTGGTCAAGATTTGGACTTGCCATCGTGGTGAAAAGATTAGCCAATTCGTGTTAAGAACTCTCGAATTGCCCAGGGTGCGCCGGACGTAGGAAATTGTTGTGTACGTCACTCGGGGAGGCTCCTTTCATGCACCCCCTATATCTATATCACCCAGAAGGGTGGGCAATTCGCAAGTTCTCCAAAGCGAATTGGCTAATCCTTTCACCACGATGGCAAGTCAAAATAAAATTTGACTCAGCCATCGACACGACGAAGAAGAAGACCCAGAAGGGTGTGGAGGCAGAGGTGTGTATAGCACCCGCATTTCATCAGATACGACTACAGTCATTCATTAAATTCGACAGGACCAAAATCATTAACTTTATAACTGTACTTACTCGTACAATTGGATAACGTAACCAGATAATGATCAAAAAATAAATAATAGTTTAAAAAAAATAAAAAACACGCTTTTAAAGTACTTCTAACTAAAAAGTGAAAAATAATTTCTAATATAAGCTGAAAATGGTAATGAACAAAAAATACTAGTATTGCTAGCGTGGGGCGCTTTGTGCCATATTTTTCGTTTATCGAGCAACCCACGCTTTTTCACAATAATACTAGTATTTTTTGTTTATTACCATTTTCAGCTTATATTAGGAATTATTTTTCACTTTTTAGTTAGAAGTACTTTAAAAGCGTGTTTTTTTAATTTTTTTAAATTATTTTTTATTTTTTTTTTACTTTTTTTATCGAATTATTGCATTGTCATTGATCTTTGACAGGTGTGCAAAATTTTAATGAAATCTGTCCTTTTAAAGTGGGTCAAAATCGAGTCCAAAGGAGTCGGTTACATACATACATACACACATACAGGTGAAGCTAAAATAGGCGTGTTAAATCCGTCTAAGTGCGAATCGGACTCGCGCACTAAGGGTTTCACGCACTAGGTAGTAACATTTTACACGCATTTTTAGGTTGTATATCGATGTATTATTAAGCAGATAAATCGCAGAAAAAATTATTTGTTTGTTCGACAGCGCTAATTTTGAGAACTACTGGTCGGATTTACATTATTCTGTTTGTGTTTGATAGTCTAATTCTTAATGATGGTTTTAAGATAATTTACATCACGCTTAACTCTACGGAAGCGGATCAGTAAGGTTTGCCGTGGGTCGAATCGCGGAAGCAGTTTTTACTTAATACAACTCCACGCGGATAAGCTGTGTTTGATTTTAGGTAGGTTTCATTTGAGTCCCTTTTATATTCAGTTAAGTTATAATTTTTCTGACGTTTATCTCTTACTCAGATTCTGTGAAACATACCCGTGGTAGTCTTACAACAAAAACAAACTTAAGTATTTGTTTTGTTATCGCAAATGAATTATATGTGAAATAAAATATAATAGCGAAGATGACCTGGAGCAAAGAAATGGATAACTATTATTATTTTGACAGGCGTTGCTATGTTGAGTAAGAGGGATTAACAAAATATAAATGAACTAAATATGTTTTAACTGTTCATTCAACTAGTAACAATAGTAGGCAGGCAAGTAGATTAATTTGGTTTCTTTCTACAAACAAGTATCAGATTTTATTCAAGAAATTTATTAATATGAAATATCTGTCATATGGTTGTTATAGTTTAAATGTATGTATACATTTAATTATTCATTAATTAGAATGTTAAGCTTATTTAAACTATCCTTCTTATTACTTTATCTATTGGTGAAAACCGCATCAAAGAACTACTCTACTACACTAGACAGACAAACGCGGCGTAAGACCTTCTTTTCCTCAATGAAGATCCTCAATGAATAAAACAATTTCCAACATGATACGAGGATACAGGAGTTATATTAGGAATACAAGTACTTGAATCTGTTTATCCCAATACTCTTCTACCGTTATCTTCAATTCTATTGAGATATTATTTAAATCTGATACAACCTTTCGGTAAACACTTGTTTACGTCAAACGGGGAATGGTTCAAATAAACATTGATTCAGTATAAAGTACTGCCTGCGTTATTTAGTTGGGTTGAGATTGTTTGAAATAGATAAATATCTCGAACCGGAAGCGTGAGATGGGTTTTGTCACGTTTTTTTCTTGTCTAGTGTCTCTCCCTCGATGGTCTAGTGGTTAGCGTATGTACTTCTCACCGCGAGGTCTCGGGTTCGATATCCGGGTCGGACAAAGTGTTATTTGTGAAATTTCTGTTAGGAAATTTATAATACCTAAAAACTCTCAGGTATTTATGATAACTGTTAATATTGCTGCCTCGGTGGTCTCGTGGATGGCGTATGCGCCTCTCACCGCGAGGTTTCGATTCCATGCAATTCACAATAGCAGCACGCAGTTGGAATTGTGCCCCGTGGCTGGCGATACTTACCCCCTATCCCATGGGACTTAAAAACAACAGGTGGAATGTGGGTATTGTACACCTCTGCCACATCCTTCTTGAAAATATAGGCGTGATGTTATGTTATGTTATATAATGATATATACAAGGGAGTCCCGATATGAAAACAATTTGCGAATTGATATACCGTGGGCAAAGCTAGCCCATACTACGAAGGCGAAAAATATAACATATCCAAGGATAGCTGTTGTATATATTTCTCTATCAAGTGCTTTTCAACCTCGTTAGCTGCTTATAAAATGAGAGCTTCAAATAGGTTAAATAAACACAGATTTGGTGAGTATCGTGTGATACAAAATATGGGTCAAAATACTCCAAGCTGAAATTAAAAAGCTACGGTTTCAGGCGTCATTATAAGTTTTAGTTGATGATGACACAGGTTTATGAGGAAGTCCTAGAAATTAATTAGCGCAAGGTACTCGTTGGTTTAACTAATTTTAACCATTTGCTTTTGCAAAATATAAAGCCTACTCATTACGAAGCTTGTAAACTAGTGAAATCATTAATTTTATCAACAATTCTACCATGTAAACATTAAGTTATACATAAGTAGCATTAGTAACTTATAACATAAGTTTATTGCCACTCGTTGGTTCGTTCCTTATGTAATAATTTTAAAAATAAATGAAATGCTCATTATAAAGAGATGAGCTTACTATGGGTTTGGCCGATTATTCGGCGTGATTGGTCATTAGCATCGATTAAATTTAAAGAAATTAATACTCTTAAACCTTGTTATATTTTTAATTGCTCGTCGCAACGCCACATGCAGTATAATTCAAAGCGGCTCAAATACAAGTGTTGTGGCACTTCTAATCCTAGATGGGGTGCATGAAAGGAGCCTCCCCGAGTGACGTACACAACGATTCCCTACGTCCGGCGCACCCGGGGCAATTCGCGAGTTCTCCAAAGCGAATTGGCTAATCGTTTCACCACAAGCGCAAGTCAAAATAAAATTTGACTCAGCCATCGACACGACGAAGAGAGACCAAAGTCGACTAGTCGGCATAATTGCCCGATTAGTCGTTACATCTGTTTATCTAGCCCGGTGTCACTGAAAATTTGCTGTAGAAAACATTATAGATCTATTATATACCAAAGACAACTTCACTGGGTTAGATAACCATGTCAGTTTATAGTTGCCATTTACGATGTGGTAAACTTTCAAATAAATAACCACTTTTCCAATATAGTTCTGCTTTTATTGAATATCTGATTACAAGCATTGCTGACTACCTACGAAGACAGTGCACCATAAGCTATAAAAAAAAACAACGTAATCCCAATAATGTATAACGTGCCAATGATAGTATAATAAAATTATTGTTCCTGTGTATTTTGCAGCTATTGATTTTCATTTAACTTGTCTTAAATAGGTCATTACGGGAGTACGTTTATGGTAAAGCTACGTCGAAGGGCTGTATTGCGCTTTGTGACTGGGTGCTATAAAGGCGTGATTAATGGCTCAGCGATACACGAACAGCGTTCTTTGTTGTTCAGCAAATATTTGATCCGGCACCGACGTCGCTATCCGCTTCTTTCATATTGCTGATGTACGGGTACTGTGATTTGAGCACGTTACAAGCAAAACCAATGGTGTGAGTATGGAGGGGATGCGTTTAATGTTTCACAAGTTCTGTGAGCACAACATGTCACCGGAAAGTTTCATAAGAATCTTTAGTGAAGCCCATCTTCGTGGGCATTATTCCAATACCCTATAATATCTACTTATATGGGATATAATATATATATATATAGCTAATAAAAATGTAATAAGTTTTATAATACTTAAAGATTATTAAATAACTATTCGATAAGGCGTAGCAATTAAAAATATGTAAATTTTTACAATAATGCAACACAGTCACTTTTCGTGCACAACCCAGTAACTAAATGCTCAAGCTAGCGTTTCAAATAGTAGTGCAAATTGAAACATTTTGTGCACTTCGCATTTTATTTGTCTGTAAACATTAAACAACAAAAACGTTAGTAACTAACGTAATAATAACGTGATGGCCAACTATCTAAGTTACTGGCTTTCAACTTACTTTAAATGAGACCATTTAGCATTTCGTGGTTTGAATCTTTATTCTAGATCATTATATCGTGACTTTCTGCAAATTTTCTACTTATTGTTTTTCTTGTAACATAGCAGTGCAACAGATTGGAGATGTGGTAAATAAAGTGTCATCACATCAAGAGCTTGTTTGCATACTACAATATTGATGAACTCGATAAAAGTGATAAAAACTGGAGAAAAGCAGAATCTGCCAAATCTTGCCCGCTGAAAAACCAGTGAGGCAAAAGTAGCAGTGGTTTTTCTTGTTACGAGCTCAAATCAAAGTACTCGCACATCAGCAATATGAAAGGAGCGGATAGCGACGTCGGTGCCGGATCAAATATTTGCTGAACAACAAAGAACGCTGTTCGTGTATCGCTGAGCCATTAATCACGCCTTTATAGCACCCAGTCACAAAGCGCAATACAGCCCTTCGACGTAGCTTTACCATAAACGTACTGCCGTAATGACCTATTTAAGACGAGTTAAATGAAAATCAATAGCTGCAAAATGTACTGGAACAGTAAATTTAATTATAAGCAAATGTTTAACTTATGATTTTAACGCGTGGTTCTTGTTTTTGATTTTTGACATCGAGTCAGTCAGCATTTATTTATCAGCACTCATAGGCGTCTTGATGCCGAAGGTGCTTTTGTGTCATTGTTATCTTTTTAAAGTAAATATCTAAAAAGTTTAATAAGTAAGTTCTGAGTTTTTAAAGGAAATATTTTAGAAAGACGGTACCTTTGGCGATCCCTGACTTAAGTTTTTAAGTAAATATTAATATAATCATTTTAATTGTTTGAAAGGATTCATTAACTTTATATTTTTTTAAATATGTTTTAAACTGTTAACGTATGATATATGAACCTAATGATACTATTAGCGGACTATACATTATAATAGGTATAGCAAGAAGGTATAGGGAAGAGTTCAACCATCAATACCTTCCGTGAATAATGAATAGCGTTCAATGCTCTGAATTAGTAGGATAGAAAAGGATAACGACATACCTACATGTGGTTACGAGTATAATCCTCTTTTGATCCATGATAAAAAGACGTAACGTAAAGAAAGTAAAAATATTGTATAATTGCTATGTACCTACTCTTACAACGTGTTTGCTTCAAGGCTTTGTTTATATATCCAAACCAAAAGCTATCGCTTGTACAAATCAATACAATACAAATAAATAAAATTGAATTGTCTGTTTTTAATGTCTAAAAAACATTGTTAGGCGTTTATATCAATTTTTTTTTATTTTATTGTCTTTCGATCTTACAGTTTAGCAGGTTACTGACTATATAGGCAATGTTTTATTGATGACAGACTGCGGGCAAAGTTAGTATGTTTGTTTGATGGCGCTAATCTCGAAAACTACTGATTGGATTATAATAATTCTGTTTGTGTGTTACAGTCTTATTCTCAAGGAAGATTATTAAGTATTTAACATTACGCTTAACTCCAAAGGAGCACAGCAGTAAGGTTTAGACGAAGTCGGGCAATATAAATTGGAGCAACCATAGGACGTGAGTTATGCATTGTGAGGGTGTTATTTGTATGATTACACCTACATCCATCGACATCAATCTACATCGAATGATACATCAAATAGCCTTGGAAATAGCTTTTAGAAAAACCCTGTTAAATATTTTTACTGTGTTTTTGTTGGAATTGAAAAATTTAAAAAAATAAATGTTGTAGGTATTATTTTTTGTTGGTGTCATTTTACAGAGTTCAGCATCTTGATATATATTATAGTATGGAATAATAAATTACAGAATAGAATAGAATAAAATAGATATAGATTTTTTTTTATTTATTTAAGAGCAATCAAGTTCTTTCAATTAAATTTTGCAACCGTTCCGGGAGTATTTTTTAGCCAAGTGTAGCTTTAATAGTTTATAGGAAGTTAATGTTTTGTAGAAAGAAAATGGCGTCTAAACACGTGGCCTTTTAAAACTAAATTGCTTGGCGCTCGACCTTGATCCATGCGCAGGGTAGTTAATTAAAGTATTGTTTTTAAATTATTGTTGTGTGATTCATATTCAGCAGAATTTATTTTATCGATGAATCTGATGAAAATCTGGCCTTTCTTAAATATGAACCAACTTTTCGAGGTTTTCTTTTGAATGTGTTAACTGCAAAGATCATGCTTTGATTATTTTATATCTAAATCAAAAACAACATTTAGTCACCTAAATTCAAAGCTAAGTGAGTATTACGTTAATTATTTTTGTCCTAAAATCTCGCCTATTAGTGATTTTTTGATAAGGGTTGCTAAACATGCATAGGCCAGTTAACCCCTGTAGGTACGTTCGACCCAACACATTTAATTTTCATTGGAGCGCCCATCTCAGTATAGTGACAGTTGACTCGGATGGACGCTGCAACGCAACTTAAAATGTGCTGGTCTGCTTTTGTGTGTAGCGACCTTATCGATCTCAATGGCCTGTAGTCTGCCAACCCGCACTTGGTCTAATGTCTTTACCCTTCTCATTCTGCGAACAGGCCCGAGCCCATCGGTGCGACAGATTGTAATAAAACAAGCCAGATTTGATTAATGGAATCTGTGATCGATACTATACCTAAACTTTATCAAACAAAAAGGCCTTCAAATATCGTCACGTAATTTTGAAGAGCGATGTTCAACATTTTTTACTTGAAGTTCATTATTGTAAATTGTGTTTTCGACGGGCTAATAATGAGTCCTAGACGGTTTTGATAATGTAATTTGAACGTATTTTAAAGCAATACATTATGTGGTGTGATTTAGTCTGGCCAATTTGTATCTACTTTTCTGTCTGTTTCAGCAAACTTAGAAAATGACCGAATATTTTTTAGAAATAAAACTGACTAAGTACGTTTAGGTTTATTTTGATTGAAATCAGATTATATGTAAACAATGTATAAGTTAGTTTAAGGTGTTAATTTCGTGATATTTTTACAAAAAACACTCTAATACGTTAAAAAATCGAAAGGTACACAAAGTTGAACTAAGTATATTTATGGATCACAAAAAACAACACTCTGTATCGATCTCCATAGCCAAACTATTTTCTCGGTAGGTATACACAATATTTTGTTTTACACGACATAAAACAAAATATTCTCCTACCCAATATCGATGAGTGCAAAAATAAAAAGTAATATAATTATAATTTTGCGATTTTTGGTTTATTGCATAAATTAATTTAAATATCATGTTCTACGACAAATTATAAAAAAATGTCTAAAATATCTTCTTAGTTCTTGTAATTTTTATATAAATAAGACATCTACGCTTTTTTTCTAAAATGGCAAAATGTAATTGCGTACATTAGCTCTTCGGTCGTATTTACCAATGACATAATATATTTTCACACAAAAACCACGTAGAATATTGTATAGGTACATAATGTAAATTTAAACGGTATTTATTTGGTATATATCTATGTTTTTCTTCATAGTAAAATAAATATGAATAGAATTGCTGCTTTGTTTATTATTATTTAATTTTTTTCATATTTGAACGTCAAAACTTAGCTCACACTATTGATAATCAAGAATGCAAATTTTAAACTGTTTTAAGATTTTATATAATGTTAAAGAATCAATTAAATAAGGTTTTGTATATAACGCGTAATAACGGCTTAGTGGTAGATAACCCTACATTAATTTATATTTGCACCCGTCGGTTGTTAAGAGAGATAAGTACATGGTTTAAAAATATAACCATATTTAAATTATTTTTTGTAAATACTAGTTACAATAGATGGTAAAGGCACTTCAAAAGTACGCCACATAAAATATTGACGCCTCTGCATAATTCATTTCGTTAATATTGAGCGATCTTGTAAAACAAAGGTTGAGCAAGTGTTTTATTTAATTTATTAAACAGAAAGCCAAAGATCAAAATGAATGAACACTAAAACGACATTTTATTTTGTTATGTTATAATTTATATTTCAGAATTTTATTTTGTGAATTCATGTCATAATGTCAATTTTAAAATATGTATACTTAGTATATTAGTATTTAAGTTAACAGGTTTATCTGCATGCAGAATTTGTACGTGGCAAGGCAGAATGTACGGTGACTATAATAACAATGTTAAGTTAAGTTTAAAGCTAGTCAAAAGTGCAAAACACTAATGTAGATTAGTGTTTGCTTTATACTCGTACATCTCTGTGAATACAGGCCAAAAAGAATAATTTTAACAAATCATTTAAATAACAAAAAAAAACATAATTAATTGCAGCAAATTAAATGTAAACTTAAACAAAAATCTTCAAATATTTAAACAATTTAAGTAATTGTCTACGTCGTACTCCCAAAGCAAAAGATTTAAAAAACATCGGTAAAAGTAGTTAAATCAAATAAATTGCGAGCAAACGTAATGTGTTGGAATTTCTTTTATATTTTCTTATTTTCGTGAGGTTTGTTTGGCTTATGATAGCGAAGTTAGAAGGAGATAGACATAATGGAGCTTAGCTATAATTGAGTTGCCAAAACTCAGATCTGTGTCACGAAACTTTAAACCAAGTTCACAAGAATACTCTGCGACGGCTCGATGCGTGAGCTCATTATGGAAGGTCAGCTTCACTGTACTTTCTTGTGAGGTTTAATTATAATTTTCTGGAAGGTTATCAGAACTGGCTGGCCCCCGCGCTTTTATTGGCCGTTTTTACGTTAAATTTTCTCAACAATCGATTTTTTTTTAATTATGAGATCCTATTCCTGAAACTTCAAGAAATAGTTGATTATAGAAACGTTCTTAAGAGTCAGTCTCAAGATGATTTGCGCTTAGCAACAGAATTTTGGTACGCCACGCATTACCAAAGTTCTGTAGCTACTCTACCGGTACTAGCAATTTGTACTATAGTTGTTGTCAATAGGACTCGTTTGCCTAATCCATGATATTAAAAATTAAAGTAGCCGTCAGGGAATTTTGAGTGTATAAACTTCTATTTCAAAACAAATTAAAGGCAAGCTGAGTCCCTTGAGGACGATCGCAGAAAGCTTTGCCAAGCGCGGGCATGATGCTGTTAGTGTAACGAATCTCCAACTATTACTCAGATTAGAGTGGATTGAGCAACTTGACAACAATATATTGAATTAAGGTTATAAGTGATAGCCATTATCCTGATTTATACTGGAGCAGAAGTTAGCGGTTGGCTATTAGGAAAAGCCAGAGGAACTGGGTAATCACTACTTTTCAACTTGTATTTACCGCTGCCGCATCTCTCTAAAACAGAATAATAAAAGATAAAAAGTATGCAATACAACTGTCGCTTTGTGGTAAAGAAAAATGCTAAGCCTCCTGAAATATACACATCTGATTTATGAATACGGCTTATGAGATTTTTCTGTAGACATTTCTAAGTTATTCCAAAGAATTCGGCTACCTCTCGCTGAGATTGATGCCCGCGTTTCCTATATATATACATTTTATTGCTCACGACACAAAAATCAGTTTTATTCGGTCCTCTATCCAGATATATTTTTTTATAATTACACTTCACTTAAAATCATCTTTTTTCTAGCTTAGATATTTGCATTATGTGTTAGTTTCAACAAGGCTTTTAGCTAGTGTAAATTACAGAAATACTTCTCATACTAATATGTGTCGAAACGGATTTATGAAAATACCATCATCTAACGCTGAGTCGAGGAAATGGCTGAATTCTATAGAATAAAATACACAAAGGCACTATTGCTGAACGTGGGAAGATAGAACATAAATTACGGACTTTAGAGTTTAATTTGCTCTGGCCCCATTTTCTCTTTAGTTTCTAATATCCTCGCGTATTTTGTTAGGTTCATGTGCCATTTGAGTACTTTTGGCTTTTGAAATATTTTCTCTTAATAATGCTGTATAAGGACATAGCGTCTAGTACTTATGTGTTAAGGTATTTTGGGGTAGATGTCTGCCTTAATAGTTTTGTATATCTTTGCTAACTTAATCTTAAATCTTATTTAATTTTAAAATAGTGATCAAGCTTTAGTTTTTTACGCTCACACAACTCTCGGCTTGGCCTCTAACCCCCTTCGACGGGGTTTGCGTGCAGAGGGATAAGAACGCGACGCGTACAAAATACAAGCACTAAAAGGTGACGACAAAGGCTGCCTGATCACAATCTGAAAATGCCAACGGATTAATAAATTTTATTAGAGATCGTACAACTGTATTATCTGCAATCTTACCAAATATAGCTACTGTCCTAGTTCCATGATTAGATCAGACGCTTTAATTACAGAGCCTGGAATATAATATCTTAGCACTCCATTGTACAGATAAATGTAATAATTCATTAATGTGCACGGACTGTAATTATTTCTTACGATTGGATAGATTGTTTGCTCAGTTTCTATAGAAATATAAGCCTACGTTATAATCAATATATTAAATATATCAACATATATTTTAAGCCAAATACTGTTAGCATTTTTTTTCTTGTTTTGTTTATACGACGTTTGTAGCGCACAGACGTGTAGTCCACCTGATGATAAGTGGTAACAACAGCCCATGGACTTCAACAACTCACAAAAGTAGTAAGGAAATTACAGAGGCTGAACTCACCACTCACCACCAAACCGGAACACAGTCATAACTGTCATTACTGCGTTCTGGTCATAAGATCAGCCCCTGAAATTGCTGGCACATAAGGTATAACATTGTAGTCCTTAGATGAAGCCACGCATCTACAACCTGTTTAAGCTAAAGTAATACTATTTAAAAAGATGAATTAAAAAATAATCATCATAATAATTTTGACTTGGTTAAAGATTCAACTTTACAGTATAAAAGTCATTACATAGTTAGTAGCTATTTCACTTACGCAATCAACACGAAACCGTACGATATGGTAGTCGTGTAAAAACCCGTACTTTCCCTGTCATTCGACATGACATCAGACAGGTAGGATTCAGGAACAAAACATTACACTACAATTATTCTGTCTGGTTTCTTGCTACAGTTGACGTTTACGAGTGCAGCAAACCACAGTGGACAGCTAACAGTGTCTTTTTTGACGTAAATCTACAAAGTTACAACCGCATTTATGACGTTATCCGTCAGATTGTTAAGAGAAATGGGACCTGTGGTTGCAAATAAAAGTTCTTCTAGAGCAAGTCCTCATTTAGACTTAATACTGGATGACAAAATTTTCTAAATAAATATTTTTAGAGTTTAACCTTAATAACAACAGAGTTATATCAGAAAGAATGTTTACGTTAAGCACTGTCCAAACTTGCTCGACAATGAAATTCGAAGAAGAATTTAAATTAATAAAAAGACAAAATAATAACTAAGTATGTACCTATGATTTCATTTTAAATATTACTCAATCTCAACACAGTGATATGGAAATAAATTTGTTAGAGAAATTCCAGAGCATTTATTTGCTATAAAAACACGACGAAACTGGATGAATTGAAGTTGGCGAAAGCTCAGTAAAAATATTTTTCGTTTCGACGATGTAACAATTCTCAACAGAAACTCGTCTAATTGGTTAGCCAGCGTTTACAAAAAGTTTCGTCGATTATTCCATTGGAGTAAGCTCACAGAGTGATTTGCAAAGTTCCACAATCGTAACAATAGGCACATTTATCTTTTGAAATGTTTCGCTATTGCGCTGAAAGAACATTAATGCGTTATGCTTGAAATTTCAAAATGAAAACGACTCTTGAGTTTTTTATTTCCAAGTACGTAACCATCCCTCGTGTTGATTAATCCACTGAAACATTGTGCGAGCACTTGTTGCTGCTAATTAATTAGGAAACAAGTTAACAAAAAGTGCAATAAACTTCGTTAAGGAAGCTTAATTTCCGTCAGACCCGAAAGAGGATGAAATTAATCAATTGAAACGCTTCCGACTGCCGTCAATTTCATTACAGAATCGGGGCCGCCTAGGATTATCATTATGATGGAGCGATCAGCGATTGTCTTAAATGCCTTTTTGTCTGATGAACCTCAAATCTTTGTAATCAATGTACCATTCATCATTTGCGAACAAAAGCAGGCTTTATTGCTGGAAGTCTGAACTGGTTCTAGCTAAAATAAATGTTAATTACAGTAAACTAAAGGTATTTAGGTGTACCTACATAATAAATGTAAATTACTAATTAAATAAATAACTGGTTTATTTAATATTTACACGATTTTCAGCTATTAGGTAAATACTAAGCTATAAACAAATTGTTTGAATAACTAACCAAATAATTTCACACACGCAACTCGTAGTTTTGATATGATAGTATGCTCGTAACTGTCTAGGAATATGTAACTGAATAGGAATTTGTTGGGCTTAGGTAATTACATTGCCCAACTTAATTAATGATAAGTCTTTGTCTGTTAAAACCGTAGATAAAATTATTTTACGAAAATGAGTTTTAACTCCAACCATACTCTAGGTAATAGACGAAACAATTAGTGTTACTTTTATTTAAGTATGGTTCGTGTTATATTTAGGGTTCCTTAATACCTACAAGGAACACTTATAGTTTCGCAATATTCGTCTGTCTGTCTGTCCGTCTGTCCGAGGCATAGCGTCGAAACTGTTCGTGATAAAGAGCTGAAATTTTGCATGCGTATGAAAGTTAACTATAGCTACAAAGTGGTAAAATCAAGGAAACTAGTTTTTTTCGTCAACCCTACATGTAAAGGATTTTTTTTACTAACGTCTTCCCCAATATATCGGATATCAGCGGTTGCTAGAACATTTGTTTGATTTTGAAATCCATTTGTGAGATAAATAACTTAAAAGAGCAAAATTTTATTCGAGTTTGAATTGTTAAAACTCGTTTACTTGGAATATTTCGTACAAAATACAAGTGCACCTTTGACAATAATGACTTGTGTAAGATTTTTACTTATTCAAAACAAGTTATAGACCAACTTTAAGTCCGTACCTATGTTGTAACGACTGACTACGGAACCTTATATTGCGCGTGATCCGACTCGCACTTTGCCAGTTTTTACGCTGTATAAAAAAAATATACGCGCAAGGATTCTTTTTGAATTTATTGTCATTAGCTAAGGTCCGAGTTTTGTGTTTAATTATAAAAACTTTATTGCTATTTCAACTCGTTCTTCAGTGATTTTAGGTATAATATTATTTAAATTTAAATAATCATTATTTTAATAGTATCTAAAAACAAATAAACATTGTAATAACAACGTTTACCTTGCACAGTGCAGTTAATTGACTTTTGACTTTGAAGTGTCGATCAAAGTTATGGGATGAGGTCTAAGCCGTTTGCGATCCAAGTTTCCTCATTTGCATCACTTAAGTAGAAAGGCTTTAGCTACCGTGATTAGCTCGCTGTTCAATACTTACTTGAGAACCTTTTTTTTCTGTACAATGAAGGCCCACAATGTTATGATGGCTTTTTTTTTTAAAAGATGCTTGTGGACAACCAGGCTTGATGATAAATGACAACAAAAATGGTTGAAGGTTCGACAAATTCAAAAACGTTATAATATCGTTGTTTAAACTTACTTGGGACAAATAGTAAAAAACACCTCCTGATCACAAATAACGATGCTGCGAAATACTCACACAATGTATGTTACCAAATTTTGTTGTATAAACTAAATCAAATACGCACGGCTTTTCACTAAAATCTGTAAGTTCACTTTATAAATGTAAATATTAAGAGAATTCCAAATTCCATATATTAATTACTATACGATAAAGTAATAAATATAATATAGTTGTTATATCGCAGAACTAATTAGACATTATGATACCCGTACAATTCAGTTAATTCATAATTGTGTTGGCATTTTTAACTTCATTTTCTCTAAAATAGGATTTAAAACTGCCATCAAAATATTATGAATGAACTTGACTGTACTAGCGGTTTCTCGCTACGAAAACGATTCACGGTATTGCATTACTACGTACTAAGCCGTCGACAAAAGGTGTGATAGTGTAGCTGAAATGTAAATGTTTGTGAGGATGAGTGGTCGCTTGTATACTCTTTTCAAATAAAATTGCCAAAAATAGTAAACAATAATGACAGACGAAAAAAAAATAGTGATGTGAATTATAGGTATAATCCACCGCTATGAACTAATAAAAATTAAACTTTAACGTTCATTCAGTGAATGATATCATAAATTTATTCTATGGCAGGTGATTGACTAAATAAAAACATAAAGATGAATAATAACTCTTCTCTGTACCAAAATCAGAAAGACAAAACTCGAGCTTCAAAATGTCAAATTCACTCGATTTATGTCTCTTTAATTTTGTTAGGAGTATAGGCTGGTTTTAACATCTTTAATTACATAAATTATAACAATGAACGTTTTGTATTTAAGTATGAGTTTTTAAACCAATCCCAATCGTTTTTTCGTTCACTTATTCCCGTCCCTAAAATCAAATGTCTAACAGTCATGGCATTGATATAATCTGTGGCTAAAAGTTTCGTTGTAATTATGGATTTCACTAAATATTTACTTTTAAAAAGTGAACTAACAGTTATTTTTAGTGAAAATCAGTGCGTTGGTATTTGATGTAATCTTTGGACAACAAAAAGATTTGGTAACAAACAATGTGTGAATCTTTTGCAGCATCGTTCTGGAGGGTTTAATAACTATTTGTGCCAATAAGTTTGAATTTACTATATACTTAACTAGCAAGGGATACATTTTATCGCGTTTTTGTCACGTTTCATTATGCAAAAATATGACAAAAACGCGACATTCTATCTCGCGCTTGATGTGCTAGCTCCTTTGGTATATTTTGATGCAATATTGCACACAAATGTAGTTTAAAGCTTGAATTAACAAAATAATATTATAGTGTGCTACTATTTAGCGACGTATAAAGCAAAGCAGTGGGTAGTTTATATACTTCTTACCTTAACGTTTGAATCTGTTCACATATTTATACATGTTTAATAAATTATAATATAAAACCTACTTTTACTACCATAGCTTTGTTTTACAGTCCCAGTTACCTTTATCATTGTCCGTGATCGCCACAAAATGACCGCAAATCTGTTAGGCACGATGGCTTTTATTAAAATACGACTTAACTATGTACACACGGCTACAAACCAAGCCATTTATTTCCAGTATAAGATAGTTTCGCACTTTTAAGGCTTCCCGTGCAATGCGCGGGGTTACGGGGATTACAGGGGGTACGCTGTGGTTATGTGGGGTCCTCACCCACTAAAAAACCACCGCATGCCATCGAACGGCTTGTTGGTGGCCGCCGGAACCGCGAATAAGTCATCAGCGACCACCGCAGCTATGCGCGCAAGCGGGTCCTTCTCGAGGTGAGTGCAACCGATGCCGCCTTGTATTCATGGCACACGAAAGAGTTTCACCGTCTCTGTGGTCATGCGGATTGATGACTAATCTCCACTTCCCTTTGTGGAGAAGATCACCAGTCATTCGCCACGGGACATGTTTTTCTCCCGGGATCACCGCTGCACTGCCCCACGCAACTATAACCCGGGAAAACACCATCTCCCGGCCCGGGGTCCACCGTCCCTTTAACTGCCGTAATCCACCAGCAGGGAGATTTCTGGCGGGCACCCCTTGATGTGTACAGTGTTATAGTGTTGAAGAGTTCATAAATGACAAAACACCGACACAATAATAATAATTATGTCTAAAAAAAAAATGTAATGTATTTATAAATCTGTCTTCGTTTTCTTTTTATTTGGATTTTATTAAGTATGTACGAGTGTCTTGCCTGACATTAGAATTAAATTAAATTAAAATGTACAGCCTTAAATACTAGTTTTTTATAGTTGATGTATGTTATGACCAGGGCTCGGAATTAGGTAGAGTTTTTTATGTACTTGCATCGAAATGTTGATATTAATGTGGACCTTCCCGGGATTTCTAATGGACAATCCCGTGTGGCCAACAATATTACGAATAAATAATAATAAAAACCTCAGAGATAGACAAATAAAACAAAGATAATTAACATATTTTTTTTATTAGTTTACATTAATTCACTATACAAATTGTTAAAATTCTGTAGTAAATTCTCATACGCATATTTCGCCTTTTTTATAAATACGAGCAAATACTTTTGCTTCTAGACTAGACTCGTGAGGTTTTGCTTATTCAAACGGCCCATCAGAATCATTTTCCTTGTCCGATTCATTACCAGTAAGATTTGAAGTGTTCGCTTCCGACATTACTGTATAAATTTTGTGAATTAAAATATTTAGTCGCGCGTGCAGTAGTTTAAATTGTGTAAAAAAGTAAATAACTTTTTATTTCAAAAATCATGGGATTTTTTTCTGCTCTTTAAAATTAATCTCGGGATTTGAGGCATATCCACTTTATTCTTTCGCTGTATGAAATCAGTGTAAGTACATGAAAAACTCTACCTAATTCCGAGCCCTGGTTATGACGTGTTCTATTTTATAATGTTACTCTCTATTTTTGTTTTATTTTTTATACTTACTTACTATTTTATGTGACCATTTTTTCAACACAATGTATATTTTTAAGAAATAAATTACTTATGACTTACTTACCTATGACTTATGTAACCCTGTGTAAAATAGTAAAATGGTTTTTAATTGAAGTGATAAATCTGTTTACAGTAATAATGTTCAAAAGAGGAGCAGTTCGAGGCAAAAAGTATCACCGCCGTCTCTCCTGCCATCTAAAAATAGAACGTTTTCACTCTGCGTTCTTATGGTAATCAATAACATCAAAATAATAAGGTGTACAAGGCAAGCTGATGTATGTACATACGCGCGACGATCGCATGCGGCCGGGAGCGGTACCTGCACGAACGAAAGTGGGCTTAGTGATCTTCTTTTGGTAGATGCCAGTGCCTGATCTTTTGAGATTACAGCCTACTGGTTCTTATAGAAAAATCTTATACCGAAAAATAGACCAAAATATTACTTAAATTTGGTTTGTTAGAAAATAAAAGGCAAAACAAAGACTTAGGAACGAAGGATTTAAATGTCATTGATACATCAAAGGAGCTATTCCAGATAAATTTCTGTTATTATCGTTTGTGATTGTACCCATGTAACATAAACTAAATAATATCTCTTCTATTTTTAATCAGATATAAGTAAATAAAACGAAAATAAAAAAGCGGCTTTTCCATTCCTAATTATCTTACATCTGCAAGCTAAATAAAATTTCCATCATAAAACTTTGAAATCTGGAAACTGCAAACATAATTTTCCATAAAGAAGTGCCGCCTAAAACCAAAAGAAAACCATATTCCAGAGAATAAAGAAAAGCGTCACAAGCAACGAAGGCTTTCATAATTTTCTTCGAGTTTAAACCTCATAGTATCATTTTTATTGTAGCTGAATCAAAGTGACCTTTAAACATTAAGAGGACTAAATAAAATTGACGAAAAACTGTGCTTAGCCTGTGTTATTTACTCTTAAAGAGATTTATTCAGAATTTACTTTCGTTGAAAACCAATTAAGCCACCCAAGGCAGTTTCGGCTTCAGGGATAGGGCTCTATACGTGATTAAGAGTAGGTTTATTTTGCCTATATAATGCTGGCTCGATAAATTAAGCTTTACAAAGTATTTACATATATCTACGCCCGCATTACCCGTGAATCGATCCATCATTCTGGCATGAATAAATCATACACAAATTTTATTGGATGTTTTGAAATGTAAATAATGTTTTGTAATGTAAAATTTACTACCAGATAACATGGACGTCGTTCCTTCTTAACTTTTTAGGATTCTATACAGTTGTCCATGGTTTATTGTACGTTATACCATAGTTGTTTAGAAACAACACAGGCACTGTACAGGTGACCAGATCATCTGCTGATCCAGTTACGTGTTAATGGTCATTAGTACAGGTGATCACAATTGTAATCGAACGAAGCAATTATCCCACGTCTCTGCCTCGATACTTTATTGGGGCGGTCGCGCCCACGAGCCGCAATTTCGTATGGACCAATTATAACGAAAATAACCAAATTGTACTACTTACCTACTTACGTTATTAAATTTATGACTTAATAAAAACTTTCACACGCAGGATCCATTACAAGTGCGACTGGAACTTGCCACAAAAGATTCTTCGTACTAATAGCATGTGGGAGCAGAACCTACATTAATTTCGGAGCAAAATAAATTTCCTTCAGCGTAACTAATTGTTTTGAGTAATCTTCGTTGAAATTCTTTATTCATTTTTAAGTGCTGCTGTATTCTGTTGGTTATTGTGTACGTTCTAAACACTTTAATGAGGCTAGTGACATGGCTTTGTTTAAACATAGAAAACATTCTTACAGCGTTATACTTGTATTATTTGTCTGACAAAATAACATGGAGTAAATATTAAGATTCAAATTGTTTCGTAAACTTTGAGAGTGAGACGAGTGTCTGTGTCATGCTGAATATCATTAAACACAAATATGTTTGTATAGTTATATTGCTTGAGTCAATGTTGTCTCTTGAATTTGTTTAGCAAATCTCTATTTGCACTATCTCTAAAATTGTAGGAATTACCATTTATAACAAAGAAATTGCATGTAAAAGTCTGGTTTGCGGTAAAGGCGAGCGAAAGAGCCACAATAGTGTTATCGAGCTATCACTACGTGTGTATTAGAGGATGATATCAGTGTTCGATCGCCAATACTCGCCATTCCACGAGTGGCTCTCTCGACAATACAAACCATGTATTTTGCTCCCCAAAGACGGTTTGTGGCGGTCATGACCTATATTTGACGGAAATAGTCATGATAATGTATTTTCATCTCTCGTTATTGTGCTGATAGCTTAATGGAATTTCCATAAACCAAATAAAAGTAATTTAAAATCCATTATTTGTGGAGATGTGCTCAATAGTAACTAACAATTACATACTATTGAAGATACTCGAAATACACAATATTCACAATGTCTAAAATGGTTGTGCCATCTCAACTTGCCCTATCTCTGAAATTGTAGCTACGAGAAGTACCATTTGCAACAAAGAAATTGCATGTAAAACTCTGGTTTGCAGTAAAGGCAAGCGAGCCGTTAAACGAAAAGAGCCACAATAGTGTTATCGAGCTATCACTACGTTTGTGTAGTGGATGATATCAGTGTTCGATCTCCAATACTCGCCATTCCACGAGTGGCTCTCACGACAATAATAGGAACCATGTATTTTGCTCCTCAAAGACAGTTTGTGGCGGTCATGACCTATATTTGACGGAAATAGCCATGATAATGTATTTTCATCGCTCGTTATTGTGCTGATTGCTAAATGGAACTTTACTTAAATAAATAAAAGTTGTTGAAAAACCATTTGCAAGTAAAGAGTGCTTAAAAGGGCGTGGGTATATTATATTATCGATGTTTGTAATTTAAGAGAATTACATTAATTTTATTACCTTATTTAATTTTCTCAACCCTAGTAAATTAATATAAGATTTTTTAAACTAAGTTAAAGAAATACCTAACTATGTACAATTGTAAATATTAATAATTAATATTAAAATGTTTTCTTTATTCTTCTTTTTCTCCAAAACATGACGGCCGCACTAGGAATAAATCCTGTGTCACGGATGTTCACAAACATGCATTTCACACACACAAAGCACACCCAACAATATTCTGTAAAGATAATTAAATAAAAGATTTAGGTTATTAAATCGATCTCTGTATCATTTTACCTCTAAAAAGTGAAATGTGATAACTTAAACGACTAAACTATTTATGATACCGTCCTACCTCTCTCTGGCGCCATCAGAATATCAGCGCGCAGGGCTTTGTAGCTCTGCAGCATATGGCTGAGATGGTGTCCATTTCTGACAAAATTCATATTTACTATGTTTTATTTGTATTTTTTATTTAATTTTTTATTTAATTAATGTTTGTCAGAATAAATATATTTCTTTATTTCTTTCTTTCTAACTAACTACAAGAGTAAACTTAGCCTTGGTTTTACCTTATTAGCCGCTTAGTAAAAAGTTGAATAAATGGGTCATAAAAATGTGCACTAACTTGGCTAATCTATGTTCTAATTTAAGTGCAATTAATAATGTCGCTCCATTACAAATTACGGTAAATTGCTCGAGTTTAGTTTGCACGGCACTAAATTAATTACAAGCCATAAATAATGAGAGTCATCTTGTTAGATCACAGATAGCTAGAGCTTAGTTGCAGTTCATACATATGTATTAGTATATGACCTGGGGCTATTAACATAATTATAATATGATGATAATGCAGCTTAGCATCTGGTGTTATGGTTGGAAATTAGAAGCGAGGTCGTGAAGCTATGAAGGCATGATGACTGATCTTCAGATATAAATTATATGAATACTTCATCAAAATATAAGTAAATAGAAACAAAATGCAATTATTTTTTCTTACATACTTTAATCCTGACTCATTTTGTGATCATTCAAAGTTTCGAGAGCAAGTTCATATTTAAATTTACGAAATTATTAAAAAATATTATCATTGAATATCCCACACAATTTAAATCAACTTTTGAAATAAAACTATTTTCATAAAAGCAATATTTCGTATAGCTATAAAAAAACATAAATTCGCATACAACGTACAAATAGGTGACGTCACGCCTCAGTAGCCGTTTGTTTGGAGCGTTTGGACGAGTCTATTATTAATGTGAACTTAAAATTGTATTTTGTATTAGAAGGAAGTTTAAGATAATAATGTAGTTATTTAAATGATGTTTCTAATATCGAGAGGTTTTTCGCTTACACACAAAAATAAGAATTATTCATCATGCCAATTGTGTAAATAATGTAAAAATGATAAATGAAAAAAATACAAGATATGATGATATCTTTCTCTATGATGATGATGAGTGCTGCTTGATGGTTTTATATATTTTGTGCTGTTCTGCCACTAGATAATAAAGTTTTAGATCGTAGAGTACCAGTTTTTTTTATCTTAAATAACTTGGAACTATTAGCTATAAAAAAGCAATGTATTTAAAAATAGTCTACAATAAAGATAACTTATCATGTACATACATTATTTACCACATAATGAACATTTCATAGTTTGGAAAAGACTTTCCAGAGCGTTCAGACGAACGCTATAAAATATTCAATATCACAAGTAAAAAGTGTCCTAAAATATTAACAATTTAAAAAAAATTACATCTCAGTTGCAGAGGACATTGAGCAACTTTTAACTTTGAATAGCTTTATATAAAAAATACTATTAGCTATAAAAAAAGCAATATATTTAAAAATAGTCTACAATAAAGATAACTTATCATATACATACATTATTTACCACATAATGAACATTTCATAGTTTGGAAAATACTTTCCAGAGCGTTCAGGCGAACGCTATATAATATTCAATATCACGAGTAAAAAGTGTCCTAAAATATTAACAATTTAAAAAAAATTACATCTTAGTTGCCGAGGCCATTGAGAAACTTTTAACGTTGAATAGCTTTATATAAGAATACTATTAGCTATAAAAAAGCAATATATTTAAAAATAGTCTACAATAAAGATAACTTATCTTGTATATTATTTACCACATAATGAACATTGCATATTTTGGAAAGTCTGAACGCTATATAATATTCAATATCACGAGTAAAAAGTGTCCTAAAATATTAATAATTTAAAAAATATATCTGAGTTGCAGAGGCCATTGAGAAACTTTTAACGTTGAAAAGCTTGACCTTTTTTATTTCACAGGGGACCTCAAAATATCTGAAACGTTTTATTAAATTTCGATAGAACTAAGGCATAAATCGTGATTTTATTAAACGTCGATAAAGGCTCTTAAAATTTCAGATAGGGACGAATTGTTGTCAGATTTTACTAGCTATTTCTCACAGTTATACTCGTGTTATATGTTACTACTTCTCTTTTTTCTGAAATCAATACATCAATACAAATAAATAAAATTTAAGTGTCTGTTTTTAATGTCAAAAAACAATGTTTTTTTTAAGCTGGTATAGTCGTTTGTACGATACCTTTGTCAGAAATACAGTATTTAATTATTTTGTCTTTCTGCCTGTCTGTCTGTCTGTTTGTATCGGCTTATCTACTAAACAGCTGGACCGATTTTAATGAAATTTTAGATGCAGGCAACTCACTACAAGACGCGTAACGTTGGTTACTTTTTATCGATATATGTACCTACCACGCAGACGATAAAATTTGTTTGTTTGAAAGCGCTAATCGCAAAAACTACTAGTCGTATTTTGATAATTATTTTTGTGTTTGATAGTCTAACTTGCAATAAAGGTCTATAGTTATTTAATAGTACGTAAAATTCTACGGGAGCGGAGTAGTAAGGCTGAACGTGGGTCAAACGCGGAAGAAGCTACTACTTAATACAACGAAATCCACGCGAACAAAGTCGCGGGCAAAAGCTAGAAATACATAAATCTATATATTTATGCATTGCTGATTCTACTGATATCATAAATGCGAATGTACAGTGGGCCAAGCAATTATGTATGCACGGCAAAAACTTCTAAGTCATACAACAATTATGGATAAATGCGTCATATATATTTATAGTGTATATATTAC
The DNA here is from genome assembly GCA_905147285.1 of Hypena proboscidalis. Taxonomy (NCBI): domain Eukaryota; kingdom Metazoa; phylum Arthropoda; class Insecta; order Lepidoptera; family Erebidae; genus Hypena; species Hypena proboscidalis. The sequence continues at coordinate 13,459,103 of LR990132.1, forward strand.
ACTAATTAAATACGTAGTTCACACATGCATATATAATGCAGTCAGTTCTCACTATGACGTGAAAGTTTTTGCCCTGCATACCTAATTGCTTGGCCCACTGTACGTGTGATAGTTTGTTACTATTTAACTACTAAACAGATAATTTTAATATTATTATTTTATTTTATTTAGAAGGTACAGAAACATATGACAGATTAAACACTTTATACATTATTATGTTTTACATGAAAACAAATTACAAATCTGACGCCCAATTATATCTGTACACAGCACTTCAATTAGATAGCTTCTACAAGAAAGGTAGTACGTTAAACATAGAACAAAAGGAATTTAACAATTAAATTATAAGATAAAATTTAAATAAAATTAAGTTAAATTATGTACCTAAAGTAAATTAGTTTATAACTATGAAGATTCTAAATTACACAATGATGATTTAAATTTATTGATCCAGGTACTATATAATTAACTAGAAATAGAAATAGCCTGTATGTATATTAACGTAGGTATGTACCGTGCAGGGCGAGCCGAAGCTAATAGGTCGTAAAATTATTGTGTACCAATAAAAAGTTCAAAAACTTATTGAATAGAATAGAATAGAATAGAATATCATTTATTTCTGAGTATATGGTATGTAATTGATTTTACAATTAATACAAATGGTTCACATATACTACCGTAGCCGGTGTAGAAATATCACAATTTTTTACCTTATAATCTATTTATATACTATTTTACATTTTATTTAGAACATAAATGCAAATGATATATAATAATTGAATTGATACATAATAATAGAAATACTACATTGAAAAGTCATGTTAATTAAGTTTTGGCTCCATAAAATCGAAATCCCTGGGTTTACCTCAAAGATCCTGCGTGAGACCTCCTAAACCTTGAAGATTTACCCGGATTCAAGCAAATGGGTACCAGGTAGGTGATACCATGAGGTAATATTACAAATTGATTCTTTGTCTTCCTCTTTTCCTGTTTTTGTATGCTTGCTGTCTCTTTGGTCTAGTGCGTAGCGTATGCTTCTCTAACCGCGAGGTTTCGGGTTTCAATTCCCCATGCAATTTCGGGCAAAGTGATATTTATGATTATGCCGTCAGGAAATTCTCAATAACACGGAGTTGGATTTTTCCCGGTGATTGGCGATAGGCTGAACCCCTATCACATAGGAGCTAAACGTAACAGGCGAAATGTGGGTGTTATTAACTTCTGTCAAACCATCGGTACGCATCTCTGCACAATAGTGCAGCGCTAATAGCACTGCAGAGCTGATAATTCTGATGTATTCTGATTAAAAATCAATTACATATTATAAAATATTTTTGAGAAACATTACAATTAAATTACATAACTAAGAAACAACTACACCTAACACCTATATATTAATAAAATAATACATTCTGTAGGTACAGTGTATATTATTATATAAACATAAACATAGATAGATAGATAGATAGAGAATTCTTTATTGTACACAAAGAAGAAGTACATAATTGTGATACACAGTCTAATTGAAACATGCACAATGGGCGGCCTTATCACTATAAAGTGATCTCTTCCAGGCAACCTTTGGATGGACAGGAATAAGTAAATAGACATGGTCAGTGGTGTAGTGTAGTAAATTAAGATAGCACTTACTTAACTAAAATAATGTGTATACATACATGTATACACATTACATACATACTTAAATAAATACATACAGGCATAAAAATATATATTAAATATCTTTAAATAAATATATATAAATACTATATATATATATATATATATATATATATATATATATATATAACATATAGATAAAAATATACATACATAATTCAGAATACATTTTAAATTTTTGGTGGCTTTATTATGATAATGTTCCTTAAACATAGATTAAAATGTAAACAACTAGCTCCTACTAACTAACTCCTTCAGTGTTATTTCTACTATTTTTAATTGAAAAATAACTTATATATATATATATATAAATAGTCCTACAAGGAAAAAACAAACCACAAGCAACTAGGTATAAACAATACCTTGCTTACAAGAACACTCAACAAGATAACGGTATCCAATGCAACGGTACATCATCATCCATATTTCAAAAGCCAGCATATACGAGCAGTTTCAGAATTAGCTACTACAGCGCTAAAGCGAACCACAACTTGCCTGACACTGGCGTCTACACGACAGCAACGTCCCGGAGTGTCATGAATGTCCATGTTCAGGACCAAATGTTTTAAAATATAGTTACTTCCTTTGAACTTTTTTTTTTATGTTGTATTCAAGTATAAGATATTTATTGTGTATTAATAATTAAAAATAAAAAAAAAACAAAATGCCTAACTACTAACTTAAAAATAAATGACTAAAAGCTAAATCTATATACAAACCTAATATAAAAGACCGCTACCAGTGGGCAACGTTCCCAAAATGCTGGCAGCATTGCCACGTTGTATGGCAATGCTCAACTTCTGGCCAAAATAAATACCAGCATTCTGAAAACGCGTGGCCTCGAAAACAAAAAAAAAAATTAACTTCTTTTGAACTAGTAAATGATTAATGCCTGCCTCGATGGTGTAGTGGATAGCGTATTCGCTGCCTCTCACTGTGAGGTCGCAGGCTCGATTCCCGGGTCGGGCAAATTGTTATTTGTGAAGTTTCCGTCAGCATGGAGTTGAAATTGTGCTCAATGGATAGCGATAGGCTCACCCCCTATCCCATGGGACCTAAACATAACAGGTGAAGTGTGGGTATTGTGCACCTCTGCCAGCTTAGTGTTAAGATTTATAATAAAAGATTCCTGAAGCTGCCCGTCTGTAAAGGCCATCAATTCATATTTAAAGACGCATCCGTAAGTAGTTTGCGCTGCTATTGACGTGTTTAAGATGATCTTTTCATGCACCCACCGATTTTATGCATGTACATGAATAAGTGATGTTATTTATGCGACCCGATTTGATTTGCGCGTATGTTTTGTCGATGCGTTCGAGAAATGTTTTGAAAACAAAATGCTAATGTATTTTGTGTCTCAACCAAGATGAGTGTAGGTTTATCTTTTATTAATATAGGTATGCTGCTAAACTTTTGAAAACTAGTATGTAATAAACAGAAAAATTAAATTTTCTTACAGACTAAAACGAGAAAAATATTATTTGTAAGCTTATTGGAACAAGGTTATCCACTAAGTTTTCAGAGTTGAGCTAAGAAATCACGTCGCGTTTTCTACCACGCTCGCAACGGCAGTGTTGCGGGACGTTTGACCTTCAAGCAAAAACTACTGGATGGATTTTGATAAAGCTGTATGAAAATTTGTGCGGGCATAAGCCACTTGATTGAGTTTTTTACATTAATATCTGAATACGTAAGCTACGTTCATGCGGGCGCGGCCGAAAACCGCGTCGTGAGTTTATAGCCTAGCTAGTAGAAAAATTTCAAGACATTTCCGTGATTTAATTGTGCAGCTTCCTGGTAATTTTGTATGAGCTACGCATATATTATAAAGGTGATAAAATACTAAGTGCCGTTTTGTTGTCACGGCACCCGTTGTCGAATAATCTGCCGGTATTGATATCACTGGCTGTGCTAGTGCAGTTTCTGTACCGGATTTGCTTTAATTCTTTTAAATCGGTGATTTTGCTACAACATTCTGGATTTCAATGTGTTCATGAATATGTATGAAGCTTTTGGAGTTAACAGTTAATTTAGAATTTTAACAGAAACGTTACTTCATGCCGTTATAATCTCGTTATACGAGTACCTGCTAGATAGAGAAGTATCAGAGACAATTTTGATAGTTTAAATTATGCGGGCCAAAATGATTATCTGATCTCCTCGATGATCTAGTGGTTAGCGTATGCGATCACAGCGAGGTCTCGGGTTCGATTCCCGGGTCAAGCACAGTTTTATTTGTGAACTTTCCGTCGGAAATTCACAATAGCAGCACGGAGTTGGAATTGTGCCCGGTGAATGGCGATAGACTTAGACGTATCCCGTGGGACCTAAACATAAAAGGTGAAATGTGGGTGTTGTGTGCCTCTGCCCCACCCTTCTGAAATGCTATGTTATAATTATTACTCTCTAGTTCTGATAAAATAACAAGCTTACAAGCCTTTCAAAGACATTTTGTTTGAAATTAAAATCTGAACTATTCTACTTCTACTACGTTATATACATCTATATGAACAAAAAATCAGAAAAACGTTTTACCAACTATTATATATCCTTTCAGACAGCTTTGTACGACGGCACAAGGATGAGCTGAGCCGGTATCTTGAAAACAAATGCGGGCCGCAGTGATTGAATGAGCTTCGTAAGCTCTGCCTCGACTCGTCCCGGCTCCTAGTAATGAGAATAGTCCCTCAAGGCGCCCGTCGGTCTCAACATGTCATACGAACTAGTAGGAGACAAATTTTAATGCTTATGTGAACCTTTTTTTTTTTTTTTTTTTTTTTTTTTTTTTTTTTTTTTTTTTTTTACGTGGGGAAATGCATTTACGCATACCACCCCACCCCGGGGAAGGGCAGAGTGGTTATGTGGGACTCGCCCGTGCCTGAAGATGGTAAACGGCACGGGAATACCCACTAAAACCCCACGGTGCTCCCGCACTCGCCTTGATGGGGGGGTCATGGGAATCTGGCACAGCCTTTACATCCACAACCCCCCCGGCGATGCCCGCCGAAGCAGGCCCCTCATGGCCCCCAAAATGTGGGGGGACCGGCGCCGAGGACCGCGTGCAAAGCCATCGGACATTCCCCATGTCCGACGGCTTGGTCCTCTCGCGGCGAGACAGGTGGTCGGTCCCGCCGCCCACCACGCCGCAGTTCAACGGCTGCGGCCCCGCCGGGACCGCGGAAGGCAGGGAAAGTGGCAACGACACACCAACAGTCCTCTCCCGCCGCGGCCCCATAAACCACCAGGCCACAGTGCCAGCTTGCGCCAACACCGCAGCCCGGCCTTGCCCGCCAAGGCAGGCCCCTCATGGCCCCCAAAAATGTGGGGGGACCGGCACCGAGGGCCGCGTGCAAAGCCGTCAGACACTTTCGTATCTGACGGCCTGGCCCTCCGCGGTGAGACAGATGTTCGTCCCACCGCCCACCACGCCGCAGTACTGACGGCTGCGGCCCCGCCGGGACCGCGGAAGGTAGGGAAAGCGGCAACGGAACACCGACAGTCCTCTCCCGCCGCGGCCCCGCAACTCCTCGGCCGCGGTGCCGACTCACGCCAACACCGCAGGCCCTCCTGTTGCAGAGCCCCCCCATAAGGGCCCTGCAACATGGGCCGCTCCACAAGGGCTTCACTCCCAAAACCCGAGGAGCAGCCCCCCTCTGGGGTCCACTTGGCTTCGCCGTGGCGTGGAGGGCGCCACGGGTACTAAGCCCCACCGCGACGACAACGCGGGACCCGTTGGTGGGGTGCTTATGTGAACCTAAACCAACCTAAGTCTTTCTTATTTGCTGACAATCTAAACAATGTAATAAAGATCCTAGTAATCCATATTGCCCGCTTGGAAAACCCAGATAATTTCTTTATTCTGTATGACATAAATATAATATTGATACCTCAGAAGATTATGTCATTGTCTCGTGTTGTTTTATTGTCACAGTAATTATTTGTTTATTGATCTATATCCATGGTAAGAAAAACGTATACAGAGTGGATGTGACAAAGCGACATTTATTGAAACCACAGCCTCCATACATGGTAAGTACTCATTACCAACTGTTTAAATACTTTTGATAAAGAAAAAAAAATGCTTTGTAATCAAATTTAACATTGCGCTCATCTAATTTTTACAACTTTTTTTTTGTTTACAATATTTAATACGGAGGAAGCGAATACTGACTATGTCGCAGCCTTTCTGAATTTGACAATGTAATAGTATTATACGTGGCGCCATGACGCCACGTCTAAACACTGAATTTACATTCAGTGTTTATTATTTCCGGACCTCGTTTAGTAACGTTGATTCGAGAATAATAAACACCGAATAATAAAATTCATAGAATAATTAATTATGTTGGAAACACTTACACTTGCTTTTCTGAATAATTTATTATCTTTTATACAGGGTGTATTTTTGAAACGGGGCAGTAAGGGCAAGTACCTTAACCGTTGCAGTTACAGCAAAACGTTCTTAAAAGACCTTCCCTAACTTTTTGGGACATTTTGAACTGCATTCACAGATTTTGTAAAAAAACTTACAGTTAGCAAAAAAAATGCAAAAAGTTCAATTTTTTTTTTATGCCAATCGATTCTATTTCATGTGGGGATCAAAAAACTCTATGGGACCATTTTAGCTTTCAGTACTAGAAAAGACAGAAATCGCCAAAAACGTTTCCCATACATTTCGTACGGAAATATGATAAATCAACTCGAAACTCATAGGTCAGGTAAAATTTTGAACTTTTTTTAAATAAAAAAAAACATTTAAACATTTAAGAAATTGGTTTATGAAATAAATTGCTCAAAATGATTTCCATTTTCACGAATACATAAGTCTATCCTTTTTTGCACTGAACGAATGGCGGCTAATAATGTTCTGGGATGAATATTACGTAAAATTGTCATTAATGCATCCTTGAGCTCTTGAACACTGGCGTACGTCGTCTTATACACCTCGTTTTTCACGAAGCCCCATAAAAAAAAATCAAGTGGTGTTAGATCGGGGCTACGAGGTGGCCACTGTGTTGGACAATGTGTACCTATCCACTGTGTACCGAATAGGCGGCTCAAATTGGAACGTGAAAGGTGACTGTTATGTCATATGTGGCGGAGCACCATCTTGTTGAAAATGAACTTTTCGCAATTCCGACAGGAGCCATTCGTCCATCTCGTTTTCAAGATGGTGTAAAATGACTTCATTATACATGGCAGAATTCAGTTTCCCTTCATAAAATTCCACCATTATGACTCGATTGGACATTATACCACACCAACAGTTGAATGAGAAGCGAACCTGATTATGACTTGCCGTAACTCTTAGTGGATTTTCTTTGGACCAATAGTGGTGATTTTTTTCTGTTGTACATACCGTTATTGGAAAAATTCGTTTCGTCTGACCACAGTATGTAATGTAAAAATTCATGATCTCTGCTTATTTTTCCTCTTAGCCATCTGCAAAAAGTAAGCCTTCGAACATCATCACCCGGATGTAACACTTGAACTATGCGCCCATATCGATAGCACTTGTAGCCGTATTTCTTCTATATCTTTATCACAAGGGAGTGGGATACACCTACTTCAAGGGCGACTTGCCTGGACGATACCTCTGGATATGCTTCGACATAAGTCAGAACCGCAATCTCCGTGTCCATGTCCACACGAGGCTGCCGCTTTTTTTTGAAAGAACCCTGCAATTCCAGGTTTTTCAAAAGATTTGTAATAACCTTTCTTGTTGGCACATGCCGCAACGGATACTTATTGCGGTACCACACTAATGCAGCTCCCGCATTTCGATTATTGACAAAATACGCTTCTAATAAGTCAATTTTTTTACGATTAGAAGACATTTTAGCGAAAATCCTTAATTAATAACTCATACGAAGTTTCTCAGCTGAAACTAAGTATAACACACAGATTTTCGAATCAAATTCGAAATTTGAGGGTAAAAATTCTTTTTATTTACTTTACAGTCAATTCTACCCACTTCCAGGCCATAACAAAAAGTTAGACCATCGTAGAAATTCGTTTCTGTTGCCGAAATGTATAGGAAACGTTTTTGGCGATTTCTGTCTTTTCTAGTACTGAAAGCTAAAATGGTCCCATAGAGTTTTTTGATCCCCACATGAAATAGAATCGAATGGCATAAAAAAAAAAATTGAACTTTTTGCATTTTTTTGCTAACTGTAAGTTTTTTACAAAATCTGTGAATGCAGTTCAAAATGTCCCAAAAAGTTAGGGAAGGTCTTTTAAGAACGTTTTGCTGTAACTGCAACGGTTAAGGTACTTGCCCTTACTGCCCCGTTTCAAAAATACACCCTGTATACATCACACGTATATGTGTTCTTAATAACTGTAGGTTGTATTTCACTTGTTTCTTACTTATACTAAGAAACAGTTGAAAAGATAATGGGACCGGCAGGATTTGAACCTGCGACCTTACTGCACACTGGGCAGCCGCTCTTAGCCATCCAGCTACGGTCGCCTCTTACCGGCACCCTAAATTTCTCAACTGTATGATACGTCATTTCGTGACGTCACGTTCATCCATTTGTTTAATCTTATCCTCATACTTTTGTTGTATATTAACTAAAATACAAAGAAAACATAATACCAGTTTTAAAGTTAGATATCCAGTTACACAACTGTGAGTTCCGCATCCAATTCCATGCAGGAGTTTTTGTGTGATGCGCGTACAAACATACTTACGGACAGACAGACTAAAAATATAAAAAATATGTTTTGGCTTCTGCTGCCGTTATAAATACCCTTCAAATTATGTTTTCTTTAATATTTTCAATGTATAAAATAATAAGCATGGAAGTTTTATGCAATAATGTAACCAAACGTACATTTTTATCGCTGTATAAGTCTAGTTGACATTGTTAGAGTAAACCGAGTAGTTTATCTTCATGAAAACAGTCGAAAGGCGTCACGCGCCTATGCCTCGGGATTAAAACGCAATAAGGGGACAAACAAGACTCGGGGATGTGCCGCTTTGACGAATGAATTCAATATAAAATAATGATAGAAGCTCAAGTCAGGTAGATAAAATTAAAAAAAACTGTAAATGGGTGTAAAAGTTAGTAATTTAAGATCATATATTGCGTGATTGTCTTTTGTTATTTCCAGGAAAAGAACGAGTTAGAATACTGGTATATCTGTGTACTGTGACATAGGTAGTTATAAATATTACAACGGGTTTCGAGAAAGACCGTTGTAGCGCCGATTTTACAAGTCCAGTTTTTGATCTCTCTCTCTCATTCAATGTCTGAACAAGACAGAGTGATCAAAAACCGGGTTCAGTGTTGACCTACGGTCTATAAAAGTGATTCTAAAGCGATCTATCTCAAATTTTCTCAAATTCAAATCTACGTAGCACCCGTTGATAATATAGTAATATATTAATATAATATAACTTAGCATATCATACTCTTTATTGTACACCAAATAAATAATATACATACAGTAAACGCATGATTAATAAACACCAAATATCTGCAGGATAAAAATGTAATCATCGGGCTGGCCTATCTAGTAAACAGTTTAGTGATTTAAATCGTGTACATTTCAATCGTCTAATGCTCGTTTTACTACAATGACAGTGTAAATTAAAGCTCTTGTGGCTAATAGCAATAAAGTATAATAAACAGTTTCGCCTGCGCGTTACTTTAATAAAATATAGCATATTATAATAAGATGAAGATGTATCAAGTAACGTTAGTCTTACGGTTAAGGTGAAAGATTTTTAAATCGGCTATTAGTTTTTGAGATAAATCATCAAACGGTAAATTAAAGCTGTCCTCTGTATAATATAAGTTTAGAAATATAGGCGTGGTAAAATGTAATATATTCCATTGAATGTAAACATTCCCACATAACAAATATCACATTAAGAAGAACAACTGCAATGGCACAGCAGTGATATCGATACTGCCAGATTATCCGACAACGGGTGCCGTGACAACAAAACGGCAAAGTGCATTATGCCGATCCATTAAACGCTTGGATTTAGCACTCCACGAGTCAATAAAACAGCACTCAGTACTGTGTCACCCTCTCGCCTGAATAATATATGCGTAGCTCATAAAACATTACTGAGAAGCTACAGAATTAAATCACAGCGATGTCTTAACAATTTGTTTTCTACTAGCTTACTCTGAAAACTTAGCGGATAACTTTGTTAAAGTAGATAAACATCAAAGTAAGTATAATCTTATAAAAATGAAGTTGGTTTTGTTGTCTTCTTTATACAATTTATTTGTTAGTTTTGTTCCTATACACTCTTGTGAAACTCTTGGAAACAGTTTTTATTATTTAATGTACTTATTTATTATTGTGAAAACTTTTGATAGAACCCGACAAATTTCGTTAATTAAAAGGTCATTTTTAGTTTGGTCTAAAAACAGTTTATGGTTTTAAAGGAATCAGATAAGACTCATACTCGCTATCTTTGGAATGCCGTTAAACTCGCTATCAATTATGCCACCGATTCCCCCTCGACTCTTTTCAATTGTATGGTACACCATACAGCCTCCTCCAAAACACTACACTATATAGTAAATGAATTGAAAAGAGTTGGAAGGAAACAGTTGAAAAAGACGTGTATGTGAAGATTTTTTATAAAAGTTTTTAATTATTATTTGCATAGCATAACTATATTGTAAATGAATTTATTTTCAGTCTTCTTGAATTGTTTTATTTTAACGGCTGGAGTTTTCCACACAATACCTCAATGCTGTATAAACGACGCCTACACGAAAATGTGAAGCAAAAACCCGAGAAAACAATGTTGTGACATAATTTGTACAAGGAGTAGCGTTTTCACATTCTCTGTTTTGGCGACTAAAAATATGTGGCACTTTTGCTAATAAAACATGGGTCAAGGGTGTGTCGAACATGCATTATTGAAAGGTTCTACAGCTGTTACGGTACCACGTGTGGAATTCCCGCAATAAATAGCAAGAATAGCTAAATTTATAAAGGTTTAGTGTTCACTTGTATCTTAGCAGTTTAAAAGGAAACTTATGAAGGTCCTGGCTCCCCTGGCTTTTTATAAATGAAACAAGGTTTTTCTGAATCTAGATTAGGTCTAAATCATTGAAAACTAAATGGTGGTTGAACCTTTTTTTTACCAAACTAGCGAGCAAAATCGTTACTGAATTCCAGTTTGGTGGTGAAATAATGCTCTGAATTTTTAGCACATGAGCGTAAAGGCATTGTGGTGTGTTTTAAAGATGTAGCGACGTATTTTCAATCTGTAATCTAAATTATGGATGTCCATGCTAAAGGTACCATCAGATGCCCTATACGCCCATGAACTAAAAAAGCTCTGTAAAAAGTGTCTGAAATTATAAAAGCTATTAAAATCCTGGTTGGCAAAAATAGCATCGTTCGTGTTCAATAACTGAAACCGGGAGTGGGTTGTTCTGTACATAATTAAATAAAAATGGAGTGTTTCGTAACCTATAGGTTACTAAACACTCCGTGAGTAGCAAACAGTGTTTGCAAAATGAGTAAGTTGGTATATATTCCAACTTACTCATTTTGCAACCACTGTTTTGCTACTCAACTATCTACTAAGTGTATATTAGAGCGCGTGTTTCGTGAGAAACTTGCTCGTTAATTGTAGATGCAAATAGACAGGCCGTGTGGTCTCTATGAATAGAGCCTCTTGAAATTCTGAGGAAGAGCTGACCTGTAAATTACTAATTTTAATGAGGTTTCTCTTTGCGCTTTTACTGATAACTTTTTTACTGTATCGTATGTTTGAACAAATGATTTCGAAGCCCGCTTCACATGTTACTTTTATAATTATATCGTAGCGATTAATCTATTTTAGCTTATCTGCGCAGATGTATGGATTGTGTGTATGAACAATCGTAACAATAATCGACTCGTAACATACTCACGATCAATACATTCTAACTCATCAGAAAACATGTGTATAATTTAAAGTCTAAGGTAACTTTTGCCCTTAAAATATTCTAATTTTAGTAGAATGTAAAACGCTTTATAAATTTTTTTATTTAATTTTAAATTCTAATGAAAGCTTCTAAAAATGTAAACACATTTTTTTTTAATCTTGTGTAATTATAGTTCATTTTTAGGGTTCCGTAGTACCTACAAGGAACCCTTATAGTTTCGCCATGTCCGTCTGTCCGTCCGTCTGTCCGAGGCATAACGACGAAACCGTTGGTGCTAGAAAACTGACATTTTGCATAAACATGTATGTTAACTATACAAAGAAAGTCGTAGAATAAAATTTGGAAAAATATTTTTTTTTTCGGGTAGCTCCCCTACATGTAAAGTAGGGATGTTTTTTTTTTTGTCGCCTACCCCATAGTGTGGGGTATTGTTAGATAGGACTTTTAAAAACGTTTAGGGGTTGCTAAGACAGTTTTTTGATTTAGAGATCCGTTTGCGAGATAATTAACTTTAAAGAGCAAATTTTTGTTCGAGTAGAGCGTCCTCCCCCCTCTAAAAGCTAAACTACTGGATCCCAAAATCTGAAAAAATTGTGTCGGTAGTACATGTAATGAACTTTAAAGGAAAACTATAGCGGATAAGTTCATCTCATTAGTTCAAGAGGAATAGGGGTCCAAAATGTCAGATGCAGTTACTCAGAATATTTCGTTCAAAATTCTTGAAACATAAATAAACATACATAATACATATATAAAATCACGCCTTTATCCCACGGGGGTAGGCAGAGACGATGGAACGCCATGTGCTTCGCTCCTTACATACTTCTTTCGCTTCCTCAACATTCATACATCTCGTCATACGTGCTAGCTGGTTTTTCAAATTAATTCGTGCAAATTATAAAAACCTTTGAAAGTAATGACTTGTATGAAGATGTTACTTGTTTAATACAGATAGTAAATCCCTTTTAAGTCGAAATATGTTGTTACGACTAGCTACGGAACCCCACTGCGCGTGGCCCGACACGCACTTGGCCGGTTTTTTTAATCATGAGTACTAATTTGACAGCAAGAACAAGAGATTAATGACAGCTGGGCGTTGTTCTTGCTGTCAAATTAGTATCAGGGATTAAAAATGAACTATAGTTATTTGCAAACACATATTACTAGTATTCTTGTTCACCCCAGATAAGCTTAATTTGCTTAGGAGGAAGTTCACGTTCGTGGTGTAATGGCCGGCATTCGAACCCACGACCTCTCGATCGTAAGACCGATGCCTTATCCATTCCGCCACGGCCGCTTCGTCAATTATTAATAATACGTTGTACCTACGTTGTACATTATAATAAATCATAATTAATCGTCACTGCGACGCGCGCATTTTTTTTCTATGAAAATATGTTAACATAGCCCGGGCGTTGACGCTGACGCTTGCTTCCAACTGCAAGCGTTTTAGGCTAACATGACAACTATGCTTTAGACTAACATATGACATGTGTTGTGAATTTATCGAAAACCCAAATGTGGGAATCGAACCCACAACACCAGCGCTTTAGAGAGAGGCAAGACAACCACCTAAACCATTACGCCAACCATGCACTCTGTAAGGTTATGGATGGTTTTAAAATTTCGTTACACATGGTATTTTGCATAAGTAAAAGGGGTTATTGTAAATTTGCCACATTGTCGATTTATCACACAAAAAAGTATGTGTTAATTCGTCACATTCACTTTTTATGTAAAAGAGCTCAATTTTGGGCAAGGTCATCAAACTGGTCTTGATAGACGATGCGGTAGTCACGTGCTAATGACGTTTTAAACTCAGCTCAGTTTAAAATTATCTGACCCAGTCCGTGCACGAATATTGACTAAAATTCACCTGTGACCTTTTGACCGCCTACTCGATGAACTAACGATATTACGTTCCTGTGGAACCTGAAAATTGCTCCACAAGTTGCCACGTGTCACTATAATATTTAAATTTCGTTTAATTTATTTTGGATCACCGGATATGAGACCGTTACAGATTTTATGAAATTCGCTCATATAATTAATTAATTTAAACAGGAAATTGTATGCCTGCGGCTAGTTAGATAGCGTATCACATAATTATTTGAAAAGTGATTAGTGCAATAATTAAATTTTGTCAATTGTTAGTTTATGCTTATGCAATGTTATTATAAAAGTGACACAATTCACATCTTTATATCTTTTCTTTATACGAGGAATGTAGCAAAATTTACTTTTATTTATTTATATATTTTATGCAGAAAGATTATTACCATTCTGTGAAATGTAAGAGGTTACTGTAATTGAATATCCGATGGCAACAAACTGATATCTCATTATAACAACGGCCAATAGTGTAACTCTTCAGTAGTTATTTAACACAAGCATTGACTATTAAATTTGTTTATGAGTATCATTACCTAAGACAGGATTTCATGAAATGTCTGCACGTGTGGTGTAGTGGTTTAAGCGGTCGCCTTGCCGCTCTCCACTGCACTGGTGTTGTGGGTTCGATCCCCACATGGGACAAATCTTTGTGTGATTCACAAAGATTTGTTCTGAGACTGGGTGTGCTTGTGAGAGTGAATGTGTGTACATAATATTTGGCCTTGTCATTGGGACCATTGGATAGTGTATTGCTTCTGGCGTTCTATCTAATCCAAAATTTATTTATTTTATGAAAATAGATTGCAACAAAATATTTACTATCTTAAATAGATAACTTATTTTTTTTTTGTAAGGAATTGCCTACCTCTTTAAAGTTTTAAGACCGTTTTAATTGCAATTTGGAATAGAAATTTGATGGGTATAAAAACATAAATTATTTTTATGTAGATAAAAAGCCATTGCTTTCATCTAAAATGTTTACTTGAAAAACATCATACAATTTCAATTTTTTATCACCAAGTGCAAAGACGTTTATTTAGTACTTTTTATTTTAAAATTTTTACTTTTTTATTGCGTTCTGAAGAGATGAAGGGTATTTGCTTATTCTACGAGTAAGATTTATCTTAAAAATATATTTCAAAGGAGCCGTCACGTAGATGACATCTAAAATGAATTCATGTTTCATTTTATTCTATAAAAGTTCTATTAATTTACATCAAAAAATTGTTTAACCCAAATTAATTCTGTGGAGGTAATTGTAAATAAATGCTAGGTAATAAAAAAATCGTATTATTTGCTTACCCAATTTCGTCAACACACTTACAAATTAAAAATATTTTTTTAAATATCATATTATCTTTGCTTTGTATACCTATAACAAGCTGTTGCCCGCGACTACGTCCGCACGGAGTTCGTTGTTCCCGCGATTTTATTCGCGTCAAATTGCACTGGCACGAGCTTGGCCTGGCTTCCACCAAAGCGGAGAGGAGAAGTGTGGAGAGGAGCCTGCTGTGTTATGAATAACCAATAAGATTCCGTTATTTTCTCATATCCTCTCCTCAAAAGAATCTTTTAAAAATTTTGCGTAAACTTAATCCCCTAAATTCACATTTTGGGTATAAAATTAAAAAAACCTCGATGCGTTTCTTTTATTTAAGGATCAACTTTAAAACATTTCGTATTTAAAAAATGATGAAGTTCCACACAACTGATTTATTTATTTTACCCCCTTAGAGGATAGGTTGGGACAATCGCCAAGACAACGTTTCTCGGTGAATAAAATATAACGCAAATTTGTTTTCGATTTTATGTTTGAGTTGTGTCACTTTTATATTTATTGAAGTTATATTTCATCGAGTGAGTACGAAGTGAGTGAGCAGTATTGCTTTTATAGTCTGAGGGTGAGTAATGCCACAGTAATGCAGGCCCTGAATATATTTTTTTTTTAGCTTTCGCCGACGACTTGTTTCGCGTGGAGTTTGTTGTCTGTAGGTATAAACCCGTGCTTTGACCCCCATTAAACTTTATTGCTTCGCTCCCGTGGCAACCTTAATTAGAAACTATACCATTCAATTTTATTTATTTTTATTGATTTATCTAACTTGAACTAAACTCAGTCATAGGCAAAATTAGTACGTAAATAACAAAGCGCATCCACCATTGTAATGTAATTGTAAGGTTTGTTTTGTCCTATTCAGTAACACACGAATGTTCTAAAATGGACATTCTGTTTGGTGCGGATAATAAACACGTAGAACAAACATTTAGATGAATTGTCTGCGAGCTAAAAGCGATGTGATGGATTCAAGCTCTATTTTCGTTTGGTACTAATCCAAGTTTTTTAATTAACACAGAGATACATGATACGAGAGCAATTAAATAAATACTTTTGTCATTGTAAGTTAAATTACCTTGGTACAGCCATTAAAGTATATATTATTTTTAATGTTAGACGACGCTCGCGTTAGGAATAACTCCTGTGTCCCGAGGTTGTTCACAAACATATATTTCACACACAGAGAGTACAGTCAGAACAAATCTTTGCGAATCACACAAAGACTTGTCCCATGTGGGGATCAAACTCACAACACCAGCGCAGTTGAAAGCAGCGAGGCGACCGCTTTAACCACTACACCAACCGTGCACTTAAATTGTAATAGAAAATTGTATCAAGAAACAGTTGAAAAAGATATGGGACCGGCAGGATTTGAACCTGCGACCTTACTGCACACCGTTCAAATCCTGCCGGTCACATATCTTTTTCAACTGTTTCTTAGTATATTTTGCTAAGCATAGCTAAATGCTATAAAAATAATCAATTAGAAGTTAAAATTGTATTTATGGTTGTTCTATTAGAACGCGCTCAAGCGCTTGCAGACTCTACGGTGAAACCGTACACCAAGCAATGTCAGCATTTACATGCGCGCGGGCAGTGGGCATGTGTAATTACCTAAGCATTTACGTCAGTTCGCGATCTTTCCGCATCGGCTAAAGACACGACTCCACTAAACCGCGCGTGTAACCTTCTTTTACCTATCATTACACGTTTTAGTACAAATAACGTGTTTCATTTGTGAACCTTATCGTTAGGCTCAACAATTATCATGGCTAACTTAAAAACATGTAGTACAAAAAATGTATTGGACTCTGAAAAAATGTATTACTAAAAATTATGGTATAATTGAAGCATTTGCAATCAATATTCGCAATAATGACTATATTCGTAATTTTGTTAATTGTTAGCTATGTTTTGTCCTATACTGTAACATACAAATTTTCTAAAACGGACATGACGTGTTCGGTGCGGTTAATAAACGCGTAAATTAAAAAAAAACCCGACTGCTTAAAAAAAAGAACTGAAAAGATAAAAATAAGTATAGCATTATCTACATTAAATTCATTAACAAAAAATGAAATGTCAAACTAAATTCTTTATGATGTTGCAGGCGGTGACAAACGAAGTTATATAGTAGTAACAAAGTATTGTTTGTCCCCGCCTGCAACATCATAAAGAATTTAGTTTGACATTTCATTTGTTGTTAATGAATTTAATGTAGATAATGCTATACTTATTTTTTATCTTTTCAGTTCTTTTTTTTAAGCAGTCGGGTTTTTTGTTTTTTTAATAATTATTTTTTATTTCACTCTTTTTAGTTCTTTTAACCGACATGTTTTTTATATCTATTAATTTGTAGAAATCAATTTTTTTTGAGATCAATGAGCCTTAATCGTGAGTTAAACTATCAAATGCAAAAACAATTATTCAAATTCGACCGGCAGTTTCCAAGATTAGCGTGAGCGAACATACAAACTAACTTCCACCCACTTCGGGCGCGCGAGCGTGCCGATATATAAATTGGTAAATTGTGTTTAATCAGTAATATAAATGTGATAAGAAGTATATATTTTTGAAATGGTCTTTTCATGGCCTTTTATTTGATACCCATATTACTATGTTGAAAAGAAAATCCATACCTCCCCCCCCCTTTTTTTTCATTTGCCGGCGCCATTTTGGAAATTTATATAGCCTATGTCACTATCACTGTTTCGACGAATTCAACGACACCTCATATGTCAAAATCCGTCTAGCCATTTGGGCTGTAGGGTGGTACAAAGAAATAGACATACATACATACATACATACATACGCTCGAAAAACATAACCCTCCTTCTGACGCAGTCGGGTAACAATAATTTAAATGAAACGCCGAGCTAATAGCGATGAAATGGATTCAAGTCCCACAGCCGCTCTATTTTCATTGGATTATACAAACATTTCTTTATATTTGGATACATTTTTAATATCCATTAAAAGAAAAAAAAACATGTGAACGTATGACATAAATAACCGAAATATTTTTTTATATTGTTTTATTCTGCTGGGTACCAGCGTGAACTAACTAACTAAAACTGGTGAAACTGGGCCTAATTATTGTAAATTGTGTGTTTTAAAAGCAATTTACTTACAATTACTTACTAACATAATTAATAAATAACAAATAATAACCATATTTTTGCTTTTACTTTTAATACTTTTCCATTTGATATTTGCTTAACTTGTTTTCATTAACTTTCAATATAACCATCGTTATTTTAAAACTTATATTAGCCGCACTGCTGTTACACTTGAATATTTGAACTTTTAAATAAATAAAGTCACTGAAAATGTTATGAAAAATTGTATTATACAAAGTTATTGAGAAAAACGTTACAAAGGATTAAGCGAAAAATTAATTTTAGGTCTCTTAAGGAGTCAAAAGTGTTCTATTTTGTAATTTGGCTTTGAGACGATAAATATAAAAAGTTAAAACTTGTAAATTTTATAAAGCTTGAGCTGATAACGCTCTCTTGTGTATAATAGAAGTCGCAGCTAACGATTAATAATGTTATAAGCGTACAAAATATTTAACTAGGCTTAGCCGTGTCGAGAATATGTATATAATGAAATTAAAAATATTACCTCCCTGTTCTCGTATACGAAATATTTCACCAATGACGGAATCCAGATGGCACACCTGACACTCCTTATCTAAGGCAATCTGCACATGCAATAATATTGACAATATTATCAGCTTTTAGTAATGAAAACATCATAAAAGCCAGTCAATCCTCGAAATATTGACAATAACATTATGTGTGTGCGGATAGCCTAAGTTCTTTATCAATAGGACACTCTATTCACACTTGTCGTTTAAATTCCATTAATTGATGTGTTGCAAAATGAATTTTGCTTTTAGAGTATTTTTTTAACATAAATGTGTTGGTTTGAATTTATAAATGTGTACTTTTACTACGTAGTAACGAATAGCAAAAGTAAAGAAAGCAAGATAAAAAAGGAAAATTATTAATATCTCTTTTTATCAAATTATAAATGTGAAAGGCACA
Organism: Hypena proboscidalis; assembly: GCA_905147285.1. Taxonomy (NCBI): domain Eukaryota; kingdom Metazoa; phylum Arthropoda; class Insecta; order Lepidoptera; family Erebidae; genus Hypena; species Hypena proboscidalis. Next base: position 13,477,972 of record LR990132.1, read on the forward strand.
GTATTAATTATTCATATATTCTTGAGCTGCAGAACTGAGTAAACAAATGAAATAATTTTTAATTCAATTATCAAAAATGTTTCACTACTTAAATGTATGTATTTCAATGAATGTACTTCATCACACGATTATATCTACGACGTATTTAAATCCTCTAATACGCAAACTCAGCAAGAGAATTAAAACCTGAATATGGAAAAGTCAATCGTTCGTCATGTTTATTTTCTTCAGTAGGTTGGTACGTGTTAATTGGGACGCTGAGCACGTCGGTCGGCTTGTTGACTTGCGACAGGGCCATTAGGCCTGAACAGCGAAGGGGGTTCCCCACCCCCACGCCCACCCATTCTTTGCGGGTTATCTGCATTATTATAAACCAGAACGCCGACCTCTGAATTATAATTCACATATGTGGAAGAATTGAATCCTCCTAGCGTTTATTAAACACGTTTGCTAGACGACAACATGAAATGTAGCCGTAAGCTTAGGAAAAGGCACACAAAAACAGTCAACAGCGTTTTCAACAATATTTACTTTTAAAGGTAGCTAAACAGAATTGTTTTTTGTTTCAGACTGGAGATTAACAATTTAAAATTTACGCCTATTGTTATTTTTGGTGGAGCTAGGCTTAGTATGTTTGCCGTTGTACGGACAAGCGATATTGTTATTTTTTCAGAACAGCTCCTTTTCATAGTCCAATTGTTAGTGTTGTTACTTATTTAATACAGATAGTAAACCTCTTTTAAGTTCGTTTTTTTAAGGGCTGGCTACGGACCCCTAACTTGTGCGTGACCCGACACGCACTTGGCCGGTTTATAAATAATCAAATTTGGTTTACGTTACGCCTTGAAAGTCTCAGACGTAGGTAAGAGACGTGGGTTCTATTAATGTAGGCATATTATTGTTTACGTAATCAATATGAAGATCAAACTGACTGTCTGCCAGTGGTTAGCGTATGCGCCTCTCACTGCAAGGTCTCAGGTTCGATTCCCAAGTCGGGCATCGGTCAAGTAATTCACAATAGCAGCACGGAGTTGGAAATGTGCCTGGTGGATGGCGGTAGGCTCATCCCCTACCCCATGTGACCTAAACACAACAGGAGAAGTGTGGGTGTTGTAGACTTCTGCCCCAACCTTGTGGGTAATATAGACATGATGTTATGTTATGTTATAAAGATTAAGTCAGTTTTATTATAACTTGACTGCAACCGCTGTACTGCGCCCTAGGAACGAGGGGCGAGGCGGGGGACAGGTAATAAGAGCACGATCTCACACGAGATTGATATTGTTGAACGGATATTACGATAATATCATTTGGCACATTTTTTTTATTTTTTTTTTCACCTGATGGTAAGTGGAGTACCGCCCATGTACATCAACAATCCACAAAAATAGATTATAGATGCGTCGCTGTAGCTGAGGACTACGGTGTTATGCCTCATGTGCCAGTAATTTCAGGGCCTGATCTCACCACCATACCGGAACACAGTAATGGAAGCACTACTATTTGGCGGCAGGTTAAAGGTGAGACGGTGGTGCTGCCGCCCTCGAGCTCATTCACAAGAGCTCTACCACCAGTAGTTAAGGTAGAACTGTTGTTTAAAGCCTAAAATTATTAAAATTCCCTATTTAAACATTTTTGAGTTTACACGCCACTCATACGTATTAAATTAGAAAGGGAATTAATTAATAGTGATGTTTTTATTAATAAATAGTAACTTACAAAAGGCAGGATTTTACATTACAACTATAGGTAGACTGGTAGAGAATGCCCTAGGCATTAAGTCCGCCAATATACACGTGTGTATGAAGTTTAATACATAAATTAATAAATAAATAATAAACTATAATAAATTATGACTGTATTTCGGTTATCCGGTGTTTACACTCTTCCACCTCCCAAGTGATGTTGTTATACTATACTTCTCTACTATTTACTATTTCATGTAGGTAGCGAAGTGAGAAAAAAATGTCTTTAAAATCATACTGTAACCTGACAGGCAAACTTGCCGCTGTACTACGAAGTTAGACGCTCGTTTCTAGTGATCGTCAATTTGACGGATATTTTCTGTCCTCATCCGCGATTGTGAAATCCTTTGAAACTTTTTATTGACGCTCTTTCTTTGTACCTACACTTCTATTTCTTGAGAATCAATTTGCGTCGTCACTGAAGTTTATTCATGATCTGAGCTTCTCAATGGAATAACGATTGAGACTTTTGACATTGTAACTATGATTGCTGGTTTTCAAACTGAGGAAAAGTAGCGTAGTTTTATCAGTAACATTATTATCTAGAGGCTCTTTCATTATATAAATTGTTAGGTACTTTGTTTATCAATTATTTATGTAATATTTGTGAGTTAATATAATAGTTTCATATATAGCTAACTAAAGAAAATTTATGAATAAAATATTATAAGTTTTTTTTTAATATTTCAATTTTATTTTTAAAAATTCATTTTATTTTATTTTAAATATTTTTAAGTTAGGCAATCTGTGTGTTCATTAATGGAGTATAAATAATAAGAATTTATTATTACAGAAATGACTTGATTTTTATTATATTTATTTTGTACTTCTATTCTTGGACCACTATGTAATGATATTGATTTTATTCCTATTTTTCTTCTTGAAAGGAAATATATTGCAACCTTATATACTACGGACTAAGCAAGATTCAAGCTTTTTATTTCTCAATAAATCAAATATTTAGCCATTTTGATTTGGTTGCTATAATTTACACATAAAATTATTGTCAAAAACAAACAAAAATTGTATAAGTTATTGAAAAAGATGGTGCACGTGAGTTTCTTACCAGCTCTTCTCATGATGCAATACCCATCGGAGTTAGTTATTAGATTGATTTTAATTCAAACCTCATAATCAAATTTAATTTAATTTTAGCTCCGGTAATTCATATCATTTAATGCAATTATTACAATTTAATTTTATTGTGGGAGAATGGGAGTCAGGTCTTTGGCTTTTTGCGCTCCCGTCGCCTAGCTTAGGTACAATGCTGGACAACGAGACATTCCGCATCGCCACCTGTTTTCGTTTGGGTCTACCTAGTGTCGCTCCGCATCCCTGTCACTGCGGTGAGAGCGTCGATTGCCTCGGACACCATGTCCTATCGTGCAGCAAAAGCGCAGGTCGCATGTCGCGGCACGCGCATCCTAACGATATATTACGTCGTACTCTTGTCACCGCCGGCGTACCAGCCGTTCTTGAACCTAATGGCTTGGCGCGTGACGATGGCAAGAGACCAGACGGTATGTCGTTACTGCCATGGAAGATGGGCAGGCCTTTGGTATGGGACGCTACTTGCGTCGATACCCTTGCGCCATCACATCTTCCAAGCACTGTAAGTTGCGCGGGTGCTGCGGCAGCATCCGCCGAAAACCTCAAACGGCGCAAGTATAATAATCTCGTCAGTGGTTATATATTTGAGCCGTTTGGGGTTGAAACTTTAGGACCATGGGGTCCGAGTGCTCGGGCTTTATTTAAAGATATTTCAAAGCGCCTAATCGACGCTTCTCGCGACCAGAGGGCTGGTTTTTACTTCGCCCAGCGAATAAGCATTGCCATTCAACGTGGCAATGCTGCCAGCCTTCTGGCCACGGTATCCGCTGTGGACAGTGATGCGGAGGAATTTTATGACGCATAATGTATTTAATTATTTTATTTCATTTTATTAATTAATTTATTGATTGTATGTGTGTGTTTGTGTGTGTTATAATTTGACCGAGTTTGATGTTAATATTTTATTTTATGTATTTATAGTTAGGTAGATATTTAGTTTACAATAAAGTATTTAATTAGTTAAGTTTTATTTTAATGTCATATATTTTGTATTTTGATGTTTGTTTTGATGTGTTCAAGTGCCCTGTAGGGCTCATGGCAATAAATGATATAATTTAGAGCAATTAGGGCAATGCTATTTATTTTGTGTACCTACTTGGTAGTATCAACTAAATTTGTCTACTAACTTAAAAAAAGCTACACGTCTACTCTTAGTTTCAATCTAGTTGAGTAAAAACCTTTATTTTAATGGAACCTGACAAGCAAACTTACCGCTACAACAAAGTTAGACGCTCGTTTCCAGTAATCGTCAATTTGACGGATCTTTTCTGTCCTCATCCGCGATTGGGAAATCCTCTGTCTTTGTACACTTATATTTCTTGAGAATCAATTTACGTTGTCACTAAAGTTTATTCTTGACATGGTACTAGGAACAGGATAACGATTTTGACTTTTGACATCTTCTTCTTCTTCGTCGTGTCGATAGCATAGTCAAATTTTATTTTGACTTGCCATCGTGGTGAAAGGATTAGCCAATTCGCTTTGGAGAACTTGCGAATTGCCCAGGGTGCGCCGGACGTAGGGAATCATTGTGTACGTCACTCGGGGAGGCTCCTTTCATGCGACCCACTTTTGACATTGAAACTATAAATAACTTTTGACATTGAAGCTATAAATATCAACAAAAGTTGTAAATAATGAACACGTACATTGGGCCAAGGAGGATCAGACCCTCTACAACGATGGGTGCACTTTTATACGGTGCGGCTCTTGGGTGTCAGCGTCTATGCGCGAACGGTATCCGGCACAGCGATAAAGTCCCATTGACTGAGTTCACTGGGTTTTTGTCCGTGCAACTCGGAAATAACCACTGACTCTGCGGGTCACAGGTATGCGACACTCATTACTTAGTATAAAACCGGCGAAGTGCGAATCAGGCTATGCACAATAGGATATTTGGACCTTAAAAGCGTCTCAAAATGTAATGTGAAAATATTTACGATATTTTAATCAGAAACACTATTTCAATTTAACCACAGACAAAAAAACAACAAACTGGTGGAGACTTGCCTCTTATCACATGGGATCTAGAAATAACAGGTGAATGTGAGTGTTATATACTTCTAAATACCAATCTTATATCTTCGGTTAAACAAAGTATGACTTTGCCTCACCGGGGATAAGTAATAATTTGATTAGGTACATATCAATACAACCTTTTACACAAGTAAAGGTAAGGCAAAAATGTATGTGTGTACTTTACCAAACTAAGGTACTTTTTTAAGAACTGATTTTCTAAAATTATTAAAAAGTAAAAAGTTACTAATATGCCTAAGTCAAGCGAAGTAAACGTGATTCTGTTGTATTAATTTATTAACATAGTGAATGTCACGAATAGGCTTATTTGCTACTCCAAGAAAACTCCGTAACGTCTACATTAACACGTTATTTTAAATTATATTCATAGGTAAGATAAGTTAAAGTTTTCGCTGTCACTTTGCATTTACCTTTTGATTAGCAAAACTTCTTACTACAAGAGAACTTTTATCACCAGCTCAGAAAAGATCATGTCTGGACTAAATTTCAGATTGTAAAGAAGTTCAAAATAATATATTTATTTATTTTATTTAGACCATATTTCGCGCGTTGTCTCGTGCAAATGTTCAGAACGCATTCTGAAGGAGCGAGCAAAAAAACAACCACAAACACTGTGGAATCGTTCTAATTTTACGCGCTGTCTGAGCACGTGCGCAAAATAAGCGGCTCTAGTAACTCAACTAGCACGTAAACGCGCCAAACGCGCGTTAGTCGAGGGTATGACGTAGTGCACGCATTTTACGCGTGTATTTTGAATGCGCGTGATGCTTCTGAACGCAATGTATGGGCACAGAGTAAATTTGCGCGAATTCGCTCCTTCTGAACAGGGTCTTAATTTTCCTTTGTGAACAGGAGATTCCTATGGATTAGATCAATATGGTCGTTAGTTTACCGGTACTTAGCATAAAGCTTTATCTGTCAAGGTAAAGATCTTTAACCTGATATCATTGACAGTAATTTCAGATTCCATTTACCAAGTAATTATCCTGCAACTGTCATATTATATTACGTGATTAAAATACAATCGAACCATTTTATTTAATGTTTGCGCATCAAACTAAAGATAAACATTTACAATTTACGTACAGGTTTGTGCGCTCGTCTACTTTGACATTAATTTTAAAAACACAAAATAAAATACACAAAAGCACATTAATAATGAAGGCCTGTTCCATCCGCGTTAAAGGCGCCATTTTAGTCCGTAGTCTGGCAGCTTGATTAATGATTAATAAATATGTTTATCATTGCCGGATATTGCTTCATCATTATTTTAGGTCAGTATGCGTCAGTGTCACGAATGACGAGCTGAAAATAATTTTGATAAATCATTATTTTACGCAGTTACGCGCTTGCTAGCTGCCGTTAAAATCGTGATAGACTAGGTATACAATTAGCATTGAGTTTAGAAATGTATTATAGAGTAACAGCTCTGAAGACATACTTTTTGCGAGCGTCAGAGAACTTTCATGTCTTCATTGCATAAGGCTCGCATGAGAGCAAGAGAGACGGAAATATTCCCAGTGTCAACATGTCCTCATTTAAAACCGAAACAAAATATCCTTAAAAACTGTTGTTCTCTTATGTTTTCTTCGATATTAGGATGTATATTAGGTTCTTATTATTAAGAATACGGGTTACCCACGTTACTTTAGCCGGGATATGCCGACTAGTTTCGAATCTAGTACGTAGATTCATCAACTGGGCTATTATTCGCGTGTCGTCGCCTCCGCGAGACGTCGTAGATTCGAAACTAGTCGGCATATCCAGGCTAAAGTAACGTGAGTAACCCGTATTCTCAATAATAATACCCTCACCTCACGTCGGTTTTAATAATATTATATTAAGCAACTCCGTAAGCAACTCCAATCAGCCATTGTCACACCAAGTTTATCTTGTTGTTGTTTCTAATGTTCATATTTGACTGATCTTTTGAAAAAAAAACGCCTTTTATTCATAAGATCAGTCAAATATGATCATTAGAAACAACAACATTTTTCATTTAGTTAAATAGAAATTATTAAATATTTATTTTATAATTCTGAAGTCGGTGCCAAGTAAAAACAACCTTTCTACAATATCAAATTACAGTTCACACAAAAAGAGAGGCGTAGGTGTTCTAGTGCGCGGTCGCCCAGTATTGGTACTTACCACAGAAATATAACTTATATTCAGTCAGAAAAAAGTTGTTAGAACGATTGATATATCTATACAGAGTTATTAATTGTTTACTTGGCACCGACTTCAGAATAATAAAATAAATATTTAATAATTTCTATTTAACTAAATGAAAAAACGTATTATTTTGTGCGAAGTAAATTTATTTTTTGCTTTTTAGTTTACCTACTTTTTGAAGTCGGTTTTTTTTTTTGTTAAAAATTATTTTATTTTACGATTTTAAGTGATGGGTAGACCGAGCAAGAATGTTTCTCGAATGAGGAGACGACGGTTACTTGAGACGGAAAACTTATTAATAATAGACAAGAATTAAATCCTTTCGCCTGACTATTGAGGGTCACGACCTTCCATCATCAGCTCATTTGACACAATAACTAGCAGTAGGAATACGCGTACAGTAGTGAAAGAATTATCCTTTAACTCCTAACTATTGAGGAGTTGACCTTCCATCATCAGCTCAACCACATAAAATTATTGCGACCAAGCGTAAATCCTGGCCTCGATTAATAAAATATGAGGGTTGCCCCCGATTTCTTTGGGATCCCATCATCAGATCATGACATGCTGACAATGGGACCACCTTTGAAATATCTCCGTTCCAACAGCTCACTTGACATCATAACTAGCAGTCTGAATATGTGTGCAGTAGTGAAAGAATTATCCTTTAACTCCTAACCATTGAGGAGTTGACCTTCCATCATCAGCTCATCCACATAAAAATACGTAAATACTGGTGCAGCTTTGAAAAACACACTAAAAACATTACATGTGCCTATAAAATTCGAGGGTTGCCCTCAATTTCTCTGAGATCCCATCATCAGATCACGACATGCTGACGATGGGACCCTTTTGGAATCATCTCCTGTCCAACAAAAAAAGGATCATCAAAATCAGTTCATAAACGACGGAGATATCCGTGAGCAAACATAAAAAAAAGCAACATATATACGAATCGAATTGAGAACCTCCTCCTTTTTTAGAAGTCGGTTAAAAAAAACGCCTTTTATTTTGTACTTCATTTATTCCTTCATAGTACATTACATACATTATGCATTCCACCTCTTTACTCAACAGTGCCAGAAGAAAATAATAACAAAAATGTTCTTTTGTCCTTTTATTTTAAAACAATCGTTAAATTTTACTGAAATAATAAGAATAAAAAACACAAACTTAATAATCTAAAATGTAAATCATGCTGAGCGTTCTTAGCAACTTGTGAAACATGCTACATCCGTTTCTAATACAATGAGGGCTATCGCGTTTAAATATACCACTTGGAAGGTTTGCGTAGCGTAAGGTCTCCGAATGATGATTTTCATGATGTCAAATGTCACTATTTTTGCGTTTGCTATGCGGTCATTGATTTTATAAGTGTCTATAGAAGTACAGTTGTTAAGGGCGTTCAGAAGACAAACTTATTACGAGCGAGAGAGAACGCACTTGGGCATTAGGTTGAGAGCAAGAGCGGACGTATAAATCACCTAACTTGAAATTGGAACAAAAAAAATATGTACCTTTGATCCACAATGATTGTCTTCAAAACTCTCTAAAGATATGTGCCTCTATAAAACGTATAAACTCAATGGTTGGGTTAAATCAATGTCTGTCAACAAAGTGTGACAGATCTTATTCTACAGCTGCGCCACCTGGTGCACAAAAAACAATAGCCCTCATTTGAAACAATTTTGCGCAAAAAACAGAACAAAATAAAAGTCACAAATATAATATCTTCGTCCATGTCCATTTAATACAAAGCATTAAATTCGCATAAACTTTTTACAATAACATTTATACACTCGTTGTACGCGTAAAAAATATCTAATTGCTAAACGTAACATTCTTTTTACTACACCCAGTAAATTTCACAATAAAAACTTAATTTAACATAGTAAATATGCAATTTTTATTCTCCAATCGTCCGCCTTAAACTTTCCAGCGAGAGCCGTTTCTTACGAGTTATAAGAGCAACGAGGGGAATATTGGAATTTATTTTTATGAAGCTGGATCCCCGACCGAGTTAATCTGTTAATATTGAACATTTCCCGCCGCAAGAGTAAACCATCCCTTGGCTTACAGTCGGACAGAATTAAATGTACCATTGCCTGGTGACGGATTTTAATATATGACCCACTTGAAGTTTAGATTTTTATTTGCAGGATTGTTTGTGAAAACAACTTAGTCTTAAGAAAATTACACTTAAGAATTTAATTTTTATCGATTTTGGTATTTGAAGCAACATTTCAACTTTCCACGAAAGCGAATTTCAATTTGTGATAAATATAATACTTATAGAAGACATATCAGTATCAATAAATCAACCCAGACTTGTTTTTTTATCTTGAGGTTATAACTTTATCAACCTCTTTAGGTGGGTCCTATTATTGTTTGCCTAAGATTTTAAGATAATCTTTTCACGTACCGTGATTTTTTTCATCTATATTTTCGTAAATCGAGATAGTAGCGAGTTGTCAAACACTTAAATGAAAATGTATTTATTGTTTTTTTTGGCCTGTTGAAATAACATTTCATTCGAATGAGCTGTTGCGATGAACAGCTATAAATAATTAAACCCTTAGCTTAAACCTCATTTACAAAAATGGGGTTTACTTTTTTTGTCTGAATTGTAAGATCTTGTTCACGTATCTCTAAATTTAGCACTGCAGCTAATTATGAGGGTAAAGTGAAAAAAGAATTATGGGCAATGACAGCAGATGCATTAACCTGCTTATTTCCCACTCCTGGAATGATCATATGGCAAGCATCGATATTGTGACATTTTCTCCTGTCAATGTCCATTTCCAAAAGCTGACAGACCCACGTCACCGCTTGACAATCACAGCCTATTTAAATTTGATTTAAAATGTTAAGATAATGAATTTAATTAACAGGGTTCGTATTTTAATTTATTAGAATTTTACTGACTATACACAAAAAAATAGGATAACGTTTTATTTCGGTATTTTTTCGTAAAAGTACTGTATTTTTCGATGCATGCTCAAATTTAACCCTTGTCCAAACTTTGAACACGCGATTGAAGTCAAAACCTCGAGAGAAGCTGTAATATGCAAAATATCAAAATATCCCTTAGATTTTTGAATACTATTCAACCGATCATTTTACGTTTTTGAATGACAGCGACAAAATAGAATCCAATAATTGATATATATATATTAAACCACTAATTGTATAATTACAGGAATTGAGTGTATTTCAGACATTTTATAGCAGGAAATCTGTCCAAACAGTAGTATTCCAAATACCAAACTGCGGCAAAGCACTACGCTCGTAATTGTTTTGTTACATTCGTTTGTAGTCATAAACACAATTTGTATTTAATTATTATCGGCAAACAAAGGTTGACCGTTTTATTTTTGGTTACACATAGTGTATTTGACACTACCAGTCAATTGACGTGCTCTTTAACTCTGTCAGAAACAATTTTTTGTATACGTTTTTATGGTGATTTTGAGTTATGACGTTAATTTTCAGAATGTCGACTGTCGCACTATTTACTGTTTAAACTGCGAATAAAAACTGCGAAACAACAAATTAATGTATAAATTAAATATTAGGATGTTTTGAAATGATTTGTCAAATACCCAATTCTATTAACCCAATTAACAGTTCCAGCACTTTACATATTTGAAGTATGTGTATTTGTTAAAACAAACTCGTCACTATTTGAAACAAATACATCCAAACGGGGTGTTCCCTTACGTTTTCAATACAAAAATTTACTAAGCAGGCAAAGATGTAACACAGCATTATTAAGTAAGAGCATTCTGGGAATGGCACCGCGCATATATAATAGACTCCCAGAAGCCATAAAGTGTCTCAATGTTTCACAATTTAAGAAAAGTTTAAAATTGTTTTTAATTAATACGTGTTTTTATAGAGTAGAAGATTTTTTATATGACTGATGTTATTTCTGTTTTATTTTATGTATATAAAAATGTTTATTATCTTTTGAAAGTGTATTCAAATAATATTAGCCTAAAAAATTGCATGCTGTAATTTACAGTAAAACATGTTGGACGATTTACCATGTAAGATCATTATGTAACCATGTTTTCGCAAATAAATATATTGATTGATTGATTGATATACAAACTGTTGGTTAAAGTCATCATTGCTAATTTTCGTAGCACTCGTAGCGCACCGTCGTCCGTTGTAGCGCATCGTAGTGCGTCGTAGCAAAGGGTAGGTATGTGCGGATGTTGTGTAGAGGGTTACGTCCGATGTCGGACAGTGGCTAAGTGGTCTGTTGGAGTTACGCGTGATGGATTGCACAACCGTTTCTATATCACCTCTCATTAAGTCCTAACCGTATACTTTCGTAACCAAGAAATTATCAAACGTTTTACAAATATTTTAGTGACATGTACGTAATTTGGATGAAGAAAATTCATCCTAGAATGATGTACAAAAACATTTTCAGACAAAGATTATTTATTACCTAATGTTTCACTTACAAACGTGATTTAAATTCACAACTCTACCAGTTTGGATCTTGACCTTGATCTGAAACCCTTTCCTCCAAAGGTCATTTAACATTATTTTCTCTGAACCAAACACACCGAAATAAGAGTGAGTATAATACTATGTACTTTGCGAATTAAATACGAACAGATTTTTCGTTTTTCCTAATGTGTTTTGTTTGAATATAAACTAATTTTTTTATTACATTCCTGTTCCGCCGAGGAATCTGTTCTTATTTGATTCAAATAGTATGCCTACCGTTACGTAGCTGTTCATCATTAAAGGCTAAGATTGAATGGGACGGTGATATAGAAACGGTTACGTAATTCATCACGCGTAGACCCGACAGACCACTTAGTAACTGTCCGCCATCGGACGTAGCCCTCTACACAACATCCGCCATACATATCGCGGACGGGTGCGCCAAAGTTCACCTAAAGTTTCAACTCCGATAATTGGAAATCCGAAAATGTTCTTCCTAACATTTTTCATCCTAGCAATTATAATTCCTAACTACTCTGTCACTAATGTTCATAATTCGAAGCATTCAACTTCCTAATGTCGGTAGCAATAAACATCTATTGTACTTTTATTAGTTTTCCTATATTTTTTCAGCATAACCATCTTTTACACTATTATTCAAAGTCATAATCTTTACTGTCTTAATCTTTAGCTTTTATTTTGTGTAATCTGATTGTTACACAAAATAAAAGCTATAGTTATAGCATAGGTCAATTATGGGTAAAGTAGTAGGTTAGGTTAGGTTAGAACTGCGACCATAACAATCTAGAGCTAGAATCAATCTGTTTTTAAAATAGGTGTAGTACTATTTTTACAAATTTGCAACAGTTCTTAAATAGGTGCTCACTATGAAATATGTTAGTGAACATATTTTGGTGCACATTCAGTATATTTGGTGGAACAAAGGCAAAATTAGTTAAATTATATGGGAATAAATTGAAGCACTTTTAAATACCATCCATTATGTTTAGGGATAAAAGCGTTCTGATAAAAAAAGTAGGAGTTTAAATGTATTTACATTAATGATATCAGTAATAACAATTTTCGGAAACATGAGTGTTATGAACAACACCGGTAGCACTACAAATAGTATGAATAAAAACTTTAGGATGAAAAATTTTAGGAAGAGTGATCATTCGGATTACAAATCGTTAGGAAGAACAATTTCGGGAAAAGAACTTTAGGTGAGCCAATATGGACCTGTAGGGAACACACTATTGTATCTCGTATGTATGTGTCTACATGTCTATGTATGTATACTGTGTACCTACACGCGGCTGCGCCCGCGTTTACATTTTATAATTCAGTCGCTAATAAACACCCGTCACAACCAGTCACTTGTATCATTTACTACTATCCTCCATACGAAATAGCCCGCACAGACCCATCGCGGACATACCTACGACGCGCAACGAGTGCTACGAGCTACGTAACCACTACGCAGCTACGAAACGAACAAATGGATGGCTCAATCATGTCTGTCGCAAAAAAAAGCCGTGAAATATCCTAAAAGCTAGTGGTGTAGTGCTTCGAAAGCTTTCGCAATTTTAAAAATAGAACATCAAGCCTATATTATCCAGTAGAGTGTAGCAGAAATGTATAACACCTACATATTTCCTGTTATGGTTCTGTGTGATACTGGGTGAGCATATCGCCATCCAACGGGTAAAATGCCAGTCCTGCTAATGAGAATTTAAGTGCACTCGCCCATTTCAACTACGCTGGTGTTGTGGGTTCGATCCCCACGTGGGAAAAATCTTTGTGTGATTCGCAAAGATTTGTTCTGACTCTGGGTGTGCTTTGTGTGTGTGAAATGTATGTTTGTGAACACCCCCGCGACACAGGAGTTATTCCTAGTGCGGGCGTCCATTTAAAAAAAAAATGTAAGTTTAACTACTATAAAACTAGTTCGGCCTTTTTTTTTTTTTTTTTTTTTTTTTTTTTCGCGGGGAAATGCATTTACGCATACCAACTCCACCCGTGGGGGGGACGGGCAGAGTGGCATGTGGGACTCCCGTGCCTACGATGTTAAACGGCACAGAATACCCACTAAAACCCCGCGGTGTGCCCTCGTCGCCGAAAGATGGTGGGTCGGCGAGCCCCGGATCGATATTATATCCACAGGGCTCGCCGCGGCGACCGTGCCCAGTCCGACCTCTGACCGGGCACCCGACTCTAAGTCCTCCTACTCCCGTAGCGACGCCCCGGGCACACCCAGGGCGTCACTCCGTCGCGGAAGGCATCAGCGGGCGGCGGAAAACCCCCTCCACCGCCCGCGGCCTCGCTTAGGGCGGCATTAGGCTCGCGGCGTACGCGCGCCTTCGCCGCCCAGCTCGCCGGCGGCGGAGCGGATCAGCCAGGAGTGAGTCCTCCCTGATCCGCTCCGCCGCCTCCTTCTGCGAGATGACGTCCTCACAGAAGGATGCGACCGCATCCCACGACCTCGCGCTGCTCATTGCCGCGACCACAGCCGGCAGCGAGAGGTCGTTCCCAATGACCGCGGTGAGATCCCGGCGCTGCACCTCCCAAGCAGGACACTGCTCGAGAGTGTGCTGCGCCGAGTCCTCACCGCAGTCGCAGTGGTGGCACATGGGGCTCGCCTCCCTCTTCAGCCTGTGCAGGTACTTCCCGAAGCAACCATGCCCGGTCAGCACCTGCACCAGCCTGAAGGAGAGAGTCCCATGCTGCCGCCCTGCCCACTCCTCGAGAATCGGCCGGAGCGCCTCCACGGTGCGAAAACCAGCACGTGGAGCCTCCAGCCGATTCCCCCACCGGACCATCAGCGTCCGGTGGGCCTCCTCCCGCCACGCACGCAGCTGCTCGGGCATGGGGACAGAACCCTCAGCCCGAGCAGCCGCCCTGCGCCTGTACACTTCGGCGAGCACTTCCGCATCCAAATCCCACGGGGGTGTTCCGGCCAACGCACACGCTGCGTCGGTCGACACCGTGCGGTATCCACGAATGGCCTTGACCGCCAGGACGCGCTGCGGTCTCCACAACCGCGCCCTGTTCCCGGCGGACAAGGCCTCCGCCCACACGGGTGCGCCGTACAGTGCCATTGACCGTACCACCCCCGCGTAAAGCCGTCGGCTGGCGACGCTGGCGCCACCCACGTTCGGCAAAAGCCGACCGAGAGCGGCAGCCACGCCTTCCAGCTTGGGCACCAAAATGCGGAAGTGCTCGTCGAAGCTCCACCGCCTGTCTATCACTAGGCCCAGATATTTAAACTGGGCCTCGATCCGTACGAGGACCGAGCCGACGGTAATCGAGGCGCCAGCAGGTGGCCCGCGACGAGGCCCGTGAAACATCACGGCCTCAGTCTTGGCAGGGGCCACCCTAAGTCCCAGCGCCTCGATGCGCCCGACCACTTGGGACACACCCAATGTGGCCAGGCGTGCCGCCTCCTCGGAGTTCCGACCCCGGGCCGTGACGAGCGTGTCATCCGCATAGCAGATGACGTCTAGGCCCGGGGGGAAAGCCCCACGCAGCACCCAGTCGTAACCGATGTTCCACAGGAGCGGCCCTAGGACCGATCCCTGTGGGACACCGCACGACATAAAACTAGTTCGGCCTACGCTAACCACTATAGACTTAAGAAGCAGTCGACGAATAAATTTCCAATGCAAAAATAACAATGGGTGCTATTTAAACAGGCTTCTTTTTAATACCATTATTCGCCCCCAAAAATGTATGTTGCCTTCTAAATTACTAAGTCAGCAACCTAACCTAACCTAACCCGTGGCTGAGTTAGTAATTTTGACGATAAAGTATAAATTTTGAAGCTTCACTTATTATTTCTCAATAACAATTACTGTAACAAAGACAAGCAGCCTATCTAGTTAAATAGTAATTTAACTTATATTAAATTGTGAAGTTAACTAGAATGAGATATTTATATAAATAATACTCTTCGCTTCACTTAACAAATTAAAACTAAGTTTACTTGTATTCTTGAATTTGTTTTCACAAGACTCATTTAACTTTTAAACAAATCATTAAGAGAGAATAATCGATAGCGTATTTTTAATACAAACGTTATCGAGTTGTAACTCTAATATTATTAAGTCTTTATCTATTTTAAAGACATACATTATAATTATCTAAAATACTAAATGCATGTTTGTTAGTGGCCATTTTGTCAATATAGTTTAAATCAATAATTAACATATAAACTGAAAAATTTGAATAGTTATTTTGACAAAATGGTCACGAAGAAACATTCATATAAGTGTTTTAGATAATAATATCATAATAATGTCTATAGAAAAATGATGATTTCAGTTAAGATTACGGCAGTAAATAAAGAAGGCGGTTGGAAGTGTTCTCCTAAACACCCAGATAGTTAATTAAAATATTACTACTACTTTAGGAGCCAGTTGCCGAGGTTTTGGATAGATCTTATTCGACCCATAAAATATAATCTGAGCGCATTTAAAATGACACAAGTTACAACACAGCTGTCACTTTCATTTATGTGTATTTTTTATTTGTTTTGTTTTTGTTTTAAAAAAAAAACGACGCCCGCACTAGGAATATCTTCTGTGTCGCGAGGGTGTTCACAAACATAGATTTCACACACACAGATCACATCCAGAGTCAGAACAAATCTTTGCGAATCACACCAAGATTTAAGCCCACGTGGGGATCGAACCCACAACACTAGTGTGGTTGAAAGCGGCGAAGCGACCGCTTTAACCGCTACGCCAACCGTGCACTCAAATTATATAACGGCGTATCGCACTCATTAGAGTGCAATACGTCGCGCCTGAGTCGCAGCCAGTCTTGCACTGACTCTTGCGACTCAGGCTACATTACACTACATAACATTACGCCAATATTACCCAAAAGGATGAGGCAGAGGTGTGCAACACCCGCATTTCACGTTGTTTAGGTCCCATGGGAAAGGGGGTAGGCCTATCGCCATACACCGGATACAAGTTTAATTCGTGTGACTATTGAGAAGGTCCTGACGTAAGTTAACAAATAACACTTTGCACGACCCGGGAATCAAACCCGAGACCTCGCAGTGAGAGGCATTTACGCTAACCACTAGACCATCGAGGCAAACGCTAACCTAACCTAACTAGTTAAATAGTAATTTACCTAAATTCAAATTTCGAAGTTTACTTCAAGAATATATTTACTGAAACTAAATTCTTCGCTTTATTTAATTAAATTAGTTTTCACAACTATCATTTACCTAACTTTAAAACAAATCACAAAAGTTAATTAATTGAAATATTACTGCTACTACAAGTTTACAAAGGTTTAATCAACTGTTATTAAACGGTATGTTAATGCGTTATTCGAGAAGCCTAAACTCGAACCGGGCATCAAAGCCAAGAGCTCGCTGTGAGAGGCGCCACATCCTAACTACCAGACCAGCAGCGAGGCAGTTCAAATATATTATTGACCAAAAATAAAACAGAGCTCCTTTGTTTGACGATAATTAAATACAAATTGTGTTTATGACTACAAACGAATGTAACAAAACAATTACGTACTGCGTAGTGCTTGCCGCAGTTCGATAATTGGAATATTACCGTTTTGACAGGTTTCCTGCTATAAAATGGCTGAAATACATTCGCTTTAATGATATAATGAATGGCTTAATTCATGTATGAATTATCCCCTTTTATTATGATATAGTTTTAGATTTCAACGTAACTGGCAGGCTATAATAACCCTTGTGTATGACTGCTTGGAATGTTTATTTTAAGGTTGAAGTTTTATGAAGCCTTGGAAAAAAAGAATACTAACTTGTACGTTGTGACAACATATTTTATCGTCAAATTGAGAACCGTATCCTTTTGTTGTTGGGTAATGAATGACCTTAAATTGGATAGGTATGTTTTAACAAAATGTGATATTTAATCAAAGTATACTTTTTCTAATTAATTAATTTAAATAAAAGCCTATAAAATTCCCTCAAATTAAAAGCACGAACTGAAATGTTGATTAACTTAAATCCTTTATCCAAACCTTTGAAATCAAATCAAAATAGACTGTAATTGTCAAGCGGTGACGTGGGTCTACCAGTTCTTGGAAATGGACATTGAGAGGAGAAAATGATATAATTTTCGCTACTCGCTTGCTTTAGAATCATTCCAGGAAAAGGGGTAAGCAGATTAATGCAGCTGACACCATTGCCCACAATTCCTATCTTGCAACAACTACAGAAATAGCTGCAGTGATAAAATAGGGATACGCAAAGATGTTAAAAGCCGGACAAAAATATATTTTTTAAAACGAGTTTTATTAGTTTTCTTATGGTGGTGTTACCGCAACTGCTAGTTTGAATTAAATGTTCTTTAAATCATAAGACTTCAATATAATATTTTTAGAAACACGACAACCAAAGATTTAGCCTATATTCCTTGGCAGACATAAAATAGGTCCCACTGGGTTTAGAGTGGTAGATAAAGTCAAACCTCAAGTCATTAAACCTTAAAAAGTTAGACCTCAGGATAAATTCCAGGTCTAATTTGATATATTGATACTAATATGTCTTCTACACGTACTATATCTAACACAATTTGGAATCTACTTACGTAGAAGATCGAATGTTGTCTTACAAACGTAAATCGTTACAATTAAATTATATTTGTAAATATATTTTCGTTATGAGAATCATAATGCAAAATATTAATTCAGACTTCAAGTGTGTCATATATTAAAATCCGTCACCAAGCGGCAATGGTACATTTAATTCTGTCCGACGGTAAGCCAAGGGATGGTTTACTCTTGCGGCGGGAAATGTTCAATATTAACAGATTAACTCGGTCGGGGATCCAGCTTCATAAAAATAAATTCCAATATTCCCCTCGTTGCTCTCATAACTCGTAAGAAACGGCTCTCGCTGGAAAGTTTAAGGCGGACGATTGGAGAATAAAAATTGCATTTTTACTATGTTAAATTAAGTTTTTATTGTGAAATTTACGGGGTGTAGTAAAAAGAATGTTACGTTATAGCAATTAGATATTTTTTACGCGTACAACGAGCGTATAAATGTTATTGTAAAAAGTTTACGCGAATTTAATGCTTTGTATTAAATGGACGTAGATATTATTTGTGCCTTTTATTTTTTTTGTTTTTTTGCGCAACATTGTTTCAAATGGATTGTATTAGAATACGGAACGGTTCAAGTGTTTTTGACTAAGAGCTGAGTAGGTTGAGCATGATTTACATTTGACATTAATCCGTGAAAAAGTTTATGCCTAACTGCTCTATATATTTTTTATTTACTTAGCTCTTGTAAAGAGCTTGGTCTTGTTTTTTTTTCATTCCGTCAAGTTTTTTTTAAACTTGCGTCTTATTTAGAAGAAAAAGGTGATTTTTTATTTTTTTTTGTTGTTTGGAGTTGGAGTTGTGCCTTGTGGATGACATTAGACTTATCACATGGAACTTAAACATTATAGGTGAAGTGTGGATATTATAAACCTATGCCACACCCTTCTGAGTAGTAGTAGTAGTATATGGGCGTAATGTATGCGTAGCATATTTCCTCAGATACATAACAATAACTTGGATTCACAACATATAATTGTACTGTATGTATAACTGTGCAACAAATTGGTTAAAAATGTACACTCATTTAATGCATTCAAAAATAAGCTAACGCAACACATTTTAGATATTTAACTAGAATGTATTAGGTGGGTAAATCGTAAATGTCTAAACGACGAATTTAAAACCTAATTTTATATAAATTCATTGTTCTCAAGTAACCGACTTATGTTTTTATTGAGAATAAAAATCTTTAAACCTAAACCTAATTCCAGAAGCAATTCACTATCCAATGTTACTGATAACAAATATTCATGAATCACACGAAGATTTGTCCCATGTTGGAATCAAACGTACAACACCAGCGCAGTGGAGAATAGCGAGGCAATACATATAAAATAAGTAGTTATATAGACATGAGCAGTTGACTGGTCAGAGATTCCAAGTCCACAAATAGTGTAGTATAGTAGATAATAAGAAGCGGATGACGTCACTGCTATTTTTGTCAGATCTAATATGATACAATTTGGGATTGGGATTTACCAAAGACGAGTCCCGAGCTCGCATTGTGGAAAATTTCCCTCATGTCGTTACAAGAGCAGCCGTGCGCTTCCCTTGCTCTTAAGGTTCAAATTACAGTGGCACAAGAGTGATATGATTTCTAGCAAATTGCTATATAACATACTGGGCGTAAATGACATCGTGAAGAAGCCGCTTTCCATTAATTCAAAACATGATTCTGGTAACATAGGTTGAAATTTTCAGCGGCAAATCACGATTTTTTCGACAAAAAAATCGTTTTACGTGTTTTAACCGACTAATTACGACTGGATGGCGGTAGTGTGCCTGCATGCGACGCCGAGGTCTTGGGTTCGATTCCCACTTAAGATAAATCTTTGTGTGCATGAACATGGGGTTTTGTCGTAGTCTAGGTGTTTCTATGTACTTATAATAAGTATGTATTTACGAAAGAAAAGTATATATGTATTAGTATCAGTTATCCTAGTACCCATAGTACAAGCTCTGCTTAGTTTGGGACAAGATAGCGTTGTGTGTGAGTTGTGAAATATTTATTTATTTATTTAATTATGGCAAAGTAAAGATTTTAGGGGAATTTGTGAATATATTACAGCTTAAGCAATAGTATTTTTTGGGTGTTAATAAAATCCCTTGGGATCATTGTCACACGTAAAAAGTAGGGTCATATCCTACTCCTTTAGTCACATCCCATATTTTGACCATCACAAACCAAAATACCTTCTTAAACATCAAAAATGTTTCACATGATTCTACTGCCGTATTAGCATAAAACAAAGTAATCAACTAGCATCTACTCTTTGCCTCAATAAATTCAACCCAGTACATTTGAAATTGGCTGTAAAATTGTTCTGAATGGTATATATAAGGTTTAGATTAAACAATGTTAGTGTTCAACTCGTAAACGATCGTTTACGAGTTGAACACTAACATTGTTTAACCCCGCCAATGAACAAGTACATAGAACAACAGCGCGATATCGCGTTAGATCTAGGCATCGAAAACCACAACATGATGTTTGGATTTAAAATTATAATGTCGCTGGACGCTGTTACTGCCTATAAAACCATTCTAGAGATTATTATTTACACCAAAATACACTTCACGACAAAATAATTGCTCGATAGATCTTTCTTCTTTATAAAAGAAGAATGCCCCGTGATCTAGAAGTATGATTTGCGACAACTCATCGGTCTAAGGTTTGATTTCCGGCTCGGGCAAATATGTTATTGGGGAAATTTCTGTTATGAAATTCTTTAAAGCAGCAGGCAGTCTGGAATTGTGCCCCGTAAATTAAAATAGGTTACATGATTCTAAGATGCGTGTCATCGTACTAATATTGCCAATTAGGACGTCGACGCCTTAGCGTACTTTCAATGCAGGAGCGTAATGAATTTAAAGATTTTTCTTCAGTAAAATGCCTAGAATGGTAATTCTTTTTCCGTGTGAAGGAATTGATCGATGTTAACACACGCGAATCTCAGGATCAGAAAAGCATAAAACATAGGCACTGGTGGGTGTTTTTTTGAGTAAGAAGTGTATATAGGCATGTATAAATCTCCGATCAAGTTCGGCGAGCAGATACATCAAGTGGTATTACCGTTTGAGAAATCGCGGGGAGGTGACATTGGCACGGAATGAGGCACTCACCGCCCTCTCGCAGGTGCGGAAAAATCTATCGCGAACATTTACACGTTGATACGTTTTCCTCTTATATGTTATTTGCGTTAACCTAATCCGGTATTACGTGGAAATATTATAGTTAATTTTATTCATAGGTCGCGAGATATGTTTGGAAAATATGTTTTCCTGAATATACAAAGATCTTTTCTGGGAATCTTATATAGACAAGTAGAAGGTAAGTAAGTAAGTGACCAGAAGGCTGGCTTTAACTTAGCACAAAGAATTAGCATTGCCATACAACGTGGCAATGCTGTCAGCCTTCTGAACACGGTCCCCACAACCGAGATCGATGCGGAGGAATACTATGACGCCTAACTTAATGTAAATATTTGCCTTTTTATTTATATGTATATATTTTCAATTTATTTAACTTAACTTTATATTTCTTTAGTGTTTTTTCAATAAATAATAAATAATAGTAGAAGGTATTGTATAATTTGCTAAGCATAGCTAAATGCTACAAAATTAATCAATGAGGAGTAGAAGGTACTGGGATATCTGACCTCAGGAAAGATTTGTTGACATTTACAAACTCAACTATCGTCTCTCAAGTACCTACGTGGTGGACCATAAATTAAAGCTAATTACCACTAGCTGCTTGAAGTAACTGAGTTGAGTCTTTTAATATAAACACTCTTAATGAATAGGACGGAATACTAAGGTCGCGGGTTCAAGCCCCGCTTGAAGGCTTTTTTTTTCGACTGTTTCTTAGTACTATTAATTAAGCGGCCGTGGCGCATTGGATAAGGCCTCGGTCTTACGATCGAAAGGTCGTGGGTTCGAATCCTGACCATTACACCACAGACGTGAACTTCCTCCTAACACAAACGAATTAAGCTTAGCTGGAGGGGGTTAACAATAATACCAATAATTTGTATAGTAAGCATTTTAAAAAAAACAAATCTGCATTTGCCGCTTCTTGATAATATTTTGATTTGATTAAGCTATCTTATATACTATTTTAATTAGAAATCAATTTTGTGGAACGTTAAATACCATTTCATAAAAGGTGTGCATAAATATATGTATATGTATATATATATACCTATATCTGTTTCTGGTATTGGTAAATTATGGCTCGGGTAACACATCCATTAATTTTGAACGCGGTAAAAAGATGACTAGAGGTTTTTGGATGGGAAAAGCATCGCGAAAGTGTGAGAAGTGCTCGGGACTGCGATGGTGTGGAGAGGATAAATGGCTATCATAAATGGCGCAATCCCAACATTTATTAACATAGCTAAGGTATAATCAGGGTGATTTTAAAAATACTTTTGATCATTCCTATCTTATTTGTTGATGACCGCCGGATGGTAGGATGGTTATTGTACCTGCCTGCGACGCCGGCCGCCTGTTAAGACAAATCTTTGTGTGCATCAACATGAGGGTTTGTCTTAGTCTATATGTTTTAATGTATAGTAAGTATGTATTTACAAAAAAAAGTATAGGTATATGTATTAGTATAAGTTATTCTAGTACCTATAGTAATAGCTCTGATTAGTTTGGGCTAGATGGAGTTGTGTGTAAATTGTGAGATTATTATTTATTTCTTTATTAACTGTTCTACATCATACTTACACAACAACAATTTTCGCATAACTTATAAAATAATAGCAATATTGTACAAACATTTTTGGTTTTAGTTTTGTGCTGTACCGTACCAAACTCCGTTACTCCAGATTTCCACTTCACTAGTTGTTTATTAAATTTATTGAAGTAATTAGATGTCTATGGATTTTTATATTCTGTCTGCGCGTAAGATAATCGATTTTTGAGCACTGTTTTTTGTGAAATAAGAACTATATTGAATTTGGAAAATATTATCATTGTAGCGTTTTTAATGCAAATCCTACAGTATCCTTATTTTCAAATGCCAGTTTGCCAGTTGCAGAATTTCAAAAAGTGGCATGAATAACAAAACGTGTACAAGAAGTGTGTACAGAAGTTGTCCGTAAAGGTTCATTAGAATTTTCAAAATGACCCTGTATATAGAACACGTACTTATAATCTATAATATGAGGCCAAAGAACGCAAACTGGGTCACGGCAGTACCAGGAGTATTTGTGTATTTCATTTTCTTATTTATTCGTAACTTATACGGTCACGTAGCTATATTTTCTTACATAAAAGAAAACGTTTAGTTGTTTGTTCTTTGATAGATGTTGTAATTAAAACTGAAAAAGCTCAAGAGCTTTAGTAATTAGAATGAATGAGGATATTTCTGCTAGGTTTTTTACTATACGGCAAAGGGACGGCGACGGGACGGATAAGTTGCCGCTGGAAAGAATAAATGTATGAAATTATATAGCGCCTTTTGCCACTAGATGGTGACGGCACAGCGCACGTAAGCGCGCACGTAAGTACGCAAAGCAGTAAATTCGCCGTAACGTTGCCGTTCTTTTTAGTGGAAAACTGCCCATTTAATAATACCAGCAAAATGTCTCGTACCTAATCACTAATTTATTTGAATGTTTAATTGGATAAAAATATTGTTTATTAAAAAAACTGATCCCAATGTTATTAGGAAAAGTCTCGAAAATTGATGATGATGAAGAAGACTTATCAATATAATTACAGTTCTTTAATATCGAAGGACTAGGAAGTTACACTGCCTAATTTATTAAGTCCGCTTTTGTGCGATATTGTACATTAAGTTTTAAAATAAAAAAAAAATTACGTGCCAAAATAAGTACAGTCTGCAAGTATAATTAACAGCGTAATTCTCTCTGGTGATGCTGCTCAAGTACGGTGCTACTTTGGCAACAAAAAGCCAATCTGCCTACTCCCTTTGTCCCAATCGAGGAGAACCTTCCACCTGGCCATAAACTGCCTAGGCCGATTTGTAAGCCCCTTAACAGGCTTCGAGCTCAATTCGGCCGAAGCAAAGACAACATGATACGGTGGGGTTTTGCAGATGAAACCGATACAAATTGTGAATGTGGGGCCACACAAACCATGGCCCATATTCTAACTTGTCCTGCGTGCCCCCCTACCTGCACGAAGGACGCGCTAATGAACGCAGATGAAAGCGCTGTTCAGGTAGCCACATACTGGGCTAATAAAATTTGACTTTGCCGTCGACTCGAATGAAGAAGAAGATTAACAGCGTTCCACGAATCAAAGATGGTAAATTCGTACCATCTTTAAAAACAACATAAAATATATAAAAATCTTGTGTGATAGTATTAGTTATCGAACTCCTCTGAAATGGCTAGACCGTTTCGTATGATTATTTTTGTGTATATTCAGTAAGTCTAAGAAGATGAGGTAAGCTATTTTTCATACCGCTAGATGTACGTTGACAAACCACACGGGCGGAGCCGCGGGCAACAACTAGTTTTATATAAAGGTCCATTGCAGGTACTACCTTTAATCCACTTCTAGCCGATAGTCAATAAATAGGTATAGATAGACAATACGCTTCAGAAATATCGGGAGTAACACATCGAGGCCAGCTGTGATATTACGTTTTCCAATATTTTTCACGTTTCAAGACTTCACAATAGAATTCAAGTTAAAGCCACGTGAACTTATAATACCTTGTTGTCTTACGACCGGATGGCGGAGTGGGTAGGGTACCTGCCTGCGTTGCCGAGGTCGCGGGTTCGTTGCCCGCTTATCTTTGTGTGCATGAACATGGGGGTTTGTCTTAGCCTGCGTGTTTCTATGTATAATAAGTATGTGTTTACAAAAAAAAGTACAGATGTATTAGTATTAGTTATTCGAGTACCCATAGTACAAGCTCTGCTTAGTTTGGGACTAGATGGCGTTGTGTGTAAGTTGTGTGATGTGAGATATTTTACCTGTATCTGCAACAATGGTTATTTATGGTGCTAGTGAGGAAAGTTTTTATATATATCGTTTGAGTGTGGTTTTTAATCATGAGCTTGCTCTGTAGTCTAGAATTTAGTTTCAGTTGTAGACTACCAGAGCAATGCATGTGCATACACCACTTACGCTTCTGCTTTTCTGAAAATATCTTAATCGCTAAAATCAATATTTAATTGTTATTTGCTATTAAAAACTGTAATAAACATTAAAGCAAGCAAGTAATCTAATTATCGTATCATTATCTTTTTGAGTTTTTTTTCTATGTAAGTTTTGTTCGGAAATCGTTATTGAGATATTTTTTAGCATTTTATTATTGTTATAGAGTTATGAACAATGTAAAATAGACCTTTTTGATATATATAAAAAAAATAGTTTTAAAACAACGATTTTAAATAAAACCTCATTAGATTGAAATGATTTATGTCTTAGTTGGATTTAGAACTGCATGATTGCTTCTTAATTTATTTATTTCAATTATTTTATTTTAATTATTTTATTTTGATTATTTTTTTCTTCTTAATTTATTTTGCAGAGTCTGTTCGTTGGTATTTAAAATAATGCACAAACTTTGATCTGAGATTGACTGTGATCATGCCTATTTTACCCAAAAAGATGTGGCAGATATATACACCTAGCTGTAACACCCACATTTCCCCTAGTTTAGGTCCCATTTGGTTGGGCCTTTGAGCAAAAGCTAATAGTTTTTTTTTTTCAACAGTATCAATAACCACATTGTTGCTATGGGTTGGGGAAAAGGGGAAACCCAAGACGTTACTTAAAGGTTTATTTTGAAAACACACAACTTTAGTTCAATATTTGAGGCAGCACGTTTGTAATACCGGCTCTGCGCGCCACTCTCGCCAGCTCTCGATCCACGTCTCGGCTTACTCCCGGGAATTCATATCGCGTGTGAAGTTTTTCAAATCTTCGCTGTTTCTTTGTGGAACAATAACTTTAAGCCGGGAAAGAAGTTACATGTACCTACCTACAATTTTAAATGCAACAATAGCTTGTTTTATTACCTATAGGTCTATCTTTATCAATACAAATAAATAAAATGGCAGTGTCTGTTTTTAATGTCAAAATAACAATGTTTTTTTGCAGTTGATAGAGTTATTTGCACGATACCTATACCTAAAAAACAGATTAAAAAAGTTTTACTGTCTAGTTGTCTGTTTGTATCGGCTATTTTTTTAAACGGCTAAAAGGATTTTAATAATATTTTGGATGCAGTTAACTGACTCTAAGGCGCGTAGCATAAGCTACTTTATATTGATCTACTTACCAAGCAGACGAGAGAAAGAAGAAACCAAGAGTGAAAGTTCGTTCGTTTGTTTGTTAGCGCTAATCTCGGGCACTACTGATCGGATTTTAATTATTATTTTTGTGTTTTATAGTCTAACTATCGGTGAATGTTTTTAAATATTAAACATTTCGCTAAACGCCACAAGAGCAAAGCAGTAAGGTTAAAGACGGGTCAAAGCACGGAAGCAGTTACTACATCATATATTAAGAATTTCACGCGGACGAAGTTGCGGGCAATAGCTAGTTTAAACATAAAAAAGTACTTGTACTTCTCTTTAAGAATATTGCTAACGAGCAAAAAATTTAATTGTATTTCTCTAGCATATGACGATCGCATTACGCCCACTGATAGATGTTCAGTTGCATTAAAATAGACTTGAACAATTCTATTTTTTTGTATAATTTCTAACTTTTACTCAATTAGTATTTTAAAAAACATTACTGAAATTTAATCCAAGCCAATGCTTACTGAATAGGAAAATAATTTGCTCGATTGTTGTTGCAAAAGCCAAAGCAATTAATTATTAAATAAATAAAAATCTCGTGTCACAGTGTAAGTTATCAAACTCCTCCGAAATGGCTAGACCAATGAGGGTTGTCGCGGATGAATTTGCCGCTTGTATAGCGTGAGGTTTCCGAAATGTCTAATGCATAGAAATCTTAATAATAAGGCAATAGAAATGTCAAAGACGCGTGACCTTGTCGCCGCGCATCTGTCTAGTCAAACACAAGTGCGAGTTGAGGAATTGTCGTCTTAATGTCATCGCAAAAAGAATAATTTTGTTTGCAGGAATACAAGCGCATGAGTCTAATCGAACATAAGTGCGAGTTGAGGAATTGTCGTCTTTTTGTCATCGCCAAAAAGAATAATTTTGTTTGCAGGAATACAAAAAGTGGTATTTGAAAAACGGCGACATGCGTCCCAGTGTTAAAAGATAGTCGATAGCATTTCTATTGACTAGTTATTAAGATTTCTATGGTCTAATGTCACTGTTTGTGGATTGGCTACGCGGTCATTGAGTTTAAAAGTGTTTATAGAAGCACAATTCTTTTTGCATAGTTGCTTTTTCTGAAGACAAACTATTTGCCAGCGACAGAGAAAGCACTTGTGCATGCTACTCGTATGAGAGCAAGTAAGTTGGACGTACGAATGTACCCACATATTTGGAACAATTTTTGTTCTAAAATCTTCATCTACAAAACGTCCGTATAAACTCCGTGGTTGGGGTAAATCAAACAAACTTTGACAGGACCTCAGTCTAAAGTTGCGCCACCTGGTGAGACAAAAAGCGATAGCCCTTATTGTTATGAAATGTTGGGTGTATATTCGGTAAGTCTGAGAATAGGAGCTAAAAAGAAGTTTTTTTTATACCACTACTATACCACTAGTATCATGAAATAGTATTTTCAATAAGAACATCTAATAATTTTATCGTGTGAAAGATAAACTCTGAGTTATCCAACTGGAATTTTGTGACCAAAATATTAAATTAGCAAATCGTAATCCAGTTTGGAAAACAGTAGAAAAAAAAGATGGAGTGGAAGGCGCAACCCTAGGGCTTAAAGAGTTACGTGACCGGTGTGCGACGGACATTATAACTAGTTTAAGTCCCAACTCAAAGTCCCACTCAGAATAGCAATTAGCCGCATCCGAATCGCGAAAACGCCAGGAAAAGCAACACTTTCTATTATAAATTAGAGCTCGTAAGCTAGTCAATGTACAATTTGAATATTCATTTGTGATTTAACAAATCAAAAAGTAGGTTGCGGATCTGAAATCTGTTAACTTATTGTTCGTCACTTTTGTTTAAGAGTAGACTCCCGAGCGCCGTGTTATCATACTAACGTAATATAACGTATTAGGTAGTATTAAGTTTTTTCTATTTTTATAAATAAATTATATATCTAAAACATTATAATGCAAGTTAATTATGTAAGTCGCAGCTGGAGGGGTGCAAGAAGAAACTAGAATGACTTAAAATGAAATTTATTATACTTATTTAATCTAACTAGCCTAAAGATGAATGAGTCCGATGTGAGGAACTACATTCTATCTATCTAACCTAAAGATGAATGAGTCCGATGTGAGGAACTACATTCTATCTTACAACTATTCTACGTTATTTTAATCCCGTCTTCTGTCTTCAGATGCCTTTTTATACTACTCCAAAGTGGGGTCGAATAAGTGGGGTTAATTGCAACCAGTCGATGACTCTAGTGCTGATTCGGCGTCTAGTGCTTGAGTTGGTAACGATTGCGAAACAAGCCTCGTGGAGTGATTGAGGTCACGGGTCGATGGCACATGTTAGCACCGATATGTAACATCTCCACCCTCAGAACAGCAACTATTTGAAGACAAAGTTGAGAATAGTGCTGAACTATGCAATAGGTATTTCATAATTCGTTCGCTTGCGGTGGAAAATGACGCACGGCGAACCTCACGTTACGGCTTGTCATCAGTTTTGCAGGTGTGCATCGGGAACGGCTCGATAGCAGTTTTGTATGCGCGTGGCTCGCTGGTTTCTATGTGTCGCAATAAGGCCTTTGCATATTTGTAGTTTCTTTGCAAATTCTTGGTATAACAGATCAGCAATCATTTTAATTGAAAAAATATTGCTGACTGTGTCTTTGGGGCTGGTACACATATATCGATGCCACTTATTACTTGCTGCCCTGGATGAAGTGGAACTGGAAGATCTGAACATCCCGGATGAGGCGGAAGGAGCTGCTGCAGGATAATGCCCAAAAATATCCTTGCCAAAAATTTAGAATAATTTCGCTTGGTATGTACTAAGGGGTTATAAATGGATTGTAATTTGCATCGCATCTCGTCGAGTTATTCAAAAGCTTCTTCTTTCAGGTTTTATTGGTGATGAGTTTGGACGATGTTGCGCTGTGGCTTGATGACTCGAAGTTGTCTTCTAAATTATCTTCATGAAGACCATCGATCCTTTACATCTCTGATGCATTGCAGGGATACCATAAATTTTATTTCAGACTTTCTGTCTCTATGTACTTAGAATATAGTTCATGAATTGCTATGTGGAGTGAGGATAGGCAAAAGGAATAGGTTAATTCTATTAGGTATTGTGGATAATTTATGTTAGATATAGGTTTCTAGGTAAGGCTATCTGCGACATTATAACTACTGCTACTTATGTTATACTACAGTTATCACCTAAAACATCAAATCTCAGAGTTTAAAATGAGTGATATAGAAAGGCGTTACCTACTTATGAAATGGATAGAAAAATTTATTAAGAATTAGCAAAATTATTTCAAAACTACGTCACCGTCGGTCGCAGAAAGAAAATACAGAAGTATTTTAAATAATATAAAATATATTTTTATAATTTATAAATTTCATATTAATTTTAAGTACATACATATTATATTATACATAAAATTTATTTTTTTAATCACTTCCTATTACAATATTATTAAAATTTTATTTCAATGAATAAAACAGAAAATAATTATATGCTGTAATTTGGTTTTTTTTTTCTTTTTGAGACTTTATTGAATGTAATAGTTATTGAACAAACAGCCGATTTAATTTAGGAAATGCCGCCCATTCCCGGCTTTGTGACATATATATGTTATAATTCTATTATCTAATATATTTATTCCAGTTTAACCAAACTGCACTGTATATAACGATTTTTAATACTATTGATATAATTATAGAAAGCCAAATTTTTAAATTAATCTTCCTTCTCCATATTTATTTTAATTTCAATTTAACTAATAATCAGTAGATATAAAAGCCAATTTAAATGTAAGATATATATATTACATCCCTTTTTTTTTTTTTGATAAATTCATAATATGAATAGCTCACTTCTTTTTCAAAAATGATTTCAGTGATAAATATAATATATAATTATGAAGCAGGTTCAATGAAAACGTAAGGTCACGCAAATTATTGAATTTATTCTACTTGACAGTGTTTGTTACATACAAAAATAGATCCTACAACTATCACGACACGGTACGTTCCCGGCAAGTTCGTGACGTTTGGGACGTCACGAAGCAAGTAGGATGCGTCACCGCGGGGCGCGAAGGGAGGTGTCTACGCTAGGCGAGCTCTTCCAATGCGTGGATACAGCGGCGCGCTAGCGCAGAATGACTGCCTGCGGGCGCGTCGGCCTCTTATATATGCGAGGCGACCTATCAATGTGTGCGTAAGTGATGTCTCGACACAGCAGCGATGTGTGGCGCGCGGCTGCGCGCGTTGGGACTTGCTACAGGCTCCCCCTCTGGATACGAAGGCGCCCCGACGAGTAGCCAGTCAGGATGCGTGTTCCGCCGACGAAGCTGGGCGAGGTGCGTGCCGCGGTGGTCGTCCTCGTCCGCGAGAGGGCGGAGTGGTGCCCTCAGGGTTAGGCTTAGGTTTAGGCGGTCGCCCGCGTTTCTTCAGTGGGCGTACCGGTGGAGGAAGTGGACTCGCCGCATGGCCTTGGAACGGAGTCAAGGCGGATGTATGATACACTCCAAGGTGTTTATCTGGAGTGTTGGGATCTGCAATAAGATAAGATGAGGCACCATAACGTGCTAGGATTAGATAAGGTCCATCCCTGCGAGGACAGAATTTAGCACTTATTCCTCGAGCAGCATTACTGATTGGATGGGTAGTTGCCAATACCAGGTCACCGGGAGTGTAACCGGAATTTTCTCTACGTCCTTGGTCTATCATCTTCTTCCTACGTTCTGCAGGGGACATCAGACTACTAGCATACTCAACGGGATGCTCATCTCCTCCCTCCCCCTGCACTAGAACTGCTCCAAGTGCATAATTGCTTGCATCGATTTTGATGATATAAGCTCTCGTCTCGTCAGCTTGTCGTAGCACAGGGGTGGATGTTTGGCGTATTTTGAGCTCTTTAAAAGCCTGTTCTTGTTCCGCTGACCAAATCCATACCACGTTTTTTCTTAGTTAAACGTGAGAGTGGTTCACTGATTCCGGCAAAGTTTGGTATGAATCGCCTGTACCAGGAACAGGTTTGCAGAAACGTCATCAGATGCTTTAGATTTTTGAGTGCTGGATAGGCTAGTATTGTTGCAACCTTCGTAATTTCAATTTCGGGCTAGCCTGTTTCCGGGCCTTTACGTTGAGCGCCAGATTGAAGCAGGTTCAATGAAAACGTAAGGTCACGCAAATTATTGAATTTATTCTACTTGACAGTGTTTGTTACATACAAAAATAGATCCTACAACTATCACGACACGGTACGTTCCCGGCAAGTTCGTGACGTTTGGGACGTCACGAAGCAAGTAGGATGCGTCACCGCGGGGCGCGAAGGGAGGTGTCTACGCTAGGCGAGCTCTTCCAATGCGTGGATACAGCGGCGCGCTAGCGCAGAATGACTGCCTGCGGGCGCGTCGGCCTCTTATATATGCGAGGCGACCTATCAATGTGTGCGTAAGTGATGTCTCGACACAGCAGCGATGTGTGGCGCGCGGCTGCGCGCGTTGGGACTTGCTACAATTATATATTTTTTTTTTTTTAGTGAAATCAGTTATTTTTGCTTAGGGAAAAAAAATATTTTTTCTTTTTTTTTTATAAAATACCTACTACGTTTTAGCAATCACTGTTTTTGAAATAAGTTTCATTTCTTAATTATTTTAATAAATCAAATAAATATTATCATGCAATGGATATCAATGACAATCCAACATTTAAATAAAATACAAAAAATCAATTCACTATGTCGGCAATCGATGTGCGTCATCGGCACACCTGCACTTTTGCTGCATCGGCGAATGCTTCATGTACGGACGTTTTTGCACATGGTGCTAAATCGGCACTGCTATTCTAGTTAATTATAATTCATAGTGAATTCATACATTGCTATGTCGTTGATATTCATTAGGGATCCGTACTGAACATGCACTATAATTTTAATTTTTATGTTAATTTGACTCATTTATTAAAGCCTTATCAAATTTTACAACTTTGGACTATTTCAAAGTGTAACCTTCTATGTTTCAATTATTTTCTTCTCGATTGAAGATTTTAATAGAAATTCTACAATTAATTATTAATATACATTTTTCCTAATTTTATTCGAATAAAAAGAAATGTAAGAATTAATATAATCTTATTTATATTGTATTGCAGGGGTTTTTTTTTTCATAAATTTCTTATTTGTTGGATTGTATTAATAAGTGATAAAGAAAAGGGTATAACTTAATAAATTCGATATAAAATCAATCTAAATAGTCGTACAAATATATTTAAGGTATTATTATTTCTTTTATCTTTTAAAATGAACTAAATGATATTTAAAAAATATTATATATTTCAAATAAATTTAAATGTATTCTGTAGGCATGAAGAAATAAATCTTAATTAAATTTAGTAAAGTTAGTTTAGTGATAATGAAATAAACTGTTTTAAATAAACTTGATATACAAAAAAAATATCTGACATATTAATTTATTCAATAAAAATGAATTTAAAGTTATTAGCTTATTATACATAATACAATATAATAATATATTATATTTTATTTAATTTTGTAATTACTTCATTTTACTCTACGTCACTGTAAGGTAGGTAATGAGTAATTTATTTAAATAGTTTTCTAATAGGTGGATTTAACTTATTCTTTTGAAGATTATCATATTTTATTGCGTTTTAAGACGCTATTGTAACTTATAGCATTAGATATGCCAAAAATGATTGTAATTGAACTAATTGCAAGTTAATTTAATTTAAGCCATAGACTAAAGCTTTCAGGGCGGTAAGAGTCGAATATAATAGTTATAGTTTAATTATAAGTTTTATTTAATGTACTAATTAATTAAGCTAAATAAGAATTTTAAAATAGATTTCATTATAACATTAAATTGATATTTTGGAAAGATTATTTTAAATGATGTAATTAAATTCTGAGCTATAAAAGGGTATTAATATAATCCATCTTAAGGGGCTAGATGATATTGCCTACTGCTTACTTTTGGCATGCATTATAATGAGCTAGGGTTTAAGCAAACTATAACAGTAAGATGGCATTCATTATATTCATGATGGTTTGAGTAACACAGCTAAGCTTCAATACTATTATAGTCGTGATGATAGTGGTCGACGAAACCTGATTCGAACAAAATACAATGAAATGTTTAGGGTTGTCAAAACTATTACAATTAAAACAATTCTGTATTAAATTCTGTAAAAACGACTCGACCTATTAATTAATTATTATTACAATTGATTCAGTACACTTCTTTACTTCATAGGCAGGACAGTAAGTTCATGTAAAATCATTTACTGCCTATCATGGATTCTGAAATCAGCATTAAACTATCGATCTAATTCTTAAAAAGATAAATAAATTGTATATCTAATATTATTTATTCTGATTTTAGAAAAAAGATTACCTATTACATTACAACTTTAAAATCACTGTTAATAATTAATTATGTCAAAACTAAATAAATCAAAACTAACATTGTGTCAACCCTACTTGCAACAATGCTTCTTTCTAAAACTGCAACGTATGTTAAATGTAACTTGAGTAAGGTAAGTATTCACAAGTAGTATACAATATAACGTCTGATGAATTGCACTTTTTAATTTTAAATTCACAGTAATGAGTTTTTATCATCGAGCTGCGGGACAGTAATTATTTTGTATGAAATGAACTGTCTATATAATGTAAAAACTGAGTATGTTACTAGAAAAATATAAAAGAAAAGTATAGGATGCTAACGAGGTCGGTTACAAGATGGAAGCCTTGAGATAAACTATTTCTATGTATATTAACTATTTCTATGGATGTTATTATTCACTATTCTACTTTGCTAATTATTATAATTCTACATTATCAGTATCTTTGTCCTGAATTTAGGACTACCTAGTCTAGAGGGTGTACCAGAATTCCTTGAATGGAACATTTTGGTGGAAATTAAGGATAACTTAAGGATAACTTAGGGATAAAAAGGAAGCAACCATAGAACGATTCTAAGGTACTTACAATCTAGTTGGCTTCTGTGCGGTATCAATGTTCGGATACTCCCTCGCTGCGGCTTCATGTAGATTCTGGATACTCGAAGCGGCGACTTGGAAGTCCCCCGGGTTGTAGTGCTGCCATTGATGTATCTTCTTTACAATAAAGAAATGACCACGAAAGCTAGCTAACCCGCGAGTATCGTACCGACTGCGCCAATTATGTAAGTCGCAGCTGGAGGGGTGCAAGAAGAAACTAGAATGACTTAAAATGAAATTTATTATACTTATTTAATCTAACTAGCCTAAAGATGAATGAGTCCGATGTGAGGAACTACATTCTATCTATCTAACCTAAAGATGAATGAGTCCGATGTGAGGAACTACATTCTATCTTACAACTATTCTACGTTATTTTAATCCCGTCTTCTGTCTTCAGATGCCTTTTTATACTACTCCAAAGTGGGGTCGAATAAGTGGGGTTAATTGCAACCAGTCGATGACTCTAGTGCTGATTCGGCGTCTAGTGCTTGAGTTGGTAACGATTGCGAAACAAGCCTCGTGGAGTGATTGAGGTCACGGGTCGATGGCACATGTTAGCACCGATATGTAACAAGTTCATTCGTGGCTATTTTGACAAAGCTGTTTTAAATAATTTTGAAAAAATAAACACACTAAAATGTATTTAGTGCTTTAGATATGATTTATCTATTAAATGTATAAAAAAATTGTAATAATAAAGTTAAACCCATATTACTTTTGTATGGAAAACAGCCAACCAATTCTTTCCTATGTTTCCCCAATTTTCGCTTCTGTCCGAATATAATCAATTCCTCGATTTGAGAAAATTATTTCTTTGACGAATATCTGTATCTATACAAGTACGAACAACACAAAAAGGTTGTATTTCTCTCGAGGTAGACTAAAGTTGTATTTTATCAGTTTACTAGCGACCCGCCCCGGCTTCGCACGGGTACAATGCTGATACTAAATACACTACAGAAAAACTGTGAACGTTGTATATAAAAACACAGCGGCCCGCTCCGGATTCGCACGGGTATATAATATATAGCCTATGTCACTCACTGCAAAAAATGATTAAAATCGATCCAGTAGTTTGATTTATTCATTACTGCCCGTGGCCCGCACGCGTTAAATTTGGAGTAAAACAATTCCCCCTTTCTATGCATGTATTATACATAAAAACCTTACTCTTGAATCACTCTATCTATTGGAAAAAACCGCATCAAAATCCGTTGCGTAGTTTTAAAGATTTAAGCGCACATAGGGACAGAAAAGGCGACTTTGTTTTATACTATGTAGTGATTAAATTTCAGTAAGAATGAATTTTCACTTATCGGACGAAGGTGTTCCTTTGTCTACGAAACTCGGAATTTGGCTGAAACTTAGTGCAGACGGTTCTACCATGTTGTGCTTTATTTAGATTTTCGAGGCAGTGGTTTGCATCTAAGATCGGAGGTGGCATTATATTTGTAAGTAATTAGGTGATATAGATAATGCTGAAGATTGATAGCTGCATCCATATCACCTGCCTTACTAGATCTATGGAGCTCACTTAGACTTCATGGTTGTAGATATTTTGTATTTTATCTGACGAGTATTGAGACTAAGTAGACTTAGTCTTCGAAATAAAATTAGATCTTGAAATAGTATAATCTGTAAATCTTCTGAACATCAAATCAGAATTCTTATTCGACGGCAGTCAAGATAAGTAAAATAATTTCCTCAAAACAAACTCTCAAAGCTTGGTTTAAGTTGAATAAGAAACATGAGCTGTCGCAAAGGATGGTTCATTCAAAAAAGTACATTCTCCTTATTGCATGCTCCGAGACGATTTGTTAAGATAACATGGGACTCCGAGACGAGATTACAATTTCAATGATATTCCTTCAACGGATCTGTGACTTAATACGAATGTGCAAGTAAACTTGTTCAAAGACGAATGAATAATTTAAAAGGATAATAGAATGAAACAATCTGATTCCTTTTAAGTTGCTTCGTATAAAAAGAATTTAATGTTCTCAATACGTTAATTTATCGCAACTTTAGTATATTGAAGTGTTTTTATCTTAAATGTGTAAATGTAAAATCATAAAGCCGTTTTTATAAAGTATCTTCGAGCGTTTTCCAATGACGCTGCTCGTCGTCCCAATTACTTATTAGCTTCTAGTCTAATGGATTAAGCTGAATATCAGTATTTTACGTGAAGCGACTGTCATCAGACCTCCAAAACATACAGTACGAGGTAGTACTCTTTGTTAGAATAGTTGTCAGCGACTGCCTTAGATGTTTAAAAGGCAACTGGGACCGACGCGACGGTTTAACGTGCTCTCCGAGGCACGGAGGAAAACTCGTTCTGTTAAAAATGGTCACCCATCTCTGGCTGATAGCATGGCTTAACCAGCAAAAACGAACGATTCGTGTGGCGTAAACTTAGCTACGAGTTGCTCCGTTTTTACAAAAGTATCCATAGTGCAAATATATTTTCGAAAATTGATTAATACATGTTACCTCATAGTTATAGCTACACTATCCCTGAACATAGTTTATCTTATTTCTATAACAATGGCACCCAATTTAATTTAATTTGCTTTTGCACACGTGCAATGATATAATTGACTTTTTACAGCCTCAAGGACGCCATATGTGGAGCTTTTATGTCCCAATATAACTAGAGCCCTTGGATAAGATATCAAGTTGGTAAATGCATCTACACTTTGGCACTATTTGATGCAATGCCCTCTTTGCCCAAAGTAAAATTTCTTACTTACATCCTTATAAAATAACATTAATATTCATCTTCTTCAATACCTAATGAAATTAGTCTGATGGTAGACAAAAATATCAAGAACTTTTCGAGATTTCGTAAATTTAAAAACAAATCTTTTAGATATTTTGAAACAAAGCAGGTTATATACCAAAATACATTGCGAGGTTAATCTCCGCTTAATGATTAAATGTTCATTAAAGCGCTATTGAAGCTCTATGCTATCGATGCCATTATGTTAATTAAAAACAATGTTCCCTCGTTAAAACCGGCTTTGCGCTGTAAAAAATCTTTATGCTTGCATTTTCATTTTATTTATTGAAAAGGTATTCTTTTAGGTCTTTGAGTTCAACAAAAATTTGCGATGTTAAAAAGACAACAGTAACTACTTGAGCTTAAACAATAACTTTCCAAAGACCAGGCAAGATGCCCGTTATGAAATATAAGGACCAACTTGACAATCTCCGCTGTTTCACTTTTGAAAGGTAATTCCGCCACACAGATGTAGTTTTCGTATCTTTTTAGGGAAAATAACAAAATAAGGAAGGAAAGAAGATTGACTAAAATCATGTTGGTATGAACAATGAACTAACTTTTTATGTTATGTTTAGTACATTAGTGACATTACAAATCGAAGTAAATTTGGTTTTTTGACTAAAATAATTATAAAATTGATTCGAATCTTTTATGTTAAAAATTGTAATAATATCAAGGTGATCGTTTCAATTAAGATTTGGATAATGAAACATCGAGGCGAGGAGGTTACTTCTACTAACCAACAATGAGTACCATAACATGATTTTTTTCAATCTCAGTTTAATTGGAAAAAACACCATCTTACATGTAAAAAAAGCAGAAGACGCCAATGTTCTTACATTCGATCTTTTACAGTATTTTCATAAAACAGATTTAAATTGTATTTCCTTCGTAGTTAAATGGTCAACCTGTTATTTTTGACGTTTTATGCTACGGATTTAAATAAATGGGGTGTCGGGGGAAAGGTCTCGACGAGCCCTATCCAGAGAAATAAAAATTTTGAAAGACTTATTACATTATAACGCGCCTGACTTTAACTTAAAGTGACCTGGGACCTATTCCTAAAAAAAATATAAGTCATAATATGTTTCATAATATCACTTTCTGCCTAATAATATAAGTAGGTACGAATTATATTTTTTACGCTTGAGTATCTAGCTCATATGATTAGGAAAAATGTGATATTAGAACATATTTTTTGTAATAACGGGCTTAGACGCCCTGAGCCTGTCAATTCAAATGCCACCCAGTTTTGACAGTTCCCCGCTCAAATCTAACTAACACTCACATTTTAAATTAGAATTACAATTGTGTATTAGAAATGGTGTCTGTTATTAAAATGTGCGACATTCTCATCGCTAATGATAGCAGAGCACTTACATAATGATACAGAATTCCATCCATCATATCATTTGTTAGTTTACAGCTTAAGCGAGTGTTTGTAACATAATACTGGGCGTAGTAGCCGGCGGTCATCTGGACGCCGCACGACGGCTGGTAATCCGGCAGTGCATCCATCATTCGGTAAGCCCGGCTCTAGCTCACAACCGCTCAAAACGGCTATAAAGGGGCTTTATGCGATTACGTGCGTAAACGCTCCTTATTCGCGTCCAATGTTCATTAAAAGCGATAAT
Source organism: Hypena proboscidalis (assembly GCA_905147285.1). Taxonomy (NCBI): domain Eukaryota; kingdom Metazoa; phylum Arthropoda; class Insecta; order Lepidoptera; family Erebidae; genus Hypena; species Hypena proboscidalis. Next base: position 13,516,810 of record LR990132.1, read on the forward strand.
TAAAAGAATGTAAGCTCTGCGATACTGCAGCGCTTGAGACGGATTACTTTTATGTGGTGATGGAGTGATTGCATAGCAATCAAAGTCGAAAGTTGCATGTTTTTTTTATAATATAATGAATAAATAACTTCAACTTTGCGATTTACGGATTATTGCATAAATCTATTTTGAATTTAATGTATTACAACCTGGTAAAAAGAAATACAAATATAATCTTAGTTCTTGAGATTTTAACATGTCAAATGAACAACTAAGCATCTTTTTCGAAAATCGCACCGCGTTTTTACCAACGGCATATTTTAGATCGTAGGACTGTGAATTCGAAGGTCTCGGGTTCGACCCACGGCACACACCTCTGTATGAATGATTAGTATAGTATATATAACTCTTTTAACTTTGCATCGATTTATGTTTACATCACTTTTAAAAAAAATATCGTTTAAACAATTTATTAATTCAACGCAAGTTTTATGATAAAACTCAATTTGCTTTATTTCAGCAGTCCGGCGTATACCTACTTAGGCAAAATTATACTAACCCAGAACAAAGCATCATCAAAGTGTACCCACATCTCAAGTCAGTTCAATAATAGGCAGCCCTATTTCAGCCACAAGTACTCGTCTAATGAAGATACTCATGGTCCAGGGTTACTCGTTACACAATATCAGGAGCTCAGTGTGACCAGTAATTATTGTAGCAGGTGTCTGTTATGACAACTGGGGTACTAAGCACAAACATACACTACAATGATGTTGGGAGGGATTAGGTTAATATATACTTTGAACTATTATTGTTCATTTATGTCGTGTAGGCAACCTATGTGTTTATTTTGTGCAATTTTGTAGAAAATTTACATAATTACAATCTCTAATTCACCCACCCTCTCGAGGAGTGACATTTTCAAAAATCTATCTCATTTATCTTAATTTACGTCATGTAAGGAGCCTATGTCCAGAATATCATGTATTTTCCTTTTAAATTGACAAACTGCCCATATAAACTTACACCCCAAATTCTAAGCAACACGGCTGTGAAAACTGCATCCAATTCCATGCAGTAGTTTTTGCGTGATACCCGTACGAACATACATATAGACATACTAAAATTATAAATTTAATGTTCTGTTGTTTTGTTTTGGTTTCTATAGCTGATGCAAAAAAAAAAACTTATTGTAAAACTTTTCGATCAAACATTTTAGAACATGCAGTTACAAAATCATGCTCTCGATCATTGAAATGTGTTTTTGCCAGCATATTCTCATAAATTTGCAATTGCTTTGTGATGTAATTTTTTTTTATAAGACCTATTTTGCGATGAGTCGTTATTTCCGGAGTTTTTCCTTGCACTCAAGGTCTCAGAATCAAGTACGTAATTACTAGTAATCGGCTTGGTCACGATGTCATTTACGCTCTCAATACTTTACTCGAGTGGGTGTTGTAGTGTTACACGATTAACCCAAATCCTATCCATAAAACAAACACAAGGCGAGTCCATATTTTAATCACTAGTCCAATCCGATCACTATATGGGTATTGCCGACGAGTCATAATTGCCAATTTGATCTGGTCAGTCCGGTGTATCAGGACTGACCAGATCAAATTGTCTCTGATACGTCATGCACCCCATTATAGAGCCGATTTTCACATGTTTTTTTTGTATCTTTTTTATAAAGGCGTCCAAAAATAGGTACGTGATGCGTTGATGGTGGGTATGTGATAATAACGTAGACACGCTTTAAAAGACAACCGAATATCGTGTTATTTTCTATCTAATTGATAGTCTTCGCGCATGTGCTTTCAAAATAGAAACTACTTATTTAAAAGTGTTTTTAGCCTCACATGGCACGCATCTCTCTTGTAGTACCCAGAAGGTTGTGGCAGAGGTGTACAACACCCACATTTCACCTTCTTCTTCGTCGTGTCGATGGCTGAGTCAAATTTTATTTTGACTTGCCATCGTGGTAAAAGGATTAGCCAATTCGCTTTGAAGAACTCGCGAAAAAATGGAATAGATGAACATCTAATTTAGATTTTTATTAAGTAAAAATGTAAAACTAGGTCTAGTAGGTAAATATCACTTTTTACACAACATGAAATATCAATATATTAAATTCTAAAATTCTATCGAAAATAACTTTTACTTAAGAAATGTGAAACAGGTCCTTAAAATCTTAATATCTAACAACCCTTTCAATTTTAATTGAATATGAAATATCAAAGAACCCGACCTTATATAATCTGTAGTCAACTCTTGCAATTTTTTACTTATGATTCTTAATCACGTCTGCTAACGTCGGTGAAGAATTTAAATTTATTCTTTAGTTAAATTTATTGCTCGGATGACTCAATGATTGTTCGATAAAGTACAGGTACTGACGGAGTTTTTAAGCAAACTTTTGTACTAATGTGTTAAAACCATTAACGGCTATTTACATTATGCATCTTCTCAGCAATGATGAAAAGGTATTAAACATAATAATGTTTGTCGTACCCCTAAGATTTATCTGACACTTGTTATACTGGACCTAAAACCAATACAGTAATAAACGCGATAGGTTTTGGTGCCCGGGTAAACATATTGATGGCTGATAGAAGGACTAAAGAAAATTATAATCAAAATAAATTATAATTGAAGTAATACAATTTCGTAATACAAGTTTTTGATCAAATACCGATCATAAAAGGTATACATCTGCTTTTTAAGATCCTTTTGAAATAAACATAAAACATATCTTAAAATCGATAAACAGCTCACAAACCGCAGGGTAGCTTGTTGCGAGCTGAATGTGAGTGGCGACACTGCAGTCCTGATTCCCCAGAGAGTCGGTCAGGGACTCGTATCCGGCTTGCCTTCATTAGCCGGTCGGAGTGGAAACCCAAGAGTGCTCGGAGGACTCTCAACTCTGGTCTTGCCTAAACCGGTCGATCAGAGAGGGGTCGCCATAGTACAGATGCTCAGGGGTTGTAGTGTAATTTTTTACGGAATAACTACAAGGAAACCCACTCTTGGTTATTAGGCTACTACTAGCCCATTAACCTTGATGGTGAAATTGGCGCCGCACCGCTCGACACCCCAAGCCGCTCCTGGCAATGTTGCGCCCTGACGCACGTATGGCTTTGTCTTGGGTGATAGTTTGGGGGACCCTGGGATATAGTAAGTTGGCGAGTCACCGTCTGCCCATTTGTCCGTGTTCATTCATGTGCTTTAGGGCAGGCGTCGGTTTTAATCAATAGTGTGAGACTTCTGGTCTGTTAGAACCTCAATACAATAATAGTCCTAGTAACCATAGTTACCAATATTTTTACACAAACCGGAGGTTGTCCTTGGGTGCATTTCTATAGTGTAAACAGGGATAATTGTCGGTTTGTGTGTGCTTTACATTCAGAATAAAGCGTTAATCAGGCCTCAGCGCTATTGGCCAGCCCCATGCATACCTTCCAAAGGTCCAGGACTCCATAGTCCCGAGATTAAAAAACGTTAACAACAAATAATAATATTAATTGATTTTTTTGCAGTCCAATATTAATATAAACATACAATTAGTTTTAACAAACATTATTAAACTATCAATAACAATGGTTCGGGTACTAAATTAATAATATTATTATAATTTAATCAAAATATTTAAACCTATTATGAATTTATGAGTCAGCCGTTTATTTTGTATTTAGGATATTACTATGAATACCAAAATAATATTAAGTATTGGGCTAAACACTAAATTAATACATATTTACATTACAAACATTTATATTGTGTATAGCTATACCTAAATATAGGCTCAACTTATTTTTAAAGATTAGTTAACGTCGATACGGTTTTCATAGATACGAAACGATCTCTAAATCCTTATCAATGTTCATTGTTATCTACTTCTACTACTTAAGAGTATAAATAGATACAGCATCACCGTTCTAAGATGAAAACAAACATTCGCTTTGTAATCCTTAATGCGCGTCAAGCGACTGCACAATAAACTTCATAGTTAATTCTGCGCTGAATCTGTACAAACAGATTTCAGCTCGCTTGTTTGAGGCCACACGTTCTCAAAATGCTGGTATTTATTTTGGCCAGAAGTTGAGCATTGCCATACAACGCGGCAATGCTGCCAGCATTTCGGGAACGTTGCCCACTGGTAGCGGTCTTTTAGACTAGGTTTGTATATATTCTGTTTTATATTTAATCTAAATGCTTATATTTAAATAAGCTATGAATGAGAAATTATCTACCTAATAAAATAATACTTTACCTACTCAAAAGAAGTGAAGGTTCTTTATTTGTGAGCGTGTTACTTGTTATGAAGTTATTAATAGACATTGATTTGATCGAACAAATGAGAAATCTATTGTACTCCGTCAGCGCGACGAAAATTAAACAGAAGTGACGAACAATAAGTTAACAGATTCCACTGTCACAACTCTCTTTATGATTTATTAAATCATGAATGAATATTCAAGTTTAACATTGACTAGCTCGCGAGTTTTAATTTATAATTGAAAGTGTTGCTTTTCTGACGTTTTCACGATTCGGATGCGGCTAATTGCTATTCTGAGTGGGACTTTGAGTTGGGACTTAAACTAGTTATAATGTCCGTCGCACCCCGGTCACGTAACACTAAGCCCTAGGGTTGCGCCTTCCACTCCATCTATTTGTTACCGATTGTTTTTGACATTAAACAGTTGCCAAACTGGATTATAACGCGAAAATTTAATATTTAGATCACACAATTCCAGTTGACTTCATAAATCGCAACAATCCACAAATTCGTACTGTATTAAACTTTAAACGTATTTTTGTTCAAGTTTATTATTTGTAGCAAATTAACTTAATTTTCTAGTTGAAAAAATAATGACTGTTAATAGTCAGATAGATCACAACATTTATTTAGAAAATTAATTCTTTGAATCGAAGTAAAAATAGAAGTTGATTAAATTTCGGCAATCAAACTTTAATTAAATATTTATTTTCTGAAGTGAAGTGAATTCAGCTTCAAGAGTTTGGAGCATTAAATTAAAACGTTGAAGTACAAAATCAAAGAATTGGGTAGATGGTGCTAAAAAATGATTGATGAACATATTCCGAAAGCTATTCGTTTTAGCAAAAGTAATACACTTCGTTTCTGAGGTGCCGGATAAATCTTAACCGATCCATGAAATATAACCTAACCGTATTTAAAAGTGTCACAAGTTACACTTGAAAAATAAACACAGCTGTCACTTTCATTTATGTGTGTTATATGCTAATCCTTCCAGTAAGGTTTAGAACCCGTGAAATTGGGGATAAATATTACATAACATTTATACTGAATAAAATTCAGAACAAAAGTCATTTTATCATCTAGTAATTTAAGTTGTTGTGAAGTTAAATAACAAAACATAACATCACACCTATATTACTCAGAAGGGTGTGGCAGAGGTGCATTTTTTTTTCTTTATACATTATATAAAAAAGCTAGTTTGTTTGTTGTTTTAGGTAGTTTTTGTTGTTAATAGTAAGTTTTGATTTATTTTGTTATATTTGGTAGTTTTTGTTATTTTATGTTGTTTTTGGTAGTTTTTTTTCTTGTAGGTGTATAAAGTATGTATTATGTATAACTCGGAAGAAAGATCGATTTATTTCGGGCTTATTAAGGCAATGAAATCGACTACTATTTAAAAGTTTGTAATAAATTATAGGAGATGATAACACACTCACCTTACCTGTATATAAAGTCTGCTCTACGTGTTTTATTCATTTAAACAAAATTTTATTCAGGTTTTTGGTACTTCTTGCCCTACATAGATCAATTGTCACACAAAGAAACAGTGAAGATTTAAAAAACTTCATGCACGATATGAATTCCCGGGAGTAAGCCGAGACGTGGATCGAGAGGTGGCGAGAGTGGCGCGCGGAGCCGATAAACACGCTGCCTCAAAAAACTAAGCAGTGAAGTATGTGTGTTATCAAAATATAATTTTAAGTAACATTGTTCACTGGTTCACTATTTTTTTTAATCATTTTTTCGATTTTTTTGGTGATGTTTATATTTTTTCGAAGCCTCAATTTCTTTTCAAACTTTAAAAACTGGCGTTTGATCTCTCTTGAATGTTTGAAACTTTGAACGGTTTAGTTAAGCTTTGAATTTTATACCCTAAATATCTTGCAGTATGCTAAACTATTTTTCAATAGTGGTATAATCACGGCGGTAGTTTAGATTTACTTGGTTTTATTTCTTACGAATAGTAGTTGAGTTTTCACTTGTTTTTAAAATATCATTTAACAACCATGTCTACTGTAATACAAATTAATATGCTTGTGTCTAATATGATTTTGTAATTCTTTATTTTAAATTTTTGTAACAGTTTTAGATCAATTATTGCTAAATTGCCGAAGAAACGAAAACAATATATTTTTAAGTATTTAACTAGGCAGTTTATCTATATAAACTAACTCTGATAGAAAACCTTAGTAAGGTTCTTTGGCAAAGTTATAAGTTCAGGTAGGTAATTAATATAATCACATCGCCACAAAGCCGCAAATTTGCGACTAGTTGTGTGCAAAGGCATCCGAACATTAGCCTTCTTATTACGATTGATGTTGATTGTGAATTAATCAAATAAAAAAATACAAATTGAGTCATTCAACCAGTTCGTTCAACAATATATCCAAATTTAAAGATTTTTTTGTAAAACACGGCAAAGTAATAAAATCTGATTCAAGTTTTTGCTGAAAAATTAACATACAAGATAACTAGATGATTCTTTTTATATCATTAAGCTATGCTTAGCAAATTATTCTAAGAAACAGTTAAAAAAATATGGGACTGGTAACATTTGAACCTGTTACGAAATGACGTAACATACAGTTGAGAAATTTAGGGTCCTGGCAAGAGGCGACCATAGCTGGTTGGTTAAAGCCCGGTGTGCCGAAGGTCGCAGGTTCAAATCCTGCCGGACCCATAACTTTTTCAAATGTTTCTTAGTAAGAGATAACTAGATGAACTAACCAAATATTATCATTTTCTTCTTCTTCGTCGTGTCGATGGCGGAGTCAAATTTTATTTTGACTTGCCATCATGGTGAAAGGATTAGCCAATTCGCTTTGGAGAACTAACGAATTGCCCAGGGTGCGCCGGACGTAGGGAATCGTTGTGTACGTCACTCGGGGAGGCTCCTTTCATGCACCCCAATATTATCATTACATAGGCATAACAAATATTGCTGGCATAAGCCAATAAAGTATTGTATACTCATATCACGTGACTTTAACTTGAATTCTATTGTGAAGTCTTGAAACGTGAAAAATATTGGAAAACGTAATATCACAGGTGGCTTCGATGTGTTACTCCAGATATTTCTGAAGCGTATTGTCTATCTATACCTATTTATTGACTATCGACTAGAAGCTAGAACTGTATAATGGATTGCCTGTAGCATTATAACAAGAAGTATATTAAAAGGTTGTTATTGTTTACTTATTTTAAGAGAGGATGTATTAACTTTTTTATGCACCTGCTACCACTTTATTGTACCCTAGCTAGGTTGTGGTTTGAAACCTTGAGTTTAAGGGATCATTTAATTCACTATCTTCCAAAACTAAGCATAAGATTATACTATACTTAAATGTTAATAATCTTGTCTTTATTATTATTATTATCTGTATATATTACAAAACTTTATGTAATTGTTTTTTAATTTGCTGTTATTACCTTATTTATTTTAAGAGTTATATAAAAAAGCCGACCAGACCGGGTGTTGTGGCGCAAATTGGGAGAGGCCTATGTCCAGCAGTGGACTACAAGCGGCTGAATGATGATGGTAATTAATTATTTAAAGAGTTTGTCTTATAGTCAATTGATACTTTAGTTTTATTTAATTATTATATTCTGATAACGTTTTTATTTTTCACTCTGCCTCTATCAGAATAATTATCATCGCTACAGGGCTGAACGCACTGCAGCTTATACAGGGTGTATTTTTGAAACGGGGCAGTAAGGGCAAGTACCTTAACCGTTGCAGTTACAGCAAAACGTTCTTAAAAGACCTTCCCTAACTTTTTGGGACATTTTGAACTGCATTCACAGATTTTGTAAAAAACTTACAGTTAGCAAAAAAAATGCAAAAAGTTCAAATTTTTTTTTTATGCCAATCGATTCTATTTCATGTGGGGATCAAAAAACTCTATCGGACCATTTTAGCTTTCAGTACTAGAAAAGACAGAAATCGCCAAAAACGTTTCCCATACATTTCGGCAACAGAAACGAATTTCTACGATGGTCTAACTTTTTGTTATGGCCTGGAAGTGGGTAGAATTGACTGTAAAGTAAATAAAAAGAATTTTTACCCTCAAATTTCGAATTTGATTCGAAAATCTGTGTGTTATACTTAGTTTCAGCTGAGAAACTTCGTATGAGTTATTAATTAAGGATTTTCGCTAAAATGTCTTCTAATCGTGAAAAAATTGACTTATTAGAAGCGTATTTTGTCAATAATCGAAATGCGGGAGCTGCATTAGTGTGGTACCGCAATAAGTATCCGTTGCGGCATGTGCCAACAAGAAAGGTTATTACAAATCTTTTGAAAAACCTGGAATTGCAGGGTTCTTTCAAAAGAAAGCGGCAGTCTCGTGTGGACATGGACACGATTAGAAGACATTTTAGCGAAAATCCTTAATTAATAACTCATACGAAGTTTCTCAGCTGAAACTAAGTATAACACACAGATTTTCGAATCAAATTCGAAATTTGAGGGTAAAAATTCTTTTTATTTACTTTACAGTCAATTCTACCCACTTCCAGGCCATAACAAAAAGTTAGACCATCGTAGAAATTCGTTTCTGTTGCCGAAATGTATGGGAAACGTTTTTGGCGATTTCTGTCTTTTCTAGTACTGAAAGCTAAAATGGTCCCATAGAGTTTTTTGATCCCCACATGAAATAGAATCGATTGGCATAAAAAAAAAATTGAACTTTTTGCATTTTTTTTGCTAACTGTAAGTTTTTTACAAAATCTGTGAATGCAGTTCAAAATGTCCCAAAAAGTTAGGGAAGGTCTTTTAAGAACGTTTTGCTGTAACTGCAACGGTTAAGGTACTTGCCCTTACTGCCCCGTTTCAAAAATACACCCTGTATATAACTGAGACGGGACCATATCTGGCAAATTGTATATATTTTTATAATCTCAAGTTATTTATGTTTTTTTTATTCTTAAGTGAGCAATTTGTTCAAAATAAAATATTGTTTTGGTAAATGTTTTTCATTATCCTTATTTATTTTTCAAATAAATTGTTTCCTCAAATGACGTCCGTGTAATAAAATTGCCTCTCGAAAGTAAAACAGCGGAAATTGTGAAGTTGGTCCTTATATTTCATAACGGGAAAGTTGTCCGTTCTTTTGGATGTTATAGTTTAAGTTCAAGTATTTTTATTGTTGTCTTTTGGACAATGCAAAAAATTTTCAACTTAGTAACTCGAAAATTTTGAAAGTCCGTACAATGTTCTTTTTTTAAAATAAAAACTACTTCCGCACTAGGCGCCGTATCTCCTATGTCAAAAAAAAAAGTATAAAGTATAGTTATAGTTTAAATCCAGGCTCCAGCTTTAATGGCAACACACGTCATAAGTGCTTTATTAAAGCTAGTTTTGTTTTAATATTACTTTCTCCTCTCTTCTGAAACACAAGCTTTTCTTAGAATACCTTCATGTAACATATTTGCCTTTGGAAAGTACAGCAACGAAAATGTTAAAGATGTTCCTTTTATTACTATTTCATAACTAAAGACTTACTTTCTGTCGAGCAATTCGGCATAAATTAAAGAAGGATGGTGCAATTAACACAGTTTATTACACCTATTTAAATTAACGTACATTGGATATTTTTATTAAAACTGACGTGAGTTTGTAACATTGTAGTGCAAGACTGGCTGCAACTCAGGCGCGACGTATCGCACTCTCTTGATAATGCCTAGACGTAAAGGCGAAACCGCGGTCGACTAAATAGACCAAGAGACCAACATTACGTGATTAACACCCGTATTTCATAATTTTAATAAAATTACATTGGATATATTTTAGTGAGCTCGCGACCTTTCTAGAAGAAAGTGGTATATAAAAGGGGCTTTTGGTTGAAGATTGCAAGCTTTATATATAATAAGAATTGACAACTGTTTGACAGTTGTCAAGTATCTGTCAAAGTGACTTAAAGGACTGGCCTTTTAGCCTATTACGTTTAGGGGAGCGTTGACACAGGCAATCTGAAGGGCGTGAGAGGCGCCAACACTTTCTCTTTGGGTAAAAGACAACTTTTTTAATTTCGAATGTAATTATAATTATTAGGAACAGTTTGTCTTTGGATCATAAAAAATATTGTCCAGTATTAAACTGAAGCGTGCGTATAATAGATAATAAATGGCGAGTTTATACAGGTTTTAATGAGGTAAAATTGTTTTTTAATTTACATAATGGCATTGATAGTACTGGAGCTCGTTGGAGCTTAATAAGCTTTTATTATGAACAAGAGATTTCTTTTGTATAATAATCTGTTCAAAATATTCGAGCTACTTTTAAAATACTGCCCGACTGTTTGTGTCTTTTTTAACCATACATACATACATACATACACATTTGTTCATTCGTATTACGTCGCAGATCCGATAAAGGAATATCATTGAAATTGTAATCTCGTCTCGTTCATGTTATCTTAACAAATCGTCTCGGAGCATGCAATAAGGAGAATGTACTTTTTTGAATGAACCATTCTTTACGACAGCTGATGTTTCTTATTCAACTTAAACCGCGCTCTGAGTGTTTTGTTTTAAGAAAAATAAGCTTCAGCTAGCTCGTTTATTTCTAGTATTAGATTACACCCAAGGTTTTGTCTGGTTTATATGTAAAAAACTACATTAGATACAATATAACATCACTATCACTACATAGCATAAAACAAAGTCGCTTCTCGTCGTCTGTATGTTTGTCTATCCCAATGTATGCTTAGATCTTTAAAATTATACAACGTATTCTAATGTGGTTGGGTAGACGAAAAAAGTCTTAATATCACCGGTTATAAAACCTGAGACGGCGCAATGAGCGGTTGCAAAATGTGTCGCTACACCACGGGAAGACTTGTGAATTGTTTGTCGGATAGTCTGTAGATAGTTTACACTTTGCCCAACCTGGGAATTGAACCCGAGACCTCGCGGTAAGAGGCGCATACGCTAACCACTAGACCACCGAGGCAGTTACTAACTTATTATTATTACAATAAATTCAAATATAGAAATGTTTTTTAAAAAAGATTGTCATTCCTTTACAGTTTCTATACCTTTTTTTAATGTTGATGGACAGGAACGTCGCAATATCAGCTGACATGTTTCATATCTCAAGTAATATTTTATTAACGTGTTGGTTTTCCTAGAAAGGGTATTTTTAAAAAGATTGATCAACCTACCAGAGGTTGTAGGTATAAAAGCAAACATAGAAGCGATCTCCAAGCATCAATATATATAATCCTTTTGAATCGAAAGCTGAAAAGGCGTATTTTCTAACATGGTCATATATAGGTATATTAGGTATAATAATATAAACAAATCAATCGGGATTATACTCAGTCCGGTCCCTGAGCGCAAATGCTAACTTTCTGTGTGCGAAGTTTGGCGTCATACATCTATTGGTATTTGATGGAGGAACTATTTTACTGTCGTTAGATGACAGAGATAATAAATGTTAAGATGTAACATGTAGAAAATTTTCCCCGGGCCGGGGAAAATTTAATAGCTGTCAAAACCCATATATTTATAAACTTTGGCTTGTATTCTTCTTCCACTCTTCACACAGTGGCAATAATGAATCATTTAAAACTTATCTGTATCCGTTTGATGATTACTGATTTATGACATTTTGAAGTGTAGTATTTTTTTATTTTTGTATCATAAATATCATATTCATTTCGTTTTAAAAAGAAGAACCAAAATGTCGATACATTTTTTAAGGCAAAGTGATTTAGCATTACGTTTGTTTGTCTAAATAATGCTTGCATGTACCAAACCAGGTTGGATTCCCGGGTCGGGCAAATTGTGTTTGTGAATTTTACGTCAGGAAATTCACAATAGGTACACGGAGTTGGAATTGTGCTCGATAGGCTCACCGCCTATCCCATGGAACCTAAACTATCAGGTGAAGTGTGGGTGTTGTACACCTTTGCCACAGTTTTTTGGGTAATATAGGTTAGTTATTTACAATACTGCACTCTAGTTAATACATAAAATGCAGTCGCTGTTAACACCGTGTGTTCTTGGAAATTTAACTCTACTCGCATTTGCTATTTTTATTTCAAAAACTTCCATTCCGAGTTTTAGTTGAACAGTGTGCGGCTTTAAAAAGAGGTTTTATGATAGTGCAGAATATATTACATTGCTCATAGGATTAGTGAATGACTAAATAATAATGAGCCTTTAGTATACACGCTATACTAGCTTGTTTTATCACGAACTTTACGATATTTTTATGCAAGAAAAGCAGTTTGTATAAACTACGTGTATTTTGTGCTAGCTCTTAATAGCTACTTGTTTTTAATTAAAAATATTAAACCTTAGTTGCAGGTCAAAATAAATATGTCTTTTTCATGTTACTGTTGTGAAGCACGTAAAATATACATCATAATTTATGTAAATAACTTGATTTTATGGAATGTAATTAGTACATCGTAGTTAGCGCCTACATAATAAAATTTAATACATATATCTCTTCAGATAATATAAAAGAAACGATAACATATTTACGCGATAGCTAGTCATTCATATAACAAATTGTCCGTACGAATGTATTCATATAAGCGTGAGGCAGTCCGATGTGTGCGTAGACATGACAGCTAAATCATACACGAGATATCAGCGTATAACTATGCTAATACCCGAGGACATAATGTTACTAATGGTCTTGGATAACGTCGGGACGATCATAATTTTGGAGAACAAAGCGTCCCCTTGAACGTCGTGTTTTGAGTTTCCCAGAACAATGAGCAAACGATTCGCGAGTCCGTAAACCCGTATACTATACTTGTCAAAGTTCCTTCAGACGCGGTTCGCAAGGATTTGATGAGGGGCCATCTCTGTCTGCACGTAGTGAGGACGTGGCCACTAAAATGGTACGAACACTCTATTATGGAGAAACAATGCCTTGTTTCAAGTATATTTGGTCGGCTATTGTTCATTGTGAAGTTTACGGCAAAATAGCTGAGAACACATTTGATACGATGTCGTTAATAACTCTATAGTGGATAATATTTTGATGTAAGTTTACGGATCAACGTATTTTAGTAGAATAGACTTAAGCGAACCTTTACCAAGTATATCCTATGAACAATATGCTTGTTTGCCCTTTAGTAGAATAATAATAAAAAACCGGCCAAGTGCGTGTCGGGCCACGCGCAGTAGGGTTCCGTAGCTAGTAACTATATACTAGTAGTATATTCTGAGTAACTGCATCTGACATTTCGGACCCCTATTCCTCTTGAACTAATGAAGTGAACTTATCCGCTATAGTTTTCCTTTAAAGTTCATTACATGTACTACCGACACAATTTTTTTCAGATTTTGGGATCCAGTAGTTTAGCTTTTAGAGGGGGGGGGGGCGCTCTACTCGAACAAAAATTTGCTCTTTAAAGTTAATTATCTCGCAAACGGATCTCTAAATCAAAAAACTGTCTTAGCAACCCCTAAACGTTTTTAAAAGTCCTATCTAACAATACCCCACACTATGGGGTAGGCGACAAAAAAAAAACATCCCTACTTTACATGTAGGGGAGCTACCCAAAAAAAATATTTTTCCAAATTTTATACTACGACTTTCTTTGTATAGTTAACATACATGTTTATGCAAAATTTCAGTTTTCTAGCACCAACGGTTTCGTCGCTATGCCTTGGACAGACGGACGGACAGACGGACAAGGCGAAACTATAAGGGTTCCTTGTAGGTACTACGGAACCCTAAAAATACTTAAGTACTTTTAGAAGGTAAGGTTTCTATTTTTTCTACGCAAATACGCACGTTTTAGTCGTGTAAATAGACATTTATATTGAATAATAAAAATAGCAATGACAGATTCTGTCATCCCACCTTGGTGGAATCCACCAAGGTGGCAAATATGCATATGGCCCGCCTCATGGTAACCAGTTACCGTAGCCTATGGAGACTTGCAACACCATAGCCATCTTAAGTGGTTGCCGACCTTTTTGTTGAACCCCATGAGGTAGTTCAGAAAATTTTGCCAAGCAGCTCATTCTACAACTTATTCGTACAAAGAGGAAATTCTTCTAGAACCTGATTGTGCACGACGCTGTCGATGGTGAGAGATACGGTGATATAAAGTAGCCGTAGGTGGTTTTGGTACTATAACAAACAGCTCCGCAGAATACCTATTATACCGGCGGTAGAACATACAAAGGAGGCCTAACTTTGGCTAAATTTCTTATGATACTTCTAGATACATACATTATTCATGTTTGTTTGCGATGAGTTTTATGTTTGTTATATTTGTTGTATGTCCTAATCTACGCTGGTTTTTGTATCAAGTTTTTTTATGGCACATGTTCACTCTAAATTTATTTTTATAGCCATAGTGGGTATAAAAACTCAGCTACGTTCAGAATGTGAAAATTATTGTATGTCGTAAAATTTTAATATGTTTTCCGTCTTGAATATAAAATATCTATCATTGTTGTTTTTGTTTTTGTTTTAAATAGCATGTTTTTTGAAAGCTTAGGGGTTTTCAGTATGAAAAAGTTGACAAATAAGCTCACAGACACAGAGCACAGTCTCTGTGTTTTATATCGTTTCAAATCAAAATACAACAACTAAAAGTAAATAAATAACAATGACATGGCCGCTTATGCCTATTACTTCTTGGAAACAACGCACGGTAAAGTACAAACTGTCGACATTTATTTTTGATTACGGTTTTCAGTTCGCGAGATTGATAGGCAGTTTAATCAACGTTCCTTTAAGAAACGTTTCTGACGGGAACATGTTCTCATAAATCGTCGTCGCGACCGTGCGGCGGTACGTCACGACAAATTGTGACAAAAATAAATTTCTGGATATCAAGCAAAACTCTTGTTAAAAGAAGGAAGGTGGCAGCTGGACAAACAGATTGCCAGCGGCACCGGCCGCGCTCCTTGACAAACGACCTCAATCCCGACACCAGATATTTTTTTGGCAAAAAGTATAGAACATCTCTGCTATGAACCTACAACTGTTTCTTCAAATGAATAAATCATCTCCTTAGCTGTCTGAATCCAGACGAAAAACAACCTAATAACATTAGCGGCTACACTACCGACCGGGCTACTTTCGTACATTCGTAATCAGGCTGTAACTTTAATATTATTGAGTATTTATCTGTTTTACTTGAATCATCAATCACTATCGAAAACCAACAAAATAACAGTCTCGTTGGTCTATTGGTTGGCGTATAGCTCATCGCGAGGTCACGAGTTCTATTAAAGGGTTAGGCAAAAGTGTTATTTAGGGTTTTCCGGTAGGGAATTCTCAATAGAAGCACAGAGTTGGATTTGTGCCCAGTGTATGGCGATAGGCTCACCCTCTATCACATGGAATCTAAATATTATAAGTGAAGTGTGAGTGTTATACACCTATACCATACCCATCTGGGTAATTGAAATGGTAAATATAGGCGGAAAGTTGTGTTATGTATGTTTCTAACTAAAAAAATATAAAATGGACACGAACAAACATTCATTATAGCGTTTTAGGATATGTCTATAAAAATCTAAATAATATTAAAATTAAAACCAGATTACGTGATACTGGAAATACTATTTTGATTGTTCCCTCTTAACGCGCTTAAAAAACCACCTTAATTTGACTGCCGACAATTTTATTTCGAACCTATTTTCCTAAAAAGCAAACAATTCCGAGTGCCGAGCTTTTTAATGGCTGTCGAATGGCCGCAGTGAAAATATTAACGACAGTTGAGTATGATTAGATAATGTAATTATTTACTGGCGTCATTGTAGGGACGACAATAAATTGAAGACAATGAATTTATGACACACAACAGATTGAATGTGCCGATACGAATTGTTGATCACAAAAGCTATACTTCTGATTTATCTGGCCGTTTAGAGCCATGTTTATTGGTGTAGTTTTGTACGTGTTTATTGCATGATATTTATCTCGGCGAGTTAAACACTAAATACTGGCTTTGTTTTATTTTCATTTAAGGCCAAGATACGTAGTGTTTATTACTTCCCTACCCCTTTTTACCAACTCTGTTCGGATAAGCATTAGTTTTAGAATATAAATGATTTTAATATGCCCCAAAATTAATATATTAATTTATAACTACTACTATACTTATTAAAGAAATACGGGTAACTCACGTGTAACTTATGGCCGGTATATTTTGCCGACTGGTGTTCGATTTTCAATCAGGAAAATCTTCATCTGGGCTGTGATGTGAGTATTTCTTTAGTAATTAAGTATGTCATCTCACGTTAATATAAAAACTACTATTTTTTTTTCATTTCTATCATTTTGACAATCCAGCCTGTATGTAATTTAATTCAAGCAATTATTAGCAATACAATACCGACTTATTAAATGTAAAGTAATTATTTATCTACTCACCATAAAAAACTTATTTGTTAAAGATTTTTTATTAACGTTTATAAGCAATAAATATAGAAAACAAAACATTTATTTTCAAGGGCCATAAAGGACGCTTGAACACGTCAAAATTAATCTCAACAAATTTAATTATAATTATACTGATTGCATTAAAATTATTTGAATCAGCGGAGCTTAGATTGACTTTAATTCAACTTTGAGGTTTGAATTTAAATCAATCTAATTACCAGCTCCGGCGGGTATTGCATCATATCTATAGCATATCAAAAATATATTTTATCAATATTTACCGAAGAAACTTCGCCTTATAGTAGTGCACGTACAGTGTTACTGAAATTAAATATGTTTCAGTTTTTATCCCGCCTTGCTTTGAATGTTAAGCTCACAGCGCTGTGTAAAAATGGAGTAACTGATCCAGTTGTTGTTCATTTCATGGAAGCACGAACAAGGGAATTAAAACTACACTTTTATATATTACTTACAGTGAGATTGTGTCTGGTGTTTGTTGCGGTGTAATATAGTGTTGTACGACGCATATGTCCCAGAAACAAGGATGTAGTCTTGTTATTATTTCAACGTTTTTTCTACACTGTCTTGATGGTCTGGTGGTTGGCGTATACGCCTCTCACCGTGAATAAATTTGTGAACTATCCGATAGGCAATTTACAATAGCAGCAAGGAGTTGGAATTGTGCTCGGTAGATGGCGATAGGCTCACCCCTTACCCCATGGGACCTAATCTTAACAGGTGAAATGTAAGTGTTGCACACCTCTGCTTCTCCCTTCTGGGTAATATAGGCGTAATGTTATGTTATGTAACTATGTTTTTTTACTCGTAATTTTTTTTTGTTTCAACCCATTAAGCTCCGGAACTACACAACCGATATTGATGAAAATAAGAGAGAGACAAAAATCCAGAAAAAGCATTGACTACTTCTATCGACGTAGGAACCGTGCAGGCAGTGAAAAAAAAGGCAGAAAAAGCCGTGAACAATATTATCACCAAAACTGCTATTTCTAGGTAATATTACATCAACAATGATTTCGTCAATCTGATAATAAAAAGTATAATATTATACGTGGCATTTATTTTTGTAAGATCATTATTATAAGTGTCTAAAGTGCCAATTTATTAACACTTACCACAAAATCGAATGATTAGGCCTCGGTCTTTAAGTTGTTAATTTGTTGGTATTGAATTTGTACAAATCGCTAAACTTCTAAATCCTTTCAATCGAATAGCACTTGGCCTATCTCAAGGATTAAACTTGGTACCTCAAGATCGAGTCACCATCTGGTGTCATTACATTTTCCATTTTATTTTCCTAGAGCTCACATCTGGCGTTTCGTATTATAATGTATAAATGACATTTTCAAAGGTGAAGAAGGTAATACTCTTAGTACATTTTCCGTCTGAGTCACGCGTAGCCCGCGTCAGCTGTTGGCGATCGCTAAACCTTAATATTTCTCATATGAGCTCCTTCGCCTCTGTAAAAAATGTCAAGGCTGAACGCCCCTATTTACTGAATGTTCCGTATAAACGACGTAAACATGCTGAAACTGATATTAAATATTCAGGCTCCCTTTCAAAGATAGCGATTGACGATTACAATTGATAGAGAGGTATTATTATGTTTCGGTTTGGGCCTTTATATTTTCGAGTGACAGCAAAACCACATTATAACGTACTAGATATGTTGTGTATAATAGTTATAAGTTGCTTGTGAATAAATTGTGTTGTTTGAATGGTTTTACTTTAAAGATAGGGATACAAAATAATATATTATGAAGTCTTAAAAACGTTAAGTAGAATATTTTTATTAAAACTGACGTATTTTTGCAAAATTATTCAAATTATGAAATACGGGTGTTATTTACGTAATGTTGGTCTTTTAGTGTAAATGGTTAGACGACCGCGATTTCACCTATACTTTTAGGCATTTTCAAGAGCTTGAGAATTTGCATAATAATTTGAATTAAGGTATCTAAGTATCTTGAAAATGCCGATACGATTAATCAAAAGAATTAAATATATATATATAACCATTACTAACCAATTCTATTTGTTCCCTAAAATGAATTACAAACGCAATGTTATAGGTACATTTATTCCCTTTTATCTATTACGTTTGTCTACATGTTTTACAAAACAATTTAATCAATGCAATTACAAATTAATTCGCAAAACAAGTAATTTATTAAATATAAAGCACGTAAAATAATAAACACAGATAAAATTCCGTACATAACTACATAATTTGTGTAGTATGTTATTGAATTTTGACCAGGAATTTTACTCACTGTAATAATAATGACAAGAGCCAGGCCTATCTCACTTGCCGAGTAGGCATCTAAAACATACCAACGCGCGGCAACCACTCCCGGGAGTCGATTTATTAACAGGAAACAATTGCTTGGCTGTTTTTTTCTTTCTAAGTCTTCTTCTTCTTCGTCGTGTCGATGGCTGAGTCAAATTTCATGACCCAATAAGTGGCCACTGTTATGGCGCTCTCGTCGGCGTTCATGAGCGCCTCTCTTGTGCAGGTGGAAGGGCAATTTGGAGAGTCAGTAAGGTAGTCAAGGTTTTGACTTGCCATCGTGGTGAAAGGATTAGCCAATTCGCTTTTAAGAACTCGCGAATTGCCCAGGGTGCGCGCCGGACGTAGGGAATCGTTGTGTACGTCACTCGAGGAGGCTCCTTTCATGCACCCCAGTTTCTAAGTAATTGAACTTTAATATTAAGTTTACTTTAACTATTAATTATTATTAAATTTTTTTAGTTTGTTTGTAACTCAATTAATGATTGAAGCAATTTTGATGAAATGGCCACAAACAGTCATGCATTTTAGTGTTTTAGATATAATTTGTCAATAAAAATAGATTAAAAAGTTATAATTAACAGTTAAACAGCGCTCGGAAGTCTACCCTCAAGGGCTGCAAGCGAACTGTGACGCACGCGCGCTTTTTTATGCGACTATTCTATTCGTATTGCGGCGCTACCATTAGCATCGCGCTGCCGCGGTCTAGTAACCGCAAGTGCAATTCACTAGATGGCGATAGTATCTCCTTATGGCTAGTCAAGCCTATGGCGCCACACTTGCGCTTCTCAGTGAATAGGTTTAGTATCTTTATAATCGTAAGGCAGATAAATAAGAATGAAATATACTTTTATAATGGAAACCTCCGGAGTTAGGCTGGCTATGTTAGCCAGGACTCTCCACGCACAATGGACCAAATGAGAGTCTAAGTGCGTAAAAATGAGTCCACTTTCCATTCCATTCCATTACTTTTATAATGGATTTCTGGACAGTCTTTAAATTATTTTTATACTCTTTTATTTTATGCTAGCGGTTCAAATGTGGCCGTTTCAGCTAACAGAACCTGCGGAATATAATGGCGGGTCCACATTAGTACACGTGTCATGTGTGTCATATGATGCAATGTAATAAGTGTATAATACAATCAATATACGCGTCGGCAATAATTATATAATTGTGATTGGATCGGGCAAGTGATACAAATGGTGTCCAGTCAGTTTTAGCTAGTGTTTAAGCCGTTGATGATACAGCAAATTAGTTATTTTATTTTTTATATAAATGTGGCTTTTTATAGTTAAAACGAACCAAATATCGAGTTTTATAAAAAATAAGAATCAAATACAACATAAAGTTCATAATAAATATACATTTAATTTTTAAGGATCTCTAAAAGCTCGTACGTTCATATCGATATGTTCGAGAAAGTAGTCCCCACACATTTGCTTTGAATGAACATCTCTTTGTGTAGCTGATCGTTCGTAAATAAGTACATTTTATAACGTTACATTACTTACCTATTTATGGTTTATATAATACGCCTGGAAAGCGACCGGGCTTTTATATGCGTAAATATGTTTTGTAAAAAATATTATTTTTCATCTCATTGAACATTATAGGAAATAATTTATTGGAATATATATTTAATCTATAAATATATAATTGTTCACCCGACTGACTCATTCATCACAAAGAGGATAAAACGCTGGGCATAGAATCTTGAAATTTCATGGAAATCTTGAAAGCTGGGCTTTTTGGAAATTTCATTTCTGAAGGGGTAAAATAAGTGTTGAACAGTTGTATGCCACTTAGTCATTTTTGACGTTTGATGCACGAAATTTCGTATACTTGATCTTCAATTAAAATAAATGAACTTCAAAACAAGGGTTTTCTAAAAGTTATTTCCGCGAGGACTTTGGGGTGTTTAATTTAGTAGGAAGTTTACATCAACGCAATAGATGGCGCCACGGGAACAGAAAACGTTTGCCACGGATTAAACCGCGGGTATCAACGAATCCCACGCGAACAAAATCTTGGGCAACAACTAGTTTATTATAAGAAAATCAATTAGTTTGTGATGGATGAGTGATATTTTGGGTTGAACTCTTAATTCTGCAAGTAATTCTTCAATCTTCAAATAATGGATAAAATATAGACTCAAAATTATAGGTTTCGTTAAAACTCTTCAACATCTTTATTACCAGATACATCAAAAAAACAACCTTCTAAAATACACCGTTAGCCTTCGAGCAATGTGAATATACATGTCTTGTCAATTTTCTCGACATTCAACATAAAGCATCGAGACAACAATATTATACTATCAATTTGACATGCAACATCTTTTCGCTAGGTGCTATATAAGAAATGTCAAAGCACGAATCGACCTCGATGCGCACCGTGGGCAAATAAAGATCTATCCGAAGACTCGTTAGTCTAGTGGTTAGCGTATGCGCCGCTTACCACGAGGTCTAGGGTCCGATTTACAGTTCAGGCAAAGTATTATTTGTGAATTTTCCGTCTAGAAATTCTTAATAGCTGCTCGGAGTTAGAATTGTGCCCGGTGTATGGCACACTCCCTACACAAAACAGGTGAAATAGTGTATACCTCTGCAACACCCTTCTAGGTAATATAGACGTGATGTTATATTATGTTATAAGTAAAATTTACGTATTCGTGCATTATAGTGCAAGAATAAATAAATATTGGTCACAAAATATGCTGCGTAGTTAACTGCAAGAGCAATGGCAATAACAGTAGACACATAGATAGATATAGATCTGCCCCATTGCTGCTCTTCACTGGTTAGGCTTTTTTGTGCTTATTGTAGTATATGACAGCCATAATATGTTTATATCTACAAATCTGATTGTACATACAATGTCATTTGCCACCCGTTAGGGTAAAGGCGGGATAGATGCCCCACTTTTTGAAATTGCCTCCTAATTATGAAAATATTTATTGTATATAAATAATGAGTACGAATTCAGTTAGTTTAGTCCTTTATGTTTAACTGTGACTTGGTTTTTTAGACCTATAAATTACAGATTTTGCAGATTTTAGCTTTTTGTGGAACTCCTTTTTTGGGGATAGATGCCTACCCGTATGGATAGATGCCCCACCACGAAAATACTAAGAGGGATAGATGCCTGTGGTGCGGGATAGATGCTCTTTATAATGTATAAACGAAAAGCTCAACCAAACTTTTATAAGGTTAAGAGGACAATTAGTGTTTTAGAAGTAGAAGGCTACTCCTAAAATAGAAATTTTATTGTTTTCAAGAAACATCGCCCTAATAATAAAAAGTATTTTGCAGTTTTAAAGTCTTTTAATTGTCTTAGAATATAATTCTATTATGAGATCAAATAAAATTACCATAATAAAGTTCTATAAGCAACTTCAACATGAATAGGAATATTAAATTCTTATAATAAAATATTAATTATTAAGTTTCAACATGCATAATCATAAAAAAACAGTCTAATTAAAACAATTAAATGTATTCTTAGCAGCATAACGTCTTCACAATGTTCTTAATGGAATCCCAAACTGTCGGGATATTTCGTTTATCCCCATGGTATTTCTGTCTATTTCGTCGAAAGCTGACTGCAATTGTTCTATAGTCCAGGAACATTCTCGAGCTCGCACTCCTTCTTTTCTTTTATATTTTCGTGGCATGGTTATGCTACAATCAGAAAAAGTCCAAATATAACTAAATACACGTAAACACATCATTGAAGGTACACTATATAATACACCGAAAGGTGAAAGTAGTCGATTTCATAGCGGGTGTATTTTGAAGCCCGGATCATAGCTGAGAGCTTTTAATACACCTGATATAAAATAGAACATTACATAGAACATACATACAACATACATTACATCTACATAGAAAAAAACTACCAAGAACTACCATATAAAACAAAATCCATCTTAACCAACAAAAACTACTACCAAAATATACCAAACACAAAAAATATTCTACCAAAAACAACAAAACTGTATCAAAAGCCACCGAAAACTAATAAAAAACAATAAAAACTACCGAATGCTACGAAAAACACCAAAACCTAACAAATTCTACCAAAATCAACCAATGGAATTACCAAATTCTACTTAAAACTACCAACAATTATCAAAAACTAAAAAAACAACGAATTGTACCAAAAACTACCAAAAGCAACAAAATCACCTGAAATTTAAATCATTTTGTATGGAGGGATATGCCCCTAGGGGCATCTATACCTCGAAAAATCAGGGCAACTATCCTTTTTGATGGGGATAGATGCCCCAAGTATTTTTTAAACTAATAAAAAACAAATGACGAATTATTTGTATCAAGATGCATAATTGATGAATCAGTATATCGACGTAATTAAAAATATAACGGAAATAACGATTACTTAAAAAGTTACACAACGGCTTAAACTTACCTTTAAAACTTTGACGTCTTTGTAAACTTCGCCGCGGAGATGAATGCACACACAAGCTAAACACGTATTCACAGCACCACGGTAAGTGGCTACCCGAGGTGCGGGGTGACTGCGGCTCTTAGTTATAATAATTTTTTTTAGTTGCGTGTTTGGGAAGTTAGGTTTTTTGAAAACGTGGCATCTATCCCACTGGGGCATCTATTTCGCCTTTACCCTACATAACGACTAGAGTCAATCTGTAAACTAATTGTTTTGTATTGGAAAACGATGTCGTGTGTGATTCTCGACATCCAGTTTTTATAATTAATATAGGTAGCTTTAGATATTTAACTGAAAGTTCGTAAAAAAATTTATTTACTAACGACAAAATATAGTCATGAATAATAGTTTACAATATAGATAAAATGCGTTTTCTCGTTTCGTAGGTACTCATAAGAAAGTCTGTGTGTACTACCTAAAATTAAATGATTGTGATATTTTAGACCAGATATAAAAAAAGTTTACATTATTGTCATCGCTATAGATTTACATGCTTGAATAGAAATATAATAGCGGTCGCCTCGCCGCTTCCCATTGCGCTAGTGTAGTGGGTTCGATCCCCGCTAGTGTGCTTTGCGTGTGTTTGTGAACACCTCCGCGATACAGGAATTATTCATAGTGTGGGAGTCATTTAAAAAAAAAGGCATCTGAGAGTGTCATTAAAAGACACTGGCAAAGTTTTGAGAGAGAGTACGTGGCAAAGCCAAAAGTTTAAAAGGAAATGTATTATATTCTTGTTTTTCTAAAGCAGCCTTAAGACTGTTGAGCCCATTCCAAAGTTTCTGGAACACTAAGGAATAATAAAGAGCCATAAACAAACATTAATATATAAAGTCTACTTTTGCATATATTAAAGTAGCAGACTTTAATTGGATTGTATAATAAAATGAATTAGTTGAATAATATTTCAACCACATTATGTACAACCACAAATTGTTTATAATTATCATTTCATTGTTAACTACAATTGGTAATTATTGTTTATATCAAATATTTCATAATAATAGAAATAAGAAAATAAACGGACATAATTAGATGAAAAAATAGGCAATTATTTACATTTTTTACAAATTATGTTATCATTGAGTTAAAAATTTACAAATTACAGTATAATTGATGATAGTTCGATATAATCTAGTACCTAATATAAATATCCGACCTAAAGAAGGTCGCTGGAGGGGACTGGATGCGGAAGGCGCAGGATCAGGTGTGGTGGCGCACATTGAGAGAGTCCTATGTCCAGCAGTGGACTACGAGAGGCTAAATGATGATGATGATGATGATATAAATATCAGAAAATGTATGACAAAAGATTTAAATTGCGTTTTATTGGTGCGGTGCGGTACAAATTGAGTCTAGTGTTTAATACTTTTTGATAAGTTTTTTTTATTACTAAAACTAATAATAATATATTATATCTCGACAAATAAGACAGCACTTTAATTAAATACAAAGGCTTTCCCTAAACGCGAACAGACAGAATCATAAATTGGTTTAGTCAGAAAGACAGTCTTAACTCGAATAACAAAGCAAATAAGAACTTCAAACATGTTCTTCAACATTGAAGTTTGTACGTATAAAATGAATAAAGTAAACTATAGCAATAATAGGATAGAATTTTGTGAGCGAGTGAGAACGGCAGACGATTTTTCAGACTCTAGGTTGAAACATTTAGAACCGTACAGGGTTGAGTACAAGAATATTAGCAAAGAATATAATACTTATACAACATTTGAAAATTATATTTATAGTGAACTTTAACTTCTACATTATTAACAATCAATTTGCTGTAGTGAAAAGACGCCAAAAAAATGCCCACTGCCACATTAAAAGGTCGAATAAAATTGTTTTTGTCGATATAATATCGACAAAAACAATTTTATTCGACCTTTTAATGTGCTTCAAAAATATTTAATAACAAAGAAGTGAGCCACAGTGATACAATTAACGGCCCTCACCGTGAGGTTTTAGGTTCGATCTTCGAGTCGGGCAAAATTGTTATTTTAGGTATTAATGGTTCTACAAAAAGCCCGGCTAATTACTTGAGTAGGTACCGAGAATTTGTGGTAGTACAGTCAAAGGTGCATGTAGTTGGTAGTTATTTAGCCTACCATCTAATTGGATCGATTATTGCACGGTAATTGGAATCAATGGCTTAGCGTTCTCTTCAAAGCATAAGGATATCTTTCCACCGGAGAGGTAACTTCAGGTTGGGTGAGCTATACTTCGTCCAAATAAAAGAAGTAATTTTACCATATTTTATATTTTTTATTGTAACATTAACCGTATCACATATATTTCTTCAATACAAAGACAATGTAAAGCGCCTTAATGCAATAGAAAGTGATTTTCATTTTATTTCTAGTAAATTTTCTTATCGCAAAACTTTTTTTTATTTTGGTCGAAATGTACAAAGTTGTTGTTTTGATTCTTCAAAGCTGTTTGGTGTTTGAGCGCATTGTAATGACAAGTAAATTTTTTTGCACTAATAATATTAAGTAGAGTCAAGGTTCGTTTGTATGTTTGTAAACAAACATCTTTGAATCTATAGTTCAAAACCTCAAGAATAACCTCAGGCTACTTTTTATTGGCGGCTGGAGCCGCGCTTAGTAGCTAGTTAGTAATTAGTCTACGACGTAGGCGCATTTCCTAGCAAATGATGGCTCCTATTTAATCAGTTGCTACCAAACGTGGCATTCCGTAGTAACTTAAACGTAGAAAATAGGCTTTGTCCTTCTCTTGGTCTTGAAAAATTACCATTAAGGTAGGTTTACTTGTGTAGCTGTGAAAGCTTTACAGACAGACGGACAGAGTTACTTTCTCATCTATATATATAAAAATGAAACCCATTTTCCGTTGTCACGACATAGCATGAAAACGGCTTGACCGATTTGGCTGATTTTTTTTTTGTAGTTTTCTAATACTCTGTACAAGGTTCTAACGGAACAAAAAAATAATTATTGATAAATTTTCTGTAAAAATATAAGTGAAATTATTGAACCCTACGGAATAAACACTATTATGAAAATATATATTTTGTTTTTTATTTCATAAAATTAGTAAAGTCCTTCTCAGGTATGACGAGACCAGGGAAATAGGTATTCATTTTTATATGGAGGATATTATAGATTCCAGTTCAAATTGAATAGGTACGTATACATAAGATAGGTCAGCTATACAAAATAAAGTAGTGCACCAAATTCACGCTTAGGCGGTACGAAGTTCGCCGGGTCAGCTAGTTTATAATATTAGTAAGGATAAGGAATACATGACATTGTCATAACATAAACGTTATATCAAACCTATATTATCCAGACGGTTGTCATTTCATTTGTTATGATTAAGGGGTAAGTTTACCGTCTTCAACCGGGTAAAACCAAAACCGTGCAGTTATTAAGAATTTCCGGACGGAAAATCCCACTTTTGATCGACCCGGGCATCGAACCCGAGATCTCGCGGTTAGGGGTCGCATACGTTAACCACTTGAACAACGAAGCAGTTTGTATCACTTTACCTTAATAATTTATGATAAACTAAAAAATAATCTTTTAAAGATACTCAGCAATAGAACACCTGTGGTGGAAAAGCAGCCTTAAGCTTCCGTAGCTATGAAATGATAATCTATCCAGGGACTAATTGCCCGTACATCTAATACTGTAGTACGAAACATTGTACTCTAAAGATATGTATAATACAGGGTGTAAATGACATCGTGACGAAGCCAAAGGTACGGGGTTTTCAATTTAATAAAGTTCTGTTGAATATATCCGTTACGGTACACTAGCTCGAGCGCTATAGAAAAATCTAGGATTGAATTTACTCGTGATATTACTTTGACGTGAAACTCGTCGATATTGATTTTGTATGTCGATATTAATAATACATGCATGGTTCTAAAGGGTTTTTCACTTCAACAACAATCGAACATCCTCTTCTCTGAGCTGTTAGTAGCCAGTATGATATCGACCTTTGGGTTCAACAGGGGTGATGATTGAGTCCGCAAAATTAATAAAATGAATACCTTTTCAAAATAAAGGTAAATAGAAACAAAATGCAAAAACATATTACTTACCTACTTTAAGTCAAACTCGTCTTATGATCATTCAAAGTTTCATGGAAAAGTCCATTTTTAATGAATACAATTAGTAAAAAAATCATTGTATACAATACATTGTAAATAATACCTTCACAATTTTAAGCGACTTTCGTAATGAAACTATTTTCACAAAAGCATTATTTCATATGGCTGTCAAACAAAATGCTATCGCATACAAGCTACAAAACGATGACGTCACGTCTATGTATGAAAGCTTTTGTAATATGAAGGTAATTATTTTAATGATGTTTCAAATATTTAAATATTGAAAAATACAAAAATAAAAATTAGTAATCATGCCTATTGTTGTATAAACCGTTTTGGCCAAATTGAGTTATATACACCACTTCAGTTCTTTTTCGTTCAGCTTTTTTTATTGACTTGTATATTGGTAATACCCTCGTTCCCAAAAATATATTTTAGGAAGTATTTTTTAATGTAATGACCAAAGAAAAAATAACAACCCGCAGTAGTCACCATTCAATTAATGGTTTCTAACGATATATTTCGTAAAAAAAAATGATATGAGAGAGACTCTAAGTTTATTCTATTTTTGATTTTTGACAATAAATAACTGATTCTGGATATAGATTCATAACTGAAAAGTAAATATTAATTTAATTCAAATTGCAAAAAAACTATGATTCACTATTTCCAAAAGTAATCCTTTTATCAAGCTATCTGTACTGATCCAAGTAAATCTCAGCTCCACTGCATCACAAAAAGCGGCAGGGTCAATAAAAAAGAGTAATACAGTGTTGGCGGCATAGAAATCTTAATAATAAGGCAATAGAAATGTCAAAGACGCGTGACCTTGTCGCCGCGCATCTGTCAAGTCAAACACAAGTGCGAGTTGAGGAATTGTCGTCTTAATGTCATCGCCAAAAAGAATAATTTTGTTTGCAGGAATACAAGCGCATTTGTCTAATCGAACACAAGTGCGAGTTGAGGAATTGTCGTCTTAATGTCATCGCCAAAAAGAATAATTTTGTTTGTAGGAATACAAAAAGTGGTATTTGAAAACCGGCGACATGCGTCCCAGTGTTAAAAGATAGTCGATAGCATTTCTATTGACTAGTTATTAAGATTTCTATGGTTGGCGGCGTTGTTCCTCGCCCCGTTCGTCCGCGAGAGCTGTGCGGCGAGAGGACACGAGTGTATAAGCCATTGCAACTACTGCCGGTGACAGCTACAGGCAATATCTTTGTTCCACAGACCAATATCTGTTGTGAGCAAAAATAATGACTCTTGAGAAAACCTTGCTCAGAAAGAATTATACAATCCACTCTTTTTCTCGTAGTTCTGATAAAACTGTTTTGCTTTGCACTTTTTTGAAAGAATCATATAAAATACGTATCTTTGCAAATAATTTTTCCCTTTTTGTAATAAAAAATAAGCTCTGTAATCACATTGTTTTCAAATAGCATAATT
The DNA here is from genome assembly GCA_905147285.1 of Hypena proboscidalis. Lineage (NCBI taxonomy): Eukaryota > Metazoa > Arthropoda > Insecta > Lepidoptera > Erebidae > Hypena > Hypena proboscidalis. The sequence continues at coordinate 13,545,743 of LR990132.1, forward strand.
TAGTGTAAGTAATTGAATATTTCCTTCGTTTTCATATAAAACATTTCTAATAAATTGAAAGTTAAAATATTTATTTTGCAAACTAAATTCACAACTCAACATTTATTTTATTTAGATTGAACCGAATTGCATTTACATAAAGATATTAGAAAATCAAATTTGTAAAGAAGAGTGATTTTATTTTCATATACACAGTAAATTAAAAACTGATATTAGTTTTCAATGAGAATAATTTGTGGAAAATCAATTTTGGAAATGCTGTGGGGGAGGTGTAGGGGTTTTGAGTGCATGTCGCAGTTTAAGAACATGATAATGAATGTCAATTATTATAGTACGACCCCCCACATGGGACAAATCTTTGTGTGATTTGAAAAGATTTGATCTGAGACTGGGTGTGCCTGTGTGAGTGAATGTGTGTATTAGGCCTTGTCATTGGGACCATTGGATAGTGTAATTGCTTCAGGCGTTCTATCTAATGTCTAAAAAAGTTTTAGCAGAGACTGCATTTTTTTGATTAAACTCATTTGTCATTATGCAAAATTATAACATTCATAACGATAACAGTTCTTCGAAAAAGTATCGTATCAAAATTCCGCGGTATATACACGAGTCGTAACTCGTAACATATATATTTTTTTGAAAGCTTCGGAACTCTCATTGTTAAATAAATATAGAAGCGTTTGATAGTCGTTGGTGACGAAAGGTTATGGTCGGATATAACAGTAATTATTTCGCTTAGCAGGTGGATGGGTAATCAAGCCCTTTAATTATTATCGGTCGTTCCCGTGTAATTAGTCCAAATTGGAATCTGTTTTTGGATCTAATAATGACAATGTTTATTATAGCGTTAGTTATGATGCCATATTGCGTGCCGGTGGAAACGTTTTATTGAGAGTATTTTTAGTGTTTCGTGCATTTTATAAAAAAAAATCTATGGATAATATTTTTTATATTTAACACTGAGCCTCAAGAGATAATCTATTAGGTGCCGATATAATTAATAGATTGTACCTAAAATCCATTAACTTTATTGATAAATGATATCCTCATTATTTACCCAACATTTTTATAAATAGGTACACATAACATTAAATACCAATTAATACCTAATAAAATTACATAATATACAAGTATGGGCAATAATTTCTTCCGAAGCGTGACGTTTCCAAATGTGACATTGATACCGTTACTACTTGTAATTACGTCACGCCTGTCAATATAATCACACTACTATTGTTCACGACATTTATTAGGTACACAGATGGTGTTTACCATAATTGAGTACCTACTTCACACCTTAAACAAACAATTAATTTAATAAATTATTTTAGGTGAACTAATTCTAATTTGTAATTAACAAATTAGAATTAAAGTTTACAATTATAAGTATAGTTCGATTTTTATATGCGTTGTAAACAGTAAATAGTGCGTCGACATTGTGAAATAAGACGTTATCCTTAACAATTTGTTTTTACAGAATTAAAGAGTAAATACCTAATTAAAAGCGACAAAATTAGAGCAAGATTCAAAAAACTTACAGGTCGCATGATAAACATGTATATCACACAAATTAAATATGTTGTGTTCTTTTTTCATGTGTAACTTTTGTCACTTTTATATTCAGTAAGGTTATATTTTATAAGGTAGATAAGATCAATCCGGAATCTCAATTTCAGAGGTCTTTATATGGACTATTAAAACGTTGCCTACAGTAATTTAAGGACTGTTTGTTTGTCGTTAATTTGTTGTTATTTCGAAGACTATATTAAAATATGATTAAAACAATGTGACCAACAAACATAATAATATCATAAGTAATACTAATAAAGTGTCACCTACAAGTGTACCGAATGACACATTCCATTGCGTGAAGTCTCTAAACGGATTAGTGGACACGGTCCGGGTAGTGTGACATCGATAGTGATACTATTGCCTGTAATTACGTCACAACTGTCAATGTACGTCACACTGATATAGTGCATAGACAATTATTTTGTACACCAGTTGTGTTTAACATTATTAAAGAAACGTACCAGCCGCATGATAATAAATGACTAATTCGGACTATTAAATTATCCTAAGAAACAGTTGAAAAAATTATGGTACCGGAAGGATTTGAACCTGAAACCAACCAGCTACGGTCGCCTCTTGCCAGGACCCTAAATTTATAAACTGTGTGTTTCATCATTTCGTGGCGTTGATGCATTTGTTTCTGCCTTAAGTACGCTACAAACCAACGTGGCGAACTTTCATTCACCACAAATGTTGTGAAGAACGAACGCGTACACGATGTATCTTAGTATTATTTTTCTAAGCATAGCTAAATGCTATAAAAACAATCAATAAAAAATATTAAATTATCCTACAATGATTTTATAGACGTCGCGTCGTTGACAATACTTAAATATAATTTATTGACAATGTGACAATGACATGTCTATAATCTGTAAACACATAATAAATATCATACGTATTTCAGTGTCACCCACAAGTGTAACGAATGACTCCTTCCGTTGCGTGACGTCTCTAAACGGATTACGTGGACACGGTCCGAGTAGTCTGACATTGATAGTGCTAGCCTGTGAATACGTCACAGGTGTCAATGTACCTCACACTAATATATGACCTTTGATTATATAATTCTATAGATACTGCCTCATCAACGCTAAATCGTCCAAAAATTTTGTCCGTAAATTACCTGATCCGACAAAAACCGCTGTCAGTGTCAATTATCACCTCAAACAATTACGTCATTTGAGTGAATTACAAAAAAACATTTTGTGAGTTACAATGTCGTATTGTGCCATAAAAATATGCCGGAATTATAGCAGACGTGCAAATGCTACTAACACAATCTCCTACCATCATTAATTAATCCAAAAACAATCGTATTTTTTCAAAACAAATCTAGCAAATTCTGACATTTTATCTCAAAACCCACACGGCATTTTTTGGTGTTGCCAGTCTGAGATACTATATTTACCCGTATTTCTGTTTGTTTTATTCTTCAGTTAATAATTTAAAATTAACAGCTGGTTTCAATAGTCTATTCGTAGATTTACTTACTATACAGGATGTGACAAAATTAAAGAAATTTAATTAATATTAAATTAATATACATATATTATATTGATTATTATTTTATTTGATTATTATTGTGGCATTTGATTATTTAAAAAAAACTAGTTTTTTAAGGATTTAATTGATTTTTATTTTATCTACAGTATAAAACTTAAATTTTCCAACAGTAACTTGCTAATATATTTTAACTTTGCAAAGTAAAAATATATTTTTATTATTTTGCTTTTGCAAACACACAATAATTTTATAAATTAAAGCGCCAGTAGTTTATTTTATAACTGCAGTATTGTGTATTTTTACCCCCATTTATTTTTTCTCCCATTACATTGGGGTAAATTCAATTAGTGGTAACTCTCAGATGAATGTCAAGTCATCGTAAAGCAATGGTTTCACGCACACTAGCTTGTCAAATTTCTACGTCTTTATTGCAATGTTCACTGCACGAGACTCCCTCTATGTACTCTGAGTATATGACATTAAAGAAACGTGTCGGCCGCAGGATTTCAAATGATTTTAAATACGTCGTTGAATTTGTAAAAATACCACGTTTCGTTACAATGTGACAAATGACACATTTGTTAACTAATATTTTAAGTAATACATAATAATGTATCACCCTCAAGTGTCACAAATGATTATTTTCGTTGCGTGACGTCTCTATACGGATTAGTGTACCTAGTCCGAATAGTGTAATGTTGATAGTGTTTCATTGACGTATAAAGTAAGGACACGGCTAACGCGCGATAAATGAACTGAACCTTTTTGGAGTCAATGAGACTACAAAAAGCGCGTAGTGAAATTGACTGTGGTTGGCTGCCTCCGTGAGCGGTCAAACACGACAAAATGCCTAATTGTGCACTGAAAAGTTGTACGAACTACCAAATTAGACACAACAAAAAAGATTATGGTATTACATATCACCGGTAAGTCACAAATATCATATTATATCCACCTCTTTACATTATTTTATCAATTTTATTTGCTAAAATTTTTCGTTCCGACGCCATATTCCTTAATCGTGAATATACGCGTGACATGACTTTGGAACTGCGCAACTGCGCTTAGTTGAACTATGCCGCGGGCGTTCAAGAGAATATTTTTGGTAATTTAAAAAAGTATTTGTTATGAATTGTCATATCATTGTGCAATGTACTGTTATTGCGTAAAATTGTTATAACGCTAGAGATAATATATGTACAGTCAGCAACAAAAGTAGCTAAACACTTAATTTTTTTAAGTAAGTACCTAATTTTAATAGTCAAGAATAGTCTATAATTTTGTTAAAGTTGATGAATTGAAAAAACTAAATAAAAGCTTGTAACAAAAGTTCAATGATCTTTTGGCCTTTCACGGATTATAGAAAATGTTCACCAAATGATTTAAGTACAAATTACATTTGTACATAAATCCTTACTAATATTATAAATGTGAAAGTTTGTAAGAATGGATGTATGGATGTTTGTTACTCTTTCACGCAAAAACTACCGGATCGATTTTGATTAAATTTTGCACACATGTAGCTTATAGCTTGGATTAACATATAGGCTACTTTTTATACAAAATAAAGTAGTGCATCAAATTTACGCTAAGGCGGTACGAAGTTCGCCGGGTCAGCTAGTCATTTATAAACATACCACGTGGGCGGAGCTACGACCAGAAGCTAGTAAAAAAATATTTCTCGAAACAAACATTTTATTTTATTCCTTAAACAAAATATGACCTACTTTTAGAATTCCCGTGATGTACTGTTCTTTTAATAATATAACTATAATAGGAGTATTTTTAATTTTGTAATAATAAATATTTTACACTATTGAAAGAATCACAATTTTATTGTACCTTCGGCAAAAAAAATGCTAACGAAATTTTATCACGCCCTTACAAGGTTCACATCGCGTGAATGCAAAGTCATTTACATGGTAGTTCAATGCAGATGGCGTTACTGATCCTGCTATTCATAATGTCAAATTTGAAGGGCAATGTGTTCGGACAAGCCATTTCTATAGTATATATTTCTATGTAGTGTTTCTATATTGTTTGTGATTACGTCACGCCTGTTAATAGTACGCACATTAATTTTATTACGACCTTTATTATATTATTGTACGATTTAAATCGTCCTTAAGTATTACTCAGGTGGAAAAACTCACACTTACTGATATGACAGAAGCTTACGCTTTACTTCATGACTCCATAATTATATTATTTTGCTTTTTTCGGATACTTTAAAAAACGATTAGTCTAAGTAGAACAATAGGTCTGCAAATGTCTAGAACACTAGTATGACAAATTGTTAGCGTTTACATGTTCAATATCAGAAACGCTTCTTACAGCTTTGTTCTGTTTGTATCTATCTGTAAAATGGATCAATGGATTTGCAGATCCGAATACTGCGCTAAACCAGCATTTCATGTTAACACATCCTTGAAGTACGTAGTTCGGAGTTTCACTCAATGGCTGAACATGCATTGAAATTGTCGAATCGGAGCGGCTGAAAAAGTCTTGTACACTTTATTCCTTATGGATTTGGAATAAGCTCGCTCCGAGATTTTGAACACGTTTCGCGAAACTGCGCTCAAGTAAAGTGTTCAGTTTTATGCTATATCGCTCATATGATTCGTATCGAAGTTTTAAAACTAACAACGGAGTTATTATCATCTGAATCATTGTTCCTCCGGTTGCCTTGATTAATAAAAAAATACCAACCGCACCAATACGTAAAACACAAAAACAATGTTGTTTTATAATATAATTGCAAGTAACACTAAATAAAAAGTGAGTAAATAGTTACTAAAACATATTTAAAACATACATACAAGTACTAAATAACAGATTGGAACAAAACAACTATTTTAAGACGTTACACGTCATCTTGAATAGTACGAGAGCCCACGACCAAAACCATGTCTCATAGCAATACGGCAAAAACCCTATAAAATCGTTAGATTGTATGATTCTGTACCCGACTAGGTGTGTAGTAACGGTCGAAAGTGTAGCAACTGCGTGGGAGGCCATTTCTGCTGTGTCAAAAAAAAAAGACAGTCGGTATTATAGCAATACGTCTGATAGTGAAAATGTACATAGATTTTATAATTGTATTACGAAAAAGTTTGTTTTCAGACATTTTGCGCGTAGCATATACTCCCAAAAACGAAAATAACGTTTCGGAGTCGCCTGGCCGACGCCTCTGTTAAATGTTTTTTTTAAATTTACAGCCTTCATAGATATTCAAGAATCTCCCCTGTCTATTATATGTACTTTGACAGATGACAGATGTCATTACTTATTTCTTTTGAAAAAGTTACTCAAGTGTGCTCAACTTCATCCCAGTTTCCTTTTGTGCGATTTATTTCAGTTCTTCAACTTCAATGTTACGGTTTCGGGTAAATTATTTGTTAATTATCATCTAATAAATTCAGGGTCGCAACGTATTCATTGGTTTGTAACAGAAAATTCAAGATGCCTCAATACGATTTTTAAATGATATCTGAGTATCGAAAAGTTGTTTGATAGAGAAGGTGCTACACTTAATTTGTCTGATATAAATTTTTTGCACATGTGGACAACTTATTTTATCATGTCCAACAATTTTCAGACATATTGCTATGATACCGATCGGTAAAATTTGTTAACATTTTCAAAACGGTCTCAAAATTTAATGCGTTCACATTTTCGTCTGAAAATTGTTTTGTTCGCATCAAATAACCAAAATTTACTTATAAAAAGATTTTCAGACGTATTGCTATGAGACATTTTTTTTGTCTCATTTTTAATTTTTTTAAGTGATTTTACGGGTTTGCGCTACACCACTAACGTCTGAAAAATATGTTTCCGGTATCTCAGAACTATCATTCAACTACAGTCTGCAAATCAGACATATTGCTATGATGCAGTTCGGTAAAATTCTTTGACAATTTTGAAAATTCGGTCAGATCAAACGCTACGCGGCAAATGTCTGATATTGGTATTTTCGAGTTCAGGATAATCGTATCTATCGATTTGATGCGGTTTTGGCCGTATTGCTATGAGACAAAAATTTTGGTCGTGGGCTCTCGTACAGAAGCTTTTATTATGTTATCAAAGATACAAATTTCGTCGGTAAGCAAGCGAGCTAATCACCTTGAACTTGTGCGAGGTTGCGCAGAGACGTGCGGAATCGTGCAATTTCATGCGGTTTCGTGCAAAGGAAGTGCTGCAAACGATATCAGGGTTAAAACGAAATTCGTGTTTCTTAATGTAGTGGTGAAATAAAAGCGCCTTTAATGTTTAAAATTTATGATCGATGGAAAATAAACATAATGAATTTAAACATATCCCGACACCATTTTTTACCTGAACTGGCAGAAAGGCATATTATTATATTATTGAGCCCTCCACATTTATCGTATTGACTTAAAGAAATGCCATACATAGCATCAAATTTGTTTCAAAAGGCAAATGATATGCACACACATATAATAATACTCTGTAGTTGTCATCACTGATGAAATTAATGTTTTCTAAATCTATACAAATTAAAATTTAAAACATATTCACACAAATAGAAAACATACCGAATATGCGTGACTACACACATAGTGACCTCTGACACAGTCATACAGATAGAATACGTACCTCCATGAGGAGGTAGTCCATCTAGGGCACCCGTCTGTATGGCACCTGCGCGAATGGCAACTAGCCTAGTCCACTAAAGGCACCTATTAATATTTTCGGCAGGTGCTCTTCGTGGATTTAAATTTGTTTTTACATTCTTGTCCACCAAGAGCACCTACGACTCAGTAACCTAGTGCTAGGATGATTATTAAATGAAAGATATCGATAAAAAATTCTTGAACGTTTATTATCACTACTAATATTTTACACGTGAAGTTATCGCGTGGCTGCGCTTGACATGATCGTCACCGCTCCAGTGACAACGCGCCGGAGTACACGAAGTATAACGAACTTAGCCGAACGCTTCCGGAACGTGTTTACGTAAAATTGCAAATATTGATGCATTAGTTGAAATAGTTCGGCAGTGCACAAAAACGTGTCGTCACAGGAATAGTTTCTAATTTTTTATCTATATTTACTGTGCTAAAAAAGTCTAGTGGATTCATTAGTAGGTGTGTGTATTAACTACAATAATGGAGCCCGTTGCCGGTCGCAGTAATCAGAATACAGCTATTAGCTACATTTCTAGTAGAAAAGGAGCGCCAATACTAATGTATAAAAACAGACAATACAGAAAATTCAAAATTTACAAAAGTAATGGTAATATGTTATGGCGGTGCTTGATAAGACCTTGTAGAGGGTTCCTGACGATTGATGGCAATGAAGACATCATAAAAATGACAGAACACACCTGTGAACCCATGAACAGTGCCCAGGCTGAAATAAAGAAAGCAGTAGATGGACTTCGACAAGAAGCTGCAGCCACCGACGGTCCTATTCCAAAATTATACAAAAGCAAAATAAATAAATTACTCGACCAAGGACTCAACTTAGTAGCCGATTGCCCAAATTATAAAAACATTAAATCCAGTCTTTATAACAAAAGAAACAGGACTTGTGGAGTTCGCCGGTTATGTGCAAAAACCGCGGGAGATGTACAAGTAAGTATGGTACTACTCTTAGTTTTCAATTTAGGAGTATTACAATATTTTAAACACTGTCATAATTCATAAATAAATCCAAAAATTAATCATTTTTATACTTGCACTGTGATGTAAATGTGTTTATTTAACGTGTTAGAGTATTTGACTACGTTTACGAATGCAAAAAATCGACTTATACTTAGTCCTTATACCGTATTTTAAAGATAACGTCGTTTTTATGGCGCGCGGGTGATAAAGGGAGCCCTCCCCCCACTTCTCCTAGACTGTTGCCGCGATGTTGAATGCTGTGTAGCGGTTAATTTCTATGGTAAACGAATTGGGGATACATTTAAAAGAGGTTATAATTTTAACAACACATAAACGCAGCATGAGCTAAATATATAAACGAGCGAAAAGTTCCAGCCAGCGGCGTATGAGCACGCTTATTTTACACTTATTATTAAAGTTTTTATAAGATAGTGACTATGTTGAAAAATACCAAGTTCGATTTCTAGCGTAGTACAGTAGTAGTTGTTACAATACAAAAAAACTGGTTTTATTTATTTAAAGGTACCTAAACAATATTTGGACTTCCTGTTGGCTGATTTCTATGATGGGAAAAATCGAATTCTTCTATTCGCCACATCAAGAAGCAAAGAAGAACTTGCCAGAACACGTCACCTGTTTTGTGATGGGACTTTTAAATCAGCGCCAAAGCCTTTTCTTCAGATTTATAGCATTCATGGCGATATCGATGGTGTCGTTAAGCCGTTAGCATATGCTATGCTTCTAAACAAAAAAATGACTACATATGAAAAATTATTTCAATTACTAAAATCTTCGATACCAGACATGTCTGTAGATTTTTTTACTAGTGACTTCGAAGAAGCCGCAGTAAGAGGAATACTGTCTGTATTTCCTAACGTAGCAATAAAAGGATGCTACTTCCACTTTAAGAAGGCGTTAAAAAAGAGAGGGAAAGAGTTAGGCCTCGACGCAAATAGCATTTATAGAAAACACGTTGCTTTGTGTACTATGCTACCTTATTTGCCACCAGATGATTTGGATGAAGCATGGCTTTACATTATGAGTGAGAGTCCCCAAGATAACAACGTAACAAAATTTAATGATTATATGATCAGACAGTGGATTGACCACAAACTGTGGTCAAACAAATGGTGTTGTTATGGTCAGACTCACAAGACCAACAATTATCCTGAGACTCATTATTCTGTTATTAATAAAGCAATTAATAAAAATAATAAGAATATAGCTAATGTTTTAGGAATCCTACAGGAAAATTGTAAGAATTACGCTGATATTCGCGAAAAAATGAATGAAACATCTAAATCCCAAAAACTTGCCAAAAAAAAGAACCAATTAGTAGACAGTATAATAGAAGAATATAAAAGTGGCTGCATTTCCCTTGGTCACTGCATTGAAAAGCTGCGATTTTAAGGTTTTTTTTAGTTGTATTTTTTATTTTATTTTAAAATTTAAATTAGATTATAAATAACTAAAAGACCTACGCAAACGACGGACAGTGTCGGACAAAATTTCCGCGGCGCGCTCTTATTAGTACTACAATAAGGTTGCACTTTGTCCGCGTAATACCTCATGTCGTGGCCTGATGGTATCCGCGGCCAAAGTTTAACTTAATGTAAGTAATAATAAGAGCGCACCGAAGACATTTTGACCGCCATTGTCCCTCGTTTGCGCAGGCCCTAAGGCTGATTTTGTAACAAATGTGATATGTGGAGACTGATTGTAATATGTGGAGACTGATTGTGAGATATTAAAAATAAGAAAGTGTTATTATTAGGTAAGATTTAACTAAGGCTGATTATGCAATAAAGGTGATTGTGATATATTAAAAATAAGAAATGAAGATTACTAGGTAAGATTTAACTAAGGCTGATTTTGCAATAAAGGTGATATGTGGAGACTGATTGTGATATTATATTAAAAATAAGTAAGTTTTATTATTACATATTTTTATTATTTTTAAATTTTCTTTAGACAGATGTCGTATGTATGTATGTATGTGTAATTAATAAACGTTCTAGTGATTTTTATCGATATCTTTCATTTAATAACCATCCCAGCACTAGGTTACTGAGTCGTAGGTGCTCTTGGTGGACAAGAATGTAAAAACAAATTTGAATCCACGAAGAGCACCTGCCAAAAATATTGATAGGTGCCTTTAGTGGACTAGGCTAGTTGCCATTCGCGCAGGTGCCATACAGACGGGTGCCCTAGATGGACTACCTCTGATTAAGTACCTAAAAGCTTAAAATAAAAGCTTTGTCTGTTAAACAAAACGATACTGTTTAAATACAGAGTTCCTAATCTGATTCGATTCAAATCATAATATAATAACAGATAATTCATAGGACCGCGTATTTGGAAAACTCTATTCATCACGACAATAATAGGTAGTATCAAAACCGTCACATAAAAATAAAGCAGATCTTACGAGATTGTAGTTCTATAAATACATCTAAACGACCAAGTTAAGGTGATCGTATAGCTATTTACGTGTTTAGTACGCATTCAGTAAAGGAAAAGATCGCGTCTCGTAACGGAAACATTTGTGAAGTATCCCTGAACATTCGGGTGTGGGCATTCGGGTCACGTCCACGTAACAACGCGAGCGATGCCGAGCACCTAGAGGTTTGTTGTGATATCGCTGCTGGTTTTTTCACAATACCTGACCCCACTAGTAGGAGGAGAGATTCCCCTAACGTTAGTTTGTTGAGATAGCTCCGCCAACTTTATGTTCTTTTTAATGTTTTACTGGCCAAAACGGTACGTGCTGTTCAGATTTCTGTCGCAAACCCTTTTTATCTCCGCAAAATGTTAATTGGAGAGGAAGAGTTTAATAAAATTATTTGTATAAATGTTTTGTGGGCTGTATTTTTGTCTTTAGAGTTTTGCGAATACAATTAGCAGGACTTGGTTTAAGTATAATTAAGTAAATAAATTACATTCTTTCTTTAATACACGACAAATAAAATCGATTAAATACACAAAAGAAGTCGTCTGTCGCAATTACAGGCGATAGCAACACTATTAACGTCACACTTATACGTACACTGACCACGTCCATTAATACACTTATGGGCAACGTCACGCAACGGAAGGAATCATCGAGTGTCCACACTTGTGGCCGTGTCGTCATTTTATTAGATACTAATATTGTGAATGTAATGTTATTATATTTTGACAAAGCTGTAGCTTTTTATTGCAACGTCTTATTCTAGCATCAGGCGGAATGTATGCTTGTCTAGCGCATTTGTAGTATTATAAAGAATCTTACTATACTTAATCTATTTATGTTAAGTATTATATTCTTCTTCTTTTCGTTTCAATGACTATAGTAAGTATTATATTAGGTAAATCATATTAAATGAGTGCCGTCGGCAGAATTATTTTCAGGGAGGTGCATTTGCGATCAATCATTACCAGGACAGCCTGCGCTTTCTCTAAGGTGTACGTGTAAGTACCTCCTCTTGCACCCTCTTCTCGGTGACCATCAAAACAGTACGTCAGCTATTGACATTCGTGACAGAATTACTGACAAGTAATACTATTAATGTCTCACTACTCGGACGATGTTCATTAATGCACATGGGAGACGTCACGCAACGGAAAAATTTATTCGGTACACTTGTAGCCGTGGGTGTCACGTTATTTAGGTATTATTACATAACGTAACATCACGCCTACATAACCCAGAAGGATGTGGCAGAGGTGTACAACACCCACACTTCACTTGTTATCTAGCCTATCGCCATTCACTGGGCACAATTCCAACTCCGTGCTATTTTTGTGAATTTCCTGACGGAAAGTACACAAATAACACTTTGCCCGACCCGGTAATCGTATATTGTGAATGTTAATATGCATTCATATATAGCTAATTGAATCGTCCTCTACCGTCTTATTACTATGGTTTATCCGCGATAAGAAAAAAGTGCCTTATCAGGGAAAATGACCAATCACGTGTCCGTACTGATTGAATGACTTGTTTTATTGGTGAATGTGACGGCTCAAACGTGGCTTTTCTTAATTACAAAACAAGGAATTTCTTTGCAATTCAGATTAATTATTTTGCTCATTTAAACAAGCGCAAAACAATTAATATTATAAAATAGTATAAGAGAATAGTGTGGATAATATTCTGTCCAAGTTTTTTCTCAAGAGTCATTATTTTTGCTCACAACAGATATTGGTCTGTGGAACAAAGATATTGCCTGTAGCTGTCACCGGCAGTAGTTGCAATGGCTTATACACTCGTGTCCTCTCGCCGCATAGCTCTCGCGGACGAACGGGGCGAGGAACAACGCCGCCAACTGTATTACTCTTTTTTATTTACCCTGCCGCTTTTTGTCTTTATGTTTTCGTGATCCTAGAAGCCAAAATAAGGATGCTCCAAAATCAGATCCTAATTTGATAAGTTTCTAATTAGAACTAAGAAAGCATATCATTCGTCAATCATTTTGGCGCAGTCAAAAAAATCTATCCTACTACTTTAAAGTATCATTTAAAGATCTTAGAATGTGATTCTTTTTTTATTTAAAAATGAAGGAACTTCCTCAATAAACCTAACCTCTACAAACACCAAAGTAGTGTAATTTAAAAACAAAACGAAATCTTCGTAAGCTAACATATTATTATAATAACCCCTCCCTCAGCCCCCCAGAGGTAGAATAATAATATCCGAAAATCAGTCTAAAAGTTCATTAACGTCATGTAAGGAACCTATGTGTAGAATTTCATGCAATTGCCTTACAATTTCTTCCAGCTGTACAATGATAAAAGCCGCATCCAAATTAATGCAGTAGTTTTTAAGAGATGCGCGACATAGTTTTGGCTTCTACTGCTGCTATAAAGATCCTCGTATTCATTTTTCATTTTTATTGCATGCTATAGATGTTTGAAGAATATTATTCTATAAATCAAGTGTCTGATTAATTAGTGTATTAATAAGGTAATATTCCGTTTAACTTTCAAAATAAAAGAACACAAATAATTTCTTACTAACGTATGCATCTTATTTCTTAAATTAGTCTGTCTGTAGTCTTGGCAGCGTACGGAGCAAGGAGATAACGCGAACTAGCTGAGATTGTATCCTGTTATTACTTCAGTTTACTTTATTCGTTTCATACGTACAAACTTCAATGTTCAAGAACATGTTTGAAGTCCTTATTTGCTTTGTTATTCGGTTAAGACTGTCTTTCTGAGTCAAGCAGTTAATTGCTTTATTTATCTTATTGTATCTTGTTTATAATGTGCTTCACAAATTTTACATTTCTATTCAAATTTGTTAACTAATTGCTAGCTTTGTTTACGTTATGTGTTGATAAAAAGTAGTCCATGTCCTTCTAAAGAATGCATTAATCATAAAATCATCACCACTGTACTAAGAAACAGTTGAAAAAGATATGGGACCGGCAGGATTTGAACCTGCGACCTTACTGCACACCGGGCAGTCGCTCTTAGCCATCCAGCTACGGTCGCCTCTTGCCGGCACCCTAAATTTCTCAACTGTATGATACGTCATTTCGTGACGTCACGTTCATCCATTTGTTCCTATCTTAGGTAGGATACCACTGTATCCACATAATCACCGATCATACCTAATTCAAATATGTATATGAATTAAACAAACAAAACAGTTTTTTTGTAAAGTTAATCATCATTATGGTCACCGCGAGCTCTCAGAGTTGATGCCCGGGTCGCGTAAATGTGTTATTTCAAATTTTTCCGTCAGGAAATTCTCAATGACTGCACGGAGTTGAAATTGTGCATGGTGGATGGCAATAGGCTCACAAAACATAACTGGTGAAGTGTGGGTGTAATATACCTCTGCTACACCCTCCTGGGTAATATAGGCATGATATTATATATATCTTGTCATCGTGATTTTTGAACTAGCCCCAACAAAAAGCCATTAAGCAATTTTGGTATAACAAAGCCATACTAAAGTATCCATTGAGTGCAAGCGTGATTACGGGTCGTAATTTCTTCAGTTTGATTGCCGGATCGAGTGATAGTGTTATTGGGTCTTCATGACTACATCTATAAGTACATCTATGGTGAAATAGATAGATAGATAAAAACTTTATTTGCATACCATTCCATTACAAACTAAAGATAACTATTTAAAGACAATAACAATATGCAAAGGGCGGCCTTATCGCTTGACGCAATTTCTGCCAGGCAACCTTTGGATGGACAGATTTAAAAGAAAAAGCGTTGTAGTTTCAGAGTGTATGGAGCTTAGAAACATTTTAATTTTTTCCATTTGCTTAAAGTAAAGATAGGTAAAGAAAATACCTAATACCTAAATAAATAAATAATAGGTTGTACATCTTAACGCCTGTAAAAGTACCACAATAAAGACCCGTTTGCGACTTCAAATATTTTACATCGTCAGAATCACTTTGTAATAACAATAAATAAATAATTTCAAGTATTTTAATGAGTAACAATGAAATATTCAAGATTTTTTTTCAAGATGATTACGGAAGTACCGCGAATTAAATCGAGAATACATAACAATATAGATAGATGACATGTGGATGAATAAAGTTATTCTACGGTAGCATAAACACTGACTCATTCCTGCGAGTTGTCATCCTTGCAAGTCTAACTTTTTATTCAATTAACACTTTTAATAGAACAACATAGAATGAAACAGCAAAAATAGTCTCATTGTTAATAATTAATTACTACTTTGAAAGGTCACGAAAATTGCCCCCATATTATTGATTCACGCGTCAGACTTACAATCGTTAAGATGTGTTATACTTATTAATGAATAGATAGAGAAGTTGAAGACCAATACATTCACTCTAGCTGGTCTCTCCTATCTCTTGTTACGAAGTAGGTACTAAAATAAAAAGAAACTCATACTGCCTTGTTGGTCTAGCGGTATAATTACTGTCTCGTTGGAATATTGCTATAATTTGTGTATCACTCACCGTGAGGGTTTGCCCGGTTCAGGCAAAATTGATATTTGGAATTTTTCCATCAGGAAATTCTTTATAGCAGTACGGAGTTGGAATTGTGTCCGGTGGATGGCGATAGGCTCACATCACAGGTGAATCCTAGGTGCTAGCAATATAGGTGTGATGTTATGTTACGTTATTTCATATTATTATTACATGTAAATGAACTTAAATACTTTACCCACCTACGGATACTGTGCCGAAATGGATAATCTGCTCCATTGTGCTTTAATTAAAACAGTTGTTTATCAAGGCATTGTCATCTGGAACGCACGCCTGTTTTCGCTTCCAATAATTAAAATTCGGTTTACGAACAAAAAAGACGTCAAACACATAAAACGCGGCACCGAAAATTTTGAAGTAATAAAAAAGCTTTTAAAAGTTAAACATTCAATTAGGGAACGAGCGTATAAAATGTATCTTAAATACGACAAAAGAGAACACAGAGCTTATATAGAAGAAGCCAGAAACAGTTACCGTGCTATGTGCGATAGTCAACATTAGTTTCGAAGGTAATTACTAGGAAGAAGCTTTTAAAGAGCGTGTAAATGCTCGGTGTAGTTTTTCCCGGAGCGCGAGCGTCATCCAGGTATATGAAGAGTTATTCCCGCAAATTCCGCCAACTAGTGATAGCCCACCGGGCGACGTGTCCGGTGAATCAACGAGGAGCGCTCCGCTCGGTCGGGCAAAAACGGAAAACCATTTTACGGTCCATTGTGAAAGAGGATTGGCAATTTCGTTCCGAGCTTACTCGACCATCGGCCGGACAAGTTTTACAACGTCTCTGATGTAACGCGAATGCTCTGACGAAACTCTCTTATACATGCGCGACTTGCTGAATCATCACGAGGTTTCCCTATTCATTTTAAAAGGGGGTTTTATTTAATGCCGCATGAACATTACCCTGTTTTGGAGTCACTACCGTGGTCCATTCAACATTTTGTTTTCATGTGTAAATAAAAAAAGTAAAGGGGTTATGTTTATCCAATGAGTTTATATTTGCGCGCTAATTAATGATCAGAAACGGTAATAAGCAAAATTATTTGGTTTAAAATTTTAGTTGAACAACAATGCGTTAAACTCGCTTTGAGTTCAAACAATATTTTGTAGCATATTATACTGGTTATTCATGACGCTGGGAAATTGTTGGCTATAACCTATTGTATAATGTTTGATACACAAATTTTGTGGTTTTTAGTAGTTTGAGTATTATGTGTTACTCAGTTATGTATTTTTGATTAAATTAAATGTTGATCGTAAAATACTCGCCGGCGCAGTTTCATTGAAAGAATTGAAATTAAAAAAAAAAGGTATAAAACTATAATTTATTCAATCATTTTCATTGAATAAATTCACGCAATAGTTATTATGGTAAGGTATTTAAATTAGGTTTAATGACACAATTTCAACTGCTTCATTTAAAAATATTATGACTGAGTTGAATGAATTTTCAATTGCGAATTGTTTAATATTGAACCAATATTTTAATAACAGGATTCCGTGTTGTGGTTATCAACACAAGTTCATTGGTTCGTAATCCAACGTAATCTGATTAAATTTATTTTCAAATATTGTAGTCATATCAAATGAAAAATATTACAGTCAATGAAAGTGGTCCAATTTATTTTAGTAAATTTGAATGGACATATTGGTTTCCGGTAAATTTTTATAGATGACATTATAAAAACCAGCCAAGTGGGTGTCGGGCCACGCGCAATAGGGTTCCGTAGCTAGTCGTAACAACATATTTGGACTTAAAAGTGATTTATTATTGTTTAGTTTTAGAAATCATTACCAGATAGATAAAATACCAACATTTTTTTGCCAGCAAAAATAACTTTGTTTTTCATAGTGTTTTATGGAATTTGTATGAATAACATAGTTATAATTTGCGGTTGCTGAAAAAATGCTATATCTTATCTTATCTTATTTTTAACCCTAAAAACAAGGCTTTCAAAACCCACCAATATACATAAAGTTCAGTCAGTTTTATTTTTCGGGCAACCCATATAAGTGATGAGCCTATCGCCATCTACTAAGCACAATTCCATGCTCAGCAGCATGGAGTCAGAAATTCCAGTGAGAAATGCCAGGAAATCGAACCGGTCGCAATCGATGCCGCAAGACCACTAGGAGGTCTGAATCGGATAAAGCCTCGGCAAATATAATTGACGTTTACACGGTTAGGCTTAAAACGTTTGTGTAAAGAATTTTTTGTAACTAGAATTACCCACAAACACACGTCCTACGCTGGTTCACTTTATTTTTGGAATGATTTTTCTTGCTCGAGTTCGGTTGAAATCAAAACGTTGTTAATCACATCCCTGTGGAATAGAAAGTTAATGAGATTGTCGATCCGTGACCAAAACCTACCACAGCTCTAATGATCTAATGCGGTGATTGACTGTTTTAGAGTATATTTATAACTAGTCTCTGCCCGCGGCTACGCCCACGTGGCACGTCAATATAAATAACCCACGCTCTTTTTGGAAGCTTGATACTATTTATTTATCTTCATACTCATTTTCACTAAGATCGGTACCAATTTTTAGCCTTGAAGTCGTAACAGACTGACAGAGTATACCTATTAGGATATTTTCTAATACCTTTCTATATAACAATCGCATCTTACAATGTTAGTTATTGACCTGCTCTGAATATAGGTTGCAGATAAGGCTCTGCGTTAATGAATCAGTTAGTCAGTCGGGTGAAGAATCATATATATATATATATACGCTATAATAAGCTAGTAAATTAAGAGTTAAAATCATACTAAAACACTGCGATATTTGACTTCATTTGAAAGCCCTCGAAGACATATTGTTAAATAGCATAGACGTTTAGTCTATAGTTTAAGCCAGTAGGCCATACAATTTAGGTTCTTGGTCGCTCATAGATGATCTCGTAAAGAAACGCAAAGCTATTTTAGGTGTTGTTACAGGATTCGAACCGAAGATATCCGCAGAAAAAGCTAAGCTCATGAGCATGCGTAAGTGGCAATGGGCAGGTCATATCGCTCAAAGAACCGACAACCGATTGAGAAGAAAGGTTCTCGAGTAGCGATCGTGAACTGGAAGACGCAGAGAGAATTTAGAGAATACCACGGCGAAATATCTTTGTCCCGACACCCGTGAATCGAACCCAACACCTCACGGTGAAAGACCACACTGCTAACCTCTACTAACAAACACCACTACTAACCAACAAAGGAATTAAAATGCCAAAAAATTGCGGTCATAATAACCGTGGTATACATTCAAAAGCTTTTGACGAAAATTGGTAAAAAACGAGCAAAATGAGAACCGAGCAAAATTATGGGTGAAAATGTGCCTAACTTAGAATAACTTTCATAATTTCCCCGACATCTTATTTCTGGTAATTACCGGGAATCATGATTATTTAAGAAATTATTTCCACTTCCTTTGAGTTTTAGCTTTTTGCTGGAACGATTATGTCACGCTGCGTGACCTTGCAACTTTTTTTAGGTAAAAGGCAAATTAGGAACAAAATACTACAAGTTGGAAATACTTTAATATTAAGTTCTGTATTGCACTAATAATGTTTTTAATAAACACATTGTAGCTTCTGTATCTATAAACTATATTTGCAAGTCGAGACACAAGATAACGAGAAAAAAAATATGGGTTGATTTTTACATTTCAAATTACTACATTTAGCCCCAATTTCACAGGTGTTAGATATACCTTATTGGCAGGATAAGCCAAAAACACACACGAATGAAAATTACAAATTATTTAAATGTTACTTGTATCACTGTTATATTTGGTCAGGTTTTATTTGGAGAAGATGAGAGCTATCCGGTACCTCTAAATTGGCCCTTACAAGTGTTATTAAGTATTGGTCTATTTACACATTTTTTTACTGTTCTCCTAAAAGATCCTCGAACCTAATTAACGAAATACATACTTTTCAGCTTTGCGTACTGAAAGGCATAAAATATATAGCTCGTGGCAACAACGGCATGTAAACAGCTAAGGATTAAAAAAAGTTTTACCGAATAAAATACCGATGACATAAGTCAGTTAACAGATTGAATATTTTTTTACAAAACTAGTCCAGTTTTTTTATACAAAAAAAAATAAAACTTAGGTTGCGTGCACATATTGCCAACAGCTATGTATATTTATAATTTTATTATTTTGCACATTGGGTCGAGACAGCAAAAAATTTGTTATCAAAAAAATAATAAAATTTATCGTAGTCTTTATGTTTCGAAAAATGTTGGTTTAAAATATATATTATATATAATCTAAGTATACGATGCGAAAAATAAACTTGAAGCAAAATGCGGAAGCCAACAAACAAAGTTGAACAGAATTAATAAGTAGCATCAAATATTAAAATATAACCCCAAATTAGTAGAAGCTTGTACATTGTTTTGTATTCAAATACTTCACGCTGACCGAAATGTTTCACGTCGTAACTCGCCACCCTTAAGTTCTCACGCGATTGCATTTATTAGCGTGACAAATGGTCTGTTGACAATGGTAAATTACTAAAACCCATATCAATTACCAAAGAGAATTATAATGCGGCCCAGCATGTTGGCGTCGAACCGCGAACAGCTCTCGTCTGGATAAACGGAGGCCTATTTGAAATTCCAATTAGAAAGTTTTCTCATTTACTTGAATCAGGGCGTAGAGTGGCGGAAGGGCAACAATCCGCGCTGATTAGTCCTGGTCTCCACCCTGCATCAGATTTAAAGGGTATGGGTTCACCGCATAAACTAATCCTTCATTGAAGACCACCCTATTTGAATTATTTTTGGGCCGTACCCTGCGGCAGCTCTACGGATTATTCAAACGTGGCATTTAAAAACAAATTGATTCAGCCAATTAACTTTACAGTTACGAGCTCTAAGTTTATCTCTGGATCGAGAACTTTCAAAGCTTTTATTGGCACTCACACATCCACAGATTCGATAAACGTATAACCCTCCAAATAATTTTATGTTGCATCTATTCTGGAATCGTTCAAAAACCCATGGGAAATTAACTGTTTGCAATTCATCGCTTTATGTGTGGGGAATTTGTATAGTAAATTAAAGCTAAAGTTTTAGAGTTAGATTCAATAAGTACTGTTAAAGTATTGCATTTAGCCACAAGAACTCACATTTAATAGGAATGGTTTAAGTGGTTTCAATGCGAAAATCATGCGTGAACATATAAGTTTAGTAGTTTTGTGTCTTTTTTGTTTACAAAAAGATGACCTAAGGATTTGACTCATTAAGATACATTATAATCAAAATCGCACTTGCGTTACAAACTCATGTAGTAAGCTATTCATTCGCTCATCGTTTCGTACATATTCTCAAACCATAGGCAAAATAAAATGATGACACACTTATTTAGATATAACAAAACGCAGGAAGTCAAATTTCCGGTAAATTTCGCGCCTACTCCGAAAAATAATATTTTCTTGATAGATGTGACGGCGTCCGACCATCGACCACAAACACGCTCAGAAATACGGATATTACTGATTCAATATTCCACAGAAAGTTATGTTGGCTTTCGATAACTTCCGAGTTTTCTATACTACTATCGATTCGGCGCGAGGCCAATTTATTCAAAAAGTATCAACCGTGAACCGCCCAGGCACGGAAGTTACCCAGCTGAAAATTGAATTTATCAAACTTTTCCGGGACAAACAGATAGGTACTTTATAGACTGTGAAATGCAATTTACTTTCAATTGCTACCAATCGGGTGAATTGAAGCTTGTAATACTAAATGCATGAATGAAATCTGTCCTTCAAGTATCCGGCGCATTGCTGCCGTTTCAATCTGATTTATTGAAAATAAACTAGGATCTACCGTGAGCTCGCCTGATCTTTATTTCTTTATTATTTATCCTGTATTGGCCAACTTGCTTAGCTTTAATAGAAACATTTTCAAGTATAAGTATTTCATACACACACAAATGTGTGTTTAGAATTAGGTTAATTATAAACTCTGTTTTGACAAAACTAAACAACAGTAAATAACTTTTCACAGAAACGTAAGCTTACTACGTAATTATAACTTTTTATTTTCTTTCAAGTTTTAAAACAGTCAGATGAATAATATAATTTGATAGTTAATTAAACAAGCCTATTTCGATATCATTTTCTGCTTGCCGGTAAATTAATAGATCACTTCTTATCTCAATATTTTGCACACACAGTCTTAATATGCAGGGACTTGATGATACCGTTTGACGTTTGAAGTGGGCTACCCGTTCACAAAACGAAATATAAAGCGGACTTAATAAACATTCAACCTTTAAGAATAATACGTGCGGGTATTTTTGAGTGTCCACGAGGGTCGTTGTTAAGTCCAGCGACCACTCGTAAAGCCAGAATGGCCACTAGACTGGCCACTAGACGTCAGTCTATGTCGTGGCTTGCGGCTATGACGGTCGGTAATATAGTGCATTGTGCGGTGCGTGTCATATGTCGAGTTGGCTCAAATTGCGCTAAATTAAATTTCGACATGAACGATTACCGAGCTCTGCGCTAGAGAGCTCTTACTCAATGAACATGGTCAGAACTGATGAATCATTTCAATTTGTGTACTACTATACGGATTTTATTAATTATACCACTGCAAATGGCATGCCGATTTGTGGATTAGTTGTGAAGTTACTTGTAGCCTATAGACACTCGTGCGTTGTCGATCCTATAAACACCTATATTAACTCTTTTTAAAACCAATCCTGTAGTAGTCATGGGACATTCTTAGCTTTAAAGTTAAAGCTCAACAGACATAGGGAGGCCAAGTTTTTTCTCAGACTGAGTGGTTCGATACCGTCTGTCTGTAGCTTGGGATTGTTGAATCCTCCTTGATGAATCCTCGAATAGCTTTCGCTTGAGGAATTGATAAGCCTGGTTTTTTGAGATTCCACAGAAAGGCTCCGGTCCTATTTGCAGACTCTGTACCTGTCCGTTGCGGGGGTAGCGGGCTGAATAACATTTGACGCGTGTAAAACTGTGCGGGTTTGTATTAGTTTTTACTATAGATCTAATATTTGTATTGTTGGGACATTCTGTCAATAAGTATTCACAAAGCAAAAGGTCACTGCAATATATTTGGTAATAAAGGTCATGGGTTGTAAAAATATTTCTGTTACACAGAAATAATTATTGGAGACCCTTATCACAAAGGACGGCAAAACCGTCATTAGTTTTCAAATAACCGAATTTATTTGACTTTGAAAATAAATCAAACTTTTTATGATTTTGACATAAAACTGTACTTCAGAATTAAACGTAAGTTACTTTTACTATGTAAAAATACTCATCGAAGATAACATTTAATAAATCAAGGGTCCAATTATGACCACTCTCATCAAAAAATGATTGACGTACAGTGTGTGTGTGTTATCGCTATAGATCGTTTCCATGTCACAGTCACTGTTCTAATTAACTGAGATAAATCAGAAGCTATTATTGACAAAGTTTTACACGTTAGAGTTCCACTTGGATTAATACATCAAATACATATATTGATGAGCGTCATACTCATCAGACAGTTTATATTGAGAATTGATTTCGTTAGCTGATATAATTCTCGCGAATATTTTCCCTGTTACTATTAATACGTCTTTTTACTTATTCCTGTCCATTCAAAGGTTGCCTGGAAGAAATCACTTTATAGCATTAAGGCTGCTTAATGTGCATATTTAAATAAGACTCTGTGTCACAATTATGTACTTTTTCTTTGTGTACAATAAAGAATTATCTATCTATCTATCTAATACATGCGTATTTTGCGTGACGCGTTTAAGTATTTTTGATGAAACTCAAAATCAGTTTACTTAATAGTTTGCTTGCGACCATGGCTAGTGTAACCTGTTAGCCGAAACGTCAAGCCTAAAAGGTAAATAATGCATGATCGCGTTAATTCCCGATAAATTTTATTTAATCATGCAACGCGTAAGTTTAAAAGTTAATATGTTTGTAAAAAGAGATGATGATAATTCTGCGATGATATTTATAAAACTGAATTTAAAAAATGAAGTTTTTATTTTTCACCACACCAGCACGAAAAAGATCGTTTGATACTTTATAGCCGTTCTGACACGACATTATGCACAATGAATTCATATGTTGGCGTTATAAAAGACATAGGCACCTTGATATTGCCAAGTTGGCCAAATTTTATGCCCTAATATTATCAAAATAAACACTTCATTTCCAAAGTAATAAAAGTGGATCCATGTTCAACAGGTAATAAGATACGATGACAAGGATCGCATTATCGCGCACAAGGCACAATCCCGAAAGTGGGTTGATTTATTGCTCGAAATATCCTTGACGCAGCTCGTGGAGAATTATGTTTTAGCTAGCTAGCCCTTGCTCATGTATATGTCCCGCATATTTTTCACAAACCCAGTTCTATATATATATGATTCTAAAAAAACAGAAAATTGAAGTAAAAGATTGTTATGAAAATGCAAATTAATTCAAACAAACATTATTAGAATCCAAAGTTTTAATTAACTTTATGAAATATATATCTTTATTTACATATAGTATCTTAAATTAAATTAGCCTAATAACTTAAATTAAACTTAATAAGTCACTGTCAGAAGGCCTCGTTCCCAAAATGCTGGCAGCATTACCGCGTTGTATTGCGATACTAAGTCGCTGACCGAAATATAATCCAGCATTTCGAGAACGTGTTGCCTCAGTAAGACGTGCTGACAACTCTTTGTAAAGACTATAAAATCCTAAAATTAACACTGTGGTTTCTGTTTTCTTTAAGGATATGCCGTTAGAATCACCTTTTTCTTTATTATCTTCTCATACATGAATGTGTTGGATGATTACTGTATAGAATACTGTAATCAAAATTATCATTAGAAATTATTTATATCGATACTTATATTATAAAGTATTTTAGTAAGTTAAGGGTATAATATTAAAGTTGAAAAATTAAGAATCCAGCAGGACTCGAACCTGCACCCCCTGGGTATAAAGTGCTTTGCCAATTCAGCTATGGATTCGTATCCTGCTAGACTCGAAATTTATTAACTCTTTTGTGCCAGTGTCATAGGTCATACATACCTTATCTGACGAAACTTACTTGGTTTTAGCGCCACCACACAAAAAGGCATAGCAAGCTATAATTTGCTTTAAAATATTACAAGATAAGGGTAATACGGAACTATAGACCCGATGTCAATACTTTGTTTGATCTCGTTCATATCTAGAAAGGAGGCATCATATCTTGACCGGTCACTGTTTACTTAACAAACACCTACACACGATAGGAATAACAGACAGCCCTCTATGCAGAGAATGCATGAAGGCAGAAGAAACGCCACAGCATGTCATCATGGAATGTAGCAGCGTGGCCGACCAACGGGCACAAATTCTTCAGTCACCAACATCGCTTCCGGAAGCCTGCAGCAGTCCTCGGCTGCTTTCCTTCTGGACCGGTATAGGCTGGCTAGAGTAAACGGGAAACCTCTTACGTACAACGGTCCCATAGGAGGACTAAGTGCGGATACCGCCCAGAAAAACTAAACTAAACTAATCTAGAAAGGAGGGTCTGATTTATACATATAGTTCTTTTTGCATTTGTTAGTCTTATTATTGGGAAAGGCTTCAAGCTGTGCAATATACCATTATGCAACATCTCAAAGGAGCAGAGTAGAAAGTAAAATCTAGGGAAGCATTATTACAAATACCACACGAAAAACGTCGCAGGCAACTGCTATTTATATTGTCTGCACGTGTGGTGTAGTGGTTTAAGCGGTCGCCTCGCCGCTCTCCACGGCACTGGTGTTGTTCGATCCCCACATGGGACAAATCTTTATGTAATTCACAAATATTTGTTCTGAGACTGGGTGTGCTTGTGAGAGTGAATGTGTGTATTTGGCCTTGTCATTGGGACCATTGGATAGTGTAATTGCTTCTGGCGTTCTATCTAATGTAATGTAAAAAATCCAAATCCATATATACATAAACATAACATCACGCCTATATTACCCAGAAGGGTGTGGCTGAGGTGTACAACACCCACTTTTCACCTGTTATGTTTAGGATCTATGAGATAGGGGGTGAGCCTATCGCCATCTACCGGACACAATTCCAACTCCATGCTGTTGTTGAGAATTTCGTCAAGGAAAGTTCACAAAAACACTTTTGCATGACCCGGGCATCGAACCCGAAACCTCGCGGTGAGCCATACACAATTTATACCGTTATACCAACGAGGCAGTTAACTTTACTTATATAAGTTAAAAAAATACATGTCGAACTCAAAAACGAATTGATGGATTGATATTCATGAAGGTTGCTATTCTAATGAAGCTTAATATAAACATTCGTAGGCTATTTACATCTTTAACTTTTGAGCCCAGTTTCCACCAGGTCTTAATCACCAATTTTGTACGCGTAGATCCACGTTAATAGCCGCACCGCGACATTTGTGAAACAAAAAGTGCTGTTCAACCCCACATTTTGTCTCATTAGAGAACAATAAAAGAAATAATCATAGAAAGTTCCCTGGCCTTTGTCTCCTGGAAGCAGTCATGACGTACGAGCGCAAAGGGCTTATTCTATCTTATCGCGAGCCAAGTAAACTTGCTTTGAAAACTCTACTGGGAATACACTTGTTTGAACGCGGCGAAGACAAATGGAATGGTCCGCGACACTCGAAAGCGATAGCTGCAAAAATACTTGTCATTCACAATAATGATTCTATTTTTTTTTTTATATGATTTCCGTTTTAATTTTAGGACGTTTTTTTTACGTTATTGTACGGTACTGTATACGTGTAACTATTATTTATTTAAAAAATAAATTGAGAGAATTGCATGCTGTTGGTTTTTTTTAGGGTTCCGTAGTACCTACAAGGAACCCTTATAGTTTCGCCATGTCCGTCTGTCAGTCCGTCTGTCCAAGGCATAGCGACGAAACAGTTGGTGCTAGAAAACTGAAATTTTGCATAAACATGTATGTTAACTATACAAAGAAAGTCGTAGAATAAAATTTGGAAAAATATTTTTTTTTTGGGTAGCTCCCCTACATGTAAAGCAGGGATGTTTTTTTTTTTTTTCGCCTACCCCATAGTGTGGGGTATTGTTAGATAGGACTTTTAAAAACGTTTAGGGGTTTCTAAGACAGTTTTTTGATTTAGAGATCTGTTTGCGAGATAATTAACTTTAAAGAGCAAATTTTTGTTCGAGTAGAGCGTCCCCCCCCCCCTCTAAAAGCTAAACTACTGGATCCCAAAATCTGAAAAAAATTGTGTCGGTAGTACATGTAATGAACTTTAAAGGAAAACTATAGCGGATAAGTTCACTTCATTCGTTCAAGAGGAATAGGGGTCCAAAGTGTAAAATGCAGTTACTTAGAATAATTCGTGCAAATTACAAAAACCTTTGAAAGTAATGACTTGTATGAAGATGTTACTTGTTTAATACAGATAGTAAATCCCTTTTAAGTCGAAATATGTTGTTACGACTAGCTACGGAACCCTACTGCGCGTGGCCCGACACGCACTTGGCCGGTTTTTTATCATGGACAGTATTGACACATCCACCGAGAACACTAATTTGGGAATTTTAATTAAATATTACTAATATAATAATTCTTACAGGTAAATGAATAGGTCGCTCTTTATCTCAATATTTTGCACACTCAACCTTTCTCAAGCAGGACTCCAATGATACCGTTTGACGTTTGAAGTGGTCACCCGTTCACAAAATGGAATATAAAGCGGACTTAATAAACATTCTACCTTTAAGAATAATACGTGCGGGTATTTTTGAGTGTCCATGAGGGTCGTTGTTAAGTCCAGCGACCACTCGTAAAGCCAGAATGGCCACTAGACTGGCCACTAGACGTCAGTCCATGTCGTGGCTTGCGGCTATGACTGTCGGTAATTAGTGCGTTGTGCGGTGCGTTTCATATGTCGAGCCGGATCGAATTGCGCCGGTTTCAATTAAATTTCGACAGGAACGTTAACCGGCCTCAGTGCTAGAGAGCTCTCATTCATCGAACACGGTTAGAACAGCTGAATCAAATCAGTCTGAGTACTACTATGCGGGTTTTATTTATTATACAACATGCAAGGGGGCAAGCCGATTTGTGTACTCAAATACACAATTTCGACGAGTGCAAACACAAAAAGTAAACGTCAATTTTGCGATTTTCGGTTTAGTGCATACATATCATGCTTCTTTAAATATCAAAAAGTCCAACTAAATAGCAAAAAATAATTACTTGAAATAGGCGATATTTACCTTAGTCCTTGTAATTTTACAATAACGCCTTTTTTCGAAAATCGAACAATTTAAATGTGTACCCACAGCTCTTTGTCGTATTCACCAACTGCATATTTTCGTACAAAAAAACGTATAAGCGAACACCTGCCATATTATGTCTTTTTCTACTTTTAAATGACTGTATAGGTAGATAATGTAAGGGTTTTTTTTTTATTCGTGTTATTTTTTATCAGATTAATATTAATGGAATTATGTTAAGCGCTGCCTTAATTTATATTATTTCTTAAATTTCTTATTTTTGTTATTTGTAAGTCAAAACTTATCTCACAATTTTCTTAGTCAAAAACTCATGAAACAGTTTTAGTATGGTATAAAATATTAATGACACACAATTAATTAAATCAGATTTTTTATATACTACGTAGAAACGGCTTAGTAAAAAAATATCAAAAATCAGTGTAGAGGCAGACAGCTAGCAATATCTCGCTAAACAAAATTAAATGAAATATAATTTACAAGTTCATGTCCTATGTAAATCAAATAATTATGACGAAAATTTCAAAGAAAATTTTGTTTGAGACTTCAAATTAATGCTGAGAAGTTTTTCCTATTATTTGCTTTCCTGTAAAGTAGCTATTTTTACATAACTGCTTTACCTTTGCACCTGTCAATTTGCTTTGAGGATATTGTAGCAAAGTCGAAGCCGCCAGACTGATGGAATGATTGATTTTTTACAGGTTAAGCAATGCTTACCGTTGGATGGGTCATGGAAGCCCATCTTAACATATCGAGTTCTCCGTGCCTCGCAAGGCACGTTAAGCCATCGGTACCAGTTGACATTTGACAATCTATGGGTAGTCAGAAGGCAGAAACTGGCAACTAGTCTCTAACAAAAGTATCGTACTGGGTTGTGGCAGTCTGATACATATCTACGGTGTCGACCGACGCAGCGTGTGCGTTGGCCGGAACACCCCCGTGGGATTTGGATGCGGAAGTGCTCGCCGAAGTGTACAGGCGCAGGGCGGCTGCTCGGGCTGAGGGTTCTGTCCCCATGCCCGAGCAGCTGCGTGCGTGGCGGGAGGAGGCCCACCGGACGCTGATGGTCCGGTGGGGGAATCGGCTGGAGGCTCCACGTGCTGGTTTTCGCACCGTGGAGGCGCTCCGGCCGATTCTCGAGGAGTGGGCAGGGCGGCAGCATGGGACTCTCTCCTTCAGGCTGGTGCAGGTGCTGACCGGGCATGGTTGCTTCGGGAAGTACCTGCACAGGCTGAAGAGGGAGGCGAGCCCCATGTGCCACCACTGCGACTGCGGTGAGGACTCGGCGCAGCACACTCTCGAGCAGTGTCCTGCTTGGGAGGTGCAGCGCCGGGATCTCACCGCGGTCATTGGGAACGACCTCTCGCTGCCGGCTGTGGTCGCGGCAATGAGCAGCGCGAGGTCGTGGGATGCGGTCGCATCCTTCTGTGAGGACGTCATCTCGCAGAAGGAGGCGGCGGAGCGGATCAGGGAGGACTCACTCCTGGCTGATCCGCTCCGCCGCCGGCGAGCTGGGCGGCGAAGGCGCGCGTACGCCGCGAGCCTAATGCCGCCCTAAGCGAGGCCGCGGGCGGTGGAGGGGGTTTTCCGCCGCCCGCTGATGCCTTCCGCGACGGAGTGACGCCCTGGGTGTGCCCGGGGCGTCGCTACGGGAGTAGGAGGACTTAGAGTCGGGTGCCCGGTCAGAGGTCGGACTGGGCACGGTCGCCGCGGCGAGCCCTGTGGATATAATATCGATCCGGGGCTCGCCGACCCACCATCTTTCGGCGACGAGGGCACACCGCGGGGTTTTAGTGGGTATTCTGTGCCGTTTAACATCGTAGGCACGGGAGTCCCACATGCCACTCTGCCCGTCCCCCCCACGGGTGGAGTTGGTATGCGTAAATGCATTTCCCCGCGAAAAAAAAAAAAAAAAAAAAAAAAAAAAAAAAAAAAAAGTCTGATACATATCTACATAATATTTTTAGTGTTTAACATAATTAGAAAAATAAACGCACAATTTTAACTTCAGTTCGTTTTACTATATCGACATGATATAGTAAAATTATACATACTTACCGCATAGAACTTAGAAATATATAATTATATGTTTTGCAGGGTTGAAGTTTTATAGTACCATCCAAGTCTGGACGAGTTATGTTTCCGTTGAACAAAAGGTCATAAAGTCAGAAGCAACTCAAAAGAGACCAAAAAAACAGAAACAACTCAAAAACAATAACTCAACTTAATAACACCATAATGCCTAAATGTAACAAGAACGTAAATATAAACGTGTAAAATATTAACCTGCCTCATAGCCTGAGATCCGCCCGTTAAATCTTGCAGCCATCTGCAGCCATCTTTTAATGAAACCTATTTTAAATGTATCGTTAGTAAATATACAACATATTAGTCCCAGACTGCCTAAAAAAGTACCAAATACTTGAAATTAAAAAAAACGATAAAATTATAAAATTACTTAAGATCAAACGCCTATTCTTTTTTTATAGCAACAACACACTACGTGTGCAGCAATTCACATAACGTCAGTAAAGTTCTAACAGTGCCTAAGTAAACAATTTATTGCGTAGTTTCGAAAGAGTAAAAAAACTGCATAAAATCCACCAAGTTTATGGCGTTTTTTACATCTTTAGTGTTTGATATAATAATCGTTTTTATTTTTTAATTTAAGGTGCTTCGGAACTTATCTTTTCGGCAGCCTTATACTAATACGTTGTATATTTATTAAAAATTCATTTCAATAAAATAACTTCAATTAAAAAGTTGGATCGCTGCGAGATCTAACGGCCGGAGCTCGGGCTATTATGTTGCAGTTCAAAGAGACATTCGACGGTGCGTAGACATTATTCACGCTCGCGAATGCCATGTATTTTATGTTTAACGAACCACAAAATATATGGAATTTGTTTTTTAATCAAATATGAACAAAACGTTGTGAGACGTGTCTGAATTTTCTGTCACGTAGAAAAGACACTCAAAGGCATTATATTTAAAATAAAAAACCGTCAAATTGCGTGTCGGGCCACGCGCAATAGGGATCCGTAGTTAGTCGTTACAACATATTCAGACTTAAAAGGAATTTACTATTTGTATTAAACATCTTCAACAAGTCGTAATTTTCAAAGGTTTTCGTATTATGTATGTTCGAACTACTCCAAGAAAGTGCATGTTTTAATTTGGGCCCCTGTTACTTTCGAACCAACAAAGTAAACTTAGTAGCTATGGTTTACTTTTAAAGTTCATTACATTTACTTCCTCCATGTTTTTTTCAGATTTTTCGTGCCTTTTAGAAAGGGGAGACACACTACTCGAGCAGTAATTTTCTTTGTAAAGTTACGGTTTTGACACTATGCCTTAGATATACGGACATGGTGAAGCTATAAGGGTCTCTTGTAGGTACTGCGGAACTAAGAATAGTTGTATTCAATTTAATAAATAAATTCCTTTCAGAGGGCCTCAAAGAGCTATTTTATCTCACTTGAAATCTCATTAACACGCTTATATTAGCTTCACCTGTATGTTTGTTTGTTTGTTTGTATGTAACCGACTCCTTTGGACTCGATTTTGACCCACTTTAAACGGACAGATTTAATTCAAACTTTCTACACTTGTAAAGAATCAGCGACAATATAATAATTTCATAAATTTATCTCATTATCCTGATTAGGATCGCCAGGATTAAAAAAAAACTAAAAAACACGCTTTTAAATAACATCAAACTAAAAAGTGAAAAATAAATATAGTTTAAAAAAACTAAAAAAACACGCTTTTAAAGCACATCAAACTAAAAAGTGAAAAATAATTCTTATTATAACCTGAAAATAATAATAAACGAAAAATACTAGTACTATTGTGAAAAAAAGCGTGGGTCGCTCGATAGACGAAAAATATGGCACAGAGCGCCCCACGCTTTTTTTCACAATAGTACTAGTATTTTTCGTTTATTATTATTTTCAGGTTATAATAAGAATTATTTTTCACTTTTTAGTTTGATGTGCTTTAAAAGCGTGTTTTTTTAGTTTTTTTAAACTATATTTATTTTTATATGTAATTGCAGCGTTGCAGTGAGTGGGCAAGCGACGTGCAGCGCAGAGATGTGTAGAACGTAGTAGGCCCCCCCCACATTTGGCGTGCGCGATCCTCGGGCGTGCGAGCTGCAGAGAGAAAAAAGCGTCGCGAGCGCGCCGCGCGCACGCTGCGCCCGTGTTTTCTCTCTGCAGCTCGCACGCCCGAGGATCGCGCACGCCAAATGTGGGGGGGGCCGTAGAGAGGAGATGCGTAGCGGCGTAGCCTGCCGGCTGGACACATCTCCTCTCCGCTACACCCTTAGGACGGGCGGCCGGGCGATGGGACGGCGCATCTCTTCTCCTCTCGGCTTTGGTGGCAATCACGTTTCAGCTTCGGTGCACTTCTCTACTTCTCTCCTCTGCTCTCCACTTTGAAGAAAACTGAGCCTTATGCCACAGAACATAATAATATATTAAATAATAAAAAATGGACACTGTTGTATTTTTATATATTACCATATCATTTAACATTACCTCATGCCAAAATAACCAGTCTGCTTTGCCTATACGTCCGTCCATTTTTTCGGCTTTACTAAGCTTTGTGTAGTTTTTTTGTGGTAACTTTTCCAGTACCATAACGAACAAACAAAAAGAATTCCACAAATCAATCGCTCGTTCATACAAAAATAAAATACCTAGAAACAATAAACCTTCAGTTTTGACAGAATTTTCTAGATTTGCTTTTACAGTAGTTAAAAGTTTTATTTTAATACAGAGGTAGATTTTGCTTAAACATTCATCTATTAACTAAATTAAATGATCGCTTTGTTAAGAAAAATTAACCTTAATTACATGGAGTTTTTAAAAACAAACACTAGTATCGTCGAAATTAAAATATCTAACCTACTAGATGGATTTTGATCTATTTATTGAAAGTAACAATCAAGATGTATATGAAAGCTACTTTTTATTGCCGTACCATGCGGGTAGAAGCTGGTTCCTAATAAAACTATGTAATAGGGTTAAATAGAGCTTAACACATGAAACACGAATAACGACTGCTAAACATAATCACAGTATATATTATGTATACTGTGACAAAATGCCAGCGAGTGCTCTTAATCTTTTTACAACACTCAATTTATTCATATTCCCAAGGAGAGACCTCTTTGTTTGGCTTTTGATAATTGTACAAGTGAAACCATTTGAATAAATGGCAGGCGATCCACCAGCCTCTGTATAAAATATAGCCATTAATTCATTACACCCGAGCTAATTGCTTCGTTGCAATTAAATTATTCTAAATAGCAAACATTACCGATATTGTTCCAGTATATTAACAACCCAATATGCTTTGTTTTGCGTTGAATAACAGCTATTTATCAAAGACGCGTTTTTAGAATTGTGCATGCTAATGGTGACGTAGGGAAATTTATCTTAAAAGTGTTAATACATCAATTTGTGAATTTGGATCTTTGTTACTCAATCACGCCAGAGCGATTGAATGGATTTGGATAAAAACTAAATTGGGAACACAAATAGAATATAACACTGAATACGCTACGGCCTAATTTTTATTGACGTTCCACACTAGTATAAGCAAACTCCAGCTGTAGCCAGCAGTAGTAAAATATATATTTTTTTGAACTAAAATACAATTGTAGGGCTAACCAGAATCTCCAATAAATTGTAAAAAAAATCGTAAAACTACATTTGCAGAAATCCGTGTCAGATGCCAAAATGTCATGTCGATTCTGTTTTATATCCAATGGAAATGGACATAACACCGTGGGTGTTAATCAACATCTGTCAAGGCTGTTAAGCGAGGTGCCAGTCAGTTGCAGGAGCCAGAAGTTATGGTCCGAAATGATTTACTAACCGCAGTTATTGTAAAGTCGTAGCGTAACCACGTCCAGTGTTATGGAATCGAAAAGTCGGACATAAAAGGTAATATACATTTATAGTATATAATCTATACTAATTCTAGTTGTTGCCCATGGCGCCAACGAGCTGGTGTATCGACCTTCACCTAGCGGTATAAGAAAAGCTTACCACCTATTCTCAAACTTACCGTATTTGGCGACAACGCTAACCTCTAGACCATCGAGGCAGTCGTTTAGGTTTACCATAAACTATTATTCCTTTTATACTATCTAAATGGATCCTATCGGTGTATAATTTATCAGTACATACTGACGCTGCATCAACCGCATTCATATAGCTATACATATACTCACAACACACTCAATAAAGTCCCATGGGTGTCGTAAGAAGCGACTAATGAATTACGCCATGACAATGGGAAATATATTGGGGATTGTAGCCAAATGACATCTGAATAGATCGATGATCTTCATAGCCAAACACACCTGAATGTAAGTCTTAAAATGAATACAACACTTATTTTTTTTGAAGATATTACAACAGTGTTGGCGCCTTGAGCGCTCTCTGACTCTTGATTGATGATGAAACGCTTTAGTGCTAAATCTTAATTTAAATCCAAAAAAAAAACTTTTTAGCAACACTGTTTTTTAAACTTCTATCTAACAATACCCATATGGTGTAAACAAGACAAAAATATATAAATGGATTTTATCTTTTGTTGAGTATATCTCGGATAAAAATATGTATTTAGGCAGGCTGGTCTTACTATGTCCCGTTTGTGTCTAACAGAATATTACAGGGCTCATTAGTATTTTCAAATTATAAGCTCTGTGACGCTTTACCTAACTTATATAAAACAAACCTAAATTAATTGAAAGAAAAAGCCAACGTAATAGCTTTAGCGATAAGGATTATTTAAAAGAAATATACGAAAACATCAGAAATAGCGAATAAATATTTTTTTTCAATATTGAAGCGAGAGCCTAACGAGACTGCCAAAAAGATTAGCCATTTTATATTTTTTATGTAGTAATTATAATTTATAACAGTTTCTTGTAAAAATTATTTAACAAAAACTTTTTGCTTGATCTGAGCTGCTTAAATTCTTATTGTTTACTTTTAATGTTTATTTTGTTGATTTTCTTCAACATTTGACGCATGTCGCAAAGATTCTTGTTAAATAATTTAGTCTTGACTAAAAATGCGGTTCAATTAAATCACCGAATTTATAATCAATAAAAAACAAACGCCTAGCGTGGTGTCCTGCGTGGGCGAATGCGATTGCGATGCGGCGCAGAGAAATCAAACAGTCTATTCCTATTCAAGTGTCCTGCGTGACCAAATGACAGTAGAGCGCAAAACGTCGCGGCTCTTGACTAGACGCGTTTCCAATGATTAATGACAGATAATGGTAGTGCCGTTCGTGGATTTGCATGCACGTAGGACAGCGTTGCCGCGCCCGCACCACATGTTTCCACATCGCAATCGCGTTCGCGCTGGTTCGTCCACGCAGAACACCGCAAAAGCGTGAAAATAGGCACGAATTTAAAGGCATTTAGTAATTTCCAGCGCAGTTATTTAACGGATAGTTATAAATCAGCAGGATCTGATCAGAATCTGTATACTTTTTAAAACTAAAAAAGCTCAGGAAAAAAATAAAAAATTTGAAAACGAAACGAGTACCAAAATTTAAAAGAAATTAGACTAGTAATGTGAATGAAACATATTTTTCGCGGTTATCGCTTTCGAGTGTCGCGGACGATTCCATTTGTCTTCGCCGCGTTCAAACAAGTGTATTCCCAGTAGAGTTTTCAAAGCAAGTTTACTGGGTTCGCGATAAGATAGAATAAGCCCTTTGCGCTCGTACGTCATGACTGCTTCCAGGAGACAAAGCCCAGGTAACTTTCTATGATTATTTCTTTTATTGTTCTCTAATGAGACGGTAAGTGATGTATGAACAGAAGTTTTTGTCTCACAAATGTCGCGCTGAAGCTGTTGTACTGATGACGATGCCTTTAGTACCTTTCAGCAATTATCATGTCTTACCTATGTCCTCCCGAGTGAATATGAATTTTTATACAATACGAAAGAACTGCACTATTTGCAATACACAATTTATTTAAATTTCTACATCAAAAATGTTATATTAAACCCATATAGCTTAGTCATTTCTAATGTTAAATGTTAAATTAAGCCGAGCGAGCGAGCCTTCAGCCTTCACTGAGTGATAGCTTGTCATCCAAACACCCTTTTAGCGAATTACTTAAGTAGGGCTCAACAGTTGACAAGTACATAGGTGATCATTCAACCGATACTGAAGTTACGTAATCATGATTTGAACTCATATTGTAAATTGGAAATTATTATAGTGGAAGAGTTTTTGTGAAAAAGCTTTAGAATGGAAACATCACCGTCTTAGATACAGGGTGGATGCGACAAAGCGACATTTATTGAAACCACAGCTTCTATACATGGCCAGTATGCATTTCCACCGGATAAAAAATTCTCTGGCGAAAAAAAAAATCCACGTCTTCCGAACAAATTGCACGATCGCAATGTTCAAATTGTTCGGAGAACGTGGTTTTTTTTTTTTCGCCAGAGAATTTTTATCCGGTGGAAATTGATACTTACCATGTATAGAAGCTGTGGTTTCAATAAATGTCGCTATGTCGCATCCACCCTGTATATATAGATATTGAACATGTTACTAAATTAATGTTAATACTAACTATACATGTAATTTTTAAATTTTTAAATAATTAATTTTCTTTTTATTGAATCCTTCTATTCAAATATTATAAATAGATACCTATTACTTTTTTGAGCATGGAGCATGATTCTTGTTTTCTCTGGAATGTACACGTCCACATCCATCTTGTCAAATAAAATGTTGAGTGACCTACGACACAGGTTTTCCTAGTGTAGGCATCCACTTAACAACACACAATTGTAGTGTACTATCCTAGATATTAAGTCATTGGTTGTCTTGCTATGTAAAAGAAATTTTGTATGCACCTAATTTGAAAATAAATTGATTTGATTTGATTTGATTAAGCTGAACATCGGTATTTTACGGGTAGCGACTTTCATCAGACCTCTGCAACCCAGTACGAGGAAATACGATACTCTTTGCTAGACTAGTTGTCAGACTTTCTGGCCTCTGACTACCCGTAACGACTGCCATAATAAATATAATAATAAAAATTCTTTATTTGCAAGAACATTGTAGTATAGGTGGTACAAAGTCAGATAGGTACAAAATGTTCTGCCTGAATAGGGCATGCAAACAGTTATTCATAGTATAAAAAAGAAAAATAAATAATTGAGATAGAAGAATATTTTTGGCAATTACACAGAATAACATACATAACAATAAAGTTAACTTCTCTTGTTCATGTTTAAATAGTTAGCCACTGAGTAGAAGCTTTGCTCTAAAAGCCATTTTTTTAAGATATAGATTTAGTTAGCAACCGGGACCGACTGTTAAACGTGCTATTCGAGGCACGGAGTAAAACTTGTTTTGTTAAAGATGGTGACCCATCCATGTCAGACCGCGGTAAGCATTGCTTAAACTGCAAGATCGGTTGGTCCGCGCGGATTAAAGAAGAAAGAAAGAAAGAAAGAAAATTTTTATTGGCACAAAACATAAAATAAACAATACAGGAAATACGATCAAATACAGTTATACAATCTGTACCAAAAGGCCAGCAGCTCAGCATAATGCTAAGTGACTGCAATGAAATACAGTCACCTAACGCTGATTTTCAGCTGCAGCCCACGAGTGCCGTACGCTCAGAACTACTAAAATAAATTTAACTATAATTAATATTCGTTGAATTTAAAAAGTAGAAAAGAAAGGATACACCATAATATAAATAAATAAAAGCTGTTTACAAACTTTAAAAAACACAAAATTGATATAAAAAATAATATAAATAATAATAAATTTACTAGACTTAGTCACGACGTATAAGAAATAGGTCGTTGGTCACCGTACATATTTGTTCGAAAGCGTGTAAGGTTTATAGGATGAAACCTTTGCTCTTTCATGGGTTTGCAGCAATGGGATGCTGATAGGTCTGTACTTTTAACTGGTTTGCTTGCAGTCATGATATTTTTAGGTTTATATAATTAAACGTCGGAAATTACGACTTGTTCCTACCGGTCATTTTAGTCTGGAGGAAGAGTAAATAATACAACAATAGCCTTTTACTACCAACAACACAGCATTTATCGACCTTTTGCCATTTAAAAGGAGCTGAAAATTTCCAGTGAACGTTTCAGTACTAAAAGTTCACAGTTAGTAACACAAAAATACCTTATGAAGGTTTGCGTGACAATCAAAAATGCCCGCCATGAAATTAAGTTAATCTATTCGGTTTCACTTTTACTTGGCACTTTGTTTTAATGAAATATTAAATACAAATTGGACCTCCGATTACTGCAGTCGTGACCTCTAAACGTAAACAATCACAATTAAATTTAGTAGAGGCTTTAAAAGAATACACAAATGTAACGTTTGTTTGTTTTTATTGATCCCGCATTTCCATAAACAATTTACGGTTGCTGTTTTCTTGGAATCGTCAGAGGTCTCATAAAACTGGATTCAGAGCACAATAAGCGAGGCCTATACTTCAGCAAGGGCTTGTACCTGGCTAAAACATAATTCTCCACGAGCTGCGTCAAGGATATTTCGAGCAATAAATCAACCCAGTTTCGGGATTGTGCCTTGTGCGCGATAATGCGATCCTTGTCATCGTATCTTATTACCTGTTGAACATGGATCTACTTTTATTACTTTAAAAATGAAGTGTTTATTTTTATAATATTACGTCGTAGATATTGACCAGCTTGGTAATATGACGGTGCCTGTCTTATATAAACCAATTAAACGATGAACTCATCATAAATGGCGTGTACTTTTGTGGTCTGTAAATAAAGATACCTAATTTTAAACTACTACCAACAATATGCAGCAAAATGTTACTACCAACAGTTAACTGAATTAAAACTGCTAGAACCACATAGAGTGAAAACAACTTTTGGAAACATGAGTAGTGGTGTTAAAAACGTGCGAGTGTTAGTCAAACAGTTTTGTTATCCAACGAAAAGCCACTCCCAGAGGATTGTAAGCTCTAGATAAAACATAAACTCGCCTCAGCTAGCTTAAATTATAGCGGCCAATAACTTCGAGGTACTGTTAACAATAAATTTGTTTTTCAATGAACGACATTTTTAATTCATGCAGTCATGAATCACATGAAGGAATCGATAATTACTTTTCTTAACAGCGAATAAACTAATTTGCCTCTTACCATCAGGTGAAACAATTACATACATACATCCATAAAGTCACGCCTTTATGCCACGATGCAACGCCATTTACTGCGCTCCTTTTATTATTTTTTGGTTCGTCAAAATTCTTACATCTGGTCATACCTGTTCGCTGAAACAATTGCCGACCTTGAAAAATATCCTAACCAATAATTTAATCGTATCACAGGATCTTAGTGTATGAAGCACGACGCTAAATGCTCATCATTTAATTTGATATATTAATCCAAGTGGAACTCTAATGTGCCGAACTTTGTCAATAATAGCTAGGGATTTATCTCAGTTAATTGGAACAGTGACTGTAACATGGAAACGATCTATAGCGAAGATCTACTGTAATATTGACTACTCTCATCAAAATGTGATTGATCGCACAACGCACACCGATGAAAGCTCAGTGGTGTACCCGGACATGCATATTTAATCGTGTTTCATACAGAACCCTTTTAGGAACGCTCGTTTGTTATCCATTAATACACAAGATATATAGGACAATTTATAATTGCTTTTTGTTATCATAGAATAATTTGGACCTCTATATAATATTTTATCTTCAATGAATATTTTTGCATTGTAAAACTAACAACGTTTTACCCAATGATATTATATAAAAACAAAAGCAGATATGTTATAAGCGCTCGCGCTGTGAATACTCAAATACGTCCCAATTGGGACGTCTTGTGTTTAGTTTGCGTGTGGCCTGCGTCGAGCGCAGTCACGTGCCAGACGCCATGCGCCATGTTCAAGTTAAGAAAGAGAAAGCGATATTGTTTTGACGTTAGAGCGATAAGGATGCGTGCGCTGCGGACATTTGTCAATGTGTGCAATTTGGAATAGCTCGGAACGGATTTAAATCGTAATTTCTATGAACGTAACATATCTATAGTTCTATAATATCATTGGTTTTACCCCAAAGCAAAAATGTATGTGGCAATCATAACAAGTTTGATTTATTTTCAAAGTGAAATAAAACCGTTAATTAGAAAACTAATAATGACGGTTCTCCTTCTTAGGTTATGAGGGTCTAAAATAATATAATAATTCTTGTGAAACTGAAATATTTATATCACCCATAAGTATTTTCGCGTAAAACCAATAAATTGTTAGTAGTAAGTAATCACACGCAGATGCAATCATTTAATGCTTAAAACTATAAAGGCTGTTATCACACGGATATAATACCTAAACTAAATAAAAGATATCATAACAATTTTACACAAAACACACATACTTATCACGACTATCATATGAACTGTGCACATATTTATCACTTATTTACACTTACAATCCCTACGTACAAATGAACTTATAGTCGGAATTTTAATTCGATTCCAGATTTGACATTAGCTACTGTCATTTTGTGAAATAATGATACCACATATAATAGTGTAGTGATGAACACAAAAATCGATAAACAATCAGTGTGTGTGCCATCATCCATCATGATCACATTTTTTTATTTATTTCACACACAATTATAAAAGAAAAGTCTCAGATCGTTAGTTAATTGTCAAAACTAAATTATCGGTTCAGAAATATTTAATTTCCTGATAAACTTAGTTTATGAGAGTTAAATTATAAACGAGAAGAATCGATCTGGAAATATTCCATTTCCATATCGAATAATTTCGCAACGTCACTATTTAGTACTTGTCATAACGTTGCAACACTGAAATTGTCAAATCTGGAATCGAATTAAAATTCCGACTATAGTACTATTTATCTTGATTTTGTGGATGATATTTGTGATAACAAATGTTAGGTTTGGTTTTTCAAACGAGAGCCCCGAGTTTTAAACTTCACTATTTGACATTAACATTAGTTAATCGGAGTATTTCTAACTAGATGTTAATAAAAATATAAAATTAAGTTTAAGTTATTTTTAACTAAAATAATACATATTACTATTAATATAATGTATTATTTTGGTTTCTTACTTAGTAAAACAAAACAAAAAAAAACGGGAACAGAACAAAAATAAAACTTCATTGCAATAGAAACATAATATTCGACGTATACTTATTTTGTAACAACACGTGTAATGTATTGTTATAATGAGGGGGGTGCGTTGTTTGTTTTTAATTAATCGATAAATAATAATCGGATTTGATTGATCGATTGACAAAATAAATATTTTTGTTGTACGTGGAGTTGTATAAGCCGTGAAAATGAAGTATCAGGGATTCGGATTGATGTATCGATATGATAATATCTACTCAAACATTCTGCGTCGTTGGTTTAATTGTCAGTGGATGCAGTCTCTTAACGTGATATTTCGGGTTCGATTCTCGGGTCAAACAAAAGTGTAATTTGAGTTTTTTCTATCAAGAAATTCTTGATAGCAGCAGATATAGAGGATATTTGTCTA
Organism: Hypena proboscidalis; assembly: GCA_905147285.1. Taxonomy (NCBI): domain Eukaryota; kingdom Metazoa; phylum Arthropoda; class Insecta; order Lepidoptera; family Erebidae; genus Hypena; species Hypena proboscidalis. Next base: position 13,587,284 of record LR990132.1, read on the forward strand.
AAGAAACTAAAATTATACACATTTCTGTGCAATCATTAGAAAAAAGAAAATAAAACTCAAACTTTTTACATTATTATTAACATCTAGCAATACTCGGCTTAACATCAAAATATCACTTTGCAGTCTTCAAAATGGAACGCGCCCACAATGCAGTGTTTTATGTGGTTTGACGATTGTCGTTAAAAATCAATGTCAAATTAAGAAGTTCAAAAACTCGGGGTTCTCGTAGTTAAACCAAGCCTAACATTTTGTTATTGCAAATATCAACCACTAAATCAACATAAAATAATACTTAGTTCAATTGTACGAAATGATTATAAGTGTAAATAAATAAAATGTATTGAATGGCTCACCTAATTATCCACACGCATATGCCAGAAGTTATTCCATAAAATTATGAAAGCTGTTACTTTATGGAAAGTGGCTTTCTTTTCTACTTTAAATAAAATATATACAATAAATTTTACACGAACCACACACACTTATTGCGACTAACACATAAACTGTACACATATTCATGTGTTAGTCGCTAGCTAAGCTATCCAAGCTGAACTATGATACTGTATATACAGTATCAGCATAGTTCAGCTTGGATAGCTTAAGAGACTCACACAGCATGATCCTTATGTCTTCACTGAGGTATTCGCGCACCCTATAAAGCAGCTTCAGACGGTAAAAGCAGTTACATACAGCTTCTTGCACATGAGTCTCAAACTGCAGTTTGCCATCAAAAACTACTGCAAGGTTGCGAGCCTCCAGCACTTGCTGAATAGATGCCCTCTCCATTTTGATATCAGGACTCACATCGTTAATTTTTTTAATGATTGTCATTGTTCCCATGACAATAAATTTCGACTTAATGGGCTTCAGTACTAAAGAATTGCTTCTTGCCTATGCCTTCTAATTTTCATAGATGATGTTTAACTGTTGCAGCTATAACATCGAATACTAAAAATTTAATAAAATTTGTATTTCAAGAGAGCTCCAATAGTAAGTAGTATTGGAGCTCTCTGAACATGATTTTTCTTCTCGTTTTTGCCCGATTTTGATAACGGCAAAAGGTTTGGTAACATAAATATTATGTAGATAAGATACATGATTTAACATTATTTTCGGCCCAAATAAACACATAGTTTTTTAAGTTTTGGAAATTTAAGAGGTTTATTCAGAATCAGTAACATAATCCATTCGACAAGTTTGGACAAATTAGATAAGGCATTATTTATAAAACGTAATTTTTACACACTTTTTATCAAAACTAGTAAAATGAATTGTCTTGGTTAATTTAATTATATTATTTTATTTTGTCTTCTTCTCTTTTAAGTTCCCAAAACCATTACAATTTCAGTGTGTATATAAACATTTATCCAAAAATTGGTTCAATGTTGATTAAGACAATGTGTATGTGATAGCATAGTTTCTTATTTCATTCAAAAGTACTTCTACGCTTAGTTTCAATGTACCCAAAAATTAAAAAAAAAAAGTCAATGTAAGTGTAGGTATGCATATGATTCAATGTAACCAAACTTGAAAACCTTCGTAGCCACTTTCTTTAATTAATTTCAAAAGATACTAAAGTTCTTATTTTGGTTTTTGGTAATTAATGAGTTTTCAATTCCTCACGTTCCAGAACGCCGTAAATACAGCAATTTGTTTTAGAAAATATGAATTTAAGTTGCGAGAGAAATGTTTCATACGAGGCGAGGTGACACCCGCACCTGCGACCGCGACAAACTTTTAACATCCAATTTAAAGAAATATATTATACATAAAGTGTAAATATATTTTAAAAATACCTATAATGAAATCTCTGTTATTATAATTCTTTAACAAAATAATTCTGTTTTCGAGGTTTATACTGTATTTATTTTATACTACTGAGAATACATTAAAACTAACTGTTTATTCGTATAGGAAGTGCAATTTTATGAATAAAAATACCAGTTTAAACAATTTTTACACACACACTTCGATTCTTACAATAATATCCTGTTACAGTTACCACCCCAAAACTTGTTTGAAAATAACCTTTATCCCATAACATTCTCTAAAATCAATAAAAAAGTAAACTTTGCAAAATAGTCTAGTGGATCTAGTAACTAAAGATCTTGTTGCTAAATTTGATAACTATAACTTATTGAAAATATTTTCCGTTTATTGAGAAGTGTAACGGCGCTATAAAAAATAACTCTAAAAAGTTGAGCTCTCCTAGCTGGCTTTTTCGGGATTTTTCATAAATTGGGAAATATGATAGAGGGCAAGAAAAATTGTGCAATGTTTTAGACGCGTGAAACGGGAAAATGTTGTAGCATCAAAGTTTTGCTGGAAAGTTTTAAAAGAACGCGTATAATGTATGCACCGGTGGATATCTGTTAACTTTTGCTTCGAAAGCAGAATGTATATTTATATAACCTTTTCTTCATGGTGGGCAGGCACGCGTTTGACCACGATCTCCTCTGATGGTAAGTGATGATGCGGTTAACGGTGGAACACGCTTACCTTTGAGATATCTATTATTTTATTGTCTTAATAAAACTAGAAGTCCAACGATCGCAACAACGCGACGCTAAATTTAGACACAATTTAAGTAATTTCTACACTTAAAAAGAAAAAAATATTTATTGTAGATTAAAATAATCCATAAGCTGTTCTCCCCAGAGATAACGGAGGATTTCCTATGAAACGAAACAAAGAAACCATTTTCGATACTTCAAAACTGCTCTGAACTTTTTGTTCCCACAATACCCACAAAAAGGGGTAAAATAAGTTGAAAAGCCTTCCATGTGCGAACGGCATATTTCGCACAAAAATGATTGCGCTTTTGCAGCGCAATTTATTTCCCATTGATAGATATTATTAAAATAAAATTTTCTGACACATAAATTCTGAGAATTGAGGGTTTTACCAGGGTGAAGATACACGCAATGGTAATCAGATCAAGTGTCATTTTAATGTAGGCAGATAAATCTTTTCAGCCCACCCGACCCGCATAAAAAAGATGCACATTTTCTTTCTATAGTGAATTTATGGATGGTGTAATTTATGCCTTACAATCTAGCTCGTCGAGTATCGAAGGCTCGTAAAACCTTCTGAGGAATCCCCATTGAAAACAAATCAGGACCAATCAGAACGCTTGACTAGCATTAGGAGAGGGAACGGTTAAGAGCCCTGCTTACTTATCGGCATGGTAAAAAAAATCTCATTGAAATTTGAGTACCTAATTAAAATAAATTACAACAAATGGAAACTCCACAAAAGCGTTGGAAACGGAGATCCCAAAGGTTCAAATCCCGCGGGATTCTTAATTTTTCAACCTTAAAATTTGTATTAAAAATATTTTTACAACAAATAAATTCTTGATATATAATATACTAGCTACAATAGGTATTGGTCATTTACATAGCATAAGCATTTTTCCTTTTTGTTATCGAAACCTAAACGCACATTCATCGTATTTACCAACGTATTTCATAATAGCCAATAGTATGTTTGTTTCTTTCAAAATAATTTGATAAAAAAGAGATAACAATTAAATGAATAATATAAAAGGAGGGCTTTGCTTTGCTTTGACGAAAGAAATGGGCTTGCCTTTTTATAATTCCGCGAAACAAAACACGAGGCGGATGACTCTCTAGGTGTAATGGAGTTAAATGTTAAAGAGCAAGCGCTTACATTAACCGCTTTTGTGAAACAAATGAAAACTACGCTCAGGGGCGGTGTTGCTAAGAAAAATATTATTCTTTGCTTTTTTATTCGCATTCTAATTTTCCTTCATAACCTCAATATCTAAAAAATACGCTTACAAAATACGTTGCCAAACTAAATGGTTTTGCTATTATTTATTTCATGTTAAACGTAATTCATTAAACATGTCAATAAGGATGATCTGTTTCATCCCTAATTAAGAATTAAAATATTATGTAACTGTTAATAATGATTATAACAATTAAAGTATCGTTCGAAATACATTAGACAAAATATTACTCCAGAGTAGATCCCGTTAAAAATGATAAAAAGTCAAAAAAATAATAGTAGGATGAAACCCATTAGAAAAGAAGGAGAATATTATAAAAATTAAAGGAAAAATTATTTACGGGCGATCTGAGGTCGGGAAGAGGGGGAGGGGGGGTTTTAAGAGTAAAAAACAGATTTTCTCGATTTCCGGCAAAACTAAAAGTCCTATGGAAAAAAGTTGAATGGCAAAGTTGTTTTTAATAAAAAGATCTAAAACTTTTGTATTTACACTTTTTTCATATAACCTCAAAATTTATGTGAAACATTCAAAAAACCAAGTTTTTGGTTTTTTTTTTTATCTTTTACAAACAATTTTTTTTTTCACGAAATTTGGTGAAAACTTACCTTTTTATGTCCCAAATACGCTGTAATTTATTTGATTAGAAATATTTATTTTTTCACCTTTTTTTGAATTAATATCGATTTTGTACCCTTATTTTCGATCGAAAATTCACCCGTCAAAATATCAGCTTTTTTAAAAAAATTGGTATGTTTTCTGTCCGTTGAAATTTCTTCTTTCCGATGGTGAAAAAATATATATATAATATATGTTACTATGGTAAATCTTCACAGAAAATGGAAAAAACAAAGATCGAAAAGAACTATTAATATATAATTAATATATACAATATTGAGTTATTTATTAAAATTTAATTTCGATCGAAAATAAGGGTACAAAATCGATATTAATTCAAAAAACCGGCCAAGTGCGAGTCAGACTCGCGCACCGAGGGTTCCGTACAAACCTGTAGGTATATAAGTAAAAGTTATGGTATTTTTATTGCTAAATGAAATCCATAACATAACAATGTGGAAAGCTGACGGTACCTTGTCAATACATATATGAAAACATTATCAAAATTCTCGTGTCGCGGTGTTTGTTTCCAAACTCCTCCGAAATGGCTGAACCAATTTGCATGAAATTTTGTGTGCATATCGGGTAGGTCTGAGAATCGGCCAAAATCTATTTTTTATTTTTTTTTGTTAATCGCATAACAACGTTTGCTGGGTCAGCAAGTCTAATATATAAAATTCTCGTGTTGCGGTGTTTGTTTCCAAACTCCTCCGAAACGGCTGAACCGATTTGCATGAAATTTTGTGTGCATATCGGGTAGGTCTGAGAATCGGCCAACATCTGTTTTTTTTTTTTAATCGCTGAACAACGTTTGCTGGGTCAGCTAGTAAGTTTATGATTATTAAAAAAAATATACTATGTGATGTAACTAAAAATTTAAGATTTTCGGAATTTTTCCTATATGTGTACTTTATAACGTTGCTTCATGCCAAATTTCAAGATTCCAGGTCGTCTGGAAGTATCCTTTAGGTTTTGATTCCCTTGCGAGTAGTTGCGAGTTTCAAAATATGCGGCTTTAATTGCAGTATCTTTTGATTGCGTTGACGTAGAAGTTTGATTTTGTTACAGCTTAAAGATATTATAGACTTGAGTATTTGTTAAGAATTTCAATATAATACCACTACGCGTTCATGAGTAAAGGGGTAATAAGTTTAAAATTATTAAAAATATTTTTATTATATGATGTAACTAAAAATTTATGCTTTTCGCAATTTTTCCTTTATCTGTGTTATAAGACGTTGCTTCGTACCAAATTTCAAGATTCTGAGTTCACGGGAAGTACCCTGTAGGTTTTGATTCCCTTGCGAGTGTCGAAAATTTGCGGCATAAACGGGAGTATCTTTTGATCGCGTTGACTTAGAAGTTTGATTTTTTCACAGCTCCAAGAGACCATAGACTTGAGTATTTGATATGAATTTCAGCTTGATACCTCCACGCGTTCCTGAGAAAAAAGGTCTTGACAGACAGACAGACAGACAGACAGACAGACAGACAGACAGACGGACAACAAAGTGATCCTATAAGGGTTCCGTTTTTACCTTTTGAGGTACGGAACCCTAAAAAGGTGAAAAAATAAATATTTCTAATCAAATAAATTACCGCGTATTTGGGACATAAAAAGGTAAGTTTTCATCAAATTTCGTGAAAAGAAAATATTGTTTGTAAAAGATAAAAAAAAAACCAAAAACTTGGTTTTTTGAATTTTTCACATAAATTTTGAGGTTATATGAAAAAAGTGTAAATACAAAAGTTTTAGATCTTTTTATTACCAATAACTTTGCAATGAAACTTTTTTCCATAGGACTTTTATTTTTGCCGGAAATCGAGAAAACCCGTTTTTACCCTTAAAACCCCCCTCTGCCCGACCTCAGATCGCCCGTAAATTATTTTTCCTATAACTTTTATAATATTCTCTTCCTTTTTTAATGAGTTGCATCCTACTATTATTTTTTTTGGTCTTAAAAATTAACGGCACTGGGCTACTAGTAGTAATTAGGTAATCCAATTTATTGTAACATAATTAACTTACATTTAATCTGTTCGTTGAAATCAACTAACAAAATCAATTACAAGTTAATCTGTTACAATTTAATATCAGTTAAAAACGAAATTGAGAAAATATAAAATTGTTTTTAGAATCGCTAACTTAGATCGGAATCAAGTTATAAGACATCAATTCCATGCCAAACTTCGGAAAGCGGCCAGCAAAGCACTAAGTGAAATGTAAGAAAATATATTTCAATCGCATGTAAAGTGACGTCAATCCGGATACCGCACGCTCTAATAGAAATAACTTTTGGAGCCGTTCCACAATTATTGGAAAGGGCCGCAAAGATTAGGAGGATTACGTTATGTGAACAAGCTGATATAATTCGTCCGCACTCCGCGCTATGTTTCAATAACCCATATCACGGATTAAAGCGTTTTGGTTTGCGCATAATCCTTTCTTATTCCTTCGTAAATGGATATTGAAAAAATTTGATAGGCGCCTTTTTATCGGAAACTCTTTTTCAGAAGTGCTCTATTTTGCCTCTCGGAATGACGTCGATTTAAGGTGAATGAACGAGCGAAATCCCTCTACATGGAAGAGGCGGTCCTGAGAAGGTGATGAGTTTATATAGTACCATTTAGTCGACGGCGCACCTTTGAACCAATAAATTGGCGTCAAGAATACGCTTACTTACTTTTCAGCAATCTTTTACGTTCACGTCGTGTTCTTGTAAAAAAGGGTGTCGCTTTCTCTCAGTTATGGAACAAATCTTTGGTATAAGCGGCTCCACATTCAATTCCCTCCATCTTGCTTCAATGCCGCCTTGATGGCGATACTTTTCTTGGCAAAATGTTTTTTGTAGATGTGTAAATTTGGACGAATCTTTTTTTGGCTAAGGTACATTGCATACAAACTTGACATACGCAGCTAAATCGAACAGGATGAATTAGAGTGCAGCTAGCATAATTAAATTCTAACGAGGCAATGATTTAAGCAGTGAACAATTGTTTCGTTTCTGGGATATTGGTATCGAATTAGCTCGTTATGATGGGTTAAATTTGCAATCTGCGTGTTATTATGGCACAAGGGTACCGGCTACTGAGTCTAGAATTTCATTTAACGATCCCAGCTCGACAATAACCGTCCGTTGAATTTAATGGTTCGTAAAGCGGTCTCGATTAAAACTGCCGTCTGTATGGATGAGGTCAGTTGTTTTAGTATAGGAGCCAACTTTTAATGAGTTTATGAGCTCATCGCGATGCTCCCGTGTAGGTAATACACCCCCTGCTCTAACTTGATCCCGAACGTCACATTTTATGTAATTAGTTTGTCCCTGACAAGTTGAATGACAACTCGTTATTTGTTCTGATTCTGCATAGAGTAATACACTAATATTATGCGTTTGTATTTAATAAAAGGAAAAATAACGAAATATTACTAACTGATTATGGGATTATTGACCATTGATTCAATTTTAATCCTAAGAGGATTAATTATTTCACGTCATAGGTGCAATCGCCCGACAATTATATTGACACGACAACTCATTATACTCACATGTGATTTTAATGTAATGTCATCCGAATAACACAAATCATTTGTTTAATAATTGAAATAATTTATGGAATTGTAGATATATAGGATAGATGAGATAGAGCGACATTTATAGAGATCACAGATTCTAGAGGACGTCAGTGTACATTTCCACCTGTCAAAAAAAAATCTCTTGAATAATTGTATTTCCCGTTTTCGCAAACAAATTGAATATCATTATGTTCAGTGTTTTTTTTCTCCCAAGTTTCTTTTTACTGGTACAGCTTTGGAAATTAACACTGACCACGTCTATAACCTGTGGTTTTAATAAATCTCGCTATATTGCTGTATACGTTTGCATCATAAATACCAATTTCAGTGTACAGTAGCTACTTGGTATGTTATGACACATTATATATAGGTTAAAGCCTAATTTATATAATATAAATCGGTCAAAGGTAAGCAAAACAAAGCCGCAGGAGGTGTAGTTAAACAGTCGTATATTGCGAGTGTATAACATGTGTTCGCTGGAGTTTCTCTCGGTTTATATATTTAAGACGTCATGTACAAGTGTTGCAGGAACAAGGTGCAGAAAGTTGGACAGCAAAAGGGACATAAATCAGGGCGTAGAGTGCGCCAGCTGGCAGCTTGTGACTAGTTCTGTCGGGCAGCGACCGCGTATGACATTCGATTACCCTCGTGCCACAACGTCTAACGTACGCGGCGGCGGCGATACACGGGAAAACTAACGTCGAAACATGTCATGTTGAAAAATTCTAAGAATATTATTGTTGTATGTAAAAAGTATGGTATTATCACTTTGAAACGTCTTTTAATGGTTTCAGTTAGCACGTTTTATGAAAAAAGGCATTCAATCAGGCAAAATGGATGAGAATGATTAACACAAATTCGTTTTTGGAAACCCATTTTTTAGGTTTTTTTTTTACCTTGCAATAATAAATATATTATTATATTTACAATATTATTTACGTGATTTTTATATTTTTTTCTTTTTTTGTTTTCGTACTCGTATCAAAATCTAGTTATGTAGTAGTTTTGATAAAAAAGACGCTTTTACGAATCTCTGTTAGCAAAAGTAACGTAACATGTCTAAACGACCGGGGTCTTAAAGAAAAGCCCGCAGCTTCGCCCGTCTGCACTGATTCCAGTTTTATAAAAACAGGTCTGTACTTCCAGTTTTGCAGCTATTGCTGCGGTCTGAACTAAGTTCTTAGTTTATTATGCTACACAAATCAAGTACACTATCCTAGCTAATTCCTTTTAATCCAGGTAAATTAAATTAAACTGTCTGTCTGTCCCTAATATTAAAACCATGGGGAACAGTTAAGCCACATTCCACCACACCAAGCCTATATTCCGTAAAAGTAGGACGCCGACAAGGTACTCACATTTTATCTGATATCTTTAGGTCCCTTGTGATAAGGAGTGAGCCCATCGTCATCCAGCGGGCAGTAAAATTTTCTAACGGGAAAAACCCAAGTAACACATTTGCTCGATCCAGGAATCGAACTTGAGGCCACACGGTGAGATACGCATTATGCTAACCACTTCAGGCAGTTTTTGTTCATTATAACGAAATCCACGTGGACAAAGTCGCGGGCAACAACTAGATCTAAACCTAATTGTTATGGCTATTATTTCTGAAAACTTCAAATAGCAAGTTTTTTGAAACGCCATATAAATAATTATGTAAAGGCATCAGCCAGATGACGGTATCAAAACACGACAAACCATTATTTGAATGTACCAAAAGCCAAAAGTGACTTAAATAAAATAGTACTCTTAAACGAATATAAATAAATAAATAAATAGATTTGGATTTTTTTTTACATAACATAGAACGCCAGAATATAGTAAGGCGCGGACTCACCGCGGCGCATGCTGTGCACGGGCACGCGGCGCATTTTATCTACGTGTATTAATTTGTTTGACAACGTGGGTCCACGTTTACACTGGAATACACGAATATGACCCACGACTATGCGTTGCGTCGCACGGCGCACGGAGAGGCTACGCACGTGTCACTGTAATTCACTGAAAACTGCGCTGCGGTAAGCTGTACTTAGTCCACAGTGTTGAGCCATATAACCGCCTATTCAAGCAAGCCACGCATGTATCACTGACGTCAATACATGCGTACCCTCTCCGTGGGAAGCAGTGGCCACAACCGCATAGATTTTTTTACAAAGCGAAGCTTAATACACGTCCGTAGGCTCTCCGTGCACCGCGGTGGGCCCGCACTTTTACTCTATCCAATGGTCCCAATGACAAGGCCAAATACTCACATTCACTCACACAGGTACACACCAGTCTCAGAACAAATCTTTGCGAATCACAAAAAGATTTGTCCCATATGGGGATCGAACCCACAACACCAATGTAGGAGAGAGCGGCGAGGCGACTGCTTACACCACTACACCACACGTGCAGACAATATGGAAAGCGCAAAATTTTAAATTGACATAGAGGCGCAAAGTATTTCCATAATAGTTAGAGGTCGCTCTACGCGAGATCCCACTAGGATTCGTAACTCCTGCAGGACAAAAGTAAATGAGAATTGCCCTTAATTGGAATTGAAATGAGTTTTGCGGCGCTTTCTTGTCGGTTGAACGCCGCTTCGCCATCACAGTAGAATAAACTGTGATGATTTCATTTAAATTAATTCTAAGTGCGAGAGAGCCGACGAGATGTCTGAATTGAGACATCTCTGGATCGTTTGTACAGACTTCTTGCTCGTTTAAGACGTCTCGTGTCCCAAATTCTAAGGCACCGCCTCGTTAGCGTTTTATCCTCTAAAAAAAAGAATTTCTGTACAATTCTTTAAGTCTAAGACTTAAAATAAGTTGTGTCTATTCAAATTTATAAAAGGTAGTAAGTCTTAGCGTTTTATTAAACATTATTAGATTATCTCTATACAATTATATGAAATTGAATATTTATTATCATAGGAAAGTACTTTACAATGATTACTAAAAGGCTCCGCTAACATCATTATACCCGGCACATACATAACACAATTATTAAACCGTTTATTCGAGAGACATCGTTTTGGAGATCGTTCAAAACACCGTTCCAGATAAATTGTCATTCGATCGTCAATTCATTTTGTCGATGCGATGTTTTGAAAATGAGAAACGACGGCACACGACGGCTGCGACCGATATTATCGCAACGCTGATTTAGAATTTATTGCTTTAGAAATGCGTGCCGGTACGTCAATACTGGGTCCAGCGACGTACACCTGGCACCCGCACCTTCGTCAAGAATTGACGCGGGTTACTTACAATAGTCACAACTGTGTCAGACATACTTAAGTATATGCAAGACGAAGAATGCGATGACGGCGACGAGCTGACCCGAGTAGCAGCACATGATCATATTTAAATCATTTACATGTTTTCTTATGTTGCTATTTTTTTTATCTTTACTGGTTTGATAAACGATCGAGATTAGAATACGGTGAACGCATTACTATTATGATATTAATCAACACAATATTAAACTAATTCTAAACAGTAGTAAAACAAATAAATCTAACAGATCAAAGAAAAAAAAACCCAAAGTAACATAAACCTTAACTAAACTTCTTTTACTAATGTTTTATTTCAAGAGCTCAAAGAAAATTACAAATTTAACATTCAATGTTTATGTTTGAGCTTTACAAATACGCTTGCCACTTAAAAGAGAAATACAAAAGTAAAGTGAGTAAATACAGTAGGCATTGTGAAGAGACATGACGTTAAACTATTTTTAAATCAGCGCTGCAGTAGAAATACAATGTTAATTGAGAATTATATCAGACTAGCTTCCACCCGGGGCTCTGCCTGCGTGGTATGTCAATAAAAAGTAGCCTATATGTAATACAGGCTATAAGCTACATGTGTGCAAAATTTTATCAAAATCGTTTCGGTAGTTTTTGCGTTAAAGAGTAAAGAGAGATTTTTTGACAATTCAACTCCCTAAGGGGGTAAATAAGGAGTTTAATGTGCATGGGAGACGTTCTTCAGTTTTGAAGGAAATAGAATATAAATATCGAATTCTACGCGAAAGATGACGCGAGCAAAACCTCGAATAACATTAAAATAAAAATTAGGTAGAATAAATTCTTTTGAATCAAGAGATTTTTGTTACAACAGCAAAAAATATTGTTCTAACTTATTATAATAAGTTGTAATGTTAGAAGTTTTCAGATCCTACACGTGATTGCTTTCTGTTATATTTATTTCTTTGATATTTTGTTTTTTACTAGGTTTCAAACAAATTATGTATATAAACAAACTTAACAATGTATTTATGAGGTATTCGAAGTGTATTTTTCTGATATGCCGCGTATTTAAGAGAATATATCAAAAAATATATACAGGATGGATGCAACTTAGCGGCAAAAGAATTTTCAAGTTACGAGAACAAATTGGATGATCGCAATGTTCAATTCATATGGGAAACGTAAAAAAATTCGCTATGTCACATCTCCTGTATAACTGAATTATACAGTATCTAGTGATCAATTGGATGCCACATAGGTAAGTGATATTTTGGTCATTTTAAAATTGTAAGGTTACGTTTATATTTCATTAAAATCTATTAAATAGAAACTAACTAAGGTACGTAATACCACATTGTAAACATAATTTCAGCACGTACATACATATTCGAATAAGTGCTTGCTATATCGTGTAGGAGGTAAATTTACCCGAAAAGCACTTTGTCCCTAGCTGAGTTAAGTGCCTTGTCAAAACTTGTTCTCTTATGGTATTCCCTTTTGATTTATGACTTCGATATGTCAATTTTACGTCACTCAATATGATTTATATGGTCATTTGCACAAGCTCACATGTAGTAACCCTAAGCGATAGATTTTTTATCATATTTGAGCAGAAAAAGTATGTAAAAACCTTTAACTAGATTTCTTGGTGATTTTTTTTTCTGGATTCTTGGAAAATAAGGCAAAATAACCAAGGATGACCGAAATTCTAATCGAAAAATTGCGCATCAAAAATACATTGACTTAAGAGTATAAAACAATTTTTAAGGTGTATAAATTAAAATAACATTTCCTTCTTCTTCTTCTTTCGTATCGATGGCTGCAGTCATATTCTCATGGTGTTGACTTGCCATCGAGGTGAAAGGATTGGCCAGTCTGCTTGGTGGAAATTTGCAGACTGCCCAGGGTGCGCCGAACGTAGGGGTTGATTGTGTACGTCGCTCGGGGAGGCTCCTAAGTGAAATACCTAACTATGTACAAAAAAGAAAATAAAAGTAAAAATTGCCGGATAGCTCTTATCTGCCACATAACATATAACCTGACCGAATATAAAAGTGACACAAGTAACACTCGAGTAAAGAACACAGCTGTCGTTTTCATTTATGTGGGTAATTGGTTTATTCTGCAAATAAGATTTATCTAACACCTCTGAAACTGGGACTTAAACTTTTAAATGACATCCATAGTTATATAGTACGAACTTCAAATCTGTATCACTTGTTCACAAATAGGATTTTTTTATGAGGGCTTTAATCAATAAACAATCCTTAATTAAGTATACGACGAGTATACGAAGGTATCGCGTATCGCAGAGATTGATTGTTCGACAAACAGAAAAATCGGCCAAGTGCGTGTCGGGCCACATGCAATTGGGTTCCGTAGTTTCGATAAACTTCATACAAGTAATTATTTTCAAAAGTTTTTGTATTTTTATTTACGAACTATTCCAAGCAACTGCATTTTACAATTGGAGCCCTTATTTCCCTTAAACTAATAAAGTTTAAGTAGCTGCTATATCTTTTTTTTAAAGTTCATTATATATAAGATTTTTTTAAGATTTTTGACTGAACGTTTCAGCTTTTAGAAAGAGGAAGAACAAAAATTTGTTCTTTTAAGTATTTTTTTTCGAAAACGTATCTTTAGATTATCAGTGTTTTTAAAAGAACTATCTAACGATATGCCATACTATGGGGCAGATAAAGGAAAAAAACTAAAACCCACTTTACTTGTGGGCGAAAAAACTTTATATAGGTTTTTTTTTAGCTTTGTAGCACTCGGTTTCAACGCTATGCCGCGGATAGACAGGCAGACACGCGAACATGCCGAAACAATAAAGGTTTGTTGTAGGCACTACGGAACCCTAAAAATGGCCATTCAGGAAAGCCGAGTATCTCACACGGAGTGTGTTAAATAAATATGAGTCTGAAGCCAAGCAGTATATTCCATTAGTGTCATAAAAAGGTAGCATTTGGAAATAACCGCGAGGCCGGGGCTATATCCACGTGTGATAATGTGCAGTAACATTTTATAAGGGATCTAAATGTGAGCAGATGGCACAATGGAAATCGCTGGTAGTACTTCCCGTACGGCCGCAATCTGCCATAACGTTTTATGCAAACAGTACCGGAATCATTTCGGTTGTACAATTTCCAAAATAGAATACCAACTCGTACTTTTACAATACCGACCGTAAATTTTTGCGTACTTTTAATTCACCACATATTCTGAGTTTTAATTCCCTCGTAAAAAGCTTCGTTAGCAAAATTGTAGCAGTTGCCTCAAAGTTTTTTGTAAAGCGTATGGAGCTGCATTCATCTGAAATTAACATCTCGAATTGGCTATTTAAACTTTCACCATCTGTAATTATAATTTAGCCTTTGGCCTTGCTTCTCTTGTGTTGTATGTCTGGTTCACAGCAGGGGTGAATACGGTCAGCGACAAAAGTCTTGATGTCAGCCCTCGGTTGTTTTCTTGATAAAGTAATCATGCAATTTTTTGTGTTTTCTTTTATATAATATTATTGAAATGCCGCTTAGTATTTTTTTATTAGCTAGTTCAAACAAAAACTATGAAGCTACTTGACTCTTTAGTTGTATCAATTACGAAATATCACTGCTAGGACTAGTTCCACAAGGTTATATTCTAAAATAATCAACACCCTATTGACCCTTAAGACGACATTTAGATTTTATATAGCTATCACGCTATCACTAGTTTGCTCCTGTACTTTTAAGTCTACTAGAAAATCATCCTACTACTAATTTAGGTACTATAAATAAGGCAACTTTTGGTATGGTTAAATATTCAAATGCCAGTATATTACCAGAGTAAAGATGTACCGAGTAGTTTATCTTCATAGAAACGGTCGAAACGCGTCATGTGCCTAAACCACGGAATAAGAACGCAATATGGGGACTAATATAAGACGGTGACGTGCCGTTGTGACGTATTAATTCAGAAAAAGAATGACAGGAACTCAAGTCAGGTACTTGAAATTAAAACTCAGTAGGTAGGCAGCCCTACCGTATACTGTGTGATTACCTTTTGTTATTTTAGAGAAAGGAATCGAGTCAGAGTACTGGTTGATATTTATATTATGATATGATATAACAAAAAATTGTCTATACTTACACACTAGGAAGTTTCATCGTAGTATGGGTGTTAGACTTTGTCGGATAGTTCCAACTTGGTCACCCATCTATGCATAGACTGCGGTCTAATCCAACGATCGTTCAATCTAGCCCATTATTACCGAGCTCCTACGCTTTAAATTACTGTTGAATATATCGATATTGATTTTTGACTTTTCCGCCTCATTAGACCAATAGTCAAGGCAGTCAAGGTAGACGTTTAGTAATCCGATCCTCAGGTTGGGCAAAAGTATGATTTAGCATTTTTCGCCAAAAATAACCCAGTAGTAGCACGATGTCCGCAATATTACCTGTCAGGTACCCCCTTAATCTTGGGACCTAACATAAGGGATGAAATGTGGGTGTAATGTACACACTTTTGTTACAGAATTATCGGAAATATATAAACTAGATATTATATTCGTTATTCTTTTGACCTGTGGCGGTAAAAAAACACTCACGCAGTAACAATAAAACTCGCAACCGACTTTCAAATTAGTAAAAACATTAGAACAAAACACACATTTTCCTTTACATAAAGCCCCCGATCCTTTATTCAAATATCAACATTTCCATTTCACTGTCTGTTAGCGTTACCTTTTATTGATTTTATCTTCAAAATCATGGCTTTGTATATTTATACAGGATTGAATATTTAGCATTTTAATGGGTTTTACAGAATACGTATACCTTCGCTCGTGAAATATGTCATTGCATTGTATTCAGTTACATCGTTAATGGGAAATGTGAAAGGACTTATCGCTGTATGATACACGGCAAAGTTTTGATAGATCATTGTTTGCTAACCGAGGGTCGGGTCCTTTCAGTGGACTGGGTGGGGGCATAAAAAGTCCATAATGCGATATCGCACGCGTATATAATTATAATAATAATATAAAACGGGGATGTGCCGCTGTTCTTCTTCTTCGTCGTGTCGATGGCTGAGTCAAATTTTATTTTGACTTGCCATCGTGTCAAAGGATTAGCCAACTCGCGAATTGCCCAGGGTGCGCCGGACGTAGGGAATCGTTGTGTACGTCACTCGGGGAGGCTCCTTTCATGCACCCGATCTGCCGCTGTGGCGTATGAATATAAAAACCAAAAATTATAGAGCTCAATTCAGGTAAGTACATAAAATTAAAATTTAGTAGGTCATTATTCATAAAAATGCTAAACTCGTCCAGATACGTAAACGGCTAAATTATGTGCATCTCTTAAACGATTTCTGTAAAAAAACTTAACTGTTGGCTACTTGGTGTTAGTTAAACATTAGTAACTCAGGAAAACCAAATACCAGTAAATTGCATTTGACTTTACTCTTCCATTCTTCGTGTATCTTGGTTTTTCTGTTATTATTCAAGCTTTATTTGAAGTATATAGCCGCTTTATACTGAATATTAGTTAACCTAACGCCAAGTCTCGTAAAGTTAAAATACGAACAAAACGATATTCAACTTCTAAGCTTAAATTCTGACAGAGACGGCATTCTGAGACTAAGTGTTACGTAGGCATTCTGAGACTAAGTGTTACGTACTTACGTAACACTTAGTCTCAGAATGCCATGTGTCGATTTTTTTTTTCAAGACTACGATTTAATTCCACGTATGTACAATTGTTAAAATACCAATATTGTTTGTAAAGATCGCTATCGGTCTTGAATTTACTGCAAAAGAATTACAGAGATATATTTTTACATCCAATAATTTTTCCAACATGCATTTGACTTTGTTTTACGATGTATCGCCACCGCGTACGTTAGACGTTCTGGCACAAGGGTAATTGAATGTCATACGCGGTCGCTGCCCGACAGAACTATTCGCAAGCTGCCAGCTGGCGCATTTTACGTTCTGATTTATGTCCCTTTCCTCCATGTCCAACTTTCTGCACCTTGTTCCTGCAACACATGACGTCTTAAATATTATGGACCGAGAGAAACTGCAGCGAACTCATATATTAAACACGTTATAGGTACACTCACAGTCTGCGACTGTTTAAACGACACCTATTGTTAAGTTTATATTTTTGATGAATGGAATAAAGACTAGAGCGTACTGCTCTCGGCTACGTGTCTTAAATGTTGTCTTCTGTTTCAATGCAATGACTCTGTAAGAAGCTCTGTGGTATAGACGACTATTTATTTTATTTTTTTTTGTATTTGACGACCGGATGGCGGAGTGGGTAGTGTACCTGCCTGCGACGTCGAGGTCGTGGGTTCGATTCCCACTTAAGACAAATCTTTGTGTGCATGAACATGGGGGTTTGTCTTAGTCTGGGTGTTTCTATGTATAATATGCATGTATTTACAAAAGAAAAGTATATTTGTATTAGTATCAGTTATTCTAGTACCCATATTACAAGCTCTGCTTAGTTTGGGACTAGATGGCGTTGTTTGTGAGTTGTGAAATATTTATTTTATTTATTTATTATACAACCACTAGTACTGCTGCTATACTCTCTATTAAATTTCTATATGCAATGTTAATTGCTCGGTTAATAATATTCAATAGAGTATAGACGTTGAAAATGACAATACAAAATATCAAAGTAAAAGTAAACATGTGAGAATGGCTGTTATCTAGGGGATGCATAACATTACACTTACCAAAACCACATTAAATAACGAATTTCCATTCACTTTTCAAGGACAAACTAGTTTTATAAAATGTGACATTCGGGAACAAGTTAGAGCAGTCGGTATATTACCTACACGGGAGCATCGCGATGAGCTCATAAACTCATTAAAAGTTGGCTCCTATACTAAAACAACTGACCTCATCCATACAGACGGCAGTTTTAATCGAGACCGCTTTACGAACCATTAAATTCTACGGACGGTCATTGTCGAGCTGGGATCGTTCAATGAAATTCTAGACTCAGTAGCTTTGTGCCATAATTATTAACCATACAGGTAATAATAACCTGTAATTACCATTATAATTTAAGTAAATAAATAAATAATAACATGCGGATTTGCAAATTTAACAGAAACTAAACAATAGGCCACTGCATAATCATTGCCTGGTTATAATTTAATCACGCGAGTGGCACTCTAATTTATCAAGTTTCATAGAGCTACGGAGTTTGTATAAAATGTACGAAAAAAAAACTTCGTCAAAACATAATAAAAAGCAAAGAACATTTTGCTAAGAAAAGTATCGTCATCAAGGCGGCATCGAAGCAAGATGGAGGTAATTGAATGTCGATCCGCTTATTCCAAAGATTTGTTAAATATATCCATAACTAAAATAAAGCGATACCGTTTTTTACAAGAACACGACCGTGAACGTAAAAGATTGCTGAAAAGTAAGTAAGCGTATTCTTGACGCCAATTTGATTCAAAGGTGCGCCGTCGACTAAATGGTACTATATAAACTCATCACCTTCTCAGGACCTCCTCTTCCATGTAGAGGGATTTCACTCGTTCATTCACCTTAAATCGACGTCATTCCGAGAGGCAAAATAGAGCACTTCTGAAAAAGAGTTTCCGATAAAAAGGCGCCCATATTTTTTTCAATATCCATTTACGAAGAAATAAGAAAGGATTATACGCAAACCAAAACGCTTTAATCCGTGATATGGGTTATTGAAACTTAGCGTGGAGTGTGGACGAATTATATCAGCTTGTTCACATAACGTAATCCTTCTAATCTTTGCGGCCCCTTTCTAATTATTTTCTCACATTTCACTTAGTGCTTTGCTGACCGCTTCCGTCGAACTTTGGCATGGAATTGATGTGTTGACTTCTTTGTTCAAAATTATATATTGTAACATTTTAACAAACCTTCATAATATTAATTGGAGATGGATAATACTATCAGAAAAATGTGCTTTTATAAGTGTTTAAAGTAAGTACCTCTCAGGTATGATGGATAAACGTATGGCCCTTAAGAACTATTTAACAGTTTCAATTTAGCGTGATAATGCCATTCTTTAATTTGTTGGTATTTTAATCTCTATATACCACTTGACTCTTGGCTATTTAAACGTTTTAATTAAAAGAAAAAGAAACCAACAGAAGATACACTCATTGCTGAGGCTTATGCTAGATCCAAAAATAAATCAAATGTCATTTCAGAACTTATTTTCTTATTAAAAATTATACGCACCGCACGTAAATCGTATAGGGTTACTACATGTGAGCTTGTGCAAATGACCATATAAATCATATTGAGTGACGTAAAATTGACATATCGAAGTCATAAATCAAGAGGGAATACCATAAGAGAACAAGTTTTGACAAGGCACTTAACTCAGCTAGGGACAAAGTGCTTTTCGGGAAAATTTACCTCCTGCATGTAGACAGTTCTACAAGAATTATACGAGTATAAGTATGTATGTAGTAAAATTAAATTAAAGTAAAATTTAATGTAAATAAACTAATTAAGGAAATGGAATAAAAAAATATTTAATTGCATTTTCGAATTAAAATACAAATATTTTTAACACGCTTATATTAGCTTCACCTGTATGTTTGTTTGTTTGTTTGTTTGTTTGTTTGTATGTAACCGACTCCTTTGGACTCGATTTTGACCCACTTTAAACGGACAGATTTTCGACAGATCGTACTATTGTGAAAAAAAGCGTGGGTCGCTCGATAGACGAAAAATATGGCACAGAGCGCCCCACGCTTTTTTTCACAATAGTACTAGTATTTTTCGTTTATTATTATTTTCAGGTTATAATAAGAATTAGTTTTCACTTTTTAGTTTGATGTGCTTTAAAAGCGTGTTTTTTTAGTTTTTTTATTATGAGCAATAATCAGCAAAGTAATTATTTGGTAAATATATATGTGAACGAAATTTAATTTACTACGCAACACTTTTTAAATATTGTAACACATAAAAACAAACTATAAGGACTTTTTGTGTACCTACTACATTTTATCTGTAAGTAATTACAAGTTGTAAATATAATTTACTTTGTTTTTTTTTGTCTAAGACGACTAATTTCTCTGTAAAAAATAGGGTTCTTCGCAAACTTTTTATAAATACCTAATGAGAATCGAAGCAGCGATTTTACTTCAGACTGACTTTTTATAACAGCTGAAACTCTTACGTAATTTTCAGAATTATAAAAGTTGAAAAAGTGTTCTAACTCTTAGAATGTGAATATGGAATCATTAAGTTGGATTTTTATGTCTCTTGAAAAAGGTTGGTTCAAGCATAAAGAAATAAAAATGATTTGTGTTTAACTGTGACTGTGAATGTTATCTACAATTTTGTAGATAGTAAGTACCTCGTTGTGTTTTTTTTAAAGCCAGACTGTATTTTTGTATCAAAATGAATAAGAACAAAAATGAGTATTTAAAAAGGAAATATGAGAACTTGTGCCATTACAAGTTATTACCAAGTTGGATATCATAGTTTGTCTGTTGTTGCGTAAGTTTGTTTTGTATCTAAAGTTTGCATTGGATTAGATTGGACCTATTGAATTACCTCACAACCTTAACAACATTTTAAAACCTAATAAAATAAACTTTATGAGGTACTTTTTTTGTATGTATCATTTATTATTTACTTTAAAATAAAGGTTATATTCAATATGATTCTTTTTCTTAATTGTACTAAAAATAACTACAAGAGTAGATGAATAAATACGCTACTTTCCACACGGGCGGTGCCGAGGGTGAAAGCTTGTGTTGAATAGTTAATAAAAAACAGCAAGCGATCGCTGTCTGAACATACTAATGCGAGACTCATTATGACACAAACATAAAAACGGCTTTCAAAACGTTGAACAATAAAAAGATTGTAATCTGTTGAATATTTTTATTTACATGCAATATCTAATTACTAAATGTGTTTAAATATATATTTAATTTACCTTCTACACGAAAATTCACGTGAATTATTAATTATGATGATAAATAAAAACCATACGCTTTATTATAATAATTCTTGTTGAGAGATTTTATTTTTCTGCAATATAAATTCTTAATTAAATAATTATATATATTCAGTCTGTAGTGATTATTTACCTTTTTATACCATGTCAGAACTTTTCAACTAAATTAAATTATTGCTTGATCTCTTTTTATCGCTCAACTTAGTATAAATATAATACGAAGTATAAGATTTTCTTAAAGTATGTCTTGCGTAAATACAGCTTGCCAGCATAAAACCGCATTCAAATCGACTCATCTGCATCTATTTTTGAGCTACGAGCTACGATCTTATACAGAATCTGCTCAGTTTTTTTATGCTAGTAAGCTAAACACGTACGCATTTCTAAGAACATACACAAATGAAAATAATGAAAACCTTTTATGGAAAATGTAAATTATCGTTAAAGGCAAAATTTTAATGTTGAATTAAATAATTAATTTTAATTAAAAAGATACTTTAATAACACCTTGTATTATGCTATTAATGGTATTAGGCCTTGAATAAAGTACTGTTAGCACAGCGTGTAAAAAATAAGCAAATTAGTTGCTTTTCTAAAGATTCATTTCCATGAAATATTCATAAAATAAACAAATTACTGAGTAAATTTTCCAATACGTTTTGTAAACAAAGTTTACATATCTGCTATCTATTTCAATACAAAATGTATAAATAACGCCGCCCAGACTTACAAATTATTATACGTCAAAGCTCTTCACCGTTGCTTTAGTATTTCTACACTTCACTTTTGTGTTACTTTTTAAGTGGCAAGCGTGTTTGTAAAGGTCAAACATAAATATTGAATGTTAAATTTCTAATTTTCTTTCAGTCTATCGTCCAAATACATTAGTTAAACGACTTTAGTTTTAGTTATTGATGTTTAGTTCAAGCACTAGATTACATTATACATTTAATAGAATTATACCACTGTTTAGGTAACTCCAAGGTTGTTTTGAATTATAGAATATGATAATATTATGTTATGCCTCAAAACTCATTGATAATCCGTAATATTCCTGGCACGAGCTCGTAACTAAGTTGAAGCCGCACGGACCGACCGATCTTGCAGGTTAAGCAATACTAATCGCGGTCGGTCGTGAATGGGTGATCGTCTCATCATAATAAGTTTTCCTCCGTGCCTTGAAGAGCCTGTAAGCAGGCAGACATTACGAGTAATCAGGCGCCAGAAAGTCTGACAACTAGTTTAGATAGATAGATAGATAGATAAAATGCTTTATTCATAAATAAAAACATACATTTTTAAACAGGCTCCACAAAACCGAATGATCGGTTTGTCTGTGGAAATACATTGCACTTGGACTAGAACAACATTTTACTTACACTTTAATTAACGTAATGAAGACTCTTTGTATTATTCGCTTTCAACATTAAAGTAATTCAATATTTTATTGTAGGTATTAAGATAACCTTTACATAACATAAGTAAGTTCTATGACTCATTTACGTTATATGTATCAAACAAATGTTTTTTATAAGCCATAGCAAACTTTCTTTTATTTTTTTCAGATCTTAATTCATAGGGCATTTCATTAAATAATAAGGTAGCCTCCGTAGTTAACAAAGAGTATCGTATCATTTCTTACTGGGTTCTGGAGGTCTGAAGGCAGTTGCGCCACGTATAATACTGATATTCAGGTCAATCTGATAGACTAAAAGCCGACCCCAGAATAATTAAGAAAAGGCTCAGAAGATTGACTGAATGTTCCCCGTACTGATGAATACAAAAGAAAGAGTAAAAATCTAGAAACATGAGAAAATATTGTATGTGATTTGAATGTGATTATGTGCCTTGGGTCGGTCCATCGCGTTCCACGTATTGCATAAATATACCTAAGTATGTCTGACACAGTTGTGACTAATGTAAGTAACCCGCGTCAATTCTTGACGAAGGTGCGGGTGCCAGGTGTACATCGCTGGATCCAGTATTGACGTACCGGCACGCATTTCTAAAGCAATAAATTCTAAATCAGCGTTGCGATAAAATTGGTCGCACCCGTCGTGTGCCGTCGTTTCTCATTTTCAAAACATCGCATCGACAAAATGAATTGACGATCGAATGACAATTTATCTGGAACGGTGTTTTGAACGATCTCCAAAACGATGTCTCTCGAATAAACGGTTTAATAACTGTGTTATGTATGCGCCGGGTATTATGATGTTAGCGGAGCTTTATTTGTAATCAGTTTGAAATGCATACCTATGTACATAAATTTTCAACTATATTGTAACTATTTTGTATTCTTGTAATACGTCTATGCTACCTAACTAAAACTGAAATTTGCGTGCAACTCAAATAAAATACGTTGTTTACCCGTAATAAGTAAGAAACAACACAACTAATTTATAGTCTTAGGTTTAATGTATCGTTGTTGAAAGGGTATATTTTTTTCTTTTTTAAAAACAGAAATGTTTATTTTAAGAGAAAAAACGCTAACGAGGCGGTGCCTTAGAATTTGGGACACGAGACGTCTTAAACGAGCAAGAAGTCTGTACAAACGATCCAGAGATGTCTCAATTCAGACATCTCGTCGGCTCTCGCACTGAGAATTAATTTAAATGAAATCATCACAGTTTATTCCACTGTGATGGCGAAGCGGCGTTCAACCGACAAGAAAGCGCCGCAAAACTCATTTACAATTCCAATTAAGGGCAATTCTCATTTACTTTTGTCCTGCAGGAGTTACGAATCCTAGTGGGATCTCGCGTGGAGCGACCTCTAACTATTATAGACATACTTTGCGCCTGGACACTTCAATTTAAAATTTGCTCTTTTCGTATTCGTTTGTTAGTCAAGCAAAAGGCCAGAAGTCATTTATGTAAAATAGATTACATAAATCACGTTTAGTTTTTGATATATCAAATATATAGTGCTAGAGTTTTATGTCTGTAGCTCTTTTAATCCTCTTTTTATATATAACTCTAGGGCTGACCCCGCATTAAGCGTGTGCGGGCGTGCTAGCTGCTCACACATCACCCAGTAGCAACACAACACGCGACGCCGTTTGACGTGTGTGCAGCCAGCGCGCCCACACACCCGACGATCGCGCACGCCTAATGTGGGGGACGCCTAAAACTCACAAAATTAAAATGCATACTCGAATGTATGTAGAACGATACGCTTAGCTAAATAGAAGAGAAGAAGTACTTATTATAAACAATGAGACAACATTTTGTTCTTCACAAGTTATAAATGTATTAAGGATTATGAGCCTGACGGGCGAAGTTGGAATCGGAGCAGACGGGCGAAGCTGCGGGCTTTTCTTAAAGACCCCGGTCGCTTCCAATAGATACTGGTATTTGCTGAATCCTCGATTGCGAGCTTAGACATTCAATTTAAGTTACTGTACGCTAACGGAGATTTGTGATAGCGTCGTACACAGACTCGCTGAAACTCATTTATTATTTTGTTAAGAAAAAAAACACATACGCACTAGGTACTTACTTTTGTTACGTAAATAGTATTTTGTACCTGAACTAAAATGCTTTAGAATGAAATAATATTTGAAATTGAAATCTATAACGACGTTTTTGCTAGTAAAAAATAAAAAATCTGTGAAATTAAAATAAAAAATATTTCATAATACATTTATTTCATCAAAAATATGAATTAACATTTTACTGAATCAATGCAATAATATTCATGAACGGTAATGTAATAAATTGATAACAATAGATTGTAAAGGTGGTGATGTCCAAACAGAATTTGAAAACAGTTATATTATGAAATTATTAAATAAAATTTTGTAACACGTCAATTTTATATTATTATTTTCTCAGTATATGATGTAGTCAAACAATCAGTAATTGAAGTATAATTGTTGGTATTTGTTTTCATAATTGATGTCTGATTGGTGCAATATTACAGAATGATAAAATAAAATTATTTAAAGTATTCGTTTGTTTTATGAAAGCGATAATTAGAACGTTTTCCCATGACAAGCTGTATAAACTGGTAAGAATTTGAAAAAATATATATCATGGGTATATAATAATATAATAATTATATTGATAGAAAAAGAACCTTTGTGGTAATACGCAGAAAAAATACTGTAATAGTATTTGATATTTTTAAAAATATGAAATAAATTATTTGCATGGATACTAAACATTTTTGTGTACTTTTGTTATACAACATAACATTACATCATCACGCCAATATTATCTAGGAAGGTATGGCAGAGGTGTATGTCACCCACACTTCACCTGTTATGTTTAGGTCCCATGGGGATGAGCCTATCGTCATTCACCGGGTACAATTACAACTCGGTGCTGCTATTTAGAATTACTGACGGAAACATCCCAAATAACGCTCTTGCCCGACCCGGGCATCGAACCCGAGACCTTACGTTGAGCGATACACAAACTATACCGCTAGACCAACTGCCCCGTTGCTTTACAACAATATACAATTATACTTCTATTGGCTTCTAGATATTCGTTTAGATGCAGCTAAGTATGGAAATAATATTATTATTATGTTATTTAAATAATTATTTATCATATAAAAAGCATTAAAATAATTAACTTCATCAGTCTAAAACCGCAACACATAATAATTTGCAGCCTCCATCCAATCTGTTAATTACATATGAAATAGATTTTATAAAATGTACCTTATTCAACGTTAATTCATTCATATTGAAATTAATATTATTTAAAAATCCGTGTAGAATTTCAAATTAATTACTAAACAGTAATTTCAGGACAGAAACTAATTAGATTTTAGACATTTGATGGAAATAGCATTTGCAAAGTCAAAGGTCTCAGACTCGAACCAATACTACAATGTATCTAATCCAATCAGTACCTAGTCTTCTTCTTCTTCGTCGTGTCGATGGCTGAGTCAAATTCTATTGGCCCAATAAGTGTCCACTGTTATGGCGCTCTCATCGGCGTTCATGAGCGTCTCTCTTGTGCAGGTGGCAGGGCACTTCGGACAGTCAGTTAGGTGAGCCATTGATTGTTCAATCCAGTTGCTATGGTTCCACAAGACCAATCAGTAGTTGCAGAGATTGGTACTTTAAACAAACAAAAAAAACTTAAACTTTATTAGTTGATAGTTTAGTATAGAATGGGGATATGGACTTAATACTAGTCATATTAAACACTATTATCGTAATGTCAGAAACAAATAAGTTCTATAAGATTTCTATGAAAACGCAAACTGTGACAACTGTGTGCGCAATTATGATGAAAAAACATCAAAAAAATAAAACTTATATATCTTCATCCATAGTAGTTATTGTATAGAATTTTTTCATCGTTTTTTCTATTAAAAATGTAAAACCAATTTATTTTTGATGGACACACGCCTAATTTTATAGATTATACGTAGCACACAAAATGTTAACAAAACAAGATGTCTAAATGAACTGTCAGTCACTAAAACGATGCATCAATTAATATCCAACGCGAGTCAATATTTTACATCGCCGGTTTGGTCGGCCGCCGACTCTTGAACAAATTATGACGTTTGTATGTACACATGCATGTCAAACATCAGAAACATGACGTGTTCGTATACGTTCGTATTTGCTTTTTAATATCGCTTTGAATGGCAGGCGCTCTGAGCCTTTTTCAACAAAAACATAGAATTTATTAGAGTGGTAATTTTATCACCATATAAATTACTATAGTTTTGCTGTTTGACGTTATAAATTTTGAAATCAACCGCTGTCTATTATATATTCATAATTTCATAAATTTAAATGCCTGATAAATAATTGAGATAAAAATAACGTGTCCTAGCAACACAGTGTAGCTGTGTTATAAAAGCTTTACCGGTCGAATATTTGAAGTCTAAGATTGAGACCAGCTTTCACCCATCTGATTAATGAATAAAAAGTATTTTGTATCAAATTGATTATTTTTCAAAAATTAGACAACGGGTCTTAATCGCGTAATTATTATAAAGGTAAATAAATACCTATGCTTGACGTTTCGAATGACTTACATCATTCTTGCTTTCATTCACGCGATTTAGACCCGTTGTTTAATTTTTAAAAAAATGTTCTCAAATCGCGAAAGTTTAAAAAAAGTTTAAAATTTTCTATCTATACATAAAATAAAATTTAAGTTTGGCAGGTCTGTAAATTGCGATATATTTAAGAAAAATAAAACGAGGGGTATTTAAAACAGTTGTCTGTCTGTATGTTAGTATGCGCCTCACGCAAAAACTACTGCATATATACTGCATAGCATTGCCTGCGTATATCACAGTTGTGTAGCTAGAGGTCTAACTTAAAACTGGTGTATATTTCATATTTGTATTTTGTCCCTAAGAGGGTGAAGATATTTTAGAAATATCACTCCACGAGGGGGTTAATTAGGGGTTGTAAGGTTATATGTGAAGTAAGTCTCATATCGGTCCAGGCTTCTTCGACTAATCAGCGATACAAGAAATAAAACAAAAAAAAATCGAATTGAGAACCTCCTCTTTTTTTTGAAGTCGGTTAAAAAATAGAAAATATTTATTTAAAAAATTACGGATAAGGTTTCATAGAATTATTTCTCATTGACTTCAACTGCAGAAAACGTGTTAACATTTTATGCATATTAAATGCTTTTCATTCATTTAACAAATGCGTGAGGTCGTTCTCAAAGTATCCTCTACATTAGTTTTCCAAACTGAAGAAGGTTCACGTGAAGGACATGACGGTACAACACATTTTGTGGTTGTCTGCTCTTCCAATGGTCTTAATCGACTCATTATTTCTCTTTTGTGTTTATTCGATCTATTTGAATGAAAGAAAAACAGTGCGTAGCTTGTTTTTACTGTTGTTGTGTATGTTTATTTTATTATTGTACCAACCTGACCTGACCTTTCCTGCCTCTATAAACACTAAAATACTACATTACTACTACAAATTGGTCTTCCCATGATACCTTTTTTCGCATAATATTTTTTGTCCAAATTTTATTTGGCATAACTCGTGAAGCATAATTTATTAGAAAATTTATCATAATTAATTTTAGATATTATGTTTCATAGTAAAATGTACTGCTTATGACTTTACACAATCAATTACCAAATAGAAATGATGCACTTTTTAATTTTACTTTTCGACCGGGTTCGATTCTGGAGCTAAGTACACAATTTTTCTTAAATCTTAGTATGCAGTTTTTTTTACTAAAATCGATGACATGGTTCGTAACAATAGATTTGCGTATGTCTTATAATTACAGACTGCCCCATACTGACCGATATAAATGAGCCACCCTTTTTTAACGGGGTATAATCCCACCCACACGCGTGGTGGGCGTGTGGGTGGGCGTGTGACTCCTGAAACGCCAGGATCTACAGCGGTAACCAACTGAAAGGCACCGTGCATGACACACGGGCAATCCCAGGGAGAGTTAAAATTGTCTTGGAACCCGCAACGAATTTAACCAGAAGTATATAGTTGGAGTTGGAAAGTATATAAATGCCACCCTGTATAATACTCAGAGGTATATAACATTCACTAATGTGAATGTTAGGTCCCATGTGATAGAGTGAGCCCATCGCCATACACCGGGCACTAATCCAACTCTCTGTGCTGCTATTGCGAATTTAGTTTAAAATTTAATGGACGGCCAAATCCCAAATACACTTTTGCCTGACCCGGGCATCGATCTCGAGACCTTGCGGCATACGTTAAACTTTAGAATAACTAGGCAGTCATTTGTTTGAATACGATTTGTATTTCATTTTCATATGATATTGAAGAATGATCTGTTTTAAACAAGTAAATGAAATTGTAGAGAAAATCCATTTTCATAAACTATGTAGTATAATCGGAACAAAGTTTGTTCATGAAGTCAGCTAGTTGTAAGCTAATACCGCGTCTTGCGTCAGAAGATTTTGTAAATGGGATTAAAGTTATAGGAAAACTCCTTTGTAGTTGCTTTTCCAACAATGCCGGTGTTCGGATTGATTAGCTTTAGTTTATAAATACCTTTTATGGTACAAGGAACACATGAACAATGTATTGTATTCCGTTAACTTAATAAAACATTACCTAATTGGGTAATTTAAGAATGGTTCTTTGTTTTATACAGAGCTATCTTATAATATGTCTAGTAGAGTGGGCCAACGAGTTAGGTATGCAGGGAGAAAATTTCTTAGTCATAGTAAAGACTTTCTACGCCAGTCATGGATTTATTTATAGGTTCGGCTACAATTGCTACACATTTCTTACAAGAAATACAAGAATGATCAATTGATATTGTGCACCCATACCTTGTTATGGGTTTTGTTTTTTAAATTTCTTTATTCAATAATAAAATACATTGATATATGTACTAATCTAGTGTAAGTTCAATCCTAGATGTACAAAATATTATTATTATATAAGATTTTACAAGAATATGAAACTTATTTAAAAACTTATAGCACGTACATATTATTATGAGATGTTATGGGTGCACAATATTAATCGGCAAACAAAGCATTTACAATAAACATTCGGATATTAGTAAATACAAAAAAAAAACAGGTTAGAAATTAGGTAGATATTAAAGTTAGATAGTAGTAGTAACATTTTTGTGAAGCATGCATTAGTAAATAAACTGAAAGCTAACATATTGGTTTAATTTAATTTAAATGGCACAATTTAGTTATATAAAGTTGTTAATAGAAAATAGTTCTGTTGTGAACCTAACTCTTAAATCTTACAAGGTTGGAACATTGACATGGATAAGTAAGTTACATACAACCGTGGTGGTTGCTGAAAATCAGCGTTGTGGAAGTTTTGTAGAAATGCAAGACTTCACAGTATTAAAGCTGAGCAACCGCCACTGTTTTCTTACATATTTATATATTTTTTTATAATACCTGTTTTTGCATGTGTTAGTTATGTAAGAAAATAAAAATAATTTTCTTTCTTCTTTTCTATATCTAAATAGTGGGTATATTAACCTATTAAGTATGTAATTCACACATGCGTATATATTGCAGTCAGTTCTCACTATGTCGCAGAAGTTTTTCCCTGCATACCTAATTGCTTGGCCATAAAAGGGTACCCAAAAGCTTATTACACAAGACATTAAATTTGGTGGGATTTCCAAATTGTGTATTTTGTATGGCTGGTTTTGATATTATTTATTAAACACTATACAGATTATTTTAGATTTGGTTGAAGTTATAATTATTTTCTCCAGCTCAGAGTCTAGATAAGATACCTTTATATTGCTCGATATAATAACTCATAGCCGTCATCGATCGGCAACGCAATTTATTACACTATAATGGGCGAATACTCGATACGGCTGGCGACCTCTAACCTTGAATATCAGTAATTAACGAATTCAGAGCTTTGAAGATTGTTTGATTTTATCTACCAGCTATCTGATAAATATGAAAATTCGTCATTTAAATCGAATAACACAAGTACCAATATGTATTAAGCAGTCTATTCTAAAATTAATTGAACAGTACGACTCGTGCTTGTAATAAATCGTCTTTCAATTAAAACTATTAGATTTGTGTAGGTTCAGACGTAGCCTTTAAATAGCACAATAATAGTTACGCATAATAGTCATGTAGCATACTGATTTTAGCATACGCATAATAATTTATAGGCATAATAGTCATTTAGTATCATTGTCTTTTGGCGTAATTGTCTTTTGGCATATTATTTCATTAAGTTAAGCATGCTAATCCTTATTTAATAAAATACTTTTGCAAGTGCAAAAAGATAAGTTAGGGTAGCCCAAGGCCACCCTAACTTATCTTTTCACTTGGGTAACCAAGTTTCCTTTTGATCTTTGTTAGGCAAAAAAATATTAATCCTAATAACTATTGTGGGATATATATTTAAAATTTGCGCTTATTATTATACAGAGTGAGTGCGTCATAGGCGCATTCAAATTTAATAAAGACACAAATTGAACGATCTCAATTTTCAATTTGTTCGGAAAAGCTCAAAATTTTGTTTTATTTTTTATATGGGAGGAAATAAGCTCCGACAATGTCTAGAATCTGTGTATTCAATAATGTGTGCAGCATGTCGCATCCACTATATATAGTATGCATTACCAGCATTTACGGTAGTACTAGATACACCATTGTTCCTCTCCTTCGTATAATTGGTACCGATTCGTACTAATTGTCGTTCATCCGTAAAAATCGACTTGCATTGAATAGAGAGATTAATTGTATTAAATAGGGGCTTATTCACGATTCTCTTTTATTTTTCCCTCGCATTGACCAAACCACTTTCAAAAAATTGGACATGATTTCCAAGGTTTGTTCTGACTCTGGAAGTACTTTGTGTGTGTGAAATGTATGATCGTGAAAACGCCCCCGACACCGGTATTATTCCTAGTGTCGTCGACGTTTCATCAAAAAAAGAAAATATCTACGGCGTCTGCGGATGATCTGATTATTTTTCCGTAGAAACAAACATATATAGGTGTTAGAGATCCTTCAAAAACCGGCCAATGGCGTGTCCGGCTACCTGCCATATAGGGTGCCTTAGTCAGTCGGTACAACATAATATTTCGACTTCAAGAGGATATACTATCTCTATTTAACAAGTTACATCTTCATACAAGACACTTTTTTTATTTTTTTGTAATTTATGCACTTACTTTACAATTTGGGTCCGTATTACACTTGATCTAACAAAGTTAACTCAGTCACTACAGGTTTTCTTTAAACATCATTACATACTACCACCATGTTTTTTTTTAGATTTTTTGAGCCAGAGCGGCTTAGCTTTTAGAGGGGGGGAAGACGCTTTACTTGAACAAAAATTTGCTCTTTACAGTTCAAAAAAAATGTCTTGCAACCCGTTGTGTTTTTATCGAACGAAACCCCACACTTAAAAAATCATCCCTACGTTATATGTAGGGGAGGTACCCAAAAAAATTACTGGTTATTTTTTGAATGCCAAATAAAGATTTATTATTATTATTTCTGTTTATTTATTATTTAACTAACTTTATATATTTTTAATTATTTTTAATTAAGATTTATAAAAGAAGACAAAAATACATTTAAAATATGGCTGGGACCAAGCTGCCGATGGTTAGGGCTCCAGAGAGAGGAACCTCCTCACGATGCGTGTCGTGTCCAAAAAGACCGCCTTATTATTATTATTATCATTCTACCTCTATTTTGACATAGTTAACATACATATTCACGCAAAATTACAGATTTTCACGCTATGCCTCGGACAGATGGACAGACGGACATTGCGAAACTATAAGGGTTCCTTTTACTACGAAACCCTAAAAACTACTGTAAATTGAATAATATTACATATACGTTTTCAAGTGAGTAGATATTACATGAATGAAATCGAATAAGCCTCCACTGCAATCCGAAAGAAACGCTACTGAATATGTAGATAAATTATGCAAAAATGATGGGTAAAACACGAATCAATCCAATTTACTGTCAAAGGGCACAGTTATGAAAGAAAGGGAGAAATCAAATAGCTTTCACGAGGATATCAAATCGTCGATGTTTAAGGAGGAATTTAGGTCACGTCTCATGGATTACGGCTTATTGCCCGCCTCTCTTTTTCTTCGTTTGACGCTAATCCCAGCGGCTTCGCTGAGATTCGTTCGACGCCGCCTGCCCGCGCGTATCGTCGCCGTTTTTACCCGACCCTTCCACCATCCGATACTCGATATAACAATTTCAAGGTTAAAAGAATTTCAGGAAGAATCTATAATTTCATGTCTCTTTATTAACGAATTCCTGGAACTCGTTTCGTACAACAATGTAAAAATAACTCAAAGTATCCGATGTCCAATCGGGCCACATCGTTTGCGTTTAAAAATAAGCGATTAAAACGAGACGGTTCAAAAATTTTATAGAGCAATGCAGTCCCTTATCCTAACATTTCTGGAGCCAACCACGGATTAGATTCAATGTTTCTTTTTATAAACAAAACATTATTATCTAATAATTTGCCGAAATTAAAGGGCAATCTGTAAATTTTTAAGAGATTTGTTAACGTTTTCTCTGATTCTGTATACTCTCTTATTATTATTTAAGTTTTTATTGCCATTAAAGGCCAATGTCAATAAACTTTCATAGCAACAAAAAATACATAATGTAAATTTTCATCGTATTATGTCGATTGCTTAATCTCATAATACTAATGTAAGTGAGTGCCACTTCTCATCCTAATAACATCTCGAAGGAGTCACCTCGACCCGCAGAAAATCTGATTATTCAGTGAGCGACGCCGCGCGCCCAACGAATATTAATGGAGCTCTTCGACTTATATCTACTAATCATTGCTACTATCCGGGCTACCATCTACTAGAATAATAATTACACTCATTTTTAGTGTTGCCCAGCAAGACTCTTGCAAGTCTTGCAATTACATATAAGGCTATTGCTTTTTATTAAAGTTTAATTTAGATCTTAGAAAAACGTATTAAAATAGGAACATTTTGAGCTTGAATTAACATAGTCATAGTAAAGACCAACCAGATTATTATATGTCTAAAGAATTAATGAGAAATTCGAAAAATCAACTGCCACATGGTTATCAACTGAGCTATATGCCGTTTCCCACGGGAGTAACTGTTTCTTAATAAACATTTACTTAATCAGTATAATGTATTCGTTTCCATTGTAAACATTCTGAAACTTATTTTATTCTTTGGATGGAACATCTGTACTCGGAAATTCGAAAATCGAAGTTCGTGTGTTCGTGGCTTGCAAGACTTGCAAGACTCTTGCTGGGCAACACTACTCATTTTACGTATTTACGATTTGTTCCCATTTTTTTTTTTTTTTTTTTAAATATAAGAAATCAATTATTAAAATTATGATATCTTATTTTCATTACAATCTAGCCTATCAAGACTAATAAGTAATATTATGTTAACCTAAATTGCTACGTAATAATATAATCTAAGAATGCGTCCATTAACACTTTTCTTAGTTTTTGTTAAGGGGAAGTCACTTTGTTCATGTGTTCTTTATAACGACACTTATCGCACTAATTTATTTGTCACTTATCACTACACTAACTCGAAAGGTTTCGTTCGTTTTAGTCTTTTCACTAGTTCCGTGTTATCAAGGAGCTGGATTGCCTCGATGTTGACGTGATGATGAAGTCTTCGTTCGTGAGCTGCTGCATATTTTTGTATGACCCTGTCAACAACGTCTATATTGAGGTCCCGGTGAAGATCGCTGTTTCTTATGTACCACGGGGCATTGACAATGTCCCTCAGTACCTTGTTCTGGAAACGTTGAATAACTTGACGGTTACTCTGACTGGTACAGCCCCACAGCTGGATACCATAAGTCCAGACAGGCATCAATACCTGTTTGTATAAAAGGACTTTGTTATGTACTGATAGGGGTGACTGTCTACCTAGTAACCAGTACATTTTCCTGTAGCGTATGTCTAATTCTTCACGTTTCTTCTTGACATGTGCCTTCCAGCGCAGTTTGGCGTCAAGCGTCATGCCGAGGTACTTGGCCGTGTTGGCGTACGGCACCACCTCGTTGTTTATAAACACTGGTATGTACCGAGGTTTTTTATTTGTGAAGTCTACGTGTGTTGACTTAGTTTCATTTAGTTTGATCCGCCATTTTTTAGTCCAGTCTATTATTGAATTAAGGACTATTTGTACTTGTTCTACAGCTTCCTCGTGTGTGTTTCCAGTCGCCATTATTGCTGTATCATCAGCAAAGGTAGCGATGAAGTTGTTTTCAGGTACTGGAATGTCGCAGGTATACAATAGGTACAGGACCGGACCTAATACGCTGCCTTGTGGAACTCCAGCTTTTATTTGCCTTATAGTTGAGTAGGCATTTTCTTGTCGAACTCGAAATGTCCTATTGCAAATATAGGATTCTAACAACTCTGAATATGGTGTGGGCAACATTATTTGTAATTTGTGCACTAAGCCTTCGTGCCAGACTTTGTCGAAAGCTTGTGCTACATCAAGAAACACTGTCGAACAGATTTTCTTTTCTTCTAGGGCTTGTTCAATAACATTACTTATTCTGTGTACTTGATCTATGGTAGAATGGTTTTCTCTGAAACCGAACTGATGATCTGGGATCAGGTTTTTCTCTTCAATCACAGGTTTTAGCCTTTTGAGCAGGAGCTTTTCAAATAGCTTTGAAACTACAGGTAACAGAGAAATTGGTCGATAAGATGCTGGTTCTTGGGGTGGTTTCCCAGGTTTTGCTATCATTATTACCTCTGCAACTTTCCACAGATCAGGTACATACTTTAATCGAAATGCTGCATTTATGAGAGTTGTAAGTTTTACAATAGCTTTACGAGGAAGCCTCTGTAGAATGTCACCTGTAATTAGGTCAAATCCTGGAGACTTTTTTGTTTTTATATGGTACTTAATCTCTATCGCGACCTCTCTAGGTGTCACTAGCTTTATACTATTACTGTCAGCCCGCAGCTCTACAGCAGTAGTATTTTGAGAGTTGTTGTTTTCGCAGGACATAAAAATCTTTTCTAAGTGGTTGGCAAATCTTGCTGCTTTTTGTTCATTGTTTACGGCCCACGTTCCATTTTCTTCCCTTATTGGCGGAATTGATGTAATAGGTCGTTTCATGTTTCTAGTTGCCTTCCACAAGGAATAATTTGTTTTGTTGTCATGTGTAATCTGACTTAGGTATGAGTTTCTAAGAGAATCATTGTGTTCTAATATTTTTCTTTTTAACTTCTTTGTCAAATTGTTAAGAAGATTTTTATCAGTAGGTGATCTAATTTGATGCCAGATTCTCCTCTGCCTACGTTTTTCTAAGATTAGATTTCTTATATGTATAGGGTATATGGGGCCCTTAGATCTCATGTGTTTATATATTGGGGTATTTGTCCATGCTGCTTGCTGTACATTAATAATAAATTTGTTTACTTCTAAGTCTAGTTGCTCCGGTGATTTTAGCGGAACTCTTAATTCTATGTTATTTTCTAAATCTATTCTAAAACTTTCCCAGTCCGTATTCTTGTTAATTAAGGTAGGGTTATTCTCTTTGTACAAGATTTGGTCACTCAGTGTTAATAATATAGGAGAGTGGTCTGAGTTCATATCATTGGAGTCTTCGATAGTTAAATACGTTTGCGATATATTTTTGCATATGAAGAAATCAATTAAATCTGGCACCTTGTGAGGATCTGTTGGCCAATATGTTGGTTTCCCAGTGGATACTGCGTCACATTTCAGGAACTGTATGGCGCTTAATAGCTCTTTTCCTTTAGTTGTGGTCAGCCTGGAGCCCCAGCTTGTGTGCTTGGCATTAAAATCACCACCTAGAATAAATCTATGTCCAAGATTTTTTAGGAAACTTACATAGGTGTCTTTTTTGATGTTGTGTCTTGGCGGTGAGTACAAAGCTGCTATGGTGACAGGATATCGATAGCCTTG
This sequence comes from Hypena proboscidalis, assembly GCA_905147285.1. Taxonomy (NCBI): domain Eukaryota; kingdom Metazoa; phylum Arthropoda; class Insecta; order Lepidoptera; family Erebidae; genus Hypena; species Hypena proboscidalis. The sequence continues at coordinate 13,623,843 of LR990132.1, forward strand.
CACGCATATTGACACTGCTTGTATTTCACATTGCTCGTGTTTGTATTCTTCGTAGTGGGCGAGATTCTCCTTGATTATAACTGCACTTCCACCTCTTGCACAGTTGTCGGGGTGTAGTGCATGGTATACCTTGTATCCCTGCATATTAATATAGGACTGCTTGGTAAAATGAGTTTCCGACACTAAGCACACATCAATTTTTTCTATATTAAGGACTACTTGTAGTTCTTGTTGATGTTTAAGTAGTCCATTGGCATTCCATGTCATTATTTTTAATGACTTCTTCATTTTTGCTGATAGATTTTAGACACAGTATTTTTGGCACTGTTTTCTAATTTCTTTAGGCGGCCATCAAAAGAAGTCATTAATTTTAGGAGTTCATCCAGTTTTCCTTCCACGCTGTCACTGGGTTGAGACGCTTTGTTCTGCCTTGCTTTTGGTAAACTTTTTGCAGTCATTTGTGCATAAGTCTGCCCGGGCACAATGGTAAGATGTGATTTTTTATAAGAATTCACAAATTGCTGCTTAGGAACATGTTTGCCTGGTTTCATGCTCTTAAGCTTGATGTTTTGCATTTCCTTAGCTACCAAACATCCTCTATAGTTAGCGGGATGAGGTTCTCCACAATGCACACATTTAGGTTTCACTTCAGCAGGCTTAATGCATTCACGAGTGAGATGTTTACCCGTGCACTTAACGCATCGGGGTTCTTTTGAGCAGTATTTTTGAGTGTGACCATAAGCCTGACACCTTTTACATTGAGGAACTAGCTTTGAAGCTTTGATTGGGTGTATTTCAATTTTACAACCTAATATAGACTTCACGTTGTGTATTCGATTTATGTCCTCTTCTTTATCAAAAGTTAACATAAACATGTTTAGAGGTTCTTTAGTTTTCCAGCTTAATTTGTTAGCTGCATCTTCAATTTTGAAGCCTTTTGACCTTAAGTCATGGACAATCCTCTCTGGCTTACAGGTATGATGAAGGTTCTTAACCATTACCCTTATTGGTCTTTGTTGCTTATTTTCATACGAGTGCCATGAATAGTCACTCTCACTTAGCAACTTTGTAAGTGACTTGTAGGAGTCACCGTCATCAGCGTTTACCTTAACAGCTTTACCACTAAGGATTTTAGTTGTAAATGGGTCTCCAGGCATATTTTGTGAAAGTAAATCAAAAAACACCTGGTAGTTCTCGATGCCATCTACAATTATTGGTGGTGGAGGTGCAGTCCTCTTGGTTTTTACCTTCTCCTTGGGAGGAGTATCTTCTGGTGTCTCATTTGGGCTTTGAGTGTTTGAGGTGTTCAACTTCCGTTTTTTGCTCCTCCTCGTCTTTACTCGTATCCACTCTGTCTCTTTGGCCAGTTCTTCCTCATCTGTACAATATTCAGAACATTGAGTTGAACTTTCCATGTGAGTAGCTGTTGCATTTTTAGCTACTTGATTTTCTTGAGTGAGACTCTTTAGTTGGGTCTGCAACTCTTCGATCTGGGCCTTCATATTGTTGATAATGTGGCGGAGATTTTCATTTTCGTCTTTCTCTTCTTTGTACAATTTGTACAAAAAAATTTCTGTTTCGGTCTTAACTTTTATTGGACTATTATTCGACATTTTGTAGCGAGTTGGTAGCTTCGCCTTAACAATAACAACTGACTTATTGCCGTGTCAACAATCCTTGCGCAACGTAATGCGTCATCGCGGCGAGCGCTCGGCCGCCGGTGCGCGAGGTTTTGCAGACTTGCACTTTACACTTGCACTAGGTCACGCGTACGACGCGTTGTTCCCATGATTACGTAATATAAAATCCCGGACTTATACAAGTTATACAGATTTAATGCGACATTTATTGAAACACAGCTTCTACACATCACGGTCAGTATTTATTTTCCCTGGTTTTTTTTTGTTTATACGAAAAAGAAAATCACGAATTAATTTTACATCCTGTACAAATTACCTAAATAGAAAAAAAAATGGATATTTGTTACCTTTTTCACGCAAAAACTACAGGCTCGATTTTCGTCAAACTTTGCACACTTGTAGCTTATAGCATGGATTAACATAAAGGCTGCATTTTATCAACATAACACACAAGCACAGAGCTGCAATCGGAAGCTAGTAAGTAATAACATAACATAACTTAACATCACGCCTATATCCTAGCAAGAAATATTAATGATAAAAGTCGTTATAATACAACAAAGACCTTATGAATGTAATACAAAGGGAACTGGACACAAAAAACCTGCAAAAAAAACAAGAACTGTCTGCACGTGTGGTGTAGTGGATTAAGCGGTCGCCTCGCCGCTCTCCATTGCACTGGTGTTGTGGGTTCGATCCCCACATGGGACAAATCTTTGTGTGATTCACAAAGATTTGTTCTGAGACTGGGTGTGCTTGTGTGAGTGAATGTGTGTATTTGGCCTTGTCATTGGGACCATTGGATAGTGTAATTGCTTCTGGCGTTCTATCTAATGTAAAAAAATCCAAATTTATTTATTTATTTTATTTTTAAGGACTGAGAAATATTGCTGATAAGAAGAGTCAGAAGGATGTGGCATATAATACCCACATTTTACCTGTAATGTTTAGGTCCCATGGGATACAAATCCAACTCCGTTGATATTAAGAACTTTCTGCCGAAAAATCCCAAATAACACTTTTGAGCTCTCGCGGTGAGAGTAGAGTACGCTAACCACTAGAACATCGACGCAGAATTGCAGCATACACAATAACATCAAAATGTTAACAATACAAAAATACCAGTAAGTAATATGTAATATTGTCCATTTATGTAGATACAACCAATTATCACCAGTTATATTTTAGTGCCAAAACGCGGGAACGCACATGCAGCCACAACATTCCGAAACTGCAAAATGCAATTTAAACTCAGTATAGCCACTGTTCCTGCACTGTTATGTGACAAGTTAAAGCATTATGCAAATCCGATTAAATCTGGTTTACAAATGTACTTGTTACCCAAGAGCAATTAGTGAGTGCATTTTTTAAATTGCAAATTCTGTCTATTTCTGCAAATTTTGTAATGTAATTAAGGCGTGACACGACGAAAGAGGCCAGTGTTACAATACCAAATTGGACTCAAACTTTTTATGTTACGATTTTTTTTAGATATGATTTGTCTGTAAAAACATGTAAAAACTTAATAATATTAAAGTTAAACCTATATTACTTTTTAGCCGACTTCCCAAATAGGAGGAGGTTCTCAAGTCAGCCGGTATGTTTTTTTTCTATGTATGTACATCGATTACGTTGCGGTTAATGGACCGATTCGCGTGATTATTTTTTTTTCGACGCGAAATAGCTGCCAGGTGGTCCCATAAAAATTTCTTTCAGTTTGGTCTAGTAGTTTATATTTTATAAGCATTATTAGTAATTGAAGTCGATTTTTTTATTGGTAAATTATGTAGTATAAAGATGATCATGCGGTAATTGTCAAAATTTGAATAAAGAATATAGATTCCCGACCGTTTGAAGGACATCTTTTGACATATTTGTCACGGATTTTTAAATAGTAAAAAAGTAATGTGTAAGTAAAGTGAAGTGAAGTGTATAAGTACGTATCTATACCTACACAGGTGTGCGTATTGAACCAAGTTTAACCAGTGCTTCCGGGCAGGCGCCATAGCTTTTCGTCTAGCCCCTATTTCTGTGTCCATTTAGCAGTCCAATTCCAGTCGATATCCTTTGTTTCTATTTTTAACTATCCTCCTACAATAGATGAAGCCGTGAAGCATTTTGTCCATGTTACTTTTTTCTCACGGCTAAATCTGAACGAGAAATTACGCTATAAGCACGTATAATACTGATATTTAGGTCAAACTGATAGACTAGAAGCCGACCCCGGAGTAATTGGGAAAAGGCTCAGAAGATTGACTGAATGTTCCCCGTACTGCTGAATACAAAAGAAAGAGTAAAAATCTAGAAACATGAGAAAATATTGTATGTGATTTGAATGTGATTATGTGCCGCTGCTTGGGTCGGTCCATCGCGTTCCACGTATTGCATAAATATACCTAAGTATGTCTGACACAGTTGTGACTAATGTAAGTAACCCGCGTCAATTCTTGACGAAGGTGCGGGTGCCAGGTGTACATCGCTGGATCCAGTATTGACGTACCGGCACGCATTTCTAAAGCAATAAATTCTAAATCAGCGTTGCGATAAAATCGGTCGCACCCGTCGTGTGCCGTCGTTTCTCATTTTCAAAACATCGCATCGACAAAATGAATTGACGATCGAATGACAATTTATCTGGAACGGTGTTTTGAAAGATCTCCAAAACGATGTCTCTCGAATAAACGGTTTAATAACTGTGTTATGTATGCGCCGGGTATTATGATGTTAGCGGAGCTTTATTTGTAATCAGTTCGAAATGCATACCTATGTACATAAATTTTAAACTATATTGTAACTATTTAGAATTCTTGTAATACGTCTATGCTACCTCACTAAAGCTGAAATTTGCGTGCAACTCAAATAAAATACGTTGTTTACCCGTAATAGGTAAGAAACAACACAACTAATTTATAGTCTTAGGTTTAATGTATCTTTGTTGAAAGGGTATATTTTTTCTTTTTTAAAAACAGAAATGTTTATTTTAAGAGAAAAAACGCTAACGAGGCGGTGCCTTAGAATTTGGGACACGAGACGTCTTAAACGAGCAAGAAGTCTGTACAAACGATCCAGAGATGTCTCAATTCAGACATCTCGTCGGCTCTCGCACTGAGAATTAATTTAAATGAAATCATCACAGTTTATTCCACTGTGATGGCGAAGCGGCGTTCAACCGACAAGAAAGCGCCGCAAAACTCATTTACAATTCCAATTAAGGGCAATTCTCATTTACTTTTGTCCTGCAGGAGTTACGAATCCTAGTGGGATCTCGCGTGGAGCGACCTCTAACTATTATAGACATACTTTGCGCCTGGACACTTCAATTTAAAATTTGCTCTTTTCGTATTCGTTTGTTAGTCAAGCAAAAGGCCAGAAGTCATTTATGTAAAATAGATTACATAAATCACGTTTAGTTTTTGATATATCAAATATATAGTGCTAGAGTTTTATGTCTGTAGCTCTTTTAATCCTCTTTTTATATATAACTCTAGGGCTGACCCCGCATTAAGCGTGTGCGGGCGTGCTAGCTGCTCACACATCACCCAGTAGCAACACAACACGCGACGCCGTTTGACGTGTGTGCAGCCAGCGCGCCCACACACCCGACGATCGCGCACGCCTAATGTGGCGGACGCCTAAAACGCACAAAATGAAAATGCAAACTCGAATGTGTGTAGAATGATACGCTTCGCTATGTAAAAGAGTAGAAGTACTTATTATAAACAATGAGACAACATTTTGTTCTTCACAAGTTATAAATGTATTAAGGATTATGAGCCTGACGGGCGAAGTTGGAATCGGAGCAGACGGGCGAAGCTGCGGGCTTTTCTTAAAGACCCCGGTCGCTTCCAATAGATACTGGTATTTGCTGAATCCTCGATTGCGAGCTTAGACATTCAATTTAAGTTACTGTACGCTAACGGAGATTTGTGATAGCGTCGTACACAGACTCGCTGAAACTCATTTATTATTTTGTTGAGAAAAACACATACGCACTACTTACTTTTGTTACGTAAATAGTATTATGTACCTGAACTAAAATGCTTTAGATTAAAAAAATATTGGAAATTAAAATCTATAGCAACGTTATTGTAAATACTTCAAAAAAAATAAAAATTCAGTGAAATTCAAATAATAATAATGTAATTTTAATGTAGTGTAATTTTATTATTAGAAACTTTGTTGGTGACAGTGTTAATTATGTATGTTTTGGTAATAGACTTTATTTATTTCAATAACAATTTACATTACACTTTTTATTAACATTTAAAATTACACTATAATATAAGGGAGAAAACTAAATATATGCCTAACTATATATACATGAAAAAAAAAAAAAAAAAACTTATTAAGAAGAAGATTAAATAAAAAGTTCAGGTGTCAAAAAATACATCCGCATCAATGTCGACCGTGGGTAACGTGCCCAGAAGGCTGGCGGCATTGCCACGTTGTATGGCAATGCTGATCCTTTGTCCAAAGAAGAAACCAGCCCTCTGGTTACGTGAAGAGTCAACTAGTCTTTTACTAAAAAAAATAAAATTGGTAATTGTTCTTAATTGTAATACTGTTTGTTTCTTGTACCACAATAAATAAATAAATAAATAATAGTTATTTATGGTACAAGTGAGAAAAAGTTTATATTTCTGTTGTGAGTGCCAATTTTAAATCTTGAGCTTGCGAAGTAGTCTTAAATTGAATCACGAGCATAGCGAGTGATTCTAATAAAGACTACTTCGCAAGCGAAAGATTTTAAGAGGTCACGAACTGGAAATTAAATTTTCTCACGCGTTGCAATACAAAACTTTTCACCTCTTCCAGTGAGAAAATATTAAGATTTAAATAAGCTCGTACTCGATTGCTTAACCTTAAATGATTCCATGAAATACGACAGTAATACCGATTCATAATGCGTTTTAGGGGCTTTTGAAAGTCACCACTAATTAAATATGTCGTACGTTTTCAAATACTTTTCACGTGAATTTTCTGGTAAAAAAGAAAACTGTGTTAGAAGCAAGTTGTCGCAACTCTTTTTTGGAGTTCCACAAAGTTCTTCATCACTGGATTCACTATTTTTTTGGTTAAAAAGTTCCAGTAAACAATTAAACATAAACTGAAAAGAAATTATACTTGCCCGCGATAACTGACACAGACACAAACTTTTTTTTTTTTAATCTTGCGTTCGGAAATTCGTTCCGTAACATTTATTTATAGAGTCTAATATTAAGTACCCGATTTTAATTAATTTAATGGTTAATCACGAATATAAAACCATGAAAATACTAAATAAGCGTGTATTTATGTAATTTAAAATAATTAAAACGTATCGTTTGTAGTTTTAAAATAAAATTGATGTCAATGTTTATTACTAACCTACATGGTGGCTATATGGTTTTTTTTTTAGTGCCTATTCATTGGAAGGATTTAGTGATTCGAAATTTAAATCACTTTGCCTCACTAGTGAGTAATAAGCGTTATTACTCACTGAATTCTCGCAAGCAAACGATCTTTTTCGTGCTGGTGTGGTGAAAAATATATTATTTAATCATTCATATTACATTTATTTTATCACAAATATGAATTAACATTTTAGTGAATCAATGCAATAATATTCATGAATGGTAATGTAATAAATTGATAACAATAGATTGTAAAGGTGGTGATGTCCAAACAGAATTTGAAAACAGTTATATTATGAAATTATTAAATAAAATTTTGTAACACGTCAATTTTATATTATTATTTTCTCAGTATAATTATGATGTATTCAAACAATCAGTAATTTAAATATAATTGTTGGTATTTGTTTTCATAATTGATGTCTGATTGGGGCAATACTACACAACGATAAAATGAAATAATTTAAAGTATTCGTTTGTTGTATGAAAAGCGATAATTAAAACGTTTTCACGTGACAAGCGCGTTTGAAAATCAATAAAAAATATATAATAATATATAAATAGTATATAATTATATAAATAGAAAACAAACCTTTGTGTTAATACGCAGAAAAAGTACTGTGATAGTAATTAATATTTTCAATATGAAATAAATTATTTGTAAGGACATTTAACATATTTCTGTACTCATTTTTGGATATACAACATAACATTACATCATGACACCAATATTACCTAGCAATATACTTCACTTGTTATGTCTAGGGGATGAGCCTATCGTCATCCACCGGGTACAATTACAACTCGGTGCTGCTATTTAGAATTACTGACGGAAAAATCCCAAATAACGCTCTTGCCCGACCCGGGCATCGAACCCGGGACCTTACGTTGAGCGATACACAAACTATACCGCTAGACCAACTATTACCGGTTGCTTTACAATAATAATTATACAATTATACTTCTATCGGCTTCTAGATATTCGTTTAGATGCTATAAGCTAAGTATGGAAATAATATTATTATTATGTTATTTAAATATTTGTTTATCATATAAAAAGCATTAAAATAATAAACTTCATCTGTCTAAAACCGCAATACATAATAATTTGCAGCCTCCATCCAATCTGTTAATTACATATGAAATAGATTTTATAAAGTTTACCTTATTCGACGCTAATTCATTTTGAAATTTATATAATTTAAAACCCGTGTCAATTTCAAGTTAATTACTAAACAGTAATTTCACGACATAAACTAATTATATTTTAGACATTTGATGGAAATAGCATTTGCAAAGTCAAAGGTCTAAGACTCGAACCAATCCTACAATGTATCCAGAGCCAATCAGTAGTCTTCTTCTTCTTCTTCGTCGTGTCGTTGGCTGAGTCAAATTCTATTGGCCCAATAAGTGGCCACTGTTAAGGCGCTCTCATCGGCGTTCATGAGCGTCTCTCTTGTGCAGGTGGCAGGGCACTTCGGACAGTCAGTTAGGTGAGCCATTGATTGTTCAATCCAGTTGCTATGGTTCCACAAGACCAATCAGTAGTTGCAGAAATTGGTACTTTAAACAAACAAAAGAAACTTAAACTTTATTAGTTGATAGTTTAGTATAGAATGGGGATATGGACTTGGTACTAGTCATATTAAACACTATTATCGTAATGTCAGAAACAAATAAGTTCTATAAGATTTCTATGAAAACGCAAACTGTGACAACTGTGTGCGCAATTATGATGAAAAAACAAGAAAAAAATAAAACATATATCTTCATCCATAGTAGTTATTGTATAGAATTTTTACATCGTTTTTCTATTAAAAATGTAAAACCAATTTATTTTTGACCATGGACACACGCCTAATTTTATAGATTATACGTAGCACACAAAATGTTAACAAAACAAGATGTCTAAATGAACTGTCAGTCACTAAAACGATGCATCAATTAATATCCAACGCGAGTCAATATTTTACATCGCCGGTTTGGTCGGCCGCCGGCTCTTGAACAAATTATGACGTTTGTATGTACACATGCATGTCAAACATCAGAAACATGACGTGTTCGTATACGTTCGTATTTGCTTTTTAATATCGCTTTGAATGGCTGGCGCTCTGAGCCTTTTTCAATAAAAACATAGAATTTATTAGAGTGGTAATTTTATCACCATATAAATTACTATTGTTTTGCTGTTTGACGTTATAAATTTTGAATCAACCGCTGTCTATTATATATTCCTAATTTCATAAATTTAAATGCCTGATGAATAATTGTGTTAAGAATAATGTGTTCTATCAACAGTGTTGCTGTGTTGTAAAAGCTTTACTGGTCGAATATTTGAAGTATAAGGTCCGATTGAGACCAGCTTTTACCCATTTGATTAATTAATAAAAAACATTTCATATCAAACTGAATATCGTCTATCTATACATACAATAAAATTTAAGTTTGGCAGGTCTGTACATTGAGATATATTTAAGAAAAATTAATCGAGGGGTATTTATAACAGCTGTTTGTCTGTATGTTGATATGCGCATTACGCAAAAACTACTGCATGGAATTGGATGCGGATATCACACTTGTGTAGCTAAGTTAGACTTAAACACTGGTTTATGTTTTATATTTGTATTTTGTTCCTAAGGCGGTGTAAGTTAATATGAGAGATTCGTAAATTTTAAGGCAAAATGCTCGAAGTTCGGCGCACAGGTTCCTTACATGAAGTAAATGCACTGAATGAAAAATATTTTGGAAATGAAAAAATAAAAAAAAACTCCATGAGGGGGTTAATTAGGGGTTGTTAGATTATATGTGAAGTAAGTCTCATATCGGTCCAGGCTTCTTCGACTAATCAGCGATACAAGAAATAAAACAAAAAAAAATCGAATTGAGAACCTCCTCTTTTTTTTGAAGTCGGTTAAAAAATAGAAAATATTTATTTAAAAAATTACGGATAAGGTTTCATAGAATTATTTCTCATTGACTTCAACTGCAGAAAACGTGTAAACATTTTATGCATATTAAATGCTTTTCATTCATTTAACAAATGCGTGAGGTCGTTCTCAAAGTATCCTCTACATTAGTTTTCCAAACTGAAGAAGGTTCACGTGAAGGACATGACGGTACAACACATTTTGTGGCTGTCTGCTCTTCCAATGGTCTTAATCGACTCATTAATTCTCTTTTGTGTTTATTCGATCAATTTGAATGAAAGAAAACCAGTGAGTAGCTTGCTTTTACAAACGTTTATTTTATTTTTGTACCCACCTGAACCTAAAATGTGTTGCCGCAGGTCTCCATACCAAAGTAAAACAGATTTTCCTGTCTCTATGAACACTAAAATACTACATTACTACTACAAAATTGGGTCTTCCTTTGATACCTTTTTCGCAAAATATTTTTTGTCAAAATTTAATCAGGCTCGTTAAGCATAATTTATTAAGATAATTTATCATAATTAATTTTAGATATCATGTTTCATAGTAAAATGTACTGCTTATGACTTTACACAATCACTTTAAACATCAATTACCAAATAGAAATGATGCTCTTTTTAATTTTACAATTCGACCGGGTTCGATTCTGGAGCTGAGTACACAATTTTTCTTAAATCTTAGTATGCAGTTTTTTTTACTAAAATCGATGACATGGTTCGTAAGAATAGATTTGCGTATGTCTTATAATTACAGACTGCCCCATACTGACCGATATAAATGAGCCACCCTTTTTTAACGGGGTATAAACTCACCCAAACGCGTGGTGGGCGTGTGGGTGGGCGTGTGACTCCTGAAACGCCAGGATCTACAGCGGTAACCAACTGAAAGGCACCGTGCATGACACACGGGCAATCCCAGGGAGAGTTAAAATTGTCTTGGAACCCGCAACGAATTTAATCAGAAGTATATAGTTGGAGTTGGAAAGTATATAAATGCCACCCTGTATAATACTCAGATAGGTGCGCCAGAGGTGTATAACATTCACTAATGTGAATGTTAGGTCCCATGTGATAGAGTGAGCCCATCGCCATACACCGGGCACTAATCCAACTCTCTGTGCTGCTATTGCGAATTTAGTTTAAAATTTAATGGACGGCCAAATCCCAAATACACTTTTGCCTGACCCGGGCATCGATCTCGAGACCTTGCGGCATACGTTAAACTTTAGAATAACTAGGCAGTCATTTGTTTGAATACGATTTGTATTTCATTTTCATATGATATTGAAGAATGATCTGTTTTAAACAAGTAAATGAAATTGTAGAGAAAATCCATTTTCATAAACTATGTAGTATAATCGGAACAAAGTTTGTTCATGAAGTCAGCTAGTTGTAAGCTAATACCGCGTCTTGCGTCAGAAGATTTTGTAAATGGGATTAAAGTTATAGGAAAACTCCTTTGTAGTTGCTTTTCCAACAATGCCGGTGTTCGGATTGATTAGCTTTAGTTTATAAATACCTTTTATGGTACAAGGAACACATGAATAATGTATTGTATTCCGTTAACTTAATAAAACATTACCTAATTGGGTAATTTAAGAATGGTTCTTTGTTTTATACAGAGCTATCTTATAATATGTCTAGTAGAGTGGGCCAACGAGTTAGGTATGCAGGGAGAAAATTTCTTAGTCATAGTAAAGACTTTCTACGCCAGTCATGGATTTATTTATAGGTTCGGCTACAATTGCTACACATTTCTTACAAGAAATACAAGAATGATCAATTGATATTGTGCACCCATACCTTGTTATGGGTTTTGTTTTTTAAATTTCTTTATTCAATAATAAAATACATTGATATATGTACTAATCTAGTGTAAATTCAATCCTAGATGTACAAAATATTATTATTATATAAGATTTTACAAGAATATGAAACTTATTTAAAAACTTATAGCACGTACATATTATTATGAGTTGTTATGGGTGCACAATATTAATCGGCAAACAAAGCATTTACAATAAACATTCGGATATTAGTAAATACAAAAAAAAAACAGGTTAGAAATTAGGTAGATATTAAAGTTAGATAGTAGTAGTAACATTTTTGTGAAGCATGCATTAGTAAATAAACTGAAAGCTAACATATTGGTTTAATTCAATTTAAATGGCACAATTTAATTATATAAAGTTGTTAATAGAAAATAGTTCTGTTGTGAACCTAACTCTTAAATCTTACAAGGTTGGAACATTGACATGGATAAGTAAGTTACATACAACCGTGGTGGTTGCTGAAAATCAGCGTTGTGGAAGTTTTGTAGAAATGCAAGACTTCACAGTATTAAAGCTGAGCAACCGCCACTGTTTTCTTACATATTTATATATTTTTTTATAATACCTGTTTTTGCATGTGTTAGTTATGTAAGAAAATAAAAATAATTTTCTTTCTTCTTTTCTATATCTAAATAGTGGGTATATTAACCTATTAAGTATGTAATTCACACATGCGTATATATTGCAGTCAGTTCTCACTATGTCGCAGAAGTTTTTCCCTGCATACCTAATTGCTTGGCCATAAAAGGGTACCCAAAAGCTTATTACACAAGACATTAAATTTGGTGGGATTTCCAAATTGTGTATTTTGTATGGCTGGTTTTGATATTATTTATTAAACACTATACAGATTATTTTAGATTTGGTTGAAGTTATAATTATTTTCTCCAGCTCAGAGTCTAGATAAGATACCTTTATATTGCTCGATATAATAACTCATAGCCGTCATCGATCGGCAACGCAATTTATTACACTATAATGGGCGAATACTCGATACGGCTGGCGACCTCTAACCTTGAATATCAGTAATTAACGAATTCAGAGCTTTGAAGATTGTTTGATTTTATCTACCAGCTATCTGATAAATATGAAAATTCGTCATTTAAATCGAATAACACAAGTACCAATATGTATTAAGCAGTCTATTCTAAAATTAATTGAACAGTACGACTCGTGCTTGTAATAAATCGTCTTTCAATTAAAACTATTAGATTTGTGTAGGTTCAGACGTAGCCTTTAAATAGCACAATAATAGTTACGCATAATAGTCATGTAGCATACTGATTTTAGCATACGCATAATAATTTATAGGCATAATAGTCATTTAGTATCATTGTCTTTTGGCGTAATTGTCTTTTGGCATATTATTTCATTAAGTTAAGCATGCTAATCCTTATTTAATAAAATACTTTTGCAAGTGCAAAAAGATAAGTTAGGGTAGCCCAAGGCCACCCTAACTTATCTTTTCACTTGGGTAACCAAGTTTCCTTTTGATCTTTGTTAGGCAAAAAAATATTAATCCTAATAACTATTGTGGGATATATATTTAAAATTTGCGCTTATTATTATACAGAGTGAGTGCGTCATAGGCGCATTCAAATTTAATAAAGACACAAATTGAACGATCTCAATTTTCAATTTGTTCGGAAAAGCTCAAAATTTTGTTTTATTTTTTATATGGGAGGAAATAAGCTCCGACAATGTCTAGAATCTGTGTATTCAATAATGTGTGCAGCATGTCGCATCCACTATATATAGTATGCATTACCAGCATTTACGGTAGTACTAGATACACCATTGTTCCTCTCCTTCGTATAATTGGTACCGATTCGTACTAATTGTCGTTCATCCGTAAAAATCGACTTGCATTGAATAGAGAGATTAATTGTATTAAATAGGGGCTTATTCACGATTCTCTTTTATTTTTCCCTCGCATTGACCAAACCACTTTCAAAAAATTGGACATGATTTCCAAGGTTTGTTCTGACTCTGGAAGTACTTTGTGTGTGTGAAATGTATGATCGTGAAAACGCCCCCGACACCGGTATTATTCCTAGTGTCGTCGACGTTTCATCAAAAAAAGAAAATATCTACGGCGTCTGCGGATGATCTGATTATTTTTCCGTAGAAACAAACATATATAGGTGTTAGAGATCCTTCAAAAACCGGCCAATGGCGTGTCCGGCTACCTGCCATATAGGGTGCCTTAGTCAGTCGGTACAACATAATATTTCGACTTCAAGAGGATATACTATCTCTATTTAACAAGTTACATCTTCATACAAGACACTTTTTTTTATTTTTTTGTAATTTATGCACTTACTTTACAATTTGGGTCCGTATTACACTTGATCTAACAAAGTTAACTCAGTCACTACAGGTTTTCTTTAAACATCATTACATACTACCACCATGTTTTTTTTTAGATTTTTTGAGCCAGAGCGGCTTAGCTTTTAGAGGGGGGGAAGACGCTTTACTTGAACAAAAATTTGCTCTTTACAGTTCAAAAAAAATGTCTTGCAACCCGTTGTGTTTTTATCGAACGAAACCCCACACTTAAAAAATCATCCCTACGTTATATGTAGGGGAGGTACCCAAAAAAATTACTGGTTATTTTTTGAATGCCAAATAAAGATTTATTATTATTATTTCTCTTTATTTATTATTTAACTAACTTTATATATTTTTAATTATTTTTAATTAAGATTTATAAAAGAAGACAAAAATACATTTAAAATATGGCTGGGACCAAGCTGCCGATGGTTAGGGCTCCAGAGAGAGGAACCTCCTCACGATGCGTGTCGTGTCCAAAAAGACCGCCTTATTATTATTATTATCATTCTACCTCTATTTTGACATAGTTAACATACATATTCACGCAAAATTACAGATTTTCACGCTATGCCTCGGACAGATGGACAGACGGACATTGCGAAACTATAAGGGTTCCTTTTACTACGAAACCCTAAAAACTACTGTAAATTGAATAATATTGCATATACGTTTTCAAGTGAGTAGATATTACATGAATGAAATCGAATAAGCCTCCACTGCAATCCGAAAGAAACGCTACTGAATATGTAGATAAATTATGCAAAAATGATGGGTAAAACACGAATCAATCCAATTTACTGTCAAAGGGCACAGTTAGGAAAGAAAGGGAGAAATCAAATTGCTTTCACGAGGATATCAAATCGTCGATGTTTAAGGAGGAATTTAGGTCACGTCTCATGGATTACGGCTTATTTCCCGCCTCTCTTTTTCTTCGTTTGACGCTAATCCCAGCGGCTTCGCTGAGATTCGTTCGACGCCGCCTGCCCGCGCGTATCGTCGCCGTTTTTACCCGACCCTTCCACCATCCGATACTCGATATAACAATTTCAAGGTTAAAAGAATTTCAGGAAGAATCTATAATTTCATGTCTCTTTATTAACGAATTCCTGGAACTCGTTTCGTACAACAATGTAAAAATAACTCAAAGTATCCGATGTCCAATCGGGCCACATCGTTTGCGTTTAAAAATAAGCGATTAAAACGAGACGGTTCAAAAATTTTATAGAGCAATGCAGTCCCTTATCCTAACATTTCTGGAGCCAACCACGGATTAGATTCAATGTTTCTTTTTATAAACAAAACATTATTATCTAATAATTTGCCGAAATTAAAGGGCAATCTGTAAATTTTTAAGAGATTTGTTAACGTTTTCTCTGATTCTGTATACTCTCTTATTATTATTTAAGTTTTTATTGCCATTAAAGGCCAATGTCAATAAACTTTCATAGCAACAAAAAATACATAATGTAAATTTTCATCGTATTATGTCGATTGCTTAATCTCATAATACTAATGTAAGTGAGTGCCACTTCTCATCCTAATAACATCTCGAAGGAGTCACCTCGACCCGCAGAAAATCTGATTATTCAGTGAGCGACGCCGCGCGCCCAACGAATATTAATGGAGCTCTTCGACTTATATCTACTAATCATTGCTACTATCAGGGCTACCATCTACTAGAATAATAATTATACTCATTTTTAGTGTTGCCCAGCAAGACTCTTGCAAGTCTTGCAATTACATATAAGGCTATTGCTTTTTATTAAAGTTTAATTTAGATCTTAGAAAAACGTATTAAAATAGGAACATTTTGAGCTTGAATTAACATAGTCATAGTAAAGACCAACCAGATTATTATATGTCTAAAGAATTAATGAGAAATTCGAAAAATCAACTGCCACATGGTTATCAACTGAGCTATATGCCGTTTCCCACGGGAGTAACTGTTTCTTAATAAACATTTACTTAATCAGTATAATGTATTCGTTTCCATTGTAAACATTCTGAAACTTATTTTATTCTTTGGATGGAACATCTGTACTCGGAAATTCGAAAATCGAAGTTCGTGTGTTCGTGGCTTGCAAGACTTGCAAGACTCTTGCTGGGCAACACTACTCATTTTACGTATTTACGATTTGTTCCCATGATTACGTAATATAAAATCCCGGACTTATACAAGTTATACAGATTTAATGCGACATTTATTGAAACACAGCTTCTACACATCACGGTCAGTATTTATTTTCCCTGGTTTTTTTTTGTTTATACGAAAAAGAAAATCACGAATTAATTTTACATCCTGTACAAATTACCTAAATAGAAAAAAAAATGGATATTTGTTACCTTTTTCACGCAAAAACTACAGGCTCGATTTTCGTCAAACTTTGCACACTTGAAGCTTATAGCATGGATTAACATAAAGGCTGCATTTTATCAACATAACACACAAGCACAGAGCTGCAATCGGAAGCTAGTAAGTAATAACATAACATAACTTAACATCACGCCTATATCCTAGCAAGAAATATTAATGATAAAAGTCGTTATAATACAACAAAGACCTTATGAATGTAATACAAAGGGAACTGGACACAAAAAACCTGCAAAAAAAACAAGAACTGTCTGCACGTGTGGTGTAGTGGATTAAGCGGTCGCCTCGCCGCTCTCCATTGCACTGGTGTTGTGGGTTCGATCCCCACATGGGACAAATCTTTGTGTGATTTACAAAGATTTGTTCTGAGACTGGGTGTGCTTGTGTGAGTGAATGTGTGTATTTGGCCTTGTCATTGGGACCATTGGATAGTGTAATTGCTTCTGGCGTTCTATCTAATGTAAAAAAATCCAAATTTATTTATTTATTTTATTTTTAAGGACTGAGAAATATTGCTGATAAGAAGAGTCAGAAGGATGTGGCATATAATACCCACATTTTACCTGTAATGTTTAGGTCCCATGGGATACAAATCCAACTCCGTTGATATTAAGAACTTTCTGCCGAAAAATCCCAAATAACACTTTTGAGCTCTCGCGGTGAGAGTAGAGTACGCTAACCACTAGAACATCGACGCAGAATTGCAGCATACACAATAACATCAAAATGTTAACAATACAAAAATACCAGTAAGTAATATGTAATATTGTCCATTTATGTAGATACAACCAATTATCACCAGTTATATTTTAGTGCCAAAACGCGGGAACGCACATGCAGCCACAACATTCCGAAATTGCAAAATGCAATTTAAACTCAGTATAGCCACTGTTCCTGCACTGTTATGTGACAAGTTAAAGCATTATGCAAATCCGATTAAATCTGGTTTACAAATGTACTTGTTACCCAAGAGCAATTAGTGAGTGCATTTTTTAAATTGCAAATTCTGTCTATTTCTGCAAATTTTGTAATGTAATTAAGGCGTGACACGACGAAAGAGGCCAGTGTTACAATACCAAATTGGACTCAAACTTTTTATGTTACGATTTTTTTTAGATATGATTTGTCTGTAAAAACATGTAAAAACTTAATAATATTAAAGTTAAACCTATATTACTTTTTAGCCGACTTCCCAAATAGGAGGAGGTTCTCAAGTCAGCCGGTATGTTTTTTTTCTATGTATGTACATCGATTACGTTGCGGTTAATGGACCGATTCGCGTGATTATTTTTTTTTCGACGCGAAATAGCTGCCAGGTGGTCCCATAAAAATTTCTTTCAGTTTGGTCTAGTAGTTTATATTTTATAAGCATTATTAGTAATTGAAGTCGATTTTTTTATTGGTAAATTATGTAGTATAAAGATGATCATGCGGTAATTGTCAAAATTTGAATAAAGAATATAGATTCCCGACCGTTTGAAGGACATCTTTTGACATATTTGTCACGGATTTTTAAATAGTAAAAAAGTAATGTGTAAGTAAAGTGAAGTGAAGTGTATAAGTACGTATCTATACCTACACAGGTGTGCGTATTGAACCAAGTTTAACCAGTGCTTCCGGGCAGGCGCCATAGCTTTTCGTCTAGCCCCTATTTCTGTGTCCATTTAGCAGTCCAATTCCAGTCGATATCCTTTGTTTCTATTTTTAACTATCCTCCTACAATAGATGAAGCCGTGAAGCATTTTGTCCATGTTACTTTTTTCTCACGGCTAAATCTGAACGAGAAATTACGCTATAAGGCGTATATGTTTTGGTTTTACTTGAAATGTGATTCAAATATTAAATAATAATATAATAATAATAATAACATGCCGGGGATTGTCCTTGGGTGCATTTTTATAATGTGCACAGGGATAATCGCCTGTTTTAGCCTCATTACATTTAGAGTAAAGTGTTTATCGGGCCTCTGTGTTGTTGGCTTTGGCCCACACATGCCTACCAAAGTGCCGGGACTCTGTAGTCCCGAGATATGGTAACATTAACCACAAATAATAATAATAATAATAATAATTCATTTCCAAAAAGTAGATTGTATGTACATGGCATACAGAGTTGTCTTATTATAATTATAGTTATAAAGAAACCAGTACAGCTTTAATAAAAGGAATCATAGGACTCCCTTTCCTAAACTAGGCAGGAAACCTGTCTGTATCTTAGGAAAGGGTAAGTGACTTATTCTATAACGAAACAAGAATCATACTAAGAAACAGTTGAAAAAGATATGGGACCGGCAGGATTTGAACCTGCGACCTTACTGCACACCGGACAGCCGCTTTAGCCATCCAGCTACGTTCGCCTCTTACCAGAACCCTAAATTTCTCAACTGTATGATACGTCATTTCGTGACGTCAAAGCATAGCTAAATGCTATAAAAATAATCAATTAGAACAAGAATCATAATCACTAAGTTGGTAAATACTAAATTATCACATAACATAATACCCAGGCCATAATACCATAACTATATATAACCCAGAAAGGTATTGCAGAGGTGTACAACACCCACATTTAACCTGCTTTTTAGGTTCCATAGGTTTGGTGGTGAGCATCGCCATCCACCAGGCAAAAATCCAACACTGTGCTGCTATTGAAAATTTCCTGAAAGCAAGTTCTACAAATAAAACATTGACCTTTCAGGAGTCGAACACGAGACCTCGCTGTGTGTCAGTAAAATTAACTGGGAAAAAAAAAAGAATGCGTTTAACCCTAAAATGCCCATCAATGTTCAAACATCACAGTTGGATATTGATTCCACTTTATAAACCTCACCGCTAAAGCATTACCAATTCTCTGAACTATCAATAAAGAGGGGGCGAGTCTATGACTAAAAGTTAGGGGCCTCATTTATCGGGCTCGGCTCCAAACGTAAGCCATTCGTAAACGTATCCGACTCCATTCCAAAGTTACTCACTCCTTATTTTCCCTTTTCTTACTATTTTTACCATGCCAAAGGTGAAATCATCTGGTCCCTTTTTTGTCTCCGCTTTTTGCTTGTGAGCAAATGAACTGACTGAATATTACTGATTGCTGACTGTGTTATTATGTAACGTACTTAACATTTGTCAAGTCAAATTCAATCATTTTAGTTTTCATTGACTTATAGTTGTTGAAACTATCAAAATAGACTTTTAAAATATAAATAGAATAAATCAGAATAAGATACACCTCAGCTTAATACTGCAGCACATTAGCACCACAGCACTGGTATTCTGGTGTGCCCTGATCGTGAGTAAGACAGAGTGACATTAATGTTGTAATTCAAAATTTTTTGATTATTTCCACTGACACCAAACAAAAAAATACATCTTATCAAACTAAAATAATACACATTACTGTACAAAAAATAAAAATATCTCATACTATACCTTTTTTATTACTTTAATGGACATCCAGAAATACTCTGATAAACATCAAAATGAAACTTTAAAATCATTAAAATGGAACGCATCCATAAAGCAGCGTTTGTGTGGTTTGACAGTTGTCACTAAAAGTCAATGTCAAATAGATAAGTAAAAAAAAAGCAAATAAAACTGAGGCAAACATTTTGTTATTACAAATATCATACACACCTGTGGATGTTTTAAATAAAGTAATAATTGCGAAGCTTACACCAAATATATCATGGGTATTAAAGATCTTAAGTACACTTTGCTACTGATCAACCTATACATTTCCAGTATAAGTGTTGATAAAGATAAAGATTTAGATAACGATTTAGATTTAGATTTGTTTGCCAATAGTAAAAGTCAATTAAAAAAAAACTTATGTAAATTTTTCTTCCACTCTTAACTTTTAAAGTCCTACTTGTGTCTATTTCTTGCTTTTAATAATTGTTGTATCTATATGTAATTGTCTTGATGTATTTCTACTTTATTATCTTTATTATCTGTGAAAACTTTTAATTGGCCTTCATTTCCATATTATCTCTTTCTATTTTATAATTTTAGCTGTAAGTTTTCCTAAAATTTTAAAATAAAATAAAATAAAAATAAAATAAAATACTCTCGCGTTGTATTGGCTTCGCGTGCAATCAGCTTATATTGGAAATGTATTATGTTTATCGGTATCCATATTTATGCATATTATTTATATTACTAGCAAGCCGCTTTCAGCCACAATCAATGTCGTCTGGTAACGTCAGCAGACGACCTTGTGTACAAAACCCTGTCTCTGTGACATGAGTCTGTAATCTTCAAGCACTTGTTCGAAAAAAGTTATACAAACAATGATATGGAAAAGTTATATTTTTTTTTGATATATTTGTTTGACCACGATGTCACCTGATGGTAAGTGATGATGCGGTCTACGGTTGAGCACGCTTACCTATGAGATACCTATTAACTCTTGCTTTTAAGAGATCCAAATTGTACTCATGCGGAAACACAGACTCGGGCAAGGCGTTCCATTCTTTGGCAGTTCGCATAAGACATGTAGAGGCGAAACGCTTAGTGCGTATTGGTGGAATATCTCCCGTGAAGCGATGCCTGAGTGCCGTTTGTCTGGTAGTCCGATGGTGAAACGGGGACGGAGGGATAAGGTTGTGTAGATCCTCAGCACACTCTCCTGCGTGATTACGATCTAGACATTTTTTTTAAACACTACTCATGAACCAGTCTGTGTATTGCTGAAAACCGCATGGTAATCCGTTCAGTAGATTTTAGTTAATAGTGAACACTCGGCCAGACGTGGTGAAAACCTTTTTTTTTTAGATTTAAGAATTTCGTACAAAATTAAAAATCTGCCAGTACAGTTAAGACGATATAGTCCTTTAATAATATGATTATCCTAATAAATCATAAGCTCCAGTGTCATCTTTGTTGTGTGTAGAAATAATAAATACAGGGTGTAAATGACATCGTGACGAAACCGCTTACCAGTGATTCAGTACATGATTCTTAGACACAAAGTGTAAAAAGAATCTTCGGAAATTTCAGACACATCGGCAAATCGGTCTTGAAAAAATGTACAGCAATAAAAAAATCGCAAATGTATAAGAATAAGCTTGCAAACATACTTTTCAGCGAAAAATAACGTTATTTTGAAACCTTGATGATTTTCTACAAGTATAGAAAAATTACTCTTACATACAAAAATTGCGAAAAACAAAAAAATGCATTTGAGTTTTAGATTCATGTACCACTGTTAAGTTGCTTCGTCACCACGTCATTTATACCCTGTATATACGGAATGTTGTTACACGGTTAATTTAATTTAAGAAACCCATTGCGAGGCCGGCATAGCTGATTGTGAATCCATTACAAAGACTGTATACTTTTGTCGAAAAGAGGTGGCCCTTTTTTCGTCTCACTGCCGAAGAAACTGAGTCTTTGGCGATCCCTTTAAACCCTCCGGACTCAGACATCCCATCATTCGCAAAGCACCGAGTTTTAATTACATTTTATCTCCAACAAACACAAAATAGTATTTAATAAACTAAAAAGAATTCTTACACACTTCTTATAAAATATCTTTTATAATTTTACTGTAAGCACAACTAATTTAAAAATAAATAGAGCTCCTATTGAGAAAAGTAATTTATTTTCTAAAGCTATGGTAATATTAACTTGTAGAGAATATTATTTTAGCGTTTCTTTTTAGCTTAACAAACTAAACAGTTTCTAGGTAAATTAATTTGCTTGTTATACTTATTAACAGAATGATCTGACAATATGGCGAAAGCTCTATTTGCTAAAAAGATGGCAGACTAAAAAGTAACACACATTTTTGCTTTGTATGTTGACTAGTACTAGGGTCGATTTCCCAAACGACTTTTTTTTCTGTCCTCGTTGAAATTCGTATTTGAAAAGAAGAATATTGTATTAAATTGATTTTTATAGTATTATATAGGTAGATATAGGGTGGAGGCAAAAATATTAATGGGCTAGGATGAAATTTAAGGGTAGAAAACAATTCCTAAAGTCCAAATTTTCGCTTGTCGGTGCTGTCCCAGTACTTTTTTTACAAACAAAATGGCTTATAAGTTAATGAATATTAGTAAATTAAGGTTACAACCTACCCTATTTCGTAGGATATTAGTTTCATCATTGATAAATAGCATATTCTATTATTTAACTAACCATATTTATTAATGAGAGGCACAAACGTACTTGTCCCAGAAATTCTTGGCTTTTCGGTGCCAAAAAGTAATTTAGACATAACTTTACATAGGCAAGTCCGACAGTGTCCCCTCCCTGATTATTATTTCATGTTAGTACTGCCCTAATGCGCAGTGAGGACGGACGCTTTCTACATCGCTGCATTTGCCCGCAAAAAACGTAAGTACACCATGAAAATTGCTAGGCGACAAATATTTTATCTTATCGGAGAATGATTTTTTATATTGTAATATGTTGTTATTTTATATTTGTTTGATCCATACATAAATTTCTAATGAACTTTAAAAAAAAGTGTGTAATTTATCTCGTCGCAGTACTGTTATCGGTGGAATCGGTGGTCATTTTACCCACCGATACGACAGTTTTCCACCTGATCGGTGAAAAAACATTATCGGTGTATAATTTATCTGCTCAGTGTATTATTTTTTTGTGTATTAACAGTTTTAAGACATCGGTGGATTTTTTAATCGTATCGGTGGATCATTTTATCGAGTCGGTGGGTCGGTTCATCACATCGGTGGACCCTGTGTCATTTATTTTGCTTCTAAAACATTTTATTGATATCAGTAATTTCGTTAGGTATAGAAAATATGAGTTTTCGAAAGTTGCGATTTTTACAATACCGAACGCACTGTGTCGATAGTGAAATTGTACGATGTTAAATACCTTTGTTTGTTATAACCCAGAAAAATTCAAATTTTCTAGACCGATCGTGGTGTGGGCATAGTTAAAGTAGATTGCGTAATTTTCATAGCCAGAACACCTGTCGCAAAAATATACGCAAATTTAAAATAGATGCAAAATATTGTCTACATTAAACATAGTATTAAAAAAAAGACATTTTATAATCGAATTAGGGACAAACAGTAAATTTTGAAGACCGATATACTATTGCATCTATAAAGCATCGATGGTAAAAGCATCGCACAATTGAACTTTTGACACATTGTGTTCGGTACTCTCGATCTAAAATATTTATTTTATTTAGCTTTAAGTATTTGTTGTTATAGCGGCAATAATTATACATCATCTGTGAAAATTTCAACGTCCTCGCTATCACGGTTCTTGAGATACATCCTGGAGACAGACGGACGTTCGGACGGACGGACGGACAGCGAAGTCTCCGTAAAAGGGTTCCATTTCCTTTGGGTAAGGAACCCTAAAAACATAAAAAATTTCATAAGCTTTCAAATATGGTATAAAACTCTGATGTAACTGGAATATAACAAAGTTATTGACGAAACAATGGTGCAAAGGTGGTCAGATTTACCATATCGGTGGATAAGCACACCTTTCCGGTGTTCAAGCATTTCATATCGGTGTACAGAAAACTAATCGGTGGTCAGCTTATCGTATCGGTGACAACCCAAATTCAAACTCAAATTTCTCTTCAGTCTTAAATGATACGATCATGTGCGTAAAATTGGGGACATTTAGTATCATATAGATTACAATAAATCTAAAAATATCAAAAAAAGCTATAAATAAAAAAGTTCACCGATAAGGTACAAAAAACACCACTTGTTGAAATTGACCCACTAACGTGTCTATATCCTAGAAGCAGGTAATTTACGGAGAAGGTTACATCAATGATATGTTTTCGAATTTTAATATTTAGTACCATATTTTATATAAACACTAATTTGTAATGTAGAATATAATTTATGACGATTTTATGTGCCTAAGGAATAAAGATATTTTCATTTCATTTCAAACTTGTTGTTATAAAATATTAATATTAATTTTTAATCTAAACCTTATATCCCAAGTAGCATTACAAGCTGTATAAAAGCTGTACCAGAGCGTAATTTTATACTTAAAGCTGTATAATAGCTGTATAAAGGCTGCATAAGCGCTTATACAGCCCTTATAAGTGTAAAATGGGCACAAATTATACAGCGTTTGGTGTTATAAGAGCTGTATAGTAGCTGTATAAAGGCTGTATTAGAGCTGTTATTTGGTGTACAAAGAAACTACAACTCTCCAGATGGTATCCTAGAAGTAGCTTGTAAGAATTAAAGTTCTACAATAGTGTTATAAAAGAATTACAAAAGTATAGATATTTTAATGTACATCATATTTTTTATCTACATTATGCATATTATATAATGGCAAATTACTTGCTAAGAAAAACATATAAATGATTTTGAACTTATTGGTTTGGTGAAAATAACGTGCAAACCAATATTTATTGTAAACCTGTATATGGTTTTCGGTAAAATATTCGCGCGCCAGCATAAAAATCAAGAAAAACTAAATAAATACTGAATATCGGTAAGTAAGTTTTAGTTTTTTAAGGTTAGAATAACAACATTTTAATTTCAAGTAATAAGGAAAAGGCCAAGTTAACGTTATATAAGCTAGTAAACATGATACGGCTAAAGATAATGCAAAATAATGTCAATTCTTTTTGTTTTTAGAATCATCTAATATGTGTTTGTTTATTAGAAAATGGCGTCAATTTTAAACAGCCCTAACACTATTTGAAGAGCAATATAGCGCCAGTAGCTGTACTATGGAATAAATGAAGTGTATTGTACAGCTTTTAACTTCTAATTAGAGTAATTTTAGAATATTTTTATTCAATAGGCTGTATTATGCTCTTCATTTAGATAATAACTAATAACCTCTTTAGAGATACGTATAAAGAATTAAAATCTCTAAAACCATTTTGACGATTATTTATTAAGGTATTTTCTTTATTTTTCAGAATAATATGTCGTTCAAGATAATAGAAACTGAAGAAAAATGCCAAAAAAACTTTGCATAGTGCCAAGTTCCTGGGAATCAAAAGGGGTGTTATGATGGCGAAGGAAGCAATTAATAATGTTATTTTTATCTCCTTTTTTTTTTCTTTTTTTTTTTTCGTACGGAACCCTCATTGGAGCTATGGATTGTCGGTGTGGTTGAATGGTTTTTTCTTTCAGTCAATATTGGTTCACTATCATTACTGTTATTTAAGTTGTAATTCCTTATATTCAAATATTCCTTCTCAATCCATCTCCTGACTGCGACATTGATTTGACGTCTCCGTCAATAATACAGACTAAAGCTGTACTATAGCTGTCATTTATCTTTTTAGTTCTATAATACTCTCTTAGAAGTAACTATTACAGCTTTAATACTTATAAGAGTGTTAAATAACACCATAAAAACTAGTGTTATAATGGAGTTAGCATATGCCTTTGTACAGCAACAAGTGTCAAGTAACACTATAATACAGCCTTTATACAGCTTTAGCCGTAGAAATAAGCTTGGAGTGTTACACAATTATTAAAGTATTGTAACACTCTTATAACGCTTATTACCTTTCCTGACTCTCTTATACGTCTCTTATAACACTTTAAGTTCTATATTGGCTATATAATTGATTCTGACGACACTTACGTGCTACTTGGGATGTACTTGCAGCAAAATTGATTCATGACCCATTTGACAAAATATTTTCTTTGCAATTATATAACAAGCGAATTTAGACTTCAGTGTTTTGAAATGTATGTACAAAATTGATATTAAGCTGGATCAACCATCAATTTTTTTGAGAGTACAGCTAATTAGGCCATAATGTCAACCCATGCTTTTGATTACTTTAACGAAACTGATAGAACAGTTATAAATGACAAAAGAGAAAAACAATATTTTCATAATTTTAGTCAAGCAATGGGTCAAATATTAAAACGAGAATAATAAACAATTAGGTAAATAATAGTTTATAAAATAATTTGTTACATAAACAAAATTTATTCCAATTTGGTATTGTAACACTGGCCTCTTTCTTCGTGTCACGCCTTAATTACAACACAAAGTTCGCAGAAATGGACAGAAAATGCAATTTAAGAAATGCACTCACTAATTGCTCTTGGGTAATACGTACATTTGTAAACCAGATTTAACCGGATTTGCATAATGCTTTAACTTGTCACATAACAGTGCAGGAACAGTGGCTATACTGAGTTTAAATTGCATTTTGCAGTTTCGGAATGTTGTGGCTGCTTGTGCGTGCCCGCGTTTTGGCACTAAAATATTTGCTCTGTGCACATCAGTGGCGCCATCTATACGCCGAACTATCCCGGGCTGTATAATGGACTCATATTGGACATTATGTATTTCACGACACACCGACATTAACAAAATAATTTTATGATACCCGCTTATATTCGTATATGTTTATCTAACATAGTCATTTGTAGTTAATTAATACACTTTCCACAGCTGAGCAAGGCAATTCTTTTGTGATGGGAATTAGGTCGTAGTCTACCGCATTGGCCATCACACTATCAAGCACGAGTACGACGAAGTTAGAACTCTCAGGTATGCAGGTTTACCTCGTGATATTTGCCGTCACCCTCAGCATTTTTTTCTTGTTCTACTTATTTAAAGCGTAGGTAAAGTTAGTCTGGCATAATAATGATGATATAATAACTGGCATAATAATGGTGATCGACTATGGTGATGTGTGCTATTATGACCTGAATGCAGAACATCTCAATAAATACGACCGTCTTCTCAATAACTGCATTCGATTTATTTTCAATCTTCGTAAGTATGATCACGTGTCTACTAATCGTTCACAATTACATTGGTTATCTATTCGTCAACGCCGTAGCTTGCGTGCTCTCACAACCCTGTTTTCTGTCCTGATGTCTCCTACTTACCTAACGCCCTATTTCCAATATCTGTGTGATAACCACGATAGAAACCTTCGCTCCTCCAATAATCTTCACTTACTATGTCCTTCTCATACTACTGTAAATTCTTCCTTCCCTGTCCAATCTATTCTTCTTTGGAATGCCCTTCCTCTTGAAATTAGGACCACCACCAATCAATACGCCTTCAAAATCAAGGTTCGGAATCTTCTCCTTAACAAGAATGAACCTTAATATTTCTCATTCGTTCATATATTTATATATATTTTATTTATTAAATATTTACTTGTATTTAAGTATTTTGTTATGTAGGTATTATGCATATATTTACGCATATATTTTCATTAATTGTATTGATTTTTATTACCTTTAATTTCTAATCAAAACGCTATATTTTATTACTTCATCTGCCTTGTTAATCTCTGCATCACCCAAAGGTAGACTGGTAGAGAATGCCTATGGCGTTAAGTCCGCTTTGTATACAAGTTTTGTATGTGAAGTTTTAAATAAATAAATAAATAAAATAATAAAGACTTTAATAACTCGAGTGTGTGCTTCATTGAATCGACCAATACGGAGTTCCTGCGAACTCCGAGGAATTAAATTACCGTGTAGAAAATAAACTACGAGTAGGTTTCCACGTGTAACGTGCAACTAAATTACAACTAACTAACTAACATCGTGTTGACCAAATCCGAACTTCGTTTGGTCGACGATCTATTTTATCGACGTGTACAAATAAACCTTGTCAGCGTATTGCCAAACTGCAACATACGCTCGGTGGCAAACAACGAGATTAAAAAAGAAAATAATAACAGAGTTTTGAGCTTGTTACAAACACGATGATGGAGGCAGAGTTTTAGTGAACGAGATCGAAGGCGGCTGCACCACCGATCATCTTTAACCTGCCGCCAAATAGTAGTGCTTGCACTAATGTGTTCCCATTTTGGTGATGAGATCAGACCCAGAATTTTTTGTTACAACCGAACTGAGTCTCAAAAAGCTACACCATAGTAGATGAGGTGTATTTACGCATACACAGTTCAGTTTTGACAGTATTGCATAAGTGACGTTATTGCATTGTATGTGCAATGTCATATAAAAAAAAAAGAAACCCGAATGCGAAGTGTAGACCAATTGAAAGCCTAGATCCTATATTCGATACCCCGTAACATTTTTATGTCGGCAACATTCTCCAGTTAAGCGGTTTTTCGCCAGTGTCCAGTTCCCTTTGTGCCACATTTGTTCAGCCCAATAGAATCGCTTTGACTTTGGTCCTAACGACTTTTATCATTAAAATGTCGGGCACGTCGATATTCGCTGGGAAATTGTAGGTACTTGGATACTTACTTATTATTTTCGGCTGTGTCATAATGTTCAATAAAGTTAATAAACGCGCTACAGACCCTACATAATCCTACTTTCCCAGCCAAGCTCAGGTCCTTTTTGTATATTTTCTGCGAAATATTTTCTACTAACGGGAGACTGTTTAATATTTTTCTGAACAGCAAACAGTCAATTTTGGTTGGTTGCTAATCACATTATTATTAAAAGCCCTTAATATCATATTATTATTTTGCATACTCCAATAGATTACCTTATATGTTAGGTAATATATATAGAAAATTTTATTTAACATATTTAATTTATATCAATATTGAATAATTGTCAATAATTTTATTTATTTGAATAGTTAATAAATAAATCCATAAGTATGTTTCAGTTTTAGGTACATTCACGTGTAAAATGTTACACTAAACAAAAATACAATCAGAAAATTTATTCCAACGTAAAATACTATAAAAAATCTACTCGCACGTGATCTTGATATATTAAGCGGTAGTTATCAACTTCTGCTGATCAATATTCGAGATTCCATATTGAAACTATGGGATCAAACCATCAATAAGTAAATTGGATGTAATTATTATTCTAGTAGATGGTAGCCCTGATAGTAGCAATGATTAGTAGATATAAGTCGAAGAGCTCCATTAATATTCGTTGGGCGCGCGGCGTCGCTCACTGAATAATCAGATTTTCTGCGGGTCGAGGTGACTCCTTCGAGATGTTATTAGGATGAGAAGTGGCACTCACTTACATTAGTATTATGGGATTACGCAACCGGCAGAATACGATGAAATTTTACATTATGTATTTTACGGTACCTTGAAAGTCGATTTACTTTCGTTGGATGAAACATAATAATATATTTATTGGTACGGGTAAGCTTGGATTCAGTCAAAAGACTTGAAGAACATTTTCAGCTAAGCCGATACCAAAGTTTTAAATATGATTTTTACACAATATTACTTTATGCTAAATCTTTGGATCCATTAAATATTTTTGACGCTGCGAATTGTATGAAAGCCTTTTTATACTAATTAAAATACATAAACGTTTTAATTTCTTTGCTTTTCTTCAAACGCTAACAACGCGGCCAATCTTTAGTATTTTTTATGAAATTAAATATACCGATTTAAATGTAATATACCGGTTTAATTATTAAAATGTATAATGTTGTCTTTGAAATTCACATTACATGAATAGTACGAGTATGAAGCGGCGACAAAACGCGCGGGCAGGCGGCGTCGAACGAATCTCAGCGAAGCCGCTGGGATTAGCGTCAAACGAAGAAAAAGAGAGGCGGGAAATAAGCCGTAATCCATGAGACGTGACCTAAATTCCTCCTTAAACATCGACGATTTGATATCCTCGTGAAAACAATTTGATTTCTCCCTTTCTTTCCTAACTGTGCCCTTTGACAGTAAATTGGATTGATTCGTGTTTTACCCATCATTTTTGCATAATTTATCAACTCAACAAAACTTGATCCATTTGATTGAAACACGCACCGAAATATACAAGTGAACTCTGTGTGCTTAGATCAAAGCTATTTTAAAATTACTTATAAGTTTGAAAGGATTACCTACTTAACGTTATAGATACTTTTCAATGTGCATTTTTTATTTATAAAAATAAATAAAATTGAAATGTCTTTATTAATGTCAAAATAAAATGTCCTTTTAAGGTGATATACTTTCTCATTTTTACATGATACCATAGCCTATATAATAAATAAATGAAAATTAACATGTGGTTTAATTAAATGTCACTATGTCGCATGTCGCATCCACTAAGTATAATATTGACAAGTTGACATCAACAGTGATGTACTACTCCACAATATAAAACTAATAGGGTCTCGCTCGAGGCGAGAGCTTAGATTTGGGGGGGACCTGTGGGTGTTTATGAATGATATTGGAGGACGTGAATCATGTAACGAAATCTTTAAAGAACCGCCTTCTCCAAAGCCAGTTTAATCAATACAAAAAATAAAATTTATGTAGGATACCAACCAACATGGCGAAGTTACATTCATCACAAATGTTGTAAAGAATGAACGCGTACCTTATTTCAACTTTTCATTGATTATTTTTATAGCATTTAGCTATGCTTTGCAAACCACAAAAATTTAAGTTCCTAGCAAGGTGAGACCGTAGTTTTTTGGTTTAAGCGGCTGGCCGGTGTCCTGAGATCGCAGGTTCGCGACCAGTCCCAAAAAAACAGCCTTTTCTTAGTATAATTTCCTAAGCATAACTTAATTCTACAATTGAGTACTATGTTTACAAAAATATTTCCTAATTAAAAATCAGACTTTACATTGAGCTAAGCACTACTTACAAATCGAATCTAAATGAACTGTCAGTCATTGAAACGATGATGCATCAAACATCAAAAGTGAGTCAATATTATACATGGCCGTTCGCTGGGCCGCCGACTTTCAAACAAATTATGACGTTTGTACACATGCATGTCAAACATCAGTTACATGTGTTCGAGTTTGCTTTTTAATAACGCTTTGAATGACAGGAGCTTTGAGCTTTGATAGTTTACAACATGGAATTGATTAGAGCGGTGATAAATCACACAGTTCTTCTGCGACTAGCTCACATATTTTTTAATTACGAGGTATTTATACATATTAATGTGCTAGATTGGTACCTTTTTACCTCATAGAAGTGTTAACAAAATAATGAAGTATTAACTAAATATAATTAGAATTTTTGTGTACATTCGGTAGCTCTGAGAATGGAAGGTAAGCTTTTTCTTATATATACCGCTAGGTTAAGGTCAACATATACCATGCGGCTAATAAGTATATCGATAAAATATATGTGTGTGTATTTACCATATAAATTATTTTGTCACAAATTTTGTGCAAGAAGTTTTTAAATAAATAAATAAATTATCGCTCGCTAACGGTGAAAAAAAACATCGCATCGTGAGGAAACCTGCGTGCCCGAGAGTACCTAAACCAATCCGCACTTGGCCAGCGAGCGTGGTGGACTATAGTCTTACCCTTCTCATTATAAAAAGAGGCAGCAGTGGGACATATATTAGATACAAGGCTGCTATTATTATTATTATTTTATTCTTGTAGTAGATCACTAATATTATTTATTATCAGACTATTTTTTATGAAAAAGTCCCAGTGCTACATATAATGCACAAAACTTTTTACAAGCTTTAAAATGTTTATTTTTGCCAAACTAAAGGTAAACGACGGCACAACATTTGTGGTTGTCTGCTCTTCCAAGGGTCTTAATTGACTCATAAATTTTCTTTTATGTTTACTCGATCTGTTTAGACGAAATGAAAGTAGTAGACATGTTTTCTTCTATTTATAAATAAGTACTACTATATAGGCCTTGTAACGGATTTAGTTGAGTATCAGTATTTTACATGGAAAGACTACCATCACAAATTCAAAAAGAAGTAATACTATACTCTTTGTTAGACTATTTTGTGTGAATCCATTCCGAAATGGATTCACACATCACAAACTCAGTAATTCTGCGCCTAACGTTTAACGTTTAACTTATAATTATTATAGAAATGTAAGTAGTTTTTCGTTTTTATTATTATTTGTTTTAATTTATTTTATCTTTAGATACCTACCTAAGGTACCTTTAAATCTGTATCTACTGTATCTTCTCACATCAGATAATACCAGATTTTTAGTTATTGTTTTCTTTTTGCTATCAACAGAAAACTGCTTAATTTAGCCGAGGGTGGGCACTGGTGACCTGTAACACAGGTTTTTACTTAAAACCTACATCAGGCACCAGTCTCTCACATAAGGTGAAAATAAACAGATGTCTTCAAACTAACCTAATTATAACACCTTTGTGAAGAGATAATAAACAATTTATTATTATTTGTCAGACTTTCTGGCCTCTGACTGCCCATTACGACTGCCATAGAGCCGGGACCGACGGCTTAACGTGCTCTCTGAGGCACGGAGGAAAACTCAACATCTACAGCAGACCGCTGTTAGCATTGCTTAACCTGCAAGATTGGTTCGCGGCTTCGACCTAGCCAGCACTCCCGAGCACCGTCTTTTTCTACTAATAGCCAAAAGCCAGTGGCCGCCCAACTTGCGTCATGTTATAAAAACTGAAAGATTCCCTGTTTATGCCTCTAATAGAGGATACAACGTTCACCAAATATGGAATTTGGATCTTGGTTTTGGCAGATATAAAAAAAATAAGTTGTAATAAAAGTTACGTCATATCATTAACCGTATTTATTGGAAATGATGACCGTCGTGATGGAAAAAAGCACCACTAACCATTGGAGGACCTTACTTGGTTTCAACCCCATGGCTGACACGACAAACTTTCAAACTTCTAGAACGATCTGAAAACGTTTTTTTTTCAATCTCAAAGAGTGATTCTATTATTAAGTTATTTGATCTAGATAGACAGTGAATGTATAACGGTAATATATATTTTGTATTTTCACAAACTGGTGTATAATAGAAACCAAGTTTGTTCATGAGGTCGTCTAGTTGTAAGCTAATACCGCGTCTTGCTACCGATCTTGTATATCGGATCAAAGTTTAAGAAAAGCTCTTTTGTTCGCTGCTTTTACAACTATGCTAGGTCTCATATTGATTCGCTCTAATAAAACGAGCAGCGTTTTGTACAGGAAATTGAACTTGGAACTAATATTTAAACTCAAAAATAGGTTTATGTAAAGGCTCATTTTCAGTTTTTAAATATTGTTGTTGTATTACAGTTACGTTATTAACAATATTATTTTTAGACGTATAATTTTGACAAACTCTTTCAAAGTCAACTAGTTGTAATTGTAATGTAACAGCTTATTCACGATTCTTTTTAATTTCTGTAATCATCGTTGTGCTAGAACCAGTCACTCTCTAGTAATTGTAAACATTAATAAAGCGTTTAATTAGTTACACATTACGGCCGTACCGCCGCATTTTTATCAATTATAATGGTATTTCAGGCAGAGATGGGTAAAGAGTGCCGGCTTGCAGCAGTTTTTTGATACGCCGATTTGACAGACAGTCAGCTTCTCTGGGCGTGCGTGAAGTAATTAACAATCTAGACTATTCTGATAGTCTTAGAAAGTATTTTATTAAGAAAAATGGCAGTCTCTAGCATGGTAAGCAGTTGTTGTAGCTATGTATACTTTCAATACCAGGGGCCTTACTCGTGCGTTGCTGGCCCTTTAAAAATCTATTTAAATGTATTATTTTTAATCTTATAAACTCATTTCGTAAGTTATTATGAAGACTGTTCATTTGTTCAAACTACTAAAATAAGACGGTTTAGTAAAATTTGCATGTATGAAACCATGCAGGAGTCTTGGCTCTGAGCATGGGTTATTTATAGCCTACAAAGAAGCAGAGTGTGGCATTAAAGCCGCGCGTTAGTACACATTAACGCGGAACACCTCATGAAAAATCGCTTAGGAGATGCTAGAGCTTGTCATAATCACCGACATTAAAACTAGGACGATTAGTAATATTTAGAAATCTAATAAAAGAATATTATTACTGTACCGTGTTACTTTTAAAAATAATTGTAGTGATATAGTCAGATCAACCTGTTTCCTAATTGCTCGGTGCGTGGGGAGTGCGGTATAGAATTTTAATGGTTATAAATATAGGCGCTCAGTAGCCTCAGTACCAAAATAAAACCAAGTGGTTTTATTTTTATGAGAATTTAGTTGATAGTTAAGTAACAAAATATAGACAATATCTTATACACAAAAATTTCGAAACAAACCGTTTCCTTTACAGAAAAAGTCTCGAAATGAAACGTTTTATTTGGCATCACATAATTCTAGGGCATCTTGTTGGTATCCTACTTAAGGTACTAATAAATGAACGTGACGTCACGTAATGACGTAACATTCAGTTGAGAAATTTAGGGTCCTGGTAAGAGGACCCTAAATAGAAAATAAGGTTAAGAAATATTTCGCGAGTGGGTGGATTAAAAAAAGTCTGACTTAATTTTTTTTAGCATAAGACATCTAATTATAATTGTAAGTGCCTCGTCTATAGATTTATCTTCTTATTTATTTATTTTTATTTTAACGAAATAAATTTAAAAATGGCCGCTAGTCGGGGCTTAGGGTGTGGGGGTGCGGAGTGCCGCCAGTCGAGGAGATATAATTTTATTATTTAGTTTTCTTACAAACATTTCATTTCTTTATATGTATAGCTTGTGGTTTTTGTAAACCACACAAAAATAAATAGAAAATAAAAAAAATATTAAATATATTCTTATTAAATAAATAGAAGAATAACTAAAAGCTCTGAAATCGAAGCAATTTAAAGCAATTGACGTGTGTGGTGTAAAAAAACATTTAGAAAAATAGTATACAAAACCCAACAGCCCACTATTAATGGCAGTACAAACATAGACTACACAACGGACAAACTATGGGCATTATACTTTCCGTTGGTCCTAAACTAAATATTATGTCCCAACATAAATTCTAAACCCATGTATTTAGAATTTATATTGGGATATTATAATAAAACAAAGCTTGTACAGTTTTTTTAGCCAACCCGCTCATAATATATTTTTGAATATATTCAATTTTCTATTTGATGTAAATTGCATCATCCATTAAACAGTTGGGTGAAAGTCGTTATCAATCGGATCTTAGACTAGTAACGACAAATTTAAAAATAAACAGTTAATTCGGTCTCAATGAACGGCGTTGTTTTTAGTGGGTAACAATTTTTTGTTGGTGACTTACGCTACCGCTAGGGTATAATATTAAATATAATAGTATTAAAAAACATCACTTTTTTAGGTGGTTAAAATAGCTGGCCTTATTCCATACCGCTAGGGGGTTTAATGTGATTATGTTGGCCCAACATAATCACATTAAACCCCCTAGCGGTATGGAATAAGGCCAGCTATTTTAACCACCTAAAAAAGTGATGTTTTTTAATACTATTTACCAACCAATAACGCTTTTATTATCACTGTCACATTTTATTTTTATTAGTCATAATAAATAAATGTAAAAATATACGAGTATGGTTAAGATTTTTTAAATTTGTTGAGCTTGTTATGTCAATATTTTCAGCGTCCCTATTGTTCGCAGAAGGGGTTTGCTAACATCGGCTTGATGACTGTTCAATTTGATTCTCAATAAGATTTCCCTGAATCGTAGGCATATAAGAGCTTCTTGGAAATCCATTGAGGGAAACCAATTACCCACAAAACGTGTTGCTCTATGTCATTCAACAACATTAACAAGGAAAAGTAATTTAATTTATTAAGCCCAAATTATAATGTTTGTACGTGTTTGTAAGGACCGCCTCGGTATAATGGTAAGCGTATTCGCTTCTCATCGCGAGGTCGCAGGTTCGATTTTACGTAAGGAAATTCTTAATACACTCTCTCCAACGGAGTTGGGTTTGCGTCCGATGGATGAACGGAAATCCGTTCAGCTAAATATCTGTATTTTACGTGGAGCGACTGCTGTCAGACCTCCACAACCCAGTCCAAGGTAATACGATACTCATTGTTAGACTAGTTGTCAGACTTTCTAGCCTCTCACTACCCGTAACGACTGGCATAGATCTTCAAAGGCAACCAGGACCAACGGCTTAACGTGCTCTCCGAGGCACGCAGGAAAACTCGATATGTTGAGATCGTCACCCATCAATGACCAACCGCGGTTAGCATTGCTTAACCTGAAAGCCCGATCGGTCCACGCGGATTTGACTTAGCCACAAGCTTGTTGAGCTGTATTATGCAGAATAATAATTAATATTATGTCAAATTAAGTAGTTTTCTGGCATCTAGATAACAAGCTGCTACAGGGAATTTACCTGATCAAAATAATATCTCTTTTTTATGTTCTTAATAAAATATCCATAATTGGTAACTACGCTCTTAAAGCGAGACAGTTCGAAACCTGTAAAAAAGAAGATGTTTAAGTTTCCAGTGTGAAGAAAATTATGAAGGATGCTACTACACAAAAAATACTGTAAACAAAAGAAATATCAAAGAAAAGCAATCATTGAAAAATGACTCATCAATTCGGGAAAAAAAAAACTTAATAACCAAATGAACTTAGATTATTAGTTATTTCGTGATTTTCAGCGATTTTTTTATTGTTTTTAAACAATAATCAATCTTTTTATAAATTATCCAATATCCCAAAAATAAATTAAAATGTACCAAAAAGTGTCAATTTGCTTGTAAACTGAGGTGAGCGAGAATTAAAGCCATACAATAATCAACCAAATTAACAAAAAAACAATCCTTAGAATTCAATAAAGAATAAATTTCGTGAAATTGCTTCACCCTAAAATAGCCCAGTTTGGTTGTGTAAACATTACGTATGTTTACATAACTACACTTATTTGTTTGGGTTATTTTTTCTTTTTTCTTTGCTTATCTCATGCACAGAAGGGATTACTTGTGGATGTATATCGGCAAGTCGTGGCAAAACAGAGCAGAGCGTGAATTGAAATCACGCTGAACCTTTGTACGAGCAAAAAGTAAATAAATTCTCTATTCTTAGAGCAATATAATTCAATATCGTACTAACGTTTTTTTGTTTTTGCTAGCTATAGGCTGACCGTTTAACTGAGTCCTCGCCTGCTCGGTACAGGGGCGCGGGGGTATGACGACAAAGGGGACTGAAACAGGTGCGGGCGGTGGGGGCCCTTAATGAAATATACAGGAGATGAAATGCACCAAGATATTTCCTAAGATATGTGACATCATAGGAAAAAAGAAATAGTGATTTATCAAATGAAAAATAGTTAAGAAGATACAAAATTTTAATGAACTACGTACGTAAATAAAATAATTGGGAATAAACTATTATACTATTTGTTATCTAAACATATAATTAAATCGTAAGAAAGTCAAAACTTTTTTTGGGTCCAGTTTCTTTTTTCTAAAATATTCGTATACGTTAAAAGCCATTTGCTTGCACTGACTGTTTACTTTATGTCCGAAGATTTTTCGATTCATCTTGAGATAGTTATTACATGTGTACCTCTCACAAGATGTCTGCAACAGTCAACACATGCGATCGCTACCCATGTAGCGAACGAAATGAACAATTACAAAAATTTGCCCACACCGCCCGCATCTGTTTCAGTCCCCTTTGTCGTCATACCCCCGCGCCCCTGTACCGCGCAGGCGAGGACTCAGTTAAATGGTCAGCCTATAGTTAGTCACGCATAAAAAAATTAATAAATACTTTTTTTAAAAGCTATAATCAAGTTCAATATACCAACAAATAGTTTAGTTCAAGAGCAAGGCGGTAATGGAAATTTACCTCGTACCCTCGCCTCGCCGGTATAATTCGACGAGTTCGATATTATGTCAAATGGGTTAGTAATTTCATGAAAAAGCGAGTTCGCAAAAGCTCCTTCGCAGTTAAAAAGTATAATGGAGTGAAAATAACAAACTGAAAAGTAAGCGGCAATGCGATAAACCCCGGTTACGTAAATCGACGCATCGTAAAACGCAGGCCTCCTGCCAGTAAAAACACAAACTCAGTTATCCATTCTCTATACAGAATTAAAATGCGTAATAGAATATGAAATTTCTTAGAACACGATAAAAGCAGCATTTTGTTAACAAAATGTAAATAAGCGATACACTTTGTCGAGGTTATCGGCTGAATTTCGCTCATAAAATTCTGATAAGCTTGAGTCAAACAACTATGATAGCAATATATTATTATTTTGTAATAACATGAATACCGTAGTGTATTTTCTTAGTCGTATGTTAATTTGAAATTCCCTCAGGCCTTAGATTACTAGTATGTAGTAGGATAATAATTTCAGTGAAATGTGAAAAGTAACTACTAGGTATCGTTATCGCTGTACGTTTAAAAGTTTGAAGTATTAATTAATTTATGTAACTGCCTCGATGATTTAGTAGTTAGCGCATACGCTTCTTACCGCGAGGTCTTGGGTTCGATTCCTGAGTCAGGCAAATTTCTGAACTATCCGTCAGGAAATCAACAAATATTGATAGCGATTGCCTGACCACCTATCCCATGGGAGCTAAACATAATAGGTGAAATGTGAGTGTTGTACACCTCTGCCACACCCTTCTGGGTAATATAGGCGTGATGTTATGTATTGTGATATGCTAATTAATAATACTTTATTTATTTATTTAAAACTTTATGCACAATTTGTACAGAGGCGGACTTAATGCCAAAGGCATTCTCTACCAGTCAACCTAGGGTGGTGCAGAGCTTTAACATGGTAGGTGCACTTGTAAAGATAGTAAAAAAAAAAAAAAAAACTTACAAATAAAAATAAATAATAATTATAAAATGATAATATACTTTCTAAAGTATAAATCAAATACTATATTAACATACTGAACTTTATGTAATTTTTATTTTAGCAACACTCACATAATTGCCTAAATTTTTATCTTTACAGAATATATTCATGTATTTTCCTACATTTTACCTCGTAGCACTCATTTCTATCTACATCTAAACTTTCCGGATAGTTATCATTCGCAATACCTTTGACATATAGCCCGAAATAGTACAAAGGAAACAATCATGTTATTTGTTAACAAGTAGATAGATATATTTTGTGCCTCTGTGTACTGAGGATAACTATTATGCTATTCCTCTGGATAGATGGGCCACTTTACTCTCGAGCCTGTGAGAAATCGTTGTCTGAGAAGAGTGAGCAGGATTACGCCTCGATCGCGCGTTTCCTTATTCTACCTGCTCTCGTATTAATAACCGTCATTATTCAATTAAAGATTACACGAAGAACCCAGCAACAGACCGTCCCTATAATTACTATAATTATCTACCAGTCGTTGAATAAGGCGCTCAATATATCAACCTATTTGTTATGGATTATATATTTGATAAGTTGGTGTAATTGCATTCGAAATAGGAAGAGGGCTGTATTATGGCTGCTACACGATACTCAGATTCGTAGAGATTAAAATTTGCAGACAAATCGAACGTTTCTAGTAGCGTCACAAGTAACGATTGAGGTATAACAACGATTGAACTGTGCAGATAAATGAAACGTTCCAAACACAAAAGAAAAAAAACTGAAGATCTGATAGATCTTCCTCCAAACGCAACAATAAAACTGTGCAGCCCGATTGACAACGATATCTGAATAAAATAAATAATATAAAATTAAATAACTGCTACCGATAAATAATAAATATGCAACGACAGACGAGTCTGCACAGATAAATCACAACGATATTATTACGTTACGTGTGTAGTGGGCATTAGTCTGTTAATCGAAAATTCTAATATCATCTATAATTGTTATTTAAGCCGTCATTGGCACGACTGAATTCGTAAAAGATATTTAGTAATAGTATTACTAAATATCTTTTACGTATTTTATTTAGTATAATAATATTACTAAACAAACAAGAAACATACATACCTACATGTTTAAGTCTTGTTGTGAGAATTATATTAGTGGTTTGAAAAACTACTGCGGGTATTTTAAGAATAATTAGAGTTCAATTTTGTACATTAGATTTTTTTTTATTGGAGGGTTTTTTTGGATATAATCCCACCCACACGCCCACCACTGTGACTCCTGTGACGCTAGGATCTACAGCGGTAACCAACTGAAATGCACCGTGCATGACACACGGGCAATCCCAGGAAGAGTCAAAATTGTCTCAGAACCCGCAACGAATTTAATCAGAAGTATATAGTTGGAGTTGGAAAGTATGTACTTATACATACTTCCCTCCAAAGCAAAGCGGGAGACTGAGTAATACCAAATATAGACAATATGTGTCTATATGGAAAAAGTGTAGACACCACGGACAGTGACAAAACTATGGGGCCTAAATTTGATTGCTATAATAGGTATGGCAGAAATGGCTAAATGCACGGAAATTTATTCTGTTCGATACGAGATCCCTATATTGATACTTAAGCAAAATTTTAAAAAAGAACTCTGTCTGCATTTTGAACACTTTTACCACCGAAGTGCTCAATGAATTCAAATTAAACTTAGCGTAGCTATAAACTTAACAATGTTTTAACATCTTAGCTAACTTTAATTCCGAAATGTGCTGTGCGGGCGGGACCGCGGGCGAAAGTTAGTTTGTTTCTTGAATACGCTAATCTCAGGTAGTATTGGTCGGAATTGCATATTTTTTTGAATAGCCCATTTATAATCAAATCACAGTTTTGCACGAACCAGAAATCCAACCCAAGACCTCACGGTGAGAGGCGCATACACTAAAAATAACATACAACAACGAGCACTTTTTGTTCATTATATCGAAATTTACGCGGATTTCGCGAGTAACAAATAGCAACTTACAAAGATTAAAAAATCTTCCTTAAATCAAAGACACGTGATTAGCATACCATTGGGGAAACCAATACACTTAATAGGCATTTTTTGTACACGGCCGCGAGCCCTAGTTTACATTTAAACACTGTTTTCCGCTTACTCACACTTAAGGTAAACGAGTTTTTTATTCGAACACCGCGAAGGCACAGAGTGTGGCGAAGGCGAGTTAATCAGTCGATGTAAACCCACTGACCGGGCCGCATTACCTAACCCGCTACACACGCTGTACAAAATGAAGACCGCTCCGATATTACTCGTTCTCCTGTCGCTCGTCTGTGTCAGCCTTTGCAAGGATCTCATTGTGGGCACGAGCTTTAACAACAGATTGATCTGGCAGCAGAAGGCCGAGTACAATGCCATCCCCCTCAAGAAACGAGTCAAAGAGGTGTTCTTCTCAGACCCCGGACAACAAATCATTAAGGTAACGACTATTCCCATCTACTTACTTCCATTCCATTTATTCGTCCGTTTCACATCTCCAGCGCTCCCTTTTAATGTAAATATCTTTGTTTATTTCTGAGATACCTTGTTTATCGCGGTACGGCTTGCCCATCTTGCAGTTAAAATGGTTTGTAAAGTTTAACAACTTTAGAACCCGTTATGAGAGTTAGAAAACATTATTCTATATAATTGGCATTGAAAGTTATGTAGCTAATATTTAATATACAAGCCAGCCGAAATGCGACGAACAACAATTTGCAAAGCTAACATTGCCAGAGATAATGTATTCAGTGAACTGATTTGATTGTAAGTGAAGGCACAATGAAGGCCTCGGTCAGGTTCCTTGGAATTAAACTGGCTGCTTCAAATTCACAACAGAAGCTGTTTATTTATATTTTCGTATGCGTCAGCTGGGCCAACAAATTGTAAACTAGCGGCGGCGCAGTGCCGGTTGGAGCGTTCTAAACGGTTTTACTTAATATGTATTTACTTTATCTCGTAGCGTGTGGGGTATTTAGATACGATGGCCAAACAGGCGTAGTATGCAAGTGAGGGTCGTCAAGAATAACGATGTCAATAAGGACTCCGCCTTACGGTTGGCGATTAGGGTCAGGCAGGCGAGATACGCACTCATTTGGTTATGCCTCTCCATAAACGTACTGTTATGAATATTATGATTCATCATGTGCTAATTAACATTTATCATACATTTATAGACTATAAAAACTATTATAGGTACATTGCGTATTAGATTCAAGCTAAGATAAAGAGGTCCATTGTTAAAGATCTGGTCGTAACCGGTTGATATAAAATACGTTTGACTTATACAATATACAAAGGGAAACACGTATGACAGTGTAATAATAAAATCAACTTATTATGTAATAAAAATGAAAGGACACAGATTTTGTAATAAATTTCATCAAGTCGTAAAATACAGCGATAGCCGAGTGGGAGACCGTAGGACTGCGAAGTTAAAGGT
Source organism: Hypena proboscidalis (assembly GCA_905147285.1). Lineage (NCBI taxonomy): Eukaryota > Metazoa > Arthropoda > Insecta > Lepidoptera > Erebidae > Hypena > Hypena proboscidalis. The sequence goes on from LR990132.1 coordinate 13,666,271, forward strand.
CTCGGGTTCGAACTCACGGTACACACCTCTCGTCTTTTCGAAGATATGTGTGTATTTATCATATAAATTATCGCTCACTAACGGTGAAGGGAAAACATCGTGCCTGAGAGTGCCTAATAAGTGCTCGAGTGTGTGTGAAGTCTACCAATCCGCATTTGGCCAGCGTGGTGGACTATGGCCTAACCCTTTTTACCATGAGAAGAGGCTTAGATACAGGGCTGCTATTATTTAAGTCGTAAAAAAGATAGTGTTAAAAATACTAAACGATTAAATTCATTCAATGAGGGTAGTGAATTCTCATCATAGTACATTACATAAAAACTACAAACAGATCGATCTCTTTAGCAGATAAATAAAGATTTAACTAATTAACAATCTTGTGTTGAAGCAACAGCGCGGATGCGTCACCAAATGTAGACTCATGACCTCAAGAGATCAATTGCTCAAGGCACATAAATATGATTCATCTTACGTAATGCCCCGGTTTTATATCTTGTATATAGACAAACCGACTCTCAAACAACGTAGCGTTTTTCAAAACATTTTTAACAGACAAACAAAACAAAATATCACAACATAACATTCACATCTCTAATTTTCAAAATTTACTGACAAGTATTGATCTAAGTTCAATGTTAGGTAATTTTTAGTCACAGTAGACCAGTAAATACGTGCACGATCAACGTGTTTAAAAAACATCATGTCTTATTGATCTCAAGGAAAATATGTATTTCTTTTTCATTCAAAAAGCCTTCCAAGCTCCTTTCTTCGCTTATAAAATGAGACGCAATATTTGTTTCTCAAAGTTATTCTTTAACTTGGTTACTCCAAACAAAATTTTGTACATTTCTCACAATTATGTAGATTATTTAGAAGTTGAAAGCAACTTATTGCATTATTGATACCTACTTAACTTTACATTAGTTCGAAAGTAAACAATTTTATAGAATTTTTTTACGACGATACGGTCGAACGATACGAAGAAAATCAACATTTAAGATTCATTTGAATTTATTATAATATGGGGTACTTAACCAAATTGGACTTCGGACTTGGTAATAAAATATCTAATACCAGTAATATAACGTTAAAAATCAACTCTTTAAATGCATCGAAGTAAGTTTAGCTATAGCTAATACGTTATTAAGTTTAAATTTAGTCGTAAATCAATTAAAATATGTTAATTTTTTTATACACTATAACGTTTAGTGATATCGGTCAAGTAATAAATAATAATAATAAATATCACACAACTCACACACAACGCCATCTAGTTCCCAAACTAAGCAGAGCTTGTACTATGGGTACTAGATGAGAATAGCTGATACTAATACATAAATACTTTTCTTTTGTAAATACATACTTATTATACATAGAAACACCCAGACTAAGACAAATCCCCATGTTCATGCACACAAAGATTTGTCTTAAGTGGGAATCGAACCCACAATCTCGGCGTCGCAGGCAGGTACACTACCCACTCCGCCATCCGGTCGTAGTCTTGTTATATTCACTTTTGCAACTACATCAGTAGGTGCTTACTCTAAACTTCTAAATTAATTTATAATTCAATGCCAAAACTGGGTCGTTGAGGTGTTTAGTATTGATTTATATTGTTGTATGTACTGCCTCGATGCTCTAGCGGTTAGCGTATGCGCCTCGCGAGGTCTCGGGTTCGGTTCCCGGGTCACGGAAAGTGTTATTAGAAATTCACAATAGCAGCGCGGAGTTGGAATTGTGCCCGGTGGATGGCTATAAGCTCACCCCCTATCTCATTGGACCTAAACATAACAGGTGAAATGTGGGTGAACACCTCTGCCACACCCTTCTGGGTAATATAGGCGTTATGTTATCTTATGTGTTATATTGTTATCGGACAATGGGCAGTAGTCAGACCTGCCTCTCTACCTATACAATTCGTTCAATACTAGCGAGTCTCGCTGGTATCATGCTTCGCTACATTGTTGACACAGGTATATCTAATCAATTTTTATCGTGGTTATTATGTAATAGGTACGGTACAAACTTCCTGGCAGTTATTTCTTAGTGAGTGTGATATGCAAAAACCACAGCACATTGACGCATTAAATTCGCTTTGTCAATTGGTCATGGTGGTTTTATGAACGTTTTTATTTGCTACTAGCTTTTACCCGCGACTGCGTTCGTTATATTAATTAGTAGCTGCTCCCGCGCTTTGACCCGCGTTACTGCCCTCTTTCCATGTAGTTCAGCTCAATGTTAAATATCAAAAATCCTTAATGGATAGTAAAACTATCAAACACAAAAATAATAATTAAAAGCCGATTATTAGTTTCCAAGATTAGCGCTAACAAACTAACTCTCTTCGAGCGGTTTCGTCTGTGTGGTAGGTACATCAATAAAAAGTAGTCTATGTTACGCGCCTTCTAGTCAGTTACCTGCATATTCAATTTTATTAAAATCGGTTTAGCCGTTTAGATGAATCGCCGATACTAACAGACAGACAGACAAAAAAAATCGTGCAAATAACTATATCAACTGAAAAAAATACTTCCAGGCAGTGATTTCTCAGTGAGTGTGATAAGCAAAAACCACAGCACATTGTCAATTGGTCAAGGTGGTTTTATAAACGTTTTCTTTGCTATAATCGAATACCTACGTATTGTGTTTGATTGCGTGATTTTTTTAACACGCTTATATTAGCTTCACCTGTATGTATGTATGTATGTATGTAACCGACTCCTTTGGACTCGATTTAGACCCACTTTAAACGGACAGATTTCATTAAAATTTTGCACACCTGTCAAAGATCGATGACAATGCAATAATTCGAAAAAAAATATATAAGCTGAAAATGGTAATGAACAAAAAATACTATGTAGTATTATTGTAAAAAAGCGTGGGTTGCTCGATAGACGAAAAATATGGCACAGAGCGCCCCACGCTTTTTCACAATAATAGTTCACTAGTATTTTTTGTTCATTACCATTATTTTCAGCTTATATTAGGAATTATTTTTCACTTTTTAGTTAGAAATACTTTAAAAGCGTGTTTTTTAGTTTTTTTAAACTATTATTTATTACGCTAGTATTTTTAAATAGCAAATAAATCCGGGTACACACCAAGTTACATTATTTGCAGTATAAGCTGGTCTCAGCTTATTTGGGAAGCCTTTAATATGGAAGACCATCTTATATCTCAGTGCTGGGTGGTGTTGCACCACTCAGCTAAAACCAGTTAGGGATCATTACTTTCTTAGTACAATTTGCTAAGCATAGCTAAATGCTATAAAAATAATCAATCATTACTTTCGACTGTTTCTTCATATCAAGTTGAAAGTCTTTTAAACTATCGTACTTTTAACCATAGTTTTAAAGAGATCTTCCATCTGCTTCACAAAATTTACTTCTTTGCTAAAATGTTTAAAGATGATTTTTTTTAGCTGTTAATTAGACAGAATACTGAAAGCTTAAATGTCGAGCTCAAATCTATTAGATATTTAAGATACAGCGCCAAATTCGTGACATGCCTAAATGCCAAACATCAAAATTGGTAGGCATCGCAATCAGAAAATCATCAATTCTGTAACATTTATTGTCGTATTCACAGCAGCTTCCTACATTATAATTACATTGTTGTATACTCGAGCACACAATTAACAATACATTGCGTCATTCAGTTGATGCTATTAGTACTTCATCACACAGGTGTAAATTGTTAACACAATATGCCCTCAACTAAATGTGTACACGATGACAGCGAACCGTTGAAATCTAAAATAATAAACTCTAAATTACTACGCGATCATTTCTTGACGCTGTTGTGTTTATGTTGTATCCGTATTTTATGTACAAGTATGTAACGATCCATACAATCTGATGGTAAATATTGACTTTGGTTCACCATATTATCGACAATAGATTTTAATTGCGTAGAATATTTCCAAACTTTTACTATTAATATGTATAGGTATCTTTGCATAATATTGTGGACATAGGGGCATTGTTTGAAAATACAGATTTTTTAGACATAGTTAATGTTCATTTATATTGGTTGAATATCCGTGGCCAGCAATCAAACAATAGGTATATAACTATAGGTTTATTATTACCCTTTAATAATAAGCAAAATATTTAGTTAACTTCTAATTAATTATTTTTATAGCATTTAGCTATGCTTAGCAAATTATACTAAGAAACAGTTGAAAAAGATATGGGACCGGCAGGATTTGAATGTAAATCTCTGAAATTTGTAAGGCAATAGTAAGTAGACCTCCATAACTTATAATATTTGGTCCCTGGCCGCTAAAAGATGGCTGCTCATTGTCCAAATGTAAACTTATATGAAGTTATTACAAGTTTTTTATACCTAGTAGGAGCAACTTCTTTTTTTTTACCCACAACACCAGCGTTATTCAAAAGAGGCGAGGCGCCCGCTTCAACCACTACAGCAACCGTGCACTCAACTATATATATATATATATATATTAGCTGACCCGGTGAACTCTATTCCGCCTATAAGGCTATAAAGAAGCAGATTTTGTAATTTTTAAAGTCAATTTGTTTATTAGAGAATACAAATTAAAAAATTAAGTACATTAATCATTCATTATTGTTAAGCTCAGGGAAATTTTAATCGAAATAGAGTGAAAACATTTACAAAAAAGACGATAATTGATCAGTTATCGAGCGGGATGAAAAATGATTAAATTACTAGAATGGCTATTAAAAAATAGGGGTTGGTGATAAAAGGGTAAAACTTTAGGGTTGTATGTATTTTTTAATGCCACATTATAGAAAATAAAAAAAATGTCCAAAAATTTAAAAAAAAACGTTAAGGGTGAACAACCCTTATTACTTAGGGATATGAAAAATAGATAGTAGTCGATTCTCAGACCTACTGAATATGCATATAAAATTTGGTAAAAATCAGTAAAGCCGTTTCGGAGGAGTAAGGTAACTAACATTGTGACACGAGAATTTTATATATATATACTATTTAACTATATACCTAGTAAGTAGAAGATATAATGATAGTGGGCAGTAAATTGGCAGTCCTGCACGCACCAAGAGTGACCAAGACCCTCTTGGCCTTGGTAGCCCAAAGTCTTATCAATCTTCATCGTGGTCCTATTATTGGTCCAAAGGACAAGCAAATGAAATTGGTTCCGGGCCAATTTATCTGATAACATAATATAAATAATATATGTAGGCAGGTATACAGGGTGTAAATGATAGCGTGACGAAACCGCTTACCTTTTTGGCTGCAATTTTTTACATATGATTGAAAGCAATCAAAAAGGTTATAATTTTAAGATGACATGAGTTTCTCACCAGCTCTTATCATGATGCAACACCCATCGGAGTTGGTTCTTAGATTGATTTTACAGTGGGATTGTAATTGATCTAAGCCAAGGTAAAATAATTATTATATGTAATGTTTTGACGTGTTCCATCGCCCCGTGGGACCTATGAAAATAAATGATTTGAATATTTTAATCTCTGTGATTCAGTACATGGTAAGATTAAGATTTTCGATGGCAAGTCAAAATAAAATTTGACTCAGCCATCGACACGACGAAGAAGAAAGTACATGATTCTGAGGTCCTGGTGCAATGATTTTCCACCGCAAAATGCAAGGTTCTCCAAGAAAAAAAAAATGTCTTTCGTTATTTTTCTGACTGATTATAGAAAAATTGTGTTGCCTACCCTAATTCATTACTCATTTGCAAACTTCAGGCTTTAACGATAAAAAAAAACCCATTTGCAGATATTGCCAATCAAAAACTTTCTCATCTACGGCTTCAAAATTATGGTTTTAATCACTGAAAAGTGTATTTACATGCTCATTCCTATACATTTACAATTTTCTCATATTTCTAATGTTTTTCCTAGATCGATTTTCCAAAGTGTGGAAATTTCGAGTGATTTTTTTTTTGCACTAAAGATAACAGAATAATGTACTGAATCACTGGTAAGCGGCTCCGTCACTATGTCATTTACACCCTGTATAATATCACATTTGTATTTCTCGGAAGGATTAGGCAAAGGTGTTTCCATTGAATAAAGGGCAGGTCTATTACCGTTTCCCGGAACAGTTTGCTCCCTACGCACATTAGGTACATAATTATGTGAAATTTGATATGGATAATTTATACTAATTACCTTAGTGTCAATATGTTGGTACCGTATTACCAACATTATGCAACGTTATTATTATAGTATTTAATACTGAAAAAGTAGTTTGTTCAGAATCAAAAACAGAATGGGGTTCCCCATACTTAGAACTGAAACTCATTTTTTTTTTCATCAAACCCATACGTGTGGATTCATGGATAGGACTTCAAAAATGATATTGAGGTTCCAAATATATTTTTTTTTCTAAACTGAATAGTTTGCGCGAAACGCTTCCAAAGTGCAAAAATGTGTGTCCTCCCCCCGTAACTTCTAAAATAAGGAAATGCTAAATGTCAAAATAATATATGATGTACATTACCATGCAAACTTCCACCGAAAATTGGTTTGAACGAGATCTAATAATTAGTTTTTTTTAATACATTATAAATCGTAAACCGCATTTTACCTTTCATTAAATCAACTCCAATATAATAAAGAATAAAGAAAAACATTTATTTAGATGTATAGTGGTACGGAACCCTACGTGCGCGAGTCCGACTCGCACATGAGTTCGCAAATAGCGCGATTCAGACCCGTTGTCTAATTTTTGAATAAAGTCTCAGCGTTGAATTTAAGTAAAAATAACGTTGAATCAAGCAAACTCGGTTCTTGAAAATGGGAGTCCCCGCCAGTAGTTCGCATGATGTCATGTAATTGAATATTCAATTAGACTGTATAAAAAAATGAAGTTATACTGTTGTGATCTCGATGGACTGTATGAGGAAAACTGAAAAAAGTGGCATTATTAAAAACAGGTTTTTTAATCATAACATAAAACCAATTATACTAATTAACTTTACTTATCAGTTATTTTTAAAATTTTATACCATTAACAGAAAATTACTTATTTATTATTATATCAATCGAGAATGCTCGAAATCAGGATGTCCACTAGGTAACCGTTTTACATTAAAAATAAAAGTTCGGAATCTCCTTCGTGATAAGTTGTTGGAATCATCCAATATGTCTTTTATATATGTATATGTATTATATATATTTATATAGGCATATATGCTGTATGTAGTTTAATATGTTAATATTGTATTTGATTTATACTATAAAAAGTATTTAATATACTATTATTATATGTTATTTATTTTTATTTATAAGTTTTGTAAGTTTTGTTTTTTTTAGTATACTACTATCATTACAAGTGCACCTACCATGTAAAATCTCTGCACCACCCGATAATTTATTAAGTTTCGTCTGTTCAAAAATTGTGTGTATTTATCATGACGTTATCGTACGCTTAATGTAAAACATCGTGAATACCAGAGGGTGCCTAAAAGTATGAAGTTTAATAATCCGCACTTAGCTAGCATGGTGGACTATGGTCTTACCCTTCTCATCATGAGAAGAGGCCCGAGCCCAGCAGTGAGACATGTAATTGTATACTGCTGCTGCTGCTATTTGAGCTGCTATTATTCTTTATTATTACTATAACTGAACTGCCTCGACGGTCTACTGGTTAGCAAACCGCGAGGTCTTGCGTTCTATCCCCGGGTCGGGCAGTGTCATTTATGAAATTTCTGCCAGGAAATTTACAATAGCAGTACGGACTTGGTATTGTGCCCGGTGGATGGCGAAAGGCTCACCCATTATCCCATGGGACCTAAACATGACATAACATAAGGTGAAATATGGGTGTTTTACACCTCTACCACACCTTTCAGGTTATATAGGCGTGATGTTAAGTAATTACTATTATTATAGAATCGCTTCATCCAACAACTGTAGGTACCTAATGTTTCATTTTAATCTTTCCAGGGCGTAGTCCTCCGCGATCTGGACCACACGGATGCCATCCCCAGCATCACCGCTGGAGGAATAGGCTTCTCATACGCCAACATCAGGCTCAAGAGTGATAGAGGATCCGGACTCAACTATCAAGTCGAGATTTACGTATAACCGTAACTTTATCGAACTGATTAACTAACAGTTTAAGTATTTATTGTTGTCGACCATCAATAAAGTCCTAATTATTACTCATTTATATTTACTAAGATATTACTAATAAAGTTAAACTAAAGTAATTTCGTTTTTTTATTAGATATAGTGCCGGATAGATCTTATCCGATTCATAAATTAGGCGCAAGTTACACTTGAAAAAGAACGCAGCTGTCACTTTCTTTTATGTGTGTAATATGCTTATCCTGCCAATAAGGTTTATCTAACACGTGTGAAATTGGAGCTTAGTCTTATTAAATTACTTTGACTACTACTACTATAGCACAGTATAAATATGTACAAACAGTACGGAAACTGCCTACAAACGTGCGAAACGGCACGCACACATAAACATGCACACCGACGAGACCCCTAAGCGGCACTCGCTACTGAGAGCACCGCGACAACCGCTTAGGCGTCTCGTCGGTGTGCATGTTTATACTGTGACTATAGTGACGCATTTGCAAAAATTAGGACTTGTTTATCTAGACGCATCTGAATCTAAAAAGTTTCCATCAAAATACAATATTATATTTGCTACTTACTGCTAGCGGCAGGTTTAAGGCGAGAAAATTCCACGAAATTTAGTCATTATTGAATTCTAACGCTTGCTGATTATTGCATGGCTCTAATTTTCGCTCAGGACCTTAGATTACGATCAAAATCGTTATTGTTTTAAGAACAGTTTAATTTATTTTTGGAATACTGATAAATTTATAAAGAAAATATTGGTTTTTGTTTTAAAACTACAAAGAAGCTATCGCTTGTTCTAAAAATCATATAAATTAGTAACATAGAAGTTTATTTTGATGGTTTCAAACTGCTTGTCCTTAATATTTTTAATGTTTAAATTACATGGCGTATCAAAATTTAGTCAATCATAATCATGATGATAAACTGTCAGGACAAATATTATGGGTGGGTGGTATTTAAAGGGGTACATGAAAGGGGCCTCCCCGAGTGGCGTACACAACGATTCCTTACGTCCGGCGCACCCTGGGCAATTCACGAGTTCTCCAAAGCGAGTTGACTAATCCTTTCACCACGATGGCAAATCAGTCAACTCAGCCATCGACACGGCGAAGAAGAAGAATAACATATAAACACATTTGGTCTAATTTAATTTTATTATCGTTCATAAGATTAATAACTGTTGGTATAATTTATTTTATTTACATACCTATAACATTTATTTCTTCTAAAACTTATTAAGTATAATGTGGTTTGATATAACTTTTATGTAATCGAAAATCATTTGGTCTAACGTTTAATGTAATATATAAAATATCATTTCACTTGGCATACTGTGAAAATGGCAAAATTTTTAATGAAATATTTTTTTAAAATTTTGGTCTTTAGATTTGGTTAGGTTAGGTTAGTACTGTGATCAACTACGACAAGAATCAAAGAATGCTTGCCAAGAACTGCATTGACAAAATAAACTACCAGTGAAAGAGATAAATTTCAATTTTATATTCTCAAATGAGTTTTTTTATCTTTTGAATGGTATTTCAAAGGATTTTATATATTAAATGTATGTTTTTTTTTATAAAAAATAGATATTTTGAAATCTAAACTAATTGTTATATTAAATAAAATTATAACTTCCGTTATTATATCTTGTAAATATTAGAGTTTTTGTTGTTATATCATCTATTACTTACCCAAATATAATTGTAGACTATAAAATTGTTATAAACTTTATATTTACCTTTGATAATATAAATATAAATACATATACACATACATATACACGAACGGTTTAACTGCAAGGTTTTATGATAATTTCTTCGCTAATTAATCACCAGTAAGATACCGAAGAACCGCGCACTGTATTTGTGCGTTGTTGAAATCACAGTCCATGAAATATTTTTAATAATGATGCTTATCTGATGTAGTTAAGACATAATTTTAAAAGGTAATATGTTAAAGACACTGATAAAAAATGTATTATTAACTTGTCTTTGGAAACTGAGATGCTTCTTATGTTAGTGATTTCAAAACAGGTTCTTATATTTAGGTAGCATTAATTTCTCGCTCATAAAATGAGGTAAATATTGTCAGAATGTAATATAAAATAATAAACATTTACTTTTAAAACTTCATGACATAATTATATATATCCATATACAGGGTGTCCCATAACTCAAGCCAGGCCCAGTCTGAGGATGATTAAAAATAATATTATAATTTTAGTGAAAATCGAAAAATATCCATCCTGTGTTAGATTTTTTGCACTGTGGCTAAACTAAATCGTAATAAACCAAAAGTCAGTCATAAATAGTTTCATAAAAAAATGACACTTTCAAAGAATAATCAATTTCAAATTAATAGTCTTATGACTTTACTGTACTGAAAAAAAAGTACTAAACTGAGCTAACAAGTTATGTCAAAACTTGGCACATTTTATCAAGATTCCATAATGTTATACCAACATGCTAAGGTTTTATTAGAAAAATATACAACAAAATATTTTTTTCTGGCATGTGATCTATTTTATACTGTGTAATTGTTTTCGATTATCACTTATATGCTTGTAAAAAACTGGCGATAGGTTATTTAATATTTTTCTGGAGCTCCTCATGACTGTGCCTTTCTCTAGATAACTGATTAATTATCGTTGAGTTTTGAGACACCCTGTATATTATGGCGTCACAATATTATGACATCTCGGGGTCATACTATACGTCCGAAAGGTTAACATCAATGATATTATAGAACTATAGATATGTTACGTTCATAGAAATTACGATTTAAATCCGTTCCGAGCTATTCCAAATTGCACACATTGACAAATGTAACTGATAAGTAAAACAAAAGATACGAAATAGCACGCAAATGAAAGAGATAGCTATAGTTTTAATGATTTCACTTCAGTGGTACGCACGTGACTGCGCTCGACGCAGGCCACACGCAAACTAAACACAAGACGTCCCAATTGGGACGTATTTGAGTATTCACAGCGCGAGCGCTTATAACATATCTGCTTTTGTTTTTATATAATATCATTGGTTAACATCAAATACTTTGACGGCCAAGGGCTTGACCTTGTCTGTCCAATTTAAAACTAAATTACTTTTACAACGGAAATAACATTTTAGTTCAATGTTATTCAAGGTTATTAGGGAAAGACTAAGGAAAGGACAAGCTCTCGGTCTAGGTGTATGTGGTATGGTAATGTCAATATTTTAGGATTATGCTGATTTGAAGAGGCTCGCGTTAGGCAGCTGGATCAAGAGCCAGGTGCAAAAGACGGTCTCTGTCTGGAACCCTTACCACATGTAGCTTGGTCCCTGCACCTGATGTCGGGAGACACTCTGTTCGTATATTTTAAATGTTTTTTAAATACGTTGTATTAGTATGTCAAAAAACAATAAAGATATATACAATATTCCTAATCTTAAATGTACGTTGTTGACGTCTGTATCTTATTTGGGGTAGAACTCTTTCGAACGAGCTCTAGGATGGAAGCATTATCTGTCTTTAAGTGTTAGTGCTATCACTACTGTGGTCCAATTGGTTCCTGAGATTTGATATTGAGCTTTGAAAGGTTGGGCATTGTGGGGGTGCTTATTTTGTTATATAGAATAGTTATGTTGATGAGAGAAACGATAGGTCACTATACCTTATGTTTTAACTAACTGGTACCAGAGTAAATATGATATAATAAACTTATTGGCTACATTATTCTAACTTAACTACGACCTATCTCTAGCGAACCGGGCGACTAAACTTAAGGATCCACTTAAATACATATGCGCCGGTTGCACTGTGTCCCTACAGGCATATTAACATTACCATTGATTGTCATCATGCAAGTCGCAATTTATGTACAAAATTTTGGAATTTTCTACGACCCACAATGATCTCCACTCGTACCACAACGCATCGATACTTACGGCTGTCAAACGAACTCTGACAAAATCCTCTAAGTTTACGCACGTGATGGGTCCGAGTGTATACAAAAAATTGCCAGATACGATCACTGGTTGATCACAACCTTCCCTGGCCTGTACCAAGTCCCCGCTACAATGAATTTTTCAATTTTAAAGTACATAATTAATATTTGACATAATTATTATAATATGTTAGTAAATTGACATTTAATTTGTATTGAAATTGTTATTAGGGGTACTGGGGTGTATCTACACAATTTTGACAGTAATTTTATTTTATTCATTTTTGCCTATATTTATTGACATTGTGTTATATTTGACAAAATTCTCGGACTTGTTATTATAAATTTATTTGGATGTTTATTATTATAATAAATTATTTACTATTAATATAATTTAAATTGACATAAACTATGCAAATTATTGCTACTTAATATAATTGGCATCTTCTTTCTGAAGTGGATATTGAAAAGCATGACATGTAAATTGACTTTCTGAAATGAAATGAATATTAATATTACTTGGGGTCTTAATATCGGACCTGCAATCTGCCGTGGATAAAGTTTGTTTGTCTATATATCATGAGAAAAATATAAAATATGTCATGTCTCAGACGATGAACTTATTGCAAGAGTATTATAAAAATTGCGTGCTTTCAAGGACATGACCTTTTCTGCCCCATTTAAAACTGAATGACTAATTAAACGGAAGCGATATATTAGCGCAATGTTTATATTGGACACGACAATTCTTAAGGTTTATTGTTCAGTTTGTAAGGAAAATGTTGGAGGAAAATATAGGGCGCGTGGAATGATGTCAGCCTCAGTGGACAACAGGAAATCTTCATTTAGCGAGGTTGATTGTCTGATGTCGTATTGTTGACATCGCAGACAATTGGCCGAGATGACGTACTACATACACGCAATACTTTTGTAAGCAGTCGTAGCTAGTTTTATTATATTACTTTGAGTTTCTTCGTTTTAACCATCCTCTTAAGGGGATATTACTTATTTGCAGTTTCAATACCTGTCGATAAAGAAAATAATACTATTTGATTCAATACAAGAAATGAGTAAGAACATAACATAACACCACGCCTATATTACCCAGAAGGGTGTGGCAGAGGTGTACAACACCAACATTTCACCTGTTATATTAAGGTAAGCAAGGCAAGGTATAGGGGGGTAAGTCTATCGCTATCCACCGGGCACAATTCGAACTCCGTGCTGCGATTGAGAATTACCTGACGGAAAGTTCACTTTACCCGACCCGGGCATCAAACCCGAATCCTCGCGGTGAGACGCGCATACGCTTACTGCTAGACCATCGAGGCAGTTGATTTATAAAGAAATTTAAAATTGATATACGTAGGTTCAAAAGTTAAAATGAAACTATTGTTGTCATAACAAGAATTGATGATACTTTTACAGATATCTAGATAATAACGATCCCTTCCTCAAGTGATTATTCAATGTAGCCAATGCTCAACAGGTACACGCATAAAGGCACATATGATGACAGGGACCCTATTATCACCCTCGGCCTAAGTCCCGGTGCTGCCCTGTTCTATACAAAAGGGTCTTGGCTAATTTATTACCGAAATATCTTTAATACCACCCGCCTAAAGATAATTAGCCTTCTATATAACGAAATATGGTACCTCTAAAATATATTTATGAGGTTTGGTTTTGGTTTGTGGGCAACATTATATCTAAAATCGGTTCGGTAATTAGATATAATGTGAATCTTGAACCATTCGGGGAATTATTGAATGGAGGACATTAGACTTGAAATGATAGCAGATAGGTTTGACAATAATGCTACTGATCTAATAAACGTGATGCCCCATTTCATAGTTGTTTGATAAACCTTATTGTCAGTATAAGCATACAACAGATGTAAATAAAAGTGTAAGTAACTTGTCTCTTTTAAATTCTGTCAGATTATATTTTACGGGTCGGATAAGATTTATCCGGCACCCCTGAAACTGGCCCAAAAGCTACTTTCTTAATTGTGTCTTTTAAAGATTAAAAAAATATAGCCTTATTTCAAACCAATACGATAGATTAAGTTCTAACAGCCTTTATTAAAAAAACTTTTTAATATACGTAACTATAAAAAATATCACTGCAATACGCACTTCGACGGAATGTCACTTGTTGAGATATTATAATATTAAAACTGTAACTATTTTAAAAGATTATTTAATAGTAATATAGAATGTCTATGGATTGATCGTCGACAATAATAAATCATCATTTTTAAAATTTCTAATTTACTGTTAAAGTTAAGTCTACAATTATTCACCTGAAAATTGCGACGGTAACTGTATAGTGCCTGAGAAGAAGACTCAATTTTCATTTCCACACGGAACAATGACCCGAATACCTTGATGTGTCGACATGCCTACAAGGAAATCAAAGAAGGTAGTCAATAGCTGTCGTCTTCGCATACCAATTGACATACGTGAATGTACTAACCACGATATAACCTTCGCCGCCTTCGTCTCGCTTCATCTAAAGATTCTAAACTCTCGGGCAAAATCTATTGCTCCTCACTTTGTACACTCTCGCACTCACTGAACAACAATACAGTTTACAATCAATTACTCGCTATAACTCAAATAAACGTTAAAAGGGGTGTACAATTGAGGTCTGGATGCTGGATTTAGGACATTTCGCTAACTTTGGAAACAGAAGAGTTTAAATTATCAATATCTCTTAACCGCTGAAGCTTGTATTGTATTGTATTTTTTCCATAATCGAGACCATGTGTGGTGTAGTCCCACACACATGGTCTCCATTATGGAAAAAATAATACCATTAAAAGGCGGACTTCCAAAAAGGAGGAGGAACTACTCAATAATTCGGAGAATTAATTTATTTTAGCTATTCATTACGAGTGAATGATAAAAATCCTGATATATAGGTTCTTCCTAACTATAGACAAAATCAAAGATTTTGGTAGTTGTGAAGTTAGCTGCAGATTGCCAACTGCATGGGCACCGCACTCGATCTTGACCAATCCCGTCCCGTGACCTTTAATTTGCACCCAACTTTACTACCGCTTAGATGTTTGATTTTATCTATAATATTATAAACCTGAAAGTAACTCTGTCTAGCAATCTGATACGCCTTCTCGCCTAAGCGGCTGGACTGCTTTTGATGAAATTTGGTATAAAGATAGTTTAAGACCCGAGGAAAGACCCTTCTTATCGTCGTACCATGTAGGCGGAGCCGCTGGCAAAAGCTAGTAATTATAAAATATCTTCTGCTGATTGACGCCTACTAAGCAAACAGTGTACCTACTGTGGAGTACAGTGGACTAGGAGGGGATGAGGACATCGCGTACACATTAAACCAGTAACTGAATCTTTTCAATTATATTACAGATACAGCTCGCAAGATGAGTACACTTGGCGACATGGATCGAGCGACGACGCGAGCCACGAACTAGTTTGCGTCTTGACACGCGAACACTTTAGAACCTCGTTACTGTATCATGCATGTTCGGTTACAGTTCGCCAACAAAACGTACGTTCAGCTGAATGATTAGAGCGATGACGCAAGCCCCGAACTAGTTTGCGTCTTAACACGTGTACATGTTAGATCATACTGTATCAAGCATTTTCGGTTACGGCTTGCCAACAAGTAGGCTCAGCGCAATGAATCGCGCGATTACGCGAGCCCCGAACCTGCTTCCGGCTTAAAACGCGTACACATAAGATCTTCATTACTGTATCAAGCATGTTCGGTTATAGTTCGCCGGTGAGTACTCGGTTAAGTTACCGAACTCCTCCAAAATGGCTCGTCTGATTTTTATGTATTTTTTGTGTATCTTGGGTAGGCCTGAGGTTATAAGATATTTTTTCATCGTACACCACGCGGGTAGAGACGTAGGCAACAGCTATAATAATAATTATAGATATGAATAAGAAATAAGAATAAATAAGAATCCTTAAATAATTAAATTTATTATAGATATAATACCTTAATTCTATCTATTTTTGTAAAAAAATTCCTTACCATAAAACACTTATACAAGGACATATATGTACATGTGTAGTACGATACAAAACAAAACGATTTGTATCACCAAATCCTATTTGTACCGTTTTACCAATACCGTGCAAATATAATTTGTCAGTGCAAATACTTTGAATATTTGTTAGAAGTAACGGGTCGGCTGGTTTGTTTGTAAACCACTTGTGACTCGAGGACATTCGGCGGTGACCGCGACCATCTGAAGTGGTACCAGGATATTTAGATTAACCAATACTGAGCTTGCCTATAGACTTATTGAAATTACGGTCTAGACAATCTAGACTTATAAGAATACGTGTACCGGTAATATTGAGTATCATTTGTATTGTATTGTATTAGCTTATTTTTAACTTGGTAAAATTAAACAAAAAAAATATTTCGATTGAAATATACGGGGTGGATGCGACATAGCGACATTTATTTAAACCACAGCTTCTATACATAGTAAGTATCAATTTCCACCGGATAAAAATTCTCTGGCGAAAAAAAAAAATCACGTTCTCCGAACAATTTGAACATTGCGATCGTGCAATTTGTTCGGAAGACGTGGATTTTTTTTTTCGCCAGAGAATTTTTTATCCGGTGGAAATGCATACTGGCCATGTATAGAAGCTGTGGTTTCAATAAATGTCGCTATGTCGCATCCACCCTGTATGAAATCAAATTAAAATGAAGATATTTTACTTGCTTTGGTCCGCGACTTCGTCACCGTAGAATTCTTTGTATTAAGTAGTTGCTGCTCCCGCGCTTTTATACGCGTCCAACCTTACTGCTCCGTTCCCGTGGAGTTTAGCGTAATGTTAAATAATGACTGATAAATAGACCTTTATTGAGACCAGGGATGTTATGGATATGAAATTTCGGATACGGATTGGATACGGATATAACATTGATTATTAGACCGGATACGGATTCGGATGCGGATATTATTTTTTTTCGGTTTATCCGTTAGTTTCGGATAATTTCGGTTACGGATGTTAGATTTCTAAGGATTTTCAAAAGTGAAATACATATAGCTAATAATATGGTTTTATTTATATGTCACCATTTGGTACGAATTACGGCCGGACAATCAAAACAACTTGTAATAACGTATCTCAATTAGGTTCCGCCCCTATCCGATACTATCCGAAACTTTTATTTCGGATGCGGTTACGGTTACAGATATTTGTTTATTCAAGTATTCAAGTCTTTATTGCACTCCACAATGTTAAAAAGGTCTTATAAATAGGTACAGTGTTAATTATGGACCCTGACGGGCACGGCAAAAGTAGGAGAGAGGAAGAAAGAGCTCTTTGTGTTTAATAACAAAAAAAAAAAAGTTTACATTTTAAAATAGTATCTTAAAATTGTATATTATTTTATTTATTTTTTGGCTTTAAATACATAAATATCATACTTATTGAATATATATATGAAATAAGAAATCATTTCAGTAATTTATCTAGCTACTAATTGTTGAGGAAGGATAATTAAAATATGGTGTATATGTATTATTATGTTTAATGTTCATGTAGTCTCATTTAAATATTCATTTATGTGGTAGTAATTTATTTATGAATGTGCTGTCTTTTTCTTCCTTTTTTATATATTCTGGTAGTTTATTATATATTTTTATAGACATAACATAGGGAACATTATATCGGATATCCGATAGTTTCGGTTACGGTTACAGAGCTCCCTAACATCCCTGATTGAGACTTAGACTATCAAACACAAAAAGAATCCACAAAGAAACCGGCCTAACTGAGTATCAAATACTTAAAATATTAGCTGTGTCATATATTTTATTTATAGACTGAGATTGCTAAGATTACAACAAAAATAATTAACAACGACAGCTCATTAAAACGCCAGCTTCTGAGACACATGCATAAAGTTGATCGTTTGTAAAACATACTCAAGCTCCCGTCAGCTTATATCGTTTATTTATAAGCAATAGAATCTATTTTGAGATATATAATATATATTTGTAATACTTTGAATAGATACGTTATGCTTTAATTAAAAGATGTCACTTAACAAATTTGACAACGTGTACGAAAATTCACGGCGTGTTTTACCGGAGCAGGTAATTAATTAGAATACTAATTTCAGTATGTATTCATCATTGCTTATATTTAAATTTATTTTTTACCTACACTGTGTGTTTAGTGATATTTAAGTTGCAAAAGAGTTTTCTGATGGTATATGGCAACGTTGAATATCTGCTGAGGACTTTTTTTTTGTTGGCCTGCATTGTCCCACAGCTGGGCAAAGGCCTCCCCCAAACGTATCCAGTCCTCTCTATCTTCTGCAGTTTACCACCAGTTGTGACTGTAGACAAGGTCGTCCCGCCAGCGCCTTCTAGGTCTACCCCTGCTGAAGACTATTAAATTATTATTAAATTTAAAGTAGATATTATTTATTACATAGCAAATAAAAATTTTGAAATGTTAAATACAGTGCCCCACCGTCATCGAAAATAATTTCAATCAATCTCAAAATCAAAAAATCTCTAAAATAATATCTTAAGTCTGATTTGAACTTTTTTTTGTCAACCTACAAAAAAAGTTCAAATTTAAAAACATTAATAATTAAAATTAAAATTTGTTTGTGACAGTTACTGTCACAAACAAATTTTAATTTTATTACATTACTTCAATGTTCAATTTAGTTTTGGTAACAAATAGGATGACTTTAACTGTATTGGAGTACTTTCAGTTCGGACGTTATTGAGCGCAGACCCGAGGTCCATTTGATTTAACGTCAATGTACAAATCGAACGTGGGCAGACACCCATAGACTGATAAAAGCAAAAAATACCTATCTGCTTTGACAAAAATCAAACAAAATACATATAAATACAAATTCATTTATTGTTTACCACAGGTGAAAATACAGATGTTACACAATTCAATTAGTACTGCTGCAGTATACCTATAAGGCGTACAATATTTATTTTTTGTTTAAAACTAATAAAAACTAAAAATAATTATTAAACCAAAATTATTACATGTCAATTATTATTATTAAGAGTGATAAAATAATGTCGATATATAACTTACTAATTACAATTTAGTATTTAAAATAATGTTTATTTTTTTTATTCTGGAACTCATTTATAAAATAATAGGTATTTTCCAGTAAATATTGCTTAAGCATATATTTAAAACTATTTATATTATTAAAATTCTTGATTATATCTGGTAGGTTATTATAGATTTTTACCTCCATAACAAATATACTTTGAGAATAGTGAGTAGTCCTACATTTCCTTACGTTTAATATATTTTTGTGCCTGGCACTGCGAAGGGTTTCATAATCATCAATATTTTGTTTGATGGTAATTACTGCTTCATAAATATACAGTGATGGTAATGTATATATTTTTAATGTACGGAACAATGGTCTACAGGATTCAGTTGGTTTGAGACCGCGTATGCTCCGAACACGTTTTTTTGTGCCTTAAATGCATTTTCCTTATCAGTAGAATTGGCCCAAAAGAGAATACTATATTTTAAGGTGGAGCCAATATGTGCTTGATACACACTCAGTAATATATTTTCATTTACAACCTTCCTTAACATATATAGGGCATATGAGAATTAGCTCAGCCTACAACATACATAATCAATGTGTTTTTGACATACAGTAAATCAGAATGAGATTATCTCGCAAACTTTCATCAGTCGAGTAGTCAGCCTGCTGTTAGTATGTGCTTGTGTATCTCGATCACTCGCTGTTCAGTTAATTAGATCGCAGCTCCAGCTGAGGTGCGGGTAATGAGCTAAAAGTACTTATGCAATGCACCGACTCTCCTAGCATGCCTGTGTGAGAATACACGATAGATAAGACAAAACAATTATTTTTTTCATACTGGCTGAAAATATTAAATAAGGAGTAGGTCGAACTAAGAAGTCTACAGTAGCAAATGCGACATAGCAGCATTTATTAAATTCACATCTTCTTAACGTGGTCAGTGTATATTACCACCGGTTAAAATTATATTACGAAAAAAATAATTCGTGTGTTCCGAACAAATTGCATAATCTCAAAGTTCAATTTGTTTGGCAAACGGGTATTTTTTTCGTATCGATATTTTTAAATGAACAGTGGAAATTAACTCTGATCACGTCAAGAATCTGTGGTTTCAGGCTATGTCACATCCACCCTGTAACTGATTAAAAAATATTTATTTCCATTAACTATGTATTACTATCTAATTCTAAATTACTAGAATTAAGTCGCTGAGCTTAACTCTCAACCAATTAATTAAGCAAATAAAGGGAGGGATGTCTTTTCTTCTTTTGTCTCCTACAAAATTGGTATTGTCGTATTTTACACGTAACATTGCAGAGCAGTTACATGATAATTTAATATTTCAGGAAATCTAGAAATTATTCGATAAATTTAACATTATATTAATCTTATCTTGCAACACGCTCATGCTTAAATGGCATTTTGTTTATACGGGTAAATACGAGAACACCTTTAAAACAATACGTAAGTCGTCATCGCACTATCCCGTTTAGCCCAAGGTCTGCAATCTCTCACCTTCGGAAAACAGCTTAATAACCTAATCGGGTGTATGCAATTTCATATTTCAGAAATAATGATTGAATGTTTTTATTAATTAGATACATAAATATGAGTATGAACATGCTAAGATGGCTGTCGTTTTGCTCGGCGTATTCCCTCCGCTTGGCAACACTGTCACCTGCACCATACACCGACATCGTACTGTCGCGTCAGAGCAGCTCGTCGCGCCGGATCCGCAATTTCCTAACCTGGAAATTACAAATCCTAATGAAAATGCAAACGCAGATAGAATAATATCCGCACATTGAAAACAACATTATGATAAAATACACTTCTGTAATAAAGTGATAAAAAAAATGCCGTTCGCTCCTAAGCCTGTTTTCTTTTAATTTTCTTTTGATCTTTGAGTCCGCTCGTTTACTTTGATCGTATTATTTGTAATTTGTATCCTCATATTGTGTTATAACATAATATTATGTCAAATATGTTTTTATAAGGAATTTTGATGAAAAAAGTAAGCAAGAAAATTTTATAATAGATCTAGCGGGATGAGTTGACCAAAAACTCAAAATATGTTTACATAACTGTTATTTATATCATTAAAGGGTCATATTCAGAAAAAGTGTACAATTGGTTTCTTTTCTTGTCCCGCTACTGCATATTCAAGTCAATATTTAATATTATGATATGTTTCCTTTCCCCCGCCTCAATTTGTTATGTTAATCTATTAATATGATACATATCAGATACTTGTTATGAAAACTGATCTTGATTTAGATACATTATGTTTTCGTAATAAGCATTAAAAACTGGTATTTTTACAAACGAAAATTATTATTAGTTTTGAGAGTTAGACTGATTATAAGACAAATTATAATCACGTGTTTTATTTGTCTAATCCATGTGTACTATACTTATGACATCAGTTTCGTGGCGGAAACTCTTTGTATCGTTACCTATCAGTTTAGTTGCATATTTAAAATGTACAATTTTTCTGAGTATGACCCTAAATTATTATCATAAGTAATCGGCAAATCGTTAATAGCAAGCAAGAAAAAAAAAGAGATTTTTGTTTGATTTTGATAAAACGGTAACATACCTGTGTTAAAATTTACCATTCTAATGATAAATTAACTTTACTAAAGTAGGCTTTAATAGCGTTTAAAAAAATCTTATAAAAAAGAATTATCTTACAAAGTACCGGACTTTGGAACTCAATCATAAATTTTATTTCCTTCTTTCTAACAGTGAATTTTTATACATAAAATATAGCATCTTTAGTGGCAGCAAATGTTCTGAAGCATGAGCGGAGTTGCCGCTTGCGTCTCGAACGAAGGATAGCGTAAGCTACAATTTATGGCGCTATTCATCAGAGCGCGAGCAGCCCGAGAGCGAGAGCCTTATTCTGTGCCGTGCCGGGCCAGCATAAGGAACGCGAGTTATGTTTTATCGCGTTTTTGTCATGTTTCCCCGTACAAAAATATGACAAATAAGTGGCAAAACCTACCTCGCGCTCGTTAAGCTAGGCCCACAGGAATGGATATAGTGACTTATTAACCCGAGCCTGTATTGAAACAAAACTTCATATGATTTTCATTAGGCGAGATCATGGTCAAACGCATGCCTGTAAAGGTCGATTTACCATAAAAAGACAAGTTCCCTTATTTCTTTTTTACGTGGGGAAATGCTTTTTATTTTATGTATTTTAACCCATAGTTCCCCCAATCCCATCTTAAGTGTGCCGTAAATGAACTGTAAAGGTGCCTACACACAGTGCCGGCGGCAGGGCCGCCGGGCAAGCCGCCGGTCGAGCCGCCGTGCACCCGGCGGCATACAAAACCGCCGGCTTTGCCGCACAAAGGAGCCGCCGGGCTGAGCCGGCGGGTTACGCGGCTTGCCGGCGTCAGTTCGTTCCTGTACAAAATGTGCACTTCACTAGCGTTCTATCTGACTGTCTCAACCGGAATGATGCGTCGCGGCTTTTCGCGGCTTGTGCCGGCGGCTCGTATTGCCGGCGGCAAAGCCGCTCGGCATAAGGCCGGCGGTATTACCGCCGGCACTGTGTGTAGTAGTCTTTAGATAGATTTTTCCAATATGGAGCTAGGGGTTGTAAGTTTATATGGGAAGATGGTATTTTTGACATATATTATTAACAATACGATACATTTTTGAAAATTCCACTCTCCAGGGGATTAAATTTGGGCTGAAAGAGTGTGTTTAATTATATAAGTAATAAGTTTCTCAATGTTGTAGGAATAAATATCAAGTTCGACGCGGACGTAGACAATTCTGTATGTTTTCTGGATATTTTTCCCCAATTACCTTTTTAAAAACGGTGCATTGTGTCCTATGGGCAATGTACAATTTAGTTGTATTCTTAAACAAATAGTTGTTTAAGTATGAAAATTTAAGTTTCATATAAATATTCGTTAAATAATAAATCTAATTGTTTATTGATTGATGCGCACCGGGGTAGTGCATAATTTCGAAATTAGTTTAATAAAAACATGTTAGACCACCGGTTTTGAAACAACCACTTCCGTTTTATAATACATAATATTATGAGCAAAAGTTACATAATTAATGAGAATTGGCTATTTCTCATTTTGTTTTAAAAATGCTAAATGTTTTTTTTACGTATTAAAAGAAGAAATAATTATGTTAATGTTGCATAGTCATCTTTTGTACCGAATGCTGCTAGCTCAGTTACTTTTTCTTATGATAATTAGCGATTACAGTATAGCTAGTCAACATCATCTAAAAAAAGGATGTGGGTGTCGTTTTATTAAAGTAATCTTCCATCAGATCGGTGAAGACTTTTATATTCACAGGCAATAGTTAATTTTACCCATATCGTCGCACGATGTTTGATTGCTCAACAGTAATACTGTATTAATTTATACTGAAATGAAAAAACTGTATAATATTTAATATTAATTTGCGAAAGCGTATACCAGTTGGTGTAAATATTAAGCGTGGCAGTGCGTAAATATCAATTTTATATATCGCAGAAGGGCTCTAAATTATTTATTTTTTTAATACTAATAAAATATTCATAAAATTGTTACAGAACACTACTGACTGTAGCAGTAGCGGTCAGATTAAGCGCCTGAATCTGCAAAATTACAGCCGCACGAATCATAGTATACAGTTTAGCCATGTTTTTTAAATAATATAGTGGTGTGAAACTGTTGATTTCAAAGCTTAAGGCTTAAAATCTCAGTTCTCAGTCGCAGTCAGACTAGGTATGTAATTTTGAAAAATTATTAGAAGAACAACTCCACATCACAATAGCTATAGGTAGTTAATAAATATTATAATGGGAAATTTACAGACTGTGTTAATAAGGCAATTGCTTGTGTAAAATACTTATATCAGACACTAAATAAGGAAGATAATCGAGATAATCTTTAGTTTAATCTTAATAACGCCTATACCAATTGAAAACAACTAACTGTGACATACATTTTAAAAAAATCTAGAGAAAATCGTGATTGCAGTTAATGCCAAATAAACATATTATTTATAGCATTTCTATCCATAAAAATGAATGAAACCAATTAAATAATACTATTTATAGTATCTAAAACATAATTTGTACAAGCATAAAATTGACTTAAATGTGAAATTAATACAAATAAATTTGGTCACTTCATGAAACATCCTTATTCCACGGAGAAATTATATTAAAATGATTCTTTCTCTTGCAAAAAACGACTTCGATAGTGACCTTATTTGTCGCACCGATTCCTTATTTTTCGAGTGATTGAAGTTTACGTCTTTTAAAAATAATAATTTCTAATGAATTTATGACATATTTAAGGGTTCTTTAGAAGTCATTCAATGTTTTATAGCGAGGAGAAATCAATAAATAAAAGAAAGACCAAACGTCGGTTACGGCTTCCTTCTAAGGATAGGGCAAAGTGTGTCTTGATTGCTAGTTACTAGAATAACGGCTTCGCTGATAAAATAAGTGAAATTACACTTGAAACCAATAAGGATTGAACCTGATAATGTTCTTGAGCTACTTTTGCAGAAATATTCTAAAGGTTCTTTACCATTAAGTCTTAACACGTGTAGTGTTTGGAATAGAATTTTAGTTAAGACGAACAGTTTTTAAAATACATTTATTCAGAAACCCTCGCCATAAGTTCCAAAGTCAGCTTACATCAATTCTCTTCAGTGACTAAGAATTTAAGAATGTTGATGTGCGTCTGTCGATGTTACGTAATATCTGCGCGCAGTCAGCCGAAAGTAATGTAAGTATTCAAGTAAATTGGGAAGTTTGAAGCGTTCCCTTACGAGTTGAGTAGATCCCGCACAAATCGGCAGTAAAGTCTAAAGCCTGATTTATACAAGGATACTGTACATCACACTAGGGACACTTGACGTATAAATCCACTGAGAATACGAGTTAACGTGTAGTGAAATCTTAACAGATGGATGTAGACTAGTAATATAGGAATATAAAGTTTTATCTATAACTAGACACAACAAACCCATTTTTTTAAACGACGCCTGCACTAGTACTTACAGTGGGCCAACGAGTTAGGTATGCAGGGCAAAAACTTCAAAATCATCGTAAATACACTACACCAGTTCTGTTATGGATAAGTGAGTTACATATCTAAATAGTGGGTATATTCTTCTTCGTCGTGTCGATGGCTGAGTCAAATTTTATTTTGACTTGCCATCGTGGTGAAAGGTTTAGCTAATTCGCTCTGAAGAGCTTGCGAATTGCCCAGGGTGCGCCGGACGTAGGGAATCGTTGTGTTCTTCACTCGGGGAGGCTTCTTTCATGCACCCCTAGTGGGGTATATTACACTTATTAAATAAGTAATTCACACATGCATATCTTTTGCAGTCAGTTTTCACTAAGGCGTAGAATTTTTTGCCCTGCATACATAATTGCTTGGCCCACTGTACTTACTCCTCTGTCCAGAGCTCCAGAGTCAGAACAAATCTTTGTAGATCACACAAAGATTTGTCACGAGTGTAGATCGAACCAACAAACCGTGCACTTTGCCTACATCATCATCAGCACTAGCGGTGCATACGAGTAGTATAAAATAAAATCGCTTCTCGCTATTTATCTGTCTGTCCCTATGTATGCTTATGAACTACGCAACGGATTTTGATGCGGTATTATTTAATAGATATAATGATTCATAGCGAAGGTTTTTATGTATAAAATATGCATGTTACAAAGTACCTGGAGCGAAGCGAGGGCGGGTCGCTAGTTTTTAATAAGTTCAACTGTTGCGAGTGATCGTTTATTTTGACGAATATCTTAATTGTGAAACTACAATTTATTAACTAGGTAAGTCAAAGCGAATTCAATTATACTGTCTATCATTTTAATATCTCGCTAAGAAATTTATGCCAACTCGTGTCTACGCCTTACTCTAAAATTAATTTGTGTATTATTTTAGCAGACTCAATTTTCATAAGAACTGCCACTTTCCATAACTGAAAATGCTGAAATGCAAAAACTTTATATGATGTAGGTACATTACCATGCAAACTTCCACCGAAACCACTACGTGCGCGAGTCCGACTCGCACTTAGCCGGTTTTTTTTTATTTTATAAAAAACAAAAGCGCCACGTGTTTTGAACAAATTAAACATTTAGATCAAATCATTTTGACACCCGGCAACACTAACTTTTAAAATTAATTAACTCGCAAATGAATATCTAAATCAAAAAAGGTTTTAGCAACTCTTTAATGTTCTTAAAATACCTATCTAACGAAACCCCACACTATGGGGTACGCGACAAAAAAGAGACAAACCCCCATGTTCATGCACACAAAGATTTGTCTTAAGCAGGAATCGAACCTCGGCGTCGCAGGCAGGTACACTGTCCGCTCCGCCATCCGGTCGTCATATTCAAGCAAAATTTCTGGTTTCTACCACTTACGATTTTGACAGACGGACATGACGAAACTATAAGAGTTTCGTCATGTAGAGATTGTAGGTTCTTACCAAGGAGGTTCTATGGACCCCTAAAATACCCAATAGCCGTGGCGCTTATTTATTTGTGAAAAACTCTTTGCATCGTTCACGGACGCTAGAAACAAGTTTAATTAAATTAATGCATCGATATTTTCCAGTTCATTTGCTATAAAAAAGAAACATGGAGTTTTATGCAGTAAATTGATTCAGAGAAGCTTCCGTTGTTGCATCTTGCGACTTAAACTTAATACAGTTTTAATTATGTTTTTTGTACTACTTGAGTATTTGTTTTCTTTTTGGTAGCTTTGTTAGATTCAGGTAGTCTAATAATCATAGCCTGATGAATTGTTACCGTTAACAGTTAAATAGTTATGTGGATTCTTAGTGTTTATGACCATTTTAAGTGGTTTTTGAAGTCTAAGGAATGAAGCTATTTACATTTCATAAAGCTAATTTCATTTCATATCATTTCAATTCTCTCCTTTTATCGGGCTCTCAGTACTACAACAAAATCCAAGTACATACCTTTCTTTGAGTCCAAAATAAAACTTTTTACCGACCTGGGAATGAACCCGTATACGCTGACCACTAGACCAACGAATCTAGCCGCAGTCGTAAACAATTTTTCCCTTTTTTCTGCCGCACTATCAATTTTGTATCTGCAAACTTTTTTTTTAAATCCTTACTGCGAAGCTGCACGACCGTGCCCGGTAATAAAAGCATCGGTATTTTCTAGTTAATTTGCGATGAAAGAAAATCATTAAGTTTTATAGAATAAATTGATTCGGCGAAGCTCATATTATTGCATCTTAAGTTACTTTACATTTTTTTACTTTATTTAGAGTAAAGTACCGACCAACCGTACCGATTACTGCCTCGATGGTCTAGTGGTTAGCGTATGCGCCTCTCACCGCGAAGTCTCGGGTTCGATGCCCGGGTCGGGTAAATTGTGAACTTTTCGTCAGGAAATTGACAATAGCAACATCACCCGGTGGATGCCGATAGGCTCACTCCTTATCTCATGGGACCTAAACATAACAGGTGAACTATGGGTGTTATACACCTCTGCCACACCCTTCCAGGAAATATAAATGTTATGTTATTATACGTCACCGCGTATGGCGGTCGGTACCGCCATACGCGGTGACGTATCTTCTTTATCATTTGACCGATCCGTATCATCGTATCTCGTCTCGAAGCGTATTGTGATTGTCAATTTGGACGAGCCAGCCTTGACATGCCGCCATTCTGATACAACATGATACGGTCCGACCCATTTTGAGCAATTCATATATTTTAATATGACTGTAGTTTTCATAATGACATCCAAACTTTTTATATTTGTCTTTGTCTCTCTCTCTGTCCGAGTGTCCGGCTCCGTGACATGTCAATTTGTTTCCATATATATTTTTACTATTAAATATAGTTTGTTGTAAATTCAATGCTTTCATTATATCGGTTCTGCCAAATTATACAAATTTATAAAGACCTATGTTATCGGTGATCTATCACCTAAAAACATGTGCAGGGCAATGTTAAAACTCAATGACGAGTATAAGCAGTTTATGGACATGCATTGCAATAATCAAATTTTTCAGGAAAGGTGAAAAAAAAACATCGTAAAAAATAATAGACCATGCACGTATTGAAGCTGTATTTTAAATATATTTCGCTATGTGGCATCCACTCTGCACATTAGTGTACATATATTTAAGTTTCACGGTTTTGTCCCCAAAGGAGGTGTCATATTTCTGAAGCGACCACATTTTCTCATTTAAATTTAAGTCCCACGTAATGATGACGGATAAAGTAACTAAACGGATTTGCTTTTAAAATAAGGATGTTGACGAAAACACCATCTTTTAAATTAGATTAGAGCCCTCAAAATGAATAAGTCAGTATCAAATTCTAAGCATATAATAAATACTTTTTAAGCGACTGATATATATATTGTAAAACAAGCAACGATAAATATCAAACATGCAGTAACTCCACGCATCATTCAACAGATTCTAATTTCATATAGTCAACTTTATTTTCATAGGTTAGCCTTCAATTGATAAATGAAGCACCTTTTATTGACCATCAAATAATGGTCAAGTCAGTATCATGCTATGGCATCAATTTCACCCTTCTGTGTAATATAAGCGTAATGTAATGTCTTAAAAAAATAACGCTATGTTGCCTGCGTGCTGGTCGATGGTACCAGACGGGGTTCCTTCTTCCGGGTGGTCTGAAAAATGTCTTGGTTAAGTTAACCAACCTGGTTCAATTTATCTGAGTCGATTTTACAGCAATTCGGAACAGTAGGTAGGACCTGATCGCCAGTTGTACTTACAGAATAACCCACCGATATCAAAAAACTTTAGAATTGCACTATTTTTTGGTAAGATAATTCTACTAAAATGGCAACAACGAAGCAAACTTTCATAACCATACAATAAGAAGCAATGTAACAATTCCATACAAAAGTTCATTTTATAAGTACATTAAGATACACGCTTCAACTTATCCCAGCGGACCGTTACTTAAAATTGCATCGTTTTGTTACGGGCTAAGTAAAGTAAGTACAGTGCTTAGTGGTACTGGTATTTGGACGGAGCTGCGGAAGTTAAATGAAGTTCAGTGTAATTATTCTCTGAGACCGGTTAAGTTGGCGCTGTTATGGTGACAGACGCCCACTACCCACCTCAAGCCCTCTAATTGAGAACGATATTCATTATGGAACTAGCTTTTTCATAGTTGGGTAACGACTTTAATGCAATGGGTTTAATAAATAAATAAATATAAATATTTCACAAATAAATATAAATAAATATTTCACAACTTACACACAACGCCATCTAGCCCCAAATTAAGCAGAGCTTGTACTATGGGTACTAGAATAACTGATACTAATACATATATACTTTTCTTGTGTAAATACACACCTACTTATTATACATAGAAACACCTAGACTAAGACAAACCCCCATTTTCATGCACACAAAGATTTGTCTTAAGTGGGCATCGAACCCACGACCTCGGCATCGCAGGCAGGTACACTACCTACTCCGCTATCTGGTCGTCAATAAGCTTTACTGTTTGTGTGTACTAAATACAAAAAAAAAAATAAAGGTATCGGAATTAATTATAATGTAAGCAGCCATTGTTAAACCTCAATAAGACTTTGTTTTTTACTATTTAGTGACGTAATAAGTTATAATGCGTATCAAGTATACAATTAATACAAAATCAATGCGGGACAAAGTGACCTTTATATTTCGTCCCTTTGATTCGATTGTTGGTTGATAGAGTAATGTCAGTAATGTGTGTCGGACTGACCATAATTTGCGGTGAGCACTTCACAAGCGTGTTCGTGTATGTAAATGTAGAGTAGAATACGTACCAGTTCGATAGTTAAACGTTTATCTTATTTTACCTTGCTGATATTAGCTTTAGTAGGTACCCAATAAATACAAGCTTATTCAGTTTACAACTAAGAGAGTATGTTGTCATACATACACACATTAAATCACTGTCTTAAGTGGAAATCGAACCCACGACCTCAGCGTCGCAGGCAGGCACACTACCCCCTCCGCCATCCGGTCGTCTAGATTATAATAATAATATTCATTTTTTTCAGACCCAAAGATCCATATTATTAGTAAACATTATTTTTAAAACTATGTTAGTAGACATAAAAATATTAATTTAAAACATGAATATTGTTCCAGTATATATAGGACTATCTAAAGCAGGCTCAGGACTAAAATACTTAAATTGTTAAAGTTTATGAGTAATTGTTTCGATCGTGTTTGAGCTGCTGTGATTGAGCTCGAGGGCCCACGCACCACCTTCTCACATTTAACCTGCCAACAAAATAGTAGTTCTTGCATTACTGTGTGCCAGTTTGGTGACATCAAGTCCTTAAATTATTATAGGCGGCATGAAGCGTTTGAAATGAGGCATCTACAATCTGTTTTTGTGTATTGTTGACTTTGGGCTATAGATAGATACCGTAAAGTGAACTACACGTTCAATGACTAACTCGCATACAACTAGGTCGTATATAATTTTCCAAAAAAAAACCGACTCCAATAACAATAATTTTAGACTTGTGTGGTTTTCTCATGGGTGCCATTGTCAGAACTAGACCAAATTGAAATGGGAATAAAAATACAGATGAGTTGAGAACTGCCTCCTTTTTTGAAGTCGGTTAAAAAAGGGTTTGCCCGCCCTTATGGAACGTGGCAGTTTTAATGAATGTTAAGCTAGCTATTAATTACAATACACGAGTACTATTAATTTTGTTTAATCAAATTAAACTATGTTCACGAGTTAGAGTAAGTTTCTGAGTAATAAATTAAACTAATAGACACAATAGTTGTGTTTGCTTTGAGTAACGTTGATTAATTTGTAGTCCCAATCAATGCATCCGTCAAAATAAACGATTCCATACATTTGCAAATGTTAGTCTTGGTTCAAACGAGTCGTAACTGGGCTCGAGTGGGGGAGTCGTAGCTTATGAGTTAAAGTTGAGTCTATTATTACATTGTGTCAATGACATTGTGGCGGAGCCGCTTACCAGTGATTCAGTACATGATTTGAAAAAATACATGGTGCAAACATTACTTCCGATTTGTGCGGGATCGAACGCTTCAAACTTGCCAATTTACTTGAATACTTACATTACTTCCGGCTGACTGCGCGCAGATATTACGTAACATCGACAGACGCACATCAACATTCTTATATTCTTAGTCGCTGAAGAAAATTTATGTAAGCTGACATTTTATTTATTGAATGTGTAGGTAGGTGAAGATTTTTAAATTAGAAATTATAGACACAATAAATTCTAAAATTGATGTACGTTCTTTTTACAATGTTATCACATTGTCATCTGACACGATCAGTTTATTCTAATACGTGTTGGTAATTCATGTTAGTACCTAACTAAACTCATACAGCTGTTTTATCGATATAAATAATAGCAGCCCTGTATCTAACTAATACATGTCCTCACTGCTGGGCTTAGGCCTCTTCTCATGATGAGAAGGGTTAGGCCAAGTCTACACGCTGGCCAAGTTCGGATTGTCAAACTTCACGAACCCTCGAGCAGTTTTTTGGCATTCTCAGGCATGTAGGTTTCCTCACGATGTTTTCTTTACAACAAGCAAGTGATAATTTATATGATAAAAACATACACACACACACACAAATTTTGTAGATATACTTATTATAGTTTACAAGCTATTGAAAGAGCTTACTTTTTATTTTCAGACCTACCGAATGTACACCAAATTTCATAAGCATCGGTCAAACCATCTCGGCAAAGTTCGATAACTAACACATTGACTAGAGATTTTAATTAGAAAGAATGTTCCCATACGAGACGGACCCAGAATTTCTGGGGAAATGGAATCGGGAGAATATGCATTGTACATAGTGTACATATAATGCCCATTCTGTACACATCTTTGCACCTGCTGCTTATTGACTTATCTATGCACGTGAGCAACTTTCTTATCTACGCTGTTACAAGAAAACAGGCGTATCGTCGTATTGAAACAGTATGCGTTACTTCACCCACTCCTGGGTACAGAATTAGGCTCTCAGGTTGTTCGCGCTCTGATTAATAGCACCATAAATTCCCTATCCTTCGTGCGAGACGCAAGCGCCAAGTCTGCTCATGCTTCAAAACATTCCTTGCCACTAAAGATGAAATACTAAACATACTGGTGAAAACATAACAATCAAAAGATCAATTATTTATGATTTAATTGGCTAACAAACTACCTCGATGGTCTTGTGGTTATCGTATGCGCCTCTCAGCAAAGTCTCGTGTTCTATTTCCAGGTTGAGCAAAATTTTATTAGTGAACTTTACGTCAGAAAATTCACAATAGCAGCACGGAGTTGGATTTGTGCCCACGTGGATGGCGATAGGCTGACCCTCTACCTAAACATAACAGGTGAAATGTAGGTGTTGTACACCTCTACGTGTGGTAGAGGTGTACAACACCCACATTTTTTCACCCACATCATTTCACCAACAGCCTTCTGGGTAATATAGACGTGATATTATGTTAATTGAATAAAGTTTATTTGATATTCGCGATTTTCCTATAATAGGAACACATTTTTGTAAAGCAACTAATTTTTTGTACTTCTTATTTCAACATAATATAATACCTTCTTATAAAAATATTCTTGGCATTTAACGTTGTTACCGAAAGTAAGTACTTAAATTACAAAGACAACTAAAAGATCAAAAGAAAATTAAAAGAAAACAGACTCAGAAGCGAATGGTATTTTTTCTTTATCACTTTATTAGAAGTGTATTTTATCATAATGTTGTTTCCAATGTGCGGATATTATTCTATCAGCGTTTACATTTTCATTAGGATTTGTAATTTCCAGGTTAGGAAATTGCGGATCCGGCGCGACACGACGCTGACGCAACAGTACGATATATGTCGGCGTACGGTGCAGGCGATAGTGTTGCAGAAGAAACAAGGAAAAAAACACGACAGCCCACCAAGCGTGCTCGATATCAGCCGTGTCTCCTTCAAACTTAAACAGAAACCAACCAATTAACTCACTGAATTTCATTTCACTTCCGTTAGAATTATAATAATAATAAATAATAAATATTTCATACCTCACACACAACGCCATCTACTCCCAAACTAAGCAGAGCTTGTACTATGGGTACTAGAATAACTGATATTAATACATAATTATATACTTTTTCTTTTGTAAATACATACATATTATACATAGAAACACCCAGACTAAGACAAACCCCCATGTTCATGCACACAATGATTTGTCTTAAGTGGGAATCGAACCGAGACGACCTCGGCGTCGCAGGTAGGTACACTACCCACTCCGCCATCAGGTCGTCAAAATTGAAAGATATAGGTCAATGTTTTGTTAGTCTTGATCCCAGCAGACACGGCTATTGTATAGCAAAGCAGGGCAGATCGTAGAGATTTTAATCATTTACTTTAAATAAGCAATCATACGCAATCTCAGCAACTAATTAATATATAATTTGTTAGTTTTATAAACGTAGTTTTCATAAATTTCAGATTTGGTGCGACACGTGACGCTAACTTACGTCACAGTGCGATGTCACGCTAGCTGCGCCAAATCCGCACCGAGTGAGCAGCGCGTCGCTACCGGAAGGATCACGGGTAGGGAAATGATAGCCTTAGCATAAGCGTTTCGCAAGACAAGACAACTTAAAATATGAAAGAGTTGCAAAATTATACAAGGAGTATACGAGTACGTAGTACACATAACTCGATGATTAGAAAAAATAAACGTCACTTTCCAAACAAATTGAATGATCTCAATGTTCAATTTGCCCAGGAAATGTGTTTTTTTTTTCTTTCATAATGCAGTTTTAGACGTCAAGAATCTGTGATTTCAATAAAAGTCGCTATGTTGCATTAACTTTGTATGTAAAATACTAAATCACAAAATTCTTCTTCCTGTCTTTATCTTATTTTATATGGAGTTGGCGCAAAACATTTTTTTCTCCATTCACCTCTGTCAGTTCTCTTTTAGTTAATCTGTCAATGTAATCATCTGTCAGTTAATCTTTTGATGCGTTACAGAGCGATATAATTTAATATCAAGTAATGTAATGGCTATTTATAGCTATTAGTCATTTATTTCAACTCTCGTTATTATATTATTTTCATTATGTTTAATATCCAAAAGAAAACAGTGAGAATAACATAATTTAAAAATATTTAAAAAAAAAATTGCCAGGTCCGTTTTGGGACAAGTGAACGACAGTAAAGTTTTGTCCAATGGTGCTTTAGATTAATTACAGAAAAGTGGGTTTGCAGAAAAAATATGTGTAATTATGTTTCTCTTATCTTGTCGTGAATTCGTATGCTAGGGCGGCTGGTGCATGGCGCAAGTCTAACTCATTACCTGTGCCTCAGCTGGGAACACTAATCTAATTACCTATCTGTACAGGAACTGCATGAGATAGGTGGTTGTAGATAAAATACCTAACAGCTGGCTGTCTACTCGACTGATAAATATCTCGGTGTCTACGTATTATTTACTGATTAGTTTACCTGTTATTTGCCACTTCTAGATGAATTATAAATACTGATTTGAATTTTCGTACAGTTATCCGATTTTGGAGGAGACCAAGGCGTTTTTTGCAAATTATCCGATTTGAATCCGATACAACTCCGATCCAAAGTAGCCGTAGAAGAAAATATGGGGTAGTTTTCCATCCGATTTTAAATACAAATAGTTCTTCACAGCCTGGCATCTGATTTGAATCGGTTGTAGTGCGAAAGCGATTTACCAGTCGGTTTAACGAAGATTAAAAGTGTATTGGGCGAGCTCGAAGGTTATATAAGCATTATAAAAGAAAAATTATAAGCTGCCTCGTTGGTAAGCGTATGCAACTTCACACCGCGCTTTGGGTTCGATGCCCGGGTTGACCAAAGTGTTATTTTGTTTTTTTTCGTCAGGCAAGTCTCAATAGTAGCACGGAGTTGGAATTTTGCCCGTTGGATGGCGCTTATCACATGGGACTTATACAATGATGAGTGTTATACCTCTGCCACACCCTTTTGGGCATACCTATGTTATGTTACTATAATTATTATCATGTTAATAAGCCGTCAGACAGAAACGGCATCGAAAAACAAATCTTATAATGTCTGTCAATAGAAAATTAAGTAACTATTCAAAACGCAATTCCAGAGCAACGTCTAATTAGACCATGGCCCCAGGCACGAAGAAATCTCAACAGAAAATTGAATTTGTTTCGACATAAACCGGACTTTGTTAAACATTTCAAATCAATTTCAACAATTACTTTTACCGCTACAAATGACTTACTTGTAACGATTTGTTTTTTTAATAAGTAGTATCGTTTTATTCGTTTATAAGAATACTTACAAATATAATACGGACGTATCATATTTGTGTTTAAATAATTATGTCGTAGTCATTATCGTAGATTAACTCATTTCGTGAAATGTGCGAGAATTTCGTGAAATGGTTGCATTACATGAAAGGTTTTACTTCACACGGTTTCATTAAACACACTTTTTTTTAAAGTAAGTATATAACTATTTAGTTATATACTTACTTTGTGAATATTTCAAGCTTCCGCCTGCTGCCGATATCAATTTATAAAAAAAACATATACGATGTGAGCCCTCACAATTTTTTTATTTAAATTCAATAATATATTTTTAAAGTAAATATGTAACTTAATATTCTGTGAATATTTTAAGCGCCTACATGTTGCCGTTATCAATACCGATAAAAATGTGAAAAAATATCACGTTTGTTGCATGGGACATATTTATATTATTTGATTTTTAGTATTTGCTGTTAGCA
The DNA here is from genome assembly GCA_905147285.1 of Hypena proboscidalis. NCBI lineage: Eukaryota > Metazoa > Arthropoda > Insecta > Lepidoptera > Erebidae > Hypena > Hypena proboscidalis. Next base: position 13,702,156 of record LR990132.1, read on the forward strand.
TCAACAGATTATCACACGTTAGTGGTTTTATAATTTAAATGTAATAGAAAATATACAGTTTTCGTTACAAATATTCACGCTGTTTCAATTCCAAACACATCACATTAATGAGATACAGCCAGATGGTGGATGGACAGACGGACAGACGGACGGACAGCGTAGTCCTAGCAATAGGGTTCCATTTTTACCCTTTGGGTACGGAACCCTATTTTTTACTTTTAAAACCTACCTTGATCGTATACTTACGCTACAAATTAGAATTTTAAAAAAGATTGTTTCACCCAATGTAAAAGTAAAATTACAGGATAATTTAACGGGTTTATTTAAACACTGTAAGGTGCTTCCTGTGCATAGTAAGATGACATATAGTATTTTAAAAGAACAATTTTTCAATAAATATATACAAAAGGAAATATGTCATCATATTAATACACGGCAAAAAACAAAAAGACACCTAATTCAAACTAGAGCAACTAATACCTACGGTGAGAGGACCTCTAGTTTTATAGTGCCTCGTATTTTGAATAAATTAGACCAATTATTTATAACGGGTGGCGCAAAAGTAAAGACCCTATTTGGTTCAGCTATAACATTTTTTCTAAATTAGAAAACTAGATTTAGATTTTTTTAAATGTATATTTGTGCCATTAAATTTCGTACCATTAGGATTTAAAGATGATGTCTTTTAAATGGTGACCTCCAGAGTTGATACACATTTGAGCCCTATTTATGACATTTTGCATAACTTGCCGTAACACTTCCTGCGATATGTTCGTTATTTCTTGACGAATGTTTTCTTTTAGAGCTGCGAGAGTCTGTGGCTTGTTCACATACACCCGAGATTTCAAAAAACCCCAAAGAAAGAAGTCTGGACTGGTCAGATCGGGTGATCTTGCAGGCCAAGGCAAATCGCCAAAACGAGAGATAACTCGGTCTGGAAAAGCGTCCCTCACTAAGTCCATAGTGTCGCGCGCTGTGTGTGCCGTAGCGCCGTCTTGTTGAAACCAGATGTGCTCCAGCCCCAATTCGTCCAAACTGGGTATCAAAAACTCACGTAACATGGTTCTGTAGCGTTCTCCAGTGACAGTTATCGCATTGCCTCCAGCGTCTTCGAAAAAATAGGGTCCGATCACTCTGTCAACACAGATGCCACACCATACAGTAACTTTTAGTGGGTGTAGAGGTGTTTCTTGAATAATGCGCGGATTATCAGTGCCCCAGAACCGAGTATTCTGCTTATTGACATGCCCTGAGAGATGGAAATGCGCTTCGTCACTCATAACCAATTTTGAAGGAAAATCATCCTCTTCAAGGTGTATCAACTCTGGAGGTCACCATTTAAAAGACATCATCTTTAAATCCTAATGGTACGAAATTTAATGGCACAAATATACATTTAAAAAAATCTAAATCTAGTTTTCTAATTTAGAAAAAATGTTATAGCTGAACCAAATAGGGTCTTTACTTTTGCGCCACCCAGTAAAAAGCATAACGAAACAAAACATTAAACATAAATTGAAAACTCATTTTGTCAACAGCCTGTAGATAAGCGTCGGAAACCTTTATAACCTGTTTTTGAATCACTATGTGCAGCGCTTGGCGCTCGACACCTTGTTTACGCCAAACTTGTTACAATGAAAGAACTGTATTATATTTTTGTTTATGCCTACTTTTGTTTATCTGTGTATAATGTTTTTGTAATGTATAATGTGTTTGTAATTGATAACCAATATGTGCAGTCCGGACAAACCGCTGTGGTTTTTGGTCTGCTACTTAAATGTTTATTGTATTTTTATATAAAAATAAATTATTTAAAAAAAAAAAAAAAAAAAACTAACTCAAAACCTTCACTGGTAGGTTAGTATGTCAAATACGAAGAGGGACTAATTTGAAATGCATTCAATAATGTCATAATTACATTACACATCATTTACATTTACATTTACATGTGCCTTAACTTTAACTCATCTTGTTAACCTAGCTGTATTATTTGTGTCAATAAATATTTTTTTATTATTATCAACTTATATTACTCAGGACCAGTTCCTGAGGTTCAGGATAGATCTTATCCGACCCATAAAATATAACCTGACCAAATTTAAAAGTGACACAATTTGCACTTGAAAACAAGACAAAATTAACTAAAGAAAATAGCTGTTAATTTCTTCGATGTGTGGTATATTCTTATCCTACCAATAAGGTTTATCTAACACCTGTGAAATTGGGGCTTAATCTAATAAACAATTATTTAGCAATTCATTCAATAGCACATCTGTTTATCTACATAATGATAGAATAATGTATTTAACACGTTTTGCGCGGCTAAATAGCATTTCAGAAACAAGTATGGCTCTTATCCAACTATTCGTGTAATGCTAAAGCCAGTTTTGTGTACAATGCATTTGCCTAGTTACACTGGCAACAACGCGAGCACACAACAGAACATTTGGACAACCGCGACGAAAGGCAATCCTCACTATCCATTTATTTTTATCTCCTACTGTTTGTGTATAATATAATTTTGATATATAATATCGATAAATTATAAGATATATCACTATGATGGTGATATTGACTGTGGATGGTGAGCGAGGGTTTGAGATTTAGTACACGATATTTTGGATAATTTCAACATTTATTCAGTTTTAAACATAAAAGGCAAGTTTTAAACAAAATTCAAAGACTCAATCAATCATAAACAAAGACATAAAGTTGACATTAAGAAAAATAATTTACTATTTACAAAATCCTTTCAAAACACAGAGATCAATCTATAATAGATAAAGTTTTCAAGCCTTCGACATCCTTTCAACTGAAAGAGGTTTACAACCTGTAAATTAACAAGTTTGTAAGTGTTGAACTTACAGGAATTCTGTGAAAGTGTTCCACTTTGTACAGTCAGCCAAGAAATTCCTTTGGCATCTCAAAACAAATACGATACAATCGAGTAGGTACTCATAAAATGGTAAATCCTATTTTCATTAATATTAGAAATCAAATAAATTGACGTTATCGGGTGTATAGTTTACTGAACTTTAGCGGACTGCTTAGACATGACTTTTACGTAGGTATATATGTACATAATTTTTTTTTCACAGGCAACTCAGTAGCAGTAGGAAGCACATAGGTAGTTCAAAATTGTGTCCGTGGATGGCGGTAGGCTCACTCCGTAATCACATGAACCCACATAACAGGTGTAGTGTGGGTTTTATACTCACCCTTCTGGGCAATATAGGTGTGATCCTCATCATTCGCTGGACCTTTTCCAATAACATTGGGTCGGCTCATAGAAATCTTAATAACTAGTCAATAGAAATGCTATCGACTATCTTTTAACACTGGGACGCATGTCGCCGGTTTTCAAATACCACTTTTTGTATTCCTGCAAACAAAATTATTCTTTTTAGCGATGACATTAAGACGACAATTCCTCAACTCGCACTTATGTTCGATTAGACAAATGCGCTTGTATTCCTGCAAACAAAATTATTCTTTTTGCGATGACATTAAGACGACAATTCCTCAACTCGCACTTGTGTTTGACTTGACAGATGCGCGGCGACAAGGTCACGCGTCTTTGACATTTCTATTGCCTTATTATTAAGATTTCTATGGGTCGGCTTGTAGTCTAGTAACTCTGTGGTACATTTATTTGATCTACCTATCTCGTAAGGCTTAGGCAGCGTTTGCAGTGTAAGCGCACTGAAGTACTTTTTTTTTCACATTACTAATCTCTACATTTATAAGCTTTTATGTACAATATAATGAATACTCTATCAATTCTTGAAAACCGCATTAAAGATAACTAAGCGAGCATTCAAAGGGTGCCTCTTCATTTAAATGTGAGCACATTGACGGAGCCGCGATTAGTTCTAATTTTGGGCCACGTACGCTGCTACAAGTAGGTCTGTGCATCCAGCCAATATGCGTGCTGTTTTGTGAAAGTTTCATCCCACCCACAACATTTTCATGTAACGGTGGTACGAAAAAGTTATCAGATCTCGTATAAAGCCGTGTATTTAATGAGATCATTGCTTTCATGATGCATATGCAGAATCCTAGCAAAATCGGACGTACGTTGCTATTTGGGGGACCACAATACAGCATGGCCCAGTAATTTCAAAGACTTATCTTGCAACCATATCGGATCGCTGTAGGTTTATCCCTAAAATCTGATGGCTACTTTATCTCTAGCCTGTCCAGTCTTAACTTCTACCTAACTGGAATATAGTCGTAGAATTACACAATATGATAATATCTGCTTAAATAATTACTACATATTATATAAAAATTACTACATATAAGGCGGCATACCGCCTTGCGCTCTTTAACAGCTTTTTGAGGCCTAGATTCACAATTGAATTAAAACACAACTTAGATAATTATTTATACTTAAGAAAAAAAATAACAAGTATTTTCACTGCAGGCCATAGCTATTTTTACATATTTTCACGTTTTAAAACTAATTCATTGAATTTATATTTATATTATTTATCGTTTTTATAGATAGATGGTAATGTTACCACGAGTTCCTTAACAGAATCTGTACCAAGACTAAAACTGCAATATATATTGTGTGTGTTCTCTAAATGTGACTTAAATTGTTTCTACAGCAGCTTCTTAAACTTCCGTTCACTAACTAATTTAATTTAGCCTCGTCGGAACGAGTGCCTGAAAACAGAGAGACGCAAAGTCGCTGACTATCCTCAATGTCGTACTATTTGTTCAGGCAATTTTGTTGCACTAACAACAGGCTAAATGAGAAACAAACACAATGGTTATATTATTAATTTGCTATTTGAGCCAATCATTTGCAAATGGGTATTGTTTACCGTAGCACAATGCCCTAATTTCGTCGTTTTGTTTTAATTGCTTGATATAATAATAAAATGAGTGTTGTGAATTGCGAAACTAATAAATATTATCATGTAACTTTGTCAGTGAAATTATTAAACTAAAATGAAATTGATATGCAATGCATAATTAACTTCAAATTTCGAATCATATGTTTTAGTTGTTTGCTGTAATGAGCAACGCAATGTACTTGTAAATACTTCTTGCACTTTACCTACATGACTCTAAAGTTCATTAAATTTGTTAAAATTTATCTCATTGCATTAATGCACCACGGTTCTTATTAAGAAAGACTTAAAATTAGATTCAGGCGCTTCTAAACTTTTAAGTCGAAACATAATACACTTTTATATTCTGCTTAGTACTTCTTATTTGCATTTTAATTTAACATGTTTCGACTTGATACGATATTATGTAATAATAGACAATAAATTAAGCAAGTAGTAGAACCACAATAGTTAACATTACATGAATAATCTCTTACACGTGCATGAACACTGTAATTCTGAGCCACTTCACTCGATTCGCTTAGATTCACAAATCACCATAATATTCTGAACATATTTCGGTAAGCAAATTAGCATAATCTACGAATCGAATGGATTGACATTGATGTTTATTTTGTTTAGTTAGAGTCAAAAAGTCCAGGCTGTCCCGCGGATTTTCTGAGATTCTAATTAATATATCATGTCTCACAAAAGTTACTAAATTGTATGTCATTATAATGAGTCAGATATAGAACCATACCTACCATCATGCTGGTTTACGTTATTGAGTAATCTTACAAAAACAATACTTTACTGTGGAATCGATTACAAAGCACAATTAACATTTCTACGACATTATAGAATAAGCTGCCTGCGGAGGTTTGCCTGTATATCATGGCATTCTTGAAAATAATGCGTTCCTATTTTTAATGGATCAGAAAAAGGAAAGACATGGACTCCTCGTGTTACGAACGTTATCAGGCTACGGTAACTGCTTACAATCAGACGGTCGTACGCTCATTCATCAACTAAGTGGAATGAAAAATGATAACTGAAAAAATACGTCCGGCGCACCCTGGGCAATTCGCGAGTTCTCCAAAGCGAATTGGCTAATCCTTTCACCACGATGGCAAGTCTAAATCAAATTTGACTCAGCCATCGACACGACGAAGAAGAAGAACTGAAAAAATTACTCAAAAGGTATAAAATAACTTCACGAGTTTTCTTTTTATAGATGTCAAGTTTGAATCAAAGCAATATAAGTATTGTGATCGAGGCGGGGCAGCGTGTCGGTTTAGCAGGGGACAGTCACGAACGAGCGCGCACCATGTTTGGCGACTGACTGAACAAACTCGCGCTCAAGCCACATTTGCAATTCGTTTGCGGACTACGAAATACCCTGCACCCGACCAAGTCTTTTGTGTAACCGGATTTCTCGGTTAACGACCTAGATTCTGCATATTTATGCAGTTTGGTCACACTTTTTCGTGCCTGTAACTATCTCTTAAGCCACTGAATGTGATATGATGTTGATAATATTTCGCTTGGTATTTTTGCTTCTGCTGCACGGCTTAAGCTTAAGTTAGCTAAGAAAATAATTAATGTACTTGCGACTCTGCTAGATTTAACTGCTTGCTTTATAGCAGGAGACGCAGTAATGTCCACCTAGATTCAAGCGTGTCCTTGACATATGTCTCCTTTCCTTTTTAATATTATACCATTAATTAGACAAAATATTGATTTATTCTATAGCCTTTGTGCTAATCATAATATCGTCTATGTTAGTAGATATTCCTTACATCTTTTGTAGACGGCAGGAGGTTATTTACGACATGTACGAAATATGGAACCTGTGACCAGCATTTCATATTATTTTCTATAATTTAATGCTGTTCTTTTTGCGTGATGCACGAACAAACATACAGACAAGTCAAACAAAAGTTGAAAAAAATATGTTTAAAAACTTTTATTTATTTACCACGCGGGTAGAGCCGTGGGCAGAACGAATTGATACATGAAATCTAATCTTTATACACTAGCTTTTGCCCGCAACCTCGTCCGCGTGGAATTTATTATATTAACTACCATCTACTCCCGCGGTTTGTGCTGCGCTCCCGTGGAGTTTAGTGTGATGTTAAATATCTACAAACCTTTCTTGAAAATTAACCAATCAAACACAAAAAGAATGATTAAAATCCAACCAGCAGTTCTCGAGATTAGTGCCATCAAACAAATAAAATTTTCACCGCGTTTTCGTTTGCGTGGTAGGAACATCGAACCTTGTGGTCAGTTACCTACCCCTAAATTTTATCAAAATCAGCTTAGCCGCTTAGGAGATTAGGTGACACAAAAAATACAGTAGATACCTACATAGACACTTAACATAGGTACAAAAGAAATCAAAATATAATGTTCTGCTGGTACTTAAAATAGGAAATCCTGTGCTATAAGTAAAGAGAAGATAGAGAAGAGTGAATTTCAACAGGTCCTAAAAAATCTTCATTTCCGTGTTTTTTTTTTATTTTAAGGTTTTTTAATAAAACAAAACGCTTTTAATAAAGTTTTTGATAATGTATATATTCTTGCTTAATGTCTAGCAGATAACTTAAAAAACTAACGAGATATCAGGATTAAAAATTTCTGTGCCATGGCGATGAAACATGCGTGCACGGTAATGAAAGAACTGTGCCATGGCAATGAAAGAATCAATCCACGGCAATTAAAAAAAAATATCTATTGAGATGACAGATAGATTGAATAAAAATAACTGTTCATAAGAGGTCTTGATTCCAACACTTGTATAGGAGTAAAATTTGGGTACGTCACTCGGGGAGGCTATTTTCATGCACCACTAGAATGAGAGTACAATAAGTAAACAAAAATTGTTGAATTACACTCGCAACACTACTTAGAGACTATAATACTACAGTCTTTCTTTTCTTATACATACTCCCATTCTTCCTTTTGTAATATCTATCCAAATCTTACTCCCATACACAATCTGTCTGCGTTTTCCTTTCCCTCTCAGAGACAGGCATGATCAGATATATTTTTGCATTTGTCAAAACAAAATAGTCTCTTCAGAAAACGTATATTGTGAAATTTATTTTACCAAATGTTACATCATTTTGTAAGGTTAACATGAAAACATCTTTTTGTAGTTGACTGTACATTAAAAAACTTATCAAGTCTAAAGAGAGACCAGAGAGAGATAGTCTAGAGTTAAATTGACGAGTTTTGTACTGAAAAGATGTTTTCTTTGTCCAACCATACCATGGCAATGAAAACACAAGTCATGGAAATGAAATACCTGGCCACGGCAATGAAACTAAATTGTTTTACAAAGCATGGCAATGAAATTTTTTTCATAGCCATGTCTTTTTATTCATTGCCCTAGCAAATTTCGGCCACGAAAACCACGGCAATGAAAGCACGGCTATGAAAACCAAGGCAAAAAAATAAATAACAAAAAATCTATTAACTATTCAAAGAAATAAACACTTCACAAATTAACATAAGACAAATGGTGTTCTATCGATTGCTTACTCATGAAGAAAAACTTATTCTAATATGAGTTATACTTATCCACGGCGATGAAAGAAAAAATGTCCAGTAACATAAAAATTGAATAGTTACATTTATGGCGCGAAAACGCAGGCACGTGTGTACGTCTTTCCACGTCGAGCACTTAGGCGGCACTAATATGCAACGTTTAGCATACCGGGAGGGGGGACGCAAGTCGTAGTTCAAACAATATCCTCGAACATAATTAGGACACGGCGATGAATGGTAGTTGTGGGACAAATGATTTTTTATTAACCATTCGTTGTATTGTTTAAATATTTGAATAAATGTATTCCGTAACAATACATTAACTATTCATGTATCAAATAAAACGAGGTTTTAATATAAATAACCAATAGATTTTTATCAATGAGGAATAATACACAACAAGGTAAAGTGTGGACAAACACGGCAATGAAAGATTTCGAGGTTTAATTTTTTTTTTTGGAGTATCCAATAATCCAATTAATAAAATATTTAGTGCCACACATAGATTACTATTTCACCTAACCGGAAAAAAAATGTGAGAACATTATAACTATGTTTTTTAGTACCGATTTCATTGATGCCACGCAATTTTCGGTCCCGGGAAATTCACTCAGAAATGAAAAAATAAAAACACTGTATTTAAGGCATAGGTATCGTGCAAATACTTATACCAGCTGAAAGAATCATTGTTATTTTGACGTTAAAAACAGACACTTCAATTTTATTTATTTGTATTGAGAAGTCTGTAAGTTTTACAACATCTAAAACCATTCCATCATAGCTACCTATAATTTCATATGTTGTTCGTTTGCTGAATTTTTTATTCGCCATCTGTCTCAAAGTTGCACACGTATCTAAAAGCACTTTACTAGAATACTTTTGCTTGAACTTCAACAAAGTCACGAAGCAAAGTAGCCGTGCTAGTTTCAAACACAACAGAACAGTTGAGGTTGCGGGATATCTTGTATTTCATTATAAAGTTTAAACAATCGTCGTCTATGTCATGAACCCGTTTAATGTTCACTTTATGAAGGAACAGTCGCAAAAATAAACATAGAAGATAAACATAGGTTCCGTACCGCTCGCCTCCGTGGTGTAATAACCGTGTCAGTGTATGCGTGTTACAAACGTACCCGACCCTCCCCTGTTCTACTACTTACTTCTAATGTTCGTAATTTTTACACCGAAGGCAATACGAGCGAATCCGAGATTAACAATTGCCCTAAGCTGGGGAGCGAGAAAATTAACTTTTAAATGTAAATTTTACGAGGAAGTCATAACGTGAAAGCAGCCGCGGTTAGCTCTGATTTATTGCACTTGGAATTGAAAGTGTTAAAGGAGTTGCAATCTGAAAAAAGTTTTAATAGGTACCTCTTTAAAGAAATATAAATCATGATTGTAGAGAGAATTTAACTTTGGCAAAGTTGTACAACATTTAGGCTCATCTACTTGAGTGGCTATTTAATGACCTCGCTTATTTCGCTAATCAGAAAAGTATTCATTAGCTTCACAGTAGGATCACCTAAATTTTAACCCTTTTGAGGATAATTTTCACTGCAATGTAATATTAATTTAGTTTCATGAAATATTAATGCTCTAAAATTAGATTCTACATAGTTATCTGACGGTAAGAATGCATAAAATCCTCGGGAGTAGGTACGCAATTTTGCTGATCTATTTTAGAAACGACCGTAGGCGAAGCACGGATTACAGAGGAGGTTAAAGTTTATTTTCCCCATTAAATATGAGATTCCTTTTTTTCTTTGAGTTGACATTAGCAACGTAAATTCGGAAAAGATTGACAATAGTCATCTTGTTCAATAGACAGATTGCAAAGAGCTTCAACCAACTCTTAAAAGGCTCGCTAAAAGTTTCTTAATAAATTACAACATAGTATGGACAATACCTACTCATGCCGAGTTTCGCTTGAATCCGTTCAATACTTACGGCACTAAAAGCGGTCAAGATACAGACAGGCTGACCTGCAGACATTTTTGGAACGAAGTTCCTTATTGCGCGTTGGGGGCTTATAAAGGGGGCTAGGCGGAAAAAAAAGGAACGAAAAGTTGTAACGACACTTTTCGTAGCAATACTCGTAGCAGCGTAGTAATTACATGCTACGTTACAGCTACGGTGCTACATCATCAGACAAAACAGAAAAATGCGCACGCCGCACGGCGTGCGCATTTTTCTGTGTCCGTCTCTCTTTCTCGCTTATAGAAAGAAAGAGATAAAATAAATTTAAAAAAAAAACTATAAAGAAAAAAATAACTAGAATTGAGTTACTAAAAAAAAAAAAAATGCGTTTTTCTGTGTCCGTCGCTCCATCTCGCTTATAGAAAAAAAAAATTAAAAAAATAATAAGAAAAAAAAATTACTAGAGTTGAGTTTCTGCAAAAATAGGGGCGCTGATGCGCCCCTATTTTTAGCAAATTATTTTTTAATATTACCACAGAATGTTTACTAATTTTGTTATGTACATTTCATGGAATATCCGATTAGAACACATCTAATTATTAACTTTTAAACTATCGCGTTGCATGATTATTATTATAATTTTGACGGGAATTAACGCGAAACATGCATATTATTTACCTTTTATATATGTAAATAATATGTATAGCCAAAAGGTAAATAATATGCATGTTTCGCGTTAATTCCCGTCAAAATTATAATAATACATCTAATTATGTCATTGGGATTGGTGATAAGATTATTGATAATGAGATCTGATTTTATTATATCGCGAGTAAACTTGCGAATACAATTTAAAAGAAAGCAAGATAATCGCAGAAAAATAATGTTAAAGATAAGGTTTGTTATGTGTGGTCATAGAACTATTACTCCTAGAAACCGAGTACACGCATGAAATGTAAAGCCACTTTAATTGTGCCGTTTCAGTTCAGTGTAACTCTCTGGTATTTATCAGATTTTCGTTTAGTTTGTCTGGCCGCCAAGCGGTGCATTATAATTTTCAATCAATCTGTTTTTAGCCTTACTTTATACTTAAATTCATACAAGCAGTTTATTTATCTAGGCATTGTAAGTCTATGCGTGTGTTTGAATGAACCTCGCTTTTGATATTTTGAAATTCGAATAGCGCGAAAGTTTGAAGATAAGAATTATTTTAAAATTAAGTGTGTAAGGCACAGGAAATATTGTTATGTAGCCATTCAGCCTATAGGAGTATTGTGATAATATCTCCACAATGATTTTAAAAGTATCATTCGATTATTTTAAGAGAAGTGATTCTGAATGATCTTGTGTACGCTTGCTACGCTTGATAATTTAATTGTCTTAATGTTTGTTTTTATTTTAATTTGGTTTAAATTTTTGTTACCGTATTTAGTTTATAAATAGACTGTTTTATTTGTTTAGTGGTTAAGGTCGCATACCTTTTACTGCAATCTCGGATGCGAATCCTGATTTGTTGTTATTTGTAATTACCGAACTTCGTTCCATCCGGGTGTCCCTTGACACCTCAGTAGTTTTTTTTAAAATATATTTTGCTTCAATAGAGAGAATGAAGAATGTTTAAATATCTCAAATGTACAAGACTGGACTCTCAACAGCTTTATTTTATAGATACACATATAATTTAAAAGCTGTTTTAGATATCAAATGTATTTCTTTTTTATAATGTATTAAAACTGCTATCAAATTTAATAAGGTATGTACATATTCATTACATTACTATATTATGTATAATTTTAGATTTAAGACATTATACGTAGTTTATTTCTGTATTATTTATCACTACATAGTATAAAACAAAGTCGCCTTTTCTGTCCCTATGTGCGCTTAAATCTTTAAAACTACGCAACGGATTTTGATGCGGTTTTTTTTAATGAATAGAGTGATTCAAGAGGAAGGTTTTTATGTATCACTACATAGTATAAAACAAAGTCGCCTTTTCTGTCCCTATGTGCGCTTAAATCTTTAAAACTACGCAACGGATTTTGATGCGGTTTTTTTTAATGAATAGAGTGATTCAAGAGGAAGGTTTTTATGTATCACTACATAGTATAAAACAAAGTCGCCTTTTCTGTCCCTATATCCCTATGTGCGCTTAAATCTTTAAAACTACGCAACGGATTTTGATGCGGTTTTTTTTAATGAATAGAGTGATTCAAGAGGGAGGTTTTTATGTATAATACATGCATATTATAGTAGAGAAAAGCCGAGAAATTTAAAGATTTGTAATGTGATGTCGTAACAAACATATTTTTCTGCGCTTACATTGCAAACGCTGGCTAAACCTTACGAGATAGATCAAATTTATGTACTACGTAATTGTATATCTTAAAAAGATGAATAAAAAAGTCCGCGTCAGCATATATTTATCTCCTAAAGATAACCCACAGTAACCATTTTTATCTTTTACATATTACAAAAAAAATATGGGTAATTTACCAAGCTATTTTAAACGATGTAAGTATCATTACTTATCCAATTAAATACATTAGATACGTTGTGCATTTCATGTAGATCAAAATTGCCCTTTACAGCATGTGATTTAAATGAATATTTTCGAAGATATTACAGATTTAAAAATTGCGGGACGTAGAGTTATCGGCCGGTCGGGGCGGCGCGGGAGAGGGCCTGTTCAGAGGGACAGAGAATCGTCAATAGAGCGTGAGGCTCGACTCAGTCAGCTTCGGGATAAAAATAGAGCTGAGAAATGTAAAAAGTAAATAAGTAAAAATGTTGTGTATGAATATTCCAAAGATAGCAGGAAATCTTCATGGTTCAATTGTTTCAATTGTTTTACTCCTAATTTAACGCGTGCGGGCCACTGGTAGTAATGAATAAATCAACAATACTGGATCGATTTTAATAATTTTTTCAGTGAGTGACATAGGCTATAATATATTATTATTATATACCCGTGCGAATCCGGAGCGGGCCGCTGTGTTTATATACAACGTTCACAGTTTTTCTGTAGTGTATTTAGTATCAGCATTGTACCCGTGCGAAGCCGGGGCGGGTCGCTAGTATTTTATAATCTCCATTATCATTATCATGACGTTTCTTTTTACTGTATTTTTCTTTTTTTTTCTTTAATTAACGCACCAACAACTGCCCATAACTTTGCTCATTACTTACTTGTCCATCCTAAGGTTGCCTGTAAGAAATTTCTTATAGCGATAAGGCCGCCCATTGTGCAACATAATTTTTAAGTGCATTTGTTTACATCATAAACTTCTTTGTTAATATTGGTGTACAATAAAGATTACTCTATCTATCTATCTATTTATCAAATAAAGCTGTAATATTATTGCTAATGATCTGGCATTTGATCTGGCTGCCGAATAGATGAATTAAAGCTAAACACATTTCGCGGATTATTCACACTCCAAGCTTAAATCAATGGAATTCCAACCGTAATGAGCCCACATTGTAAATAATCCAGGCGCTATGAATTGAATTTATCTCAATGGAGAGAGTTTGATTTCGTAACACCATTAAACCACGTTATCTATTACTGATACTGCTATCACAAATATATTTTTGTGATGAGCATTTTATGATAAAAATGAATTAAATATAAAGGCCACCCTCTACGAATTTACGATGAAAAAATTTCACAATTCCCAAACAAATTGGATGATCGTTTTGTTTCGTGAAAAAAATTTTACTTGTGGAAATTAATACTGATCATTAGTGATCATGTATTGAAGCTGTGGTTTCAATAATTATCGCTATGTCGCGTCCACCCGTTATGAAAACGTCCCACGAGTATTGTCGCTAATGTATAAGTATTATGTATTCGCTTCGTTCTGGCCAAACTTTCCGATACAACTTCTACATAGCTCACCTCATAAAACCCCCTTTTGATTGTATTGACCATGTCATTTTTGTCTAGTCAGTCACTTACAAAAGGTGAGGTACTGGGAGGCAACACGGGTAACTAGCACAATAGTGTTGCAAACAAAAATATGGCTAAATATATAAATGTATATTTACATATATACATTTATATATTTTTATGTAATTCTAAATTTTATACTGCTCAGTACATTTTTAATTGGTATTACTTGAACGGCCGCCTACAGAAGAAATAATGGCTTGACCTGATCGATGATGCCCTTCAGAAAGGTCAAGTACAAACGGAGAGCGTGTAGGTATGTACGGCCCGTAGTCTGTTCAATGCAAAAGGAATCACGTGGCACTCTATTTTCAATGCCTATATCTACATAACATTACGCCCATATTACCCAGAAGAATGTGCCAGAGATGTATGTATAATACCCACTATGTTTAGGTCCAATGTAATGGGGGTGTCCCTATTGCCACCGGGCACAAAACCAACTACGTGCTGCTATTAAAAATTACGAAAAAAATATTGAATAAAAATTTCTACGTCAGTCAACAAAAATGAGACTTAAAGATAACCTACCAAACACTTATGTAATCGAAACGTCTAAACTGAAAAACGTGTAATGCGACGCGCAGTAAAATATTGGATCAACAAATGACTTCGAAAATGTTCGACGTCTGAAATATTTTTAGGTAAAATTTCTAAGACACTTTAATTCCATTACGAATTTCAATTCCGAAGTACTTTGAAGCTTAACTCTTTGGACCGCTACGTTATATGGATTGGAGCTCTTAAGCGTTGACGAATGGTACGAGGTAACGAATGTGCACAATCAAAACTTTGAGGAGATTCATTGCTACGAATTTAGCCAAAAATATGATCCGACTTGAGTCAAAGAATTTGAGAAACGGATGTGGCTAGAGGCGCCTCCGCCCGCGCCCTCGCCGCCCGCCGTCGCTGCTACTCGCTCAACTTTTTCATTTTCAGACAGAAATATAAAAAGCGAAAACTTTCTGTGAATAAACTATCATCCTTGAATATTTTAAAATGTTCTTCTTCCTTGCGACATCAGTGCTCCAGATAAAGCTAGAACGAATTTTATTTACATACTTTTCTACTATAATATAATATTCGGTTTGTAATATTATGTAAAACATTTTCAATCTTTAAACATTGAAGATGTTTCAGACTCCACTGTAGGGAATAATCTTGGATTATACAGATTAATGGATGATTGGATGAATTAAATTATATTCCCAAATTTACATTCGTTATGATTACGAGATATATTATTCTAATAAAGTAAGTAAGCGCTTAAATAGATAAGTACTTGTAACATAATATATTCAACATTGAATCAATTTATATGATATTTAATATTTTAAGTATGCTATGAGAAAAGTATGATTTGCATGTAATCAAAGTTCAATTCATTTTTATGCTAATTTTAATCTAATCTTTTATAAAAAGAATTTAAAAATATATGCAATGTTAAATTAATGTCGATCTTGTCAAGATTGCGGGGAGTTGTTGGTTTCTAGAGACGTTCTTTGCAGGACATAGGTCCTGCAGAGAACGTCTTTAGGCTGATGATGATGATGAAGTTTGTGGCGTTGGGAAAATGTCTTCACCCTGCTGGTTCTAAATACTTAATCATAAAAGATATGCTTTAAAAAATCTGGAACGCAAACCACAGAGCCCGAGATCCGCAACCGTACAAATTTTATGACTTGAAGACCAACAAGTATACATTCGATGTTCACAAAAAATAAACTATTACCGACGACGGAATAATAGTTTCATTTTTGTAGCGTACACAAAATTTGCTAGACCGTTAATTTCGTGGCAATTCATGACGATAGTGGGCTGTAAGGTTTCAATTTCCATTTTGTTGTGATTTTTCTTTGAGGTAACGGAGGCTCGCCGGCTCACCGGAAGCACTCAATTATGTTATAATCAAGGTGTCCGGGGCCGAGCGCGGTGGGCCACAGTGTAAATAGCACAGAAAACTTACTCGAAACTTGGGCGTTTTTGTGTGAAGTATTTAGAGTGTATAAAACAAAGTATTTAAAATTGTATGTTTATCATTTCTGTTAGAGATAATTCTTACCTTAGACCTTACCTTTCTTATGTTCAATTCTAGATATTCCTATTAAAACCCAATCTCTAATGATTTTTTAGGATTAATAACCAGAATTATAATGTAAGTATTATGTGGATATATTATAATGTAAGTATTATGTGGATATATATTATATTTATGTTATGGGTCAATCTTGAGAGGCTCACTTTTTGATGTCCGGGGGTAAAAAGTACCCGCAATATTGAAATATAGTCCGTAAATATTTTTTTTTAGACTTATCACTATAGTATCTAATTGGTGCACGATAGTTTTTCTTTTTAACTTGTGTATAAATAATAGTAAAAAATATAAATAGTGCCCAAAATTGATAACCCTGGCGCGTCCTTTACACATTTTTCAATGAAAACACCGAAATTTTGCCAACTTATTAGAGTAAATCATATTAATCATTATGTGTATAGGCATCGACGTTAGTGGTTGTTTGAAATAAAAAAATACTCATGGTATTTTATCTCATAGTTTTCCATAGAAGTACAATTAAAGTTTTGTCCTGAGGTAAACTTTGATTCCCTTGGCGCGACACATAACTAGGCATACAACATCAGTGGAACGGTTAAGAAACATAGTTGTTCGTTCTCACGCGAGCTCTAGCCGTGCTTCAAACGCTGTGGTGGGAGGTTGTGCGTCACGCCGCCCGCGGACGAAGTTACGAAGGTAAATATTTGATTACCCTGGCTTTGTTTCACTAGGTCATTGATTACCCTGACGGCTTAAAAAAATATTATAAAAGTTCTTATGGTTTTGCTATTCGTGTACACGGAAAGCCAATAAGGATAGCTTTTTACTTATCTTATTATAATTTCTAATGTTTAAATTTTTACATAACTGAGAAAAAACATACTTTTATTGATTCCCTTGGTGTTGATTCCTTTGGCGTTTGTGCCAGGGTAATCAATATTTTCACTATTTTCCTTAAAATAACGGTTGAATTTTCTTTTAAATCTACACTATTTCATACAAATTAAAATATTAAGCAATAATTATCAACAAGGTAATTATTGCTTAATATTTTTTGTTTTTTTTCAAAAGAAGATCTTAAGATTTTGTTGTTAGTTGATTTATTTCGTATTGTATTTTGTGATTAGTTGGTAATTAGGAGAAACAAAGTGATTAATAATAATTCTACTGTGATACAATTGCCAACAAGAGACTGAATGATAAATAAAGCAACAATTTTTGATTCCCCTGGCTCAAAAAAAAAGAAACGTTATATCTCTGTAATGAGTCGTTCAAAAATGACCCCTATTTGATATATAAGTTTGTAATTCGGCTAAAAATCAAACTAAATTATAATTTGTATAAAAATGTCATAAAAAAAATGCGCCAAGGGAATCAACTGAATATCGCCAATCTCAAGATTCACCCTTATCTATAAAGTATTATTTATTATTATTAGAAACGATTAATAATAGTAGTGTATTGGTAAAAAATATATATATATTTGTATCTCTGTCTCATTTACTGTAGTTATACTCTATTGCTCAGGGTTTGCTGGAAGAGAACTCAAATAATGAGTTAAGCACGCCTTTTGTATATTATCAATGTAATGTAATATATTGTATGCTTTGTAATATTTTGTGTAAAATAAAGTATTTAATAATAAATAAATAATAGAATACAATATTACTTTAGCCATTGTAAGGCAACCGCCCAACTGAGTTATCTTTCTGCATTTACAAATGGTGTGGTCGGCTGGCGGCGGGCGAGCAATGCCGGCCGCGACCCCGCTACCAACTAACTTAAATGTCACGGCTTTAATGCACGACCCATTCATTATTAAAATACGACTCTCAGTGTACGACAACCCGCCCCGTAATAATACTTGGTAAAAAGTTGCCACGAGAAAATAACACCTTAATACAAAATAATTTCATGCTCATTTGAAAACTGGAAAAATAGGTGTGGGAAATGTGGTTAGTATGGTTAGAGGACTGAGTAGTTTTATTTAGTAGAAGTACTATCTATATTGAATAGTCCGGAAGCCATGTAGTATGCATATTGTTTTTTCTTCATGAATCAATCTATTGGTGTAAACCGTAGACAATTAAACTAATAGGACTAGTCATTTTTAGGTGTCCTTCGCTGCCAAATGTGTAAGCGCCGCTCTTGCAAGTCATTTAAAACTAGTTGTCAAACAACTCCCCTGTGAGTTTTGGGAGATATTTGCATACTTTGATTTTTTTGTCATATTGATTAATTAGTGTTCTTTGGTGCAAACCGTATTGTTCATAAGATCTAAACAAATAAACAGCGGCAGTAACTTAATTTTTATGTCAAAGAAGTGGAATGT
Organism: Hypena proboscidalis; assembly: GCA_905147285.1. Lineage (NCBI taxonomy): Eukaryota > Metazoa > Arthropoda > Insecta > Lepidoptera > Erebidae > Hypena > Hypena proboscidalis. The sequence goes on from LR990132.1 coordinate 13,720,803, forward strand.
TAATTTTATTAGCCGTGCAAAGGACTCCATATATTTTATATTCCCACAATGAGCTAAAGTCGTATATTCAAACTGCCGCCATTCTCTTTATTAGCCTTTTGCAATCTTATTTTCACAAAATCAAGAGGAATGCTATTATTTATGCTTTCATCTAGAATTCTAAATGAAACAAACCAAACACAAAGTATTAAGTTATAAACAGCAGAATGAAAAATGAATTCACTGGTGACATCAATAACGAAACATAAGTACATTTTTATTTATTGAAGTCATTTGCTTACTTAAAACTTCTGCTACAATCAGTCTTCAAACGACTTGAACTTTGCCACTTAAGGGACAAAAACATATAACACTGTATACTTGTATATATATAACGCTTTTGTAATACGAACCCTACTTCCGATAAAATTGTGAAGAACACACAGCGAAAATTAATTTAGGTTTCCTTTTCAGCGGAGTCCGGTGAAAATTGTTCTTATTTAACTTTTTAAACTAAGGGATAATGGTGGTATATGTTCCTTATAAAAGTAATGAAATACATTGTTTACATACCTATGAAATTTTTCTATTAGATATGACTATTATATTTTACCGTAACAATCACGTGTAATTAACGTACATGGTTCGATAGTTCGGGACACAAGCCCATTTGCCTCAAATTTAATAAACTTATCGAATAACTGAAGTTTTTTTAATATTTATAATAATATTTCGTTTTCAATATTTAACCAGCACCTAATTGTTAGGAGTTTTAACAAATATTTTATTAATACAAAAGAGTAACTGTACCCGCAGTCGATTTTAAGTGTTCAGATGTAGGAGTCCCGCGAATAGTGACTACTTCGCTGCGTCGCTCAGGCTGCAGGACTTGTATAATATGAAGACGTGTGTATCGAGTGTGCCTCAAAGGGCAACGCTAAATTGGCGCTCACCGTATTTAATTAATTTGATTATAAAGTTATCAGAACAAACCTATTATAATAAAATTGATCACGTTTTCTGCACAAATAGAACACTGCAATCATGCCATTTATTCGGCAATGTGATATTTTTTCGTCTTAAATATTTGAACCTGTGGAAATGATTTTATGTATGGATGCTTTGGTTACAATTAATGCCGCAATGTTGCATTCACCCTGAATTTCAAAACATAATAACCCGATAATAAAAGGTACTTAATTATTTTGTTTATATTTTTTGTCGACTAGGTTTTGGCGACAGGCTTTCTATTTTTAGAAGTCACTTTTAAAGAAATCTGCATGCCACTGCGTCATATAGTTACAGTTACACTGCAACTCACACTGAACGCTCAGAGAAAGTTAAATTGAAAACAATAACGAGTAATGTTTAGTTTTGCCAAATGCGACGATACTCGCACTCGACTCTCCGCTTGGAGCAGTTTTCACTAATCTGCCATAATAATGCAAAATACTGGTGCATTAACGCTGCGCAAATAAAAGTAGCTAACTCTTAGTTTTGACTCGAACTTGTTTATTTCATACAACATTAAAGCAGTCTTCCTCATTTCTGAGAGCTTTGCTATAATCCTGCTCGCCTGCTGTTTGTAATTGGGTGTTTTCTTTACTAAGAAATGTATTGTTGTCGGCAAAATATTAGCCTATGAGCCAGTGGCAGTGACTACGTCATTTTATAAAATCTTAAATTTCCCCTGTTTTTTCCTCATAAAGAGGTTCAAACGATCACCAAATATGGCATTCGGATCGTGGTGGCTTTTGGAGATATTAAAAAAATAACATGCTGCAGCTGTACATTAGACTATACGCTACTAAGATAATTTCAATTTTTTTGACAAAATTATCTTGTTTCTTACGTTGATAGCAAGTTTTAGTCTATCTTGCTAGAGCAAAATGGTTCAATTTTAAAGTTTTTAAATATTACATTTCCTATTATCTTAAAATAACGAGAAAACTCGACGATATTACGCGTTCAGCTCTATAGTGTAAATCATAAGACAATTCCACAAATTCATTCGTGTGGGTCGAAGATTTAAATGCTTTTTATTAAAATGCAACCTTCTGTAATCGTAAAAATACTATATCAATGTTTATTCCAAAAACCTGCTATTAGACCATCCTCTGGTAGGATATTTACGTTGTCAAAACGTATACGGTATAAAATTTGTATCTGTATACAAAATTTATGTGGCATGACCCAAAGTTCGACTACAGTCCACCGCTATTGTTCAATGATTAATTGCTGCAAAATTGAACGACCATGATAAATGAAAATCATCACAATATGGAACAAATCGCCATCGCAACAGCAAAGGACGCGCCTTCGATGGCTACCGCGATTGTTTGACCACAAACAACAGAAAGGACCAAATTAACGAGCCCGAACCATAGACAAGACGTCTATGGTTCGAGTACTGGATATAATTACTCTGTGATCCAAATAGATGAGAATGCAAAGATTACCTTTGAATTATAATCTTGGTCTTAGAATTAATCTCTTTTTTAATGTCGAACGTTTATTAAGATCATATAATTAATTACAATGTACGTGATTATGGTCAACTTGGGTAACTTTGAATTGCCGTCTAGCTTTAAAGGAGGTTCTGAAAAATGTTTTCTAATTTATTTGACAAAAACTTAGTAATGTATCACAATCATAACTGTGTTAAACGAATTGAAATATAGTGTGTAGTTTATTTTTTTAATTTATGTTTGCTAGTGTAAAAAATAAACTATATAAATCATAATTAAATTACTGACTTTTCCGTAGTGATGTTGTCGGAAGTGTTATTTGCTTTGATTTATTTAACCGAGATAAACTATAACTTGGACGAAACTAAGAGTTGCATAGTTGAAATTAAAATCCAAAACTTTTATTTAAACTTTAAACTATTTGAAAAACATAGGATTTCACATTCTACCAAAAAATATAATTCAAAAATACCCAACTCTGATAAACTTAGAACATTTTGTGAAAATTTCGAAAATGTTTCAAATTTAAAAAACCGTGACACTTTTTTACATTTTCCAATCAGACATAAAGCCCTAAACTTATGAGTAAAGGATTATCCATTAATTATGGGACACCCTGCATAGGTAAGAGATCAACGCATAATTTGCGAACTCATCTGATCTAAAATTACTTAGGGATTTATTAAAATACTTGAGCACTTTGTGCAACGGTCTTTTGTGATTTACACAATGGAGCCGAACGCGTAATATGGTCGAGTTTTCTCGTGAAATGTAAGGATACAATTTCGTAAGTAGGAAATGTAATAAAAACTTTAAAATGGAGCCATTTTTGCTCTAGATAGACTAAAAGCTGGTAACAACGTTGGACACAAGATAATTTTGTCATGGAAATTTGAAATCTCTTAGTACCGAATTGTATAGTCTAATATGCTGAAGCTCGCCTTTGCTTTGTCGAGAGCCATTGCATCCATTAACAACATTGCAATGGATCTAGTTTTATATCGCCTCTTGATTCATCGCATATTCATTTAACATAATAACGATATAATTTTTTGTAATCAAGTACCTACTTATATTTATGTGTGTGGTAGAGCTCTTGTGAATGAGCTCGAGGGTGGCAGCACCACCGTCTCACCTTTAACCTGCCGCCAAATAGTAGTGTTTCCATTACTGTGTTCCGGTTTGGTGGTGAGATCAGGCCCTGAAATTACTGACACATGAGGCATAACACCGTAGTCCTTAGCTGCAGCGACGCATCTATAATCTGCTTTTGTGGATTGTTGATGTCCATGGGCTGTACTCCACTTACCATCAGGTGGACTACACGTTCGTTCGCTGTGGGCGTAGTAAAAAAAAAAAAAATTATTACTGCAAGAGTATTCTTTGCCATAGAGATGCTGTTTAAGTCATTTGTTTATGATATAAAGGCCTACGATGATGATTTTTACTAACTTTTTATCGAGTTCTATAATTTCAAACAAAGAATATAATGTTTGGCATGTTTGAATCTTTTATCTAAAGTGAGTATATTTCTTGTAAATAAACTTAAGTAAGAATGCACTACTGCCTTACCGATAGCTTGCTAGAGACTGCAGCTTTCGATATTGTGTATTTAGATTTATCGCAAAACATTTGTTTTTGGCTACTTATAATTCAAAATATAAATTGACGGTCATTCATCTTTTATATAAACTAGACAAACTATGCATGTGTATGTAACTGTATAACGTAAGTACCTACACAAAAACAATGTTTTAACAAGAGAAGTTACCCCACTACGCTATGAAAAACAACTCAGAACCCTCGCTCCTATTTACGCAAAGTTATCAACAATGTGCGGAGTTAATAATTGTTGAGGTAAATTGTAAGTGGTGGTTAACTACTTACATCGCTTACAACAACATTGTGGTCATTTATTATCCTATTTACTGTTGCTGTGGAGTGGACGGCTATTTAATGTTGCATTAACTTAAACGTACCAAGGATATTATCAAACTTTGCCCCAATTTTACAGGTGTTAGATAAACCTTATCGATATGATAAGAATATAAACACACATCAATTACAGCTGTGTTTCTTTTTCAAGTGTATTTTTGTCACTTTTAAATCCAGTCAGGTTATATTTTATTGGTTCGATAAGCACTATCCGGAACGTTAAAAACTGGTCCATAGCGTACAACTTATTTCAATTTTATCAGTTAGTCTTCAGCGAGACTTCAGTAGACTAATAAAAATGTTCTTGGTCTATTGTAGACCTTTTAGCCCAGTGCCGATAATTTTTAAGACCAAAAAAATTAATAGTAGGATGAAACCCATTAGAAAAGGAGGAGAATATTATAAAAATTAAAGGAAAAATAATTTACGGGCGATCTGAGGTCGGGAAGAGGGAGAGGGGGGGGTTTTAAGGGTAAAAAACGGATTTTCTCGATTTCCGGCAAAACTAAAAGTCCTATGGAAAAAAGTTGAATGGCAAAGTTGTTGGTAATAAAAAGATCTAAAACTTTTGTATTTACACTTTTTTCATATAACCTCAAAATTTATGTGAAAAATTCAAAAAACCAAGTTTTTGGTTTTTTATTTTTATCTTTTACAAACAATATTTTTTTCACGAAATTTGGTGAACACTTACCATTTTATGTCCCAAATACGCTGTAATTTATTTGATTGGAAATATTTATTTTTTCACCTTATTTTGAATTAATATCGATTTTTCACCCTTATTTTCGATAAAAAATTCACCCGTCAAAATATCAGCTTTTCTAAAAAAGTTGGTATGTTTTTTGTTCGTTGAAATCTCTGCTTTCTGATGGTGAAAAAATATATATATGTTACTATAGTAAATCTTCACAGAAAATGCAAAACAAAGATCGAAAAAAACTATTAGTATATAATGAATATATACAATTTTGAGTTATTTATTAAAATTTACACTTTAATTACTCGAAAAACGTAAGATTACATGTTACATTGATAAAATATTAATTTTATTAACTTATTTGTTTGTAAATAGCTCAAAATTGTAAATAGTGTATATATTAATTATATATTAATAGTCTTTTACGATTTTTGTTTTGCATTTTCTGTGAAGATTTACTATGGTAACATATATTTTCACCATCAGAAAGAAGAGATTTCAACGAACAAAAAACGTATCAACTTTTTAAAAAAAGCTAATATTTTGACGGGTGAATTTTTGATCGAAAATAAGGGTGAAAAATCGATATTAATTCATAATAAGGTGAAAAAATAAATATTTCCAATCAAATAAATTACAGCGTATTTGGGACATAAAAAGGTAAGTTTTCACCAAATTTCGTGAAAAAAAAATATTGTTTGTAAAAGATAAAAATAAAAAACCAAAAACTTGGTTTTTTGAATTTTTCACATAAATTTTGAGGTTATATGAAAAAAGTGTAAATACAAAAGTTTTAGATCTTTTTATTACCAACAACTTTGCCATTCAACTTTTTTCCATAGGACTTTTAGTTTTGCCGGAAATCGAGAAAATCCGTTTTTTACCCTTAAAACCCCCTCCTCCCCCTCTTCCCGACCTCAGATCGCCCGTAAATTATTTTTCCTTTAATTTTTATAATATTCTCCTCCTTTTCTAATGGGTTTCATCCTACTATTATTTTTTTGACTTTTTATCATTTTTTAAGGGATCTACCCTGGGCTATTTGGCATAAGTGTGGAAAAGAATCTGTGATAGAAAGTCTTTTTTGATATTTAAGCATTGTACAATGTAGATTGTTGATCATTAATGCGCTGGTTCAATATAGGCTAAGGCTATAATAGACACGACGATTGTTGGCGATGCAAATCGAACTTTTATGAGTGAATTTCTCGAGTTATTATTGAAAAAGACAATTTGATAGACATTAGTTTGTATTACTTATATTTAACTTAGATAGTAAAGTGAAAATTGTTTGGACGTGTGTTGCGAAGATTATTTGTGTAGGCGCTTGATAACTCTACTAGATGGATAAAGCTAATTTGAATACAGATTTCGATTATACTTGTAGAAAACTAAGCATTTGTATTAAATTAGACAAATTAAACATAGAAAGTATACAAATTATGTTTGTAATTGTTATTTTGTTGATATTTGCATTGTTTGAATATTGTAAGGAACAATTTGTACTGTATTGTAACAGTGTCGTGTGTGCATGATACCTAAAACATGTAAAATAGTTGTAGATGTCGCTACTGAGCCTTGGACACGCCCTCGATTTAGACCACCCACGAAGGAGCGTAGTCATAAGGTAAACTCAATCTTTACCGTGACGGGTCCTTTTGACGATTTTGTATTTATTTTTAGTAAACCAAGTTAGGTTTTTTGATTATTTTGTGACCTATTTTAAATATTTTGTTAAGAGTTTGATATTTATCTTGTAGATAAGAGTTACTTTTGTTGGAAAATATATAGTTTTGTAAAATTATTGTTATATTTGAATATTTTGTGAACCATCTAAGAATAATTTTGCTGTTTTTGCTAATAATGTGTATTAGATCATGATAAAAACATATGAATAGATTGTATTTTGTCTAAATGGATCGTTATAACAATATAGGACATGATAATATAGCGAAAAATAGGAAATATTGACATTTTTGTACTTTTGTTTTATGGGTTTAGTTTATTTCTGTTAATAACTTTGCAATTAACTGTTAGATAATAACTTGAATTATATCAAAAGATAGCTTGTAACAAACCCCATCAGGGAACATAAATAGTTTTAATGTAGCATTTATAAGTTCTGAGATATTGATGAAAACGTTATATAAATTTTGAGAAATTGTAAAATATACAGACATATTGATTGATTATGACGAAAGTGTAACTTGTATGTTAAAGAAATATATATCAATCGTATTGACCTCCTATCTCCAAGTCAAATAGGAAAGACTACCTTTTATTAGGTAGTCCGGTACGTTTGGTTTGGAGAAGCGCGTGAGCAGACGCGCGCGACAAGTGGTGTCGGATTTACAACCCGGCATGAGCCACTTGTCAAATTTTAAGGGAAGCCTTAGGTCGTTAGATAACCTGCCATTTGGTGGGCCTGACGACTGAAACAATTGGTCCTTCGAGCCGGATAAGTCTGCGAGATCTTGGAGGTCTTATTGGGTGTGTAAATTACTTAGAGTGCTGCCAAGTTTAAGAGGGGTTCCCACGTCAACTCCAGTCGTCTTCTCCTGGACGGGGCGGGCTAAGAGGGGTACGTGGGAATAGGGCTGTGTCAATTGTGAACGCGCGTTTGTGATAACGGGACAATTAGTTAGCGTGCGTTTAGAAGATCGTAGTGAGTGACAATGCCGGTCACGCGTTCTCGCGCCGCGTCTAGAACGCGTTCGAATGTGGTGCGTACGGAAGACAACGCCGCGATCGCGAGTGCTACTACGACGACGGCCGCAACCGAGGCTACCGATACCTCGAAGGCCACGAGTGCCGCGCCCCGACGGACGAGCTCAACGGCACGTGAGGAACCTGCCTCCGTGCGGACTTCGGTAACTGTCAGGCCGCCGGCCGTGAGTATTAAATCTTTACGAAGCCGCCAGACAAATAGTTCCCTCCGGAGGACGAGACAGCTTGAGGCTAAGGAGGAGCTGATTAGACTACAATTAGAGCGAGCGCAAGCAGAGGCTGCGGAGCGGCTAGCTCGCATCCACTTAGAGAGGCTACAGGATACTGAGGAAGAGGACTCTGTAGACGACGATGCTTACAACTGGTCTACACAGGTACGTGAGTGGGTAGAATCATCGGTCCAACTAGAGCGACACCGACGAGCGCCAGAGGACCATGATTTAGATTTTGATAAGCGACACAGACGAGCGCAGATAGATCTCCCACGTGGTATTAAAACTGAACCTGAACCGATAGAGAATTCTAGTATAAGTGTAGCTGTCCTGGCTGAGGCACTGAAAGTTGCATTTCAACATAGATGTGAGAGTCAACCAAAATATATACACGAACTTCCAGTGTTTGACGGAGAAAGCGGTGAGTGGCAAGCTTTTAAAACTGTTTATGACGATACATCGCCAATGTTTAGCGATGCGCAAAACATGGCACGCCTACATAAGGCGGTCAAAGGAGCTGCAAGGGAGACGTTCAAAAGCCTATTGTATTCCGAAGCGACGCCTAGTGAGGTGCTACAAGCGCTGAAGCGGCGCTATGGGCGTCCCGACGCTCTTGTCATGGCGGAGATAGAGAAGGTAAAGTCTTTGAATAAAATTACTGAAAGCCCAAATGATATCTGCATGTTTGCCAGCCAAGTGAATAACAGCGTCGCGGCGATAAAAGGCCTGAATAAGCCACAATACCTGCACTCACCTGAATTAATGAGAAATTTATTAGACAAGCTGCCCTCTATATTGAAATTCCGATGGTACGATTACACTGCTACAAAGGACGACGATGAGTTCTCAGATATAACTCTTATTTCTCAATTTTTGAATATTGAAGCCGATAAGTGTGGCGCATATGCTACACATAAACATAACTGTGAGAAAGCACCAATAAATAAGCGACCGTTCCAGCGACAAGCGGCGTACGGATCATTAGAGGTCGGCGATGATATCACGTCGTTTGACCAGTCAGATCTGTTTCAGCGCCTGAAAAAGATGGAGGTTAAGGAGCGCTGGACGACTGCTGTGCATGAAAGGTTATGTTTCAATTGTTTATCCGATAGTCACCGTAAAGATACCTGTAGGCGACCGCCGTGCAGGAAATGCCGCGGGCCGCACCATGAAATGTTGCATACTGATAGAAAGCCCCGAGATGCAGACGGACCGGTCGCTACAGCGGAAATTGATAACAAGGTGAGCAGTAATGAGAATAAGCGTGAGAAACCACCAGAAATGACTTCGAATGTCGTTGAAAAGGTGACAGCTGTGAAGGCAGCTCGAGCCTACCTGAAAATGATACCGGTTGAGCTACGCGGTGCAAAAAGCTCTACCACGGTGATGGCACTGCTTGACGAAGGGTCAACAGTGTCACTTTTGGATGAAAAAGTAGCGCAGGAGATTGGCGCTACTGGCAGTGAGGAGGAATTGGAACTCGAAACTGTGGGAGGTAAGGTGCTAAAAAAGAAGGGCTCTTTGATGCTAGACTTAGGCATCAAAGGTGTCCACGATGAAAAATGTATATCAGAAAGATTACACGTACGCACTTTTGATAATTTGAATCTCTCGCCACAGCTACTAAATAAACAACGCATAACTGAATGTTCGCATTTAAAGAAATTGGCAGATGTCCTATATTATGAACCTGTAAAACCGAAATTATTAATTGGACAAGATAATTGGAACCTAATAGTATCTAGGTATACAAGAAAAGGTAAATTAGGTCAACCTGTAGCGTCACTCACAGCGCTAGGATGGGTACTGCACGGCCTGGACTCTAGCTTCAGAAATGAGGTACAGTGTCATTATGTAAATAGATGTTTACATGCTAGAGTAATTGACAAGGAGATGCACGATCAAAACTTGAAACATAGCACTACTAGAGCACTGGGTGCGCAGCTGTGTAGACAACCTAACGATACCGAACGAAAATATTATAAAGCGAATGAATCACATATGAACATAACTAAAGGACGGAGGCGTGATCGTAACCGCCATCGAATAAAAACAAAAACTTTGATAACTATGAAATTATGTAAAATGAAAACGTTAAATAACTTTTTGAAAATTATAATGTTAGAAGGTGACCTTTTCCGCACGAGGGGGAGGTTTATCGCTGTGTGGAAAATACCACGTGCGACTGACAGCACTGCCCTGGCCCTGTGGCGTCTGGCCACACGCTTGGGTACACCGATGATCGACGCTAACTTCGTGGGTGCCAACCACGAATGCCGAGGCGCGCGGTGCGTGCGTCCACCGAAGAAAGAAAACATCGCGACGGCAGCGGAGCGGCCGGGCGTGTTCGAGCCAGGTGTGCGCCGGAAGAGCGTGCGCTGTAAACTCATCGCTCACAACGCACCTGCCATGAGACGAGCCTACAAGCGGGTGGTCCGCTCTACGAAGACATCACGGAAAGAGGTCCTCTACACACCTCTAACCGAAATTGAACAGAATGAAGACAAGGCGATGACCTCCAATAAGATTCTTATTGGACGGTCCAACGACATCGAACAGTTCGACGTGTTCGCTGACCATACACAAATTGGTCGCGACACATTGCCATCGAGACAACTGATGAACGACTACTTCTGGCGGAGCCGGGTGCGGAAGTACCTGCCCGCGCTGCTGCCACAACGACGACGGGTCAACAGAACGAGCCACACTAGGAACCCGAGCCAAGGTGACATCATCCGCAGCGTTGACAACAACCTGCCTTGCTGCATCTGGCCACGAGAAACATCGCCAGTTCACGGAGTTGGTGCTACGCACGAGGGGGAGAATGTTGGCGATGCAAATCGAACTTTTATGAGTGAATTTCTCGAGTTATTATTGAAAAAGACAATTTGATAGACATTAGTTTGTATTACTTATATTTAACTTAGATAGTAAAGTGAAAATTGTTTGGACGTGTGTTGCGAAGATTATTTGTGTAGGCGCTTGATAACTCTACTAGATGGATAAAGCTAATTTGAATACAGATTTCGATTATACTTGTAGAAAACTAAGCATTTGTATTAAATTAGACAAATTAAACATAGAAAGTATACAAATTATGTTTGTAATTGTTATTTTGTTGATATTTGCATTGTTTGAATATTGTAAGGAACAATTTGTACTGTATTGTAACAGTGTCGTGTGTGCATGATACCTAAAACATGTAAAATAGTTGTAGATGTCGCTACTGAGCCTTGGACACGCCCTCGATTTAGACCACCCACGAAGGAGCGTAGTCATAAGGTAAACTCAATCTTTACCGTGACGGGTCCTTTTGACGATTTTGTATTTATTTTTAGTAAACCAAGTTAGGTTTTTTGATTATTTTGTGACCTATTTTAAATATTTTGTTAAGAGTTTGATATTTACCTTGTAGATAAGAGTTACTTTTGTTGGAAAATATATAGTTTTGTAAAATTATTGTTATATTTGAATATTTTGTGAACCATCTAAGAATAATTTTGCTGTTTTTGCTAATAATGTGTATTAGATCATGATAAAAACATATGAATAGATTGTATTTTGTCTAAATGGATCGTTATAACAATATAGGACATGATAATATAGCGAAAAATAGGAAATATTGACATTTTTGTACTTTTGTTTTATGGGTTTAGTTTATTTCTGTTAATAACTTTGCAATTAACTGTTAGATAATAACTTGAATTATATCACAAGATAGCTTGTAACAAACCCCATCAGGGAACATAAATAGTTTTAATGTAGCATTTATAAGTTCTGAGATATTGATGAAAACGTTATATAAATTTTGAGAAATTGTAAAATATACAGACATATTGATTGATTATGACGAAAGTGTAACTTGTATGTTAAAGAAATATATATCAATGGATAGATAATTGTAAGACCTTTATAACGATGTATAATACTTGTACCTAATATTTACGAATTAAGAATTAAAGCCAAATACGAGTGTTTTCCATAGTGAAAAATAACACGTCTGCGAAACAAAATTGACATGCGGTGAGCAGATAGTTGCAAGCGGGAGCGCAGTTGGCGGGCCCCGCCCACTTTTGAGAAAAGATTACAAAAGGGACCCGCATGATAGCGCTCATTACCAGTCTCTTCAAGTCGTCGCGCCGGGAACATCTCTCTACTCACCGCAAAGTCTCCATCAAAGTGCATAGGAAATTGTTTAGGGAAAGTCTGTCACTCAGTTTGTGGCAATATCAGTCTTCAGGGGAAGTTAGGTTAGGACTCCAGTGAGAAGAATTGATCGGTGATTGAGGACCGTGCGCGGTGGAACCCGGAAATCTTACTTGGCAAGCACTCGTATTGTTTCTATAACAGATTTAAGTCTTTTATTTGCACATCCCCGTATTGACCTCCTATCTCCAAGTCAAATAGGAAAGACTACCTTTTATTAGGTAGTCCGGTACGTTTGGTTTGGAGAAGCGCGTGAGCAGACGCGCGCGACAAGTGGTGTCGGATTTACAACCCGGCATGAGCCACTTGTCAAATTTTAAGGGAAGCCTTAGGTCGTTAGATAACCTGCCATTCGGTGGGCCTGACGACTGAAACAACGATGATAAGATGAATTTATGCCCTTGAAAATACGGCGCATTCTTAGAATGTTTATTGTACCCACCACATTGCAGCAACGTTTTTCATACAACAATAAATATCTTTGTAAAGAAAGACCCAATTACAAACAGCAGGCGGGCAGGATTATAGCAAAGCTCTCAGAAATGAGGAAGACTGCTTTAATGTTGTATGAAATAAACAAGTTCGAGTCAAAACTAAGAGTTAGCTACTTTTATTTGCGCAGCGTTAATGCACCAGTACTTTGCATTATTATGGCAGATTAGATTAGTGAAAACTTCTCCAAGCCGAGAGTCGAGTGCGAATATCGTCGCAGTTGGCAAAACGTGTATTGTTGACGTTTTCTATTGAAATTATTCACTGTGTTAAATTTTTATTAGGTGCTTTAAATTTTAAATTTTATTTGAAATAGCTATTAAATAATATTAAAAAGTAAAATTTTTTGTGGACTTACATATTATTGTGTATATGAAATTATTCTTCTTTTCAAACCACTGGTAAAATAATTTCTGATAATAATTTTCGCTCAGGTCTGCTTTTCTGAATCAAAGTAAGAGCATGATTTCTGATTTTTGAAGACCTAAGCTAATATTATAATCAAAAATTATTTGGGTGGATGCGACGGTCAGTATTAATTTCCACCAGTTTAAATATTTTTTTTACGTTTGTCTTTAAAATTGAACATCGCAATCGTCCAATTGGTTTGGAAAACTTTTATTTTGTCTTGAAAAAAAATTAAGGCGTGGATATAAATCCTGAACTTGTATCAAAGCTGTGGTTTTAATAAACTTCGCTAGGTCGCATCCACCCTGTATAATCTTACCAGTGGGCGGGAAAAAGAACATTCAAAAATGTTATTTAGAAGATAGAGCTTTACAAGATATTTTGTCCACATAATAAACGATGTATCAAAACTGTTACTGTGTAGTTAATAGGTACAACAAACGACGGCTCCCGACAAAAGCAAAGGCGAGCATCACCGGATATTAGGCTATAAAGCATACGGAGATTTCAAATTTATGTTTTGTCCGACGCGACGTTAACAACTGCTTTTAGTTCCTCTAGATAGAACAAAATTGGCCTTACTTTTCAGTTTTGTGACATTTTTAACGGACGAAAAAAAGGAGACGGTTCTTAAGTCAACGCCATTTTCCTAAAATCGTAATTTCTTTAATGATTAGATGAGTTAAAGCTTATAGTAATCGATAATAAGTTCGTATCGATATTAAGTTCGTAAAAGCTGCCAAGTAAAAGCTGCTCACGCGCAAGGCCTGCGTCAAACTGCTTCGCTCCCGGCCTACTAGTAACTAAGATTAATACAAACTAACTTTCGCCCGCGGTTTCGTCTGCGTGGAAAGCACTTCGATAACCACCAGCATCAAAATTTTATCAAAATCCATACAGCCGTTTTGATCTTCTTCTTCTTCGTCGTGTCGATGGCCGAGTCAAATTTTATTTAGACTTGCCATCGTGGTGAAAGGATTAGCCAATTCGCTTTGGAGAACTCGCGAATTGCCCAGGGTGCGCCGGACGTAGGGAATCGTTGTGTACGTCACTCGGGGAGGCTCCTTTTATGCACGCCGTTTTGATGATTAGCCGATACAAACAAATAGACGGACAGACAAAAAACTTTTGCTGTTAAGCAGAATATCGTGCAAATAACTTTAAAAACATTGTTGCTGCAGCTGAGGACTATGGTGTTATGCGTCATGTGCCAGTAATTTCAGGGCCTGATCTCACCACCAAACCGGAACACAGTAATGGAAGCACTACTATTTGGCGGCAGGTTAAAGGTGAGACGGTGGTGCTGCCGCCCTCGAGCTCATTCACAAGAACTCTACCACTATTTAAAACAGCACTTTAATTTTATTTATTTATGTTATGTAATATGTAATGTTATGCAATATAATGTATGGTTTTGTACATAACCTCACGAATATACCTAAGAGTTAGTTGTAGAAGTGTACAACAGCCACATTTCACCTGTTATGTTTAGATCCCATGGGATAGGAGGTGAGCCAATCACCATGCACAAGACACAATTTCAACTCCGTGCTGCAATCCTGACGGAAAGTTCCTAAATAACACTTTGCCCAACCCAGGAATAGAACCCGACACCTCGCGGTGAGGCACATACGCTCACCCCCGGACCATCGAGGCAGATATGATTATGTATCGACATGTATTGATTTAGTCCACGTAGTAAACAATGCATCAAAGCAGCTATTAGTGTCGTTAATTGGTTCAAAGAACGACTACTCTCGGCAAAAGCAAAGGTGAGCTTGCACCGGATATTACGTTATAAAGCTCTAGGAGATTTCCCATCGCCATCACTAATTTATCTTGTCTCCGACGTTGATAGCTGCTTTAAGTCCCTCCAGAGTGAATTTCCGTTCTACTTTCTATTTTGGTATTACCATGGCGTATCAATACGAACATTCGATTTTTATGCAAAAATAATAAATTGTTATAAACGCTATTGTTCAACTTTTGACCGAAATATGATTTTTAAAAAATAAAGCACGATATAAAACGTTAAATGCATTCTTCAATTTTTTCAAATGATTTGAGAGAAAAAAGAAATCTATGTATACTAGTATTATATTATCTGTGGTATTACATTACTTCACTCGAGAATCAATCTTTCGAGCCTTTTTCCCAATAACATTGGGGTCGGCCTCTAGTCTAACGAATCTAGCTGAACATCAGTATTTTACATGGAGCGACGTCCATCAAACCTCCACAACGCTGTACGAGTTAATACGATACTCTTTGTTAGACAAGTTGTCAGACTTTCTGGACTCTGACTATCCGTAACAACTGCTAAAGATATTCAAATGTCCTAGACCGTGGGCTTACCATGCTCTCCGAGGCACGGAGGAAAATTCACAATGTTAAAGCTGGTCATCCATCCACAGCTGACCGCGGTTAGCATTGTTTAACCTCCAAGATCGATCGGTCAGTGCGGCTTCGACTTGACTCGACACGAGCTCATTTACTACACTACAGTAATTTTAAATAACCTAAAGGTGCTCCAAAACTGGCGTGATTCACCAATCACCACCAGCATGATTCAATGTAACGTTGCAGATTTGATTTTGAGCATTACAATACTAATAAACAAATAAAACTGCCTCCTAGACAAATGAAAACTCGCCTATAATGTAACATTGTATCCGAATTAATAATAATAATTATTATTATTCCACAACTCACACACAACGCCATCTAGTCCCAAACTAAGCAGAGCTTGTACAATGGGTACTAGAATAACTGATATTAATACAATATACTTTTCTTTTGTAAATACATACTTATATACATAGAAACACCCAGACTAAGACAAACCCCCATGTTCATGCACACAAAGATTTGTCTTAAGTGGGAATCGAACCCACGACCTCGGCGTCGCAGGCAGGTACCTACCCACTCCGCCATCCGGTCGTCATTCATCAATTGTATTGCTAAAGGGTCGTTTTACAAAAACTCAAAACAAACAAAAAAAAAAGTGTGTTATATTCGAATCTGTAACGTTACAAGCGAATGCTCGCAGTCTGGGAGAACATTGACATATAGCTGCCAGTCTAGTTACCATAGTTCTATTTCCTTTTATGAATGAATATCACTTGCTATCGATTAGGATAGAGCTCTAATCTAATGTATACGAATCGCCGCTGATACAAATCGTGTACCCACACTCATAGATCAACGATAAAACAATTAGAATAACCAACCATCAATCATAATACCACAGTTCACATTTTATAGTCATCAATTGTCACATTCGATAAGTACTTACATAAAACTACACGTCAGTCGTGTGTCAATTTATTTATTTATAGTACATTCGTCACGGACATCAATTAATACTGTATTGTATAGCTTGGTGGCTCTCTCGGTTCCAAAAATACACAATGCAATGTGTGTTTTATTAGCTGGAGCATTGATTTGTAACATTTTTAATCACACACAGTATGCACAATGGTATTTTCTGACTTAATAACTTTCTGCAATGCATAATTATTATTATTTCTATAATAATAAGCGTCGAACAGTATTATATTACTAAACTAGTATCTATTAGATCACTGACAAAAGGTATTCAACATATTCAACATCGATCGTTATATTAGATGTAAACATAACATAACATCAAGTCTATATAAGCCAGAAGGGTGTGGCAGAGGTGTACAAATCCCACCTTTCACCTGTTATGTTTAGGTCCCATGGGATAGGGGTGAGCCTATCGCCATCCACCGAGCACAATTCCAACTCCGAGCTGCTATTGTAAATTTCCTGACGGAAAGTTCACAAATAACACTTTGCCCGACCCGGGAATCGAACTCGGGACCTACGCTAACCGCTAGACCATCGAGAGAGTAGATGTTAATATTATTAAAACCGACGTGAGGTGAGGACATTATTATTGAGAATACGGTTTACTCACGTTACTTTAGCCGGGATATGCTATATAGAGTAGATATATTGTGTGTTTTAATAATAAATACTTGAGATGTGATTTTGTTTTGATTTTCCAGAATGGCAACAAATTTGTATTGGGCGTTTATTTCAGAACAGAGGTCAATGTTTTTGTGTCAATAACAAAAGCGCTAAAAATAATTTCGCTCTCAAAATATCATCAATACGCTCCCCATTTTCTATAAGAATTTAATAATACGGGTAGTCGATTGTTACAAGTGTGGAAAATAAAGCAAGATAATTAAATTTCGGAGCGATGAGTATTTATTATTACGAGGAAATATGATATTGGTATGGCTCCTTTGAGATGAGAAGAAGTAGCTATCAAAAGTCTAATATCAGTTTATTGGCCGTAAAGTAGCGCGGAAATATGTGAATGCATCTTTTACTTTTTCTCGCGGGTAATGTCAATTCTTCTTCTTGTCGTGTCGATGACTATAGTAATTCTGTTTAATATTTGCTATTTATACAGTTTTAGACCAATAAGATGTGACTTGGACGCCTTTTTGGTTGGAAAGCATAAGGTCTTTTAGGATAACAGGGGTAGGAAGTAATGGGCAGGACAACAGATGGGCCATACTTTGGGTGGGCGATCCACATTCACAACTAGTATTGGATGTGTTTGTGAATCCCCACTTGGCCAGGTTGTCTTTGCAGCGACTAACTTGGGTTCGTAGACGGTTTAGGACTGCCAGATCGGACAAAATAATTAATTTCCAGGTGGCTGGTTCCAGATGTTCGGCCGTGTCCAAATCGGGTGGTGCAGGCAACCTAACCTTCCATATTTCGCTTCTAAATTTAGCAGGCTTTTGGTCCGTTAAGGTCGTCTCTCTCATGAAGCTTGCTACATGCTACATGAGTTTCTCACCAGATCTTCTCATGATGCAATACCCATCGGAGCTGGTACTTGGATTGATTTTATTGCCAATTTTTAATTTGAATTTAAGTCAATCTAAGCTCCGGTGTCAAATAATTTTATTTCAATAAGTATTATAATTTAATTAGTTAAGTTTTATTTTTATTTTATATTTTGATGTTTGACGTGTTCAAGCTCGCCTTGTGCTGATTTATGAGCCGGAGCCCATAGCATAAACATAATTATCCAAGCGATAGTATTTATATTTAAAAGTATCATTAAATACAGCATGAGAGAAAAATCAACTTGGAAGATGAGGCTGCAGATTTTAGTTATACAATAGAAAGAAACAAAAAATAAAAATAATTCGTCTGTAATAAGTAGGTATATGTTTTATACGCCAATGTTCAAAAACTCTTTTCAATTAGCCGTGCGGCCAGTGTCCACTGCTATTGTTTAATGATTAATTGCTACGAAAATTGAACGACCATGATGAATGAAATATCAGCACAATATGTAGCAAACCGTCATAGCTACAGCCGTCCTTCGATCGGTCACCGCCACACTGCCGCGATTGTTTGACCACAAACAACAGAAAGGGAACAAATACATAGCTTACTCTAGATTTATAAATAAAAGGCAACACCGCTTTGGCTTTTTATATTGCCTAAAAAGAGGAATAAACATTATATATAGTAACCGTTACAATTTAGGCCACAGATAAAAACATATTTTTTTGTGATGTGATTATAAATACCTTATTTTGTACGCCCAAATATCAAAACATAACATCACGCCTTTATTACACAGAAAGGTATGGCAGAGATGTATCACACCTGTTTTATTAATGTCCCATATGATAGGGGGTGAGCCTATCACACTCCACAAGGCACAATTCTAAATATCACTTTTTGCCTTAAATAGGCATTGAACCCGAAACCTCGTGGTGAGAGGTCTTATACGCTAACCACTTAGTAGACCAATGAGACTGTCAAAACGGACACTAAATAGGATGGCTGGTAAATAATAAATAATTTTTTTCAAAAATTAGTTATTAATAAAAAATATGTTAAATGCTTGCCAAGATACGCCCAATACGGTTCCGTAGTTAGTTTATACAACAAATTTGACATAAAAGGGGTTTACTAGCTGTATTAAACAAGTAACATCTTCATAAATGTCATTATTTTCAAAGGTTTTTTGTATTATGTACGAACTACTGGAAGTAACTGCATTTAAAACTTGGGTCGTTATTATTCTTGAACTAACAAAGTTAACTTAATCGTTATAGTTTTCGTTTAAAGTTTCAACATAATATACTACCGACATGTTTTTTTTTTATCCACCAGGCTAGATTTATCGCTATCTCTCGCTCTTAGAGAGAGGAGAAGCGTTGAACAATTTGCTCTACAGTGTTTTTAAAATACCTAATGGGTACGCGACCAATAGAAGATTCATCCCCACGTTACATATACGGTATGTACATGTACCCGAATATTTTCAAGATTATAATTAATTACTTTCTTGCCATAGGTAACATACATATCCGTGCAAAATTTCAGCTTTCTAGCAATAAAAGTTTTGTTGCTATGCGCTATGATGACGGACAGAAGGACTGACAGACATAGCCAAACTATAATGGTTTTCTTTTAGGTACTACGAAACCCTTAAAAACACTTGGTCCCTTAATAATATTGCACGTATAGATGATGATAGATGTAGGTTGAATTTGCAAGAGAATTGTTTGCCGGAAGACTTCGATTAAACTTTATCCTGATCGCAGAAAAAGTTATATCGGATCGAGGCGCAATAAAATGGATAATAATAAGCAGTGGCTCCAATAAAACACAGCTTACGATCACACAATTCGATGACACATATAAAAGTTATAAAACTGGGCTGCATCACACATTGGCTTTGTTTGTCGACTTATGCAGACTAGCTATTTTTTGGGATATAGACGGCTACTGTGTGGCAGAATATATGGCAAGTGTTTGTGTTTTGTAAAGTTATTTTATTTTATTTTTATTTCTTAGGGAAACTTACAGCTGACTTAAAACTACGTACTAACGTAATGATCAAACTAATACTGTTCGACCGATTTTCGTCACGAAAATCCTATAACACAATAATTTATCTAGCTCACCAAATGCTTTTTCCCTCTCTTTCCAAACCTTCCTATCTATACTGACTGCCAGCTGGTCATTTGTTACTAAAAAAATAAAATACTCGAACCTTTGTTGACAAAGTCGCTAGTCTGCATGGACCTCAATATCATTCCCAATTTATAAGCCCAAGAAGTTTTTATTTTCGAGCACATGTAATAAAACAATGTTTGTATTCATCCTTCGTATTAAATTAATCTTCTTTTATCGCCTTTTAAGCTTGTCACGAACATTAATTCATTTTTAACAACCTATACGTTCGTAAATGTGAGGCTTCTGTTTTTGGTCATTATTATGAAATGATTTGTATTTTTGTATTTAAGAAGGTATTAAGAACACGAAATTGTTTACTGCAAAAAAATCATTTTTTGTGTGGCTATTGTTTTCTACAACTGCTTAACTCTTCATAGATAAAATTTAATGAATGGCGTAGCATAGATACGGCTTGAGTATCAAAAAGTACACAGTCTACTAATCAAACTACGATCATAATTAAACTTGCACTTTAAAAAATTACACGTTGATATTGATACAGTCCGTTGTTTTTGTAAATACATCTGAATTATTTACCAATTTTGCACTCAGGCAATCCTCCTTATTACCTAGTTGGAGCGAAAGCAACGCGGTAAAATAAAGTAATAGAAAAGAGGCTTTTAGTGTCGGTATCTAGCGCCTGATATTTTTAAAATCGTTATCTGATTTACTGTTGCAGGAGCGTCGCTGTTAAATATTCTTAATGCTCATGGAAATATCAGGCGCTAGATACCAATATAAAATCCAGTGCCTATATTTTACCGGGCCGCACGCGCACTAATTAAATAAGGAAATACCTAAGTTATAAATTACGTGAAAAGATTAGTTTGATAAAGTTACTAAATTGTCAATCCAATAAAATTATCTCAACTCCAGCGACCCTAAAAAAGAGAACTAGATAAAAAGATTACAAGACAAGAAACGAAATTTACACGAACAATTTGATGCTCTCAGACAAAAAGACGACATTTTACGGATTGAGGATTTTATCCCTCCCACGCATATACAAACACACTTTATTCTTCACCTAATAGCGCCTTAAAAACCTTGCTCTTTTAAAAAGGTACTAATTAAACTGATTTCTATTAATAGCATCATTTATAAATCTTTTTAAACCTACATTGCCTTTTAATTACTAAGTCAGCCAGCTAACCTAACCCGTATGCCAATGATCTTCACTTATTATTACCCTTTAGAATTTTTTTGCAAAAATAAAAAAATACATTTTAGATAAACATTGAAATAGTGTTCAAGCGTATAAAATAAAAAAGATAAATACGAAACATTATATGTCAACCTGCATCTATATAAACACTTTATGTAAATACAAATGTAGAATACACATATTTATTTAGTAAATCAAAAGCCTGTAAATTGGTTTTCATTTTACAACATTTTCAGCTTTTTTTTATTAAAGGTGTGAAAAAATTTAATAGTACCACAAATGTGAAAAAAAACATAAAAAAGTTAAACGTTGACCGTGCAAATGTATACGAAAAATCACAAAAAACATTGTTTTGGCAAGTTCTTAAATTTTCCAGTGGCACCCAGAGGCATGGAATCATGTACTTCTTCCAGGAAGCGATTTCGTCACAATATCATATACACCCTGTATAAGTTCGTTAGCTCAGAGTTGATGACCTCTTTTCCAATCACAGCCGCGTGGTTCAATCGAACCGCAGTCTTATTTGTTCGATATAATTGTTCCTTTAGGAGAAACCAAATCCTTGGATTAGCGGTGATTCAATTATGGAAGTTAAATATAACATCTTCACTTCTCTTGCTTGTTTGTCTTATCCGTCAATAAATACTTACGGAAATAATATTTGTCTTACTAATAACCCCGTCGACCACAGACCAACGTTATATAAGTGATCAAGATAACGAGGCTTCCTTCAAGGAAACGTTCGATTTTGAACTTTTAGTACATCCTTATTTATATTGAACTACGGTTGATTTTTGTTTGAGAGAAATTTCAATTACATGTGATTTCATTTTATAGAATACCTACGCATGCGGGTTGATTTATTTTTGTGTTCACCAAGTGTGTTCACAGAGTCCAATTATAATATATTGTATTAAGTCTTTGTTTTTAGTGTTGATTTCCTACACTTACGTTACCACTAAGTGTATAATTAGTTGACTTGAATAGTTTTTTAGCATATTCTTGTTATATTCCTTTGAACTTTGAACCTGAATTGAAATTTTACCTGAAATGATGACTCTGTATTTGTATATGTAATTAAAATAGTTACGGAATATGTTGTTTATTTTATTACTTTTTTTCCCACTAATATGGCAATAAAGCCATAGTGAAAGCCACGCAAATACTGAACTACGGGTTAATAATAACGCGTTGCCAAACGCCGTATTTAACTAAAATAAACTGCTGAAATTTATTTCACAAAATGTGTTTTCAAAGATGTGGCAAAGAGGGAAGCGCATGATCAATCAAACGAGAGAGTAGAGGTAGACCTACTGACCCAATTATCATATTTACCTACAGAACCTTCATAGTCTAAGAGCCAACGACATGATTAGTATGCTGTTTGTCTTTGTAAGAATGTTGTTACACTTGTTTTAATCTGTTTGACACCCGCAAAAAAACAAAAGCCAGTATTTTTAAAACAGATATTATCATATCAAGCATAATTATTGTCAATTGTAGAATCGTCTGATGAACATTTTGTTTAGATTTACATTTAATTCAGATATGAGTGGTTTGTGTAGTTAAATATTTTAAACAAATAATTTTATTAGGTTATTAATTAACACGACCACGATCTCCGGCAATATATTAAATTTGTCACGGAGTTTTCAATTGAAATAACTTTTGTGGCAATAAAATCATTAATTCCTAATACAAACTTTAATTACACAAAAATAATAGAGAGGATGTATAGATCTACATATGATAAAATTGTAAATTTGCCATGTCTGCACATTGAAAATATTAAAAAAAAAATTGTAAAAAGTAGAGGTCTTTATAACAGAATTAGAAGCCAAAACATTTTATTTTTAGAATTTTTGCTTGTCTATCTGCCTGTCTGTATGTTCGGACGCGCATCGCGCAAAAACTACCACATACTTTTAAATGCGATTTTCACAGTAGTGTAGCTGAAGGTCTAAATTAAGAACAGCTATGTTTTGTATTTGTATTTTATCTCAATAGGGGTAAATTAGCGGGTGTAAGTATATATGGGACGTTTGTCAATTTTAAAAGAAATTACATGAAATTGCTCAGAAGTTCCCTCCAGGACATAAATTAACATTAATTTTGTTTTGGAAATTCCACTTCAGAACTGGTTATATTGGGGGTTGAAAGTGTAGGAGAGAAGTTCTTCAATTTTGTAGGAAATAGATGTAAATATCGAATTCCACGCGGTCGAAGTCGCAGACAATAGCTAGTTTTTGATGTTTTTGTGTATAATCTCTTATTACTTTTCGAATCTCTAATTACTAAGAATAACAGATATTGATTTGTATTGACATTACAGCCAAGAACTTGGCTACTAACAGATCTGCTTCTATTGAGCAGACTAATGACATGCAATTATCGAATGATTATTTGAATCATGACATGAATTATAACTTAGCCTCTATTGAGGGTACTTCTGACATTATTAATATTAATGATATTGACATTTCTAATTCTCATATTAATTCTGAAATATGCAATCATTTAAATTAGTTCATGAGACAACAGAGGTAGCAACCTCTAGCTCTAATTTATTACATGTACAATTGATAAATTTAGCTGCAGAATCAAATAGTAATTATATGTCAATACACCCACAAAAATGTACTAATTACAATACAAACGAAAATATAAACCTGGTGCATCAAAATATATGTTGTTTAAATCTGGGTAAGCAACTAGAACTGGAATTATTCATGAAATCTGAAAATATTAGTATTATGTGTGTTACTGAGCATTGGCTTAAGGGGCATCAGCTCATGTTTAATTTCAGCAACCACCAGGTTGGTAGTTCATTCTGCAGGGTCAACACAATACATGGGGGGTCCCTAATTTTACTTAATAAGAAACTTAAATTTAAAGAACGGAAAGATATTGTGTCCCTCTCTGTAGAATGTTCCATAGAACTCTCCTGTGTACAATTAGAGCAGTTCATTATTATATGCGTATATAAACCTCCCTCCGCAGACCTTAATTTATTTTTAGAAATCATGGATGAAGCCCTATGCAGAGTAAATAATTTGGGTAAAACTATTTTAGTCTGTGGAGATTTTAATATTAATATTCTAGTTAATACAACTGCATCATGTCAAATTTTGAGTCTTTTTAAATCCCATAATTTAATAAACTTATTTATGGAGCCTACTAGAATAAGTGCCACCACGGCTACATGCTTAGACAATATTTATACAGATATTAGTCCAACTCACAGAAGTATTATTAATAAACTAGATTCTGATCATTCTGGGCAAATGATAAGTTTTAAAATAAAAAGTAAAAATGTAGTTAGGAAAAAAATTACTTCTGTACCAGTAACAGCTAGTCGCTTTGAACGTATGAGAGTTAACCTAGCTAATAACTTGCCTTTCTTAGATAATGACATAGAGCCTAATGTAATGTATAATTCGTTTTTTGATTCATTTCTTCGCGATTTTAACTCAATATTTACTTCCAAGGAGATTACTGTTACTAGTAGTCCTGTCTTTGGTGACTGGGCAACCGCAGGTATCCATAAGAGTAGGCAAACATTGTACATTTTATACTATGAAAGACAATTTAATAGCAGTGAAGAGTTTAAAGAACATGTCAAATCATACTCGAAGATTTTTAAACGCGTTTGTAAAATTGCCAAATCTACATTTATTAAATCTAAAATCAAAAACAGTAGTAATAAAATTAAAGCCACATGGAAGGTTATTAATGAAGAGACTGGGAAGGTTAGATCAAAAAATTCAGACTTTAAGTTAAGTATCAATGGTCAAGTAACCAAGTCAGATTTAGAAGTTGCCAGTGCTTTTGAAGGATTTTTTACTGCTTTTCCTGTCTCTCTAACTAGTGCTTTAGGCTCTTCCTCCTCCGTTGCCGAGTCGTTACTTAAAGATAATGTGCCTGAGTTTTACAATAATTTCGATTTTCACCATGTTAATTTGTCTGATTTTAAAGCCGCGTTTAAATCAATTAATATTAAGAAAACGGCTGATCTATGGGGCATTTCTGTACATATTATAAATTCGTTGATTGACATTATTGCACCTGATTTAATCGTGATATTTAATAGATGTATTGATTGTGGTGTGTTTCCTGACTTAATGAAATTAAGTAAAGTCATTCCATTGTTTAAATCAGGTAGTACATTAGACCCCACAAACTTCAGACCAATATCGGTGCTACCTACGTTTAGTAAAATTTTTGAAAAATTAATCCTCGCGCAGTTACTTAAATATTTTAATGAAAACAATCTGTTGCAAACTAAACAATTCGGTTTCACTCGCGGACGGTCAACATGTGATGCTGGGGTAAAATTACTGGAATGCATATTTGAGGCTTGGGAAGAGTCGCGGGATGCCTATGGGGTGTTTTGTGACTTATCTAAGGCTTTTGATTGTGTGCAGCATGAAACTCTAGTCAAGAAGTTACACCACTACGGTATAAGAGGCATCGCTCTGGATCTTCTTACTTCATATCTAAGCGATAGGATTCAGAGAGTAGATGTCAATGGAAAGCGTTCGCATGGATCAGCTGTAGCAATGGGGGTGCCACAAGGCTCTATTTTAGGGCCTTTCCTGTTTCTCTTGTATATTAATGATTTACCTCATCTTGTTAAGGATAATCATGAGATAGTATTGTTTGCGGATGACACTTCTTTAGTTTTTAAGGTAAAAAGACAACAATCAGTAATTGACGATGTAAACAATGCTTTATCAAAGATAGTGAACTGGTTTAGTGCTAATAACTTGCTTTTAAATAGTAGTAAAACAAAATATATTAGATTTTTTACAAAAAATGTTAAGCAAGTCAAAACTAGTGTGGTGATGGACAATGAGGAATTGGAAATGGTCAATAAGGTTGTCTTTCTTGGTATAACATTAGACTCTAAATTACAATGGGGCCCACATATAGAAACGTTGTCTGGTAGACTCAGCTCAGCAGCTTACGCCGTAAAAACAATTCGTCAACTGACCGATGTTGACACTGCGCGTTTAGTTTATTTTAGCTATTTTCACAGTATAATGTCATATGGTTTATTGCTTTGGGGTAGTGCCGCGGATATAGATTCAATATTTGTGCTCCAGAAACGAGCTATTCGAGCTATCTATATGATGAGTCCCAAGGAGACACTAAGAAATAAATTTAAAGAGATACATATTATGACGTTACATTCTCAATACATTTACGAAAATTTAATGTACGTTCACAAAAACCAAACGAAATTTAAGAAAAATAGTGATCTCCATGAATTAAATCTAAGGAACAAAAACAAACTCGCTGTGCCCACTACTAGGCTCCATAAAATCTCTAACTCGTTTCCAGGTCAATGTATACGCTTTTACAATAAACTTCCTTTAGACGCAATAGAATTATCAATAGGTAAATTTAAAAAATATGTTAAAACTAAATTATGTCAAAAAGCTTACTATAGTATTTCAGACTACATAAATGATAATAGTATTTGGAAATGAATTGCTCTTCTTATGTGATTTTTTTATGTACTTTTATATTGTTATATTTTTCATTTTAAAAGATGGTGCACATGAGTTTCTCACCAGCTCTTCTCATAATGCAATACCCATCGGAGCTGGTACTTAGATTGATTTTAATTCGATTCTAAACAGTTTGATTAAAATTAATCTGAGCCCCGGTTATTCAAATCATTGTAATTAGTATAATTTAGTATTATTTATTATTTACTTTTATATCATTTTTTTGTAATGTTTTGACGTGTTCAAGCGCCTCCTGGGGCCTATGAAAATAAATGATTTGAATTTGAATTTGAATTTGAGACCGTATGTCCAACATTAACATTAACAACAACCAACATTATCTTGAAACTACCTACTACTACTACCCATAAAAAAAAATATCTTGATCATCTTATCAATCCCTCAGTCTATTAGTATTTTATTATTCTCTTTTGAATGAATTTACAAAAAAATATTTTTGAACAATTTTTGTTCGAAATTTCTGGTCTTCATAAAAGTCATAGGATCTTTGACTATTACTTTTCTCCCATCCGGCACGCATTATTAAGTTATGCGCATTGTTCAGATGTTGTGTTTGAAATTGTAAACAAGGGCAAAAGGCGGACATAGCGTTAATTGGTGAGTGAATTACAATCACGGCAGACACGTCATGTCAGACGGATCTAACGTCCTGCCTGCCGCCACGCCGGCAGAAGGTTGCGAGATGCCGCCGACTAATTCAATCCCCCACCATCCAACTGAATGCTAACGACGGGCTTAAAATGAACATGTACACTGAAATAGCACATGCGAGAACTTACTATATTCACTAATAATATGGGGAGGCCATATCAACCGCTCACGCCACCACCCTCTCCATTATAAACCCCGGATTTACCGAATTATGGTTCTAATAAAACTCTTCAAAGCATGGGATTTCTTATAAATAAAAATTTGAAGATCCTTTGATTTTCCCGTTCTTTTTAAAAATTTCGGTAATACAATTTATTATAAGTCTTCGTCTCACTTTTAATCAAGTGTCCCTCCGGCTCATTAATGGACAATTCAAACCGCTGTTTAATTACGCTGAGTCACCAGTTTTTTGAGAATATTTTCTTCGCGATCGGCAAAGGAAACTGAAAATTTAAGTCAGCTGCCGAACTCCACGCTTCATACTCTGAACACGCTTCGGTAAATAGGTAACGTACTCGTACATGATTGTGTAAGGAACGTGTGAAAATGATATTTTTATTGTATTTCGAGCATGAAAACTTTTTTATCGCAGCGGAGCCGTCTCCAGCGGCCGGCAACCAGTCCGCTGTCGGCAAGTAAGTATTGTGGAATGATTAATTGTTTTGTAAATTGAATTCACCGTGATAAATGAAATATCCGCACAATAGGTAATAAATTACGCTGACCCGTTTGGGTGTAAGATGAAACGGTCTGGAAGTAGGTACGGACGGATGTTACAGGATAATAGGTATAAAACACAACACACGTAAAACACCTGCCCGAAGGTATTGTTGGGATTTTAATTCGCATGGGGCACGGAAGGCTTTGTTGAGCGTACTCGTACAGTTGCTCTCACACCACTATGTACCGTGTTCGCACCGTTTAACTGAATCCGTACGGTGCAGCACATCCGTTCCTCGATTGTGTTTTATTCATTTATGTATATGTTCACATCTTTAAGCCGTATGTTGTTGACGACTTTTTTACGGCATTCTAAGATAATGGTTTTCAGATTGAATGAGATACTTTTTTGTATAATTATATAACTTTATTCGTTGTACTTTTGCATTAGAGCACGGTTGGCGTAATGGTTCAAGCGGTCGCCTCGCCGCTTTCAATGCCGCTGGTGGGTTCGATCCTCACATTGTTAAGACTCAGGGTTGTGAAATGTATGTTTGTGAACACCCCTGCGACACAGGAGCTATAACGAGTGCGGAAGTCATTTGCAAAAAAAAATGTTTTGTCTAATTTTATGAAATTTGTTATATTATCTAGAATTTAATTCATCTAAAAGCAAAGACTTATTTTCATGTTCAGACGATATAAGCTTCTTCCGTGATTTAATACGCAGCAAAAATCTCCAGCTGGTGTTGATTACATCATTTTTCAGAATCCCAGTAAATTAAATATTCAAGAGCCCCTCATCAGAGCTAATTTTCCTTTTTCTGGCTCATAACTTATATTAATTCGTCAACACGACGCGAAGCTTAACAATATTAAAATGAAATGGTAAGATTATGGACAATTACCGTTTATTATTTTTAAAGAGTAAGCCTAAACTGTTTTGTTTGATTAATGGCTGACATAAATAAATGTAGAACAACTACAAGGTTGATGCTCTAAAATATTTGTATATTAATAATACAATTTTCAGTAACAGCATAAACACTAAAACTATTCCTCAGCTGGATTACAATTACTGGAAATCGATATACTTACTATAGAATCTGAACATAACACGTGGACTGTTGTAATAGAAGGGTTGAAATTTAAAGAATCTAAGTGGCAAACAATAACGTTAGCTGAAATGAACTCTAAAAAATCGTTTCTAAGTTTATTTAAGCTCACGTTTTCGTTTGTCACGTTGATCTTTCAGCCTTCAACCCTTCAATTTACGAGTACCTTTAACATGTTCTTCTTGGAAATACACAATCATCCTCAATTCAAGGTAGAAAACAGCGTACCATATTCTAAGGCGGCTAGAATGCCTTTTGATTCGAGTGTAAAGACAGTTTAAGCATGCCCAATACGTTATTTTGATTGTAATATAAAGAACATCGTGCGAAGGGCACTCGGGGCGTACATTTATTGAACAAAGAGCAAGAAAAACGACGGCAACAAGGCGCCGGCTGCGCTAAATTGCCAACACTTCTGAGCCGAGCGCTTAGCGCGTTGAGTTCACTCCACTTCATTATTTGTTACATTGCATCGATCTCACGTCGAAAATGCTTTATGATAGTGGCATCCCTAAAAGCGCCAAATATATTTTTGCCACCGTGAACCGTTTTCCAAATATTTTGGGTATTTTTGTATGTTATTCAAGTCTTGGGCATTTTTTGAATAGGCTGTATGGAAATTAAATAAATTGTGTGTGTCGACAAGGTAATAGGGTCATCGCTATAAGTGCTTGGTATTGTTTTCAGACCCACTTTCTTTCGCAAAAATATGAGAGTTAAATTCTGGTCTCAACTTAGCCTTTCAATACACAAATTGTACTTAAACTTGAGTTGTTTGTTGACTGGCTATTAAAAAATCCATTATAAAGCTAGCAAGCACTAAAAATCCGCTAAAAGCATAGCTCAGAATACCAATATTGTGTACCCGTTCAATTAAAACGATAAAAGATTTTAAGTTTTATTCTTTTTCTGCATTCGATTTTAAGAGAACAATAACTTAAGAGATGTCGCGTTTTCATCATCTTTTGTTAAAAAAATGTTTTTTTTTATAACATAGTTTTTTTATTTTTTCGTTTGTCAACTAATTTTGACAAACGATCAAATAAAACGTAGTAATCTACGTCTACGTATGATACGTAGACGTAGTAATGTTGACAAAGTGATATCATTTCATGGGTGTAATTAAGATAAAAAAAATATTACTCTTCTGTTATTCAGTAGTTCTTGTAGTTGTCACATATTTTGACTACGGCATAGTTTGTAAAGTTAGGGCTTGTAAGGTAATGGCCCTATAGAGTAAGAAGCTTGACTCCACATTGTCATGAGATCTGATATTTTTATGACACTGCAGGCCTTGTCTGGGCAACCTTTTACATGAAAATACTGTTGGTAGAATTGTAGGTTTTATTTTTGTAATAAATAAAGCCGTCTTCGCCGAGTTTTATTAAGGCTAGCTAATAGCTAAATATCAATATAATTGTTATGTATTTTTCCTTCAGTAAAAAGAGAGAACAATACAAAACATAAATGAAATAAACATTAATTCAAATACACTGCTGCATAATTTTCAATGCCTCCAAGCTCAATAATTGAATGTCTGACTCTGATCTGTTGAACATTTTGACTTGGTAATTTATACAATGACTTTATAATATCCATTAGTGATGTATTAATGTAAAAATACGTTAGTGCGTCAAGCCAGACGGTCGACCAGAAAGCGTAACTTTTTTAAATTCCAACTCGGTAAAGCAATTAGAATTTTTCCAACGGCCCCATTGTAGTACCAACTCAGCTCACGCAAACTTTTAATGCGACTTAAATTCAAATGCTATTTTACTGTTTTCTCTTTGTGAAGTTGATTTTAATGAAATATTGAGTAAGGAGACATTGATTATCTGCTTTTAGGCGCGTTGGGTCGTAAATCTTTTTCGCGTGATCAATCTAGCTTGATTCACAGTTAATTTACTCAACTCATTTCAAATAAGATTTAATTACAGGTAGGTGCTGACTATGTTGCTATTTTCTCAATATAAACGTAGTTCAAAGAAGACATTTGGGCTAGGGACTCACGAAACGGTTTTCACCCATGCCCGCGTCGTCTGCGCGCAGATAAGTATGAAAAACCGTGCAGTCGTAAACCGCTTCGTGAAAATTGATTTTGTCTTTTACACAAATATCTGTATTCTACGTAGAACGTGAGTTCTTAGTCTATCTATCTATTTACTATTTCTAAGTATCTGTTTATTATGTTAAGTAAATTTATGGAAATCGTAAATAAATATTTTTGCTCATCTTTCTTTTTCTTCTTTCTTCCAGCGAATTGGCCTATACATCAACGGTATTTCAGTTTTTGTTAACCATTTTTAGATTTAAAATGTTATTTTCAACTTTGCACTACATTACATTAGTATAGTACAGCGCTCATTTTTATCCTCAAAAACGAATTTCCAAGTCAAGCACTCGGAAACTCGTTACCTACGTTACGTTAATTACGGATTTTCATAAAAATTCATTTGTGTTTTATTAAGAAATTTCATTTGACGTAAATTTTAAACTGATTTCCTTTATGGCGTTTCTTTTCAGTATTATACCGACAGAAATGTTGGAAATTTTAAATCGACGTACACTATTTTATTACACACATCTCACCGGCTCACTCTTACATTTACGATATATAAAGTTAGTTCTTCAAAAGGCAAAGTATGTAACAATTTTTCAGCTCACAACCCTAAACGCAAACTTGAAAGTCATCGAACGAAGTCTGCGCAAATAGAAGTCATCAATCGAAGCGGCTTTCGATCAAAGACAAGGGACAAAGGGACATCGGAGCTAGGGCTGATATGCGGAAGAATTATTGCCGGCGCGGACGCCCCTAATGCTCGACTTGAACGTATTTATTTGGTGACCTGCTCGATGAAACTGACAGCCGAAGTGCGCGTCGGGTTTTTGAATAAATTGAGATGTTTTTTGTTTTCCCATATATAAATAGTTCTTAAGCATCTCCTGTTTTTTTGGTATTGCAATGAAGAGAGATATTTAAGGAACCATAAACAGTATCTAACTTGAAAGTGCATTATAAAAGAGTGAATTTCCCGGGACCGAAAATTGCGTGGCATCAATGAAATCGGTACTAAAAAACATAGTTATAATGTTCTCACATTTTTCTCCGGTTAGGTTAGGTTGTTGTGTATTATGCCTCATTGATAAAAATCTATTGGTATTAAAATCTAGTTTCATTTGATACATGAATAGTTAAAGTTTTGTTACGGAATACATTTATTCAAATATTTAAACAATAGAACGAATGGTTAATATATCGCCGTGTCCTAATCATGTTCGAGGATATTGTTTTACCTACGACTTGCGTCACCCTTCCCGGTATGCTAAACGTTGCATATTAGTACCGCCTAAGTGCTCGACGTGGAAGGACATACATAAGTGCCTGCGTTTTCGTGAAATAAATGAAACTATTCAATTTTTAAGTCACTGGACATTTTTTCTTTCATCGCCGAGGATAAGTATAACTCATATTTGAATAAGTTTGTCTTCATGAGTAAGCAATCGATAGAACACCATTTGTCATATGTTAATTTGTGATATGTTTATTTCTTCGAATAGTTAATAGATTTTTTGTTATTTATATTTTTGCCTTGATTTTCATCGTCGTGCTTTCATTGCCGTGGTTTTCGTGGCCGAAATTTTCTATGGCAATGAAAAAAAAGACACGGCAATGAAAAAAATGTCATTGCCATGCTTTGTAAAACAATTTAGTTTCATTGCCGTGGCCAGGTATTTCATTTCCGTGACTTGTGTTTTCATTGCCATTGTATGATTGGGCAAAGAAAACATCTTTTATCACCTGTAATATAGGTAATACCGATTACTGATAGTTCAAAACTCGTCAAGTTAACTCTAGACTCTCTCTCTCTCTCTCTGGTCTCTCTTTATACTTGATTCAATGAGTTTTTTACTGTACAGTCAACTACAAAAAGATGTTTTCATGTTAACCATACAAAATGATGTATTATTTGGTAAAATAAATTTCACAATATAACGTATATTGAATTCTATAGAGACTATTTTGTTTTGTCAAGCGCAAAAATATATCTGATCATGCCTGTCTCCGAAAGGAAAAAACAAACCCAGACATATTGTGTATGAGAGTAAAATTTGGATAGATATTACAAAAGGAAGAATGGGAGTATGTATAAGAAAAGAAAGACTGTAGTATTAAAGTCTCTAAGTAGTGTTGCGAGTGTAATTCTTCTTCTTCAGTCTTTGTTTACTTATTGTACTCTCATTCTTTTTTTGTAATATCTCCTTACCCAAATTTTACTCCCATACAAGTGTTGGAATCAAGACCTCTTATGAACAGTCATTTTTATTCTATCTATCTGTTATCTCAATAGATAAAATATTTTTTAATTGCCGTGGATTGATTCTTTCGTTGCCATGGCACAGTTCTTTCATTGCCGTGGACGCTTGTTTCATTGCCGTGCACGCATGTTTCATCGCCGTGGCACAGAAATTTTAAATCATCATATCTCGTTAGTTTTTTAAGTTATCTGCTAGACATTAAGCAAGAATATATACATTATCAAAAACTTTAATAGAAGCGTTTTTTTTTTTAAAAAAAACCTTAAAATGAAAAAAAACACGGAATGAAGATTTTATAGGACCTGTTGAAATTCACTCAAAACCATGTTTTCTTCAGATTTTTCAAACTAGAAGTTTAGCTGTAGAAGTGGTGAAAAAGCTGTATTCGAACATTTTTTTTTAACTTAAGGTTGATTATCGCGCAAACGGATCTCTTAATCAAAAAGTTGTCCTATCAACCTTTGAATGTTTTGAAAAGACCTATCTAGCGACATCCCACACTATGGGGCATACAAGCACAAAAAAAACATCCCCACTTTACATGTAGGTTCCCGAAAAAAAAATATTATTCAAGATTTTATTTTATCACTTTGTTAGCAAAGTCATCAATCAATTTACATATGCCTGAAAATTTTCAGCTTTCTAGCACTAACAGTTTCGACGCTATACCTCGGACAAACAGCAAGACAGACAGACGGACATGGCGAAACTAGAAGGGTTCCTTGTGGGTACTACGGAACTATAAAAAGCACCTATGACTATGAAGTATCTTCTGGGTCTCATTTTTATGATGTTATAGCTTTTATGCCTTGAGGCTGGTAACACCGGCGTTCATCCATCCTGCTCCTACTGTATTCTGGTTTGGTACACCAATTATTATATGATGCAAACGGTACGTACTCCCACGAGTACGGTATAAAAGTATATTCACTGTCGCAAAAAATACATTTAAAATCATATGTAAAACCTCCATGCCTCAGTTTTTCGCAGTCCCCGTTTTGCTTGAATGAAAGGCGGACTTGAGTTTTTGAAAAAAAACTATTTAAATATTCGTTATCCCGTAAATTATATTAATATAGTAAGCTCGTATAAATTAACGTATTGCCAAATATTCACAACATGAATCTAACTAGAAATAAACCCGCGGAGCTAGCGAACAGTGATAATTAACACTTCAAAACACAAATACGCCTACCGGTAAATTCATACGAGATAGCCCTCATTGCTTAAAGTTCAAATGTTAATACTAATAATAACTTCATTAAATAAAAGGAGCGCATAACATAGTACCAAAGTTACCGTTATTCCGGTACGTGGTACACAACTCCTAAGAAATAATATTCGTAAATATTAAAGATAAAGTGTATGAAGAAGTATAACAATGTAAATGATAGGTGAACTTGCGGCACACGTACACGTGAATCATTGATATCGAGGCGGCGCCGCACTGTAATCAAAGCATGAAACAGCCACTCGGGGAGAGATCCAAACTACTATCTATGGCACAAACATTTAACGAATTACCCGAGGATTACTAACTTATTTCATTAAGAACTTTGCGCAAGCGAAATGTTATTTTGGAAATCCCTCAAGCGTTATCTAGTTGATTGCAGCGAGATCTCGCGGCAAAATCTTTGTTATTTGTCGAACAACTTATGTGCTCCAATATGTCTTCGGTTATTCAATAGTGCAATCTATATATGAGTAAATGGAAGAGGTTAACGGCGGTAGGATATTTATTTGTTGGTTCGATGGAGTAATTTATATACGGACGTCTATTTACTCCAATCTCGTAAACGAGTGGGTATGAAAAGATAGTTATGTCTTTACGAATACTATTTGATTAAGAAAAATAAATAATAATTTGTTATATTTTGTAGGTACTGAAAATAAATGTTTTCATTATTTTATGTCCATTACGAAACATATAAATGATTTGAGTTTGACATTTCTAGTCTACTTTGTCAATCATAAACGCTCATTTCATCCAATAAAAACGACATTTACTGAAATACTGACTGATCTTTTAGTTATTTGCCCGATTCTGACCAAAGTCATAATTATATGCGAGTAATTATACATCGCTGAGGCTGAATATCCTCTCGGAGCATGCTTGAGGTTATATTAAGAGTAGACTCCCGAGCGCTGTGTTTTCATAGAAACGTAATATGGAATTAACTTTACCATTATTAAGTTTTATCTATTATTATAGACAGATAATATCTAAAACACTAAAACGCATGTTTGTTGGCGCCCATTCTTGCAAAATTATTATACTAAGTTTGAATTTTGTATGTAGCCATATTTGCCTCGATAGTCTAGTTGTTAGCATATGCGCCTCTCACCACGAGGTCTCGGGTTCGACTTTCGTGTCGAGCAAAGTGTTATTTGTGAAGTTGGGAATCCCATGGGACCGAAACATAACAGAACCCTTCAAAGTAATATTTAAGCGTGATGTTAGGTATGTATGTCGCACATCGTTTAAAAAGATAAAAGCTAAATAATAGTAAAGTTAATCCCATTACTTTTGTATGGAAAACAGCCAACCAATTGTTCTCCTTAAGCACAGTTTACAACACAAGATGACACCATTGTTTGCTGTCCTGGCGCCTTTTAGCTTCCTCTCATGGCACCCGCGGGAAGTGCTTTTTAATTAGTAAGGCCGCGCAAGTAAACTAATAAACAAGCGTAATTAACATGCCGACACGTGTAAGCTAAACTGGAATAGAGGACAACGAGATGCAGTTGTGGAAAGGAATTATTACACTGGAGTACTGACAGGAGGTGTAATGTTCCTCTGTGTGCGAGCGTTAATCTTGCCCAATATATATTTTACTACTTTTTTTCTGTAGAATTTGATCAAATTACATAACATAACATCACATCATTTAACAGATTTCAGCTCGCCTGTTTGAGGCCACACGTTCTCCAAATGCTGGTATTTATTTTGGCCAGTAGTTGAGCATTGCCATACAACGTGGCAATGCTGCCAGCATTTTGGGAACGTTGCCCACTGGTAGCGGTTTTTTAGGTTTGTACATAGTTTTAGATATAGTTATTTATTTTTAGGTTAATAGGAACATCACATAATATATTACCTTTATTACCTTATGGCTGGCTTTTATTTTGGCTATAGAATCAGCTTTGCCATACAACGTAGCAATGCCGCCAGCCTTCTGGGCCTTACCTGCGGTCGACATCGATGCGGATGTATTTTTGACACCTGAATTTTTTACGAGTTTTGGTTTATTTAATAATTTTATATTATTCTATTATTCAATGTACAGTCGCGACCAAAAGTCCATAAGCAATCTCAAAAGGCAATAGTTTGAAGTGTAGTTTGACTTACGACCTTCTATTTCCAAGAAATAGACACATGTTGTTAACAAATAATTGTATTTCATAATTTCATCCACAATGTAAGTGACAAGATGGCCGAGCGGTTAAGGCATGCAGTTAGTATATCAATTCACCGCAGGTTCAAATCTCACTTGGTTACTTTTATACTTTTTGAAGTTTTTACTCGATTAGAAGGAATGGGATATAGTATTCTTTATCTTGTTCACTTTGTTCACACATTTGTAAATATATATAAAATGTATGGGGTTTGATGGTGCAAAGGTGGGAGTCACGGTATGAAAGGCAATTGCATGGAAGTGTGGGAAAACTTAAGAGGAACCAGTATATGTGCTAATATTGTAGGGTCCATGCGCAAACGTCTACTTGACTGCATTGAAAATAATGGGGGTTATACGAAATATTAATAATGTTATAATTATTTAACATTAATTTAAGATGTTTTGGTTTTACTAATAAGACGCTGTAACTGAATATTAGCACTTCTGTAAATATTTAATGATCTTCAATGGAGGTTTAGTTTCCTTCTTTTCGTCAAGACAAGCTGTAACCTCAATACATTTATTGTGACGTTACATTAAAAAAAACATCGTCATAAAGTGTAAATCATAATATTAGTCTTCAATAAACGCTGCTGTATACCTATACCTATTATAAGTGGGTATCAACAATTATATTTTTGTTATTAGAACATCCTGTCCTTGTTGTCATTGTGAATCAATTTAGTAATAATTGTATTATCAATGTTATGAATTGACTAAGTGGGTTACAATAAAAAATCTTATAAACGGTTACAAGGGCACTTTTTTATTTAGGTAGGAATGTGACGTCACAATTCTCTTTAAAATGAATTAATTGTATAAATAAATATAACGAATAAACATTTTTACCATCATTCAACATAACTTTTTTATTTCTACCTTACAACAATGACAATAAAAAAAACGTAAGTAGTTTAATAATAATAACATATTAAATTTATTAGTTATTATATTAATCAAAAATCTTATAAACGGTTACAAGGGCACTTTTTTTAATTTAGGTAGGAATGTGACGTCACAATGCTCTTAAAAGTTTATTAATTGTATAAATAAATAAAACGAATAAACATTGTTATCATCATTCAGCGTGACTTTTTTTATTTCTACCATACAACAATGAAAATAAAAATAAAAAATTACGTAAATAGTTAAATAATAATAACATATTTAACTTATTAGTTGTTATATCAATATGTAACTATTTATGTATTGTATACATGTATTGTATCGCAATTTAAGCATGAATACCTAACAAGTTTGTGCTTAAAATGTTACAAATATTGTTCGCGCCAAGCGCGAATCCTTCATTCAATCATTTAGTATTTCACGCACACTACTTCACTTGTTAGTGTGCATTGATCTATCGAGCGGACACTGCCGCTCGCGCACCCCACCGCATGCGCACCCACCGCGCCGCGCCGCGCCAGTTGAAATCCACGCTAGCATCTACACGCACGTCGTTTACGCTTTCGCTTCCGGAAGCGGAAGTAGCGACCCCGCTGCACATATATCCTTTTTTTATATTGCTGTACAAGAAGACGAGAAGCACGAACACTGAGGGGACGGCTGCCGCATCATTGAAAGGTTAGTGCCCTAATATTTGAATAGTGTTGCGTAGTAGATTTCTTCTCCCGCTTAGCGTTTATCTGGCCAAATCTTACCTGGTCCAGAATTCGCGCATTCATTTATGGTCCTTCGAGTCGCGATTCCTATTTTTTCTCGCAAAAATTTCACGCTTATACGCATTTTTCCGCTCCGCCATTTTGGGTTCAAAGTCCATGTCACCGCATGGCCCCAGAATACCGCTCTCTTTAACTTTTAACTTATTTTAGATATTTGATAATATCTAATAAGTTTCCGCATTCGCTTTCTTATACCTAACGAGTTTAGGTATTCGATCATAGCTTTATTTCTCCGCAAAACGCCCCGCATTTTTTACCAACCTAAATTATTTAGGTAATAGGTCATAGCTATAAATCTATTTTATCGCTATTCACTTCCAACACTATATATTTAGGTATTTAGTGTTATCTTGCCGCTAAATATATCATTTATTTCTGTTCCACCTTTCATAGTTTAATAATAAGTGTTTACAAACTGGTTCCATTATAAATGCGTTGCAGTTTGGTAACATAACACAATATCACGCTTATCTTGCCCAGTAGGGTTGGCAGAGGTGTGCAACGTCCGCATTCCAGCGTTTAGTAATTCGCTGTTATTTCAATTTGTTCGAAAAATTGAAATTATATTTTGCAGTGCTGCAGTCAATACGCGTATTTCGTCATTACGTAAATTGGCAATATTTGTAAGAAATATTAATAATAATATTTTAATTTCTTTTCATAATGTCTAGATCCAAAGAGACATTTGAGGATGCCAAAGCGCTTGATTCTTTGCAAATTGAAAGACTTACATTAATTGGTAAGCGTGACGCAATATTTTCTCGTATTCAGCAGATTCACACTAGGGCTTTGAATGCTTTCAGTAATGAAACGGAGAGGAGTTTGTTCCTTAGTGGTATGATTTCCATAGACAGTATACGTTCGGATTTCACTCAAATTGTGGATAAATTAAACGTTGTCGAGTTGAACATTGACCCAGCTTACATAATAAATTACCAGAGTTTGAATTCGTTTGAGGATCTTTATTGTGGTTGCAAATGCGTTTATAATAAACTTAATCCGCCCGCTGTCAAAAGTTTAGAATGTACCAATTCTAATACTTTACCGCAACATAAATCTCATTTACGCCTTCCAGAGTTGGAATTAAAACCGTTTGATGGCAACCCTATGAGTTGGCGAATATTTTACGAATCGTTCAAGCGAACAATCCATGAAAATCCTGATTTATCAGATCACGAACGCGTTCAATATTTAGTAAATAAATTATCAGGTTCAGCGCTAGCGACTTGCTCGGGCATTGTACCCACAAGTGAAAATTATGCCCTCATTTGGCAAACGCTTATTGATAAATATAATAATAGATATAATCTTGCGGTTGCATATTTCAACAATATGTTTGAATTTAAATCATTAAACTCAGCTACTAATAAAAATCTTGAATTGTTTTTAGATAAATTTTGTAGTGCTATCTCTAATTTGAAAGCTCTCAAGTTAGATGATTTGACTGACTTTTTACTGTTGCAACTTGCTTTAAATAAGTTAGATTCTAGAACCGCGCGTGCCTTTGATATGCACATGCGTGGCAAACCGCAAACCTACCCGCAATTAATCGATTATATTCGTGAACAAAGTAATATTTTAAGCAGGCATTCAACGCCTCTGACCGCTTCCGCCGTTGATAACAAACCGGTTTCTAGAAAAACCAACGCATTCTCCGCTTCGTTCGCGACGAGTTGTCCATCGTGTAAACAAAGCGATCATTATAATTTATATAAATGTTCAGTATTTAATAAACTATCTGTTGAGCAACGCTTAAACTTAGTGAAACTAAATAAATGTTGCACTAATTGTCTGAGTATAACGCATACAAGTGGCGCTTGTAAATCGCTTCATCATTGCCGTCAGTGCGATGGTAAGCATCATACATTGCTCTGTCACAAAAACTCAGAGAATGGAAAACAGGTTTTAACTTCTTTAAATCAAAACATATCGCTCTGCAATACGCACCCACGGGTGGACCCGGAAGATACGACATGTTTATTGGGTACTGTCGAAGTTTATGCCACGGTCTCGAATGGACGTCGAGTGCTTATTCGTGGGTTGATTGACTCCGCTAGTCAATGTAACTTCATGACATCAAAATGTTGTGCAAAATTAAAATTAGAACCCAATAGGGTACCTAATACTGTTGTGAAAGGAATAGGCAGTAGTACTAATCCAATAAAAGGTGCAGTTACTACGACATTGTCGTCACGATTTAACGACAATTTCATTTCAGTAGATGCTTTTGTTCTCGATCGTATCACCGACCGTTTACCTACCGTACAGGTAAATGTGTCTCGCTTATCTTATGTTAAACATTTACCGCTGGCAGATAGGAAATTCGGTACGCCTTCTGAAATAGATTTTCTTATTGGGGCTCCGTTGTTCTCCGAAATATTATTGTCAGGGCGCGCTTCAGGGCCACCTGGCATGCCATCCGCACTTGAAACTATCTTTGGTTTCATAGTTTTAGGTACCGCACCAATATCGACCGTTGATAATTCGCTTCATAATTACACGGTCACCGCTTGTTCAAATACCTACGCTAATAATTACCGCTCGCATATCTCTCTCTGTACCGTTACAGAAGAACCGCATTTGGATAATTTAATTCAAAAATTCTGGCAGCTGGAAGAAGTGCCAAGCGTATTGCCTTCTAGTCCAGCTGACATAGAAAACGAACGCATTTTTACTGATGGTGTTTCGCGCGATTCATCGGGACGTTATTCTGTGGCGTTACCATTTTCACGCAATCCCGAGACATTACTTGGTCATTCTTTTACTACCGCAAAAAGACGCTTTATGTATTTAGAACGCAAACTCATAGCCTCCCCTTCCCTGAAGGTGGAATATGATGCTATAATTAAGGAATATATACAAAAAGGGTATATATTGCTGCTTAGAAATGTAGACACGTCTTTAGGATACTATATTCCTCATCACGCAATCGCTCGCTTGGATAAAACCACCACTAAATATAGGATGGTTATGGATTCGAGCGCCGCTACCGATTCAAAGTTGTCACTTAACGACATTTTGTATACGGGACAAAATTTACAAAATGACTTGTTTACCATTCTTTTAGATTTCCGCTTATATGCAGTTGCGTTTACATCCGACATCAAACAGATGTATCTGCAAATTTT
The DNA here is from genome assembly GCA_905147285.1 of Hypena proboscidalis. Classification (NCBI taxonomy): domain Eukaryota; kingdom Metazoa; phylum Arthropoda; class Insecta; order Lepidoptera; family Erebidae; genus Hypena; species Hypena proboscidalis. Next base: position 13,762,609 of record LR990132.1, read on the forward strand.
GGTAAATGAAAATGACCGCAAATACCAAAAGTTTTTATACAGATTCGATTCCGCTTTACCGTTAGATACCTATCAATTTAACCGCGTATGTTTTGGCATGCGTAGTAGTCCATTTTTGGCAATGCGCGTACTCCGCAAACTTTGCGCCGACGAGCGCGAGCGTTTTCCACTCGCCGCGGCTGCTATAGAAAACAATACCTACATGGATGATGTTTGCTGCTCGCTGCCTTCAGTGCTCGAGTCAGTACAGCTCCGCGATAATCTACGCGAAGCGTTACGGGCCGGGGGCCTTGAACTGGTCAAATGGGCTAGTAACATACCTGAGGTGACAAAAACTCTCCCGATTTCGGATCAACACGTCGCCAATATCCACTTCGAAGAGCCCGGATCGAATTTAAAAGTTCTAGGTTTACAGTGGTCGCCTAGTTGTGACACTTTCATGTTTAATGTGAACATTGAACACCGCCCAGTAACTAAGCGCAATATATTATCTTTAATCGCACGCCAATATGATGTACTAGGTCTTATCGCTCCGGTTGTTTTCTACGCTAAACTTATTTTACAAAAACTTCACATTTTAAAACTACAGTGGGACGATACCCCACCTTCAGAAATTGTAGGTATTTGGCAGAAATATATTCACGAGTTGCCATGCATTCAACAATTACGCTTTCCGCGCCATCTCGGTGTTAGTTTAAACTCAAAAATTTGTATAATTGCTTTTTCTGACGCTTCAGAACATGGTTATGGATCTGCCATCTATGTTCGGACTCAGACAGAATCAGTGCCAATTATTCGCCTGATTTGTGCCAAATCAAAAGTTTCTCCGTTAAAAACTATCTCAATCGCTAGATTAGAACTTTGCGCTTGTCTGCTTATGGCAAAATTAGTTCGCCGCGTAATTGATACTTATAGTAAACGTCATTCTATTGACAAAATCTATTGTTTATCTGATTCCATGGTAGCATTACAATGGATCACCGCTTCTCCGCATAGATTTAAAACATTTGTAGCTACGCGAGTTACAAAGGTTACCGCCGCCGTTCCTGCTAATTGCTTCTATCATGTGGCTGGAACAGACAACCCTAGCGACTGTCTGTCTCGAGGACTTTCGCCAGCTGAGTTGGTTAATCACCCGCTATGGTTCACTGGTCCCGCATGGCTTTGTCAGGATCCTAGTGAATGGCCTATCAAATCGATAGTGCCCGCTAAAATCGATTCCGAATTGCCTGAATCTAAGAAAATTATTGCTCTGCCCGCTACGCATATAACTGACGAGGCTCCTAACCCGCTGTTAGACCTCTCAATCCGCGTTTCCTCATGGAATAAACTTTTACGCATTACCGCCTTTATATATAAATTTATTAAAAAATTGCCGCGTTCTAATATTTTTACCGCTGAAGACATGAGCTTTGCTGAGTTGCAAATCCTCAAAGCTCTGCAACAATCATGTTTTCCTGATATTATTAAAAATATCAAAGCAAGTGCTCGCTGTACGAATGCAATTCAAAGGCTTGTACCGTTTCTTGACGAAAACGGAATTATACGAGTTGGAGGTAGACTTCGAAAAGCAGGCTTGTCTTATAATCAACAGCATCCGATGCTATTACCGCGTAAACATTATGTAATTGATTTAATAATCTCACATTATCATCGCTCTAATTGTCATACCGGTCCGGTAACTTTAATGTCTATATTAAGACAAAGATATTGGATCTTGTCATGCCGCAACGCTGTTAGATCAGTTATACATAAATGTAATCTCTGCTTTAAGGCTAATCCTAAGCCATCATACCCACTTATGGGTGATCTTCCCGCTTGCCGCGTGAACGAAGCTACTGCTTTTAAATTTACGTCAACGGATTACGCAGGGCCTTTAAGCATTATCCCATATAGAAAACGCGGAGTGCGTTCCATAAAAGCCTATATGTGTATTTTTGTTTGTATGGTCACGCGCGCAGTTCACATTGAACTCGTCACAGATTTGAGTACGGGCTCATTTCTTTCCGCTTTCAAACGCTTTCTCGCTCGCCGAGGTTCCGTATCAGTTATGTACTCCGATAATGCGACTAATTTCGTAGGCGCTAAGAATGCTTTATCTGAAGTTTATTCGCTTGTAAACTCAGATGATTATAATAATTATATTTCGAGTGAACTATCCGAGCACCGTATACTGTGGCATTTTATCCCGCCAAGAAGTCCACATTTCTCTGGAAATGTTGAAATTATGGTGAAATCATTCAAAACGCATCTGCACCGAACAATAGGTTCGCAATTGCTGACATACGAGGAACTATTGACTGTGCTGACTCAAATTGAAAGCGTCATAAATTCGCGTCCGCTAACTTTATTGAGTGAGGATCCGTCAGAGCCCGCTGCTTTAACGCCGTCTCACTTCTTAATGACTGCACCACTCAATCATTTACCTTCTAGTGCAGTTCCTAATGAACCTGCACACTTATTAAAACGCTACCGCTTGTTGGATCAAATGATCCAATCATTTTCTAACCGCTGGAAATTGGAGTACCTTCACTTATTACAAGCTCGTGGAAAGTGGAACACACCCTCCAATCTAATTTCTATTGGAACTATTGTTTTGATCATTAGTGACAATATGCCCCCGCTCTCTTGGCCATTGGGTGTTGTCATTGAGACTCACCCCGGCAGTGATTCTATTTGTAGGGTCGCCACTGTCAAAACGGCGACAGGCATCTATAAAAGACCTGTCGTCCGCTTATGCGCTTTACCGACTCAATAATTTCTTTGTACCCCGGTCGTCTTACAATATTGGTTTATCTCACTCTCCATTCGTTTATTATCGCATCATTTTTTTTTTCTTTATTGTCCCGCTATTTTTTCTTAAAACCAATTCTTTTGTTTTAAGACCGGGGGCAAATGTTCGCGCCAAGCGCGAATCCTTCATTCAATCATTTAGTATTTCACGCACACTACTTCACTTGTTAGTGTGCATTGATCTATCATTATGATTTCGTAAAAACAAAATACAACCACAAATCAACTAAGCTTCAAACTCAGATTTAGTTGATAGTGATCCCAATGTTTACCCGATATAGCTACCTGCTCATGATAGATAGATGCGAATCCAAAGAACCGGTCGCCACTTTGACGCGTTAAGTACGAATGCGACAACATTTCATTAGTGTGTGTTATCTTATAAACTGCTAAACACGCAAGCGACTTCGTTAGTGTGTGTACTGGCTGTATCGGGCTCGTACCGTTCATAGCAATGTAATCCTTAGCGTGACTATGGACTTCTGAGCGTTTACTGTACATAATTATATATAGTTAGGTATTTATTTAATTAGTTTAAAATATTGAATTATAGTTAGGTTTGTAAATATTTAAATAAGAGATATGTAAAGATTAATGAGCAAATAAATTTAGTATAATTGTTTGCAAAAATAATGGTAAAAGTGACTAATAGATAATTATGATGAATAAATAGATTTTTTTATTACTCAGAGGTTTATAACACCAACATTTCACTTATTAAAATTATGAAATACGGGTGTTACTCACGTAATGTTGGTCTATTTAGTCGACCGCGGTTTCGCGACGTATCGCACTCTCTTGATAATGCCTAGACATATAGGCGAAACCGCGATCCAATTACCTACGTGAGAAACACCCGTATTTCATAATTTTAATAATGTTACAAACTCACGTCAGTTTTAATAAAAATAACATTTCACTTGTTATGTTTAGGGCCTTACCGTCATACAGGGCACAAATCCAACTCTATAGTGCTATTGCAAATTTCCTGCCAGAGTTTCCTGAGAAAATCCTAAATAATACTTTTGCTCGACCCGGTAATCGAAACCGAGACCTCGCGGTAAGAGACGCTAACCACTAAATCAACAAGTCATTAAATATAGAATAAAGAAAATGATTAAGAAAGTCATTACAAAAATATGATGGCTGGGCTAACAAAGAGTATTGTAACATCCCGTACTATGAAGTGTACGACTGATAGCATCACTCTACGTAAAATATGCAAATTCAAATTCAAATTCTTTATTGCACACACTAAATTACAGATGACAACATCTATATCATATAAAAATGAAACCCGTTATCAGTTGTCACGACATGGCATGAAAACAACTTGACCGATTTGGCTGATTTTTTTTTGTAGTTTTCTAATACTCTGTACAAGGTTCTTACGGGAAAAAAAAAAAAAAATATTAATAAATGTTCTGTAAAAATATAAGTGAAATTATTGAACCCTACGGAATAAACACTATTATGAAAATATATATTTTGTTTTTTATTTAAAAAAAATAGTAAAATCCTTCTCAGGTATGACGAACCCAGGGAAATAGGTATTCATTTTTATATGGAGGATATTATAGATTCCAGTTCAAATTGAATAGGTACGCATACATAAGATAGGTACAAAATAAAGTAGTGCATCAAATTTACGCTAAGGCGGTACGAAGTTCGCCGGGTCAGCTAGTTAATAATAAAGTTCATGTACAAAGGCGAGCTTAATTAAACATAAATTTTCTAACAGCAAACCTTTGAGACATAGAGGAAATAATGATGGCAAAGGTCAAGACAAGTGTACAACGCAGAGAACATAAATGATGAAAATGTATACCTATTACTATCTTAATTCTACCTTAGTACCTAAATAAGTATACATATGTTTTATGTATGCAACTGAATCTATTAGACTACAAGCCTTAATGTGATTGGGAAAAAGGCTCGGGAGATGATGATTACGACACATCAATTCAATCTCCCCTCAATCCGCACATTTCCGTCAATATAAATGGCTCGCCAACAACCTGAACCAATATTTAACGTGCCCCACGGCAGAGAAATTCGACTATATACAATCAGGCCGCACTATATTGATCGTTTATCGGCGAGGAGCAGTTATTATTATAGTTGCCACAATAGCTATTGGTAAACAATAAAAATAATCTCATGTTCTATACTTGCACCTTTTTCCCTCTAAAAATTGGATAAAGACGAAATTCGTATCATACGAACTACACAATTAGCAGTAGAAAAGATACTTATAGATAAATATACTCAAACGTAATTCCCGTAAAACCCCAATCCCTTCACCTTCCTCTAAATCTAAACCATTGGCTCAAAAAATGGAAAAAAAATGTGGTAATATGTAATGAACTTTCAAGAAAAACTATAGTGACTAACTTATCATTGTTAAGTCAAGAGGTCCAAAGAGTAAAATGCAGTTACATGGAATATAGTTCGTACATGATACAAAAGTCTTTAAAAATAATGACTTGTATGAAGTTGTTACTAGTTTAATACAGAGAGTGAATCTCTTTAAAGTCGAAATATGTTGTAATGACTAACTACGGAAACCTATTGCGTGTGGCACGACACGCACCTGGCCTGTGTTTTAATTTGATAATATCACAACTTTATTTCATGCTCGTATAAAAAAAGCAAATATAATAAAAGTTTTAGAGAGTTAATGACTCTTAGAAGTTGAATGTGACAGGTTGAGCAAAAATGGCTATTGCTATCGAGAAAAATATCGGTTGTAGCCGTGGACTACAAATGAGATTCTAAGTGCGGCCAATAAATCACGATAGATTGGGGTTCTTATCAGATTGCGGTTTGCGTTATCAGCTATGTTTTTGTATAACAAAATAAACCTTTACTTCGATGGACATAATAAGTTTCTGGAACGATTAAGGGTACACTCCCGACCGGCGATTTTCATACATTCCGAATCGGCTTGTTACAGTATTATGATTAAGTATTTATCAATTTGTATATGCATTATCACTATCTAAAACACTAAAATGCATATTTCGTTCGTGCCCATTTTGCCCAAATTATTTTATATTTTTTCTGTTTGTATTTAAATCAATTGATGATTTAAGCAATTTTGACAGAATGGTAACGAACAAGCATTTTAGTTTTAAATATACATCTATATAGAGTCTATAAAAATAAATAATGACTTCATAATATTAAAGATACTACCTGATTAAAGAAGCACTGAAAACACTATATTGATTGTTTTGTGAACGTGGAAGCCAACAAAGTGAATTATATAGTAAGTTCTAGTCATATAAAAACAGCCAAGTGCGGCCAAGCCACTGGGCGGGAGTAATATAAGTTTGTAGTACCATTGATACGAAAGAAGAAGAAGAGCCAAGTGCGTGTCGGGCCAAGCGCAGTAGGTTTTTATAGACAGCCGTTATAACATAATTATGGACTTAAAATAGGTTTTATATCTACAATGAACATTAAAAACTTCATACAAGACATTATTTTCTTAATGTTTTGTATTTTGTACGAAATATTCTTTGTAACTGCATTTTATACTCAGGACCCCTATTACTCTTGAACTAATTAAGATAACGTAGCCGCTATAGTTTTCCTTGAAAGATTATTTCATATACTACCACCATAGAAATCTTAATTATTAAGATTTCTATGACTACCACCATGATTTTTACTAAAGGTTTAGCTTTAAGAGAGAGGGGAGGGGGACGCCCTACTCGAACAAATATTTGCTCTTTTAAGTTAATTAACTTGCAAACGGATCTCTTTATCAAAAAAACTGTCTTAGCTACCTAAATGTTTTTAAAGACCTATCTTTTCTACCTAGAGTAGAGATGTTTTTTTTCCTCACACCATGGGGTATGTGACAGAAAAAAATCATCCCTACTTTACATGTGAGGTACCTGAAAAAATAATTCAAGATTACATCCTACCACTCTATTGACAAAGTTACGTCATACATATGTAAAATTTCACCTTCCTAGCACTAATCGTTTTAACGCTATGCCTCGGACAGACGGACATGGTGAAACTACAAGGGTTTCTTGTAGGTACTACGGAGCCTACACAATACTATCACAATACTTATTATAACTTATACTTTGCTTCTATTTCTGTTAGGTTTATTAGGATCGTGTTGGGCCACAATCTCATTTAACTGTATTGTAGTAGTTAAATGGAATGTTGGTGATGATATAGCGTTGACTTACGATACGTCCTATAAGGTACCTATCGAAACGAGCATTGAAGTGATATAATCTGTACTCATGTGAACAAGATCTACAAGGTACCATCTATAATTCCATGAAATCAAGTGGAGCTTCGAAAACACGTGTATCACATAAATCAAGGTATCTAATTCATCCAAAACGACCTCATATGAATACGGATAGAATTCATAAAATATTTCTTCTTTTGCTCCGTTTTACAGTGGCTGCTTTGATCTATAATTTGGTAATAGTGAGCTAAAATATTAAGTTAAATTACAATTAATTATTACAATAATTACTATAATTACAATATGACGACCGGATGGCGGAGTGGGTAGTGTACCTGCCTGCGACGCCGAGGTCGTGGGTTCGATTCCCACTTGAGACAAATCTTTGTGTGCATGAACATGGGGGTTTGCCTTAGTCTGGGTGTTTCTATGTATAACAAATATGTATTTACAAAAGAAAAGTATATATGTATTAGTATCAGTTATTCTAGTACCTATAGTACAAGCTCTGCTTAGTTTGGGACTAGATGGCGTTGTGTATGAGTTGTGAAATATTTATTTATTATTTATTGATATATTACCGTGAACAATCAGAGTCCCGTAGAGTAGCAAGTTATTATTAGTGCATTAGAGTTCCGTAAGCTACAGTTGCTGCTTACTTCTAGGTAGGCGTTTAATAAATCTGAGTGATAGTTTTGTCATTAGATTTTATTATACCTCGCTTCAGTTTCACGTCCAACCTGTTACATGTGCTTACATCAAGATTTGTCAGTAGCCATAACAATTCACTCAGAAGGGTCATTGGCAGCGAAACTTCGCAAAAGTAAGTTCGGTGGAATAAAAAAGTGTCATAAAATAAAGCTGAAACTAACCGTGGGTCGGAGCCGGGCACAGGTTATTTATATAAGTCATGTCAGACAACGCTCCTGGGCTGAAAGTTCACTCATATTTTTTGTTTGACAAATTGCCGCGGTAACGGGACTTGGCTAAAGTTTCACCTCCATTTAAGCGTCCATTAAAAGCTACCCGGTGGCCGTGAGTCTCTTTACATTTTATGAAATATTGAGTATCGACCTACCTACCGAAAAAGAGACCTCTTCATAGTTTGCTCGCAAATTAAAATGTATGGTCGCAAATGTTTGAGATGAATTGACGGGACGCATTATAAATTTGAAAATCTTAAAAGAGTTTAAGTAAAAAGACAACGAATAAGTAAAGGAGTGATGCTGAGAATTCTACTAACTATCTTATTAACAACATCCATTGTTATGCGGTCGACAGTCCTGGGGACATATATATTATACGGGTCATGCGAATATCCCTCGGTCTGCTGTTGAGGTTGGTCGAGAAAAACTAGTGTCTGAATTCGACAATATTGTCGCGCACAGTACGGTTCCAGAGGCATTTTCTCCCACGCAATATAGAGTCGTGGAATGATGCTAAGGTTTTTCCAAGAGATTTCAGCATGAGGTTCTTTAAAAAGAGTGCAAATAGGTTTCAAAGGGTTGGCAACGCACAAGTGATTATGCTTTTGGTGTTGCAAGTGTCCATAGGCTACGGTAACGGCTAGCCATCAGGCGGACTGTATGCTTATTTGCCGCCCTAGTGAAATAATACATGACATAATTTGTTCATCTTGACGTAAAGATGATCTTATTTTTGTCCATCCAAAGGTTACCTGGAAGAGATCACTTTATAGTGATAAGGCCGCCCATTGTGCATGTTTCAATAGACTGTGTATCACAATTATGTACTTCTTCTTTGTGTACAATAAAGAATTCTCTATCTATCTATCTATCTAAAGATACAATGGAATTTTTAAGAATAACTATTTTCAGCTTTGATAGTATTGACAAGTTCAGGCATTTCATGGATTTGGCACATCACTAGAGTTATCTATGCGTGTCATTTCACATATCAATAGGCAAACACAGCTGGCGGTTTAGTGTAAGTGCGTTGTATTAATCCAGTGTACAACTGCTATGTACAGATTAGAAGCAGATGGTTTAGGCGTATCTAAGATTTCTCTATGATAGTCGGGCCCAGGCAGAACTATATATTAAATATTATTCGTGAGTATATTTATTATAATTTTCAATACTCAAAATCAAACCATATTTTTTATTATAACAGGAAACAAATCTTTATTTTACTACCGCTTTTCAAGGTTTTTTTGCCTACGGCGTAGACATATTATGCTACGAGCGCTACAAAATTGTACCGTAGCATTTATTGAAAACATCTATTTTTTGTGGGATTGTATTATCCAAATCAACTGCTTTGTGAAATACTAATATTAGGATCTAAATTCAAATTATACAATCTTTTACCATGATAGAAGTAAAAACAGATAAATATTTCTCAAAATTACATTAATATTAATCGTTGAAAAATCATGTCACAGTTAATTTATTTTTTTGCATAACGGGACAAATCATTTTGGTTAAAGGTAACAATTATACTTAACATTCATTTTTCAGTAAAAAGTAAGGTTAATCATCATGTAGCTCCATAGAGTCGTCTATTTCATACTTGTCCTTCTCGTACAGTACTCTAACAAGAGTCTGAAATTTGAATATAATCTAGTATTCAAACCAAGCACTAATTATAACAAAGCCAATAAAGTTATCGATGTTCCCAGACAGTTCATTGGCTGGTCAAATGAGTAAAACCTCCATTGGTACAATCGTTTCTAACCGAAAGATCAAACTTTTCATTGAAATTCAGGCTTCGTTAGCATGCCAGCCGCAATACCGAAATCAATTAAATATACATTCCAGGTCAGCGAACTGAGAAATGCATGGGTGGTGCTCGCACGGAGAGCGGAGCGGCCTCGCGCCGATCACTATACGCCAAATAGAGCAGAAGTCACATTAAGAATTGACTAATGTGTGATTGTGACACATAGCATGCTCAAACAGTGAAACTGACAATTTTGTCCAGACATTTCTGCCCTTCAACTTTTTGCAATTGGTGCATTGAAAAAAAAATGCATGGGTAAATAGATCATATAGGGCAAGTAGAGCTGAAATCAGATTCTGTATGTTTTTCTTGTAACTGCCATGGACTAAAATATAAGAGTATGAAAGCTCGTACTAGGTCCTCGTGGTACTTGACCGCTTCTAGGAACACATTTGACAACTATGGTATCTTGTACCGTGATTCGATACGGTAAGGAAAACTGTCTGTCTCAAAAATTTTGTGCAACCTTATATTCATTTAAATACGGTCGATATTTGATTGACAGAAATCCAAATTTCTTGTGATTTCATTTATATTCCATAAATGAAATCACAAGAAATTTGCACGCCGCCAAGCATTTTTAATAGACCTAATACCGAAGCATTGCATTTCATCAAAATATACGATTATCGGAGGTACGCCGTATACTGAGTTTTCTTCGTTTTCACTGTCCTATATTTGTGATGATATAATCACTTCTAAATGCACTCAGTGGCAGGCTCAAAAGATGTTTGCTATTCCGTCCGATCGTTTCAGTAGCTACAGACAGGTAGACAGATTCTGATATAGAGTTACTATCTAATTTTTTGTAACACGTTCGTTATTTACATTTGTATCATGCTTTCACTTTTCATATATCTTTAGTATAAAACAAAACACAAGTTATACTAAGAAACAGTTGCAAAAATTTATTAGTATAATCTTCTTCTTCTTCGTCGTGTCGATGGCTGAGTCAAATTTTATTTTGACTTGCCATCGTGGTGAAAGGATTAGCCAATTTCGCTTTGGAGAACTCGCGAATTGCCCAGGGTGCGCCGGACGTACGGAATCGTTGTGTACGTCATTTGGGGAGGCTCCTTTCATGCATTAGTATAATGATTTGATTTGATATATTGGTACAATTTACTAAGCACTAAATGCTATAAAAATATCAATGAGAAGTTAAACTCAAGTTTCTTCCATTATAATATTCAAATTGGTTCTACTATAATTGCCAAAAACGAAAACATAGATACATTTTTGGAACGAAGTTCCTTATCGCGCGTTGCGAAAAGGGGCTAGACGGAAAAAATTGGAACGAAAAGTTGTAACGACACATTTCGTAGCAATTTTCGTAGCGGCGTAGTAATTACATGCTACGTTAAAGCTACGGTGCTACATCATTATTATAACTTAAAAAAAAATACAATTCCTTCCTTTTGTTGAATGTATACAGGTGTTTTGTACATAATAAATAATTAAAAATAATAACAATAATGAATCCTAACAGTGTTTCTGCACAAGTTCCGTTTATTGCTAATGGATCGAAACTTCGTTCCATTCGGGTGTCCCTTGACTCCTCTCAAGTTTTTTTTATTAGTCTGGCACTTATACACCAGTCAACATAATTTTACTTTATACCGTTACAATATAAAAAACGCGTCTATGTGACATACAATTTATATAAGAGAGAGTTGTATTAATCTTTCAAAGAAAAGCTAAATCTTTGAAGCGAGATATGACGCGTGGGTCCCCGAAGGTCGTTGCTGAGAACTTACACAAATTGTTGTGAGAAGTTTGATTGCGTGACGTAGGCTTTAGGCACAAAAAAATGTACTCAGAAGGTACTTACAATTTTAGGGTTTCATAACCATAGTAGGTACTCCATATCCGTCTGTAGTTCGAGGCATAGTGTCGAAACCTTTAGTGCTAGAATGCTGAAATTTGCTCGTTATGTATATGTATGTAAATAATGCAAAGATGTGGTTAAATAAAATGTTTTTTTTTTCGGGTACCTGCCCTCCATGTAAAGTGGGGATAATTTTATTTCAGTCGCGTAACCCATAGTATGGGGTATCGTTTAATAGGTGTTTTAAAATACTGAGACGTTGCGAGAACGATTTTTTGTCATAAAGACTGATAGGCGAGAAATTTAACTTTAAAGAGCAAAATTTTACTCGGACAGAGCGTCGCCCGCTTCTCTGAAAAAGAACTGAAAAATGATGGTGGTAGTATATGTAATGAACTTTAAAGTAAAACTATAGTGGCTACGTTAGCTTTATTTGTTCAAGAATTATAGGGGCCCAAATTGTAAAATGTAGTAACTTGGTTTAGTTCGTACTAAATACAAAAAACGTTTAAAATAATGACATGTATGAAGTTGTTATTTGTTTAATACAGATAGTAAGGCCACAACTAAGGGTACTGGGGCTTTTCATACCACAAGGCGTTCGCACCGCGGTATGGATCGCCCAAGGACTTTTTATGAATGGGTCCGGTCACACCGCGGGGCGAATCTTCCAAGGCTATTTTTGAATTAGTAAGTTCGCACCACAGTACAGTAACCCGATATGAGATTTCATATCGGGTTACTGTACTGTAGTGTTCCCGTTGATGTCTTGTATGATTATACAAGACATCAACAAAAACTAATTGAGTTCAAAAAATATGGTAGTGAACGTATATCGCGAGACCATCGCGATTAACGACAAGCTACGGTACCCTATAGCGCGAACCCAACACGCACTTGGCCGGTTTTAGTTTCTATTTATTTGTAATCATTAGGAATAAATAGAATAGTGCTCGCTTTAGTAATCGACTTTTGGATTTCTTTCAAAAAAGTGTAAATAGGTTTTTAAAGGGTCGACAACACACAAGTGATGCCTCTGGTGTTGCAAGTGTCCATAGGTTACGGTAACGGCTTACCGTCAGGCGGACCGTATGCTTGTTTACTACCATAGCAAATTAAAAAAAATAGCATGAAGTATAGATTATTGCGTCATCTTGTGTCTATAGCTTAAGAAACGGACGACTGTTTTTTCTATTTATCAAAAACTTAGCTGCATATTCATCTTATTCCAGGTTGACTGTAGTTGTAAAAACACAAGAACTATCACTATTATGAAATTATATGTTTAACATGACAATGTGTGACAATAAATTAATTTAAATACGCGAACTGAGCGCGCCTACCGTCCATGCGATGTTTTGTGAAGGTTGGTTTCACGATATCACGTGAGCCTGCAATCTGTATGTCCTCATCACACCATCGTGGTAGCCACTTCCCAAGGGAATCGAAGCTTGTTTATCTGCAAATATAATAACAGTACATAAACGAAAATTTTCGTGAAAACAGGAAGTTTTGTGATTTATTACATAGTTGTTTGTGATTTCTTACATTTTTTTTATCAAATATATAGATTTATATAACTACAAATTGTGGCACCTACTTATAGTTAATGCTTTTTCTTTTGCCTTGAATACCCTTGTTGGTAATTAATAAGAACGAAAAAATCCTCTCCAATCTCTATTATTTAATTTTACTCTAGTTATCTGCTACTTTCTACTTAAACACTAAAACAATCTAAAGGAATCTTATCGTCTCGGCTATTGTTTACATTCACAGAAATATTCCAGCTACTTTTTAAAGACAAATAGAGCCTAGATAAACCTCTTTACGCTTGCTCCAGACTAAATTCTTTAGAAAGGTCACCTATCTAGCATCTAGACTAGGGTGAATCGACATTCCAAGTACCTCACACTTTATATGTTACGCTCACTCTATCAATGACGGTTATAGTGAGAAAATGTATAGTTCATGTCATTTCTTGATCGCGAAAGTAAGTGTGGATGTGTGGATATTTGATGCTCTTACACACAGAAACTGCATAACGAATTAAGATGATATACGGTTTCTTATAAGTAAAAGGTTGAGAACTACGGCTTTTATGTAAGAAAATCTATTGTAACGAAGTTGCATCTGCCAGCTTATGAAAATCCGGAGATATATCTCGCAATAATTGTTTAACGAAAAAGTTTGCATATCTTTTTGAGCTAGGAGGAGTGCTAGAAAGGCGTTTTTTTTATATATTGGTATGTTATGCCGTTAAAGACCAAAAAATAATTTTGAGAAAATATACTTGCTCTCCTCAATTTGAAAAGGGATAATGTTTTTATGATATCAGTTTTTATGAATAAGAATGCATGTTAAAAAAATACCTAACTCCGTACGATGCCAAGCAATCCAATAATAGTTATTTTAATTTTAATAGTACTTCAAGCAGCTGGTGTAAAAAATATGGAAATGAATCAATAAACGGTAGTTTTTACATATCAAAGTAAACGTGAGCATAAATATTCATTATTAAACATAAAATAAAATGTTGAGCTTTCATGTAGCCTCGAAACAATTATATCAATGTAAACAAAAAGTGTTTTAAATACAGTAAATACGTAAATATATACACTAGTAGAGTAGATATTAACATAGCTCCCTGAATTTACAAGTTGTTGTATAGTTTATATTCGCCAAAGCTAATAATTTAAAAGCTAACTACAGATTTCAGTGATAACAGCAGTAATTTCTTACATTGCTTTTTTTTTAAGTAAGGTTCGTCTAGCTAAGATATATACCTATATCGCTGGCACAGCAAGGGTTGAGAAATTTCGAATCTAAGCCGCATACAAATCCATGGCTGAATTAGTAAAGTACCTTGGGCGTTTACCCGACGTGCAGGTTCGAAGCCTGCTGGATTTTGATTACTAAACCTTAATATTATATAAGAGTTTATTTATTTTCATTTATTTTATAAGATAAGACAACGACCAAAAGAAATGCCCAGTGGGGCCAGATAGATTTTATTGCGTTTTTGTCATGTTTTCCAAAACAAAAATATGACAAATGAAAGACAAAATCTATTTTACGCTCGTCATGCTAGTCCCACATATGTATTAGTAGTGAAATGTTCGTTATATTACATTTAAATTATGAATAATATGATTTTGAGGCGATTTATTTCTTAATGGCGTTAGTATCGCGTCGCACGTACCAGACTGAGTTCTTTAAAAGGTCACCCAGAATCCAGACGAATCGTGGGTAGAATGATCTTTACTGCAATTATCTCACACCTACGCTGTAGCTGCTTCATCAATCACCGTGCAAAAAATATACATAGAAGACTCATTATTTAAATTACCTACTTAATTTTCATCTGCACGTGTTTTGCATTCATTTGTGGACATACACACAAACTATCACACTTACCTATGAATTAAAATGTAATGCTTATTATTATATGAAACTTTTTATCACCCACTAGAGATATACATTTTGATTTCAATACATTAGATGAAGCCATATATAAGTTTGGTAGAGGTTTTATATGAGAACATAGAAAAATGATTATCACTTTTGTTTTTTTTTACTACTGGAATAATACTGCAAAATTTGGTGTACCAAAATTTTTGTTGTTTACTTATGATAAAACATAACAATGAAAAATAGTTTAACAAATGTTACCTTAATAAAGTGTAGGCACGATCGTTTTTAGTAGTTCTTGTTTTTGGAATTTTATTTATTTATTTATTTTATTTTAAAACTTCTTGCACTTAAAAATAGTACAACGGCGGACTTAATGCCTTAGGCATTTTCTACCAGTCAACCTTAAGGTGATGCAGAAAGAACAAAGGTAGGTGCATAAGAAAGTAAAGAGTTAAAAAAAGAAGAAAAAGTTATGTGCTGAATATGTGAATACATACATGGAGTAATATCATATCAAAAATTCGAATACATAAATATGGTAACAAATATACTAATACATACATTTAAATAAAATATATATAAATATATATATAAATATTTACACAGGAGATTAAGGTTTTAAAGATTCTGCTGTTGTTTCACCTTGGAGAAGATGACGCACTCTAGTTTTGAAAGTATCCCGGGTGGTGCACATCCTGATCTCAAGAGGGAGTGCATTCCAAAGAAGGATGGATTGAATATAGAATGAAGAGTGAACTAAAGAAGAGGTATGAGGAGGACAAAAGAGAAGAAGGTTGTTAGTAGAACGGAGATTTTTTTCATGACTGGAGCAAAGATATTGAAAGTGAGATTTTAAATAGGTAGGAGAGTGTGGTAATTTGAGAATACTAAAAAGTGTGGTCAAAGTACGTAGACTGCGACGCTGCCGGATAGGCAGCCATCTCAATTGAAAACGGTAAGATGATATGTGGTCATACTTGCGAAGGTTGAATACGAACCGAATGCAATTATTGAGGAGTCGATCGAGTTTATTGAGAAGATCTGCATTCAGGTCGAGATAGCATATATCACCATAGTCGATGATGGGAAAAATCAAAGTCTGCACAAGCATTGCTTTAGTTTTGGATGGAAGGAAATTCTTCAGGCGGTAGAGAACACGCAGGCTACCAGTCACTTTTCGACTAATATTCGCAACTTGACTACACCAATCAAGATTCGCATCTATATAAATGCCCAGATCTTTAACGTTGGAGGTAATTGGTATAACGGCACCGTCAAAAATGATTGGGCAGATGTTTATTTAACTGATTTTAGCCATGGTGCAGCTACTACCTACAATTATTGCCTGGCATTTGTCGGGGTTCACTGACAAGCCATCCGAGCAGACCAATTTTGTATTGACTCAAGATCCCTATTAATATCATCGATCGCTGAATCTAAGCACTCGATCCCTGTCTGTGTGTACAATTGCAGGTCATCGGCGTACAAGTGATACGTACAGCGAAGGTTAAGAGTGATGAGATTGATGAATATAGAAAACAGAAGAGGAGAGAGAATACCGCCTTGGGGAACACCAGAGTCGAGATTACACCAACTTGATGTGATCTCATCAATGCGAACCGACTGCTGGCGTCCATGAAGATAAGAGGAAAGCCATTCCTGAGCTTTGGGTGAGATCATAAGATGGGAGAGGATTGATAAAAGGATATCGTGACTGACTGTATTAAATGCGTTCGAAAAATCTACTAACACTAACACAGTCACTTTAGTGTCTTCCATTCCAGCCCTTATGTCCCCCGTCACTTTAAGCAGTGCTGAGACAGTGCTGTGCCCAGGCCGAAATCCAGATTGGAGAGGGGAGAGTATATTGTTATTTCGGACAAAACTGGATAACTGCTTATGAGCACATGACTCGAGCACTTTCGACAGGAAGGGAAGAATTGATATGGGACGGAAATGTTTGGGAAGAGAAGGATTAGGAATTTTTGGCAGAGGACGAATATAGGCTTTACGCCACAGGGAGGGAAATTGTCCGGATGCAAGGGAGAAGTTTAAGATGTGGGATATCGCTGGTAGGAGTTGGTCAAGGAGAGTAGTAATCATGTGACGACTTATGTTGTCACACCCCACTGCTTTGGATTTAATGGATAGGATAATCTTTTTGATCTCATCCGGGGCTACAGGAGAGAAATAAAAAGGGTCAAAAAAAGGAGATGGCAAGCTTGACAAATAAGCAATGGTTAGACTTTTGGTTGATATATCAATTGCGTCAGTGGTAACAAAATGCTTATTAATGTCATCCAGGTTTAAACATTTTGGCAAATCTGTATTCTGCGATTTACCGATGCCCAGAGTCCTAAGGAATTTCCAGACACCGGCAGGAGAAGAGTTATAAATATTTTCATAGATATGTCGGCGTTTAGCATTACGTATCACCTGGTTACACCGATTTCTAGCCGTTTTGAAAGAAACCCAGTTAGTCTCGCAGCGATCTTTTTTATATTTGCGAAAAGCACGGTCTCTGCATCTCATTGCCATCCGAATTCCATTCGTCATCCACGGCGCCGGAGGGCGTTTTAATTTAATTTTTCTAATGGGAGCATGGACGTTGTACAGGTTAATGATCATATCATTGAAAACGTTCACCTTCTCGTCAACTGTTCTAGCCGTTTCCAGGGGTGACCAATTAATATCGGAGGCATCTGATTTTAACTTGACAACGTCCATCCCCGCAAAACTACGCAAGTGCAGAACTTTGGGCTTAGGTTTGGGAGGTTTGAGGTTATAGGACATGAAAATGAGGTCATGGTGGGAAAAGCCAGGTGCAGGATATTGACCGAAAGAAGGAACGAGGATGGGAACAGAGGTGATGAGCAAATCTAACCATGTGTCCTCCCCATTAGAGTTGTGGTGAGTGGGTTGAAGAGGAAGGACATGGAGACTGGCAGATTCGATAATGTGTAGGAGTTTACGAACACGGAATGATTGATTTGACAGGAGGTTGGTGTTGAAATCGCCCATGATGATATGATGTCTATACTCAGACCCCAAGGATTCTAATACCGACTCAAAGTCAGTGAAATAGTCAATAGACGGAGGACAATAGACTACGCCAATGATGATATTGGCACCTCTGACCCAAACCTCAAGAAAAAGATATTCCGCAGATGTTGAACTACCGCTGGAAGTGGCTGAAAAATAGCTGTTCCTCCACCACGTCGGTTTATCCTATCATTCCTTATCAAGACAAATCCAGGCAAGGAATAACTTGTTGATGGTAGCTGAGGTTTGAGCCAGCTCTCCGAGATCAGGACTGCATGAACATTGGTATTCGTAAAAGCTTCCAACAGGTCACTGTGGTGACTGGGCACGCTTTGAGCATTAATGTGGCACACGTTTAACAATTGATTATTTTGTTGGTTAAAACAATAACGTAATGAATCACCGAGAGTATCACTTGTCGAGCAGAAACTATCATCGATAGATTGATCAGCAGAATCACAGGCAGAATAAAATGAAGAGTCGTCTTCAGATAAAGACATAACAGTATATAAATATTTATATAAAATGTATAAATACTATAAATAATATAATATATAATTTAATTAAAACGATATTAAGCTAATAATACTAATTCAAGTTAATGAAATGCTTTTTCATCTCTGCATCACCCGCCAACCGACACGCACACCACTGCAAATAAGAGAAAGTGATGTAAGAAATGTTTACAATAACCATTTAAACTAAATTATACTCAATACAAACATACTGAATAAAGTTCAAATAAAAAAAAAATGGAGTAAGACAATATTATCACTAAAAATAAAAAAAAAATATCATACAGTGGTGTATGCGTTTTTGAACGCAACCCATTGAGCGCTAACTAAACGCAACCACAAAAATGTTAAAACTAAATGTCATCTGTCAAACTGACAAGATGAACATCATCAACACAAAATCAAATTGTCACTTTTATATTTAAAAACTAATATTAAAAAAAACATATAAATGTGGGTAAAAACAAGATAATTCATAATTAACTTATACTACCTGTGCGCCCAAAGAGTTGAGTTCAACATTACATAACAACATGAAGCGATGGTTTTGTCGTTTCAACAACAACAATGAAACTTATCGAGATGAAGGTTTCGCAAATACTTTCGGATACTTCGTGAGAAGGGAATCAAGTTGCACCAATTTTAAAACTCCGAAACTATTTTGAAGGCGTTTATCGTTTTCATAGGACATTACGCTGTAAAAGCTTTGATATACATAAGCCGAGTGCCTGGATTTCCTTGAAAATGGAGCGATTAACCAAAGCAAATTGTTGCATAAGTTGACGGAAAAAGCGGCGGCAGTGAGCATCGCCGCTATCCGGAATTGTCAACTTATGTAAATGTGGGGGGAGGTACAGCGCTGCAGCTCGGCCAGACGCGGTCGCGCCCAGTCGGGGGACCGCAGCACAACATATTCTATACTAGAGGCTGGCGAACTGCGATTCTGATTGAATATAACATGAATTTCAACTTCAACTTCAAAAACTCCATTGACAATAACATAACATCACGCCTTTATTACCCATAAGGGTGTGGCAAAGGTGTACAGCACCCACATTTCACCTGTTATGTTTAGGTCCCATGGGATAGTGGTGAGCCTATCGCCATCCACCGGGCACAATTCCAACTCCGTGCTACTATTGTGAATTTCGTTAATTACTTAGATAACCCGAGACCTCGCGGTGAGAGGCACATACGCTTACCACTAGACCATCGAGGCATTGAGTTCTATACCTATTTGTAATCAAAGAATCAAGTATTATAAACCTAAGTAAAAATAATCAAACCTCCTAAAGCATTGTACCAAATCAGTAAATATCTTCATAAAATGAGGCATTGGTTGCCCCGAGGCATCAATTCGGTTTAGTATGCCAATCGCGTTTCAGTTTTGATCCGAACCGAAACTTTGTTCCAGGGTGATCTTACTGTTTTCTAATTGCCTTCCATTTAATCCAGTACACGTGTTTAAGTTGAAAAGGAAAATAATTAATTGAAGTTTAGGTAACCAATAAATATAAAAAGAATTTAATTTAGCAGCGATAGCTGAGTGGGAGTACGAAGGACTGCGAAGTCATAGGCATCGGGTTCGGCATACACCTCTGTCAATAAATTTGGATTTTTTACATTAGATGGAACGCCAAAAGCAATTACACTATCCAATGGTCCCAATGACAAGGCCAAATACACACATTCACTCACACAAGCACACCCAGTCTCAGAACAAATATTTGCGAATTACACAAAGATTTGTCCCATGTGGGGATCGAACCCACAACACCAGTGCAGTGGAGAGAGGCGTGGCGACCGCTTAAACCACTACACCACACGTGCAGACAAATCGTCAAGATTCGTCTTTTCGAAGATAATTATGAGTCATACGTATCCTACAAATTATCGCTCGCCAATGGTGAAGGTACATAACGTGAGGAAACCTGCATGCCTGAGAGTGCCTAAAAAGTGCTCGACTACCGAAGTGTGTAGACTACCAATCCCCACTTGGCCAGTGCCAACGGCATCATGAGAAGAAGCCCGTTGCTGATTATTTTACTATTTATATTTTAATTACAACACGGTTAGCCCGAATGTAATATACCACATTCTTATATTACATTCGGGCTAACCGTGTAAAAATAGATGTATTGTGAAATAAAAAACTAGTATAATAGTAAATGTTGATGTCCATTATTATAGATAAAATCTTAAAGACAATAAATCTTGAATTTAGGGGAATAACGCGTGTGCTTATAGACCGACCGTTTAACGCGCGTATCGCCTGCGACGTAAGAAGTGAGCGGGGGTAGGTAACGGACTACTACGGCTATACACGGAGTCATTGATCCAAAGATTTATCTCGAGATAGACATTGTAGGCAAAGTAAAAAATATAATTGTAGTATCTGTATTTTTGAAGAAAAAATGAACATTTTAAGAAAAAATTAACTTATTAAAGAAAAATAATATCATCAAAATTTTACAATTATTATTTTTATTTCTCTTTATTTATTTCTTAATTTATTTGATATATTTTTAAATATGATTTATAAAAATACAAAAAACATTTAAAAATATAAAAAACAGTGTCCCAGCGACATCAGGTGCAGGGACCAAGCTGCCGATGGTTAGGGCTCCAGAGAGAGGAACCACCTCACGATGCGTGCCGTGTCCAAAAGTACGTGGCCCTCTGTAAAACCGCCTACTTCATTTTTTTCTTTCGGATTTGTTTATTTTTTGTTGGTGATTTAAACTTCACTTGACTTTGTTCATCTCTCAGGCCATTTCCTTCTTTTTCTATTTTACTTATGGTAGTCACCGAGAGTCCTGTAGCTTCAGCAACAAGTTTGTTTACGTTTACGTTCTTCTGGCTTTAAAAAAGGAATACATATTATAATATGCTATTTGTTTAGCTTGCTTGTTGATTTTTTTTGCAAAACAGGAAGAGCGATTCATCTTGGGATTAATCTTGGCAAACCGTTTACCTTGTGCGTTTATGTCAAAGCGTCCGTAACAAAAATACCAACCGTGCGCTGCGAGCACAGCCAGCGCACTGCCGCGTTTGACGTGAGCTCTTTGCACCGCGCACCCCTCTCACCCACCCGGTAATATCTCGCCCCGCCCCCTTACGATACGCGATGGCGATACGCGAGTTAAACGGTCAGCCTATACCTATTGTATAAACTATGAAGTAACAAATCAAACTTAAAAAAAAATGACATTCGCGCATAGAGCCCAAGGGCCTCTCTTGAGACAATCATAGAGGTAAAATATCATTTAAGCTTCAAAAAGATTTTATCGGACCATTTCACGTGGTTTTAATAATTCATTACTATTCACTTTTCCTAACTCGACCCTTACAAGAACTTTTATTGTTTCGCACTGAGGATAAACAATTTATCACTTGTCAAGTTTTATTATCTCTTAGCCGCCCTTCGCGCCCCTTAATTTGTGTTCTGCAAACTATCTAACTGCCAAAAGACCTTCTTCATAAACTGCTTACGTAAATAATAAACAAATCTTCTTATAACTTTATGTAATACTAGCTTTCGCCCGCGTCTTCGTCCGCGTAGAATTCGTTGTATTAAATAGTAGCTGCTCCCGCGCTTTGTACGCGTTCAATCTTACTACTCCCCTCCGTGTAGTTAAGCGTAATGTTAAATATCTAAAGACCTTTATTGAGAGTTACGACTATGAAACACAAAAAGAATTATCAAAATTCGACCAGTTTTGCCTGAGATAAGCGCTATCAAACAAACAAACTAACTTTCTCATTCGGGTTCGTCTGAATGGTTGGTATATCGACAAAAAGAAGCCAATGTTACGCGCCTTGTAATTAGATACCTGCATCTAAAATTTGATTAATAACGGTCCTGTCGTTTGAAACATTAGCCGATAGCGACATACAGACAGACAAAAATACTAAAAAAACTGTATTTTAGGCAAAGGTATTGTGCGAACATCTATACCAGCTTAAAAAATATTGTTACTTTGACATGAAAAACAGACACTTATTTATTTTTAGGACAAAAAGAGTAGAGCTCTTGTGATCGAGATTAAGATACGGTGAAGCATAGCATCGCCTATAATCTGTTGCGAAATAATAACGCAAAAGGCGTAATCACATCAAAGTCGTATTACAGCTATGTATATTAAGGATATATCTAAAACATTTTTAAGATGTTTGTAGATACTTGTTAACAACCATTTATTAACAGGTGAATTAAAACCCGTTAGCTATTTATGCCGCATAAAACGTACCTTAATTTAATATAAAACAACATAATACAAACATAAAAGCTATGCAGTTGCAAGTCAAAGTAAATCAAAAATAAAATGAATTGTATTTAAAAGGAATATCAAATAAGGCGATATCTTCACGATTGGTGGCATCTAGAATGAGATGATAACAAGGCGTTTAGTATTCCAGTCGGGAAAGGTCGATCCACCTGCTTTCATATCACGACAATTGCCGACCCCGAGGAATCGGCTCTCTGGCGGAATGACAATTCTTGTCTATGAAAATCAATTGGGGAGAACGAGGAGGTCCGGGCCGGCGACAATTCCAATTTCATTAATAGCTTCCGTCGGTACGTTAGGGTTGCCACGCCGCTCAGGGCTATTCTCACCAAATATACAGATGTCACATTACAAGTATCAGGCATTTATTTAGACATCGTCGTATATATTTCTCACAAATGTGAGCCGAGAATATCAGACTCCTTTGTAAGGAAGAAGTTTAATTGTGTTTTATACTTTTTTAATGTCTGATCTTTCCATGTATCTTTTCGGAAGTTAAAACGTTTGTATAAGCGTACTTAAATTAAATATTTCTGAAAACGTGATATATTCAATATTCTAACGTGTCATATATTAATATTACTTCTAAATATAATTTATTGGGTTTGAACATGGTACACACGACTACACATCGAGTTAAACATTACCTAATTTCTTCACTAATATTATAAATGCGAAAGTAACTGTCTGTCTGTTACGTTTTCACGGGTAAACTACAAAACCGATCTTGATGAAAATGTATATGGAGATTGTTTAAGACCTGAGGAATTACATAGGTTACTTTCATCGACATACAACGCGGGCGGAGCCGCGCGCATTGGCTAGTTTCAAATATAAGTTAATTTCACATTGCACGTGAAGCCTATACAAGGTGAGATCTTCAATTTTCACTGGGTATTTAAAACTTGACATTTCGCCATCAAATCAACAATACGTTTTACGAACGTGGATTCTACATAATATATTATTACATACCTATTTATTAGGAAAATTTAAAAAGAAACTGCGTTTTGCGCTCAGATTCGGAATGTGGCATTATGAATATTCCGAGAGAATCACCCTGTTCGTCGAGAATGCCTCAAAGTCTGTTTTGTTTTCGCCGCACTGCAGTGATGCTATAACGAGCTCTGTAATTAACAAACGATTAGGCAAGGACGAGCTTGCGGTCACAAACATGTCATACTACTGCTTGAGAACAAGTCTCTGACAGTCTACAAACTAAACACAACATAAATCATAAAGTAGATGCATAAAATCATTACCGAATATTCAGAAGGCTGTGCAGTGATTAATTTCTCACAAATAACCATCCGTTGGTCCATCCATTTAGTAGATTAGATTGAAAAATTGATTTGATTTAAAGTCACAAATTGTAAAACACCTATTTTCTTAGAAAAATAATAGTATATTGTATAAATCTATGCTACGGTTCTACAATGAAATAGTCGATTTTCAAATTTTAATGCATAAATACGGTCTATAAGTTATTATCTAATATTTACATTTTAATTTGATTGCAGGCATTGCTTTTTTCAGAAAAAGCGTAATTGTAAAAAGTAAATATTCTCACAAAACACATTTATAATTTTGGTAGGATAAGCTATTAACCGCGAGATCATCAGCATGGAATACATGGATTACGTTCCACAAAGAAAAGCTTAATAGGGCTCTACGAACTAGATCTTATTAGGAACACCGCGAATCCGATCTCATTGTGTTCGTAATACTCGTCTTCGAAGCATATCCTTTTGACATCAGCCTAGGATTGGACAGAACTCTTATAATTATGATGAGAAAAATAATATGTTAACATCTACAAATCTCTACTAATACTTTTACTACCAATATTACTTAATTAACACTTGAAGTAGGTAACTATTTTAGTCGTATTTATTATTTATCATGATTTTTTTGTCATATTTTTGATTCGACATAACGACATTTATTAAAACCACAATAAACTAGGCATGTTCATATTCACCGATAAACAATGTTTTTAAGAAAAATAATGTGTTTTCTAATATGTTCGGATATGTGTTTATGTTTTGTAAAAGAAAATAACCGCTTTAAATTAACTTTGGCGAAAAACTAGGGTATTAATATATGAGGCTATGTGACTTACACCCCATATACAAGCTGTCTAGTCTGCATTAAGGCGCGTGCAATATTTTAGATTAATATGCCATAAATATTCCAGTTGTAATAATAAGAAACGAAACTGTCATCATGCATCAAGCAAACTTATATTAATTCTCAGTTTTAGCCTGCAGATGTTCAACATAAAAACTCAATTACTTTTGCGACTTGGGATTTCAATTCTGAATGTCAAAAGTGTTGGCGAACCGAAACACAGCCATTAGCCTCAAAAAATATTAAATAATATAACATAACATCATGCCTATATTACCCAAAAGGGTTTGGCAGAGATGTGGGACACCTACACTTCACCTGATATGTTTAGGTCCCATACGATAAAGGGGGTGAGCCCATTGCCATCCACAGGGCACGATTCCGACACCATGCTGTTATTGTGAATTTCCTGACAGAAAGTTTACATAATATAACACTTTGCCCGACCCTTGTAAAAATACACTTAATTAATATATAATTGATATTATGTTATGTTGTTTGCGACAGTTTAGTTTATTTGAACGAGTTCGCAAACACGCCTATCACCACTGCACGTAATTATTTTACAAAATGGAAATGAACACACATGTAGTTTAGTATTAAAGATAATTTATATTTTAATATATTATATTATTGTAAAATAATGAAATGGTACATTTTGATAGTTAATCTATTCAAGAGTTCAAATATATAACAGACTTTAAAAAATTCAATATTTATGAACATGGCGTCGAAAAACAAAAAAACCGACTGCTTAAAAAAAAGAACTGAAAAGATAAAAACAAGTTTAGCATTATCTACATTAAATTCATAAACAACAAATGAAATATGTCAAACTAAATTCTTTATGGGATATATTATATTGCATATCAAATAAATAATCGCCTATCAATACATACTCATCATTTATATTCTTTTTTGCATCAAATAACTTACTTCACTACAGATAAACTAAATGTTTAACAAAACTCAAACTGCAGATAACTCGAAATTACACATCAATATGACATTCCTTTTTTCCTCATAATGCAATACAGTTAAATTTATTTTTGTACAAAAATACTACATGCATAGCATAAATACTGACTGCACATCAAATTTACCATATTTCATAGCAAAATAACTATCCCAGTCGCATATTAACCAGTAAGTACAACAAAATCTGTTCATCATATTTGTCTTAATTTTCAAGAAGCCATGCTCGGTAAATTTAATGATTATTATAACAAAAAAATCCTTTTACATTGCATTATTTCTAAAAGCAGAACAACTTAACTGAAAAACTTCGCGCGTTTTTTCGTCACTGGAGTAAATAATATAAAAATAAAAGCTATAGTTATGGCATAGATCAATTATGGGTAAAGTAGTAGGTTAGGTTAGGTTAGAACTGCGACCATAACATAGCTAATCTTTGTGATACTCCGACCCCTTTTTGAATCTACCCACTAAATAAAATAATATTATACTACCTACCAATTTCTTATTATCATAGATCGTAACAGACGACAGTACGTGGCGCCACCTGCAGAAGCTAAAAATGTGCCTATTGGGCAAAAAAGGAAGCGTGGACGCCCCGCGAAAGCAAGACCCGCTTTAATAATTCAATAAATTACAATTTTGTATCTAATTTTATATTTTTTTTGCTGATCTCATTATGTGATAATTAATAAATAATAAGATGACTGTGACTAATAAAATGTTGTTTGATCTAGAAAAACTGCTGTAAATATTATAAAAATAGAAGCTATATTTAAAAGAAAAAGAGTTAACATGTATAATGTG
This sequence comes from Hypena proboscidalis, assembly GCA_905147285.1. Classification (NCBI taxonomy): domain Eukaryota; kingdom Metazoa; phylum Arthropoda; class Insecta; order Lepidoptera; family Erebidae; genus Hypena; species Hypena proboscidalis. The sequence continues at coordinate 13,789,360 of LR990132.1, forward strand.
CATTAAGATTATTAGTTGTGCATTGATAAAAAAGCTTTTACTTTAGGAAAAATTGCTGTGCGCTGTGAAAATAAATTGTAGTGTGTTTAGTGATATTTTGAGTTGAATATTTTGTTGTGCAATCAGTAATTTTGATGGGAATTCGGTATTTAATTGCATAGAAAAAGGATATTTTATGATTTGCGTTTAAATACTACCCATTCTTTATGATGTTGCAGGCGGTGACAAACGAAGTTATATAGTAGTAACAAAGTATTGTTTGGCCTGCAACATCATAAAGAATTTAGTTTGACATTTTAATGTAGATAATGCTATACTTGTTTTTATCTTTTCAGTTCTTTTTTTTAAGCAGTCGGGTTTTTTGTTTTTTTTAATAATTATTTTTTATTTCACTCTTTTTAGTTCTTTTAACCGACATGTTTTTTTATATCTATTAATTTGTAGAAATCAAATCTTTTTGAGATCAATGAGCCTTAATCGTGAGTTAAACTATCAAATGCAAAAACAATTATTCAAATTCGACCGGCAGTTTCTAAGATTAGCGTAAGCGAACATACAAACTAACTTCCACCCACTTCTGGCGCGCGAGCGTGCCGATATATAAATTGGTAAATTGTGTTTAATCAGTAATATAGATGTGATAAGAAGTATATATTTTTGAAATGGTCTTTTCATGGCCTTTTATTTGATACCCATATTTCTATGATGAAAAGAAAATCCATACCTCCCCCCCCTTTTTTTTTCATTTGCCGGCGCCATTTTGAAAATTTATATAGCCTATGTCACTATCACTGTTTCGACGAATTCAACGACACCTCATATGTCAAAATCCGTCTAGCCGTTTGGGCTGTAGGGCGGTACAAAGAAATAGACATACATACATACATACATACATACGCTCGAAAAACATAACCCTCCTTCTGACGCAGTCGGGTAAAAAGTGGACGAAGGTGTCGATTTGTAAAAATAATAAATTGTTAGATATTTAAAAAACTGTTATACTTTTGTTCAACAAATTTTGCATTTTCCATTCAGGCGTGATGCCTTAAACCTGCAGCTGAAGGATTATGGGACACTGTGTTCAAAGATAACAGATTTTAAAAGCAGGGGTAGCACGGGTACGTACCCAGGACGTGTTGGCATCGGGCATCAGTCATGGGGCGAAACTACGCAACAGATTTTAATGCGATTTTCAACAAGTGAAAGAGTAGTTCATGGTATGTAAAACTTCACGTGTAGGTAGATAGATAGATAAAAACTTTATTTGTACATAAGACATAGAAAATACATTTTGTACGAAAGTTTAAATAACAACATTATACACAAAGGGCGGCCTTATCGCTTAACGCGATTTCTTCCAGGCAACCTTTGGATGGACATTGGTGTAAAAGATTTACAGAAAGGTAGTTTAGACAGAAATTAAGAAGGATTTAGCGCTCAAAATAGCGCTAAATAATATGTAATACATGCATATTATTAATCATGAAGTGATTTATAAAATAAACCTAGACAATATTGATGTGTGTCTTATTATGATGACGTAAATAACGCCTGGCTTACAAAACCGTATATGATGTATTGCTATATAGGTATGATGGTACTTTGTATGTAATCGTTTCATTACCGACACGGGGTAGCTTTGTCGCGACGATATTACTGAGCAAGCGAGGCTGGTATTTCGCACTTTGGTAGTTGAGAGAGCCAAAGTTCCTGACAGTTCTATTCAATTTCCTATTCGTAAAAGCGAGTTGGAATTTTCAATCGACGGTCTGTGATCAAGCGACGCGATAAAAGCTTTATTATAGTTTGTTCGTTATTCATCGAACACTGTTTTTGGGATTTGATGATAACTTGTTTAATATTTATGTGCCAGTAGAGAGGAATAAGGAAAATCACAATTTCTAGTAGATTGTGTTCTGTACTTTTTTCGCTATACGACGTTTATAGGGGTGGTAAGTGGTAACTGCAGTCCATGGACATCAATAGTTCACAAAAGCATATTGTAGAGGCGTCGCGTCGCTTCATCTAAGGACTTCGGTGTTGTGTCTCATGTGCCTGCAATTTCAGGGTCAACACCAAACTGAAACAAAGTAATGCAAGCACTTCTAATTGGCGGCAGGTTCAAAGTGAGAGAATCGTTTTGTTAAAGTAAGGTCTATCAGAAGAATGACAGAAGCAACAATATACTGAAGTATCATTCGAGTAATAGGTCAAAGCATAATCTAATGAGAATCGACGCGTTTACTTTCTTTTTTACGACTCTTCTTCGAGAATCCTTTGTGAGTGTGACAGGTTGTGCCGTAAACGCCTAAAGAGCAGACCATTCTCAGTAGACATGGGACGAAGCTAGTTCAATAACATTAGCAAAAACTAATTAATTTGACTCCATCTAATTAAAAAAAATTATATATCCCGAACAGCACAAAAGTATATAATGTTATACATTTCAGAGCGACAAACTAATTTTAAGTAATGCTAGGTGCATATACGCTATAATATTGACAATATTAACAATATTATTTGGTAAAAGATGCATAAAAACCAGTCAAACGACAAAATATTGTAAATAATATTGCGTGTGTGCGACTAGGCTAAATATCTCCATCAACGCCAGTCATGTACGGCGTACTTCACAAACATTATACAACGATAGAAGGTTATCCGCGTCAATCCACAAACAAGTCCCGCAAGTCCAATGATACGTCTTAAATCTTCTATTCAAGTTACTACAACTACTTGTTTAAGTCTCAAGTTGCTCAGAGTCCCCAAACTTTAGACGAGCCCATTAACATATCTTATACGATAAGTAAATACATGAAAGGTTTATGTCCCCGGCGCGGTAGTTCAACACCTGCGGTACATACCCGCAGTGGTCAAAGATTACTTGATACCTGACATAAACAGGGTTTAGGATATGCTGGGTCCACACCGAGCCAACGAACGACCAACGAAGGCTAGGGATGTGATAAAGTTATTCGCATCACCTATATACATTACGTTTCATTCGATTTGAATTTGTGTGTAGCTTATGTTTGAATGTGTATTGGACCAAGTAAACGATGAAGACTGACGGGACTCGCGAATAATCCACTCGAAATGGCATCAATAGTTAAAAATAAGTAATTGCCACTTGATTATTAACTTATGTAAGTTATTAATAATCGAATAAACACTAATCGATATATGTCAAGCGAATAATTTTGTAACATCCTTAGCCGTTCGTTGGCCTTCGTTGGTCAGGTGTGGACCCAGCAATAAACGCCGAGCCGCACGCACGACTTTCATACTTAATAATTTAGTGCGTGAATATTTTGTGTGGTACATTGATTCTCATGTGTAATGTTGCGCTGTAAGAGATTTATACTCGACTGCCAAGAGCTTGTAGGTGCATATATATTACATGCACACACATAACTATAACTAATTATGACTAAGTGCATGTATGAGTTATCTATATGACTCAGTTATCTGTAGAGTTGTGTACCGAGCACTTGTATTAATCTGAAATATAAAATAGTATATCGGAGTTGTGAGTATGATTTTAAGTCCCGGAGTCCTGTACACATACCTGAAATATACATCACCTTTCTGATACATACCAAAAGTACCCAGACACTACAAGCTTTTCGACGGCTGTTCATGTGAAATTGTCTTGCGAATGTGCTTGTAAGCCTTACATACATATATCTATTACCATTTATTATCATACTCTTATGGACCATAAGAAAAGTACGAGGTCAATATCCGTAAATATAATATTTCACTAAAAAGAGATAAATAAAATGCAAAAAAAATAAACCGACTTCAAAAACCTTTCAAAGGCATTAAATAACCTAAAAAGTCGGTTAAATAGTTCTTGAAGTCGGTGCTTATAAACTGCAATTGTAATATAAAAATAATCAGTACAGACTTCTAGAGCTATAAATAAACCTGTGCTATCATTATATACCTCGTAGTATAAATATACCCCTTACATTAAACACAGATAGATTTCATGGAATGGCAAGTGAGTATCACTTACCTATGTTTGACCTTCCCAAAGTTTGTACACTGAACTGTCTACGACTATTTCCTAACTGAATAAACAATTAATGTTCGTATGAGATGAAGTTTCGTGATTACTCAACGGAGTTTACAAATTAAAGTGCTGAGGAGTAGTGTAGCACTTAGCAGGCAACTAACCCCGAAAAATAAGTAAAATAGAATGGAACACGATAGCATTACATGGTTGGTATCTATTTTGTAACACGGCTGCATATTCTGATATTATGTAGACAAAGCACTTACTTTTTACTTTTATTAAAACCGTCGTGAGTGGAAGACATTATTATTGAGGAAACGGGTTACTCACGTTATTTTAGCCGGAGCGCGACGGCGACGAAACGTGATTAATTGCCCAGTTGATGAATCTACGTAATAGATTGGAAACTAGTCGTCATATCTCCGATTAAAGTAACGTGAGTAACCCGTATTCTCAATAATAACACTTACCTTTACTTCAACAAAGCACCAGTGGGGCTCAAATAATCTGATAGCAATTCGCCACCACCCTCTAAAAAATGAACGGCATAGAATTTCATTTTATTACCTAAAAGCGAACGTTTATGAGGCATCTCATAGACATGAATATTCACAGCCGAACAGGCTAGCCACACAGATTTCATAAAACTTTATAGCCACCACATAAAAGTTACGGAAAATAAAATTCGGCAATGTACTAATATTTAACTCCAATATTTATAATATATTTCAGTGATTTAACTTATGCTTTCATCGGCTTTTACAACAATATAATTCCAATTTGTTGGATAAAATCACCGCTCGCCGTCAAATGCAATTTCAAAAAGTTTGTACCGAAACGAAAATCTAAATTAATTAAAAAAGATTGCTGTAAATACTGGCGCAACATTTTATTTGAATTGGATCGCTCTATTGAATTATTTTTATTTGAAATACCTTACTATATTTTTTTATGTTGGAAATATAGAAAAACATGTTTCATAGCGATATTTTGAGCTCTAGTCTAGCGAAGTGTAGTCTAGTCCGTCATTAAAACAATTATTAAAGTTATGACCAAAATAATTCTCGTTTAATGCATCTAAATATTTTATACTAGAGATGTGCCTACTAAGTGTTCGGCCAACTAGTCGGCTAGCTGATTAATCGGTGGTTGAATGGCCGAAATCGCCTGTTCTAGACTGGTCGGCTACTACAAAAGTGGCCAAATTTTGAATTTTAAATAGATTTAAAACCTAGTTATATAAACGTTTAGATCGTCGCGACACAAGTCATGTAGCTCTTTTAATCCTTAACTATTGACATTTATAGAAAAACCGACTAGTTGGCGTAATTGGCCGACTAGTTAGTACATTTTCATTTTGTACTTCTTACTATCTGCCTCCTATTATAGAAAATCTGGCCTTATCTATAAGTAAAATAAGAGTAATTAAAATGAATCCATTGTCAGGAAATAGAACTGAGATATTTATACATAAATAACAATAGCTATCAGAATGGTACACACATCTCATAACTCGTCGCCTGCCACAATCATATGACAAATATCATCGCTTCCGTGACGTCAGCAGCCAATGATGGTTCCTTGAATAAACATAGTACATTACGTGTGTAATAAACTAGGCACGTCAGCCGCCTGTTGCCTACTGACACACTGACAGCTCCACACATTCGAGTGTCCCACTACCACAGTATATTCGCAAAACAGTATATCAACTCCGTTTGGTTAGCTTAATTAAATCTACAGTAAAGCCACCGGGGCGAGAAAAGGAAAATCACACTTTTAGCGATTTAAAACATTTTTATTTGAATAAATTACATATTATAAGAAGGAGTCGGTTCACGCTCTCTCTCAACACTAATAAGCATTACAAAAAATACAATAACAATATATTAATTATGGGGATCAGGTCAGACAACAAAAACAAATGCACACACTTTTAAATAATTACAATTTATTATCTTACCACACCGTATTTATTCACCTTTATTTAAAAACACACACTTTACGCATTAACTATTTTCACTTAACCTTTACACTTCTAATCGAACCACAAGACTGCCCGCCATTTCCCTGACATCGTCCGATCACGACTCGTCACCCCACCACCGGAAATGAGTCGTGGTTGGTCGATGCTTAAACTTAATCAAACCAATGCAAATGATATCATAATAATAGGATTTCAAGGAACTTCGCAGCGTATATATGTCAACGATCACCTGAGTATTGAACACAAGAAGCTACTTACCAAAGCCAAAGTTGTCGCCAAGGAGAAAAGCTACCAATTTGTTTGGGTTAAGCACGGTAAAATTCACTTACTTAAAAATCAATCTTCTAAACTTATTATCATAAGGAAGGATCTTGATTTAAACAAGATTGTCTAGAATGTTTTCCTATTTGGCTTCATTATTATATGACAGTCGACCTAGCTGTTCTTAAAGGAAAAACTGTTAACTTTTATTTTTATGTCATAATAACCTTATTTTACAAATTTTTTATAACCACTGCCATATTACTGAACTCGTCACCTCTTCATTGTTACCACAATTTATTAATTACTTATTCTTTTCGCGCTGTTTACATTGAAGCTTGTCGGAGTAGAAGCTACTATACGCTTAATTATGTGTTTGTCTCGCTTGTGCTTTCACGTAAATGCTATTGCTTGTTTTTTGAGCCTGATTTGAACCCAAACTTTATCAAAGTTTTTCCGGTTTATTCGTCACTATTTTTTGTACAATCGTTATACATTGATTTAGTGTTAGTTGAAATAACTGCTTTGCATTATAATGATACGTTTCCTGTTTTTGCTACTATTCCTAATGGCTAACATGGCAGGCAAAACATTAAACGTGTACTTCCAAAATGTTCGTGGGCTTAGAACCAAGACTGATACCTTCTATCGCCAAATGTCATGTAACTCGTTCGATGTCATTTTGCTTGCTGAGACGTGGCTATTGGATGGAATTACAGATTCGGAACTTTTTGATGACCGGTATGTTGTGTGGCGCCGTGATCGGGATTATGCTGCTACGGGGCAGACACGAGGTGGGGGCGTATTGGCGGCTGTTCGTAGGGATTTATCGGTTGTTTCTCAACCCCTTCTTAGTTCAACTGCAGAAGATTTATGGATTAGTATACAAATGAAAAAACCTAATTCACGTTCCTACATCAACTTACATGTCTGTGTTGTCTATTTATGTAAACAAAATCTTGGTCTATCTTTTTCTTCACAACTATCACACTTTCTTTCAAAATTAAATCAATCTGTTGTGAATAAGGACTCAGATTTATTTCTAGTCATCGGTGACTTCAATATGAGCGGAATAAAGTGGATTCCTGCTAATCATTCTTATCTTGTGGCATCTAACCTTACTACCGACGATGAGTGTTCGTTGGTTGATGAACTGTGTACGCTTGACTTGGACCAGTATAATGGCATTACTAATAAGCAGGATAAAATTCTTGATCTCGTTTTTAGTAGTGTACCCGTGCATGTAACTGAAAGCTTTGACCCACTTGTACCTATTGATGCCTACCACCCGGCTCTTTTGATTGACGTAGACTGCCTACAAATCACTGTGTTGGAATCTGCGCCGCGTGTACGGTATTTATTTGACAAAGGTGACTTCGATGCGATCAATAATTGTATTAACAACTATGAATGGGCGTCCGAGTTCTCGACGCGGTCAGTTGACGAATGTGTTGATTTCTTTAATCAATCAATATTTGAGTTACAACGAAAATATATTCCACAAAAGCGGCCACGCAACAAATGTTACCCAACATGGTATAGTTCATCACTCATTAGAGCAATAAAGGAAAAATACAAATACTATAATAAATTTAAGACCTATGGTAATAAGTCAGATGAGGCGACATTTAAACTACTGCGTGCGCGGGTTAAGTCACTTGAGTCACAATGCTATGCTAGTTATTTAGAGCTTACTGAAGAGTCAATTAAGGAAGACCCTAAATATTTTTGGACGTTTGTTAAAAAACGTCACAATTCTAATTCTGTTCCTAGTACTTTAACCTATAATACTCAAACCTTAACTTGCGGTGACTCCATTTGTGAGGCTTTCTCTAGTTATTTTCATTCCAATTTTCTCAATCAAATTTCTTCAAATCATAATGGTAACTTTAATCTTATCGCTTCTCCTCCTACTATAAATATACCTTCGCCAAGCTCTTCTGACCTATCTAGCATTAGCATTAACATCAAATATGTCAACAACTTATTACAAAAACTAGATACATCAAAGGCGGCAGGTCCTGACAATATTTCACCTAAGCTTCTAGTGCGGTGTGCACCATCACTTGCCCAACCTGTCTCAATGATTTTCAAAAAATCATTGTCAACCTGTACTGTTCCTGTATTATGGAAATCCGCGTTTATAACGCCTATCCACAAAAAAGGAGCAAAAACAGAGATTGGCAACTACAGGCCAATATCCAAACTGTGCATATTGGCTAAGGTCTTTGAAAGAATCGTTTACGACCAGGTGTACTCAGCCCTTAAAACCTCTTTCAGTCCATTTCAGCATGGTTTTCTGAAGGGAAGGTCAACTGTCACGAATCTCTCCTTGTTGAATGACCATATTACCGACGCCATGGACAAAGGGCAGCAAGTTGACGTAGTCTATACAGACTACAGCAAGGCTTTTGACCGAATCGATCATGATACCCTTCTTTTAAGGTTGAATGGCATAGGTATCCACGGTGACTTGCTGAGATGGTTTTCGTCCTACTTAGATAAGAGAACTCAGGCAGTAGTACTTAACAATTACATTTCCAGCTGGGTTAAAGTCCCTAGTGGATGTCCTCAAGGTTCTCTGCTTGGGCCTTTATTATTCACGATTTATATCAATGACATTGACTCTTGCTTACGATCATCAAAGCTACTATGCTTTGCTGACGATATGAAGTTATTTGCCACAATATCATCACTCAATGACATGCACGCACTTCAGGATGATCTTGGACAATTGGAGGCTTACTGTCGGTTCAGTAAACTGGATCTCAATCCCACAAAATGCTCGGTGGTAACATATTCGCGTAAGCGTTCCGTAATCGCCACGTCTTACAAGTTGAATGGTCAAGCGCTGCCCAGATGCAATGTAATCCGAGACTTAGGCGTAATGCATGATTCAAAGCTCATCTTTGAAGAACACATTGATGCAATTGTCGCTAAAGCATCAAAAGCATTGGGATTCGTTATGCGGTTATCTAAATGCTTTAAAAAGGCCAAGACCTTGAAAATTATTTACTGTAGCTTTGTCAGAAGCCATCTTGAATACGCGTCTGAGTTGTGGAACCCACGGTATCATAAATATATTGATAGAATTGAAAAGGTGCAGAAAAGGTTCATAAAGTACTTGTGCTATCACCAAAAGGTCCCCTATTGTTCGGACAACTACATCGGTCTCTGTAAAAAGTACCATTTACTACCGCTGGTAAAGCGCCGCGAGATCTCGGACTGTACTCTCTTATTAAAAGTTTTCAATTGTAGCATTGACAGCGCGGAATTATTATCTAAATTCGACTTTAATGTGCCATCAAGAACCCGATCTAATCCACCTATATGTGTACCGTTTGCGACGACTAACTATAGGCAAAACTCTATCTTGATCCGTGCAAGCAGAAGCTTCAATAATATGTGTAAACAGCACGATATTGATCCTTTCAATAGTAGTGTGTCGAAAGTGCGAAGGTGTTTGAGCCTTGACTTTTTTAAGGGTGCAGTGGAGGCGTGATTGGTCAGTATATGGTAACATTAGTGTGTGGTAAGTGTTTATATAGGTACTTACAAATTTAGCTTTAGATTTATTTTGTTCTGATTTTTTTTTACTGTTTACGTTTGTTTTTATTCTGTTTTATATAAGTGAAGACTTGTAATTGGCTGCCAGATTCCTGTACTACTACATACAATACTGTAAATTTAGCTGTAAGTCTTCCATATTTCATAAATAAATAAATAAATAATTCAATTAAATTATAACTTTAAATAAGAACAATTTACAAATAGATAATTACCATTAATTATATTTATTACCAACTACTTCCTGTATATTTATTATTTCATTTGCCATTTCCAACACTTGGTCCAATTCAGTATCTATTTTCCAATCATAGATCAATTGAATAACAATGTAAATAATAAGTAAATGATAAAAAACTATCTAAACCTAACAGCTCGGCCATCCTACTTCAAGCGAGTCCCCTCGCTTACATTTAAGTTAACTACTTATTTACTAAATCCAATCATACTTAATTGTAACCACACTCAGTAACAGAAACACTTCCTGACCTTTAATATATTTATGAATAACTGATGTAGGACATTTTAAACAACTTTCTTTATAATTAAAGACCATACTATATTTCATTACAATTCATTAGATTACGATTGGCTTTTCAGAATTATTACAAAATTTATATTTGATACATTACACAATACATTAGATAAAATCTTTACCTTATCATTCAGAGAGGCACACAACCAGGTATTAATCATCGTTTTCCTAAGATTCACATTTCAAACCTCTAGTAAAATTTAACCAAGGATGGATCCTATCTATTTCCACTCCGGTCTCGTATCGTCAACCCCGCTTTCCAGTCAAAGGTGTCCTCAATCAAAAATCTGTCATTATCTAGCATGTTTTACCATTTACCATCGCGAGGTACTCCGCCCCTCCACTCGCACTAGATCGCCTCCACAAGCACACCCAGTCTCAAAACAAATCCTTGCGAATCACACAAAGATTTGTCCCATGTGGGGATCGAACCCACAACACTAGTGCAGTGGAGAGCGGCAAGGCAATTCCTTATATTGTGCCGCCGCTCTCCTCCGTCTGGCTTTGAAGACCCCGCTTAAATCCCATTGGTTCCATATCCCCCTTTCTCCGACCCGTGTCCCGGTTATCCTTATTTTGTCCCACCAAACCTTGCCCTCTTGTCAAGCATCTCTGTTAAAAGCTCGGCATAATCCTCTCTACTTGGAAAAGATTCAAGTAGTTTATTTTTCCATTTACCACGTATGCAACACCGAAGTCAAACCCCTTTTTTTTTTTTTTTTTTTTTTTTTATACGTGGGGAAATGCATTTACGCATACCACCCCACCCCGGGGAAGGGCAGAGTGGTTATGTGGGACTCGCCCGTGCCAAAGATGGTAAACGGCACGGGAATACCCACTAAAACCCCACGGTGCTCCCGCACTCGCCTTGATGGGAGGGTCATGGGAATCTGGCGCAGCCTTTACGTCCACGACCCTCCCGGCGATGCCCGCCGAAGCGGGCCCCTCATGGCCCCCAAAGAGGGGGCTGGCGCAAGCCACCGACCAGCGCGAGGACCGCGTGCAAAGCCATCGGACATTCCCCATGTCCGACGGCCTGGTCCTCTCGCGGCGAGACAGGTGGTCGGTCCCGCCGCCCACCACGCCGCAGTTCAACGGCTGCGGCCCCGCCGGGACCGCGGAAGGCAGGGAAAGTGGCAACGACACACCAACAGTCCTCTCCCGCCGCGGCCCCGTAAACCACCGGGCCACAGTGCCAGCTTGGGCCAACACCGCAGCCCGGCCTTGCCCGCCGAGGCAGGCCCCTCATGGCCCCCAAAATGTGGGGGGACCGGCACCGAGAGCCGCGTGCAAAGCCGTCAGACACTTTCGTATCTGACGGCCTGGCCCTCCGCGGTGAGACAGATGTTCGTCCCACCGCCCACCACGCCGCAGTACTGACGGCTGCGGCCCCGCCGGGACCGCGGAAGGTAGGGAAAGCGGCAACGAAACACCTACAGTCCTCTCCCGCCGCGGCCCCGCAACTCCTCGGCCGCAGTGCCGACTCACGCCGACACCGCAGGCCCTCCTGTTGCAGAGCCCCCCCATAAGGGCCCTGCAACATGGGCCGCTCCACAAGGGCTTCACTCCCAAAACCCGAGGAGCAGCCCCCCTCTGGGGTCCACTTGGCTTCGCCGTGGCGTGGAGGGCGCCACGGGTACTAAGCCCCACCGCGACGACAACGCGGGACCCGTTGGTGGGGCGAAGTCAAACCCCTGTATCAAGTTTACGCAACTCAACTTAACTTGGTACAAATGCGAGGTACAACCGTTTTCATTAGATGTATACCCTCCTTTATCCTTAGACTCACTTCCACGTCCTGTCCTCATCCCATTACCTTGAATTTCCATTAGAGTCGACCTTGGATGTCCTCCGTTAGTACTAACCCTCCACCTAGGGTTCCCCTTCTTTCTCCCAACCCAAAACCTAGGGTTCCCTTCTTTACCCCTAACCCAACACCTAGGGTTCCTTTTTTTTTTACACAGAACCCTAGCCCTAGGGTCCCGTTCCTTATTCCTGACCCAACACCTAGGGTTCTCTTTTTTTTTCACAGAACCCTAGCCCTAGGGTCCCGTTCCTTATTCCTGACTCAACACCTAGAGTCCCATTCCTTATTCCTGACTCAACACCTAGAGTCCCATTCATTATTCCTGGCCCAACACCTAGGGTCCAATACCTTATTCCTGACTCAACACCTAGAGTCCCATTCATTATGCCTGACCCAACACCTAGGGTCCCATTCCTTATTCCTGACTCAACACCCAGAGTCCCAGTCCTTATTCCTGACTCAACACCTAGAGTCCCATTCCTTATTCCTGACTCAACACCTAGAGTCCCATTCACCATTCCTGACCCAACACCTAGGGCCCCATTCCTTATTCCTGACTCAACACCTAGAGTCTCATTCATTATTCCTGACCCAATACCTAGAGTCCCATTTCTCTTTCCTGACCCAACACCTAGGGTTCCACTTCTTATTCCTGACCCAACACCCAGTGTACTTTGCCTTTTATAGCCAACACCTCGGGCTTTATTTCGGCAAGACTTCACTACTTGGCCCTTCATTATCTATGGTACCTGAAACATATAATCATCATCATCATCATTCTCAATCCACAGACGTCCACTACAGGACATAGGCCTCACCATTCGATCACCACAGCGCGCGGCCCTGCACCAACTGAAACCAACGACTCCCCGCGACCTTAACAAGATCGTCTGTCCATTTAGCGGGAGGCCTTCCCACGCTGCGTTTGCCAGTTCGTGGCCGCCATTCAAAGACTTTTTTGTCCCATATATAATGCTATATTAGAACATTAATAAAGCATTCATTTTGTTATTTATGTCATGTAATAATTCAGTTGTAATAATTAAAATATTTGCTGATCGATTACTTCAGCAATACACATAAAAGGTTCCACGTTAAAACCTAAGTATTCAACTTATTAAATAATACCAGAAAAATATGTTATTCCGTTCGTCAAAACTTACACCAACGACTCCAGTTCGGCGCGCGCGCCGTCGCCAGTCGCACGTCGCATCCGCAAACCATCCGCGCCAGCCCACCCAGCAATATCACAGTGATGGTCATGCACAGTGTCAACATCGATAAAACTCTTTTGTCAACATGGAACGCTATCCAACCCGATCCAATCCAGCCGGCAAGCACCCACTTCAGGGCCCAGCAAATACAAGTGAGTGGAAGATCCCAAAACGACATGCGCGCTCCTTTGAACAGCCTTCCTCACACAAAACAAATTTGAGCAACAGATTCAGCACTCCTCCCGCAGACCAAGCTGGACCCGCACATCATGAAGCATCAACAACCAAAAAGAAAACAATGCAAAATACACTCCTCCCACACTCACAGAATTAAGATCTGACTGGACCCATGAGCACATCAAAGCACTGACCAACAAACACACCAAACCCTATCACTTGCAATACAGGGGCAATAACAAGATTGCTATCATCTGCTACACTCCGGTCAGCCATCAAGCACTCAAATCTGGGCCACAAACAGAAAATGTAGCATTTCACACACCTTCGCGTCAAGATGAAAAAAAACACGGAAGGATTGCCCCAAAGAAGAATTGACCGAACCGGGACTCAATGATGCCACTGCACATAAAATGCGAATACCGGACAACAAGAAGCCAGCCTCAGCACCCTTCTTGGCACAGCTACCACCAAGCTGTGACATTGTCAAGCTCCGACAAATCTAATACACCAGCAATTGCGCCGTTCAGACATGAAGATACCGCGCAAACAACCAGTACGGAACCCAGCGCTTCAGATGTCAAGGCTTCGGTCACTTGTCAAGAAATTGTAATTTAACGCCTCGCCGCGTCAAATGTACAAACCTGCACCCGACCTCTGAATGTCCCAAAAAAAAGATCGTTCCCAACCCGCAAAAAGCTGCAATTGCAATGAAGAACCTCCCGCAAATTGCTGCCAATGCAAAGAAAGGCAGAAATATCCTCAATTGCCACGTGAAAGACAACCCAAGCCTAAACCCACCCAAAAATGAAACCAGGAAACCGAACGAAGTCAATGGGAGAAGTTGGAACAAAGTCGCCTCTCTCAACACCACCAAGCAACATCCCTGCAACTGTCACTAATATTCCTGGCCATACTTTTTACAGGCAAGATAATCACAAAGATACTCGCGGACAAGGTGCTGGCGTCCCAATTAAATCCGATACTCCCCATAATTCGACTCAAATGACCAAAACCAAACACTTGGAACACATTGGTCTCCAAATATTACTCTCTGTGGAAAAACACCACTCTACTTCAGCCTATCAATCCCCCAACCTGCCAACGACAATCAATGATGCAGACCCATCACCCAGTCCAAATGATACAGCGCCAATTGACGGTGACCTAAACACCAAACATCCTTACTGGAACTGTCCCAAAACCAACCTACATGGTAAAATCCTTCCCGACCACAACGGCTCCCAATGACCACGACGCTCTCGCTCCATCCGATCCAACCCCAATCCACCACGTCGGCTCACATCAACCTTCGACCCCCGACAGCCAAAAACACTCATAATACAACTGAACCCCAAACCATCACCGCCCCATCACCAAACCATCCGCCGGTTCACTCCCCCATTGATGGCAAACCCACTCGCACATCAAATACCACTCCCAACCACGCCAATGCCAACTGGAAAGACCACAGACGACACCCTAACCAGTCCATTACTCCATCCAGATCAACCCTCAACACTGCCAAGGAAACCAATCACTCCATCGACGTCCCAACACCAGCCATAAAAGATGCTCGAACAAAAAGCATACCAACGTCCACCGGCACCTCCGAGCCCAAGCCTCAAAGACGGATCAGAAATCCTATAAAAGATTAAAACCGAAAGCGCAAGCTTTCAGTTAAGGAATGAAATCCATCCATGAATAAAACCATGTTTTCAGAGGGAAACCACCTGCACCGCCCCACCAGTCCGCTACCAAGTCTGGCAAGCTTCCCGAGTCAATCACTTCAAATTGCCTGCAGAGAAGCACCAATAACCCAGTCATGGCAGAACAATTCGGCCCCTGCAAAAAAACATTCCATAGTCCAACAGCCAGCACGCGCATCCGAGCACAATGACACATCCCACAACCCAAATCGAGGGCTCTCCACTGGGACGATCCCACTAGACATAGAAAAGGTGCTCGATTCAGTCTGGCACGCCGGGCCACTGCACAAACTAGTGTCGCCAAATGCACCACCATCCCTCACCAAACCTATACAGTGTTACCAGAACGCCTTCGCTGCACATATCCACATCCAACGTATATTCCTCCAACCGTAAAACAGTCACTGCTGGTGTCCCTCAGGCATCAATATTGGGCCCCTAATCATCAATACCTCTCCCAAATGACATACCCAAGCACACACATCCAGCCATCCATGCAGATGACACTGCAACCCGCACCTCCTCCAAAAATATTGATCTCACTGTTAGCAGACTACAAATGTCAATGGGCCCACCCAGAGAATATTCATTAAAGACAATACTGTACAACCAGTAAAACTGAAAGCACTCTTCGTACTCGTATGCTGCCGGACTCGAAATTTCTCAACTCTTTTGTGCCAGCCGAAGCTAGACGAACCATTACTTGGTTCTAGCGCCATCTATGCGATGTAATAAGTTACTTATTTCGAGTCCGGCAGCATACGAATCCATAGCTGAATTGGCAAAGCACTTGGGGCGTATACCCAGGGGGTGCAGGTTCGAGTCCTGCTGGATTCTTAATTTTTTCAACTTTAATATTATATAATTACAATATAAGTTTAATTACTGCATTTAATAGTAACTGTGGCACCACCGAGGATTAATACCACGGTGGGTTTGGTTTAGCGCTCACTGGGATTACTGGGACTACGCTGTAATTAGTTTCGGTGTTACGCGCTGTTACACAAACAATCTTTTGCTGCTATACGCTCTACCCATCTATATTGTCCGGACTGATTCATCAACGTTGAGCCCGAATCACTGAAGTTAATTACATTATGGATAGTAGCTTCTTCGGTAAAGTTTGCACAGTCTTTGAGGAAAAATATGTGATGTTCGGGTCTTTGGAAAAATAAGTAACAACGTTATTGGTTCTAATGTTTTTGTTTTTTAGAAAATTCTTGGTTCTTAGTAATTTTATAACACAATTAAACTAAGTTAATAACGTTTAACCTTGTCTTTAATGGAAAGCTAGTGAGGGGTTACCTCTGAGATTTTGGCGGTGAGGGTTGGGGCGAAGTGTTATTTGGGAATTTTCCGCCAGGACATGCTCATTAGCAGTACGGAGTTCGAATGGTTCCTGGTGGATGGCAATAGTCTCACCCTCTAGTACATGGGACCTGAACGTAGCAGGTGAAGTGTGGGTGTTAGACATCACTGCCTCTCCCTTCTGGGTAGTACTGACGTGATGTTATGTTGTTACCTATAAATTTAGCTATTGCAAATACTCTATTCATTTTCTTATCATGTTTTTTTTTATGGTGGATAGGCTCGCATTTGACCACGATCTCACCTGATGGTAAGTGATGATGTGATGATTTTTCTTTTTAAAAACGACGCCCGCACTAGGAATAACTCATGTGTCGCGGGGGTGTTCACAAACATACATTTCACATACACAGAGCACACCCAGAGTCAGAACAAATCTTTGCGAATCACACAAAGATTTGTCCCATGTGGGGATCGAACCCACAAACACCAGCGCAATTGAAAGCGGCGAGGCGACCGCTTTAGCCACCACGCCAACCGTACACTCTACTCTATTGATATCTATGTATCCCAAGAAAGCATGAAATTAATCATCGTTTTAACTGCTACCACAAAATTTTGCACAATGTAAAATGACTGCGAAGTTAAAGGTCTCGGGTTCGAACCCACGGCACACACTTCTCGTCTTTTCGAAGTTATGTGTGTATTTATCATATAAATTATCGCTTGGTAACGGTGAAGAAAAACATCGTGAGGAAACCTGCATGCCTGAGAGTGCCTAAAAAAAGTGCCCGAGGGTGTGTGAAGTCTACCAATCCGCACTTGGCCAGCGTGGTGGACTATGGCCTAACCCTTCTCATCATGAGAAGAGGCCCGAGCCCAGCAGTGGGACATATATTATATTAAATACAGGGCTGCTATTATTATTATTAAAATGACTACCTCGATGGTCTAGTGGTCAGCGAATGCGACTATCACCGCGTTGTCTTGAGTTCAATTCGGGTCGGGCAAAGGGTTATTTGGGAACTTTCCGTTAGGAAATTCACAATAGCAGCATGGAGTTGATTTTGTGACCTTGGATGATGATAGGCTTATCCCCTTATTATTATTATTATTATCCCCTTATTATTATCCCATTGGTCCTAAACATAAAAGGTGAAATGTGGTTGATGTACACCACTACCACACCCTTGTGGGTAGTATAGGCGTGATGGTATGTAATGCAAACAATTTCTATATCAAATTGTATCATAAAGCGACATAAGAGGATGAAAAGTTTATATGATATAGTTTTCTCAGACGAATAGCCACATATAAATGACGGCGGTTGTTCTGACTTGACACCTCTCCTGATTAAGATTCTGAGCACGAGTGTGTAGTAAATTTCTTGCTGGTATTTTGTTTGGTTCGTGTAGAGGTCGGCGGTGGCGAATCGAACAACAAAAATGTAACGATATTAACTTCTTCCTGTAACCCAAAAACTGATACTTTTTGTAATCGATACCTACTATTAGTTGCAAGTCTATGCCTGTTGAATTATCAGAAGTGGGTACAGTCGAGTTCATAAGTACTTTGGAGTTTTGGACTTTCAAAACTGGCAACATGTTTATGAACTTGACTGTAAGGTAACAAAAAATTGGTTACATGTCAGAAAAATATTGTTTTCTAATAAAATTGTTAAATGAAGATAAAAAAATATCTTTCTAATAATTAATATATAATATATTGATTCTTGCCTTGTTGGTCTAGGGGTAAGCGTAAGCGCCTTTTACCGTAAAGTCACAGGTTCGATTCTCGGGTCGAGCAAAGTGTTATTTGGGATTTTTTCGTCAGGAAATTCACAATAGCCGCATGGATTGGATTTGGGCCCAGTGGATGGCGATAGGCTCACTTTCTATCACATGGGACATCCTTCTAAGCCACATCCTTCTGGATAATATAGGCGTGATGTTATATTGATGATAATATTAAATAACTTTAACTAAACTGAAACTAGATAAACTATGTAATCTAAATCTATATTAATGATTTTTGCATGCTAATTTATATTATACAAATTATTATTAAATACCTACAATAGTTTATTCATGTAAACTTTGTTATGTTATAATGCAGTACACCGTTCATTATCTTGTTGATAGAAATGGAAGGCGCTGGTACCTGTGATACAGTGGTTTTCACTAGTACAGATGCCTACGTTACAACCTTTTGTAATATTTGGATTAATGTAATATGTACTTGCTTTGTATTGCTCCATGTATCTTATTGAAATAAAAATGAAATGAATAGGAATAGGAATAGGAATAGAGACTATAAATAAATTCTTAGAAGTACCTAAACCTCATTATTCTTAAATAGATTCAAAAGGCCGAAATATCGAAAACAAATAAATACAGAAATGTTCTGTGTTTGTGTTGTTACTGTATCAAAATTCAGTGCAATTCAATTAAATGCCATCAAATCACTTTAAAAGCGCCGTAAAGCACTCATATTGTGAATGTAAGACAATTGTGACATACTAAGAAACAGTTGAAAAGATATGGGACCGGCAGGATTTAAACCTGCGACCTTACTGCACACCGGGCAGCCGCTTTAGCCATCCAGCTACGGTCGCCTCTTACCAGAACCCTAAGTTTCTCAACTATTTGATACGTCATTTCGTGACGTCACGTTTATCCATTTGTTCCTATCTTAAGTAGGATACAAACCAACATGGCGAAGTTACATTCAGCACAAATGTTGTAACGAATGAACGCGTACGTTATTTTAACTTCTAATTGATTATTTTTATAGCATTTAGCTATGCTTAGCAAATTATACTATTGATATTCTTATCAATTTAAAGCATACCAAACACTCTTCTTGCCTCATACTATTTGCTATTATGTGTTGAATAGCAATAATTATATTCAAATATGAATTGAATTTAATTTGTTCAATGTCGCAGACGATGTCATTCTTCGACTGTGCAACAATATTTGTGAGTTCAATACGGCGCCGTGGCGGCGAGACGCGTGCGCAGCCGACCGGAAACCATGACGAAAGAAATCGAACAGAAGAAATTTATTAGACAAAAAGGAAAAAAATGAGGGCAACTGCTTCGCAACATGGCCTTGACTGACGGCCTTGACTCTAGAGAAAACAGCCGCGACGTCTGACAGCTCATCTATACAACACTATAATAAAGTTTGGCATTTGCTGTTCAATTATGTTTGTATCTCGATTGTCTAGTGGTTATAGGTGCATGAAAGGAGCCTCCCCGAGTGACGTACACAACGATTCCCTACGTCCGGCGCACCCTGGGCAATTCGCGAGTTCACCCAAGCGAATTGGCTAATCCTTTCACCACGATGGCAAGTCAAAATAAAATTTGACTCAGCCATCGACACGACGAAGAAGAAGTGGTTATAGCTTATGCGCCTCTCACGGCGAGCTTTTGGGTTCGATTCCCGGGTTGGTAAAGTGTTATTTTAACTTTCCGTCAGAATATTCACGATAGCACGGAGTTGGAATTGTGCCCGGTGGATGGTGATAGTCTCACCTCCTACCCCATGGGACTATAACATAACAGGTGAAGTGTGGGTGGTGTTCACCTCTGCCACAACCTTCCGGGTAATAAATGAATAAATATCTCACAACTTACACACAACGCCAACTAGTCCCAAACTAAGCAGAGCTTGTAATATGGGTACTAGAATAACTGATACTAATACATAATTATATATACTTTTCTTTTGTAAATACATACTTATAATACATATAAACACCCAGACTAAGACAAACCCCCATGTTCATGCACACAAAGAGTTGTCTTAAGCGGGAATCGAGCCCACGACCTCGGCGTCGCAGGCAGGTACACTACCCACTCCGCCATCCGGTCGTTAAATATAGGCGTAATGTTATCTTACGTTATGTTTGTAATTTTAGAGGAGACACTAATGACTTGCTCAGTATGTTGTGCATATGCCTGTATGAATGTATATTATATTATTAGTAGTTTTAAAGCAATGTAGCAAAATAATTAACCGTTTCACTGGTGATAAATCGTACCATAGAGATCCGTCTGATGTTGTAGATGCGTTGATACACAGAGCAATTAATTCAATTCATCAGAGCTGTAATTGCACAAAGGGATAATGTTAAAAAAAGATAAAAGATACTTTATTTCGCAAATATGGGTGTTCAGTATGAAGTTACATATAAAATATTTGTTTCACCAAATTTTACCTATAGGCATGCGAAAGGTTACATAACCGTTAAAATACAAGTAAGCAAGAAAGACAGCAAAAAATATTATAAAACTAATAAAAATAAAAATAAATTTAAACAATAATATAAAACAATTAACTAAAAACGAATACAAACTACAAAAATGCACAATCTTTTTCATTCACAAATTCACTTATACTGTAATAAGCTTTATCAGCCAGAAAGTTTCGAAGTCTTTTTTTAAATAAATTAATATTAAGTTCTTTCCAACACTTTGGTAATTTGTTGTAGATATTGGGGGCTATGCAGAAAACACTCTTGCGCTTAGTGTTGTGATAGCAGTTTGAAGGCAGATTTTACTACTGTTTCGCCTGTTTCTTGGTATTGCGTCAGTTAGACGCATAAATCGGTTTGTTGTAGGTAGAATAATATTCCTCAGTGCAATTACAGGATTATGCCATGAAAATACACAATTGTTTGCTAGGAAGCCCCGCTCTTTCATAGCTAACATAACATAACATCACGCCTATATTACCCAGAAGGATGTGGCAGAGGTGTACACCACCCACACTTCACCTGTTATATTTAGGTCCCATGGGATAGGGGTTGAGCCTATCGCCGTCCACCGGGCACAATTCCAACTCCGTGCTGCAATTGAGAATGTTTTGACGAAAAGTTCATAAATATTACTTTGCTCGACCCGGGAAACGAACCCAAAACCCTGCGGAGTGAGGCGCTTATGCATACTGGACCATCAGGGCGTGATTTAAAAAGTAAGACTGTAGATTTAGATAATGATCACTAGAAAAATATTTATAATTGTATTTTAATGAGCACGCAGGTCGACCAGAAATAACATGAAAAACAATGTATTTTTTTTTTACTCTATTCAATGGTCCCAATGACAAGGCCAAATACACACATTCACTCACTCAAGCACACCCAGTCTCAGAACAAATATTTGCGAATTACACAAAGATTTGTCCCATGTGGGGATCGAACCCACAACACCAGTGCATTGGAGAGCGGCGAGGCGACCACTTAAACCACTACACCACACGTGCAGATGTCAAATTAGTTCTAAGTAAATATTTTAATTTTCTAACTAATGAGGAAAAAAGTATACAGATTTCGCAATTTTATGAATCATCAATTTTAAAATGTGTACCTATTAAGAGAATTCGCGTAAATACACATAACGTACTGTATAATAAAATACAATGGAGTGACAGCGTTAGATTATTGCTTACTCGCGTCACGGCTCAATGCTCGGCATAATGAGGTCGTACGCGTCGCATTTTCTTCCATTTCCATCGGCAAATGTACGCCAACTGCACACATAAACTCTGTTTTATTTTCTTTAAATATGCCAACGTATGCTTTATGTTATGGGAGTATAGATAAAATCAAACATCTTGGCGGTAGTGAAGTTGACCACTAGTGGACGATCACGGGTTGGCATTAGTCACGCAAGTTTTTTTTTTTGTACTACGCCCACAGCGAACGAACGTGTAGTCCACCTGATGGTAAGTGCCCAGCCCATGGACATCAACAATCCACAAACGGAGATTATAGATGCGTCGCTGCAGCTGAGGACTACGGTGTTATTCATGTGCCAGTAATTTCAGGGCTTAATCTCACCACCAAACTGGAACACAGTAATGGAAGCACTACTATTTGGCGGCAGGTTAAAGGTGAGACGGTGGTGCTGCCACTCTCGAGCTCATTCACAAGAGCACTACCACCAGTAAGTAAACCGAAGTGTTGTCGAAATCAGAGATAGGTATTTTCATTTATTTACTACGTTTATCTACAAAGGAAAACTTAGTAATTATGATAGTATCACAGCTATTTTAATTTAGCTTTAATACTATTATATCTAATTTAATAGTATATCTTCGTGTCGACACAAACAATCAACATCACGTTATACCTAGAAGGGCGTGACCGAGGTATATAACTCATATAGCTATTGCCTCCTGCTACTGAAATATAAATAAATAATAAATATAAATATCTCACAACTTACACACAACGCCATCTAGTCCCAAACTAAGCAGAGCTTGTACTATGGGTACTAGAATAACTGATACTAATACAAATATACTTTTCTTTTGTAAATACATACTTATTATACATAGAAACACCTAGACTAAGACAAACCCCCATGTTCATGCACACAAAGATTTGTCTAAAGCGGGCATCGAACCCACGACCTCGGCGTAGCAGGCAGGTACACTACCCACTCCGCCATCGGGTCGTTAAAGTTACTTGATTTTAAAAATCCTAATTAATTATTAATGCTCGGCCTGGGGCTCGAACCTAAGACCTCTCGGTTAGCGGTTGCAGACACTACCGCTGTACCAACGAAGCAGTCAATAAACCATCATATTCGTTAGCAAAATCGACGTAAATTGCACACGTAAAGAACATTAATTTATTCCATATCCAATCGAGTGCGTGATGGATTGGCTACAAGTTGAAATTGTATCAAAAGTTGGAACAGCCCCGCCGTTCCTTTGATGGTAGTTTATTCGACTTCTGGGCTTGTTCGGAGCCTAAAATTCATGAATTTTAATTTGAGTAACTTCGCTATGCTAATACAGATGTATTTGGGAGTCAATCTGTAACACTCCTTGGGAAATGTAACTTTCGCCTGATTTCTAACAAGTATTTATGTGCCATTAAAAATAAAAAGTTACATATATATTGTTTTTATATACACATTTTGATGAATACTGTATCGTACAGTTTAATTTTTTCTTAGAGGATACTCATTTTTACATGACTGAGGTTAATGAAAACCATAGTTACCGCCGGGAAACTTTATTTATAAGGTTGCGTTTATTATTTTCACTATAAACATAACGTACAATTTTAGGTTGCTATATTAAAACTTACACCAACGGTTTCACTACCTGCTTTCTCTGCAGCAAAAGAAATCAAGCTAGATTCAGTATACTGCAATGACTTGAGCTGGTACGCTGGAAACAGCGTGGGCTCTGTGGTGGAGCCGGTTACGTATGACCGAAGGTGGAGATCCCCAGGAAGTTCGTCGGTGACAGCGGCAGTGACAAGAAATACAAGTGGCAGCAATACCAATGTCAAATGTTAAAGTCAAAGCTTAATTCTCTAGTCAGTTCAGTATTATAACGTTCTTAGCTAAAATTAATTTTGAAAAGTCTTCCAAAAACCGATTTACGGCTGAAACAAGTTTCGAAATTCTAGAACAACAAGCTGTTGTTTGTGGACTTGTTACAACTATGGAGAAAGCAGATTTCATAACGTAACCTTATAACATCACATGGAAAAAACTCAGTGATGAAATTTAATATAGTATTAAAGCTAAATTAAAATAGCTTTGATACTATCTTGATTACTAAGTTTCCTTTGTAGATAAATGTTGCAAATAAATGAAAATACATATCTCTGATTTCAACAATACTTCGGTACTGTCTTGCATCTTACAATTAATATGTAATTACTTTCTTTTGTGCAAATAGGTGATATTGTTGAATGAAATGCAAGATTGCGTAGATATTGTGAAATGTAATGCAGTTTGTAAAGAGCGGAACATTGACTGTTGACGTATCTATTATTTAAGAATCTAATTCAGGTCAGTACCGTACCTGTGACCGCCACTCTTTACCCTGACATTAAAACACCTACTATACGACGATTGGTAATACTATATAAGCTCAGAGAAATCTGTAACAGGCATCAATTGGCAATCATTGCTCAACAGTACATACGCAGAACCAGGACAGCAGTGCAGGATGAGAGCATTCGTTTTAATTGGTCTTTTGGCACTTGCCGTGTCCGTGTGTGGTAGAAACACTCGTCAAAGAAGAGACGCCGACCTAGAAGCAGCTGCTTCCCATGTTTGGGAGAAAGGAGACGGTGGCGAGTACCACGGAGATCAACATCTGGAACACGGTGGACACGGTGAAAAGGGATACAAAGGATACCACGGCCACGACCACGGCAAGAAGGGTCACTCCCTTCATGAAGGACACAAGGGCTACTATGATGAAAACGGTGGCCACAAGAAGAACCATCACCACGACGATGGCTACTATGACGAGCACCACCACGGTGAAAAGGGTGAGAAAGGTGAAGGTTTTGAAGAAAAGGGACATTACCACAAAGGTCACTCTATCAAAGGACATCACGGTATCCATAAATTAGATGAATTCAAGAAAGACAAGCACTTCCACGACAAACATGGTGAGTCTGGATTTGAAGAAGGATACGGGGGTCATCATAATGAGGGTGGTTTCAAAGAGGGAGGTCACTTCAACAAGGGGCACAATGTTGGAGGATTTCAAGAGCATGAGCAAGGCAACAAGGGTTTCTTTGAAAAAGGAGGACACCACAGCGATCATAAAGGCCATCACGGTGAGGGTGCCGGCGAGGAGTACTGGAACCACCACGAAGGACACGGTAGCAAGGGTGGTCTCGAAGGTCACAAGGGCTGGGGATGGGTCAAAGGCCATAAATAAGTTGATAAATTAATTAATGTAAGATGAAGCTTTTTTGTTATTATTGTTACTATTTTGTGATACATACGCTAATAAATATTTATTTTTGAAGCTAGCTACCGTATATTTATTTACAAAATGAAATCATCTTTAACATGAAGACAAAGACAACAAAGGACAAGGAAGCTGCTGGCTTTTTTAAGAATTTTCCTTAATTAATTAACCCTTTCTTCTACGTTACAGTAAACAGAGATTACTGCCGCTTAAATTTTCATTAGATTTCTATTTAAAAAGACGTCATCAGAGTGAGTATCTTAAATTAAAAAATTAAGCTCCTTTTTAGAGTTCCGTGCCCAAATAGTAAAAACGGAACTCTATTACTAAGACTTCGCTGTCAGTCCGTCTGTCCGCCAGTCAACAGCCTGTATCTCATGCATGGTGATAGCTAGACAAGTGTAGATTTCACAGATTATATATAACTGACGCCGCTATGTCATAAATAAATACCAAAAGTATAAATATAATCATAAATAAATATCGAAGAGGACCATAAATAAAGTGTGTTTTTTGTCAAAATTGATAATTGCAACTGGTAGACGCTTGAAATATCCACAGAATTTGAGTCGCGGGTTCAATTCCCGCTTAAGACAAATCTTTGAGTGTATGAACATGAGGGTTTTTCTTGGTCTGGGTGTTTCTATGTATAATAAGTCTGCATTTACAAAAGAAAAGTATATACATATGTATTAATATCAGTTACTTAGCTCTGCTTAGTTTGGGACTAGATGGCGTTGTGTGTTAGTTGTGAAATATTTATTTTCTCGTAACTATCCGGCAAAATGTCTTTTTAAACATATTAATTTAAGAAATTGCTCAATAGGCTAAAAATATCTACACACGAGGAACTACTAAGCGTGTCCAAACTTGTACCTACATTTTAATTCCAAGTGAGATATTTTTAAAATGGCAGTACATTATGAAACTCTCTCTCACCAACGCAGCGAGTCAAAGCTAGAAAGAACGTCCGTAAAATATATTATTTCAGGAATAAAATTGTAAAATTGTATCCCTTTAACGCAATAGAAAATCTCGCAGTTTTTCAGAAGCTGTACTTTTAGTTTTATTAGCAACGGCTTTATGAAACTAACAACGCGGTGCTCTCGAGGAACGTCGGCGGTTGGAATCCCTGCTGAATACCTAATCCAGTGTCCCCACACCCTGCCACTTCGGTAAAAACTATAATATATTTAGCTCACTGGCTTCACGTACTAACTTTACGTAACAATGACCCATCTTACTTCGCTCCTCCATCGCTATTGTATGAAATAAAATCGAAGTTTCCAGAACGTAACTTTGCACGAATACGATCAAAAGATTTAACTTCTGAATTGTCCCAGCTTTGTTATACAAAAACAATAACCGAATTTAATTATTAGTAGTGTCCGACCGAAACTGGTTTTTTGACTGTAATTGAAATTGAAACCGAATGTCCGGCCAGTATTGGCCGAAACGGAAACCGAAACTTTTCTAGACTTATATCCGGGGATCTTACCTCTACGTATTTTGTAAGCGGCTTCGTCCCAATGTCAATAACTTCCTGAATAGGGTGTAAATGGTGATAAATTTGCTTTAGAAGTAACATAGAACGTTTGAAAATGTATGAACTACCGCAAACGTCACACAAAAAAAATCGGTTGGTCTTAGGTTAAAGCCCTTTGAATGAAATATCGCATGTCGTTATTGGTTCATACTTCATAGGGACAGGATAACATTACTCTTTATAGTTTTGATGTATGATATTTATAACTCAATTATATTTTAAATTTCATATTCACAATTTACTGTAATCACAATTTAGTTTTGTTGGTTAAAATTTGTTAACTAGTCAATCAACATATGAATAAACAAAGAACAGTAGTTTTACCAAAGTTTTATATATTTTGTACGACAAGCTACAAGGTACTTTTAAGTATCGGTCATGCCAAAAGGTTCGGCCGTGTTTGGGCCGAAACCGAAATTATTGCCGAAATCGGCTTTTTGGACGAAACATGCCGAAACCGAACCTTCGGTTAGTCTCTAATTATTAGTAACGTAATTGCTTAATCTGATAATTTTATTATAGAATGAACCACGGGCCCAAGTTTCTTCCATCTCTATCAACGAAAATTGACCGAATAAAGACTACTTCGCAAGCGAAAGCTTTTAAGAGGTCACGAACTGGAAATATTTTTTTTCTCATGCGTTACATACCAAACTTTTCACCTCTTCCAGTGAGAAAATATTAATATTTAAATAAACTCGTACTTGATTGCTTAGCTAAAAGCCCTATTATGAAAAGTAATCCAATAATTTCATAACAATAGTAATGTTTTTTTAATATTTTTTTTATAACAGTGCCTTTATTTTCATAACAATATTAATGTTTTTAAATATAATAATTGTAACAATGCCTTAATTAGTTAAATGCTTCAGGCGGATTAGGTGATAAGTGGATGTTAAACTGCTACCCTTCTAGGTAATAATTAAGCGTGATGTTATGTTTTGGATAAGAGAAGAAGCCTTAAGATTAAAAGCATTACCCTATCTATGGTGCTGCGCTGTCTTACTCGATTCGCTTTGCCCGCACTCACCCGTTCATTATTATTATTAAAAAGCTTCTGAGGATAAGATGGAAATGAGAAGTTTAATTTTAAAACTAGACAATTTCATTGTATTTACTTGGCACTTGGCTAACGAAATTAAACTACAATTTTGTCTGTATAATAAGATGCAGCCTCGTGTTATTAAATGTTGTGTCTCTTAAAAAATCAATCATCATCATCAATTAACCTCTCGTAGTCCACTGCTGTACATAGGCCTCTCTCAATTTGCGCCACAACACACCACAACAAAAAATCAATACTGTTTGGCGATATAGTACACCATGTATATCCGAACAGTATTGATTATTCAAGAGACACAGAGCTAAAGCTATCCCGTGATTATATTTCGTTAGAAAAACACCATGTTTTGTCATAAATTGTAATTCTTTTTTGTTTTGTCTCCATCCCCGTTATAATAACACAGCTTTTTGTCGCCTGTCTTTTAAACCCGACAGCCATGAAGGGTTAATCAAAGCATAAAATATATCTAAAATCAGATGAACATAAACTTTTAATCGTTTTAATCCTACTTAAAATCGCATTATCCACAGATTAAATGCAAATTAGGATTGAAATTAGGCGTAAGATTATTCTAAAAAGGTTGTTATAAAATTGAAGTCAAGGACAATGTCGGCTCTTGACATAATTGCCGCGCTTTAATAGAGTTAACAATAACATGGCGCTGTAATTCCTGTAACAACTGTTTCAGGTACTCGTATAACACGAAGAGGCAATTATTATTTTATGTAGATGAGTTTTTACACTCGCTATGTAATCTGTTATTGCTCCACTTAAAACCTGCATGTTTGTTTTTACTACTTTTTTCACGGTTTCAAATGCTCGCACAGTGGTGTAAATTCGACGGTAGGTTATAAAAAATATTTGCTTAATGTACTCTTCTTTGGATATATGCATGAAAGGAGCCTCCCCGAGCGACGTACATAATCAACCCATACGTCCGGCGCACCCTGGGCAGTCTGCAAATTTTCACCAAGCAGACTGGCAAATCCTTTCACCACAATGGCAAGTCAACACCATGAGAATATGACTGCAGCCATCGACACGAAAGAAGAAGAAGACTTATACATTAGCTATTTAAATAGCTGGAATCCTGGATCAGGATGTAGAAATGACTACTGGCTACCTATATCTAAATTAAATCTTACCCTCCGATATCTGTAAAGCTTAAAAAGATGTAATATACAAAGTTTCCAGACGGAAGTGAACTAAATATTTATGGTAACCATCGCCTCAATTTGATTCATTCAAAACTTAATTGTATTGTATTCTTGTGTCTAATAATTTACATATTATCATAACAGCTTTACAACAAACACATCGAAAAGCTCGGCATCCCTTTGTTATTTTTTCTCAGATTTTTATCAAACTGCATATAAAATAAGAACAACGAAGAAACTAGATTCATTACGTGGATGCCAGTCCATAAGAATGCCTACCGCTCCGGTCACTCCGCCACGGTCGAAGATAATGACATTCCAACTATAAACCCCTCACATCGCTGACATTTCATAAGGAATATTGATATTTATGCTAGCTGTTCGGTTCATCTCGGTGTGCTGGTCACGACAAAGGAAGGGTTAGTGATGTACGTATAGAAATTTCTGCTGTCATGTCACTTCTATTTGACAAATGAGGTTTTGCATCGCAGGAATGTTCTAATACACATAGTTCACAGGACTGTGCAGAGGGAGGGTCGTTTGTTTATAGCCTTAAATCGTTAAGCTCCTTGGCCTGGTTCAAGATTTTAAATTGACTATACTCTGTATCAAAATCAGAGAGACAAAAATAGGACTCCAAAATGTAATTCACTAATAATTATTTGTGAATTTGACATTTTGGTGCTCGATTTTTGTCTCTATGATTTTGGTTCAGAGTATAGTTCTCTGTCTACGATAGTAGTAATAATATTTTTTATTGACCTATCGAAGATTCTACTGCCGAAAACAAAGAGAAGGGAATACTAAACTAGAGACAACTTTTTTTTTTAAATAAATATTTCACAACTCACGCACAACGCCATCTAGTCCCAAACTAACCAGAGCTTGTACAATGGGTACTAGAATAACTGATACTAATACATATATACTTTTCTTTTGTAAATACATACTTATTATACATAGAAACACCCAGACAAAGACAAACCCCCATTATCATGCACACAAAGATTTGTCTTAAGTGGGAATAAATGAAAAAAAATGAAAAATAAATGAAATTAAATATGAAATCGAACCCACGACCTCGGCGTCGCAGACAGGTACACTACCCACTCCGCCATCCGGTCGTCAACTATAAGTTTGAAATGACAATTATTCTCACTGCGCAAGAGCTGCTCGTTTCAGATAAAATTCACGTCAATCTAAGAAAGCCTTTACCCAGCCCGGGAAATTTTTCTTTCAAATTAGACAGTCCAATTGTTGCAAAAGTATAACAGAATTTTTTTTCATGTTTCATCTTGACATCTATTATTTCTGATCTATACCTGCTTTTGTTGTGGAAATCGATTGGTGAGGCTTATGTCCTGCAGTGGACGTCCCTCGGCTGATAATGATAATGATGATGATACCTGCTTTTACAATGTCTTCTCAATAATCGATTGTCTAAAATTTGTGTTGAGATAATATAAATTATATATTATTATTATTCCTCTTTATTTATTTGTTAACTTATTTTATATATTTTTAAATATGCTTTATAAAAAATACAAAAAAAAACATTTAAAATATAAAAAACAGTGTCCCACTGACATCAGGTGCAGGGACCAAGCTGCCAATGGTTAGGGCTCCAGAGAGAGGAACCTCCTCACGATGCGTGCCGTGTCCAAAAGGACCGCCTTTTGCATCTGGTTCTTGGTCCAGCCTATTAGCACAGTGCTATTAGTTCAGGTTATTATTATTATTATTATTCTCCAGTGCACTGGTGTTGTGGGTTCGATCCCCACATGGGACAAATCTTTGTGTAATTCGCAAATATTTGTTCTGAGACTGGGTGTGCTTGAGTGAGTGAATGTGTGTATTTGGCTTTGTCATTGGGACCATTGGATAGTGTAATTGCTTCTGGCGTTATATCGAATGTAAAAAATCCAAATTTATCTTTATCTTTATAGGCACCATAAAACATAACTACACCGGGGCCATTGGTAATGAAACGCATTTATTACGGGCAACTCCCGGATCTGTCATTAGCGAACAAAAATGTGAACGTGCTCGTGTTGTATTTAATTGTAAAAGGTAATTTGAATACGACCCTGCCAGCAAACGGTTAGCATTCCACCCGATGGTAATTGGTAACTAAAGCCTATGAACAATTCAACAGATTGCAGGGCGTATTTACAATTTGAGGACAATGATAGTAATAGTAAGCCTTCCATGCCAGTCATTTCAGTATTTAATCACAGAACCGAAATGGAACACAACAATTCAGGTCAGCTGCTGCTCAAGTCCCTGAGTTTATAGCCAAGCCCTACCAACATGTAATTAATATTTTTTTTTAACTGAAATCTTACACCGAAGAACTGTAAGCTACGAATCGTCAGATAACTTGTTTCAACGAGATCCCAAACATCTATTGTCTGAGATTGTTGATCGGACCATTGGCCGACAAACCCTCCCGTTTGAGTAACGTTAGAGTGTGATCACCGAGCGCCAGCCATGCGTGGTAATTACGACAATATCCTGCGATCGTTCACGGACTATTGCAGAGCCACGTTTAGAAGATGGTACAATTTGGTTTAGACTCAGTGCACATATTATAGATAATAATATAACTGCATAGGCAGATTGTAATGAAACGCATTTATTACAGCGAGCTCTCTAAAGTGTCATTACTGGTCATAAGTAAACGAGACATTTAAATTGAGGCCAACTTCAAAACCGCCAAGATCTTAGATTTTATCTATATTTACATTTTACATAATTATGAAACAACAAAGTTAACTTAGTCGTTTATAGTTTACCTTAAAAGTTCATTACATTAGTATAGTTCATAACTTTATTTTTAGATTTTACTAGCCAACGCAGCGTTTAGCTTTTAGATGGGGTAGGACAGAGACAGACGGACATGTCGAAGCTATTAATAAAGCTTAAAATGTGGACTTAGCTGTGTTTAAATTAAAAGCAGTGAAATTAATTACCTAATTATATCTGAACTATTTAAAAAAGGAGGGGTGGAGAGGTAGGTTCACATAATTTTAACCTTTAAGTTGTGATATTTATTTTAAACTAGCTGACCCGGCGAACTTCGTACCGCCTTAGCGTAAATTTGATGCACTACTTTATTTTGTATAGCTGACCTATCTTATGTATGCGTACCTATTCAATTTGAACTGGAATCTATAATATCCTCCATATAAAAATGAATACCTATTTCCCTGGTCTCGTCATACCTGAGAAGGACTTTACTAATTTTATTAAATAATAAAAGAAAATATATATTTTCATAATAGTGTTTAATCCGTAGGGTTCAATAATTTCACTTATATTTTTACAGAAAATATATTTATATATATTTAATTTATTTTGTTTTTTTCCTTTTTTTTCCCTAAGAACCTTGTACAGAGTATTAAAAAACTACAAAAAAAAATCAGCCAAATCAGTCAAGCCGTTTTCATGTTATGTCGTGACAACGGAAAACGGGTTTCATTTTTATATATATAGATTCAAATTCAAATTCAAATTCAAATCATTTATTTTCATAGGCCCCAGGAGGCGCTTGAACACGTCAAAACATTACAAAAAATGATATAAAAGTAAATAATAAATAATACTAAATTATACTAATTACAATGATTTGAATAACCGGGGCTCAGATTAATTTTAATCAAACTGTTTAGAATCGAATTAAAATCAATCCAAGTACCAGCTCCGATGGGTATTGCATTATGAGAAGAGCTGGTGAGAAACTCATGTGCACCATCTTTTAAAATGAAAAATATAACAATATAAAAGTACATAAAAAAAATCACATAAGAAGAGCAATTCATTTCCAAATACTATTATCATTTATGTAGTCTGAAATACTATAGTAAGCTTTTTGACATAATTTAGTTTTAACATATTTTTTAAATTTACCTATTGATAATTCTATTGCGTCTAAAGGAAGTTTATTGTAAAAGCGTATACATTGACCTGGAAACGAGTTAGAGATTTTATGGAGCCTAGTAGTGGGCACAGCGAGTTTGTTTTTGTTCCTTAGATTTAATTTATGGAGATCACTATTTTTCTTAAATTTCGTTTGGTTTTTGTGAACGTACATTAAATTTTCGTAAATGTATTGAGAATGTAACGTCATAATATGTATCTCTTTAAATTTATTTCTTAGTGTCTCCTTGGGACTCATCATATAGATAGCTCGAATAGCTCGTTTCTGGAGCACAAATATTGAATCTATATCCGCGGCACTACCCCAAAGCAATAAACCATATGACATTATACTGTGAAAATAGCTAAAATAAACTAAACGCGCAGTGTCAACATCGGTCAGTTGACGAATTGTTTTTACGGCGTAAGCTGCTGAGCTGAGTCTACCAGACAACGTTTCTATATGTGGGCCCCATTGTAATTTAGAGTCTAATGTTATACCAAGAAAGACAACCTTATTGACCATTTCCAATTCCTCATTGTCCATCACCACACTAGTTTTGACTTGCTTAACATTTTTTGTAAAAAATCTAATATATTTTGTTTTACTACCATTTAAAAGCAAGTTATTAGCACTAAACCAGTTCACTATCTTTGATAAAGCATTGTTTACATCGTCAATTACTGATTGTTGTCTTTTTACCTTAAAAACTAAAGAAGTGTCATCCGCAAACAATACTATCTCATGATTATCCTTAACAAGATGAGGTAAATCATTAATATACAAGAGAAACAGGAAAGGCCCTAAAATAGAGCCTTGTGGCACCCCCATTGCTACAGCTGATCCATGCGAACGCTTTCCATTGACATCTACTCTCTGAATCCTATCGCTTAGATATGAAGTAAGAAGATCCAGAGCGATGCCTCTTATACCGTAGTGGTGTAACTTCTTGACTAGAGTTTCATGCTGCACACAATCAAAAGCCTTAGATAAGTCACAAAACACCCCATAGGCATCCCGCGACTCTTCCCAAGCCTCAAATATGCATTCCAGTAATTTTACCCCAGCATCACATGTTGACCGTCCGCGAGTGAAACCGAATTGTTTAGTGTGCAACAGATTGTTTTCATTAAAATATTTAAGTAACTGCGCGAGAATTAATTTTTCAAAAATTTTACTAAACGTAGGTAGCACCGATATTGGTCTGAAGTTTGTGGGGTCTAATGTACTACCTGATTTAAACAATGGAATGACTTTACTTAATTTCATTAAGTCAGGAAACACACCACAATCAATACATCTATTAAATATCACGATTAAATCAGGTGCAATAATGTCAATCAACGAATTTATAATATGTACAGAAATGCCCCATAGATCAGCCGTTTTCTTAATATTAATTGATTTAAACGCGGCTTTAAAATCAGACAAATTAACATGGTGAAAATCGAAATTATTGTAAAACTCAGGCACATTATCTTTAAGTAACGACTCGGCAACGGAGGAGGAAGAGCCTAAAGCACTAGTTAGAGAGACAGGAAAAGCAGTAAAAAATCCTTCAAAAGCACTGGCAACTTCTAAATCTGACTTGGTTACTTGACCATTGATACTTAACTTAAAGTCTGAATTTTTTGATCTAACCTTCCCAGTCTCTTCATTAATAACCTTCCATGTGGCTTTAATTTTATTACTACTGTTTTTGATTTTAGATTTAATAAATGTAGATTTGGCAATTTTACAAACGCGTTTAAAAATCTTCGAGTATGATTTGACATGTTCTTTAAACTCTTCACTGCTATTAAATTGTCTTTCATAGTATAAAATGTACAATGTTTGCCTACTCTTATGGATACCTGCGGTTGCCCAGTCACCAAAGACAGGACTACTAGTAACAGTAATCTCCTTGGAAGTAAATATTGAGTTAAAATCGCGAAGAAATGAATCAAAAAACGAATTATACATCACATTAGGCTCTATGTCATTATCTAAGAAAGGTAAGTTATTAGCTAGGTTAACTCTCATACGTTCAAAGCGACTAGCTGTTACTGGTACAGAAGTAATTTTTTTCCTAACTACATTTTTACTTTTTATTTTAAAACTTATCATTTGCCCAGAATGATCAGAATCTAGTTTATTAATAATACTTCTGTGAGTTGGACTAATATCTGTATAAATATTGTCTAAGCATGTAGCCGTGGTGGCACTTATTCTAGTAGGCTCCATAAATAAGTTTATTAAATTATGGGATTTAAAAAGACTCAAGATTTGACATGATGCAGTTGTATTAACTAGAATATTAATATTAAAATCTCCACAGACTAAAATTGTTTTACCCAAATTATTTATTCTGCATAGGGCTTCATCCATGATTTCTAAAAATAAATTAAGGTCTGCGGAGGGAGGTTTATATACGCAAATAATAATGAACTGCTCTAATTGTACACAGGAGAGTTCTATGGAACATTCTACAGAGAGGGACACAATATCTTTCCGTTCTTTAAATTTAAGTTTCTTATTAAGTAAAATTAGGGACCCCCCATGTATTGTGTTGACCCTGCAGAATGAACTACCAACCTGGTGGTTGCTGAAATTAAACATGAGCTGATGCCCCTTAAGCCAATGCTCAGTAACACACATTATACTAATATTTTCAGATTTCATGAATAATTCCAGTTCTAGTTGCTTACCCAGATTTAGACAACATATATTTTGATGCACCAGGTTTATATTTTCGTTTGTATTGTAATTAGTACATTTTTGTGGGTGTATTGACATATAATTACTATTTGATTCTGCAGCTAAATTGATCAATTGTACATGTAATAAATTAGAGCTAGAGGTTGCTACCTCTGTTGTCTCATGAACTAATTTAAATGATTGCAGATTTCAGAATTAATATGAAAATTAGAAATGTCAATATCATTAATATTAAGAATGTCAGAAGTACCCTCAATAGAGGCTAAGTTATAATTCATGTCATGATTCAAATAATCATTAGATAATTGCATGTCATTAGTCTGCTCAATAGAAGCAGATCTGTTAGTAGCCAAGTTCTTGGCTGTAATGTCAATAAAATAGGATAGCGAAATTGCTATCTGTCGCTTAAAACTAGCAGAAAGGTAATAGTTACCTTTAGTCAAATATAATTTGCTGCTAACAAAACTGTTAGTATCAATCAAATGAATACTATCATTATATGTACTTATAGTGTGTAGTACATTGTTCAACTTATATCTAAGATTATTTTCCGCATCTGACAGGCTCCTACAGTAGGGGAATGTGAACAAAATTATACTACTTAAGCCTAGAGATAATAAATTATCAAAATAATTAACTAAATCCTTTTTGGTAACATTACCCCTATTTTCCACTAAAATAATCAGATTTCTATAATTACTGAAGTTATAACTTAAAATTCTTTTCATAATAAAATCATATGTTGCAGATGGTAAGCAATGGTTAACAACTGATTGTCCCTTAACAAGAGAATTCAGTTTTGAGCCCATATGTTTTCCAATACCATCACTAAACATAATAGTACGTTGTGCATCACTTGGTGTACAACATGTTACATCAATTGATGCACCTAATGACTGCTGAGTCCTAACACTAGTATGAGAGCCATCACACAAGTTCTTACTATTGTCACAGCAAACTAAGGGAGCACTCACTGGCTGTGGTGAACTAGAGCGAGCGCACTGACATGAATGGTTGTTAACAAGTGAATTAAAGCGCTCTGTGTTGTCATTACTTAATTTCAAGAGATCATCCATGGCCTTTGAATACTCATTAATCTCTTTAAGTGATAAATCATATTTATTTTGAGTTGACTTCAATGATTCTGTTAAATTATCAATTCTCAATTGTAAGGCCTGTGTGTCAGCATCATACTTAATCCTGCTATTTTCTAATCTTAATGTACTTAATTCTAAATCATCAAATAATTCTACCTTTTCTTTGCTAAATTTGGCACATTTGGATACTAATTTTTGATTTTTAATCAATTTCTGTGTTTTTCTAATATACCTGTTAATTCTTACATATTTTTTCAGTTTATTCCTGCCACAATTTAACAGACACACTGACTGATTTTGTTTTAGAGTTTCATTACTTAAATCTACAATAGGATAACTGAAAGTGTCAGTGTGTGTTATTGTAGAAGAAACCAACTGCGGAGCACTCTCTACTAACTCACTAAACAAACTTATGTTTTCCTGCACGGTGATGTTGTGGGCATCCTCTTGCAGTTGTGAGATGTGTAGGTGTGCCTCCCGGAGCTCCTGCTCCAAGGTGGAGATCCTTGCAAGGGCCTGCTCGTACTCATCACTGCAGCGATCAAACTTATCAACAAAATTTTTGAGAGTGTCCCGTTCCTCAACAATTAAACTACATTCTACATGTAAAGCAGTCATGTCACCTTTTAATTTAGAGTTAGTGTTTAATAATTCAATGAGTTCTTTCTCATTGTCCTCTCTTTCACTGTGTAACTGCGCACACAAATCCTTGGTAACTTTCAATTCTTGCAATGTCAGTTGGAGTTTTGACTCCTCCTGACGTGACAAAGCTCTGCGAGTCATCATTATAAGGTAAAAAGTATAAAACAATCAAATAAATTACAGTTATTACCAAGGATTTGCGTAGATTTATTTATTTTTCAAGTTAACGGGTAGGTTGTATGACACTATTAACGATTGATTTTAAGTGGTCAAAATTATGAATTTACAACTTTCTGTTAATAATAGATTCAAATAGTTATCGAAGGCACTGTGTCCATGGAAAAATTAGTAGCTTACGTTATTTATTAGCAAAATATGCACTAATTTACTTGCGGTACCGGTAACCTATACCCACCTGTCACCTTGTAATTAAACAAACACTCACAAATTCACAATTAATTAATTATATACGTATAAATATTAATTATACTCTTCCTTATCACTATTACAAATGATTATAATGGAAATGGGCTAAGAAAACTTGAAATAAATTAATAATTTAAATAAAATATAGCGGAACAAACAAGATCAGCTGTTAGCCCTAGTGTTGCCAGACGCGGAAAAAATTAATTTGATTAATCTTGGAATCTTTTTAAAAATATGTGTACAAATTAAAACGACTATTTATTATGATAAATATTCGTTTTAATTTGTACATAATAATATATTATAATAAACATTTGTTTTAATTTCTGACAAACAACTACAGAACATTATTATACTAAAGACCGGTCTGGTTATTCTGTATACATTAATGCATATTATTACATACGTCTCCACTGGAACTCTAAGCTGCCTGCCCAATGTTCCATACGGAATAACTCAGTGCTCGCACATACAAACATTTCATGCATATTCGTGCATGTAGTACATCTGCGTTACTCGTGCAGATAGCCTGTTGCGCATTAGCAGTGCCTGCAAAATCATAATGAATGGTTTGTAGAGGGAAATTGAGCTAGTTAGGAGAATATGTACACATTAAATTGTTGGGCAATCTCGAATGCAATTATAAGGTTGCCGTTCATCTTAAACTAGCTTTTGCCCGGGCATTCTCCGCATGGAATTCGTTGTAATAAGTAATAGCTGCTTCTGCGCTTTGACCCGCGTAAATCCTTAGGTATTGCTCCGCTCCCGTGAATTTTAGCGAAATGTTAAGTATTCTAAAAGATTTCTTGCGAATGGGATAATTTTTAAAAATCTGACCAGTTGTTTCCGTGATTAGCGCGATCAAACAAACAGACTAACTAACTTTTCGCCACGGTTCCGTAAATAAAATAATACGTCCATGTTACGCGTTTTGTAGTCAATTACTTTCTTTTAAAAAAAACTAGCTTTTAGGTCTAGGAGTCTTGCAAATAACCAGCTAAAAAAATGTTACTTTGACATTAAAGGGACTGCTTTCACTTTTATTTTTTTGTATTGTTTGATGATGATAACAATAATCAGCTATAACCCGATATTTTATTAAAAACAATTTTAACCATACTGAGGCATATTTTCATCAGCACTAAGTACTTTTACCATTTAAGCCATAGATATTACAAAATGTTTCTATGCTACTAGACTTGTTACCAGCAAATTGTCCGCAACTTGTTACCTATATGTATGACATCCTATATCGACCCATGTTAAAATACTCTCTGATCCATGAATAAATATCAACCTGATGTGCTTTTGTAGTTATTTCCGCTAGCAGGCTGTCATTCAGATGACAATTAGTTTGGCCTGCCCGCCCAGTGCTATTTCAGCCAGGCAGACATCTGATCTACATCCTTAATTAGTATTTTAGAACTAAGTTAGGTACGTAGCAGCGTTCCCAATATTAATTTTACTGCAAAATATTTTACTAAACTTTTAACGATACAAAATGAACACTGGTTCCAAATAATCGAATCTAAATAGTTAAAATGAAGTCGGAAATCATTACTTACATATTTGACGCGTTATATATAGCCACAAATCAGTAACAAAAAGCATACAAAAACATTATTTTCTTAATGCTGAAGCTCCAAAAATGGTCACAAAAAAAGATAAATCACCGAAACGTACGGCAAAAAGCAAAAGATACAGAAACATCCCAATCATTTATCATATTCTGTAAGAATATTAACGGTATGTCAGTCATTTGGCAAACGAGACAAGGATGGGGTGCTGATAATGTGGGAAATATATGTCTGCGCTTTTAAAAAAATATTCAAAAGGCCGTTCTATGAAACGCAATAAAATGATGAAACACGAATTCGGGCAACTGACAGCGCTCTCATACGGACGCGGACGGTTACATTTTTACTTTGCCCTAAATTATTTATTCCACCAAAAATACGTCCTCTTTAAAATGTTTGCCGATTAAATAAGTGAGACAAAGACATGGAGCCTTTCAGATCTGAAACGAATGCAGCACGATTTTCGATTATTCCTTTGTTGAAATAATTGAAGCACCGTATATGTGATAATGATGCCTCACCACACGCATTTTTATTCACTTCGAAATGTATGACGGATTTATATGATTTAAGATATTTAATATTTTCTTGATTTGAATTTGTTTGTTTTTCTGAAACCTTTTAATATACCTATACACTGGTGGACAAGAACATCCAAGAATTTAAAAAAAGTTACTTTAAGAAAAAAATCATACATAATGCATGTTTTTAGAATTCAAAAGTTACCGTTTATTAATCTTTGGAAAAAAAAATGGTTTTTTTATAAAGAGGAGGGTGAGGGAAACGGTTTTCTCCCTTTTTAGAGCACAAAATAGTTCAAAGGTGTCTTACAGCTTACATAATATATAACCAATCAAAACATATTTACTCATTTCGTGAAATATTCGAGTATTACGTGGAATGGTTGCCAGCCGTTGGTCGAGTTTCCCATACAGATTCGTATTGGCTTCGGAAGTAAATCCCGTAAACAGTCACAAATTTGTGTGAAACGTAGCAAGCAAAGGCGAACCGCGCCATTAATCCTACAAGAAAGTGCTCGTATGTACGTGTTTAGTTACATAAAAACTTCCGCTGGACAAACGCGACCCAACACACTTCCTGAATATGTATTACAATTTAGGCATCGGTGTATCGCAACAT
The DNA here is from genome assembly GCA_905147285.1 of Hypena proboscidalis. Classification (NCBI taxonomy): domain Eukaryota; kingdom Metazoa; phylum Arthropoda; class Insecta; order Lepidoptera; family Erebidae; genus Hypena; species Hypena proboscidalis. The sequence goes on from LR990132.1 coordinate 13,829,954, forward strand.
TTTACGATAACCTTGGATTTCCTGGCCTTGTCCCGCCAGAAAATTAAAGTTAATGTTAAAATAAAATCTATATTTGACTATTGACTATCCCATTATCACTGTTAACTATCTTACATATTCTTCATTAATGTTTATGTTCACATCCATAGATACATCAGATTAACAGTAATTATGATAATGTGACTGAATCGAAAAATGTCGCATCTTCACCTCCGTTATGTTTAAACCAAATAAACGTAGTGTAAGTCTTCCAAACCGAACAAAATATATAATTTCGAAAACATACAATATTAGAACTAAAAAAATATACCCAAATCATAACAAATTGCGTATTTGTGTTTCAAAAGGTAAACATCGTAGTTATTCGTTTCTGATTTTTTTTTCTTTACAATGTTATATTAAATATATTGAATACGAGGGTAATATAAGGGTTTCGTTTTTCTTATGACCAGGGCTCGGCATTAGGTAGAGTTTTTCATGTACTTACACTGATTTCATACAGCGAAAGAATAAAGTGGATATGCCTCAATTCCCGAGATTAATTTTAAAGAGCAGAAAAAAGTCCCATGATTTTTTAAATAAAAAGTTATTTACTTTTTTAAACAATTTAAACTACTGCACGCGCGACTAAATATTTTAATACTCACAAAATTTATACAGTAATGTCGGAAGCGAACACTTCAAATCTTACTGGTAATGAATCGGACAAGGTAAATGATTCTGATGGGCCGTTTGAATAAGCAAAACCTCACGAGTCTAGGCTAGAAGCAAAAGTATTTGCTCGTATTTATAAAAAAGGCGAAATATGCGTATGGGAATTTACTACAGACTTTTAACAATTTGTATTGTGAATTAATGTAAACTAATAAAAAAATTATGTTAATTATCTTTGTTTTATTTGTTTATCTCTGAGGTTTTTATTATTATTTATTCGTAATATTGTTGGCCACAAGGGATTGTCCATTAGAAATCCCGGGAAGGTCCATATTAATATCAACATTTCGATGCAAGTACATAAAAAACTCTACCTAATTCCGAGCCCTGCTTATGACGTATTAAACTCTCAAAATAGCTATGAAACGCGTTATTCAGTTTAAAATTTTTAAATACGTATTCAAAAATAAATATGTCACAATTATTAATTAAAAATAACGTGAATGAGTAACATAAGATATGATAATTGATTAATTTAATAGTAAATTCACAATAAAATCGCTGTGTACTGTAATGTTTATTCGCAATCACTGCAATTAAGTCCGCAATTAAAATTTTTACTCATTTAAGCGGTAATTACGCAGTGTGAAAAGCGTCAACAGACAAGTTGACAGAAACGTAATTGATTATATTAAATTTGTGCTGTTTTCTAAAGCTTTAATTAGGACAAACTGTTCCTGGCACATTTCTCTTTGAATATTTTCTCGCTACGACTACGCTAAACAAATATTTGGTAGCAGGGTCAAGGTTTTATGACGACGCGTTAGTTTTATTTAGGTACTAGAGTTTAATTAGTCTGTTTCTAGTGATACTTTAATTAACAACTATTATAATAATTTAAAAGTTAAGTTAAGTAAAAAAAAAAAAAATTTCTACAAAATAATTACTTATCGTGACTATTTTTTTTACTCTCTGAAATTTTACTCCACCTTCGTCACATATCCATGTTCTACAAACGATACCGATGGAAAATTTAGATTTTGGAATTTTTGTCCATAAAAAACTACTAGTAAATTAGTTCAAATTGTGAATAGATATCTCTCTTTATTATTACTCGAGGTACATTATAATATTATTGAAAATTATACCATGCGGTCGGAACCATGGGCGAAAGTTATTTTGTAAGGTTGTTTGTTTGATTACGCTAACCTCGTGTAATTCTGGTTGAATTTGAATAACTCTTTATATCATCACACTTTAATCCATACGAGCGAAGCAGTAACTGAAAGTCTGTCTGTTTGATCGAACGCGCTTATCTCTGGAATTATACGGTCCGGATTTGTATCGATCTTTTTACAATCGAAATTTTTATTCTTAGGTAACGTTTATAACTATTTTATATTACGCTTAACGCCTAGCAGAAAAGTATAACGTGAGTTAATCCGTGTAAATTTACAGCTTTTATTAATATCACTGTTAGTTTTGAATAATGTAAAACTAAACTAAACTAGCTATTATAATGAAGAATTCGTGTGTGCTAGATGCATTCAAAGCTCTTTTAGTTGTTATTTTTTACCGTCTCCTAAAAGTGACACAGCTAGATCCGCGACATAAAAACTTAATCATACCTATACCCGGTATAACATGCAATGAATGTTTTTCGGCTTGCACATTTAATCGCTGTAACACTCTCTCTTTACGCATTTTTTTTATAATTCAAAAGTATGCTCATTTGTATTTGTTTATTGTATATTCATTTAATAAACTTGATTTTCATATTTCACCGCAAAAAATATATATTGTTTTGAATTGAATGACAGAATATTTACAACACAATACCATTTGCAACGCAATAACTCCTGTAGATAACATACAGATGCATAATACCATTGTATAATATAAACTGTACATTACGGGGTACTCTAGTCAGAATTATATCATAGTGAGTCAAACAATCGCAATCGTAACCTGGAAGGAAGTAGAAATCACCGTTAGTTAGTGTTTTCAGCCTTGACTCTACGTCTGGTTACCTAACCGCTACTACCATTTATAATATAAAATCAATGCCACCTTTGCTCAGACATCATTCAGCAACAACAAGCAAAATCAACCATGAGACGTTGTCTCCTAGTGGCTATTGGCCTCCTGGCCCTCGCTGCCCTCAGCTCCGCTAGGGAAATCCGCGAAAAACGGGATGCTGATCTCGAGACCGCTGCATCTCATCATGGAGGTAAATGGGACAAGGGTGGCGGCCATGAGCACCACCATCACCACCACCATGACCACGGCCACGAAGACCATAAAGGACACAAAGGACACCATGAAGACCATCATGGAAAGAAAGGTCACCATCATCATGAGGGACACAAGGGCCACCACGGAGAACACGGCGGACACAAAAAACATCATCATCACGATGACGGATACCATCATCATCACCATCACGGTGAGAAGGGCGATCACGGTCATGGTCACGAGGAACATGGGCACTTTCACAAAGGTCATGACACGAAGGGACACCATGGTATTGAGAAACACGATGAATTCAAGAAGGACAAGCACTTCCATGATCACCATGGTGACAAAGGCCACCACGAACATTATGGCGGACATCATCATGAGGGTGGATACAAGAAGGGCGGTCACTTCCACAAAGGACATAAGCACGGTGGACATCACGAACACCATCACGGCAAGAAGGGACACCATGAGAAGGGAGGACACCACCACCACCACAAGGGTCACCATGGCGAGCATGGCCATCATGAGCATCACCATGGTCACCATGACCACGGCCATAAAGGAGGTCACGAAGACCACAAGTCCTGGCACCACAAGGGCTAAACTATTGTTGACTGATTCTCAATCGTTATTTGTTGATATGTTCCTAGCGAGTGTTTTTGTTATGTTTATACGACAAGAAATAAAATTTAGTACAAGGTAACTAATTACTTCTGGCGTTTTTATAACCACTCATTATTTGTGATGAATAAATGGGCGAAGCTATCAACCCTTTGTCTGGCAGCGGAAATATCATTGAGATATTTTCGATTCAAAAAACCGGTAAAGCACTTCTAAAAGCCCCAGGAATTAGTTATTTCGCAGACGTCTTAGTAAATTTTTCTCTTTATATTATACAGGATGGATGCGATAAATATATAATTGCGCTCAGTATGTATAGATATGATTATACGAGATAGTGTGGTTGTGATTGTATATATACGAGTATATTATACATATAAATACGATTGTAATGGTGCGTTATCATATCAATCAACACACAAATCAAAATCTAGTTCTTCAACCGTTCATAAATAGGTAACTGTGAGTGTAAGTACGAGTACTAGGCTCGTAGACATCTTTTTAAATTAGTTTTACGTCCGGCCAGGAGTGTCAGGTCTCAGTGAGGCCACGCCATAAAAAGTTAATTATAAAGTCGCTGTCTCCTGCACAGGTGCCGGCAATTTATGTGAAGACGTGCCACATATAACATTGAAGTGCTTCGAATTCAGCTAATTTATCATTCTTGTAATTATTTGAAATGTCAAAAATACACGAGGTGTTTCTTAATTTTGATAGAAGTTAACATTTTTACACGTACATCGTGTTTAAATCGGAGGTCGAAAAAAAAAAATTAATGAGTGTGTTTTATTTTGGAGTTTCAATTTCTATTTTTATTTAACGTTATGTTAGTTAGTTATCTTCAAGATTTTTTTAGAGTTACTCGCATGCAAAATATGTATCAACAATCGAAGAATTTTAATAAAGTAAAATAAGTAAATCTATTCTCCACTGATGATGTTTCAAGCAGAATGAACATGCAACAAAGTAAATTCACTACATTACTTGGATCCCTAGATTAAAAACGTCTAGATAGATAGTCTTTATAGAACAAGCGCTTCGTCTAAACTTCTAAACCAAAGTTAAAAATAGTGCGTGAAAATTACGTCGCGCCGCGTGCCGCACTGGTTCAGTAATGATGTTTATGATATTAGCTGATATAGAGAGGTACACCCACTTTACGTTTTGTTACCCTGCATTGTCCTACTGCTGGGCAAAGGCCTCCCCCAAAGTTCGAGTCCCTTCTATCACCTGCGGTTTCCCACCATTTTGGCAGGCATCTAGATCGTCCCGCAAACGCCTCCTAGGTCTACCCCGACGACGACGGTGTCTTTTTCGGAGCATCAATTGCGTGGCAATCCGTTTCCACCCCTCCGGAAGCTTACGTGAAACGTGTCCCGCCCACTCCTACTTCAGCTTAGCAGACTTGCTGCCCACGTAAGTAATCTACCTGTTGGGGCACTCACTTCACTTTGTATAGCGAATTTAGTAGCTACGCATTATTCTTGTTCAATTAATTAACACGTAATGCCCTGGAAATAGATATTAATAATATTAAATGACATCCTGCCTTGTGGTTTTAATGTGGTTTAAAACAAGCCACATTTCCATTTAGATAAAATGAGAAACAAATTTACCCACATATTCATAGATATTATACATGATGCATAGAATATCAGATGTAAACAAGTAATCTGTTAGCAGAAAATGCAAACAGATTACTAGTAATTAGATCCCGATAATAGCTATAATACATGATGTTTTATTACTTCAAACGTAATGAGTTTTGTAGGTATATTATTACCGCACCGCATCGCAACGATTTGAAGATATTCCTTAAAAAAAACATAGTCATAGTCATAATCATCCAAGTAGGTTTTTTTCGCGTGAAAATGGAAAATCGCCGACATATTGTTCCAAAACTTAAATCTTTTGTATACAGAACAGACATGCTAAATGGAGGGCAAGTAAATTCTTAAATATTGTAGAAAGAAGATTTTACCAAAAAAGTCTTTATATTATTTTTAAAAGCAGTTTAAACAATATTCAAAGATTATTCGAAAAATAATTCTTACTCAACCTGAAGTCGAACTAGTTTAAATCAGAATAAATAGTTTATTCTGTATTATCATGGCAGAAATCGGTGGCGTCAATAATTTTAATCAAATTTCTCTAACGAACTGATGCTGGTAGATTAAATGCAAGGAAAACTATGAAATAAAAGAATTGGTTAAATAAATAAACCAGTCAAAATTCCTATGCATTCAGAGAATAAGTTGTAAATAAGCTAAAATATTTTTTTTATATTTATCACCGCTTATTATTTTAAATTACTTGACTTGTCTTTAAATAATATATTTGGGTAATCTTATAGTTGGGTACGTTACACGTGGGTCACCCTTTCATTTAAATTACTATGTTTTTAGAGAGATTTAATTCTTATGATTAACGCTATAGATTGTTACTATAAAAGTACAGCAGGTTATTTTTCAGATTTGAGCTGGTTCGATTCTCCGGTGATTCAAGCTTAAGAAAGAAAACTTCAAGACTCTTACTGCAGCTTTAAATTGTTTTGATAGAAAAATGAAGTCTTCTTTCAAAAAGTAAAATCTTCTATCTTTCATATTTAAGATACTTCCCTTCCATGTGGCATGTCAGTGAAAAACCCTGTATATTACTTCAAGCAACAGCAGTCCTACAAAATTTATAAACATTGAGTCCCTGTCCGCTATCGTCTGCCCTTTAAATGTAACGGTTATATACGAATGGCAGTTTGATTCAAAATATTACTTGCTTCCGCCCGCAGCTTCACCCGTGTGCTAAGTCGATTAAGAGTATCCTATTGGTTAATCCAGGCTATAAGCTCAATGTGTGCGAAAGTTCTTCAAAATCGACCTGGCCGTTTTTGCGTAAAACAGTAACAAACATCCAAACACACCACTCATCTTACCTAACTTTCACGATTATAGTTTTAGTTGTTTAAACAGTTAGTTGGATATTATTAAAGATAAGAACAAAACATTTAGGGCTTGTGGTGCAAAATATGGCATATCAAAGAAAGATCGTCCAATTCTTACCATCATGTCACCCAAGTCATCACCGGAAGGAAACGTCTATAAATAGTAAAAAAGGCGACAGTGTGTCTCACCTTGACAATAATGTAAGCGCAAGTACTGGTGTACTGAAAATTGCTTAATGCACTACAAGAAAACAGAATTGTCATCTATAAAACGTTTTGGTTCACCGACTCAGAAACATAACTCATCAATCATGAGAACCAGTCTGGTCGCATTGGGCCTTTTGGCCGTGATCGCCCTCACTACCGGGAGGGAAGTCCGGGATGCCGATCTCGAGACAGCCGCGTCTCACCATGGTGGAAAATGGGACAAGGGTGGCGGCCATGAGCACCACCATCACCACCACCATGACCACGGCCACGAAGACCATAAAGGACACAAAGGACACCATGAAGACCATCATGGGAAGAAAGGTCACCATCATCATGAGGGACACAAGGGCCATCACGGAGAACACGGGGGACACAAAAAACATCATCATCACGATGACGGATACCATCATCATCACCATCACGGCGAGAAAGGCGATCACGGTCATGGTCATGATGAGCATGGTCACTGGCACAAGGGTCACGACACCAAGGGACACCATGGTGTTGAGAAACACGATGAATTCAAAAAAGACAAGCACTTCCATGATCACCATGGCGAGAAAGGCCACCACGAACATAATGGTGGTCATCATCACGAAGGCGGACACAAGAAGGGCGGTCATTTCCATCATGGACACAAGCACGGTGGACACCACCATCACGATCATGGTAAGGGCCACCACCATGAAGATGGAGGTCATCACCACCACCACAAGGGCCACCACGACGAAGGCGGTCACCACGAGCACCATCACGGCCATCACGACCATGGACACAAAAAAGGGCACGACGACCATAAGTCTTGGCACCACAAGGGCTAAGTCATTATTGGCTGTTCCTGAATTGTTAATTAGTTTTAAAAATATGCTGATCACGACTGTTTCTGTTACATTTATACAACAAAGAATTAAATTTTATAGAAAATAATTGTTTATTTTAATATCATTAATTTATCAAAAGTAAATAATATTACTCACCGAGTCTAATTAGTGTATTTGAAATTAAAGGTGTTAGGAACCTAAACAATTTGGAAGACCTTTAACCGCTACCGGGCTGTAGTAGTTGGTCGCAGTAAATAAAATTTGGTGGGTTAAACAACTCAAATGACACACACTCCAAATGTGGCTATACTGTGTGCAATAACAAAAGCTATTGTTACAAATAAGATGTAACATTACGAAATTTTCAACTGCACCGTATACCAATAACCAAATCAAACAAAAGTAGAAGATAACAGAACCATCTGCAATCTCTCTAATAGTTCAGTGATATGAGCCACTAATTTGTATGTTCAGTCATATTCATACTTGTAGAGATATTTACGGTATGAATAACCATATTAAGCCCCAATTTCACAGGTGTTAGATAAAACTTATTGGAAGGATAAGCATATAACACACATAAATGAAAGTGACAGCTGTGTTCCTTTTTCAAGTGTGCCACTTTTAAATTCAGTCAGGTTATATTTTATGGGTTGGATAAGATCTATCTGAAACCTCAGAAACTGGCCCATAGAGTGAACAACTTACGCTCTCTGCCAAAGTTAGTATTCTGAACAGTTGCGTTCAAAAACTGGCGGCCTTCGACGTCATCTATACTTTAAATAATAAATCTGTAGAAGTAAAGTTTCTGCTCATTAAAAATAAAAAAAAAATAAATAGCAAGGGGTGTTACTAGACCGACACCGAACCGAAAAATGTGATTAAATTTTTTTTTGTCTGTCTGTCTGTTTGTTCAGGCATCACGCAAAAACTACCGGTTCGATTACGATGAAACTTGGTATAATTTTTCTTTAATATCCTGGGCACCACACTGGGTACTTTTTATCCCGGAAAAGTACCCAGTATATTATATACAATAAAAACAAACTTAATTTTGCGGTTACGAACTGCAAATAATAAGTTTGTCGTAGGTTATAAATAACCTACGACAAACTTATCATTTGCGGTACGACTTATAAAGGTAAACCTATGTTTATTTTTATAAGTCGTAACTGTATAGATTTTAATTTTAAAGTATATTATATATTGTATATATTGATATTGTACGTAGTGACCGTAGGTTATTTTATAATACTGTTAGGAAGGATTAGACATTCGTATAGATATTAGTTTAGGTATAGGGATTTTGCTTATTTATTGAGTTTAGATTAGTTATGATCAGAAATAAGTTTATTTAGGTAGGTAGGCATTTTATTTTATGTTATTGTGTTTTTTTATTGATGTACCTACCACGCAGATGAAATCGCGGCAGATTGTTTGTTTGAAAGCGCTATGTTTAAAAACAACTGGGAATTTTGATAATTACCTTTGAGTTTGATAGTCTAAGTCTCAATAAAAGTCTTAAGATATTTAACATTACGCTAAACTCTACGGGCTGTCACAGACGCACGCAATGACATTACATTTAAACAAAGCTCCACGATTGGTAAACGATTTCAAAAAAAAAAATTGATTGGGCTGATGGCTGGTTTGTTATTTTGTTGTCATACGAACAGCACTGTGTCACCCCTATTGATTTCTACACTTTTTTGACAAGCTATAATTTCTGAGATGGCAAGCATTGCCTATATATGAGTAGTAGCAGAATACGGATGTTAATACTATGATGACATAGTATTTGGTTCATATACGAGTATGTATAATGTTTTTCTCTTTTGCTTTAAAATAAGACTCCCGAGCGCAGTGTTTTGTTACTAATGTAATATCGGTTTAACTTATATATTATTAAGTTTTATCTATTTTTATAGACATATGGTTTGTCTAAAACATTAAAATGCATGTTTCTTCGTATTTTGTCAAAATTATTTTAATCATTAATTGAATTACATAAATACTAAAAAAATATATATATTTTGAGAAATCTGCGCCAACAAACATGCATTTAGTGTTTAAGAAATGATTTAACATAACATAACATCGAGGTGTACAATACCCACACTTCACCTGTTATGTATAGGATCCATGGGATTGGGAGTGACCCTAACACCATCCACGGGGTTAAATTCCAACTCCGTGCTGCTATTGTGAATTTCCTGACGGAAAGTTCACAACTAACACTTTCCCCGACCCGGGAATCGAACCCGAGTCCTCGCAGTGAGAGGTGCATATGCCTACCACTAGACCATCGAGGCAGCTTTTATTTATCAATAAACATAGATAAAATCTTAAAAATATTAAAGTTCAACCCATATTACTTTTGTATGGAAAACTGCCTACCAATTGTTCTCCCTTAACACATCAATTCTTAACCTGATTTTCAACAGGAAAATAAGAAAGAAAGAAAGAAAGAAAACATATTTATTCTGACAAAAAAATATTGCCAGAGATTGACAATACTAAACAAATTATCGCCAGAAGTGGACACCATTTCAGCCATATGCTGCAGAGCAACAAAGCCCTGCAGCGCTGATTTTCTGATGGCTCTTTCCCTCTTATACACAATAGGAATAAACCGCGTAATCTTCAGTAGATTATGCAGCTTATTCCCATAGAAGGTATATGTTCAAGGTTAAACTGTTAAAGAGTAAAGGCCCTAGATGATTGAGACCTATTGAAAAACTTTACTTAATTCTCAAGATTTCATAACATAACATAACATCACACCTATATTACCCAGAAGAGTGTGGCAGAGGTGTGCAACACTCACACATCACCTGTTATGTCTAGGTCCCATGGGAAGGGCGTAAGCCTATTGCCATCCACCGGGCACAATTCCAACTACGTGCTGATATTTTGTAGAAAAACTATTTTGTTGGAAAGTTATCCCATTAATATTACAATTGGTTTTAAGTAAGAGAAAGTAACTTAGGTAGAGGCATAGGAATAGTACACATACTACCGTTTTTTTTATTTTGTTATTGTACTATTTACTTTGGTTTTATGATGTGTGTGGTCTTATTATGGGTATCTAAATCTATCTAGTTTTTAATTAACAATGCTCTAGTGAGTTTTAGAACACTTGTAGCTGGCTTTTTGAACTTTTATAAGACAACTAGCACCACAAGCGCTTTCACTGTTCTATGCCCAACAAATAAACAGTACCAGATTAGCTGTAGTTTTAAATACAAACTAAAGCATTTTTTGTTCTCTTTATCTTCGGCCCAGTAAATCCGCTGTTACAGCGATTACCGGTGTATTGAGTTGAGGTGTCGTTGCACCGGAACTGATGAATAACCACAAACTAATCAAAACACAGTCACCAACCACAGCTAGGGTAAGTTAACGTAACTCATAATTAAATTTCAATCAATATTTACCCGCATTTGACCTTGACAATAAAGTAAGTGCAAGCACTGGGCTGCAATAGTTGCTCAATGCAGGTGCGAGAAAACTAAAGTCACTGTGTCTATAAAAGGTCGTAGAGATCAATGATAAGTGGCATATCTCATCTGGAGGTGACAACGAACACAGTGACAATGAGAGCCGCGTTGGCACTTAGCGTTGTGGCGGTGGCTGTAGTGGCAATAGCCCACGCCAGTACTTTAAGGGAAAAACGAGATACAGATTTAGAAGCTGCTGCCTCAGGACACCACCACGAAAAGGGCGGTGGCAAGGAGCACCATCACCATCACCACGCTGATCATGGCCATAAGGGACACAAGGGACACAAAGGACATCACGAACACCACCACGGCAAGCACGGCCATCACCACCACGAAGGACATAAAGGTCATCACCACGATAAGCACGGACATAAGAAACACCACCACCACGATGATGGACACCACCATGAGCACCATCATGGCGAGAAAGGCGAGAAAGGACACGGTTTCGAAGAGAAGGGACACTACAAAAAAGGCCACTCTACCAAAGGACATCATGGCGTTCACAAGTTAGACGAGTTTAAAAAGAACAAACACTTCCACGACAAACATGGAGAATCTGGTTTCCACGAAGGCTATGGTGGACACCATGATGAGCATGGCCACAAGAAGGGTGGTCACTTCGACCACGGACACAAGCACCATGGTCATCACGAGCACCACCATGGCAAGAAGGGACACCATGAGAAGGGAGGACATCACCATGACCAAAAAGGACACCACGACGAGGGCAGTCACCATGAGCACCATCATCACCACCATGGCCATGGCAAGAAGGGTGGCCACGAAGACCACAAGCACTGGGGCTTCAAGAAAGGACATTAAAACATAGACGCTTAACTTAATATTTGTAAATAATTGTTTTTGTTTTAATTAGTTTTTAGCACAATTATGAAAATAAACACGAGTTCTGTAAAAGAATGTTTTATTCTCCTTGAACATAAGAGCAGTTATGTTATGTAGTTTAAACGGCCGCCCGTGGTGCAATGGATAAGGCATCGATCTTACGAGCCAGAGGTCGTAGGTTCGAATCCTGGCTATTACACCACGGACGTGAACTGCCGCCTAACATGCAAATTAGGCTTAGCTGGAGGGGGTTAACAAGAATACCAGTAATTTGTGTTTGTAAGTAAAGTAGTAATCATTAAATAATAAAAAACAATAGTTATATTTCTACTTACAGACTGTTATAAAATATGATAGTTTCAAATTACAAAATAAGGTGATCGAGCTTTTTAAACGAGGTTTCGGGAGGTAGCATCACCACCTTAACAGTTTTCCCGCTATTACTAAACCTAAACCCTAAACCTATGTGTCTTTTGTACACCTCTGCCACACCCTTCTGGGTAATATAGGCGTGATGTTATCTTATGTTGTATGTTTGCTGTACAGCAGCGCTGGCACTACAATGTTCCAGTTCATTTATGACGCATAATACCTCACATGTAGCTCTTTAATGAAGAAACGTGTCCGCAACCTTTTATGGTGGCTCATACATAAACTGTAATGACCACTTTCCACATGTATGACTGCAAGTTCGACAATGTTCACGAGTAATTATTTTTTTTCATTAAAAGTATAAAAAGTATATTATTATCTGATTATATTAAAATGCTATCGCAGGCATTTTGATGACAGCGCGACCAAAGTTAATACTCGTTAATAATCCAGAATTCTTAATGAGCGCATTTCTACAATTTTTATTTTATTTTCATGATTATTCTATCATACCTAACATCTACTTCCATATATTAGAGATGGAACGCTATCGCGGACAGCTAGCATTGCCTCTTTTTGCCATGGCTTTACAGGCCACGACCGCGTGCAGCGTGCCATCAACTCTGTTTTCTGCATTTACTATTCTTTCAACATATTTACCTATTTTTATAGACATATTTTTTTTTTATTTTTTATTTATTTAACTTCTCGCACAGATACATGTGACGAAGGCGGACTTAATGCCAAAGGCATTTTCTACCAGTCAACCTTAAGGTGGTGCAGAGATATGTTCGGGTAGGTGCATAAAGTATCCACAATTCAAATTATTTTAAATAAAACTCACTCAAAACTACAAATTAAATAGAAAAAAAATACTAAAAATACTAAAATGCATAAATATTAAAATTAATAAATTATAAGTAACTATAATTATAAAATAAATATATTTAATATTTACAAAAATAATATATATAATGTATATTTAAATATATACATAACAAAATAAATATAAATATATATATATCATATATAAAAGGGAGATACATTATTCCGATGATTCCGCCAAATAATTATTGTACAGCTGCCGTACACTGGTCCGGAAAGCGTTGCGGCTAGTTGTCATCCTGATATTGAGAGGAAGGGCATTCCATAAGAGAATGGATTTAACAGAGAAAGAAGAATGAACAAGACTGGAAGAATGAGAGGGACAAAGAAGAAGAAGATTGTTAGAAGAGCGTAGGGATCTATCGTGGTTGGAGCAAAGAAATTTAAAATCAGGAGTTAAGTAGGCTGGTGCGTTGGGAGAATATAGGAGAGTAAAAAGGAATGTCAACGCACGCCAGCTGCGACGTTGACGTATAGGCAACCAATTCAATTGCTTACGGAAATTCGAGACATGATCGTACTTACGAAGGTTAAAGACGAACCGAATGCAATTATTGAGAAGTCGGTCAAGTTTATTGAGTAGATCTGCATTCAGGTCGAGATAGCACACATCAGCATAGTCGATAACGGGGAAGATTAAAGTATACACAAGCATTGTCTTGGTCTTAACAGGGAGAAAGTTACGAAGGCGATAGAGAGATCGCAAAGTCCCTGTAACCCGTTGACTGATATTTCCAACCTGAGTTCGCCAATCGAGGCTGCTGTCCAAGTATAAACCGAGATTCTTGACGTTAGGACTTATAGGGATGACTGTGCCATTAAAGATGATCGGGGGAAGTGCAGAGTTATCAATCTTGACAATCGTGCGAGAGCTGCCGATAATGATAGATTGTGACTTACTGGGATTAACAGACAGCCCAAATCTCCCCGACCAGTCCCTTATAGTTTCAAGATCTCGGTTTATACTCTCAATCGCCACAGGGAGATCTTCTACCTTGGCTTGAGCGTACAGCTGAAGATCATCGGCATACAAATGATACGCACATCGAAGTTCTTTCGTGATGAGATTAATAAAAAGAGAGAAAAGAAGTGGAGAAAGAATACCGCCTTGAGGGACTCCAGCACTAAGATCACACCAATTAGACATAGCCTCATCGATGCGAACCAATTGCCTTCGGCCCTGAAGATAAGAAGAGAACCAATCTAGAGTATCAGACGAGATCAAGAGGTGGGAGAGGATAGCTAGGAGTATTTCGTGACTGACGCTGTTGAATGCATTTGAAAAGTCAACCAAGGTCAACACTGTAACCTTGGAATCCTCCACTCCCACCCTAACATCGCCAGTCACTTTAAGCAAGGCGGAAATGGTGCTGTGCCCAGGCCGGAAGCCGGATTGGAAAGTGGATAAAATGTTATTGGATAGGACAAACCTAGAAAGCTGTTGGTGCGCACATGCCTCAAGTATTTTTGACAGGAAGGGAAGGATTGAGATTGGGCGGAATATCGCATTCACATATCGCATCTATATTACTAAATCTGTATTTGTATTCAGATTTACATACATGTGAATCAGGTGTAAGTCCGCCTTTGTACGTTTTAGTGCATAAAGTTTATATAAATAAAAAAAGAAATAAATCAATTATAAAAATTAAAACAATGTTGTCTTTGCAAACATGCATAGTATTAGTACAAGCATATCAAAAATATATGATTTGCCTATAAAAAAAAACTTAGGAATAGTAAAACGCAATCGGGTTGTACCCGATTGCGTTTGTATTAAAAAAATTGTATTGATTGTTACTTCTTAACTACCCTAACTAATTATCTACGACGGCTCCACAAAGTAATTCGTCGATAAAAAAGTAGTGGGCTCTACAACTATCTGCATAGGACCTATGCAGATAGTTGTAGAGCCCACTACTTTTTTACCGATACCTAAGAATTTAAACCTATAACCTATGCCATAGGTTATATGTTTAAATTTGTAGGTATCGGTTTAGCGTTTAGTAATCGGTTAAGCGTAAAAAAATAGACAGACAATAGGCAGACAGTTCACCCCTAAAAATAGAAGAGTTCAAATGGTTTTAACTGTTAAAACAAAACTGCATCCAAATTGGTTCAACCGTTTAAGCACTATGGTGCCACAGACAGACACATAGACGAACGAACAGACATAGCAGTCAAAATTTTCACACCATTCATTTTGTATCGGGGATTAATAAAGGAAATTCAGATAACTGTACTTTCATTGTCCGTATTTCGGTTTCATATTTTAATAATTGTAAAGACTAGCAACTAATGCTATATTTCATCATTACCATTATTAACAACTTCTGCTAGTTTCAGACATAAAATCAGGTTCCAGGTGTTAAAAGCGTGTAATTCAAATTAAAATGGTATTGGTTTAAAGAGAAAAGTCAACACTAACAACCACGACAGAAGAGTTTTTGTAATCATACTAAGAGCTAGAAAACTGCAAATTGTATGACGCAAGTGGAAATCCTGAGTAATTAATTAAATTAGTGGCTAAATATTAGAATTAATTAAGTATTCGTTGCGCTTATACCAGATAATGAACATTGTTTGGCTTTAATCAAATTAATTAGTAACAACACTTTTAATATCATAGGCGCCGAATACACTAGAGCTGCGCTTGTCTGCTTTGGCTGTTTGTTCGTCAAATACCAGCCGACGCAACCTTTTTCAAAATCCATGCGTAAGATAATAGTGGGCCCCACTGCGTATTTTTTTGAGGTCAAGGTACATGACCAATCAGTATGTCACCCTAAAAACATATTAATCCCAAAATTTACATTAAGTCAAGACTCGGTTAACCTTTTTTTCGAGACTTAGAGTGTTTGTGAGAACACAATCTAGAATATTATTACGGAGAACTCTCATACGTGTATTCCTTTACCGTCTTTTTTTTTTTTTTTTTTTTCAGAGTTATCTATTATTTATTTATTCAACAAAAACAATAGAAGCTTACAGTTTTACAACCAAATCGCTTATATGGTAGGTACAATACAATGTCAAACAAAACATAAAAGTATATTAAATTATCATACAACTAACACATATATTAAACAAAATTAAACATTAACATTATTTGACATTACACAGAAACAATTCAAATAATCAGTATGCAATCATTCTTATAATATTAAGATGTATTTAGGTACAACCTTATATCATGACATACGTTCCCGACTCTGCCACAATATAAATCAGTATCGGGGCTATACTTTATGAGTTTATTTAATGAGTTGAAAGCCTTGGCAGTAGGACTATTATTAACCCGAGAGATGGACCATGATGGCGGGTAAGCTAGCAGTTGGTGTCGCCTTCTACCACAGCCTCTCAAATATTGATCAGGTACATACAAATAAATGGATTCTCGCACCGATGGATTATCTACTTTGTTAGTCATCAACAAATAATAATGCATTAAAAGCATAAATTCTCGCCTGAATTGCAGAGTGTCAAGTCCGGCCATCCCGATCACAAATAATGAGGGATACATAAAGGGGTAGTATCCATACTCCTTTTTATAAATGTACCGTCTTTCACAGTCATTTACCCTCGATAGCTAACTATAAAATATGAAACTACGTAATATTTACCTCATTTTTTCCTGTAGTGCAGTTCAGAGCAAGTTATTAATAATTTACCATAAGGTATTACACCTACGCCTATTAATCCAAACTGAATCCCGCTGCCTCAGCAACCTTGCTCAAACACACCTGCAGCTGTATGCCAATGTTTGTCACCAAACTTTCTAACTAGAAACTAATTAACAGCGTTTCTGCTTGTAAAGGCACGGTTTCAACAGAATTGCTCGTACAATTTTAGATTGCCCGCAATAATCTTTTTACAGGCATGCGGGCGATAATACAATTACACTTATTCAGCAACCGCATTCACACAGCACGACATAACCACATTACAGAAGAAAGTAGCAAATAAAATACGAAACTATCTACACAAGTTTCGTGTTAATAGCTTTTACAACTTGTCGAATATTTGTCGCAAAATGGCAGCGTGAACATTGTACTACTAACATAAAGTAGGCGTTGCCAATAGAACTCTTGAGTAAATCGACGGCGCTTCAAAAAGATATTGTTGCTAGCAAGCGGTCATTATTCACTTGTTTGTCTTGCACAGTATAACAGAGAATAGAGCGCCATATGTTATACAGAACTGAACTATTCCAACTCGCTGTCCCATATTTCTTCCAACAACGTCCATCGATCGTTGATAGGGAGCAAAAAAACTGACAGTTTAAAATTTTACACCAACTACGGCGCTTAACTCGAACAATAAACACAGCGCCTAACGTGAAATATGTACTTTACTGCGGGTGTTTTAAAATACTTTCCTCGATACCATAACTCATTATAAGTAAGTTGTCGGACTCGGTAAAAAGTTGTAATAGCAATATAATGTCGTAGCAAGCGTCGAAACAAAGAAAAACCTTTTATTTTTTAATGAAAGCAAGAAAAATTCGCAACAAATGTCGTTTGGTCGGATTGCTATGGTCGCACATTTAGCCGTTTAATCGGCACACAGATGGACGCCGCGCCGCTGCTCATCCACGTGGAATAATCCCTAGATCGCTCTACAACACCCATGGGAACGTCGGCTTAATATTCAATGTGTGTTATAAAATATATTTGAATTACAATTTTAACTGGTTTAGGGATTCACTTTGCATGTATTCTGCCACTCATATTTATTATTTCCGATTAAAAATGCCGCTTAATGCAATTTTGACAGTTTGTATTTAATGGCTTTGTATTTAGAAGTTAGGTTCTGTAAGAACGGACTAATAGGAAGTCGGAGTAAAATGCAAAACTTATAGTGCTGTTTTTTTCTATTAATGTACATGTATATTTTTAATTAGTAAACTTATTAGTAGCTTTATTTTAGCTAAGTGATTGAGAATCTCTTAACTCTATGTTGCTGGTTTGTGGAACCTTGCTATCAGTGAAGTTATCAGCGCACCCTTGTCTCTTTTACTGGCATGCGTAACGCCATTTATTAAACAGTACGTTATCACTGAATATTTAATGAACACTCGATTAAATTTAATAAACAATATATGAAAAACAATATTTAAGATATGACCTAACAAGGACATTTGAAGGGTTTATTTTTCTTCTAAGTCTGTATTTCGTATGAAGGGTCACCGATGTATGTCCTAGTTCGGGATTGTGAATGAGGGTACTGAGGACTCCAAACATCACGTCTCCCCGAACGATCTGGTATGAGGTCAGGTAGATTTCACCACCAAAATATAAAAAGGTAGACAGCCTCTCGGTCAAGGCTTACAGCAATTTATATTAAAAACGATATACATTTTTAATAAATAAGTACTCTTTTCTAATATTTTCAGTGCGTACTTTTTGGGTTACTTAAAATAAATTTATAAATATTCTGTAAGACAGAGACAGCTCTATTTTATTAATATGTATAGTATTAAAGTTAAAAAAAGTAAATAAGTATATCTATTACAGAAATCATATTAAACAGAAAGGGTCAACTGAAAAATATATGGCAGCCGTTACCAACAGCCTACATCACAAAACTATCGAAGTCTAAGTATACCTTTGTATGATATGAGTGTATTCTGTAGTAAAGACTTAAATGTCATTGATATTGCTGACACGTGTAGAATTCGAGTCGATTCCTCGTAAATAGAAATCTTACTAAATTAGATCTAAATGTGATTTTTCGGGTCATAAGATGATATTAGGTAGCAAATTTAAATAATTTAAATAACATAGCGTCTTAGTCCTCAGATTATTATCTTATATATATAAAAATGAAACCCGCTTTCCGTTGTCACGACATAGCATGAAAACGGCTTGACCGATTTGGCTGATATTTTTTTTGTAGTTTTCTAATATTCTGTACAAGGTTCTTATTTATCTATATATATAAAAATGAAACCCGTTTTCCGTTGTCACGACATAGCATGAAAACGGCTTGACCGATTTGGCTGTTTTTTTTTTGTAGTTTTCTAATACTCTGTACAAGGTTCTTAGGGAAAAAAAAAACAAAAAAAAAAGGAAAGAAACCATATAAATTAAATATTATATTAATAAATTTTCTGTAAAAATATAAGTGAAATTATTGAACCCTACGGAATAAACACTATTATGAAAATATATATTTTGTTTTTTATTTAATAAAATTAGTAAAGTCCTTCTCAGGTATGACGAGACCAGGGAAATAGGTATTCATTTTTATATGGAGGATATTATAGATTCCAGTTCAAATTGAATAGGTACGCTAAAATAAGATAGGTCAGCTATACAAAATAAAGTAGTGCATCAAATTTACGCTAAGGCGGTACGAAGTTCGCCGGGTCAGCTAGTGAGGATTAATAATGTTCATGGACTGTAGTTATCACTTAAATCTGCATACTCTTTCGCTTAATAGATCGTATAAAAAAATAAGCTTTTAAAATGTCTTAATCCTTTGATATAAAAATAATACAATATTATAATATAACGTTATTACTACAGCAATATAGTCAAATAACATTTTACTACAGTTAACATCGCCATTAGAGATGCGGTTGGTGGAAATCGATCTACCTACTACTTAATATAGTAACATTTTTTCAGTCACAACTCCAATCATAATAATATATTTGACTTTCTATCAAACAGTTCTGAAGGAAAGGTTGACTTATAATGAGGTCAAGTGAGGTCTCGTATAAAAGGCTTTTTGCTTTGAGAAATCTCTTTAATCATTTTAAGCCTTATTTTTTCGTATAGCTACAAATATTCAAAGTAACCTCAAGGCATGTATAGAGGAGAAAGCTTTTGTCAACCAACTTGAGAGCATAAGTGCCAGCAACTTGTCATGTTTACATTTTACGGTAATGCTACGGCCATTTTTTATTCTCGGCCCGGGAGCTGCGCGGTTATTATTCTCATAGAACAAAATAGGCGCTCGGTTTTGCTTTCAGTACCGAGTGCCTCATATTTCCATTATTTACTGCGCCGATCCAGCACCGATAAATCAGGTAATGTCCTAGCATTCAATGGTTGGATGTCACGATTAAGCTACCTGTGATACAGACTACCTGATTTTTTATTTACTGAACTGACAAATAAATGAGTTATTCGTCAGGTCACTTCTCGAATATTCCTAGTAGCTAGGTTAGAAGACTATAAATTAGTATGAAATTAACACGCATTAAATACCTACTTTATGAAAAATCATTTATCATTCATCTCCAAAATGATTTGCTAGTCATGATAACTATTTTTTATTTTTGTGTGGTTCGAAAAACCCCTCGATATTAAAAGAATTGCTTATTTATCACTTGAACTTTCTGAGATACTACAATTTTAAATTTACATTAATAATAGCCTCGCCCAAACGCTTCATACCAAAGGCTAACGGCTTATGATGTCACTAACCGATCCGTTGTTCTTATTCTGTGCCGTTGTATGCGACGTTATTAATTTTGTTTGATAGGTGCACGAAATATTGCGTCTATGAAAATCGTTTCATTACGAAAGTTGCAATAATTAGTATTTAATTGTTTATGTAATTTTTACATTGTAATTCAATTATATTTCGTACCTGAAAAATGGACTTGCCCATGGAAATTTGAATGATCATAAAATGAGTTAGACTCGAAGTATATTTTTTATTATAAGTAATAAATTATTAAAATTATATCTTATTTACATTACAATCTAGCCTATCAAGACTAATGAGTAATATTACGTTAACCTAAATGAGAAAGACTAAAAGACTTAAAGTATTTTTATTTTATTTTTATTTATTTGGAACAACAAACAATTACACAATAAATGATACATTTAGAGTACTTAAAAGAATGACAATTGTGTAATCAACAACGTTATTTGCTAAATAGTATGAAACTATTTCTTTTTGCATTTGGTTTCTGATTACCTATATTATGATAAAGTATCAAAAAATATAACAATCTTAGAATTAGTTAACAAGCCTACTCTATGTTAACCTAATACAATTAAGTTCGACATCAAAGTTTATGTAAAGTAACTACTTTCAATTATTATAGACTATACTCATGTGAGCAACACAAGGAGACTTGAGACAAGCGCTTGCTCTAACTATTGTCTGAAATTTGGAACAAGTACTCAACTATCAGCGTACAGTTCTGTTGAAGTAGACTGTACTCTAAACTTCAGACACCGGTTTGCCACTAACTAGGTTATGAAGGTCAGATGGCAACGCTACGTATATTCAAGTTATACTATTAGTCTCAAAGCTGTAACTGATTGTTTACTATAACATCAATTGTATAAGATGGCTAAGTAAAAACGCCTGGGTAGTTAAGCAGTAGTATAGGTATGCGACCACTACCCGTGAGGTATTGGGATCGATACTCGCTTTAGGTAAAAGTCCTATTAGGATTTGTCCGCCTAGAAATTTTGCCTTAAAATTACTGGCATAATCTGTTAACTTCTAATTGATTATTTTTATAGCATTTAGCTATGCTTAGCAAATTATACTAAGAAACAGTTGGCAAAGATATGGGACCGTAAGAGGCGACCGTAGCTGGATAGCTAAAGCGGCTGCCCGGTGTGCAGTAAGGTCGCAGGTTCAAATTCTGCCGGTCCCATATCTTTTTCAACTGTTTCTTAGTATAATCTGTTAATTTACAAATGTAAAAAATATATTTTTGTGTGTTACATATTATTTGGTATATTCTTATGGCCTTCTGTTTATCCTTACTTATATAATATAATATTACAAAAAAGACCTTCATTACAAAAAATGCACTAAAAGTAAGCAATATTTAAGTAATATTCAACGTCTCGCCTAATCTGTGTTTAACTTGAACGAAAACAGTTAACAGCTTTAAGGTGCCTATATTTTAAGAATTATCCTCGTACTCCTAACCGTTGAGGAGTTGTACCTTTCAGCATCAGCTCAGCAACATAAAATGCAGACTGCTAGATACAAATATCTGAGTAGCTTTAGGTAGTGAGTTAGAAAATATACACAGCTTTTTGTGTCGGATTTTTTTCTTAAGTTTACTGCTGACTTAAACCCTTAAATACTAATCTTAGGACTAATATATATTTAATTATTTTTATTAAAGTTCAATTAAACAAAATATCGTGCTTCTAACTTCAAAAATAACGGACTTCCATACAACCGTTCAAACCTTATAATACGCCCTTCAGGGTTGAATTTCCATAATTCCCTTCTTAGTGCGCCCCTACGCCATGTAAGGAATCTTAATGTAAAATTTCAAGTTTAGCTTAGCGGTTTTGGCTCTGCATTGATAATTATGTCAGTCGGGCGAACAATTATATAAGTATAATATAGATGACAACTAACTCTGTCTGTTTGTTAGGCTATAAAGGCTAAACTAATGAACCGATCTTGATAACAACTGGTATGGAGATATTGCAAGACCTGAGGATGGAGATAGGCTTTTTATCGATATACCACGCGTCTGAAGCAAGGCGCATAAGCAATTATTTTTTAAAAATTTAAGTACATTTTCTATTTTTCTAACTGCTTTCAAATATGCATATTTCCATATTTTCTTTTTAAATAGTTACAGATATCTATATATTTTTATTTATCTTGGAATAACTCCTGTGCCGCGGGGATGTGTTCAAAAACATACATTTCGCACACACAAAGTCCACACCCAGAGTCAAAACAAATCTTTGCGGATCACACAAAGATTTGTCGCATGTGGAGACGTTTTAATCATGGCGAAGCGACCGTTTTAACCACTACGCCAACCGTGCAATCAAATGTGACATCAAACATGTATTCTCTCTACAAATAAAAGCACGGATTAGTAAATTAACCAGTCAGGTAATAAAGTACGCAAAAATGGCAAGTTACAAAGAGATTTACACTTTTAAGCAAACTAAGCTAAACTTTTTCCTTGGCATTTTTATAATAGTTTTGTCTGTACAACGGCTTTTTTATCAAAATGAAGTGCTGGTCTAGAAAACGGCAGGACTGAATTAAGGTTTTTATTAAATTCATCGTAGTTTGAGTGACTTGTTTTCACCGAAGAAAACCGGATAATCCAGGCTCAATCAAAACAAAACCTATCGATTGTATTCTATAAAAAACTGGCCAAGTGCGAGTCGGACTCGCGCACGTAAGCTTCCGTACCACTATACATCTATATAAATGTTTTTCTTTATTCTTTATTATATTGGAGTTGATTGAATAAAAGGTATAATGCGGTTTACGATTTATAACGTATTAAAAAAAACTGATCATCAGATCTCGTTCAAACCAATTTTCGGTGGAAGTTTGCATGGTAATGTAAATCATATATTATTTTTAAAAATAAGGGAATGATAAATTCATTCCCTTATTTTAGAAGTTACACACATTTTTCCACTTTGGAAGCGTCTCTCGCGCAAACTAATCAGTTTAGAAAAAAAAAATATTAAAAACCTCAATATCATTTTTGAAGACCTATCCATATATAGGGTACACGTATGGGTTTGATGAAAAAAAAAATGAGTTTCAGTTATAAGTATGGGGAACCCCAAAAATTTATTGTTTTTTTTCTATTTTTGTACGAAAATCTTAATGCAGTTCACCGAATAGAATAGCTCTTATAGTTACGGAAAAAGTGGCTGTGACATACGGACGGACAGACATGACGAATCCATGAGGGTTCCGTTTTTTGCCATTCGACTACGGAACCCTAAAAAACACATAATGCATCGTCTATGCCCACAATCGCATATTATCGAATGAAAATGCAATAATTGAATGCCGATTACGTCTCTCGGTTTGTTTGACAGAACAGCGAGCTAACCGCAAAGCGCTAGAGCGACTGGTAACTTAACGCAGTCACTATATGACAATCCTACCACATGTGGATATAGCTCTAGCTATAATTACAGATACCTTACATATAGATTTGGCAAAATTTCACTGATAACTAACACTAACGTATTATTATTATTGTTGGGACTAACGTAACATAACATTGCCATTGCCACCCAGAACAAAGTTGCAGATGTATATAGCCCACATATTTTTATGTTATGTTTAGGTACCGTTTAGGCCTATTGTCATCGACCGGGCACAAATCCAACTCCAAGCTGCTATTAAAATTATCCTGTAAAAAAAGTCTCAAATATAACGTTTAACTGCCTCGTTAGTCTAGTCTCACCGCAAGATCTCGAGCTCGATTTCTGGGTTGGGTTTCTTGGGTCGCTGACGTTTAACATTCTATAATTAAGTAGCGGCTTTTAAAAAAGTTATCAATGGATTACAGCCTCACCCGTCCACCATCCTCGCAAATTATGAAATATGGAGATCAACGCTCACAAATCTTTGCGGTTCATACGAGTAGATTATTATTGTTGTCATCCGTTAACGCACAGGTTCCACCGTGATTGTTGTACACGCTTTCATTGTTAAAACAAAAGTAAATTATTATACAACTGAAGTACCTGCGCACGTCTAAACTTAAACTGGAAAGGGATTAATATAAAATTATTTAAACCCATCAAGCATGGTAATTAAGAGCGCTAAATACATCCACTGTGGGATATTTCTAATAACGACTGCTCACTAAGTCAGCTTGTATAGTGTCAGTGTCTGCAACCACAAATCTAGTGCGAGGTGTGACATTCTAAGCCTCGCCCCACTCACTTGCTAATTAGAGTAAAAGCTACATCAATGGATTACTCCAGCACCATTTATCAAATACTAAAATATGGGCTAATTGTTCTCTAAAGTTCTTTTTACTATCACATAGCTCCTGCTCACTAGGTCAGCATTTAGATTGACAGCGTCTGCAGCTATAAATCTAGTGCGAAATGTGACATCTTAAGCCCACTCACTTGCTAATTAGAGTAAAAGCTACATCAATGGATTACTCCAGCACCATTTATCAAACATAAAATATGGGCTAATTGTTCTCTAAAGTTCTTTTTACTATCACATAGCTCCTGCTCACTAGGTCAGCATTAAGATTGACAGCGTGGGCAGCTATAAATCCAGTGCGAGATGTGACATCTTAAAGCCACTCACTTGCTAATGAGTGTAAAAGCTACATCAATAGATTATTTCAGCAACATTGACCAAATACTAAAATATGTGCTAAATGCTTTCTAAAGTTCTTTGTACTATCACATAGCTCCTGCTCACTAGGTCAGCATTAAGATTGACAGCGTCTGCAGCCATAAATCTAGTGCGATGGTGACGTCCTAAGCCCCACTCACTCGCTAATTAGTGTAAAAGCTACATCAATGGATTATTCCTCCTCCCGTCTACTAGCCCCGTAAATTCTGAAATATGGAGTAAATGCTCACTAATCTTCTTTGCGGTTTTCAGATTACGATGTGGCGTTCGGGAGTTTTAGCTTTCATAACCCCACAAAGGGTTAAATTTATTTTTAAGGTTTGGATGTCCGAATATTTGTATTAAAACTAGCCCAATATAATACATTCGTTTTGTGTTTTAACTCTGTTTTACCAATGAAGCATTTTTCACTGTTATGACACTGCATAGCAGATTTCTACAAGTATATAGGTATTCAAATTGCCGCGAGCTTTTGCTCTGCCTCTTTAAATTTTATTTATACTAATAACAACAATTCTGTTATTTTTTATCATACAATTATCTTAATTAAGCGATCTCATCTCGTAATAAGATGTACACAGATACAAATGTAAATAGGTAAGTAAAATTAACATTACCTACACTACACAACGACAACAATAATAAATACTTTGTATTCAAAATTTTCTTTTCCTCTAATTCCAAAACGGGATATAATTACACCCAAAAGGTTACTTGATAAGAATCGGTTTCCTAATGCAGGCGGCATTATGAAACATAAAATCAAGTCAACTAAAACAAAAAGTTTTGGCTCTGATAACAAAATGTAAATGTGCAAACTCGTTGCCTACTTCCAGTTATTTATACGGTATTTGATTGCCTGATAGCTACGGTGAAAACCACAAGAATTAACTATTTACTACTGTGAAAATATCCATAGTCGTTGTGAAAAGAACTAACACACTATAAAGTGCAATTTTTGCCGTGTTTTAAACAGAAAATAAATTATTTGTTAGCACTACATATTGCTAAGTTATTATAACAAAAAAAACTACTGTGTAAACGTAATAATTATAAGTGTTGTTGATTCCCGTAAAAAAAGTATTCGGTACAAAAATGAGCATGCAATTCTACAGCATTCCTTCATGTGCCCTCATTCAAAACTTCTTTAAAATTAAACATACAATTCAAGACTCAGTAATGTTTATTGCTGACATGTACGTAATTATTCTCTTTAGTCATAAAGTGAAATATGGTGCGATCCTAAAAAGTTATTATAAACTTTAAACAGCGCCTTTTAAACGCACCTGCCGCGAAAATTGTATAAAATTACAAGTTCACTCATACAGGGTAACCAGGGCGTTAGTATATCTGTACTGATATTTTCCCTTTACTCATCCACGGTTATAATACTAAATACATAGTTGTTGTGAATTAAAAGTTTAGAAAAAAAGCTTAAAGTACATCTGATAATATTATTATCATGTAATTTCTTCATTAAATCTGATGTACTCCAAGGAGAGTACAATAAATACGTTGCTACTTACTTGTGTCTGTTATGTTGCAATACCATAGCCTCCTATCACCGCATCGAACCAATATCACCTACTTATTTATCCAACTACTAATATAAAACGAAGGGTACACTTCATTATTTTGGGAATTTCTAAAAGATAACTCGCTGAAATTTACAAATTTATTTCACACAACATAAACACAACGCCATCTAGTCTAAAACTTATTAACTATTCATGTATAATTATTTTTTAGTGCTACTGCCGGCGGCTGCGCTCCTTTCTCAAAGTCTTCAACTATATCCATACCTAATTTCTTCAATATATATTCGGTCGTCTAGACATTTCAGACTGACAGACACACAAAGTAACTTGCGTTTTCATATTATTACGTTACAGCTATTTTTTTTTTCATTCGTTGATGGTAGCCTAAGAAAGTAAGATCTTATATAAACTATAATGATCGACATTTGATACGTCTTACTCTGTATTTAAATACATAGCTATATGTCTGCATTCCATACAAACGCCCTTGGTTACAAAGAAGTACTCTCCACGATGACATCTCGAAGTCCCATCAATCGTTTATTACCTCTGAAATATAGCTGAATACATTTTCAAGTAATACATTACTTTTCGTACATTAAGCATGTATTTTTTGATACGTAATGTATAGAAACAATTACCTTATCTTATGGTTACTTATCTTATGGTAAACAAATATTTTTTATGCCAACAAATAAAATACGAGTCAGCATTTCGCGAATAAGATGTCTTATTTAGCTGATGAAAGCTCGTTGAACATGCTATGTCTAAGAACATAAATTCAGCCAATTTTTTATCACATCATTTTGCATTAGCCATGTACTAAACTATTATTAACTTTAAAATACTGAATATTAAATTTTCACTGTTGGACGTAAACTCTATCGATTATTCATAAAGCATTTAGCTTTGTTTAGCAAATTATACTAACGTGACGTTCATCCATTTGTACTTTAAGCGAAAGGATAATATAATATTTACAGGTCCCAAGCTCCAAAAACACCCAGTTATTTGGTAACAACAGTTTTAACGAAGAACTCTGTTAAATATCTACAGTACGTACACTTAAACAATAGAGGCGGCAAATAAGGTCTTTAAAGATGAACGTACATTAAGTACGTACGTACTACAGAGTACAGTTAAAGTACGTATCTGAGCTGAACTCTTCTAATCTCTAAGTCAATGAAGCTTCGCACACCAAAGAATCGACCGTGCAGAAGAGCGACTAACAAATTACGTAAGTGCATTGGTGCATTTGACAGTATCCCTCGCCGTAGAGGTAATCTAGAGAGGAATCCACTGGTCTAGAGGTGCTGATAACAATATTCGATCTTTATGATTTCTAGGGTTCTTCCAGATTCTGATGATTCAACGCCGAAGAGCACTTAATCAATATGGAGAGGAAATGAAAGCAAATAAGTCTGCGGAAACTTGTGTGGGAATAGATTGTTAGTATAAAACTACATTTACTGTTGTACTAAAATACGTTTTATAGGACATGCAAAAGCGGCGTTTTTCCATATTTTGAATTATTTATTCCATTCCGATTGATCTACTTATAAGTGTGCGTTCACCTTTACGTATACCAACTAAAATACTATAAGTTTAGATATCTTTGTTCGTAACTAAGCAGTTATCAATAAAGAATTGTTATCTAAGAAATCAATAAATAGACATAAAGAGAACGTAAAATTTGTAAATGTTGTGTTCTAGTTTTGTTAGGTACTTACATTATTCAACGACCTAGTTATTACGAAAGTGTGTTATGTACCAAATTAAATTATTTGTTCGGCTTGTCCATTTACAAGAAACACTTAAAGAGCTAAATTTAATATGTTTGTATGAATGCGCAACAAGAAAAAGAAAAACACAAATAATAATTAATTATTGCTTTGTTTTTATTATTTAAAAAATTACAAGTGATTTGCAAATACAAATTACGATTCATCCTCCCGGGCGTTGAAAACCAGGTTTCAACGTTGTTCTTCCTCTAGAGGCAGAGCGCATAGGCGATTGAGGGCCCTGCGCACTATGCCCTGTGATGTGGAGATGTCTGCCACCGTAGGCACACCATCAGGTCCAGGGAAGACCTTGGAGACACGTCCCAACCACCAGCAGAGAGGAGGCACGCTGTCCTCCTTTACGAGAACCAGGTCGTTGAGCTTCAAGTCACGACACCACCCAGTTTTTTGTCACACACAAATCCTGCAGGTCCCATAATTTTTTGAACTCTTCTGAGTATAATTTTCTAAGCATAGCTAAATGCTATATAATAATAATATATATAAATAATTTAAAAATGTAGAATTTTATACTTTTATATTTTTACTTTTATAATTTATATTTAAACATATAAAAAATGAGAAGAAGGATTAAATGAGTGGAATATATATAAAAAAAATCAATAAGTAGTATTCAGTAATTGTAGCTTTATATGTCTTAACTGTCTTGTTTGAAGAGTTCAAATTTTTTTGTTTCTTTGTACATTGTTGAATTGGTTCAGCCCGTCCGCATTTCATTGTATTTGGTGTCAGCTCTGCACTTTACTGAGCACTTATTATAATCATTTAAAGTATTCCTCTTTTGTTTTTGTTTTCCTAGTCTGTAATGTCTGTTTTGTGCTTTTTGATGAATTTTTGTTTTTACATTACGTGTTTTTCACTCCCTATCATTTGCACATAGGTTCAAATGATAATTGACGCGCTATGATTGGCGATTGCACTTTTTGCATATGGTTGAGATGGTTTCCTTTTCTGACAAAATTGTTGTTTAGTTTGTATGTTTTATTTTCTATTGGCATTTTTATTATTGTTTGTCAGAATAAATATGTTTCTTTCTTTACACAAACGCAACATACATGTAAAAACTGCGGAAGGGGTTGGCAAACTTATACTAAAAAGTAAAAAATAAAATATAAATGAAAGATCTTTTAAAAAATCTTTTGATCTTTTGATAAAAAAAGTATCTACTTAAAAGAGGAAAATAAGCCTTTAACCGATAATTCAATCCATAACCAAAATAAAAGCGTCCTACATATTATCATCTTATCAAATAAAAATATATTTTTTTATATTGCAGCCATATTGCACAGACTCGTATTGACACACGTGATTATTGCTACGAAACACGTAGCGCTACGCACTACTACGAGATTATAGCGTAGCATTATATTGCTAGACAGTTTTTGTTTTATTTCAGTTATTTAAAATCGATGGCTCCTAATAAAAACACAAATTTTAAACAATCAAACGGATTCGGTTGAATATCAGTATTATACGCAGACTGATTGTCACCCGACCTACAAAACAAAATCTTTGTCAGACTAAAAAGTATCAATAAAAATGTATATAAATAATCTATAAATCTCGCAGATTTATATAAAATTAAAAAAAATTGTTTGTAAATGTCTTTTATACTTAGACAAGAACATCAATTAAACTACGGACAGGACTTTAACTTTCGCGTGAGTTTATCTAAACGGCGCAACTTTAAAGTTATAATTTTCATCAATAGTTCACAACTCGGTCGATAGTTTAACTGTTGTTGCCACTGAGATTAAATTGTTAGTAGGTCAGTTGTGAATCTTCCTTCACAATACGATCTGTTCTCTTGTGGAATGCGCTACCTCTGGAAATCAGGATGGCGTCTAGTCGTGATGTCTTTAAATTTAAAGTAAAACAATTATACTTGAGTTACTTGGCGGAATCTTCTCAGTAGTGTTCTTTGTTATTATGTTATTTATGTATGTATGTTATTTTAAGTATAGTATGTTATGTTATATGTTATGTAATGTATGTTATTGTATTTGTGTATTATATAGTATTCGAGTATTAGTATAGTATGTGTATTATTTAGATTTATTATACAATAAAGTAATTACTACTACTTTTATTATTATGCACCTACCAATTATCTCTGCACCACCCTAAGGGTCGACTGGTAGAAAATGCCTTCGGCATTAAGTCCGCCTTTGTCACAAATTTTGTGCAAGAAGTTTTTAAATAAATAAATAAATAAATAAATAGACGTAGGTACAGGCTATTTTGTAACATGAAGTAGTAAATGAAGTTGGCAAGCCTGTGAAATTAGCAAATAATTAGGTAGACCGCAATCTGTTGCCACTGAATTAAACGAATAACGTTTCAATAGGTACTTTGATTATTACGTGAGCTGTTTACGTATGCAGCACCAGAATGGAACTTCTGATAACCGACTAAGTGCGAGCTGATTTTAGGTGAGAAAAATATAAAACGAGTCTTACCTATAGTCGTGCCATTCCGCTTTAGAGGCACGGGTTCGATGCCTACGTTATTAAGTGGAATTCTAACAAACATTTCTGCATTCATACTGACTTGCTAATTGTCAAGTGTAACCTAACACATTTTGATTCTTAATATTTTGATGAAATTAAAACTTTTTGAGTATTCGTGGAAACACATACAAAAACTATATATCTTAAAGAGGAAACTGTTTTTAAACAAAACTAGTCCTAACATTGAAATAAGCCCAAAAAAAGTTTAGTAAATATCTTTTTGATGAGCAATATTTTTGTTTATAGAAAAAGGAATCGATTTGTTAAATGTTTGATGAAAAACTCGAAATTTAAAAGTAAAACAAGTGCAGTCAACTACAAGTAAATAAAAAAACCGGCCAAGTGCGAGTCGGACTCGTGTAGGTAGGGTTCCGTACCACTATACACCTAAATAAATGTTTTCTTTATTCTTTATTATATTGGAGTTGACTGAATGAAAGGTAAAATGCGGTTTACGATTTATTATGTATTAAAAAAACGAATCTCTCGTTCAAACCAATTTTCGGTAGAAGTTTGCATGGTAATGTACATCATATATTATTTTTACATTTATCATTCCCTTATTTTAGAAGTTACGGGGGGGGAACACATTTTTCCACTTTGGAAGCGTCTTTCGCGCAAACTATTCAGTTAAGAAAAAATATATATATTAGAAACCTCAATATCATTTTTCAAGACCTATCCATAGAATTCATTGTTTTTTATCTATTTTTTTTTATTTTTTATTCACCGAATACATCTACTTACCAAGTTTCCACAGTATAGCTCTTATAGTTACGGAAAAGAGTGGCTGTGACATGCCATTCGGCTACGGAACCCTAAAAAATACCATAGATGTGTTCCGTATTATGTCAAGGCAGTTATTTTAATTTGCCTATTGGAGTACCTTAAAATATAATTGCAGCCTGTGAGTTTCTTGCCAGTTCGTCAATCAGTTACAGAACTGATTTGGGAAAGTCAATTAAATCTACGCAAACTTACTTAGTTTAATTTAAGTTATGTACTTAATTTGTAATTTCATTTTGTGAAGTCTTAGAATAAAGGTTTTTTCTCTTGATCTTGAGCTTAATCAGCTTTAGTAGATTTTCGAAGCATAGTCAATAATGAGTATCTATACTTAAAAACAAATGAAAATGTGCCATGTGTGTACATTGAAGATATTTAAAAAAACATAATACGTGGTTCTTTAGAAGCCACAACATATATTTTTTTAATTTTACGCAAAACCTACTGCATAAATTCAAAGCGTTTTTTAGTTTTGTAGCTGGTGGTCTGACTTAAAAATTGGTAGGTAAATTCGGTGATGTAAGTTTATAAGGCCGGTTCGTCAATTTAGCAGGAAATTGCACGAATTTGCACATAGGTTTATTTACATGACTTAAATCAACCGTTAGTTAGATTTTCTGGAAATATTACTACGCAAGGGGTTGAATTAGGGGTTCTAAGTTTTTATGAAAAGTTTGTCAAATTTGTCAAGTTTGATGTTTGATGGAAATTGCTCGAAATTCTGCAGATATGTTCCTTAAATGAAATAAGTTAAAGGGTTTACCCCTAAGGGGAATAAAGTGATTGGGCAATATCTTAATTTAAAGCAACTCGCATGGAAATACCGAATTAACGCTGGTAAAAACTAGTAGGTACACAATATAGTTGAAGCATGATTTAGCTTTTATTTCATTTTATTAAAGATATACAAGATGACATTTTCACTTAAGCCCTCAGTAAAATTCGGTTGGACTGTTCTTAATACTACTCCTGTTATATTAACAACTAGCTTCCGTTCGCGGCTCCACCCGCATGGTGCGTCGATAAAAAAAAATATTGCTTAATATCTTGAACTATTAAATACACACATTTTCATTAAGTTCGGACCAGTAGATGTTCAGGTACAAAGTTACAAACAAACAAAGAAACCAAAAAATCTTTCCCCTTTATAATCAAAGTATACACAAATATAACAATTGACGACCGGATGGCGCAGTGGGTAGTGTACCTGCCTGCGACGCCGAGGTCGCGGGTTCGATTCCCGCTTAACACAATTCTTTGTGTGCATGAACATGGGAGTTTGTCTTAGTCTGGGTATTTCTATGTATAATAAGTATGTATTTACAAAAAAAATAGATGTGTATTAGTATCAGTTATTCTAGTACCCACAGTACAAGCTCTGCTTAGTTTGAGACTAGATGGCGTTGTGTGTAAGTTGTGAGATATTTATTTATTTATCAAACATTGTTACTACAACAATCATAAAAACTTAAAAATATTATGTCTCAAAGGAGAATACTAGTACAACTTTGTACATAATTAAATAGGAGTAACATTATTACAAACATTTCGTACCAGGAGCCCCAACATTTTCAATTTCGTAGAGTAGCCTAATAATAATATATTTGCATACATATTACTCACACGTAGAATACACGTTTCCGAGGAACGAAAGTCGTGGAATCCTGAGTGGTGGTTAGCTCCTTAATTAGTTTAAAAGCGTGCTCAACTAAGCCACGTAATTTTGCACTCACCAGTTACGAAACCTGTGATGTAAAGATTTAACGATACTCCACCACAATATTAGAATCAAATTTATTTCCCCTTGACTACGCCGAAACCCAATACTGTCTTTTGATATAGCTTTATTGTCTAAGAGCCAGTGACTTACATAATTTTATAAAAGCTGAAAGTTTTCCTGTTTGTGCAGATCACGAGATGGAATCAGGATCGTCGTGGCTTTGGCAGATATTAAAAACCGGCCTAGTACGAGTCGCACTTGAGCGAGAAGGGTTCCGTACCCTTGTCTATGAAAAATCATGTCTGTTTTACGAGAGCCCACCTCAAACATTTATTTAATATTAATTAAATAATTTAGTATATATTTCAAGCCTCTACCTGTTAGCGTTATAAATATCAAGCTAAAATAAGCAAAAGGATAAGTTTGTTGTATGGGAGCCTCCCTCCCTCCCTGCTAAATATTGTTTTAATAGGTGTTAAGTATTTGTTATTATAGCGGCAACAGCCTTACATCATCTGTGTAAATTTCAACTGTCTAGCTTTAGAGCCAGTTGAAATTAGCACGGTTCATGAGATACAGCCTGGTGACAGACGGACAATTAAGTCTCTGTAATAGGGTTCCATTGTTACCCTTGGATGCTGACCTTGGTGATGGCAGAAATCATCTAAACTTCATGGGTGTCAGTCATGGGGTGGGCAACAGGACAACATATTTTGGATTTAAAAGAGGTTTACTATCTGTATTAAACAAGTAACAACTTCGTATAAGTCGTTTTTTTAAAGTTTTTTGTATTATACGGCCTATTCCAAGTAACTATACTTTACAATTTGAGGCCTTATTATTCTTGAACTAATAAAGTTAACATAGCCGTTGTAGTTTTTCTTGAAAGTTCATTACATACATTACCGCAGCATATTACATATATTATTTCGAGCAAACGGTTTTAGCTTTTAGAGGGGGTGGGACGCCCTACTTCAAAAGTTGATCGCGATATCAAAATCTGTCAGCAACTCCTCAATGTTTTTTAAAATACCTATCTAACTATATCCCCTTTGGGGTGGAAGAAAGAAAAGAAACATCCCCATTTTACAAGAAGGATACTTGCCTGCACAGCCAGACCACAAACCTGCTTATTCTTTTCCACATAGCGTATATTATCGATCGTAGAAAAACGTAGGTGATCGAAAGAAGAAGTCGATGAAAAGATAAAAAAATCATTAGTATCTTTCTTTTCAAAGTACTTTTTATATCTAGAGGGCATCTACCAATGATAAAAAAATCAATATTTTATATATTTTAAATATTTTATTAATGACTTAAGTCTTAAAATAAAAAAAATAATTTAGTATTTTAATTACCTATCATTTTAGTCTCGAAACCACTTCGCAGCATCGAATACACTGTCATCAGATATATTACAGTTCTTAAATAAATTACCGCATAGTCACTAGCCTCTCTCGTCAATGTTGTAGCCTCGTTTGGCCATGCCCAAGTGTCATCAGTGGCCTTTCTTGTAACCGTATTTCTTGTGATGGGCGTGATCACCTTTCTTGCCATGATCGTTATGGTGGTGGTGATGGTGTTCATGGCCACCAGACTCCTTGTGTCCCTTGTGTTCGTGATGATGGCCACCTTTCTCATGGTGTCCTTTCTCGCCGTGTTCTTTCTCGTGATGACCGCCGTGATGATGACCTTTCTTAAAGTGGCCTCCCTTCTTGTGACCATGCTCCTCGTGGTGACCTCCGTGTTTCTCTTCGTGACCGGAATCACCCTCCTCATCAAAGAAGGTTTTATCTTTCTTGAATTCATCCAGCTTGTGAATTTCATGATGTCCTTTTGTCGAGTGACCCTTATTATAGTGACCTTTTTCTTCGTATTTATGACCCTTTTCGCCTTTTTCACCCGCATGGTGTTCATCGTAATGGCCATCTTCATGGTGATGATCTTTTTTATGTTTACCATGGTCGTCGTACTCACCTTTATGGTGTTCCTTGTCATGATGGCCCTTTTCACCTTTCTCATGATGGTGGTGTCCCTTGTATCCTTTCACACCTTTCTCATCATGATCATGGTGATGTTCAGCGTGGTGTTCCTTGCCACCCCCTTTTTTGTGTTCATGGTTTTGAGGAGCTTCTTTTTTGTGTCCCGTCGCAGCAGGTTCTTGGTCCTTGGCCTCGACTGCCTGTTCGACTTTCTTTGGAATACGCCGCGCGTGTGCTACTGCTAGCAGTGTAAAAAACACTAGCACAAACACCACCCTCATCTTGTGGAACACTGTATTACGCGGCTCTGCTTCAGTCTGCTGTACTCCTAATATTGGCAATACCAATGATGCAGCAGCAGTTTTATATAAGGAATTGTGTAAGCTGCGCTAATAGCCGCGTCGCTCGACAATCCCACCGTCTACTCGTAGCATTGCGCCAAACGCTTGCCGCCATACAGATTTGTTTCTAAAACAACCCTATATCTGCATATTATAATGATTATAGTTGATGTACCAAAAATAGTCCTTATAACATAATTTGTTTGAAGAATATATATAATATGGAGCTTTATTAAAGCTTAATTACTTTGAAATCTTAAAAGTCTTATAATATTTCAGTATTTATGTCTGGTGTAAGAGCTTCCATCTTATGAACGTGAATAATTAAACAAATACTTATAGGTGTGTTGTTGTGTTTTTCTGGCAATAAAAACAGGATACTTTTTTTGTTAATTTACACAATAAATATATATATAAAAAAGGAACATTTTCCTTCATAAAAAAACAGTTTTCAACGAACAATATAATAAATATAATCGAAAATTATTATTTAAAACAGTTAATATAAATATTTCTAAGGTAAATCGGTTTATTTAACATCCACCACTAACCTACTTACCAAATATACTTATTTCAAACTAGCCTTTGCACGCCACTTCGTTCGCGTGGAAAAAGATATTTCTATGCTATTTTCTGAAAAAATTAGGAACTTTCCTCATCCACTTTTTACCCCAAATTTAACCCCTTGGGGTATAGAATTTCAGAAAAATCTATCTTATTGTTGAATTATTTCGTGTACAGAATATCGTGCAATTTTCTTCTTAATTGACTTACTTCCGATTCAGATTTTATATACTAAATCATAAATAAGGTTAAATAAATCTACGTATAATTATATAATTTGTGAATGTATGTAAGAAAATTTAAAATGAATGCGTTTTAATCTCAATAAATAAATTAATTAAAAGAAATTATCTAAATCAAGGCTTCCATTTTCAGAACAGCGTGTCATGTCCTTCATTATTAGGTATTCGATCCGCGGTGCGCCGCAAACCTCAAGATTCGACCACTTGTTGCTCGGAATACTGCTAAACCACATAAGTTTACAATATATCTATATAATAATATGATCACGAGAATATCCCAGTTTGAAAATCATACTAATCTGTGAACAAAAATACAGCTGAAATGGAACTCATCCGTGTGGGCCATACTCATAATGGCACAGCGCCAAGTGAGCTAACTGCATTTCTTGTCTCCTACAACCGACGACGTACAATATCGTGCAAAGTGGAAAATGATTATCATAAAAGGCTTGGATTTACAAAAAGTATGACGCTATTAAAGGAGATCATATACATGAATTGTACTGATATTTTCTTAGTTATTTTGCTTAAGAGTTCTTATCTACGGCAAAAGGAATATGATATTTTATCTTTAAGCGTTATATCAGAACCGACAGCTGGCAGTTTGTAATGTCCATTTGTCTATCTGTACACCCGATTGTAGGTAACCTTGCTATATGACGGATTATGAACAGACGTATTCTACCATTCGTACATAATAATTATCTACGACATTGATAGTAGTCTCCATGATATGGTACATTTGACGCTCCATTGTGAGTTAATCGCGACATTATCAAATCACTGCAGACCTTCATCCTTGGTTATGTGAACAGCGACGCCATCTAGAGAGCCAGCCGTTCATCGTTTATTTACTGTTTTCATACTACTTGCAAAATTCTATTGTTTTCATTGCAGGGTCATGGCCACTGTAAGGACGTAAATATGTTCTGAGGTTTGCTTTGCCTTGACTTCTTCAGTCTGACTATTTTTTCTTTATCCGGTCTTTTAAACGTAGGTAGACTATAATTCGGCTCTATCAACGTATCACTTAGGGGGCTAACAAAATAGCTTATTCACGAAAAAAACAAAGAAATCAGTCCAGTCATTTCGGAGGAGTTCGTTAACTAACACTGTGTCTCGAGATTTTTGTATCTTGAGAATTACTGATCAAATTTTGATAATTCTTTTTGTTTGATAGTCTAACTCTCAATAATGGTCTGTAGATATTTATCATTACGCTAAACTCTACGGGAGTGGAGGAGTAAGGTTGAACGCGGGTTACAACGAATTCCACGCGGGCGAAGTCGCGGGCAAAAGCTAGTGTTAGATAAATATTATGGTAGAGCGAAAGCGCCACCGTCTCATCTTTAACCTGGCGCCAAATAGTAGTGCATGCATTGTTTTTCGGTGAGGGGATGAGATAAAGCTCTGTAATTATAATCTTCAGATGAAGCGTAGCGACGCATCTGTCTTGTACGAGTACATCGCTGTAATCTATCCGATTTTAAATACATTTCTTTTATCTTCTTTTAGACTTATCATTTACATGTATCTTTCCCCGTACATGTCTGTAGTTTGATTTTGTGGATTGTTTATGTTCAAAAATACGTAAACATTGTACACGAAATAAATAATAATATGTTTGCCATTAAGTTGTCCAACGCAATAGAACAAGGTGAAAAAAAACAATGAATATTTAAAATCAGTTACGGTTAGAGACACTCCGATCTACAAACTCTATTAATTAACTCAAACATAATAAGATCCAATTATTCACCTATTTGAAAGAAAATCGATTAGCCTTGACCCCTCAAGCCTGCAATAAATATTGCGTAACGTTTGCCAGTTTTTTACTTCAGACGGAATCCATAATACAAATAAAGCTATTTGTCCACTTTAGGTGTTTAATAAACCGTGAAGCATCGCAAAGTGTTGGTACTATTCCATCTAAATGGAGGACTAACATAACTGCTACTGACACAAACGATTCCTGATAAAAAAAACGTAAAAGCGCAACGTATTGATACGTCACCAGCACGGTCAGGGCTAGAGTTCGTATCTATTATCTACAGTTCCTATAGGTGAACTTATTGTTTGACAAACTATTGAGAAATGGTATCAATTTTCGTTGCTGCAAGTGTTTTCTATAGAAAACAGTTGATTGCAACCACGACTAATTCACTGCCCAGTAAAATGTAGGCCAATCTCGGGCACCGCTCTAGTTTCTCAACGCTGAGTTACTTATCTCGTCGGGAGCCGTTGCCAACGGACCAACGCCAACTATTTTATGTAACTTTGTTGTCGAAACGTGCTGTGAAATTGATAAGATTGTTTTTGTACCTACGTCCAATTGTAATGCATTATGTATTTTTTATAAATTTAAAATAAAATAAAATATCAATTGTATAAGCAGCCGAAATCTTTTGCAATTGCGACATCAAACTAGTATAAAAACAATGGTTATTATTAATACTTTTAATAAAAACAATAACAAATCACAGTCAACAAAACTTATCATTTAAAAAAGCTTAATTAGATAATCCTAAGCAGAGGCTTAATTATTTCATATCGATAAGGAAAAGTCTTAGCGCAACATTTAATGTCCCTTCTTGTGGCCCCAGTGCTTGTGGTGCTCGTGACCGCCCTTCTTGCCGTGATCATGGTGATGATGATGATGATCATGATGGCCATCTTCTTCGTGATGACCCTTATGGTCGTGGTGGTGTCCTCCTTTCTCGTGGTGGCCCTTCTTGCCGTGCTCATGGTGGTGGTGACCGCCGTGCTTGTGTCCCTTGTGGTGACTACCACCTTTCTTGTGTCCGTGCTCCTCGTGGTGTCCGCCATGGTGCTCGTGGTGACCACCGTCGTGGTGGTGATCGTGGAAATGCTTTTCCTTCTTGAATTCGTCGTGTTTGTGAACACCGTGGTGTCCTTTGGTTGAGTGTCCTTTGTGGTAGTGGCCCTCCTCGTGATGACCGTGGCCCTTGTGGCCCTTTTCACCGTGATG
The DNA here is from genome assembly GCA_905147285.1 of Hypena proboscidalis. NCBI lineage: Eukaryota > Metazoa > Arthropoda > Insecta > Lepidoptera > Erebidae > Hypena > Hypena proboscidalis. The sequence continues at coordinate 13,869,615 of LR990132.1, forward strand.
ATGCTCATGATGATGGCCGTCATCATGGTGATGATGTTTTTTGTGACCGCCGTGCTCGTCATGGTGTCCCTTGTGGCCCTCGTGGTGGTGGTGTCCCTTCTTGCCGTGTTCGTGGTGGTGATGTCCCTTGTATCCCTTGTGGCCCTTTTCACCATGGTCGTGGTGATGATGTGCGTGGTGTTCATGGCCGCCACCCTTGTCCCACTTGCCGCCCTTGTGGCTGGCAGCTGTCTCGAGGTCCGCATCGCGTTTTTCTCGAGTAGTTCTACAGCTGACGTACGCCAGCGCTGCGAACGCCACACAACAGACTAGTAAAGCCCTCATCTTTGAACCCCAATTGACTGATGTGGTCAAAGCAGTTGACTGATGACTGACTTGCCGACTGTTCAGTTTTTATACTTGTAGCCCGTCTTGTTGTTGTTGTATGAAAATTGTGTAAAGTATCAAGGTTGCAACTATGTGGCGAAGCCGTTCAACGGGAGCGTTGCGCAGTGTCACCCGGTCACCCGGTGCCGATGTCTCAATAAGAAAATATAGCAAAAAATATAGAAAATAATAATGAGAGTAAGCAATACATTCCGTTTTCTTTCATGTTTTGTGCTCAACTGAGGCATAGCCTATTGCAGTTCAAAGAATACCACAAGACGCAGTAAGTGGTTAAAATCTGTACCTAATTATTATCGTAAAATATTTTTACAAGTTCTTGGTACAGTCGGGTGTTTGATCAAGTGCCGTTGGATGGCAAAAATGTCGAAAGCATGTCGAATAAATTTTATCAAAAAGTCAATAACCTGAACGTGATTTGGTTTTTGATCAAGAACCTAAAACAGACAATTCTTGATAAAAAAATGTTTAGCACCGACATCAATAGTAGATTGATGTTTATTGTAGCTTTCAATTTTGAGTATATGAACCAAAGTGTATTCGGTTTCTTCGTTTCGGATATAAAATCAAAATAGACAAGAAGTACTGATTCTGAAATTGATAGGCCTTTTTGCTCTTCTCCACGTTGAAAATTCTTCATAAGTTTTTAAATAATTTTCCTTGAATTTTGTTGGAAGCAAATTATTTATAATTGCGGCAGCATTTGCACTGATGGAATCCAACAATTCACTGTCTCTGTCACTTTGATTTAACACCGTAACCTATTTTCAGAACATTAACTTATTTATAAAAATAAATTAAAATAAACTTAACGTCTATGTTTTGAAGAAAACAAAACGCGGCAAATTCCTAGACTAATATTTTTTTGTCGGAAAAGCAAAGGCATACGGCCTCGTCGGTTTTTCGTAATTTAATTTTATAACTGCATAATAAATGCGTATTCCTTTTTGAAAAAGCTGTATAATGCTTTATAATACAAACTCAATGGTGTAAACACAGATGTGGTTCAGTATAAATTTCGCTAAGTATTCCAAATTTAAATCACATTCTCCCCCTAGAGGATGAATGAAATTCAGTACTTAGTTTACAATTTTCTTTCCCTGTTTTTAACAGATTAAAAATGACTATTGTTATGTTCGCTTTTTGTGGCATAGAATGGCACTTTTTTGAGCAAGTGGTACGAAAAAACTATTTTTGGCGTTATTTTATTGCTTTTAACTTTTAGAAGTCGGTTTCGGTCGTTTTTTAGTAGTAAGCAATACTACACTGGCAAAACCGAATACTACTGCCACTGAATACAGAATAATATTATTGTTGGTATCGTTCATTAGCTATTCGTTTTTAAAGAGTTACATTGTCTGTCACCGGAGATCTTCATCAGATCTGGTAAATAACCTTTCTTGAAACACAAGGTTCAAAATACCGAAAACCACATCCAAATTAGATCAGTAGTTCACGAGAAAATCACGAACATAAAGAAGTTACATACATACATAAACACACAGGGATCGAATACAGACATAACATATATTACTACTACCACTACATTTACTTTACATGAGCAACGTTCAAGTGACGTCATTCTACCGTTATCTTAACGGGCGCATTTTTCCATACCGCTATCCTGGGAAACCGAAGCTTAAGCGATGTCCACATCACTGTAGACGTATTAAGGGCTAGACCGTTGAAAAATAAGCTATTTTATTTAAGCTGGTTCTTTAATATATCATTCCCTATGCTCCCTTGAACAGCCTACAGGACACCTGGCAGCTGGAAGATGTTGCGTTTTGTATTGCGCATCATGTTTTTTCAGAAAAAACTGGAATCTCAAGTCATTTTATGACGATTAGTTTTGATTCCATGGCCTTTTAAGAGGTCACGAACTGGAAATTAAATTTTTCTTACGCGTTACATACAAAACTTTTCACCTCTTCCAGTGAGAAAATATTAAGATTTACAAAGTACACAAAGTTCTTCATCACTGGATTCACTATTTTTTTGTTAAAAAGTTGCAGTAGACATTTAAACATAAACATAAGAATTAATTGTTGCCCGCGATGACTGACACAGACACAGACTTTTTTTTTTAACTCGTGCGTTCGGAAATTCGCACCGTAACATTTATTTATAGAGTCTAATATTAAGTACCTGATTTTAATTAATCTAATGGTCAATCACGAATATAAAACCATTAAAATACTAAATAAGCTCGTATTTATATAATTTAAAATAATTAAAACGTATCGTATGTAGTTATTTAATAAAATTGATGTCAATGTTTATTACTAACTTACATGGTGGCTGCTTTGTTTTTTTTCAGCGCCTATTCATTGGAAGGATTTTGTGTTTCGAAATTTGAATCACTTTGCCTCACTAGCGAGTAAAAAGCGTTTTTACTCACTGAATTCTCGCAAGCAAACGATCTTTTTCGTGCTGGTGTGGTGAAAAATAAATTGTTTTATGACGTCTTGAATGTTAACTTTTATATGGTTTAAATACTGTAAAATATAAATATTAATTTGCCTTACGTTTATTTGGTTCCGTTTTCAAGACACAGGCACTGAAGTATACTTGCTTTTTTGCTTTTTTTTTCGTAAAAAAACAAAAGAAGTGGCACCAAGTTTCTTAGACGACGATTAAAGTAAAACGCCAAAGGCGCCGACATTTCAAGTTTTTTTAAAAATGGAAAAGAAATCGCACATAATTATCTTTCCCGTCCCGTTCGAAAGAGAACGTCAAGTTACATTAAAATGGCCCATAGCCAATAAAGAAATTAAAACAGGAGTACCTAAATCTTTCACGGGCAATAGCGAAAAAGGTGTGCGTTCGCCCAGCGGAATGTTGTTGAATTTAAAGATTTTAAGTATGCAGATATTTAGTGCATGACGTCGTGTAATTGTGTATGGTAAAAAAAAATTGTGCATGCAGCCATTGTTGAGAAATTCACCAAAAACTGATTCCGCTGGGCGAACGATGTCCTGGCGGAACTTTTTTTAATCCATCGACTTTAGAAGAAAAGAGATGTGTCCAAAATTTTGTGTGTATTTGTTAAACGACTTCAAAAAAAGGAGGAGGTTCTCAATTCGGTTGTATTTTTTTTTTTTTTTTTTTATGTTTGTTCACCGATTACTCGAAGACGCCTGGACCGATTTGAGAAATTCTTTTTTTGTTTGAGAGGATATACTCGTCATGTGGTCCCATTTTTTTCAAGTCACGTTCTGATGATGGGATCTTAGAGAAATCGAGGGCAACCCTCAAATTTAAAAGGCTTCTATATTGTTTTTTGTATATTATCTAAAACTACTTGGATATTTGCATCTAGTAATCAGCATTTTATGTTGCTGAGCTGATGCTGGAAGGTACAACTCCTCAACGGTTAGGAGTACGGGGATAATTCTTTAAATATAGGCTCCTTGGGGCCGTTTACTGTATTCTTTCAAGTTAGACACAGATGAGGCGAGACGTTGAATATTACTTATGTATATTCATAATATGAGGTCAAGATTTGATGATGGGATCCTAGAGAAATCATGAGTAAGCCACAAATTTCAAAGGCTTCTTTATTGTTTTTCGTATATTTCCTAAAACTACTTGGATATTTGCATTTTAAGTTGCTGAGCTGATGCTGGAAGGTACAACTCCTCAACGGTTAGGAGTATGGGGATTATTATTAATAAGTTTTCCGTCTCAAGTAACCGTCGTCTCCTCATTCGAGAAACATTCTTGCTCGGTCTACCCATCACTTAAAATTGTAAAATAAAATAATTTTTAACAAAAAAAAAACCGACTTCAAAAAGTAGGTAAACTAAAAAGCAAAAAATAAATTTACTTCGCACAAAATAATACGTTTTTTCATTTAGTTAAATAGAAATGATTAAATAATTATTTTATAATTCTGAAGTCGGTGTCAAGTAAACAATAACTCTGTATAGATAATATCAATCTTTCTAACAACTATTTTCTGACTGAATCTTAGTTCTTAATTAGGTATCCGATTTACTTGGCACCGACTTCAGAATTATAAAATAATTATTTAATAATTTCTATTTAACTAAATGAAAAAACGTATTATTTTGTGCGAAGTAAATTTATTTTTTGCTTTTTAGTTTACCTACTTTTTGAAGTCGGTTTTTTTTTGTTAAAAATTATTTTATTTTATGTGTAATTGTGTATGTATGACTAAAATTAGTGCATGCATTCTCGGAGAAATTCAAGTTTCCGCTACGCGAACGTTTGGCCATTAGGTAGTTTTCATATAAAGCGCTTACATAGAAGGCTGTAGATTTTTACATACGTTGTTTTGAATTTGTTTAAAAAACAGATTAAGAAAAAATTGAAGAGTTTTGAAGATAAAAATATAAACGTAAAATACGCTTATTAGGTCTTAGTTCTTAAAGTATACACTTTGGGGTCTAGATTTTCACGTATATACAAACCTTGTAAGTGTCTGCAACATGTTGCCAAGTATCAATGATGTTCCGTTAGTAATTAAAGAGTTGTAGGACAATTTACCATGAATAGATCACTGTTTACAAAGCAGTCAAACATCACGACGTTCTAAAGGAATTGCATGGTAAAATGTATGCCAATAATTAGTGTATTCATTCAACTTGATTCAACTATGCACATGGAAAATTTCATGTCATTAAATTCAGTAATTAAAGAAAAACAATTAAAAAACTGACGAAGCATCGAAAACCTACATAACCAGACCAAGTTCGGATGGCTACAAAAAAGCGGCCTATTCTCTAGGTAGTAAAGACAATTCTCTCAATTTTTTTTTTTTTTTTTTCATATATGGGTATAACAACTTCCTTGTAATAAACAGACAAGATTTTATCATATAGTACATTTTTTACATAACGGGGTGAGACCTCTGAGGTGACGGAAAGCAAAGTAAATACGTATACGAGTAGTAGTAGTAGCTACGATATCGATGATTAATAACTTTGATCTCGTTTCACCACTTTTGACATCGTATGCCCAGATGCAACGCCAGAAGCATAGAAAACTGAAAAGATAAGTTAGGGTAGTAAAATAAAAAAAATGATTTTTACTTAATTTATTGATACAATCCTCAACAACAATTACATGAGCACTACATGATGCCATATGGTTAATAATTTTAATCTAGATACCTATTAAATTTAAACTAAATATACTTTAATTCGTAAATTACTTCTATAATAATAAATCACAATATATATCAACTTTCAGTTGACAAAATTATTTAACTAAAGGAACATAATATCTAAATATCTTTCGTAGAAACGCATAATAAGTGTTTCACACCCTAGAGTTAGAATTTCATATTTATATTTTTATAATTTCAGTCCTAATTATGGTATCATACACACACGTTGAATGCGACGGTCTCAGTCGGTGCTGTTCGAACATTATCTTGTGATATAATAACGCGTCATGATTTCGGCTAAAGGTGTTCCTAGACCGACTGTAATGTAATGTTACAGGGTCGAATGTTCGTATCGAATACAACTCGAAATATTAAATTTTGTTCTTAAAATGATATATTACAGGCTCGCGCGGTCTGGGAGCACCTCAACGTATACAAACACTCGACCGCCACACAGCATGTGATGTCAACCGAAAAGCTTGCACTTTACATATTTTTGGTTAATTGTAATTTTATTATTTCCAAAGCAAATTATTTTACATCTCACTTTCCGAAAATCGATGCAAGTAATTATGGTGGAAGCACAACTCAGAACTAGACCAGGGATAACATCATGAAATTACTGCAGAAAGATAATAATAATGACCACAATACATTAATATACTAAAAGTACTCTGTATACCTGGAACAAATTGCATTTTAACAAAATAAAAGTAGATATCACTACCGCAAACCAACATTTGTTTAAAGTTATTAGATTGAAAATCCTACTCTAGTCTTTTTTTTATATATTTCACAGAACACACTAAAATTAAAATATAACTAATTTTACTTTACACGTTTGATGTAATAAACTTTATAAGATTTATATTAAAGTGAAGTCAAATTCAAGTAAAAATCACTTACTCTACGTTATATCAATATCCAAAAATACATTTGTGGATAGAATATGCATTTGATTACAATTCTGTAGGTTAAGGTTGAAAATGGTATTTTTATTTATAAGGATTTCAATCTGTTATTATTATTTTATGATAAAATATGTTATAGTAAGCAGCCTCTTCATTTTCACAGTCACACCTCTAAGGATATTTATAACTGATGCAAATTTATTACTAGAGAATAAACGGGTTACTCACGTATTCAATTCGGTACTTGCCGACCGGTTTTTGTTTTTCATTATGGAAAACTTTCGTCAGGGATGTAACTGCAGTACACTCGGTGCAGTACGTACCACAATGACTAACCCGGTTATTATCAACTAATTTTCTCATCTCATGTAAGTTTAAATAGTATTAGATGCAAATATTGTTATACCTGATATTAGAAAAAGAAAACAAAATATGTTGGCTTCATAACAAAATTACTACTTCACGACACGTTTCTTTAGAGATTGAGAGCAATACTTGGATATAACAAAATATATATTGAAATATGTATATTTCAGTATAACAAGCAATGTCTTGAAAAATATATGTTCCAAGAGATCAGTTTAAAATTATGAGCTGACGTATAATAATTTATGATATCTATGTTAAAAATAACTGTAACTTCTTACATAATGTACTCTGTTAGTTCTCTGTTAATGTTCGACGAGCAGTATAGTTCGGTTTCACTTAGCTGTCAAGAGTAAATGCTACTGATGTTGAATAAATAGATTATTATAAAGATAATAATAATTATTACACTAATTCCATGTGTCAGTAGGCGAAAGTGCATGAGTAACAATGGTGTAAAAGTTATTTCCAACATATATTAATACGTCCAGACACTTACTACTAACAGCTCAACCACGTAAATGCGACCATCGCGGAGTACGAGGAGCCGGGATGGAGACGAACCCAAACTATCAGGCTTTCACGTTTGACGCACGAGCTTGTAATATTTTCGTTTGTTTTTTAATACAATGCTTTAATAAGGGCTATCGCGTATGAATTCGCTGCTAGGGCTGCTGTGCAGCGTGAAGTCTCCGAAATGTCAAATGTCACTTTTTTCGGGTTGCCTATGCGGTTCTTTATGGTATTCTGAATACAAACTTTTCTGTCTGACAAAGAACGCACATGTGCATAAAACGCGTATGAAAAGCAAGAGAGACGGATGAATCAATGTATATCCTGAAATTGAAACAAACAATCCATACTTCTAAATAATTTTTGTTCCAAAATGTTTGTCTTTAAAACGCCCTAAAGAACTTTGACTCTTTAAAAACGTATAAGCGCTCAATGGTTGGGATAAATCAATATCTGTCAACAAACGTTCGACAGACCTAACTTTACAGTGGAGCAACGTGCTGGGACAATTAACGATAGCCCTCATAGTACATAAAAGATATTTTGAATAAACGAAAGTAAAAAATATAAAGAGTAAATTAAAAAATGATTAAATCTAATAAATCTATTGCCTTTGCTTCTCGAAATACTTAATCCGAGTCATCAATAGATGAATACAATTATAAAGTAATCTATCAAACGCTACGTCAGCAGTAATCCGGCGTCAAACGCGACGCCTGGGCGTCTGGGCGGCCGGCGCCAGTGCAGTGAGCACAAGCAATAGCGCTCTAGTTGAGATGGAAGCCTCGCTCGTTGGTCGCGGCGAGTAACCTCTCTCGCAACACTTCCGTGCACGAATACTCTGGCAGCTTCAAGTAGTGAACACACGTATTTACAGACGGGTAGGATCCATCACCCGCGTCAACCTAGAAATAAAATATTTTATTTTATTACTTTAAATTAGTCTAATTCGCAATAAGGATCCATTATAATGGCTTTAAGTGCGACCTTAAAAATAAAGCAAATATGATTTGTACCTTTCGCACTACTGTGAGCCTAGGATGTAAGTTAGCTAGCCCGCCTGGTGGTAAGCTACTGCATCCCGTCGCGAATTGTAGGAAAGCTTTTCGTTCACGAAGAGACATCTCCACGAGAACATCGACTAGTCGCAGGAATCCGGGGCTGGGGAACACATATTTATAAATTGTAGTAGAAAACAAAAATATGAAAAAGTGGGGTTTATAAGGCTCGTAATCTATACAATGTGTTAAGCACAAAGACTGACGAGGTTTTATGGGGAATAGCTAGAGTAAAGAAAAGACAATTCAAGTTTTATGACAATTTAACTTAACAATAACTTCAAATCTTGTTCAAATTGGGTTTATAAAATTGAAGTTAGCATCGACACAATGTCGCTACGATGTCGCAGTGACTAGCAAGGAGGCGGGGTCACTGACCTGTCGCGCGTGTAGCCGAGCTTGGGCTCGGTGTACTGCAGCAGGTGCTCGCGCGTCCAGGCCGGGCCGCGCTCGCCACACAGCAGCAGGCGCAGCTCGGCGGCGCAGAAGGCGCGCAGGCGGCGCGGCGGGAACACGGCGCCGAAGCCGCGCCGGAACGCCGCCGTCTGCCGCCGCACGCCCTCGCGCGCCAGCCAGCGCGCGCTGGCCTCCGCGTACGCGCGCGCGTTGTGGGCCCCCACCTGCGCCGACAACGGATCGTTATAATAAATACTTTATACGTGTGTCTCATTATCTTCACTGTAGAAGGAAAACACGCATTTTAGTTGATTACATAAAGCACCTCGATATTTTCGCCGCTATCGCAGAGGGGCTGCACGGCCACGGACTCGTCGGTGTGTGCCGCGACGTGCGTCATGGACAGCGCCAGCTCCTCGAAGGTGGCGCCCTCCACCCTCAGCTCGCTAACGAGGCGCGTGCGTTCTTCTTCATCTAAGCTAGCGTCGCGAGATATCTTCTCGTACTCTTCCGCTGCTATTAAAACGTTCTGCAGGAACCTGTGCCGGCGAATATTATATTAGAAATTTCATTACAATTTCTAAACATAAAGATAAATGAAAAGTTTGGTAGCGTTCTAATACATAAGTCTCCTGTATTACATAGAAAAATCTTTAACAGTACGCTGTTTTACCAAATTTTAAAAAACATGTATTTTTGGACACATAAATAAAACTAAATGCAAAAAAAATAGCATGCTCATATACCTATGCCTAATAGGGTCTATCTCTTCAAGGTAGTCGTTAGTGAGCTCTTCTCCGCACATGATGCGTAGGAAAGGCTCCGACAGCGGCAGATCGACGAGACGACCGTCTTGTAGTACCTGTGGGGTAGAACATTATTTAAATACACCATCAGATTGAGTGCCGCTCATTGTTGTAGGATTTCATACAAATTAAAAAATACCTTTGCTAAGAATACACCTAGGAACCAGAAATATTTGCAGACTTTATCACAGATAGGAGCATCTTGGGGTAGCGGCGCAGGGAACAACCCTCCGGCGCGAGTCACGTAGTAACCGGGGGGTTTTTCTGTAAAGAACGGTACATCATCTATATAAATAAAAATGAATTGTTGTTCGTTAGTCTGATTAAAACTCAAGAACGGCTGGGCCGATTGAGCTGATTTTGGTTTTAAAATGTTTGTCGTAGTCCAGGGTAGGTCTAAACGGTGAGCAAATAAGGAAAAATTGCGAGTAAGATAGAGTAAGACGACAATTCCATTTTCCCATATAAAAGTTGACCACTTACTTTCTGTCAAACATTTGACGGTATTTGTACTCTCAGTTCCACTCGAATTGAAGAACGCATTAAAACAAGACTTTTGAATCGACAACATAATATCAACTATGCTCATAACACCGTGTATTTAAATTTCAAAATATAAAAATAATTAATGTGTTGACATGTTTGATGGGTGCCAGCCATACAGTGTTACCAACTCTCAAAAATATTTTTATTATAATAATAAGTGTATCCGAACGTTCCATTGTTTTGTCCATAGATTTAGAGACTTTTTGCTGCGCTCCTACTTTAACATCCTTGGTTTTGTCATCTCATGTTAAAAAAAAGAAACATTTAATTGGAGAAATACTGAAATTAATTAATAATTTAATACAACCTGGACAGTTATTATTTTTGTTCTGCCGTTCCATCCACTTTTTACAAAAGGGACAATGCATTTTAAGGAGTTGAGGGATATATAGCTTCACTATAACTTCTGGAAAATAGTTTTAAAATATTAACAATTTAAATATTATAGTTGTTTCATTGACTACATTTTTTTATGTAGTCTATGAGTTGTTTCAATTCTTTATTTTCTCGATGACAGATGTAGTTCTTCTTCTTTTCTTAACCATGGCCACCGTCAAAAAAAAACGACAGATGTAGTTGGATAGATAAAGTGTAAATATTTGTCAGTATTCACTCAAAAAAAAAATTGTCTATGGTAAAATGTCACTTGAAATGTAAACGTCTCTTTGCTGTGCATCTATACTATAATTCTTTAATATTCCTAAAAATCTAATAGCAACAAATTTCAATAAAATTAAAAAAGTGTGTTTGTGACTTACTAAATATGCCTCCAATAATTTAGGCGGTACGAAGTTCGCCGGGTCAGCTAGTTAGAAATAAATCGTGCGTGCGTGGTCAACTAGCACGTTCAGGGTTCCTTGTCAAATGTACATACTTAAAAGCTTTCATACCCAAAAATTATATATTTTTTTATATTTAAATACAAAGTCAATATGAGGGGTATAGCCATCTATCGTAGGCGTCGCTGAGCCACATGGCGAGGTCGGACCGCTGCAGCTTCAATAGCAGCTTTTTATTCTATTTTTTTGCTTTCCCAAGACCTTTTCCAAATTTTATTCCTTTTGGAATATCGTCGTTGTCAAACCAAAATCTGCTATGTGCACTTTTGTAAGATCTACTTTAAACCTCTGCATATAGTTCGCTGCTATATCCTACCATATAAAAAACTGTCATGTGCTTATGACCATTATATGACGATCTACGACCTCTTATTGACGACCTCTTACCTACAATCCCTTGAATGCAGGAGACCTTTTTTTGTCAATTTCTCAAAACTATGATTTCTGCACATAGCAGATTTTGGTTTGACAACGACGATATATTATTATTCAATTTCTCAACTTATATTCATGTTTAATTTACTATTACATAAAATCAAACAATTATATATTTATAAAAGCATAGATTTAAGTTTTAGAAGTTACTTTAATTTATACTTTTTTATTTTTAAGAGCCAACTAAATTTGAATTGTGTATCTTTTAACTTTTTACTTTTAACCATGTAATGCCAAATAACAAGATCAAACCAAGTTTTCAACCAATGACATTAATTTAATATAGTACAGATAGCGCGCGAGTTGAATGCAGTCGGGGTCTGAGGTAAAGAGCGGGAGCATCTCCCCCCGCTATCCGCACGCCCCACCTCACGCGCCTGCAGTGTAGTGATGTGCCATCCTTGTCAACAATCGTACGTTTGCCGTGTTATTGTGTTAATACTGAAGTCCCCGTGTTATTTTTTTATTTTAATAATGACTGATCCGAGTACATCAAGTTCGTTACAAAAAAACGTAAAAAGGTTAAAAGAAGTTACGGAGCTGGCAGTTTCTCAGGTTACAGAGGAAGATTGTCTTGGCTTCGATGATCACGTCATAATTTTAGAAGAAAATTATTGGCAAAGAGATGGATTAATTGAAGATACCATAGATTGATCCGTCATTGAGGTCAGCGACTGCGAGGATAGTGACACCGATTCAACCATATCTACCATTTCTGAAATGTTTTAAATTGTGAAATGATTATTAAAAACGTGTGATAATTATGATATTATTTTTTTTTTCATCATGTTAACCCAGTGTACAAAATAAAATTAAACTTATAACATTGTTTAAATTTATCGACATTCATTACTCATTGTGGTCATCAATAATTATGATTAGGTCACAGCACTACCGCATTCCTAAGCTCTGCATTCAACTCGCGCGCTATCAGTACTTAAACCTTTATACTGATTGTTTTACAGTCAATTTAAAAGTTGACGTATTATCAATATTTAACAATTGTTTTAAATATCTTTAATTTAATTATTTAATGTAATGTCATGGTAAGTGTTACAACACTAAATCCATTAATACTTATTAACTTAATTTGTTAATTTAAGGTGTTAGTAAGGTAGACAATACCTAATAAATAAAAAACAATAAAAAAATAGTTAGTGTGTGCGTGAGTACGTACCGAGCGGCATGACGAGGTGCAGCGGCGCGTTGTCGTCGTGCGCATGCGCGGCGTCGCTGAGCCACATGGCCAGGTCGGAGCGCTGCAGCTCGGCCGCCACGAGCGCATAGAACTCCAGCGTGGGGCCCAGCCCCGTGCCCTCCTCCCCCGCGAACTCCACCTCCAGCACCGACTTGCGCCCCGCGTGCACGCGCATCACCTGCGCAATTAATACTTCCAGTATCGAGGGCGGAGGATTCGTTCATGAATTAAACAGTTATCAATTATAGGAGCAACTGAAGCCAGTTCATGAATGAAACAGTCATCAATTAAAGGAGCAACTTAAGCCAGAGGGGCAGCTGATAAATTTTAGGCTGAGGATATCTCGGCCTAAATGATTAAATTAGTAATACATAGTTACATTATAAACAACAATAAAAAAATATCCTACGCAAGTTTACCTGAATGGCCGAGCGTAGCAGGTCCGGCTGGCGAGGTATCCTCACGCGCTCGTGACGTAAGCGTCCCATTCGGAACTCCGTGGCTTCAATCTCTGCACGCCGAGGCGATACTGTGTTACCAGATCTGTAATATTGAATCGACGCACTATTAGCCACAATTAGCTCTCTCTCTAGGATTTGGTCTCTCCGCACCTGCGCTGGCTATAATAACACTAGCAGACAAGACTGTGTGGAGTTGGTTTTACAGCAATTCGTTTCTGTCTGCATTATAGCATTGTCAGTGTCATTTGTTTAATTTATCTTAATATGAAAGTAATTCGCCCTATACTATTATTGGCTGATCATATTTGCTGACAGGTCTATTATTTTGCTGACATAAAACATATCTATTACTAAAATATGTTTCGACGAGTAAAAGCTTATTTGGTTTAAGCGACATTGTATGTTTATAAGTAGGAGCTTTAATAATATTATTATGTGTCAACAGCACAACATTGACCCATTTAATAAGCCACTGAAGTGCAATAGTGCTTGGTCAGTATATGGTAAGAATACTAAGAATGGTGAGTTTATTAATATTGCTTACAAACTTTTAACTATATCTTGTTCTGGGTTTTAACTATTTACATTTATTCTTATTCAGTTTCATATGTGTCAGAAGCCATCTTGAATACGCGTCTGAGTTGTGGAACCCACGGTATCATAAATATATCGATAGAATTGAACAGGTGCAGGAAAGGTTCATAAAGTACTTGTGCTATTACCAAAAGGTTCCCTATTGTTCGGACAACTACATCGATCTCTGCAAAAAGTACCATTTACTACCGCTGGTAAAGCGCCGCGAGATCTCGGACTGTACTCTCTTATTAAAAGTTTTCAATTGTAGCATCGACTGCGCGGAATTATTATCTAAATTCGACTTTAATGTGCCATCAAGAACCCGATCTAACCCACCTATATGTGTACCGTTTGCGACGACTAACTATAGGCAAAACTCTTTCTTGATCCGTGCAAGCAGAAGCTTCAATAATATGTGTAAACAGCATGATATTGATCCTTTCATTATTAGTGTGTCAAAAGTGCGAAGGTGTTTGAGTCTTGACTTTTTTAAGGGTGCAGTGGAGGCGTGATTGGTCAGTATATGGTAACATTAGTGTGTGGTAAGTGTTTATATAGGTACTTACAAATTTAGCTTTAGATTTATTTTGTTCTGATTTTTTTACTGTTTACGTTTGTTTTTATTCTGTTTTATATAAGTGAAGACTTGTAATTGGCTGCCAGATTTCTTTACTACTACATACAATACTGTAAATTTAGCTGTAAGTCTTCCATATATCTTAAATAAATAAATATAAGCGTAAACTCGTTATTGGCTGCTACGTTCCTATACTACCTGATACAATTTTATGAGACTAACTGTAAGTCTTGCAAGTATCTAAAATAAATTAAATGTGCTTTAATGCAACACATACATACATAAAATACAAACATACCTTTGTCTATCTAGCGCACGATCTCTTTGTGCCTGTAACCAGACGATTGTGCGCGAGGTGCCGAAAGCTGTACACGCAAAGAACATCTGACGTGTCTCCAGTGGAAACAGGAATGGACACCAGTCGTTGAGCTGCTGACACCTACAATTAAAAATAATTACATAACATTATAACTTGAAGGCCCAGAAGGCGGCCAGCAGAATACACAGATATAGCTAGGATAAAGAATGTTGTTTAGGTACCAGAGCGGCGTAGCGGCAGCTGCAAGCGTAAGCGGTTCTTGTAACTGCTGGTGCAGCTTGTTGGTGAGCTTGGTGGACACGAAGGACTCGGGCGCCAGCGCCGGCGCCGCCGCGCGGAGGCGCCGCAGCACGCGCACGCAGCACGTCGCCATGGCTCCCTCGGCGCCTTCCGCGCCCGTGATGCCGCGCTCTGCGAACAAAAGCACGTGCTTAGATGCTTACATCATCCAATATTGTCTTTTGAGAACATGGTAAGTATAATTAAGAACAACAAAAGTGTATCTTGACACTTAATGATAGGCTCGCAGAAATTTTAAGACTCACCTGGATCACACGGTTCGTCATCCTCGCTGTCACTGGACGAAGCGAACGTCTCCATACCTTCGATTTCTTTGTACGTTAATCTGAAAAATATGAGCAACACCTAGATAAATGAAAAGAAAAAAATATTATTAGCATCAAAAAAGATAGACGTGACAGGCCTGCGTTATGGAATCATAATATGCACAATAATTTGTTGACTACTGGTACCCAAAGTAAGTTCAATCTTGTGTTTAGAGTCTTATTAGGGTCACCAATTGAGGGTTATATTTTGATGTTCTTGAGTCGATGATTAATTAAAACACGTGAAGTTATTTAACTCACTATACTATATTATATGCGCAACTTAAAAGTAATACAGTGTCGAACTTATTATAAAAATAGGAAACGACCTAATTGAGTGGGCGCGGGATGTCGACTGCCGAAACTAGCGAGTCGTGTTTCAAGTGTCTTGAACATAAGGGCGCTGTGTCCCTACACCATTTCCCCCTTTACATAAAAATAATTTGCAAAATAATTTTGAGCATTTAACGAAAATTACATAATATTTGTCACAAACAAAATTCATTCTAAGATTCCAATAAAAATAAGGAATACATTATTTAAGTGTTAACCTAGCACTGATGCTTATATAAAAAAAAGGTCGCAATCTCAAGTGCTTTTTGAGAGCTTAACAAATTGTTTTCAACGAAAGTGTCGTTCACAAAAAAATACACACATAAGTTATTGACGTGATTTGAGACCTTACATCTAAAAAATTATGGAATTTAAAACTTAAACTTGTCAAACCAAATGGGTTTATTTATTACAAACACTTAATACGTTTTCTTGACGTTGCTCTTCGTAAGGCGCTTCAAGAGTCGGCGATACGTACGAAGATGCAAATACAGATTATTATGTACGTTGTAGAAATATTTTAACAACTACCAAAATTAATATAACTTAATTTATATATAATGTTACATGTATCTAAATTTATTAACATAACATAAAGTAATTTTGACGACAAATTGTCAAATAGTATAATAGTATAATTTAAATCGAACAAGGTTAGGGTTAAACCTAATACCGTGTTTAATTTAATATAAATCGATATTTGTAAAATAACATTTATTGTATAAATAATTTAATATTGTTATACATATACTTATACAAAATTAAATAAGTAATTAAGGAATATTCAATATATTATAACGTGTTATGCTTTAAACTTGTTTTCAAATAATTCATAATGTTCAGTATTTTAAAAATTAACTTAATTAAAGTAAAATAAAAATGTGTAGTTCACTTAAAAAATGAAACTTACTATAATTTTGTAGTTAAAAATATTTAAGTTGGATCACAAAAACTTTACGAAAGTTTTAAAAAGCAAATCTTACTGGGGCTCTTATCGCTCGGCCACTTTTTGTTATGATTTGTTTAGAATGCTGGTTAAGTGGTGCGGATGTTGATGGCTTAATAGGAATTTGGTTAACCGTGGGACCAGAGTTAATATTAACATGTGTTTCAGGTTCTTCTAGCATAAAGGCGGGTTTTAATCTATCGATTGATATGTTACAATCTCGCCCTGGTAACCTAATTTTAAATACCTTGGAGCTAACTCTGTCTAAAACTTTATATGGTCCATCATAAGGCGGTTTTAATGATTTGTGAACTGCATCATCTCGCACAAAAACATACTTACAATTATGTAAATCAGCATGAACAAATATTTTACGTGAATCTATTTTATCTCGTGTAGGACGATATTTGGAGATAGTTTCGCGGATTTTTTCAACTAAACTATACGGATCACTAGAATCTGGATTTTGTGAAGAATCATAGAATTCACCTGGTAAACGTAAAGTTTTACCGTAGGTTAGTTCTGCAGCACTTACGCCGCTATCCGTTCTTATTGCCGCGCGAAGTCCAAACAATACGGTGGATAATTCATTTATCCAAGAAGTTCCACTATTTAATCGTGTCATCAGAGCAGCTTTTATTGACCTATGCCATCTTTCAATTGCTCCATTACTTTGGGGATGATAACTGGTTGTATGAATTTTGTGAATACCTAAAATTTTCATTAGTTTTGTAAATAAATTGGATTCAAATTGTCTGCCTTGATCTGTGGTAATTCGTATAGGACAACCATATCTTGTTATCCAGCCATCATAAATATTTTTTGCTACAATATCTGCAGTAATCTCTTGTACTGGAAAAGCTTCAGGCCATCGTGTACATCTATCAATAATTGTAATTAAATACTTAAATCCTTGTGGAGATGTTGGTAACGGACCAACAATATCTACGTGGATATGTTCAAAACGCGATGCTTTAGGAAATTCACCTAAACCTGAAATTACATGTCGAGAAACCTTTGATCTCTGACATTGTAAACATGCCTTAGCCCATAATCCTGTCTTTATTCATGCTAGGCCAAAAGAATCGTAAAGAAATCATTTTTCGCGTAGTACGTATACCGGGATGACTTAACCCGTGAATGCTTTCAAAACATTTTTTTCTAAAACTATCTGTAACGTAGGGTCTTATAGTGCCTGTGGAAATTTCACAGTAAATTGGTTTATGACCATTAGCTAAAATTATTTTTTTAAATTTAATATTATCGTTGTTATCCGGTGCACGTTTTAACTTTTCTAATAAGTACGCGTCTTTCATTTGCGCGTCGGCAAGTGCATTGTAGTCGAGTACAGTTGGGCACGTAATTTCTTCAACTCGAGATAAATAATCTGCGATAACATTATCTTTGCCTGAAATATGCTGAATATCAACTGTAAATTCGCTAATAAAAAGTAATTGTCGGGTTCGTTTCGGTGTTTCTTTGTCATCTTTACCAGATTTAGTAAAATCATGACACAAAGGCTTATGATCAGTAAAAATAGTTAGAGGTCGACCCTCAAATAATTTACGAAAATATTTTATTGACCTATAAATGGCTAATAATTCACGATCATACGTTGAATACTTTTGTTCAGTCGGCGTTAATTTTTTTGAAAAATATCCTAAAGGTTGCCATGCACCTTTTACTTTTTGTTGCAATACGGAGCCAATTGAGAAATCTGAAGCATCGGCCATTAGTGCCAATGGGACATCTGGAAGTGGATGCGCCAATGTAACGGCCTCTTGCAGACCTGTCTTACATTGTAAAAATGCATTGTCAGATTTATCCGTCCACTGTATGATAGATTTATCGTTTTTTTTGGCGTTAACTAAATATTTGTTGAGCTCACATTGAAAAGAAGCTAAATTTGGCAAATGGGACCTATAAAAATTAATCATACCTAAAAATCGTCTTAATTCCGCTATAGTTTTAGGTTTAGGAAATTGTACAATATCTTCAATTTTATTGTTAAGTGGTCTAACGCCTTCAACACTTACGTCATGACCTAAAAATTCTACGCGTGATTGTCCAAAACAACATTTACTTAAATTTATTGTAATGCCATACGTATTAAATCGTTCAAAAACTAACTTTAAATGTTCTTTATGTATTATTGGATTTTCACTTGCTATTATTATGTCATCCAAATAATTAAATAAAAAATCGAATCCTTGTAACACAGTGTTATTCATGAAACGTTGAAAAGATTGCGCCGCGTTACGCAAACCAAAAGTCATACGAGGAAACTCGTAAAGACCAAAAGGAGTAATAATTGCAGTTTTTTCTATATCCTGCGGTGCTACGCTAATACAATGATATGCACGATTAATATCTAGTTTTGAAAAAATTGATTTATTAGCTAAAATATATGTAAAATCGTGTAATCTAGGTATAGGATATCTATCAGGCTTTGTAATCGCATTCAGTTGACGATAATCGCCACAAGGCCTTAACTCACCGTTTTTTTTAGGTACAACGTGCAGTGGGCTGGCCCATGCGCTTTTAGATGGTTTACAAATACCCGTTTCTTGCATAATTTTAAATTCCTCTTTAACTTTTTTATACCTATCGGGTGGAAGAGGTCGTGATCGCGCGTGTACTGGTGGGCCTGATGTTTCAATAAAGTGTAAAACATTGTGAGCGGGCGTTTCTTTAAACGATGCCGGTTTAGTTATATCGGGATACAAGCATAACAAGTCATAATATGGATGGTTTACAATAAGAGAACTTACCGAATGTTGCTCGAAGTTTACAATTGATGCTATTACATTTAATTCTGTCACTTGATCTATAAGCTTACGTTTATTCATGTTTACTAAAATGTTATGATGTGTTAAAAAATCTGCACCTAAAATTGGTTGTTTCAAATGTCCCTAAAATTGGTTGTTTCAAATGGCTATTATAAATGTCCAGCGATATGGACGACGGAGTTTTAAATTTAAAATTAATGTCTTTTCACCATAAGTTTTTATTTCCGTACCATTTGCTGCGTATAATTTGTACGTACTGCACTCGCGATTTGAATGTTTTTTATTTACGGGTAACACAGAAACGTTGGCGCCAGTGTCAATAAGAAAGTAAAATCCGGAATTTGTATCCAGGACTTTTAGGCGGCAACAGGGATTGATGGCACAGAGCTCCGCCTTTGTCTGCGCCTGTTCTAGTTTTCCTGGGCCTTTGGTTGCTGCTTTACCTCCTGCTGCCTTTGGTTCTTCCACGCACATGGTTCCTCGCACCTATACGCTTTACTGTTAAATTTTCGATGGTAGAAACAGAGATGATCGCGTCTATCAGGAGTCCAACGTTGTCTAGAAGAGCCACGACTGTTACTGCGGGAACGTGAGCGGTAATTATATTTCTCGCGCTGTCTACGATCCTCGGGTTCTTCAATTTTCAGCGTCAGTTTAGCGATGGCTGCGATAACCTCGTCTATTGTATTGGAGTTTGCCGGCTTCATCTGCGAAACTTCGTCGACCACATTGATACTGCGCGTGGTTTCAAACACGTTATCCGCAATAGTGGATAAGCCTTCTAAATTCTTCGTGTCTGACACTGCCAAAACTGCTCGGATAGTACTAGGAAGATGACTTTGCCATAGTATTTTTAAAGTATCATCAGGTATTTTATCCGTAGCGAGCTCTTTCATACGCCGTAGAAGCTGTGATGGCTTTTGGTCGCCTAATTCCATCTCACTTATCAATTTCTGCAATTGTCTATTCTTCGATTCTTCGTAAATTTCTAATAATCTTTCCTTGAGAGCATTGAATTTTGCGGTGCTAGGTGGTGATATAAGGATGTCAGTTACCTGGGTTATTGCCTCCTTACTCAGCTTTGAGACAACGATATCGAACTTTGACACATCCGAAAGATTTTGCGGTGATAGCATTGCTTCTGTCCTGATGAACCAAACTCGGGGTTGATCGGTCCAAAACTCAGGCATTTTCGATACTAGTGTAATTGCTGCTAAATCCGTTGCGGAGTTTGAGGATGCAGGTTGTTCTTGCGCCATTTTAAATTTTCACAGTTTTCTTTTTTCACGTTTGATTATCACGTCGCTTATCACGTTTGATTATCACGTCGGGATGTCACCACTTTAGAGTCTTATTAGGGTCACCAATTGAGGGTTATATTTTGATGTTCTTGAGTCGATGATTAATTAAAACACGTGAAGTTATTTAACTCACTATACTATATTATATGCGCAACTTAAAAGTAATACAGTGTCGAACTTATTATAAAAATAGGAAACGACCTAATTGAGTGGGCGCGGGATGTCGACTGCCGAAACTAGCGAGTCGTGTTTCAAGTGTCTTGAACATAAGGGCGCTGTGTCCCTACATTGTGTCATGGGTACCAGGCCTCTCGTACTTTTCGATCGATTTACTATTATATGAATGTATAAGAGTGTAGTGTGTCGTGGTTATCTATTATTTAGGGTAAAGATAAAGTTTAATGTGAAATATTGGAGTAAAAAAGGTAATTGAATATACTCACGTGTACGTGGTGTCTCTGTGCGAGTCGTGCGCTGGCAGGCGCGCGTGCAGCGCCAGCACGGCGCGGTACAGCGTCCAGGCCGGCCGCTCCAGCGCCAGCGACGCGCCCGCCGCGCTCAGCACCAGGCGCAGCGCGGGCAGGCGGCCGCTGGCGCTGCTGGTGCTGCCGGCGCTGCTGCCGCTGCTGGCGCTGGTGTTGGCATTGGTGTTGGCGGCGTTGGCGGAGTTCGCAGCGTTCGCCGCGTTAACAGCGCTCGTGTTTTGGTCACTGCTTGTTCCATTATCAGTGCCCGTATCTTCGGTGTCTGATGAGTCGTTCAGAGAAATTTCGAGATCTGAAATGAAAAAAAAATAGGATGGTGTCAAGCATGAACAGTGGTAATACTTAAAATATGTAAAAATATAGTCAAAAATGGATTCTAAAATAAAAGGAAAAATGGATCGAGGTTTGTACAAATAAGATGCTCAGTCTTTTTTGTGCAAACCTCGGTCCATTTTTCGGTGTGTGTCGGTATAGGTGGAACTTAACATAATTATATTATACATTTGGATACTAAGTTTGAGACGAACCGACAGTTTGGTTTAAATTAGTCCTGCCAGGCCTCGGATCAAAAGCGGGTATGAGCGCGGAGAACTGCCTCTTGAGCACGAAGTCATCGTCCCAAGGCTTGCGCTGCCGGCCTTGCCCTCCGTTGCTATTGCCGCGGACAGCCTCCAGTGCTTCTTCCTCCATAAGTGATAACAGATTTCGGGATACCTAAAAAAAATATATGTATACTGCATTTGAAACAGGTGTAAAATATAAAGTATTCAATTATTATTTTTTGCATCTTAGCATAGCATGCGACAAAAATTGCAGTAATTAAAAATATAAAACCAACAATACACAAGTATATCTGCAAAAAGCTATCTATCTTAAAGTATTCTGCAGACAACCCGCAGGCATATTACTCTAGATGGCAGAGACAACATTTCCCATCAAAAATATAAGTCGGAATCAAACATTACATTTTTCAGTTTCGTCATTATTTAGATGAAAATCCAGATTATTTATGTTCAATCTACGTACATATTCAAACAATTATCATTAGTTTAATATCTCAAAATACATCAGCATTAATTATATTTTTTATTAAATTAGGCTAATTTACTTAACATGTTAAATACTGTATTTCCTCCATAAAAAAGTTATTATATTGAAGGGTGAAAGGCTATTTGTTTGAAGCGACATTGCATAGTGTACTAGTGGTAAGCAAACCGTATTAAGGTACTTTTCATCTAAAGTTAGATATATCAAACAACAATTTATCTGCCTGAACTGAAATTTTAGGACGAGAATAACGGCTTATGCTCCGATTCCCTGTTTTGGTGTACAGCTTAAATAAGATACTAAAAAAAATCACACATTTCTCGCTACTTGTGCGGCTAAACTAATGGTCAACGCGCCGATTATCGTACGATTCAGCCCCAATTTCAGTAACGTGTTAAATCGACCGATTCGATCTACCATCTCATGCAATGTTTAAAATGGGACTATGAGCTATGTGGAATCATAAAACACTAGCACAAAAATGAAATCCATAATTGTAAAGCCAAGCAATGTGCAAATTATAAGTAAATAAAAAATGATGGTGAAACCAAGTCTAATTACCGAAAGCATACTCACTACCTCCTGGTACGTGGGTTCGTTTTCTTTGTCACTGTCGAGGGCGTCGTCGCCTTCGTCGTCGTCTTCCAGCTCAGTCAGCAGCGCGGGCGCACGGCACGACTCCAGGAAATCTTCTAACGACACCTGCACAGCGAGGCAGGGGTTACTCAACACACATAACTATCTAAAATTTATTTCGTAAAATCAGACACTATACCGATAATGACACTTTATGCAGATTTTGGACACACTTTCTTTTTTAAGAATTAAACGAAATTATGCGGTTATCTAAAAATTAAACGCAAAACGCGAAAGCGTGTTAGTATTACTGCATCGTCGGTCTAGCGGTAAAATTTGTGTATCGCTCACCGCGAGGACTCGGTTTCGATTCCCGTGTCGGGCAATATTATTTGTGGAAAGGTCAGGTCAGGAAATTTTTGTTGCACAGAGTTGGATTTGTGCCCGGAGGATGGCGATAGGCTCACTCCCTATCCATGGGGCCTTAACATGTTATACACCTCTGCCACATCCTTCTGGTAATATAGGCGTGATGTTATATTATGTGAAGTCAATCTAGACTTTTACTGCAGATAAAGCCACGGGTAGAAATTAGTTTCAATATAGTTACCTGTTCGCTTTCACTGGACGTAGAAGTGAGTGATAATGTGAGAGCATTTTGTGCATTAGGAGCGAGTGACGGGTAACTTTGTGCTGCCGACAGTAGGCCTCCGGGGAAATTGCTGGATAGGGCTAACCGCACCAAACTGCAAATAATAAACAACACAACGTGACAAAATAAAGCACCTTCTAATAATTAGGATCTGATTTTCTCTTGGCCACCGACACAGCTCCTTGGGGCTAGCGACAAGCAGTTTACAAGATTTTTCATACAATTTGTATGCATTAGGGGCACACGTAAGGCGAATAGCGACCGCTCGCGACTATACCTTGTCCATTTGTTGATTTTTTATTTGTCAGATTTAATTTAGTGACCCCTTCACACATTACCGATTCTATCAATATTTTATTTTATTTTTATTATTTTGCTTTTACAGATATATTTAATCGATATATAGAATTGAATGCATGGAAATATATTTAGTTTAATATAAATTATACGTTAAGTCGTGGTTTTTAAAGAAGAGTCTAAAAATTATTGCGAAAGAATACTGGTAATTTAAAGGGCGTGAGTTGTCAATAAGAAAATAAACGAATGGACAAGTATTATGTGATAGTGTAATGCCTCAATAAAATAAGTTCTGTATGCAATAGTACTGACCTTGGGAATAGACTAGTAGAGTGGTTAGTGCGTGGAGCGCGCTGCGGGTTGTTGCCGCGCCCGGCGCCGCGACCCACTCCGAGCGTCTCCAGCAATCGCGCCGCTCCCTGCGTCACACATCATTCATAATCAATAACTTAATTACGTTACGAAACTTATTCAAATAAATATTCGAATATATTTTAAAAAAAACGTGCTACGTTTACTGGTGTCAGAAAATAAAGAAACATATAAGACGAAAAAATAGCGTACAAATAAATAATATTTTAATTTAAATAATGGTGTAGCCATAAGAACGTTCTATAAAACCGTTCTATAAGAACGGCAAACAATCATATCTGTTGCATGCGGGAGCCCCCGTAAATATTTATATCAACTACTATATTTATTCTGTTACGGTTAATAAGATACTGACTGCCAGGTAACAGAGGGCAGACGGCAGACAGCGTATTCTCAATAATAGGGTTCCATTTTTACCCTTTGGGTACGGAACCCTAAAAATCATGTCACGATGTTAAGTTTTTGAATGATTGAACGACACAGACGGTCAGCAATGTGAATAAGCTCAATTACTTGTTGCGTCAGGTCAGGTTCGCTAGCGCTCATGGCGCCCGATCCGCCGGACTGCCCATCTTTCTTGTGGTCACCGTACTGAGCCTCGCCACCCTCGTTTTCCTCGCACTGCACAAAAATATCAACAAAACAAATTACATATCCACATTTCTGAATTGTGATAACCGTGATACTAATTCAAGAGCTGTGAATGAAAAATAATGTTTATTGTTTACTGCATTGTATAGAAGTTAGGACCTAGAAATGTAACACTGGTATCACTTTCAATCACATACACCAATTAGAATTATAAAAACCTAATGTTATTATACATTAGACATTAGACAAGCATTCAGCCCACGACCATACGATTTTGAGTATTTATAAAAATTATAATAAAAATAGTTCAAGTATACACATACTTGAACTATTTTTATTATAATTACACACTGCCCTTACACAAGGGCAGGCACAATTAGAAATGACTTAATACACGGACGAATTGTAGCCACCAAAATAAACAGGAAAATATGGTATGTTTCAGCCAATGATATTATAGAACTATAGATATGTTACGTTCATAGAAATTACGATTTAAATCCGTTCCGAGCTATTCCAAATTGCACACATTGACAAATGTAACTGATAAGTAAAACAAAAGATACGAAATAGCACGCAAATGAAAGAGAATGAAAGAGATAGCTATAGTTTTAATGATTGCACTTCAGTGGTACGCACGTGACTGCGCTCGACGCAGGCCACACGCAAACTAAACACAAGACGTCCCAATTGGGACGTATTTGAGTATTCACAGCGCGAGCGCTTATAACATATCTGCTTTTGTTTTTATATAATATCATTGGTTTCAGCCTAAACGAAATGTGGCACACGCGCTCCCGTGCAGTTCGCCTCGGCCACACCTTATCCTTATCCTTCTCATATACTTGTATAGAATCGGGTGCGATGTTCCTCCACCACAAAAAGAGGATCCCCCGACCAGGCTCGGTGGTATTGCCAGGCGGACAGCTGTCCCACGGTAGTGTCTTGGAAGTGGTATTTATGTACACTTGCTGTGAACACTTTGCTATCGCGATTCAGCGCTCTTAGACATTCACATCTTCACGTTGTCATGTCATCCGTCGTGCCCTATCTACGAGGCGTCTGTGCATTAAGTCTTTCTGCTTGTCTTTTGTCTAATAAGAACTGGTGGGAATATGCTAGATTATAGATTACACACCGACACTTATTAACAATCGCATCGATAGTAAACTGAACACGATATGGCTATAATTATTATTATTATTATTATGCCCGTAAAATTTCAAATTTAAATCTCTTTGTTACAATTTATTAACAAAAAATCCTGTTCCTGAAAGTTCCTGCCAGATTCCTGTACTACTACAAACAATACTGTAAATTTAGCTGTAAGTCTTCCATATATCATAAATAAATAAATAAATAAAAATAGAAAGAGTAAGTTAAACTTTGTTTTACTGCTGAAACCATCGATCAACCTTAATCTAAGGCTAAGGCCGCATAGGCAGGTAGCTTGCTTCGCGGCACAAGCCATTTGAGTCTAACTTAACGAAAACTAACGCTCTAGAATTTTTGCGTTTCAACAATCGTGTCTTGTTAACAATGCAAGTCACCTACCAGTCCGACCTTAGCCTGATAGTTCTGGATTGGATTAATTAACTAAATTCATTTTATCCGGTAACTATGGTACAACTGTAATTACTATGCTATCAATATTGATCTAATTCTAATGGGTGGAACACTAAGCTTTGCTTCCCGATGCTGTTTGCAGTGGAAGGACTAACACGAAACAAAGAATGTGGAATAGTTTCTGATTAAATCAGCACAATATTTGAGCATGAAGTTCCTTACTACGTCACAGTCACAGAAGAGGAAATGGTACTCCGTACAGAACAATCATTGCTTGCCCGGCGCCAAAATATAGTTTTCCTTCCACTCACTAATTACTCTTTTAACGTAGGTTTTCACGAACGAATGGCCTACCCGTTTCCTTTAAGTTGGCGAAATGTTCAGCCCCCATTGCTCGACAAACCGTGCTATGTGCTGCTATAAAGAGGGCAAGTCCCGCTTTCCCATACCCTATTCCTTTAACTTTATGTATACTTGTAAGTAGCCGAGTGTTTTGCAGTGCCTTTTCAACATAGTGCTTTTTTTAAAGTTTTAACATAACGTGTTAGAGGAGCATGAATTGGGGAGCTAACTGAGGAAAGCTAGCAACACAAAGCAAACGGGTGGTAAGTACGTATCTTACGCGCTCACCGGAGCGCTTGTCCGTAGTCCGTATTTAATTTTGTACTCGTTATACTGGAGAAAACGAGTCGCACCCGGTGTAACACCGTGCTACAGTCCTGCAGGCAGTATCGGCAAGCCTCGTCTGCATCTACAACGCTAGCATGGCATGAGTGGCGGTGCGCTCGGCGAGTACCTGGATGCGGCGGTGGGCATTGTTCCTGAGCGAGTGCAGCAGCGAGGCGGGCAGCGGCAGCAGGTCGCTGGACAGCAGCGCGTTGGCGCTGTTCCGCGCCGCGTCGCCGTGGCGCCGGCCCTGGCAGCAACAGCGCGCGTCACTAGTGCCCCCGTGCCCCCCTGCCCTTCCTGGCCCCCGGCTCGCCTACTACTACCGACGCCTAATGTGCTTCGGCCGAATGTGAGTTATCGGCGAATAATCACAACACTAACCTAACTTTTTATTGTTTACGTCGGTATTCAATGTCGCACAGATTTACGCTGTGCATGTCAATATGTTGAATATAAATTATAAGTTGGGTAATCAACACAACTACAAGTGCCACCAGCTTTGCATTTAACATGTCGTTTTCGATATTTACCGAAATTCTGAACCCTATATTCTCTCCGTTTATAGAAATCCACCCCATTCAGTACTTATCGTCACTCATGCTGCAAGAAGCTAATATTATCTTAAGCATCACAAGATATAAAGATTACAGGCCGAGCATTACTTTAAATATCACATAGAAGCCTTCCTTTTTACAATAATATTCCTACACCACAATACACGTAAATTGGTTTGTACGCGAAACAATTACAGGAAAAAGTGTTTAGGAACTCTGTTAATTAAAATATACAACACAAATGTACTTACCTCTTGGCTGGCTTCTGGTACAGGTTCTTTGGCTGGGTATGGTTTGGTAATGTCGGTAATGCTAGTGGGACCCATTTCCATATTAGTGAAGGATGTGTTGCCCAAATCAGATATACAATTATTGCTTTCTGCTCCTAGTGTTAGGGATTCCACTATTGTCGCGAGATCTGAAAATATATATTTTTTAGTTTATCACACATATATGGAAGATACGAGTGGATATATACGAAGGAAAGGTTTACTTATAAAATAAGTGAATGTATACCAGTGTTGATATGATGTGTAGAATTGTTGATGGCGGAGAGGTCGGTGGCGTGAGTGCGAGGTCTTGACATGTTGCTCGCCATCTCTTCGCCGGATATGTTATCCGCGGACGATGCCTGCTCCGTCGATGCCACCGATACCTACGGTCAAAAAGGGCCAGACGTAAAGCAACGCAATAGTCAAGGAGCGACAGGAATGGGCCGTGTCTGAGGGCATTCGTTAACGCCGCGTGCACACGCGCATATCTTGCGAATGCCGTAAAAAATCGAAATATTTAGTTTTGATTCAGTCAGGAACAATGCAAAAGTAAATTTTTAATAGTTAGTAATTTTAACGGTTTCTAAAAAAGTAGAATAGAATGAGTAGTTGTGTTTATTCATACCTGGTGGTCAACCGCGGTAGCATCAGGTAGACTAGGCGTAGAGTGACTCTTGCGGCCTTGCTTGGCTTCACCGCTCGTAGCGCCGCCGCTCACCACCTTCAAGTCAAACTTGCCCTCTGCCCCCATACGGTATGAGTTGCGGCCGCCGTGATCCCATCTATAATTACAAATTCGTATAAAAAAAAGATACATCACGAGCGTTGTTTGTCCATCGTTGTGCGTGGGCAACGTTACCACTGGCCAATGGCGGGTAACGTTACCACTGGCCAAATAAAATAAATAAATAAATATTCCACAACTCACAAACAACGCCATCTAGTCCCAAACTAAGCAGAGCTTGTACTATGGGTACTAGAATAACTGATACTAATACATATATACTTTTCTTTTGTAAATACATACTTATTATACATAGAAACACCCAGACTAAGACAAACCCCCATGTTCATGCACACAAAGATTTAAAATTTACAAATATAAAAGAAATGCAACGGTACCTGACGTCCACCCATCCATTGTGCAGATCCGATGTGACGGTGCCCAGCGCGGGGTGGGTCCCGTCCTGGTCCCTCCACTTCCAGTCGGGGCCCCGCAGCACCCTGGCGCCGGCGCACACAGCGCGAGCGCCGCGCGTCCAGCGCCGCGCGCGCGCTCCCCCGCCTCCCCCTCCCCCTCCGCCGCCGCCCCCGCCGCCGCCGCCGGCCGCGGGCGTGGAGCTCGCGTTGCCGTTCGTGTTACCGCATTGACGAGGCGCTGTTTCGCACACGTTTATCACCTGTATAGATGCATCGATAAATTAAAAGAAGTATCATAAAAGGGTGTTTACCAGAATCCAGCAATAGTAATATGTGTAATCGCCAAAGAGCCAGTGTCAGTCCGACTTGCATCATTTTACAAAATCTGTAAGTTACCACATATGGATTTGGGTTGTGGTGGCTTTGGGAGTTATTAAAAAAAAATCATGTATTACATGACTTTTTTTACTAATTTTTTTTCGTATAAAGCGCAATTTTTTTTATTATGTTGACCTTTGTGATCATATTTCCATATTTAGCGTTTTAACCTGTATTGACATAAGTCGTGTGACCACTGACTCTTAAGCTACGAGGCATCACAGCGTACTTCAATGCTGGCGTACAAATGAAAAATAATAGTTTTAACTCACTTTGCCGTAAATCTCGATTCCTGAAAGCGACAGATAGTGGCTCTGACCGCTGGCGTTCTTCCCGTTCTGTTGAATCCGCATGTAGCGGTAGGCGGCGTCGACACCACGGATCCGCCACGTGGCCGTACTGCCGGGCTCTTGTAACGCTTGCTCATCGCCGTGAGCTAGCAGCGTACTCCATGTCACACCGTCCGTTGACATCTAGCAGAACAAATGAGATTAGTTACATGTGTAACTTATATATGTTAACGAACGACCGTGTAGTGAGAAATATGGCATTGTCAAGTTTAATATAGAGAAAGAGTGCTATACTCCGTTTTATTATTATAAGTTATATACTTACTTGAAACAGCCAATTCCTCAAAGCCGATCTTCCATATCCCCGGGCGTGCCGTAGCGTATAAGCCGAGGGCACAATATTCAGTCCGAGATCTAAAGCGATGAAGGCTCGTCTATCGTCATTGGTGTGCACATTGAGTGGTTCGGGCGACCTCGACAGCGCGTCCTCTGCGCGTCCGTACGGTAACTGCCTGCCGTCTGAAGACCACACGCTCACGAGGTTGTGTGCGCCGGGATTTACCCACTCGCAGGATCCACCGTTAGTACCGATGAAATATAGAACACCGTTTTCGTCGAAATCGTGCTGAAACAAAAAAAAACATTTCTTTAAGTAAATGAAGTCGATTTTTTAATTATATTCGCTTCTAACATTTTATTTATACGTATATATTAGAATGCACTTTTACTTATTATTAGTTGGCGTTGTGGTTAACCTTTTCACCGCCCGACTTTTTATCAGTTCAGGTGCCCCCAGCGTCAGGCACATTGAATCGAACAATAATACCTACAATAAATAGGGATGTTCTTGTATACATTTTTCGATGTTCATATTTTTAGCTATAATATTATTTTCACCACACCAGCACGAAAAAGATCGTTTGCTTGCGAGAATTCAGTGAGTAAAAACGCTTTTTACTCACTAGTGAGGCAAAGTGATTCAAATTTCGAAACACTAAATCCTTCCAATGAATAGGCACAAAAAAAAAACAAAACAGCCACCATGTAGGTTAGTAATAAACATTAACATCAATTTTATTTAAAAACTACAAACGATACGTTTTAATTATTTTAAATTATATAAATACACGCTTATTTAGTATTTTCATGGTTTAATATTCGTGATTAACCATTAAATTAATTAAAATCAGGTACTTAATATTAGACTCTATAGATAAATGTTACGGAACGAATTTCAGCTCAACTGTGTCAGTCATCGCGGGCAACTATAAATTCTATTCAGTTTATGTTTAATTGTTTACTGGAACTTTTTAACAAAAAAATAGTGAATCCAGTGATGAAGAACTTTGTGGAACTCCAAAAGAGTTGCGACAACTTGCTTCTAACACAGAAGTTTACTTTTTTATCAGAAAATTCGCGTGAAAAGTATTTGAAAGCGTACGACATATTTAATTAGTGGCAACTTTGAAAAGGCCCTAAAACGCATTATGAATCGGTACTACTGTCGTATTTCATGGAATTGTTTCAGGGTAAGCAATCGAGTACGAGTTTATTTAAATCTTAATATTTTCTCACTGAAAGAGGTGAAAAGTTTTGTATTGTAACGCGTCAGAAAAATTTAATTTCCAGTTCGTGACCTCTTAAAATCTTTCGCTTGCGAAGTAGTCTTTATTAGAATCACTCGCTGTGCTCGTGATTCAATTTAAGACTACTTCGCAAGCTCAAGATTTAAAATTGGCACTCACAACAGAAATATAAACTTTTTCTCACTTGTACCATAAATAACTATTATTTGTATAAAAGGTTGAATAGATAAACTTTCTAAAAAAAAAGTATTGAATAAAAAAGACAGGTTTTTGAGTCAGATAAAGCCGACTCCGGCGGTGAAAAGGTTAAAGCGGTCGCCTCGCCGCTTTCAATTGCGCAACTCTTTGTGTGATCTGCAAGATTTGTTCTGAACACCCCCGTGACACAGGAGTTATTCCTAGTGCGGGAGTAGATTTTTTAAATAAAATCAAATAAAATAAAAATCTTACTAGCAGTTAAACAATCATAAAATGTAGGTACTTACATCGTAAGTGAAAACAATGGGTGCTTCAGCTTTGATCTTCTGCACGAAGTTGAAGGTGGCTCGTTCCATGTCGTACCACTGTCTCGCCACCGACTTGGCGAGGAACCTCTCGAGCTGCCGCACCGTCGTCAGCGCCTCCACCTTCAGGTTGCGACCCGCGTTGTTGCCGTTGTTCGATGTCGTGTCCTCGGTGGTTTCGTCGTTAGCGCGTTCCACTCGCAGTCTAAAATATTTATTGACATGTAGAAACTGAGAAATTGTAAAAGCTTACAATCCATACAATTCTTTTTCTCACTACCACAACGCAACTTTTTCGAAATATTTGCGAAAAACACAAAAGTGAGACCGTTTCAGGCCGATTGCAAAATGTGACCGTTGTGAATAAAATGATACGTTAGTCAAGTATAGATCGGCACCTACCTGATCCTCTTGGTGAGGTGGTGCAGCGTGCCGGCGGCGGGCGGCGGCGCGTCGCCGTGCGGCGCGTGCACGGGCAGGCGCTCCACGCTCTCCAGCACGCCCACCAGGCGCGCCGCCAGCACGCCGCCGCGCCCGCCGCCGCGCGCCCACGCGCGCACCAGGCGCGAGCGCTCCGCCGCTTGCCCCGCTAAGTCTGGTGCAAATTCAAATGAAAATATTTATTTAGGTCCAAGGAAAACAGTGAGACGCACAAACATTCAGTAAAGAAAAAAAACAAATAAATACAGTCATTTACAAGGCTGTATGCCCAAAGCAAAAATTGCCCTAAATGGGAATTGGTTCAGCATATGCCTAACTAAAGCTTGGCGCTGGTTTTAACCAATCCCCAGTGACTACACGGATGACAATCTGTTACTTAAATAATAAATAAATTAAACAAACAAAATAAAAGAAGAAAAGAAAACAATGTTATGTTTTACATAAATACAATTATGGCGTGTATGCACAACATAAAATAACAGCAACAGTTACAACGCAACATTAAATATCAGCCGTTTACATTTCATGATGTGCCACGCTGCCGTCCTTTCTCTAAAACATAGTAAAGCCACAAAAGGTTTTCCGGCCAAAAACGCGCGTGTCTAATAATCTATTACACTTAGATTGATTGGTTTTTGAGTACCTAGATTGGAGTGTCTTTGTGTTTTAATTGGTGTTTCTATTGGTTCAAAGACCAATTAAAGTGGTTATGCAGATAATCGAGCAAAATTATATGGTTTAGCTTAATTAAAATGATGGTAAAAAATAGGAAAAATTTAAATTTCAGCACCTTACAAAATTACAAAAATATCTCAGAAACTAATAATAATGTTAAAATGATTCTTAGACAGAAACTTTTATGCTGAATCATTTTAATGCACCCGCATCTATTACCGTTATCAATGCGAACAATCTAAAATATATATTCTTTAAATAACATACCGTTCGCTTGTGGTGATAACACTTGCAACAACGCTGGCGCGAGACCAGACGACTGTAGTTCGTAAGCGGACAGTAATTCTTCCCCACACAGCAACTCCGTCAACTGTTCCAGAGATTCAGTGAGTTCACGCTGCCAGTCCTCTGCACCAAAGACCGAAAACAAATTACCATAATTATCATGACACAATAGTAGCGAGATAAGCTCACCATATAGCTAACAGTTGAAAGCAAGCAACAGTTACATACAGTAAAAGTTGAAAAATGCGCGCGTAGTCGAGGCGATTGCGCGCGCATATTATTTGTAAATAATTTTGACGTCACGCTGCGCCCCGGTCACCGTCAACTGGGACCCTAAAGAGAATAAAAGAGACGTCGGACGTACCGGTAGATTGCGTGGCAAGGCGTTGCATCCGCGCCAACAAAGCACGCAGCCGGGCCACGGGCGGGCGCGGCTGGCGCGTGGCGGCGTTGGCCAGGTGCCGCGAGTACAACGCGCGTGCTCGTTCACAAACCTAGTAACACAAAATAAAGTTATACAACTACAATATTATCTGAACTGGCAAAGCTGTGGAAACCATGCTAAACACTAAATACAATAACTAAATTTCAAGATAGTTACAAACCTGAGCCTTCAGAGCCTCAGTTTTTGCCGTTAACCTCGATCGACTTTGATTGGAGGTTGCATTATTAGTCGCTGCAGGCCTTCGGTCTGTCCACCCACTCGCTAACTCAGGACCTAACAAAACACAAAACATTGACAATAAATACGGAGCTGTCTTCATGAAATATATGAAGCATTATGAATAAAATTGGTGTTACAATCCTTACCTAAGAAAGTTTCAGCAGTAAATGAATGTTTGGTACCCCTGTTTGATTCGAAAATAAATCCAGACAAGTCTTCTCTTAGTATTGTCGTCTGTTGTTGACCATCAGTATTGTGAATCTGTAACTCTTTTTCCCTAAAAAAGAGATTTAATATTATTAACAGCCATGCGAGGTTACCCATATTAATTAATTTTTGCATTTTAAGATGGTGGTTACATACTTTTTACATGACAATGCCCAGTTTCCAATGATAAGTTTAGCAGACCCAGCTTTTGATAAAATCGGCTGCGGTACTGAATTTTTGACGGACGCTCTTGCCCTTTGTAATTTGTCTATAAATTCCCCACGATTTTCTGTAATAAAAATAAAAATTGAACTTATACGATCGTAAAAAGTGATCACTTCAAAAGTAATATATAACACACATCCTATTAATTTGAGGTCAGAGAACGATGTACAATACCCGTGTTGTCGGTCTGGTGCTCGGGGCTGCCGCTGGAGTACATGGTGGCGAGCTTGCCGTCGAGCAGGAAGCGGAACCAGCCGTTGGAGCCCGTGCTGAGCTCCAGCGCGGCGGCGTCGCTCCAGGCGTACAGCGCGTCGCGGCCGCGGCACAGCGACCACTCGCCCCACGCGTACGCCACGCCCGCCGCCAGGCACGACGCGTCCTCGCCCGCGCCTGCACGCACGACACAGCTTCGATAACTATACTGTGCCAATTAATGCTATCAAATAAATCACTTTATATATATCATTCACTCACCAGACATACTGTTATTATCAGTATCGGACGAGAAAGTGGAAGGGGTGGCAGCCAGCGCTTCCACTTTACTGAACACGCCGAGCCGAGCGAACTGTTCCAGGTAGATATCCGACACCTTTACCATTAACTCTTCCGCGATTCCCAGCACGATCAGGTGGCCGTCGTCATCGTCCTAAACAAAATATATTATACAAACATTTTTTGAGACTGGTCAATATCACATTTTTGGTTTAAAGCATTTTATTGTGCAAACTAGATACTTTTAGGTACTCATCTGCCAATATTTTTTAATTTAGTATAAGAAACATTACAATGCGCGTTATATTTAGATACAGAGAACAACGTAGTCTCAAACAGTGATTAAAACTGTCGAGTGAAACAGAATATGTCGACCACTGATCCCAAAAGTAGCTAGTGCGCAAAGGACCACAAAAAGCTATTATAAATTTAACTTTATCTGGTTTTAGATAACAATCAACAACTATGTATTGATTTACAAAACAATAACAGAGGATATAAGTGATATAACACAAAATTACAACAGTCAAAACGGCGTATTAAACACATAAAAATAAAAACAAAACAGAGACAAGGATATTTGATGCAAGTAAATTTCGATGGTGTGATGTCTTTACAGAAATGTGGATGCATTGAAGAATAAATGAAATGTGAGAAACAATATTTAATATTAACTCAGCATGTCATGAAAATTAGTACTTTTTATATTCATGATTATGACTAAAAAGTTCATTATTTATGTTTAGCTATTTCAAGCCAAGCATAGTTGTGAACATCGCCGAACGGATTCAGGCTACGACAGATGTCAAAGGTAACACAATCCAATCCGTGCAACGGCGTCTCAGGCAATGATGCGTCACGGCTTTTAAACGAGTGATCGACTCGTCAACCAAGCCCGTACACAATGGCGTCTATCGGGCGTGCGATCGATGCCACATTCGACAGATGACAGTGTGAACAGGACGATATTGATTAGATCGATCGAGATCGAAACGTCGGCCTCAAAAATGAATTCAACTAGCAAATGGTTGAACGTAATCGAATCAGGCATTTGAAAGCCGGCGCAGGGTGGGGAGCATCACACCATCGGAGTTACCGCGGGCGGGCGGATATAGCGGCTGCGCAGGTACCGCGGCGGCGCCCGGCGCGGCGCTGGCTCGGCCTGCCACACAGGGACGCCTACCTTTAATATTTGTTACCATAGCACGCCCAAAATCACACAAGTACGCAAAATGTTCGATAAAATTGTACTTATATAAAATACTACGAGTATTTTATATTATATTAGTTAGCTAAGACTGAATTTAAACCATGTTTGCGAAATCCTATTTTCGAGAGGAATCATGATTGGTCGAAATTTTAATGCTTAATCCACACATCCACTGCCAAAAGAAAGGCCTAAACGGTGTGTCTGTTTACGAAGACGACGCGGACGTAGAGCCTCTCCAACAAGAACCATCCAACTCCAACTACTATAAATACGAAAGTTTGTGGACGTATTTTTTATAAAGAAAAAAGGTAATATTTCAAACTGTATTTTATACCAATTAAAGATATTTAAGTAATTACAAATTACATAAACCTTACATACAATATTTAATTATTGAAAATTGTTGGCTACATTCAAATCAAATCAAATCAAATCATTTATTTCCATGGGCCCCAAGGGGCGCTTGAACACGTCAAAACAAACATCAAAACACAAAAAATATAAAATTAAAATAAAACTTAGCTAACTAAATTATAATACTTATTGTAATAAAATGATTTGACACCGGAGCTTAGATTGACTTTAATTCAACTTAGAGAATTGAATTAAAATCAATCCAAGTACCAGCTCCGATGGGTATTGCATCATGAGAAGAGCTGGTGAGAAACTCATGTGCACCATCTTTTCAAATAATTCATACAATATTTGTTTGTTTTTTGACAATAATTCTGTGTAAGTTATAGCAACCATTGCTCAAAGTTAAGTGAACGGGTAGTAACCCGCGCGTCGCTCTCACGCCCGAGGATCGCGCACGGCTAATGTGGGGTCAGCCTTAAGACTTGTACAAAATTTTAGCTCTTTTAAACTTCGGGCATTTATAAATTGGATATAAGAAAAGCGGGTATTTTTACATGCAACTTTTTTATAGTCAAACAAATCGCTTTTTTTATTTATTATCATATACTCATCTTAAATTAATGTTGCTCTGCGCAACAATAATTTAAGATGAGATGTGTCGTGTTGAACGTATCACGAGCCTATTGGATTTGTGTTCATTAAAATGGACTCCAGTTTCTGGCCGGTTTCTGGGTATGATGACTTGTTACAAAACTCGCTGAGAAGGCTGACTAAAATTGCTAACGATACCTGAGTACTTTAGTAATTTTTGAAGTAGCATATTATGATATCTCAGAACCTTATTTTGCAGTCCGCAAAGGTAACTATGGCACGAGTCACCATACCAACAGTTTTAGTAGCCCGTTCAAAAGCGGTTTTCGACACACCTTACGGTAGTCGCCGCAGGGTTAGATAGCAAAGCGCAGGGACTCACGGCGTT
The DNA here is from genome assembly GCA_905147285.1 of Hypena proboscidalis. Lineage (NCBI taxonomy): Eukaryota > Metazoa > Arthropoda > Insecta > Lepidoptera > Erebidae > Hypena > Hypena proboscidalis. The sequence goes on from LR990132.1 coordinate 13,906,621, forward strand.
GTCCAGCACGGCGGCGACGAGCTGCGTGAGCGTGGCGGCGGCGCGCGGCGCGGACAGCGCTCGCAGCAGCGCGGGCGGCGCGTAGTGCACCATCTTGCGCACCAGCGACAGGCACGCGCGCCGCACGCCCGCGCCGCCCGCGCCCAGGTACCGCGCGCAGAACACCGGCACCAGCCGCCTGCGACAAAGCGCGTCTCACTGCTGCACTATACACACCGCCCACTCGCTAACGACCACTCGAAATATAAGTAGTGACACTACAAAAATCTTAGGCATAAGTACCGTGTAAATAGCCACATCATCTTTAAAAAAAAAATACTACTGCCTTATGGTTTGCAGTTGGCGGTCGTTGTCCGGCATTTTTTTAATCTTCATGTATGCCCCCAGACTACGAAGTTATCTATAATAGGACGCATCAGACACTTTTAACATTTAGCGTAATATTCTGCAATACATAATAAATATATCAAAATCTGGCATTTAAAGTAAGTTATTTAGGAACTTTAACTCGTCTGACGGGTGAAGACAGAAGGTCTTGACGGTGGGATTCAAAATAGTATTCTACAATACATATGTAAAAATCAGCCATTTGAAAATAAGTAATATGGATGTCATTTCAGGCGTCACAGTGACAACTACACAAAATCGCAGGTATTATAAGTACACGAGACACTAATCAATACATAAGGTTTCGTCTGTTTGAAACTAAGTTATGTCTTAACGATCCAGGATCTCGCTCTAATAGGCCAGTGGTTTTTTTTTTCTACCCTTTGATAACCCAATTACTTTGGAACGTATAAGTTGTATATTTGTATAAATTATTGCATGATGTTACTCACTCGAGATAAACTGCAGCCATTTCCTTGTCCCCAGTCTCAGGGAAATCGTCATCGTTGGACGGTGACGGTGAATCGTGGCTTCCGACTACCAGCCATTCGCCGGGACACTGCAGTATGGCTGCTACCTCTCGGTGTCCTGTGTCAAAGAAAAAATGTTTTATCCCACTAATAAATAAAATTAACATAGTAACGAAATTATTTAAAATACGTTGTGCATTCTCTCTCTTTCATGAATTTATACCTATGACGAAAGAATCTCGTGTGTTCAGTCAATTTGTGTCAACTAATTTGTAATGCCATCACCAATTACATTTTGAATCACACGAACCTTGATCATGTCGTTCCCGGGCCTTATCCAAGGGTGTTTTCCCATCCTCGTCTCTCAAGTCGGCGTTGGCTCCGTACCGAAGAAGCACCTTCGCGATCGCCGGACGACCGAAACACGCGGCGTAGTGTAACGATGAACTGCGCTGACCACGGTTCACATCAGCACCTGAATACACATCAACTTATTATATTAACACAATATATTCTAAGAAAATTGATAAATGTGCACATATCATTTTCACTACCCATTTGCAAAAATCGATATTAATATAAGTTGTAAGTCAGTTTAGAATAATAACTAAGAAAAGCAATAAACTAACCTTTCTCGCACAAGAACTCGACCATTTCCCTCGTGCCGAAAGCCGACGCCCAATTGAGCAGCGTTTGTCCAACGTCGTCGGTGAAGTTGACGTCGACGGCGCCGCTGGACACGGCGGACAGCAGGGCGTCCGTGTCCTTGCCGCGGATGCAGTCGATGAGCTGGCGGTGCGACTTGTCGCCGCGCGGCCCGCTGCCGCCGCTGGCACCGCTGGACCCCTCCCCGCTCGCGCCGCCAGCGCTGCTTGACGATGTTGAGCCACCGTTGCGAGTTGATCCACTAGAAAATGAAAACAATTTTTTTTTAGTATAGTCAATGCGATTTTTTTTTATTTTCGACAACAAATTGTTAAAATGTAGGTGTTCGGATTATTTAGACAATATTGAACATTCACCTTGATTTGTAAGCGGAAATAGAATCAGACATAATAAAAATACAAAATTCAACCACATTTTTTTTTTTTTTTTTTTTTTTTTTCTCATGTTCTTTTCCATCATGCAATCGGTCTGACGACCATAAGCAGATTTTTTTCTTTGCGTATATTATTTGAGGCTTCACCCTTCCAACGTTGGGTTGCCTTTAAATAGGATATTTATGACGTTGGTTTTGTCATCATGTCCCAGGTGTGTTGCCTTTTCAGCCTTCGTGTGAGTAGGGGGTCAATCAGGACTGATGCCAGTTTATTGTTGTGAGTGGATAATCTTTCTCTGTAGGATTTCACTGAAAGTTCGACTTATTCCTTTATAGATGGGATTTCCAGGTAATCATGTGTTTCAGCAGTTTTTGTGAACCATGGTGCATTTGTTATTGTTTTCAAGATGTTATTTTGGAATCTTTGTAGAATTTCTTGACTCTGGTCTCAACCACATTGAACTTAAATTGTTATTGAAAAAATATAATACAACAAAAAATACACTCACTTTTGAATAGCGTGTCGCCCCTCGCACAGCAGCACAAGGAGCAAGTCCACCAGTCGCATGCACTCGAGGCACCAGCGTTCGTCGGCCTGAACTGCTGCCTCCACTGCTGAACACAACTCTAGGCGAACCAGGTCCTAAATGCAAGGAAAAATCCATTACTCTCAGTAACATTATCTGAGAAATAATTGCATATATATAAATATACTATAATCAATGCGTAATATGCGCTTCTACATCTGAAATACTTAACCGATCTTGATTGTAAAATAGTTATGGAGACAGTGGCATACCAAGCGAATCCTCAATTTTAATTGTAGTTTAACAAAGTACGGTTCCTTTTCTTTGGTAATATGGTTCCAGCAATAATAAATTGATGATGATGATTGCACTCCGCTCAAATGGCTAGACCGATTCTTAAGATTATTTGTGTGTTTATTTGAATGGTCTGGGAAAAGGGGTAAGCAAGCATTTATACCGCTAGGTAAAGGTCGACATACCGCGCACGTGGAGCCGCGTGTAACGGTATATTAATAACTATACTTTGTCCATTCCTTTATTTTCTTTTTGACAGATCACGCCTATGAATTACCGTTTTTTTTGTCAGATTAATGTACTATAATAATAATGTACTTTATTGACAAGCGACACTTTTTAGGGAAGTTCACTGTTTGTAACAAACAACCACAGACTATAAATCAAATCGTAAAATGAAATAAATCGATCATTATGAAAAAGAATAATTTGACTTTTTTTTGTGTATTGTCTGTATTTTTTACAAAAAAAGAATATATAATAGTATCAAGATTCCATGAATAATTATTTGCAAGAAATTAAGTTGAAATCTTGGAATGACATATCAAAATGTAAACAAAGGTAACTAGGAAACCGTAATATACTAAGTATGTGACATTATTATTATATTATTATTTTGTATATTTATTTCATCTAATAAAAACTAGTAATAAACGAATAATTAATAATGAACTAAAACAATTTCGATGTAATTAATCGATTGAAAGTCCTTCTTAGACAACATCGATTATGATTTCAAATCGAATCAGTTACGTGTGAAGCACAGATAATATAATACTAGTACAGATACCCAATCTCATACAAAATATTGACGCCACCTTAAAAAAATTATTTCTGTGAGCTACTTTAATTCACTTTTTATGCCAATAGATGGCCGTACTTGTGAGTAGTCTCAACCGCGCTACCCTAACGCCATCTAGCTTTTGCAAAAGGTAACATAGGTACATGTCGTCCTTGTGTGCGTAAGAATGTGTCTGTGTGCGTGCCAAAGCTGTCAATGTTTTAGAATATTATTATCTGCATTTGTGCGTGTCCGTGTCAGTATGTTACATTACCATGACGTTTGACCTTCTACAGCGCTATAACACTGCTTCATTCAAAATATCAAACGATTTTTTTATGTTTTGCGATTTAAAATGTAATGTAATAAAATAATGATTACTTTCTATTGCAATTGATTTTTATTTAGACTTATGTTAGTTGTTTCATTTTAAGGTTATACAATACAATATCATTCACCCAAGAATAAATTCATTTTAATATGATAGAGCTTTTGTTAGCACGCTTGAATGATGCACGTAGCCGTGCTATGCGCTAAACTGGTTCTCAGTGTTCCTGTCAAACTTGGTAGGTATACCACTAACAAATTGGAGCCTACCATTGCCAAGGATGTTTCAATTCATAGGTTAGGTATAAATAGCCGGGGCTACTCCCGCGAAGCAGTACTGCATTGGGCTGGCGCTTAAGCGGTTACGGCGGAGCGCGGCGACGCGACGGCGCGGCGGCGCGACGCGGCGGTGCGCTGCGGTCTTCCAACCCCTAGCCATAACAGATCGCCGCGCTTAGAACATTCACAGTTCGAGCGCTGTAATAAGTTTCAATTTTGCGTGCAAGACTAGTATTATATTATCTGTGGTGCAAGTGGGTACCTCAGGCGAGGTGTAGGTATAATTTTTACATAAAATAAACTTGACTTTCGTTAGGGAGTGAATCTTCTGTTGTTCCCAAGGACGATATAATATCTATTAACGTTGTTACTTATTTTGCCTATAGGTACCTACTTCAAATAATAATTTCAAGTATTTCAACATTAATGTAAAGACAATTTAAACGTCTTAAGTCAATAAAAGAGTTGCTAAAGAAAGTAGGTAATCTTTATTTATTTCTGGTAAAGTTTGATCGAAAAATCTAAAATCTGTTTATAAAAACGTGCAATCATGTTTGCTTAGCATTGTTCCTACAACTGTCTTCGTTCGCAAAAACGTATTTTTGTAGCAATCTTATTATCGAAATTCTTAGCTAGACTAAGATTGCTTTGAAGGAAGAAGACAAGGGAGGTTTTAGTCATATCACTCAGTACAAAAAACATGTATGTAAATACCCACTAGTGTATCTAGGGGTGCGCTTTGTTTTTCATAAAAAAATTTCTTCATAAAATCGCAATTATTTTCCGAATTTGTTATTAATAACATTTTTCTTTATACTCATTGGCATTCATAATATTGTTTTTCATTCACATCTTTATCCTATTATTTTCTTATATTATAGTTTTTCTTAATGATACCGATCATTCTTTTCAACTCCTAATTATTTTTATTCATACATTTGTTTGTTCTTTTCAATTAATTAATTTCTTCATTTTGAGTGTTACGTTATTTACTCTATTGATATCCATAATGTCAATATAAATATATTAATTATTTATTTATTTAATTGTAAAAAGATCTGAAAAACATCTCACATAAAATATCCACAAGAGCACACAAACAATCCGAAAACTTCTACCGAAGTGAAGGAAACACGCGCGGCCCGCGCGTTTATTTCTAAATAAACATTGCAGAAAAACGTTTTGTTTCTGTTCGAAGTACATCACATGACATTGATATCTATATTCTTTTAGATTATAAAAAAATAAAATACATATATATGATTACTTACATTATTAGAAAAACATGTATTTAATATATAATTTAAAAAGTTCGATGATGATTTTATATCTAAGTACTATTGGAAGGCAATCGTAGACTCAGAAACTAAACGCGTCATCGTAAGTGAATGTCCAATAATTTAGCATGCTGAGTGACAAAAGCGTCGAACTCCAATTTGTTTATAACTCAATATACACTCACACACTCAAACAATGTTAAAATAAAATTGAAATAAGCGCCATCTATTAGCCACAAATAACCTAACCGCATGAATTTTTTACATTTTGTGCCGTATCCAAGACGGCGACTTAGGAGTTAAAGACATAGATTTCTTTTTTCTCTCAAATCACTTTGAAATAATTGAAGAATGCTTTTAACGTTTTATATATACGTGCTTTATTTTTTTTAAATCATATTTTGGTCAAAAGTTGAACAATAGCGTTTATAACAATTTATTATTTTTGCATTGCTATACATAACGCCATCTATGGAAATTTTTAAGAAGTAAAAATCTAATGTTCCTAATGATACCCCATGGTGTGAAGGCATCCCTAAATGTAATCTGTCAAAAAGAAAATAAAGGAATGGACAGAGTATAGTATATTAGTACTAGTACTAATATATTAATAAATAGTTTATTTTGTTCTGGCTTTTACTGTTTACGTTTGTTCTTATTCAGTTTTATATTAGCGAAGACTTGTTATTGGCTGCCAGATTTCTTTAGTACTACATACAATTCTGTTAATTTAGCTGTAAGTCTTCCATGTATCTTACATTATACATAAATAAACATTGTAAAGAGGAAAGATTTCGATGTTTATTTGTACCAAATAAACTGACTGATCCTAATTAAAATTAGTGTAGGGATAGATCAAGTCCCCGGGTAAAATATAGGTTACTAATAACGTACCACGTGGCCGTTATTTATAAGTTAAATTATTACTGTTATTATCTACCAAAAGTTTTGTAAGAAGCTCCAATAAAATTATGATCAAATCTTTTTGTCTAATTACCGGAATCAGCATGCGTAACCGAAGTAATTTATTTGTATGTTTGATTCGGCAAAAAGTTAATGTTTACAAGTGCATGAACTGCAAACATCCTGATTTAACAGATTTTTTGACACTATATTGAATTTCAGTAGATCTAATATATTTTTCAATATCATAATAAGATAAGTTTCATTCGTATAACTTACATGTGTAATTTGTGCGGATCCCCTGCACAGTGTAGAAAGCAGACTAACTGTAGTAGATACCGACGGAGCTGAGCACTTATCATCTCCACTTTCGGCGCTTCCCAATCGACGTACGAGTTCTTCTATTAAGCCTGTGACACAAGAAAACTCACTCAGTCAATCTCTCTACCAGACTTACACAATCGTTTTGATCTCTTTATCTTTAAACATATAAAAACCGGCCAAGTGGGGGCCGGCCGGGATTAACGAATCCCACGTAAACGAAGTCGAGGACAACAGCTAGTCATTCCAATACAAAAATACAAACAGAATGAGCAAGTGACATCATATAATAGTGATGTTGTAACATACCATGCTCGGCAAGAGGGGCAGGATCGGCATGAGCGCGCGCGAAGCGGTCGGCGAGCGAGGCGAAGCAGCGCAGCGCGGCGTCGGCCACGCGAGCGTCGTTGTGCCGGAGCAGCGCAGACAGCGATGACACCGCGTCGCCAACGCGCGCGTCTCCCGGCTCCATCTTACCACACACTCTGCCATAACATAACAATCATGGCCACATAACAATGAATAAGAGCTGAAAAATTCTTATCAACAGTCATCAACTCAAAACCAGTCTCATTTTCGGTCAGCTTAACCCTTCTTTTGCTTGTGATTTATAATTCGTTTAGCATTGTTTCATGTATTTATTTTTATTATATTATTATTAATTATAATAAAATATTATTGCATCAAATAAGTTACAAGCAAACCACAACCACACCAACACCAAACTCTGACTCATTGGTCATTGGACATTTTTACTAGTGACATATGAAGCTCGAGAATATTGACAAATATGGTATATGAGTGATGGAAGCACTGGGAAACAAATTAAATTAAAAATAAGGGGCATTTATGCTTCCTTGGTCACTATAATTACTTTGAAAGTAAAAAAGAATAGCAAAACTAATTTGAACCATATATACCTTGAAACAACTGCCATAGATGAATGAAGTGTATCTTTATGTACAGAAGTGCCATGATGTGTAATAAAATGTAGGACTGCAGGGAGACCGCCCCCTTCCCACACAGCACCGGCTTCTCTGGTACACACTAGTTCTAATACCTTTAACAGAGAAATGTTTTATTCATAACATATTCCTAAAGTACCAAAGTAAGTTCATAGAATCTGAACTTCACTTTATCAAAACTTACTTTAATGCACTGCTCTGCAAGGTCCTTGCTGGTACGATTGTTGGGATCAACTGTGAGCAATCTGCTGCAAATAGCTTTCACAGCTCCCTCAATTGCTACGATCCTTCTTGTACATTCAGCTAAATATAAATATAGGTATTATAAAAATTTATTCGAAAGATTCATGTACAATAATAATCATCTCATCATGTTTATTCAACCATTAAATTTACGTATTTCCTTCAAATGAACACCATCTACATAAAACAAACAATAAAAAATTCAAAATATATCCTACCCACAGTGAATACTAATGAGTCAAATAGTTCCATTTTCCCCAACTACAGTTACACACACATCATGATATGCATATTATTATGGTATTGAGTAGTTGCATGGACTAATGCACTACAGTAATAGGGTGTTCATTCAAGCATGAAAAAGTTACAACAATCAAATTACTAACCGGATACATCCAAGTAGTATGTGATAGCCCTGGCTGTGACTTCCAGAACATTGTCTGGTGCACATTCATCTAGGAATATTTTGCACAAAGCCGGCAGAAATGTTCTTGGTGGGCAACTGAAACAATTTATTTATATCAAAATCGGTTTCTGAAATATTGAACAAGACAGATAGAAATAAGGCAATGAATATTTATTCAACAGGAAAGACCAAGTGATGAATATAATGTAAAATCTTGTTTTTATTATGGGAATGCTAAATATAAGTTTGTTATAAATATAATATACTTTTATTCAAGCTAAATAACATGATGCAATTTGTGCTGATTTGGTGCAATAAAAGTATCTACCAGATCTACAATTATAGATGCCTGTTCACAGTTCACATGAGCAGGGTGAGGCTGCGGAGTGGAGAAATGGAGTAATATTGACTAATAGAAATGCATATTCTGACTGGTCTTGTCAGTTTACGCATTACTTTTTGCTCCTATTTACATTGTTCCGGTACAACCCTATTGGTTAATACTACTCTATTTCTCTACTAAAGCTGCAGCCTCAATATGGTGTAAATGTGATACATAATTGACCCACCTATCAAATAATAGAAAATATTCTATTATTTGATAGGTTTTGGATAAAAAAAAATCAGCTTTATACATTTACACCTGTATCCTGCAATAGCTACCTGATAACAAGTTTAATTATTAAGCTATACTTGTTTATTGTCTGTCAATTAATGCTAATAAGTAAAAATATAGCCTAATGTAAATTCTGCACCAAAGTATGATTGCATCACATTAAGCGCTATACACTCAGTAGCTGTAATGTGTAATAATGACTATAAAAAAAGAAAGATCTAAACATAATAATATACATTATAGCTGCTGTGTTTGAACACTTTTATATAGCCTGTGGTTCAAACATGTATTGTTATCATTTGTTTTATTTCTAGACATTTAACTTGGCAGTTTAATTGATTCAATCAAAGATGACATTGTGCTGCATATCCAAATTATTGATTTCTAAGTAACTTTGAACAAAAATCCCAATCAAGGGAATCAAGGTAAAACAAATGCTCAGATGTGATGATGAAATTGTTAACTATGAAATTTCTTTCTTATTTATTGTAGAACCTGTTTATGATATTATTTTATTATGTACAAAATAGGAAAATCTTGATGGATAGCAAACTAAATTTTATTACCTCTCAAAGCATCTATCAACATTGTCAGACATGAGCAGCAACATGCATAGCTGCTCCAGGGCAATAAGCTGCATATCCCGCTCATCACCTTGCCCTGTTAGGAGCCACTCCAGCAATGTTTCTGGATCCACTTCCGCCATCTGTACACAATTACATCTTATTATCAAATTGCATCCTTTCCTTTAATACAGTTATTAACATTATGAGTGTGGCATTCTAAATGATTAGAAGCTCTTTAATATGTAGAAAAAAAACCAATAGAATTTAGAAAACATAAATATTCATACCTTCTGATTTAGTGGCCCAGACTACCTGAAACAATGATTTGATGCTTCACACATTAACTATAAAAGTAAGTTAACCTAAATTGAAAAAAAAAATATAGTGATGTACTAAAAAATACTACAGCATTATGAATAATATTAAAACGTAATTACGAAACTAGTTCAACAAACCACAGTCACTATTTTAACACATCATAGGTTCCCATACATTACAACATTTAATCAAAATAGATATAAGAACTAGAAACGTGAAATCCAATCAGAATTCTAAAATTTGATAGCAATCTATTTAATTATAATTATATGTAGGTTACGGCATAATATACGACTATGAGAATAATGCACTGAGCTGGCCTTTCTCTTCCGTAACAGTAAATCAAAAGATGACAAACATATTTCATGGAATAATTAACAATAAACTCAATAATACATAACGAAATCCAGTATATAAAACACAAACACTGATAAAATAAGCATAATAAATAAATAAAGTTTCAGGACAAGAGTGAAGGTGACAATATTTTCTTACCACTTGTAATCAGTGAAAACTAATCATCGATGTCTAATAAAATGCAGGTCAAAAGGTTCAAATAAATCCAAGGTTTAAAAGCAGTAATAATCACCAGCTGATGTTAAAACGCAATATATTTCGCACAAGATTTTCTACAGAATTCTCTTGACACCAAAATCATCAATCGCCATTTCCACAGATAATATTTTTTATGTATTTATGCAACACCACACCAACTAAGAAAATAATACTCTGGCAACACATTTTTTTAAAAGCTTTTAGAGTGCCCGCACACGTCCGTCTCGTTTCGTCCACACCTGACCAACGAAGACCAACGAACGGCTAAGGATGTTACAAAATTATTCGCTTGACATATATCGATTAGTGTTTATTCGATTATTAATAACTTACATAAGTTAATAATCAAGTGGCAATTACTTATTTTTAACTATTGATGCCATTTCGAGTGGATTATTCGCGAGTCCCGTCAGTCTTCATCGTTTACTTGGTCCAATACACATTCAAACATAAGCTACACACAAATTCAAATCGAATGAAACGTAATGTATATAGGTGATGCGAATAACTTTATCACATCCCTAGCCTTCGTTGGTCGTTCGTTGGCTCGGTGTGGACCCAGCAGTACGTGCGTCAATCTAGGAAGTAAATAAAATTAAGAACACAAGTATGTTTAGTTGACGTTTAAAAGATTATTCATAAGCCTCAGCACAAACCTCCGGCACGCTCCGGTTCGTTTCGGCTCGGAACGGAAAATGTATGCAAAAAACTGTCTGTATATTCCGATTCGTAATTGTCACACTTTTCATTCAATTCATTCAGAATTCTGATAATTCCATGGACATAATTATTAAGTCCATGGATAATTCCGAATGAAACAGTCACTAAACTTTTTTCATGCACTGACGTTCGCAACGAAATTTTTTTTTTGGCTTGGTATCAAAGACTTAGGCTACCGCCGTAGACAGAGAAACCACGAGAACACAAGTTAACAATCATTTATTCATATGATGCAATTTTAAACTAATTTAACAAATTCAAATATTAAAGGATCGATCACACCTGCGCGACCAAAGCGACTGCGAAGCGGGAGCGTCTGCCGCGCGGCGGACGCTGCCCATACTTATCTATGGCGCTTTGCACACCTGCGCGACCACAACGCGGGACGACCGCGTCGGCAGAGCGGGACGCACGCGTTTAATGGTTAGACGTGTGTCACGTACGTACGACAAAGCTATTAGCTACCTTTCTCATTATTAATTATTTAGTTTCACGATGACTACAACAGATGATAATCAGAGCTGTTTATAGAAACAGTGAGAGGATATCCTATTTTTAACCGACTTCAAAAAAGGAGGAGGTTCTCAATTCGGTTGTATGTATTGTTTTTTTTTTTTTATGTTTGTTAACCCATTACTCGAAGACGCCTGGACCGATTTCAGAAATTCTGTTTTTCTGTTCTGAATGAAATTCTGTTTTTGCTTGGCACCGACTTCAGAATTATTAAATAAATTATTTAATAATTTCTATTTTACTAAATGAAAAAACGTATTATTTTGTGCGAAGTAAATTTATTTTTTGCTTTTTAGTTTACCTACTCTTTGAAGTCGGTTTTTTAGGGTTCCGTACCTCAAAAGGTAAAAACGGATCCCTTATAGGATCACTTTGTTGTCCGTCTGTCTGTCTGTCTGTCAAGACCTTTTTTCTCAGGAACGCGTGGAGGTATCAAGCTGAAATTCATATCAAATACTCAAGTCTATGGTCTCTTGGAGCTGTGAAAAAATCAAACTTCTAAGTCAACGCGATCAAAAGATACTCCCGTTTATGCCGCAAATTTTCGACACTCGCAAGGGAATCAAAACCTACAGGGTACTTCCCGTGAACTCAGAATCTTGAAATTTGGTACGAAGCAACGTCTTATAACACAGATAAAGGAAAAATTGCGAAAAGCATAAATTTTTAGTTACATCATATAATAAAAATATTTTTAATAATTTTAAACTTATTACCCCTTTACTCATGAACGCGTAGTGGTATTATATTGAAATTCTTAACAAATACTCAAGTCTATAATATCTTTAAGCTGTAACAAAATCAAACTTCTACGTCAACGCAATCAAAAGATACAGCAATTAAAGCCGCATATTTTGAAACTCGCAACTCGGAATCAAAACCTAAAGGATACTTCCAGACGACCTGGAATCTTGAAATTTGGCATGAAGCAACGTTATAAAGTACACATATAGGAAAAATTCCGAAAATCTTAAATTTTTAGTTACATCACATAGTATATTTTTTTTAATAATCATAAACTTACTAGCTGACCCAGCAAACGTTGTTCAGCGATTAAAAAAAAAAAACAGATGTTGGCCGATTCTCAGACCTACCCGATATGCACACAAAATTTCATGCAAATCGGTTCAGCCGTTTCGGAGGAGTTTGGAAACAAACACCGCAACACGAGAATTTTATATATTAGACTTGCTGACCCAGCAAACGTTGTTATGCGATTAACAAAAAAAAATAAAAAAATAGATTTTGGCCGATTCTTAGACCTACCCGATATGCACACAAAATTTCATGCAAATTGGTTCAGCCATTTCGGAGGAGTTTGGAAACAAACACCGCGACACGAGAATTTTGATAATGTTTTCATATATGTATTGACAAGGTACCCTCAGCTTTCCACATTGTTATGTTATGGATTTCATTTAGCAATAAAAATACCATAACTTTTACTTATATACCTACAGGTTTGTACGGAACCCTCGGTGCGCGAGTCTGACTCGCACTTGGCCGGTTTTTTTTTGTTATATATGATTTGAAAAACAAAGACTATAAGGTTTGTGCCGCAAAAGCAAGTAATAAAAGATTTTCCTCATCGGAGTCAGATTCTGATGTTAAGTACGAGGACGTCATCACCACAAAAAATAAGTAGTTATACGAGTCAAAGACGTGCAGCTTTAGCGACCGTTAACTAGTAAATGAAGTTCGCGGTTCGCACTGCAGTCGCGCAGGTGTGCACGTTAAGTTTCGCGTTGCAGACTCTCCCGCATCGCGTCCCGCTTCCCGCGTTATTGATGCTGGGTCCACACCTGACCAACGAAGGCCAACGAACGGCTAAGGATGTTACAAAATTATTCGCTTGACATATATCGATTAGTGTTTATTCGATTATTAATAACTTACATAAGTTAATAATCAAGTGGCAATTACTTATTTTTAACTATTGATGCCATTTCGAGTGGATTATTCGCGAGTCCCGTCAGTCTTCATCGTTTACTTGGTCCAATACACATTCAAACATAAGCTACACACAAATTCAAATCGAATGAAACGTAATGTATATAGGTGATGCGAATAACTTTATCACATCCCTAGCCTTCGTTGGTCGTTCGTTGGCTCGGTGTGGACCCAGCATGACGCGCAGGTTTGGCCGGACCACGGAATAGGAATACCAAAGGAAATGTGAAGTAGGCGTGGTTCGCGTGCCACAATTAAGCGTAGCTACGCTTAATCAATCCATGTCTATGACCAGTCGTGTTCTGACAGCGCGTCAAGTTGCTAATCTTGCGTATTTATTTTATATTTCTTTAACCATGCCGTATTGTGCTATTCTGGAGTGTAAAAATGATAGTAGGAGAAAAAATCTCATGAATGGAGGTGTTTCATACCATCGGTAAGTATGATTTCTTATAAAAATCATATTTCGTTAACTTACTAAAAACATCTAGAACATTCTACAGAATATTCTACGCATGATATAATAAGATAGGTCTGCTCACCACGATGACAGTTCAGTATGTTGTGCCAGGAATGTATGAGTGTTGTCAAATTTTTATAGAACCTGGCACAAATATGGTGGCTTAAGTCAGTTTTGAGCATACTGAGTTTTTTGTACCATGATTCTACGCTACTCGTTTAGTGATGTGTGAGTTCGTACAATACTGAGTTTATCGATAGACTTAAAAAAGAAAAGTAATCACAATATAATATTACAAATTCGATAGTTATTCTGTCTTTTAATGTAAAAAGGTAACAAACAGTGTTACCTTTTTACATTCAATCTGATCTGATCTGACATAGAGTTAGCTGGGTTCGGTTATCGGGGGTAAAAAAATAAAGTATTCTTATTTTATCCAGATTATTTAAAATGAGCTACACAACATGTTAAGTATTGTTACAAAAAGATTCAGTAAAAAAACGCGAGCGGTAGCTACTGGTACCATTGTGCGAGTGTCGAGTCTATTAATAAAAAATAGTAAGAAACTATATTATACTAAATGCAACATTTTCACATATAAAACTCGTTAGCTCAAATAATAAATCATGTATCTATCGATATCGATAATGTAATTATAAAATTCAATATTGCGCATCACTGGGTGAATAGCGCTAAAAATCAATCTCTGAAACAAAATCTCATCCTTATGTCGTACGTGTTTAAGGTTAAAATTGCGTCCATCTAAAATACTGCCATCTCTACTCAAGTAGCGGAATTATCTCGTCAGTCAAATGTAATACATTACTAAGATAACAAAACGTCGTAAGTACTTTTTGCAGTTTATCAAAATAAAGCTTATCAATAGAAGTGAAGGTATATTTTCAAATTTATAGCATGTGCTTTATGCTTATTTTTACTAAAATAAAAACGACCAATTAAATGAATTCTTTGTGTGTAGTGCGAAGTATGATTATTGGTTTATTTGTGTGAGTTTGGCGACAGCAGTTTCCATACTAATTGTGTCTTATACCATTTCCTTTGGTATTCCTATTCCGTGGGCCGGACCTTAAATCAGATAATGTTCGTGATTTCAAAAACAGCCGTCAATTAAATAAGCATAGGCAAAAACCATCAAAAGACTTACAGCAAATAGCGACGTCACCTCACGACTACCTTCCTGTCCGAATGTTCACGAGCAAAATTAAATGTACTGAGCGGCGAAGTACGCGCGCTTTTATAATAATCGTGAGGTGGCGCCACCGCTTTGCAGCAAACAATTTTGAATTATCCTAACAATATATATTTTCAAATTAATGAGGCAAATCTTTCAATATGCCAATTAATTCAATTTGGCTTAAAAGTCTTGTAACCAAGTCATACAAACTAAAAAAAAAACAATTTTTAATAATATTTTAAAATTTTTGATATTCACTACTTGTATAATAAAACATTCTGGCTTAAATAATTTTACACAAAAAAGAGGGAACCCGATTCCGGCTTGACATCGTAACCTGGGACACCCTGTGTTGTTTCAAATGGGCCCCGATGGTAACTATGAGGAATAGCGTAAAGTACTCATAGGAACCTCTGGCCTGATTTTGTAACTAACTAAACCTGACTCATTGGATTTTTGGAAAATCATCATTTAAGTTTGTCGAATACCTTTACTGCCCAGAACTAGTCCCTTATTTGTAACAGCATTGAAGGGTGTAAATGATACATGAGTGTGATGTTTTGCAAAATTAACGGGTTCGATTTCTGCCTAATTACATTGATTTTCCAAAAAAATAATAATACTTGTTTAGTTTTTATCAAAATCAGCCAGTCAGTTCCTTAGAGTTCTTATCGCTATTATTTATCTTTATATTATATTATGAGGAACTAGTAAAACAATTATGCACTGCCTTTTTGCCAACTTTTTAGGAAAATCTGATTACCCTGACAACACTGTAGTAAATATTGCTATTGGTGGGTCCACACTGAGCCAACGAAGGCGAACGAATGGGTTCGTTGGCCATGTCTGGACGGATTGGCGATGGCCAACGAACGTTCGTTGACGTTGGCCGGCGATCCGTAGCGTGGCGGTAACATCAAAGGATTTGCGCCATTGGACCGAATTCAGTTTGGACGGTCGCCAAACACCAACAAACGAACGTCAACAGAATGGTTGACATTTTGACATTCGACGGTCTGTTTAAATGTCAGAGCATGTGTCTACGTAGTAAATTACATTATCTTGAAGCTAAGTAGTTAATAACACAGAATAATAGCTGACTTGTAAATAATAATCATGGACATAAGACAGTTGCCAACCCCATTGACACATGATATCCTTAGGCTATGATCAAAATACACTTTCGAGTATTGTCTATGGAAAGCAATCCGGAATCATGAGCAAACGATGTTTTGGTCAAACACCAAATGTGTTTGGACGTTTGTCCGAAGGCCAACGAACGTTTGCTACCAACGTCAAAAAACCTTCGTTCGCCTTCGTTGGCTCAGTGTGGACCCACCATATCTCACACCCCGTTACAAGGTATTCGGCTTGGAGAAGGATAGTACTGGATTTGGCATGGCTCGTAACCATAGTAACCATAGTACTTTAAAAAAAGATTGCCATATACAATATCAGTAGAAACGACAGAGAAAGCAATATTATTTTTTTGTCTCTGCTAGCTTTTTATTGTTTGCCCAATTTGAATTTGCCTAACCTATATCGTGTCGGTAGTGGAAAGAAGTCGTTTTTTTTCCTAGTTTAAACTAGTTACATAGCCATATTCCGTGCCCTAAACATACCGTAGTGACTGTAGTGAACAATAAACAAGGTGCAGTGTTGTATAATTGGCTGCAAAAGCCGCAGTGAGCGTAAACAGGAAAATATAACTTTTCACAAGTAAGTATCACTTCAAACCTTAGGATAGCTTGTTTTCAGTTAGTAATGCATCCCCTTAGAATCTGGTTGCCCGACAATTCTCAAATCAATACAAATAAACAGTTAATTTCAGTAATATAAGTTTTCTAAAAAATCACGTTTTGTTGTATAACACTACCAAATGTAGTATGCCGTTATGACAGTTAAAAAATTTTATCGTTAGAATAATGTCGTATTATTTACTCCATTTTTACTGTCAACATACAACTTCACACCAACGAATTCGATAAAACTGTGAAATATTTACCATAAACTTATTGTTATCTTAAAAACATGTGAATTTGCCATTGGTATAGTTACTTTTCTGTTTGGCTGGGTTATATATTCTCTAGGGATACCTGCCCAAAAGTGAAAACTTTCCCTGATATTTGGGAATGAGTAGAAAGTTTAATTCGTGTATAATTTTTTTCATTGTGATAAATAATAATATTCAAGATATCAATAAAGACTAGAATAATTAAATAACTTAATTTTTATATAGTTTTTATAATTGATTGTAAATCTTTTTTTAGATTTCCCAAAGAAGCCCACGTACGACATAATTATGTGGATAATATCTACAGGACGACAAGATTGAGAACCAACTAAGCACTCTAAAATATGTTCAAGACATTTTAAAAATAGATGTTTTAGAAAGACCCAACGAATGACCTATCTTTATGAATTTTCAGTATCGACACTTTACATATGTAATGTAAGTATGCTTCTTACCTAGTCATGCGTATTTTTTTCGTGTTAGATTTACTTAAGTAGCGCATTATAATTTACAGAACCCACCAACAATAGATATACCTTCTACATCAGTAGGTATACTATCACACATAATGTATGTGACGATACAAACAAATTGCATACAAATTAATTATGTATTTTTACTGTAGGTATAATTTGTTTTAGTTTCTTATCTATTGTGCAAATCTGTCCAATGGCTGATGAAGCTTTGACTACTTCTATTACTGTTTAATTGATCATAAAAAAAAATCTTAGGTTCTGAATACTGAAGTAAATGTTACACCTGTTCTTCCATCTGCTGGAAATAGTTGCCGATCATTCAATGTAAGTATTAGTAAAATTATTACATTGTCAAGATATACTCGCATTTCTTGTCAATATAATATACTCAGTAGGACATATTAATAAGCTTATTAATCTTGTCAGTTTCAATGTTTTAACTTAAAGTAGAAAATTATGTGTAGATCAGAGTTCGAAGTGATAATTTATCATTGATATTATAAAAAGTATCTGAATGTACGCATTCATTATTGGACAAAAAAAATCCAAGACAAGCAAGTAAAAATTAGAAATTTTTATACTAAGTTGATTTTGTTTAAGGGATAGTAATACAAATCATATTTAATTTTGAGTTTTATTTAACCCACTTCTTCATCATTTGACTTCACAATTAAACGCTGGTTCCAACGTCTATTGGTCTTATTTAATATATTTTTTATTATATTTGTTCTTTTGCAAGTACCTTATTTTTTATTTATGTATGAATGTTGAGAAAGCGAAAAAAAACAGCGAACGAACGTGTAGTCCACCTGATGGTAAGTGGAGTACAGCCCATGAACATCAACAATCCACAAAAGCAGATTATAGTTGCGTCGCTGCAGCTGAGGACTACGGTGTTATGCCTCATGTGCCAGTAATTTTAGCCGCTTTAGTACTGCAAAATATAACTTCTTTGCCTAGTACATTGACAAATGGAAAAGGTCTAGCATAACAATATTATTTCGGGGAAAATTGGGTACCACTGGTAACCCCATGAAATGTCTGTACTTTCTTGCCGTCCTTTACGGGTGTACGCAACTTAAATGCTCATGTCATCTCTACCTATAGTTCGTAAAATATAGCTTGATCTCTGTGACAGCTGTCAGTAAAATCACGCCTATGAAGTTCTCAATTTAGTAGTATAGACAAACAACACTTGTCAATGTCATACTTTATGGGCGTGCCGAGCTAATTGGTGATGGGCGGTGAATCATCGACTATAAACTATCGATATTTTATTTAAAAACTTAATTCAAAATTAATTTTATAATTTAATATTGTTGTATATTTTAATATCATGAAATCATAATTATTATTTACATGTTTACGTACTTAATATAAAATAATTGTGAGTAAATGAAATCCAATTTCTCACCTACTCGTGTAACATTCCTTGCGACAACTTGGGTTTCGGAACGGGAGAAGACACGCCGCCATCTTATTTATTTTAAAATAGTCGTTTAAATTAGTAATCTATTTAATTAAATTTAAAAAAATATTTATATATCTTACATTGTCATCGAAAAAGAAAAAACATCGAAAATTACTATCGTCATTTTGTAATAGCCAGACAACCCTAGGAATGTCAGTTTGACAAATGTCACAGAGATCAAGCTATATTTTACGAACTATAATACTTACTCTGAGGTACCTCGGTCTATTGGTTTCTCTGTCTACGGCTACCGCACTCTAATGAAGGTTTCCTTGTTCTGAGCTACCGCATAATAGGCAACTGAAAATGTGTGACCAGTTAAATGTTAGAAAAAACTTACACTGTTAATACCATAGACAAAGCATCACTCGCTCCGCTCTAATGGTGGGTCCACACTGAGCCAACGAAGGCGAACGAAGGTTTTTTGACGTTGGTAGCAAACGTTCGTTGGCCTTCGGACAAACGTCCAAACACATTTGGTGTTTGACCAAAACATCGTTTGCTCATGATTCCGGATTGCTTTCCATAGACAATACTCGAAAGTGTATTTTGATCATAGCCTAAGGATATCATGTGTCAATGGGGTTGGCAACTGTCTTATGTCCATGATTATTATTTACAAGTCAGCTATTATTCTGTGTTATTAACTACTTAGCTTCAAGATAATGTAATTTACTACGTAGACACATGCTCTGACATTTAAACAGACCATCGAATGTCAAAATGTCAACCATTCTGTTGACGTTCGTTTGTTGGTGTTTGGCGACCGTCCAAACTGAATTCGGTCCAATGGCGCAAATCCTTTGATGTTACCGCCACGCTACGGATCGCCGGCCAACGTCAACGAACGTTCGTTGGCCATCGCCAATCCGTCCAGACATGGCCAACGAACCCATTCGTTCGCCTTCGTTGGCTCAGTGTGGACCCACCATAATACAATGTTCATATGATGGTGGGTCCACACTGAGCCAACGAAGGCGAACGAATGGGTTCGTTGGCCATGTCTGGACGGATTGGCGATGGCCAACGAACGTTCGTTGACGTTGGCCGGCGATCCGTAGCGTGGCGGTAACATCAAAGGATTTGCGCCATTGGACCGAATTCAGTTTGGACGGTCGCCAAACACCAACAAACGAACGTCAACAGAATGGTTGACATTTTGACATTCGACGGTCTGTTTAAATGTCAGAGCATGTGTCTACGTAGTAAATTACATTATCTTGAAGCTAAGTAGTTAATAACACAGAATAATAGCTGACTTGTAAATAATAATCATGGAAATAAGACAGTTGCCAACCCCATTGACACATGATATCCTTAGGCTATGATCAAAATACACTTTCGAGTATTGTCTATGGAAAGCAATCCGGAATCATGAGCAAACGATGTTTTGGTCAAACACCAAATGTGTTTGGACGTTTGTCCGAAGGCCAACGAACGTTTGCTACCAACGTCAAAAAACCTTCGTTCGCCTTCGTTGGCTCAGTGTGGACCCACCATGAGGCTCAGCAGCTTCGTGCTTGTCGTTGGCGTTCTTTCGTGAGGTCTGTACCCACCCGAAATATGACACTGCCACTGCCGTTAACTATGGCCGTTACTAGGAAACCAAATGTGTAAACTGTAGTTTAGTGTAAATAAATCATCAAACGTTTTTTACATAGAACCTTAGTTTGTTTACGTAAATAATTTAAGAGTTATTAATTTTTGAAGCATTCTCCAATGTTCATAAGCTTAATTCATAAAATATGTTATCGATACCAGAGATCGCTACTCAGTTAATAGATAAAAATTTAACAAATGCCAACGAAAACAATTCTCGATCCATATTTTTGGTAGGAAGTAAATCTGTGGTAAGTAGGTTAACTAACAAATATTATTATAGAAAAGATACTAACAATCAACGTAAAGCCGATACAAAGCTCTATTAAGTTATAATATTATTAAGGTACACAATAACTCAGGGATAATCAAAAACTACTTATCATAGGTTTTATAATATTTGTATTCCACGAAAAAGTTTACAGGCGGTGACTGCTTAAAGAAATAGTACATACATACATAAAATGAAAGGAGACATAATGGAACGTCATGTGCCTCGCTCGAGAAAGAAGATTTTTTATCCTATTATGTTAAACGTGCAATCTTGTAAAGAGGGTGGATGCAAAATAGCGCCACTTTCTTATAGCAAAATCAAACCACTGGAAATCAATACTGACCATGCATGAAAGCTGTTGTTTTGATTAATAGCGCTGCATCTAATGCCTGGACGCTCTCGAAAACGGCTCAAACGATTTTGTTTATAAATTTTCAAGCAAGAGGGCTCGCGATATAGATATTCGAAAAAAAAAACTATTTTTTTTTAACTTTGTATGGTAATTTTCCTTTCTGACCCGTGGAACACCAAAGTGGTTCACCTAGGTGTTACACGGTTAATTTTCGGTACCCTTGGTTCACCTAGGTGTTCCACGATTAATTTTCTGTACCCTTGGTTCACCTAGGTGTTGCACGATTAATTTTCTGTACCCTTGGTTAACCTAGGTGTTCTACGATAAATTTTCTGTACCCTTGGTTCACCTAGGTGTTCTACGATAAATTTTCTGTACCTCTGATTCACCTACCTAGATGTGTACACCCCTTACTTCCGAATATTACAGTCTATTGGATTACTTCTAAGTAGCCCTGGCTGTACAATTTATTTTTATATTTATGTACCTAATTATTAATAATAAAATAATGGTACTAAAATATTAAGTGTATTTGGACAAACCCACCGCACCAATAATGTCACCGAGGGATTCAATGCTAAATTAAACCGTGCATTAAACAAAAATACGGTGACATTACTAAGATTATTAAATTTTTTAGAAAAAACAGTTTCAGTAGTGCATGCTGATAAAATGCCATGTAAAAAAAGAAAAATATTAATCGAAAACGATAACTATATCTTGAATATACAAATGCAATTAGTTAATAAGGAAATTACCATAGAGAGTGCATTAGAAAAGCTACGTAATTAATTTAGCAAATATGGCGTTTGGGACAATATTCAGTTATTTCTTCTTTTTTGTTAAATTTGGAATTAAATTGATACAATAATAAAGCGTTTGTTATTTTTTCTTACTTGTTCTTGAAAGAACAATATTTATCGTAATTTCCAGAGGTTTCCCAGTTAGGTGAACTATGGGTACATTATTTTATATAATCATTCTTGGTTCACCAATCAGGTGAACTACAGGTACTTATTTTATATCAATACCCATGGTTCACTCATTAGGGTGAACCAAGGGTCCAGAAAATTAATCGTGGAACACCTAGGTGAACCAAGGGTCCAGAAAATTAATCGTGGAACACCTAGGTGAACCAAGGGTGCAGAAAATTTATCGTGGAACACCTAGGTGAACCACTTTGGTGTTCCACGGGTCAAAAAGGGTAATTTTCAGCACATTAAGGTAAAAAAACTAAAATGCTTTAAAGTCAGTTTTTGTGGTTGATACAATTTGGCGTACATAATATAAATCGAATGAATTACCAATATGATAGAGTTGCAGACATGACCTAATGATGGATGTTCAGTGTCTGATGTTGGATTGCGGAAAGTAATCAGGGCTTCTCCAATACTGGTTCACATAAATTCGTCGTATTTGGGCTCTTTAAGCTTGCCTCAATAAACTTTTATGACAAATTATGTTTTATTATTATAATTTTGACGGGATTTAACGCGAAACATGCATATTATTTACCTTTTCAGTACGCTATAGAAAACGGCCGGTGTAACCCGTTGCCGAAACGTATAGCCAAAAGGTAAATAATATGCATGTTTCGCGTTAATTCCCGTCAAAATTATAATAATTATCATGCAACGCGATAGTTTAAAAGTTAAATTATGTTTTATTTAAAAAAATACAATAATATATATATTTTTTACGTTAACGATATGTTTATGTTAAACCGAGGTACCAGGCATCGCCAACACGACACTCCGTATTCATTTCTTTCACTATGCTTGCCCACTTTGCCTACCCCTTACTAATCTTGTTTAAGGGGAAATCTACGTTGTTGTATTCATTTCTGGACAAAAGTGATCCACCACGGGAAACATTGGTGGTAGAATATTCGTTTGGAAGAAAATCTAACCAAAAGCAGGGAATGGATAAAACGTTGTGCCATATTTGGGAATATGGTGGCAAATTGGAAACACTGCACAACGTATTATCATCTATTCCCGTTCGTGGAAAATATTTTTTCTGCATTATGGTAGACTTGAGTAAAATCAAAGCCATGTGGGAAACTTTAGAAACCTGTCTTAATGTAATGCAAAATATTTATACTACTACGGAAAATTTGCCGGAGCTGATCATCATAGGTGGGAAATATGATCATTTCAAAAACTATGGTGAGTAGTTTCGTTTTCATTTAAAGGTATTGTGATTCCTTGGGTGCCACACACCATCCAGGGTATTTGACCATAAAATAAACTTAAATAAAACTTATCTTCGTTTATTTCAGATAGTGAGGTAAAAAAAGTAATTTGTATGACTTTACGAAGCTTCGTATTGATAAATAATGCTCATCTGATATTCTATTCCTCCAAGGAACCTCAATTGCTGAGGCGGGCTAAAGACATGTTGTTTAATATAGGCTTTGGGAATGGTATTCCTGTCAAGGATAAGAATACGAACTTTACGAAACCGTTATTTTTACCTAAGGGTGCCGATACTTGGGAAAGTATAGGGGTCGGCCCATCTACTATGGAACAGGTGAGTCTCTTATATTATAATATTAATTAAGTAATAATAACACCTAGTAAATAGACTAATAATTAATTATGAATATATGATTTGTTCAAATATTTTTGAGTAAAAGAAGAGTGTAGGTAGGATGCCTACATAGAAGATCGACAAAATTTAACTTATCGTCGCTGCGCTTGGCAAAACCGACAAACATAAAATGACTACTTTTCAGGAGACACAAAATACTGATTTGTTTTGAAATTAGGACTTTGAGGTAAAATCTAATAATACAGAAAATTAGACAAAGTAGTTATAAATATTCGGTACTATTTTTTTATATTCAGAAATAACTTTTTTAAATGACTTTAATTAAAATTTGAAATTATTAACACATAGCGTATTTTATTTGAGTTCTAAAATACCGCTATGTGTTTTTTAGACACATAGCTGATTTATTTCATAGAGATACATTTCAAATGACGGCTCTGTACAGCTACATAGAGCATTCAATCTATCAAAACTCTTAATAACAATCTAGTTAGGTAATAAAATTTACTTTTTAAATGAATTAAAAAAAGATCTTCTAGACAAATTGATATTTTTTATTTTTTTATTTTATTTATGTACTTATTTTACTTATTTTAGGTAGGTACATAGTAATCATAAAAAACTAGGTATTGTCAAAAATATTTATATTGAGAAGTAAAAATATCAAGTATTATTAGGAAAAATAGAAAATAAAACAATCCTGTGTAAAATCATAGAAAAAGTAAATTGTTCATAAAAAATTAATTAGAATCTTAAATATTGATAAAAACTATGGTAATCACGGTGCATGTAAGGCAGTAATAATTGAAGGAAGCGATCGATAAGGTGAACCAGGACTTAGTTGCTATAAAAAAATTGGTCTGACCGGTTCGGTATTGTTGTCAACCCATCTTCTTCTTCTTTCGTATCAATGGTACTACAAACCCATCTAAATGTCAGGCACTCATCACTGGTAGCCAGCGTATGATACACACACATCTTCACTGCCACCAATAAGGTACAACGGGTTGAACATAGCGCTCAGTCCTAGGGCACTATATCGACACCACTCTTAATTGGCAAGCTCACGCAACCAGTGTTAGCCAAGGAGTCACATTTTCCCTACGCTCTTTGTACCGTCTGAGAAACTTCCTCTCATCCAAGACCACGGCAATGCTTGTGCAAATTTTGATATGCATCATAAATGACTATGGTGATGTGTGTTATTTCGACCTGAATGCAGACATCTTAACAAATATGACCGACTACTCAATTACTGCATTGGATTCGTTTTCAATCTTCGTAAGTATGACCATGTGTCTGCTTATCGCTCTGAGCTCAAATGGTTACCCATTTGCCCACGCCGTAGGCTGCGTGCACTCACCACCCTTTATTCCTTCCTTAATTATTTAACGCCGCCTTTTTACCTAACGCCATACCTCCAGAACTTGAGATCTAACCACGATAGGGATCTACGGTCTTCCAATAATAAATTATTACTATGTCCTTTACATACTACTTGTGGTTTTGTTAATTCTTCTTTCTTCGTACAATCCGTTTTTCTGTGGAATGCGCTACCGCAAGATATCAAGAATGGCAACAACCCGGTACACCTTCAAAATTAAAGTTCGTAAACTTTTGGCCCAAAAATTGGCAGAATCATCATAATGTTTAATTCATCTGTTACCACCCTAGGTTGACTGTTAGAGAACTACAAAGTCTAGAGCACCGTCGCAAGGTTGCCAGCCTATCGGTCTTTTATAGGATACATTTCGGAGAGTGTGCCGTGGAACTTCACAACCTAATCCCTCCGTCCCCGTTTCACCATCGGACTACCAGACAAACGGCACTCAGGCACCGCTTCACGGTAGACATTCCACTAATACGCACTAAGCGTTTCGCTTCTACATTTCTTATGCGAACTGCCAAAGAATGGAACGCCCTGCCCGAGTCTGTGTTTCCGCATGAATACAATCTGGATCTCTTCAAAGCAAGAGTTAATAGGTATCTTATAGGTAAGCGTGCTCCACCGTAGACCGCATCTTCACTTACCATCAGGTGAGATCGTGGTCAAACGCGTGCCTATCCACCATAAAAAAAAAAAAAAAAAGAATGCCTGTGCATGTTGGGTGCAAAAAATTAAATAAATGTAAATAAAAATATAAAAAGGTGGTCAAATTAGCTTTTCTCTATTTTTCTGGGTAACTCGTATAAGAAAGCTGTGGCTGATATCATTCTGATTTCCTTCGTTGTAGTAGCAGTGACCAATCATCTAAGCTATGTTAAAAAAAAAACTTATATCAGGCATCACCATTTTTATACAGAAGTGCGCTTATGTTAGTTACTGTTAAGTCCCCAGCCTTTTTCCTTGGTCGGATAGAAGAGAAGGTACTTGGCGAAGCATCATAATTTTTAAAAACGAGAAATCGACGTGATTAACTGAAGTGAATCGACGTGAATCTGAGGGTTGAGCATCACTAGGAAATGAAGTACATGCAGATGCTAGTAAGTTTAAATTAGAATCATGCTTTTCTAAATCGTTTGAGTTGTGCATTATTAAGTACAGAGTCTGTATTCGTCAATTTATTCGTCGAAATATCCGCTATGTGCAACCCATAGGCGCAGCATTGAGTTCACTATTCATCATGGAAACTGTTCGCTATGTGTAACTAAAAATACATAGCGCCTTAAGACGCCATTTATTGTTCGGTGACTACATAGCTGAAATTGCTATTTCCATTTTGAGTTGAGTTATCAAAAATCGGATTCCACAGGCGCATCCGCCTTGAAAAATTACGTAAGATAAGCAAAAAAAAAAATTTCGTCAAAAAATGATTGTCGGATTTTCCAAGCGCAGCGACGTTATATTAGTTTGTCGGCGAAAAATTAACTGTTTCATTGTGCTAACTACTTAGAGTGTACTGTGAATTTATAGTCATGTGCGTACGCGGAAGAAAGCCGCTGCAACCCTCTCACGGAATGGCAGTCGATAAAAAATATCAAGTTTCTTTAAACTTATAAAAACATTAAGATATCCTTTTCAAAAACCACTACACAAAAGCAAGACTATAACTGACTCGCTAGCCACTGAATGCTCAAACCCCCTCCTCTACTTTTGCTATGACCTACAGTTTTGTTTATATTTATAGTCAAAATAAAATATTGGGTTACGTTTTGCAGGTTAAAGTGCGCCACTTGTCCCGTATACCACCAAATTCAACAATGGTCGCAGATTCAACAGTGACACAGCAGCATGCTCATCCCGAAGCGGCTCTAGACTCACTAATCGCATCCAAGTACAACGAACTACGCAACATCGAATCACTCGATGTTTCCATAGATTATTTGTTATCAGTCAATAAATAACTCATTATATTAAACTGTTGCTTTATTACTGTAATCACTGTACAGCTCACGACTTATTAGTTACAACATTCATTCTTTTAGCTCGTAATCTTGCATCCAAGGCATGTAGAGCGTGCTGTGAAGCGTTATTCTTGGAGTCTATTGCAAGGCTTACTTGCAAGCATCTGTAAGCTAAGGTCACATCACCGGTGGACTGAAAGACAATATGAAATATTTAATTCACAGCACAAATTTTAACATTATTCGTACAATATCTCGCGATTACAAATCAATGTCTACAAAAATAATGCAAAAATTACAAATATACTTCAATATCAAGAGGGTTTAGACTTACCAACGCCGCATGAGCTAGATTAAACCAAATGTTCGATCTAATTTCAGGATCGGCAGAAAAATAGAGAGCTTGTCTAAAGCAGGGCAATATCAAATCCCATTGATTACAATATAAGCAGCAGAGTCCAAGATTGTTGTAGATCTCGGGTCCTGCGGGATTCGTCGCTAATAATCGCCTGCAATCAACAACATCAATTAATTTTAGATTTCAAACTAAAATCTAATGGGAATTAACGCATTAACCTTTTAGGCACTCTGCTATCAGAACCAGTTTTCTTACGACGACGGCCAGTGTAATCTGTCTGCAGAAATGTAAAGCCTAAAAGGTAAATAATGCATGATCGTGTTTATTCCCGTTAGATTTTAGTAACTTAATTTATAACGCAAAACTTTAGATTTCTATCATTAAATCAATAACGTAAAATATAAAATTACTGAATAATATTACTAAGAAACCTACCTATAATATCGCAAAGCGATTTCAGGCTGATCATTATAGAAATTGTACATTGCTATATTTGCAATGGCCTCCATATTCGATGGATCTTCTAAAGCTACCATGCGGTATTCCTTTACAGCTAAAGCAGAATTTCCCATTTGCTCATGGATTCTAGCCTGTTCTATTAGGAGCGGTAGATATTCACGAAAAGCTGATAATCCCTGTTTACATACATCCAAGGCAGAGATCGGTTGGTTCAATCCTACGTACATTGCCACGAGGCGGAGATAAATTGAAATGTGTTTGTTCTGTTTTAACGCTTGCCGCAAGCAGTCTTCAGTATTTCTGTACATGCCAAGAGCATAATAGCATCGGGCTAATGAGAAATTCCACCACCAGTCTGATGTGTCTTCTGTTTTTTGCGCTTGAAATGCTACTTCCATGGCCTGGAGACAAACCAATAATGACCTTAATTTTATTAATACACAATGAAACGCTGACGTAAACATTAAGTATTATCTTTTTACCTTTCGGACATCCCCCTCACAATAGAAAACATATTCAAACAAAGTTTTTGCAGCTGGTACAAAGAGCTTATCTTCTTTAGAGAGAAATCTCAAGGACAAAGGTGTGCCAGCTGTAAAAGGGCCTCCTGATGCGAGGGCTGTCGCTGCTCGGGACATTCGAGATGCCGTATTCAGTGCTGTTCTTGAAGTCCGTGCACAAGATGCATTGGTGCCAGCTCTTGATCTTACGGTCGCTGTAGTTCTTCTCTGTTAAATTAGAAAGTAAGTAAATAGACGATGAAGGGGCAAAACTACAGGCCTGCAAACGTGTACAACATAACTGCTACACAGTCTACATAGCACCTAGCTCTACTTGTCTTGGAAATAAACCTTCTATAATAAAAACAAAAACCAAACCTGAGCACTTTCAAGATTTCGGACAGCATTGGCATCTCTTTGAAATGATGTGCCAGGCCTCGGTGTCTTCGCCACCGCTGTAGAGACCAAATCATCTTGCTGGGGGTAATATTCCACCTCTTCATACCCATTACCGACAATTTTTGCTTGTATCGTCATAGCGCGCATCCGAATAAATTCTATCATACGATCATTTTTGTCCTGAAGGGCTATAGCACACAAATTTAGGCAACCGTCATATTGTTTTGTTTTGTACAGATTTAATATTTTGTATTCTATCTCCATTTCGTAAGTAAGTAAGTAAGTACGGTAAGTATAAAGTAATATGGTGGTAACCAAACGTTACATGCCTAGCAACCAATTCTATCAACAAAAACCCTATACCAGCTGTACACAGACACAGACATAATATAGGTACCTACATACCTACATAATATATTATATTATTATAATAAGTACCTACGCATTATACCTATTTAATTATATTTATTTATTTATATTTTGTATGTATACAAAATATATACCATATTTATTTTTATTATTATTTTATTACATGTTATATATTTTAAGAAAACTTGGTATATAAATGTATATATTAGTAGGTATGTACATATTATTTAGAATAGTAATTCTTAAAAAATATATTAATAAAAGTAAAACATCCATCGCATTTCGAACACCTTAAACTGCCCCATATTAGTCTAACTATCTTTTTATCCATCCAAAGGTTGCCTGTTATACATTGCTTTTTAGCGATAAGGCCACCCATTGTACGTGTCTTAATGCTCAATAATGTTCTTTTTGTATTTTTTTGTTATTCCATCTATCTATATATCTACGCACATACATAAGTAGAATTAGGTATGTACTTAGTTAAAAGGGTATTTTTATCTAGATACGATTGTGGATATTTAGCGGAAGCTTACTATGCATGACATAACACATTCCAAGCAAATGCCAAAACCTTTGATTATCAAAACCTTGTAGTATGACCATATGACACGTATCTATAGAACAAGAACCTATTGCCATTGAAAATAGACTGAACATTATTGCTACTGCTTTAAAGTATATAATAAATCTGTCACCGATATCTTGTTAAATTAGCCAGGCAGTTCGACGCCTGAAGACACAGCCAAGTTAGTTCAATTTCAAATTTAGTTCAGTATTTTTCTACTGTAGCACTAATAGTCATCATCTCATTAAAACTTATTGGTAGTAACAAACAAATTAGGTTCGTTCTAGGGTCCTTTCACTAATACAGTAAAAATAAGTCGTACATAATTTGTGAGCGATCACTTAGGGTGATCGCCAAACATCGTAAAATCATCAATATCTAATTTAACTCCATGACTCCGATGACGTGTCATCTCGTTAAACGTTGCGCTTAATGAATTGGCTGGTTGTTATTCAACTATTAAATTTGATGCCAGCATTCAGTTGACGGCCTATGCAGTTAACTAAATTCCTGATTAAAATAGTTGGCTGCGACACATCTACTGTAACTATAATAGTATTCTGTCTGTTTACGCACTCACTAAGCGCCCCATAAAACTTGATGTCTCAAAATGGTTCTGCGTCAAAGAAATTTATGAAGTGGAAATTATGATGATACCTCTCCCAATAACAATTTCTGTCGTTGACAACATTTTGATACTTTCTCAAATGTACACAAGTAATATGTGGATGTAGGATTATGAGGGTTTTGGGGTAAGATTAAACCTAATGAATTTCGCTACTTCCTTATTCATTACTATTAATCGTGAAAAAACGGATGTTCTCAATTCGACCGTAATCTATACAAATGTAGAAAGGTGTTGAAATGTGGGTTTAAAGTTAAGAGTTAAGTTTAGTTTATTATATTAATAGCTAATTAATATATTAATAGCTCTATAACGCGGGTATAATCGCGGAAATCAACATAATTATAACAAGGACAAAGTCGCTGGTAACAGTAACGACATAGGTAGTGAGACTAGGGAGTGAACGAGATTGTAGTCCACCTTATATAAAGCATTAAGCGATAATAACGATTACACCCCATGAACGAAAGCCAGCATATAATTATATGAATCCCTATTATCACATGTCATTATGTAGATTAAAAAAAAGTACATTATCGGTAAAAGAACGTATCGAGAGAGTAAAATTACATTAACTTCTTTCTTACTAAAAATATTTGACGATATCTGGAAAAAAAAATGTTGCGACACTATTTATACGGCAGGCCTGTGCAAACATTTTATTTTCAAACTGAAGTTTGGAGAAACAACGCACTTGAAAAATGCTTCTGAACTGTTTAATATTACTAATATCCCTAAGCAATGTTTTCACTGCAGAGTCATGGAGAAAACCTGGATGTCACCGAATTGGTTAGTTCAAAAGTTTAATATTTTCCTACTTTTCATTTACCATCAGAACGTTTGCTTATTTCATTATATTGTTTTTCAGGACACACGAGAAATATAAGTATACCAGATTGCGTGGAATTTAAAGTGATGACAAACGCCTGCCGAGGATTCTGCGAATCATGGTCTTTGCCGAGCATCATGTTTGGTTTCAAGCGCCATCCCGTCACATCTTTGGGCCAGTGTTGCAATATAATGGAATCTGAAGATGTAAGTAGCTACCCATGCTTGCTTACTAGACAAGTACTTGCCAGGAACGAAACGTGACAGGAAACACTGTACATAAAAACCTTAGAAAATAATAGGTGATTCCTAGTGGTGATACAAATATTTTTATTTCTAGGTACCAGTAAAGGTGTTTTGCTTGGATGGAGAAAGAAACTTGGTCTTCAAATCAGCTGTCTCATGTGCATGTTACCATTGCCAGAAAGAATGAATCAAAACCCGCACAACTTAAAAAATATAAATCAATACGTCGAACTTGAATAAGATAATCTAAAATACTTGATTATGAATTATTGTACTTCAAAACAAAAAATAAAAATGTAACTTGTGACATTTTCAAAGGTAGTTTTAAGTTTTAAGAGCAAATAAACATATCGAACGAAATAAGCTGTAGTTTTTTTTTAATTACTGTATTATTATGCCGAGACAAATATGCTTAGGCTCGTTTAATCCCACTTAATAAAGAAGAATAATAGAAATTGTCCTGGTAATTATTACTTTCCTATATTCGTTCGTTATGTCCAGTCTGAATCTGTCATGATTCCAGTCCAATTTTTAGTTTCTTATTTTATTTGCCTGTCTAACATCCTCTATAGATCTATTATATCGTGCGAAGATCAAAGATGCTCCCAGTCCGGTAAGCATCGCCTGTAAAGCGCCTATTATTATTATCATCTGTGCTATTACACTACACGGTATTCAGGGCCTGCTTGTCAGGGAGGAAGATTCGGGTACGTCATAAAATTTCAATTTCAATGAAAAAAAATCAATTTAGATGTGTATCATAAAGGTACACATTACATGTGAACACTCGCGGTCCTGAAGCACCGAATTATTAATTAATTGGAATTATTTGGAAAAAAATCTTGTAAAAGCTGTGACAAGCCATAATTGTGTAATTAATAGAATATATCCTAGCAGCACTCTACTTCAGGTGAAGGACTCGTATAAAAAGTTCAATAATTAATTTCAGTCGTGCGATCAACTACATATTATATTAGATTTTTAATTAGATTTCTATTGTTTTTATTCAGGTCCGCCGCGTCGGCTCCACGTACTACGTCAGCTACAATAGTACTTAGTTGCATGGACGTTGATACATACAATGACGATCGGATCTTAGTACTTCAGACATCAATGATCAATCTCTATATATAAAAGATTTCAAAGAAAGAACTTACTTCAATAACAAAAAATGCACTAAAAAGTCAGAAACACTTACTTAAATAATATTCAACCTTACGCCTCATCTGTGTATAACTTGAAAGAATACAGTAAACAGCCCTATGGTTAAGTTATTTAAAATATTACCGCCGTACTCCTAACCGTTGAGGAGTCTTACCTTTCAGCATCAGCCCAGCAACAAGAAATGCTGACTGCTAGATGCAAATATCTGAGTAGCTTTAGGTAATATACGAAAAACAATAGAAGCCTTTATAATTTGAGGGTTGCCCTCAATTCCTCTAGGATCCCACGATCAGATCGTGACCTGATGAGAATGGGTGATATTGAAAACGTCAAGAAGTGACACCCTCGTCACAACTGTCAAAGAGCGCTAAATCGCGATGGCAATTTTTTTTACAGCAAGTGTAAATAAATACAACTTCCTGTACGCTACCGTTAGACAGCTGTCCGCCAGGCAATACCACCGAGCCTGGTTGGAGGATCGTCCCTTTGTGGTGGAGGAACATCAAACCCCGTTCCTCTACATGACAAGTATTTTCTTTCAGATTAATTTCTTAAATTTTATATAATTCAAAAAGGTACTATTGTAAAAAAATAAGGAAACAAACGTCAATCAAAACAAAATGAACGCTTCACTAACTTTGCTTCGGTCTCATCTTGCCAGTGCCACCAAAACCCTTAATTTCTTAACTATGCGTTATTAACTTATTACGTGAAGTCACGTACTTATCTTAAGTAGCCTTACAAATCCACCTGGCAAGATTACATTTAGCACAAATATTGAAAAAAAACAAACTTTAATTATTTCAACTTCTTATCTTTATTAATTGTTTTTATAGAATTTAGCTATGGTCAGCAAATTAAATTTTGGCTAGACGGTATCCAAAGGTTCTGGTCGTGCGGGTCCCAAAAAAAAATCAAGTGATCAATAAGAAGAGTATTATAATAATAAGAAAATTAAATATAATTCTTATTCATTACTCTTAATGAATAATTTAAGCTCTTTTTTGAAGTCGGTTAAATAAAATGTCCTATAATATTATTGTAAATTAAATAATGGTAAAATAATTCAGCAATCTCAAATATCTGACATTTCACTAATGTCATCATTGTCAACGTCAGTCGATTCGTCGTGTGATCGTGTCATCTGTCAATTTTTATTTACTATAATATATCATGAAAGTTTCTGGTCATTTATAACAAATTCTGTTAATTAACGATTTCCATGAAGATATAATTATTTATTTTCGTTTATAGAGACAAAGATGGTATGGAGGACAACTCTACCCCATGTAAAAAGCCAACTTGGCAAAACTGTGCTCACTGCCCAAGACTACTTTTCACTTCTGCCACGGAATTCGAAAGGTTATACGCATAATTTTAATCTTATTTCAGGGTTGATAGTAATAAGAGTGTTTTACAAACTTCCTCTTTAACTTTTGCAGGCATGTTCAAGACAAACACTGTATCAAAGAAGGATCTATAGTGCTCTGTCAATATGGACAAAATGGCATGTGTTCAGCCTTGCAGTTTGGTGATTTACGGAAAGCAGGATTCAAGTATCACGTCAGAGAGTACCACCTATATACTAAAGACGATAATGAGGACTGGACATTCTACTCTTCCTCTCAAAATCTTCCAGCAGTATTAAATGATCCAAACAGAGGTAAACAAAGTAATTTCTTCACTAAGACATGGGGAGATAGTTTTATAGATAAAATAGATATATATCCCAGTCCATATTTGCCTGAGATAACTATAGCTCATTTTGAATCATACTGTAAAAGAATTGCTAAAAAGTATCGCCGACACTGTAGGTTAAAAGAAGGTGTTTCAGTCAAATCAAAAACACCAGTGGTAGAAAACTTATGTGAGGTGCCTAGCATATTTTATGAACAGTCATTGCCATTAAATGATCCAGAAGTATTTAGCAAAGTATTCCCTAGTCTTTGTATCTCTGATGATCCAAGCATTGCAATAAGATCTCTTCAAGAAACATTGAGTACATACCTGGATGTTATAGAAATGAAAATATCTAAACAAGTAGCTCAAAAGTCAGATGCCTTCTTTCATGCAATGCTATCACATGATACTATAATGGAGCAGATGGCTAGAGCAGTGAAAACTGTTAGGAATACAAGACAGAACATAACTAATGTGAAAGGAAACCTGACTGAATGTCCACTAAAGCTAGCAAGTTTAACAAAAATAAACCATAATTTAAATAATGTTCATGAACTATTAAAACTGATGGGCACAGTGCAACAAACACAGCCCATGATACAACTCCTTTTGAGCACTTCAGATTATGTGGCTGCCTTAGACTTAATTAGCTCTACGCAGAAAGTATTATCAACACGACTATCAGGCATACAGGCTTTTCGACATTTATCTCCTCAATTGACTGAAATGAAGAGATTGATACATAAAATGTTGAGCAATGAGTTCTTAAGGTTTATTGTAACAGATTTGAACAGACCACCAAATGATGACACAGAAATTCCAGAGAGAGAAAAAATTGTTTCTATTGTATCTGGCATTCTTCGTTTAAAAGAATTTGATTTCATAGACACTTTCAAAGTAGAGGCAATGACTTCTATTCAAGCAACAATCAAGCAGTGTGTCATCGAAATAGTATCAGAGAGAGATGGAAGCACAGAAATTGTGCTAAGAGGATCTAATGCTGACAATACAAGGCTACTATGTAATGAAGGCATTACATTTCTTCAGAAAGTGACTCCTAGCTTGATTAATTTGTTTAAAAGAATATTAGCACTAAACAATTTGATATTGGAAATTACTCAAATGGATGATGTGACTGGCAATGACAGTGAAGATATTTGGACTCCTGAAGAACTTATTTTAGTTGAGGAAAAGTTAAAGAAAATGATTGCATCACTTTCAGATTACTGCAATGAACGATGTGCTAATCTTATAGTAACTAAAACTGATAAGGATTATGTATTCTCTGATATGTCCCAGTTATCCATACTGTCCAAACTTATAGAAAATTTCTGTAATGAATGTGAAATAATTACTGGACATTGTAGTAATGCAATGAAGTTAGCATTAAGGAGTTATGCAATGAAGTACATACAATGCTTACATTCTGAAAGAAGAATCCAATTAACTAGTTCTTTGAATGCTGAGAGATGGAAAGCAGCAGATATCCCATATGAGTTACAAAATGCAATGAATACAATATATGAAACTGGAGAAATACCAAACAATCTCCAGACTAATGGTGGTAAACCAGAAGGAAAATATTTACTAATAAATAAAGAAAGTTATGCTGTTGTTGCTACAGTTCAACTATTAATCAAAATTTTGCTTGAATATTGTGATGCTACAAAGCAGTCCCCTGTCATTGTACAGTACTTGGTGCATTGCATGCTGGAACTCATCCAGTTGTTTAACTCACGCTGTTGTCAGTTGGTGCTGGGAGCTGGTGCAATACAAAGTGCTGGATTGAAAACTATCTCCACTTCAAACCTTGCATTGGTATCCAGATCTCTGCAAGTTGTGATGTGGATTCTGCCCAAAATAAGAGGGCTACTTGAGAACCAGCATTCTAAAGAAGTGTCACTTAATGGTTTTAGTAATATACAGAGTGATATAGTGAGCCATAAGCAAGAAATAGAGAATAAGATTTGTCTCATAGTAAGTAACATGCTTGCGTCTCAACTGACTGGGTGGGATGCTAAACCACCTGTTCCATCTCAAACATTCCGAAATATATCTAAGCACTTAGTTAAATTGCATGAAGCACTCATTGATATCTTACCAAATGAACAAATAAGGACCATTTACAGAAGAGTACATGATAATTTTAAAGATAAATTAAGAGAACAATTATTAAAAATGAATATAGTAGCTAATGGTAGTCCCCAACATGGTGTAGTTACTTCTGAATTAACATTTTACCTACAAACCCTCAAGACATTACGGGTCATAAATGAAAATGATGCAGAGGATAATATCTTGTATGATATTTGGTTAAATTAAGTGAAATATAATTACTGGCCATTTACACACCTGACAACTATAATGAGTTGATTTTGCAGCCATTTTGGAATCATAGAATAACATAAAATTTTATTTAATTTTGAGACAGTAAATTATTTTTATTTATTTAAATTTTATTACTTAAATTGTATTGAGTATGATCATGTGGCTTTTAACTATTAGCTGACATTAGCAATATTATTATTATTATTGTCAGTTGTGGAACTGGCCTTTATGTAGCCATTTTTTGTATTATATGCTTGTATTCTTTAATGTCTAGAGATTAACAACGTAAATAAGTATCCTAAACGCCTCTTTACACCTTTGGCAAAATGTGAAAGGCCAAAGAAAAATTAAATAATTATAATATGAAAATTATGTTTTGTGTAAATATTGCTGGTGGTTAAGATAAAGAAATGAATTTATAAAATAAGCGTTATTTCCGTTACAATATCAAACTACACATTTATAATTAAAATAATCATTGTCCTTGCATGTAGTCAATGTCATGAATGTATTTATATTAAAATGATTATAGCTCATTTGTTCTTGAGTAATAATTTGATAACTGACTAATGAAAATTATATTATACACGACAGCAGTAAAGATATTTCATTACTTATTCAAATACTTAATACCTACTCCAGTTTCGCCCCAATGATAATCGGGAAACTGGAGAAACTGACTGGGTCAGTCATGCGAAGCTCTAGAGAAATATTTAAAAAAATCTATATGTCGCCATTTTCTTTTTAAATAACTTTTGTGAAAATAGAAAAACACCATGTCAGGCATCTTGATAAGATACGCCAACTTTTAACAAAACTTGCCTGCTTAATTTTTTTTTTTTCCGTACTATGTGTCAGATGACTGATTTTTTTTCTAAATTTATTTATCACGTAATTTTTGTTCTTTGTAAATTAATAACTTGATTGTTTGTGATGCTATAACAGGTATAACAGTATAAAAGTCCACAAAAACTGTTTTCGCAGTGCCAAAAATTCTAACTAATAACTGTATTTTTCGATTTTTACAGAAGTTCTTGTAAAAAGAAATGGCGGTATACAATGATATTATATAAAAACAAAAGCAGATATGTTATAAGCGCTCGCGCTGTGAATACTCAAATACGTCCCAATTGGGACGTCTTGTGTTTAGTTTGCGTGTGGCCTGCGTCGAGCGCAGTCACGTGCGTACCACTGAAGTGCAATCATTAAAACTATAGCTATCTCTTTCATTCTCTTTCATTTGCGTGCTATTTCGTATCTTTTGTTTTACTTATCAGTTACATTTGTCAATGTGTGCAATTTGGAATAGCTCGGAACGGATTTAAATCGTAATTTCTATGAACGTAACATATCTATAGTTCTATAATATCATTGGCGGTATATAATTTTTTTAAATATGTTTTCTGGAGCTCCTCGTGACTGGGCCTTTCTCCAGTTTAGCGATTATAGTTGATTTTTGGGACAATGTATAAAATGCATAAAACCGAATTTTGAATACGGAATGAGTGTTGAGCAGGATAAAAGTCTCATCATGTTACGACACTTAATTTCGTAATGAAATTTCAGCCGAACATCATGTATTGTATCGTTGTAAGGGAGGTGGGATAGGTAAGTAAAGTGAAGCACTGCAGGGTGTCATACGCTCCAAAGACGATAACTATGTAAGTAACAGTCTCTATGATTGTGTTCTGTGTCACACGTACGGGTCACTAACTGTATACCTACTACGATATTACTTCTACTATTGCACCTACTTACTACCCCAATCTCAGCATCACCTAAAGGTTTACTGGTAGAGAATGCCTACTGCATTAGGTCCGCCTATGTGAGATAATCATTGTACATAAACTTTTAAAAAAATAAATATTATGCCCCAAGTGCCCGTAATAACCCAAATATTTTTTTATACGGGGCCAAGACACGCTACGCCACTGACCAAGCCCGTACATAAAAGCAAACTCTTTAGCGGCAGGTTAATTCAGAAGGTGATTCCTTCTCCTCTTTTGGGCTCTACCAGTAAAGTTAATTATTCTGATTATATTAATTGGAAAGTAGCAACGATAATGTTGTTATGCAAATTAGATTTTCACTTTCGCGGTTTATTACATTACTAAACTTGAAACGCTATCGCAAGATATTTATAATACAAAAACATTTTAATTGAACTTTGCCTCTAGCAAGTCACTAATAGATAGTGCAATTATCAACCACAACTAAACATTTTATATGTAACATTGAATATAATCTTTATAATAACTTGGCCACAAAGTTAACAAGTTTGTGAATGTCATTATAAATTCCTACTATAAGAAAAAAGAACATGTTTAGTTTTATAAATAACTAGCTGACCCGGCGAACTTCGTACCGCCTTTGCGTAAATTTGATGCACTACTTTATTTTGTATAGCTGACCTATCTTATGTATGCGTACCTATTCAATTTGAACTGGAATCTATAATATCCCCCATATAAAAATGAATACTTTTTTTTTTTTAATTTTTTTTGCCGTAACAACCTTGTAGGTACAGAGTATTAGAAAACTACAAAAAAAAATATCAGCCAAATCGGTCAAGCCGTTTTCATGCCAAGTCGTGACAACGGAAAACGGGTTTCATTTTTATATATATAGACTTTATGGGAATAGTTGGGCCAATTTTAATGAAATTCATTTATCAAATTTTCCTCTTTGGCGACCTTTTTATTGTACATAATAACTCTTACAAATTAATGTATTAATTAAAACATAAAAGTAACAAAAATAACATTTTTATTCTTATCTATCATAAAAATATGATGCTAATGGATATCTTATCACAAAAGCCATGCCACTACAAAAAACTTGAAAAGCCATAAGTTTTGTAGTGAGGCGAACCTCAGACATAGGACCAAACTTGATTAAAAATAAATTGATTAAAGTCATATTATTAATTGTTATACTTTCTTCGTCTTCTGTTTTATCAACTAAACGCAAAATGGTAAGCAACTGTAGTATTGATTTAGATAAGAAAGTTATGTCTTTCTTGGCTATTAAAGTTCTACTTGCTTGGAGTAAGTCAGTTTCTGCACTGTATTTTGGTAGACGATGCCTTGGACATGGAATAATATGAAACAATTGAGGCACTGAGTAGAGGAAATTTATAATTTGTGGTAAGAAAAACAATAAAACAGTTTTACTAAAATGACTCAAAATTGCCACCACTGCAAACGTCATTCCTGACACATAGCAGAAAGTATCTCCAACAAACACCTTTGAAGGGTACCTGCAAAGATACAAAACAGATTAATTTACCAAAGAAATATTTAAATATGCAAAACATTTTAAATTGATTTTATGAAGATGATTCAGATTTGATATTATCACATTACTTACCAGTTGTGTTTTAGTAGTGCCAATGTAGTTGCAAGATATGGTATCATAATATACAATGAAAACAGATGAGCTTTGTACTGGTCTCCACTCAGTTCAATCACATTAAAAACCACTATGGATAAGCCTATGACCACAGACTGTCCCACTTCTAGTCCATTGATACCAGCTAATATGTTGATTGCATTTGTGCAAAACACTGCTAACATTCCCATATAAATGTAGTATAGAAATCCTGAAAAAAATGCATTGATCAGTGGAAATTATTTGAAAATATGATGAATGAAGTACATTAATTTTTTTGAGAGAATAATGTTACTATTATTTTCCTTATCTCATGAGCCATATCTACTATCTTCTACTAAAAAGACTGACTGACACAAAGCACACATACTGAGAAACTAATTATGTATAAAGAAATTATTAAATATTTATTTTATAATTCTGAAGTCCGAGCCAAGTAAACAATAACTCTGTATAGATAATATCAATCTTTCTAACAACTATTTTCTGACTGAATATTAGTTATATTTCTGTGGTAATTTCTGTAATTTGATATTGTAGAAAGGTTGTTATAGCTTTTACTTGGCATCGACTTCAGAATTATAAAATAATTATTTAATAATTTCTATTTAACTAAATGAAAAAACATATTATTTTTTATATATAACATAGTTTTTTTATTACAACATGTACTGTGTTCTCTAAAACTTACCAATATTTATTGAAACTCCAAACCAGAATCTTAGAGGAATTGGGACTATGAAGGTGGTGGAGTTAAAGTTGACAAAATAAACTACCAGCAAAGGTAATGATGCTACTGTTGGGAGTAGTAATTTATATCTCCACCTCAAGTCTAACACATCATCTGCGAATCCAAGGAGCAGCATGCAGCATATTGATAGCAGTCCAGCCAATAATTCTGCAAACTAAGAAAAAAGCTTTATAAGTAACAAATTATTTTTAACTGACTTCAAAAAAAGGAGGAGGTTCTCAATTTGGTTGTATTTTTTTTTTTTTTTATGTTTGTTCGCCGATTACTTGAAGTCGCCTGGACCGATTTGAGAAATTCTTTTTTGTTTGAAAAGATATACTTGTCATGTGGTTCCATTTTTTTCAAGTCACATTCTGATGATGGGAACCTAGAGAAATCGAGGGCAACCCTCAAATTTAAAAGGCTTCTGTATTGTTTTTTGTATATTACCTAATTATTTAGATATTTATATTTATCTAAGGAAGGTAGACTATTCAAATATTTTGTGACTAACTGCAATAAACTCATAAGCAGAAGCGGTACAGTCAGGCAGCAATACTATTTTACTTGTAATTTTACATAATAATATAACAAACAAAAAATGTTTTACCTCATTGTGTGGAAAATGTAATGTATCCATCAAGCCATTGCCAAACACAATAGGTATGTATATGAAGCTTGTTACAAGGAAAACACACCCAGAGACCACTCCTATAGCTTCTGGACTGAAAATGTGGAACAAAAGGTTGTTATTAGCATGATAATTATTTTATGAATGGGTATCATATCATTACCAATAGTAAACAATGAACGAAAAACAAGAATTAAATAACAGCAGTCTGCAGCATGCAACTTGTGCCTTCAGCCTGATGATGTTATTCTCTCTCGCCCTCTCCGAATCCCATTTTATTTGGGAAACCCCTAGTAAAAATAATATGAAGTTTTATAGCTCTCAAAAGATCATTCGGATGACTAACGAACGTGACAAAACCAACAAAACAAAATGTTGAAAGTGTGTAACATTTTACTCACATTTTATTCTTATTTGTTTTACATAAATCTACTCCATACAGACCGGCTTTAACAAATAAATCTTTAAGATTTGGTATAAGTTCGTCTGTTATTTTGAAGGCTATTGTAGATAGTATCAACAATATTAGTATTTCCCACATCTTGTTCTATTTAAAAGCTTTTCCAATTCGTAGATTCGCCATAAAATAAATAAAATTCAGCTGTTAAAACAAGATCACTTTGATTTTGATTTGATTACACATGTTTGACATTGACACTGACGCTAACCTTAGTGACAGGTTTGACAATTAATCATTATGTCATTGGCCGAAGTGATGTTCATTTAATAGCATTTAACGCACGGTAGCACTTAATACTGTGCTATATTATAACAATTTATAGTTTTCGACATAACACCACAAATAGCAATATATTATTATAATAAAATAGGTTCACATGGGATCAGATAACACCAGGTATTACGATGGTAGAAAGAACTAATTAAATTCTGGTAGTCGATTTTTAAAATAACAATTAGAACGCCTGTAGACGAGCCTACTATTTTATTGTACTTGGTCACACTTCTTTTCTGTTGTCAGATTTGTAAATCAATGTCAATACTGATAACTGTCAATCAGAAGACTGTCAATTTCTTTCTGTTAAATTCTGTTTTTGTATCATAAAAAAGAGAAATGGAAAATACTTTGCTATTGTAATATTATTAGACACCGACGTAATATAAAGTCTTACTCTACTACGGGCACAAATTTTCGGTAAAACTACATCACTCAGCAAATTGCTATTGATTAAAATGAGTACTATGGACGAAATAGAAGAAGAAGCAAAAGCTGCAGCCGAAAAAATGGTGATGAACATGATGCAAAGACCGGGACAACTAGAAAAGGTACTTACGAAATTACCATACTAGATACAAAATACATGCATAACCCTTGAACTTTATTTGTTGTCAGGCTTAGAATAAACATTTGGATGTTGCCACGATTTTTTTGTGGGCGTTTACTACATTTTCTTATCTAAACTAGACATACATAAAATCAAGCATTTATTACATGGGGCTAAGAAGAGACCTTGGAATACCATGTGCTTAGCTCCTTACATACTTCTTTGTCTTATATATATGGGCATATATTATATGCCCACTGGTTTTGTGAGCTAAGTACTGGTCCTTTCTTAAGGACGTTATTAATCTGGTCTCTATATGTTTTTTGAGAACAACTTCTTGCAGTACTTCCAGCCACATCTGCGTTTCATATCTCTTTAACTAATCTACTTTCATCCATTCAATCATTTGTTCCAGAACTGCACATAATCAGAAGTTCATAATGTTGCATTAATATAATTATTTT
Organism: Hypena proboscidalis; assembly: GCA_905147285.1. NCBI lineage: Eukaryota > Metazoa > Arthropoda > Insecta > Lepidoptera > Erebidae > Hypena > Hypena proboscidalis. Next base: position 13,949,839 of record LR990132.1, read on the forward strand.
TGTTTTGTTATTAATATCTCATCATGAGAAGAGGTCTAAGATGGTCCATGTATGTACATCAATAGTTGTGCCATCAGTGTTACTACAAAATAAAGAATGAAATAGAGAATACAAATTTGGGTGCCACATGTTCCTTCTTAGTCTTAACAGAAAATATTTTAATAAAAAAAATCTTGGCAGCAAAAGCACTCAGGCGCCAGTTTAAGTTTTTATAGAATTTATAAAAGAATTAATTTAATTATTTAGACATTTTATAATTTCAATTATGTATCTAAAAGAGCTTTTATAGGCACTAAAAAGACCAACAAACAAACTAGAAAATTATAAAAAAAATTACTTTCAATCCTCAAAAATAAAAAATATTTGACCATATAAAAATATTTTGAAACAGGTGGAACATTACAAGAAAAGAATTACGCATAAGAAGGCTTCAATTGAGGCTCAGCTAAAGTCAGCAGTTCAGGGTAAACTGGATGGAGTCAGTGTTGGTCTCAAACAGCTGCAGGAATGCTTGGATGATGTTCAACAAGTCAGCTTGAAGTAAGCTTTTTGATCATATACATTTAGTTCATTCATATTTGTATCAACTAGAGCAGTGGTTCCCAATTAGTTTTTTCTACGTACCACTTTAAGAAAGACCTCCAACTTGCGTACCCCTATATAGACCAGGGTCGATAATTTTTAAAACCAAAAAAAATAATAGTAGGATGAAACCCATTAGACAAGAAGGAGAATATTATAAAAATGAAAGGAAAAATAATTTACGGGCGATCTGAGGTCGGGAAGGGGATAGGGGGGAATCTCTACTTTCTAAAAATATATGTTACTAATCTTCACAGAAAATGCAAAACAAAAATCGAAAAAAATTATTAATATATAATTAATATATACAATTTTGTAGTAATTTAAAGTAGAGATTTCAACGAACAGAAAACAAACCAACTATTTGAAAAAAGCTGATATTTTGACGGGTGAATTTTCGATCGAAACTTAGGGTGCTTTTTCGATATTAATTCAAAATAAGGTGAAAAAAATAAATATTTCTAATCAAATAAATTACAGCGTATTTGGGACCTAAAAAGGTAAGTTTTCACTAAATTTCGTAAAAAAAAAAATATTGTTTGTAAAAGATAAAAATAAAAAACCAAGAACTTGGTTTTTTTTAATTTTTCTCATAAATTTTGAGGTTATATGAAAAAAGTGTAAATTCAAAAGTTTTAGATCTTTTTATTACCAACAACTTTGTCATTCGACTTTGCCCCATAGGACTTTTAGTTTTGCCGGAAATCGAGAAATACCATTTTTACCCTTAAAACCGCACAGCGACACGCTCACGCGCAGAAGCCGAACTGAATGATTGACAATGACGAGCAAATAGGTGGCAGCGGTAGCGGCCGTGATCGGGCTACGCGAGGCGCGGGAGTCGCGTCGCGGGAAACACGGATCGCGGGCCAAAGCGCTTGATGCATGCGATTTGCTTACCGGCTACTGCTGTTTAATTAAATAGAATATTTTTTTGGCAATTGTATAAATAGAAATAGAGATTCTTTATTTTTCAATGTATATGAATTATTGTTTTTTAAGGATTTTAGTTTAGAGATTGCTGCGCTTGATGCAATCTCGCGTACCCCTGGGGGTACGCGTACCCCTAATTGGGAACCACTGAACTAGAGGGATCCAAGTGGTTGCCCCAAAAAAAAAAAACGATGACTGCACTAGGAATAACTCCTGTGTTGTAAGGGTGTTCAAAAACATACATTTCACACACTCAGAGTCAGAACAAATCTTCACAGATCACACAAAGATTTATCACACTGCTTAGGATGGAACCCACAACACCAGGGTCATAATTAGTAACTGAATTAGCTCAAAGCACAACTTATAATAACAAATAACCAAACTAGCAAGCCGAAAGCAGACAATAAATAATTTAGAAATCTTCAAATTTCATGTTACTAAGTATACTGACTATTCAAGATATTTTTTAATTTCCGTAGAATGGATGAATTGGAGGAGCTCCTGAAGAGTGTACCACCATTGGTAGCATCTCTTCAAGCAGTGAGAGAAGAGGACTCCCGCCACTCACAGTATGTTACAGCCATGGACAGTCTCAAACACATCTTCACTGTGCCTGAAAGTGTGGCTAAAACCAAACAGTGGATAGGAGAAGGCAAATTATTGCATGCCCATCAGGTATTTATCTATATATGTATATAAAATTGAATCCTTATTTCCCTTGGTCACGGCAGTACACATAAATCACTGAATATAGTGGCAATAATCACATGCAAATCTGTTTAGGCGTTTTTGAAGTTTGTCACCAACATGCAAGAGAGAGACAGGCAGATTGAAGTTGCAGGGAATTTTACGCCACCACCACCAGTCCCCCACCAAAAAGTCTGAACTAAAAGTGCTCCAAAATGCTAAAGTCATCCTATTTGGTGCAAACTAAATTAAACATTAAAGTCTTGTCAATAAATTTGATTTATTATAATTTTTCTAAATATGAACTTAATATTATGTTTATGTCAATGTCACTAAGGACATTGTGATTTTTGTTGAAGTCCCGTCATGTGCTTGTCTGTTAAATGTGTCAGACTTGGCAAATTAGAGATTACAATCTTAGATTATGCACAGAGCAACTTGATCCCTTTCACTGCTAACACCGGCCGCGGCGTTCGGCAGCTCTAGCCGCCTCATCCACGTCGCACTTGCTCTACTCAACAATATGGTTCTAATAGACTTCAACGTGTGAATAAGCATGCTATTGATTAAAACTCTTGTTTAAACCTTTACACCACATTACTGAATCATTTCTAAATTATTTCAGTGTCTCAATGATTTGGAGAACTCAAGAGATGACTTACTGTATGAGCTACACAGATTACCGAACCAGTCTTCACATGACAAAATAATGCTGAAGGCATACTTTGAAGATGTAGAAATGGTATCTAATCTCCTTGAAAAACAAATCAAGCTTATTTTGGCTAGAACATTGAATACTGTCCGCAAAGAACCTACTGTCATAGTCACTGCGCTGAGGATCATAGAAAGAGAAGAAAAGAGGGATCAGATGGCTTTGGAGGTAATTTGTAACTATTCAATCAGGTATTGTTAAATAAACCTACATGCGTCAGTTTTCAGACCACTTTGCACAAATAACATCAGTAAATGATGATTGTACACATTTATTACTCTATTATCTGGTAATTCTAAGCTTTATGAACCATAATATGTCGATCCTTAAGAAGCATGAATGTCTGCCGAAGTATAGAGATCGTGTAGGAGTTGCTCCTATTAAAATACAAATTTTGAGTCACATATAATAAGAATAGACTTTAATCTAAATCTTGTTGCATCCATATTATGATTGCATAATTCTTCTTCTTTTGAGCCTTTTCCCAATTACATTGGAAACTACTTCTGATTAATTTGTCTATGATTGCATTTTTTTTTTATTATATGATACAATTAATTTACAGCAACAAAGCCAAACAGGCTTTATGCCTCCTGGTCGTCCTAAGAATTGGCGCGCTAAGGCATTTGAGGTTCTAGAGTGTGCTGTAGCGCAACGTATAGAGGGTACGCGCGTCGACGAACGAGAAGACAACAAACTGTGGCTAGTGCGATACCTAGAACTGACAAGACAACTTATTCTGGAAGACCTACGAGTTGTAAAAACTCTATGCGTGCCTTGCTTCCCGCCACATTACGATATTGTCAACAAATACGTTAATATGTATCATATTTGTTTATCGACAAGTGTAAGTATTTTAAATTTTAAATCTTAAACCAAACTTTTCAGAAAAAATGTATTGTACAGAAATGTTTTTCTAACACAGGAACTGTCAAATCTATATCACTAAGGATGTTTAAAATGATTTCAGTTGCAAGATGTCATCAGTAATGGAATAGAAGGCAATGAATATGTGACATTACTATCATGGACTCTTAACACATACCCAGGCCAAGAACTGATGGGTAATGCAGAGCTGAAGATTGATGTGTCGACTCTGCCGCCGCTATTAAGCAAAGAAACTATGCAAAAACTGCAAGATGAATACCTACAGGTGAGATATACTATGACGCAAATTGTATCTACAGAATAAAAGTAATGAGAATTAAAGTGTAACAGTAAGATTTGATTTTTTTGAGATTGTTTAAATCAATAATTTCATAGATTTTTCAATGGCGGCTCAAATGACTTATACCTATATTGATAAATAATAATATTATTGTTTGTGTTGCAGAAAATGGAGAGTAACTACATGGAGTGGATGGAGAAGACGCTGGAGTCGGAGCGCGCGGAGTGGGCGGGACAGGGCGCGCCCGATGTGGAGCCGCACTCCAATGCCTACCACACTCACGCACCCGTCATCATATTCCAGATGATCGACCAGAACTTGCAGGTGTAGATACAACTATACCAAATTAACACATTACCATCAAAAAACATTTGAGGGGGGTACCTGACAATGACATCCCCGCCTTGCAAAATCGGAAGATTGAACCTTGGAAGATCGCCGCTCTTGCACGCCATACGAAACTAGATTTCAGAACCTATGATTTGACACTAGCGCAGTACAATCAACCCCCTCCTGCTTCCCCGCGAGATTTGGAAGCATTATTTGCATAGATATTTTATCAGGGGGTGACACGGGTCCAAGTGGCCGTGATACCCCCCCTCCCCAGGGGGTCTTTTGGGGTGGTCTGAAATGTCTCATACTAACAGTTCGGTTGTTACAGGTGACTGATACAATCAGCAAAGACATATCTTTCAAGGCGCTGTTACTCAGTATTGATCAGGTGACGCGCTATGGAAACATGTACAGGGACGGAGTTATCCAATTTAAAGTGAGTATATACTATCGACTATTACTAACTAACTTATTAATAAGGATAGATACTAATAAAACTAACAAATAAGTTTATAAGATATTAAATGTAATGTATAGGTTTAAGGCTTAAATAAATAAATAAATATACTATCGACAGTACCTAATAAATTACTTACTTACTCAGTAAGTATAGAATAAAAAAAAGGCTGCTGTCACAATTTTGTACTAATTACATAATACCTACGTGGCTCACAACATGTATATTTCAGTTTTCTATGAAGGTTTTTCAGCATTTTTTTACTATCCTACGGGTGTGTCCCACTGCTGGGCAAAAGCCTCTTTTAGCAGATATATCACTAAAATTAATTTACAAACCCATTTTAAAACGTGGTATTTCCCCAGAACACACACTTCTCGGACCGTTCGCGCGTGGTGTACTTCACGCACCACATGATCACCATCGTCAACAACAGCGAGCAGATGGTGCGCCTGGCGCAGCAGACGCAAGCGCGCCACTGGCCGCCCGCCAGGCACGACCCGCCTGCTGAGGCCAAGTTTGACAAGATGCTCAACACTTTCCAGGTAGATCAACTCTTCAGGTGGTTTCACTGTTACGAGTGTCATTACTCATTGAGTAGAACCCGTTTCATTCCCATTTTCGAGTGTATGGCCTTATAGGGGGCCGAAATTCGATAGCCTAGACTAGATCCTACTTTACATCCAGATTCCCCAGACGATCTTATTCAATTTAAGACAGAATGACCATGTGCTAAATAATTAGCACCCAATATTTTTTATTTATTGATTTTAGAGTTTACGTAATGAAGCCGCCCAGTTTCTCCTGGAGGAAGCTTTCCTAGATCTTGAGATCCACTTCGAAGACCTCTTTACAACCAAATGGCTAACATCTACAACACCAGTGGATACCATTTGTATAACTCTCGACGACTACTTCCAAGATTACAATCACTTGAGAGACAAAAACTTCGAGTATGTGATAAACGAAGCTCAAAACTTAGTTTACAAGAAATATATAACGGCAATGTTATTGAAGAAAGTGACGTTCAAGAATGTGGAGGAAGCTCAACAAGCTGCGACGAAAATAGTAAAAGAGGCGAACCAAATTCGATCGTTCTTCAGAACTATTGCACCAGAGGGCGTTAATGTCGACTGGCCGTTTGAAGTCATCAATACGCTAGCCGAGGTGAGATCTTTTACGAGCTTTTATTACTTTGCAAAACCCATGAACTTTTTAAAGATTTGTATTGCATGTAACCATCATGTACATTGAACACCAAGGGACGAAAGTAGTCAATTTCATTAAGGGTGAAGTTTGAAACTTTATACTATCGCCATCTAGCGAACCGCACTAGCGTTTACTCGTCCGCGGCAGCGCGCAGCAAATCGTAGCTCCGTAATACAAATAGTCGTTTAAAACCACGCGCGTGGGTCACTGCTCGCTCGCGAATTGTTTAATGAATGGACTCCCAGAAGTGCAGGCCGCGCCTAGTTATGTTTTTAATTCCTACTCTGGGAGTGAGACAGGCCAGGTGTATATGGTGTAGTTTATTTTTTTTTAAGATTAGTTTTCGTCTAGTAACGTTTTCGATATAAGAATATCGTACCTTTAGTAATATAATGGACGGGGAGCCCATTAAGGGATTTCGGGATTTACTAAAGCGCGGCAGATTAATATACAGGGGGATACCTTGTACCCGGTTAAGTACCTCCACCAAACATGAGGCCCATATATACGGCCGCCCGTGAAGGATACAGGATCAGATTAGTAAAAAAAAATTGATCATCAGAAATTCTCGAGCGCGTCAGATTAAAGTAGGGTGAGTTAATTACATCCTAAAAAGTGTATATTCCACTAATCTGACAATTTGAGAGTGACGCAAAGAAAGGGGAGGGCAGCAAAGTTGTAAAAAAAAACATCATCTTGACATTCTCGAGCGTAGCTAATTTTTTTTTATTTTGAAGGATATAATTCAAGAATAATGAAAAATATATAATCTGACGATTTCCGCAAGCCGAAATAACAAAAATTCGTCGATAAAGTTAAATGCGTGCAGCTGCGTGATGCCTACATTTCCTTCTCCGCGTTTCTATTCCTTTCTCACTCTTTCTCTATCTTTTACTCTTTCACTCCGTCCCCACTCTGGTTTCTGCTGCCATGACGAAAAATGAAAAAAAAAATGAAAAATGAAAAATGATCGAAGAAAAATGTTAAAAACTATCAAATAGGTTTTATTATAGTAAAAATTTAGCTGTGCCGTATAAATATAAAATCATTAATTATCATATGAATTTAATTCAATATTATTTAAGATTTTTCTAAATCAATCAATCTAAATCAATAGTTTACAATCGAAAATTATGAAATATTTTCGTAGGTAAATGTTTGTAAGGTGGTTATTAAATGAATTTACTCTCGAATTACTGATAAAAACTGTATACTGTGATTAAAAACAAACACTGAACTGAATAAACTAAAGTAAAGTCAAAATAGAAACCAAAACAGAACTAATGGTGAGAGCGCGCGTGTCGGTTTAATACTCACGAGGGAAAATAACGCGTTGTGCATGAGCGTGGCTTGTTGCTAACTGGGCGCGCGCGTGGCGTGGCGTTGCGCCGGTGGCGCGGGTATTGCGGCCCCTTCCCCCGCCGCCCTGTTACCCCTCTAACGAATAATCCTTAAGATGTTCGGGAATTCGCGGGACGCGGCGACCGGAAGACCGATTAGTATTTGCGACAATATTTTAATTATTATGAAAATTAAGTTAGCTGATATATAAATATGATTTATATTGAAAATAAATTTCACTTGTAAAAAAACTTCCAAAAATCTCATAATTAAAATTTTAAGCGCCCAGGAATGGAATTAGTGGGCAGTTGCAAGGATGGCCTTTTGGGTGTACCGTTTTTCTAATTTCTTTTTGTCAGATCAGGCGAATCCCTCTATATAATCGTCAGATTATGAGACAGTACGTTTAGAACATAAAGATGAACCTTATATATCTTAATCTGACGCGCTTGAGTATTTCAAAATGGCGAATTTTTTTTGCACATTATGAAAATGTCCGCGAGTTTGCGTCCCATTGAAATCGTCAGATTAGTGAATGAGAGCTTTTTTTTGGTGCACTTAACACTCCCTTAGAAAATCTGACGCGCTCGATTATTTTTATTTTTTTTTCATTTCAACCCTTACATACAACCACCCGCATCATGCAAACGATCAGATTAACATACGTTCATTATTAAAAATACGTAGGGCATTGATGCTATCAATATCTGACGCGCTCGAGGATGTCCATGCAACAGTTTTTTTTTACATATTTAAAAATCTATAGCCGCTTCCCCCACCGATGAAAAGGTATATATCATATAACATTCTGTCTTCTTATCATTTAAGCTTTGCAACCCAATAGGTCTCTACGACGCTCGAATAAATCCCCATTTAGCATTGTGGGCTCCTCTACCATAAAGACCTAATACAAAACGTGAAGTATTCGGCAACTAGCGATTAAAGCTATCGTGATACGAATCTCTTTTCTAAAACGTTACTTTTTGTACTGGGTTTCTATAATACTAAAGAAGCGATATGTGCTCGTTACTTTGCTCCCGTGAAAATGCACATCGCCGTCTATCGATCATCACATCACAACTGAACATCAACAAAACAACCCAACACAACAACATCCCTTCTATTTTGACCTCTTTCGCTCCATGTTTCTTGTTTATTACTTTGTTCTTATCGTTGCTGGTGATATAAGATGACAGCTGCACCGTTACAATCAATGACTTTTATATATCAGGGGTTACAATAAATAAACTTGACTTGTTTATTTCTTCGAATTAAACCTGACGGGCCGATAACTATGTCTCACATTATCAAGCCAGCTCGATACTCCTGAAAGAATTTATTGATGTTTTCCTCTAACACTTACAGGTGGTCTAAGAGTTGCAACACACATATTCGAGCTGGCCAAGTTTATGTTCTATTGCGGCGTTCGTTCAGCAGTATTTTTCGAACACCAAAGCCGTTTGGTTTGTATCGATCTAGAAGTTAATTCGATTCCGTTCGATACATCATTCGTTATGGCAGTATTGTTATACGAAAAAGCCGACCTATTTTACAGATAGAGTCGCGTGGAGCCCGAATGAACTATCATTATCATTTTACCGCCCGCTTTTGCCGATTATACCATACCGCTGTCGCCCAGCCTAGCAAAAGCCGAGCGGATTTATGACTAAGCATTCATCTACATTATATTCGAATTTTACTGCCCGGCATGACGCAGCACTTGACTCAAATGGACGCTGCAATAGAACATAAACTTGGCCCGTAGACTACCTGATGAAACTTAAGTGGAAAAATCTATTATTTGCTCGGTAGCTCCTGAAGGCCGACTTCATAGGACATAAAGTATGTTGGATAACATAACATCACACCAATAGTACCTAGAAAGGTGTGGCAGAGGTGCATGACACCCACTTTTCACCTGTTACGTTTAGGTCCCTTGGGGTAGAGGGTGAGCCTATCGCCATCCACTGGGCACAATACCAACTTCGTGCTGCTATTTGAGACACAGTTGTTGGCAAGTGTTTGGATAAAAAATTAGCTTTTAACTCAATTTGCTACGCGTTGTTACCAAAATAAGAAAATGCGTAATATGTCCAAAACTACGGACATGACATAAGTCACTGAGTATGAAATAGCGCTGCGTAGAGCGCGGTATTATTATTACAACATCATCCTACAAATAGTTGTATTAGTCTGTGACAAGAAACCCAGACAGTTTATTCTCTTACTTCCAATAGGTATTATGTCCCAAAAGATATATATTCTGAAGTCATTATTATCTCAAATTGAAAAAAAAAATGTAATCTAGTACGGCGTTTGTAAAGTGAAAATAGAGCGCTTAACAGCACAAACGCAAATCGTGTCGTGTGACGAAACACAATAAACCCTGACCTTGCCCAGAGAAAAGTTCAATGTTTTATCTTTTGGCTCCCCGTACAATCGTTTCTGTGAATCGATTGTGTATCTTTTTAGCAACGACAGTATTTTGGCGATGTTCATTTTATCGATTAATAGGATAGGATAACGTTCGGCGTAAAATAGGTAGTGTTCAGTTCTTTTCCTATGGTTAAATAGGGCAACTATGACCAAAATACTCTCTTTTTATCTTTATACACCCATTTACTTACGTTGTAGGCTTTGCAGTATCACCACATAATATACTTACTCCACGCAGGACAACCATTTCTGTCTCGCACACCTTGCTGGAAGTGATGGCCGAGTGGCAAACCGTAGGACTGCGATGTCAAAGGTCTCAGGTTCGAACCCACGGCACACACCTCTGTCATTAAATCGTTAAAATTCGTCTCTTCGAAGATATGTGTGTATTTATCATATAAATTATCGCGCGCTAACGGGGAAAGAAAACATCGGGCATAAATCTGCATGCCCTAGAGTGCCTAAAAAATACTCGAAGTGTGTGTAAAGTCTACCAATCCGCACTTGGCCAGCGTGGTGGACTATGGCTTAACCCTTCTCGTCACGAGAAGAGGTTGAGTCCAACAGTGGGACAAGTAGTAGATACAGGGCTATTATTATTTTTACATCATGCTGGCTAGTCTAATGCGCTTGTGTTCCTCTAGGTGCTGCGCTGCCAAGACATAGAGATGCTATCCCTCGACCTTCACAGCGTGGTAGCGAAGTGCCCGGACATGTCCGAGGAGCAGCTGTGGCGCCTCGTGTGGCTGCGGGGGGACGTGCCCCGCGCGCGCCTCAAGGACACCGTGGCCATCGCGCTGGCGTCCCGGCCGCCGCCGCGCGCCAACGCTGCTCCGTCGCTGTTCAAGCATATCACCTTTAGTGATCGCTTGCTCGCGCACTTTAACTTGTAGACGAGGAACTGACGGTTGAAACGTACTTTCAGCGCTATTAGGAGAACCATGGTGTACTAAACAACGACATTGTAGATAAGGTTTCCGATTGTATGCTGAGTAATTGTACTGCCTTTAATACAATACAAACACATTTTAAAATTGATCATAAATACATAACTCTTTGAACAACTTACTTCTTATCGATGCAATGAATGCTGATCGAGTAGGTAAATTCGGTTAACTATTATCCAATAATATGTGACATTTCAGAATTACACAAATCAACAATTTGCTATTAGTCTTTCACCACGTTTTACACAATGCTGTTGTGTAAAACGTGCTTGTTGTTGAAAAAACATTAAAGTATAGAATGGTATTTTTTTTTATCTGCAATAGTATTTTTCTTGACTGTGATGTAGACTCAATACAGCTACAATTGTTATTTATTTATGCAACACTAATGTCGTCAGTATGTATATTACATTAAGTATTATGTTAAATTATTATAAGTTAAGTATATGAGATCATTATTATATTAGAAACCTATTATATTGTATATAAAGAAATATATTTTTATCTTACATTTCGTGTATAACTTACTCACGGAACACCTCCTATCTACATTTATAGACTGTCAATATCTATATTGTATATATAAAAAACCGGCCAAGTGCGTGTCAGGCCACGCGCAGTAGGGTTCCATAGAAAAATATTTTTTATTTTACTTTTTAACTAAATGGCGTCCTTCAGAAAGGAAATGTTTGTAGTACACGAAACCAGCTAGCACGTATGACGAGATGTATGAATGTTGAGGAAGCGAAAGAAGTATGTAAGGAGCGAAGCACATGGCGTTCCATCGTCTCTGCCTACCTCCGTGGGATAAAGGCGTGATTTTATATATGTATTATGTATGTTTATTTATGTTTCAAGAATTTTGAACGAAATATTCTGAGTAACTGCATCTGACATTTCGGACCCCTATTCCTCTTGAACTAATGAAGTGAACTTATCCGCTATCATTTTCCTTTAAATTACATTACATGTACTACCGACACAATTTTTTTCAGATTTTAGGATCCAGTAGTTTAGCTTTTAGAGGGGGGGGACGCCCTACTCGAACAAAAATTTTTTTTTCAAATTCAAATTATTTATTGATTGTTTGTTACAGGTGTTAGGTATACAGTTCTTATGTACTAGAAATTAAGTCTCCATGTGTAACATGCCATATTTGGCGCATATTTGGCGTAAATTTGCTCTTTAAAGTTAATTATCTCGCAAACGGATCCCTAAATCAAAAAACTGTCTTAGCAACCCCTAAACGTTTTTAAAAGTCCTATCTAACAATACCCCACACTATGGGGTAGGCGACAAAAAAAAAAAACATCCCTACTTTACATGTAGGGGAGCTACCTGAAAAAAAAATATTTTTCCAAATTTTACTCTACGACTTTCTTTGTTTAGTTAACATACATGTTTATGCAAAATTTCATTTTCGGTTTCGTCGCTATGCCGTGGACAGACGGACAGACGGACATGGCGAAACTATAAGGGTTCCTTGTAGGTACTACGGAACCCTAAAAATGGATCCTAATTAGAGTTGCCGCGAATACTCGCTATTATTCGGTATTCGGCATTACTCGTCATTTTTTTGATATTCGTCGAATACCGAATAATAGCTAGTATTATTCGGCATTCGGCGAATAGTCGTCGAAAATAAACTTTTAACGAACAAAAGAACTAATGAGTTAAAAATAATCATTTTTGTAATTATTTTCCTTAATAAAACGATACACAATATCTATTATTATCTGTAATATTATGTGCCTGTGCCTATCATATTCATGAAATTAAATTAGTAAGGTAATTAATATTTAAAATCCAACAGAGGCAGATTGTGGTGCAAAAAAACATTTTTTTCTGCACGTTCTGGAGCAAGTCGGTTTCGTTTTTCCTCGTAACGTGTGCAGTTTGTTGAATCAGCGCATCTTTCATTAGGTATCTGATTAATGAAACAGTGCTAGGTATCACATCTGATATAGGTGACTAGGAACTCGTGATTTTTGTTATAAATTAGAAATATTATTAATGTGTTTAATGTTTTTTTTTTATGTCGAATAGTAATGTCGAGTTATTCGACTATTCGCCAAAGTGAATAGCGATTAATCGGTATATGACTATTCGCTATAAACACTATTCGCGGCAACTCTAATCCTAATTTCTCCTGGTCACAGCATCACGCCGATCACGCGTGAACGTGTTTGTTATTGTCAGGAGATGGTTCTTATAAAATAATTTGCGCGGCGAATCAAAAAAAAATCAAGAGTAGGTACTGAACCACCATTATTTTTTTTTATAATAATTTGCTAATTCGGTCTCGGTTTTTACATTATAAACATTGACAGAATGCATGTTGCAAAATATCGTCAAATAGGATGTATTCATAGTTAAGACAGGACAGTGTCTGTCGGGTCAGCTAGTATACTATAAAAATAATCCACACCACATCAAATGCTAATCTGACGGCAACAAGCAAATGAAATAAAAACACAAATAGATCCAGCGCATCTTGAAGCTATTTATTCAGCGGATGTTGTTGTTAAACATTGATCTTATACAACTACCCATCTCAACATTAATATATTGATTTCTATTAATCTACTTGGAATGCGACTTAAAATTGTTCTTCAATTAACAATTTATTAATCAATATTAGTAGGTAGATCACTTTGCCCGAATAAGGACTCCCCGCAATAAACGAGATCAAACATTGTGGTGTACCTAACACCTAACAGGTAAAGTACTTGCTGCGAGATCAGCGAAGATTGTAGCAGTCGTTTCAATATACAAGACTTGACGAAGCGAGAAAATGTATGGAAATGTACGACTTTGTATGAATCTGTTCAAGCCAGGAAGTATATAAAAATAAATTCACTGATTCGTCAAAACAGATTTTCCGTACTGGAAACTTAGGCTAAGAGTATGTAGGTACGTCCGGTCGGGTGCACACTCCACACACATAGTTGAGTTGACACAACAATGAGCATGCCTTGGGTGCTTCTTCACATGTGACACGTATCATTGGTACAATAATTGAGCAGTTACCTCGCGCTGCCTCAAGGCCAACAGTCGTTCGAAGGGCGGGCGCCGGGCGGTGGCGCGCGATCAGTCGCTTCTGCCGCGCCTCGCTCTGCTCACGCGATGTCGCCTCCCGTGCTGCGCGCATGCTGCTTGCTGTGCCTTGTGGCAGGTGAGCCTGGCTCATGCCGCTACCACCCCCACAGCGCCAGTGCACCAATACCGTGCCACACCACCTCGTATTATACCGGATACGGTTTTTCCCGCGAATATTGGATACGGAAAGCCGCAGTGATTTGAATCTGTTTTGATTTGTTCAGTTACACATTGGTATATCTAGAGACAACGCTTGGTAAGAATGTTCTGTTTGTAATATGTGCTCATTTTCTGGAGTATTTATAAATATTGTAATAACAGCGAAATTCTTGGCTGAATTTCCAGTTAGTTATGTCCAAACTGCTACGATACAAATAAGTAAACAACATCGCATTGAACCTTATAACATAATTGCCATTACACAGTTAAGAAAATTCAACGAACAGGTGTTAAACCTATATTTAATATTGATAATAGGGATCCCCAACGCGATACAATAGGATGTTCGGATCCTTGTCCTACTTCACATGACTCACCCAATCATAACACCACAGGAAGACGAACTTTTATATGCAATTTGCTTTTGTGCGCGCTCTAACACTTAACTGATAGTTGAGTACATGTTTTCTAGCGTTTGTTTAGAGGAAACCGCTCTTAGAACCGAGCTAGACATTGTGCAGCTACCGTAGAACACATCTCAAGAGGATTACAATTGGTGTTATGTGCTGCTGATTGTCGTTCGCCGATAGGTATTTTATCGAATAGTTCGAATAGCGTCGAGCCACCGCGTGCGCTCTGGCCACGGTGGTATTTTTAACATTCCCGGACCGCCTCAAGGTTAGCCAAGATAGTCGCTTATTCATTGGGATATGACCTAATTTCCCATAACATTATTTATAGAAACTTCATAAAGTACTGGAAGAAAATTCGATCATCAGGAAATTGGGTAATGGATTTTCAACCTCTTGGTGTTATTTCGGAAGTCAACGGCACTTAAATAAGGTGCAACAGAATGAAATGTTTACATTGCAATATATTGTATCTTTCTTCATACATTCAATGTAGTTACAAGACAAAACACCCAAGAGTAGTTACAGGGTGACCCTGTAACTACACTTGGGTGTTTTGTCTTTTAACATGAAAATTGCTGGCGTGGGTAGACTACATACTATTCTAGGTAGTAATATGTTGGTTGTTAAAGTGATGAGCAATATGGTTTCTAAAATTATATCACAGTCGTAATAATCGCGTCATAAATCTTAATAATGTTGATATATTGGCCACCCAAGACGACCCGGCTAGGTACACTGCACAGTTAACTAGTTAGGAGTTCCCTATTACTTTAGAATATTGTCTAGCCGAAATAACAAATTCATCTCACACTATTGAACTCAAGCCAAATTGTGTAAACGTAAATAAATACAACAATGTTTGTTTTGGTGAAAATAATGCTTTCGAATTAATTGATGGTTAATTAACGATTATGTCCTTTAAATGTGCAGGGTATAAAACGAGCGAATTGATTATGACATCCGCATGCATATTCCCTAAATGAAATCACACGAAATTTGAATTTCTGTCAATCAAATATCGACCGTATTTATATTGAGAGAAAGGGATGCACAACATTTTCGAAACCTAGTAATCAACAGAATCACACCATGGATCGACTACCGACCAAACGTAATTAGGTAGCTTTAAAACACACATGATATAACACTAATTAATATTAAATTCTATATTACTTACAATTATTATCGCCGTACGTCTACATTTGACAGAAGTAATTGATATATTGTGAATATACACCTGTCGTGATTTTGTGCCGAGTAGATTAGTAGATATTATTATCTTCATTCAATATAAAAATTGAAAAAGATATTGGACTGCTAAAGTACTAATCTTTCCGCTTGAAATTATATATGAGCATTCATGTGATAAATTAAATAAGTATTTGCCACATTTTTCACAGTTCCCGCGTTCCCCTGTAGCCTGTAGTGCGATCTTAGTAAGGAGTAGTTATTTGGATGCCTTGGAAAGCAGTAAAAAAACCGGCCAAGTGCGTGTCGGGCCACGCGCAGTAGGGTTCCGTAGCTAGTCGTAACAACATATTTCGACTTAAAAGGGATTCACTATCTGTATTAAACAAGTAACATCTTCATACAAGTTATTACATGGAAGTCTGCTCTGGTCACGCCGATTTTCAAAAAGGGTGATAAATCTGATGTTCAAAATTATCGGCCTATATCTAAAATATGTCTATTCTCCAAAATTCTCGAGCGTCTGGTTTACACTGAAATATATGCTGCCCTTAAATGTAGTTTTAGTGAAGATCAGCATGGCTTTCTCAGAAATCGATCTACAACAACTAATCTTCTATTGTCTCACGAGTATATAACAAAAGGCATGGAGCAGGGGGCGCAAATTGACGTCATATTTACTGACTACAGTAAATGTTACGATCGTATCGACCATCAAATACTCTTACAGAAGCTCCTATCAGCCGGAATACACGGAGATTTATACAGGTGGTTCTCCTCATATGTAGATAACCGTACACAGGCTGTGGTGCTGCAGGGTTACACCTCTACCTGGAGTCCTGTCCCGTCAGGCGTGCCGCAGGGCTCAATATTAGGACCCCTTTTATTTATAATATTTATCTCAGACATAAACAATTGCTTTAGAAACTCTAATATTCTCCTCTACGCTGATGATATGAAAGTACATAAAACTATTCGAAATATATCTGATACACACTTATTACAGGCTGATCTTAATAGATTTGAAACATATTGCAATCTAAATAAACTTCAATTAAATGTAGAAAAATGTTTTCATTTAACTTTTACTCGTCGAAAAACTGTTATAGGATCGGGCTACTCTCTCAACAATCACCCAATAAGTAAAGTTAAACATATTAAAGATCTGGGATTAATACAGGACAGTAAACTTGCATACGACTTACACGTCGATGCCATAGTTAAGAAAGCATCAAAAGCCCTAGGGTTTATATTGAGAACCACGGCCTGTTTCCGGTCCCTTAAACCAGTCAAAATATTGTACTGTTCCTACGTACGCACCCATTTAGAATATGCATCACAGGTCTGGAACCCTCAATATGAGACTTACAGGTCTCGCATTGAGGGCGTTCAGAAAAAATTCTTACGTTATTTGGATTACAGGGCTCGGCAATATTCAGACGATTACCATCACCGTTGCAAAAGGTATCACTTTCTGCCACTCGAACTCAGGCGTAATATTAGTGATATCTCATTTCTAATCAATATTGCTAATGGTACTATAGACTGTCCTGAATTGCTAGCCAATATTTCTCTACGAACAAATCAGACTGGTCTTCGTCAACGACCATTACTGGATATACCTTTTGCAACAACCAACTATAGGCGAAATTCGTTTGCTTTACGTGCTACGCACGAATTTAATAATATTCCACGTGTCTTAGACATTGATCTTTTCTGTACCACTGCGACGGCTGTAAGGCGGCTATTGGCCGACTCATTATTTTTTGAATCATGTACCTCTTAAAGTGTGGCTTAGGTAGGGCATATGGCACTTAGCTAATTTAATTTTTATTCTCCTTCATTGTTCACTTTTTTTAATTCTTTTTCTTGTAGGCAAGACCAAATGTCTGTTTATCTGTGGAGGCTTTTCAAAAGCAATCTTTCTTAATTTTATGAACTGTAAAATTCATATTTTGTTAATAGACTGTAAGCCTTCCTAAAAACAATAAAAAAAATTAAAATTACTTTCAAAGGATGTATGAATGTTGAGGAAGCGAAAGAAGTATGTAAGGAGCGAAGCACATGGCGTTCCATCGTCTCTGCCTACCCCCGTGGGATAAAGGCGTGATTTTATATATGTATTATGTATGTTTATTTATGTTTCAAGAATTTTGAACGAAATATTTTGAGTAATTGCATCTGACATTTCGGACCCCTATTCCTCTTGAACTAATGAAGTGAACTTATCCGCTATAGTTTTCCTTTAAAGTTCATTACATGTACTACCGACACAATTTTTTTCAGATTTTGGGATCCAGTAGTTTAGCTTTTAGAGTGGGGGGACGCTCTACTCGAACAAAAATTTGCTCTTTAAAGTTAATTATCTCGCAAACGGATCTCTAAATCAAAAAACTGTTTTAGCAACTCCTAAACGTTATTAAAAGTCCTATCTAACAATACCCCACACTATGGGGTAGGCGACAAAAAAAAAAAAACATCCCTACTTTACATGTAGGGGAGCTACCCGAAAAAAAAATATTTTTCCAAATTTTATTCTACGACTTTCTTTGTATAGTTAACATACATGTTTATGCAAAATTTCAGTTTTCTAGCACCAACGGTTTCGTCGCTATGCCTCGGACAGACGGACGGACAGACGGACATGGCGAAACTATAAGGGTTCCTTGTAGGTACTACGGAACCCTAAAAAGGAGCGAAATGTCAATATCCCTATAAATTTCAAACATCACTTACAAATTAATAAGTCAATTAACAAGTCCTATTTGTATGTTCTGCGAGTTTATTATAACATATTATAGTGTTGATACAAATCACTAGCGATAGGTATGAGAAGAGGGATTTTTTTTTACCCCTTTTCTTCAATTATTGCCTCCACGAATGGCGGTAATTAAAGTAAAGAAGTCATAGAACGTCCGTACACATTTTTTTTAAATACATCGAAAAAACCACGATTGTTACAAATTTTTCCTAGGTGGCGAAAGCGCATTAGTAATCGAGATTTAAAATATCAGGGTATACTCTTTAAAGCTTTTTTTTACAACTAATATATTTCTAGGTTCATTTGCATTTATGCCAGGCAATTCCTGCATACTTATATAAAACTAATTAACGATTCCTGTGACGAGGCAGGGCACTACTGAGACTAACGTAGAGATTTCTCAAGCGCGAACTCGTTCTACATACATCATGCTTGACTGGCCTAGTCCTGCTGGAGCATAACATCTTCTTAACTAACTCTACAGGCAGTCGACAACTCTCGATTGAAGAATTCTCAGTACCAAAGGCGGTCGAGATCGGCAGTGATGCCGAACTGCGGTGTCAGTACAAGCTGACAGGAGACGAGAAAGAAGAGTCCATGTACGTCAAGTGGTGGTGGCAACCAGACCCCGTTTCTACGGAAGACAGGAGACAACTCTACCAGAGAATAGCGGGACATCCCGCAGAGCAACTTCATCACAGCAATGCTAGTAAAATAGGTAAATATTTATATGATTTGTGATTGCAAACAGGTTGTTTCTGTATAGGCAGATTTTTTTTATTATTTTGGGCATTATCGTGTCGGCAAAATAACATTTTAGACATACGCTATAAACACTTAAACTATAATATTCTCATGCCTGTCGTAGTTGTTGTGATTGTTGATGAACTTAAAAGCGTTATTATATTGGGAGTTAACCCTACCCATGTACACCTACAAAACGCCTCTAGTGGGAAAATACTGTAAACGACTTCTTCGATAACTAAGTATTAATATTACCATTTTAAGTTCTTTGTCATAAGCGTTATATGGAAACATTAAAAATAATCATAAATGTAATATTTATGTATATTGTCCATGTTTCAGAGATAAGAGATAACGACACCATCGTTCTGACGAATGTGACGGCAGTGGATTCAGGCATATACGAGTGCGAAGTGTCCAACATCATCACTGAAGACAAGAGACGAGATAAATTTGTGGTTTTTAGTAAGTATTATTATATTGGAACTCGTTTGTAGTGGTTATCGACCACTTTAGTAAGGGCCTGTTTCACAATCGTTACTTACAGCATCGAATAAAGAGGCCCTTTAATCGAGAAAATATTACACTAACAGATTAGAATGACACCTGTACCTATTCGATTTTATGTCTGAATTGTGTAACTTTTATATTCGGTCAAGTTATAATTTATCTGACAATTAGGTACTCGTCGTTTGTGAAACAGGCCCTTAGAATCGATAAGCGTCAGTAATTTTTTGGGGAAAGAATCCGGATCTATCATTTAGGAATATGCTGCGCCTCTGACCTCTTCTATCAGCTCCGATATCTGAGTGACCCGTAAAAATCTTGCTCTCTTGCTGCATAATGCATATAAGAACATTGTCATTTTTAACACGCTTATATTAGCTTCACCTGTATGTATGTATGTATGTAACCGACTCCATTGGACTCGATTTTGACCCACTAAAATTTTGCACACCTGTCAAAGATCGATGACAATGCAATAATTCGATAAAAATATATATATATATATATATATATATATATATATATATAAAACGCTCTTTTAGATTAACCAAACTAAAAAGTAGAAAATAAATAATAGTTAAAAAAAAACTAAAAAACACGCTTTTAAATTACTTACTAACTTAAAAGTGAAAAACAAAGTTCCTAATATAAGTTGAAAATGGTAATGAACAAAAAATACTAGTAACTATTATTGTGAAAAAGCGTGGGTTGCTCGATAGACGAAAAATATGGCACAGAGCGCCACACGCTTTTTCACAATAATACTAGTATTTTTTTGTGTTCATTACCATTTTCATTTTATTACATTCCACATTTATAGAATATAAGTATTTTTCTTTTACAGATATGGGCACGGGACCCCAAGTGAATGCAACTGAAGTAGATCATGCAGTAACAATAGAATGTCACGCTGAGGAAGTGGCGCCTAGGCCAGAAATGATCGTCACGTTAAATGGGTTAGTACGGAAGGATAGAATTATCTATCTTTGACGACCGGATGGCGGAGTGGGTAGT
Organism: Hypena proboscidalis; assembly: GCA_905147285.1. Taxonomy (NCBI): domain Eukaryota; kingdom Metazoa; phylum Arthropoda; class Insecta; order Lepidoptera; family Erebidae; genus Hypena; species Hypena proboscidalis. The sequence continues at coordinate 13,970,532 of LR990132.1, forward strand.
GACCTGCCTGCGACGCCGAGGTCGTGGGTTCGATTCCCACTTAAGACAAATCTTTGTGTGCATGAACATGGGGGTTTGTCTTAGTCTGGGTGTTTCTATGTATAATAAGTATGTATTTACAAAAGAAAAGTATATATATGTATTAGTATCAATTATTCTAGTACCCATATTACAAGCTCTGCTTAGTTTGGGACTAGATGGCGTTGTGTGTGAGTTGTGAAATATTTATTTATACATATATGATTGCCCGACAGACTGATTCATCAACGCAGAGCCTAAACCGCTGGGCCTAGAATCTTGAAATCTAGCACAATGATTCCTTTCCACGAAGGCGTGCACTATGAAAGGAGTTTTGGAAATTCGATTCGAGAATTCCGTCATGTTTTAAATCAGAAGCAAAATGTTTCTTATACTTGATCTTCAAAAAAAAAATAGACGTCTAAATCAAGATTTTCTTAGAAGCTATTCCCAGGAGTTTATTTACGGTTTTAAACTTAGTAGGAAGTTTACATCAAAGCGCAATAGATGGCACAACGAGAACAAAGCAAAACGTTTAAAACGTTAAAATCGCGAGAATCAACGAATCCCACATTAAAAAAGTCGCGAGCAACAGCTAGTATGATATAAAAGGTTACAGCCTACATAGGTATTTCCTGGAGACAGATATCTATTACCAAAACATAACACTAGCTGTGTCCGATCGAGGCGTGCCATACATCAATCCGGTTACGTATTATAATATCTAAAAGTATTCTAACTATTATTGAAATGACTACGATCATAAGACCTACTGTTTAAAAAACCTAAAGGTCATTTCACAGATTTTTATGATAACTAATGGATGAAATCCATAATGGACGATTCACCTACGGTTTATTTAACTATAATTAATTAAGTTAAGGTTGAATTAATTAATGGACTATTCACCTACTGTTGATATATCTGTGGTTAATATTTATTTATGAAGTCACAAAAAAACGTTGAATCATAGATAGATATAATTAGATACAAATGAACAACGAACAAATTTAAAGATTTGAAGCAATAGCTTGCAATAATTCCAAATGTGAGTATTCCGGGATTTCTTTTAGAATACCTTAAATTTTTTGTAACTTATGCTCATTCTTGGATTTCCTTTTCTTGTTTGTAAAATAGGTTCAAATAATTATAAAAATTAATAGGTAGGTTAGGTTAGAAACATGAAAGACAACGCACGAGCCGAGCGAGCGTAGCGAGCGTGCCGCGGCAGCGGCCGGCGAAGTGCCAGTAAAATCATTGTAAGCCGTAACTATCATATGCCATAACATCATTTCCCACCAGTGAGATTAATTTTAGTTTAATCGACATTATGTAAATAAAACAGTACTTGAGTTCACCAATATGTGTTATAAACATATATAAATCAACCGTAGTTGTTTCAAAAATAGATAGAATACTTTTAGATATTATAATACGTAACCATCAATCCTATGCTTTCAGTATTAACGTATGTAGTCGATAAGTTTATTATATAATAATGTTCCTGGTACCAGTACATTTTTGGGCATTGGATGTCCGAGCGATAGTGAGGCACTCCAGCAGGACATTGACAATGTGACTGCTTGGGGTGAGCGCAACCATTTGCAGTTTAATACTTCGAAGTGTAAAATAATTACCTTCACTCGATCTCGTACACCGAGCAACTATGAGTATAAGTTAGCTGGTGACTCGTTGGAGCGCGTCACGCAAATACGAGATTTAGGTGTGGTCTTGGACTCAGAATTGACTTTTAACACGCATATAACAGCTATTTGCAGCAAAGGTTTCAAGTCGCTTGGATTCGTCATGAGACAGTCTGCTCGTTTTCAGGATAGGAGTGCTATAGTTGCTCTGTATTTTGCCTTTGTGCGGAGCAGTCTAGAATTTAATTCTATAATCTGGGACCCGCACGAGGTGAAGTACAGTGCTATGTTAGAGCGTGTCCAGAAGAAATTCACACGTTTTTTATTTAAAAAATTGTACGGTTATTATCCTTATTTGTACCCGTCCCTATTCGTGTCGGGGATGGTGGGCATAGACACATTGAGTTTGCGTCGCAAATGTGCGATTATGATGCATTATTATTTACTGCTAAATAATAAAATTGATGATCCGATTACGTTATCACATTGTTCGTTATCGGCACCAAATCAGTACACGCGGCTGCGCTCGCGTCGCCTTCTAGCAACGCCGGCTGTACGAACGTGCACTGCCCAATTTGCTCCAACAAATCAGGCTTTGACTCTGATCAACGCCCTTATTGCTCAGTATCCAGATACTGATATATTTTACTCCAAATTTGAACAATTTCTAAAATCATGTGTCTCTTTTTTAAGTACTTTTAAGTAGTATTAAGTCTTCTATTTGTATTAGTTTATTGCACGTGTTGGGAAACTGTGAGTGCATTAAACAGTGGTGTAAATAAATAAATAAATAAATAAATAAATAAATAATATAAAACATTTAGAATAGTGACCTATCGTTTCTCTCATCTCTCAACAACATAATTATATACACACATGAAGCACCCCCACATTGGTGACCCTCGACAAAGAACACGCAACTTTCTACACCGTGGCGTTCCTGCTTAATCAAGTGACATCATGGGAGACGACTCGCCCTTCTCGACGCGCGCATCTAGAAGGACTCCTACGACGACCTAGCCAAACTACACTGGAACGCACGGAAAATACAATGAAGATATCACAAATATAATCAAAGGAAGATCTACTGCTAAGCGATTTCTCCGACGTGGTCAAGTAAGTGAAGACACGTGGTTGCCATGCATAGCGAAATCAAGTAGCGACCACGGCAGACCACACAATTTTGGGTGATGACCTTTTGGATTTCTGGACGACGAGCACGACGGTTTATTCTAATACGTGGTACATTCGTCGCGTATTTAGACGTATTATATACCCTGCGGTTGCGTTGGCACCATGATGAGAATGCTTACTACAGGATTTCCGGACTATACGGCATCGTAACAATATATTTAGAGGCGAGTAGGTACAAATACCGCTTCAAGAAGATTAATTGTCAATTACGTCATCAATCAGAGACGTGGACTACTACAACAGGAGCAAATACATCGCTAGCAGACTAGGAGCAACATACGGAATTTGCATCTTCGTACGTATCGCCGACTCATGAAGCGCCTTACGAAGAGCAACGTCAAGAAAACGTATCAAGTGTTTGTGATAAATAACGGTATTTCGTTTTACAAGTTAAAGTTTTAAATTCCATGGCTATTTTTAGATGCAAAGTCTCAAATCACGTCGATAACTCATGTGTTAATTTTTTTGTGAACAACGCTTTCGTTGAGTAGCAGTTTGTTTGGCTCTCACAAAGCACTTGAGATTGTGACCCTTTTTTTTTATAAGCATCAGTACTAGGAACCACTTGTAATGTATCCCTTAGTTTATTGGAATCGTAGAATGATTATTGTTTGTGTTAACGTTATAAAATTTTTGTTTCAAAGTATTATTTTGATTATCATTTTGCAAATTATTTTTGTAAAGGGGGAAATGGTGTAGGGACACAGGGCAACCGGCGCATATGTATTTAAGTGGATACACTGGATACTTAAGTTTAGTCGCCCGGTTCGCCAGTCGCCTTCCCGTATCGCTAGAGATAGGTCGTAGTTAAGATAGAATAATGTAGTCGATAAGTTTATTATATAATATGTTCCTGGTACCAGTAAATATAAAACATTTAGAATAGTGACCTATCGTTTCTCTTATCTCTCTTCAACATCATAATATACAACCATGAAGCACCCCCACAACGTATATGTTAACGCCCAATAGACCGCGATAATCAGAGCAAAGTAAAAATCTGGAAAACATTTAAAAATCGCTCCGGGGGGTGACCTCAATCGGCACGCTTCGGGGGTCACCCAGATGACATCCTGGGGGGTGAATCTTTATATGATATAACAAATTATTATTATTTTACTTTCATAAATATTACATCGCTCCTTGACATCAAGCGATGGTAAACAATAATGGTAGAACAAAATTAAATAACAAGATTTTTTTTAAATGGTCATAATATTTTAAATGATGTTGGATTTTTCTTTTGTATTTTTCTGATAACTGTCATAACTTACCCCATTTCAGCTTGATGTCCTAAACTGGGACACCATGTATAGGCAACTTTTATTGACGTAAGGAGAAGTAATGTGACAGCATGAAATACATAACAAAATAACAATGACATACTTGCAAACAAGTCATTTTGAATCTTAAAATCATTATTTCCGTTTCCATACACACTTAGACTCGTCGCTTGCCGGATGAAAAGGTTATTAAGTTATTACAGGTTTTAATATAAAACATTATATATTTCAGGCGAGAAATCAACGTGAGCACCGTCGTAGAGGATGAGGACTACAACGGGCTGTACTCCATATTCGCCAACGCTACTCTGAACACTACCGACATGGAGAAGAGTGACGTTCGGTGCGAGGTATTCTACTCCGACGGAGACATTGCACATCCTCCGTATGTAGACACCGTCACGTTTGTCCCTGCAGGTATGGATATTACTTTGTAAATTTTGAAAATAAATGCATTATTCCATGTTTAAAAATATACAGTGAGTAAATCCGGAAGAAAAGAGATATGTCATGCTTTCATCTTGAGGTAGTGTTCGACAATATTATAATAAATATCCTCTATATTAAAACAGTCTCAATAATAACACTGTATGTTTTTAATAATGTGGAAAATTCTGCTTTGGAGACTCACACGAGACAAGGAGTCTTGTCCAGGATGCCTATGACTAGGCATTCTGTATCGTTCCTCGAATAGAATTCGAAACGATGTTGCCATACATCAACTCCGAATCACCCATCTTGTGGTGTATTTGGGCATTTAGGTCATAAAATGCTTGACTTACGACAATATCAAGACATTTTTATGATGGTCCTTATGGCTCGTAATGATACGACATATTTAGATAGAGGCAATTCATCATAGCTCAGTAACGAATCTAAAGAAACGATTCACATTAGTTCGTTTAATAAACGTAGAATGTAATTTGTAAATTATCTTTTTCTCTTTTTGAGCGGCTAGCACAGCGGGCGCGATATAGATTTTGTCGCGCTATTGTCATATTTTTGTATGGGGAAACATGACAAAAACGAAGCAAAATCTATCTCGAGCTCGTAAGGCTAGCCCGACTGGAAGTGTGTGTCATTCTGAATGCGGTGCATTCTGATGCATAATGTGTTTACAATTTGTCTTCTTTAAAACGCATTGCACTTTTTAATACTGAACTAATTTAAATTGACTCTTCTTTTTGATCTGTCGAGCTATAGGTATGTATCCAAATATTACGTGTTGTGCATTAAGATTCGGCTAATAGCACACAAGTGATGGCTTGGGAACGTCTACACGTTGTTAGTCTAATCGTGGGTTATGTGGTATTTTGAATATTCGTATATCATCGGTTGCATATTTAACATTCGATTCAAATAATCAGCTGCATTCATATCATAATATTAATTTTAGGCATGAGGAATAATTGCATTTTGCTTTTGGAAATATAGTATATTGTTATATTTTTTAATAAATTCCAATTCAACAAGTACAATATATTTTTTACTGAAGATATGCTAAGGACGCAATCTGTTTTGGGTGTAATCATTTTTACGATTTTGCCAAATTCTTACAACTCTCTCAAGGCAAAGCTTTTGGTAGAGAAACCCTATAAGAGAGAGATATCTTTTGTCTGCCTGCACTTGTTATAGTAAACATTTATTGTTATAGAAAACATCGGTAAATTCACTAAAACCATCTTCATACATTTCAAAGTAGCAATTACTAAGGTGTATAATGTTCATGTATTTTGTTGTCAATAAAGTAGATATTCTTCAGATGAGTTAATGGTTTAGTGTGTGATCGAGTGTGTTGTTGTCTGTACACTAACGCATTGGTTATTGGTCATGGTCGACGCCAGGCTACGACTCGCAGTCCACCACAGAGATGCCTGAAGACACGACAGAGCAGGAAGCTACGCCAGAGTCCTTACAAAACCCCAGTAAGTTATGAAAAGAAGTAGGCACACTATAGTGACACCGCCACACCTATCAACAATATACTGATGATAATATAATATACCTTTACAACATAACTTTTTATAGAATTTTACAGTATTTATATTTTCATATCTTTATGCATTAAACTATGTATAATAATATATGATCGATCATATTTGACCTCCCCGGAAATCCTGGCCACGTCCATGTACCCAGTAAATATACGTAACCATATCCGTACACACTATGTATAGGCGTCACTGGTTGTAGATACGTGTGTTAATATTGTACTATATAATTTATATATATGTGTATTTTTTTTATAATTTATACTTTTTTACATCCAATAATGCCTAAAACATAACTATGTTTTTATGTAGTAAGTTGAATATTTTAATTAAGATCAGTGTTATTTTCTACTAACTGCCCGCGATTTGTGCGTTGTAATAAAGCGTGTGTCGCTTTGTGTTGTTCTTACTAAATCTCTAAACATTTCATTATAATACAGTATTCATGTAAATATATCAATTTAATAAATTTTGTAAATAATAATTTTTAAATAAAAAAGCGTTGAAGCCGCTGCCCGATACATTTTGCCAAATGAAGTAAATAATACCAATCCCCATTACTATGTTGCAAAAACCTCTTTAACCTCTTTCATTAGCGCAATCACTCAACCTCCTTGAACTTTTTCAAACAGCAAAATTTTACGGCAGTCTGTAATGTATAGCAAATGCTAAAAAAAAATAACCTTAACTGAACGATACTTATTGATGGTACAGTGGGCCAAGCAATTAGGTAGGTTAGGGGGTGTTTGCCCTGCATACCTAACTCGTTGGCCCACTGTACATAAATATTGCCCTAATATTTATTCGTTTGCAGGCCTACTTAATAGAAAAATATGTTATGATAGTTATATAACGTTTATAATATTACATTACAGGGGACGACGGTGTCCGGCTACATTGCTCGTGGATCTTGCCGACGATGGCACTCATCTTCACACGTCTACAAGCTATATTCTAATGTGATACTAATTTAATATGTAACGATACTAATAGGTTACCATTTAACTATACTCTTTCGAAGCCTTTATTATATTTTTGACAGATACAGATGACATACAGAAAGTGATGACTATTTCGTTACGAATGCTGAATATCGATATCGATATTTCATTTTGTCATTTTATAAATATTTTTGCAGCCACGTACTGAAATAACTATATTTTGTGTAGAAGACACGTAAATATAATGTCAATCATTATATTTACGTGTCTTCTATACAAAATTCATACTACATGTATACATTCTAATTGTATACATGAAGTGATTTTCCAAATTATTGTAGAATTCTTAGCTATATTTAACTTGAACTTGAATTTCAATATTTTGAAGCAGTTCAATACCAATACAAATTTCGCGATATAAATAAAACGTCTTGAAAATTATTATAAACAAATTTATAAGTATAGATTACAAGCGATAAATGAGATTGCCGTGAATATAAACAATCGCGTCACTATGACCACTGTATAGAACGTATCTGTGAACTTTTCTGTTTTGTGTTTTGTTTTAGATTTTAACTGCCCGGGCAGAAAATGAAATTGCCGCCCATATAAATAAAAATCAAATCAAAAAGCCAAAATATTAAGTGAAAAAAGTACCTATGTTAGTTTTAAGACGTTTGTTAGAAATAAAATCGCTTGCTGAAATACCAAAGAATACAAACTTAAAGCTATTATTTTGGGTATTATGATGCTTACCTACGAATATTAAAGATTGTTATTAGTATTTTAATTTCGCCGAATAGTGAGCGGCACTTTCAAGAAACAAATAAATATAGTTACGTAGACAGTTACATTCTAGCGCTCAGGCAATCTGTCAAAAAGAAAATAATGGCTTGGAAAAGGTATTAGTGTTAATTTTTATAAGCTTTATTTAGTAAGACTAAGTACCTTTAAATATTATTTCAATGTTTGTTATAAATCGATGCTACTATTACTAATAAAATATTTTTAATAAAAGTTACTGTTCGCTTTTTAATGCCATGGTTAGGATGGAATCGCTCCCAATTAAATTTGGATTTTTTAACGCCAGAAGCAATTACACTAACCAATGGCCCCAATGACAAGGCCAAATACACACATTCACTCACTCAAGCACACCCATGAGTTAACAATCGCTGTCTGGGCTCTGTGCCACTTTCTGACAGCCTTTATATATACAAATCCGTGTATAATATAGGTTAAAAATTGGCTTCAATTATGATTAACCGAACGGTGATTAAAGGAATATATCTATATTCTATCTAATTAACAAAATGTTGTATAAAAACACAGTTAAGACAACGTAATACATTGTTTGTGCTCTCCATATTGATCCGTGGGACGTTGGATTGACACCATCTGAAATAGAAACGATACAACGACTTAAGTATATTGAATTTGTCCACCATTTAAGACACATATAATATCACTCTATATTATCTAAAGCTCTACTGGTATTTGTAATTGTCCAAACTTTCGCGCGTTTCCGCCCGCGTTCTGTGTCGATTAAATGTATCTAGTCTAAAATTCCTGAAGACACTATATTTTAGTACAAACCGTACAGGAGATTTTGTGATAATCGATCATATACAGACAAACAACATTTGGGGACTTTGTTTTAATACTGTATAGAGACTTACGAGCAAAAACAATTTTCTTCTTGATAGCCGTGTAGTCTGCTTCTAACAAGTCGAGCCGGCACACGACCACCGCTTTGTGTCTGACAGCCGGGGCGAGGACCCGGGCGTGGCACGTGGCGTGGTAGAGCCACCCGTCGTCGCGCCAGACCCGCTGGCGTTGTCCAGACACCATCGCACTAGACACAACAGACTTCGTGGTGAACGTAAACAAACTCATTTTAGGCCCGGTTTCCAATAAAGCGGAGAGGTGCAGTGTCTTAAATAACCAATTATATAGATTTCGTTATTTCCACATCTCTTCGCTTAGCTTTGGTGGAAATGGATCAAGCGGAGAGGAGTCTGCGCCGCTTGCCGCCGCGCCTCTGCGTTTATGTGAAAATCACATGCCAGCCACCGCACTTCTTCGCTGCACTCCTCATTGGTGGCAACTCGGCCTAAAATTTGCTGATGTGATGTTAAACGTTACTGTTCCACTCGTCGCTTATTGTGTGATATAATACAGGGTGGATGCGAGACAGATTCTAGACGTGGCCAGTTGCAAAGGTTATAATAAAATTACAAAAAACACGTTTAAAAAATTAATGTTCAATGAGGTCGGAAACATTTTATTTTTATTACTGACTCAAATAGCAACTCTTACAAACTAAGAGCTCCAAAATGTCTAATTCACAAATAATAATTTGTGAATTTGACATTTTGGAGCTCTATTTTTGTCCTACTGATTTAGATACAGAGTATACTTACTTATTAAATTCAATAGTCAGATCTGGTCGAGGATTCACTCCTCGAACTATGCAGGAAACATCAATCTCAGAGTTATTCTTCCACTCAGTTTTCAAATCAAATTCTCGTTCCAAACCTAGAAGGAAATCATTCCATGAGTTAATTTTCTAACAGTATCCTACTCATTTATTATTCTTATTAGTTGACAAACGTGGCACGATTGAGTAAAAACGCATATAAGATCTTAACAAACTCTTATTTGTCTACAAGACTTCAACCTATGTGGTCAGTTTATAGTGAATTAAACGATATGGTACAATAGACAGCTTTAGTTTCGAGTAATAAGATAAATCTTACTGTAAATAAGCATGTGTTTGGTCCGATGTGCAATAGCGCCGTGGCTGTCGATAACACAGGTGTAGTTGCCGCTCAGTTCTGGAGTCAATCGGAGAACACGCAAAGCACGATGTTTCTCGTTAGGGTCTTCTGTGAATAAGTAGGTACAGTCAACTCGGGTAGCTTTGAAAAAAGTTGTGAAACATATTTATTAATTTATTAGAGAAAAACTTATTAATATATCATTATAGTAACTGTGTAAAACCAATCGCTTATATGTGTGTAGCAAACGAAAAGTAAAAAATAATCTGTTAAAAAATGTGTCGTTCAGGGCTATCAGGGTCGTGGCTGTTACCTGAATCACCACAATTGAGGACTTACGTTAGGCGGCAGCTCGGCTTTTGGGTTACCTATTATCTTATGGACTGTATAATTTTGGGCACTCGAGTTTAATGAAAACTAGAAAATCACTATTGAAACTTCAATAGAATTCGGTTATAACGACGACGGTCAAGGGACCGGTGATATATTTTCTAACCGAACGCCGCGCCGTTCGAACATTTTTGAGTTTTTTATATTAATGTATTTATGCTTTTTTGTATTTTATACAATATTAAGGTTGTATAAAATACAAAAAGGCATAGTAAAAACTTTAAAACAAAATTATATTATTTTTTTAAATTCTATTTGATATAAACATTCGACACTGTAACGCTACATTACAGTATAGACCAGGGTCGATCATTTTTAAAACCAAAAAAAAATATATAGTAGGATGAAACCCATTAGAAAAGGAGGAGAATATTACAAAAATGAAAGGAAAAATAATTTACGGGCGATCTGAGGTCGGGAAGGGGATGGGGGTGAGTTTTTAACGGTAAAAACGGTTTTTCTTGATTACCGGCAAAACTAAAAGTCCCGTGGAAAAAAGTCAAATGGCTAAGTTGTTGGTAATAAAAAGATTTAAAACTTTTGTATTTACCTTTTTTTTTCATATAACCTCAAAATTTATGTGAAAAATTAAAAAAAAACAAGTTTTTGGATTTTTATTTTGATCATTTTCTAATGGGTTTTATCTTATCCTACTATTATTTTTTTTTCACTTTTTATTATAGGCTTCTACCCTGGTCTAGTAGGTCTGGGAGCACTTTTACGAAAAAACAGAATTACGAATGCCGAACGAAACTTCTATAGAAATAAAATACTGCCACAAACAAACGAATATGATGGCGGACAATTATTTATCCAGATTGTAATCCAGACCCAGAAAGTAATAAAACTGTTTGCGAATTAAATAAAAACAGATTTCTAGGCCACCTTGAATGTGTTCCATTCGCCCTATTGTAAACAAAATTTTCGTTTAAATTCCTAATCCGTTCAAAAAATGTTATTGACAAGAAGGCGAATGGAACACATTCAAGATGGACTGCGAATCTTTACCTATTTGATTCGCAAACAGTTTTATTACTTTTATTTAGCACAGCAGACTCGTGAGTAATGTTTTTGAAAAAGGTTTATAATCTTACTTGAAATCTTGTATGTAAGATCCAGACGTCCATGCAATATTCCATGAACCTTTGGTTCCAGGGGAGGGTTCCACTCAAAAACAGGCACATCATTTAAATTCCAACGTAACGTAAAGTTGTCATCAGGTACAGTGTACTGGCAGTCTAAAATAACATCTGCTGAGCTTACTTCCACTAACTCGGGCACTGTTAACTTGTCTATTCGTACTAGATGGAAAATATCTGCAACAAGAGCGATAAATTAATAATAACAGTAACTTAGGAAAAAATGTAGTGATATAATAAATAAAAAAATCATTTAACTCACTAGTAAGGAACAGTAGATTTTTAGCCACGGGTCTCAAATCATTAGCCATTGTATACAGATGGACGATCGACGAGAAATCAACTGGCTACTGAATACTTTCCATTCCTTTACCGCCGGCGCGGAGCGGTGGCACAGAGAAACTGCACTCGCTAATATCGTTTTACTTACAAAGCAGTGTTTTATAGCACAGTTGTACGTAAAGGTTCTACTACAGTCGTAGATACTTTGGGCAAGTCAAAAAATGGCACTAGACAGATGTACAGAATAGCTGAGAAAAAATTACTGTGATTGTCAATGTGTGTGATGCATTTGCTTCTTTTCAACTGCCTCTATATTTTCATTTTTGCAACAACTTATGCCTATCTGCTCCATACCAAATAAACCAACAGTTAAGGCTTTCCCACATAGGCGCATTATTTTCAGTCAGTAATACCGGATGTGGTATTGCGATTCCTGTTTTTAGTACATTATGTTTCAGGACGACTGTTCGTAGAGAATTACAAACTGATTCAATAGTAAAATTATTATTATAGAAAACAAAAAACCCAACAGCTTAAAAATAATAAACTGAAAAAATAAAAACAAGAAACCTTTAAAACAGCAGATGGTGCAGGCGGGGACAAACAATACATAACAACTTTATAACAAAGAAATGGACATACATACATACGCTACAAACATAACCCTCCTTCTGTCGCAGTCGAGTAATAACGACGCTATTTGTTGCGGAGCCCGTGCAGTTTCGATGACCATTTTCCTCTCAAGCGAGACTTGGTGGAATGATTAAGGAGTTGCACAATGAATTTTGTGAAAGTCAGCTGCGGTTCCGTTGGAGGTATGAGCAGCTAGGGAGAGCCAAACATGTAAACAAAAATCAGTAATTTCCTGCCGACTAGAAATTAGTACAAATTGTAGCTAACACTTTATTTTGGTCAAAAGGTCAGCTGGCAGTAGCTCGGTAAGTTATAACGTCAGCTGGTACCCCAAACTTTTCGATCCATCAGCTGACGTATAGACTTAAGTTCGCATCTTGGTATGTCTTGTAAGAATTAATAAGCCGCAGCGACCTAGCTGCAATATTATACTGCAAATTAATCCCGAACTTTTAGTTTAAACCGGGGACAGGGTAATGCCTACCTCTAAAAGGGGAACTAGTATTTAAATAAAATTTACATGATTATAAATAGGTTTTTTTTTATTTGAGCTACACAGGTATGTAGATAAACTTATTTTCATCGCTATGATATACAATTCCTTATAGATGCATGCTACTTAATAACATTTAGGTATTATTACCATATATGTAAACACAACATTATTTATATAATTAAATTTTGCTATAAACATAATGATGATATTATATACAGCTGTATCAACTAATTTCAATGGCACGACATTATCTTATTTGAAATCTTTCAACTTTTTTAAGATGATGTTTCTAAGTTTAACTGCCTTAAAGCCTTAAACCAAAAATTACATTTGATGTAATCATTTAAATTGGAACAAAATTGTTTTTCGCTTAGTTTGTTTTGAAGAGAATCAAACAGATTTATTTGTACATGGTATTTCTAAAATATTAGACAAGAAATAAGTGTTAGATTAAAACTAAATTACGATATATATTATCAGACCAATAGATACATGATCCACCGTAATACTAATTTTGCGAGGACATTTCAAAATATCAAGTCTAAATTCGCATGACAACGAATTTAAAATTTCATTTCAAATTATATGGAATGTGACAAATTTAAACGAAACCTATGGCGAATGGGTCATGAAATAATTGGTCCGATAGTACATTAACTATTAAAAAAATGCATACCTATGTTGTTGCAAAAAAAACAAGTTTTTGAGTTTTTAAAGATATCTTATAATACATATGGTGGATGCGACATAGGAAGTTTTTTGGTACAACATGTTCTAGACGTGGTTAATGTTAATTTCTACTGGTATTTTATTACGAAAAAAAAACATGTTTACCGAACAAATTGACTGGTCTCAATGTAGGTACATTGTTCAATTTGTTCGGTAAAATCACCGGTGGATATGAACACTGACCATCTAGAAACATTGGTTTCAATAAATGTTGCTATGTCACATCCAGCCTTTATATGTTTTCAAAACGGATAACATGATATTTACCAACATTTAACACGATGATAATAATAAACTAGAGATCATTTCCAGTCGGCAAATCGTACAGTTGGTCCTAGTGGTGGAGGTGTTCCAAAGGTCTTTGGTTTAAGATTATTATGAGCAGCGTGTACATCAATAATGTACTTAGCCGCCAATATTACCTGCAGCTGAACTTAAAACTAATTAAATTCTAGCACCTCTCTCTCGCCTAACAAATTATGCTACTGCCCTTTTCTAGCTATTATAAATATTTGATTGTATTTTAAATGGCATTATTTTTTGTACAATATAAATCGATTAGGTACTAAATACTTATATTTATACTGGCTGATTTTACCTATAAAAAAGAATCACTTTATTTACGGAACTTAATGGATGAGATAACTGTCAGGCACCAGATGTCGCTCAGATGATGAGCCAAAATGTATGGAAATGAGCTTGTTTGTCTATGGAAGCATTTATCTTAATCTTCTCCAATAAATCAAATAGAATTTATCACTACTATTATCTACATTTATTGTAATTTGTAAGTGCCAGCGAGCATTCCAAAATAATATGAAAAAAAATACATAATGAAGATATAAGATTCAGACGACATAATAAACTCATTTATTATGATTTATGGTTTTGAAGGTATTAATTTATTATTGAGTCATTAGAAAAAGTTATTGTAATGACTGAAAAACATTACTGAAATAAATGATGCGCTAGAGTTAAATACAGTAGGTAAAATAGAAATTTAGCTAGTAGGTAAGTTACACTGTAAGATACCAAAAATATTAATAACAGTGCAGTTATTACTTATTTATCTAGCTTTACCAACATGCGTGCATTTTAACTATTACAAGTATGATCCCTGTTTTTATTTCTAATGAATTAAAAAGGTAGAATAAATCCTTGATGGGACCTGAACATAACAGTTGAAGTGTGGGTGTTACACACTATTATCACACCCTTCTGGGTAATTAGGCGTGTATTATTTGTTTTTCAGCTCGCTCGCTCGCTCTTCATACAGTTTAGCCTGGTTTCCACCGCGACCGGACCCACCGGGCTTTTGGCGAGCGAAAAGCCCGGTGGGTCCGTTCCGCATCTGGCAGTATGGCTTACGCTTTAACCCTTTCACAACGATGACAAAACAAAATAAAATTTGACTCTGCCATCGTCGTGTCGATGGCAGAGTCAAATTTTATTTTAAGACGAAGAAGAAAAGGACGAGAATTATCTAACTATAACATTCTAAGGAGTGTACACAGCCTCGACTGAATCCTACAAATATAAATAATATTAGTTTAGATAACATTTTCCGTAGTACTAGTCCGACTTTAGTGAAAAATCTAAAATATTTATATTTAAAGATGATTAATTATAATCATACTAAATATCAAATTATTGAATTAAACTTTAGTGAAAAATCTAAAATATTTATATTTAAAGATGATTAATTATAATCATACTAAATATCAAATTATTGAATTAATCTTGTCTTGTGTGTCAAACAAAAAAAAGTCAAGTCAAACAAAAACAAAAAAAAGGCTAAGGGTTGAGATCTATCCATAAAGAGTAATAAGGCTGAGCACAAAAAATTGTGCGAAATTTCCCGTTTGTTTGAGTAATAATTTAGGACGTTTTATTTAAAGAAAGATCTTAGTGCAAATCTACTCGTTTGGCAACATACTTTTGATACCAGTTTAAAGTGTTAAGATATCTCCAATAGTTACGGAATAAGCGCCTGAACATACTTAACGAATACACAACATTTTGTGAAAGCTACTTGCAAATATTGGCAGGCAAGAATAATGAAAGACAAATGAAAATTACTTAATTAAATACTCAACATTCTATTACCATTTCATAAAAATGTGTCGATTTGGTTAAGAATTTTTTTTTTAAATAATTTCTGTTGGTTTTGTAGCTATTGCTCACAATCTTAACGTAAGACTGTAAACCTGGCAGATAATGTTGAAATTGTAAATCCTACACATTTTTACAATTATAACAAACAACATAAACACATCAAAATATGTACAAAGATATATACAGAGTGATGAGCTTGCCGCATAGTTTCACTTTCTTTTGTGGTGTCATTACTGGTCTCCTAAGTAGACTTATTAATATATATTGCGTACTTAGATAATAATTAACTGATAATGTTATTTTATGTTTATTAACAATGTTATAGTTGATAAACATTTAAATCTGTACAACTTAATATTTCTTAGTAACACCAACATTCACTGCAGTAATTGGTTGCTCAATAAACATATTAGCAGCAACAGCTTTTATGACGATAAATATGAAATTATAGTCTATTAATTAGCAGCACAATCTTAAATTTATAAGAACTTATTTAGCGAAATTGATCTATTGCATTTATGGTTTTCAGTCAAGTAGATTAACATGCTCGCATCTTTTATCTTCTCACCTTCGCACAGTAATTGTTATACTAAAACTATCAGAGTTTGAAGTAATAATTATCATTGATTATTATCTTGATAAATATCATTGAAAACTATCACTATAATTATCTTGATAAATATACCTTGATAATTATATTTGAAAATTATAAAATACTAAATAAAGTATACAAATTGTACTCTATCCAATATTATCTGATAATTATCGCGTTAAATATTCGAACCGTTGAGACTATGTGTTTCTCTGTTTCCTATGTGAGACGGCGAAAAAGTTAGAATGGTAAAATAAAAAAATGCAACTTTTTAATGAACCCGACTTTACTAAACTGATTGTTTTCACATTAGAGCGTTAGCAGCGCTGCAGTGGCGTGAAACTCGTTGAAGGGCAGTCAAATCACGTGCGCTTGCAACAGCTTCTCTTTCTATACATATGAAAATGTGAAAGCAGTCTTACATACAGGCTGCAACTGAATACAATACAACGCCGTACAGGCTACAACAAGCCACAACACAAAATTACATTAATCGAGTTTAGTTTAGTTTTTGATAACACTTCAAACGTTTGTGATATGAATTATATTGTTTTATAAATAGTTAAATTAAATAGTTTACGTTACTGAATACTAGGTAATTTGGTATGCTTAACATTACTTTGGCAAGTGAATGAAATAATTATTTAATTGTAGACATGAAATATTGATCATGGTAGGAACTACAGATAGAAATGACACATTGTATGTGAGTTATTTGATAACTTCAATACAATGTGTGATTTAAATACATACTTACAAGTAAAAGAATCATTGGCCTATGTTTCTTTAGTCTTTCTCTCATTAGCTATGATAGATTGCAAGTTCCAGATAACATGGTTGATGTCTGTAAACATTTTCTTCACTCATGGTCATGGCTCAATCAATAATTTTATTATACAAAACCAATTAAACTGCCTCGATTTCCCGACACTTGACTTATTCTTTGTCATCTGATTGGTGGAATAATACCAATATTTGAGGGTAGTCTTTATTTGACTGAACGCTCATATTAATGCTGCCATTTCGTAAAGAAAATATTTTCTAACTCTTAAAATAATAGCTACATAATATTAATAAAAACTATGTAAGCTGACTTCTGGAAATTTACTCCCAAGATAAACTTAAGATTGCATTAACTATAAAAAAAATGGTATGTATCATACTATGTATTCTTAATTATGGCTTTTATTTTTGTCATTGTTAGCTGGACTTCCAGAGCCACAAGTAATATTGCACGAATTATGTCGCGTTTTGCGAGCACCTGTTGACCCATCGGCTTCAGGAAGAAGTTCTTCGCCGCTAGCGACAGATGTCAAAGCAACCGTTTTATCAAAGTCGATAGTGGTATAGCCAATAGCAGCAGCGGGTGCCGCCGCCGTCGACTTCCCAATGGAAGTCCCAGCCTTGTCCACACTGGACTGAGTCACGAGTCGTCCGCGGGGCTGAGGCACGCAGACCACACTCTCAATTTCATCCACAGTCTTTTTAAATTTTTCTTTGTTTGAATCAATATCCAGTACAGCATAATTAACTTCTATTTCTTCTACAGGAGACATAGAAGGGAATGTGTCAAATTCTGAGAATTTCTGATTGTACTCAAAAGGTGTAGTCAAACTAAGTATCTGTTTAACATTCTTAGTAGTGTCGCCAAGTTCACCTAGTGATATATTTGCATAAGTATTAATTTCTGTCCTACTGACAGTTAAATTGGAGTATTCTAACGGCTTGGGCGTCAGAGGGGTAGTGGGAACAGGATCATTTTTATAAGTTTCTGGTACACTTGTCTCATTGGCCACAATATTCATATATAGCCTGGCAGATTCTGGTTGTTGCGTTTGTTGCTGTTGTTGTTGTTGTTCCAATAAATGCTGCTGTTGTTGCTGTTCTAGACTTAGCTGTGCATAATGCTCACTGGCAGTACTTAGAGTTGGAGATAAAGGATTATTATTTGTTTTATTATTTGCAACATTTTCATTTAGATATCTACTTTCCAGGAATCGAGTTTCATCTTCAATATCTCTCATAGTGTTTAAAGCAGTCTCTTGACGCAAATTATTCCTTAGTATTGCCAGATCTCTATTCAAATCATTTGTGTAAACATGACGCGTGTCCACATGATGCGTTGTCTCATTTTGATTATTGTTGTGTTCTCTTTTAAAGTCTCGGAACTGATAGACATTGGTGACTTGATTGGAACTATTCTGAGGTCTCGGATATAAGGGCATTACTTCTAGTATATCTGCACTAGATGGTGACCTTGGCGATTGAGTGATATTTCTTGGTACAACATCTGATATTATGTTTGGCAGATTATTATTGATCACAGGCCTTAAATTACTAGGTTGTCCATTGTCTATAGAGGAACGGTGGACTACACTTGCCTGCAATGTTTGCCGACCTTGAGGTGATGGTGTCAGTCTCGATACTGGGTGAACATTCATTACATTTTTCAATAAAATTTGGTGTTGTAGTGTCCGGAACAGGAGTGATGCTCTTCGACATTTAAATGCATATATACCTTCCCCAGTCTCACATCTTCTACCTGGAAAACCACATAATAACAATTGTATTATTATTTAATAACTACCTCGTAAGTCTAGAAGTATAATTTGTTAGTCGCTCAACGTGACTAACACTTTACCGATCCGAAAATCGAGAGGTTCGATTTGGGATTTTTTGTCAAAAATTTTCAGAAGCAGCACGGAGTTGGCATTATTCCCGCTGGATGGCGATAGGCTCACCCCATATTACATGGGCCCTAAACATAATAGGTAAAATGCCACACCTTTTGGGTATTATAGGCGTGATTTTATGTTTAATTATCACAATAATTATCGGCTAATTATCTGATTCCCTACATTTCGCCCATTAACTGCTGTTTAATGTTTTCGTGGACACTAAACTAGTGTTAGTAGGCAGTATCCTAAATACATGTTTATTGTTATATTAATTAATTTAAACACTACAAAATGTCTCATAGGGTTCCTTAATGGCGTAATGATAGTTACGCATAATATTAATTTGATATAACTTTCTTCGCAATTTTTTAGAGAGACGATGGGTTAGACCAACCATAGTAAGGCCAACCAGACGAGATAAAAAATGTAATCAAATGTTCAGGGGTTCAAAACATTTTTATTTGAATAAATTATTATTGTTGTGGATTGGGTTGAGGTAAAGAAACCAGGCGAAAAGGAAATAAATTATATTAAGAAAATAGGAAATAAACTAAAGAAACACTAGATAACTAAAAGATTGACAAGGAACTTATATTGTCAAAAACATAAAAGATATAACATAAATATATTAAAACTAAGTAATAACAGCAAAAATAAAAAATAAAACTAACAGAAACGGAATATTAACAACAAAAAACCAAGCAAATACGGAGACGAAAAAATATGTATCACTTCCAACGCAATCCAAACAGGAATGAACTTGATCACAAAATGGCGGACCAAATGTTGACAACTGCGGTACACTGACTGCTTTCCTGTACCACGAAACACACAACGACAGCTGTTGTCGATCAATTGACGTCAACTGCGCGTACGAATGATAAGGACAGAGATAATAATCCCTCGCTATCGCAATGTAACTCAGTAACGGTCCGTTTGTTTACATTCTTTATCTCGTCTCGTTGGCTTTGCTATAGTCACCATCTGCAAAAGTGGCCGACTAGTTGGCGAGGCCACGAATTCGATTCGGTTCAATTTTAATTTTAAATGCATTTAAAAGTTACATACTTATTTATCGTATCGTTCATCGCACCACCACGTGCAGTATATTACGAAGCGGCACAAGATAAGTAGCACTTCTAATCATAGATAATTGCCATTTATAGTATCGTAGACTTGTCGGCGTAATTAGCCGACTAGTCGCTGTCGAAACGCCAACTAGTCGGCACATCTCTATTTTTTGCATAAATTCATAACGCATTATCTTGATATGCATGTTTTTTGCCTAAGTCATTAGGTTAAGTATACTAGCCTTATTCATCAATATACTTTTCGTATGTAAAATAAACAAGTTGCCGCTTAGGCATCACGCCATCACGCCCTTACCTATTTTAAATATTACTACTTTTTATTACTGTTTTTAAACTACGATACCTAATTATATTAAATTTAAAAAGAACCTAATTTTTCAATTACTAGCGTACGCCTGCGTGTTGTGTCGATATAAGTAACCAATATCATGATAAAGACTGTATTTTGTTAGGACTAGTGACTAAGTAGAGGTTTAAAAAAATATGGGACCGGCAGGATTTGAATCTGCGACCTTCAGCACACCGGGCAGTCACTTTAACCAACCAGCATTTACTGATTATAGCTCGCAACTGCTCTTGGCTACAGACTAAATGGAAATGCCTAATGGGATAAGGAATAGACAAAATATAATTATTGTTTTTTTTTTTAATTGCAGGGATATTTCTCAAACAGTGATTTCTTCAATAATCTGAATTTTCATGATCAGATCAAAAATCTTTTTATTCTTTCTTTGATAATCTGGATCTGAATCTTCCGTAGAAGCTTTCATGATAATTTTGAATAAACTATACAGAAGTCTCAACAAAATGAATATTTTAAGCGCTACAAATAATTTTTATTTTGTATTCAATTTAATTCCTTTGGAACCTTTTTTTTCCATTATATTCCTGCAACATGTTGTATTGTTAGGCATGATTTTTTAATTTAAAGATGGTGCTGATCACACCTGTTATGTAGTATAAACCTTGTAGTAAAGTGAATGAATATTATTTAGTCCTACTTATTTTCCCTTAACAAGAAAACATGGTTAATCTATAAACATGCTTGTCTTTCTATTCTGAGAACTACTGTTTCTTGAAAGTTTTTTCATCTGATTGGTGTTTGAGGTAACATGGTGAATCATTGTATGTTATAGATTAATTTGAATAAATCGGATATTAATCATGCCATTATTATAATAAAAGAATCAATGTTTGAAAACCTTGAAACCTATTTTATATTTAATCTATTCGATATTTTATTTATTCTTCATTCTGATTTTAAAAATATTAATTTTTAAATTACTATTTCAAATTTGGAAGCATAAAACCATAGAGATTATTTTTCATGAACAAACTTTTTCTATTGGAAAAATAGGTTTTTAGATATGGAGAGATTTATAAAACAATACCTAGACAATGCTGATGTATAAGAAAAACTGAGTCAAACTTATTTTGTAAAGTTATTATTTTCATTGATTTCTGCTGCGTTCAAAATAATTAATATTATTATTCCTTGTAATATTTTAAAGCAAATTATAGCTTTGCTATGCTTTTTTGTATTTAAAAAGAAAATAGTAATAAAAAGTAAAATAATTAAAAATCCAGCAGGATTTGAACCTGCACCACCTAGGAAAATGTCCCAGGTACCAATTCAGCCATGGATTTGTATGCTTCTAGATTTGAAATCTTACAAACGTTTTTGTGCCAGCAAATTGGTATATACACACATCAACACTGTCTAGGGATATTTTGTATTTCTTAAATTTTTTGATAAACTATAAATATTTTGTTCAGAGAAGTATATATGGAATTAAACCTCAGTTAATGCCCAACTTAATTAAATAAATAAAAAACATTTTAGATCTTCAAATATTTTTTTAAAAATAAAATAACAAAGAGACTAAAAATTCTGCTAAGTCTACGAATGAAATTAATGAATAAAATGGATAATTTTATTAAAAAAAAACAACTTAAAGTGAGACATTTTAACTTTGAATAATCAGTGTTGCCACCCCTCACATTAATAAGAGTTTGGCATCGGTTATTCATACTGTAAATTAAGGTGTCGATGTCTTGCTGTGGTGGCGCTATCCAAAACGTTGTTGCGGAGACTCTAGGCACCAGCCAGAATTTGATATCAAGGCTCTGGTCACGTTATCGTGATACTGGGGAAGTGGTGGAACGGCATGCTGGCAGAATTTGTATGACCACCCCTAGAGAGGACCGTTTTCTCCAAAATACCACTCTGACGGCCATGGAAATGGTACAGAGGCTCCAACAGGAGCATCAGCTGTTGGTTAGCAACCAAACTGTCAGAAGAAGGCTACATGAGGCTAATCTTCATTCTCGCAGGTCAATTCGTGTTCCTGCTTTGCGACGAGGCAATCGCGGAAGGCGACTATTGTGGGCCCAAGAACACGTGTTATGGGATAATGAACAATGGTCGACAGTGCTCTTTACGGATGAGTCTCGGTTTGGATTTCATCCAGATTCGCCAAGAACACGAGTTTGGAGAGTTCCAGGCAGGGAAAGCCGGCTCCAGCATCCACAAGAGGTTCATTCGTACCAAGCAGGAACAATCATGGTATGGGCAGGAATTCGTATAGGCGCGCGAACCGACCTCGTTTTTGTAAGAGGCAACATGAATGCTCAGAAATACTGTGATGAGGTGGTGGAACCTGTTATTATTCCGCATAGGGTGCAAATCGGCCAGCAATTCGTACTCATGCATGATAAAGCTCGTCCACACACTGCGAGGCTGGTATCAGCCGCACTTCAAGACAACGACGTCACGGTAATGAGATGGCCTGCGCAGTCGCCCGATATGAATCCCATCGAACATGCGTGGGACATGTTGCAGCGAAGGGCTATGCACGCCCTCCCTCCAAATCTGGCCACAGTAGAGCAACTTTTCTTGCACCTGCAACGAACCTGGGAACGCATACCACAGCAAGACATGGACACCTTAATTTACAGTATGAATAACCGATGCCAAACTCTTATTAACGTGAGGGGTGGCAACACTGATTATTCAAAGTTAAAATGTCTCACTTTAAGTTGTTTTTTTTTAATAAAATTATCCATTTTATTCATTAATTTCATTCGTAGACTTAGCAGAATTTTTAGTCTCTTTGTTATTTTATTTTTAAAAAAATATTTGAAGATCTAAAATGTTTTTTATTTATTTAATTAAGTTGGGCATTAACTGAGGTTTAATTCCATATATACTTCTCTGAACAAAATATTTATAGTTTATCAAAAAATTTAAGAAATACAAAATATCCCTAGACAGTGTTGATGTGTATATACCTTAATACAAACTTTACTTGGTTTTAGTGCCACTTGTGTGATGAGTGATAAGTCACTTAGTCACACACAGTACTTTGGAGTTTAGACCAATACAATACTGTCGAGAGATGACGCATTTTCTCTCATTAAATATTATTGTGTGAAAATATTTTAATTACTGTTTTTGTGGTATGTCAGAAGGGTGCTTTTTTTTAGATGATCCCTTTCTTATCCATATTTCCTCATAAAAAAATCGTGTAGTGATTTGGTCACTGACTCAGAACAAATGCAGATTTCTAGTAAAGTAAAAATAAGGCTGTATATCCATCCAGTATATAGAATGTCAAAAGATATAGAAAATGTATTTAATTAAAAGAATAAATATCCATGTATAAATAATAAATTACCAGATTCAAAGCTGAACATTCCTTCCTCAAAGCCATATCTTCTTAAAGAATGCAATGGCCAAATTGTAGACTCTCTGCCCTCCCGATATAGTATTAAATCATTCTCAGTGATCTCTAATTGGCCGGAACACAAATACTCTCCATGTTCGTCAACATTGACAACACGGAATACATTAGGATGGAGATCTGACGTTTCCCTTTTACTGTGTAAACAACCCATCACTACATTTCAAGCATCACAGTGTCCAGTAGTAGACTTTTAAACCAATCTAAAACAAACCATTATATTGTATAAAATAATAATAACACTAGCACTTAAGAATGATAACAACAATTTAGAGTTATTACATTGTATAGAATGCCAGGAGCAATTAACTATACAATGGTCCCAATGACATAGACATAGCACACCCCCAGTCTTAACAAATCTTTGCAAATCACATAAAGATATTATTATATCTATGTGGGAATCAAACCCACAATACCATCTATTTAAAAGTTGTAGTACAATACACAATATAAATGTTATAAACATTGTTTGATGAAAATTTGTTTATTTCAATTATAATAAGTTAACAACAGTAAATACCTCATTTTAAGATAATTTATTTTTATTTTCAATGCCTGTGAACATTTAGTGTTGTAATAAATACGATGTGTGGATCTTATGTACGTACTCCCCGTGAGGCGTTTTGTTAGGTTTTCTTTGGTACTTTTTTACATACAACAGCACTCAAACACATCTTTTAGAACTTTTCAAAACAACATTGAAGGAGTATTAGATGTTTAAAATGAAGAGAAGGAATAAAAGAAAGAAAACACAATCTTTACAGTACTAAATTATTTCTAAAATTCCAGATGAATGAATGACAGGAAGCTAATAGCCTGAAGTTGACACATTGTTGACAGATGTGACAGCAAAGCAGTGACATTGACAGTATACTCCGCGCAGTAATTTTTGATAAAAACGATCACCGATCACGGCTTAAATAAAAATAATCAAATTTCTAAGCAAGTGGAACACAAGGAATATAATATAATCATATTCCCATAGAGTACATTAGTCAATGCATATAATATTGCATATTCCTGTGCAATTTTTTTGACGTACCTTGCACAGAGTACTTTATTATATGGTACCTTGCTCAGCCTTCATCCAAGGTACCTTGTTACAATAAAGATTTGACAATTAACAATTTACACGACCTAGGAATCTTGTTGTTATTTAAACAATAATGAACATTAGCTTTAGTATAAGTTCCTGTTAGAATTTCCGTAGTGAGAATTTCTTTTCTTTCACGTATATTGTTTAATTCTCTTGTGTTTCAAAGAATAGGATTTTTCTCGTATAGAAATAAAAATGTCGTGTCAAGTTGAGCAGATAGCAGATTGTGGTGATATATCAAGTTTGGGAAGAGCTTTATTTATATCTGATAAAGAAGGTAAGCATATACTTCGCACAGGCACTATATCATTTTGTTTAATCTTTTCAAATTTGATAAGTCAGGTTCTTTGTTCCTATGGAATAGACTGTGGGCCTGCTGGTAATTGGTCAATTATTTCCTCTCAATCGATTCCATCGCCAAAATCCGACAAGCAAATTATTACTACTTAAATTACATTAAAATGAAAAAATTGGGTCCACTTGGCTATTCATTCCACCAACTGTTCGGCAGCTTACTTCCACTTAAATTTATTAAGCAACACCCTTAATCATTCCACAAAGTTTCTTTTGAGAGTCAGCGATAACCTGTCACACACTTGCGGTCAAAAAGCTTCTGCTCTAAGATATATATTTATAGTAATTCAGCTGCTGCATTTACGTATTCCTATGATTTCAGATGGTAATTGGCTACCTCAGTGTGCTATATCCTTGTCTTCATGCAGTAATTTGTTAGCAGTTGGTTGCAAAAGTAGACTTTGTTTACTTACCAACCAATGGATTAGTTCTACAGACAGCAACACATTTCTCATATCGTGGAGTGGAACATTGCCTTCAGATATAACAGCACTATTAGCTTTACCTATTTGTCCATCACAACAATCTTCTCAGGTAATAATAAGGAACTATCTCTTTCGAACAAGTGTACCTACTCATACTATAAAAGGTGGCCCATTAAGATTGGGCAGTATGGGGAAGTCTGTAGTTATAAGACATACAAAAAAATTGTTATTAAGAACCATGACATTGATTGTAGTATTATACTTTGATTTAAGTAAATAACTTATACACCACTCCAATCTTTCTTTGAAACATAATACCTAAAATGAATAATATGCATTGAATTTTCAGCAGATGTTTTGCAAAGCACATTATAATCATGGTAACAGTAAAAGTAGATAATATACAGTTCAGGTCTGGATCATTACATTACACATAATATATGTGCACACAGCAAAATCAATATTGAAAGATCAAAAGCTCTAATAACCAAAAGTAATAAGGAATACGGTTTCATTAGATGAATGAACAACTAAACATGATTATTATTTTGTTTGGATGTCTCAGATGCTCCTACAGAAGCGGCTGACGCATCTTACATTGCTTGTTTAACCTACGAAACCTAAAAGAAACGCTAGTGCTATAGCTAGGGCTCTAAGATCAAATCAAATGTATATTAATCTATTTGTCTTCCCCCATACTGACTGATGTAGATGGGTCTGTATTGAACTTTTTTTTTCAGATTGGGCCTGACTGGTTTTGCATTATTGTTGGATTTAGGAATGGTAGTGTGGGTTTTTACACAAACACTGGGCACTTACTGCTTCTCGAAAAGTTGGATGACAAACCAGTTATGAGAATATCATGTCATACAGGAACTTATGGTACTTTACCTGATGATGTTCATATCCTATACCCAAGCTGTGAGTGCATTATATCTGGATCAAGTTTGTTTCAAGTGCTTAGAAATGCTAAAGCACAACTGGCAAAAGGTACTACTACTAATTCTATTTAGGTATTATCTCTTACTCCTACTATATCATACTAGCTCCTAATATCATAAATTCAAAAGTGTGTTTGAATGTGTAGCTGTGTTACTCTTTTATAGAAGTTAGATAAATAAATAAAAATTAACCAGCTCTTTGTGTAAAAAATGTAGAAAAAGCTGGCATTCTTTTTTTCATCCTCTTTTTTAAATTGACGCCTGCACTAAGAATCACAAAATCAAACACACACATAGCACACCCGGAATCAGACAAAATCTTTGCAGATCACACAAAGATTTATGCCATTACTTAGCCACAAGCTGCTGTAATAATTATTTACTTCGAAATTTATTTACTTATTTACACTTCATGCAAAAGTATATTGCAATGGCAGACTTAATGCCTTAAGGCCAAAATTTATGTTTATTTAATATTTTATGATATAATTATTTATAATAATGTGTTCATAGTACGAGCTGGATTGCCTGATGATTACTTGGTGGACAGTCGAAACATCAATATTCGCAAGTGGATATTTTCTGACCAAGAAGTCATAAATGATGCTGCAGTTGTAGGACTAGATCTGAAGAATACATATGACCATCTTTTAGCTGCATCCACGTATGGAGGATACGATGTATGGTAAGCCAATTCTGGTAATAATATTTTGATTGTGATTGATTATTTTATTTTTGATAGTTTGCACTAGGTATGACTATTGCATTAACAATACTGATATCAATATTGATATTTCGTTTAGTCCTTTTTTAAAAATCTATACTAATATTATAAAGCTAAAGATTTTGACTAAACCTGTTTTTTTGAATGTGCTAATCTCAACAAAAACAAAACTAATAACTTGGTTATCCCAGAAAAAAAAACCCTAATGTACCAAACATCACTGCCAATGGTCCGAAATACGGTAATGGGTATTGCTGAAAATGCTGCTGTCATGATTGTAATTGATTATTTTATTTTTGATAGTTTGCACTAGGTATGACTATTGCATTAACAATACTGATATCAATATTGATATTTCGTTTAGTCCTTTTTTAAAAATCTATACTAATATTATAAAGCTAAAGATTTTGACTAGACCTGTTTTTTTGAATGTGCTAATCTCAACAAAAACAAAACTAATAACTTGGTTATCCCAGAAAAAAAAACCCTAATGTACCAAACATCACTGCCAATGGTCCGAAATACGGTAATGGGTATTGCTGAAAATGCTGCTGTCATCCGCTACGAATGATACCGACATGTAACGTGAATTCTGAGGCGGTTTTTAGTTAACCATGAACTTCATTTTTTTTTTTTCAACAGGTATCGTTCTGTTCCTCCGGTTAACTCCCTTATACTTGGTGCTGGTGCTAAGCCGTATGTCGGTTTTCATTATGCTCTCGAAGGTGGAACAGCACCTCCATTACAGGATGTTGCAAGAGCTGTTGCAAATAAAATAAAATCGGCACTGCCGTAAGTATTTACTTCGACGTGGAATGTATGAAACAACGGATCAAAGAATTCTTAATTTTTATCAATTTAAATTAATTTCAGAGGGTGGCTGGGAGGAGGCAATACAGATAACTCTGTAGTAGGAAGTGAGCCTCTAGTCCGCTCTGAGAGTTTGTCGATGCGTAACGGTTTGTACGATGGTCAGCGCCACGGCAACGCAGTAGCCATATCACCTGACCGTCGACTCGCGGCAATAGTTGACAATTTCGGCCGCGTCGCAGTGCTCGATGTCACACGGGGTCATCTTATCAGACTTTTTAAGGGTTATAGAGACGCGCAGTGTGCATTTGTTCAGGTATGTTTTTTTTACTATCTGAATAAAATAATATACCTAAACAAACATGCATTAAATCAGAAACAAAATAATTTTGTCAATTTATTGTTTTTAGATCTTCGAAGATGATGATAAAAAACCACAGCTTTCAGTTGTGAAAGAGTTAAAAAGGGCTATATTTTTGATAATTTATAATCCCAAAAAAGGTCTTATAGACATTCGGCTAATGCAGAGAGGAAATCGTGTTGCGGCATTTACCGCAACAAAGAACGGCATACTTTTATACAATACATGTGGACTGGTTGGCGCCGAGAAAAATTACTCTTATAAAAAACTTAATTTACCTGAATTTCAATGTGTATTAATGGATCCAGATGGAAAATTCAAAAAGTTCGTAATTCCATTCTTTTATGCTTTAGAAGGAGAACATTCTCAACGATCGAAAGATTTACATGCGTTGAGAGACCTACGAGAACATCTTAAGAAAATATCATACACGCAAGAATATGTTGATGAACTAATTAAGAAAGCTTCAGAATTGCAAACTTCAGATCTCAAGAAGCATTGTCTGGATTTATTAGTGAGAAAATATGACGCTTCGCCAAAGATTGTAATGTCTTGTTTGAAAGTATTCTGGGATAGTATTGAAGATGACAAAATTAATCTTCAGGACTTCGAAATTAAACAATATTTTGCAAACCTCGGCTTACTGACATTATTCTTCAGGAACATCAATAGTGAAGATACGGATGACATGCAGGAACTGACGGATAAAATACGCACATTTTTGAATAATAATGTCGGTACAGAATGTGCAGATGTAGATATATTGTCCACATCTATTGAAGAGGATTCTTCAGAAAAATTTAAAGATACAAACCAAGATGACGGTTGTTCTTTACAGTTTGAACTTTTAGAAGATGACAATTGTATATTGGAGCGGTTATTGACTTTGGCACAAGAAAACAACTACAAAGAACACCACCACGCGAGAGTTACATTTGCTGATGATACTAGCGCTAGTATTTACAAAGAATTTGTTTCGTGCTTCAAGTTAGATGAGAAAACTCAATATGTGTCATTAAAAAATGATGCTTCCGCAGAAAAGATAAACAATCTAGCATGTATTACATTTAAATCAATATTTCAAATAAAAAATACAACAATGTTAACAATTTATGTTAAAGATTGTAACATGGATCCTAAAGAAATTGTCAAGTTATTAATCATGCACTTAATGAATATGCCATTGGAAGAAATAAATATTGAACTTATTGAAAAATTCATTAAAGTGCTCTATTATGTATGCAGTGTTACAGAGGAGGCTATGCGTATTGCTTACAATGAAATTTCACCCTGGTGGCAAGCCATCCGTGACATATTAGTGGAGATGTCCTGTCCATTAAGGAGTCTTATAGTGGCTATGGCTTGTAAAGCTGTTAGCAAAATGTTCGAAACAATATGCCAAGAAAAAGAAGAAGATATATGGGAGTCTGTAACGAAAGAAAATGCTAAATGGGGTATTCTGATCGGTAAATTGGAAGACATATCAATACTCAGTATCATCTTAATGTTAAAAGAATCGCCTGTCATTAGTAAAGAAAGCAATTCAATGCTAAAATTGCCAATGACTGAATTCAACATTAATCTTAAATACATTTACACAAGAGGCAAAGGATCTGTAACGGAATTAATAGCAAAATGGCTTTGCGGCATGGGTGTCATACCAGAAGCTGTAGTCGCTGATACATTAATAGATAAAAATTGTAAAACTGGTTTGTTGCTTGGCTACCCAACCGAAGATAATGATGTTGATGGTACTGAAACTCTTTTTATAGAAAATAATCGTGTTTATATTTTTGATGAAAATCCCAAAATATTTAAATGGCTCTCGCTGTTACGACAACAATTTCCTTTGAGTACATCAGCTGATTATATCATTGCAAATATGTGCTGGGAATATGCTATGGCTTGGCAGAAATCTATGCAAAATTGCGAATATCTCAAAACGGTTCTCCGGTGCCTAGCGTGTTTATCAAACCAGCATATACGATTAGGTTTATTTTCCATCATATGGTCGACCTATATCAAACATGTTTTCGAAGTAAGCTGTCGCCTAGTTAATAAAGTCGGTAGATTGCCTAAAGACCCGCTATGCCTTCAAGATGTAGGCTTTGACAGTACAAATATGATACAATTCCTTGAAACTGCAACCAAGTATTTAGATGATTTTCTGTCGTGTTCCAACACTGCAACCAGTCAGTTAAAACAAAACATACAATTTGAGAAAATTTGGGAAGAGAGTACACCGTCGCTGGTAGATGTTGCGCAAGATGCTAAAAATGTAGATAATAACATTTTAAATTTGAACCATCAAATATCCTGCACAGTGTATTATATGTGTCATTTCAATATCAAAATGTCGAAACCCCTCGACAGCCTCTACGACATCGACTACCAATACATTTTGGAAGCATTAGCGGGTACCGTTATTAGCAGAGAATTAAACATGAAGGCATCAGATAAATTGAGAAACCCAAGAATGAAGTTTTTGACTAAACTTATAAGAGCGGCCGTCGAGACCATCTCCATCTCGGAAAGTATTCCTTGCACAACATATAACTGTGAGGAGTGCGTAGTTTGGATGGAGAACATTTCTATTCTTTCGGAGTTATGGAATATGGATAAAGACTTCGTACGCCGACAGCAGGTATGACTATTGTTAATTTTATTTAATCATCAATACAAATAAATAACATTGAAGTGTCTGCATTGATTAAATTATTAATGTCAAAACATCAATGTTTTTTTAAGCTGGTATAGTTGTTTGCAGCTACTCCTTAATACAAAGAATTCCACGCGGACGTAGTCTCGCGGAAAAAGCTAGTTATACGTTATACATAAAATGTATTTTTATAAAACTTTATTACCGACTACTTTTTGCGACTTTGTCCGCGCGGAATTTGATTTTTCCATGCTATTTCCTACAAAATTGTAGAACTACCGTCATGTAGACATGGGCAAAACAGTACCCCGTACTGTAATGGAACATGTCACATCACACTGGCCGAAGTTCCATCACCCGCAACCATGTCTCAGTACGCGTAACATTACTCGAATGAAATGGACATGAAATGGTATGTTATAATAAGTAATGTCGGCTTGAGGATAGGCGTAACTTTATAAATTCATTACGTACATATAGAAATACTAAATTTAATATTATTAGTTATTTTTATGTGTACAAAATAAGAGTATGGTAGTAATACCTACCTATAACTATATTAACCGTAAGATGTACCTTTTTCATGTGTATCTAAACTTCCGATTGAGTTTGAAGACATTGCTAGTACCTTCGAGCAATGTTGACATTTGGCCCTTGTTGTTATATTTACACTATTACACAATAAAAAAGTCATTAAGATTCGCCACTAACAACAACAAACAACTAAAATAATAACAACAAAATAAAAAAAACTTACTTGTGCTGTTTTGTTCGCGACATTTGCAATGTTTACAAATAATAACAGGTATCTACTTGCACGTGTTTCATTTGACGAAGCTAA
This sequence comes from Hypena proboscidalis, assembly GCA_905147285.1. Classification (NCBI taxonomy): domain Eukaryota; kingdom Metazoa; phylum Arthropoda; class Insecta; order Lepidoptera; family Erebidae; genus Hypena; species Hypena proboscidalis. Next base: position 14,002,484 of record LR990132.1, read on the forward strand.
TAAAAATGACCCCTATGGCGTACACAATAAGTTTCAATATCCAAAGCTATAAATCTATCTCGCTTGTTCATACTATTCATTCAATGACTCTGTTTCGCATCGTTCCATGACTCGATGTTTACCGAACATGCCCGAATACGCGTACCGAGACATGGTGCCATGGTGCAATGGTTAAAACTCTCGCGTGATGTGTACTGTAGCATGTCGCAGCCGCGTAGCGCTACCCGAGTTTCATTACACGCATTACTTACCCAACTCTACCGTCATGCACTTTCATCCCTAAATTTACCCGCTTGGGGAATGGAATTTCCATATTATTTTTATCGTAAATATCTTCAGTGTACAGACATAGCTAAGTAAACATTTTAATATAGGTAGATATGTTTTTTATTATAGGTATAGTGTGTATAGGTAAACCTGCAATAAATAAATAACATTTCAGGTGATTTCATTGTATCATCTGGGATATGATTCAGTCGCTGAAAACATAATTAACCAAATCGAAGAACCTGAAGTAGTTCTTGTACCTGTATTAGCTATAACCACACAAAGGTTTAAAAGAAATTTGGAACATTCAAGCAATCAACCAGAATGGATGGTGTCACTGCCGCCACAGCTTTTTAAACGCATTCGTATGACGGTATGTGATTTTATTTTAACTTCTGCCGCCTATTCACCGCTAAGTTCAGAGCATTAATAAATTAAATCCTCCTCCTTGCTTCGATTTCCTCATTTCTGGGAATCGTGACCTCTTTTCTGGATCATCATATCCCGTGTGATGATCCGCCATCTGTGCCTGTCTTGGGCTCTGTGTAGTGCGGTGTGGTTCGTGGTGTTAAGGTTAGTGCGGACTTGGTCAGACCAGCGTATCGGGCTACGGCCTCTGGGTCTCTTTCCTTCGATCTTACCAGTGACCAACAGTCTTTCGAGGTTGTCGCCTTCTCTTCTAGCTATGTAGCCAAAGTACTCAAGGATTCTGCGGAGGCACAGGAATAAGAGGCAGTCTTTTATGCCCAGTTCATTAAGAATCGAAAGATTAGTGCGGTGAGATGTCCAAGGTATTCGGAGCATTTTTCTCCAGGACCACATGTCAAAAGCGTCAATGCGTTTATAATCGTCAATAATGCGTCAGTAAATTAAATAAATAGTTACAAATAAATTGTTTTAATGTTGTCAAAATTTTGCGGTACCAGCAACATTATAACCATTATTTTAACGTGAAAACGTTATCGAGCTATCCATCAATTTCAATAATTAAAAAATACAAAAAAGGTGTTACTCGTTCCAATTCGATGGCTCAATTAGAGGTATTATTTATTACTTCTTAAATGGATATTGATGGGATTGCCCCGCTTCTGCAGTGCATCAGGGATGTTTGCTGAAGCTCGGGTAGACTGTTTCTACACAACAATGAGAAAACGATGCGCCTCTCTGGTGCGCAGGGTGCGGGCCAGTCCCAACCTTATCCTGAGCTGTATAGCGAGTAGACTTGATTGTTTGCATGTGAACCGTTGCTGCAAGTTGTCCACCTCAGTGATAGACGTGTGGCGATGATTCACATGAATTCATGACTTAGGTATAAGTAGTTAGAATAAGAATACTAATATAGGTATAAGGAACATTGTTACTAACACATATGAGTCTTGTTACTTGAAATAAAGCTATTATTATTATTATTATTATTAAATGTTTGCTTTAGATTTTTAGCGGAGAGGTTGTTTTTAGGGTGCCGTAGTACCTACGTTACGTTACACCTTATAGTTACGCCATGTCCGTTTGTCCGAGGCATAGCGTACCTCCCCTACATGTTATGATCGGATGTTTTTTTTCTGTCGCCTACCCCATAGTGTGGGATAGCGTTAGACAGGTCTTTTCAATCTATTAAGGGGTTGCTTAGACAGTTTTTTTATTTAGAGACCCGTTCGCGAGAAATTTAACTTTGCGGATTTTTTTTTGCTCTAGTAGAGCTTCTCTCCCCCTTATAAAAGCTAAAATCTGAAAAATCATGTTGGTGATTTATTATGTAATAAATAAACCTAAGTGAAAACTATAGCGTCTAAGTTAACTTTGTTAGTTCATGGCAGTAGTGGCCCAAATTGTAAATAGCAGTTACTTGGAGTACTTCATATAAATTTGTACTACAAAAACCTTACTTGTTCTAAGATGTTACTTGTTAAATACAAGTAGTAAATCTCTTTATGTTGACTTGACCGATTTATACATACTCTACCGTAAAGTTTCGTAATTAACACATTTGCACATTTTGATCTTTCATTTAATATCCCATTCGGGATCGGGTACACCCCTCTTTCAACGTCGCAGGTTTAACAATAAATAGCCCTGACATGACATCAAGACCTATACAGGATGTCCTACGGCGATGCCACATGGAGGAAAAGTATCTGAAATATTGTAGGTAGAAGATTTTACTTAAGATGACTTTTTTTTATTTTTAGAATCAATTTAAACTGCAGTGCCGGTGTTACTTATAGTATAGTAAAATTGGTAGTAACACGGGAAATAAAAGCAACATGTGACAGATAAGCCGGGAAATTAAGACTTCCAAGGGTACAGAAATTCCCATAGAGCTGAAATTAGTTTGAATGTTCGGAACACCAATAAAATATAAAATGCAAATTGGTTAAAACTTGGTCACAAGGTCTATCGTTTTTTGTCTCACCAGGTGGCGCCACTGTTGATAGGCTTGACTTCAGACATTAATTTATCCCAACCATTGTGTTTATAAGTTTTCTTAAAGCACAGTTCTTTACGACACCTTGAAGACAAACATTTTAAAACAAAAAATATTAAGAATTACGGATTTTTTGTTTCAATCTCAAGTGCAACCTTTTCCAAGTACGGTTTCGATGGGGAGTGCTTAACATTATTTTACTAGTATAATGGTTTCATTTTCATACTGCACGATGAATAGTTTTTGATTTCTGAAATGTTTTATTAAATAAACCTAGATAATGTCTACGTCAAAACATTGCGGACGTAATTACGCCGAACTTCGGTCACGTTTTTTTGGCGATATGGTGTGTTAAGAGTAAAGTGAAGTCATTATTACAATTATTATATTATTATAGTTCTTTTTCTGTTAACAGGAGCTTGATACTTCGATACCCGCTCATCCATCACTAGAAACAACTAAAATGGTGCTGCAGAAAGTACTAATTCAAATGGAGAAGAAATCGAAAAATATCCAAGCAAACATTCAAAATATGAAAATGGCTGAACTATTTATTGAAAGCTGTGATGTATTGATAAGACGTAAATTATAATTCATATAATATGGTGTTTTACCCTTAGTTATAATACCATTATACCAAACATATTTATGCAATAATTATAAGGATATAATAAGGCTTTCACATTTGTCAATCACATTTAATTTTTTTATGTTATGTATTAAAATGTAATTTATTATTTTATACCTTGTCCATTCGTTTATTTTCTTTTTGATAGCTCTCGCCTATTAATTACAGGGTTTTTTTTCGGAATAATATCCTATGCACTGGCTGGCCTGCCCGCCGCATTTTTACAGTAATGATGCCGTACTTTATTGACGAGTAACACTTTTTATTAAAGACTCTGTGTCTTAAACAAGCAACCACAGACTATAAATAAAAAAAATATCTATTTATATATTATATCTGTAAATAAAAAAAAGAAAATTATAATATGACTCCATAATTAATAATATGCGAGAATTTAAGTGAGAGAGAAGTGAAATTATTATTAAATAAGTATTATTTATAACATTGACTTATCATCATAGGCGAAGCCAGGATTTGATTTCGGGGGGGCGTTTTGCTTCATTCTCATCTCGAGGGGAGGAAGGGAGGAAGGTTTTGGGGGAGGGTGTGAATTGAAATAACAATGTTCATTAAATAATATTTACATTAATCAGTCAAACCACAATAATAAGCAAAGCAATATGTTTTCGCCACCAAGAGTAAGGAAGCACCAAAGGCGCCGTCATTTTTGCGCATTTTCTTTGAAGAAATACAAGATATGGCACCGAAATATCTTTTCCGTCAAGAGTAATAAATAAAGCGCCGAAGATGCAGACTTTGTATCGCACTTTCTTTATAAAACAAGCTGCGTGGTAGCTCTATGGACGGGCTGGCCCTGGTTACAAGTCAATAAGCCCTTTTGAAATTGGATAATTTATATAATACATAAAACGCATGCCATACAACGGCAAAAACAATTTAGGTATTTGTGCATGTTGTTAGTAGTTCGCATACTAGCAATATTATTATCATTGAGAATTCAAACCTTCATATCCCCTCGTTTAAACATTTCCTTCGTACACGAGACCCCAGACAGTGCGGGCCCCTAGGCAGTTGCCTAATTTGACTAAAAGGTTAATCCGGACCTGGTACTTATTAAATTTAATAGAATCGGTAATGTGTAAAGGCGACACTTATTTGAAATGTCAAAAAGTAAATAAACGACAAGGTATAGTTGTTAATTTTAAATTGGTGTATATATTGCATAGGTACTCCATTATTATTAAATGTTGTTTAATCATATCTTAAATTGATTATTAATTTAATCCTCCCTTATACAGGGTTATTAGTAATTTCGCGCACGAAAACGGCCGAACAAAAAGCAATCCAATATGCTAAAGGTCATCCAATTTGGTGCAAACTAAATTAAATATGAAGTATTGGCATAAAAATCAATGTTGCGCATGAACAGATCTCCGAAAAAGTTGTTTGTTGTGTAATGGAATGCCACATTTTTAAATCCTCCCTTTTTGTTATATGTTTAATCCATATGTTTTTTACTTCGAAATCCGTTATAATACTAGCTGCGTCCCGCGTGGTATGTCAACATTTATAGTATAAAAATACGTCCTATTTCAGGGGTACTAAATGAACACATAAAGGTTACAATAGGTCCTGCCATTGTGGAGGAGTACGAGAACTAACATTGTGACACGAGACTTTTATCTTAAGGTTTTATTTTTATGGGTTTATCCAATTTATACATTGAAAAGTTTATCGATACTTGCACAACACTACCAAGTTGTAGTATAGTCTATTCATATAGACTTGGCAAAAAAGATAAACAATAATGGCTGACGAAAAAAAATAGTGATGTGAATCATTTAATGAACTGTTGTGAACTACTCAAAATGGCGCTTCAACATTCATTCAGTGAATGATATTAATTAATTAGAAGTCGCTAAAGTCTGTTAAAAATGGACTTTGATTTAGTTATGTGTCGTTCGCGATTGAACGAATCTAAAGAACCGAGTCGCGCGAACCGCACAGTCAAATGGGCCACTTTAGCTGTAGAAAAGGATTAATTCGTTACGATTTGTTATTCACGATAAATAGATTAAATAAAATTTAATTTAATATAAGTACAGCTTTCAATAAATTTAAGAATGTTTTGAACAATTTTGTTCATCATCACGTGTGCGTACGCCCAGCGAAATGTTGTTGAATTTAAAGATTTTAAGTATGCAGATATTTAGTGTATGACGTCGTGTAATTGTGTATGGTAAAAAAAAATTTGTGCATGCAGCCATTGTGGAGAAATTCACCAAAAACTGATTCCGCTGGGCGAACGTTGTCCTGGCGGAACTTTTTTTAATCCATCTACTTTAGAAGAAAAGAGATGTGTCCAAAAATTAGTGTGTATTTGTGTGTAATTGTGTATGTATAAATAAAATTAGTGCATGCATAAACTTCGGAGAAATTCAAGTTTCCGCTGCGCGAACTTTTGGCCATTAGCTAGTTTTCATATAAAGCGCTTACATAGACAGCTGTAGATTTTTACATACGTTGTTTTAAATTTGTTTATATTTGTTTAAAAAACAGATTTAGAAAAAAATTAATGGTTTTAAAGATAAAAATATAAACGTAAAATACTCTTATTAGGTCTTAGTTCTTAAAGTATGCACTTTGGGGTCTAGATTTTCACGTTTATACAAACCTTGTAAATGTCTGCAACATGTTGCCAAGTATCAATGATGTTCCGTTAGTAATTAAAGAGTTGTAGGGCAATTTACCATGAATAGTTGTGGTTGTTGTTGTGTTTACAAAGCAGTCAAATATCACGACGTTCTAAAGGAATTGCATGGTAAAATGTATGCCAATAATTAGTGTATTCATTCAACTATGCACATGCAAAATTTCACGTCATTAAATTCAGTAATTAAAGAAAAACAATTAAAATACTGACGAAGCATCGAAAACCTACATAACCCGACCAAGTACGGATGGCTACAAAAAAGCGGCCGTACCATATATATAAGAAACGTTCTTAATCTTCCAATATAGTATTTATTAATATGGTACAGTTGCGTACACAAGCGTTAGGAATCGTATCTATTTTATGTCCATTTTTTCACACTAGAATATTTTTGATCATTTTATAACTACAATACTTAGACTATTTAACCAGAGGACTAACCTTAAGCGTTCAAACAAAATAATTCTGCATATTTTGGTGGGGTGCGGTGGAACACGATCACATACATAAGTTACTACCAGTACAACGGTAAACATCAATTAAAAATCGAGTCTAGAAGTATTTTTTTTATGTTATTAGATTGTTTGATCCACTAAAGTTGCAAAAGGGAACGCTCGTGCATGCCTAGTCCATTGGTTAAATAGTGTAATAAGCTACAATATGATAAATATTTACATAAACAGTAGTACTTACATGTGGTAATTATTTAATTTTCCTATGGGGTCTATAGTTAGAATCCTGATCCGTGAAATCTTCAATAGAAATTAACTGTATGAATTTTATTTGACTTAAATAATATAATAATATTAAGATTATATCTCAAGTGTCAAGCGCATACTTAAATAAAGTACCTACGTAAATAGTACCTACTTTCTGTCATAGTCAAATAGATTTAGGTGTACACAAATAAATGACCTATAAATTATATCGAAACAATTGTGTTATCACCTATTCCGGGTTCAATACCAGTATTATACTGTAAATTTTGGGATGTTACCTAAATATACTGCACGGCCGCTTTTTTCTAGCCATTCGAACTTGGTCGGGTTATGTAGGTTTTCGATGCTTCGTCAGTATTTTAATTGTTTTTCTTTAATTACTGAATTTAATGACATGAAATTTTGCATGTGCATAGTTGAATGAATACACTAATTATTGGCATACATTTTACCATGCAATTCCTTTAGAACGTCGTGATATTTGACTGCTTTGTAAACACAACAACAACCACAACTATTCATGGTAAATTGCCCTACAACTCTTTAATTACTAACGGAACATCATTGATACTTGGCAACATGTTGCAGACATTTACAAGGTTTGTATAAACGTGAAAATCTAGACCCCAAAGTGCATACTTTAAGAACTAAGACCTAATAAGAGTATTTTACGTTTATATTTTTATCTTTAAAACCATTAATTTTTTTCTAAATCTGTTTTTTAAACAAATATAAACAAATTTAAAACAACGTATGTAAAAATCTACAGCTGTCTATGTAAGCGCTTTATATGAAAACTAGCTAATGGCCAAAAGTTCGCGCAGCGGAAACTTGAATTTCTCCGAAGTTTATGCATGCACTAATTTTATTTATACATACACAATTACACACAAATACACACTAATTTTTGGACACATCTCTTTTCTTCTAAAGTCGATGGATTAAAAAAAGTTCCGCCAGGACAACGTTCGCCCAGCGGAATCAGTTTTTGGTGAATTTCTCCACCATGGCTGCATGCACAAATTTTTTTTTACCATACACAATTACACGACGTCATACACTAAATATCTGCATACTTAAAATCTTTAAATTCAACAACATTTCGCTGGGCGTACGCACACCATCATCACTGACAAAAACGTAAATCAATCCCAATCGTTCTTTCGTTCACTTGTTCCCATCCCTAAATCAAATGTCAAACTTCCATGTCGTTTTTTTAATCTGTGGTTTGAAGTCTCCTTGGAATAACGAAATTTGCAAAAAGAATACATTTGCACAGTGAATTTACAATGAATATATCGCACCTTCGGTAAGACAAGGGCCGAAGTGCTAAAATTTCTGAAAATGAGTTAAATATGCCAAAGTCACTTAAAAACTAAGCTCTACCTGTAGGAACAAAGACATTCACTAGATTCAGTTCATTTTTGCCAGATGGCACTAGTTGCCTTTGTTCCATTCGTACGTTTTTTAAATGATATTGGCGCGACAAAATCTCATTGGTCAGTTGCGGCATCGTCCGTGTGAGTAGTGGTTGTGAACTGGAGCGTCAAAGTCATTAAGGTAAATATGCCCTTTTTTGTTTTATATTTTGGATAGACATGGTCACATTTCGTGTACTTATGCCTACTTATGCCTTATTTTAGAGCACATATTTGACAGAACAAAATCGTTTTGGTAGTTGTGCCTTTGTGAGTCCAACATTACCTAGTCTTTAAACCAAATCTAACTTTGTCATTCCAATTTTGTCTTATACAGATAACTATAATAGTATTTATGACATTGTAATTCCAACCGCTTTACTTTCTATGTAAAATTTATAACATTTCCGTCGTTTTCTTTACAAAATCTTGTGTCTATTTATTGATCTGAAAGATAATTCCGATGCCATTTTTGCCATTTATTAACCCCCGATGCAAAAAAAAAAGGTTCTTATTGGTTTGACTATGTTATTTTTGTTCTGATGAATAATTAACCGAACTAAACGTCTGATTATTTTCGCTTTTAGGGAATAAAAATGGAATCTCGAGGCAAAAAAAAAAAAAATCCTACTGGGAGCGTGGAGCACACATGAGGCAAAGAGACTTTCTCGCATTTTGTGTGAAACTGATTCCTCCTGCATATCGAAGAGTCAAAATTACCGACAATAACACTTGTATTAAGCCACCTAGAAAACCAAATTCGACCTACTATTTTTTAATAGATTCACAAGAAATTAGGGTCTTTAAGATATCCGTCAACTATTTGCCTCAAACATAGTTCCAAAATTTTACGAACAATTTTATAATAGTTTATTTCAATAATACATTCCAGTGAACATGTAAATATAAGTATCCACCTTTCATTGATTTTTATTATTTTTATAGTTACTGTTTTGTTTTTATAAAGTTTTAGCAGCACTACTGATTTGTGTCTAATTTAGATGACTATGATTGTTAATAATTTAAAAAGATTTTTAAGTATTCAGGTTTTGAAAGTATTATGCAAAAAAGTTATTTATACATACCTAGATACTTAGTTGATTGTAATAAAATGTTCTTATGAATATTGTTTTCATATTCTATACTAGTAAACTTTGTGATTATCTTATAAAAAACAAATTGTGATTTCACAAATGCTGTGATTACTGACAGATTTTAGAATAACAGTATAAATAAGTCTTACGCATCAACATGGCATTTTATAGATTTAATGTAAACTTTTTAGAAGTGACTTTTATGTTATTTTATTAAGTAAAGTTTTTAATTGTAGTGTTTTATTTTATCAGTGATAAAGATGTTCCTAAGAAGAAGAGTAAAGAAGTACAAAATAAGTAGTATTTTCATTGAATAAATCATTTCAAAATAATGTGTAATTTGGTCACAATTGCATAATTATTTAAATGTTGGGGAAATAAGGGCATAATTGTATGCATACTTTAATATTTTATTAAATGTAGTATAAATAAATAAATAACTCACACTTTTAAATTACATATTTATATTCACAATTGTATAAGGTTTATTTCTGCTAAAAACTAAAATACTATTTTACATTAATATGGGTAGAAAAACACAATATCAATCTATAAAAACCTTAAAACGTCTGTCCTGAAAAATTATAAAATTAGCACTTCGGCCCTTGTCCTACCGAAGGTGCGATATGTGAATATTAGTGTGTTGGTGTGTGAACTAGTTTATACAACTCAATGTGGTAACGTACAGTGTGTTATTCTTTCGCAATATCGTAATTTGTAATTGGGGGGGGTTTGTTTACTGTTTTTGCCAAGTCTAAATGAATCGACTTTAGGTATACTAAATATGATTGGTTTTAAGCCTGTAATAACTGCAAGCGAGGTGTTAAATCTTATATAGATCTAGCTAAACATCTAATAATCGTCATAGAATTGTATTATTCGAAAAGTTTTGTGATTCACGCATGCAAAATGAATAATATAAAAATCAACTCACCAGTGAAAAATAACATTTTCGTTATTACACCTCATATCGCCCTTGCTGATTTCGCAGCTGGGTACCGTACTATGCCATTGTATTGTAAAGGTTAATTAAATAGTCTTCTGTAGGCGAATTTTTCGGCAATAATTACAAAAACGAGGAAGCGAAGTTTTGTACGTAAAGTGGGAATAAAAAGTATATAAATGTTGAGTCTAGTCAACGAACGGAGCGAGCGATAATTTGTCTATGCGCAATCCGTTGTCCGTTGTTGTCAAAGTTGTCAACATTGTCAAATCATCATTCTCTTTGTCAGTGTCAAATCTGTGAAAATACAAATAAAATTTTTGCTGTGAGATTCTGATATTTTAATCAAACTTAATCTCACTTTTCGCTAATTTAAACTGAAGATTTAAAAGTTTTACAATGGCTCCAAAAGCTGGAGGTGATTCTGCCAAGGTTAATTCTGCGGTATACAAAGATAAAAGCAAACCGGCTGACATAAGGCTCAGCAATATAAATGCCGCAAAAGGTACAAACATCTGTATTTTATAATTAAGTTTAAAGAATGAAGATGACTTAAAATCATATATCCAACTATCCCATTCCTTTCAACCTACTTAAATACATCTAAATCTATTTTTAATGAACACTGAATCACGTATGATAATACTTATTTTCCTCAGAAAATAGTCTCGTGATTTTTTGTCTAATCTATGGTTGTATAAAGTTTAGTATGATTAATAAATGACTATTATTGCTATTAAATTGATGATCTGTAATGCTTCTAAACTATGTTATCATACTGTTTCTACAGATTATTTTATCTTAAAAGAGACAGTTAAGAAAAGTATATCATTACATCTTTCTTTTGTTTACATTAATTTAATATACATTGGTCTAGCTTATATGCACTATGTTTCAAGTTATTATCTTTATTAACTGTTAACCAATGTCTTTATAATAACATTAACTACTCAAATAAGAATTTCACTGATTATGTTTACAATTTATTTGAACTTGTTCTTAGGAGATATGTCTTACATTACCTAATTGTGTTTTAGCTGTATCTGATGCTATCCGTACCAGTTTGGGACCACGTGGTATGGACAAAATGGTAACTAAATTTAATCTGATTTTTAATTTTTTCCATTACATTTGCGTTTCAATCTGCAAATTTAGTTCACAATACGGCACATTATTGAACACATAAAACATGGTTGAGAAATCTGTTCTTATTTGATTCACATAGAATATAGATATTATAGTAAATAATTTTCAGAATCAATTTATTGCATGTTGAAACATCTGCTCGTGTCATGATTCCTTTCTATCCAGGATTCTTATTGTTGTCAAAAAGCATAGACTTTATATTACCTATTGTATTTTATCAATTTATAGAAGATATAAAAGAGAAGATATATAAGAAATTTATAAAAAGATATTTGCTATAAATATGAGAAAAACTACATTATCAATCAACTTTATTTACAAATAATTTATTTTGCTGACTGTACCAGTTTGAAATTATAGCTATAGACATCACAACATGGCACAAGACTTGGTCTATTGGTATTTTATATGCATAGTAGAAGGTAGAAACTTGTTTATGAAAATTAATTATTTTTAACCGACTTCAAAAAAAAAAGAGGTTCTGTATTCGATCCGTATGTATGTATGTATGTATGTATGTATGTATGTATGTATGTATGTATGTATGTCACCTTTTTATGTTCGCGATTTTCTCGGAAACTACTGAACCGATTTGAATGCAGTTTTCGGTATTTTAATCCTTGTGTTTCAAGGAAGGTTTTAGTATATAATTTATCAGAATCTGATGAAGATCTTTGGAGACAGGCAACGGAACTCTTCAAAAACGAATAGCTAATGAACCACGTTTTGTGCAATCGTGTATCTATGTATTGTTTTCACCACTACATAACATAACATCATGCCTGTGTATGCTTTGAAGGGTAAGCAGAGACAGCCTACTTACCTACCCTTAAAGTACCGAAAGCTCTGCTTAGGTTTGGACGGGGCTTACGTTTCAGCACATTTGTTATTATCGTAGTGATAACTTATGATCATGAAGATCTCAGAAAGAATTTTTTGATTATTTTGATTGTTTCTATTGTGTTTCATGCGTAATGATGCCTTAGTATTTCTTCCTAACCCCATCGTTAAATCTAAAAAACTAAGACACTAAAAAGCTTGAAATAAAAAAATAAAATAAAAAAAACAAATAAAAAAAAATAAAATAAAAAAAACTAACTAATTAAAAAAAAGAATATTCTTAACTCGAGCGTATTCTAAATAATTTACAAAATCGCATTTATCGCAGTCTATTAAGGCTGTGGTTCTACACAATGATAAACGCACATGGGAACATTTGCTTTTCTTCCCTTGCGCCGTACTTCACGTCAGCCGCGATAAAAACAATAAGAAATCTTTAACATCAAGAATAAAAGAGAACTGCGCGAGGTACGTGGCAATGGAGGAACCTTTTGTTAGTAGTCCTGGTACATTACCAAATTCCAATTTAAATTTGAGGCCCGTCGCTGAGTCTGCTTTCTATAAAACTGTGGAGAGCAAGCTCAGTGACGGTGACATAAAAGGTGCTGCGCGGGTTCTTTTTTCTAGCGACACGTTGGCACCTTTAAATACGGAAACGCTTTTGGAATTGCAGGCGGGGCATCCTTCTCCGTCAGCTTGTCTCCAACTTCCCGAGGCACCTAGCGGCTCCGTTGATGTAGCTATTGATGTCGCCGCGCATGAAGTAGCAGCAGCTGTCGAGTCCTTTCAGAGTGGCTCAGCGGGAGGCTTGGACGGACTCACGCCACAGCACTTAAAAGATTTGTTGGGCGCTGGATCCGGCGAAGCTGGTAGTGCCCTTTTGAGAGATTTGACGGCTCTAGTCTCTTTGATGCTTTCGGGACGAGTTAGTTGCGGCATCACGGAGTTGCTTTACGGTGCAAATCTTATTGCTCTTAAGAAAAAGGACGGCGGTATCAGACCAATAGCAATTGGTATGGTTTATCGTCGCCTCGCGGCCAAAATTGGCTGCAGATTAATAACCCCGATTTTGGAAACTCTTTTTGTTCCTTTGCAGCTTGGTTTTGGCACGCGAGGAGGCTGTGAGGCCGCCGTCCACTCTGTTAGAGCTTTTGTAAATGGAAAGTGTGGAGATGTGCTTTTGAAGGTGGATGTGAAGAACGCCTTCAATTCCGTAGATAGAGGAGCCCTTTTAAGGCAAGTTAAGGACAAAATTCCCAACCTCTATAACTTTCTTTGGCAGTGCTACGGTTCGACATCTAAATTAACTTATTTTGATAATGAAATTATTTCTGCAGTTGGTTGCCAGCAAGGCGACCCCCTAGGCCCAGCTATTTTCAGTCTCGCCATTCATCCCGTCATTCAACGCCTTCAGTCAAAGCTAAATCTTTGGTATTTGGATGACGGGACCTTTGGCGGAAACGTAAACACAGCTCTTGACGATCTTAGCCTAATTATTGAAGAATTCAGGCTAATAGGTCTCGAGTTGAATTTCTCAAAATGTGAATTATTTATATTTGACGACTGTCCCACTAAACATTTGGTAATTCAAAAATTTAATGATTTGGCACCCGGCATTAAATTGATTGATAAATCCTCTTTATGTCTGTTAGGCTCCCCTATATTAGAGGAGGCGTTTCCGTCTTTTATAGATAATAAAATTCAAAATTTTCTGCAAACCACTAATCGGCTATCAAAAATCAATACCCACATGGCTTTTACAATAATAAAATTTTGTCTTTTTGTTCCTAAATTTACGTATGTTTTGAGATGTTGTCAGCTTTGGAAGCATACTCAGCTGCTCCAAAACTTAGACAACATCGTTAAAACTACTTTGGCTTTAATTTTAAATATAAATCTTGATGAACGTGCATGGCTACAGGCTTCACTACCTGTGCGATGGGGTGGCATAGGCATTAGATCAATTTCTAATGTGGCACTCCCTGCATTTCTGTCCTCCGTTCATGCTACTCAAAACTTGTCGAACAAAATTCTTGCCGCATCTTTAGTAAATGATTTTGATTTGAGTGGCGTGGGCGAGGCTAGGGATGCATGGCGCTCTGCCTGCCCAAACTCTGATTTCCCCAGCAACCCCTCTTCGCAGCGTCTGTGGGACGGGCCGCTCTGCGAGCTAGTACGGAAGAAACTCCTTGATACGTGCTCAAACTCCGCAGATCGTGCCCGCCTTATAGCCTCTGCACAGTGGGAATCAGGTTTGTGGCTACATGCCCTCCCATCGCCTAACACCGGCACCTTGATGGACAATTCCTCTTTTAGGATTGCAGTGTCCCTTCGCCTTGGCGCACCGTGCTGTGCTCCCCATCGCTGCCAGTGTGGTGCCGCTGTGAGCCCACTTGGTCACCACGGTCTAAGCTGCGTGAAGAGTGCGGGCAGATTCTCTCGCCACTTCAGCCTTAATGATATCGTCCGTCGGGCTCTGACTACCGTCAATTGCGCGGCTGTTCTTGAACCGAATGGCCTGAGCCGTGACGATGGTAAGAGACCCGACGGAATGACTCTTGTTCCCTGGAGGTTGGGGCGGCCCTTGGTGTGGGACGCAACTTGCGTCGACACTTTGGCACCGTCGCATCTTCCAGGGACTCGGGATAGGGCTGGTGCGGCGGCAGAATCAGCCGAAAACCACAAGAGGCGCAAATATAGCCTTTTAGATAGAGGCTATATGTTTGTGCCTTTTGGGGTAGAGACGCTCGGGCCGTGGGGTCCAGGGGCTCACGCTCTTTATAAAGACGTGGCTAAACGTTTAGTTGAGTCAACCCGTTCCCGAAGTGCTGGCATTTTTTTCGGTCAACGAATAAGCATTGCCATACAACGTGGCAATGCTGCCAGCATTTCGGGAACGATGCCCACTGGTAGCGGTTTGCTTGATTAGTGTATATAGTTTTAGTTTTAGTTATTTTTATTATAGGTTTAATTATTATAAATAGTTATTGAACATGTTATTGTAAAAATACTTAGCATTCTAAATATTATAATTATGTACTAATTTTTTTCAAAGAAAAAGGAACCGCCTTCAAAAACTCAAAAGTAAAAAATAAAATATTCGCTAAACTTTGCTTACCTTTATATTAATTTGTTTAAAACAATAAACCCTAATAATTATGTAATACCAATTAATTATATTTTTTTGAAGTCGGCGCCAAATTACAAAATCAAATACCAATTCAATTGGTATTTGATTTTGTGATTTTTTCAACAATTATTTCGGTAAATACGGTTATAATTGGTATTTGATTTTGTAATTTGGCGCCGACTTCAAAAAAATATAATTAATTGGTATTACATAATTATTTGGGTTTATTGTTTTAAACAAATTAATATAAAGGTAAGCAAAGTTAAGCGAATATTTTATTTTTTACTTTTGAGTTTTTGAAGGCGGTTCCTTTTTCTTTGAAAAAAATTAGTTATGTTTATGTTGTTTTATTTTAGATCCAAGCCTCAAATGGTGAAGTCACAATCACAAATGATGGTGCTACAATTTTGAAACAGATGAGTGTCTTACACCCAGCTGCCAAAATGGTAATGACTTATTATTTAAATTAATTCATCATTTTAATAAATGTTGTTCAAACTAGTGGGCTTTATGTATTCAGTATTGAGTTACTGATTCTGACCAATCAGTTTTAAGATTTTTGGTAGAGTAAAAATAAGGTTGTATAATTATGCTTTCACTTCTTTTGTGTGGTTACAATAAGACAGATTGTAGATATGTCTGCCTCATGTGCCAGTAATTTCAGTGCCTGATCCCCCCACCAAACTAGAACACAGTAGGATAGAGGTGAGACAGTGGTGCTGTTGCCTTCGAACTCATTCACAAAAGCTCTACCACTATTAAAATTGAGATATTTTTATTAGACTACTTACAAAAACATAAAATATTCCCAATTTTATTTTCGTTTTTTATATTTCTTTTAAATAAACCATTGCTATTAAAAAAAAACACTATTTAAAAATATCTCAACAATGGTTCACCGCCTATGTGTCTCTATACATAAAACTGTATATTACTAGCTTCTGCATGGTAGGTATGTCAAAAGAAGATGTTTAGCAGTACACGGAATCCTAAACTTTATGTTTTGCCCACACTTAGTTTGTTAATGTTATAAAGTATACTCTACTTAATTTTTCAGTTGGTAGAGTTATCCCGTGCCCAAGATATTGAGGCTGGTGATGGCACCACATCTGTAGTGGTAATTGCTGGTGCTCTCCTCGATGCGGCAGAGAAGTTGTTGCAAAAAGGCATTCACCCAACAGTAATTTCTGATGGATTTCAAAAGGCCCTGCAAATGGCTTTACAGGTATAGTTATTTCTTATTTCAGATTAGGAGTTTGATCAAAAACTGAAGACTTTTATTGTCACTTCTAATCATTTTATCTTATCTTAATATTCTATGGAAAAAAAAATTGTCCATACATCCTAATCTCATAATTATACCTTTCAGGTTGTGGAAGGGATGTCTACTCCTGTGGATTTGTCAAATGAAGATGCATTGCTGAAAGCAGCAGCTACATCATTGAACTCCAAAGTAGTGTCACAGCACTCAACCATACTTGCCCCTATTGCTGTTCAAGCCATTCGCTCAGGTAACTTCTAAACATTTTCGTTTTGTTTTTTATTAACCTTCATTGTCCTATTATTGGGCAAAGGTCTCTCCCAAAGACTTCCATTCTACTCTATCCCTAGCTTTTCCAGCTTTCAAAGGTGTCGCAAGTCATCGCGCTATCATTTCCTTGCAGACGACACCGGTTCTCTGGTATTCATTCTGTCGCAATTCTTCACCACATTTCTGGATGCATCCTACAACGGCTTTGTTACCCGCGTCTGCAATTCCGGTTTTGGAGCGGATTCTGACTCGGTTTTTGACCTAATTATCCTGTCGACATCTCCTAATGAGTCATACCAACACATTAAAATATTACATAAATGCACCATCCTCATAAAATACCAAATAATCTTTAACTGCATTTTAAAACTTAGGTGTGACTCATTATCCCCAAATCATACAAAATAAAACTACTAGAGCAGTTGAAAACTACTTGTCTTTAATTAGGGAATAAATTTTTTTCCACAATTATGTTAAAAATCAATTTTATTGTCAGCAGTTTGCTTTTTATTGACATATTTTTT
The DNA here is from genome assembly GCA_905147285.1 of Hypena proboscidalis. Classification (NCBI taxonomy): domain Eukaryota; kingdom Metazoa; phylum Arthropoda; class Insecta; order Lepidoptera; family Erebidae; genus Hypena; species Hypena proboscidalis. The sequence continues at coordinate 14,019,823 of LR990132.1, forward strand.
AAATACTATTTTTTTTTTTTAAGTTATGGAGCCAATAGTCGGCGGTGTAGGTGCCCGCGTAGACTTGCGCGACGTGAAAGTGATTGAGCGAATTGGAGGAACAGTGGAGGACACTGAGCTGATTCAAGGCCTCGTCATCCCACACCGCCCCGCCAATGTCAGTGGGCCACACAGGATTGAAAAGGCTAAAGTTGCACTCATCCAGTTCTGCATTTCACCGCCTAAGACAGATGTAAGCAAATAAAACAAAGGTCACTGGAAATAAAGCGAATAGACTGTGAAGAAAACATTCTTAAGAAAAGTCTGCTATACAATTGCATTGCAACATAAACATTTATCTTTACCCAACTATGGAGGTTAAGATTTCTTGACCAAAGAAGGTTTATTTTTTCTTTGGAGCAAGAAAATTAATACCTGATTCCTTGCTTTGAAACAGAATATAATTGAACAACCATATATTAACTTACTATTATGTATTAATAATTGTTCATTATAATATTTTTTTATAGATGGACCACAATGTTATTGTGTCAGACTATGCAGCAATGGACCGTGTATTGAAAGATGAGCGCCAATACATATTAAACATTGTCAAGCAAGTTAAGAAAGCTGGTTGCAATGTGCTCCTTGTGCAGAAATCTATTTTGAGGTATTTTATATTATTATATATTGGTGTATTTAGTAATTTTGGTATTGTATCACTTAAATATATAATTGTTGTCCTACAGAGACGCCCTTAGCGACTTAGCGGTACATTTCCTGGATAAAATCAAAACCATGGTTATAAAGGACATTGAGCGTGAGGACATCGAATTTGTATGCAAAACTCTGGGATGCCGACCGATCGCCTCACTGGACCACTTCACAGCCGAGAATTTAGTCAATGTGGATCTTGTGGAAGAAATTAACGAACCCAGCGGCAAATACATCAAGGTGCGAATTTTCTCAGAGCTATTATGTGAAATGAGTGTTTGATCAGAAAGCAGACCTAGAAATGAATATATATGTTTTCTACTCAAGGAGCTCGTGGCTCAGTCGAAGCCGCGCGGACCAATCTATCTTGTAGGTTAAGCAATGCTAACTTGGGTGGGCCGTAGATGGGAGATCTTTAATACAACGAGTTTTACCCGTGCCTCGGAAAGCACGTTAAGGGTCGACACACACCAAAAGCGCGTCGAAGCGTAGCGAATCGAAGCGCAGTTTCAGTGTGATATGAATTTTAACTTAATTTTCATAGCTATAATACTTATTATCGCATGAGAAACTCAAACGAGTCGCGCGGATGCCCGCGGCGCCGCTGGAATTCCGGCGAATTCCATAGTAGTAGTAGCGTAGAGTTTCTCATGCGATAATAAGTATTATAGTAATGAAAATAAAGTTAAAATTCATATGACACTGAAACTGCGCTTCGCTTCGACGCGCTTTTGGTGTGTGTCGACCCTAAGCCGTCAGTCCCGGTTGGTTTTGATTTGATCATATATGGCAGTCGTTAAGGGGTGGGTAGTAAGGGGCAAAGAGAATCGTATTACCTCGTACTGGGTTGGGGAGTTCTGATGGCAGTCGCTCCACGTAAAATTCTGATATTCAGCTATGTACGTTAAGACTAGGAGCCGACCCCAATGTAATCGGGAAAAGTGCCGCAAGATTGACTTTCGTAACCGTAGACGTCGAGATTGTCCTATTTTGAAAGGTATAATGTTTCCGCAGATGACAGGGTGCGGCCAGGGCGGGCGCACGGCGTCCGTGCTGGTGCGCGGCTCCAGCGGCGCCGTGGTGGCCGAGGCCGCGCGCTCGCTGCACGACGCGCTGTGCGCCGTGCGCTGCGTGGCGCGGCGGCCGGCGCTGGTGGCGGGCGGCGGCGCGCCCGAGGCGGCGGCGGCGGCGGCGCTGGCGCGCGCTGCCGTGGCCGCGCCCGGCGCCGACCACTACTGCCTGCGCGCCTACGCCGACGCTCTCGAAGTCGTGCCCTCCACGCTCGCTGAAAATGCCGGTCAGTTCTTTCTTTGTTCCTCGTTCACGTACCTTTTAATTTCATTACAAATCGAAGGCCAGTTACAAACCGAGGCAACAAAACAAAATCAACAACAATAGCTCAATAGCATCAGCACGCCTCTTGTCGGACCGTAGTATAGGCAGGTGTAAAACACCCTCATCTCTCCCGTTATTTCATAGTGTGAAATATATAAAAAAATAAATACCATGTTAAAGCAAAGGAGAATGGTCGAGTTGGTCTCCCCACTAATACCGACAAGCCAAATAACATACATACGTCAAATCACTCCTTTATCCCACGGGGGTAGGCAGAGACGATGGAACGCTATATAACAATGAAAAGGTAATTTCTTATCCATATATTTAGGTATGATTATATTTGTGTATATTAGAATTGTATATATAGATCCATATATAATTTATTTATTCTAAATAGTTTATTTTAAGTTTTTTGTAGTGTAATAATTTTTATATTGATGTATTTAATTAAGTAATTGTAATGGTTTGTTTCTAACCTACTCTCAGCTCTTGCACCTACCACTTGTCGTCTCTGCATCACCTAAAGGTTGACTGGTAGATAATGCCTACGGCATTAAGTCCACCCATGTACCATTTTTGTGCATAAAGTTTTTAAATAAAAAAAAATAAAAAAAATAAATATAATCACGTTTCTTAATATGGCAGCAAATGTGTAACTTAAAGCATTTTCGAATAAATTACAGGTTGTTTCTGATTACCGTATTATATATAATATTGCATTTAAACTGGCCTTCGTAGTTATAATCATGGGCGTAGCCAGGGGGTATGGTTTATGGTGCTAAATACGCCTGCCAATATTAGCGCATCTATGATTTGTTGAGTAGGTAAGTATGAGTTTTATATGAACTGAATGAAAAGCGCTCTCGTTTGTTTGGTAACGAGAGATTTATTCAATAAATCTGATTTATAGGATCCCTTGTACATTCCAAATTCTGTTTAGGAACCTATGGAGTAGATCATTATTTACCAAATAATAGAAAAAATATATACTTTTAGACTTGTACTTTTATTTCCATGTTTCTACTGTTATGACCGGAACAGTTTTCTCCTTCAAAAAATAAGATATTGATATATTTTTGGTTTTCACTAATTTTATTAGCAATATGTTTTATACAATAAGATCTTTGTACCGACACAAAGTGAATTCAGGTTCATAATCAAATCATAATAAGACACAAGACATGACAAGTTGTCAGTAATTTACTTGGAATAACTGACCTAAATCATTTTGTTATAAAATGACCTTAAAATATTGAGCTTTGTTAATGAATATTTCTAAAATTTTCATGGAATTATTTACACAATATTTTGTCGGTTTGGGGAATGCATGGCAGTTGGTTTGACAATGACACAAAAATCATAGACTAAGTACTATTTGCCGACTCAGTACTGTTTGCTCCTACTGGGATGGCTCTTTATTGTATTTTTACGGCTGTACATGCAACACATATAAGCAGTATGCAGTAAGTGTTCGATTCGTTCAGGTCTGAACCCGATCGAGACGGTGACGGAGCTGCGCGCGGCGCACGCGGGCGGCGCGGACAGCGGCGCGGGCTGCAGCGCCGGCGTCAACGTGCGCCGCGGCCGCGTCACGGACATGCGCGCCGAGCACGTGCTGCAGCCGCTGCACGTCACGGCGTCCGCGCTGGCGCTGGCCACCGAGACCGTGCGCGCCATCCTCAAGATCGACGACATTGTAAGTATTGTACTGGAGAACAATCAACTAAGCTTCTCAATCATCAAAGAGTTACCTCGGCCACTTACCTCCCCCACCTCGTACCTCCGCCAGCTAGCATCTTTCAATTATTATTTAAACTTTTTATAATAGTTATTTGTGCAACTGTTCTATAATGAGGGGTATTAAAACACGAGTGTGGGTTTATCACACGAGGCGAAGCCGAGTGTGATAATAGTATCACATGAGTGTTTTAATACCTAATTATAACAGTTGCATACAAGACTTTATCTACACCCATGATATGAATCCTCTATAAATGTTCTGAAACCATAGGGTATTAGGGTACAGTGTTGTAAGAACTCTATGTAAATTCATGGAAAGTTTAATTAGTGAGTATCTAATACAAAAAAACTATGTATAGGTAATAATATAATTATTTATTGTAATAATTATTTACATTTTGGATCGTACAATTATTAAAAAGTATTTTTTCAATACTTTTATTGAACAAAAATGGCGGGATACGAAGTCAATTCAAAAATTCGAATAAGTTTTTTATTAAATTACGGCGCTGTGGTACATAGTGAAACGCGCGTGCATGACATGTTCTTTTTTTGAAATTCATGAAGATGCCATGAGAATGTGGCTGTTCGATGAGTAAAAAAGGAGTTGCATAATGAATTTCAGTACAACATTATAACACCCATTTGGGTGATAAAATGGTTATTATGACACTGGCTGTTTTAATGTTGGCAATTAGCTAACTGTTTGAAGAACGTTTATAGAGGATTTATAGCATGGGTGTTTATATTTATAACAATTATAATTATAACTAAATTTATTGTTTCAGGTTAACACACTCAACTAACGGATTCTGGAATTAAGAAGCTACCAGTTAATTTTACTTTAGGGCCTGTGTCAGGCAATAAATAACATTTTCAAAGATATGCTTAATGCACAGGCATATCGTATTTAAAATGTCGCAATGTATAACTATACCTTTAAGTGCTTTTATGTTGATTGGGTTGCTATGCACATTTACCTCTATTTTGTTGCAAGACTTCTGTTTATCCTTTTAATAACAAATGCAACTTATTTTCATGGCATATTTTCCCATTAATTGAATAAATAGTATTATAATTATAATGGATATTTATTTCCAAATAAAATACTAATAGACACCTTTTATGTTTTATTTAACTAATATTTTATAGTAAAAATTATATTGGTTATCGTTGGTAAGGATGTATTTGATTGGCAGCTTTGATATTTGTCTTGATAGCAGATGGTGCTTTTGGCAAAGGTGCAGCTTGGCCTAATTGAGGAGTAGGTCCTCTGGATTGGCCCATTCCAGGTGCTCCTACTCCTGGAGGAACTATTGAAGGAATGCCTGGTCGCAAACCCTTTCCTGTCCCCACAGCTGTCACCAAGGCATGTGTATCAGTCATGGTGTGAGTTGGTTGCATTCCTAAAATGATATCATACATTATATAATTATTTCGTATTAACAAAAATATGTAGTTTGCTTGCTTGGAATGAAGTATTCAAAACAAATGAATAGAAAACTCACCAGCTGAACGCATTGAGTCCCCATCCCAATCTTCTTTACCTTTTGATATTATCTCCCACACATGATTAACAACTTTGTTAAACTGGGCTACTTGTTTCTGGAAAAATAAAGCTTGTAAAAAAATTTTGCTCAGGACTAGAAAAGTGCTATAGGAATGAAAGGGATTTACACATGACAAAATAGAAGTGATGAAACAATGATCTGCTCCTCCTAAAATGGTTAGTGATAAGCAATAAGGTGTCAACCCACATGGACTTAATTTTAAGAAAATGGCGTCCGAAGATTTGACACCATCTATACATATAATAAAATATACAATTTGCCATATCTATACATTGAAGATATTTAAGAAAACTGAATTCGAGGGGATTTTATAACAGCAATAGAATCCAAAATATATTTTTTTTAATTTTTTGGTGTCTGTGATACGGGCATCACACAAAACTACTTACTGTTTAAAATTGGATGTGGTTTTCACACTTATGAGGCTGAAGGACTAATTTAAAAACCGATATATTGTGTCAGTCAGTTTTTTATTGAAGTTCGCACAGTTTGTACCAGGTGTTCAAATTGCGACTAATTCAAACCGGATATTATTGAATTTCCTATGTGTTAAGAAAGAAATCTTGGATATGAGATATCCCATTTATTTTTCGATAAAATTAGTTATAGAAATGATTCTCTTTTGAATTCATAAGTATTTATAAAATAAATAAAAATATTAATACAGTAGTGGACATCACAACAAACAATTTTGTAAAAATCGGATAACTTAGATACCTGTGCAGTATCATAGCTAAGTGTACTAGCTTTATGATTAAACTGTTGAAGTCTCTGCTCAGCCTGTGGTTCTGGCTTAGTGCGTAACAAGTCTGGCACTAAGTCATGAGTGCATGCTGGAACTCTCCCTTCAGAGAGACGAGCTAATGCCTCATCACGCTCACAGCTCAGTTGTAGTGGTAGAACAATTCTTGATCTCAGTGATGCAGCCAGTTCAGCTTGTAGTATTTTGCTCAAGCCAGTTAACTGAAAGTAATTATATCAAAATAGATATGTAAGGCTATTGGAACAATGCATAATTAGGTCGAAATACGACTTACATGTCCAGATAAAATAGCATAGTTATCAAGGAATGTCGGCCAGTTGATAGTTTCGTATTCTGTTTCCAGTTTAGTTATAAGTGCCTGTGCAGCTGTTTTCAAATCATTTACTCTGCCTAATATAGCTTGGATAGTGGTTTCCAATTGTTTTTCTTCACGTTGTTGCATATTCATGATAGTTTACTTTGTTCTTCTCTCTTTTAAGTGTAATTTTATCAGATAATCATATATTTTGTGACGCCTTTTTAACAAATAAACTTCTATTCCATCACTCTTAACTTGCACTAAACACAGTAAATTGATGATACTCAACCAAATTTTAGCAAGAACAAGAAGTCAAGAAGTAGAAAGAAATACCCCAGTGTTGCCAGATGGTCGTCTCGCGTTCTCCCCAAAACTTCGCCGAAATCCCCCCAAAATTCAGGTTTTGAAGAAAAAATCACCCAAAAATTTTAAAATAATATTTTATCACTTGTTGCGTCAAACACGCGCGCGCGCGCCCCCTCCACGAGTCTAGGCGCCATTCCTTGTCGACAAAAACATTAAATAATCAGAAACTACTGTAGCAACACACGATTAAAAAATACTCTCGGAAAGCTGAAGGAATGCAAAATTTAATTTAATATTAACTCGATTGCCTAAATTAATGCTAACTATAGAAAATAAACCTCAAAGTTAAAGTTTTTTAAGCAAAAAAAATATACAAATTACTGGAATTGATTATTCTATACTTTAAACTACATGATAATGCTCTTAATGAAAAAAATACACCGAAATCTCAATAAAATATTAAAATTTTAGACAGGGAAAACGTAAACAAATTTGAAGGAATCGAATTCTCCACGCAAGGTCAAATGACCTTGGCGTAAACATTTGACAAGATGACCGCCGACTAACAGCTCGCGCACACATTCAATAGGATTTTATTGGAAGACGAAATAATGTATAGCTACCGAACACATATTTTATGATTTGAGTAACTATATTAAAATAATAGACATTGTGTTATTTTATTATATTTTACATACGCACCTACCTAATTTTATATATTTAGTAAGTAGGTAATAATGCAAAGATATAAAAGTATGTAAGTAGGTACTTTTTGACTTTATACGACGTATGTAGCAAACAGGCGTGTAGTCCACCGAATGACGAGTAGCCATACGAAGAAGATTGGGTAGGGCGATCCAATTAATTTCTAAACTTTTTTTGCCAAGCTGTAATTTTGGTAGTAAAAATCCCCAAATCCCTTCAAACTCAAATTTTTCCCTCCAAGCGTCCCCCCAAAAATATTTGCCCCCCAATTATCCCCCCATCATTTAAAAAAACCACCAAATTTGGGGGAAATCCCCCCAATATGGCATCACTGAAATACCCCCTGCCTGGTCCGAATCGCTCATTTCAGCGCTGTGCACAGAGTACATTATACTATACTGAAATAGAGGCCAATCTTGTTCCGTAAAACGGGTCACTTGTGTTCGTGAAGAAACTAGCGCCACCTGAGTATTATAGTTAGAACTACACCTGTGTGGATGGACTGGATGGATGGATACCCAGTATATTTATGGCTAATTTAATTTTATTCTAAGACAAGTTAAATTCAAGGATTGATAAATGAAAAACAATTTAAATATGATGTTTTTATTTTTTTGTACCAAAGTATTTATCCTACGACAAGACTTAATTAAAGATGTAATCACTACACTCTGGAGTCCTGTCTCAGTTCTAACACAACTACTCACAAATTGCCTTTCTGGTCACACGTATGGATTTATCGGAGGACTTTTCGCTCAACTCAACGACAAATGCACAAAATAACTCAGAAAGATCACAAAATAAACAAAATATCGCAAAACACGACGGACTGACATTAACAGACATTTGTAATGGGGTTACCAGTTTATTGTTAATGAAACAACCATGGAATTTCTACCACCACCCCAATATATGTTTGTGAAAATGATTGTAATATTTATTTTAATTGATAAAAAGTAATGAAATATTATATCTTGTGGTAAATGTAATCAAAATCCTTGACAAATTTCCTCTTTTAACCAATACAATAAACCATAAGTCTCTTAAAAATATACTATTTTAGTAGTTTTATGAGCTATTAGCTAGGATATTTTGACAAGTTGCGATTTGGTTTAGCGCCATCTGTTCGAATTCAAGGAGACATAGCTTCAGAGCCGCCATCTCTTAATTTCAGTTAGTATCATCCGAACAATTATAATCCAACAAAATTAAGAAACATATTGAAACTTATTTCGTACAGAGACTACATATACTTCGTGATTTTGTATCATTGTACTCATTGCTATCCCCAGTTTTTTGTACTAAGATTGAAGCCTCTGGCGCTGTGAGAGCTGTTAGCGCGCTAATCCAGCGCTAACAGTCGCTAGTCGGTTCGAATCGCTAAAAGGTCGCTCACGATATTCGATGTGACGTCATGAATTACGTCATCATTCATTGGCGCCATGTTGGACTTACGGCGATCTTGATCTTGCTGATTGCTCCATCGCGTGCCATCGCGTGAGCGCTGTGAGCTAAATGTCAAAATGACGTTTCAGTCCAGCGTGACCATTTGTGGCAGGTTCCTGCCATTTTGGCAGGATTGACCTCTCGTTTTAGACTCTGGCATGATTAGTTGACGTTTTCAAAAACTGGCAGTTTTTAGCAGTATTGGGTATAGAAAATAAATTTATAAAATTTACTTATGTTTCTGAAATGTTTATGTCGATATTAAGTTGCTACATGAAAAATAGTTACATTAAAAACACAGACCCACTTCTTATAGATACTAGATCTGACGTAATTTTTTTGCCAACAAATATGTTGTACTTAGGTGTTAACGTTAGTAGAGAAATTACTCGCCTAGCAGGAGACAGTACCCTAAAAAGTGCAATACAAACGTTTCTCGAGCGTATGCAGTCTTTTTTGGTTGAACTTTCAAGTCAACTAAAAACACGTTTGCCATTAAATAACCTCTTTAAAGATTTACAGTTTTTGTCTCCTCAACACGTTGTGTATAAAGACTTCAGTTCAGTAGCAAATATAGTAAATCAATTTCCTAATTTTGCTGATGAAGAACAAATTTAGCAAATTGATGACGAGTAGAATCTGGTGGTAGCAGTAATTCGAATTCGATTTTAAGTGTTGACAATTTTTGGGGTGCTATCGGCAAAATGCGAAATAGTAAAGGAGATTTAAAATATCTAAACATTGCAAATTTTGCAAAGGGGCTGCTATGCTTACCAATGTCTAACGCTGCATGTGAAAGAATATTCTCGCAAATAAATTTAATCAAAACAAAAACGCGGAACCGATTCATAAATAAACATGAAGCATCTATCCTGCACGTTAAACAAGGCATTGGTGATTATGGCAGTTGCATTGAATTTAAACCAACCAAAGAGATGTTAAATCAAGTTAATAAATCCATGTACAAAGATGAAGAAAATGAAGAATATGATGCTAATCAATGATATTATAGAACTATAGATATGTTACGTTCATAGAAATTACGATTTAAATCCGTTCCGAGCTATTCCAAATTGCACACATTGACAAATGTCCGCAGCGCACGCATCCTTATCGCTCTAACGTCAAAACAATATCGCTTTCTCTTTCTTAACTTGAACATGGCGCATGGCGTCTGGCACGTGACTGCGCTCGACGCAGGCCACACGCAAACTAAACACAAGACGTCCCAATTGGGACGTATTTGAGTATTCACAGCGCGAGCGCTTATAACATATCTGCTTTTGTTTTTATATAATATCATTGATGCTAATTCTAATATTTGATTTAAATAAAATAAAAATAAAGCATATTTGTGTGTATTTTTACTTTTATTGCTTTATTACAACAATAATTTAAAGTTGGCAATATTTTGGCATTTTTACAACATACTATAGCAGGATTTGGCAGGTTTGTAACCAAAGTAAGGCAGGATCTGTACTTTATAGATGGTCACACTGTTTCAGTCAGACGTTTGTTTTTTCGGTGAATTGTTGATGTTAAAATCAAACTATTTTATAGTTTTTTTGGATTTTATCGAAAAATACTCATTTATAATGGATGTAGCCGTCTATGATGAAGAGCGAGATAATTATATCACTTTTAACTTGCCTCCAGAGGAATATGAGAGAATTAGAACCGGTAAGAAGTTTTATTTTTTATTAAAGTGAATAAATACGTTTATGTATAACGTTTAGAACTAAGTTTTCCAATTTTCCCCACAACTATGACGACGATGATTAGCCTTTACCAACTAGTATTTACATTAAATCTATTTTATACCTTAATAATATTCGTGTATGTGTATGATAAGATAATCAAACCGGTCTTAACCTGTAATACATTCAATGAATATATTACTCGTTATATGAAACATACACTATAACAGTCTTCGTATCATATAACTCGAAAAGAAGAAGCTGAGCATTTCCATTCCGTTTTTTATGTTTTTATGTATAAAAAATTTAAGCACCTTACTAAGGATCTTTTTTTTTGGTTTTTTTCTCACAGATCAAACATATTTGGCCGAAATCAGAGGCAGGGCCCAGCCACGAAGAAGCTACAAGAGTATCAGAGCCAAGAAAAAAAAAAACAAAAGATTGAAAATATAATTGAAGAATTAACTCAATCAAGAAAAGAAAGGCAAGATAAGAGAAAAGAATTTTTCAACAAATTCTTGGAGATGAAAAAACAACAACATGAAGAAAAAATAAATATTTTAAAAGAATTATGCCAGAATCTCTCTAATAATAAATAACAATATTTTTATTATTACACATTGATTTTTATTATTAGAGGATTTTGGTAATACGTTTTATTAATATTCGTTTTCTCATGTTGTTGTTTTTTTAAAGTCTAATTTTTATTGGTTTTTTATGTTCCTATGTTATATGTTATTAATAATTCTAGTAATTATTGATCTCATTTATGTTGTTGTTGATTTTAGGCAATCTTGCGATTTTGCTATGTTATTGTTTTTTTTCATACATTACATACTGTGTCGATTAAAGCTCACTTTTACCAAACATACTGACCTGAGTTTAGTGCAAATTTCAGTTATCGCTTTCTCTATATCGTTCAAACATAAAATTAGATAAAAATGACAATGTGATGTAGCAAAGAATAAAAACATGCTTAATTGATACATAAAATCATGCCTTTATCCCACAGGGGTAGGCAGAAACAATGTTATGTTATATTAAGTTATATTTTTATTAAGTTATGTCAAATTATATCTATATCAAGTTAAGTTATAATTTGGGTTTGCACTACGCATATTAGTGGCTATGTCTTAACTTTCTTAATGACTTTCGAAACTACCAATCATCGCCAGTTGCCTCGTATAATGAGAATAGCAAAAAAAAGCATCTGAACATTCTGAACTCAGTTCAATATGTTTGGTGAAATTGCGTCTTGATATTTTATTATTAGACTAATTCTAATAATAAAAACTTACTTATTTAAAAGTTTATATTTGACTTTATTATGATCTCGATTATAAAATTTAAAAAGCTCAACACTGGAGCTTTTTAAATTTTATTAAACTAAATTAGTGTTAAGTACAAATTGATCTCATTAGTAATTGTAAATGTTGGGCAATTGTGGGTAATTACCAACTTGATAATATTCTTTAATTGAAGTAGTTGTTTTGCTTTTGAGAAAAATATATATTTAGGATAATTGTTTAATGATCATAATCATAATATTCATCATAAAAAAAATATATAATAATATATAAATTAAGACCAGTGTAAAACAAAACGGTCTTAATTTAAATATTTTTTTTACCTATTTTTATATGAGAGATTTAAAATAAAAATATGGCTGAATTATAATTTGTTTCATTAAAAACTATCTCCCACCACAACAATAGACATTTTTGTTACAACAATAATATTATTTAGGGCATTATAAATGAAACAAGTGAAATAATTTAAAATTACAAATTTATTTAAATATTTCTTATAAATAAATTATTCATAATTTCATTTCTTTTTAATAAACCTCTATCTCTATCACCGTCAATTAGGTGACCCCTTCTGATTGGTCTTATTTCTGGCTCTACGACTACTTTAGACATGCGCTTATCATGTCCGGATTGGGATTGAACCTGATATAGTTCCTTTCATTGCCGGAATCAGATCCGAGGAACGACTTAGCTCCGCTAGGCGCTTGCGCTTATCATGTCCGGATTGGGATTGAACCTGATATATTGTTCCTTTCATTGCCAGAATCAGATCCGAGGAACGACTTAGTTTCGCTAGGCGGCTTTTACATTATCTTTGCACCGCGCTTTGAGAGCAGTGCTGCGCGATGGACGTTTCCAGCATATTTTTTTTATAATTTATTATAAAATTTTACGCTAAAGTGAAAGAATCATTGCAATATCTTTAAAAATGAAAGAATTGTGGGGGTTTGAAGTTGCGCATCAAGAATGATTTTGTTAACTGCGACATTTAAGTCGTGAAGTCATTGTTATTAAGTTCACCACAGTATGAATTTTCAATTAAAATTGAAGTTTTCGTACTAACTAGTCTGCTTAACTCTGCTTTGATCAGTAAAAAATATTTTCATTTCAGGTCCTCTGCATCACTTCCCTAAACCAGAGAGTGATAGGGAAAGATTTGAGCTCTGGAAGGCATTAGTGGACAGTGATACTAAAGAAAAAGAAGATATTTATATCTACAATCAATTACGTTTGTGCAATAATCATTTTGAAAAATGTTATCTATCACCACCCAAGCGGCTAACAAGAAATGCTGTTCCAACACTTCATACAGGAAAAGGTAAATAAATGAAAAAAAAATATATAAAATAACTAAATTAATTTATCCCACGAGGTAAGAGAAAGACGATGGAACGCCCTTTGGGCCAAACATGACTCTATCGCTTCCTTAACATTCATGCATCTAGTTATACATGCTCGACGGATTTGTGTACTAAGCGCTTGTCCTTTCTGAAGGATTTCACTTATCTGGTCCCTGAAAGTCTTTAAAAAACCTATCAATGTTATTTATTCTCATAGTAATACGGAAATCATAATTAATAATCTAGTTGTTTTTTACTATATTGCTTTCCTGAAAAACCCTTATGTCAACCTGCAAACAGAATAAGAGTGTAGTCACTAACCAAACTTACATATCAAATGTGAGTATGGGTAGTGACTACATGTACCTATATCTATATCAGCCGAGTATCAACCACTAATGAACAAGGACCTATTTGTGAGAATATATTATGCATAGACTTCCACGCTGGAGGGCCAGGTTCGATCTTGAGGCTCAGAGTTTTCAAAGTTATGTGTGTATTAAAAAAATATTTTTGCTTGCTAAAATGGTGAAGGAAAACATCTAGAGGAAACCTTCATGCCTGATAGTTCTTTACACAGTTAGTGTGGTTGTATGAAGTCCCACTACCTACCCACACTATGCCAGCATTTTGGACTAAGGTTTAAACCTTCTCATACTGAGAAGAGACTCTTGCCCAGCAATGGGACAGTAATGAGTTAGAAAAAAAAAAATATAATTCATTTTGTTTGTTACAGATGATATTAGTGAAAAGTTGCCTGAAGCAGAATGTTCTTCATCTACAGAAACTCTTCCGCCTCCAATTTTGAATGTCCAAAACAATTTGAACGGTTGAAGGTTCGTAAAATTTATTGAAAATAACGAAGTGCTTTTTACACCTGCCTGTTCTTTGTGCTCACGGAGTTTATATTATTTGATAATTTAATTTAGTAAAAACTAATAAATACTATTTTCTTGCCATACAGATATTTCCACTCATACAACAGAAGATGTCCAACCATCTACTTCAACCTATTCTACATCTTCACCCGATGTTTTGAAAGATGCAAGAAACACATTTGAGGGAAAATCGAAAAAAGGTCAGTGATTAACCATTGTAATAATTTTTGGGATATCATTTACAATTTATTATAATATGCAATTTCAAATACTTTTCATCGCAACGTCCATGACTTTGTGAAAAACAGACCATCTATACTAATATTATAATGCTTCAAAGTTTGTTTGCATGCATGGTTAAACACGCTAATCTACTGGTCCAATTTGAAAAAGTCTTTCAGTGTTAGATAGTCCATTTATTGAGGAAGGCTATAAGCTATGTATCATTACGCTAAAACCAATAGGAGCGTAGCAGCAATAAAATATGTTATAAAAGGGGGAAATTTAAGCGACAGGAGCGGAACAGTAACTTTTAACGCGGGTAAAACCACAGGGATCAGCTAGTATATTATATGCATGCACTCAAATGTACTTTCTTTCCGGGACAGAAGGTGCAGGGGTGCAGAGAAACCCTCTTGCACCGCGCTACCGGCGCATCCATGAATACTATGGAATATAAAAATATTCTTACTGCATTTCCAAACCCATTAGACAATGAGCAAAGCTAGACAGGGACAGAGTTTAATGAGACACAAGTAAAACAATTATTTATTTTGATTACAGGTCCTATGACAGAAAGCAAGTACCTGAAAGTAATTAGAAGGCTAAATCAGAAGATTACAAAATTGACACTAAAATATAAAACTCAAGCAAAAAAAATACAAGCTGCAAAAAAACTCTCTGAATATAAATCAATTACGAAAGTTATAGAAACAATGCCTGAGAGTATGATCACATTCATGAAATTTTACGATGGAAGAGAAAATTATGGCTGCGTCGATATTAAAACAAAGCCAAAAATGTTACAATTTCCTGAGTAAATTAGTTGTACTCCCATCGAAACGTACTTTGCAGCGGTTATTAAGTACTGTTAATATTAAACCAGGAGTAGGTAAATAAAAGAATATTTAATAATTTAAAAGAAAATGTTCGCAAACTGCCTGCAGAGAAACGATTGTTTACTCTTCTATTTGATGAGGTTGCATTATCGCCGGGACTTCACGTGTGCGTTACCCCAGCAAAATAATGTCGAAAATTGTAATTTTTATCTTACAGATTTTTAGTTGTCCATCTTCTGTAATTGTTGCGCACATTTTTAAATTTGTTGCACTTATAGTTTTTTAGTTATTTAAAAAAAACTAATCCTGCTGGGGTAACGTTACTGCAGCCAGACATTTTCCTTTTTAATGGGAATATTGAAATAAATATTAGCTATATAATTAGTTGTCTAAACGAGGTAAATGTTGCAAATAATTTTGTAATTTTTCTTTCTTCGGCTGCGAAGTTATTCGAGATCCTGCTGGAGTAACGTTTGTGGTTTTGCTGGATCTCTGAAACGGTCAAGCGGATTCTTATCATCTTTTGTACATGATCTTTTAAGAATTAGTTTTAATTTGTTGGGCAATAAAAAAATTAAATTAATGAACCGTTCAAAAGTTATTTACTGAAATATAAAGACACTTAAATAGGTTCTAACACCTTAAATAAGAACTTTAAAGACTTACTTTAAACGTTATTTTGTAGCTTATAACTGTCTTTAAATGTATGTGAAGTTTCATTAGTATCCTGTGTGTAATAAACAAGTTATGATCAATTCAGTTTACCGTCTCAATGCGCGTGGAGTTATTTGGCCACAGATAACCCTGTATGTGGATATATCAACTGAATGATACGTCAATAATTAGTTGCTTAGTTCAGTTATATACCTGCAAAATTTCAGCGCAGTACATACCATAATTTACGAGATAATAAATAAAAAGTCATTAGGAAGTGCAAGACCGTAGTAACCCGACCATGTTTAGGTGGTTACAAAAATGCGGCCGCGTAGTACATTATGGTATATTCTTAAATATGTAGGATAGTGTAACAAGTTTAGTACAGATGTGTACACAAGTGTTTTAAAAAACTATTATTATGTTTCTTAAAGAATATTTATTTACAGGTCCAGTACACAAATTCTGCAGAACTTTTTTACATTAATTTAACTTAAAAACAATAACAGATAAATATTATAGGTAGCAATTCTGCTTTTATGGCATTTTCCATTTTGTTTTATGATATGTATTCACATGTGCAATTGTGCATAATTTTAATACATACTTATCTAATAAGTAGCCGAAAGCCGAAATAATAATTATAATGTTTTCATAGTTCAGATATTATTATATTGTTATCTACTATTTAATCGGTATTTAACAGTGTACGCGTCTGTACCGAACTTGTAAGGTGTATGATACTAAACATTTTAGAAGATACCATAATGTACTACGCGGCCGCATTTTTGTAACCACCTAAACATGGCCGGGTTACCACGGTCATGTACTTCCTTATGACTTTTTATTTAATATCTCGTAAATTATTGTATGTACTGCGCTGAAATTTTGCAGGTATATAACTGAACTAAGCAACTAATTATTGACGTATCATTCAGTTGATATATCCACATACAGGGTTATCTGTGGCCAAATAACTCCACGCGCATTGAGACGGTAAACTGAATTGATCATAACTTGTTTATTACACACAGGATACTAATGAAACTTCACATACATTTAAAGACAGTTATAAGCTACAAAATAACGTTTAAAGTAAGTCTTTAAAGTTCTTATTTAAGGTGTTAGAACCTATTTAAGTGTTTTTATATTTCATTAAATAACTTTTGAACGGTTCATTAATTTAATTTTTTTATTGCCCAACAAATTAAAACTAATTCTTAAAAGATCATGTACAAAAGATGATAAGAATCCGCTTGACCGTTTCAGAGATCCAGCAAAACCACAAACGTTACTCCAGCAGGATCTCGAATAACTTCGCAGCCGAAGAAAGAAAAATTACAAAATTATTTGCAACATTTACCTCGTTTAGACAACTAATTATATAGCTAATATTTATTTCAATATTCCCATTAAAAAGGAAAATGTCTGGCTGCAGTAACGTTACCCCAGCAGGATTAGTTTTTTTTAAATAACTAAAAAACTATAAGTGCAACAAATTTAAAAATGTGCGCAACAATTACAGAAGATGGACAACTAAAAATCTGTAAGATAAAAATTACAATTTTCAACATTATTTTGCTGGGGTAACGCACACGGACTTCACTTTGATAAAAAAGAAATAATTGGTTTTCAAGATTGTGGAGACAAAAAAACGAAAATAATTGCAGATCATGCCCTTGTTCTGATGATAAAAGGAACTAAATCAAAAACTAAGCAACCAATTTTATTTACGTTTTGTAAAAGTTCAACAAAAGCCATTGAATTGAAAAAAATTATAATGACAACTATTAGACAACTAAGAAAAGCTGGTATTATTATTATAGCTACAATATGCGATCAAGCATCTACGAATGTGAGTTGTATCAAAATATTACAAAAAGAAACCCGAGAAAAATATTTGCGAAAAAGCCTTGAATACCATTCTAACGCTTTTGAGGTGGATAACGAAAAAATTTTCCCTCTATTTGATCCACCTCACCTATTAAAGGGAGTGCGAAATAATTTTATAACGAAAAACATAAGATTTACTCAAAATAACCAAGAAAAACTAGCCAAATGGGAACATTTAAGAATGCTGTTAAATGAAGATAGAGGAGCCGACGAAATACGAATTGTAAACAAATTAACTTGCTACCACATTGACCAAACAAAACTTCCAAAAATGAAAGTCAAATATGCTGCACAAGTTTTTAGCCAACGTGTGTCCGCAGTTATGAGATTTCTAGCAAGTAAGTTACACAAAACGCAAACACCTTGTACATAATATAGATAAGTATATCCTTACTATCCTTATCCTTACTAATATTATAAAGGCGAAAGTTTGTAAGTATGGATGTATGGATGGATGTTTGTTACTCTTTCACGCCAAAACTACCGGGTCGATTTCGATGAAATTTTGCACACATGTAGCTTATAGTCTGGATTAACATATAGGCTACTTTTAATTGACATACCACGCCGGCGGAGCCGCGGGCGGAAGCTAGTTAAAAATATATGTATGAATCAAGGTAATTCGCGAATTCGCAGTTATCTAGCCCTAAAGCCACCGTAAAATCCTTACTAATATTATAAAGGCGAAAGTTTGTAAGTATGGATGTATGGATGGATGTTTGTTACTCTTTCACGCCAAAACTACCGGGTCGATTTCGATGAAATTTTGCACACATGTAGCTTATAGTCTGGATTAACATATAGGCTACTTTTAATTGACATACCACGCGGGCGGAGCCGCGGGCGGAAGCTAGTTAAAAATATATGTATGAATCAAGGTAATTCGCGAATTCGCAGTTATCTAGCCCTAAAGCCACCGTAAAAAAAGTTCACAAAATGGATACATTAAAAATTATGCATAATTGTATTGGTACTAACAAAAGTGTAACATTCTTGTTTCAGAGCGCAAAATCCTGCCTGCAGAGTGCGAAGAGACGGCCGATTTGCTGATTTTATTTGACAAATTATTCGACTCATTTAATGGCCACTTGTACCGTGACACAGCAAAAGCTCTCAAGGGGTGTCTCAAAAATAACTCACCACATTTCCAGTTCTGGGAGGAAATATTGCCTATTTTAAAATCAATAAAATTCGAAAAGGTAAAAAAAAAATCTGGATGGCACAGAAACTATCAAATATGAAAAAGTGCCATCCATCCAGAACTGGATACATAATATAAACACGTTTAAGGAAATGTGGAAGTATCTTCAGTAAAATTTTACATAAAAATATTTTAACTAGGAGTTTTAACCAAGACCCACTTGAGAATTTCTTTTGCTGTGTCAGAACAGAAGTAATGGTATTAGAAATATTAATCCCACTTGAATGCATATAAAACATTGCTGATTAATAATATGAATTCATCACATTCAATAGATGCTAATTGTGAAAAAGATGATTATCAACCATTACAATCAATGAAATTTTTATTAACGGAGGAATGTGATTCTGCTGTGATAGATCCTCCTGATTTTGCGTGTGAAATTGATTCTTTAATTGAAACCATGAATGATATTACATGTAATGATTCAATTGTCCATGAAGAAGCCAAAAAATATGTTACAGGCTATATAATAAAAAAATGTAAAACTAAAATATTTAAAAAATGTAATAATTGCATGAATGATTTAATAACATCTGAAGTTGATCCTGATTCATTCAATTATGTGATTGATTATACTAAAAAATCTTTTTTTAACGTATCTGATGATTTTGTAAAATTACTGAATGAAATTTACTTTATGATTGTTACATGCTTAAGGAATTCTCCAGAGTTTAGTAGTTTAAGGGATAAAATAATATTCTTCATTAATTGTAGATGTGATTTTTCTTTGATTACTTGTGACAATCATAAATCAATGTTAGTTGATTACATAATCAATTTATCTGTTAATTTAATAGTATTTACTTGGTGTACTGGTGTAAATAGAATTTTAATTGGTAAAATTGTTGATTTTGACTGCAATGATAAAATACAACTACAAGCTTTATTTACAATCAAACCTATTAAAAACGGAAACATTGATTTTTCGTGATTTTGGATTGATTTGCATTGTTTGATTATTATTGTATTAATCAATGTGTTTTTTGGTAAAGCAAAGGTTTTATGTGATGTTATTTTTTTATTATTACGATTATAACGGTATTGAGTAGCCATTGTACGGAAATTTAAGCATTTTACGATTATGTTAAGTTATTAGTATATATATAATTATTTTTTTTGTCTGTTCTGAAACCCTTATATAAACAGTAGTATACACACATTGTTTTTACTCCTTTATTTTCTGCTTGAAGTGTAAGATATTGCAACCTTATATACTATGGATTTATTTACAAGTATTAATTTAATTCCATTTCTATATTTAAGTTTATTTTCTCTTTATAACCATCTTTAGCTATAATGTTGTTTTGGTTGCTATAACTTACACATAGAATTATTGTCAAAAAACAAACAAATATTGTATGAATTATTTGAAAAGATGGTGCACATGAGTTTCTCACCAGCTCTTCTCATGATGCAATACCCATTGAAGCTGGTACTTGGATTGATTTTAATTCAAATCTCTAAGTTGAATTGAAGACATTCTAAGCTCCGGTGTCAAATCATTTTATTACAATAAGTATTATAATTTAGTTAGCTAAGTTTTATTTTAATTTTATATTTTTCATCATTAGGCTTGGTAGAAACAACTTCGAGCGAGAAGTCGACAGAAGGATGCGGTTGGGTTGGGCAGCATTTGGCAAACTTCGTCAGGTCTTCTCTTTGCCTTTACCGCAGTGCCTGAAGACTAAAGTCTACAACCAGTGCGTCCTACCTGTTATGACCTACGGTGCCGAGACGTGGACATTAACGGTTGCACTAGTCCACAAATTTAAAGTCGCGCAGCGGCCTATGGAGCGAGCTATGCTCGGAGTTTCTTTGAAGGATAAAATTCGCAATGAGGTCATCCGACAAAGAACCAAAGTAACCGACATAGCTCGCAAAATAAGCTCGCTGAAGTGGCAGTGGGCTGGTCACGTCTGCCGAAGGACCGACAGCCGCTGGAGCAAACGAGTCCTAGAATGGAGACCGCGACTCGGCAACCGTAAGGTAGGACGCCCCCCTGCCAGGTGGACTGACGACCTGAAAAAGGTCGCTGGAGGGGACTGGATGCGGAAGGCGCAGGACCGGGTATTGTGGCGCAAATTGAGAGAGGCCTATGTCCAGCAGTGGACTACGAAAGGCTAAATGATGATGATGATATATTTTTTGTGTTTTGATGTTTGTTTTGACGTGTTCAAGCGCCCCTTAGGGCCCATGGAAATAAATGATTTGATTTGATTTGATTATGCCATGTCTATAAATAATATGTGATGTTAACTTAATAAATAAATACGACTAACAATATTCACTTGTTTTATTTAAATAAACCTAAAAATACCAAGGAAAATAAACCCCTACATTTTATATAGGTACTTAACTTACAATAACGCCATCTAGCGTGGAGTTTGGGAAGTTCAAAATAAAATGTTTGCTATGTGGCGCATCTATCTCAGTTTTTATGATAATTATCTATCACGACATAGAATGAAAACGGCTTGACCGATTTGGCTGATTTTTTTTGTAGTTTTCTAATACTCTGTACAAGGTTCTTACGGAAAAAATATTTAAAAATGAAACCCGTTTTCCGTTGTCACGACATAGCATATAATATGTCGCCGCAGAGGCTATTTGGCATTAAAAACATAAACCATTAATTTACGTTTTATCGTGAATCTATTAATCACTAAATTAATTAGCCGAATTTTCGATTCGCTATGATTTAAATCTGTTATTATTACTGTATTATTTCATAATAGTTTGTTAATTGGACAATAAAATTGAAGTGTAGTGTCTACAATGTAAGACGACACAGTTAGTCGATTTAATTTATGTGATGCCTTTTGTCCATTTGATTACGTGTTAATTCATCTTTAATTGCAATTCGATTTAAAGTGAATCAAGAAACAATTTTAAGGGTTCATTTGAAAAATGTTCCAATATAAAGCTAAGTATGTAAATTTAATCTTACCATGTTTTCATGCTATTTACTTGTGTGTAAAATCAGCTTTAATTCCTAATAGATTTATAGAGAATTGCTTATGTATTTACAACGGCTATTTAACATATTGATTGTTATTAGAAGCTAAATTTATTGCACCGGCGATGCGTCGGCAGCGCCGCCTGTCGATAGCTTGTTGAAATAATCTAAATGGCGGGAGTAACGGTGCATACGCTAACTTTGTTTTGAAGATGGCGGATTTTGGTTCACTTTTGCTCCTGGCATCAAACTAGAAGGTCGTAACCATTTCATTACTCTGTTACTGATTTTTTATCTGTTTAAAAAGTTATAAAATAACATAGTTCAACGTTTGTTTTGCTTTTTAATTTTAAACCCAGCTTTTGCTTGTGGCAATTATATCAACCATAAATAACAGTGTTTCGTTTTAATTTAAGTTCCTGATAATTATCTTATGGATAATTTGGAAGGCATTATCGATGATTCACAGCGAATCATCGATGCTGCGCTTTATAAAAATCCCCGTAACGTCGAAAACCCGATCTCAGAAGTGGGATCGCCTCAGCGATCCCTTTCTGCCGGCCAATATGTTTCAGATTCCATAGACTTCGGCTCGAGCACCGTGGCGCGCGCCGCGATGGACCTTGGCGAAGGTACATCGTTGTCGGCAGCCAATGTAGCAGGCACGTCTACCCGTGCTGACCTGTTAACGCAGCCCCGGCAGGCAGGTAGTGTGCCACCCGAATGCTACATGCATATGATGGGCATGATGCGGAATATGAGCCAGCGACTTCTTCAGCAAACAGGTGAGAAAGTTAAAATTACTAAAGTGTTTTTGCCTTCGTATGACCCTGATGGTAACGTTGGTGTGCGCGAGTGGTGTGACCACATTTCCACTGCAAAGTCTACCTACAAACTCGGTGACTATGATATTCGTATGGCTAGTTACCACGTCTACGTGGGATGAATTACGCCAAAATATTATAACTACGTTCGAACCCGAAAGTCGTTACTCTCGTGATGTGCTTAAATTCAGAGACCATGTTTATGACGCTTCTAGGGACATAGCAGAGTTCTTATCTCAAGCTTGGTTCTTATGGCGACGCGTTACTAAAAATAAACTAGACGGTAGTGATGCTGTGGAGGCAGTTATCGGCACAATTCTGTACCTTCAGTGAAAAGTGAAAAATCATAGTTTTGAGTAATTTAAGGTTAAAGATTTAAAAAAATCTCGTTATTTTTCTAACGTTCTAAAATAAAAAAGGATATGTGGTACGTGTAGATAACATTATAAAGATTATAAAGATTATAAAGAGCTTGGTTTGAATATATTTTTTTGTACGGAATTTTAAGTAATTAGTAAAAACAGCCGGTTATATCACCGTACACTATAGTTTTCTTTGCTTATGTTTGTGTATTTAAATTTATAATGAAATGAATTATTTTACACATTTAGTTACCGTTTTGTGTGAAATGTTATAAGCCTTGTTTTCGCATGTTTTGCCTGCAAATAGTTGTTGTGAGAAAAAGTCGTAAAACTAATAATTTGATCATTTTGATTATCGGTAACCTTTTTCATTGTTTTATTTAAAATTCCTACGTAAATATTCAATTGTACCCCTAAACACCAATGTATTTTTCAAACTAGTAAGTGATTAATGCTACAAGCTAGAATTTATTGTGATACATTTTGTTTACATCGAAGTGTTTATTGATACAAGTAATAAGTATTTTCAAACGTTTTTGTCACAGAAAGGGTAAAACTATGTTAATATCATAATAAAATAATAACTAATTAAAAAAGCGTTTCTTTAATATAGAATTCTTGAATAAACACTTTTTTTTATGAATTACAAGTATGTAGTAGCAAAAGAATAAAACATTTTTATAAATCGAACTTAAAACATAACTTTTAGACCTAAGTAGGTATTGATTGTTAATCTGATTATCAGAGTAGGTATCGTTAGTCTTTAAACATATTAAAACAGGCTCAATAAATCAAACAACAGATTTGTTGTAGCACTTCAACTATTCGCTATATAAAACAATATAATTAACATCCTTATAAAAAAACATAACTTTTAAACCTCTTTATTATTAATCTTGAACAGTCTTAAAGCGTATTTAATCAGTCTCAAAAAATCAAATAACAGATGTGTTATACATGTAGCACTTCAACTATTCGCTATACAATACAATATAACATCCTTTTAAAAAAACACAACTTTTAAGCCTACTTATCGTTAATCTTGAACAGAGATCGAATTAGTCTTAAATCGTATGAAATCAGTCTCCAAAAATCAAACAACATAACAATAATATAATTTTCTTATAAAAAAAACATAACTTTTCATCCTTTTTATCATTAATCTTGAACAGTCTTAAATTGTATTAAATCAGTCTACAAAAATCGAACAACAGATATGTTGTAGCACTGCAACTATTCATTATCCGAAACTATATCCGGATCTGCGTCACGCAAATTTGAGTTTGTTATCAAATTATGATAAAAATCGTTAACACTTGGATCAATGTATTCTAACAGTGATATTAAATCCCTTTTCTTTAAAACACTTATAGGAATCGGTCCATTGTAACATTTTGGAACAGCATTAATACTAACTAAACTGTAGTCTTTATTCCTTTTGTCGTAAGACATCACATAATAATCACCTACGTAACTTTCTTTATATTCAAAAACCAGCAATTTTTCTTTACTAAATTTAATAACTCTTACATTTAACCATATCAAATAGCTTCGTGCTTGTACGAATTTATCACTGTGAGACTTAGTTTATATGGTTGAATGTAAGAGTTATTAAATTTAGTAAAGGAAAATCCGGTTTTTGAATATAAAGAAAGTTACGTAGGTGATGATTATTATGTGATGTCTTACGACAAAAGGAATAAAGACTACAGTTTAGTTAGTATTAATGCTGTTCCAAAATGTTACAATGGACCGATTCCTATAAGTGTTTTAAAGAAAAGGGATTTAATATCACTGTTAGAATACATTGATCCAAGTGTTAACGATTTTTATCATAATTTGATAACAAACTCAAATTTGCGTGACGCAGATCCTGATATTGTTTCGGATAATGAAAAATTGCAGTGCTACAACAATGTTGTTCGATTTTGGTAGACTGATTTAATACAATTTAAGACTGTTCAAGATTAATGATAAAAAGGATGAAAAGTTATGTTTTTTTTATAAGAAAATTATATTGTTGTTGTGTGTTATATATTGTTATCTATTGTGTTGTTGTTTTGGAGACTGATTTCATACGATTTAAGACTAATTCGATCTCTGTTCAAGATTAACGATAAGTAGGTTTAAAAGTTGTGTTTTTTTAAAAGGATGTTATATATTGTATTGTATAGCGAATAGTTGAAGTGCTACATGTACAACACATCTGTTATTTGATTTTTTGAGACTGATTAAATACGCTTTAGGACTGTTCAAGATTAATAATAATAAAGAGGTATTGATATATCATCATTATTCACGTAATCATATGTCCTATTTCCCTTATGTTCTTACTAATAGAATTAATATTAAATTTGTAATCACATCAAAATTGGCTACATAAATTACGTGTAAATTGTTTGATTAGTAGTTGTATCATTAGTCACATATTTTTATGAAAATAAATTTGTGTTTGTATGTTTCATGTACAAATGTAACACTTTTCACTAGAATGTATTGTTTCAATTTTTTAATGTTTTGTGATAGGACTTCATTTGTATCACTTTGGATTAATTGAAGTAAAAGCTTTCGGTACGCGTAAGATGTGGTAACTCGAGTCGTATTAAAATACATTTTAGAAATATAAAGATCGGTTCGGAGCACTTTGGTATGAATCAAAAAGTATTATTTTACACAATAATTTCAATAAAAAATTGCTTACTTATATCAATGCACGCAAAAAAATCTCATTCATTTTTAATCTTACAATAACGGGGATAAGACAGAAATTTAGTTAATTTTTTTTTAATAAGTTTAATCAAAGAATATAAAAACCGATCTAGGTCGACATGTATCACTTTTCACTGAAGGTACAGAATTAGTGATGAGCGGCTTAGGATTGAATTAATGAATGTTCGTGCCACTTCCGTGCCAGAATTGATCTCCGTTGCTTCATCTATTCGCGCTAAACGACCTAGTACTTCTCAGAATTCTAATCAACCACCGCACAAGCGTTCTAAGTATTCTGTTGATAACCGTGCCCCTTATTGTCATTTGTGTAAAAAAGTAGGTCACAAATCTAATGAATGTTAGACAAGGGGTACCGTTCACGAGTCAAATGTTCAATCTGGTGAGAAGAGCCCTGTGGATCCAAATTCGAATAAAGCTCCGTCGAATAACAAGAATGTTTGTACGTTCTGTTCTAAGCCTGGTCATACGTGTGTGCTTACGCCAATGTTGTTGAATTTAAAGATTTTAAGTATGCAGATATTTAGTGTATGACGTCGTGTAATTGTGTATGGTAAAAAAAAATTTGTGCATGCAGCCAATGTGGAGAAATTCACCAAAAACTGATTCCGCTGGGCGAACGTTGTCCTGGCGGAACTTTTTTTAACCGACTTCAAAAAAAGGAGGAGGTTCTCAATTCGGCTGTATTTTTTTTTTTTTTTTTTTTTTTTTTTTTTCCGATTACTCGAAGACGCCTGGACCGATTTGAGAAATTCTTTTTTTGTTTGATAGGATATACTTGTCATGTGGTCCCATTTTTTTCCAGTCACGTTCTGATGATGGGATCCTAGAGAAATCGAGGGCAACCCTCAAATTTAAAAGGCTTCTATATTGTTTTTTGTATATTATCTAAAGCTACTTGGATATTTGCATCTAGTAGCCAGCATTTTATGTTGCTGAGCTGATGCTGGAAGGTACAACTCCTCAACGGTTAGGAGTACGGGGATAATTCTTTAAATATAGGCTCCTTGAGGCCGTTTACTGTATTCTTTCAAGTTATACACAGATGAGGCGAGACGTTGAATATTACTTATGTATATTCTTAATATGAGGTCATGATTTAATGATGGGATCCTAGAGAAATCATGGGTCAATCAAGCTTCTGTATTGTGTTTCGTATATTACCTAAAACTACTTGGATATTTGCATTTTAAGTTGCAGAGCTGATGCTGGAAGGTACAACTCCTCAACGGTTAGGAGTACGGGGATTATTATTAATAAGTTTTCCGTCTCAAGTAACCGTCGTCTCCTCATTCGAGAAACATTCTTTCTCGGTCTACCCATCACTTAAAATCGTAAAATAAAATAATTTTTAACAAAAAAAAAAACCGACTTCAAAAAGTAGGTAAACTAAAAAGCATAAAATAAATTTACTTCGCACAAATAATACGTTTTTTCATTTAGTTAAATAGAAATTATTAAATAATTATTTTATAATTCTGAAGTCGGTGCCAAGTAACCAATAACTAGATAATAAGTATAAATCTTTCTAACAACTATTTTCTGACTGAATATTATCCGATTTACTTGGCACCGACTTCAGAATTATAAAATAATTATTTAATAATTTCTATTTAACTAAATGAAAAAACGTATTATTTGTGCGAAGTAAATTTATTTTATGCTTTTTAGTTTACCTACTTTTTGAAGTCGGTTTTTTTTTTTGTTAAAAATTATTTTATTAATCCATCGACTTTAGAAGAAAAGAGATGAGTCCAAAAATTTGTGTGTATTTGTGTGTAATTTTGTATGTATAAATAAAATTAGTGCATGCATAAACTTCTGAGAAATTCAAGTTTCCGCTGCGCGAACGTTTGGCCATTAGCTAGTTTTCATATAAAGCGCTTACATAGAGCTGTAGATTTTTACATACGTTGTTTTGAATTTGTTTATATTTGTTTAAAAAACAGATTTAGAAAAAAATTAAGGGTTTTAAATTTAAAGATATAAATATAAACGTGAAATACTCTTATTAGGTCTTATTAACCGACTTCAAAAAAAGGAGGAGGTTCTCAATTCGGTTGTATGTTTTTTTTTTTTTTTTTTTTTTTTTTTTTTTTTTTTTTTTATTTTTGTTCGCTGATTACTCGAAGACGCCTGGACCGATTTGAGAAATTCTTTTTTTGTTTGAAAGGATATACTTCTCATGTGGTCCCATTTTTTTCCAGTCACGTTCTGATGATGGGATCCTAGAGAAATCGAGGGCAACCCTCAAATTTAAAAGGCTTCTATATTGTTTTTTGTATATAATCTAAAGCTAGTCGGATATTTGCATCTAGTAATCAGCATTTTATGTTGCTGAGCTGATGCTGGAAGGTACAACTCCTCAACGGCTCAAGTAACCGTCGTCTCCTCATTCCAGAAACATTCTTGCTTGGTCTACCCATCACTTAAAATCGTAAAATAAAATAATTTTTAACAAAAAAAAAACCGACTTCAAAAAGTAGATAAACTAAAAAGCAAAAAATAAATTTACTTCGCACAAAATAATACGTTTTTTCATTTAGTTAAATAGACTATATTAAATAATTATTTTATAATTCTGAAGTCGGTGTCAAGTAAACAATAACTCTGTATAGATAATATCAATCTTTCTAACAACTATTTTCTGACTGAATATTAGTTCTTAACTATCCGATTTACTTGGCACCGACTTCAGAATTATAAAATAATTATTTAATATAGTCTATTTAACTAAATGAAAAAACGTATTATTTTGTGCGAAGTAAATTTGTTCTTAAAGTATGCACTTTTGGGTTTAGATTTTCACGTTTATACAAACCTTGTAAGTGTCTGCAACATGTTGCCAAGTATCAATGATGTTCCGTTAATAATTAAAGAGTTGTAGGGCAGTTTACCATGAATAGATCACTGTTTACAAAGCAGTCAAATATCACGACGTTCTAAAGGAATTGCATGGTAAAATGTATGCCAGTAATTAGTGTATTCATTCAACTATGCACATGCAAAATTTCATGTCATTAAATTCAGTAATTAAAGAAAAACAATTAAAATACTGACGAAGCATCGAAAACCTACGTAACCCGACCAAGTTCGGATGGCTACAAAAAAGCGGCCGTGCAATATATTTAGATAACGTCCCAAAATTTACAGTATAATACTGGTATTGAACCCGGTATAGGTGATAACACAATTGTTTCGATATAATTTATAGGTCATTTATTTGTGTACACCTAAATCTATTTGACTATGACAGAAAGTAGGTTAATTTGAGTTCCTGATAATTATCTTATGGATAATTTGGAAGGCAGTATCGATGATTCACAGCTGCGCTTTTTAAAAATCCCCGTAACGTCGAAAACCCGATCTCAGAAGTAGGATCGCCCCAGCGATCCCTTTCTGCCGGCCAATGTTTCAGATTCCATAGACTCGAGCACCGTGGCGCGCGCCGCGATGGACCCTGGCGAAGGTACATTGTCATCGGCAGCCAATGTAGCACGTCCACCCGTGCTGACCTGTTAACGCAGCCCCGGCAGGCAGGTAGTGTGCCACCCGAATTCTACATGCATATGATGGACATGATGCGGAATATGAGCCAGCGACTTCTTCAGCAAACAGGTGAGAAAGTTAAAATTACTAAAGTGTTTTTGCCTTCGTATGACCCTGATGCTAACGTTGATGTGCGCGAGTGGTGTGACCACATTTTCACTGCAAAGTCTACCTACAAACTCGGTGACTATGATATTCGTATGGCTAGTTACCACGTCTACGTGGGATGAATTACGCCAAAATATTATAACTACGTTCGAACCCGAAAGTCGTTACTCTCGTGATGTGCTTAAATTCAGAGACCATGTTTATGACGCTTCTAGGGACATAGCAGAGTTCTTATCTCAAGCTTGGTTCTTATGGCGACGCGTTACTAAAAATAAACTAGACGGTAGTGATGCTGTGGAGGATGGCTTAGGATTGAATTAATGAATGTTCGGGCCACTTCCGTGCCAGAATTGATCTCCGTTGCTTCATCTAACCGCACAAGCGTTCTAAGTATTCTGTTGATAACCGTGCCCCTTATTGTCATTTGTGTAAAAAAGTAGGTCACAAATCTAATGAATGTCAGACAAGGGGTACCGTTCACGAGTCAAATGTTCAATCTGGTGAGAAGAGCCCTGTGGATCAAAATTCGAATAAAGCTCCGTCGAATAACAAGAATGTTTTAACTGTTGTCATGTGAAATGAGCAGTTAGTGAATTATATTAATAAACTGTTATGTGGAATGAGCAGTTAGTAAATTATAGTAATAAACTGTTGTCACGTGGAGCGGACAGTAATTACATCTTCTATTTTATGTATTGATTAACTGTTGTCACATTGAGTGAACAGTAATACATGAAACTCGCATGTACTTGCATGCATACATAATTATTTCTTAGCTGTTGTCGCGCGGAGCGACAGTGGTACATAAAACTGATAAATGCGTGGAGCGAACGGCTATATCTAGAACCCCTCCTCTTATAAATATATTAATTATTTATTATATATTTCAGATTATTATGTGATGCAGGCGCAAGGACGCACCACCTATCATCAGAATGGGCGTATCGGCGCAAATATTAAACGCATCAAAAACAGAGCGGGTCATTCGTTTGTCGGCGCTCGAGTTGAACAGACCTCGGTAAGAAAGTTACTTTGATTTTGTTTGTTTTATTTAATGAATTAATTTGTTATTGAAGTGTTATTTAATTTCAAAAAGTATTTATTTCGTTAACGCACACTTGTACGTTCTGTTCTAAGCCTGGTCATACGTTTGACAATTGTTTTCGCCGCGAGAAGCAAATGACATCAAACGTTAATTTTGTATAAAAATAAATAAAAAATAAAATAAATCACAGTAAATTGAGACTTAATACTATGCGTACCATGCCTATTCGTGTGAGCAATTTAGCGATTAATACCATTTTTGATAGCGGCGCGGAATTTGCCCTCATGCGCGAATCAGTATCTAATAAGTTAACAGGGCGTAGGTACCTTGTAGTAAATAATTTACGTGGTATTGGTCCATTTGCAGTGATTGCCATAAGTACCTTAACTGCCGTATGGTGTGCGTTACCCCAGCAAAATAATGTCGAAAATAGTAATTTTAATCTTACAGATTTTTAGTTGTTTATCTTCTGTAATTGTTGCGCACATTTTTATATTTGTTGCACTTATAGTTTTTTAGTTATTTAAAAAAAACTATTCCTGCTGGGGTAACGTTACTGCAGCCAGACATTTTCCTTTTTAATGGGAATATTGAAATAAATATTAGCTAAATAATTAGTTGTCTAAACGAGGTAAATGTTGCAAATAATTTTATAATTGTTCTTTCTTCGGCTGCGAAGTTATTCGAGATCCTGCTGGAGTAACGTTTGTGGTTTTGCTGGATCTCTGAAACGGTCAAACGGATTCTTATCATCTTTTGTACATGATCTTTTAAGAATTAGTTTTAATTTGTTGTGCAATAAAAAAATGAAATTATTGAACCGTTGAAAAGTTATTTCATTAAATATAAAAACACTTAAATAGGTCCTAAACCTTAACCTTAAATAAGAACTTTAAAGACTTACATTAAACGTTATTTTGTAGCTTTTACCTGCCTTCAAATGTATGTGAAGTTTCATTAGTATCCTGTGTGTAATTAACAAGTTATGACCAATTCAGTTTACGGTCTCGATGCGCGTGGAGTTATTTGGCCACAGATAACCCTGTTTGTGGATATATCAACTGAATGATACATCAATAATTAGTTGTCTAGTTCAGTTATATACCTGCAAAATTTCAGCGCAGTACATGCAATAATTTACTAGAGACCGTGGTAACCCGACCATGTTTAGGAGGTTACAAAAATGCAACCGCGTAGTACATTATGGTATATTCTTAAATATGTAGGATAGTGTAACAAGTTTAGTACAGATGTGTACAAAAGTGTTTTGAAAAACTACTTTTTTACATTCATTTAACTTAAAAACAATAACAGATAAATATTATAGGTAGGTAGCAATTCTGCTTTTATGGCATTTTCCATTTTGTTTTTAGATGAATTAATTTAGTTATCTTACACTTTCTCAATAAAATATTAATTTAACTTAAAACAATAACAGATGTATATATATAAGAGATATCAATTTTGCTTTTATGGCATTCTCCATTTTTTTTTAAAATTAATGATTTCAATTAACTTCACTTTCTCTAAAATAAATCAAATTTAAAATATTGTAAAAATTATATTGTCATCTACTATTTAATCGATATTTAACAGTGTACGCGTCTGTACCGAACTTGTAAGGTGTATGATACTAAACATTTTAGAAGATACCATAATGTACTACGTGGTCGCTTTTTTTGTAACCAACTAAACATGGCTGGGTTACCACGGTCATGTACTTCCTTATGACTTTTTATTTATTATCTCGTAAATTATTGCATGTACTGCGCTGAAATTTTGCAGGTATATAACTGAACTAAGTCTAATTGAAACTGCCCATAGTGCATGTTTCAATTAGACTGTGTATCACAATTATGTACTTCTTCTTTGTGTACAATAAAGAATTCTCTATCTATCTATCTATCTATCTATCTATCTATCTAAGCAACTAATTATTGACTTATCATTCAGTTGATATATCCACATACAGGGTTATCTGTGGCCAAATAACTCCACACGCATTGATACCGTAAACTGAATTGGTCATAACTTGTTAATTACACACAGGATACTAATGAAACTTCACATACATTTGAAGGCAGGCAAAAGCTACAAATAACGTTTAATGTAAGTCTTTAAAGTTCTTATTTAAGGTGTTAGGACCTATTTAAGTGTTTTTATATTTAATGAAATAACTTTTCAACGGTTCAATAATTTCATTTTTTTTATTGCACAACAAATTAAAACTAATTCTTAAAAGATCATGTACAAACGATGATAAGAATCCGCTTGACCGTTTCAGAGATGCAGCAAAACCACAAACGTTACTCCAGCAGGATCTCAAATAACTTCGCAGCCGAAGAAAGAACAATTACAAAATTATTTGCAACATTTACCTCGTTTAGACAACTAATTATTTAGCTAATATTTATTTCAATATTCCCATTATAAAGGAAAATGTCTGGCTGCAGTAACGTTACCCCAGCAGGAATAGTTTTTTTTAATAACTAAAAAACTAAGTGCAACAAATTTAAAAATCTGTAAGATTAAAATTACTATTTTCGACATTATTTTTCTGGGGTAACGCACACTGCCGTATGCGTTATTGATAATATTGACGTAGAAATGTTGTTTCACATCTTGCCTGATTATGAAATTACGTGTGACGTACTTATTGGTGCTATTGTACTTCACGATACGGGGTTAAGTGTAATCGTAACTCAAAATAGTGCTCCTTGATATCCCAACCTCGAATAATGCACATTAGAGAAAATAATTCATTATTTTGTTATTTAATTCACGGTTTAACCGATGAATCAGATATAAGTCAATTGCTTACCTTGCTTTACAAATACAAATTTTTGTTTATCCCTGATTTTGCACGTACAATGGTTCCCTTGTACTATCTTACTAAGAAAGGCGTCAAGTGGCAGTGGACTCACATTCACAAAAAGGCACGTCAGAAGGTGAGCCCATTGAACTTTTTACCGACGCTAGTTCTCTTGGATTTGGGTCTATTTTAGTGCAGATAATTAATGGCCGTCAACATGTGGTAGCATATTTCAGTATGCGTACAACAGACACCTAAAGTAGGTACCACTCGTACGAGCTTGAAATCCTAGCTGTAACACTGCAACGACAAAAAGGATGACTGAAAGATCAGCCAAAGTTTAAATCAGGTTAGAAGGTCGAGCTAAAATTCATAATTTTCCACGGGGAGACTTTGTTTTGATCAAAACTAACCCCAGGAACCAAACATCTTTGGACTTAAAATGTTGTGTGCCTTATGAAGTTCACAGAGTTCTGGACCACGACCGATACCTTGTGAAGAAGGTTATTGGTCACCATGGGCGCCCACGCAAGGTCGCACACGACCAACTGCGACGTGCCCCGCAACTGGATGCCATTCAGGCAACCGTGTCGCCCCCAGAAGAGCAGCAAGCTGGACCTTCCAGCATCGCCACTTCGGTGTCACTACCACGCAGTGACACTAGTGTCGCCGCTGCCACCACTGCTACTGCCGAGCAAGCAGGCGAGGGCTCGCACACGAACCGAGGCACCCGTGAATAATTGAACAATTATATCCGGTGAGCATATTTCATGATTGTTTTACCTTTTCTAAAACACATTCATTACATTACAAAACACACATACCAAATTATAAAAAAAATTGACGTGTGGAGCCGTTCAATGACCAAACTAAAATATGTTATTTGACGTATTAGTCAATAACCAATAATCCTATCCTGAAAGAATAATAGTCCCCTGTGTACCACGGCGCTCGGGACCGCCCAGAGCACAGCATCGACCTTAACCCTATGTCCCATAGGACCTCTGTATTTTTACAGCATCAACCTCTCACCGACCTATCCTCCCCTTACACAATTATATTACAATGAATTTTAACTGTTGTCATGTGGAACGAGCAGTTAGTGAATTATATTAATAAACTGTTGTCGCGTGGAGCGGACAGTAATTACATCTTCTATTTTATGTATTGATTAACTGTTGTCACATTGAGTGAACAGTAATACATGAAACTCGCATGTACTTGCATGCATACATAATTATTTCTTAGCTGTTGTCGCGCGGAGCGACAGTGGTACATAAAACTGATAAATGCATGCACAGATAATCTCATTATTATATGTCGTCGCGTGGAGCGAACGGCTATATCTAGAACCCCTCCTCTTATAAATATATTAATTATTTATTATATATTTCAGGTTATTATGTGATGCAGGCGCAAGGACGCACCACCTATCATCAGAATGGGCGTATCGGCGCAAATATTAAACGCATCAAAAACAGAGCGGGTCATTCGTTTGTCGGCGCTCGAGTAGAACAGACCTCGGTAAGAAAGTTACTTTGATTTTGTTTGTTTTATTTAATGAATTAATTTGTTATTGAAGTGTTATTTAATTTTAAAAAGTATTTATTTATTTAACGCACACTTGTACGTTCTGTTCTAAGCCTGGTCATACGTTTGACAATTGTTTTCGCCGCGAGAAGCAATTGACATCAAACGTTAATTTTGTATAAAAATAAATCACAAATAAAATAAATCGCAGTAAATTGAGACTTAATACTATGCGTACCATGCCTATTCGTGTGAGCAATTTAGCGATTAATACCATTTTTGATAGCGGCGCGGAATTTGCCCTCATGCGCGAATCAGTATCTAATAAGTTAACAGGGCGTAGGCACCTTGTAGTAAATAATTTACGTGGTATTGGTCCATTTGCAGTGATTGCCATAAGTACCTTAACTGCCGTATGGTGTGCGTTACCCCAGCAAAATAATGTCGAAAATAGTAATTTTAATCTTACAGATTTTTAGTTGTTTATCTTCTGTAATTGTTGCGCACATTTTTAAATTTGTTGCACTTATAGTTTTTTAGTTATTTAAAAAAAACTATTCCTGCTGGGGTAACGTTACTGCAGCCAGACATTTTCCTTTTTAATGGGAATATTGAAATAAATATTAGCTAAATAATTAGTTGTCTAAACGAGGTAAATGTTGCAAATAATTTTATAATTGTTCTTTCTTCGGCTGCGAAGTTATTCGAGATCTTGCTGGAGTAACGTTTGTGGTTTTGCTGGATCTCTGAAACGGTCAAACGGATTCTTATCATCTTTTGTACATGATCTTTTAAGAATTAGTTTTAATTTGTTGTGCAATAAAAAAATGAAATTATTGAACCGTTGAAAAGTTATTTCTTTAAATATAAAAACACTTAAATAGGTCCTAAACCTTAACCTTAAATAAGAACTTTAAAGACTTACATTAAACGTTATTTTGTAGCTTTTACCTGCCTTCAAATGTATGTGAAGTTTCATTAGTATCCTGTGTGTAATTAACAAGTTATGACCAATTCAGTTTACGGTCTCGATGCGCGTGGAGTTATTTGGCCACAGATAACCCTGTTTGTGGATATATTAACTGAATGATACATCAATAATTAGTTGTCTAGTTCAGTTATATACCTGCAAAATTTCAGCGCAGTACATGCAATAATTTACTAGAGACCGTGGTAACCCGACCATGTTTAGGTGGTTACAAAAATGCAACCGCGTAGTACATTATGGTATATTCTTAAATATGTAGGATAGTGTAACAAGTTTAGTACAGATGTGTACAAAAGTGTTTTGAAAAACTACTTTTTTACATTCATTTAACTTAAAAACAATAACAGATAAATATTATAGGTAGGTAGCAATTCTGCTTTTATGGCATTTTCCATTTTGTTTTTAGATGAATTAATTTAGTTATGTTACACTTTCTCAATAAAATATTAATTTAACTTAAAACAATAACAGATGTATATATATAAGAGATATCAATTTTGCTTTTATGGCATTCTCCATTTTTTTAAAAAATTAATGATTTCAATTAACTTCACTTTCTCTTAAATAAATCAAATTTAAAATATTGTAAAAATTATATTGTCATCTACTATTTAATCGATAATTTAACAGTGTACGCGTCTGTACCGAACTTGTAAGGTGTATGATACTAAACATTTTAGAAGATACCATAATGTACTACGTGGTCGCTTTTTTTGTAACCAACTAAACATGGCCGGGTTACCACGGTCATGTACTTCCTTATGACTTTTTATTTATTATCTCGTAAATTATTGCATGTACTGCGCTAAAATTTTGCAGGTATATAACTTAACTAAGTCTAATTGAAACTGCCCATAGTGCATGTTTCAATTAGACTGTGTATCACAATTATGTACTTCTTCTTTGTGTACAATAAAGAATTCTCTATCTATCTATCTATCTATCTAAGCAACTAATTATTGACTTATCATTCAGTTGATATATCCACATACAGGGTTATCTGTGGCCAAATAACTCCACACGCATTGATACCGTAAACTGAATTGGTCATAACTTGTTAATTACACACAGGATACTAATGAAACTTCACATACATTTGAAGGCAGGCAAAAGCTACAAATAACGTTTAATGTAAGTCTTTAAAGTTCTTATTTAAGGTGTTAGGACCTATTTAAGTGTTTTTATATTTAATGAAATAACTTTTCAACGGTTCAATAATTTCATTTTTTTTATTGCACAACAAATTAAAACTAATTCTTAAAAGATCATGTACAAACGATGATAAGAATCCGCTTGACCGTTTCAGAGATGCAGCAAAACCACAAACGTTACTCCAGCAGGATCTCAAATAACTTCGCAGCCGAAGAAAGAACAATTACAAAATTATTTGCAACATTTACCTCGTTTAGACAACTAATTATTTAGCTAATATTTATTTCAATATTCCCATTATAAAGGAAAATGTCTGGCTGCAGTAACGTTACCCCAGCAGGAATAGTTTTTTTTAATAACTAAAAAACTAAGTGCAACAAATTTAAAAATCTGTAAGATTAAAATTACTATTTTCGACATTATTTTTCTGGGGTAACGCACACTGCCGTATGCGTTATTGATAATATTGACGTAGAAATGTTGTTTCACATCTTGCCTGATTATGAAATTACGTGTGACGTACTTATTGGTGCTATTGTACTTCACGATACGGGGTTAAGTGTAATCGTAACTCAAAATAGTGCTCCTTGATATCCCAACCTCGAATAATGCACATTAGAGAAAATAATTCATTATTTTGTTATTTAATTCACGGTTTAACCGATGAATCAGATATTAGTCAATTGCTTACCTTGCTTTACAAATACAAATTTTTGTTTATCCCTGATTTTGCACGTACAATGGTTCCCTTGTACTATCTTACTAAGAAAGGCGTCAAGTGGCAGTGGACTCACATTCACAAAAAGGCACGTCAGAAGGTGAGCCCATTGAACTTTTTACCGACGCTAGTTCTCTTGGATTTGGGTCTATTTTAGTGCAGATAATTAATGGCCGTCAACATGTGGTAGCATATTTCAGTATGCGTACAACAGACACCTAAAGTAGGTACCACTCGTACGAGCTTGAAATCCTAGCTGTAACACTGCAACGACAAAAAGGATGACTGAAAGATCAGCCAAAGATTAAATCAGGTTAGAAGGTCGAGCTAAAATTCATAATTTTCAACGGGGAGACTTTGTTTTGATCAAAACTAACCCCAGGAACCAAACATCTTTGGACTTAAAATGTTGTGTGCCTTATGAAGTTCACAGAGTTCTGGACCACGACCGATACCTTGTGAAGAAGGTTATTGGTCACCATGGGCGCCCACGCAAGGTCGCACACGACCAACTGCGACGTGCCCCGCAACTGGATGCCATTCAGGCAACCGTGTCGCCCCCAGAAGAGCAGCAAGCTGGACCTTCCAGCATCGCCACTTCGGTGTCACTACCACGCAGTGACACTAGTGTCGCCGCTGCCACCACTGCTACTGCCGAGCAAGCAGGCGAGGGCTCGCACACGAACCGAGGCACCCGTGAATAATTGAACAATTATATCCGGTGAGCATATTTCATGATTGTTTTACCTTTTCTAAAACACATTCATTACATTACAAAACACACATACCAAATTATAAAAAAAATTGACGTGTGGAGCCGTTCAATGACCAAACTAAAATATGTTATTTGACGTATTAGTCAATAACCAATAATCCTATCCTGAAAGAATAATAGTCCCCTGTGTACCACGGCGCTCGGGACCGCCCAGAGCACAGCATCGACCTTAACCCTATGTCCCATAGGACCTCTGTATTTTTACAGCATCAACCTCTCACCGACCTATCCTCCCCTTACACAATTATATTACAATGAATTTTAACTGTTGTCATGTGGAACGAGCAGTTAGTGAATTATATTAATAAACTGTTGTCGCGTGGAGCGGACAGTAATTACATCTTCTATTTTATGTATTGATTAACTGTTGTCACATTGAGTGAACAGTAATACATGAAACTCGCATGTACTTGCATGCATACATAATTATTTCTTAGCTGTTGTCGCGCGGAGCGACAGTGGTACATAAAACTGATAAATGCATGCACAGATAATCTCATTATTATGTCGTCGCGTGGAGCGAACGGCTATATCTAGAATCCCTCCTCTTATAAATATATTAATTATTTATTATATATTTCAGATTATTATGTGATGCAGGCGCAAGGACGCACCACCTATCATCAGAATGGGCGTATCGGCGCAAATATTAAACGCATCAAAAACAGAGCGGGTCATTCGTTTGTTTGCGCTCGAGTCGAACAGACCTCGGTAAGAAAGTTACTTTGATTTTGTTTGTTTTATTTAATGAATTAATTTGTTATTGAAGTGTTATTTAATTTTAAAAAGTATTTATTTATTTAACGCACACTTGTACGTTCTGTTCTAAGCCTGGTCATACGTTTGACAATTGTTTTCGCCGCGAGAAGCAATTGACATCAAACGTTAATTTTGTATAAAAATAAATCACAGTAAATTGAGACTTAATACTATGCGTACCATGCCTATTCGTGTGAGCAATTTAGCGATTAATACCATTTTTGATAGCGGCGCGGAATTTGCCCTCATGCGCGAATCAGTATCTAATAAGTTAACAGGGCGTAGGCACCTTGTAGTAAATAATTTACGTGGTATTGGTCCATTTGCAGTGATTGCCATAAGTACCTTAACTGCCGTATGGTGTGCGTTACCCCAGCAAAATAATGTCGAAAATAGTAATTTTAATCTTACAGATTTTTAGTTGTTTATCTTCTGTAATTGTTGCGCACATTTTTATATTTGTTGCACTTATAGTTTTTTAGTTATTTAAAAAAAACTATTCCTGCTGGGGTAACGTTACTGCAGCCAGACATTTTCCTTTTTAATGGGAATATTGAAATAAATATTAGCTAAATAATTAGTTGTCTAAACGAGGTAAATGTTGCAAATAATTTTATAATTGTTCTTTCTTCGGCTGCGAAGTTATTCGAGATCCTGCTGGAGTAACGTTTGTGGTTTTGCTGGATCTCTGAAACGGTCAAACGGATTCTTATCATCTTTTGTACATGATCTTTTAAGAATTAGTTTTAATTTGTTGTGCAATAAAAAAATGAAATTATTGAACCGTTGAAAAGTTATTTCATTAAATATAAAAACACTTAAATAGGTCCTAAACCTTAACCTTAAATAAGAACTTTAAAGACTTACATTAAACGTTATTTTGTAGCTTTTACCTGCCTTCAAATGTATGTGACGTTTCATTAGTATCCTGTGTGTAATTAACAAGTTATGACCAATTCAGTTTACGGTCTCGATGCGCGTGGAGTTATTTGGCCACAGATAACCCTGTTTGTGGATATATCAACTGAATGATACATCAATAATTAGTTGTCTAGTTCAGTTATATACCTGCAAAATTTCAGCGCAGTACATGCAATAATTTACTAGAGACCGTGGTAACCCGACCATGTTTAGGTGGTTACAAAAATGCAACCGCGTAGTACATTATGGTATATTCTTAAATATGTAGGATAGTGTAACAAGTTTAGTACAGATGTGTACAAAAGTGTTTTGAAAAACTACTTTTTTACATTCATTTAACTTAAAAACAATAACAGATAAATATTATAGGTAGGTAGCAATTCTGCTTTTATGGCATTTTCCATTTTGTTTTTAGATGAATTAATTTAGTTATCTTACACTTTCTCAATAAAATATTAATTTAACTTAAAACAATAACAGATGTATATATATAAGAGATATCAATTTTGCTTTTATGGCATTCTCCATTTTTTTTTAAAATTAATGATTTCAATTAACTTCACTTTCTCTAAAATAAATCAAATTTAAAATATTGTAAAAATTATATTGTCATCTACTATTTAATCGATATTTAACAGTGTACGCGTCTGTACCGAACTTGTAAGGTGTATGATACTAAACATTTTAGAAGATACCATAATGTACTACGTGGTCGCTTTTTTTGTAACCAACTAAACATGGCTGGGTTACCACGGTCATGTACTTCCTTATGACTTTTTATTTATTATCTCGTAAATTATTGCATGTACTGCGCTGAAATTTTGCAGGTATATAACTGAACTAAGTCTAATTGAAACTGCCCATAGTGCATGTTTCAATTAGACTGTGTATCACAATTATGTACTTCTTCTTTGTGTACAATAAAGAATTCTCTATCTATCTATCTATCTATCTATCTATCTATCTATCTAAGCAACTAATTATTGACTTATCATTCAGTTGATATATCCACATACAGGGTTATCTGTGGCCAAATAACTCCACACGCATTGATACCGTAAACTGAATTGGTCATAACTTGTTAATTACACACAGGATACTAATGAAACTTCACATACATTTGAAGGCAGGCAAAAGCTACAAATAACGTTTAATGTAAGTCTTTAAAGTTCTTATTTAAGGTGTTAGGACCTATTTAAGTGTTTTTATATTTAATGAAATAACTTTTCAACGGTTCAATAATTTCATTTTT
This sequence comes from Hypena proboscidalis, assembly GCA_905147285.1. Lineage (NCBI taxonomy): Eukaryota > Metazoa > Arthropoda > Insecta > Lepidoptera > Erebidae > Hypena > Hypena proboscidalis. Next base: position 14,061,195 of record LR990132.1, read on the forward strand.
TTTATTGCACAACAAATTAAAACTAATTCTTAAAAGATCATGTACAAACGATGATAAGAATCCGCTTGACCGTTTCAGAGATGCAGCAAAACCACAAACGTTACTCCAGCAGGATCTCAAATAACTTCGCAGCCGAAGAAAGAACAATTACAAAATTATTTGCAACATTTACCTCGTTTAGACAACTAATTATTTAGCTAATATTTATTTCAATATTCCCATTATAAAGGAAAATGTCTGGCTGCAGTAACGTTACCCCAGCAGGAATAGTTTTTTTTAATAACTAAAAAACTAAGTGCAACAAATTTAAAAATCTGTAAGATTAAAATTACTATTTTCGACATTATTTTTCTGGGGTAACGCACACTGCCGTATGCGTTATTGATAATATTGACGTAGAAATGTTGTTTCACATCTTGCCTGATTATGAAATTACGTGTGACGTACTTATTGGTGCTATTGTACTTCACGATACGGGGTTAAGTGTAATCGTAACTCAAAATAGTGCTCCTTGATATCCCAACCTCGAATAATGCACATTAGAGAAAATAATTCATTATTTTGTTATTTAATTCACGGTTTAACCGATGAATCAGATATAAGTCAATTGCTTACCTTGCTTTACAAATACAAATTTTTGTTTATCCCTGATTTTGCACGTACAATGGTTCCCTTGTACTATCTTACTAAGAAAGGCGTCAAGTGGCAGTGGACTCACATTCACAAAAAGGCACGTCAGAAGGTGAGCCCATTGAACTTTTTACCGACGCTAGTTCTCTTGGATTTGGGTCTATTTTAGTGCAGATAATTAATGGCCGTCAACATGTGGTAGCATATTTCAGTATGCGTACAACAGACACCTAAAGTAGGTACCACTCGTACGAGCTTGAAATCCTAGCTGTAACACTGCAACGACAAAAAGGATGACTGAAAGATCAGCCAAAGTTTAAATCAGGTTAGAAGGTCGAGCTAAAATTCATAATTTTCCACGGGGAGACTTTGTTTTGATCAAAACTAACCCCAGGAACCAAACATCTTTGGACTTAAAATGTTGTGTGCCTTATGAAGTTCACAGAGTTCTGGACCACGACCGATACCTTGTGAAGAAGGTTATTGGTCACCATGGGCGCCCACGCAAGGTCGCACACGACCAACTGCGACGTGCCCCGCAACTGGATGCCATTCAGGCAACCGTGTCGCCCCCAGAAGAGCAGCAAGCTGGACCTTCCAGCATCGCCACTTCGGTGTCACTACCACGCAGTGACACTAGTGTCGCCGCTGCCACCACTGCTACTGCCGAGCAAGCAGGCGAGGGCTCGCACACGAACCGAGGCACCCGTGAATAATTGAACAATTATATCCGGTGAGCATATTTCATGATTGTTTTACCTTTTCTAAAACACATTCATTACATTACAAAACACACATACCAAATTATAAAAAAAATTGACGTGTGGAGCCGTTCAATGACCAAACTAAAATATGTTATTTGACGTATTAGTCAATAACCAATAATCCTATCCTGAAAGAATAATAGTCCCCTGTGTACCACGGCGCTCGGGACCGCCCAGAGCACAGCATCGACCTTAACCCTATGTCCCATAGGACCTCTGTATTTTTACAGCATCAACCTCTCACCGACCTATCCTCCCCTTACACAATTATATTACAATGAATTTTAACTGTTGTCATGTGGAACGAGCAGTTAGTGAATTATATTAATAAACTGTTGTCGCGTGGAGCGGACAGTAATTACATCTTCTATTTTATGTATTGATTAACTGTTGTCACATTGAGTGAACAGTAATACATGAAACTCGCATGTACTTGCATGCATACATAATTATTTCTTAGCTGTTGTCGCGCGGAGCGACAGTGGTACATAAAACTGATAAATGCATGCACAGATAATCTCATTATTATATGTCGTCGCGTGGAGCGAACGGCTATATCTAGAACCCCTCCTCTTATAAATATATTAATTATTTATTATATATTTCAGGTTATTATGTGATGCAGGCGCAAGGACGCACCACCTATCATCAGAATGGGCGTATCGGCGCAAATATTAAACGCATCAAAAACAGAGCGGGTCATTCGTTTGTCGGCGCTCGAGTAGAACAGACCTCGGTAAGAAAGTTACTTTGATTTTGTTTGTTTTATTTAATGAATTAATTTGTTATTGAAGTGTTATTTAATTTTAAAAAGTATTTATTTATTTAACGCACACTTGTACGTTCTGTTCTAAGCCTGGTCATACGTTTGACAATTGTTTTCGCCGCGAGAAGCAATTGACATCAAACGTTAATTTTGTATAAAAATAAATCACAAATAAAATAAATCGCAGTAAATTGAGACTTAATACTATGCGTACCATGCCTATTCGTGTGAGCAATTTAGCGATTAATACCATTTTTGATAGCGGCGCGGAATTTGCCCTCATGCGCGAATCAGTATCTAATAAGTTAACAGGGCGTAGGCACCTTGTAGTAAATAATTTACGTGGTATTGGTCCATTTGCAGTGATTGCCATAAGTACCTTAACTGCCGTATGGTGTGCGTTACCCCAGCAAAATAATGTCGAAAATAGTAATTTTAATCTTACAGATTTTTAGTTGTTTATCTTCTGTAATTGTTGCGCACATTTTTAAATTTGTTGCACTTATAGTTTTTTAGTTATTTAAAAAAAACTATTCCTGCTGGGGTAACGTTACTGCAGCCAGACATTTTCCTTTTTAATGGGAATATTGAAATAAATATTAGCTAAATAATTAGTTGTCTAAACGAGGTAAATGTTGCAAATAATTTTATAATTGTTCTTTCTTCGGCTGCGAAGTTATTCGAGATCTTGCTGGAGTAACGTTTGTGGTTTTGCTGGATCTCTGAAACGGTCAAACGGATTCTTATCATCTTTTGTACATGATCTTTTAAGAATTAGTTTTAATTTGTTGTGCAATAAAAAAATGAAATTATTGAACCGTTGAAAAGTTATTTCTTTAAATATAAAAACACTTAAATAGGTCCTAAACCTTAACCTTAAATAAGAACTTTAAAGACTTACATTAAACGTTATTTTGTAGCTTTTACCTGCCTTCAAATGTATGTGAAGTTTCATTAGTATCCTGTGTGTAATTAACAAGTTATGACCAATTCAGTTTACGGTCTCGATGCGCGTGGAGTTATTTGGCCACAGATAACCCTGTTTGTGGATATATTAACTGAATGATACATCAATAATTAGTTGTCTAGTTCAGTTATATACCTGCAAAATTTCAGCGCAGTACATGCAATAATTTACTAGAGACCGTGGTAACCCGACCATGTTTAGGTGGTTACAAAAATGCAACCGCGTAGTACATTATGGTATATTCTTAAATATGTAGGATAGTGTAACAAGTTTAGTACAGATGTGTACAAAAGTGTTTTGAAAAACTACTTTTTTACATTCATTTAACTTAAAAACAATAACAGATAAATATTATAGGTAGGTAGCAATTCTGCTTTTATGGCATTTTCCATTTTGTTTTTAGATGAATTAATTTAGTTATGTTACACTTTCTCAATAAAATATTAATTTAACTTAAAACAATAACAGATGTATATATATAAGAGATATCAATTTTGCTTTTATGGCATTCTCCATTTTTTTAAAAAATTAATGATTTCAATTAACTTCACTTTCTCTAAAATAAATCAAATTTAAAATATTGTAAAAATTATATTGTCATCTACTATTTAATCGATAATTTAACAGTGTACGCGTCTGTACCGAACTTGTAAGGTGTATGATACTAAACATTTTAGAAGATACCATAATGTACTACGTGGTCGCTTTTTTTGTAACCAACTAAACATGGCCGGGTTACCACGGTCATGTACTTCCTTATGACTTTTTATTTATTATCTCGTAAATTATTGCATGTACTGCGCTAAAATTTTGCAGGTATATAACTTAACTAAGTCTAATTGAAACTGCCCATAGTGCATGTTTCGATTAGACTGTGTATCACAATTATGTACTTCTTCTTTGTGTACAATAAAGAATTCTCTATCTATCTATCTATCTATCTAAGCAACTAATTATTGACTTATCATTCAGTTGATATATCCACATACAGGGTTATCTGTGGCCAAATAACTCCACACGCATTGATACCGTAAACTGAATTGGTCATAACTTGTTAATTACACACAGGATACTAATGAAACTTCACATACATTTGAAGGCAGGCAAAAGCTACAAATAACGTTTAATGTAAGTCTTTAAAGTTCTTATTTAAGGTGTTAGGACCTATTTAAGTGTTTTTATATTTAATGAAATAACTTTTCAACGGTTCAATAATTTCATTTTTTTTATTGCACAACAAATTAAAACTAATTCTTAAAAGATCATGTACAAACGATGATAAGAATCCGCTTGACCGTTTCAGAGATGCAGCAAAACCACAAACGTTACTCCAGCAGGATCTCAAATAACTTCGCAGCCGAAGAAAGAACAATTACAAAATTATTTGCAACATTTACCTCGTTTAGACAACTAATTATTTAGCTAATATTTATTTCAATATTCCCATTATAAAGGAAAATGTCTGGCTGCAGTAACGTTACCCCAGCAGGAATAGTTTTTTTTAATAACTAAAAAACTAAGTGCAACAAATTTAAAAATCTGTAAGATTAAAATTACTATTTTCGACATTATTTTTCTGGGGTAACGCACACTGCCGTATGCGTTATTGATAATATTGACGTAGAAATGTTGTTTCACATCTTGCCTGATTATGAAATTACGTGTGACGTACTTATTGGTGCTATTGTACTTCACGATACGGGGTTAAGTGTAATCGTAACTCAAAATAGTGCTCCTTGATATCCCAACCTCGAATAATGCACATTAGAGAAAATAATTCATTATTTTGTTATTTAATTCACGGTTTAACCGATGAATCAGATATTAGTCAATTGCTTACCTTGCTTTACAAATACAAATTTTTGTTTATCCCTGATTTTGCACGTACAATGGTTCCCTTGTACTATCTTACTAAGAAAGGCGTCAAGTGGCAGTGGACTCACATTCACAAAAAGGCACGTCAGAAGGTGAGCCCATTGAACTTTTTACCGACGCTAGTTCTCTTGGATTTGGGTCTATTTTAGTGCAGATAATTAATGGCCGTCAACATGTGGTAGCATATTTCAGTATGCGTACAACAGACACCTAAAGTAGGTACCACTCGTACGAGCTTGAAATCCTAGCTGTAACACTGCAACGACAAAAAGGATGACTGAAAGATCAGCCAAAGATTAAATCAGGTTAGAAGGTCGAGCTAAAATTCATAATTTTCAACGGGGAGACTTTGTTTTGATCAAAACTAACCCCAGGAACCAAACATCTTTGGACTTAAAATGTTGTGTGCCTTATGAAGTTCACAGAGTTCTGGACCACGACCGATACCTTGTGAAGAAGGTCATTGGTCACCATGGGCGCCCACGCAAGGTCGCACACGACCAACTGCGACGTGCCCCGCAACTGGATGCCATTCAGGCAACCGTGTCGCCCCCAGAAGAGCAGCAAGCTGGACCTTCCAGCATCGCCACTTCGGTGTCACTACCACGCAGTGACACTAGTGTCGCCGCTGCCACCACTGCTACTGCCGAGCAAGCAGGCGAGGGCTCGCACACGAACCGAGGCACCCGTGAATAATTGAACAATTATATCCGGTGAGCATATTTCATGATTGTTTTACCTTTTCTAAAACACATTCATTACATTACAAAACACACATACCAAATTATAAAAAAAATTGACGTGTGGAGCCGTTCAATGACCAAACTAAAATATGTTATTTGACGTATTAGTCAATAACCAATAATCCTATCCTGAAAGAATAATAGTCCCCTGTGTACCACGGCGCTCGGGACCGCCCAGAGCACAGCATCGACCTTAACCCTATGTCCCATAGGACCTCTGTATTTTTACAGCATCAACCTCTCACCGACCTATCCTCCCCTTACACAATTATATTACAATGAATTTTAACTGTTGTCATGTGGAACGAGCAGTTAGTGAATTATATTAATAAACTGTTGTCGCGTGGAGCGGACAGTAATTACATCTTCTATTTTATGTATTGATTAACTGTTGTCACATTGAGTGAACAGTAATACATGAAACTCGCATGTACTTGCATGCATACATAATTATTTCTTAGCTGTTGTCGCGCGGAGCGACAGTGGTACATAAAACTGATAAATGCATGCACAGATAATCTCATTATTATGTCGTCGCGTGGAGCGAACGGCTATATCTAGAATCCCTCCTCTTATAAATATATTAATTATTTATTATATATTTCAGATTATTATGTGATGCAGGCGCAAGGACGCACCACCTATCATCAGAATGGGCGTATCGGCGCAAATATTAAACGCATCAAAAACAGAGCGGGTCATTCGTTTGTCGGCGCTCGAGTCGAACAGACCTCGGTAAGAAAGTTACTTTGATTTTGTTTGTTTTATTTAATGAATTAATTTGTTATTGAAGTGTTATTTAATTTTAAAAAGTATTTATTTATTTAACGCACACTTGTACGTTCTGTTCTAAGCCTGGTCATACGTTTGACAATTGTTTTCGCCGCGAGAAGCAATTGACATCAAACGTTAATTTTGTATAAAAATAAATCACAGTAAATTGAGACTTAATACTATGCGTACCATGCCTATTCGTGTGAGCAATTTAGCGATTAATACCATTTTTGATAGCGGCGCGGAATTTGCCCTCATGCGCGAATCAGTATCTAATAAGTTAACAGGGCGTAGGCACCTTGTAGTAAATAATTTACGTGGTATTGGTCCATTTGCAGTGATTGCCATAAGTACCTTAACTGCCGTATGGTGTGCGTTACCCCAGCAAAATAATGTCGAAAATAGTAATTTTAATCTTACAGATTTTTAGTTGTTTATCTTCTGTAATTGTTGCGCACATTTTTATATTTGTTGCACTTATAGTATTTTAGTTATTTAAAAAAAACTATTCCTGCTGGGGTAACGTTACTGCAGCCAGACATTTTCCTTTTTAATGGGAATATTGAAATAAATATTAGCTAAATAATTAGTTGTCTAAACGAGGTAAATGTTGCAAATAATTTTATAATTGTTCTTTCTTCGGCTGCGAAGTTATTCGAGATCTTGCTGGAGTAACGTTTGTGGTTTTGCTGGATCTCTGAAACGGTCAAACGGATTCTTATCATCTTTTGTACATGATCTTTTAAGAATTAGTTTTAATTTGTTGTGCAATAAAAAAAATGAAATTATTGAACCGTTGAAAAGTTATTTCATTAAATATAAAAACACTTAAATAGGTCCTAAACCTTAACCTTAAATAAGAACTTTAAAGACTTACATTAAACGTTATTTTGTAGCTTTTACCTGCCTTCAAATGTATGTGAAGTTTCATTAGTATCCTGTGTGTAATTAACAAGTTATGACCAATTCAGTTTACGGTCTCGATGCGCGTGGAGTTATTTGGCCACAGATAACCCTGTTTGTGGATATATCAACTGAATGATACATCAATAATTAGTTGTCTAGTTCAGTTATATACCTGCAAAATTTCAGCGCAGTACATGCAATAATTTACTAGAGACCGTGGTAACCCGACCATGTTTAGGTGGTTACAAAAATGCAACCGCGTAGTACATTATGGTATATTCTTAAATATGTAGGATAGTGTAACAAGTTTAGTACAGATGTGTACAAAAGTGTTTTGAAAAACTACTTTTTTACATTCATTTAACTTAAAAACAATAACAGATAAATATTATAGGTAGGTAGCAATTCTGCTTTTATGGCATTTTCCATTTTGTTTTTAGATGAATTAATTTAGTTATCTTACACTTTCTCAATAAAATATTAATTTAACTTAAAACAATAACAGATGTATATATATAAGAGATATCAATTTTGCTTTTATGGCATTCTCCATTTTTTTTTAAAATTAATGATTTCAATTAACTTCACTTTCTCTTAAATAAATCAAATTTAAAATATTGTAAAAATTATATTGTCATCTACTATTTAATCGATATTTAACAGTGTACGCGTCTGTACCGAACTTGTAAGGTGTATGATACTAAACATTTTAGAAGATACCATAATGTACTACGTGGTCGCTTTTTTTGTAACCAACTAAACATGGCTGGGTTACCACGGTTATGTACTTCCTTATGACTTTTTATTTATTATCTCGTAAATTATTGCATGTACTGCGCTGAAATTTTGCAGGTATATAACTGAACTAAGTCTAATTGAAACTGCCCATAGTGCATGTTTCAATTAGACTGTGTATCACAATTATGTACTTCTTCTTTGTGTACAATAAAGAATTCTCTATCTATCTATCTATCTATCTATCTATCTATCTAAGCAACTAATTATTGACTTATCATTCAGTTGATATATCCACATACAGGGTTATCTGTGGCCAAATAACTCCACACGCATTGATACCGTAAACTGAATTGGTCATAACTTGTTAATTACACACAGGATACTAATGAAACTTCACATACATTTGAAGGCAGGCAAAAGCTACAAATAACGTTTAATGTAAGTCTTTAAAGTTCTTATTTAAGGTGTTAGGACCTATTTAAGTGTTTTTATATTTAATGAAATAACTTTTCAACGGTTCAATAATTTCATTTTTTTTATTGCACAACAAATTAAAACTAATTCTTAAAAGATCATGTACAAACGATGATAAGAATCCGCTTGACCGTTTCAGAGATGCAGCAAAACCACAAACGTTACTCCAGCAGGATCTCAAATAACTTCGCAGCCGAAGAAAGAACAATTACAAAATTATTTGCAACATTTACCTCGTTTAGACAACTAATTATTTAGCTAATATTTATTTCAATATTCCCATTATAAAGGAAAATGTCTGGCTGCAGTAACGTTACCCCAGCAGGAATAGTTTTTTTTAATAACTAAAAAACTAAGTGCAACAAATTTAAAAATCTGTAAGATTAAAATTACTATTTTCGACATTATTTTTCTGGGGTAACGCACACTGCCGTATGCGTTATTGATAATATTGACGTAGAAATGTTGTTTCACATCTTGCCTGATTATGAAATTACGTGTGACGTACTTATTGGTGCTATTGTACTTCACGATACGGGGTTAAGTGTAATCGTAACTCAAAATAGTGCTCCTTGATATCCCAACCTCGAATAATGCACATTAGAGAAAATAATTCATTATTTTGTTATTTAATTCACGGTTTAACCGATGAATCAGATATAAGTCAATTGCTTACCTTGCTTTACAAATACAAATTTTTGTTTATCCCTGATTTTGCACGTACAATGGTTCCCTTGTACTATCTTACTAAGAAAGGCGTCAAGTGGCAGTGGACTCACATTCACAAAAAGGCACGTCAGAAGGTGAGCCCATTGAACTTTTTACCGACGCTAGTTCTCTTGGATTTGGGTCTATTTTAGTGCAGATAATTAATGGCCGTCAACATGTGGTAGCATATTTCAGTATGCGTACAACAGACACCTAAAGTAGGTACCACTCGTACGAGCTTGAAATCCTAGCTGTAACACTGCAACGACAAAAAGGATGACTGAAAGATCAGCCAAAGTTTAAATCAGGTTAGAAGGTCGAGCTAAAATTCATAATTTTCCACGGGGAGACTTTGTTTTGATCAAAACTAACCCCAGGAACCAAACATCTTTGGACTTAAAATGTTGTGTGCCTTATGAAGTTCACAGAGTTCTGGACCACGACCGATACCTTGTGAAGAAGGTTATTGGTCACCATGGGCGCCCACGCAAGGTCGCACACGACCAACTGCGACGTGCCCCGCAACTGGATGCCATTCAGGCAACCGTGTCGCCCCCAGAAGAGCAGCAAGCTGGACCTTCCAGCATCGCCACTTCGGTGTCACTACCACGCAGTGACACTAGTGTCGCCGCTGCCACCACTGCTACTGCCGAGCAAGCAGGCGAGGGCTCGCACACGAACCGAGGCACCCGTGAATAATTGAACAATTATATCCGGTGAGCATATTTCATGATTGTTTTACCTTTTCTAAAACACATTCATTACATTACAAAACACACATACCAAATTATAAAAAAAATTGACGTGTGGAGCGGTTCAATGACCAAACTAAAATATGTTATTTGACGTATTAGTCAATAACCAATAATCCTATCCTGAAAGAATAATAGTCCCCTGTGTACCACGGCGCTCGGGACCGCCCAGAGCACAGCATCGACCTTAACCCTATGTCCCATAGGACCTCTGTATTTTTACAGCATCAACCTCTCACCGACCTATCCTCCCCTTACACAATTATATTACAATGAATTTTAACTGTTGTCATGTGGAACGAGCAGTTAGTGAATTATATTAATAAACTGTTGTCGCGTGGAGCGGACAGTAATTACATCTTCTATTTTATGTATTGATTAACTGTTGTCACATTGAGTGCACAGTAATACATGAAACTCGCATGTACTTGCATGCATACATAATTATTTCTTAGCTGTTGTCGCGCGGAGCGACAGTGGTACATAAAACTGATAAATGCATGCACAGATAATCTCATTATTATATGTCGTCGCGTGGAGCGAACGGCTATATCTAGAATCCCTCCTCTTATAAATATATTAATTATTTATTATATATTTCAGATTATTATGTGATGCAGGCGCAAGGACGCACCACCTATCATCAGAATGGGCGTATCGGCGCAAATATTAAACGCATCAAAAACAGAGCGGGTCATTCGTTTGTCGGCGCTCGAGTTGAACAGACCTCGGTAAGAAAGTTACTTTGATTTTGTTTGTTGTATTTAATGAATTAATTTGTTATTGAAGTGTTATTTAATTTTAAAAAGTATTTATTTATTTAACGCACACTTGTACGTTCTGGTCTAAGCCTGGTCATACGTTTGACAATTGTTTTCGCCGCGAGAAGCAATTGACATCAAACGTTAATTTTGTATAAAAATAAATCACAAATAAAATAAATCGCAGTAAATTGAGACTTAATACTATGCGTACCATGCCTATTCGTGTGAGCAATTTAGCGATTAATACCATTTTTGATAGCGGCGCGGAATTTGCCCTCATGCGCGAATCAGTATCTAATAAGTTAACAGGGCGTAGGCACCTTGTAGTAAATAATTTACGTGGTATTGGTCCATTTGCAGTGATTGCCATAAGTACCTTAACTGCCGTATGGTGTGCGTTACCCCAGCAAAATAATGTCGAAAATAGTAATTTTAATCTTACAGATTTTTAGTTGTTTATCTTCTGTAATTGTTGCGCACATTTTTAAATTTGTTGCACTTATAGTTTTTTAGTTATTTAAAAAAAACTATTCCTGCTGGGGTAACGTTACTGCAGCCAGACATTTTCCTTTTTAATGGGAATATTGAAATAAATATTAGCTAAATAATTAGTTGTCTAAACGAGGTAAATGTTGCAAATAATTTTATAATTGTTCTTTTTTCGGCTGCGAAGTTATTCGAGATCCTGCTGGAGTAACGTTTGTGGTTTTGTTGGATCTCTGAAACGGTCAAACGGATTCTTATCATCTTTTGTACATGATCTTTTAAGAATTAGTTTTAATTTGTTGTGCAATAAAAAAATGAAATTATTGAACCGTTGAAAAGTTATTTCATTAAATATAAAAACACTTAAATAGGTCCTAAACCTTAACCTTAAATAAGAACTTTAAAGACTTACATTAAACGTTATTTTGTAGCTTTTACCTGCCTTCAAATGTATGTGAAGTTTCATTAGTATCCTGTGTGTAATTAACAAGTTATGACCAATTCAGTTTACGGTCTCGATGCGCGTGGAGTTATTTGGCCACAGATAACCCTGTTTGTGGATATATCAACTGAATGATACATCAATAATTAGTTGTCTAGTTCAGTTATATACCTGCAAAATTTCAGCGCAGTACATGCAATAATTTACTAGAGACCGTGGTAACCCGACCATGTTTAGGTGGTTACAAAAATGCAACCGCGTAGTACATTATGGTATATTCTTAAATATGTAGGATAGTGTAACAAGTTTAGTACAGATGTGTACAAAAGTGTTTTGAAAAACTACTTTTTTACATTCATTTAACTTAAAAACAATAACAGATAAATATTATAGGTAGGTAGCAATTCTGCTTTTATGGCATTTTCCATTTTGTTTTTAGATGAATTAATTTAGTTATGTTACACTTTCTCAATAAAATATTAATTTAACTTAAAACAATAACAGATGTATATATATAAGAGATATCAATTTTGCTTTTATGGCATTCTCCATTTTTTTTTTAAATTAATGATTTCAATTAACTTCACTTTCTCTTAAATAAATCAAATTTAAAATATTGTAAAAATTATATTGTCATCTACTATTTAATCGATATTTAACAGTGTACGCGTCTGTACCGAACTTGTAAGGTGTATGATACTAAACATTTTAGAAGATACCATAATGTACTACGTGGTCGCTTTTTTTGTAACCAACTAAACATGGCCGGGTTACCACGGTCATGTACTTCCTTATGACTTTTTATTTATTATCTCGTAAATTATTGCATGTACTGCGCTGAAATTTTGTAGGTATATAACTGAACTAAGTCTAATTGAAACTGCCCATAGTGCATGTTTCAATTAGACTGTGTATCACAATTATGTACTTCTTCTTTGTGTACAATAAAGAATTCTCTATCTATCTATCTATCTATCTATCTATCTATCTATCTAAGCAACTAATTATTGACTTATCATTCAGTTGATATATCCACATACAGGGTTATCTGTGGCCAAATAACTCCACACGCATTGATACCGTAAACTGAATTGGTCATAACTTGTTAATTACACACAGGATACTAATGAAACTTCACATATATTTGAAGGCAGGCAAAAGCTACAAATAACGTTTAATGTAAGTCTTTAAAGTTCTTATTTAAGGTGTTAGGACCTATTTAAGTGTTTTTATATTTAATGAAATAACTTTTCAACGGTTCAATAATTTCATTTTTTTTATTGCACAACAAATTAAAACTAATTCTTAGAAGATCATGTACAAACGATGATAAGAATCCGCTTGACCGTTTCAGAGATGCAGCAAAACCACAAACGTTACTCCAGCAGGATCTCAAATAACTTCGCAGCCGAAGAAAGAACAATTACAAAATTATTTGCAACATTTACCTCATTTAGACAACTAATTATTTAGCTAATATTTATTTCAATATTCCCATTATAAAGGAAAATGTCTGGCTGCAGTAACGTTACCCCAGCAGGAATAGTTTTTTTTAATAACTAAAAAACTATAAGTGCAACAAATTTAAAAATGTGCGCAACAATTACAGAAGATGGACAACTAAAAATCTGTAAGATTAAAATTACTATTTTCGACATTATTTTTCTGGGGTAACGCACACTGCCGTATGCGTTATTGATAATATTGACGTAGAAATGTTGTTACACATCTTGCCTGATTATGAAATTACGTGTGACGTACTTATTGGTGCTATTGTACTTCACGATACGGGGTTAAGTGTAATCGTAACTCAAAATAGTGCTCCTTGATATCCCAACCTCGAATAATGCACATTAGAGAAAATAATTCATTATTTTGTTATTTAATTCACGATTTAACCGATGAATCAGATATTAGTCAATTGCTTACCTTGCTTTACAAATACAAATTTTTGTTTATCCCTGATTTTGCACGTACAATGGTTCCCTTGTACTATCTTACTAAGAAAGGCGTCAAGTGGCAGTGGACTCACATTCACAAAAAGGCACGTCAGAAGGTGAGCCCATTGAACTTTTTACCGACGCTAGTTCTCTTGGATTTGGGTCTATTTTAGTGCAGATAATTAATGGCCGTCAACATGTGGTAGCATATTTCAGTATGCGTACAAAAGACACCTAAAGTAGGTACCACTCGTACGAGCTTGAAATCCTATCTGTAACACTGCAACGACAAAAAGGATGACTGAAAGATCAGCCAAAGATTAAATCAGGTTAGTAGGTCGAGCTAAAATTCATAATTTTCAACGGGGAGACTTTGTTTTGATCAAAACTAACCCCAGGAACCAAACATCTTTGGACTTAAAATGTTGTGTGCCTTATGAAGTTCACAGAGTTCTGGACCACGACCGATACCTTGTGAAGAAGGTTATTGGTCACCATGGGCGCCCACGCAAGGTCGCACACGACCAACTGCGACGTGCCCCGCAACTGGATGCCATTCAGGCAACCGTGTCGCCCCCAGAAGAGCAGCAAGCTGGACCTTCCAGCATCGCCACTTCGGTGTCACTACCACGCAGTGACACTAGTGTCGCCGCTGCCACCACTGCTACTGCCGAGCAAGCAGGCGAGGGCTCGCACACGAACCGAGGCACCCGTGAATAATTGAACAATTAAATCCGGTGAGCATATTTCATGATTGTTTTACCTTTTCTAAAACACATTCATTACATTACAAAACACACATACCAAATTATAAAAAAAATTGACGTGTGGAGCCGTTCAATGACCAAACTAAAATATGTTATTTGACGTATTAGTCAATAACCAATAATCCTATCCTGAAAGAATAATAGTCCCCTGTGTACCACGGCGCTCGGGACCGCCCAGAGCACAGCATCGACCTTAACCCTATGTCCCATAGGACCTCTGTATTTTTACAGCATCAACCTCTCACCGACCTATCCTCCCCTTACACAATTATATTACAATGAATTTTAACTGTTGTCATGTGGAACGAGCAGTTAGTGAATTATATTAATAAACTGTTATGTGGAATGAGCAGTTTAATCTCATTATTATATGTCGTCGCGTGGAGCGAACGGCTATATCTAGAACCCCTCCTCTTATAAATATATTAATTATTTATTATATATTTCAGAATATTATGTGATGCAGGCGCAAGGACGCACCACCTATCATCAGAATGGGCGTATCGGCGCAAATATTAAACGCATCAAAAACAGAGCGGGTCATTCGTTTGTCGGCGCTCGAGTCGAACAGACCTCGGTAAGAAAGTTACTTTGATTTTGTTTGTTTTATTTAATGAATTAATTTGTTATTGAAGTGTTATTTAATTTTAAAAAGTATTTATTTATTTAACGCACACTTGTACGTTCTGTTCTAAGCCTGGTCATACGTTTGACAATTGTTTTCGCCGCGAGAAGCAATTGACATCAAACGTTAATTTTGTATAAAAATAAATCACAAATAAAATAAATCGCAGTAAATTGAGACTTAATACTATGCGTACCATGCCTATTCGTGTGAGCAATTTAGCGATTAATACCATTTTTGATAGCGGCGCGGAATTTGCCCTCATGCGCGAATCAGTATCTAATAAGTTAACAGGGCGTAGGCACCTTGTAGTAAATAATTTACGTGGTATTGGTCCATTTGCAGTGATTGCCATAAGTACCTTAACTGCCGTATGGTGTGCGTTACCCCAGCAAAATAATGTCGAAAATAGTAATTTTAATCTTACAGATTTTTAGTTGTTTATCTTCTGTAATTGTTGCGCACATTTTTAAATTTGTTGCACTTATAGTTTTTTAGTTATTTAAAAAAAACTATTCCTGCTGGGGTAACGTTACTGCAGCCAGACATTTTCCTTTTTAATGGGAATATTGAAATAAATATTAGCTAAATAATTAGTTGTCTAAACGAGGTAAATGTTGCAAATAATTTTATAATTGTTCTTTCTTCGGCTGCGAAGTTATTCGAGATCCTGCTGGAGTAACGTTTGTGGTTTTGCTGGATCTCTGAAACGGTCAAACGGATTCTTATCATCTTTTGTACATGATCTTTTAAGAATTAGTTTTAATTTGTTGTGCAATAAAGAAATGAAATTATTGAACCGTTGAAAAGTTATTTCATTAAATATAAAAACACTTAAATAGGTCCTAAACCTTAACCTTAAATAAGAACTTTAAAGACTTACATTAAACGTTATTTTGTAGCTTTTACCTGCCTTCAAATGTATGTGAAGTTTCATTAGTATCCTGTGTGTAATTAACAAGTTATGACCAATTCAGTTTACGGTCTCGATGCGCGTGGAGTTATTTGGCCACAGATAACCCTGTTTGTGGATATATCAACTGAATGATACATCAATAATTAGTTGTCTAGTTCAGTTATATACCTGCAAAATTTCAGCGCAGTACATGCAATAATGTACTAGATAATAAATAAAAAGTCATTAGGAAGTGCAAGACCGTGGTAACCCGACCATGTTTAGGTGGTTACAAAAATGCAACCGCGTAGTACATTATGGTATATTCTTAAATATGTAGGATAGTGTAACAAGTTTAGTACAGATGTGTACAAAAGTGTTTTGAAAAACTATAAGTATGTTTCTTATAGAATATTTATTTACAGGTTCATTACACAAATTCTGCAGAACTTTTTTACATTCATTTAACTTAAAAACAATAACAGATAAATATTATAGGTAGGTAGCAATTCTGCTTTTATGGCATTTTCCATTTTGTTTTTAGAAAGAAAGAAAGAAAGAAAGAAAAATCATTTATTCTGGCAAATAAAATACATAATAATATAACGTCTAAAACTAAATAATTTAAAAAAACATTCTTAAAGCCAGAAATGGTACGCATCTCAGCACAATACTGCAGCGCCAAAAAGCACCGCAGCGCTGATAATTCTGATGCGCCCAGAGAATGAGAAGCAAGCAGTGTGACAACAGAAAAAAAAAATAATAATAAAAAATAAATAAATAATATCTAATATTTAAATTTACAATTTTTATGTCACCATCAACAATATATTTAAGGATAAAAAACTTAATTATATTAATATTAAACAACTACAACTAAACCTATACAATAATAAAGCATAACATTAATAAAACTCATTTTCAAAATTAACAAATACTATCTGCTATTAATGACAAATATATTATTAAATTATATGTGAAACCTGGAACGCACCCATACGCTTTTGACATCCATAAACAATAATTGACAACAAAGAAATTCGGGGAAGAGCGGGGTTCTCAAAAACACTTCTAAGCCATACATATTTTTGTTGTATAAAATTTGTTATCCAGCTATTTAAAAACAAAGTGCCGTGTCTTCCGTATTGTTTGTATAGTGTAAATAGTTTTAAACTGTATGTAGGTCGTGTTTTTATAGTTAGAAGAGTGTGTGACTTGTGTAGGATAGAATTGTGGTGTTTTTCATAAGTTTAGGTATTTGATTTTTAGATGAATTAATTTAGTTATCTTACACTTTCTCAATAAAATATTAATTTAACTTAAAACAATAACAGATGTATATATATAAGAGATATCAATTTTGCTTTTATGGCATTCTCCATTTTTTTTTTAAATTAATGATTTCAATTAACTTACACTTTCTCTTAAATAAATCAAATTTAAAATATTGTAAAAATTATATTGTCATCTACTATTTAATCGATATTTAACAGTGTACGCGTCTGTACCGAACTTGTAAGGTGTATGATACTAAATATTTTAGAAGATACCATAATGTACTACGTGGTCGCTTTTTTTGTAACCAACTAAACATGGCCGGGTTACCACGGTCATGTACTTCCTTATGACTTTTTATTTATTATCTCGTAAATTATTGCATGTACTGCGCTGAAATTTTGCAGGTATATAACTGAACTAAGTCTAATTGAAACTGCCCATAGTGCATGTTTCAATTAGACTGTGTATCACAATTATGTACTTCTTCTTTGTGTACAATAAAGAATTCTCCATCTATCTATCTATCTATCTATCTATCTATCTATCTAAGCAACTAATTATTGACTTATCATTCAGTTGATATATCCACATACAGGGTTATCTGTGGCCAAATAACTCCACACGCATTGATACTGTAAACTGAATTGGTCATAACTTGTTAATTACACACAGGATACTAATGAAACTTCACATACATTTGAAGGCAGGCAAAAGCTACAAATAACGTTTAATGTAAGTCTTTAAAGTTCTTATTTAAGGTGTTAGGACCTATTTAAGTGTTTTTATATTTAATGAAATAACTTTTCAACGGTTCAATAATTTCATTTTTTTTATTGCACAACAAATTAAAACTAATTCTTAAAAGATCATGTACAAACGATGATAAGAATCCGCTTGACCGTTTCAGAGATGCAGCAAAACCACAAACGTTACTCCAGCAGGATCTCAAATAACTTCGCAGCCGAAGAAAGAACAATTACAAAATTATTTGCAACATTTACCTCGTTTAGACAACTAATTATTTAGCTAATATTTATTTCAATATTCCCATTATAAAGGAAAATGTCTGGCTGCAGTAACGTTACCCCAGCAGGAATAGTTTTTTTTAATAACTAAAAAACTAAGTGCAACAAATTTAAAAATCTGTAAGATTAAAATTACTATTTTCGACATTATTTTTCTGGGGTAACGCACACTGCCGTATGCGTTATTGATAATATTGACGTAGAAATGTTGTTTCACATCTTGCCTGATTATGAAATTACGTGTGACGTACTTATTGGTGCTATTGTACTTCACGATACGGGGTTAAGTGTAATCGTAACTCAAAATAGTGCTCCTTGATATCCCAACCTCGAATAATGCACATTAGAGAAAATAATTCATTATTTTGTTATTTAATTCACGGTTTAACCGATGAATCAGATATTAGTCAATTGCTTACCTTGCTTTACAAATACAAATTTTTGTTTATCCCTGATTTTGCACGTACAATGGTTCCCTTGTACTATCTTACTAAGAAAGGTGTCAAGTGGCAGTGGACTCACATTCACAAAAAGGCACGTCAGAAGGTGAGCCCATTGAACTTTTTACCGACGCTAGTTCTCTTGGATTTGGGTCTATTTTAGTGCAGATAATGAATGGCCGTCAACATGTGGTAGCATATTTCAGTATGCGTACAAAAGACACCTAAAGTAGGTACCACTCGTACGAGCTTGAAATCCTAGCTGTAACACTGCAACGACAAAAAGGATGACTGAAAGATCAGCCAAAGATTAAATCAGGTTAGAAGGTCGAGCTAAAATTCATAATTTTCAACGGGGAGACTTTGTTTTGATCAAAACTAACCCCAGGAACCAAACATCTTTGGACTTAAAATGTTGTGTGCCTTATGAAGTTCACAGAGTTCTGGACCACGACCGATACCTTGTGAAGAAGGTTATTGGTCACCATGGGCGCCCACGCAAGGTCGCACACGACCAACTGCGACGTGCCCCGCAACTGGATGCCATTCAGGCAACCGTGTCGCCCCCAGAAGAGCAGCAAGCTGGACCTTCCAGCATCGCCACTTCGGTGTCACTACCACGCAGTGACACTAGTGTCGCCGCTGCCACCACTGCTACTGCCGAGCAAGCAGGCGAGGGCTCGCACACGAACCGAGGCACCCTTGAATAATTGAACAATTATATCCGGTGAGCATATTTCATTATTGTTTTACCTTTTCTAAAACACATTCATTACATTACAAAACACACATACCAAATTATAAAAAAAATTGACGTGTGGAGCCGTTCAATAACCAAACTAAAATATGTTATTTGACGTATTAGTCAATAACCAATAATCCTATCCTGAAAGAATAATAGTCCCCTGTGTACCACGGCGCTCGGGACCGCCCAGAGCACAGCATCGACCTTAACCCTATGTCCCATAGGACCTCTGTATTTTTACAGCATCAACCTCTCACCGACCTATCCTCCCCTTACACAATTATATTACAATGAATTTTAACTGTTGTCATGTGGAACGAGCAGTTAGTGAATTATATTAATAAACTGTTGTCGCGTGGAGCGGACAGTAATTACATCTTCTATTTTATGTATTGATTAACTGTTGTCACATTGAGTGAACAGTAATACATGAAACTCGCATGTACTTGCATGCATACATAATTATTTCTTAGCTGTTGTCGCGCGGAGCGACAGTGGTACATAAAACTGATAAATGCATGCACAGATAATCTCATTATTATATGTCGTCGCGTGGAGCGAACGGCTATATCTAGAATCCCTCCTCTTATAAATATATTAATTATTTATTATATATTTCAGATTATTATGTGATGCAGGCGCAAGGACGCACCACCTATCATCAGAATGGGCGTATCGGCGCAAATATTAAACGCATCAAAAACAGAGCGGGTCATTCGTTTGTCGGCGCTCGAGTTGAACAGACCTCGGTAAGAAAGTTACTTTGATTTTGTTTGTTGTATTTAATGAATTAATTTGTTATTGAAGTGTTATTTAATTTTAAAAAGTATTTATTTATTTAACGCACACTTGCACGTTCTGGTCTAAGCCTGGTCATACGTTTGACAATTGTTTTCGCCGCGAGAAGCAATTGACATCAAACGTTAATTTTGTATAAAAATAAATCACAAATAAAATAAATCGCAGTAAATTGAGACTTAATACTATGCGTACCATGCCTATTCGTGTGAGCAATTTAGCGATTAATACCATTTTTGATAGCGGCGCGGAATTTGCCCTCATGCGCGAATCAGTATCTAATAAGTTAACAGGGCGTAGGCACCTTGTAGTAAATAATTTACGTGGTATTGGTCCATTTGCAGTGATTGCCATAAGTACCTTAACTGCCGTATGGTGTGCGTTACCCCAGCAAAATAATGTCGAAAATAGTAATTTTAATCTTACAGATTTTTAGTTGTTTATCTTCTGTAATTGTTGCGCACATTTTTATATTTGTTGCACTTATAGTATTTTAGTTATTTAAAAAAAACTATTCCTGCTGGGGTAACGTTACTGCAGCCAGACATTTTCCTTTTTAATGGGAATATTGAAATAAATATTAGCTAAATAATTAGTTGTCTAAACGAGGTAAATGTTGCAAATAATTTTATAATTGTTCTTTCTTCGGCTGCGAAGTTATTCGAGATCTTGCTGGAGTAACGTTTGTGGTTTTGCTGGATCTCTGAAACGGTCAAACGGATTCTTATCATCTTTTGTACATGATCTTTTAAGAATTAGTTTTAATTTGTTGTGCAATAAAAAAATGAAATTATTGAACCGTTGAAAAGTTATTTCATTAAATATAAAAACACTTAAATAGGTCCTAAACCTTAACCTTAAATAAGAACTTTAAAGACTTACATTAAACGTTATTTTGTAGCTTTTACCTGCCTTCAAATGTATGTGAAGTTTCATTAGTATCCTGTGTGTAATTAACAAGTTATGACCAATTCAGTTTACGGTCTCGATGCGCGTGGAGTTATTTGGCCACAGATAACCCTGTTTGTTGATATATCAACTGAATGATACATCAATAATTAGTTGTCTAGTTCAGTTATATACCTGCAAAATTTCAGCGCAGTACATGCAATAATTTACTAGAGACCGTGGTAACCCGACCATGTTTAGGTGGTTACAAAAATGCAACCGCGTAGTACATTATGGTATATTCTTAAATATGTAGGATAGTGTAACAAGTTTAGTACAGATGTGTACAAAAGTGTTTTGAAAAACTACTTTTTTACATTCATTTAACTTAAAAACAATAACAGATAAATATTATAGGTAGGTAGCAATTCTGCTTTTATGGCATTTTCCATTTTGTTTTTAGATGAATTAATTTAGTTATGTTACACTTTCTCAATAAAATATTAATTTAACTTAAAACAATAACAGATGTATATATATAAGAGATATCAATTTTGCTTTTATGGCATTCTCCATTTTTTTTTAAAATTAATGATTTCAATTAACTTCACTTTCTCTTAAATAAATCAAATTTAAAATATTGTAAAAATTATATTGTCATCTACTATTTAATCGATAATTTAACAGTGTACGCGTCTGTACCGAACTTGTAAGGTGTATGATACTAAACATTTTAGAAGATACCATAATGTACTACGTGGTCGCTTTTTTTGTAACCAACTAAACATGGCCGGGTTACCACGGTCATGTACTTCCTTATGACTTTTTATTTATTATCTCGTAAATTATTGCATGTACTGCGCTAAAATTTTGCAGGTATATAACTGAACTAAGTCTAATTGAAACTGCCCATAGTGCATGTTTCAATTAGACTGTGTATCACAATTATGTACTTCTTCTTTGTGTACAATAAAGAATTCTCTATCTATCTATCTATCTATCTATCTAAGCAACTAATTATTGACTTATCATTCAGTTGATATATCCACATACAGGGTTATCTGTGGCCAAATAACTCCACACGCATTGATACCGTAAACTGAATTGGTCATAACTTGTTAATTACACACAGGATACTAATGAAACTTCACATACATTTGAAGGCAGGCAAAAGCTACAAATAACGTTTAATGTAAGTCTTTAAAGTTCTTATTTAAGGTGTTAGGACCTATTTAAGTGTTTTTATATTTAATGAAATAACTTTTCAACGGTTCAATAATTTCATTTTTTTTATTGCACAACAAATTAAAACTAATTCTTAAAAGATCATGTACAAACGATGATAAGAATCCGCTTGACCGTTTCAGAGATGCAGCAAAACCACAAACGTTACTCCAGCAGGATCTCAAATAACTTCGCAGCCAAGAAAGAACAATTACAAAATTATTTGCAACATTTACCTCGTTTAGACAACTAATTATTTAGCTAATATTTATTTCAATATTCCCATTATAAAGGAAAATGTCTGGCTGCAGTAACGTTACCCCAGCAGGAATAGTTTTTTTTAATAACTAAAAAACTATAAGTGCAACAAATTTAAAAATGTGCGCAACAATTACAGAAGATGGACAACTAAAAATCTGTAAGATTAAAATTACTATTTTCGACATTATTTTATATATATTGATAATATTGACGTAGAAATGTTGTTTCACATCTTGCCTGATTATGAAATTACGTGTGACGTACTTATTGGTGCTATTGTACTTCACGATACGGGGTTAAGTGTAATCGTAACTCAAAATAGTGCTCCTTGATATCCCAACCTCGAATAATGCACATTAGAGAAAATAATTCATTATTTTGTTATTTAATTCACGGTTTAACCGATGAATCAGATATTAGTCAATTGCTTACCTTGCTTTACAAATACAAATTTTTGTTTATCCCTGATTTTGCACGTACAATGGTTCCCTTGTACTATCTTACTAAGAAAGGCGTCAAGTGGCAGTGGACTCACATTCACAAAAAGGCACGTCAGAAGGTGAGCCCATTGAACTTTTTACCGACGCTAGTTCTCTTGGATTTGGGTCTATTTTAGTGCAGATAATTAATGGCCGTCAACATGTGGTAGCATATTTCAGTATGCGTACAACAGACACCTAAAGTAGGTACCACTCGTACGAGCTTGAAATCCTAGCTGTAACACTGCAACGACAAAAAGGATGACTGAAAGATCAGCCAAAGATTAAATCAGGTTAGAAGGTCGAGCTAAAATTCATAATTTTCCACGGGGAGACTTTGTTTTGATCAAAAATAACCCCAGGAACCAAACCTCTTTGGACTTAAAATGTTGTGTGCCTTATGAAGTTCACAGAGTTCTGGACCACGACCGATACCTTGTGAAGAAGGTTATTGGTCACCATGGGCGCCCACGCAAGGTCGCACACGACCAACTGCGACGTGCCCCGCAACTGGATGCCATTCAGGCAACCGTGTCGCCCCCAGAAGAGCAGCAAGCTGGACCTTCCAGCATCGCCACTTCGGTGTCACTACCACTACACTAGTGTCGCCGCTGCCACCACTGCTACTGCCGAGCAAGCAGGCGAGGGCTCGCAAACGAACCGAGGCACCCGTGAATAATTGAACAATTATATCCGGTGAGCATATTTCATGATTGTTTTACCTTTTCTAAAACACATTCATTACATTACAAAACACACATACCAAATTATAAAAAAAATTGACGTGTGGAGCCGTTCAATGACCAAACTAAAATATGTTATTTGACGTATTAGTCAATAACCAATAATCCTATCCTGAAAGAATAATAGTCCCCTGTGTACCACGGCGCTCGGGACCGCCCAGAGCACAGCATCGACCTTAACCCTATGTCCCATAGGACCTCTGTATTTTTACAGCATCAACCTCTCACCGACCTATCCTCCCCTTACACAATTATATTACAATGAATTTTAACTGTTGTCATGTGGAACGAGCAGTTAGTGAATTATATTAATAAACTGTTATGTGGAATGAGCAGTTTAATCTCATTATTATATGTCGTCGCGTGGAGCGAACGGCTATATCTAGAACCCCTCCTCTTATAAATATATTAATTATTTATTATATATTTCAGGTTATTATGTGATGCAGGCGCAAGGACGCACCACCTATCATCAGAATGGGCGTATCGGCGCAAATATTAAACGCATCAAAAACAGAGCGGGTCATTCGTTTGTCGGCGCTCGAGTCGAACAGACCTCGGTAAGAAAGTTACTTTGATTTTGTTTGTTTTATTTAATGAATTAATTTGTTATTGAAGTGTTATTTAATTTTAAAAAGTATTTATTTAGTTAACGCACACTTGTACGTTCTGTTCTAAGCCTGGTCATACGTTTGATAATTGTTTTCGCCGCGAGAAGCAATTGACATCAAACGTTAATTTTGTATAAAAATAAATCACAAATAAAATAAATCACAGTAAATTGAGACTTAATACTATGCGTACCATGCCTATTCGTGTGAGCAATTTAGCGATTAATACCATTTTTGATAGCGGCGCGGAATTTGCCCTCATGCGCGAATCAGTATCTAATAAGTTAACAGGGCGTAGGCACCTTGTAGTAAATAATTTACGTGGTATTGGTCCATTTGCAGTGATTGCCATAAGTACCTTAACTGCCGTATGGTGTGCGTTACCCCAGCAAAATAATGTCGAAAATAGTAATTTTAATCTTACAGATTTTTAGTTGTTTATCTTCTGTAATTGTTGCGCACATTTTTAAATTTGTTGCACTTATAGTTTTTTAGTTATTAAAAAAAACTATTCCTGCTGGGGTAACGTTACTGCAGCCAGACATTTTCTTTATAATGGGAATATTGAAATAAATATTAGCTAAATAATTAGTTGTCTAAGCGAGGTAAATGTTGCAAATAATTTTATAATTGTTCTTTCTTCGGCTGCGAAGTTATTCGAGATCCTGCTGGAGTAACGTTTGTGGTTTTGCTGGATCTCTGAAACGGTCAAACGGATTCTTATCATCTTTTGTACATGATCTTTTAAGAATTAGTTTTAATTTGTTGTGCAATAAAAAAATGAAATTATTGAACCGTTGAAAAGTTATTTCATTAAATATAAAAACACTTAAATAGGTCCTAAACCTTAACCTTAAATAAGAACTTTAAAGACTTACATTAAACGTTATTTTGTAGCTTTTACCTGCCTTCAAATGTATGTGAAGTTTCATTAGTATCCTGTGTGTAATTAACAAGTTATGACCAATTCAGTTTACGGTCTCGATGCGCGTGGAGTTATTTGGCCACAGATAACCCTGTTTGTGGATATATCAACTGAATGATTCATCAATAATTAGTTGTCTAGTTCAGATATATACCTGCAAAATTTCAGCGCAGTACATGCAATAATTTACTAGATAATAAATAAAAAGTCATTAGGAAGTGCAAGACCGTGGTAACCCGACCATGTTTAGGTGGTTACAAAAATGCAACCGCGTAGTACATTATGGTATATTCTTAAATATGTAGGATAGTGTAACAAGTTTAGTACAGATGTGTACAAAAGTGTTTTGAAAAACTATAAGTATGTTTCTTATAGAATATTTATTTACAGGTTCATTACACAAATTCTGCAGAACTTTTTTACATTCATTTAACTTAAAAACAATAACAGATAAATATTATAGGTAGGTAGCAATTCTGCTTTTATGGCATTTTCCATTTTGTTTTTAGATGAATTAATTTAGTTATCTTACACTTTCTCAATAATAACAGATGTATATTTATAAGAGATATCAATTTTGCTTTTATGGCATTCTCCATTATTTTTTAAAATTAATGATTTCAATTAACTTACACTTTCTCTTAAATAAATCAAATTTAAAATATTGTAAAAATTATATTGTCATCTACTATTTAATCGATATTTAACAGTGTACGCGTCTGTACCGAACTTGTAAGGTGTATGATACTTAACATTTTAGAAGATACCATAATGTACTACGTGGTCGCTTTTTTTGTAACCAACTAAACATGGCCGGGTTACCACGGTCATGTACTTACTTATGACTTTTTATTTATTATCTCGTAAATTATTGCATGTACTGCGCTGAAATTTTGCAGGTATATAACTAAACTAAGTCTAATTGAAACTGCCCATTGTGCATGTTTAGACTGTGTATCACAATTATGTACTTCTTCTTTGTGTACAAAAAAGAATTCTCTATCTATCTATCTATCTATCTATCTATCTATCTAAGCAACTAATTATTGACTTATCATTCAGTTGATATATCCACATACAGGGTTATCTGTGGCCAAATAACTCCACACGCATTGATACCGTAAACTGAATTGGTCATAACTTGTTAATTACACACAGGATACTAATGAAACTTCACATACATTTGAAGGCAGGCAAAAGCTACAAATAACGTTTAATGTAAGTCTTTAAAGTTCTTATTTAAGGTGTTAGGACCTATTTAAGTGTTTTATATTTAATGAAATAACTTTTCAACGGTTCAATAATTTCATTTTTTTATTGCACAAAAAATTAAAACTAATTCTTAAAAGATCATGTACAAAAGATGATAAGAATCCGTTTGACCGTTTCAGAGATGCAGCAAAACCACAAACGTTACTCCAGCAGGATCTCAAATAACTTCGCAGCCGAAGAAAGAACAATTACAAAATTATTTGCAACATTTACCTCGTTTAGACAACTAATTATTTAGCTAATATTTATTTCAATATTCCCATTATAAAGGAAAATGTCTGGCTGCAGTAACGTTACCCCAGCAGGAATAGTTTGTTTTAATAACTAAAAAACTATAAGTGCAACAAATTTAAAAATGTGCGCAACAATTACAGAAGATGGACAACTAAAAATCTGTAAGATTAAAATTACTATTTTCGACATTATTTTTCTGGGGTAACGCACACTGCCGTATGCGTTATTGATAATATTGACGTAGAAATGTTGTTTCACATCTTGCCTGATTATGAAATTACGTGTGACGTACTTATTGGTGCTATTGTACTTCACGATACGGGGTTAAGTGTAATCGTAACTCAAAATAGTGCTCCTTGATATCCCAACCTCGAATAATGCATATTAGAGAAAATAATTCATTATTTTGTTATTTAATTCACGGTTTAACCGATGAATCAGATATTAGTCAATTGCTTACCTTGCTTTACAAATACAAATTTTTGTTTATCCCTGATTTTGCACGTACAATGGTTCCCTTGTACTATCTTACTAAGAAAGGCGTCAAGTGGCAGTGGACTCACATTCACAAAAAGGCACGTCAGAAGGTGAGCCCATTGAACTTTTTACCGACGCTAGTTCTCTTGGATTTGGGTCTATTTTAGTGCAGATAATTAATGGCCGTCAACATGTGGTAGCATATTTCAGTATGCGTACAACAGACACCTAAAGTAGGTACCACTCGTACGAGCTTGAAATCCTAGCTGTAACACTGCAACGACAAAAAGGATGACTGAAAGATCAGCCAAAGATTAAATCAGGTTAGAAGGTCGAGCTAAAATTCATAATTTTCAACGGGGACACTTTGTTTTGATCAAAAATAACCCCAGGAACCAAACCTCTTTGGACTTAAAATGTTGTGTGCCTTATGAAGTTCACAGAGTTCTGGACCACGACCGATACCTTGTGAAGAAGGTTATTGGTCACCATGGGCGCCCACGCAAGGTCGCACACGACCAACTGCGACGTGCCCCGCAACTGGATGCCATTCAGGCAACCGTGTCGCCCCCAGAAGAGCAGCAAGCTGGACCTTCCAGCATCGCCACTTCGGTGTCACTACCACGCAGTGACACTAGTGTCGCCGCTGCCACCACTGCTACTGCCGAGCAAGCAGGCGAGGGCTCGCACACGAACCGAGGCACCCGTGAATAATTGAACAATTATATCCGGTGAGCATATTTCATGATTGTTTTACCTTTTCTAAAACACATTCATTACATTACAAAACACACATACCAAATTATAAAAAAAATTGACGTGTGGAGCCGTTCAATGACCAAACTAAAATATGTTATTTGACGTATTAGTCAATAACCAATAATCCTATCCTGAAAGAATAATAGTCCCCTGTGTACCACGGCGCTCGGGACCGCCCAGAGCACAGCATCGACCTTAACCCTATGTCCCATAGGACCTCTGTATTTTTACAGCATCAACCTCTCACCGACCTATCCTCCCCTTACACAATTATATTACAATGAATTTTAACTGTTGTCATGTGGAACGAGCAGTTAGTGAATTATATTAATAAACTGTTGTCGCGTGGAGCGGACAGTAATTACATCTTCTATTTTATGTATTGATTAACTGTTGTCACATTGAGTGAACAGTAATACATGAAACTCGCATGTACTTGCATGCATACATAATTATTTCTTAGCTGTTGTCGCGCGGAGCGACAGTGGTACATAAAACTGATAAATGCATGCACAGATAATCTCATTATTATATGTCGTCGCGTGGAGCGAACGGCTATATCTAGAACCCCTCCTCTTATAAATATATTAATTATTTATTATATATTTCAGATTATTATGTGATGCAGGCGCAAGGACGCACCACCTATCATCAGAATGGGCGTATCGGCGCAAATATTAAACGCATCAAAAACAGAGCGGGTCATTCGTTTGTCGGCGCTCGAGTCGAACAGACCTCGGTAAGAAAGTTACTTTGATTTTGTTTGTTTTATTTAATGAATTAATTTGTTATTGAAGTGTTATTTAATTTTAAAAAGTATTTATTTCGTTAATGCACACTTGTACGTTCTGTTCTAAGCCTGGTCATACGTTTGACAATTGTTTTCGCCGCGAGAAGCAATTGACATCAAACGTTAATTTTGTATAAAAATAAATCACAAATAAAATAAATCACAGTAAATTGAGACTTAATACTATGCGTACTATGCCTTTTCGTGTGAGCAATTTAGCGATTAATACCATTTTTGATAGCGGCGCGGAATTTGCGCTCATGCGCGAATCAGTATCTAATAAGTTAACAGGGCGTAGGCACCTTGTAGTAAATAATTTACGTGGTATTGGTCCATTTGCAGTGATTGCCATAAGTACCTTAACTGCCGTATGGTGTGCGTTACCCCAGCAAAATAATGTCGAAAATAGTAATTTTAATCTTACAGATTTTTAGTTGTTTATCTTCTGTAATTGTTGCGCACATTTTTAAATTTGTTGCACTTATAGTTTTTTAGTTATTTAAAAAAAACTATTCCTGCTGGGGTAACGTTACTGCAGCCAGACATTTTCCTTTTTAATGGGAATATTGAAATAAATATTAGCTAAATAATTAGTTGTCTAAACGAGGTAAATGTTGCAAATAATTTTATAATTGTTCTTTCTTCGGCTGCGAAGTTATTCGAGATCCTGCTGGAGTAACGTTTGTGGTTTTGCTGGATCTCTGAAACGGTCAAACGGATTCTTATCATCTTTTGTACATGATCTTTTAAGAATTAGTTTTAATTTGTTGTGCAATAAAAAAATGAAATTATTGAACCGTTGAAAAGTTATTTCATTAAATATAAAAACACTTAAATAGGTCCTAAACCTTAACCTTAAATAAGAACTTTAAAGACTTACATTAAACGTTATTTTGTAGCTTTTACCTGCCTTCAAATGTATGTGAAGTTTCATTAGTATCCTGTGTGTAATTAACAAGTTATGACCAATTCAGTTTACGGTCTCGATGCGCGTGGAGTTATTTGGCCACAGATAACCCTGTTTGTGGATATATCAACTGAATGATACATCAATAATTAGTTGTCTAGTTCAGTTATATCAAACCTGCAAAATTTCAGCGCAGTACATGCAATAATGTACTAGATAATAAATAAAAAGTCATAAGGAAGTGCAAGACCGTGGTAACCCGACCATGTTTAGGTGGTTACAAAAATGCAACCGCGTAGTACATTATGGTATATTCTTAAATATGTAGGATAGTGTAACAAGTTTAGTACAGATGTGTACAAAAGTGTTTTGAAAAACTATAAGTATGTTTCTTATAGAATATTTATTTACAGGTTCATTACACAAATTCTGCAGAACTTTTTTACATTCATTTAACTTAAAAACAATAACAGATAAATATTATAGGTAGGTCGCAATTCTGCTTTTATGGCATTTTCCATTTTGTTTTTAGATGAATTAATTTAGTTATCTTACACTTTCTCAATAAAATATTAATTTAACTTAAAACAATAACAGATGTATATATAAGAGATATCAATTTTGCTTTTATGGCATTCTCCATTATTTTTTTAAAATTAATGATTTCAATTAACTTACACTTTCTCTTAAATAAATCAAATTTAAAATATTGTAAAAATTATATTGTCATCTACTATTTAATCGATATTTAACAGTGTACGCGTCTGTACCGAACTTGTAAGGTGTATGATACTAAACATTTTAGAAGATACCATAATGTACTACGTGGTCGCTTTTTTTGTAACCAACTAAACATGGCCGGGTTACCACGGTCATGTACTTCCTTATGACTTTTTATTTATTATCTCGTAAATTATTGCATGTACTGCGCTGAAATTTTGCAGGTATATAACTGAACTAAGTCTAATTGAAACTGCCCATAGTGCATGTTTCAATTAGACTGTGTATCACAATTATGTACTTCTTCTTTGTGTACAATAAAGAATTCTCCATCTATCTATCTATCTATCTATCTATCTATCTAAGCAACTAATTATTGACTTATCATTCAGTTGATATATCCACATACAGGGTTATCTGTGGCCAAATAACTCCACACGCATTGATACCGTAAACTGAATTGGTCATAACTTGTTAATTACACACAGGATACTAATGAAACTTCACATACATTTGAAGGCAGGCAAAAGCTACAAATAACGTTTAATGTAAGTCTTTAAAGTTCTTATTTAAGGTGTTAGGACCTATTTAAGTGTTTTTATATTTAATGAAATAACTTTTCAACGGTTCAATAATTTCATTTTTTTATTGCACCACAAATTAAAACTAATTCTTAAAAGATCATGTACAAACGATGATAAGAATCCGCTTGACCGTTTCAGAGATGCAGTAAAACCACAAACGTTACTCCAGCAGGATCTCAAATAACTTCGCAGCCGAAGAAAGAACAATTACAAAATTATTTGCAACATTTACCTCGTTTAGACAACTAATTATTTAGCTAATATTTATTTCAATATTCCCATTATAAAGGAAAATGTCTAGCTGCAGTAACGTTACCCCAGTAGGAATAGTTTTTTTATTAACTAAAAAACTATAAGTGCAACAAATTTTAAAATGTGCGCAACAATTACAGAAGATGGACAACTAAAAATCTGTAAGATTAAAATTACTATTTTCGACATTATTTTATATATATTGATAATATTGACGTAGAAATGTTGTTTCACATCTTGCCTGATTATGAAATTACGTGTGACGTACTTATTGGTGCTATTGTACTTCACGATACGGGGTTAAGTGTAATCGTAACTCAAAATAGTGCTCCTTGATATCCCAACCTCGAATAATGCACATTAGAGAAAATAATTCATTATTTTGTTATTTAATTCACGGTTTAACCGATGATTCAGATATTAGTCAATTGCTTACCTTGCTTTACAAATACAAATTTTTGTTTATCCCTGATTTTGCACGTACAATGGTTCCCTTGTACTATCTTACTAAGAAAGGCGTCAAGTGGCAGTGGACTCACATTCACAAAAAGGCACGTCAGAAGGTGAGCCCATTGAACTTTTTACCGACGCTAGTTCTCTTGGATTTGGGTCTATTTTAGTGCAGATAATTAATGGCCGTCAACATGTGGTAGCATATTTCAGTATGCGTACAACAGACACCTAAAGTAGGTACCACTCGTACGAGCTTGAAATCCTAGCTGTAACACTGCAACGACAAAAAGGATGACTGAAAGATCAGCCAAAGATTAAATCAGGTTAGAAGGTCGAGCTAAAATTCATAATTTTCCACGGGGAGACTTTGTTTTGATCAAAAATAACCCCAGGAACCAAACATCTTTGGACTTAAAATGTTGTGTGCCTTATGAAGTTCACAGAGTTCTGGACCACGACCGATACCTTGTGAAGAAGGTTATTGGTCACCATGGGCGCCCACGCAAGGTCGCACACGACCAACTGCGACGTGCCCCGCAACTGGATGCCATTCAGGCAACCGTGTCGCCCCCAGAAGAGCAGCAAGCTGGACCTTCCAGCATCGCCACTTCGGTGTCACTACCACTACACTAGTGTCGCCGCTGCCACCACTGCTACTGCCGAGCAAGCAGGCGAGGGCTCGCACACGAACCGAGGCACCCGTGAATAATTGAACAATTATATCCGGTGAGCATATTTCATGATTGTTTTACCTTTTCTAAAACACATTCATTACATTACAAAACACACATACCAAATTATAAAAAAAATTGACGTGTGGAGCCGTTCAATGACCAAACTAAAATATGTTATTTGACGTATTAGTCAATAACCAATAATCCTATCCTGAAAGAATAATAGTCCCCTGTGTACCACGGCGCTCGGGACCGCCCAGAGCACAGCATCGACCTTAACCCTATGTCCCATAGGACCTCTGTATTTTTACAGCATCAACCTCTCACCGACCTATCCTCCCCTTACACAATTATATTACAATGAATTTTAACTGTTGTCATGTGGAACGAGCAGTTAGTGAATTATATTAATAAACTGTTGTCGCGTGGAGCGGACAGTAATTACATCTTCTATTTTATGTATTGATTAACTGTTGTCACATTGAGTGAACAGTAATACATGAAACTCGCATGTACTTGCATGCATACATAATTATTTCTTAGCTGTTGTCGCGCGGAGCGACAGTGGTACATAAAACTGATAAATGCATGCACAGATAATCTCATTATTATATGTCGTCGCGTGGAGCGAACGGCTATATCTAGAACCCCTCCTCTTATAAATATATTAATTATTTATTATATATTTCAGGTTATTATGTGATGCAGGCGCAAGGACGCACCACCTATCATCAGAATGGGCGTATCGGCGCAAATATTAAACGCATCAAAAACAGAGCGGGTCATTCGTTTGTCGGCGCTCGAGTCGAACAGACCTCGGTAAGAAAGTTACTTTGATTTTGTTTGTTTTATTTAATGAATTAATTTGTTATTGAAGTGTTATTTAATTTTTAAAAGTATTTATTTCGTTAACGCACACTTGTACGTTCTGTTCTAAGCCTGGTCATACGTTTGACAATTGTTTTCGCCGCGAGAAGCAATTGACATCAAACGTTAATTTTGTATAAAAATAAATCACAAATAAAATAAATCACAGTAAATTGAGACTTAATACTATGCGTACTATGCCTTTTCGTGTGAGCAATTTAGCGATTAATACCATTTTTGATAGCGGCGCGGAATTTGCCCTCATGCGCGAATCAGTATCTAATAAGTTAACAGGGCGTAGGCACCTTGTAGTAAATAATTTACGTGGTATTGGTCCATTTGCAGTGATTGCCATAAGTACCTTAACTGCCGTATGGTGTGCGTTACCCCAGCAAAATAATGTCGAAAATAGTAATTTTAATCTTACAGATTTTTAGTTGTTTATCTTCTGTAATTGTTGCGCACATTTTTAAATTTGTTGCACTTATAGTTTTTTAGTTATTTAAAAAAAACTATTCCTGCTGGGGTAACGTTACTGCAGCCAGACATTTTCCTTTTTAATGGGAATATTGAAATAAATATTAGCTAAATAATTAGTTGTCTAAACGAGGTAAATGTTGCAAATAATTTTATAATTGTTCTTTCTTCGGCTGCGAAGTTATTCGAGATCCTGCTGGAGTAACGTTTGTGGTTTTGCTGGATCTCTGAAACGGTCAAACGGATTCTTATCATCTTTTGTACATGATCTTTTAAGAATTAGTTTTAATTTGTTGTGCAATAAAAAAATGAAATTATTGAACCGTTGAAAAGTTATTTCATTAAATATAAAAACACTTAAATAGGTCCTAAACCTTAACCTTAAATAAGAACTTTAAAGACTTACATTAAACGTTATTTTGTAGCTTTTACCTGCCTTCAAATGTATGTGAAGTTTCATTAGTATCCTGTGTGTAATTAACAAGTTATGACCAATTCAGTTTACGGTCTCGATGCGCGTGGAGTTATTTGGCCACAGATAACCCTGTTTGTGGATATATCAACTGAATGATACATCAATAATTAGTTGTCTAGTTCAGTTATATCAAACCTGCAAAATTTCAGCGCAGTACATGCAATAATGTACTAGATAATAAATAAAAAGTCATTAGGAAGTGCAAGACCGTGGTAACCCGACCATGTTTAGGTGGTTACAAAAATGCAACCGCGTAGTACATTATGGTATATTCTTAAATATGTAGGATAGTGTAACAAGTTTAGTACAGATGTGTACAAAAGTGTTTTGAAAAACTATAAGTATGTTTCTTATAGAATATTTATTTACAGGTTCATTACACAAATTCTGCAGAACTTTTTTACATTCATTTAACTTAAAAACAATAACAGATAAATATTATAGGTAGGTCGCAATTCTGCTTTTATGGCATTTTCCATTTTGTTTTTAGATGAATTAATTTAGTTATCTTACACTTTCTCAATAAAATATTAATTTAACTTAAAACAATAACAGATGTATATATAAGAGATATCAATTTTGCTTTTATGGCATTCTCCATTATTTTTTTAAAATTAATGATTTCAATTAACTTACACTTTCTCTTAAATAAATCAAATTTAAAATATTGTAAAAATTATATTGTCATCTACTATTTAATCGATATTTAACAGTGTACGCGTCTGTACCGAACTTGTAAGGTGTATGATACTAAACATTTTAGAAGATACCATAATGTACTACGTGGTCGCTTTTTTTGTAACCAACTAAACATGGCCGGGTTACCACGGTCATGTACTTCCTTATGACTTTTTATTTATTATCTCGTAAATTATTGCATGTACTGCGCTGAAATTTTGCAGGTATATAACTGAACTAAGTCTAATTGAAACTGCCCATAGTGCATGTTTCAATTAGACTGTGTATCACAATTATGTACTTCTTCTTTGTGTACAATAAAGAATTCTCCATCTATCTATCTATCTATCTATCTATCTATCTAAGCAACTAATTATTGACTTATCATTCAGTTGATATATCCACATACAGGGTTATCTGTGGCCAAATAACTCCACACGCATTGATACCGTAAACTGAATTGGTCATAACTTGTTAATTACACACAGGATACTAATGAAACTTCACATACATTTGAAGGCAGGCAAAAGCTACAAATAACGTTTAATGTAAGTCTTTAAAGTTCTTATTTAAGGTGTTAGGACCTATTTAAGTGTTTTTATATTTAATGAAATAACTTTTCAACGGTTCAATAATTTCATTTTTTTATTGCACCACAAATTAAAACTAATTCTTAAAAGATCATGTACAAACGATGATAAGAATCCGCTTGACCGTTTCAGAGATGCAGTAAAACCACAAACGTTACTCCAGCAGGATCTCAAATAACTTCGCAGCCGAAGAAAGAACAATTACAAAATTATTTGCAACATTTACCTCGTTTAGACAACTAATTATTTAGCTAATATTTATTTCAATATTCCCATTATTAAGGAAAATGTCTAGCTGCAGTAACGTTACCCCAATAGGAATAGTTTTTTTAATAACTAAAAAACTATAAGTGCAACAAATTTTAAAATGTGCGCAACAATTACAGAAGATGGACAACTAAAAATCTGTAAGATTAAAATTACTATTTTCGACATTATTTTATATATATTGATAATATTGACGTAGAAATGTTGTTTCACATCTTGCCTGATTATGAAATTACGTGTGACGTACTTATTGGTGCTATTGTACTTCACGATACGGGGTTAAGTGTAATCGTAACTCAAAATAGTGCTCCTTGATATCCCAACCTCGAATAATGCACATTAGAGAAAATAATTCATTATTTTGTTATTTAATTCACGGTTTAACCGATGAATCAGATATTAGTCAATTGCTTACCTTGCTTTACAAATACAAATTTTTGTTTATCCCTGATTTTGCACGTACAATGGTTCCCTTGTACTATCTTACTAATAAAGGCGTCAAGTGGCAGTGGACTCACATTCACAAAAAGGCACGTCAGAAGGTGAGCCCATTGAACTTTTTACCGACGCTAGTTCTCTTGGATTTGGGTCTATTTTAGTGCAGATAATTAATGGCCGTCAACATGTGGTAGCATATTTCAGTATGCGTACAACAGACACCTAAAGTAGTTACCACTCGTACGAGCTTAAAATCCTAGCTGTAACACTGCAACGACAAAAAGGATGACTGAAAGATCAGCCAAAGATTAAATCAGGTTAGAAGGTCGAGCTAAAATTCATAATTTTCCACGGGGAGACTTTGTTTTGATCAAAAATAACCCCAGGAACCAAACATCTTTGGACTTAAAATGTTGTGTGCCTTATGAAGTTCACAGAGTTCTGGACCACGACCGATACCTTGTGAAGAAGGTTATTGGTCACCATGGGCGCCCACGCAAGGTCGCACACGACCAACTGCGACGTGCCCCGCAACTGGATGCCATTCAGGCAACCGTGTCGCCCCCAGAAGAGCAGCAAGCTGGACCTTCCAGCATCGCCACTTCGGTGTCACTACCACGCAGTGACACTAGTGTCGCCGCTGCCACCACTGCTACTGCCGAGCAAGCAGGCGAGGGCTCGCACACGAACCGAGGCACCCGTGAATAATTGAACAATTATATCCGGTGAGCATATTTCATGATTGTTTTACCTTTTCTAAAACACATTCATTACATTACAAAACACACATACCAAATTATAACAAAAATTGACGTGTGGAGCCGTTCAATGACCAAACTAAAATATGTTATTTGACGTATTAGTCAATAACCAATAATCCTATCCTGAAAGAATAATAGTCCCCTGTGTACCACGGCGCTCGGGACCGCCCAGAGCACAGCATCGACCTTAACCCTATGTCCCATAGGACCTCTGTATTTTTACAGCATCAACCTCTCACCAACCTATCCTCCCCTTACACAATTATATTACAATGAATTTTAACTGTTGTCATGTGGAACGAGCAGTTAGTGAATTATATTAATAAACTGTTATGTGGAATGAGCAGTTAGTAAATTATAGTAATAAACTGATGTCGCGTGGAGCGGACAGTAATTACATCTTCTATTTTATGTATTGATTAACTGTTGTCACATTGAGTGAACAGTAATACATGAAACTCGCATGTACTTGCATGCATACATAATTATTTCTTAGCTGTTGTCGCGCGGAGCGACAGTGGTACATAAAACTGATAAATGCATGCACAGATAATCTCATTATTATATGTCGTCGCGTGGAGCGAACGGCTATATCTAGAATCCCTCCTCTTATAAATATATTAATTATTTATTATATATTTCAGATTATTATGTGATGCAGGCGCAAGGACACACCACCTATCATCAGAATGGGCGTATCGGCGCAAATATTAAACGCATCAAAAACAGAGCGGGTCATTCGTTTGTCGGCGCTCGAGTCGAACAGAGCTCGGTAAGAAAGTTACTTTGATTTTGTTTGTTTTATTTAATGAATTAATTTGTTATTGAAGTGTTATTTAATTTTAAAAAGTATTTATTTAGTTAACGCACACTTGTACGTTCTGTTCTAAGCCTGGTCATACGTTTGATAATTGTTTTCGCCGCGAGAAGCAATTGACATCAAACGTTAATTTTGTATAAAAATAAATCACAAATAAAATAAATCACAGTAAATTGAGACTTAATACTATGCGTACCATGCCTATTCGTGTGAGCAATTTAGCGATTAATACCATTTTTGATAGCGGCGCGGAATTTGCCCTCATGCGCGAATCAGTATCTAATAAGTTAACAGGGCGTAGGCACCTTGTAGTAAATAATTTACGTGGTATTGGTCCATTTGCAGTGATTGCCATAAGTACCTTAACTGCCGTATGGTGTGCGTTACCCCAGCAAAATAATGTCGAAAATAGTAATTTTAATCTTACAGATTTTTAGTTGTTTATTTTCTGTAATTGTTGCGCACATTTTTAAATTTGTTGCACTTATAGTTTTTTAGTTATTTAAAAAAAACTATTCCTGCTGGGGTAACGTTACTGCAGCCAGACATTTTCCTTTTTAATGGGAATATTGAAATAAATATTAGCTAAATAATTAGTTGTCTAAACGAGGTAAATGTTGCAAATAATTTTATAATTGTTCTTTCTTCGGCTGCGAAGTTATTCGAGATCCTGCTGGAGTAACGTTTGTGGTTTTGCTGGATCTCTGAAACGGTCAAACGGATTCTTATCATCTTTTGTACATGATCTTTTAAGAATTAGTTTTAATTTGTTGTGCAATAAAAAAATGAAATTATTGAACCGTTGAAAAGTTATTTCATTAAATATAAAAACACTTAAATAGGTCCTAAACCTTAACCTTAAATAAGAACTTTAAAGACTTACATTAAACGTTATTTTGTAGCTTTTACCTGCCTTCAAATGTATGTGAAGTTTCATTAGTATCCTGTGTGTAATTAACAAGTTATGACCAATTCAGTTTACGGTCTCGATGCGCGTGGAGTTATTTGGCCACAGATAACCCTGTTTGTGGATATATCAACTGAATGATACATCAATAATTATATAATGCAGTAATTAGGAGTGTGTTGGACTACGGAACATTTGTTTTAAATACTGGTAACAAAGCTGGATTAAAAAAGCTGGATTCAATACAATCTAAGGCTTTAAGAATCATATGTGGCGCGATGAAATCAAGTCCAATTAATGCGATGCAAGTTGAGTGTGGAGAACCTCCCTTGTATATAAGACGTCAGTTTTTAGCTGATAAGTTCCTAATAAAATGTTTTCAGTTTACTGACCACCCATTAATAGCTAAACTGGATATTCTTAATAATTGTATGTCCTCTCAGTATTGGACACAAAAAGAAATCCCATGTTTGATATTATCCTACCGTAAATTAACACAAAATAGCTCCCCAATCAATAGCTCTGCCTTGCTCCCGATTTTTTCTTTTAACTATGAATGTTTAGTATCTGTGCCGAATATCCTACACACAACTCACAATATAAATATACATGAATTTAATCACGTCTTCACAGATGCTTCAAAATTTACCGCTTCTGATAATGTAGGCGTGGGTCTACCACATTCAGTACAATATAGTACAAAAAG
Source organism: Hypena proboscidalis (assembly GCA_905147285.1). Lineage (NCBI taxonomy): Eukaryota > Metazoa > Arthropoda > Insecta > Lepidoptera > Erebidae > Hypena > Hypena proboscidalis. Next base: position 14,100,736 of record LR990132.1, read on the forward strand.
TCAAACTCCCGCCTGAAACATCTGTATTTACGGCAGAATGTTTCGGGTTGTTGAAAGCCATTGAGTATGTTATACTCATGAAATTAAAAAAAACTATAATATTTTCCGACTCCCAAAGCGCACTTCTTGCTTTGGAAAAATTTCCGTTTAGAAAGCCATATAACCCAATTATAAATATCATCAGAGACAAACTTTTATCTTGCTCATATAATGACTTACGAGTTATGTTTACGTGGGTACCTGCCCACAAAGGCATAATCGGTAATGAAAGAGCGGATAAAGCTGCTAAAGATGCCATAACCTGTGGTGATTTAACTGATTATAAAGTATGGTGCCATGATTTAGGAAAACAACCTGAATTAACAAAAAAAAAAAACCGACTTCAAAAAGTAGGTAAACTAAAAAGCAAAAAATAAATTTACTTCGCACAAAATAATACGTTTTTTCATTTAGTAAAATAGAAATTATTAAATAATTATTTTATAATTCTGAAGTCGGTGCCAAGTAAATCGGATAATTAAGAACTAATATTCAGTCAGAAAATAGTTGTTAGAAAGATTAGTCTATACAGAGTTATTATTTACTTGGCACCGACTTCACAATTATAAAATAATTATTTAATAATTTCTATTTTACTAAATGAAAAAACGTATTATTTTGTGCGAAGTAAATTTATTTTTTGCTTTTTAGTTTACCTACTTTTTGAAGTCGGTTTTTTTTTTTGTTAAAAATTATTTTATTTTACGATTTTAAGTGATGGGTAGACCAGAACGTTTCTCGAATGAGGAGACGACAGTTACTTGAGACGGAAAACTTATTAATAATAATCCCCGTACTCCTAACCGTTGAGGAGTTGTACCTTCCAGCATCAGCTCAGCAACTTAAAATGCAAATATCCAAGTAGTTTTAGGTAATATACGAAATACAATATAGAAGCCTTTGAAATTTGAGGGTTACCCATGATTTCTCTAGGATCCCATCATCAAATCATGACCACATATTATAAATATACATAAGTAATATTCAACGTCTCGCCTCATCTGTGTATAACTTGAAAGAATACAGTTAACGGCCTCAAGGAGCCTATATTTAAAGAATTATCCCCGTACTCCTAACCGTTGAGGAGTTGTACCTTCCAGCATCAGCTCAGCAACATAAAATGCTGACTACTAGATGCAAATATCCGAGTAGCTTTAGATTATATATAAAAAACAATATAGAAGCCTTTTAAATTTGAGGGTTGCCCTCGATTTCTCTAAGATCCCATCATCAGAACGTGACTTGAAAAAAATGGGACCACATGACAAGTATACCCTATCAAACAAAAAAAGAATTTCTCAAATCGGTCCAGGCGTCTTCGAGTAATCGGCGAACAAACATAAAAAAAAAAAAAAAAAAAAAAAAAACATACAACCGAATTGAGAACCTCCTCCTTTTTTTGAAGTCGGTTAAAAATGGTTATTTAATACCTGGAATGAACGTTGGGCAGATGAGGGGGTTGTCTCTGGAAGGCGCTTATTCCATCTCTCACCAGAGGTGCCTCTAAAACCATGGTTTAGTAGAGTAAATTGTAACAAAAAAGTCACAACCATCATAATCCGTATGAGACTAGGACATACGAGTGCCCTCTCACACCTGGCACGATTCAACATAGTTGGTGACAAACAGGGGCGTATTTACCCTAGGGCCAAGTGGGCCACGGCCCAGGGCGCCAGGCATCGAGGGGCGCCGCGAGGCGCCGCTCGATTTTTTTTTATTAAGTTTTTTTTATTACCTAGGTGAAGAAATAAAAAAATCCTACCCATTTAACAAAAATGACAACTCATTTGGTTTTAAGTTTGTTAAGACTACTACACACAGTGCCGGCGGCAATACCGCCGGAACAAGCCGCGAAAAGCCGCGACGCATCATTCCGGTTGAGACAGTCAGATAGAACGCTAGTGAAGTGCACATTTTGTACAGGAACGAACTGACGCCGGCAAGCCGCGTAACCCGCCGGCTCAACCCGGCGGCCATGCCGGCGGCTCCTTTGCGCAGCAAAGCCGGCGGTTTTGTATGCCGCCGGGTGCACGGCGGCTTGACCGGCGGCTTGCCCGGCGGCCCTGCCGCCGGCACTGTGTGTAGGCACCTTTAGACATTAAAACGCGGAGCAGTTGTATTAGGTACGTACAAACAGTATCAGTCGTCGTGATTTCGTGAACAAAAGCGCGCCCATACCGCTAATTCTCTATGGAAAGTTGCGCGACGTACCTACCTAGAATATTTTTATGCCTACAGCGCGTAGTAAGCTCGGCTGGCTTGGCTAATATACCCGACGATACGAGCAGCAGGCAGCAGCAGCGGTATGTCCACAGAGTAGGTAATGTAGGCATAACCGGCGAATTACAGCGCGCGAGTCCCTAGGATCTGTATTTTGTGGACCATGTCGTCTTTTTGATAGCGGAAAAGTCCACTTGCTTCGGCACAAGGCTTCAGTGATTGGAAACATGCACATGACAGATTTCATAAACATGAAGCTAGTTTGAGCCACAAAAATTGCGTTTTGAAAATGAAAAACCGCGGACAAGTTGAAGCCAGAATTGATTCCAAATTGTATGAGCAGTTAGAAGATGAAAAAAAATACTGCCGTACCTAATGTGATGCTACGAGTAGTTATGGCTGTAAAATCCCTAGCTACGCGTGGCCTTTCGTTTCGTGGCAAGACATACATTAAATTTGCATCCACAAATAACGAAAATTTTATGATGCTATTAGAAGCAATTTCCGAGTTTGATCCGTTTTTGGCAAAACACATACAAAATTTCGGTAATCCTGGGAAAGGCAATACTTCTTAATTTGTCTTTTGCAACCTACGAAAAAATCATTAAAATTATAGTAGCAAAAGTTACATCAACGATAATACAAGAACTTAAAAAAGCTAAATATTTTTCTTTTAGTGTAAATTCTACTCCTGATATTACACACATCGATCAGCTATCTTTAATTTTAAGATATGTTCGAGATAATGCAGAACCAGTGGAGAGATTTCTTTGCTTTTTGCCTAACACTGGCCACAAAGCAGAAGACGTCATGTTACTCCCCATCATGGAGACCTTTGACTCACGTTTGACTCACATAATATTGACATAAAAAATTGTAGAGGTCAATCTTATGACAATGCTAGTAACATGTCTGTTCAGTATAATGGCCTATAAGTAAAAATTAAACAGAAATGTCCGTATGCAACATTCGTACCTTGCGCTGCACATTCTCTGAATTTGATCGGTTCATCAGCCGATGAATGTTGCATAAAGGCCACAAAGTTTTTTGGGCTTCTCCAAAATATATACGTATTTTTTACTGCATCAACAGAGCGTGCAAAAATTCTGCACTCATTTTTAGTTAAGGCTGATAATGTCACAGTAAAATCTTTGTCACTGACAATAGGAATTGGACTGAAATTTTAGCAGCTCTTGAAGCAAAAAGTGACGCTGGCCACCAAAAGGCCTTAGTCAAAAATGAGGCTGCAGGCCTATTAAACGTTTTGAAACGGCCAAATTCTCTGAATTTTGGAGATTATTAAAACAATTTTTTAACATTGTTTCCAAAACTCTTCAAGGAGTTGAATCGGACGTAGAGGTCGTTTCTCAACTTTATGAGTCACTAATTCTTTTCGTCGAAAAACAAAGGCTATCTTTTAACAGTTTTGAAGTCTGCAAAAAAAAAATGCTCCCAGGACTACCGTGAGAAGGTATTACTAAAGCGTAAAAAGCGAGACGACGAGTGCCGCGAGGGAGAAGTGGTGTTACATGGTCGCGACCATTTCAGGGTCAATACCTTCTATCCAATTTGCGACCAATTATTAGGCCTTATTCCCTGCTTATTTTTTTTTTTCATGTCTCTTAGTTAGGGGCGCCGAACCCTGCTGGCCCAAGGCGCTGAATTTTAAAATACGCCCCTGCTTTTTGCCTAACACTGGCCACAAAGCAGAAGACATGTTACTCCCCATCATGGAGACCTTTGACTCACATAATATTGACATAAAAAATTGTAGAGGTCAATCTTATGACAATGCTAGTAACATGTCTGTTCAGTATAATGGCCTATAAGTAAAAATTAAACAGAAATGTCCGTATGCAACATTCGTACCTTGCGCTGCACATTCTCTGAATTTGATCGGTTCATCAGCCGATGAATGTTGCATAAAGGCCACAAAGTTTTTTGGGCTTCTCCAAAATATATACGTATTTTTTACTGCATCAACAGAGCGTGCAAAAATTCTGCACTCATTTTTAGTTAAGGCTGATAATGTCACAGTAAAATCTTTGTCACTGACAATAGGAATTGGACTGAAATTTTAGCAGCTCTTGAAGCAGTTAAAAGCGACGCTGGCCACCAAAAGGCCTTAGTCAAAAATGAGGCTGCAGGCCTATTAAACGTTTTGAAACGGCCATATTCTCTGAATTTTGGAGATTAATAAAACAATTTTTAACATTGTTTCCAAAACTCTTCAAGGAGTTGAATCGGACGTAGAGGTCGTTTCTCAACTTTATGAGTCACTAATTCTTTTCGTCGAAAAAACAAAGGCTATCTTTTAACAGTTTTGAAGAGTCTGCAAAAAAAAAATGCTCCCAGGACTACCGTGAGAAGGTATTACTAAAGCGTAAAAAGCGAGACGACGAGTGCCGCGAGGGAGAAGTGGTGTTACATGGTCGCGACCATTTCAGGGTCAATACCTTCTATCCAATTTGCGACCAATTATTAGGCCTTATTCCCTGCTTATTTTTTTTTTTTCATGTCTCTTAGTTAGGGGCGCCGAACCCTGCTGGCCCAGGGCGCAGAATTTTAAAATACGCCCCTGGTGACAAAAGATGCGATTGTGGACATGAGGTCCAAGACTTAGACCATATATTTTTTGCGTGCCCGCTTCATGACCGTGCCTTTTTTTTGGGATGCTCTGATTGAGCAAAAAGTTCCACTTCCTACTAGTATATTGTGTTTACTCCATCAACCTGTTCTATTTTATAATATATTTGATATTTTTATTTCTGTAAATAATATTAAAATATAATATTGTCTATATTTATACACCTATTTCATATCTTCTTTCCTATAAATAATAATGTACTTATCTGATCCGTTATCCAAATTCCGTAATCCTTTGCCTATCATATTATCTTTTTGTTGATTTCTACTAGTTTCCCAAAATTTTTTCTACTACGACACTGGCTAAAAGTTACAACAAATAGCCATTAAAAAAAAAAAAAAAAAAAAAATGTTGACTGACATTAGGGACATTACTCTTTTTTTGTTTATGGTATTATTTTTATTTATTTTTATAAATCATCTTAAATTAACGTTATTTTCCTAACATCACTATTGAAGTATTGCGGAAAAGCGGCAACACTTGAAATGTCAACCGCGTCAGTGTCACTGATTTCGTTTCGGTACTTAACTACATACTGATTTTTAACTCATATGAGTATGAGTCTTAAATTAAATACTAAATATTATTCCAGATTATTACATGAAATTGATAAAATTATACTTGTTCTTTGTTTTTAATTCTACCTTAAGGATTCTTATATAACAATATCTATTATATTAAGATAAATATCAAATAGTGTATTCATGATATTGAATTAAAATGTGGATTTAGGTGCCAAAATGGGTTCTTGAATATCCTTTTTAAAACTTTGTAAGTCTATCTTACTTGCCCAAGCCATATTTCACGCGTTTTTACTCAATAATATTATTCTTATATTGACTACATTTAGTATTGAGTATGAATTTTATGAATGAAATGATGTCATCAAGTAAAGATCGGCTACCGCCGCCGACGGTTCCGACACCAGATTGGACCATTGAAAATTATGAGGTAAGTAATCATATTTTTATACTTTCGCCTGAGGTTGCGTTGTTAACAATACAATAGAAAGTAGACTACAATTTACTTAAAGATAAACAAAAACAATCTGTGTACCAATAGTTACCAAAATTCATGCAGTAGTTTCTGCATGAAGCAGATTAACATCAATTTACATTATTTCAATGTTTGGAAGTAATAATGACTCGCTTATTTGCCAAAACCCTGATGGCTTTAACCCTGTGTTAGATTTTTTTATATTTAATAACAGGAGATGAGATAATAGATGATGAGGGAGTTACTTAAACAGAAAATGTCACCGATTTACTGTAATTTTTATGTTTAAGGGTTTTAAAGAAGGTTGGATTGTAAAACCCTTAAACATAAAAACCTTCAATTCCAAAGTTACTGTTTCATTATCCAGCTCCAGTCTTAAGTTACTAAATTGTATTGAAATCACATGAAAATACCCTTAAATATTGTAAAGGCCACAAATCTTGGTGGTAATTGTTGTTATTATTATTTATATTATTTATGATTCACAGTAGCAGTTATTGAGCTAATGCATCTTAAGATTTGGAGAATTTGTGCAGTTTATTTTTTTGAGTGTATTTACTGTGGGTGCCATAACAAATGTTTGCTGGGAGTCTGTGTCATTTCATGGCAACTCTATTTGGTAGAAAGGGTTTAGCTTCCATAGGGTCTTACAAATTCTTGTAGAATGGTCTCTCAAGTGTTTGTTATCACTTCTTACATAAATGTCTTCAATCATATTAACATTATAATAGTTTGAAAATATTTTATATGTCACAATCAAATCAAACTTCCTCTCTATCTGCATTTATTTGCAACAGTCAGTTATTTTTAGAGTCCATCTCTATTTTATTGTGGACTCCCAGTAAATATTTTGTCCCAGTAAAACTATACATTTCATAATTTTTGTTATTTATTATCAAACATGTACTTGTTAACTGTGATATTTTAGATGGAGATTGGCAGCAAAGATGCTGGTGGCAGCATTTCTGTTATGAAGCCACTAGATGCTGCACAAGATAGCATTACAAACAGAGTACCTGTGATCAGTAGTGTAGTTAACCAAGCAAATGTGGCTCACACACCAACACATGGTGGATCAAGTACTTCGTCACTGTTAACAACTCCAATTCTGAATTCACAAAACCGCATTCCTGGAGAAGTAGCTCTGACCCCCACTCACAGTGCATTCACACCACAGTCTATGAATCCTCACAGTTCTATGACTGCTCTCACTCCTATGGTGAGTGGGTCAAATCAAGCTAAGAACAGTATAAAAGTGCAGTAAGTAAAATCTTTTAAACATCTTGTATCATACCTATAGCAATAGCAACATACGAGGAACTATTTATTTTTTTAAGTTGGCCACTTACGCTCACCTCATAGCCACCAAAATTGCGTATTTTTATTTATTCACTAAAGCCTCTTTTGACATACATAGTCACAATAATGTTGTAGGATACTACACAAAAAAGGATCTAGCCAGACATCATCTAAACTCCACATAGTCAAGCTTGGTTCGCGAAATAACAAGGTAATATATCTGTCTCACAATAATGACAAAAGTCTATGTCGATATATATTTTGCGACACATACCGTGGCATAGAGCTACTAATGCGCCAGTAAGAGACTAACTAGACTTTGTTGACTCTATCAATTTAATAAATTATAATTGAACAATTAAATAAACTTAAAACCTTTTTCATGAGTTAAACATTTATCAAATCAAATCATACTATTCAAATCACACAGGCAAAACACTTGGCTAGAGTCAATGCAGTCAAGACAGGTTCAAGGCATTTCTGAGGTACTTACAAATAAATCTGACTCACATACACTAAATTGTGTGCTGATATTCTTAGATAAACTGTGTCGACTTTATTTAAACTAAATGGGTAGTAACTTAATCTTTTTTGTTACAGGAATTGTGTATCAACTGTACATTTAGGCTGTGAACTAAAGTTGCTGGATATTTACTGCAGAACTCGTTTCTCAGAATATAACCCAGCCAGATTTCATGGCGTAGTCATGAAAATAATTGATCCCAGAGCCACGGCATTGGTATTTAGGTAAGAATTTACCTAATATATTTTAGCTATTTATTATTAATTGACACAAAACTATGCAATTCTAATGATAACTTCTTTGTTACATACAATGTAAACTCTAGTTAAATCTATACTTCTTTCAAAATAAAAAACTAGTTTTAACAAAAATACGTTGCTAGCAACAGGGCAGCTGAGAGATCACAAACCTTTGTTTACTTAAAGTTACATGAAAATAAAATATGTATATTATTTTAATATGTTTGGATATCTGATCAAAATAAGATTACGGTGTATGCATCGATATAAATTGATGGGTGTATGGATGTTTTAAGTGTAAAATGCAATCCAAAGACCAATTTTCTAGGTTCATTTGCATCTTTGAATGGTTTGTATTACTGACCTATTTTTTTTTTTATATCTTTGAAGACTCAAAACTTTTGAGTATAGACAAAAAGTTCGCTCCCTGGATCCTAGACGAGAAAGCGATCAATGTCATTTGATTAATATTATCAACAATTTGTTAAAAATATATAAGGGTTATTATCAAATGTTTAAAAAATGGAAAACATGCTTTATTTCTCGAAATCAGAGTAAAATGTGTGTAATATATTTGAAATTTTTTTTTTAATTTGTTTCTCGTAACCGTCATCCCAAAATGTGTTGCAAGGAAGTCTATAATATTTACTAAATTAAATTATACCCGTACAAAATCAATTTTGGCAACCTTGTTGTAGTTTTAAAGTTTTGAGACTAAATTAGTATTTTTTTTACTAAATATTAGATATCCGGGGCTATTTAGGGTTTTATCATGAACAAAGAGATTGCAACATCTCTGAAATATCGAAATCACTTGCTACAACAAATAAACATGGTAAATATCTTTTTGGTTTGTTTAAAAATAGTTGAGAAGTTGGTTAAAAATAAAGTTTAATAATGAAAATATAAATTAATTACAGATCTGGTAAAATCCTCTGCACTGGATTAAGAAATGAACATGATTCTTATATAGCAGCTAGAAAGTTCGCCAGAATTATACAGAAACTTGGATATCCTGTAAGTACATTATGCTTGCTATTCAATTTGGTCAGATATGTAGACAGTTCATATCTCAAAAAAAGGGGGTGAGCCTATCACCATACATCGGGCACAAATCAAATCCGTAATGCTATTGAGAATTTTCTGACGGAAAAATCCCAAATAACACTTGCCGGACCCGGAAATCGAACCAGAGACCCCACGGAGAGCGATACGCAATTATTTATGCCGCTAGACCAACGAAGCATATTGTTATATTCATATTCATATTATAATTTCTTTCTATGTCTTTATTACTTTTTACTTTACATCGAATAAAGTTATAGTAACCACTACAGTTTTCCTTGGAAGTTCATTACATAATATTATGTTAACTACCACCATGATATTTTTTAGATTACTATAGAATAATTGTGTTTCGCGCACCGCGAGAATTTGGGTTCGATTTACCGGGTCGGGCAAAAATGCAGGCAGGGTAGGTGAAATGTGCTTTGCCACAATGTTCTGAATAATAAAGGCGTGTTGTTATGTTATGTTTAGCTTTTAGAGGAGGGGGAGTACGCCCTACTCGATCAAAAATTGTTCTTCAAAGTTAAATATCTTGCAAACGGATCTCTGTATCATAAAACTGTCTTAGCTGAATTAATGACTAAAGAAATAAACATCCCCACTTTACATGTAGAGGAAATAAAAATTGACAGAGGGACATAGCTAAGCTTTTAGGTACCCCATAAATATTGTCCCACCGACATAAGTACAGTGACCAAGCTGCCGATGGTTAGAGGCTTAAGACTCCATATTATTATTAAACACTGGTCAACATTTCATTTAACCCAATGCAAGATGACACAATCAATAACATTAATATTTATTTGAATTGCAGGCCAAGTTTTTGGATTTCAAAATACAAAACTTTATTGCAACAGCTGACTTGCGGTTTCCCATAAGATTGGAGGCATTGCAACAAGCGCATGGGCAGTTTGCATCCTATGAACCAGAACTATTCCCAGGACTTGTTTACAGAATGGTGCGACCCAGGGTTGTTCTTTTGATATTTGTCAATGGAAAGATTGTATTCACAGGTGTGTATCTTAATGATTTTATAGTAAATGAATTACTAACTGTAGTTTGACCATTCAAAAGTGTAATGTTATATTAAAGCATCATTCAGGATGAAAACAATATAATTGTGTTTTTAGCAGTCTTATTTATTTATTTATTAAGTACAGCCACATCACATACATCAAACATCACCATACAAATTATACTTAGAAACACAATTTCCGAGGTACATAACAATTCCGGCGTACATAACATTTATAATAAGTATAATAACAGTCTTAAAGACTCAACAAATATTTTTACTATGTATTCATTGTTGCAGGTGGAAAAACAAGAGGTGAAATACACGAAGCTTTAGACATCATTTACCCAATTCTAAGAAGCTATCGTATAAGCTAATAAAAAGTATTTTATTGTATCGGTATTAATATGAGCATTGGTTGATTTATAAAATATTGATCTATAAATTTCTAGCTGTTGCCCGCTACTTAGTCCGCGCTGGATCCGTTGAGCCGCGTTTCATCACTGCGTCGGTTATTGCCCGTTCCCGTGGGTTTGTCGTGTGATTCATAATATGTATACAACGCCATCTATCAAATATTTACATAAACTCGACTATTAACTTGAACTCGTCCATCTAGTGGTAAAATTTATTAAAACCATTGATGGTATTTATTTATTTTTTACTCTTAAGCAAGTATACGAAATTTGTTTCTCACTTGGAAAATGGCAGAATTTCAAACAGCCCTTCATCCCATAATTTACTCCCTTATTATTGGAATTTCCAACCATCTTAGTGCGCCCCTAGTGTATCTACGTCATGTAAGGAAACTTAATGCAAAACTTATTTTTTTAACCGCACAGGTTTAGGCTCTGCGTTGGTGAATCAATCAGTGATTAATTCAGACTATATCTTAATTTTCCTCGCAGACTGCCGCCTACCCCCATAATGATATAGTTAACTATCACAAATTCACCCTCCAGAAGGATATTAAGGCGCCTGATAAATGAGGTTTTACATAAAGATCGATTATAATAATATTAAACAAACAAACTTGTTTTCTATCAATTTATAAATACCTAACTTTTATTAATGTCCTAGTTATGTTAGTAATTATTTTATTGGATGACCTTATAATTTGTTGTGAGTGTCAAGTGCGATCGGTTTTACCCAGTTAATGTTATTGAATAAAATATGTTGATAAGTATGGTCAATTGTATATTTCATTTTATCATTATATTGTGACTAAAAATATATCACGTTTCGCGTTGAAAAACCTGAGGAAACAAAAGAGGTATGACTACCTGCCTCAATGAAATAAAGAAAGAGTCAAAGAGGCGAAATCATAAAGGTGCTGCCAGACCGACTGTAATGTAACGTTACAGAGTCGAATATTACACGCACCACGAATCCAATTTTACAGCAAATAACCCCCACCACCAGTGCGCTGCAGTGCGCATCCTGACATATTTTGATACGGCTCAAGCCAAATTCAAGAATCGAATTCCAAATCGTCGCTTATCTAACAATACTGCGCAAGTCGAAAAATGCCCATGTGCAGTTCCATACCTAATTAAATATACCACATAGCCTCTTTTCAACTGACGCGTTAACGAATGTTACATTACAGGTGAACCTACTCGTCGGTCTTTCATCAATATTGTCTAGGTTTATTTTAAACTAACTGTTGTACGCGTGGAATTCGTTGTATTAAGTCGAAGCTGCTCCCGCGCTCAACCGTACTGCTCCGCTCCCGCGGGGTTTGGCGTAATGTTAAATATACCTTGTATTATCTCAATTATAAATAAATAAATATCTTACAACTTAGATACAACGCCATCTAGTCCTAAACTAAGCAGAGCTTGTACTATGGGTAGGTACTAGAATAACTGACACTATTAATACATATTATATACTTTTCTTTTGTAAATACATACTTATTATACATAGAAACACCCAGACTAAGACAAACTCCCATATTCATGCACACAAAGATTTGTCTTAAGCGGGAATCGACCCCGCGACCTCGGCGTCGCAGGCAGTACACTAACCACTCTGCCATTCAGTCGTCAAATTATAAATATATACGTTTATTGAAAGTTAGACTTTCAATCACAAAGGAATTATCAAGATTTGACCAGTAGTTCTCGAGATTAGCGCTATATAACAAATAAACTAACTTGCTCCCGCAGTTTCGTCTGCGTGGTTAGTACATCGATTTAAAAAACGCCTGAGCCTATGTTACGCACCTTGTAGTTACCTGCATTTAAAATTTTAATGAAATCGGACCACCCGTTTAGGAGATAAGAAAATAAGCCGATACAAACAGACAGACAGCACAAATTTTACAAAAATGTATTTTAGTCAAAGGTATCGTGTAAACAACTGAAATACTGACCAGCTTGAAAAAACATTATTATTTTGACATTAAAAACAGACTTCAATTTTATTTAATTGTATTTATCTATTTATAAGTTTTAAATGTTATCTCATCATTATATAGCGCGAGCGGAGCTGCGCGTTCCAGGTGAAATTTACGTCAAAGTTTAGAAATGTAAGGGATTTGAGAGCTTTTTCCCGGCCCGGGGATAATTTTCTATGAAATTTGACAGTCCAATTGTTGCAAAATAATATGTATCTATTATCTATTATTTTTCTGTAAATAAAGATATTTTTTACGGTACAATTAAGAGTGTAAAAAAAAATCTGGTATTGAAGACACCTCAAAACTTAAAAATAATTCGTCCTTCAGAAAAAGTTTATACGCTTTCATTGGCCACGGTGCCGTTACTTCTTCCTGGGACCCAGGAAAGGGCTGTGGCGGCTGCAGAATCAACAGAATGCCTCAAGTCTGCCAACGTCGAACAACGAACCCATTCGTTGGGCTGTATAGACTTTATTATTTATCTGTGGCAGAAAATCGATTTTATCCGAAAAAATACCGATATTCAGTCTTTTTTTGAAGGAAAGCTCTAGTTTTAGCTGACCAACGGACGTGCATTTCGCGCCATTTTAAACGTCAGTTTTATTTCGCCAAAGAAGAACAAAGTAGTTATAGCTTAGAGAGATATATTGCTGATTAATTAACTTTTTTGATTCTAGTTGTGTAATATTTTATGTTCATTTGTTAGCGCTTTGCTCAGTCACCATGGTCGGCAAGTCTAACAAGTTATTTGTGCTGAAACGAGGTAATAATACCGTTACTTAAGATAAATTTGGAATTGAATTTACAGGCGCATTGCAAATGATGATCGATTTAAAACGATCGGTGATTGCCGTATCTATTAATAAATGAATCATTCCAAAAGATATAGATATTATATTCATCACCCGACCTGATTTCCAAGCTAAAATTAACATTTTAAGGAAATACATGTCTTGCAGTAGGACACCTAATGGATCAACCCGATTTATATCTATTATTGTATATATTGCTTATTGAATTGAGGAAACACTCAGCATATCATAATGAAATCAGCACTGCATATCGTAATAATCAACTCAGCAACTTTTTCCGACATAATTTCAACAATATCGGAATAACTCCTAATTGTCAATAGTAATAAACATAACAAAAAGTAATACTACAATAAAGTTCCTAGTTCGGAGTGGCTCCTCAATCCAAACATTTAGATTCTCCTGGAGCCACCTTTTAAATTTTATCTTTTGAAGTATAACCTTACAAAATAAAAAATAAAATAAAAGATGGGACCTACATAATGTTTTAACTAAGTACTAAATAGTGCTACGTAAAGCAGCCAGTTTGTATGCAAAATATTTTTTTTAACATTACTGATTCTGAACTAACACCACAAGTTCCTCAAGAGTGGCTCTTCAGTCGAAACATACATTTTTATTCAACTTATTGATTATTTTTATAGTAATTAGCCATGTTTATCAAATTAATTATACTAATAAGAAGCTGAAAAATATATGGGACCCGCAGGATTTGAACCTGTGACCTTCTGCACACTGCTTTAACAATTTTTATTCGACCTGAAACATATATTTTATAAGACATGTATATTTCCTATTATCCTTGTCTTCTGATGCAGAAGTATGTGAGAATATTAATATGTATGTTTTTTTCATGCTAAAACAACTAGGCCAATTTGAGGTATGTACTATGTAGGAATAATCTAGCATATTAAATTGAATTATATGCATATTTGTGCCTTTATTCTTTTATAATTAACAATAGCTATTATTTTAATTTGATTAGGACAGCATAAATTAAGTGCACAAGAATGCATACAAGTGCATGACTGATAGTGATTAGATTACAGATGTGTGTAGGTAATATGTGTAGTATCTGCTGTAGCAAGTATTGGACCATTTGATGGCAGGAGTGATGTAGTATGTTCCTGATCACAAAATCAATAACAATAGCGCTATTATTATTATTGTTGGGACAAGGCTTTGGGTTATCGTGATTGTAGCCTCATTATAGACTCCTTTAGGCCAATAGCCTCCATAAATTGGAGCAGTCAAGCTGATTGGGAGTGACTTAATATCATCCGGATCCAAGATATGGTGTCCCAGCATGATGCTGCATTCACAAAAGAGTGCACAATAGCGCAAGCAATAGTTATCGGTTATCATTATATAATATCACAATTACAATTGAACTATTTTATTTAGGTGGGAGAATGGAAGAGGTACACATTGACAAGATTACTTCAAGGATTAAGAAGTTGTGTTACGGGTTGAACATGGACTTTGTTGATCCTGTAAGTAGTTATTTATTGTTATAAACATAACAATTATGTATTAGTATTTAGACTTAGTATTGTTTTTCATTGTAGGTATCTATTACACTAAAAGTAATCAGTGGCATATACTCTGGGGTAACTACAGTAGAATTGGATAATTTAGCGGCTGAAACTGCAGCCACTATGACAACTGATCACCCTGATTATGCAATATTAGCTGCAAGGCTTGCTATCTCCAACTTGCACAAGGAGACCAAGAAACATTTCTCTGGTAAGCTACATTATTAATTACACCAGTAAAGATAAGACTTATTTGTTTTTGTCAATTATTATTATTGTATTATGTTTGTGTCCATTTTATGAATTATGATAATATTTAAAATATTGTTTTAACTGTTTTTATTTAAACTGAATGTATTTATTTCAGATGTTATGACAGAATTGTACAATATTATCAATCCACATACTAAGAAGAAGACTCCAATGATTTCTGAATTTCATTATAACATTATTATGGCCAATAAAGAAAGACTGGACTCTGCCATAGTTTATGATCGAGACTTCAAGTACAATTACTTTGGATTTAAAACTTTAGAGAGGTCTTACCTGTTGAAGATTAATAATAAGGTGGTTGTTGTTTCATTTTGCTATAAACTACATAATGTAACATATTATTTGTTCAAATTATCAATAATAATAACTTACTATCCATTACTTGTTTCAGGTCGCAGAAAGGCCTCAGCACATGTTAATGAGAGTTGCTATTGGAATACATGGTGAAGATATAGATGCTGCTATAAGCACCTACAACTTACTGTCAGAAAAGTATTTTACTCATGCAAGCCCTACTCTATTCTCAGCTGCCACACCTCGTCCCCAATTATCCTCTTGTTTCCTTATTGCCATGAAAGATGACAGCATTGAAGGCATCTATGATACCTTGAAGCAATGTGCCTTGATTTCTAAATCGGCGGGTGGTATTGGGCTTCACGTCCACTGCATTCGATCCAAGGGCACTTACATTGCTGGCACAAATGGAATCTCCAATGGTCTTGTTCCTATGTTAAGAGTTTACAATAATACTGCCCGTTATGTCGACCAGGGTGGAAATAAAAGACCTGGTGCTTTCGCTATCTATTTGGAGCCATGGCATAGTGATGTATTTGAATTCTTAGATCTGAAAAAAAACACTGGTAAGGAAGAAGTACGTGCCAGGGAACTGTTTTATGCTTTGTGGATACCAGATTTATTTATGAAGAGAGTTGAAGCTAACCAAAATTGGAGTCTCATGTGTCCTCATGACAGCCCTGGACTTGCAGACTGCTGGGGAGATGAGTTTGAAACTCTCTATGAAAAATATGAACAAGAAGGTCGCTTTGCGAAACAAGTCCGAGCTCAAGTCTTATGGAAGGCTATAATAGAATCACAAGTGGAGACTGGAACCCCATTTATGTTATACAAAGATTCATGCAATAGAAAAAGCAACCAGCAGAATCTAGGAACCATTAAATGCAGTAATCTCTGCACTGAAATAGTTGAGTACACTTCATCTGATGAGGTTGCTGTTTGTAATTTAGCTTCAATAGCACTGAACATGTTTGTCAATGAAGATAAAACATATAATTTTACAAAATTGAAAGAGGTTACTAAAATCATTACTCAAAATTTGAATAAAATCATTGATGTTAACTATTATCCTGTACCAGAGGCCCGCAATTCCAATATGAGGCATAGGCCCATTGGTATTGGAGTTCAAGGTTTAGCTGATGCCTTTGTTTTGATGCGAATTCCCTATGAAAGTGAAGCAGCTATTAAATTAAATCAGCAAATATTTGAAACTATATACTATGGTGCTTTGGAAGCAAGTTGTGAGTTGGCAGAAGAAAAAGGGGTGTATGAATCATATGAAGGTAGTCCTGTAAGTCGAGGTATCCTACAGTATGACATGTGGAACAAAGTTCCAACTGACTTGTGGGATTGGGCTGCACTTAAGGGAAAAATAGCCAAGCATGGTCTTAGGAACTCATTATTGTTAGCTCCCATGCCCACAGCATCTACGGCTCAGATTTTGGGCAACAATGAGTCATTTGAACCTTTCACTTCCAATATATACCAAAGACGCGTGTTATCTGGTGAGTTCCAAGTCGTGAATCATCATCTCTTACATGATTTGACTCAGGCAGATTTATGGGATGATGATATGAAAAATCTCATTATACATCACAATGGATCGATTCAGAAAATAGATTCTATCCCACAAGAAATAAGGGATTTATATAAAACAGTTTGGGAAATATCAGTTAAAACAACAATCCAAATGGCTGCAGACAGAGGTGCTTTTATTGATCAAAGCCAGTCATTTAATATTCATGTTGCAGAACCTAATTATGGAAAATTAACGTCTATTCATTTCTATGCCTGGAAGATGGGTTTGAAAACAGGAATGTATTATTTACGTACAAAACCAGCTGCTAATGCTATACAATTTACAGTAGATAAATCAAAGGTTAAAAGTAGACTTACCACTGGCAAATCAGATGCCTTGAATGGTAACAGTAAATCTGAGTCAGAGGATGCTAATATGGCAGCAATCACTTGTTCCTTACAAAATAAAGATGAATGCCTAAGCTGTGGATCGTAATAAATATTGTAATTATTAATTAATAATAGTATTTTTTCTGATGTTTATAATTATAATAATAGCACCTAACTTGCTTTATCATGTACTTATTACCTACTAAATGAGTTTAAGAATGAATATCGCCTATTTTAATTATGTATGTATGCTATGCCATGGGAAAGCTTAATAAAATATGTACATATGCTATGATATTATGAGTAAGGTTAAACCAAAACATTTTAATTTTCTACTGATAAGTGTATTGTTAAGAATTACATAATAAACATTTTTTTAATATCTTTTCTATCATTGTTAACCCCATGGCTCAATTCATACCGGAACGGCAGCGAAGCAGTCAACTGTTTAAGTGTCATTTAATTTTAAACACTAAAACTTAATAAAAAAAAAACAATATAATAACGAATAAAGGCAAATACTTAGTTCTTCCTCTTCATCGTCACGAACATCATCATTTTATCAGGCACTTTGCCTTGGGATAATTTAAATAATTGCTACATCCTTTATTTAAAATGTGTTTGAAGTTAGGTACACAACTAAATTAGAGAAATGAAGTAAATATGTAGATATTATTGACGCAATAGGTACATTTTGGAAAACTTTGCACGCTTGACTTTAAACCTGCCAACCAAACGTCAGGCTGGCTGGTCAAAAAAATATTTGATTTCTAAATATATGTCCTATGTAGCAATTATTTATTATATGTAGCAATTTTCGAATTAACTCTTATAGACCAACGCCACAGACAAATAGCCATTCTGATGCGCACAGTTCAAACCGCCAAGATCCCGAACTATGCCAATAGTGCAATCAAACAAACTTGAGGTCGCGTCGCCGAAGTGCTCGCACCTACCAACCGCGCGAACTTTCGTGTTTCTCAAGCAACTACTCTGTAGAAGAAGAAAGTGAAGTTCTGACACTGAAACTGCGCCTCGTTGCTGCCGATCCAGTGTGAATTAAGGTTAAAATTTATTCACATTGCCTTACTGGTCTAGTGGTCTATATGCGGCTTCTGTCTCAGGTTAGATTCCCAGGTCAGAAGTCAAATAAATAATTCTCAATAGCAGTATGGACTCCAACAGCACTCCCTATCACATGGGACCTTAACATAACAGGTGAAGTGTGGGTTTTATACACCACCTCCACCACCACACAATAAACAAATGACTGATGATCACAATGCTGATTATCAGTTGCTTCTTTAAATAATGCATAGTCCTCATCCTGTGTTGATAACTGTTACAAGTAAATGCATAATTGAGACATTATATGCAGAACTCCTTATCATTAGTTTGTTACTAGTTACTATACATAAGTAACTTTGACTGTATGATATGCTTACACAGCAAAAGTACTGAAGTGATCTTGATAAAAGTTGGTATGGATGGAACAATCCCAAATAGCACTTGGCCAACCCGAGATCTTGCAGTGTGCAATACACAAATTTTACTGCAACACCAATGTGGCGGCATATCAAGTTAAGCATATAAATGAGAATCTGATAATCTTATAAATTAGCTCAGTCTGTCTGTTACACTTCTACAGTTTAACGACTTAACTGATTTTAATGAAAATTTGTATGGCGATAAGTCAAGACCTGAGGAAGGACAGATCTATATACCTTGCACACAGAGCCACATGCAGGAGTTAGTAATGAAATAAACTAGTGGCAATTATTGCAATATATTTTCTCTTATCTTACTGGAATATAAAAGGGTGTTACCAACCCCACTGTGTACATGAAAATCTTTAAAATGTAATCAAGCCATAACAACAACAAAGAATATAAAAAAGAATATCAATACACCAAAAACTTTAAACATCAGAGCTCTGTTACCAGTAACATTTTGGAAATACTTCATAATTTCCCTGTGACCTGATTCTACATTCATTTCAGCTTCTTGAATATTGGCATCAATCCTTCCTATAGCTTCATCCTGCTCTTTCACCATGTGTGCTAGCTGCTGGAATATTCCACCCAACTCTACAATAGTACTCTCAATATTGTGCATAGTCTCAGCCCTTTGCTGTACATAGCTGTCTGAGTCATCTCTCAAAGCCAACTGCTGTGTCTGCATACTTGAGGCTTCTCCCAGGTCAATACTGACATCATCTTGTTGCAAAAGAGATGGCACTTCTTTAACTAAGGGTGCCACCCTTGAAAACTGCTCTCGCCTGCTGTTTTGGTGTTTTAAGTTTTCTGACCTTACTTCAAGAACCTATAATAAATAATTTGATATATTTCTGTAATGTTTTGCTTTGATTAAATTAAATTACTTAAATGACTGCTGCCTCTATGGTCTAGTGGTTAGCTTTAGCACCTCATACTGGAAGGTCTCGGGTTTTATTCCCAATAGTCAGGAAATTCACAATAGCAGCACAGAATTGGGGTTGTGCTGGTGGGTTGTCCCATGGTATAGGCTCACCCCCTATACCATGGGACCAAAACATATCAAGTTAAATGTGGATGTTAAAGACCTCTGCCACACCCTTCTGGGTAATACAGTGATAATGTTATCTTATGTTAAAAGACCTGAAATAGTACGAAGGAGTATTTACCTGTTTAAATTGGTTACTCATTGAAGCCAAACGTGATTGTAATGCTAGCACCACACTGGATGAGTGACTGTGCATGCTTCTGCGTCCTCGAGGCATTTCACCTAACCTAGCAATCTGTTGATTTAATGAGCTCAAGTCTCCTTTAATGATGTATGTCAATTCTTGTATTTCTGTAGGTCGATCATCAAATAAAGACTTCTTTTTGGCAACTGAAAAATTAAATATTACACAAATTAGAATGAACATGTACAATATTTGGTACATGATGGTATCTGGAACTGAACTTACGCATAGCCAGTTTTTCAAGCTTGGCATAAGTGCTTGTGATGTTTTTGCTGATTACTTTTGCCATACTCATAAACTGTGAGTAAGTTTCAAGCATTTGGGCTTTTCGTTCATCTCTGACAACAGGCCTCGCCAGTGTCCGGCCTTGAAGACTTCGTACGGCAGATATAAATTCATTGGTCCTGTCTCTAGCAGCCATCACTGGCTCGAATACAAACTCTTCAAGAATGTCAAATGTTATATCCGATTGGAAATTATTATGGGGATCTTCTTCCTTAATTTGTGACTTGGAAAATGGATTAAATATACTGATGTTATTGTTTGATTGGGCTCCTTTTTTATCTAACTTGTCATATGAATCAATATCGTTTCGCAAAGGTGTTCTCTCTGTCACACCTCCAATATTCCGCCGACGAGGGAGCATCGCATTCTATAATATATTCAATAAGATAAAATGAAGTAGTTAACACCATTTACTTTAAGTAAATTTAAAGAAAAACAAATCAATTTCAATAATATAATATTTTATACAAATATTGTGCCACTACAATAATTGACAGCCAGCTGTTCACTCAATCCGAATAGTGACGTGTCATTTTGATACTGGCAACATTGCAAAAATAAGCTGGGTATACACCTAACGAACGAAGACCAACTGACGGATTTCTTAGTTATGCTGGGTCCACACCTGACCAACGAAGGCCAACGAACGGCTAAGGATGTTACAAAATTATTCGCTTGACATATATCGATTAGTGTTTATTCGATTATTAATAACTTACATAAGTTAATAATCAAGTGGCAATTACTTATTTTTAACTATTGATGCCATTTCGAGTGGATTATTCGCGAGTCCCGTCAGTCTTCATCGTTTACTTGGTCCAATACACATTCAAACATAAGCTACACACAAATTCAAATCGAATGAAACGTAATGTATATAGGTGATGCGAATAACTTTATCACATCCCTAGCCTTCGTTGGTCGTTCGTTGGCTCGGTGTGGACCCAGCATTATAAAATAGTTGTTATACATCTTTAGCCATAGACTACATAAAAAAATGCTACATGATGGAAGCACCAAAATGGCGGCGGTCTGTTTATGTGTCGTGTGTTAGGGGTAACCAGGCATGAGAAATATTACCCACATTTTTACAATAATTTAAATAAATATTTTAGAGGTTTTATTCTTATATTTTTTTATTTGCTGCTTTTTACCATCAAACATGATATAGGTATTAAGAAATAAAAAGTTTTAGATTAAAGTACTGTTTATTAATTTAATACTTTATTTATTTATTAGTTATCAAACTGGACGTATCAAATAAAAAGTATTCAAAGCATAATTGTAAAAACTATAATTTTGATATAAAAAATTGTCTTTAAGATCTCGATGGCAGACATATTTTTTGCGCTGGATACATTGTATACTTTATTTATAACAATATACTATTGTTTTCCCTTTTTGGCACGGCAAAGCTGACAATCCGAATAAGTCCACCTTTTGTTTTATATAAATCTGTTTCCTCGAAGTGTATACTGCAGACTACACTATATTTAGATGGATACCAACTGTTATCATTTCTGCAGTTTCTAATTATTTCTACCCAATAATATTTCAATGCGTCGTTTGCAGCAGGAAATCTATAAAACATCCTTACTAATATTATAAATGCGAAAGTTTGTAAGTATGGATGTATGGATGGATGTTTGTTACTCTTTCACGCCAAAACTACCGGGTTGATTTCGATGAAATTTTGCACACATGTAGCTTATAGTCTGGATTAACATATAGGCTACTTTTAATTGACATACCACGCGGGCGGAGCCGCGGGCGGAAGCTAGTAGAATAATAATTTATACTAAATGTATTATACTACTAAAAAATATTTACCCAAATTCAGGGTAAATGAAAATATTTATTGACTGTCAACACTGATAGTTTTGGTATATTTTTTTACGAAAACAATATAATTTCGGCAATAAGCTGAATATATTACTTGCTTACCTATGAAAAGTGATCCCCTGGTTTCGGCAGCTTTTCACAACAAAAGACGGCATTTTTAATTATTTTTCTTGAAGATCCGAGCATCAGCACAGTCCAAAGCGTAATGGCGGGCGATTGACTTACTATTGTGTCAATGTGTGTGTTCTGTGTGTACGTGTGACTTACTTACTATGGGTGCTTCAGGAAGTGTTTCAAGAGACTACGTCCTGCTTTTTTTTATGTAGTCTATGTCTTTAGCAACATAAGGATAACATTGGCGTTAACATTATATTGGCTATTTAGCTTATGATTTTCAATAATAAAATTATCCTTTTTTAGACTAGAGTAGCTCATATTTTTATTAGGAAACAAGTGATTTTATGACTTATATTTTGTTATGCAACAGGCCCTAGGAACCAACAAACACGTTCGTTGGCCTTCGTTTGCCAAGTTTTTACCCGGCATAACAAATTATAATAATGCTGTACATCACTTGCTGTCACTCGAGTGTCAACTTGTCATAAATGACACTATACGCTGTCATTGATTGATTTATTTTATAATATCTATCAAACTCAAAAATACCCCTTGTTGTTATACTTTTGCATGCATAGGCTACTAGGCGTTAGGCGTCTTACTTAATGATAAGCTATCAATTAAGATAATATTTGATATCGTCTTAGCATATTACTGAATAAAACCGGTTATGTAGTCATTCGTCGCCACTCATCATCTGTAGAACAGTATTAATAAAATGAGATAAATAATGACTAATTGATGAGTGTTCCTATTAATTGTTAAACTTATTAAATTGACAAAAAGCATGTTTCTCATGTAACTATGGGTGGCGAGCATTATAACAACACTCACTTTGCGATAGGATTAGGTCTAGCTATATCTTCAAGTGTTTTCATTGGATCTAGTTTCATTATAAAAAAGATTGCTTTAAAAAGGCTTCAGATATCTGGTAATATAAGAGCTTCAGCTGGTGGATTTGCTTATTTAAAGCAATGGATGTGGTGGCTAGGCCTACTTACAAGTAAGTCACCAACAGTTATATTCAACAACACCAGCATAATGTGCCTGAATATGATTCTGTTAAATTATTATGCATTTACAACCATTTATATTTTGTGGTGTTTGTTTCACCACCACATGCAGTATATTTCAAAGGGGCACAAGTAATGTAGCAATTCTTTTACTAGATTATTAGCATTTATAGTAAAGCTGATTAGTCGGCAGTCACAAAAGTGACCAGTGAGTGCACATATCTCTAATAAATACTCAACAAAAAATAACTATTTAATTGCAGTGGGCATTGGTGAAGCAGCAAACCTATTGGCATATGCATTTGCTCCGGTTGCATTAGTGACTCCACTTGGTGCCTTAAGTGTATTAGTAGCAGCAGTACTCTCATCTAAGTTTTTGAAAGAGAAACTCAATTTTATTGGAAAGGTATTAAATACCATATTATTAAATCTTTTCACTATGCATTTTAACCAACTTCATAAGCCATTGAATGAATACATCATTTATGTTTATTTCAGATTGGATGTTTCCTATGCATCATTGGATCAATTGTTTTTGTGATTCATTCCCCAAAATCTGAAGAAATCAAAACATTCCATGAACTGGTGGATAAATTATTTGATTATTTATTTATAACATATGTTGGGTCAATCTGTCTTATGAGTCTAATTATAAAATTAGTATTTGTACCGCGGTTTGGAAACACAAACATAACAGTCTATTTATTGTTGTGCTCAGCTATTGGTAGTTTAACTGTAGTATTTTGTAAAGGAGTTGCTTTAGGAGTAAGAGAAACTTTTTTTGGCAATGTTAATAATTTTTCTGATCATATTTTCTGGTTACTTTTTGCAACCACAGTAATTTGTATTATGATCCAAATGAATTACTTAAATAAATCTTTAGATATATTTAATACAAGTGTTGTCACTCCAGTTTATTATGTGATGTTTACAAAACTTGTTATTATAGCATCTAGCATTCTCTTTAAGGAGTGGGACCATATGAGTATACCAGACATTATAGGATGTATATGTGGTTTTCTAGTCGTCATAACTGCTGTATTTATGTTAAATGCATTTAAGGATGTGCAAATATCTCTTAAAGACATGAAACTTAATGTTAGGCAACGAAGATCAACATTAAATTTACACTGTGTTGAGGCAAGAGAACCTGAACATTTCCATCCCAATTCACATCATAGGCAATCGTGACAATGACATTATACTCATAATTATTTCAAATAAAAGTCATTTTGAGGCTTTTCTTACAAACAGTATATTGTACATATTATTTATGTTATTAATCATTCTTAAACAAGTTAATGCTATTAACTTCTTTATCATGAAAAATAATAATTATTAAGAGTACATCACATTATATTGTAAAAGCTGTGAACAAATGTATTATATTTAAATTCTAAAAAATCTTTAAATTCTACTTAAATTATATTACATACTGAATCTGAACCTTGGGTTTAAGTTGTCAGTATTAATAGTTTATAAGAGTTAAAGATCTATGAGCAGTGTCTAGTCTATCAATAACTTTGGTATAGTATTTTAGAATATTGTTTTAGATTCTAATTAGAAAGTTTTCACACTCCCAACTCATTTTATTAACATGAGTTAAGTATACATTATATGTATTCTTATATAATATATATATATGTATAAACAATTTTTTGCAAAATATATTTTTTATTTTGTTGAAATATGTTAAATTATGATATCTATCTTTACTTCTAGGCTTCAATTAGTTTTATATTAATAAAAAAATATATCTTTAAAAGTACAAAATCTTTATTTTCGTTAGTGTAATGTATAGTTAACATGGAATGTCTTTCACATTCTATAATAGGTCACAGAACTGAATAATTTGTGAATTGTCTCCATAAGGATCACTACCATACTCTAGTCTAGTTCAAGCATAAGAACCATTCAATTACAGGCAAAGAAACACAATATTGTAGCTCTCCATGTAGTCCTTCTAAACTATCATT
The DNA here is from genome assembly GCA_905147285.1 of Hypena proboscidalis. Lineage (NCBI taxonomy): Eukaryota > Metazoa > Arthropoda > Insecta > Lepidoptera > Erebidae > Hypena > Hypena proboscidalis. The sequence goes on from LR990132.1 coordinate 14,125,966, forward strand.
TATTTCCCTTATTCATTGTATGAGAAACAAGAAAGGAGTATTGTGTTAAAACATTACATTTTCTCATATTAAAATATACATTGAGATTCCAAAAAAAAAAAGCTAATAAATGCTTTTATCAGTAGGAATGTAAACATTGAACTTTTTATGATGTCACAAATAAACTGTCACTGAATGATAAATAAATGTTCTACATATTGGGCATGTACGCTGATAGCCATACAAACGCCTGCAACAATCTGCACATAAGCAGACATGTCGGCATGGCAGGGTGAGTACACATTTCTGTCGTTCTTGACAAATCACACAAAGAGACTCTGCAGCATTGGCTCCATCATCTCCTTCTGAGGCACTTAAATTCACATCCCTTGCACTAATATCTTCGCCATTAGCTATTTGTGTTATCACAGCAACTTCAGAGTTTGTGAAGTAATTAAAAACAACATAGTAGAAATACAAAATGTTACGGACTAGAGACCAATACAATAGTATTATATGAGTAACTATTGTTTCTCTAAAATGCACACTTAAACGCACTATTACAATAGCACTTGTAATTCCCATAAAAGATTGTAAAGGCACTTCTGTCAAATAATTAGTGAACTTTAACAGTGACATATAGCTATCAATCACTGTATTCACTAGCAAAGATCCGATATACTTAAATACCGCCCTCAAAAGTTGTGGCAGATGCACTGGGAGGAATGTGATTAATAACCACACAGTATCCCCTATAAAAATCACAGTAGTCTTAATTACAGTCAGCACTTCATAACATATCACAATAACTGCTCTTGTCAGCCAGTTCGCCGTAACCAGTGCGGCACTAAATTGTAAAAATATGTGATGATATACATCTGCAGCCCCATTCTGGACGTGATTTATCTGACTGAGAATTGTTTCCAATAATCGATTTGCAGAAGTCGGAATATCTTCAGAGAATATTGTTACGTTGTCTTCATATACTATTTGAAAGAATAGAACGATGCTTTCTACAGTATTGAAAATTATAGCCGAGATCCAAGTTATAGCAGAAACTATAAGTTTGCCTGTAAATGATGCTAATAGTAGTACGTTTTGGAGAGTTGTAGCGAATATATTTATTACATTAGCCACAAGGGAGATCATCATTGTTATATCATTATTATAATTCCGTCAAGAATAATAATGTATGAATTCAACTTTTAAACACATTATTGAAAGGATATAAAAATTTTGGCTATGTTTTTGAAACTGTCAATATCTTATCACATGTCATTGTCAAGTCTGTCAAAAGTTCAAACCATAGCATCAGGCCTCTTGTTAATGCCGCGTACACACCATACAAATTTAAGAAAGGCCAACTAATGAGTTCGCTGGCCATGTGTGGATGAAGTGGCGATGGCTAACGAACGTTTGTTTGCGTAGGCTGGCGTGGTCCGGAACGTGGCTTACCGCCATTGGATTCAGTCCAATGGCGCTAATTTATTGATGTTACCCATCAATAAATTAGCGCCATTGGACTGAATCCAGTGTGAACGGTCACCAAACGCCAATGAATTAACGTCAACAGAATGGTTGGCATTTGACGTTCTGTTGGTTGAAATGACCGACATTACTATCTGCAAAGCTTGTGATACTTTTTTTTTATTAGTTTAGTCGAGTTAAATAATCGATTGATCCAAGAGCTGTGTTGTCTGTGGTGTGGCTGCTGTATGATGAATTTGGTATATCACTATAAAAGTTGACATCACGTTGACATTCAAAAATACGTCGGTCGGTCGATTGATTTTGATTGATTTGATTTGTTGCAGTGCAGAGTTGCATTATTTTAATGATGTAAATTGATGTTATTGTTAATCGAATTAGTGTGGAAAGTGTTACACCTATAGTTCAAATCACAACTACAACTTCCTATAACAATTTGGTTGTTATTATGGTATGGATTCACATTATTTTTACGTAGGTTATATTGCATCAAAACTCAAATTGTTTCGATACAATATAATTAAAGTTGTGGAAAATTAATTATATGTGCTGTGTATGTATGTAGTACGTTTATAAAGTTTCATTTTTAATGTACAAAGGAGCCGCCTAATGCGGGGACCAGTTCGCCTGGTCTGATGGGATCGGCTCCTTTGATGACGCCATCGATGCTGAGCGGGCTGCCTCCGCCGATGCCGCCTGCTGTGGGCATGCCTCCAGTGCCAGGGCTCCCGCCTAACATGTCAGCTTTGCCGCCGCCCATGGCTTTTCCTCCTATGTTACCTCCGTTTTCTATGCCTCCACCTGGATTTCCAGCTTTTAAACCAGTAAGTTATAAATTTTATAGTTTTAAATGTTGTAACCAAGTTGGATATCATAGTCCATTCCTTCTCTAACTATGTATTAATAAAAGTACCCATATGAGCCAGCAAAGGAAATACCTACCTTTCTCTTTAAGTGATTCGTAAATTTTTGAGCACTATGGTATCAGTACCAGAATTATAAAATATACTAGCTTCCGCCCGCGGCTCCGCCCGCGTGGTATGTCAATTAAAAGTAGCCTATATGTTAATCCAGACTATAAGCTACATGTGTGCAAAATTTCATCGAAATCAACCCGGTAGTTTTGGCGTGAAAGAGTAACAAACATCCATCCATACATCCATACTTACAAACTTTCGCCTTTATAATATTAGTAAGGATATAGTTTTAAATGAATAGCTCTTATACTTTTAATTTTATTTATATCTAAAGATCCCCAATTTTGCCAGAAACTCACTGATGATCATCAAAACTCATAGGTGTTACCTCATAGGTACCCGCAGTCTGAGAAAGCTGAAATGTAGTATGTATTAGTGCATAAAATAACAAAAAAAATATTATGAGACAGGGCTGTTTTATTACACTTAACTCCCTAATCAATCTTCTGAGCGTTTTTCCCAATAACATTGGGGTTGGCTTTAAGTCTTACGAATTTAGCTTATAGTTTTGAAATATAAATATTTTGTTTACCAGGTTTCAAAACTAGAACTATTAGCACTTTGCGAGAATAAAGTCTAACTCTTAGTCATCAATTTCTGACAGTTCTCTATGTAGAAAATTGTGGAAGAGATGGAGGTTTTATACCATTAGCATAGATGTGATTTGTCGGTGGCAATATTTTATTGAAGTGGTGACACAGTTTTTGGTTGAATGCTATTTTGTAGCAACCCTCATGACACAATAATCCGAAAATTAAGATTTGTGTTGTTCATATGATATAAACAAGAAAAGTTAGATAGCACCTGCTTCCAACATGGCTATGCTGTAGCTCTAACCTAATGGATAGGATAATTCCTATCTTGTTAAAAGTTGATGTGATATTGTGAAAGAAGACTCACATTAATAAAAAAAAAAAAAACATTGATGCAAGCAATGTTTGAGGCACAAAAACTAATAGAGTAAGATCCCAGAGCTGACAGACATAACTTATTTTCACACGGATGAAACCTGAAGTTTTCAGTAGCGTCTCGTGTGCCTTGAATACCTACGCGCTTTGTGTAACTTGCCGAGTGACACCTGGGCAGGTACCAGGTGAGAAAGGTAACTAAAAATAAGAGTTATTTAACTTAAATTCACATGGCTGATTTTTACATATGTCATGTAGAATATAAGTAATATCATAAGTGCCAGACAGTTTTGATGGACCAGAGCTTTTGCCAGACGCTTTTAAGCTACCCAAAAAATAAATGAACTTTCTTATTTTTACATGTCTGATTTTTTAATATGTTATTGAAGTATTTATTTAAAAGTTATATTCAATCAGTCAGACAAATCAGAGTGACCAAACATCCCCTAAGACAAAAAATATTCAGCTAGTAGTATGAGGGCGAGAGCACTATGCGCATGCGCCTCAAAGTAAAAAAAAAACAATGTACCTACTAAGAATACTTTTACTGTTTTCAATCTGAGATTTTTGCATCTTTATTTCAACAAAATTAACTTTAACAAGGAAATAATTAATAAATATTAAAGTAAATAAGTTTATAGCATATATTTTTTATACATCATAATTATCGAGACAATCATTTGAGATTTAATTTAATAAAAATAAGTAAAGTTCATTTATTTTTTGGGTAGCCTAAAAGCGTCTGGCAAAAGCTCTGGTCCATCAAAAGTGTCTGGCACTTATGATATTACTTTAAAATAATATTCTACATGACATATGTAAAAATCAGCCATGTGAATTTAAGTTAAATAACTCTTATTTTTAGTTACCTTTCTCACCTGGTACCTGCCCAGGTGTCACTCGGCAAGTTACACAAAGCGCGTAGGTATTCAAGGCACACGAGACGCTACTGAAAACTTCAGGTTTCATCTGTGTGAAAATAAGTTATGTCTGTCAGCTCTGGGATCTTGGACTATAACTTTGTGAAAACCAAATTCGAAATCAAATGCTTTATTTTTTAAATTATGATATTTAAAAAATATTTTATTTTTAATTTGGAAACAATACCACAGAGACTAATCTTCTCATATAAACTTTTACTATAGGACAAATAGTTTCAGAGTTATGATGGGTTTTATAAATGATCTGTAGACTGTGTTTTGCAGTGTATTAGAACTTAACCCTTTGAGCATTTTATATTATGGCTCGCAAAACTTTGGGACCATTATCCCCGGTTTTATCTGAGTTTGAAAAACAACATTTTATGTACATTCTCAGCCTGGTCACATAATTATCTTGATTAAGGTGTAGAGTTTGTGGAGTTAGGGCTTGTAGAGTTAGGAGCTTGACTCTACATTTCTTCTTCGTCATGTCGATGGCCGAGTCAATTTTATTTTGACTTGCCATTGTGGTGAAAGGATTAGCCAATTCGCTTTGGAGGATTCGCAATACGCCGCGGCGTATTACCGTTCAGTTCCCCGCTGCGCTGCCCCTTGTTTTTTTACCATTATAGTAAAATGTATATACATATACAGGGTGGATGCGACATAGCGACATTTATTGAAACCACAGCTTCTATACATGGCCAGTATGCATTTCCACCGGATAAAAAATTCTCTGGCGAAAAAAAAAATCCACGTCTGCCGAACAAATTGCACGATCGCAATGTTCAAATTGTTCGGAGAACGTGATTTTTTTTTTTTCGCCAGAGAATTTTTATCCGGTGGAAATTGATACTTACCATGTATAGAAGCTGTGGATTCAATAAATGTCGCTATGTCGCATCCACCCCGTATATATATATATATATATTACTTAGACTTAGAGGAAAGACTTGTTTGTTTGTTTAATTTAACTGAACTACTGGACCAATTAGAATTTTTTTTTCACCACAAGAAAACTAAAAAAAGAACAATTATATTATGTACCAATTAAAAATAATATTAACACTAGGTCAAAACAAACAAGTTGTATAGAAGTATTTATTGCCAATGCTAGACTATTCACTGCCTCGATGGCCTAGTGGTCAGCGTATGCGCCTCTCACGGCGAGGAAACAACACCGAGAGGTTTGTTTTTCAGGTCGGGCAAAATGTTATTTGCGAACTTTTCGTCAGGAAATTCACATAAGCAGCACAGAGTTGGAATTGTGCCCAGTGGATGGCGATAGGCTTACCTTATCCCATGGGACCTAAACATAACAGCTAATGTGGGTATTGTACACCTCTGCCACACCCTTCTGTGTATTATAGGCGTTATGTTTATACAAGAGTATTTTTGTACAATAAATTGATAATAATGTGGCCCGTGCCGATTCCGTCAGCGCCTATGTGCCAAAATCTATGAAGCGCCTCAATTTTTTTTAACGAGTCATCGTCTTTAACTTTTTTTAAAAAAGTAAGTCAAACAACACTAAAATTGGCACCGAAGTATCTTAGTCACCAAATGAAAGCAGACGCCGTCTTCTTTACGCATAACAAAACAAATGAAATGGCACCGAAGTATCTGTGCTAGCAAGAGAAAGGAAGCGTTGCAGGCGGCGCCTTTTTTATACGCATTTTATTAACAAAACGAAATATGTGGCACTAAAATATCCTTGTCGCCAAGAGCAAGAAAGCGCCGGAAAATAAAGTTGTATTGAATTGTCGCCGCCGAGTAAGAAAGCTCCGACTTTTAAACGCATTTAAAATTCTTAGTATTGACTAGTCTTGATATATTGCGCGATTTTGCACCAAAAGCACAGTCTTTTTCTCCATGTTGTGTAAAGAAATATGCAGCAGCTTAGCCGTAGAGTCAGGAAGCACCAAAGGCACCTTCCGTTATCTTTTTTCTTTACAAACAAAACAATTAATGTAAAGTGCCCTAGTCACTCGTGTTGACGGAGGCTTCGATATTTTAACGTTTTATTTAAAACTTAAAAGTTAATTTCGGTGGCGGTGCACCTTATTGTTTTGGCGCCTGTGTGCGCTACACACTGCAAATTTGGGCGGCTCGGCCCTTGACAGCACTAGAGGCTACAGATTCTATTACGTTATCAAAAAAAGCATAGGTTAGCGTAAATATATTTTTATTGATGTATAAAATAACTTTTTAGCCACCTTTCGTGCCGGCCGGGATTCTTGTTTTCTCTTTGGTACACATCTCATATTTCATAATGTTCTTAATATTGCAGGATTTAACAGCGCCAGCTCCTGATGTAGCTCCCTTGGCTAACCAGAGCAGCCCTTGGTCTGAGCACAAAGCCCCTGATGGTAGAACATACTACTACAATTCCGTCTCAAAACAAAGTCTTTGGGAAAAACCAGATGATCTAAAAACACCTGCTGAAGTATGTACCTATATCTTTAATTGTACTTTAATCCTATTCTTAATATATTCGGATTAGTTTTGTTAATATTATCCTTAGGAGTGATATATTTTCTTGTATTTTAGGTGCCGTCCATATAGTGTAAACTAATAGTTATTAAGTAATCACATGTTAATTACTTTATTGATTATCATTAGGGTAGATCGCAAATATACAATTATGTTTTTTTACATGTCGCCGTTTTTGCATAAGAAGTTTTGTAAGCACACGAAACACGTCAAATTTTACGTGAGTAAAATATTTAGAAGTACTGCCGCAATGTCGACATTATTATTAAATAAATACCAAATTACGAGCTGCTGCAAATTATTATTACTTAGATTTTTTTTTATTTAAATATTTATTTAACTAGTTGTACAATTACATCATAAATATAGTTATTGTCTCTATAGCTAGGAAATGTACCTGAATGCGCAGTTTATGGAGTACGAAGAACAAACGATGGTTGATGGCAATAACTATTTATTTCTATTTATTACAATCAGACACAAAAGCGATGTGCACTATGTCGCTCTTCGTAACGCACTGATTCTACTCAATTAAAAAGTGTTCACTTGGCGGTGTGATTTTGCTCGCAGTATTTTTGTAGGCGTTCGGATTGATGAAGCTGGCTTGAACATTCTCCCCCCCCTCGGAATCCTTGGATTTTCGAGTGGTCTACTTTTTCGAGTCAAGCTGAATCTTCTAAAGAGCATAGATTGTGTACAGCTCGACGGATGACTCCTTTGGTAGTGAAGACATCTGCGACCCTGGCAGCTCCATCGGATCCCGGGTAAAGTTTTTGTATTCGGGCCATTCGCCACTTAAGCGGTGGTAGGTTTGCTTCCTTTATGACGACCAGATCACCTTCCTGGAATCCCCTTTGCTGGACTCGCCACTTGTACTTCTGCTGCAACTCGCATAGGTATTCGTGTTGCCACCGATTCCAAAAATGTTGCCGCATCTTTTCTAGAAGCTGGTACCGGTTGAGTCGACCTGGGTTCATGTTCATCAGGTCCTCTGACGGCAGCGCTGTGAGAGGCTTACCGATAAGAAAGTGAGCAGGAGTCAAGGGATCTAGGTCGTTGGGATCAGATGAAAGAGGAGTTAAAGGCCTGGAATTCAGGATTGCTTCAACTTGCGAAAATAAAGTTGATAACTCTTCGAATGTAAAATGCCTATCTCCTAATATACGAACTATGTGGTGCTTCGCGGCTTTGATATTCGCCTCCCAAAGTCCTCCAAGGTGGGGAGAAAACGGTGGCAAAAAATTAAATTTTATACCTTCCTCGGCGGAAAAACCCCTGATTGTTTCACTGTTTTGTAAAAACTTAGTAATTACATTATTTGCACCAACAAAATTGGTGCCGTTATCGCAACAAATTTCTAATGGCTTGCCTCTGCGAGCTATAAAGCGTCGTAGACACAAAATGAAACAATCTGTAGTAAGATCGCTAGCTACCTCAAGATGCACGGCTTTTGTACTAAAACAAATAAACAAACATATATAGCACTTTGTTATTCGACAACCGCGACCTTTCCGATCTGTAATATAAAATGGGCCGCCGAAATCGACACCACTAATATGAAATGGCTTATTTGGAGTGACTCTATTCAAAGGTAAGTTTCCCATAATGGGAATGTGACATTTAGCTTTTAAAATTTTACATATTTTGCAATGATTGACTATAGATCTTGCCAATATTCTGCCTCTCAGAGGCCAAAACCTATTCCTTATGTCATTCAACAAAAGTTGAGGACCACAATGTAAAAGTTTTAAATGAAAATGTGTAAAAAGTAATTTTGTAAAATTATGCTTAGTGTCCAGCAAAGCTGGATGTTTCCTTTCATAAGGTTCTTTAGAATTTTGTATTCTACCTCCTACACAGAGAATACCGTCATTGTCAAGGAATGGACTCAGAGACAAAATACGAGAATTAGATGGCAAAACTTGATTGTTTTTTATAATTTTTATTTCATTAGCAAAGCATTCGCTTTGATGTTGTTTGATTAAAACTTTCAAAGCTTTATTTAATTCGTCAACACTAAAAAAATCTATCATTTTGGCATCTTTGTATTTTATATTATGGATAAATCGTAGAACAAACGCAACAGTTCTTTGTAAGCGCGTGAATCGCGAAAATCTGTCAAACTCAACAATATTTATTGTAGAATTACAATTGGTAGTATGCAAAGCAGTAGACGTATCGACCCCTTTAGAGCATTTTATTTCAGGCAATTGATCAATACTATACCCTCCTACATTCTCAGGCCATAAAGAAGTATCCTCAGAAAGGAAAGGAGGACCATTCCACCATATAGAAGCCGACTGAATAGATTTAGGACAGACACCTCTAGATGCTAGATCGGCTGGATTAATATCTCCGGGAACATGTCTCCAAATACCTCCAGCTGTCAGTTCGTGAATCTCACCGATACGGTTAGCGACAAAAGGTTTTAAATCACGCTGCTGATGAGATAGCCAACCTAAAACTATTGTCGAATCGGTCCAAAAATAAGTTTTGTCAATTTTGCAACGAAGCGCCTTTAAGACCTTCGCACTTAGTCTAGCTGACAATAGAGATCCACATAGCTCTAATCGAGGTATAGTAGTGGCCTTTACCGGCGCGACCTTAGTTTTGGCACATAAAAGTCGAGTAAAGATTTGCCCTGCATCATTTACTGATCTAAGGTAGATAGCAGAGGCGTACGCTAGCTGAGAGGCATCGGAGAAAGCATGAAGCTCAATTACTATTGCTTGAGATATGAGAACACACCTAGGTATTTGAAAATTAGATATTGATTTTAAGTTTGACGCAAAGGCTGTCCATTGTTTATGAATAGATTTTTCTACTGGGTCATCCCAGTCCAGTTTGGAAAGCCAAAGTTTTTGTAGAATAATTTTAGGTATAATAGTACATGGACTAAGCAAGCCTAATGGATCAAAGAGCTTTGCTGAATTAGATAAGATAGTCCGTTTTGTAGCTATTTGATTTAGTTCTAAATTGGATGAAAATTGCAACACGTCTCTCATAGGATCCCAATTTAAACCTAAAATAGTTTGGTGGGCCATGTGGTCCAAGGTCTGGGGTTGAGAGGTACTCGATTCATGTTTAAAAAGAGATGGTAAGTTAGTACGCCACTTACGCAATGGAAGGCATGCGCTGTTAAGGACTGAAGTGACTGAATCTACTAGACATCGCAATTCATCCTCGGTTTCCCGGCCTGATAGGAAGTCGTCGATATAATAATCTTCTTTGATGATCTGAGCTAAATTACAGTCATGACATTCTTTTGACAATTGTAGTAAGCATCTAGTGCTAAGGAAGGGAGCCGAGGCCGTACCGTAAGTAATAGTGTTTAATTGAAATATCTTAATTCGATGTGTAGGTTCATCTCGCCATAAAATCAATTGTAGGTGGCGTTGCTTTGGATCAACCAATATTTGACGGTACATCTTTTCGATGTCCGCTGATACGACATATCGATGCTGTCGAAAACGAAGAAGAATTGAGAATAAATCGTCCTGTACAACAGGTCCGATATACTGTATGTCATTGAACGAGACCCCAGTGGAAGTCTTTGAAGACGCGTCGAAGACGACACGAAGTTTAGTAGTCTCGCTTGACTCTCGTATGACGGCGTGGTGGGGTAAAAAGCACCCAAATTCTGGCTTAGGAATTTCCGTCATGTGACCTAAAAATTCATATTCATGTATGAATTCGGTATATTTTTGTTTCAGGTCAGGTTTGTTTTTTAATTTTCTTTCCAATTGTATAAAACGTTTTTCAGCTATATTGTAAGAATCACCCAAGCATTGAGCCGATTCTTTAAGGGGAATTTGAACGCAGAATCTACCAGAATTATCACGGTAAGTAGTATTAATAAATGAATTTTCACAATAATCATCAGTACTAAGCTCGACATTAGGAGGCACCTCTTCGAGTTCCCAAAACTTACGAAGCTGCTCGTTAATATCTAATGATAAATGACAAAATGATTTTGATTTTTTATTATTGTTATGAACAGCAGTTGGGCCTGCAACTATCCACCCAAGCTTCGTTTCCTGCAAGATCGGCCTTTGAGGTCCTAAACTGATCCTGTTTGATTCCAGAATGTCCCAAAATACGTCCGCACCCAATAAAAGGTCAATGTCAGAAGGTTCAAAAAACTTTGGATCGGCAAGTTGGACATGACACGGAATGTCTAAGTCTTGTATATGCACTGCAACATGGGGCAGTCTATCGGTAATATGAGGCAAAATAAAACATTTAACGCGCATAACCAAATTGGTCGTTAGTGAACCGAGATCCAAATAACAATGTTTTGTGACATTCAACGTACTACTTCCTATGCCTGATACGCAATGATAATCGGAATTATGAATTTGCGAACCTGTTTTCTTAAGAGCACGGTCAGTAATAAAAGAAGACTGACTGCCACAGTCTAACAAAGCTCTTAATATGCATACATTACCGTTATTCGTAACTTTGACTAAAGCAGTAGAAAGTAGTGACTGATTGGTGGAGGTTGCAGTCATGGAGACCGACGCAGGGCCAACGTCGGCGCTGGCGACTGGCGAGGCAGCAGCAGGTAAGTTATTATTTTCATTAGTATCGGTTAGTACCTGATTACTAGAATTTTGTTGAACAGAATTTTGCTTATGTAATAAAGTGTTATGTTTCTTATGACAAATTCTGCAGCCACCCATCCTGCACTGATGCGCTGGATGTCCCTTACGAAGACAATTGGAGCATAAGTTAAGTAATTTTAGTTTATTAATTCTATCTGTAACTGGAAGTGACTTAAATGCAGTACACTCGTATATTTTATGATTTTGTTTACAGATAAGACACTGAGCGGAGGGCGACGACGACGGTGATTCAATAGACGAACTTAGAAACGATTTTGTATTAGGCAAACTATGACGTTTATTAGTTTTATTGGGCTTACTAACATTCATTGTTTCCAACACCATAGAACGCTTTCGGAGAAAATCATAAAAGTCCGCCAGTGTAGGCGAGTCCTTATGGCTTCTATGTTCCTCCCATTTACGAGAAGTGACACTATCTAATTTTGCAGAAGCTAAATAAATAATTAAGGTATCCCATTTGTCCGTAGGTTCTCCTAAGATTTGTAAAGCGTTTAGGTTTTTAGATAACGTATCTATAAGGTTACGTATCAAACTGTAAGATTCGTTATTCAACGGTTCGATTGTAAATAAGCACTTTATATGTTCGTTTATTAAAAGACGCTTGTTATCATATCTTTCACATAAAGAATTCCATGCAATTATGTAGTTGTCTGTTGACACGGTGATAGAATTGATAACAGCGCTAGCCGGCCCTTCCAAATATGTCTTGAGGTAGTAGAATTTGTTAACATCATCAATAGTTTCATTGTCGTGTATTAATGACACATAAGTATCCCGAAAAGACAACCATTTATTCGCCTCCCCATTGAACGGAATGATTTTAATTGGGGGCAACTTTAAATGACTGCCCTTACGACCATTGTTAGATAAAGATTCCGACTTGTGTTTATTTTCGAAAAAATCAACCAAAGACTGAGCCTCAGCTGATAAATGAAAAAATGTATTTTCACTAGTTTCGCGTTCTTGCATTTGTTTAGTCGTATCTTCATCCAACATTTCAATCTGCGATTGAATCTCATCAAAGTTGCACGACAAATCTCTTATCTTACTTAGGCGTAAGCGCAGTTCATTAACCTGTACCGAACTTATCTCTTTACATTCTAATAAAGGCTTTAAATATTTTTCAAACAATGTTAATCGAGCCTTAATATGTCCCCTCTGTTTAATAAGGTCCTTTAGATCACTCATTTTGTCGATGCAAAATCTTTTACGAAACAAATAGAATGTTTACAAAGATAAAAGGTAAAATAATTTATCTAACGAGTAATAAGTAATTACAAAACAGTGAATACAATACGTGGTTGACGGCGAGCGAAGAGATAACGAACCGGTTCCGCCGAGAAGCCGCGCGCGGTCGCGCTGGCGAAGTATCGACACAGAGCCTCACTGTGTCTAGTTGGAAAGCTCGTAGTTGACACACAATGGAATTTAGCCAAACTTTCTTGTTTAGGACGCCGTAAGACAACTGTAATTGTATTAAAAAGGCACGTTAGATAATACTTTAACAATTAAATAAGGGGAAAACACAGCTTTGTCATATGAATGTTTTGAGATCTAGAAATACTGTGTTCGGATGGAATGATTTATGCTAATTTTTCGTTTAAATTAAGCTTAATCTTTAACGAAACACTTGTATTTATGCACTAAATGAACTGCGAAGCACCAAACAATGCGTATTTTGTATAAATAACGATTAAAATGCAAATTTAAGCAAATAAAAAATATGAAAGGTAATGGTGGACGGTGTTTAGAAAATAAAGTTCATGTATGAACTTTACTCACGCAAATTGAAGCAGAAAGGATAGTTAAATAGAAAGGATGGATGCACTTCCCTCGGAATAGTAGCTGCAGCTTGGATACTGGCGAGTTCCTGACGGATAGGTCCGTCCGTATGAATTTCTTGATACCGCCCGGTATGGATTCCGTGACAACAGTTCTTCGGCGTCTTCGGCGACGGTTCCAAGTTGATGTTGATCACGTCGGGGTCACCAAAATGAATGCGCAGTTTATGGAGTACGAAGAACAAACGATGGTTGATGGCAATAACTATTTATTTCTATTTATTACAATCAGACACAAAAGCGATGTGCACTATGTCGCTCTTCGTAACGCACTGATTCTACTCAATTAAAAAGTGTTCACTTGGCGGTGTGATTTTGCTCGCAGTATTTTTGTAGGCGTTCGGATTGATGAAGCTGGCTTGAACAGTACCTAAAATATTCGAAAATCGCGTGAACCAGCGTATTTTACTAGTTTAAAAGTGTAGTTGTCATAATTGAAATAGGTCTCATTTTGATACCTTTCTCACCCGGTAGCTGTTCAGGCGTCAAAGTGGCAACTACAGAGTAACGCAGATATCATAACTTTATAAGTACGTGAGACTCAGTACATAGGATTTTATCCTTTTGAAAACTAGTTGACTTAACAGTCTAAGGCTTTACTCTATTACTTATGAAACAATGAGCAAAGAAGAAAAATGCTTTTTCATTGTGGTAAATAATGAATACCTATTTCATAAGAACTTTGTCCACAGAAATTACTGTCTGCTTGTGTCTGGAAAGACTATACTACAGATGCAGGTAGAGTGTACTACCATAATATAGAAACAAAGGAGTCTAGCTGGATTATACCTAAAGAGCTTGAGGAGATCAAAGAGAAGATTGCTGCAGAGGAAGCTGCACAGTAATATTTTTTTTATTGTTAAATGTTTTTACTCATACACTAGCATTTGTCATATTTCTAATAAAAAAATACAGCCCTGTATTTTATATATGTCCCACTGCTGCTGGGCTCGGGCCTCGGGCCTCTTACCATGATGAGAAGGGAAAGGCCATAGTGCACTACGCTGGCCAACTGCGGATTGGTAGACTTCACACACCCTTAGCACTTTTTAGATACTCTCAGCCATGCAGGTGGCGTCACCGTTAGCGAGGGATAATTTATAAGCTATTTTTCGAAAATTCAGAAACACATTTCCAAACTTAATATTATATTCCTTCCGATAACTTGTCGATGTTAAGCCTCTCGTAATCTAGCTGACCTTGAAACTTAACTTCGGCTCAGTTAAAGCTCAGTTATGTATTACTCTATCTAACTGATCTCATTCTTCGTAACATTTTGTTAATCCCGGGATTGCTTGTACTTAATTTCGAAATCCCAAGATTGGAAAATAGTTTCGAATTTCCTAATTTATTTATTTGTTTTAGGTAACTAGCTAAACTCACAAATGATAAATAAAAAGACTAAAGCGTTTGAGAATAAAGATGTAGTTTCTAATAAAGTGTATGATTCCAGGGCAGCACTCAGTGCAGACATGCCGCCTGGTGAGGTACCGCTACCAGCGTCGCCGTCTGTTGCATCAGGCAGCTCTGCTTTAGATGAGGCAATGGCTAAGACTCTTGCGTCTATTGACACTAATCTCGCCATCTCTATACCTATACCAGAGGAAAGTAAGTTACTTGATCTTAAATTAAGTTTAATAGGATTGTATTTAATTTTATTATTATATACATTATATACATATGTGTATTTAATTTTATTATTATATACATTATACGGGGTGGATGCGACATAGCGACATTTATTGAAACCACAGCTTCTATATATGGTAAGTATCAATTTCCACCGGATAAAAATTCTCTGGCGAAAAAAAAAAAAATCACGTTCTCCGAACAATTTGAACATTGCGATCGTGCCATTTGTTCGGCAGACGTGGATTTTTTTTTCGCCAGAGAATTTTTTATCCGGTGGAAATGCATACTGGCCATGTATAGAAGCTGTGGTTTCAATAAATGTCGCTATGTCGCATCCACCCTGTATACATACATACACATATTATAACTAGTTATGTGCCGGATAGTTAAAAATAAATATCTGCGAATGGATACGGGATATTTGGTGACAAGATCGGCAGATACGGATACGGATCTACAGGGTTATTGGGTAAGTCGACCTAGATCCGTTAAGAGGTGGTAGTTCCCATCATTTCTGACTGATCTAACTATGAAACACCCCACCCTAAACCTAACCGTTTTCGAGATATTGGACTTAGAAGGTTTTTTTAAAAAATATCCCGATTTCTTAACTATAGCCTATTTTTTTTGTATCCTATGCCTTTTATTTTTTTTTAATTCTGATTTTTGTGTGCCAGATAAGTTTGTTTATAATTCTCAACCCAAAAAGTGCAAGTATCTGAACCAATGGGATCGTAGTAGACGATTGATACCATAAAAAAGTAATTAATTTGAAAAAAAAAATTGTTTCTTTTAGTAATATTTAAAAAAAAATCGATGGCGTTAGTTCTGCAGATGTTTTAAATAATATCTACGTTCGATTAGCTATCCAACAAGGTATCACAAGCTAGGGTCTTATCACAATTCATAGAAAAAAAATCGATAAAAGGCTCTCAGGTAGCAGTACAAATTTGGGTTCTTTGGTCCTATTGTTCTTCCACGGAGCTGTGGTGCGTGCGAGCGGGACAAACTGACCAGGTGCAAGCGAGATAAAATAATCCCGGCCAATTTGTTGTTATTGTTTCGTTTTAGTCTGCTTCCGTGATTCGTCCGTAGTAGATGCGATATTTAGTGCTCTTCATTTCTTACCCGACTTGGCTTGTATTTCTGGACTGTTTCCTACAAATTGTGACTGTGCTTGTTAACTGGACTTTGAATTGGAACTGTTGAAGATGGCAACCTTCACGAACGAGGAATACGCGGATATTCTACTTTGTTATGGGTACTGCAATGGTGTTTCTGCACGAGCTCGTGACGAATACATTGCACGTTATCCCGGCCGCCGAATACCGGATGTCACTGTCTTTGACGGCGCTTACCGGCGACTCAGAGAGACTGGCTCTGTTTTAAGGCGTCGAGCAGACCTAGGCCGACCACGGATCATTGTTGATGATGAAGATGAAGATAATCAAATAGTTCAACGGTTTAGAGCGGATCCAACTACTTCAACTAATGCTGTTGCCCGAGAACTTGGACTCTCGCAGTGGAAAGTGTGGTTTACGGTGAATACTGCAGGCCTCTACCCCTATCACTACACGCCAGTACATGTTATCGAAGAGGGAGATCCAGTGAGGAGGTTAGACTTTTGTAGATTTATGCTTCATGGAGATTTAGAAGACCCAGCATTTTTAAAACAAATCTTGTGGACAGATGAATCAAAATTTAATAAAGATGGAATTACAAATTACCACAACGCTCATTATTGGGCCCCAAAAGCGCAAAAAAATCCTAACCAGAAGAGGACAAAAGCCGCACAAAGAAGATTTAGTTTAAATGTCTGAATGGGAATCATAGCAAACAAATTAATTGGGCCCTTCTTTCTACCTGATAATTTAAACGGAGAATTTTACGAACATTTTCTAAGAGAAGAGTTACCAAATTTATTAGAGGATTTACCCCTAAATCTGATTAGAAACATGAAGTTCCAACACGACGGTTGCCCTGCACATTACAGAAGAGGGGTCAGGGAATGGCTAGACAACGAGTATCCTAATAGGTGGATCGGAAGAGGTGGACCCATACCGTGGCCAGCAAGAAGTCCTGACCTGACTCCCATGGATTTTTATGTGTGGGGACACATGAAGACATTAGTCTACAATGAGAATAATCCAATTGAAACTATTGACATATTAAGACAGAAGATTATTGAGGCTGCTGACGAAATTCGAAGAGACTTAACGACTGTAGTAGTTAAAAGCGGACTAAGACACCGAATGAGAGTGTGTGTGCGAAACAGAGGCGGCCATGTAGAACAAGATTTATAAATTTAAATAAATGTTGTTTAATAATTATTTGAATTGTTTTATTTCGTTTCCTGGCCCAAAAGAGAAGTTTAATCTTAAGTACCATTGTTTTTTTTTTACTACCTGGGAGCCTATTATCGATTTTTTTTCTATGAATTGTGATAAGACCCTAGCTTGTGATACCTTGTTGGATAGCTAATGGAACGTAGATATTATTTAAAACATCTGCAGAACTAACGCCATAGATTTTTTTTTAAATATTACTAAAAGAAACAATTTTTTTTTTCAAATTAATTACTTTTTTACGGTATCAATCGTCTACTACGATCCCATTGGTTCAGATACTTGCACTTTTTGGGTTGAGAATTATAAACAAACTTATCTGGCACACAAAAATCAGAATTAAAAAAAAATAAAAGGCATAGGATACAAAAAAAATAGGCTATAGTTAAGAAATCGGGATATTTTTTAAAAAAACCTTCTAAGTCCAATATCTCGAAAACGGTTAGGTTTAGGGTGGGGTGTTTCATAGTCAGATCAGTCAGAAATGATGGGAACTACCACCTCTTAACGGATCTAGGTCGACTTACCCAATAACCCTGTATACATTTTTTATTTTTCTCAATCCGTGTCAGTGCGCTCGACCTTGTAACGATAGTTGACAGTTGACGCGATGCGTGGCAGGATAATTATGTACTATTTGATTATATGCAATTAAAAAAATAATTGAATAGAATTTTAAAATTTTTTCGTTGTTCTTGCTTCTCACCGATTCATATAAATCATATTTAAGGCAAGGCACGAAATTTTTTTTTATTGAATTCTAATGCTTGCTGCTCCATCTACACGGTTGATTATTGCATTGATCATTGAGTTAGAACCACAGATATAGATCTACATAGATAACGCAGATGCATGTACTTCGCGTGTCTCAACCCCGACCAAGCGTCGAGGTTGGTCGCCTCTAACTTCAGTCCACGCGCGTCTTTTGTCAGAGAAAATCATAGCGGACGGCTCCAGTTGAACGTACTGGGCGGATTGGCATCGGCGGCATCGGTGTCTTTGAATCGGTTTGGATTTCCCGTCACTAAATTTCGGCTGTGATGTCACAATAGGTATTAAAAAGTCGGCACGCTTGGTTTCAATACAAATCGTGATACTTGCGTTATCTATGTAGATCTATATCTGTGGTTAGAACTATAAAGAAGCAATCTTTTTTCAAAAAACTATAGTTAGTTATAAAATTTGTAAGTAATGATTGTCTCCTAAGCCTAGTCAATTCATAGTTATTGTGTTGGTTCCAGGTAAGCCTGAAGAAATCGCAGTCCCACTGCAAGGCAGCAACAATGAGAATTCAGAACAACAGCCAGAATTACAGTATAAAGACAAGAAAGAAGCGATTGAGGCTTTTAAAGAACTTTTGAAAGATAGAGTAAGATGTTATTTTAGTATGCAATGAAACATGCACCACAGTAACACATATTTAGTATTTTAGCAATACATATTATGTTACAGTTATTGTAACTGCTGCCTTGTGTGTTTAAAATATTAACTACTAGCTGACCCGTGCCCACTTCGTTGGGCATAATGTTCAAAAATATATATCTTCATAGTTAAGGCAGCGTTCGTAAGAAACGTTTTCATTCGAATGTTTTTTCGCCGATTCACTTTGCAAAACGGACTACCATGTAAAAGCCTTTTTATTTTTCGGTTTTTTATATGTATAACCTATGACACTCAGCAATAATGTGTCTTTCTATTCGTGAAAGAAGATTCCCGACATTCGCAAGGCGCTGTTCATACTCAGAGGAAGTCTCTCCGAGTCTCTGTCTCTGTCTCGCTCGTGTCAGGGATGTATGTCGAGACAGTTGAGATTTTCTTTTAGGCATATTGACAGAAGTTATGATTTCAAAATAACAACCTAACCTAACCTAATTGCAAAAAACTAAATACCTATAACCTAAATTAATATCTACATGAAACTAACTTAATACCTATAACCTAAATTAATATCTACACGAAACAAACTTAATACCTACCTATAACCTAAATTAATATATCTACATGAAACTAACATAATACCTACCTATAACCTAAATTAATATCTACACAAAACAAACTTAATACCTACCTATAACCTAAATTAATATCTACATGAAACTAACTTAATACCTATAACCTAATTTAATATCTAGGTACATGAAACAAACTTAATGCCTATCTTTAACCTAAATTAAATGAAAACTATATAAACATAAAAGATTTTTTTTTTAATGTACCGAAAATAAAATTAATGAATGTCGAAAGTGTGATAAGAAAAATTCAATTTTGGGGACGTCCGCTGCGTAAAGAGCCGACCACGCGAATGAGCCGCGCGGGTACCTACCTCTCAGATGTAAAAGGAAGGTCACGCCTCCTTCTTCCGAAGTGAGCACGAACGCGAACCGAAATAAGCCGAAACCATCGCGCGCCGCTGCCGCGCTGCTGTGGCCTTCACGTATAACGATGAGTTTTTCTCCGATTCTCTTTACAAAACGGACTACCACGTAAAAACCTTTTAATTTTTCGGTTTTTTATATAGCCTATGACACTCAGCGATAATGTGGCTTTCTATTAGTGAAAGAATTTTTAAAATCGGTGCAGTAGATTCCGAGATTACCCCTGACAATTTAACAAACACACAAACTTTACCTCTTTATAATATTAGTATAGATTTGCAGTGTTCACTTAGATAGCTAAAATTTACCGTCCCCTTAATGTAATATAATAATAATAATAATAGCAACCCTGTATCTAATATATGTCACACTGCTGGGCTCGGGCCTCTTCTCATGATGAGAAGGGTTAGGCCATAGTCCACCACGCTGGCCAAGTGTGGATTGGTAGACTTCACACACCCTCAAGCACTTTTTTTTAGGCACTCAGGCATGTAGGTTTCCTCACGATGTTTTCCTTCACCGTTAGCAAGCGTTATTTTATATGATAAATACACACTTATCTTCGAAAAGGCGAATCTTAACGATTTATTGATAGAGGTGTGTGCCGTGGGTTCGAACCCGAGACCTTTGACTTAGCAGTCCTACGGTCTCCCACTCGGCTATTGCTGCCTCCCCTCCCCTCCCGCCCCTTCATGTAAAAGCAGATATTTTTATATTTTTTTTATGACCGTGTCTTTTTTGACATGTTAGATGCTCACAAAAGGTCAGGTTCACCTTCATCTTTATGGAGTATGAAGAAGCCAAAAAGCAGCGAACGCGTATTATAGCAATTTCATCAAGCAATATTTATGGCGGATGAAAATTCATGCAGTTTGTTGTAAATTATTATATCACTTTCTTTGTTTCTATAGAATGTGACATCAAATGCAACTTGGGAGCAATGTGTCAAGATAATATCCAAAGATCCAAGATATGCCACATTCAAGAAACTTAATGAGAAGAAACAGGCGTTTAATGCTTACAAAACTCAGAGATTAAAGGATGAGAGAGAAGAACAAAGGTACAAAGGAAGAGACGACACCCACTAGAATCACTAGACGACTCCTATTTATGTCACGCTTGACGTTTGATTTCAACATTTAGTCTCTTGTCAAAACACTCAACTTGTATGAGCGCACTCACAACGTGTTTAAATATGCGTATACCCGACTGACTGATTCATCAAGGCAGAGCCTAAACCGCTGCAACTAAAACTTGAAATTGTACATGAAGGTTCCTTACATGGCGTAGTGGCGCACTAAGAAGGCATTATTAGAAATTCCAATCCCAAAGGGGGTACAACGGTTGTGCTATTCTGTAAAAGAAACAGTTGATTTCGAAAATTTTGTGCATCCTTACGTGTATATAAATAAGGTCGATTTTTGTTTGAAAGCAATTAAAATTTTGCATGATTCCAATTATGGAATACATGCGCCGTTGATTTGAAGGCCGTAATTTTTTAATACGTATAAGTGAATTTAAGGGTTTAGGTTAGTATTAAGTTTACGCAAAAAGATTCATAGATTACGTTACGGGTTCAGTGGGTAAAGCGAGTTTCAACAAATCCCACGCGGACAAACTCGCTGGTAACAGTTACTATATAAATAAATGTTACACACTTTTACAAATTTGTAAAAACATGAGATGAGTGCATGTTTTTAACGCAATTAGAAAAATTGTGTGAGATTCCTAAAAATAATTTGCGTGTGTTTAAATTTTACAGACTAAAGACTAAAAAGAATCGGGAGAACTTGGAAGAATTCTTGTTGAGCTGTGATCGTGTAACATCTATCACTAAGTTCTATAAGTGCGAGGAAATGTTTAATAATTTAGAGGTGAGCATCTATTTATATTAAAAAAAAAGTAAATATCGTGAATATGGTGATTTATAAATTTTGTTTAGCTATGATTATTTTATCAGTTACACGAAATTTAGGCAACTTAGATAAAAAAATATTTCGTTAATGATATTTTTTTCGCAGATATGGCGCTGCGTGCCAGAGTCTGACCGCAGAGATATATTTGAAGATTGTATATTCACTATCACCAAACGGGAAAAAGAAGAGGCGAAGACTTTGAAAAAACGCAACATGAAAATGTTAGCTCAGGTAATGTTATTATCTGTTTGATAACTAAACTTGATGTAATCTGTAACTGAAAAAAAGGTATATATATATCATCATTTATACAAATGTTTTAGTAAACCTATTAGTATTAGAAAGACATGCCGAAATTAAGTTTCGAAGTCAGCGAGATACCAAGGAGCTCAAGACGATCGGTAATTGGAAGGGATACATTTCGAAAGTTAGGAGTCAGGATGAATGGAGTCCGTTTAGCGGAGATAAGACACGCCTGAGTCTTACTAGCATAGAACGTGACTAAGTTGGCTTCACCCCAATCAGAGACTGCCTTCAGAGACACGTTCATACGTTCGACCATTGCCTCCCTCAGTGACTGTATTTGTACACCACTAGCTCAAGAGATGGGTTTCATCAGCTTTCAACAACCGTTGTGTCATCAGCGTATCCAAACGTACCTGGTATCAGTAGGTTGTTGATGTGAAGCAGGAAAAGCGTTGCTGAGACATTATTTTAACACTTTTGTTTTATTATAACACTAGATTCAGCGCGCGGCTCAGCCCAAGTAATGTTGATAAAAGTAGCGTAGGTCCTTCCTAAGGTCTGAACTATCTCCTTAACAATGTTCATCAATATCTGTTCAGTAGTCTAGCTGTGACAGACAGACAAACAGCAACTTTCTCATTTATATTATTAGTAAGGATTATATTGACTGTCATATTTTCACAGGTATTAGAAAACATGAGTGAAATAACGTACAGCAGTACTTGGAGCGAGGCGCAGGTGCTGTTGTTGGAAAACTCTGCGTTCAAGAATGACGTCAGCCTGCTCGGCATGGATAAAGAGGATGCGCTTATTGGTAAACAATATAATATACTTTTATGTAATATTAAAGTTGAAAAATTAAGAATCCAGCAGGACTCGAACCTGAACCCCCTGGGTATACGCCCCAAGTGCTTTTGCCAATTCAGCTATGGATTTGTACGCTACTGGATTCTTAATTTTTCAACTTTAATATTACATAAAATACAAAAAGGCATAGCAAAGCTAAAATTTGCTTTAAAATATTACAAGAATATAACTAATATACTATTAACAGAAGTTGGTTGCAGTTAACTAAATTTTTGGAATCAGATTAATAACTACGATTCAAAGTATTTAACTATATTATTATATTATGTAGTCACCTGAGTTAACTACATTTAGATTTTTTTTTTTTTTTACCTTAGATAAAACGCCAGAAGCAATTATACTATCCAATGGTCCCAATGACAAGGCCAAATACACACATTCACTCACTCAAGCACACCCAGTCTCAGAACAAATCTTTGCGAATCACACAAATATTTGTCCCACGTGGGGATCAAACCCATAGTTGCATTAACTACATGTAGTTATGGTTACAAGTAGTTCCGTAATAATAACTACATGTAACCATAACTGCATGTAGTTAACTGCAACTGTCAGTAGGAAAATATGTGTAGTTCCACTTCCGCCTATGTGTCTCCATGCATGTAGAAGAATCCAAAGAAGTTTCAAATGAGCTGTATAATCAATATAATCTCCATCCCACGGTGATAATCGCCTTTGAGTGATAAAACCCCCATCTTTTCTTTTTTTTATGTGTTTATTGTATATTATTTATTTGGTGTACAATAAAGAGTATGTTATGTTAAAAGGTTGTGTTCTTAATATATTAAATTGCCCGCTTTTCAGTGTTTGAACAACACATAAGAAATCTAGAAGCAGAATATTTGCAAGACAGAGAACAAGTTAAAAAGAGGAATAAAAGACAACAGAGAAAAAATAGAGACAACTTCTTGGTAAGGCTATTATTATTTATTTGTAATATTCTAATAACTGCCTTGTATGTCCAACGGTATAATTTGCGTAACGCTCTCAGCGTAAGTGATATTTGTGTTTTTCCGCCAGGAAATTACCAGTAGCAGCACGGTCTTGCAATTGGCCCAGTAGATGGCGATAGGCTCAACCTCTATCACATGGGAACTAAACATAACAGGTGAAGTGTGGGACGTACACCTCTGTCTTACCCTTCTGAGTAATATAGGTGTGATGTTATGTTATGTTGTAATGTTCTTGTCTACTGCTTGCGTGTATCCAAAGCAATGGAGATGGTTCCATAGACAATCGTGCTCATTTGACTAATTTCCATACATGTTGAGCTCATAATTTGAGCGACATCTGGTGGCTGAGTTTTCAAATAAAATTCCCTATAAGGTTTTAAATTAGCTACTTATCTTTACGGCTCTAGAATCAAAGTGATGTCTTTCAGGTTCTACTTGACAGCTTACATGAGGAGGGGAAGTTAACATCAATGTCCTTATGGGTGGAGTTGTATCCTGTCATATCGGCCGATATGAGGTTCTCGGCTATGCTCGGTATGGACAATATTTTACCTATATTAGTTTATATTACAATGAAATCTTATATATAAAATTCTCGTGTCACAATGTTAGTTACCTTACTCCTCCGAAACGGCTTTACTGATTTTTCCAAATTTAAATGCATATTCAGTAGGTCTGAGAATCGGCTACTATCTATATTTCATACCCCTAAGTGATAAGGGTTGTTCACCCTTAACATTGTTTTTTAATTTTTGGACAAAAAAATTTGTTTTTATTTTCTATAATGTGGCATTAAAAATACATACAACCCTAAATGTTTACCTTTTTATCACCAAGCCCTATTTTTTAATAGCCATTTTAGTAATTTAATCACTTTTCATCCCGCTCGATAACTGATCAATTATCGTCTTTTTTGTAAATGTTTTTCACTCTATTTCGATGAAAATTTCCCTTAGCTTATAGTAAATTTAATTTTTTTTATAAAAATAAACATTTATTTTTATTACACTACACTCACAGATTACGCATGTATTTGGTTACAGGGCAAAGTGGATCAACACCTCTGGATTTATTCAAGTTCTATGTAGAGAACTTGAAGGCACGCTTCCATGACGAGAAGAAAGTAATCAAAGAAATATTGAGAGAGAAGAGTTTCGATGTTAAACCTGACACTTCGTTCGAAGAATTTGCGACGGTCGTTTGTGAAGATAGCAAATCTGCATCGTTGGATGCAGGCAACGTCAAGCTCACTTACAACTCCTTGCTTGAAAAGGTATACTAATCAGATTAAAATGACTTTTTAAATGCTATTTTAGCATTCATGGTCGCGGGTAGTCGGAGCTGCTAGGCGTCTTGACGTCTGGAAGAAGTTGTCAGATTTTTTACTTTTTATTCGTCATTAAGTCTTGCTGTGTTTTGCTTGCTTAATCAATAACTGCGTCCCGAGCTGGTGGTACGTGCCAGCCATCCTCAAATTATAAAAGCATCATAATTTCAATAGAGCTGATTGCTCTTTCCAGAAAATCTGGTTGCATTTAATCTTTTACTCAATTCTAAATTCAATTAAACTCGCCCATTGAATGTTGCAGGCTGAAGCGAGAAACAAAGAGAAGTTAAAAGAAGAGTCGAAAGCACAGAAGAAGATTGAGAGCGCCTTCAAGTGGGCCCTGAGCGATGCCAACGTCGACCACCAGCTGCCGTGGAGCGAAGTCAAGGAGAAGCTCGACCTCGATGCGCAGGAGTTCGCTGCCGTGCCCTACGAAGAAGATAAGATCAGGATTTACAAGGTTATCATTATAGACCTCTTTGTTTAACATTTTTGTAAGAAATTAACGGCTAGACCGATGCTTGGACTGATATTTTTTTTAAATTTTTGTATTTTGTCTCGTTTTGTTATTCCATTTCAGTTGCGTTTTGTTATACCACGTGGGACGTGATGGGACGTGGCGTAAAAACAACGTCCCATCACGTCCCACGGGAACGGAACAAAAAGTATTCTATGTCCGTCTACTGGTTCTACCCTCCCAGCGAATTGGTGCAACCGTTCTTGAGTTATAAATAGTGTTACTAACACGACTTTCTTTTAAATATATAGATATAAAAATATAATTATATTCATTATCCTATATTTATAAAGGGCGAGTATCAGACCGATAACACTCGAGTTTGGGTCCCACGAAACAAGAAGTGAGCAGGATCAGATTCCGAGCTGTTTGCTACTGAAATTGAGAAATTTAAATAAAATGTCCCTACACACTTTAATGAATGCAAGCAGAAAAGAGAAAGCATAAAGAAAATAGACGAGCTACGATTTTAAATTTGTTTGATTTCAGGACTTCCAACATGAACAAGAGGAGAGCTGCATGCATTATCATCACCCGAAGTCGCGCAAATCAAAGCGCTCCAAGAAGAAGAAGCGTTCTCATTCTGCGTCTTTGGTAAGAACACGTTTATGTAACATGCTAATGCGATATCTTGTGTAATAAAATGGTCAATATGATGCAATGTTTGCAGTCGAAGTCGCGTTCAGCATCGCCGCTGGGAGCCCCGGCAGGAATGGGCGGCGCGGGGGGCGGCGCGGCGGGGGGCGCTCGCTCGCCGTCGCCGGCGCCCAGCCACCCCGACACGTGGACGTCGGACGAGGGACGCAAACACAAGAAATCTAAGAAGAAGCATCGCAAGCACTCACCTATTCCTGTCAGTACTGCCTGCTAATTAGTTATTATTCTATATATTTTATTAATTGTTCTATTATTCTTAAATCATGCAAATTCATCTAAAAATAAGGTTTACTGTAAATGGACTGATAATAATCTATGAATATTGTATTCTTTGAACAAAAAAAGTTTGATGGATATTAATGGCTAAAATAGAAATTAAATATATTTATATTTAGCACTACTGCCAACTGCGACAACTTAATTTAAACTTGTTATTTCATAGAAATCGCCAACGCCAGAGGAGGGCGGCATAACGGACGATGAGCAAGTGCGACACAAGAGCAAGAAATCGAAGCGCAGCGCACCGAGCAGCCCCGAGGACGAACAGCTGCTCGAGATCTCGCACAAACCCAAGAAGAAGAAGGACAAGAAAGATAAGAAAGAACGGTAATAAGATGCTGCAATTTAGTTCGCCTCAAAGTGGAGAATCTTTTTTCAGATACCTACAGAAATCCATCATAAGCAAATTTCATTCTCATTTCTCTGCATTACGATTTAAAATACATTCTTTAAAACTATTCGACTAGGAGATACTATCGCCATCTAGCGAACCGCACTAGCGTCACTCGTCCGCGGCAGCGCACTGTCAATCGTAGCCCCGCAATACGAATAGTCGGTAATGGACTCCCGGGAGTGGTGGCTGTGCGTAGGTATATCTTCAATGCCTACTCGTGGAGTGAGACGACCTGACAAAGGCTCGTTATCCATATGTAATGACAATGATACACTAGGTTTGTTTGTTCCGTGGCGCAGGACGACGGTGTGGAGCGACGCAGACCTGGAGTCGCGGCGCGCGGCGTTGCTGGCGCAGCTGCACGAGCACGAGGCCGACTGACGCAGCGTCACGCACATCCACATCTTCAACCAATACCCGCCCGCGCCCGCCCCCGGCCCCTCCGCCGCCGCCCCCGCCGCCTCGCCCGCGCCCGAGCCCCTGCCCTCCCCCTCCTCCTCGCCCGCACCCTCCCCCGCCCCCTCCCCCGCCGTCGCCGACGCCATCGACTCCGGTGAATCCTAAGCCCTTACACATGCGAGTGTTTGTCTAAAGACGTAACTGATAAAACAGTGTTTTCATGATTTGATCGCCGGACGATATAGTGTTTTAATAATTTGATCGCTTCGAGACAATGATACAGACGATTTACAGTGCTAAGTTGATGTTTTGTGCTTTGTGTTTCCTTAGCGTAGTAGTCGTGCCGCTCGGCTGTCAATGCGAGCTATCAAACGATTTTCAACTATTTCCTGATGCCGCGAATTTCGTAGATCTTTTAAAATGAATACTAAAATATATTGTTGTTAAGGATTTAACATTAATATTTTCAAACTTAATTCAATAACGAGGACAAAATGAAGATTTACACAGATAATTATCAATTTTGTACTGTACTGGCTGGCATTCTTGGTCTTCAATGGAGAATGTTAACTAATTTTGATTATTAGTAGTCCATATTCTCTGTCAAAAATAAAAAATACTAGTGAAAGAATTACTTCGATACGTCAATTAGTTTTCGATTTAGAAGTAAATAAGAAGGTTACGGTGTGACGTCATACCACTGCACACTCATTCTGGCTCACTCAGTCCGTTCGCAGTCGTGCGCCCGTGCCGTCAAAATTATACCTACCTAAATACCTACTTTTAAAAATGTTCAGTCCAAATACTAGGAAATCATGTCATTGTGTTGTGCCTAAATATATATATAGCTACCAATTCACTGGAAAAGTTGTTTTTTATAGTTCCAAAAGACGTTAAAATGCGGAAAAATAGGATAAAAGCCATGAAGAGGATATATCCATCCATTTGAGATAAAAGTACAGTTAATTGTTGTGAAGACCATTTTGACGCAAGTTTGTATAGTGAATATATTTTATGTAGGTACATAAGGAATAATAATTATTTTCATCTTATAATGAAACAATTTCTAACCGGATTAATTGCGTGTTTATTGATTTTACATTGGCAGGAAAAGTGTAAAATCAATAAGTGTACCTACGCGATTAATCCGGTTAAAAATAGTTTCATTCAGTGTTATCTTTCACAAAAAAAACTACTGAACGGATCTGGACGAAATCTGGAATAACACATAGGCTACTTTTAATCTTGGGAAAATTTACAGTTCCCGAGGGAAACGGGGGCGAAGCTGCTGGCGGAAGCTAGTTTGCAATAAATCAATGTATGTATTCATATAAATTTACTAAGAAGAGCGGTTCCTACCTATATATACATACGTACCTAACCAATAGCTACAAAACTATAATACATATTTGTTGTCTTAAACGTAAAAAATTATTGGTAGGTAGGTACTTCTACTATTTGAGTTACATTCTTCCATTTTGACATTAGATGTGTATTTTGTTTTGATAAAACAATTTAGAACCATTGAGCTTATACCTATACTTCAATGTTTAGAACAGAAAAACTATTAAGCATAAGTAGTAGCACGGAAAGGTCAACACACCTTTGCATTTTAATTCCTCGCATTTCGGCGGCAACGAAATCACTAATAATGCGAAACCATTAATCCATCTATATTAGGTAGATTATCCGATTGCCCTTTTTCGAATCCTTTATCCATTTTATTAATCGAATAATATTTACTACTAGCTTACCAGGCGAACTTCGTACCGCCTAATTATTGGAGGCATATTTAGTAAGTCACAAACACACGACACAATACTTTTTTAATTTTATCGAAATTAGTTGCTTTTAGATTTTTAGAAATATTAAAGAATTATAGTATAGATGCACAGCAAAGAGACGTTTACATTTCAAGTGTCATTTTACCATAGACAATTTTTTTTTGAGTGAATACTGACAAATATTTACACTATAACTATCAAACTACATCTGTCCTTTTTTTTTTGACGGTGGCCATGGTTAAGAAAAGAAGAAGAACTACATCTGTTATCGAGAAAATAAAGAATTCAAACAACTATAATATTTATTTTACAACTATTTTCCAGAAGTTATAGTGAAGCTATATATCCCTCAACTCCTTAAAATGCATTGTCCCTTTTGTAAAAAGTGGATGGAACGGCAGAACAAAAATAATAACTGTCCAGGTTGTATTAAATTATTAATTAATTTCAGTATTTCTCCAATTAAATGTTTCTTTTTTTTAACATGAGATGACAAAACCAAGGATGTTAAAGTAGGAACGCAGTAAAAAGTCTTTAAATCCATGGACAAAACAATGGAACGTTCGGATACACTTATTATTATAATAAAAATATTTTTGAGAGTTGGTAACACTGTAAGGTTGGCACCCATCAAACATGTCAACACATTAATTTTTTTTTATATTTTGAAATTTAAATACACGATGTTATGAGCAAAGTTGATATTATGTTGTCGATTCAAAAGTCTTGTTTTAATGCGTTCTTCAAATGTTTGACAGAAAGTAAGTGGTCAACTTTTATATGGGAAAATGGAATTGTCGTCTTACTCTATCTTACTCGCAATTTTTCCATATTTGCTCACCGTTTAGACCTACCCTGGACTACGACAAACATTTTAAAACCAAAATCAGCTCAATCGGCCCAGCCGTTCTCGAGTTATAATCAGACTAACGAACAACAATTCATTTTTATTTATATAGATTATTAAACTATAAACTTATTACTCTGACGAAAACACAACAAACTGGCGACTTGATACTATAAGAGGGCCGCGGCCCGCGCGGCGCGTTGCAGTGATATGACGTCACAAGCGGTCACGTGACTGTTAGCGGGACTCGATATTTTTCGAAACTTTGAATGCCTATAAAATTAAAACTACTAGGTATTTTTGACTACAACAAAAACTAGTGTATTTGTATACATACAGGCTTTACTGAGATAAAATTTCAAGCGATTTGGCATACCTAGTAACATTCTTCATTATGACACTGTCATTAAGATACCAACTACCTGACATGGTAACATACATTAAATTTTCAACGGAAGATAAACGCTATGAGAATATTAGCTAGGAGATATAACTTTATCGACGATATGCATAAAATATTATGCCCCGCAGGCATAACAATCTCGGTATCTACTGTTCTGAACCCAAGAATGCTAAACATAGCGCGACTAAGTTTGGTAGTATATTTGCTGTCAGCTGTAATAGTATGTATATGTATAAATAATTAAATTGAAGTTGACTATGATATAATATTATAGCTTTCTAAATTATAGTTTTGTTAATATAATAACAATAAGTTATTTGTCTTATTTTATACTTACGTGTGTTAGACTAGAATTAAAATAAATCTAAAGATCTATTGTATTGAATTGCGCTTACTATCATTTTGTATCGAATGTAAATGTTATGTGTGATGATATGATATCAAAGTCTTATAACTGATATCGAAACGACGTACACGATTCTGTAAGTATTTTAGACGGTGTACTTCGTACTTGTTGCCTTTCATTAATCTCCATGGGAAGTAATTACGAGGTGTGAGATCTGGAGATCTGATACCATTATTTTTAGCAGGGACACACTTTACGATTACACCCTGTATAATAATACATTTGAACTCTTGATATGGTTGAGAGAAAGCAATATGTAAAATGTTTAAACTTGCACAATTGCTATATTATTGTGTTTATAAACTGATTAAAGCAATAAATTAAACCTACATGTGCTTAAAATAATTGTATTGTTTCTATTATCTCGTATATATTATTAAGAATAATATGGTGTCTATATATTATATAGTTACTCTTTCAATATACAGTTTTTTGTTGCACTCGTATAAATAATTAACGAGCTACATTTATCGCTACCAATCTGTAAATCTCTCCATTAGTGTCCTCGCCCCTCACAAATATACCCAATGATAAAGTTAGTTTAATGTTTTGTGCACTTGTTTGTATGTAGTTTTATCGTCAAAGTAAAACACGTATAATATAACTTGAGAATAGAACTAGATCATTCAAATTCTGTAAATGTTAACGATAATTATTATATTATTATGTTGCATGGTGGAGTATAAGTTTATATTGTAAAATAGAGCGATAACATTTTGCTCTTAAATTTAAATAAATAGCGTACAATAATTGATGATAAACAACTTGATTATATTTACTTTACAAACCTTTGCGCTGAGCAAGATAGGTGTGTATAATTTATTAAAATAATTTTGAATACTAGTTGTATACTCCTTTGCCGTAGACATAATTGCATTAGGACGCAGAAAAACAAACATAGCATTTTTGTATGTTGTTAGGGTACCTAAAGTAAGTTACTTTTGAAAAACAGCACTTTGTGTTTTTCACTTAAAGTCTAAATAGTAATTTTTACTATAATTAGAGTAGAATTTGTATCAAATAACTAACTGCTTTACTTGTAAAACAGTAACTTAGTGATTTTTTCAAAGAAGTTTGAAGTTACAATTCAACTTTGAAAATAATACATTCATTTGAATTGCTGTTTTCAAACTGTTATCACAGTGATACAATTGCACCCAATTTGTACGCAATTTTATATTCTTTTTGCAACCTTAGATCTTGAAATGACTGTGTTAATAGTCCTTCTTGACTAGTTAAATATTACGAAATAATGTACTCTTCTTTACCACGTCTTTATTTGTAATAATCTAAATGCGCATAATATAGATATTTTAAGTATAATTCATAATATACAAGGTGTCTTAAAACTCAACGATTACCTGGATTTATTGGAGAAAGGCCCAGTCATGAGCTCTAGGATAATATTTAAAAATACAAGTTTTCAAATAATTAAAGTGAAACTCGAAAAACTCACTATCGAGTTAAAATTTTCAGCACTGTGACTTAACTTACGTGTTTTTGCAGATTTTTATTTTGTTTTTGCATCAAACAAAGCCAAGTTATTTATTTACAAAAAAAAATGTCAGTGATTGTTTAATTTAAAAATAGCAAGTAACAAAAAACTCTCCTGACAGGCTAAATTGGGCTGGCATTTATCAAAAGTTGGCGCATTTTATCGACATTTTAAATGCTATAACATGCATTCGTTTTGCCAGAAAAATAAACTTTTTAGAGTTCCGTAGTTCCTACAAGGAACCCTTATAGTTTCGCTATGTCCGTCTGTATGTCTGTCCGAGGTATTGCGTCAAAACCATTAGTGCTAGAAAGCTGAAATTTTGCATGCTTATGTATGTTAACTATGTCAAAAAAGTGATAATAAACGTGAATTTTGTATTTCGGTAGGTCCAATTTTATGATGGCGTCATCCTAATATACGTTTTCGAATAATGGGCAGAAAATGCATTTAATTGATCAAAATAAGTAGTAGCCCCTTTCAAAATTACAATATAAAAACGGAAATTAAGGCTACTTTTTCGTCAGGTTAGGCATTGCTTAATATGTTCGGTCTTGGGATGGGTTACCTTACATATCGAGTTTCCTCTGTCCCTGGTGCTTATTTCAGTATAATATAAGTTAGGCCGTGTTTCCTACGACCAAAGCTAACCAAACATAAAAGTAACTTCTGATGGAAGTAATAGTTGGTTCAAAAATTAAAATAAATAATAATCAAATATTATTCAATAATTAATACATACAGGTAACAAAATTTTCTGCAAAGATTTTGCGGGTTGGTCGGGTATCACAAATCAGGAAATAAATATGTTCCAAGCAATATACATACTCTTGCGCTAGAATGTTATTTTTTAAGGAAACTAATGTAAGTAGTCTTCAGCCAACTGTATTACGGTGCTTGAAAATAACTGTGTGATTAAAGATAGAAGAACCACCAAGCGGGCATGATCAGCCACTCTTTGTGTGCACATCCGTTATCTGAGGCACTAAACTTAGCGCCAGGGGCCAAGTATTATGGTTGATAGAAAAAAGAACTTCAAAAATAATTTCATTCGAAGCGAAAAACATTGTTTTTACCCGACTACGGCGAAGCCAAAAGGAATAGTAAAGATTTTGGCAGTCTATGTTTGTATCTACACTGCTCAACAAAGTCTAGGGATATTCTATAAATCACATCATAACTCAAAATCTATTTGTCCTACACAAAGTATGTATGAAAAAAATAACTAAGCCATTGTTTCTCTAGCTATGAAGCAATGGCTTCGTTTATTTTAAAAGTGTATATTTTTTAACCAAATATTTTTCCGCACGCGCCGAGGTAATTGTCAGAGTTCAACTGAAAATAATAGGGAACGATCTATTTAAAAAACGATAGGAATACTGCCTCGATGGTCTAGTGGTTAGCGTATGCGCCTCTCGCCGTTGGGTTCCCGGGTCGGGCAATGTGTGGTTTGTTTTTGATTTAAAATCCGGTCAAACAGATTGCGCGGTCCAGTCGTTTTAATAATGTCCGCCGTAGTCGGGTTACAGCTTTTTAAACGTTGTTGCTTGGAATAGTGGCGCTTAGCAAGTTTTTACTCATCTTATATTTATTCTGTAACAGAGTTGGGCAAAATGTAATCAAATTAATGATTACAGATTATGATTAAAATGTGTAATCTTTAATCATGATTAAAGATTACAAAAAATAATCAAAAAAGTAATCTACTTTGGTGATTAATGATTAATTAATCTGTAATCGTAATCTTGATTACTAATTTTGATTGATAAAGGTGAACACTGAAAATAAATTAAAAATAAAAACAAATTATATAACAATAAATCATCTTTATTTTTTAATTAGTCTCTTAAATTGCAACATTTGGATTAATTATTTCACGAAAAAATGTACCGGATATTTGTGATTTACGATATGCGGTTTAAATTAGATTTCGATAAAACCCTCTTCTTAAACATTTCATCTGAAAGTCTATGTGCCTTTGGTGAATTGGTCATAGTTGCATATGAGAAAAGACTTTCAACTGGACCCGAGGAAGGCAGAGGCGTATTATATTTCTTAAAAACATTCTTTATTTCAGGGTATCTATTTAGCATGGATACATCTTTATCTTGATCTGCTAGATAGTAAGAAATAATGGCATGTGCTTTAGATCGCTGTATTTGGTGCGTATCTCCCGTTGAGTCAGTTTCAGACACTAAATAGTACATAAATCAATGTATTCAATGATGAAATAAATAAATTTAAAAACTAACTCCGCAACGTTACCTTCCGTGCATCTTGTCGTCATATCAATGAACTCCTAAATTTTTATTAAAGTGAACAATAATCATGTAATTTTGATTACTGACTACTGTAATCAAGATTAAAGATTACATGTGTAGTTTTGATTATAAGTAACCATGATTATTTTAATCAGATTAAAAGTAATCATGATTATTATTAATCAGATTATTAATCCGATTACAAAAGTAGTTGATTAACTCTGTTCTGTAATGAATATTGAGCGGTTGCAAAAAGCCAAGTTCAATGTTCTCGGTGTCGATAGGTAGGATCGGTACGGATCTAGGTGGCAATAGGTGGCAGCCTTATCAGGGCATCGTCAAATAAATACATCGGTTTTTATTACGTAACGATTTTGTGGTTTTAGCTGATTGCGATATATGAATAATTATATACCGTAATAAAAATATAATACTGTAGAAAATTGCCTTTTATTCTAAACTCCCTCCTCCTTTTTCTCCTCTAGCCCTTTTTTTTTACGGCCCCACATAACCACACCAGTACGGTGTAGTTATGTGGGGCCCTCACCCATTAAAAACACCGCCGTGTGCCATCGAGCCGCTCGTTGGTGGCCGCCGGAACCGTGAATACGACATCAGCGACCACCGCAACTATACCCGCCAGCGGGCCCTCCTTGGGGCGAGGGGCAACTGATGCCACCTTGTTTTCATGGCACCAATCAGCCTCTCTCTCTGGGAAGGCAACTTCACACGAAAGAGTTGCCCCGTCTCTTTAGTCATGCTGGTAAAGGCCTAAACCCCTATCATTCAACCCGCGACCTCACATTCTCGCGAATTTAAATCACATTCTTGTTCCTTTCAAAAAATATCCTTCACAATAGACCGAATGATATATTTAACGTGGTCAAAAAATCTGTTCTCATTTGATTCGCATTATACTTTATGTACTGATATACATAGTTATGACGTAGGTATCATGCAAACAAAAGCAGCACGATTTCTTCACCATTTAAATCTTTGGTCTAGTGGTTTGTGTTAAAATAAAGAAATCGTCTGAAATTAACGCAAAAAGCAAAGTGCGGGGCAGGAGCGTACCTGCGCGTAATTGGTTGATCAGTCGAACTTTGCCCCGCGCACCGCGTCTTCGTTCCGCTCTCTCCCGAATACACTTGCGTGCAGTGAAATGTGCTCACTTTTGTGCTCTGTTATAAATCGTTAGTTGTTGTTTTTATTTGTTGAGTTTTCGTTGTTATTATAAAAACAATTATAATAAAAATCAAAAAAAATTATTTTTGATTTTTATATTAAAATTTAATTAAATTAACTATTTGTAATAATAATAAACGATCATTTTTTATCAAGAGTTTTTCATTTGAACAAAACTAGCTG
This sequence comes from Hypena proboscidalis, assembly GCA_905147285.1. Classification (NCBI taxonomy): domain Eukaryota; kingdom Metazoa; phylum Arthropoda; class Insecta; order Lepidoptera; family Erebidae; genus Hypena; species Hypena proboscidalis. The sequence goes on from LR990132.1 coordinate 14,161,668, forward strand.
TTGCTTATTAATTTTTTTTTTTTAACTATATCTCACTCTAACTTTATCTACGTCGCCGCGTCGCTCATAAAATAAATGAAATTGTTTTTACTATCTCTCATTCTCTGACAAGCTTTGTCTCCGTATAGTATTCCGTAACAACAATATGACAACAATTTGTAAGTTTACTGATAACAATTTGTAAGATTATTTTTATAGCATTTAGCTATGCTTAGCAAATTATACTAAGAAACAGTTGAAAAAGATATAGGACCGGCAGGATTTGAACCTGCGACCTTACTGCACACCGGACAGCCGCTCTTAGCCATCCAGCTACGGCCGCCTCCTACCAGAACCCCACTCCTGTTTTCTTAGTATAATTTGTAAGATACTGAGAGTATCTTGTAGTTTTAATTAATAAATAAATTGTATATCGGAAACTCAACAATAATCATGTAAAATAGCCCGAAATAAACAGTAATTTACTGTAATAAATAAATTAGTTAATTTTAAAAACTCGACGTAACTAATCATATAAGGGTGTGCAATATTTTGCACGTAAGTGTACGATGCGCAAACTCTCCCCCACCACGCCACCTAATGCTCAAGAAGTTTGCCTCGAATTATGGGTCCCCGAGCCGATCAAGTGCACTGGACAAGTCTCACGTGATTAACGATCTCACTTGATGAGGGACTTGACGGACTTGAAGATGCCATCAAGTTCAAATTACGCAGTCGTTCGCCGTTTGCCCAGGAAAGTGGTCGTCGCAAAAAATTATAATGAATGAATGAATGCACGGTTGGCGTGGTGGTTAAAGCGGTCGCCTCGCCGCTTTCAACTGCGCTGGTGTTGTGGGTTCGATCCCCACATGGGACAAATCTTCGTGTGATTCGCAAAGATTTGTTCTGACTCTGGGTGTGCTCTGTGTATGTAAAATGTATGTTTGTGAATACCCCCGCGACACAGGATTTATTCCTAGTGCGGGCGTCGTTTAAAAAAAAAAATTATAATGGTTTCTAACGCAGACAAGGCATTCCTTGCTATAACTCTAGCGGTATTCCAACGCCTATGTCGTTTAAATCCGACAGTTGTGACGAGACATTTTAGAATTTAGAAGCTAAGACATAACGCATAAACGAAAATATTATAATAAAATACTTAGTTATTAAAAAAAAATACATCATGAAATTGTTATTTAATAACGTTGTTTTTGCACTGTATATTAATAATATTACAAAATCACGCTCGGTAATTAGGTCGGCACTTGCCGCCAAGGCCACCTATCGGTCCGGTTCGTCGTCCGCGATCTTCGATGCACACTTTTATGTTCCGGCCGCAAATGAATAAAAACTTGTCAAGTCGCACAAGCTCAAGGCCGTCAATTAAAATTTCTGTCAAGTCTGTCAAGCCCGTAGATCACTTGACGGGACTTGTCAAGTCAACGCTGTAAACGATCAATATTCACTTCAAGCACGTAGACTTGTCCAGTGCCCTTGATCGTCTCGGGGACCCATTATATGTTTAGTGCCGACTATTTCCGTCGGCAATAAATGGCGGCGCGCACTTTAGTATAAGTCATTGAGTAATTACGTAGACAGAGAATAGTATAGACGACTGATAGCTTCGATCTCCCTCACACAAGACAAAGATAAACTTACGCCAATTTTGTGTAAAAAAACAAGACAGGTGATAAGATTTTTTGTTTCGCCATGCGTGTCGGGCTTTTGAGCAAACCTTGAGGTTTGCTCAAATCTTTATCAATCAAACTTGACATATTTGACAACGCTGGCAAAATAATTTGGTATTTTTATTTTTTATATTTTAGTTAGTTTAAAGCTATAAAAGTTACGTGAAACCTGATAAATATTAGCAATTTTTTAACAATAGTGTCTTTATTAAGCATTATTGTAGGAAATATGGTGCGGTCATAGAAATATATACTATAGAAATGGCTTGTCCGAACAAATTGCCCTTCAAATTTGACATTATGAATAGCAGGATCAGTAACGCCATCTGCATTGAACTACCATGTGACAATTCATAACAAATACTTTTTTAAATTACCAAAAATATTCTCTTGAACGCCCGCGGCATAGTTCAACTAAGCGCAGTTGCGCAGTTCCAAAGTCATGTCACGCGGATATTTACGATTAAGGAATATGGCGTCGGAACGAAAAATTTTAGCAAATAAAATTGATAAAATAATGTAAAGAGGTGGATATAATAAGATATTTGTGACTTACCGGTGATATGTAATACCATAATCTTTTTTGTTATGTTTAATTTGGTAGTTCGTACAACTTTTCAGTGCACAATTAGGCATTTTGTCGTGTTTGACCGCTCACGGAGGCAGCCAACCACAGACAATTTCACTACGCGCTTTTTGTAGTCTGATTGACTCCAAAAAGGTTCAGTTCATTTATCGCGCGTTAGCCGTGTCCTTACTTTATACGTCAATGGGTGCGGTGTAGTGTTTTAGGATGTAAAAGTGATAGTAGAAGAAAGCTGCCTGAATTATCGTTCCACTCGTAAGTATAACACATTTTGGCCTTTGAATCATATGCCAGGTTGTTTTTTCAATGATTTTATCTTGTGTGAACTATGTTTGTTTAAAATTTGATCGACAAAATCATCTAAAATATTAAATTTTAGTATTCTTATCCTACTATAAAATATTGTTAGATGTTGTCAAGACTTCCATATTTTTTTCCCCAAAATTGTGGGTAAAATTTTATGTTGCATTTCTTATGATAAATATATCATGTAGTATTTTAGTCAGTTTCAATATCTTAATTGCATAACAGTTTCCCGGAAAATATTGATTTAAATCCGAAGTGGATTGAAGCTACAGGACGAACAAATTGGGCTCCGAGTAAATTCTCTTAAGTTTGTAGCAGACATTTTGGACGACATGAATTATTAAAAAAAGAGAGTAACTATTTTGTTAATGAATGCTGTGCCACACAGGTAAATTAAAATTTAACCTGTAGGATACATTATATACAGCGTGTATATATAATATTAATTATTATTTGAGTATTTTCAGTTGAGTATTATAGGGGGCTATTTATTTATATATATTACAATATTTGGGTATAGTCAAGTTGAGATACTTTGAATTGATGCGCAACACTGAAAGGAAATCTACGTTTTTTACGGTCCTAAGGATTTTACGTGCAATATAGACTTGAATATTTGATTTCGTTTTAATAAAACTAGCTATGGTCCGTGACTTTTGCTCTGTGGGATTCGTTGATCCTCACGTTTTTACCTGTGGCAGCCGTAACTGCCCGTCCCCGTGCGTGAGTTAGAAAGTATGTTAAACGCCATCCATTTAAACTTTTGCGTAAAGTAACTATTAAAAATTTTACAGTTTCAGGCAAAAGAAGCAGTGGATGAGCTAGCATAGTAATGCCGTCAACGAGTAGCCAAGAGTATGTGTCTACTAAACTCAATACTATGATGCCAGCAGTGACTGTTCAAAAACACGCAGCTGAAACGCCAGATGTGAAACTTCCAACATTGGTTGATCGACTTAAATTCAGTCATTACCTATGCAGTATTAACATAACAGTACATCACGCAATATGTTCAATAAACCGAACAATTGTTCTTTATATCTGTTTTATTTTCATAAAATAAATACATTTTTCATTTTGGAATTAGTAAATAATATATCTTAATATTTTGGCAAATTTATCCAAAAACTAGGGTAATTTAATTTGCACTGTCGCCACACTGTGCCGAAATTCTCTGTCTCGCTGTTGACCACGCCATTCCCTTATCCAGTACTATCCTTCATCCAAGAGTAATTAAGACTTGGAGGATGACAGTAATGACTTCACAGAGTACTTTTAGTCCTAGACACGGAAGGAAATGTGAAGTAGGCGTGGTTCGCGTGCCACAATTAAGCGTAGCTACGCTTAATCAATCCATGTCTATGACCAGTCGTGTTCTGACAGCGCGTCAAGTTGCTAATCTTGCGTATTTATTTTATATTTCTTTAACCATGCCGTATTGTGCTATTCTGGAGTGTAAAAATGATAGTAGAAGAAAAAATCTCATGAATGGAGGTGTTTCATACCATCGGTAAGTATGATTTCTTATAAAAATCATGTTTCGTTAACTTACTAAAAACATCTAGAACATTCTACAGAATATTCTACGCATGATATAATAAGATAGGTCTCCTCACCACGATGACAGTTCAGTATGTTGTGCCAGGAATGTATGAGTGTTGTCAAATTTTCATAGAACCTGGCACAAATATGGTGGCATATGCCAGTCTTGAGCATATCTGAGTTTTTTGTACCATGATTCTACGCTACTCGTTTAGTGATGTGTGAGTTCGTACAATACTGAGTTTATCGATGGACTTAAAAAAGAAAAGTAATCACAATATAATATTACAAATTCGATAGTTATTCTGTCTTTTAATGTAAAAAGGTAACAAACAGTGTTACCTTTTTACATTCAATCTGATCTGATCTGACATAGAATTAGCTGGGTTCGGTTATCGGGGGTTAAAAAATAAAGTATTCTTATTTTATCCAGATTATTTAAAATGAGCTACACAACATGTTAAGTATTGTTACAAAAAGATTCAGTTAAAAAACGCGAGCGGTAGCTACTGGTACCATTGTGCGAGTGTCGAGTCTATTAATAAAAAATAGTAAGAAACTATATTATACTAAATGCAACATTTTCACATATAAAACTCGTTAGCTCAAATAAGAAATCATGTATCTATCGATATCGATAATGTAATTATAAAATTCAATATTGCGCATCACTGGGTGAATAGCGCTAAAAATCAATCTCTGAAACAAAATCTCATCCTTATGTCGTACGTGTTTAAGGTTAAAATTGCGTCCATCTAAAATACTGCCATCTCTACTCAAGTAGCGGAATTATCTCGTCAGTCAAATGTAATACATTACTAAGATAACAAAACGTCGTAAGTACTTTTTGCAGTTTATCAAAATAAAGCTTATCAATAGCAGTGAAGGCACGTGAAGGTATATTTTCAAATTTATAGCATGTGCTTTAAGCTTATTTTTACTAAAATAAAAACGACCAATCAAATGAATTCTTTGTGTGTAGTGCGAAGTATGATTATTGGTTTATTTGTGTGAGTTTGGCGACAGCAGTTTCTGTTGCAAAGTCTACTGGGTTCTAATCGCAGTGGGATGAAATAAATATAGGCGGCAATCGATTTGAGACACTATATTGTCATAATATGGCACACAAATACTTCTTATGTGTTAATTACACCATGGATTATTTACGATTACAATCATCACTATTTACATGAGAGATCAGCTTTATTTGCACATATCCGAGTCCCAAGGAGACGGACAAAAATTAACACATTCCACGTAACACAATTTTTGAGCAGAGAGAGAGGAAGGGAAGTGAACAACCTGTCAAATACAAGGTACCATAAAGTTCACCACAGTACAGATAATACAATGTTAGTAATACACACACATAATTTAACACTTCCCCTTATTCATAACATTGCTATTCTACAATACATAGCTAGAGTTATACATAAACAGTGCCTCTACATGCAGACTTCATGACAGTACTCTACATAAAACCAGTGACTCTACATGCTGTCTCTACATGCTTAATCCAAGTTGACTCTATATAATATCCAATAACATACATAATCAATAATGTCAATACATAAAAACATTATTTTAATATCATTGTAACAATTATCAATTCAAATTTAAATCATTCACAAACTTATTATGCTTTACAGAACAAAGTGCTTTTGTGAATATATCAGCTGTCATATTATTTGTAGGAACATATCTTACAGCAAAATTATACTTTTGTATTAGATCTTTTACAAAATGATATCTAAGGTCTATGTGTTTAGTACGTCTATGAGAATATTCTTTAGCCAACAACAATTTTTGAGCGCTTTGATTATCATTAAAGATAACTATACTAAGGCGTTTATCAATAATTTCATACATGAAATTCCTAATAAAACACAACTCTTTCGCTACATCACAGATGGCTACATATTCTGCCTCTGTACTCGACAAGGCAATGCAACGCTGTTTCCTAGATTCCCAGCTTACAATATCCTTGCCCAACTTTACAACAAAACCTGTGTAAGATTTCCTATCTGCCATATCATTTGCCCAGTCAGCATCAGCATAAGCTTCAATGTTCAAGCTTGTACTTTTGTAAAAACAAAGACCGCGATTAATAGTTCCCGCCAAATACCGTAAAACGCGTTTGGCAGCTACCCAATGACTATTATCAAAATGAGTCAAGTATTGACTCAACTGACTGCAGCTGAATGTTATGTCAGGCCTTGTACATACTGAAAGATACATCAAACACCCGACTAACTGTCTATATTGATAAATGTTATCATCCAATGGTTCTGATTCTGATTTTAACAATTTATTATTAACAATCATAGGTGTGGTAACATATTTACATTCTTGCATATTAAATCGTTTAAGTAATCTTTTTACATATTCTGTTTGGTCCAATTTCAAAACATTCTTATCTCTAGAAAGCCTCATTCCTAAACAACTCTTAAGTGGACCTAAATGCTTAACTGAAAAATTACTTTCTAACAATTTACATAAGCCTTTAGTATCACATGTACTCAAAATGTAAAAATCATCTACATATAAAGCAATTATAGTCAGATCCTTATTATTTCTATTGACATACACACATGGTTCACACTTATTTTGTACATATCCATTCTCAGTCAATAGTTGGTGTACTTTCAAATTCCACATTCTACTTGCTTGCTTTAAACCATATATACACTTTGACAAAAGACACACCCTATTATCGTCAGAGCCAAAACCAGGAGGTTGCTCCATGTATATTATTTCATTTAAATCGCCATGCAAAAACGCCGTAGTGACGTCAATATGTTCTATAGACATATCATAATGGTGAGCAAGGGAAAACAAAATACGCATCGTCGAATGACGTACGACAGGAGAAAAAGTTTCAGAAAAATCTACACCTTCTTTCTGACTAAAGCCGCGAGCAACTAAGCGCGCTTTATATCTATCAAAATTTCCTGACGTATCATGTTTCACCTTGTATACCCATTTGCATTTCACAACATTGGTATTCTTAGGCCTTTCTACCATCTTCCATACATTGTTTTTCAATAGTGATTCATATTCTTTCCTCATAGCATTCATCCATTCATTGCTACTAGAAGATGACATAGCCTGTTCATAAGATTGCGGTTCATCAAACAATGTGCTGGCATACATACTCATTTCATAATCGCCATACCTTATAGGGGGTTTACCACGATTATTACGCAAAGACCGGCCGCCGACAGTCACAGGAGCCACTCCCGTACTGGTCGCGCCATCTCCGAGAGCCAACGCCTCTCCTGAGGATGCTGGCTGTGTCTCCAGCTCCTCTACAGAGCGTTCTCTGTCTGACTCACTGCTGCCAGATTCCGCATCTGTAAATTCATAAGAAAAATCATAAGTATGATTCATTTCATTCACTGAATTATTATTATCATTTTCATTACAATTAATTGTTTCATTTTGAATTGAATTATTACCATCACTTAGGGATTTATCATTACAATTTGCTTCAGTTTCACAACTAGGACTTTCAGAAACAAAATTATCAGAATTCAATTCATTATAATATTCAGGACAAACAATTAATTCCTCATTTATAAGATTATTCTTCATGTCATTGCATTTAAAATCTTTATAAAACTTATTTTCAATAAAATTCACGTCCCTCGACAAAATTACTCTCCTTGGGCTGGATGGCTCTACAACGCGGTATCCTTTAGTACTCTCCGAATAACCGACGAATATACACATTTTAGCCCTAGCGTTCAACTTACTTGTACGCGTCGGCTCCGCCACCAGAGAATAGGCGATGCAGCCAAAAACACGGAGATGGTCCAGGCTCACATGGTGACCAGACCACATCTCCTCAGGCACCTGTCCTGCTAAAGCTGTTGTGGGGCTGCGATTCTTTAAATAGATAGCAGTCATAACTGCCTCTCCCCAAAAACGCTTGCAAAGACCTGCCTGTAAAAGCATACACCTAGCCTTCTCCATAATAACTCTATTCAGACGTTCAGCCACGCCATTTTGCGGAGCACAATACGGTACCGTTAACTGGTGAAGTATACCTTCCTTGTGTAAGTAAGTTTTAAATTCCTTACTACAATACTCACCACCATTGTCTGAACGCAGGCATTTCATACGCAACCCAGTCTGTGTCTCTACCAAGGTCTTAAAAATGACAAAATAGGAAAATACCTCAGACTTCCTCTTCAATAAGTATCCAAAGGTCTTCCTCGAAAAGTCATCAGTCAAGGTTAATAGGTACCTTGCACCACCCCAGCTGTCATCACTGATCGGACCAAGGACATCAGAATGGATGAGCTCAAGTAGCTGACCAGCACGTCTAGCTTGACCCTTGGGATAAGCCTTGGCCACAGGCTTCCCCTCAAGACAAGCGGAGCACTGCTGTAGATCTCCTTTGTCAGCCTGAAAACAAACATTACGTGCAGCATTGTTCCTTAAAGCATCCATTCCATTCACACTCAGATGTCCTAACCGTCTATGCCATAACTCAGCACTCAACTTTGATATAGCCAACTTTGCAGTCTGTGATCCCTTCACTTCATGAAGAGTAGCCATTGACTACTCCTGCATGCAAGTACCTTTCACCCTATATACACCCTTGTGAAACTCCCCAGACATAATGTGCTTACCATCAATAGTACATTGATCATCGTATATAACACAGCCATCCCTATTAAATACAACCATAAAGCCTCTCTCACATATCTTGCTCACCGACATTAAATTTTCTGATAATTGCGGAATATACAATACATCTTTCAAAATGTTACTCATACCATCAATGCTAACATTCACTGACCCTATACCAGAACTCACTAATTTAGGTGTACGTTACGCCAGCAAGAAAGTGTCACCTAGAGTGATATGAGTAGAACGTATAATTAGAGCGCAATCTGCTGTAAATGTGCGCCAAATAAAAAATTTGTGCGTCTTGTAGTTTTGAAAAAAAAACGTAAAAACGATTCCTGCTGGAGTAACGTTGTTCTAGCAAGAAAATTCTAAACGAATTATCGGAGAGATAAAATACTTACTTCGGCAGAGAGCTTATATTTGTGCAAATTTGTGCGCCAAAAATATAATTTGTGCGTCTTCAGGTTTTCGAGATATTGCGTTTCCCGCTGGAGTAACGTTTTGCGAATTCGTGTATCTCTAAGACCATTATATGTGCGCCTGTAGAATGAACATACACGAATAGCTCTTAATTTGTGCGTATTTGTGACATAATTAGATGCCAGATAATATTTATAATTTTCGAGTAATCGCGTTTTATTGAAAACTTAAAAAAATATTGTAGCGCCTAAATGAGAAGACGTATAAACTCGCTAAAAACTGTATTCGTTCCATCTTGACGTTTATAATTACCATAAAAAGTTTCAAAACAGAACCTACAAGCGCTAATGAATAATATTACTAAAAGTCAAAACGACGGCATCATAACTTTGACGCCATCAAACAAGAAACTTTTTTTTTTTTTTTTTTTTTTTCGCGGGGAAATGCATTTACGCATACCAACCCCACCCGTGGGGGGGACGGGCAGAGTGGCATGTGGGACTCCCGTGCCTACGATGTTAAACGGCACAGAATACCCACTAAAACCCCGCGGTGTGCCCTCGTCGCCGAAAGATGGTGGGTCGGCGAGCCCCGGATCGATATTATATCCACAGGGCTCGCCGCGGCGACCGTGCCCAGTCCGACCTCTGACCGGGCACCCGACTCTAAGTCCTCCTACTCCCGTAGCGACGCCCCGGGCACACCCAGGGCGTCACTCCGTCGCGGAAGGCATCAGCGGGCGGCGGAAAACCCCCTCCACCGCCCGCGGCCTCGCTTAGGGCGGCATTAGGCTCGCGGCGTACGCGCGCCTTCGCCGCCCAGCTCGCCGGCGGCGGAGCGGATCAGCCAGGAGTGAGTCCTCCCTGATCCGCTCCGCCGCCTCCTTCTGCGAGATGACGTCCTCACAGAAGGATGCGACCGCATCCCACGACCTCGCGCTGCTCATTGCCGCGACCACAGCCGGCAGCGAGAGGTCGTTCCCAATGACCGCGGTGAGATCCCGGCGCTGCACCTCCCAAGCAGGACACTGCTCGAGAGTGTGCTGCGCCGAGTCCTCACCGCAGTCGCAGTGGTGGCACATGGGGCTCGCCTCCCTCTTCAGCCTGTGCAGGTACTTCCCGAAGCAACCATGCCCGGTCAGCACCTGCACCAGCCTGAAGGAGAGAGTCCCATGCTGCCGCCCTGCCCACTCCTCGAGAATCGGCCGGAGCGCCTCCACGGTGCGAAAACCAGCACGTGGAGCCTCCAGCCGATTCCCCCACCGGACCATCAGCGTCCGGTGGGCCTCCTCCCGCCACGCACGCAGCTGCTCGGGCATGGGGACAGAACCCTCAGCCCGAGCAGCCGCCCTGCGCCTGTACACTTCGGCGAGCACTTCCGCATCCAAATCCCACGGGGGTGTTCCGGCCAACGCACACGCTGCGTCGGTCGACACCGTGCGGTATCCACGAATGGCCTTGACCGCCAGGACGCGCTGCGGTCTCCACAACCGCGCCCTGTTCCCGGCGGACAAGGCCTCCGCCCACACGGGTGCGCCGTACAGTGCCATTGACCGTACCACCCCCGCGTAAAGCCGTCGGCTGGCGACGCTGGCGCCACCCACGTTCGGCAAAAGCCGACCGAGAGCGGCAGCCACGCCTTCCAGCTTGGGCACCAAAATGCGGAAGTGCTCGTCGAAGCTCCACCGCCTGTCTATCACTAGGCCCAGATATTTAAACTGGGCCTCGATCCGTACGAGGACCGAGCCGACGGTAATCGAGGCACCAGCAGGTGGCCCGCGACGAGGCCCGTGAAACATCACGGCCTCAGTCTTGGCAGGGGCCACCCTAAGTCCCAGCGCCTCGATGCGCCCGACCACTTGGGACACACCCACTGTGGCCAGGCGTGCCGCCTCCTCGGAGTTCCGACCCCGGGCCGTGACGAGCGTGTCATCCGCATAGCAGATGACGATCAAACAAGAAACTGGCTCAACCTAAGATGTGTAAATGTAAACTAAAAATTAGTGCATTTATCAAATAATATATAGCAAAAATATCCAGCTTCAACTGTTTCGTATTAAGTAAATATTAATACTAAACCAAAACAGTTAATCAGCGCAGGTTATCCGACCAAATTCGAATGACTACAAAAAAGCGACGGATTCATACATATCGATGACCACCTTTATTAAACGTATTATACCTAAACTGTGTTCGTACAGTCACGCTCAAATGTTCGTTGGGAATTATTGTTACATTGACCTAATAAAAATATAATATATATTAAATGTACTTTCTGATCATATGAAATCAAAGAACTTGTTGGTTTAAAAAAATATTATTTTTATTATCATAATCATGATTCTTAAAGTTATTATGGCATCAAATCACAGATCAAATTTCCTACCTATAAATATTAGAACAAACATTGTTCAATTAAACTATTTGTACCTTGTATAGTCATTTGGTATTATTTAAAATCACAGATCAGTTTTTCATTTACTTAAGTACACAAACAATAATCACTTAAAGTGGCTCAGTACCATCATGGCGTGAAATTTAAATATTAAGTAGTTGTTGTTTTGGCCGAGATATAATTAAGTTTTGGGTATGATTGTAGAGTACGCGAACGTAATAAATACCTATAGAGCGTTATATTTTGTTATCAGTTTATGTTTCTTAAAAATTGCCGGATTTGAAAACTTCAACCCAAGTTTCACATATCGGGCTGCTTAGGTTTGGGTTTTAAATTAGGCTAATTTTTAAGAAACATAAGCTGATAATAATTTTAACCGGTCTATACTACGTTCGCGTATCATACTATCATATCCAAAACGAAATTATATCTCGGCCAACAAGATAAGATGGTACTGAACCTTTATCACAGAAAATCACAGTTTTAAGTATAACATTGCTAATTAAAGCTATATAAACTATGTAAATATTTAACAAATTTTAAATCATAGATAAATAATTTTCTTAAGGGTAATCAAATGCTAAATTCAGATAAACCATGTTATTCTAACAAGTAGACTATTATATGTGGCATAATATTATAGTTCCCGCGCCGTTGGATTTTACTATAAAGGTCATCGTAACATTCAAATAAATTACTATTTTTTCTATAGCAGTGAGCCCTGTAATGTCCAACAACTTTGGGTGTTGAAGAAGGCTGATATTCTATTACAGATAGAATTGTGTACTCCTTATTATTTATTTCGATGGTAAGAGGCAGATCATCCAACATAGCGTACATATCATGAAGTTCAAAAATGATAATGTCTTTAACCTCGTATACAAATGACACATTTCCATCGCGACAAATGTGACATTCTGGAGGAAATTCTGTTTTTAAACATGATTGACAAGCTTCTTGCAGGTACTTGATACCTTTAGTATTTATTATATACAAGTTCAACTGCAAATACTTGCAATTGAACAATTTATTTTCATCTTCATAACTTGGGCACATACTATTAGAGCAAACTCTTTGTCTTATAGCTGAAACGAATATGCTACTTGTACATATTTCATCTAATATTTTGGTCGCATTACATGAACAGTCAACTACGTATTGGGTGTTTAAAGTTTTGAAAAGTTTAAGGAGCAATTTCGCTCTCAGATCATATATTTTTTTACTAAAAGTTTTCACATTCGATAATTCTGTAATAAATGACAAGAATTCAATAAATTCTCCTTTATTAATATGTGTATCTACAGAATCTTTAAAGTTTTGCCTATCTTTGTATGCTATCGCAAACGTTTGTGCAACAGAATCGAATGCACACGTATTTGTTATTATAGTCCTATTTTCAATTTTAGAATTTGCTACGTTGCCGTTTTGTAAAATATAAAGTGGTTTGGGTTTAAAAGTTCTATGTGTGGATACCGCTAGCCCCCTCCAATTCTCAATTTGTATCGGGTTATCTTGAAAGACTGACTCTGCCTCGAAATCGTTATTTTCGCACTTCAAAGGCTTAGAGGTAAGATTTGTTCGTTTATTTTCTGTTCGTTTTGTTAGCAGAGTTTGTTGAGCTCGTTTCCTTGGCTCTATTCTATGCAAAACGTCACTGGAACTAAGTTTTACACTTCCATTTATAAAACCATGGTGCTGTACTAAAAAGTCGTCTAATCTCACGCGTTGGTTTCTTGTGTCAAAGTATATAGTTTTTAAATCTTTGAAATGGTTTTCTACATTTGAGCTTGATGCATAGTCTTTGACATTTTTAAAATATTTGTTCATAACACAACCCCACAGAGGAATTTTTTTCAGAAGTCGTTTAATTGTATTGTTCAATTCCGGTAAGAAATATTCATTTTTGTTATATGATGGTTCTACTAGCTCCAAGTACAAATTTTCAGTTTGTATTAAGTTGTCATAAAAGTTTATTAAATTTAAAGAAGCTTCTATGTCATCTTCGTCGTCCATTTCTGTTTTTATGTCATTTTGAGTATTGATATCATCAAAGTTTTCGTGATTTGTGTGATTTAAAATTTTGAGCTTTAAGCTTTCAAGAGCTTTATCGCATTTGGGCTGCGAATCATTCAAGTCCGCACTCCTGAACTCATGGAGCGATAAAGTAATTATGTCTCTTAAAACTGTTTTGAGTTCTTCATAACAACAGAGCTGCTGAATATATTTCATGCAACTAATGTAAAAGAACTTAACTTTTTCAGATGTTTTATCAAAACAGGTTTGTTTATAAAGTTTTTTAATAAAATGGGATTTGTCCATACGAATGTAACAGAGAGGTATTTCAGCGGTATTCCCTTCAAGGACATCAAAACACTGTTTTAAATAATGATTTAGTTCGGTGTTAAAAAACGCTTTAGTTATTGCTCCTAGGAGAGCCGAACTTTCATCACTTATGATTTCATTAGGCAAAGGTTTACCACTTTGCCACGTACTTAGCCATGTGGCTATCGTCTCCATTGTTTGTGATTCGGAGGCCATGTAGCAAATTGGTATACTGGAATCCAGGGTATAGGCAACCACTGCATATAAAAATAAATGTTTAGGATTGCGATACTTTAAATAATCATTAGAAGGTGGTGGCTCTATTGGCTGAAATAAAGAACCAGTAGCATCAATAGACAGTATTTTATGTTTATTTTTTAAGGTTTCGTTGTAGTATTCGTTTTGTTCTCTCGTCCAAAAATATATAAAAAAGGGAACAAGACTGATTTTATGGATAAAGTTATTATAAGGACTGCAGTGCGCCATAGCATACAAAGACAGTATCGTATTTTTATCAAATTGAAGCGCACTTCTGGCTTCATGACGCATTTTTCTCATGTTGGGTAATTTAGGGAACGTTGTCGGCTTTTTTGGATTGTCTACAATCATTACCTCATCTGCCATTGTGTGTTGAACTTTTAACGCTTTTTCATATTTTAATTTTTCTTTGATTCGGTTTACTCTGTCAGAAGTAAGTCTGCTTTTAATCAGTGGGTCATGATGATGAGGATTTTTTTTTTTATATTTACTTAATTCACAAGTAACCTTTACACAATTCTTAGATGGGGGAGAAATATACAATGACAGTATTGCATCACATTGGGTACACCTGCCAGTACATTTGATGTCATTAAAATTAATATCAGCCGGTACATAACTATGATCAAAAGCAAATGTACACTCTAAATCACTTTTAAAAAATATTTGGTCTTGTAATTCATTCGTCCACTTTCTTGGTAAGAGACGGTAAATTGAGTTTTGTGGTACAATGTTTGAGTATTCTGCAAGGCTCATTTGAAATGTTATAATATAGGGATCAGTTTCTTCTTTTTCTTCACTTATGGGGTATATGGTATTATCAAAATCAAAAAAATAAGTTTTTTTTCTTTTTATACATGTTTGTAAAGCTTTAGGGGTCATATTGCAATTAAATTTTTCTCGCAGTTCCTGCTGTAAGTAAATATAAACAATATCGCTTACAGGAGGAATTGCTGTCTGGAATGAGTCTTTATATTTATAAATAACCGTCTTTAAATTTTCTTTAAGAATAGTTCCTTTTCGACCCGCCATTATACCTATATACTTAGATAATATTATTTTGTATACAAATAACAATATTTATCTGAATAATAATTATATTACTAGAAGTTGTTTCTTTCGGTTACATTATGGTTCGACATACCATCTGGTTGATGAACTGAATGTGTTAACAATATACTAATGTTATAATACATTTCTATTTCTGTTTCTATTTCTATCTATTTAATTATATAATTATAATTAATTAGCTCTTGAAATAGGGAAGACTTGTGAAGCGGTTTTTGACCATTTTTTGACCGTAATCTTCTTGAAATGTGTTACTCTGAAAAAAAACGAAAATCATAATAAGATTTTATATCTTCAGACACCTACTTGATCTATGTACTAGAATTTGTTGTAGAAACATAATTTGTTTTTATTTAATAGATAATAAACTACAATGAAAATCTAAATATTGGTAATTAATTGATAGTCATGTGTCCGCTATACCAAAACATAACTGAAAACGGGTATCATCTCTCTAACGTACCGTATCGGTATTAAAATAGTTGCCAACAGTTATCAGGTATTAGTGGTATTAGTATGAAACTATGAAGTAACTACCGAATCAATGCGTCCCCGCGTCAACGTAGCTTGAAAACCGAACCCACATCATATCTGATCTAATAACTAAATGACTGACAACCTAAAAAACCAACTGAATCCACGCAACCGATCAAAACTAACTTACAACAAGTGATAATATCGCATGCATAAAAGAAAAGGGGCGAGAGCGGCGCAAACTATTCAAGGTTATTGTTATAAGCCAAAGACGACCTTATAACTATGTTATAAATCTACTGCGCTACGGCTTTATCAAACTGTAAACGAGTGCGGTCGCTTTCGCTAGGCTGGCCTTGAGTTGAGTACAGACAGACGGCGTCACATCAACCTATACATTTCCAGTATAACATGGCCTCGCGTTATATAGGCTCCCGGCGCAATGCGAGATCAGCTTGTACTGGAAATGTAAGGTTGATCGCCTGATCGGTAGCTGAGTACGCACAGATGGCTACCGATCAACCTATACATTTCTAGTATAAGATGGTCTCACGTTGTATAGGCATGTCGTGCAATGCGAGACCAGCTTACAATGAATAAGGTTGATCGGTAGCCGTCTGTAAGTAGATGCGCGCGAAACCCGTTCACTGTAGTTGGGCTTAGGGACTATTAGCATAGAGTTGCTTTTTTTTAGTGAAACATGCGTTTCTGCTTAAAACGTTTGTAAACGCTATAGCTAGAATAATTGCAGTAACTGCACCTAAAATACCGGTATTCGGCAACGGTTGTCTATACCGGTATTGTATCACCATATCGGTGTAATATCGGTTGCCAAAAATATCTAATAACGCCCATGACTAGTCCTGGGTGGGAATCGAACCCACGACCCCACGCGCCGCAGTCGATATCACTATCCACTGCGCCACGGAGGTAGTTGTGTAAGCGCAATACTGATAAAAAGGGAATTCAAACTATCCAATTAAACTTACGATTGCAGAGCGTGCCATCGTCGCGTAAATCGTCATTAACGTTGTGTCCAAGTTTCAAATCATGTTGCAAAGTATTTGAACAGGTTCGACATGTTCAATACACCGCACGGCAGCGATTCAACGAGTACCTCTGACTGGAATTCTACGTATGAACGGCTTGAACACAAAACATTTATAAACGGACACCTCTCAAACACAATAATGCCGTAAAAGAGTGCACAGTACCACAAAAAAATATGTCACAGTCTAAACTTTGATTGACACCACTTTCAAACAAACAACAAAAGTAAACAAACAATAATATCGCGGTGATTCAAAGCTAGTGCACTTGACGTCATAACGGCTACTGCTTACCAAGTGATAACCCAAACGCACTTTTGATGATAGAGCGACGTTTATGTATCTGTCTCTGTCACACTAATACGGTACGCTTACTATCTGTCTCACTTTCTTCCCAGTGCAGTGAGTGCAGTGAGTGGCGCGGGACCCGGTAAACAGAAACGAAGCGAAAAAAATAAATCTATTAATGATAAAAAACTTAAAAGTTGATATATATATCTAAATTAAAATGTATACATGTCATGCTTTGTGTATTTTTTTACTGTTGTGGGGTTTTTGTAGTATTCATCACACATTTCTTGAACTTAAAAACAAGAACCAATAAAATTCATGTTTTTTATAATTCGTTTTTCTACTGATATGATAAATACAAATGGCTAAATTTATTTATGTCTAATCAAAACAAAAAACTGAATTTATTTTAATAACTATTTTCCACTGCACTGTACTCGGGCACAATAAGTTTCAACCAGTTAGCGAGTAAAGTTAAGAAGGTCATCGATACGTATGAATCCGTCGCTTTTTTGTAGTCATTCGAATTTGGTCGGATAACCTGCGCTGATTAACTGTTTTGGTTTAGTATTAATATTTACTTAATACGAAACAGTTGAAGCTGGATATTTTTACTATATATTATTTGATAAATGCACTAATTTTTGGTTTACATTTACACATCTTAGGTTGAGCCAGTTTCTTGTTTGATGGCGTCAAAGTTATGATGCCGTCGTTTTGACTTTTAGTAATATTATTCATTAGCGCTTGTAGGTTCTGTTTTGAAACTTTTTATGGTAATTATAAACGTCAAGATGGAACGAATACAGTTTTTAGCGAGTTTATACGTCTTCTCATTTAGGCGCTACAATATTTTTTTAAGTTTTCAATAAAACGCGATTACTTGAAAATTATAAATATTATCTGGCATCTAATTATGTCACAAATACGCACAAATTAAGAGCTATTCGTGTATGTTCATTCTACAGGCGCACATATAATGGTCTTAGAGATACACGAATTCGCAAAACGTTACTCCAGCGGGAAACGCAATATCTCGAAAACCTGAAGACGCACAAATTATATTTTTGGCGCACAAATTTGCACAAATATAAGCTCTCTGCCGAAGTAAGTATTTTATCTCTCCGATAATTCGTTTAGAATTTTCTTGCTAGAACAACGTTACTCCAGCAGGAATCGTTTTTACGTTTTTTTTTTTCAAAACTACAAGACGCACAAATTTTTTATTTGGCGCACATTTACAGCAGATTGCGCTCTAATTATACGTTCTACTCATATCACTCTAGGTGACACTTTCTTGCTGGCGTAACGTACACCCACTTCAGCCCTTTTGTCAGCACAGCTTACCATAGTTTTATCATCTCTAAAATCTACATATAAATTCTTATTATTACACATGTGTGATGTAGACCCACTATCCACAATAAAGTCTGTCTTCTTGGCTGAGGCATAAAAAGTTGAAGCAGACATTGTTTGCTCTTGTTTAGAATCTTCTTTCTGCTGTTGTTGCCTCCATTTATAGCACTTTGCCTTTATGTGACCAGGCTTTTTGCAAAAGTGACATTTGAATACTTTCTTCTTACTAAAACTGTTAGCTGCAAAAGCATTGTTGGAGCTGCTTCCAGTACCATTCTCTGAATTTATCCTCCGGTACTCTTCCTGCAGAAGCCTCGCACGAACTAGTTCTGATGTCAGCCCACTGGTAATTGATGCGGTTTCCAACGCTGATACCAGCGTATCAAATTCCTGAGGCAGACCGCTCAACAGTATTTCCGCAATCTCAGCATCTTCTACAACCTTACCGATATCGGCTAACTGCTGAACAAGGGTAAACACATAATCAATGTATGCCGTCATATTCACGAACGTCGCGAATTCAACCCGATGCAGCCGGCGCAGTAGACCCACTCGCCTAAACAAGCCTTTATCTTCATAAACGGTTGCAAGTTTCTGCCATGCTTCCTTAGCCGTCTCAATTCCGTACAGCAATTGGAACAAAGCCGGTTTTATGCACAAAGATATTCGAGCCAATGCCCGCTGTGACTTCGCAGAATCGGTGTCATCCCCGGTGACAGAGCTCCATAAATTTTCTAGCACCAAATAGCTCTTCATAGCAAATTTCCACGTTTGGAAATTGGAGACACCTTCCAGTTTATCGAATCCATGTATCGCGTATGCTGATGCTGGAGCCGGCAATCCGCCCGGCAATGCAGACGCAGTGCCCGCCGTAGACGGCGCCGTATGACCACCCGGCATCGTGCCCTTTTAGGTTACCTTTGATTTTCAAAATTTCAAAAGGTAATCGAATGCCCCTTTGCCTTGTTAAATCGTTTGTGTAAACTCGTTTAAATCACTGGGCCCATAACCTGTTGCAAAGTCTACTGGGTTCTAATCGCAGTGGGATGAAATAAATATAGGCGGCAATCGATTTGAGACACTATATTGTCATAATATGGCACACAAATACTTCTTATGTGTTAATTACACCATGGATTATTTACGATTACAATCATCACTATTTACATGAGAGATCAGCTTTATTTGCACATATCCGAGTCCCAAGGAGACGGACAAAAATTAACACATTCCACGTAACACAATTTTTGAGCAGAGAGAGAGGAAGGGAAGTGAACAACCTGTCAAATACAAGGTACCATAAAGTTCACCACAGTACAGATAATACAATGTTAGTAATACACACACATAATTTAACAGTTTCCATACTAATTGTGTCTTATACCATTTCCTTTGGTATTCCTATTCCGTGGTCCTAGATATATAGTCAAAACAACGACTCGTTGCTTATGGCAATGGCAATAGCCGGCACTAAATGTAAATGACCAATAGGCGTAGGAATACAAAAAATCTGCCCCATTCTGCCATGCCGGTCAGGTTAACCTGAAGTCCTGAAGCTTAACGCTCATCGACTGGGTTGATTTTTTTTGTAGAAACAAAAAAAATGTGTTTTTATCCTTGATTTAAACTATTTAAACATGGTATGTTTATACATGTTTAAAAAGAAAAGATTAAATTGAAAATGAAAAGTTCTTTATTAATTGTAATTTGAATTATTATTTATTTATAACAAAAGCTTACAGTTCAGATACAATCTACTTACTTCCTCTGGTCTTCAACTCAACCCTCAACTGCCACTATATTGTGTTAATGTTTTTAACTGGTGTGTATTTTGTTGTGTTTTAAAAGTTTAGTATGCTTAAAACATTGCCAACCCTGTTCATCAGTAATGATGAGTGATTGTTTTGACTATAGAGCGACATGAAACATTTGAAGGGCTATCGTTTTGTGTCTCACCACGTGGCACCACTGTAGGTCTTTAAGATAAGAAAAGATAAGATAATTTATTCTTCCAAAGTTTGTTGCCGAACAATGATTTATCTTAACCATTAATTTGGTTTAG
This sequence comes from Hypena proboscidalis, assembly GCA_905147285.1. Lineage (NCBI taxonomy): Eukaryota > Metazoa > Arthropoda > Insecta > Lepidoptera > Erebidae > Hypena > Hypena proboscidalis. The sequence goes on from LR990132.1 coordinate 14,182,101, forward strand.
ATACGACTTTAACAATGTTGAAGGTACATAAATTCCCAAAGAGGTGAAAAAAACACATGAATGTTTGGAACACTATTAAAAAAGAATGTTAAAATCTCCCCATCGAAAATAAACGTCTAAGGACTCTAAAATTGGTTATTCGCGTTCTTCAGTAGTAAAATGGTAACTTTTATCATAAAATAATTTTACACAACATTGTAGATCAGTGGTGCCAAAACCCTGGTCCGCAGAACTTAGACGCGATAGCCTTCCTGCGACCAAGGCCTAAGCCGTGTCTCCCAAACCCAAACGCCCTAACATTTAGGTCAAAAGTAACAATCTAACGAAAGTGGGTGGAGCTTGTTAACAAGTTTGACGGTTAGCCTTAACAAAATCAATGGTAAAAAGCAGGGATGTTAGGGAGCTCCGTAACCGTAACTATCGGATATCTAATATAAAAAATATCCGTAACCGAATCCAAAATAAAAGTTTTGGATGATATCGGATAATTGGATGATAAGTATAAGTAATATATATAATACTTTTGTTATTACACAAGACTTTCATTTCATTTCATTAGGTAGATTAGATAACACACAATATTTATTTATAATAATTTTTATTTTAAATAGCTGTATAATTACTCAGACTTATTGTAATTCGTACTAAATGGTGACATATAAATAAAACCATTTTATTAGCTTTATGTATTTCACTTTTATAATTCCTTAAGAATCTAACATTAGAAATTATCCGAAACTAACGAATAATCCGAAATAATTTAATAGCCGCATCCGAATCCGTATCCGGTATTATAAACAATTTATATCCGTAAATCCGTAAGCGAAACTTCATATCCATAACATCCCTGGTAAAAAGTTATCTGAGACCGATGGAATTATTGGAATTTGTTTTATCCCAATTATGTAAATCGAAGTTGTAAATATGCGTGCATATTTTTCAAAAACATTGTTACAAAAAATAATAAAAGGTTATTTTAGGCATCACAGACATAGCTTATTAAACGAAAGTTATATAATTTTGTTAGGGCATCATAAACGCAGGGGACGTAAACAAAATGTTTTTGGAATAACATGTTATGTTAGCCTTAGTGGCAAAAGACACGCCTTCAACAAAGTCTACCGACTTTCGTTAGATTGTTAGGGTGTAGGTGCACAGCAGCTCAAAGATAATGTAATACTACCGCAAGGTGCACAGCAGACACGGTTTAAAAAAACATTCTAAACAAGTGCCTGTGTCAGATGTGATGTGTCAAACGAAAGTAAAAATTTGAATTAATTATGAATTATGAAATTGCCATAAAAAAAAACAAATTTGACAATCAATCAAGCAAGTAAAATACTTTACGCCTGCCTTGTAAGGTTTACATTAAATTTGTAAATTATTATCTAAACTAATTTCAATATTCAGTAATATCTGAAGAAGTATGTCAATCTGGCGGCCCGAGTTGGAGAACGTGGCTGAGGAACAATCTGAAATTGTAAGAGATTTTCCTACTAAAGCGTATACTAAAATTGATACTACATCCAAGCTACAAGTAATTCAAGCCTTAGATAATGGTCAATGTAAAGCTGACATAGCTAGAGAATATGGAGTTCACCAGCAAACTATTGCATACATTTATAAACAGAAAGAATCTATCATCAACAAATATACTCAAAAATATAACCTTCTAAAACAAGTTTGCCATCTTAATTTGGAACAAAATCTACTGGACTGGTTTGAGCAACAATATCAAAATGGTAATGTTATTACAGAAGATCAACTACTCGAGAAAGCACTAGAAATATTGAAGCCCTTAAATGAAGAGTTTACATGTATTGATGATTGGTTATTTAATTTCCAAATGAGACACAATATTTCTAAATATACGCCTCGGGATGAGATCAATGAAAAGCCAAAAGAAGAATGGAAAAGATTTCTTGATAGTTCTGATACAAAAGATGTATACTTGGGAGGTGTTAGTGCTCTTTCACACAATCTAGACTTCAACGGCTACCTGAATGGTCAAAATCCCAATGATGGTTATGTTTCCCTGATGTTTTTAGTCAATACCATTGGAACTGATAAAAGGCAGATTGCAGTTGCTGGAAATGATTCATTTGAGGAAACAAATGTTAAAAGCCTAACAGTGGATTACTATTATAATGCTAACTCTCTAGTAAATCAATCAATGATAGTTAAATATTTAAAAAAATGGGATAGTGAGCTATCACTGAAAGGAAGAAATATAACATTGGTACTGAATGTTCCTGACAATAAGATTAGAAATCTACAATTTGGCAACATAAGAGTGATAAATGCTGCTGATCTGGACTATGCCTCAATTGTTTTAGAACAATTAGTACAGTGTTTTAAATACTACTACAGAAGATTACAAATCAGCAGAAACATAACTTATGGTAAAGACAATTCCAATTTTCTGGACTATATTCATATGATAGGCAATGCATGGCACCATGTACCGCAAAAGTATATTCAAAGTCTATGTTTGCCTCCAGCTGGAGGGAGTCTCTACTTCAAAATTACAGATGACAGTGACCATAACCATAGTTTATCTCATTGGTGCAAGGCAAACTCAGTGCCTCTGAACACTGATCAGTGTCCAAGCTTTTTAGATAAATATGTTATTTGTGACAACGAATTACCACAGGTCAGTAGTGGTCAGTCAGAGGAAAGTTGTCAATCAGTAGAAGTTCTAAGTCAGAAGCCATGCCAGTCAACTTCTGGAATAGAGGCCTACCAAGCTATGAAGAGGCTTGTTTCTTACTTACAGGGTGAGAGTGCAAGCGATTCTGTTATTAAGTATGCCAAATACTTGGAAAATCATGTTGAATATGGAGCACTTTTGCAAATGCACCAAATAATAGCTAGTACAAATAATTCCATATAAATAAAATTAATTTTATTCCATAGAAAGACTTTTATTTACTAATAGATTAAAAGTATTGATATAATTTCCATTTTATAAAATATTGCATATAATATGCTCATAATAAATAATGAGTAAAGGATAATCCTGCCTTATATCAGCCATGTCAACAATTTTTGATGTTCACATAATTTATGTTGTTTAGAAATGCCTGATTTTTTTTAAATAATTACAACTTTTTTAGGTACTGCATTAGTCAATGATTCTTTGTTTTATTGTTTAATACCTTTAAAAAAGCTATCTCCTCCCTCAAAAATTAAAGAAATAAAATATATAATTTGGCTTTTTACATAAAACAGCGCCTGAAACAATTTCACAAGGCAAAATACACACATTTACTAACACAAGCACACCCAGGCGACTGGTTAAACCACTACGCCACAAGTGTAGACAATTACTTTGCTTAAGTGCATATTTTGATTATTATTTTAAAAAATGTCCCATAATAGGCAAGGGCTGATATTAGACAGGTTTACCCTACTTCAAATAAAAAGTAATTAAATACAATAGAATATAATTTGATGTATAGTTCTTTGCTAATATAATATAATAACATCATACTTTGTATGCATTAGTGACACTTAGTTTTTGTCTCTGAATAAGTTATTTATTGTATTATTGGACATATCTGTAATTCTGTACACATGTTATATGATATACACCTCTGCCACACCCTCCTAGGTAATAAAGCGTGATGGAAGGTATTTTAAGAAATAGTACAAACATACGCATACAAAATAATTTAAGGTTAATAACTTAATAAGTTGGCAGATAGTGTCATACAAGTTTTAATATAGATTTTTAAAATTTCATCTAAAGAATATTCTAGCACTTGTAAGGCTGTAGTAAAGTAACTTGTATTCCTCTTCTAATGTTTTAATCTTCTTCTCAGTCAAAGCAAGTGCTTGTTGAAGCTGTACAGATCCTCTGTTTTGTTGCTCTTGAAGTAGTTGCCTCTCTTCACCGATGTGCTTCCATATTGAATCAAACCAATGAAGAGATTCGAAATTACTATCCTGAAACATAAACATTAGTAAATTAACAAAAATATGTAAAAAAATAATTAGTGCAGAATAACAAAACAGAGAAAATATATGTGGTACATACCTGATCTAATAATTTTAGAATATATGCCACACCCATTGCAAAGCCATCATCGGTAAATGCAGCACCAACTTTATTTTTCTTGGACATTTTATCCCTGGATAATATCATGTGCTCTACGAAATTCAGTGTCAAAGGAGGCACAATAATGAAGAAATTTTTCAGGTGAATATTTTTTGGGTTACGAAATACTGGCGCAAACACATCAACTAGTAGCATGAAATATTCTGTACCCTGAATGAAATTCGTAATTAATTCATTCACATTATGATCTAAATTGTCAGATGACTGTAAAGATTTAGGTTTCAGGTTGCTTTCTTCACAAAGTTGTTTAAAGGATTGAACATTTTCAGTATCAGGTAGAAACATAGTAGCGTCTGAACAGCAATGTCGTCCTCCAGATCTAATCATTCTTACATATCCCATAGCATTACCTATTTGGCTTATTAAATCTCTGAATAAATCCAAATAACTTAGTCCATCATTGAGGCCCAATATTCTTATACCCTTGTTAAATTTTTCTGCATTTTTATAGGAATACATATTTCCATTAGCGTCATTGGTTTCCTTAAAGTTTCGTAAATCTTTTATCAATCTTGATTTAATGTGTTCATCATACATGAATTGAGAGAATGTGTAAAACTTCTTTTTTAAAAATTGATAAGTAAAATTGACAGTGGTGTTCATAATACCTGTGCCATGAGTTCTTATAGAATTAGCAATGTGCCTGATATTGATAGAATTTAAATGCTTGTTGTTGCTACTCTTTTCAATAAAGATTTGGTTATTCAAGTTGTACAAATACTTAGAAACAAATATGTGAATGTTGCGCATAATTTCTAACACATCTAATCCTTGCTCTAAAGTTTGAGTAGGCAAGTTGTCCTGAACAGTCTTGATATTGAATTTAAATTTCGCCATTTGGCGCATTTCTCCATATGTTTTCCAATCTGATAGCACAACTGTTGTCAAGTTGTAATACATAGTGGACAAATAATGCTCCACAGATGGTACGATTGACATGTAGAGGTACTGAATTCTGAAATTGTTCACAATAAGTAATATCTTCTTAGTAATTTCAAATGAGAACGGGTTCACAACATCTAATTGTAAATGAGAGTGAATGTGGAGACGCAAATTTGTCTCTATATTTTGACTTGCACTTTGTATCACTTTATTTTCAATTATGGATTTCATTTTGTTGAGGAAGTCTTTAGATTTTGTCATCCCATACTCGTTATCAGTTTTGCGCAAAAGTACAATGCAGTCTTCTAATACCATTAAGAAATATTTAAATTTTAATGTATTCAACTGTACACTAAAATTTTGTTCGAAATAAATTGGGATTATATTTTGATGCCACAGTAACCAAGAGCAGTTACATAAATCCTCCATTGACTGCAAATAGTTCGATAATGTGTGGATTTTTTCGAGTAGCAATCCCAGTCGGATATAACTGTCTTCTAAATAGGTTGTCTCAGGTACAAAACTCAAGGCAATATTAGCTGCTATGTTGCGTTCAATTGTTGCAGCACCTCTCAAGGCACGTTCTGCTATCACAAGGCATGTGAGTTCATCAAGTCTCTTGTTAGCATAATTTTTATCAGTCATCAAGGACTTTTTCACTTCTAGTATTGAGGATGTTGACTGGAACACCAAATGTTGTAGAATCATATTAATTGAAATAATAATTTGATTGCGATTACGTGTTATTGCATTCTTTAAGATCTTCAGCATGTACATAATTTCAAATAATGTAATTAACATGCTCTTGGGCAGTGGGATTCCAAGAGTGAGATGCAGGTTAATCAAAGTAAGCACGGAGTGATTTGTACGTGAAGCAATATCAAGCCCTTCCAACAAGGTTTTAGAATGCAGACTCATTTCTGCTGCACTCAATTTATGGTCATTGGCACCAAAAATTTCTTCAATGTTAAGCACCCACTGAGAGCAAGACACGTGGAGATTTGCTATATCCTTAGCTAAGATGGCTTTCCTGGTAGTAATATATCCTTGTCGCGATTTCACCATGCTCTGCAACATTTTATCTTGATTTGCGCACTGTGATGGAGCATGTCTTTGCAGGAATTGCTCAGGATACCAGATCGCAGTACCAATGACGTGAATGCTATGGGCCTGTAACAGGTAATATGATAAGTCAATAACTTCTGGAATTCAAATGGCATTAAAATAAATAATTGGACTGTCTTATTGATGAGCTTAGTGGCTTAGCCGCAATTTTAACAAACCTTCTAAATGGTTAGCCCTACACTTGTATTTTGATCTGTCTCATTCTCATTAAATATTTGAATTGAATGGGACAGGGCGATATTGTAGCCTCTGATAAAGAAAATTGTGTGGGTTTGATCCCCACATGGGACAAATCTTTGTGTGAATCGCAAAGATTTGTTCTGACTCTGGGTGTGCTTTGTGTGTGTGAAATGTATGTTTGTGAACACCCCCGCGACACAGGAGTTATTCCTAGTGCGGGCGTCATTTTTTAAAAATAAAATAAAAATAAATATAATAAAACAAAATTTACCTTAGCATTCAATTCCATTAATGATTTAAATATTTTCTTGTCACTATTCCCAAATAAATGAACAGTCAGGACAAACAGAGCATTTACTTTAATGCACTTATACATGTTGCCGACATTAGGCTGTTCCTGAACCAATCTGTCCAGATTTGCAATAGCTTGTCTTAGGTACTGTATGAATTCAGTTGTAATAATTGAACAATTTTTATCAACTAAACTGCCCCTTAAGCTTGTCAGATTCTGGAGACTTTTTTGTACAATGTCATCATTCATTATTTTTGATGTAATATTATTTATAGCTCCTAGCAAAGCCTTGAATTTGTCCTCCATTACATCAAAATTATCTGGTGTCATAGATTTTATAGATTTACAGTATTTATTCCAATTTGTTCCCAGTGCTGTGTTAGATATTAGCATTTCCAATAAGGCAAGTATTGTAAATATTTCACCAATATGGCTAATGATGTAATGAAGTTGTATGCCATCTGAAAATAACAAATCATTTATTGTTACTATATGCATTGTGGTTCTATGCTTTTTGCCTCATTAGTGGTAATAGTAGTCAATGTATGAGAAAAGGGATCCTTTAAAAAAAGAAAGTAGATTAAGTTTTTAAAGGTTAGTAAGCTTTAAAATCTTAGTCTATTTTCTGCTTTGAAAGAAACAAAAAGCTAATTACAATATCACTAGATATTAAAGTAAATTAAATCACAATCTTACTGATATTTATGGCACTCTTGGTAAATATGGCAAATACTTGGCTGCAAAGATTGCGTAGTACATCATCACAACGAGAGGTAAAGGCACTCAATGAACATATTGATTCCATATTAGTACTTATGTCATTGTTATTGTATTCTTCATACACAGATAAGAATCTGAAGTGCCTGGAAAAGACAACATTTTTCATGTAAACAATTCCATTTAAGAAAATATTTGTAGATGTTTTCTTAAACAGTAATTGTTACAGAGATAATAAATAATCAAATATAGGTTGAAGTAACAAATTAAAAAGTTAATTTGATAAGCCAATGCCAGTAGGCAACTTGCGCAAAATGTTTTTGGGATCATAATTACCTCTGATTAAAGAAATACTCATTGGCTATCTGAAACATATGCCAGGACGTAATTCTGATTGATGCTAATAATTATTGAATTAGATTCATGTGTGAACCTAATGTATACCAAAAAATTACATTTGAATTTAATTCAATCACAATCAGCATAGATTGCAGTGCCAGGTCAGAGTTGACCTTGCTATGATTTAAATAAAGATTTAAAGTTATTGTCTACGAGTTACTAATTAAACTCTAAAATCATATAGCATTACTTTTGATTCAAAGATAATTCTAGGATAGTTGTTGCAGTAAAATAGTTTTAAAACCTCTTTTATCTGCACGTTAGCAGAACAGTCAAGCAGAAGTAGGTACTTACTTTTCAAATGCTTCATTTTTAAGTTTCACAACTTCGACACACAAAGAGGATAACACACTTAAAACTTTGGTCATCAATGTGTTATCAGATGATACCAGTTCAGTAATTGGTATGAGTTCTTTTGGAGTCATGGCCACTTGTATGGGCAAACAAGTTTTGTTTTCTTCCCAAAAATCTTCTTGTGATTGATTGAAAAGATCTTGATATTGTGATTTAAAAAACTGCCCATATCTTCTAAGAATCCATGTACCTGCTTCTTTGTCCATGTCAGCTTCCATTGTTTTTGGATAAATACTAGCGTTGTCGATGTTTATATATATATATTTTAGTGCCATATATTGGACATGATATTAATAAACAAAAGTAACATTACACTTCTTGAAAATTATGTTTACTTCGATGAATGTGGTTGAAAACCACTGCCGACGCAACTCAATATTTTTTTAGTACAATTTTATAAAAACTTAAATATTAATATTTACACCAAAATTATAGAGTATACGAATATTTACTCATATAATAAAGTACTATGAGACTAATTTAATACCAAAACAAATAACTTCATCACCGACAGATCACCTAATTTATTTGACATATTTGAGTGTTGCAATTATTTCAATTTATTATACGACCGCTACAGCATAGTCAGTCTGAATCACGCACTTTCTAATTAACCGGAATTTGGTTAACTTCCTTGCACACCTCTACCATGTTGACGTTTGACGGATTGTCAAAAACGTCAAAAGATTTGACTTATTTCATTCTCTTCACTTTTCGCTTATGCTACTTTTCTGACACCTACACAAAAAGTAAACAATTTAGTTTTATCTTATATCTGTTTGATCTATATGTGTGTTTAAACTGTGTTCTCTAACGCCCGCGCCGCCGCCTAATTATTTCACAAGTGAATTAAAGCTACTTTTCTGGTAGTGTTTGTTGCCTCTTCATTCTTGAGAGTTCAAAACTTTTTTAAACGAACAATGTAAGTTTCGTTAATTTCAATGATTAGTTATTTAAATATTAATATATTTTTTTAATAGTACATAATTAATAATTTTATTTTAGGTGGAATATTCTAATGCTAAGTTGTTTTATTTTCGGCGCGGTTAACCTAACAGATATTACTTTCTACGAAATTTTGGGAGTGACGAAAAAAGCTTCGGTTCAGGAAATAAGACAAGCTTATAAAAAGTTGGCAGTAAAGTTTCATCCCGACAAGAATCCTGTAAGTGTTCGCTTGAAAGTATTACTTCTATATATAATCATTTTTGTTTTCTAGCTATTCACTTAGATAAAATTAATTATAACAATATGGTATCAAAATTAACAAGAAAGCAATTTTAACTATTGAAATATGAAAATACATGTTATGTATAAAATGAATTTCAATAATTAAAAGTTGATTTGGAGTGCTGGGTACACATAGGGCATCAATTTTATGAATTAGTAGATAACATTGAATAAAATTGTATAAAAAATACCTACTTATTAAAAAGCCTGCATAAGGAAAGCATGACATAATCTAACCAAACATTTGGAGAGACAACAAAGTTGTGTGAACTTATGTTAGAATTGAGTACATACATTAAATGTCTTTTACCTGTAAATAATTATGTATCTCAGCAGTTATTGGATACAGATGTTTCAAGTAGTAATAATAAGAATATTTCAAGCATCTGTTTCAAAGCTGATGTCATTGAACTACATTTTTATATTATTATCCAAATCCATTGGATGTGGTATTTGAAGCTCAAGCTAAGGAATAGCACTAACAATTACTACCATACATACAACTCATACAAACACAGCCCACTTTAATAAATTTTATATCAATCTCAAAAGTATTTGGCAAAACTTCAAGTTAACAGTGTAATTTTAGTATAGAATTTGCCGGAATTACTAGTGTTATTTTAACCTCTGTAAAAAAAATGCAAATCTTACACAAAATGTCAACACTTCATAGAGAAAAGTGTTGTTCATTCAAAGCTTTATAAAGTACTGGCAACTATTCCCTAATCAGTGTGCAAGTTAGGTATTAGTTGTTCCAAACCCTAATCATTACAGATTTTATAAAACAAACAGACCAATGCATAATGCTAAAAGATTGCGATGATTTAATTAAGTCTTAAAAACTACAAATGTATTTTTTTTCAGGGTGCAGATGAGCAAGAAAAGTTCTTAAAAATCACAGAAGCCTATGAGACTTTAAAAGATCTGGACAAGAGGCACAACTATGATGCTTATGGTTCACACTCATACTCCAGGAAATATGACCATAGGTCTCAGACTGAGTATGACAACTTGTTCTACAATGGATTGTATCACAAGGATCCCTTTGTGGATACATTGTCTGGTGCCAACTTTTGTAAGTGCCTTAACAAGTGCTAAAAAATACCTTTAGTTCTGGTCTTAGTTAGTTAAATTGCAGTTGTGTCGCTGTCTGCCTAATTGTATTAAATTGTATAATCGTGTTTTTCCACAAGACGGCGACTATATGACGGCAGCACGGCGCTAACTTAACGTCCCGTCGCGCTGGGCCATGCCAAACCATCTAGTGGAAAAACGGTTACTGATTCAGTAATATGTATCCTAATAAATCTTTAACAAATTCTCTGTTAACTTTTCAGATAGTTACTTGAAGGATGGTTTCTACTTTATTAACTTTTATTCTCCCTTCTGCCCGCCTTGCCAAAATGTGGCTGATGACTGGAAAAAACTTGCTGAAATGTACAAAGGAATTGTAAGTTTTAACATACTTAACTATCAACTCACTCAACAACAACTAACTCGTAAAAAGAACAGATTTCAATAAGTAATTGCTTTGCAGATTCTCATTTCTGAAGTAAACATAAATTTCATTTTTCTGTCTCAGAGAGTAGTTTAAAAAAAAATTACGCGTATATTAATTTTGAATATCCGATAGTTACGGTTACGACAATGGATATCTAATTACTACGTATCGGGTATGAAAATGGCAATAACCTTTTTAAGAAATTTATGTATTATTTTATAGAATCATGTTTTATGGATTGCTATAATTAATATTTTATTCTTGAAAATAAATATCCACCTCGAGATCGTTAAAACTATTTAATGTACATTTTTAGTTGTGTATTATTACGTAATATTACGATTCACGCAAACGATGTTATCATTGGTGTTCATCATTAAGGTCACACAGTAACATGTATCACGAACTAAAGCAGAAGGGAATAGACATATTCACCTACTTTATGAGCGTGGGGTACTGTGATGCAATCGGTTTAGTATTCGTTTCATACAGCGTGAAAATATCTGCGTTCAAATCCCGGCTCAGGATAATACCCGGCTTCTCTGTAAATAAATTATCAGAAGTTCACAGTGGTAAGAAATGGGGATTGTCTGCTCCTAATTTCTCTGCCATCGTATCAGTCTCTGCTTATCACATTGGCAAAGTGGCGTAGTACTTAAAAAAGTTTTTACTTCCAGCTTATCAATTTTCCATTATATACACCATTTAAGCTCGCGATTGGAAGCAAGAGTTAGCGTCAGCGCCCGACGTATTTTAACATATTTTATACAAATAGGATGCGCGCGCATTGCCTTCATCTACTACCTTTAAAGCTGCTTCCTCACAGTGAGCATTCGCCTGTAATGTTACGTTTTAGATTCAATTTGACTTACAACACTGTCACTGGACTGACGACCACCTGTAATGTAACCTATCAGATACAAAAAAGATTAAAAACTGGTCAACGCGTGGGAGCTTCTATTACTTAATACAACGAAATCTACGCAGACGAAGTCGCGGGTAAAAGCTAGTAAACAATATATTTTATACTACACCTACGTTAAAAGTACCTCATTGCATTATCTCATAAGGAGAATATACAGGGTGTATTCGTTAAGTGTGCCCTTGCGATTATTCCGTAATTATCAAAGACATCAACAAACTTTAAACTGATATCAAAAGTTCGGTACATAATGAGTAAAACCGAATTAATATTTTTTTCAATATAATACGAAAAATAGGCAACATTTTAACTCGAATCACACCCATACATTTATTCATTAATTTTGCTCCAGTGATTATTCTGTTACCATTAGAAATATCAAACAATTTAAACTAATATCAAAAGTATGTTACCTAATGAGTAAAATAACAGCAATAACCTTTTAAAATTAAGAATAGAAATATCCGATATTTTTTTATAATACCGAGAAGAGTATGTTTGTTCACAAACTTCTAATTATTTTAATATCATATTGTTCACTATACCAAAAAAATCAAGCGTGTATGTAGTATTGTTTAAGTATAAAACTGTAAATTTCTAAGGTCAGTCATCAGGCTCTGAGTTTTTACAATCGTTCATTTTGTCAGTGTAATTATATAATAATAAGGGTCGCATGCAGAAGGCGGTCCTTTTGGACATGGCACGTATAGTAAAGAGTGTCTCTCTCTGGAGTCTTAACCACCGACAGCTTTGTTCCACCCGATGTCGAACTGCATCACATTCTAATATTTTATCGCAATAAGATACAATAATTATTATATATAAAGACGTAAAAATTTAAGTAAAAAATTGTGACAATTACTCATAAGAAACATCCTCGTGTCTAAATTGAAACATAAACTGCGTTCATAATAAAATTTAATACTCAATTTGTAACGTTACATTACATGTGAATGCTCGTGGTGACGCAGCACCTTAACGATCGTGAGATGCAAGAATATCTGTAAATATGAATAGTCTGAGAGAGATTTAATCATATTTTTTAATTTCAGATAAAAGTAGGTGCTGTAAATTGTAAATATCATAATTCTTTCTGCTATAACAGTATGAAAATAAGCAGCTATCCATCACTCCTTTTCTATCCAAACGTAAGTACCTCATTAGTTTAGTTTTGGTTTAATTATTGAACTGAAGGGTCAAGGAACTCGAGGAAACTCCACTTATCTGTTATAAAACGTAACCAGATGTTTTTTTATATATTGTGGATGTGATGTGTAAATGATGATGCGGTTTATGCTAGACCACGCTTACCTATGTGATATACCTATAAACTCTTATTTTAAAGGGACCCAGATTGCAAAACAGAATCGTGCAATGCGTTCCATTAAACACTTGCTTGTCATTGTAGGGTAAGAACGGTAACTTCGTGTACTACCGAGGCGACCGTTCGCTGGAGTCCCTCGACGAGTTCGTGTTGCAGTTCCTTCGCAGCCAAGTAATTGTGCCGCGGGTGGCGCACGTCAGGACCTCGGACAAACCCATCGCCTATGTCCTAGGGAATAACAGGATTGAAAAGAACGCCTTGACTAGGCTTGCTTATCGTTTGGTATGATTTTTACGTAATTTATTTTTGTTTTATTTTGTAAATATCAACATAATAATAGCAACCCTGTATCTAATACATGTCCTACTGCTGGGCACGGGCCTCTTCTCATGATGAGAAGGGTTAGGCCATAGTCCATCACGCTGGCCAAGTGCGGATTGGTAGACTTTACACGACCTTGAGTACTTTTTTGCACTTTCAGGCATGCTGGTTTCCTCACGATGTTTTCCTTCACTGTTAGCGAGCGATAAGTTATATGATAAATATCAACATACTGCAAAAGATTATTTACAATTTTCCATACCAAAATTACTTGAATATGTATTTTTTCGTTTACAGCATGGTTTAGTCCAAGTGGTATTAGTAGATGACGATGAGATTCGTAAGTCTGTCGCCAGCGACGAGTATACGACCGTAGTATTCAAGTACAACACGATAAACAAAGAAATGGAGAGTACTGATGAAAACGAATTATTAAAGGAAATTGTAGAAGCACTGCCTAAGGTTGAACAAATCGGACCTGAAAAGTTGAAAGTATGTATTTATTTTTTAATAACATTGAAGTGTTTTAATAATGAATATCAACTAATAATGCACATTGACATATCTGTACAATTACGTTTTACAGTACATATTATTTTTAATGTTAAATTGATAATACTTTACAGGATATAAGAAATAGTCTACGCACTGGCTCGCATAAAACATGGGCGTTGTTCTTCTCATCAAAGGAAGATAACAGATTGCAGCTATACCAAATGAAAATTGCATTCCCTCACATCAACTTTGGTAAGTCTGATCTTTGCAATAGAATCGCTGAGATATGCTTTGTCTAAAGTTACATTTATTTTTGATTCCTTATCTATATAATATCATTTCGGTCTTAATTACCTTTGTCCGTTTTTACCCTTTATATTACGTAAGATATACCAGATAAATTAATATAACAAACATTAATGCGAAAGTATTTTTTGACGCATAACTTTTAATTTTTTTTAGTTCTATCTCTCTTTCAGCTGTATATAGTTAGTTATGGAATCCACTAGACCACCCCATACAATAATATTGTCACCTCAGTAAGAATATACCTGAGATAACAGCGATAACCATTACTTTGAAGTATCGCAGAAATCATTAGACAAAACAATTAATGCTTTGAAGTACTGCAGAAACCATTAGACAAAACAATTAATATCGTTGTGTATGTGTTTGTAAAACACCTTGCATGTGTGTATGGGATTTGTGCCCTATAAAATATGGTAACCATGGACGTTGATCATTCTCGAATCAACTCTGTTGAAAGACACTAGCTCCTAGCCGTAGTTTAGTAAATTCTATTATTTAATACTTATAAGTAATAAATTAAATATATATTTTTAAACAGTTTTAACGGCGTTTATATTTGACTAGTTAGGTATGATTTTGTTTGTTTATTATTTAATTTTTAATGTCTGTAAAATACATTTTCTATATAACAAACTTCAGTAAGAATACAAAAAATATTTTCATTCTTTGGCTATTATTATTTCACTCATTAGAAAACCGTAAATACTAACCTAATTTTATTTGAAGTGCTTTTTGATGGATAACCTTCTGTAAGTGGTAGATTCGATAGTATGTGACTACTAGATTGTCCACACGACTTACGATTTGCCCCGAACTAATTATTAAAAGGTTTCGTGTCATATTTTAGGTGAAATCGACTGTGATAAATGGGATCAGCTATGCTCATCCCTCCACGTAGCGTCGGCGCCGTCGTGGGGAGTGCTGAAGCGCGGCGGCGCGTACCAGCGCATAGCGGGACCGGCCAACGTCAGACACTTCATACAAACTGCTGCCGAAGCCCTCAACCTGCACACTCTGTCTGCTTCTGACCTGCTGCGGATATTGGATGGTGGTAAGTGCTTGTATTCATCGTTTATACCAATACATCTATAAAATCGCTTCTATTCTACCTAAATACCCGTTAAAATATAATTATTTTGGAAATTTGGTAATTTACTTATATCATTAGCCTACTTTTCATACACCCATATTGTAAACGTGTAAAAATAAGAGAACTGCTCTCCTCCACATGCCCTGTCTATCTCGTTGTTGGTTAACTGCTTTTTTTTATTGAGAAGTTACCAAAACGTTAGAGGGCTTCGTACTGAGATTTCAAGTTTTTTTATCTATGTTGGAATTATCGAGTGCAGATATATTTGCACCAAAACATGCCTTAATGAAGCGATTCAGAAAGTTTAATATATACTGCCCGAGTATTAGGTGTTGCGCTGCGATTGAGCTGATGTTGGCGCAATCAGAGCGGCGGAGTTTTCTTTCACACTAATTTTATGTTTATTTTTATTATAAGGTGACGAAGGGAAATGGGTCCTCCTCGTGGCACCACACGAGTCTTCTTGGGAACACATCGCGGATTCCTTTATGCGGGCAAGCCAACATTTCCGGGATAGGGAAGATATTAGTGTAAGAACATTTTTATTTGGAGTTATATGCCCTTTTCTGAACTCGGTGTGGGGTCGGTGCCATAAATATTCTCATAGAAAATATAACTAATCAAAAATCAAGCGCCTATAGTTCTATAGGAATATTTTACCGCACCGCGTATTTAAAAAGCGACGTAAGTGTTGGTTACCGCGAATACCATTCACCGTTCACGTACCAAGTAATCAGGAAGGCTCCTAAATAGATTCAGTGGCCCCGGATAGCTCTTATCCGCCCCATAAAACATAACCCGTCCAAATATAAAAGAGACAAGTTACACTTGCATCAAAAACACAGCTGTAATTTTAATTTATGTGTGTTATTGTCTTATCCTGCCAATCTATCTAACACCTCTAAAATTGTATTTAAGGAGTTAACGATTTTTAATTGATAAATTTGTTTAACAGTTTGGTATTATGTCATGCACGTTGAGCACAGACAAGTACTGCCGACAAGTGGCACATCGCAGTCCCGTCGTGTTAGTGCAGAATGGAGGCAAGCAGAGTGTGTACAGCGGCAAGGACTACGAGCAGCAGATGAGGGACTTCATCGATATGGTCATTGATAGTGAAGGTATGTCGAGGTCCTACGTAGACTAGTGCAAGTGACTAAACGCAAACCGGCTCCGGTTCAACGCTGAACCCGGTTTTTGATCTCTGTATTTCATTCAATGTTTACTTTTAAACATTGAATGAAATATAGAGACCGAAAACTCCCTTTCTGATCCAAAACCGGATTCAGCGTTCACCCGGGACCGGTAAAGTTGGCGGTAAAGCGGTCTACCCTAAAATTGCGTGTTTGCACTTACACTAGTCTACGTTAGACCCGTCGGTGTATTGTTATAGCCGCTACACACCTAAAGGTTTACCTATCGTAGCGATTTAAGCCCCTCGATAAACAGGCGCCAGTGGGTGAAAGGCTTTATCTGCTGACAAATCCGCTGCAGATTTTATGTTACTATAAATATTGTCTTGGTAGCGAGCATTTGGGGCAGTTGATTAGTATAAATGTCTGCTGTGTCTAGGTTATAAATAATTATGTGTGAATCCTAGATACAATAATAATATAATGTTAGCATGAGAAATGTAGGCCCACATTGTAATAAGCTAATTAAATTATGCGTTTATTAGAATACACATTTCCATAGAAGTGCAAATAGCCGAAAAAAACTATGGTCGACGATATTGATAAGGAGCCATTACATGACACTGGCAAAATTTGCTGAAAATATCGGCTGATTGCCGATTTTTATATTACTTATATTTTATAATATATAAGCGGATAATCTCGGTATATAACTACCAAACAATGAATCTGTTTGAATATATCTATAAATGTAATACCGACAGACTTGGAACTAGACGAGTCTCAAGTGCTGGAAATCCTGGACGCTTCGAGTCGCGAGCAAGCCTGGCTCGTGGCGTTCCTGCCGCCGCGCTGTGGTCAGATGTGCGATCTGCTCGCCCACGAGTGGATGCTGGTGGCTAAAAAGGTAAACCATCTCCTGATTTTTATTTATAGCATTTAGCTATGCTTAGCAAATTATACTAAGAAACAGTAAGACCGGCAGGACTTGAACCTGCGACCACGGAAAACCGTTTCGCCGCGAACTAACTAAGCTACGGTCTCAAGTTACCTAGTTTGTATCCTATTTTAGATAGGTACAAATTTATGAATGTAACGTCACGTAATGACGTAGCATACACTTGAGAAATTAGGAGACCTGGTACCTGTTGCTTAGTAAGGTATTGGTAAAACTAAAGATCTTGGCGAGTCGTAAAATGCACTATCTTAGTTACAGTAGGGTTCAAGCTTTACGTAGATCTCGCACTCGCGAGCCGCCAAGGTGTTTGACGTTTGGTAAAAACCAATTCTTTAACGGGGGCATTTAATTAAGGATGATGAAAACTTTCTTGCGAAAAAAACCTAAATAACACATTTCCCGAACCGACGACCCGAAAATTGAACCCGAGAACTTGCGGTAAGAGGCCGCATACGCAAACCACTAGACTTAACCAACGACGTATTTAATTAAATATTGTACTATTTCAGCTTCGGCCGTTAGAATTCGTGCGTGTCGGCATTTTGAACTGCGGCCAGAAGTCCGGCGGCTTCTGTCATAACATCAGGTCTCCTACCGCTCGACTCTATCCCATCGCTTCTGGACATCACTTCAGGTTAGCTGCCATTATGTTATCAATATATTGTACAATATGGTGTTTGGCACCCAGAGTTACAACCTCACCAAGCTTACTATGGGCAGTTTTATCAGACCAACAGCAGCTTTAATTTACGTGGTACATAGAAATAGCTTGTTTTCATTATCGCCGCTCGTAATTTACGCGGACATATAAATATGGATGCATGTAATTATAGTTGTTTGCATTTAGGTACAACATTGCATTGTCATTGTATGGGAAAAACGCAGTAGTTTTAATGTCGTATCAATAAATAGGTAAGTACATATAGAGGACAAAGCAATGAGGGCTATCGATTTATGTCTCACTATGTGTAAAGGGAGAGTAAGGTCTGTAAAAGTTTGTTGATAGACATTGATGTATTTCAAACATTGGGTTTATACGTTTTTTATAGAGGCACCGTTCTTTAGGGCAACTTCAACTTAGTCGCTCGTAAAAAGTTCATCTTCAGAACGCCCAAAGAACCGTGTCTCTATAGACACGTATAAAATCAATGACTATGCGTACCCAACCCGCAAATAGTGATATTTGACCTCACGCTACACAAGCACCCCTGGCGGTGAATTCATACGCGATAGCCCTCTGTAGATATGCATGGCAATAACTTCTACGTCATAGTAAAGACTGACTACACCTGATATGGACGTGTGAGTTATAAACAATAATTATGTAACTTACACACATGTCAGTTGATTCACTTTCTTTTGATAACGCAACTTTTTAAAAACGTGTATTTATAGAAAAATCGCTTTTAGTATTAATCCTGCAACAATAAATACTAATAATATAACAATACAATAAATAAAACAATAATACAATACTAACTAATTATTGACATATTTAATTTAATTTTACGTCTTTGGCTGTCTTACAATTCCAATAGGAAAATCTATTTTATTTTTCAGTGTGAGTTTACAGCACCTATCACAGGCGCCATACATATTGGAATGGGCGCTAGTGTATATCGACGATTCGGTAGTCAAGCTGTCTTGGAACACCTTTTCAAAGAAAGTTATTGCTGAAGAATTGAATCCCACCAGGTAAGATTGTATTAATAGTAAATACCATTTTAGGTGATGTGAGTTAAGAATAATAAATATTGATCTCTCTACATTATATTTAAGGGTTCAAAAACCCCTAAATACGTTTCTAACTTCTGACTTCCGACGACTGTCGGCTCTTCAAATGACCACATAGGCCTTGTTTTGATGAGCTCGAAGGAGAACTCTATATTGTGAACGAAATTTTCGTTAGAAACAGGAATGTGATCAAAAATTGGGTTCATATCAGGCGAATGGAACAAATTAAAAAAAACTATTCTCCTTTGATTTGCATCGTATAAAATTGTTTCGTTTCTATTTGGCAGTGGCAAGAAGCCGTGGTTGGTGTACTTCCACTCTCCGAGATGCTACCGATGCTACGAGATGTTCGCAGACTTCGCGATAGCGGGCATCGTAAGTATTCAATCACGCTTGTATCTCACAGAAATTTGAAGTATATAAGAATACCTGACGTCCTCAGTCCGCAGCACTGATAAAAATCATGATGTTATGTTGTGAACTCTACAATGTCTTGCTAATTAATATGTTGTACAGTGGGCCAAGCAATTAGGTATGCAGGTCTAAAACTTCAACGCCATAGTGAAGAATAATCGTCACATCTTGATTTCAATGGATTGTTAATCTCAATGTAATTGACAAAATCAATATTGTATTTAATTTTATTAATTATGTTTAAGCTTGTAATGTTCAGTTATGGCATTTATGTGATATTATTTTTATTTGCAATTTATTCCAGTTGTTGTCATTGTTGGTAAGAAATATATTGATGTGAATGTTCGCGTATTTAAGCTCATACAGATTGAACTAAGCTTCTTTCATTTTTAATTCTGATATGGGGATTCTTTGCAAATGAATGAATGTATGTGTGAATTTCATATTTAAGAAGTGTAATGTACCCACTTTTTAGATACGTAACTCACTTATCCATAGTTCGTGTAGCAAGTCTTTACTATGACTAAGAAGTTTTTGCCCTGCATACCGAACTCATTGGCCCACTGTACATAAGATAAGTTAAGTCAATAAATCCAGGCATGGGCCAAAAGTTTTTCCAAAAACAGTTACATGGAAGTGCGTACGGGTAGCGGGGAATCGAACGCCACTTCATGCATTTTTAGCCAAGATAGAGCGCTTCACGGGACAACAACGTGCTTTTCGTGTTAAAGAATTTTACAAAAATATAATGAATTGTACGTAAATGTAAAACTCCCGAATTGAATACGGAGAACGTCACGTAAGTGAGCGTCTTAAGTGTTTATTTAATCAAAGCTTGGGTTAAAACAAAAAACATTAGTCTGTATAAAAACGAATATAAAACAAATAGGACGACCACATTCAGGTGACGCGATGAGAAAATTTGGGACATGAAGAGGTTACATATAAAATAAATAAATTGCAATAAACGTTTATTACGTAAAATAGATAATCGAGAAAATAACATTAGTACTTTGATTTGTTTTCATGTTCAAAAATTTATGGGCAAACCTTTACTTATAAATTTTAATAGAAGAGAAAATTATCGCCGGTGGGCGGGCATTTTGTAGCTTTCAGCTTAAGATTTTGATTTTTTATGTTGTCATAATTAACGTACATAACGATTGATTAACGTCCCCATCTGCACATTTTCATTCCATAAAATTCCAATAAACACTTATCTGTTCCAGCTCCTGAACGACGCAGTGCAACTAGGTAAAGTGAACTGCATGAACGAAAGGGGCCTTTGTCAGCACGAACAGATCATGAGCTACCCGTCTCTTCGACTGTACCTCAACAGAAACCAACAGCAAAGGTTTAGCTCTATCATCACTATACAAGTCAGAGACTATGAGAGTTTACTCCAAGAAATTAAACCACATCTAAATAAGTACGATCCCACTTTATTGGGATTCGAAACTAAAAATAGCTTTGGTATAAAACACGATGAGTTTTAGAATCTTTATTAGATCAATTTTATTAATTAATTTTAGATTTAAAATTAACTCCATTAGATTATAACATTAGCAAAAGTTATTTTCAAGGTAAAAATAAAATTGAATACTTTTCAATTTGGTTATTGCGAATGATCTAATTTAGTAAAACATTTCTTCGGCTAATATGGTGCTTGGGCCTATCTAGTGCCATCAGAACAGTGATATGACCTTTTCTACAGAAGATGCAAAATATAATATTATTAAGGCTTTTTACTAAAACCCAGTTCCAACTTTCCTGATAAAGTTTCGATTAGTAAAGTGCCGGTTTATTCTATAGATTTATTTACAAATTTGACATTTAATCAGATATATATATCCAGAACTGGTGAAAGTGGCTCTTAGGCTAAGAACTCAAGACGCGGTTTTCTGCCGCGCCCGCGTCCGGTTACGGACCTGCAGCCTCCGTAGAATGCAGGTTACAATACAATTTTCACTCCGCAGTTTACGCCCGCACAGTTTTTCAAACATATCTGCCCGCAGCCGCAGAAGCTGCGGGCTTGGGATATAACCGCGCCTTGAGTTCTTAGCCTAAATCTTCTGTTATAGTAAAAGGAGTATAGGTTGGCAGTTACGATATGTACAGCTAATAACATTAAATATTATAAGTAAGGGTGTTATTAACGCTGATCCGCTATCGATCGCCGTTGATCCATTGGTGCAATAACACCGTAAGCCATCCAGTACAATCAATGCAAAAGGAAAATTGCCTTTCTGAACTGTGTATTGATTGTTGTTTCATTAAGACTTTATGAAAATTCCTACTAAGTTTAGGTACTTACTGCTATACAGTCTCTGGCATAGAGAGATTATCGGCCAATATTTACAACGTACTTTTAATTTGCTTATTTTTATACAGTCTCTGGCATAGAGAGATTATCGGCCAATATTTACAATGTACTTTTAATTTGCTTATTTTTATACAGTCTCTGGCATAGAGAGATTATCGGCCAATATTTACAATGTACTTTTAATTTGCTTATTTTTTCGAAAAGACTAATAAATTTAGTAGGTTAATTTGCTGACCGAAAGGTTGTCTCTGCAGACAGTCTGAGCCTAACAGGGTTCGCAATAATCTAGATATTTTTTTTTAATAATTATCACAATAATTAACCATCATGATTTATTACGTTTATTATTATAGGAGTCCGTCCTTATTTCGGACTTGAGCCGCTTTTTTGTCGTTTTAGCACACACTTCTGCGTAAATACATATAAGATATTTTTATTTTTTCAACAAACAGAGAACAAAATTTACCACTTAAATTCATTTGGATACGCGCTAAAGAGTCAAATTGCTAATGGTGGTATTGAGTTCTTTATTTAGAGTTTTATAATTATGAATACTAATTATCAAGGTATATTTATCAATGATAAGTATCACAAGAACCCTGATATGAAATACCATAACTTTTTAATTTATGTCGCACCATATTGTGTTGTTAATTCTTATTTTTATTTCGTCTCATTTTTTCTACCTAATCATCACATCTTGATTTCAACGGATTGTTAATCTCAACGTTATTGACAAAATCAATATTGTATTTAATTTTATTAATTATGTTTAAGCATACTTTTTTAATGTTCCAGTTATGGATCAGCATTTATGTGATATTATTTTTATTTGCAATCTATTCCAGTTGTTGTCATTGTTGGTAAGAAATATATTGATGTGAATGTCTGCGTATTTAAGTTCATACAGATTGAACAAAGCTACCTACTTTCATTTTTAATTCTTGATAAGTGAATTCTTTGAATTTGTATAATGAGTTGTCAATTAATAAAAGTATAAATGATGTAGACATGCAAATTCCAGTTTAAAATACGTGCGTATGATTTATATAGGTGGGGCTAGTCAAATAAATGATAAAGTGAAACCACAAACTAAGATAAGCTATTTATTGTAATAAATTGCCTTCACTGAAAATAAATTGATAACACAAACAGTCTTTAATTTTCTTTTTCTTTTATAACCACCACAATTAAATTAATGAATAGCTGGCATCTTCACAAACAGCATCTGTAACAAAATTGACAAACCATTTAGGTTAGGAATTGACGTCGCAGTTTAGCCCCGCGCCTGCGAGCAGTTGCGGGCCTACAGCTTCTTAAGAATGCTGGAATATTAATAATATATTGTGTAACCTTGAAGCAAGACGGCCGCGTTGTTAGTTTTTGGACTCAGGAGGATGTTGAGAGTTTCTTTTTATATTGTTTATGTATTCATTAACACAACTATGTGTCACTCTTATATTTGGTCTAGTTATAATTTATCTAGTTTATAACTTACTTGATTAATGTAAAATTACTGACGCTGTTCTATCTATTGATACTATAGATTTTGTGATGTTTATTGATAATAACATGCTTATGTGGAAGCCCATGCAATACCGGTATGGCTCGTCCCGCCGCGCGCTTCTAACAACATGGTCCAGAAACTTACATTATCATGCCTGTTCAAGTGGGCATCAATAACATCCTGGTCGACACTGCAAGGCAGGAAGAAGTCAACCAGTTCAAATAGTCCCTTGGAATCTAGAACTAAGCGATCTTCTCCAACTTCCAAATTCAGATCTTTCATTCCAACCTATAAATAAAAAGGTTAAAACAATGATATTATATAAAAACAAAAGCAGATATGTTATAAGCGCTCGCGCTGTGAATACTCAAATACGTCCCAATTGGGACGTCTTGTGTTTAGTTTGCGTGTGGCCTGCGTCGAGCGCAGTCACGTGCGTACCACTGAAGTGCAATCATTAAAACTATAGCTATCTCTTTCATTCTCTTTCATTTGCGTGCTATTTCGTATCTTTTGTTTTACTTATCAGTTACATTTGTCAATGTGTGCAATTTGGAATAGCTCGGAACGGATTTAAATCGTAATTTCTATGAACGTAACATATCTATAGTTCTATAATATCATTGGGTTAAAAGCATAAAGTTGACTGACTCAGTGGCACACACAGATTTACTTACAGCTAAGGTTAACCATCAGAAAGTTATACAACACACATAAATATTTAATTTCATATGACAGTTTTAAATGGTTAGGTAGCAAACCCAGTACAAGGTAGGATAGTTTTTGTTAGACTAATTGTCATACTTTCAGGTCTCTGACTAGCCATAACAACTGCCATAGACTTCAAATGGCAACCCCATAGAAATCTTAATAACTAGTCAATAGAAATGCTATCGACTATCTTTTAACACTGGGACGCATGTCGCCGGTTTTCAAATACCACTTTTTGTATTCCTGCAAACAAAATTATTCTTTTTGGCGATGACATTAAGACGACAATTCCTCAACTCGCACTTATGTTCGATTAGACAAATGCGCTTGTATTCCTGCAAACAAAATTATTCTTTTTGCGATGACATTAAGACGACAATTCCTCAACTCGCACTTGTGTTTGACTTGACAGTTGCGCGGCGACAAGGTCACGCGTCTTTGACATTTCTATTGCCTTATTATTAAGATTTCTATGGGCAACCCAGATCAACAGCTTAACATGTTCTCCAAGTCACAGAGAACTGGTTATGTTGAGATGATTTTCATCCATCTTTGACCAACTGCGGTTAGCATTGCATAACCCGCAAGATTCATAAGTCTAAGCCATGAGCTAAATTATTCTGAGACACTGGGTGTGGTGGGTTATGCAACCCCTCAATCAATATAATTACAGCTAGATGTCTTGTTGTCGGATCTGTAATCTATTAGTTATTTTAAAGTTTTTAAACCTTAAGTTAGTACACATAGAGATTTCACCTTGTTTTATTTATGACAACCCTGACATAAAACCTGCTTAGAATTAAATACATACATGTGGAGGTATTTTAAACTCGGCTAACAGGTACTCAATTTCTCCAGTTGGTGGTTCACGCCTCAGTCTCCACTCTAATATCTTCTTTTTACCAGCTAAAACCTTGTCTTCCTGCTCTATTGCCTTATCCTGTATCTCTTCAATTAGAGGTGGTTTAATCTTGCTCTCTGTAGTCTTGATATCTCTTATTTGTATTCTGTGAGATTGCAAGGTGCCAATAGATTTTCTATTTTTCAAAATAGTGTGTTTCTGCATGTCAACTTCAAATTGATACTTGTCTTGCAGTCCTTCAAAGACAACAGTGAGGAAAAACATCCGGAACAAATCATCCTTTTCAATTTTTTTGAAAAACTCTGGGTTGACAGCAACATCATAGACTGTAACAGGTGCTCCAGAGTTATCTGGCTCAGTTCGACCCTCACCAATACTCATTGGTACTCTATAGCTGGAAGGGTCCTCAGAATTAAGTATTTGCATAAGATCATCATTGCTAATATCTCTTGGGCAAGGGATAGCATTAGTGACACAAATGTTAACAAATACTTTCTTGTTTTCTGGCTTAGTGAAAGTTTTAACACAAAAACCTGCAAATAGTAATAACAAAGTACATTTATTATAATGTAGAATTAATTTTGCAACTATCAGTTGAGCAATTTGGTTTTGCTACCTGGTTTGGGTTTCACAAGCTTCGAGGGGACAGGATCTACAGCGGCTAGTAGTTTATTGAATTCCTCCTCGACTGGATTGTCCTATAAAAATAAATTTGTTAAATGATCATCATCACTGAACAGAATAAGATAGAAGAATAGAACAAATGCCGTACTTTTATGATTCTCATATTTTTCTCCATTATTGATCGGTCGACATCCAAAGATATAGATTTCTTGCTATTCTGCCCGGAATAAAGTGAGTTTTGTTCCTTTGTCATGTCGTTATATTAGATCAATAATAAAACAGGGCAAAATCGACAAAACAATTATTCAAATAACACAATCGCGAGGAATAGGTGCGAATGTCACTTGTCAATCTTGTCATGTGTCATATTTGACATAACCATGAGCATGCATGCCATTCTCGCCTGTTATATTATTTTAAGATAAATCTTGATTATTAGTCGTATATTTAAACGATAGTCGATATCGTTCATTTCTAACGAAAGCTATGTGTTTGAGTCGAAATGTTTAGGCCCACGTTTACGCGCATTATTTAATTTTAAATAAGATTGGTTAACGATTCACTTGACCCGAAGGCTGGCTTTTATTTTGCACTAATATTGTTTTGCATTGCCAATCAAAGTGGCAATGCCACAGCTTTCGAGGCTCGTTCACCGTTGACAGCGATGCGGGTTAATACTTCGACGCCTAACCTTTTGTTATCTGCTATTATTTTTATTAGTGTACACGGCTTTAATGAGGTGTACAGTAGTTGATTGCTCAAGCTTCATTATACTTCGTTTTCCTGTGGTTACACCATATCAGAGAGATAAATTAATATTATTATACCAGATATGCAAGTATGTGAAAATTGTCTAAAGAAACTAAATTGTTCAAGCCTTCACAACACTAGTGATTAGTATTAGTGATAACACCCCATCTCTAATTAAACGTCATGAGAACTAGGTCGAAGGAATAGTCCATGTCTAACTTATTGGACTATTTTATTACTTTTGCGAGCCCTTCTCCATGAGATTATTATCTAATTAGTGCGTCTAATAATCGTACTGACGATGACATTGATTTCGGAGACATAGCAGGCTTTCTTTTATCAGCAGTGGAGAATCAATCGAAGGTAAGGGTATCACTCTGTCTTTAAATTGTTTGCCATATTTTATCTATTAGAACTTTCTTTTACAAGTATATGTTGCAATTAACTTTATAATTTCAATGTTTAAGCAGTATGTTATGGCATGTGAGATAAATTTCTGATTTATGATATTATGTGAATTAATTTGTGTTGTGGCGAAAAAAAAATTAGACCTAGTTTGTCAGCTGTGCTAGTGAATGTAGCGATACGTATGCATAATAGGTACCTGTGCTGTGTATTTACTTGTATTACAGGTATTATAATTTATGGTAGGTTGTTCACAGATATTTAAAATTTTACATAACTGATTATTAACATTTAAATTAAATACATGCCAAGTATAATATTTTTTACTCATGGTGTTAATGTGAAAATGTAATATTCATATATTTTTACAAGTCTTGGATTAATTTCCAGATAGTTAAACATTGTGTTTAATTATATCTCTAGAAATTAATCTTTCAAAAACATTGTGTTGGATTGTATAATCATCTAAGATTTGAATTCTAGTTTATGAAATAATTATTACCTGTAATGGTTTTAATTCTCTTCATTGCTTTATACAGTGCATATTAATTTATTTAAAAATAAAAATATGTACTTACATAAATCTCAAATGTAATATCTTAGATTTTAAGATAAATTTGGGTACCTGTTTGGGTTTTGATTGTGGCCAATCACAATATATGATTTTAGTTAAAAACACCAAAATTATAATTATTACTGAATTTATTTAACTCTGTCACACCCCTTATTAAAGCAAGAAAAAAGTCTTTGAATCTCTTTTTGTAGAATGGAAAAGAATATAATTTATATTCTAGAATATGGAGGAGTTGAGGGTGGTAATATAGCATATTCTGCCATTTTAGATGTGTAAATAATAAATTAAAGTTAATAATTAAAATTAATGTGAATTGTCTGAAAAGTGAAAGGTTTACATTTATAATTGTTCAAGGTTTAAAACTTTATATACAGGATGTCCCAGTTTAGGATAACAAGCCAAAATACCCTATTTCAGTAGGGTAGGTTATGACAGTTATTACAAAAACATTTAGACAAATCCATGAATAGAATAGATTTTTTTTTACCAAAGTTTAAAAAACAGTATTCAGACTAACATAACAAAAAAATAGGATCAAGAAGTCTGTCAAAGAGTATTTTCTAGTTTTTTTTTTAAATTTCCCTAATTTTCCAAATATGAAACTTGGATATTTATATACAATATTTTTCTGATAACTGTCATAACTTACTCTACTACCCAATTTCTGCTTGACATCCTAAACTGGGATACTCTTTATAAAAAATATTCTATTAAATATAAGTTTGATAACTATTGAAACAATGGAGTATTCATAAACCATTATAATACAGCAATTTATAACAAAACTAAGTTTAAATGAACTTAGAATGCTGATATTTGGATATATTGTAGAAAAAGAATAAAATTATTTATTCAGTTTACTTGGTTCATAAGTTTTATTAAATGCCATGGAAACCAGTAAATGAGTAGCAAAACATCAATATGCTTGTAAATTTTGAATATATCTAATAACGGAAATTATAACTGAATTAACAGATTCTATTTGTAAGCTATGCAAGATTATTTTAACATAATAACATGTTGATATGAAGCACTAGAAAAGCAAGACCAAAACAAACTTTCTTTGCCCTTCTGTTTCTTTGATATTGCCACCAAAAAAGTAGGTAGGTGAATGTTTTTTTAACACTATACACATTTTTTTGTAAAATAACTGCACGCTGAGATAACTGCCATGCTGTGGTGAAAGCTCATTGGAAATAGAGGTTTTAAGCTTCCTCTACAATATATCCAAAAAACAGCTTTCTAGGTTCATCCGAGTTTGCCAGGCAATTTGCCTACATTATCTTATGATCTTATGAATAAGGAGAAATCTGTACAGCAACTGATAAATATGTATATTATATGTATTAAGTAACACTATTAATTACTTTTAAATTTTCATAGTTTGAGAAATTTAAGGAACTCTCGGGTAAAAAAAATAAATATAGGGTTAATAAATTAGCAAAATAACTGTAGCAACTCATATACATGTACAAATAATAAAAATATTATGATAATTTTAACATTTAAAAACTGATCTTATTAGATAGGTTGGGACCTATATAGATAACTATGACCTTTTATAATATTCAAAATTGTAGGCTACTGTTAAATTTATTTTAGTGATTCTTACTTTTATTACTCCTAGTGTAACACTCATGTTTTACAATATTCTGAATCAAGGGAGGCTGCATAAGGGGCCTTTAATATTAATATTATGGTCAAGATTATAAAAGTGTTTCAGTAGGGTCGGAAGAGATGATTCAATATACTCATCTCAATTATTTAATCCGCAATTTAATCGAAAAAATCCGCAAAATAATGATTAGTCATCGAAATAATATATTTGTCAGCGAATAATAGGTGTTGTCACTCTATATTTTTTTTCAGCAAAATAATAGATTTGTTAGCAGAGTTATAGATGTGTCAGAATAATAATAGATTTGAGGGCAAAATAATAAAGATTGGTAGGCAAATTGTAATCGGAAAATAAATTAATAGATTGGTTGGTTACTGTTAGATATCTACCCACTCAACAACATAAACCAGTAACTATTTTAAGTACCTTAGACCAGCTCTTCAGCTTCAAGAGTAGGGCAGACAAGACTTCATCATCATTGTCATTGGCGGATTACATTTGTTGACTAACCTATTGTTTTACTGACGAATCTATTATTTTGATAATGTATCTATTACTTTGCTGACAAATCTAGTATTTTGCTGTCAGATCTATAATTTTGTTTAAAGTTGTATCATGTTGTTGTAAGTTATAATGTATTTATTGTTTTTTAGGAAATATTTATATATGGCATAACTAGCCATTCAGGATGGCCGATA
This sequence comes from Hypena proboscidalis, assembly GCA_905147285.1. NCBI lineage: Eukaryota > Metazoa > Arthropoda > Insecta > Lepidoptera > Erebidae > Hypena > Hypena proboscidalis. Next base: position 14,211,673 of record LR990132.1, read on the forward strand.
AACACAGCCTGAACTATGAAGATGTGAGAGAGCTTAAGCTGGGCGCTAGTTTTACTAACAATAAGGCATCCCAGTATCATACAATTAAATGTAAGTATTGTCTAGTATTGTTGTGCTGTATGAATAGATGGAACAGATCATAAATGGAAAATGTAATAGATAGAATAGTTATATAGCAATATTATATCAACTGACTATACTTTCCCTCTGGTGGTAAGTACAATTAATGGACTCTTCATTGTTAACTAGCATCTGCCCGCGGCTACGCCCGCGTGGTTAGTATGTGGATTAGAAGTGGCAGATGCCCTTCCTAAAGTCTTGAAGTTAAGTAGTTTATAGTTTTTATATTACCTACATAAAAACTATAAACTACTTAACTTCAAGACTGTTGCGGTAAATGTAATAAAATTGAAAATTATTAATAATAACCAAAAGACGAGGTAAAAGTAATAACTTAATAACATTTATTGTGCATTTATCGGTGATTATAAAAAATCAACCACTGTACCGATATATTATGTACATTTACACTAATAAGGTAAGCTAAGCGTCTTTCTGATTCATCGAGAAATTTTTGTCCTATAAAAAGGAAGTAATAAATTGTAAAAATAATAATTACTACACCAACTTACACGTCTTACACAATATAACTTTAATGCATTTAATGTTTCAGATGACTTCAAGCCTGCGTCAGTTGACGTTAACAAAATGGCAACTGTGGATGTTGGAACAAATAATCAAGTGACTGTAACTGTCCCTCACTTAGGTATGTATACATTTTATCACACAACAGTCAATACATAATATACTCTTTGTTGCCTGTGACTTCGTCCTAATGGGATTAGTTGATTACAACAAATGTTACTTGGCCGTTCCCAAAATATACACAATGTCATCTATTTATTTTTTTGCGAAATCCCTAAATTCACCCTCTTGGGAATAAAATTTAGATGAACCCCATATAGAAAATGATATACATTTATTTCTATTCAAGATCAACTATACGAACTTTCGTAAATTGCGGGCTTCCATACAACCTTTCAACCCTCATTTTACCCCATTTGGAGTGACATTTCCATAAATCCATTCTTAGTGAGCCCTTACGTCATGTAAGAAACCTTCATGCATAATTTTAAGTTTCTAGCCCCGGCGGTATGCCCTGTGTTGATGAATCAGTCAGTTAGTCGGGCGAACAATAATAAATATATTATGTACAGATTAAATATATATTTTATTTTTTTAAAAGGGGTAATTGTGAGAATTATATACCTTATTGCCAGCTTTGAAAAAATAACAGCCTTGGCCTTGACTTGTAATTCCTAATTAGGTTCTCACTGTCAATCACAGGAATTATTCCTGTGATTGACAGTGATACCTACCCAGCAATGGAATTTCCATTTGTTGAATAAATCACCTCGGACATATACTATTACGGTTTAACTAAAGGAAAATAATAACCAAACCATTATTGCTGCGATATTGCATAACTAAATAATATTAATAGTTAAAGAAACTATAACAAAATATGTTATCACAAAATGTTTCAAATCAATCGTTATGCCTGATATGTGTGAATATGTGTGTATATAATATGCAGTGAATCTCTATTCATATTATTAAGGAAAGTAAAATTTTAAAATTTATTTTATTTGTCTGCACGTGTGGTGTAGTGGTTTAAGCCTGCATCGCCGCTCTCCACTGCACTGGTGTTGTGGGTTTGATCCCCACATGGGACAAATCTTTGTGTGATTCGCAAAGATTTGTTCTGACACTGGGTGTGCTTGAGTGAGTGAATGTGTGTATTTGGCCTTGTGTAATTTTGTGTAATTAAAGTGTAATTTCTTCTGACGTTCTATCTTATGTAATAAATCACGCGCTTTTTTTCATAATTATTATTTCCACTTATTAGTAAGAACGAAAAAAAAGTTTGTTCATCCTCAAGAGATCTTGGTAATTTATATCTAAGAACTATTTCCATCAAAAAACTGTATCATAATCATTGCCAAAATGCCACAAACACAATCATGTTAAATCTAGCGCTTTTTGCTTCGAGGGTTAAAAACTTACAAAAGACATTACATTAAATAATCTTCGCAACCTATAATGACGCCCAATGTTGAGCAAAGCTCTCCTCCAGACTTTTCCACACCTGGCGGTCTTGGGCCACAATCATCCATTTAATCCCGGCTGTCTTGACTAGGTCGTCGGTCTATCTGGTAGGAGGCCGGCCCACTGCGTCTTCCAGTTCGCGGTCGCCACTCGAGAACATTTCTTCCCCATCGGTTGTCAGTTCTACGAGAGATATGGCCTGCCCATTGCCACTTACGCTTGCTTATGGTCTTAGCTATGTCAGTGACCCGGTGATTAAATTATAATCTTGTCATTTTTAAAAAAATATTTTGTTTTTTTTAGATGGTGCTGGTGTCCCACAGACTGTATTCAAAGGCAACCAGAGGCCTTACACAAAGGAATGCGTGCTTATTATCGACAGAGTTACCGGCGAGATAACACTGGAGAAGCTCTCTAGCAATATACAAGTTAAAAAAACTAGGTAAGTAAAACGAAATATTAATCGTTAATTAGGGCTCATTAGGGGTCGATTATTTTTATAGCATTTAGCTATGCTTAGCAAATTATACTAAGAAACAGTTGAAAAAGATATGGGACGTCACGAAATGACGTATCATACAGTTGAGAAATTTAGGGTTCTGGTAAGAGGCGACCGTAGCTGGATGGCTAAAGCGGCTGCCCGGTGTGCTGTAAGGACGCAGGTTCAAATCCTGCCGGTCCCATATCTTTTTCAACTATTTCTTAGTATCATTAGGGGTCGTTCAAGTATAACGTAAGTAGTTAATTTTTTTATTGTTGATCAGCCTCCCTCTGTAAACAAATGTGTTCTGGTTTTCATATCTCCAAAAATAAGTCAAGCAAAGACTCGCCCTCCTACCGTGATTAGGTAGGTACGTAAAACTTGTATGATCCAAGTGAAAATGAGGAATAGGAGTTAAGCTTGCAGTCTTCTTCTTAATCGTGTCGATGGCTGAGTCAAAATTTATTTTGACTTGCCATCGTGGTGAACGGATTAGCCAATTCGCTGTGGAGAACTCGCGAATTGCCCAGGGTGCGCCGGACTTAGGGCTGAAGCTTGCAGTTGAAAGCAAGCGTCAGCGTCAACGCCCGGCGTATGTTTACATAGATAGATAGATAGATAGAGAAAACTTTATTTGCACATCAAATTTGTAACAATATACACAGAAATAGGTATTCTTGAAGGGCGGCCTAATCGCTTGACGCGATCTCTGCCAGGCATATTAGGATGGCCATAATATAATGGATATATGCGGTAGTTTATTGCATATATATGTACAAATAAGATGCGCGCGCAGACGTGACGAAACGACAACAACATTCTAGTTTTGTGTAACGTGAACTCAGCAGCCGTCATAATTATGCCTAATAATTACAATAATATGCTGCATAGTAATTTTATACAGCACAATAATTTTATAACTCCCTCAGTGGTTTAGTGGTTAGTGTATGCGCCTTACACCGCAAGGTCTCGGGTTTGATTCCCGAGTCGGACAAAGTGTTATTTGTGAAATTGCCGTAAGGAAATTCACAATACAAAAATAGGAATTGTGCTTGGTGGATGGTGATAGGCTTATTCCCTATTGTTGTACACCTGTGCCACACCCGTCTGGGTAATATCGGCGTGATGTTATGTATGTATGTATGCAATAATTTTATATACGAGTTCGCCATCCACCGGACACAGTTCCAACTCCGTGCTGCTAACGGGAAAAGCCGAAATAACACTTATTTCCGATCCGGAAATCGAACCCGAGATCTGACTACAAGGCCAACAAAGCAGAGTCCTATTTGTAACTCTATGTTATTAACGTATCTATGTTGCTCATGTTATGTTTCAGACAAGAAACGAGCCAGAAGCCCCGGCCGCTGACGCCGGTGACGAACGAATTCACCAACACCACTGCGCGCTCCAGCTCCCGCACGCGCGTCACCACCAACAAACGCACCAACCCTAACCCTGGTAACAACCGGCAAACGTTTCTATTCATTTCGTGACGCGTTTTAGTTTTTTTTGCTACTAGCCTCTCGTAAGATCTCGCAAGAATTATCTTGACAGACTTTATAAAACAAATTCTTTTTCCACCCGTCTGTCTGTTTGTATCGGTTAATCTTCTAAACGATTGCACTGATTTTAATAATTTTAACTAAGGATAAGGCGCGTAACATGTGCCACTTTTTATAGATGTGCAGTTGGCCAATGAGTTGGGTGTGCAGGGCAAAAACTTCTACGTCATATTAAAAACTGACTGCAATAGATATGCAAGTTGGTATTTCATATTTAATAAGTGTAATATACCCACTATTTAGATATATAACTCACTTATCCATAACTGGTGTCGTAAGTCTTTACTATGACTTAGAAGTTTTTGCCCTGCATACCCAACTCATTGGCCGACTGAACGAAGCACGCGAAATTGCGGCAGAAAGTTAGTTCTAATCTCAAGAACTACTTTTCGGATTTTAATATTTTTTTTTGTGTTTGATACTGTCACTCTCAATAAAAGTCTTTAGATATTTAACATAACGCTAATCTTCACAGGAGTCGAGTAGTAAGGTTTAACACAGGTCAAAGGGCGGGCGCAGTTACTACTTAATACATCGAATTCCACGCGGTCGAAGTCGCGGGCAAAAGCTAATTATATTTTAACCACAAAACACTTTATAGTTATTTATGGTACAAGTGAGAAAAAGTTTATATTTCTGTTGTGAGTGCCAATTTTAAATCTTGAGCTTGCGAAGTAGTCTTGAATTGAATCACGAGCGTAGCGAGTTATTCTAATAAAGACTACTTTGCAAGCGAAAGATTTTCTATTCATTGGAAGGATTTTGTTTCGAAATTTGAATCACTTTGCCTCACTAGTGAGTAAAAACGGTTTTTACTCACTGAATTCTGGCAAGCATACGATCTTTTTCGTGCTGGTGTGGTGAAAAAGAATTTATTTGCCTAGACTGCCTAGAGGTATTAAAACTTATTTGTTTTCCCACAGCGGCCGTGAGCACCGCGGCGGCCAACGCCCCCGCGGCGCGCTTCCCCGGCGCCGCCAAGCCCAGCAGCATGGTGCGCTCGCCGCCGCGCCAGCGCACCTCGCCGCCGCAGGCCGCGCCGTGAGTGCTAGCTCTGCTTTCAATGCATTACTTATTGCTTACTCTTTGCTGAGGGCTTCAATTCGTGTAACACTTCAGAGACAGTCGGTCGGTAACGAATGTTGCCAAACCTTTTTTTTTTTTTATAATACGCCTACAGCGAACGAACCTGTAGTCCACCTGATGGTAAGTGGAGTACAGCCCATGGACATCAACAATCCACAAAAGCAGATTATAGATGCGTCGCTGCAGCTGAGGACTACGGTGCTATGCCTCATGTGCCAGTAATTTCAGGGCCTGATCTCACCACCAAACCGGAACACAGTAATGGAAGCACTACTATTTGGCGGCAGGTTAAAGGTGAGACGGTGGTGCTGCCGCCCTCGAGCTCATTCACAAGAGCTCTACCACCAGTAGACACTTTTAAACACACTTTATAATTTTTAAAATTCCATACATCTACGAAATAATAACGATATTGAGAACTATGTGACTTTGAAAGTTCATGTGTAGCTACTTCTGTTGCCGACTGTACGTGCCTACGACCCCGCTTTATCAAAATCGCGCTGCCATTCAGTACCAGATCCCATTTGACCGTGCGACGTGTCGTAACCTAATTCTGTATTAATCAATGGAAAAATATTTTATTACGCAATTAATCTTTCCAGTTGGTCTGGCGGTGGTAACAGCACACTAGCGTCGCTTCCCATGATCGGCTTCGAGGACGCGCTGGGCGGACTGTCGGCCCCCGCTCCTGCCCCCCCGGCCCCCGCGCTCGCTCCCCCGCAGAACGGATACCTGCCCCGCCCCGCCTACCAGGAGCGACCACCCGCGCCCCAAGCGCCCCCTGCGCCCCCTGTCGATAGGACACATCATAACTCATATGTGCCTCCGCAACCTACGCATCAACCGGTAACACTGCTTTTTTTTTCAATTAACATCACCTTCAATTTTACCGCTAGGGTTGCTTGTGTAGTATGAGGTCTCCAGAATGTCAAATGTCACTATTGGTGTGTTGGCTTTATGGCCATTGAATCAATCAATGTCACATTAGAGGCACAGTTTTTCAGACAATTTATTCATAAGGCACGTATGAGAGCAAGAGAGATGGACATATTAGTAATTTTTGTTCTAAAATGTTTGTGTTTAAAACGCCTTAAATAACCGTGCCTCTATATAACCATATAAACTCAATGGTTGGGATCTCAGAGTAAGTATTAGGTAGAGATGACATGAGCATTTAAGTTGCGTACACCCGTAAAGGACGCCAAGAAAGTACATACATTTCATGGGGTTACCAGTGGTACCCAATTTTCCCCGAAATAATATTGTTATGCTAGACCTTTTCCATTTGTCAATGTACTAGGCAAAGAAGTTATATTTTGCAGTACCGTACTAAAGCGGCTAAAATTACTGGCACATGAGGCATAACACCGTAGTCCTCAGCTGCAGCGACGCAACTATAATCTGCTTTTGTGGATTGTTGATGTTCATGGGCTGTACTCCACTTACCATCAGGTGGACTACACGTTCGTTCGCTGTGTTTTTTTTCGCTTTCTCAACATTCATACATAAATAAAAAATAAGGTACTTGCAAAAGAACAAATATAATAAAAAATATATTAAATAAGACCAATAGACGTTGGAACCAGCGTTTAATTGTGAAGTCAAATAATGAAGAAGTGGGTTAAATAAAACTCAAAATTAAATATGATTTGTATTACTATTCCTTAAACAAAATCAACTTAGTATAAAAATTTCTAATTTTTACTTGCTTGTCTTGGATTTTTTTTGTCCAATAATGAATGCGTACATTCAGATACTTTTAGATATCAATGATAAATTATCACTTCGAACTCTGATCTACACATCATTTTCTACTTTAAGTTAAAACATTGAAACTGACAAGATTAATAAGCTTATTAATATGTCCTACTGAGTATATTATATTGACAAGAAATGCGAGTATATCTTGACAATGTAATAATTTTACTAATACTTACATTGAATGATCGGCAACTATTTCCAGCAGAAGGAAGAACAGGTGTAACATTTACTTCAGTATTCAGAACCTAAGATTTTTTTTTATGATCAATTAAACAGTAAATATCCACCGTCCCTACTGCAATTCCCGACTTGGGTTAGTAATGGAAGTAGTCAAAGCTTCATCAGCCATTGGACAGATTTGCACAATAGATAAGAAACTAAAACAAATTATACAGTAAAAATACATAATTAATTTGTATGCAATTTGTTTGTATCGACACATACATTATGTGTGATAGTATACCTACTGATGTAGAAGGTATATCTATTGTTGGTGGGTTCTGTAAATTATAATGCGCTACTTAAGTAAATCTAACACGAAAAAAATACGCACGACTAGTAAGAAGCATACTTACATTACATATGTAAAGTGTCGATACTGAAAATTCATAAAGATAGGTCATTCGTTGGGTCTTTCTAAAACATCTATTTTCAAAATGTCTTGAACATATTTTAGAGTGCTTAGTTGGTTCTCAATCTTGTCGTCCTGTAGATATTATCCACATAATTATGTCGTACGTGGGCTTCTTTGGGAAATCTAAAAAAAGATTTACAATCAATTATAAACACTATATAAAAATTAAGTTATTTAATTATTCTAGTCTTTATTGATATCTTGAATATTATTATTTATCACAATGAAAAAAATTATACACGAATTAAACTTTCTACTGATTCCCAAATTCCAGGGAAAGTTTCCACTTTTGGGCAGGTATCCCTAGAGAATATATAACCCAGCCAAACAGAAAAGTAACTATACCAATGGCAAATTCACATGTTTTTATGATAACAATAAGTTTATGGTAAATATTTCACAGTTTTATCGAATTCTTTGGTGTGAAGTTGTATGTTGACAGTAAAAATGGAGCAAATAATACGACATTATTCTAACGATAAAATTTTTTAACTGTCACAACGGCATACTACATTTGGTAGTGTTATACAACAAAACGTGATTTTTTAGAAAACTTATATTACTGAAATTAACTGTTTATTTGTATTGATTTGAGAATTGTCGGGCAACCAGATTCTAAGGGGATGCATTACTAACTGAAAACAAGCTATCCTAAGGTTTGAAGTGATACTTACTTGTGAAAAGTTATATTTTCCTGTTTACGCTCACTGCGGCTTTTGCAGCCAATTATACAACACTGCACCATGTTTATTGTTCACTACAGTCACTACGGTATGTTTAGGGCGCCGGAATATGGCTATGTAACTAGTTTAAACTAGGAAAAAAACGACTTCTTTCCACTACTGACGCGATATTTGTTAGGCAAATTCAAATTGGGCAAACAATAAAAAGCTGTACGGTGACAGAGACAAAAAAATAATATTGCTTTCTCTGTCGTTTCTACTGATATTGTATATGGCCATCTCTTTTTAAAGTACTATGGTTACTATGGTTACGAGCCATGCCAAATCCAGTACTATCCTTCATCCAAGGTTGGGATAAATCAATGTCTATCAGCAAACTTTGACAGATCTTTCCCTACAGTGACGCCATCTAGTGAGACAAAAAACGAAAAACGTTGACCAATCGGCGAATCGAATTGACGACCGATTCTCCGACCAGTTTGGGTCTTTTAAAGGACCATTAATAAGTAAAACATTAATAGATGATGTTGTGTTAGCCGGTGGTGTTGCAGCCGGCGCCGCAGGAGGACAGCTCGTCGAGTTCGTCCAGCGAGAGCGGCAGCGACTCGGACAGCGGCAGCGACAGCGACGACGCCGAGCCCCGCCTGCCCGCGCTGCCCGCGCTGCCCACGCTGCCCGCGCTCGCCAACGGTAATACCACCTGACTTACCACTTCTATTGATCTATCCGCCCACTGCTATATTTTTATTCCGATCGCAGTAAAATATTTATAAAATTTAACTATTGCAACCAAGGAAAAGCAGGCAAGCACAACTGGTATTACAGCAACTCCATGGACACGAGAAAAAATCTGAATCAACTAGAGTCCAAACACACTTTCATTACTAAATTAATTGCTTTACTTTTGAAATACCTCATATGAATAGAATAGAAGTGTTCCCTATCTAACATAGGTGTTGTTGTCAGGTACGGCGGCGCCCCCCAACCCCGCGTTACCCAGCGACGTGCTCAACGATGATCTCTGCCTGTCCGAGTCCGGCAGCGACTCGGACTGACCTCACGACTCCTTCCTTTTTTACGGTTTCGGTCTCTTACTTTACAATCGTTCTGCCGTCATAATGGTTATAGGCCGCAAATTCCATCTGAAAAATAGTTGAAATATGGCTCTTATGTTTATGTTCATTAAGAACCAAATACAAAATATTTTGTTGGTGAAAAATGGGGCTTTTCGCCATATGACGGCAGCATGAGGGTCAAAGAACACTTACACACGCCGTGTCCGTTCGCTCTCCGCGCGTCAACAACTAGCAGTCAACTAGATGTCTACGGCTAGCGAACCGCTCTCACTAATTACAGCTCGCGTAGTGGAGGACAGACTATAAATGTTCGGTTAAAACATGCTATGCTGACTGACAGCTTATAGTCTTCGTAAGTTGTCAGTAAGCATGTTTCAAACAAACAGTTGAAATATAAAAGATTTCAATCTATTAAGTTGCAGGCTGTTTACAATTTTTTGTTGTTAAAGGAAATATACTACAGAGCTCGTTCTCCGTGCCGGCACGGTGTCGTATAAGTGAGCTGTGACCCTTACTCTCCGCGCCCACTTACTTCCCCAACTTGGCAAGTGACCTTATATCTCCGTTCTATGATATTTACTCATGCCTGGGAGTGTACAGCTTTTTAAAGAGAACTCTAAACGTGAAGATTTGTTCTAGGATGAGCAAAATGCAATAAAATTTTAATAAATTAGTAATTGTATTAGTCACTAAGCGATTACTCAAACAAATACTACTTTTTACATATTCGAGTACTCTTTTATACAGTAATGAATTATACATTTACAAAGCAATAAACAGAAAAATATATAAAAATATCATTATGCTCATCTCCAGTTATGTCCTATTTGGCTAACGACTTCAAGTATGTACAGACAACATTTATACAAATATGTTTTGGTTGTAACAGTTAGTACCCTCGTATTATTTTTTCTTGAATATCTGCAATGTACAGACATGGCTAATTTACAATTTTATTATAAGAATAGATTGTTCCTTGCAGTATATTTCAAAGCACCCACAAGTTATGTAGCATTTCATATACAAGATTATTGGCATTTATAGTAAAGACAATTAGTCTGCGTAATGGACAGACTAGTAGTGCAAAAGTGGCCGACTAGTCGGCACATCTCTACTGCAAAGCTCTTTACAAATATAGTCAGAACATTTTTTGAATCTGAGTGGAAACTTAGCAGTATGTTCTACAACGTCAAAAAAGTAATTTGCACTGTCACATTCAAAGAAATCTTAATTCGTTTTAATTTTGTATTAATACCCGTGATGGTATATGAAATTACTAATTAAGCTTTAGTCACAAAATGTTAAATGAACTTTTATAGCTTGCTGTTTCGGTGCTTTCAGCGGCTGTTTATATCGACGGCATCCAGATAGGACTTTAGAAATGTTTCAGTTTGGGCAAACTTGCCACGTGTATGCCTAAATTTAGACATAGTAGCCATAGCCACCTCGCACGCATAACTCGCGGTAACATTCTGAAACGAGTTTATACGCGTGACAAGTCTTTTCTATCTGCAGTGGTTTTCTACGTTTGAGTTCTTCTCTGCGACAAGTGCATCTCCCGTCTAGTGTTACATGTTGACTTGCCATGTTTTGAAATATTTTTTTAATGTAAGAAATGGTACATTAAAGTATAATATTTTTATGTCAGATTTAGTTTATTCATAATGTTTAAGTAAAATGAACTTAATTGTTATGTATTGTTGACATAATGAAAGAATTATCGTAACGTGCCTCATGTGAACATAGATATTTTTTTTATTTTATGGCAATATTTGTAAAACATAGATGTAAGTACGTAATGATTGGTAATAATTACGTTATCGCGACGTTCATTTATTTAAAATTAGTAAATATCTTAAAATTGCAATAATCCTTGTACAGGAAGATTCTGAGATAGATGAATATTGTAATATAATGATGAACGTACGAGTTTGTCAGATATATAAAATGTTTTGTATATAAATAGAGGAGAATTATAATAATATAAATATACGGTTGTTGTGGTTAATAAGTCGCAAAACCTGGAATTGTGTGCCTTCAGCAAACTGCATTGCTATTTATTTTTGATCATTATGTTTAATACAATAGACGTTACCTACCCAATTATGTCCACATGCTCTTTTTACTTAAGAGAATATAAACAAAAATAAGAATTTAAATTGTCTTTTATTTTGGTTCCGATCTAGTCAAAAATCGGCTGCGATAATAAAAATAGTAATTTTAATGATTATGATGTGTGATAAATTGAAAAAATATTATGAAATTTTTATTCAACAATAAAATTGAATAATTAAAATATTAAGACAATTGATATAAAGTCGGGCGGCAAAAGGTGAATAATTACTTCATGTTTGGTAGTCTATTGAGTCAATCTAGTTGCCTAAAATTTCGATTCAGTTAGTCACAATACCAATCTAAGAAACCCAAAATTTTAAAAAACCTCTATCGCTCCTCGTACACTCTTGATAGAACAAAGACGGTAAGCTTAATTTATTTTTGAAATACTTATATATTTTTTATCTAATACATTTATGATTTGATTGAAGACCTGAGCCAAAAGATACCCAGGAGATTTGTCTTGGTGAGCAATTTTATAACAAGTTATTTTCAGGGTCTGGTTCTTCAATACTGGTTAACATAGAGCATTCCTGTTAGGGCTCATTAGATAAGTTTCAATAAACACTTTTATGACAAGTGGTATTTGAAGATGTTTGGACTGATTTAAGAAATTCTTTTTTATCTTAAAAAGTATAGGTACTTGTCATGTGGTCCCTGATGATGGAATCCTAGAGAAATCTAGGGCATCCCTTAAAATTTAAAGTCTTCTACATTGTTTTTCGTATAATACCTGAACTACTCAGATAGTTGCATCTAGCAATCAGCATTTCATGTTACTGAGCTGATGCTGGAAGGTACAACTCGTCAACGGTTATGAGTACGAGGATAATTCTTTAAATGTAGGCACCATAAGGCCGTTAACTGTATTCTTGCAAGTTACACATAGATGACGCGAGTCGTTGAATGTTACTTAAGTATTTCTTACTATTAAGTGCATTTTTTCTAATTGAAGTCGGTTACTTTTTGTAAAATAATAAAAATCTATAAAAATAGAAATATGTTAAGAAAATGCATTACAGATTTCTCGAGCTAACAGTTTAGCTTTAAGAGGGGAGGAGAAGCCCTTCTCGAACAACAATTTGCTCTTTAAAGTTAATTATCTCGCAAACGGATCTCTAAATGAAAAAACAGTCTTAGCATCCCCTTAATATTTTAAAAAACCTATCAAACGATATTTTATATACACAACGCGACAGAAATAAATCAGCAACATTTTTAAGTAATTGGGCTATCGAAAATAATGATTGTATTCTGCCATTAACTTGATATTGTATTATAATTAATGCAAAATTCAATTCAACCGTGGAGAATCTTAACACCGCGATTCAGAAAGTGACGTCACTGTTACAGTGACATCTTGTGAAAAACTCCAGAACTAAGAGGTCTAACTTCTTGTCGTGAATCGATGAACCGCAGCTGCTTATGTAGGTTGAAGGGATGCATCCAGATGGCTTTAGTAGTATTTTAAATGTTGTTAAGATACATAACTGATTAAAGGAATGATTAAAACCTGTTATTTTTCATTTTCGTCTCTACCTTTTACACCATGTTTTTCTTGATAACGGGGTCATCATTCGTATTGACGTAAAATCATTCATCATTGTACGGACTCTTCTATTTAGTTATTTTCCTCGCTATCATCTCATAAAACATTAAAGTGCTTATATATCGATACCTTTGGGTAGAAAGGTCGTATAAACCAAAACCCGACTTTTCAGGAGAGCAAAAAAACGATTTTTTTTTTACATAAAAATTCATAACTTTTTTGCTTTTAAAGTTATAAAAAAAATATCTATTAAAAAAGTTCTTAGAATTTGCAAATGAAAAAGGTTAAATCATCAAAACCTATCTATCTTCTTTAGTTTAAAAGTTAGCTTGGATTTACGTCTAAGATAAAATCAATTAGGTATTGGTTAATACACCCCATGAAAATGTACTTTAAAAAAACTGTATAAGTCGTATATCCAATTTTGGTAAGCTTATGGTCACATTTACTGTCTTAAAACCCCATATATGTATTTTTTTGTATTAAAAACCATTTATAATCATAGATTAATTGAATTCTGACTAATAAACAATCCTGTTACTCTCAGAATTGTAAAAACTCAATTATTATTATTCTAATAACTAAATAATGGTCGATTCCAATAAAATAAAAGTACCTGAAATACGAAATCAACATTTATTAAGTATTATAACGCCCTCTAGCATCATACGAATACATGGCTGAATTGGCAAAGCACTTGGGGTGTTTACCCAGGGGGTGCAGGTTTTAATTCTGCTGGATTCTTAATTTTTAAACTTTAATCATCACTTACATAGTATAAAACAAAGTCGCCTTTTCTGTCCCTATGTGCGCTTAAATCTTTAAAACTACGCAACGGATTTTGATGCGGTTTTTTTTTAATGAATAGAGTGATTCAAGAGGAAGGTTTTTATGTATCACTACATAATATAAAACAAAATCGCCTTTTCTGTCCCTATATCCCTATGTGCGCTTAAATCTTTAAAACTACGCAACGGATTTTGATGCGGTTTTTTTTAATGAATAGAGTGATTCAAGAGGAAGGTTTTTATGTATAATACATGCATATTATAGTAGAGAAAAGCCGAGAAATTTAAAGATTTGTAATGTGATGTCGTAACAAACATATTTTTCTGCGCTTACATTGCAAACGCTGGCTAAACCTTACGAGATAGATCAAATTTATGTACTACGTAATTGTATATCTTGAAAAGATGAATAAAAAAGTCCGCGACAGCATATGTTTATCTCCTAAAGATAACCCACAGTAACCATTTTTATCTTTTACATATTACAAAAAAAATATGGGTTATTTACCAAGCTATTTTAAACGATACAGTATCATTACTTATCCAATTAAATACATTAGATACGTTGTGCATTTCATGTAGATCAAAATTGCCCTTTACAGCATGTGATTTAAATGAATATTTTCGAAGATATTACAGATTTAAAAATTGCGGGACGTAGAGTTTGCGGCGGTATCGGCCGGTCGGGGCGGCGCGGGAGCGAGCCTGTTCAGAGGGACAGAGAATCGTCAATAGAGCGTGAGGCTCGACTCAGTCAGCTTCGGGATAAAAATAGAACTGAGAAATGTAAAAAGTAAATAAGTAAAAATGTTGTGTATGAATATTCCAAAGATAGCAGGAAATCTTCATGGTATAGGGAAAGGGGAATTGTTTTACTCCTAATTTAACGCGTGCGGGCCACGGGTAGTAATGAATAAATCAAAACTACTGGATCGATTTTAATCATTTTTTCAGTGAGTGGCATAGGCTATAATATATTATTATTATATATCCGTGCGAATCCGGAGCGGGCCGCTATGTTTATATACAACGTTCACAGTTTTTCTGTAGTGTATTTAGTATCAGCATTGTACCCGTGCGAAGCCGGGGCGGGTCGCTAGTATTATATAAAATAAAAAAAGGTATAGAAAAGGTATAATTTGCTTTAAAACATTAAAAATCTCCGCATGTTTATAATAACTACCAGTACATATATGCCTAAGGGGATGTCTGTCGACGAATTTTATTATTCAATTAAGAGTATCTTTTCTGCCAAGCCCTTCACAGATGCGAACATAGCATGAAGAAGATTTATTAAAAAGCACAATTTGTAAATAGACATAGGCAAGTTTTGGACTGGAGACCTTGTGCCACCATCTCTGCTTTTAATGTATGTTTTTTATTCAGTACAGAATTTTTAATAGATCCACAGTTTGAACTTGCCAATACATTATTTTATTAATTTCAACTTAGTTCGTAAATACGTTACATAAACTATTGTTACTAATAAACTAATTAAGGTAGAGTTACATGAACAATACAGTACATGTAAGATGGAATGGATTTCTATTTTTATTTTACGTCAACGGCTTGCACACCGAGCACAGTATTTACTCGCCATTGCAACGTTCTTGTTACTCTCCGTAAAAATATTCGAATTTACATAGGCCAAAATATATCTATTCTTGAAGAGCTCCAGATAAAAACCCGGCTTTCAACTACATGCTTCCGGAGATTACAGACTTTCTTTGGACACACAGCCCGCCAGGACAACCTAGAGAAGCTAATAATGGTTGGCAGCACTGAAAGAAAGAGAAGTAGAGGCAGAACCATACGAGACATGATGGACAGATGCCATACGATACGAGACACCACGGGTGCTAACATCCAGGGGGCAATACAGCTAGCCCAAAACATAGGAACTTGGAAGGATATGGTTAAGAGCAGCGCTCCAAGTGGTCACAACCCTCAGCCATGAGGCACTGACCAAGAAGAAGAAGAAAGTAGATTTAGATAATATTAAGGAATGAAAATATGTATCAGACTAATATTTTAATAATGAAACAGGCCAGTGTAGATATTTGTGAATTATAAATTTATAACGATCTACATTGGCCTGTGTAAATTCTAATATTTTTACGGAAAGTAACAAAACCGTTAAAATGGCGAGTAAATACTGTGCTCGGTGTGCAAGCCGATGGCGTAAAACAAAAATAGAAATCCATTCCATCTCACATTTTCTTGTATTGTTCATGTAATTAATTCTACATTAATTAGTTTATTAGTAACAATAGTTTATGTAACGTATTTACGAACTAAGTCAAAGTTAATAAAAATATGACATGTATTGGAAAGGTCAATCTGTGGATCTATCTAAAGTTCTGTACTGAATAAAAAACATACATTAAAAGCAGAGATGGTGGCACAAGGTCTCCAGTCCATAACTTTCCTATGTCTATTTACAAATTGTGCTTTTGAAATCTTCTTCGGTTTACAATCATAGTGAATGTTAAATAGAAGGCATTATAATACTTAATAAATGTTGATTTCGTATTTCAGGTAGTTTTATTTTATTTGAATCAACCATTATTGGGTTTTAAAATGATAATAATTGAGTTCCTACTAATTCTGAGAGTAACAGGATTGTTTATTAGTCAGAATTCAATTAATCTATGATTATAAATGGTTTTTAATACACCAAAAACTACATATATGGGTTTTTAAGACAGTAAATGTGCCTATTACCTTACCAAAAATGGATATACGACCTATATAGTTTTATAAAAGCACATTTTAATGGGGTGTATTAACCAAGAATTGATTTTATCTTAGACGTAAATCTAAGCTTACTTTTAAACTAAAGAAGATAGATAGATTTTGATGATTTAACCTTTTTCATTTGCAAATTCTAAGAACCACAAAAATAAAGATAAATATGATCTCAATTAGCCAACGTTGAAGTTTTCCAAATGCACGCCTTGTGTGTTGGTTGTAAAGTGCTTCTTGTTATAAACATGGTTTATACACCAACGTTGCGAACTGCCTTTGGATTTACGACGTCGAAATTAAACTATGTTTAGGTAAAGCATTTAACACGTTGGGGCGTATAAACCATTGACAATTAACAAATATTTTTACGCCCTGAGTTAATATAAATTATGGTCATTACATCATAAAAAAACTACAAAAAAGAATCATTCGGCTTTTACATTGAAAATTTACCTTTTTTAAGAAGCTATGACCGAAAATTTCTGAGTCGTATTAACCATTTTTGTGCGAATTTCTGCATTTCGTATATACAGATCGATAGAGAAAAAAATCCTGAGAAAAATTGAATATATATAACTCAATTTGGCCAAAATGGTTTATACGACCTTTCTACCCAAAGGTATCGATATGTATAAGCACTTTGGTCAGAAATTTAATGACGATCGTTATTTAGTTAATTTAATTCATTTATTTTCGTTATAAAGAAAAAGATACAAAAACGATCAAAATAAATCACAAAATGAATATTTACCCAGCGACTGCCCATGGACTGCCCGATGCGGACGTCTTGAATACCTATATATATTTACTGGCAACATTGTCATTAAATGTCAGTCAAATCAAACGTCATTTTTGGGCAATATTAGAGCATTTGCCTCGCAGTGCAATGAAATTTCCTAAAATTATCGTTTGATTTGTTTACTAAAATGCAGCGATTAGTGACAAACAAACTATTTAATTGAATGATTACAGTAATAGGTTGCAATCATTGTCATGTTGTGAGTTTAGGAAGATACATGTAAGTTATAAAAATGTCGAACTCACTTTCGAGTAATAAAAGTCACTCGAAAAAAGTGAATAGTAGCAGAGACCGTGATAGAAATAAGTCAGTGGCTTCTGAATCCGGAGGGTCCAGTCAGTGCGACACTCCACCGCTCACAGAAAAGGTAAATTATGCTAAACAACTAGGTTATGAAAGTAAAACTTTGAAAATATTTTGATTTGTGTCTAGAGCACCTGAACTTGACCTGTTTTATTGTCAATTATTAGTAAATAATCTGATCTAAAGTACCTAAATCTCGTTGCATGTAAGAATAGAAAATACACAAAGATCAAGGTATTTTTAAATGGTTCTTTTGGTCTTTATTTTAATTAAACTCATGTCAAAACTACTATTTCTTCACTCTTTATAAAAACATCTTATGTACTTTACAATAAAAGAAAACCTAAATATCAAATTTATTATGGCATTTTTGAATTACACATAAACTGATAAATTAGTTAAACCCTAACATTTACAGTTAAAAATCTTTGTATTTTCCCTGTAAAAATATTCTTACAAATAGGATGCTTATCTTATTTAAAAAGAAAAACGAGCTTTTAATGCTAGCTATGTACCTGAGCCATGTAATAATCTTATGACAAATTGATATTATTATACCTAAATTTAAAAACCTGTACTTAAAAGAGAATTACCAAAAATGTATGGCCACAAACCTTGTGTCACAGATTTAAGATAGTTAATAATTCTAGTTTAGTGTATGAGGATGATCTTATAATGTTTGACTCACTTAAAGTTGGATTTCATTAACAAAAGTGATTTTCTATTTAAACATGTAAAATCAACAGATCCCTGAACATTGTATTGATGAAATAACATACATAACAGTTAGGGTTAACATGGGACAAAGCTGGGGTGAAGCTATTGCTCTCTCTCAAGTTCTTCACTTTTTTTTGATTCCAATGTATTTCTGTGATAATTGATATATCAAATTCAGTCATCATATTGCAGAAATGTGCTTAAACCTTAATTGTCAATTAATTTTAGGATGGAAGTTCGTCACAAGGCAGGTTTGCAGGTGTTGGCGCAGACTCAGTGCAGTGCATGGCTGAGCAGTGTGGGGCTGAAATCAATACAGAAGCATGCACTAACCTAGCTGAAGATGTCAGCTATAAGCTTAGACAATTTATTAGTGTAAGTATAATTATTAAATATTATAAATAAATTATTTAAAAAAATAATAGGTGTCATATTGTATGACTGCTCAACTAGAAAAGTCATGGTTACTTCATTTTATCTATAAATAAATAAATATCCCACAACTTACACAACGCCATCTAGTCCCAAACTAAGCAGAGCTTGTACTATGGGTACTAGAATGACTGATACTAATACATGTATACTTTTCTTTTTGTAAATACATACTTATTATACATAGAAACACCCAGACTAAGACAAACCACCATGTTCATGCACACAAAGATTTGTCTTAAGCGGGAATAACTCGCAACCTCGGCGTCACAGGCAGGTACACTACACACTCCGCCATCCGGCCGTTTATATACTATGTTTGTGAATAGACATAAAGCTCTAACTACAATTGTGATTCCAGACTCTTGCACTGCACAGTGAGATGATGAAAAAGTCAACCGTAGACAGTTGGGATGTGAATTCAGTGCTTATGTTGGCTGACACGAGTCCTGTGGTGGGAGCCGTTGCGCCGTCGTATGCCCCGCTTGGGGAAGAGAGGCTGTGTGTTCCTCTTGTAAGTATAATAAGAAAAAAAAGCATTATTGCATTTTGTCATCTAAGTTCTAATAGTTTACACAAATAAATTGTAAATTTTTCTATATCAGTATCGTACGTCAATTGCCGCCGACGCGTCTATTATCAATAGTTTTTTCCTCATTATAGTTTGATAAAAGTCTCTTTTTTCTTTTTTCAGGAAAATCTTTTAAATGTAACAGACTTCTCAACAACAACCGACAGTCATGTGTTTTCCTCAGTACCCACAATGACAGTGGAGTGGATCACTGATGACAAGAGTCTGAATAATTCCAGTAATATTAGTGTTAGTTTGCAGAATTATTACACCAAAGTTGCTAGAGGTAAGTTCAAAGAAGTTTTCTTACATCTTTAACAGATTTTAAATAGTAAAATGTGAACAACATTAGACTCTAAATTACAATGGGGCCCACATATAGAAACGTTGTCTGGTAGACTCAGCTCAGCAGCTTACGCCGTAAAAACAATTCGTCAACTGACCGATGTTGACGATGCGCGTTTAGTTTATTTTAGCTATTTTCACAGTATAATGTCATATGGTTTATTGCTTTGGGGTAGTGCCGCGGATATAGATTCAATATTTGTGCTCCAGAAACGAGCTATCTACATGATGCGTCCCAAGGAGACACTAAGAAATAAATTTAAAGAGATACATATTATGACGTTACATTCTTAATACATTTATGAAAAGTTAATGTATATGTGCCCACTACTAGGCTCCATAAAATCTCTAACTCGTTTCCAGGTCAATGTATACGCTTTTACAATAAACTTCCTTTAGACACAATAGAATTATCGATAGGTAAATTTAAAAAATATGTTAAAATTAGATTATGTCAAAAAGCTTACTACAGTATTTGGACTACATAAATGATAATAGTATTTGGAAATGAATTGCTCTTCTTATGTGACTTTTATTATGTATACCTACTTATTGTTATAGTTTTCATTTTAAAAGATGGTGCACATGAGTTTCTCACCAGCTCTTCTCATAATGCAATACCCATCGTAGCTGGTACTTGGATTGATTTTAATTTGAATTTAAACAGTTTGATTAAAATTAATCTAAGCCCCGGCATGGGGTATCATTAGGAACATTAGATTTTTACTTCTTAAAAATTTCCATAGATGGCGTTATGTGTAGCAATGCAAAAATAATAAATTGTTATAAACGCTATTGTTCAACTATTGACCAAAATATGATTTTTAAAAAATAAAGCACGTATATATAAAACGTTAAAAGCATTCTTCAATTATTTCAAAGTGATTTGAGAGAAAAAAGAAATCAATGTCTTTAACTCTTCAGTCGCCGTCCTTGGATACGGCACAAAATGTAAAAATTTCATGCGGTTAGGTTATTTGTGGCTAATAGATGGCGCTTATTTCAATTTTATTTTAACATTGTATGAGTGTGTGAGTGTATATTGAGTTATAAACAAATTAGAGTTCGACGCTTTTGTCACTCAACATGTTAATTTAATGGACATTCACTTACGATGACGCGTTTAGTTTCTGAGGCTACGATTGCCTTCCAATAATAGTTAGATATAAAATCATCATCGAACTTTTTAAATTATATATTAAATACATGTTTTTATAATAATGTAAGTAATCTTAAGTATTTTATTTTTTTATTAATCTAAAATAATATAGATATCAATTGTCATGTGATGTACTTCGAACAGAAACAAAATGTTTTTCTGCAATGTTACTCAATGTTTATTTACAAAGGAACGGGCGCGTGTTTCCTTCACTTCGGTAGAAGTTTTCGGATTGTTTGTGTGCTCTTGTGGATATTTTATGCGAGATGTTTTTCAGATCTTTTTACAATTAAATAAATAAATAATTAATATATTTATATTGACATTATGGATATCAATAAAGTAAATAACGTAACACTCAAATAAAGAAATTCATAAAAAAAAGAACAAACAAATGTATAAATAAAAATAATTAGGAGTAGAAAAGAATGATCGGTATCATTAAGAAAAACTATAATATAAGAAAATAATAGGATAAAAGATGTGAATGAAAAACAATATTATTAATGCCAATGAGTATGAAGAAAAATGTTATTAATTTGTTATTAATAACATTTTTCTTCGGAAAATAATTGCGATTTTATGAAGATTTTTTTTAATGAAAAACAAAGCGCACCCCTAGATACACTAGTGGGTAGTACACATACATGTTTTTTGTATTGAGTGATATGACTAAAACCTCCCTTGTCTTCTTCCTTCAAAGCAATCTTAGTCTAGCTAAAAATTTCGATAATAAGATTGCTACAAAAATACGTTTTTGCGAACGAAGACAGTTGTAGGAACAATGCTAAGCAAACATGATTGCACGTTTTTATAAACAGATTTTAGATTTTTCGATCAAACTTTACCAGAAATAAATAAAGATTTTCTTTTGCAACTTTTTTTTTGACTTACGACGTTTTATTTGAAGTAGGTATAGGCAAAATAAGTAACAACGTTAAGTAGGTATTATTATTATTATCGTCCTTGGGAACAACAGAAGATTCACTCCCAAACGTAAGTCAAGTAAATGTAAAAATTATACCTACACCTCGCCTGAGGTACCCACGACCACGTGCACGCAAAATTGAAACTTATAACAGCGCGCGAACTGTGAATGTTCTATAGTCGCTTCTATAGTTCCAGATAGATAAGTAAAGAATAAAAGTCATTGATCCGACTTCTACCAAAAAGTCAATAAAATTACGATAGCGATCGGCGGTCATTAAAAACTGTCGCTAATTACTGCATCGATCGAGTTTCATAATACCGGTTAATCAAACACCTCTTATCGCAAGGTATTAAGTAAGAAATACGTAAATTAGGGGCATAATTTGTGGTATTTTTTTCATGTTCAAAAATACATATTAAAACAATGAAATAATAATATGTAATTGCTATTGTTTACGTAATTTAAAAATAAATAATTTATAAATATTATAAATTATATAAATTGTATAAGTTTTCAACTTATGTATCAATCAAAGAACATGCCATCATTACATTTATTTATTTAGCTGTAACTAATTTTCATAGAAGTAAACAATTAATTATAAAATAACCGAATTTTTTAATTTCTTAACAAAAAATAATTTTTTTTGGGATATGCCCGCATACTCGGCGCTGAGTGTGACGTCAGAGTGAGTCAGGGGTGCTCAATCCAATAGAGCTCGTATGATGGGCGGACACTAAAAGTCACGTTGCTCGACACAATACCTACTACATTCAAATTAAATGATTTTAAAACATTATTTAATGATGCCTTCAATCAGGTAACGCCTGAAAAATGGCAAAATTGTGTCGAGCACGTCAAAAAAGGAGCAGCCGTGATTAGAGGTCTTGACCATCAAATAGACAAAACAGCCAATCGCTTTATTATACACATGTAACAGACACTTCAGAAAGTTAAAGTTCCTCGAGTGGCACAGACATAGATTCTGAATTCTCTATTTAAAAAAAAAATCTATTTATAACTATGTGCCTGTACCCGTTTGAAATAAATGAGTTGAATTTGATTTAAAAGTTTTATTGAGTACTAACATTCCGAAATAAATACGACTAAATAAAAAAGGTTCAACGTTTTGAACAAAAGGTTTGTGACTCACGCCAAGTGAGCGCGACAAGAACGCCCTTTACCGCGATACCTTTGTTTTGCTCGTTTTAGCGACACTTCCCTTATATTTTTTAGTTTAGTCTAAATCAAAATCAATTGCAATAGAAAGTAATCATTATTTTATTACATTACATTTCATTAAAAAAACTTTAAATTTTAAAACTATAAAATATCGTTTGATATTTTGAATGCAGCAGTGTTATAGCGTTGTAGAAGGTCAAACGTAATGGTATTGTACATACTGACTGACACGCACACATGCAGATAATAATATATTGACAGCTTTGGCACGCACACAGACACATTCTCACGCACACAAGGACGTCATGTACCTGATGTTACCTTTTGCAAAAGCTAGATGGCGTTGAGGTAGCGCGGTTGAGACTACTCACAAGTACGGCCATCTATTGGCATAAAAAATGAATTAAAATAGCCCCCAGAATAATATTTTTTAGGGTGGCGTCAATATTTTGTATGAGATTGGGTATCTGTACTAGTATTATATTATCTGTGGCCCTGGTTATTCAAAACATTGTAATTAGTATTATTTATTATTTATTTTTATATAATTTTTTGTAATATTTTGACATGTTCAAGCGCCTCCTGGGGCCTATGAAAATAAATGATTTGAATTTGAATTTTGAATTTGTGGTTTTTGCCTGTTTTACCGACAGCCGGTTCCTGGAAGGCTGTGGGTCGGGATTTTTCACATGGCCAATTTTATATCTTCTTACAGCAATACTAAACCTCAGAAAGAAACCAAAAGTGATAGCAGTAGAAGACCTCACTACAAACACTCGCATCGGGCCGATTTTCCCAAATCTCTTCAATTTGGCTGTGCTGGTGCTCAACGACGACAACCTGAATGCTCTCAACGTACCTGCCAAGAAACCACTGCAGTCCAACGTACTGGATATGGTTGATGCCCTCTGTTCTAACCCGTGCAGCTTGGATACTAATATACAACAACAGGTAGGTATGGTTGCATCTGTGACATGCTATACCAAATTTGAATCTTCACATGGAACTCGCCATTTTCGTATTCCATTGCACTAATCATTTATACCTGATATTCCATGATTAAATCAAAAACTACTTGACCAATTCCAACATTTTTCTTGATTAGAATTCTAGATTATTGCTGAGTTAGATATAGTGTATTGAGGAACCACACTACCACGTGGGCGAAGCCGCGCACGTGTTCCAAGTATTTTATTTTAATGTATGATGTTTTGATTTCAGTTCCAGAGGCTATTTCCAGTGATGGTGTCGAACATACTCGGCAATGGGTCCCTGGCTGAAAAAATGGTTGCTATTCTTACAAAAATCACACGTACCTGGCCATCCTTTATCACTATAGGTACAGTCATATTCCTATAAATAAAAAAATTTATTTGCCAAAACTTTTTCCAAAGACATTTGCGAAGGTTTACTCAACTTTACCCTTGCCTAGTCTTCTATTTCTTCTTATCCTCTACGGCTCAAAGGTTTGCTGGTAGAAAATTTAATATTGAATTAAGCTCGCCGTTGTACCTAATATTTTAACTGTTCTGTCTATTATGTTACTGTAAATTCTGTGTGTGTACAATAAAGTATTTGAAAATGTTGTTTTTATATAAATTAAACTTGTAGTTTAATTTTCAGGAAAAGGCATCCTGTTCGATTACCTAGCGCAAGGCACGAAGGAGCGGTTGACGGCGCCCATGATCAAGTGCGTAATGGCGCTGGGGCGGCGCGCGCTGGTGGAGTGCCTCGCCGACCACCTGCAGCACCTCGACGACTGCATCCACGCGCCGCGCCGCACGCATCTGCAGACTGACCTTCGAGAGACTATACTGGTAATGCCGGCACCACCTAATAGCGGATGTTAATCAAAGCTCAGCCATCAGGTGTATAACACCCACGTTTCAACCGTATATATGGAGGAGGTGAGCTTATCACCATCTATCAGGCACAATTCCAGACTCCGTGCCCTATTTCTGGTATAACCATAGAATAAAGAGGATAAGAAGGATTTCTTAGCGGAAGTATTTAAAGAAATATCGACTAAACGTCGTAAACAATATCATGCAATTTAGTTCGCCTTAAAGTGAAGCATCATTTTCTTTAGGTACCTACAGAAATCCACTAAATTTCATTCTTCATTCATTTCTCTAAATTATGATTCAAAATACTATAAATATTCAGTGAGCGGTGCAGATGTGGCGCCTCATGGTAGACAAGCCACAAAAAGATACTATCGCAAACCGCTCTAGCGTTTACTAATCCGAGGCAGCGCACTGTCGATCGAAGCGCCGTCGTCAATCTGTCAATCATGTATACTATTTTAAGATATTAAGTAATTGGTTGTCTTGCTATGTAAACAAAATTTTGTATGCACCTAATTTGAAATAAATTGAATTTGAATTTGAATTTGAAACAGCGCACGTGCGTCACTGCTCGCTCGCGAGTCTCTTAATGATTGGACTCCCGGGAGTGGTGATCGCGCGTAGGTATGAGTAAGTAGTATGCCTTCACGGGGAGTGAGACAGGCCTGGTATAAGTACCATGTAGAAAGATGCTGCACAAATGTCTCGCCAATATTTATGTCTCCAATACCAGTACTTTAGCCATGGAATTGAGTCCCAGGGAATCGAATTTGTTAGCCAATTGCTAATATGAATGCCAGGTCTCGCCTTATTAGCTGCACGTCATTGGGCAATTATTGAGACATTTTCTACTTCTATGCCCGAAGTAGCTAAGGGCTGGGTACATAGGACCCATAGGTGTGGTAATTATTAACCGTAATATTGTAAGGATTTGATTGTTAAAAACTCAGCTTTTCGCGCACAAAGCTAGGTTTTGTTCAAACAAATAAATAAGTGACATTGGTGCTACATCTTTGGAACTCGTACCTCGGTATGCGCGTATTTATCCCAAACTAGCTGACCCGGCGAACTTCGTACCGCCTTAGCGTAAATTTGATGCACTACTTTATTTTGTATAGCTGACCTATCTTATGTATGCGTACCTATTCAATTTGAACTGGAATCTATAATATTCTCCATATAAAAATGAATACCTATTTCCCTGGTCTCGTCATACCTGAGAAGGACTTTACTAATTTTATTAAATAAAGATCACCACAGAGTTTTTTTGTTTTAAATTGAATGACGTTGACATTCGTAACGCGCTTTTTTTAAAATATGCAAAATTAAATGTATATTTTTCAATCTTCCTGAGAGATTTTCTTTATATTTTTTTCCGTAAGAACCTTGTACACAGTATTAGAAAACTACAAATAAAAGTCAGCCAAATCGGTCAAGCCGTTTTCATGCTATGTCGTGACAACGGAAAACGGGTTTCATTTTTATATATATAGATAATGGTTATGTATGTTTGTTAATGACAGGACGCTTCAACGTGCTTGCTAAGATCTGAGCCCACAACATACCTGGAAGACTACGTGACGACTGACTACACACTCTATGAAATGCTGGGCGACTCCATACTGCCAAGGCGGACACTCTTCCCTTATAGAGGTATCTATCTATTTCTGAGCTTCAGCTTTACCTTATTTTTGTGGACCCAATACTGAACTATAACCCGGTAACTGCTGAAATATTTAAAAACATCTATAAGCTGCAGTATATTTTACAACTATTTTAATGAAATCGGAAAATACACCACCCTCAGTTAGAATTTTCGGTACTGTGACTTAAATATTCGTGTTTTGTGGATATTTTACGATTTTGGCATCACTAAAAGTTATGTTTCTTATTTACAAAATACAGTGATGCATAATCAATGATGTAAAATATAGATTTATTTATCTTTTTTATTTCAATACGGGGTATTTGTCTACACGGATACGTTAACCGCATCGTAACTTATCCGTTACAGTGTTAGTTATTAATTATTATACTCTAAATATCCGTTACAGTGTTAGTTATTAATTATTATACTCTAAATAACCTTAACCCATAAAACTTAACTACTGTGCAAAGGTTACTAACCTACTCAATGAGGGCTATCGTCTTTTGTCTCACCAGGTGGCGCCACTGTTCAGTAAGGTCTGACGAAGTGTGGTCAAAGTTTGTTGACAGACATTGATTTTTTCCCAAACATTGAGTTTATAGGTTTTTAAAGAGGCACAGATAGTTCTCAAGGGCGTTTCGAAGACAAACATTTTGAAACAAAAAATATTATAGTACGGATTTTTTGTTCCAATTTCAAGTGAGGACATTAATACGTCCGCTTCTCTTGCTCTTGCCAAAATGGATTGGATCCACCCTACATTTTTAATATTTACTTCAAATTAGCAAATGTTACACATACACTTTGCCACAATCAAAACAATAGGGAATAGTCATGTTTTTTTTTCAATGCATACAATCAATCATTTACATCTTTATAATGTAGAAAAAATATAAATAGGCGTGATAAAATCCAATTTATTTTTTTTAAATTTATTTTAAATCTTTCAATGAATTTGAGCCGCTTAAACGCCGCCACTAGCGCCACGCTTGAGATACCGTCATTTATCAAATTCCGTGTTTGTTTACTGCAAGGAGAGTGACTTTCAGAAGGAGATTTGCGATAGTGTCAGGATTTTCTATGATTCAATATGATCTCAGATCCGAGTAGCAATAGCAGTATGGTTTCTATTGTGTTTAGTAGGTGAAGCAGTTTTTGACAAATAGAATAGCCAATACAGAGCATAAAACTTTATTAGTTAATTGTGACAAAGTTTTATTCCAGTCACCGGGTTATCGTTGAATTTTCATTTCGGGACATCTTCGGGACATTTCGCCACAGACGGACAGACTTTTTTTTGCGATTGCGTTCGGAAATTCGTTCCGTAACATTTATTTATAGAGTCTAATATTAAGTACCTGATTTTAATTAATTTAATGGTCAAACACGAATATAAAAACATTTAAATACTAAATAAGCGTGTATTTATATAATTTTAAATAATTAAAACGTATCGTTGTAGTTATTTAACAAAATTGATGTCAATGTTTATTACTATCCTACATGGTGGCTGCTTTGTTTTTTTTTTCAGTGCCTATTCATTGGAAGGATTTTGTGTTTCGAAATTTGAATCACTTTGCCTCACTAGTGAGTAAAAACGGTTTTTACTCACTGAATTCTGGCAAGCTAAAGATCTTTTTCGTGCTGGTGTGGTGAAAACGAAATAGTATATCACCCGTCGATTGGTGCAGTATTTCACACTACCAAACGAACACTGCACACTCGAGTATTCAGGGTCTGCGCTTAATGATGCTCACATATAAACCACCTTCAACGGTAACAACCTTGAATTATGTACTTTTTGTATACACAAGGAATAAAAAAATAACGTCATAAGAAACTTCACTTAAAATTAACGCTTGCTTATAAAAAGTGTTTGTCAGTGGAAAAATGTATGGGTCATTTGTATTATCTTGTTGAAAGATGATTAACCGCGCATGCGCTAACTCATCACAATGGCATCAGTCTATTCGAGTCAAGTAAAATATTATTTATTTTATAAACTATATAAATAGCGCTTGTAAACGTTTGAAATTTGTATGTATTTAACTATACTCTAATCGCGGCGGTTAGATTCACATTCACATGGGGAATACGGAGGGTAAACGAGCCCGGGGACGATCCCCAACCAGATGGAACGACCAAGTGCGAGGCCCATCAGCAGCTAAGTTTAGCTCGGTCGTCAGAGACGCGACGAACAGACGCCGGTGGAGGCAGATTATTAAGACCAGGTGCAGGCCTTCCACATCCGCTGATGACCACGATCCTCAGCCATGAGGGACCGACCGCAGAGAGATTCACATTTCTTCAAAACGAGATGTAACTACAAAGTACAAAGATGGGATGCGCTTCCGTCATTCGCCGTCGACTTAGCCATGTTACTTAGCTTAGTGTGTCCACGCAAACTGGCTCTATGCCGTATATACCTTTATTAACATATCACTGGCTAAGCGTTAAAATCTTTGTTAAACCTTGACCTTTATAAACAGGAAATATGCGAAGGATAAGCAAAAAACATACTTATATAACCGTCTCATTGTCAAACTTTATTTAATTTTGAATAAACTGGTTAATGTAAATATTATTCGTTTAATGATATCATTAACAAAAAAATATTCCTCTAAAATCTGCCTTGTTATTTTCTAGTTTTTTTTAAGAGTGTCAGAGTGTTATGTCCGAAAATAAAGATTTAAGATGTACATACAATTAGACATACATAACATCACACCTATATTACCCAGAAGGGTGTGTCAGAGGTGTAATGTAAAATACCCACACTTACCACGTTCATTTAGGTCCCATGGGATAGGGGGTGAGCCTATCGTCATCCACCGGGCACAATTTCAACTCCGTGTGAATTTTCACGATAACACGGACACAATGCACAATGACGGAAAGTTCTAAAATAACTCCAAATTATATTTTGCCCGACCCGGGCAACTCGCGACTAGATTTAATGACGTCGATTTTTGTCAAAAGAGAATAATAGTTAAAGCTCAAAACGTTAATTACCTTGGATGCAGGCGATAATTAACGTTTTGTTGCTAACATTATAGGACCCATGTAAATTGTGATTTCCATATTCTGGCCATGTTATCGTATCACGAAGCATATCTACAAAACGGGATTTGGCCAAAATTCTTTATCGCTTTCATAGAAATATCACCAGGCAGCTTAAAATTACGGCTATGCAAATATGCGAGGGTTCTCTGCCTACCATCAATAGCTACATAGTGGCCAAAATGACTGAAAAAGTATTCAGTGAGCCAGCCTATACTCTCGCACACCTCTATAAGTTCCAGCTATACAACTTGGACGCGGACGAAGACTAGTTCGCAGCAACAAAACGTTAGCTAGCGCTTTCTTTCATGATGGCTACAACTCTAGCCATTTTTTTAAGGTGATGATTACTGGGCGCTCTCTGTGTCCTTCCGAGACGGTCTAGTTCCGGGTGGTCAAAAAAAAAAACAACTAACGTAACCTACCTATACTCTGATCTCAAATCAGAAAGACAAAAATCAAGCACTCAAATATAGAATTCACAAATAATGATACCGGACAGGCGAAATTAACTAGCTTACTCAACAATTTAGAATCTTGAGCGTAATGAGGGACTCAAACGCACGAGATGTAAATAATTTTGATCTCGTGTCGCACATACAACTTTTTACTTCAGCAGCTCGAAATAGTACCCATAGTACAAGTACTGCATAGTTTGGGACTAGATGAAATGGTGTGAAAGATGAATGAAACATAAAAAAATATGACGACCAGTGAGCAAAACTCAACTTTGCTTCGAGCCAGAGCAAACTGCAAAATCGAGTTTTGATTACTGAAATGACTCGATGCTATATTCCGTTTTTTATACAATAAAGAGCGACTTTTCGAGTTGCTGAGGTGAAGTCATTTGTGTATTATATTTTATTTTATGTTATATATATAAATATTATATGTTAGCAAAATCTCTTTAATTTTTAGGTAGGTTTGAAAACTTTCAAGTACATATTTTGGTTCGGAGCTCTGAACGTGTGAGTTTCGACGCGCCTTTGATCGATTTTTTTTGCATAGATGCTATAAATGATGATTTATTTCAGATGCAGTCGCAAGCGGCGATGCTACGCCGGATCGGTCGGCCGAGGACGACTTCTCATACGCGCCTCTCCGACCGACGTTAAAGAGGCCCAAGCTACGCCTCATTCCTGCACCCATGCCTTCAAGAAACGGCATTCACAGAGAGACTGTCTTCGAACCAACCAAGTTTAGAAGTGATAAGTGTATAAGAATAAAAATAAAAAATTGCCGGACACAAGTTTCAAGAGCGAACATAGTGAGAAATCAAGTGAATAATTCAGTGTCTAGTCGAGGAGTGGTCGTGGCTAGCGGTATACTCAATAGGTTTAGGTACAAACTGAATAAATCTAGTGATGAATTTCCAATATTTGGAGCCATTTTGTTATAAGCTTTACTTAATAATTAGCATAAATTATTACATTTTTTTATTGATTTGTTTAATTTGATACCCATTATGTCGTTATTGACAACACCTATACATATAATAAAATCTGCACTACAACTTCGAAATACATAGTTATTTTCACCTTAGCAGCTCGAAAAGTCGTTCTTTGTTATATAAAAACTGTGAACAAAACTCGATTTTTTATTTGAAAGGGTATACTTTGAGTATTGAGTTGAGTCCCCATGGCAAGGAGGTCAGGGCCTTATGATGGAAACCCAGGAAATTAAGGGAAACTCTCGAATGTTGAAGGAACTTAGGGTTTTTCGTATCTGAATGATAATGGTTAGGAGTAAGCTTAAATTTTTTTGAAGATAGGCATTATAACATAATGATATGGCGCAGGTATATTACGTGTGCTACTCTATTGTATTGGGTCTTCCTGTAAAAATAGATGTAAGCATGGAAATAAATAAATAAATTTAGATGAAACGATAATTATGAGAAAAGCTACTTCACTGAAAGGAGTAAAATAAAATTATTAATAAAAAAAAAATGAAACCGATCTTTTTCATGAACTAATAAAAGAAAAATAAGTGAACATTTTATGTATTGGGTATTGGACTTAGCACCGACTTAAATAAGTTAATAATCTTGAGCGTAGTGAGGAGCTCAGAGCACGAGATGTAAATAACTTTGATCTCGTGTCGCACATACAACTTTTCACCTCAGCAGCTCGAAAAGGCGAGCAGTGAGCAAAACTCAACTTTGCTTCGAGCGAGAACAAAACTCGAAGAAAAATCGATTATTGCTCACATAGCAGATTCTGGACATTTTGTTTATATTATACAGGTGTCCTAAAACTCAACGATAATCCGCTAACTACACAAAAAACTATCTTGGAGCTACAAAATGGCATCACGAAAAGTCAAGTTATTTATTTAAGAAAACGTAATTCAGTAGTCGGGTAAAAAATAGACTGGAATACTTTTTTATATGTTTGTTTAGTCAACAGGCAAGTACCTAGTACATATTATTATTTTTAAAGCACCTTATTCATTTAAAATATTATTATATTTGTAATAAAAAGCGTGTGATAACTAGTATTGTACCTTTGGCGGTAGCAACAAAGAGCCATTATCTGTCACGAGCGAGGATCCGGTGATGCTCCCTGCTTTATCACTTGCGACAAAAAGAATCACGTCAGCAATCTCTGCCGCAACACCAATCTTTCCTAAGGGGGCCGTGCAAACAAAACGATCCCAGAATGCTTCTTGCATAGATTCGCTAACGCCAACTTTCTGCGGCAGGTCAGTTCGCACGAAGCCCGGATTTACACTGTTCACACGAACTCCTTTTGGCGCGAGCTCTAAAGCGACGGATCTCGTGAAGTGGTCCAGAGCAGCCTTCGATGTTTGGTAGGCAAAGCTTTTCTCCAACACGATACGCATGCCCGACATACTAGAGACATTTACAATATTCCCCTTCGTCGCGATTAGATGAGGTGCCGATAAATGCGTCAGGTAAACTGCCGATCGAAGGTTTGTGGCCATTACATTGTCAAAGATTTCCATAGCATTTTCGGTCATAATGCCGTCCAAAGATAGGATTCCGGCATTGTTGATTAATACATCTAGTTTGTCGAAGTGTTGGATGGTAGTGTCGACTATTTTTTTCAAGTCTTCCTCGTTGCACACGTCGGCTATGATGACCAGGGGTTTGGAGCCCGCCGTTTCGCATTTCAGGGAGACCTTGTCAAGCTTATCCTGATTTCTACCAACGATGACAACTTTGGCTCCTTCTTGTGAAAACTTGATTGCTGTCGCAGCGCCGATCCCCGAACTAGAACCAGTTATCACAACCACTTTGTTTAAAAAACTCATGTTCGTTTTGATGCCGAGTGTACAATGATTTATAATACAAGGAAACGGAACGTTTTATACGTGGCTAAGTCACAGACTAGGTATAGGTTAAGTATATATTTACACACACGAGTTACTCGTAGGTAAAAATCTCAGGTGTACGTTACGCTAGTGTACGTTACGCTAGCAAGAAAGTGTCACCTAGAGTGATATGAGTAGAACGTATAATTAGTGCGCAATCTGCTGTAAATGTGCGCCGCATAAAAAATTTGTGCGTCTTGTAGTTTTGAAAAAAAACCGTAAAAACGATTCCTGCTGGAGTAACGTTGTTCTAGCAAGAAAATTCTAAACGAATAATCGCAGAGATAAAATACATACATGGGCAGAGAGCTTATATTTGTGCAAATATGTGCGCCATAAATATAATTTGTGCGTCTTCAGGTTTTCGAGATATTGCGTTTCCCGCTGGAGTAACATTTTGCGAATTCGTGTATCTCTAAGACCATTTTATGTGCGCCTGTAGAATGAACATACACGAATAGCTCTTAATTTGTGCATATTTGTGACATAATTAGATGCCAGATAATATTTATAATTTTCAAGTAATCGCGCTTTATTGAAAACTTAAAAAAATATTGTAGCGCCTAAATGAGAAGACGTATAAGCTCGCTAAAAACTGTATTCGTTCCATCTTGACGTTTATAATTACCATAAAAAGTTTCAAAACAGAACCTACAAGCGCTAATGAATAATATTACTAAAAGTCAAAACGACGGCATCATAACTTTGACGCCATCAAACAAGAAACTGGCTCAACCTAAGATGTGTAGATGTAAACCAAAAATTAGTGCCTTTATCAAATAATATATAGTAAAAATATCCAGCTTCAACTGTTTCGTATTAAGTAAATATTAATACTAAACCAAAACAGTTATTCGGCGCAGGTTATCCGACCAAATTCGAATGACTACAAAAAAGCGACGGATTCATACGTATCGATGACCTTCTTAACTTTACTCGCTAACTGGTTGAAACGTATTGTGCCCGAGTACAGTGCAGTATAAAATAGTAATTAAAATAAATTCAGAATTTTTTTAAAAACTTAATTATATCTCGGCCAAAACAACAACTACTTAATATTTAAATTTCACGCCATGATGGTACTGAGCCACTTTAAGTGATTTTATTGTTTGTGTACTTAAGTAAATGAAAAACTGATCTGTGATTTTAAATAATACTAAATGACTATACAAGGTACAAATAGTTTAATTGAACAATGTTTGTTCTAATATTTATAGGTAGGAAATATTTGATATGTGATTTGATGCCATAATTACTTTAAAAATCATGATTATGATAATAAAAATATTTTTTTTAAACCAACAAGCTCTTTGATTTCATATGATCAGAAACTACATTTAATATATATTATATTTTTATTAGGTCATTGTAATAATAATTCCCAACGAACATTTGAGCGTGACTGTACGAACACAGTTTAGGTGTAATACGTTTAATAAAGGTGGTCATCGATACGTATGAATCCGTCGCTTTTTTGTAGTCATTCGAATTTGGTCGGATAACCTGCGCTGAATAACTGTTTTGGTTTAGTATTAATATTTACTTAATACGAAACAGTTGAAGCTGGATATTTTTACTATATATTATTTGATAAAGGCACTAATTTTTGGTTTACATCTACACATCTTAGGTTGAGCCAGTTTCTTGTTTGATGGCGTCAAAGTTATGATGCCGTCGTTTTGACTTTTAGTAATATTAGGTATTCATTAGCGCTTGTAGGTTCTGTTTTGAAACTTTTTATGGTAATTATAAACGTCAAGATGGAACGAATACAGTTTTTAGCGAGCTTATACGTCTTCTCATTTAGGCGCTACAACATTTTTTTAAGTTTTCAATAAAGCGCGATTACTTGAAAATTATAAATATTATCTGGCATTTAATTATGTCACAAATATGCACAAATTAAGAGCTATTCGTGTATGTTCATTCTACAGGCGCACATAAAATGGTCTTAGAGATACACGAATTCGCAAAACGTTACTCCAGCGGGAAACGCAATATCTCGAAAACCTGAAGACGCACAAATTATATTTATGGCGCACATATTTGCACAAATATAAGCTCTCTGCCCATGTATGTATTTTATCTCTGCGATTATTCGTTTAGAATTTTCTTGCTAGAACAACGTTACTCCAGCAGGAATCGTTTTTACGTTTTTTTTTTCAAAACTACAAGACGCACAATTTTTTTATGCGGCGCACATTTACAGCAGATTGCGCACTAATTATACGTTCTACTCATATCACTCTAGGTGACACTTTCTTGCTGGCATAACGTACACAAATCTCAGAATTAACATCTAAGTACATATTTGTAAAATAGCAGTAGTATGTTATTAAAATAAAATGAATGACAGACACAGTAAAAAAGTTATAATCGTTATAATTTTATAGGACATACTTGCTGTTGCCCGCGACTTCGTATGCGTGGAATTCGATTTTCCATTTTTCCATCCCTACAAAATTGAGGAATATCCCTTGGGGAATGGAATGAAAATAAAAGAACCAGCCTGTATTTTTATGGCATAAATCTAAAAAATACTTAGGCAGGATTAAATCTATTGAACAAACATGATAGTATAAATAAACGGAAAATACTTTTTGCATAGGAATATTCCAAACGTGTTATGGTCGTGGTGCACAACTACATACAAAAAGAAATGAAATCCAATCA
This sequence comes from Hypena proboscidalis, assembly GCA_905147285.1. Lineage (NCBI taxonomy): Eukaryota > Metazoa > Arthropoda > Insecta > Lepidoptera > Erebidae > Hypena > Hypena proboscidalis. Next base: position 14,247,271 of record LR990132.1, read on the forward strand.
AAAACATTTACAATGTACAAAAAGGAGCTAGTCTCGGTACTAACGATAAACTAATTCTTCTGCCGTAAAAAGTTATGAAATCACATATAAACCAAGTCGGTAAATTCAGTTACTTGGACCAACTTGGCAAAGAAGTAATCTAAGTTTTATCAGACAAAATAATCGGACTTCAGTTGACAATATTGATGTCCAATTTTATTTCAGAATCAAGTCGAGGAGGACGAGCCAAGGCGCCGCACACCTGCAGGCGACGGCTGGTCGCGCCTGGCGTCATGTCGCACCGAATTAAAACGTAGGAAAAGACATTATACAACATTACTTTTACTTCACAAGAATCCTTAAAGAGGTTTGGCAGACACTTTGCATTATTCCAACCCTGGGGTTGAAATAGTGTCTGCTTTCTTAAAATTTTAACTTCATTATTTTATGCTAGTTTGAGGGTGTAGTCTGGTATTGGAGTCATGTTAGGTGGAGTTAGTCAGTGGAATGGCTGTAATTTTGTAGAATCCGTTAACCATTTAATTTTTGAAAGTTTTTATTATTTATACTAATAAGCGAACGAACGTGTAGTCCACCTGAAGGTAAGTGGAGTACAGCCCATGGACATCAACAATCCACAAAAGCAGATTATAGATGCGTCGCTGCAGCTGAGGCCTACGGTGTTATGCCTCATGTGCCAGTAATTGGGCCTGATCTCACCACCAAACCGGAACACAGTAATGGAAGCACAACTATTTGGCGGCAGGTTAAAGGTGAGACGGTGGTGCTGCCGCCCTCGAGCTCATTCACAAGAGCTCTACCACCAGTACACAAGAACACTACCACCAGTTGCTACATTGTTAAATTTAGTAACCTATATTTCAATTTAGTTTGATTTTAATAATCATTCTTTACAAAACATGATCTGAATTGCCTTGCACGTAGGGTAGACGTGCACAAATTTAAACCCGGCAGCAGATAGCAGAGCACATCACAATAAATTGCGTTTATAGTTCAATAAATAATGTGTTGCGCAGTTTGCGAGTTCACCATGCATATTAATGAGCGGTTATTGCAATTTTGGTTATTTGAAACTACTTAAATGCTTTATTTACTCAAAAAATTAATGTTATAAATTTAGAATAGAATGAGCTTTGATTATAGAGAATGAGTCCAGGGTAGGGCTTGCAAAGCCAGGTACTTAATGGTGGAAGGGAAGAGATTTTTTTTGTTTGAGGCGTCTTGGTAATATCTCCTCAGGATATTTCCTTACGAAAAGTTGGATTGTACATATTAGTTATATTTTTTTTCACTTATGGTGTTATTACATGTACCTACATCGATCGACCGTCGTAGATGTAATAACAACCTTACTGTTATAACTGGGAAGGTGAGTAAGTCTTATCCCTCGATAAAAGTTCTTTACTCCGACAAAACATGTTTTTTCTTTCCTTTGTACCTTTCTAACTACGTACTATAATTTTATGTTTAGATAACGCTTACATTTACTCCTTAAAGTATTTTCCTTTTGAGGAAAATCGCCGAATTTATTTCTTTCCAGGTAGTTAGGAATAACGTTATAAAAACTGTCTAACAGCGTTATTTTTATAACTATTGAATCGAATTATTTTTATGTGAATGTTATAGTAAAATACGTGTCAATAATTGTAGGGTGTCATTGCATTATGTAATGTGAAGTGACCAAGATTTTTGTCTCATCACTATTATTAAGACATTGATATACTATGTTTTGACACAGGTAAGATACAAAATGTTGGTTATAGGATTGAGACACATTTGATGCTATATCAATATGGTATGCTTTAAGGGTATACAATTGCACACATACAAAGGTATTGTTGTCTCTATCGGCCTACGATCTAAATGTGTGTGTGAGAATATGTGTTGATGTTCACTTGTTACTGAACGGGGCAATAACTCGAATCTGTTGTTTGACAAGTCGGACGATTTTCAACAAAACTTCGCTGCTATGGTAACAATGACGAGATTTGTATGTGGAACAGAGATGTTTACTGTTCCGCAGTCAGCTGCATTATGCACAAGTCGACCGACAAGTCGACTGAGAAGTCGACTAAAAAATTACTAAATATAGATATTCTATATCTTATGGCATAATGCAGGCTAAGAACTTACGACGCTGTTTTTACAGGCGTGCAGGCAACTTAAAGAGATTACACATTTCACGAATAATATTATTCATATTTATACATATCTGCATATTGTGGGCCTGCTGGATAATTAAAGCGTCGCAAGGGTAGGGCGTCTTGATTTCGCCTATTTGCAGATTCATCTCTATTTTTGAGCTCACGCTGTTCAATGAGCGTCAGTTTTTCCATAAAATAAGGATTGTATTTGCCTGGTGCCGCGAGTGCATGAACTACGAGACGAGGCACGAGTTAAGCCGCGAGCTTCTATATATTTACATTTGCGCGTCATGGCCCGTGTGGAAATATTATAAATCAGTTATCAAATTAACCAATATTTTTAAATATTCAAATTAACTAAAAAGCTGATTTTGGATATGTTGTAACTTTTTATCTATCTGCATATATCCATGCAATTTGCCCACATTTAAATAGGTCATGAAAAACTCCGGTGATTACTGATAAATATGTGGCAAGCTAGCCGATGTGAGTTGAGCCTAAGAAAATAGCGCGTCTATATAATAGACACAAGCGAATTGCAATGACAGTTTCAGTGTCAGCAGTCAGGTTGGATAGCCGAAGAGCTGTGTTATGAATGAATATTATATCCGCATTATCATTATTATGTATGAAGAAGGTCTCGGGTTAAAAAGCATTTAACGATTATTTTTATCACCCAACAGTTACACTTTGTAACAATAGTACATTTTGATTATAGCTCCTTTTGACAATTTATCTAATTAAGTTATTAATGCATAAAACAATCATTCTTTCAAAGAATCTTATTTTATTTCTGTTATACATTTTGACTCTGGTATTTTTTTACTCATAGGCAATCGGACCATTTGGACATTCTGCCATGTGTACAGCTTTGCCCCTAAACGATAATTTACATATATAATATAATTAATAATTTAATATTAAGGATCAGCACTGCCATAAAACGTGGCAATGCCGCCAGCCTTCTGGGCACGTTACCTGCGGTCGACATCGATGCGGACGTATTTTTTGACTACTGAATTTTATACGAGTTTTAGTTTATTTAATAATTTTATATTTTTCTTTTATTTAATGTATATAAAGTTAGGTATTTTTTTAATTAGTTTTAAAATTACATTGTAGTTAGGTTAGTAATGTAAATATTTCAATAAATTAACTAAACTAGTAGATGCTTATTGGAAAATTAATATTTATTAAGAATGAAAGATTCTGCAGCTAGATCTCGGACTATAACTTGTTGCAGTCGTGAATGTCAAAAAAGGTTCGATGTAGTTCAATGCATACTCTCTGGTCGGTAGACTATGGTATGTCATAACTCGGCTTGGTTCGGTGCCCCCCTCCCGCACTTTCGAGTAGCTAACGAATGGCTGCCTCACCCCCCGTCAATGAGTTGAGATAGATATTGAAATTTCCTTTAAATTGTAATATGGTATTTGATGAATGAAAATAAGGTACTTTGATGAAAATTATTGATAAAATAGAAAGTGTATTATATTTACGAGGTTCCTTCGTTTTGAAAACTGTGCAAAAATTACAACATTGTGATGAAAAATGTAAAAGATACAACCATACTCATTTTGTATGAGAATTCCATACCGGTTGTTCCCCGTTAAGTACTAAAGACTTAGCTTAGTGTGTCCACGCAAACTGGCTCTATGCCGTATATACCTTTATTAACATATCACTGGCTAAGCGTTAAAATCTTTGTTAAACCTTGACCTTTATAAACAGGAAATATGCGAAGGATAAGCAAAAAACATACTTATATAACCGTCTTATTGTCAAACGTTATTTAATTTTGAATAAACTGGTTAATGTAAATATTATTCGTTTAATGATATCATTAACAAAAAAATATTCGCTCTAAAATCTGCCTTGTTATTTTCTAGTTTTTCTTAAGAGTGTCAGAGTGTTATGTCCGAAAATAAAGATTTAAGATGTACATACAATTAGACATACATAACATCACACCTATATTACCCAGAAGGGTGTGTCAGATCAGAGGTCTAAAATAGCCACACTTACCACGTTATATTTAGGTCCCATGGGATAGGGGGTGAGCCTATCGTCATCCACCGGGCACAATTTCAACTCCGTGCTGCTACTGTGAATTTTCACGATAACACGGACAAAATGCACAATGACGGAAAGTTCTAAAATAACTACAAAATAACATTCTGCCGGGCAACTCGCGGTGAGATTTAATGACATCGATTTTTGTCAAAAGAGAAAAATAGTTAAAGCTCAAAACGTTAATTTCCTTGGATGCAGGCGATAATTAACGTTTTGTTCCTAACATTATAGGACCCATGTAAATTGTGATTTCCATATTCTGGCCATGTTATCGTATCACGAAGCATATCTACAAAACGGGATTTGGCCAAAAATCTTTATCGCTTTCATAGAAATTTCACCAGGCAGCTTAAAATTACGGCTATGCAAATATGCGAGGGTTCTCTGCCTACCATCAATAGCTACATAGTGGCCAAAATGACGGAAAAAGTATTCAGTGAGCCAGCCTATACTCTCGCACACCGCTATAAGTTCCAGCTATACAACTTGTACGCGGACGAAGACTTTAGTTAGCAGCAACAAAACGTTAGCTAGCGCTTTCTTTCATGATGGCTACAACTCTAGCCATTTTTTTAAGGTGATGATTACTGGGCGCTCTCTGTGTCCTGCCGAGACGGTCTAGTTCCGGGTGGTCTAAAAAAACAACTAACATATCTTGCCTATACTCTGATCTTAAATCAGACAGACAAAAATCAAGCACTCAAATATAGAATTCACAAATAATGATACCGGACAGGCGAAATTAACTAGCTTACTCAACAATTTAGAATCTTGAGCGTAATGAGGGACTCAAACGCACGAGTTGAAAATAATTTTGATCTCGTGTCGCACTTGCAACTTTTTACCTCAGCAGCTCGAAATAGTACCCATAGTACAAGTTCTGCATAGACTAGATGAAATGGTGTGAAAGATGAATGAAACATAAAAAAATATGACGACCAGTGAGCAAAACTCAACTTTGCTTCGAGCCAGAGCAAACTGCAAATTCGAGTTTTGATTACTGAAATGACTCGATGCTATATTGAGTTTTGCTCCGTTTTTTATACAATAAATAACGACTTTTCGAGTTGCTGAGGTGAAGTCATTTGTGTATTTTTATGTTAGCAAAATCTCTTTAATTTTTAGGTTTGAAAACTTTCGAGTATATTTGGTTCGGAGCTCTAAACGTGTGAGTTTCGACGCGCCTTTGATCGATTTTTTTTTTGCATAGATGCTATAAATGATGATTTATTTCAAATGCAGTCGCAAGCGGCGATGCTACGCCGGATCGGTCGGCCGAGAACGACTTCTCATACGCGCCTCTCCGACCGACGTTAAAGAGGCCCAAGCTACGCCTCATTCCTGCACCCATGCCTTCAAGAAACGGCATTCACAGAGAGACTGTCTTCGAACCAACCAAGTTTAGAAGTGATAAGTGTATAAGAATAAAAATAAAAAATTGCCGGACACAAGTTTCAAGAGCGAACATAGTGAGAAATCAAGTGAATAATTCAGTGTCTAGTCGAGGAGTGGTCGTGGCTAGCGGTATACTCAATAGGTTTAGGTACAAACTGAATAAATCTAGTGATGAATTTCCAATATTTGGAGCCATTTTGTTATAAGCTTTACTTAATAATTAGCATAAATTATTACATTTTTTTATTGATTTGTTTAATTTGATACCCATTATGTCGTTATTGACAACACCTATACATATAATAAAATCTGCACTACAACTTCGAAATACATAGTTATTTTCACCTTAGCAGCTCGAAAAGTCGTTCTTTGTTATATAAAAACTGTGAACAAAACTCGATTTTTTATTTGAAAGGGTATATATAGGGTCTGATAAGGGTACTTTGAGTATTGAGTTGAGTCCCCATGGCAAGGAGGTCAGGGCCTTATGATGGAAACCCAGGAAATTAAGGGAAACTCTCGAATGTTGTAGGAACTTAGTGTTTTTCGTCATTCAGATTATGGAAGCTAGTTGTAGCTTCCATAATCTGAATGATAATGGTTAGGAGTAAGCTTACATTTTTTTGAAGATAGGCACCTTTAGACCGTCAGTTGTATTATTTTATGTTAAACTAGCTGTTACCCGCGACTTCGTCCGCGTGGATGTCGTTTTATGAATAAAAAATGCTTAAGGTAACAATGTCAAAATAACAATAGTAGGTACAACTCATGTACTTACTTACCTATCTATTACCAAACCAACCAAAACAAATATACGACAAAAACTCAAGGAAAATAATATTCAAACAAATCAAAACAGACAAATAGGTGACAGCCCGTAGAGTTTAGCGTAATGTTAAATATCTTAAGACCTTTATTGAGACTTAGACTATCAAACTCAAAAGTAATTATCAAAATTCGCCCAGTAGTTTTTAAACTTAGCGCTTTCAAACAAACAAACTATCTGCCGCGATTTCATCTGCGTGGTAGGTACATCAAAAAAAAAACTCAATAACACAATATAAAATACTTACCTACCTAAATAAACCTATTTCTGATGATAACTAATCTAAACTCAATAAATAAGCAAAATCCCTATAAACTAATTTCTATACGAATGTCTAATCCTACCTAACAGTATTATAAAATAACCTACGGTCACTACGTACAATATCAAATATACTACCTATACTTAAAAATTAAAATCTATACAGAACAGCAAATAATAAGTTTGTCTTTTTTTACTTGTTTTTTTATTGTATACGGGGTGGATGCGACATAGCGACATTTATTGAAACCACAGCTTCTATACATGGTAAGTATCAATTTCCACCGGATAAAAATGCTCTGGCGAAAAAAAAAAAATCACGTTCTCCGAACAATTTGAACATTGCGATCGTGCAATTTGTTCGGAAGACGTGGATTTTTTTTTTCGCCAGAGAATTTTTTATCCGGTGGAAATGCATACTGGCCATGTATAGAAGCTGTGGTTTCAATAAATGTCGCTATGTCGCATCCACCCTGTATAATATACTGGGTATTTTTCCGGGATAAAAAGTACCCAGTGTGTGGTGCCCAGGATAATAAAGAATAATTATACCAAGTTTTATCGTAATCGAACCGGTAGTTTTTGCGTGATGCCTGAACAACCAGACAGACAGACAGACAGACAAAAATTTTTTTAATCACATTTTTGAGTTCGGTGTCGGTCTAGTAACACCCCCTGCTATTTATTTTTTGATATTTTCAATGTACAGAAATTTTACTTCTACAGATTTATTATAAGTATAGATTTAGATGAAACGATAATTATGAGAAAAGCTACTTCACTGAAAAAAGTAAAATAAAATAATTAATAAAAAATAATTAAACCGATCTTTTTCATGAACTAATAAAAGAAAAAATAAGTGAACATTTTATGTATTGGGTATTGGACTTAGCACTGACTTAAATAAGTTAATAATCTTGAGCGTAGTGAAGAGCTCAGAGCACGAGATGTAAATGACTTTGATCTCGTGTCGCACATACAACTTTTCATCTCAGCAGCTCGAAAAGGCGAGCAGTGAGCAAAACTCAACTTTGCTTCGAGCGAGAACAATACTCGAAGAAAAATCGATGATTGCTCACATAGCAGATTCTGGAAATTTTATTTATATTATACAGGTGTCCTATAACTCAACGATAATCCGGTAACTGCACAAAATACTATCTTGGAGCTACAAAATGGCATCACAAAAAGTCAAGTTATTTATTTAAGAAAACGTAATTCAGTGCTAGGGTGACCCCCCCACATTTAGCGTTGGCGTTGCCGTAGTCGGGTAAAAAATAGACTGGTATACTTTTTTATACGTTTGTTTAGTCAACAGGCAAGTACCTAGTACACATATTATTATTTTTAAAGCACCTTATTCATTTAAAATATTATTATATTTGTAATAAATAGCGTGTGATAACTAGTATTGTACCTTTGGCGGTAGCAACAAAGAGCCATTATCTGTCACGAGCGAGGATCCGGTGATGCTCCCTGCTTTATCACTTGCGACAAAAAGAATCAGGTCAGCAATCTCTGCCGCAACACCAATCTTTCCTAAGGGGGCCGTGCAAACAAAACGATCCCAGAATGCTTCTTGCATAGATTCGCTAACGCCAACTTTCTGCGGCAGGTCAGTTCGCACGAAGCCCGGATTTACACTGTTCACACGAACTCCTTTTGGCGCGAGCTCTAAAGCGACGGATCTCGTGAAGTGGTCCAGAGCAGCCTTCGATGTTTGGTAGGCAAAGCTTTTCTCCAACACGATACGCATGCCCGATATACTGGAGACGTTTACAATATTCCCCTTCGTCGCGATTAGATGAGGTGCCGATAAATGCGTCAGGTAAACTGCCGATCGAAGGTTTGTGGCCATTACATTGTCAAAGATTTCCATAGCATTTTCGGTCATAATGCCGTCCAAAGATGGGATGCCGGCATTGTTGATTAATATATCTAGTTTGCCGAAGTGTTGGATGGTAGTGTCGACTATTTTTTTCAAGTCTTCCTCGTTGCACACGTCGGCTACGATGACCAGGGGTTTGGAGCCTGCTGTTTCGCATTTCAGGGAGACCTTGTCAAGCTTATCCTGATTTCTACCAACGATGACAACTTTGGCTCCTTCTTGTGAAAACTTGATTGCTGTCGCAGCGCCAATCCCCGAACTAGAACCAGTTATCACAACCACTTTGTTTAAAAAACTCATGTTCGTTTTGATGCTGAGTGTACAATGATTTATAATACAAGGAAACGGAACGTTTTATATGTGGTTAAGTCACAGACTTGGTATAGGTTAAGTATATAGTTACACACACGAGTTACTCGTAGGTACAAATCTCAGAATGAACATCTAAGTACATATTTGTATAACATCAGTAATATCTGTGATTAAAATAAAATGAATGACAGACACAGTAAAAAAGTTATGATCGTTATGGTTTTATAGGATATACTTGTTGTTGCCCGCGACTTCGTATGCGTGGAATTCGATTTTTCCATGCTATTCCCTACAAAATTGAGGAATATTCCTTGGGGAATGGAATTAAAATAAAAGAAACTGCCGGTATTTTTATGCCATAAATCTAAAGTAGTTAAGTACTCAGACAGGATTAAATCTATTTAACAAACATGATAGTAACTATAAATAAAAGGAAAGTACTTTTTGCATATTGAAAGTACTTTATTCCAAACGTATGTTATGGTCGTGGTGCACAACTACATACAAAAAGAAATGAAATCCAATCAAAAACGTTTACAATGTACAAAAAGGAGCTAGTCTCGGTACTAACGATAAACTAATTCTTCTGCCGTAAAAAGTTGTGAAATTACATATAAACCAAGTCGGTAAATTCAGTTACTTGGACCAACTTGGCAAAGTAGTAATCTAAGTGTTATCAGACAAAATAATTGGACTTCAGTTGACAATGTTGATGTCCAATTTTATTTCAGAATTAAGTCGAGCACGGATGTTTACAAGAGGGGGAAGGGAGCCAAGGCGCCGCCGCACACCTGCAGGCGACGGCTGGTCGCGCCTGGCGTCATGTCACACCGAATTGAAACGTAGGAAAAGACATTATAAAACATTACTTTTACTTCACAAGAATCCTTATAGATGTTTGGCAGACTTTGCATTATTCCAACCCTGAGGTTGAAAGAGTGTCTGCTTTCTTAAAATTTAATTTTTGAAAAGTTTATTGCATATTTTTTTTTATTATTTATACTACTCCCACAGCGAACGAACATGTAGTCCACCTGATGGTAAGTGGAGTACAGCCCATGGACATCAACAATCCACAAAAGCAGATTATAGATGCGTCGCTGCAGCTGAGGACTACGGTGTTATGTCTCATGTGCCAGTAATTTCAGAGTATACTACTACTATTTGGCGGTAGGTTAAAGGTGAGACGGTGGTGCTGCCGCCCTCTAGCTCATACACAAGAGCTCTACCACCAGTACACAAGAGCTCTAACACCAGTTGCTACATTGTTAAATTTAGTTACCTATATTTCAATTTAGTTTGATTTTAACCATGCTTTTCAAAACATGATATGAATTGCCTTGCACGTAGGGTAGACGTGCTCAAATTTAAACCCGGAAGCAGATTGCAGAGCACATCACAATAAATTGCGTTTATAGTTCAATAAATAATGTGTTGCGCAGTTTGCGAGTTCACCATGCATATTAATAAGCGGTTATTGCAATTTTGGTTATTTGAAACTACTTAAATGCTTTATTTACTCAAAAATTAATGTTATAAATTTAGAATAGAATGAGTTCAGGGTAGGGCAGGGCTTGTAAAGCCAGGTACTTAATGGTGGAAGGGAGAGAGATTCATTTTTTTTCCACTGGCAGGCCCCGTTAAGTGCCGACTGTGGTCACTAAACGCGTTGTCACTAAACAGTCCGGCCATGGCTATGGCTGCAATACTTCGAGGGATGTGATTTCAAAGTATGCTCCTCCCGTCAGCACACCGGCAGTTACGTAAGATACCACACCCAGTGCATTCGGTGTAAGTAGCGGCCGTTACTATCTACTGTTACTATGTTCTTACCGAGTTAGGTAGTATTACATTTTTGGAACATTGCCTACGACTCCTTGACGTAGGACGTCGCGTCGAGAGCTTTCGCCTGTCCATTTATTACCGCCACCATTAGATATATGTAGGTACTTATTACTGGTTAAAATATGATTGAAAGACGATAAAAGTTATTTTAGCAATTAATCGACGTCAGTTTTATAGAAATAGGAACACTATGGGACTCATTCTTGTAGTTTTATCCCCCGCGATTGCAGTGCTATTGTTTTTTTTATACTACGCCCACAGCGAACGAACGTGTAGTCCACCTGATGGTAAGTGGAGTACAGCCCATAGACATCAACAATCCACAAAAGCAGATTAAAGATGCGTTGCTGCAGCTTAGGACTACGGTGTTATGCCCCATGTGCCAGTAATTTCAGGGCCTGATCTCACCACCAAACCGAAACACAGTAATGGAAGCACTACTATTTGGCGGCAGGTTAAAGGTGAGACGGTAGTGCTGCCGCCCTTGAGCTCATTCACAAGAGCTCTACCACCAGTTTTTACTTTTAATTGTGATAGAATTTTCATGAAAAGGCTACTTAGGATTGTGCTCTAGTATCCTAGATTTAGCTATTAAAAATCAAATTCAAAGATGACGGAAAATCCAATAACATGAAGCTATTACCTGATCCAGGAATCGAACATCGAGATGAGAGGTTGCATACTCCACCCACTATTGGACCAACAAAGGCAGTCATTATCGCGTTTTATATAGACTAAGAATATAAGTTAAAATTTCATGGTCATTGCATACACACTGTAGTATTAAAACGGGTTTATTGTACTTAGAACAAAAAATAAGCATAATGAGTTTTTAACAGCTATAAATAGTATTAAACAACGCACATAAATTATAAGGGCACGATACAAAAACAACAGATATTAAAGTTAAGTTAAGTATAACTACTGATATATTATCTTAATGTATTTAAAACTAGCCTTTTCTCACGACTTCGTCTGCGTGGAATTCGATATCGGAAATAATATTCGGAAAAAATACTTTTTCAACCCGTAATGGAGTGAAATTTGCAAAAAACTTTATCATAACATACTTCGAAGTCAAACAAATATTATTAAAATTAAATTCATATTTTGTGGCAATTAGTAACTTGTTTTTTTTAGATTATTTCTTTATTGTGAACATCTATGTTGTCTTCTGATACTATACCTACCTATTTATTGTACTTATCTATATCTCGTGCACATTAGTTTTGGTAATATTAATGACTGTAGCCTGTATTAAAAACAGCTTTCCTTTAAGCGGTTGGCAGACTTCGTAATTATTCAACATTCATTTCATTTAGTCAAAATGTAATTGTTCTCCGTGCGTTTTAATGGGTTGTTGTAAATTTGCCACATTGTCGATTTGTCACACAAAAAAGTATGTGTAAATTCGTCACACTCACTTTTTATGTAGGGACAGCAGAGAAATCATAAATTACTTACGAGTCCACATATTTAAGTATATTTTTTACTCTATACGTAGTAGTAGAGCTGCTTCGTTTATCTAGTGGTTAGCATATGCGCCTCTCACTACGAGGTCTCGGGTTCGATTCCCGGGTCGGACAAAGTGTTGTTTGTGATTTTCCCGTCAGGAACTCAATAGTAGCACGGAGTTGGATTTGTGCCCGGTGGATGGCGATTGGCTCACCTATCACATAGGACCTAAACATATCTGGTGAAGTGTGGGTGTCATACAACTGAGACATAGGTACCTATTGGGTAATATTTGCGTGATGTTTTGTCATGTATGACATAGTAGTAGTATGTTCCGAACAGCCTCGGTATGCCTCATGTGCCCGTAATTTCAGGGTGATGCCTGATCTTACCACCCATCCTTATAAAGTAGTGTCCCCAACGCAACGCTCACGCAGCGCGCTCGCTAAATTTTCTAATTTTGAATCACTCGCTGCGCTCGTGATTCAATTTTAGAATCCTTCGCTTGCTCGGTCATCAAAATTGAACACGCGGTTAAAAAGCAACTTTGCACTCTTGTTTAACAAATAACTATATTTATATATTATTATATTCATGTATGTAATTATTACTAATGTTGTAAATAACACCAATTATTATTGTTTGTGTTGGCGCAGCCAAATCTATTAACTCATTTGTCACTAATTGATATATAAGGATGTATACCTGCTAATGTACAAGGAAATAAATGACCGGTGTATGTAATTGTAGTTTAATGTGGCTAAATTATTTTCCTTTGTCGACCTAATATAAGCATGGCTAAGACAATAATTTGTTAGCTAGGAGTCGTGAAATTGAATACATAAAATGCGTGATTATAAAATGGTTGAATACAAAGTTATGAAGGGTGTTATTAGTTATTACTCAAACGAATTGACGTCGATCGAGGACGCTGTTCGGCGATCGATCGATGTCGATCTGATGGTGTATTTTGAATAGAATAGAATAGAATACGTTTATCCATCAAAACTGGTACATCAATAATATACTTAATAAACCTACTTAGTGCAATGGTTGATAGACAACGTTGTACTTACAATCTAATGTGCACTGTTCGGTGACAGTTTAAATAGAACATACATTACAAAGTTAAAAGTACACATACATGCACATATACACACACATACATATATATATATATAGATATGGTATCTATGAAAAACTGATATAAATTATCAGCTTCTACCCTCGTTTCAAAAGAGAGGTGTTATTTAAATTTTGAAGTGTAGTTTTAGGAGAGTTTTAGCTTGTTCTTGTAAACAAGAACTGATTAAAGTTATCTGAAATTAAAATAACTTTAATCATTTTTTATATACCTTTATGACTTTATTTGATCACTGCTCCGCTCCTGAATTCCCTGTCTGCATAAGGACCTTCCCCAGACTCAGGTGTATTATAAAAAAAGTTTAAGTCGATTAAAACACATTCCACTTAAAAAAAAAACTAAAAATGCCAAAAAAAAACGCTCAATTAAATGGGTAAATGGGTGTTAGTATATTTGCCACTTGATAATGGCGCAATGACCGAGATGCAGTCTTCAATAACAAATAAATATGATTCTAAATTGTCCTCAACTTTTGCTAAATAGGCTATTTCACATTAAATTTCATCCAATTCCATAGCCATTTATGTCCTTTACAGTAGCTTTTCTTAGAGTCGTCTGTTATAATTTGGTGCTTACTTTAATACGGCGTCAAGGACAACTTAATTTTTTTTAATGTATGCGACAGCCTTTTTTCGAAACCAGTGACTTCACGTAAATATTCTGTTAATGGTTACGAAGAACAAAAAATTCTAAAAAGCTTTGTCATAGACACCATTGAGATCTTTAATGAAAAGTTATAGATGAGTTTGTAAAAAGAAAAACGTGTTTTGGCTTTCCTGAAAAGTCATGGTTTATCTCTTACAGTAACACTGCGATTAATGATCTGATCTGATAGTTCTGGTGTTGATATATATACCTATATAATTTTATTTATGATAAGAAATGATTTCTGAAATGGTTCTCTTCATATCTTCAGGGACGACAGCAGTCCGTTCGCATTGATGAGACTATGTCTGGTTGGTGTGATCTCTGCTCTGGTGTCCCTCAAGGCGGTATACTTTCTCCTCTTCTTTTCTCCTTATTTATCAATCTCATCACCAAAGAACTTCAATGTGCGTATCATTTGTATGCGGATGACCTACAGTTGTATGCGCAAGCAAGGGTAGAAGGTATAAATTCAGCGATCGGGAATGTAAATAGGGATTTAGACGCTATTAAGGACTGGTCTAAAAGGTTTGGCTTATCGATTAATCCCTCTAAGACACAAGCCATCATCATTGGGAGTTCAAGAATGATGAGTAGAATCGATAAGTCATCCCTACTTTCTATTACCTTCAGCGGCACAACCATTCCGTTTAGCCCTAGCGTTAAGAACTTGGGGTTGTATCTGGACTCCATTCTTGATGGCCGAACACACGTGTTGAATGTTAGTCAACGTGTAACAGGCACTCTCCGATCTCTGTACCGTTTAAGAAACTTCCTTCCAGTTGCGACCAAGACGATGCTTGTGTACACTTTAATCTTCCCCATAATCGACTATGGTGACGTATGCATTTTCGACCTGAATGCAGATCTACTCAATAAACTTGATCGACTTCTCAACAATTGCATTCGATTCGTCTTTAACCTCCGTAAATATGATCACGTATCGGCACATCGCAGTCAGTTAAACTGGCTGCCTATACGTCAGCGCCGTAGTCTGCGTGCGTTGATATTACTTTTCTCTCTTTTGCATTCTTCCTCTGCTCCTGCATACCTAACATCTAATTTCAAATTTCTCTGTTCTACTCATGATCGAGACTTAAGATCAACTAATAATCTTCTTCTTTTCTGTCCCTCTCACAGTTCTAGTCTTGTACATTCTTCTTCACAGTAAGATCTATTCTCTTGTGGAATGCGCTACCTCCGGAAATCAGGATGGCATCTAGTCGTAATGTTTTTAAATACAAAGTAAAGCAGTTATATTTGAGCTATTTGGCGGAATCTTCTCAGTAATTTGTTAAGTTATTATGTTTTGTATGTACTTATGTTATTGTATTTATGTATTATTATATGTATTTATGTGTATGTATATATATATATATATATATATATATATATATATATAGTATGTATATTATTATAGTTCATTATATAATTAAGTAATTTACTCATACTCTGATATTATGCACCTACCAATTATCTCTGCACCACCCTAAGGGTCGACTGGTAGAAAATGCCTTCGGCATTAAGTCCGCCTTTGTCACGTTTTGTGCAAAAAGTTTTTAAATAAATAAATAAAATAAATAAATAAGAAGAATTGAAATGAACAAATTTATCTACTAACTAAACGATAATCAAATAATTATATAGGACGTTGTCGGTTAAAATATTTTACTTACTTTTAGGGCGAAGAAAAAATATTGGTAAGGCAATAAAAGCCTCATTCTCAGCTATTTAAAACCAAGGTGGTCATGATGAAATTGTGATGCATTTCGTTAACTCATTGTTGGAGAAACGACCCATGCTAATGTCACATATCCTGAATATTTATGAGGGCCATGATGAAAAGCTTTTTGTGTATAAAGGTTTTTGACAATCGCAGTTTTGTTAATGCTATTGTGCAATACAGGGTACACAGTAGTTAAGTTTTGCACTGTGATTCAAAAATTATTGAATGTATTAATTTATGGGTTTTGTCCGGCTGAGCGATAAAGTGAGTAATTAAAGTTTCTACTATGAAAATGTTGCTATTTACAATGTTGTAGGCGTCTTGGTAATATCTCCTCAGGATATTTCCTTACGAAAAGTTGGATTGTACATATTAGTTGTATTTTTTTTCATGTTATTGTTTCACTTATGGTGTTATTACATGTACATCGATCGACCGTCGTAGACGTAATAACAACCTTACTGTGTTATAACTGGGAAGGTGAGTAAGTCTTATCCCTCGATAAAAGTTCTTTACTCCGACAAAACATGTTTTTTCTTTCCTTTGTACCTTTCTAACTACGTACTATAATTTTATGTTCAGATAACGCTTATATTTACTCCTTGAAGTATTTTCCTTTTGAGGAAAATCGCCGATTTTATTTCTTTCCAGGTAGTTAGGAATAACGTTACAAAAACAGTCTAACAGCGTTATTTTTATAACTATTGAATCGAATTATTTTTATGTGAATGTTATAGTCAAATACGTGTCAATAATTGTAGGGTGTCATTGCATTATGTTATGTGAAGTGAACAAGATTTTTGTCTCATCACTATTATTAAGACATTGATATGCTATGTTTTGACACAGGTTAGAAACAAAATGTTGGTTATAGGATTAATAAGACATATTTATGCTATATCAATATGGTATGCTTTAAATACGCTAGCTAATAAATATATTAAATTTTATACTACTGTACATAAAAGTTTGGCATGTGCAAAAGCTGCGATTACCCGTGGGTGTAACGCTGTCACTTTTTTGACTGTCGCATGTCGGCCCGTCGACACAGACGGATGAGTTCATTGTGGACCTACAGATGTAAACCAATCACATACATACACATATAAACTTTTATAACTACTTGTTATATGTATAGCCTTGACTAAAGATGTTTGCTTTTTAGTCTGTAGGTAAGTTACGTATACGCCTATGTATGACGAACTTCTAGGCTTCATAAAATGAATAGTTTCCTTTTTATGAAAATCGAATAAATCAATATAAATGGTGACTTAATTCCTTTTCTTGAAAAGCAAATTATATTTTATTATATAACACAACACAAGATGTCAGGAAACACTGTTTTAGTGGGTTAAATACCTTGAACATAAACATCTTCCTTTAAAAATTGGGCTTCGTTCAAATTTACTACGAATAATAAGACGCCTGATAAAACGATTGCTTTTCGTACAATTTCGTAGATACTCCAGAGTTCTAGCGACCTTGCCAACTGTCATTGTCAGAGCAATCTTAGCTTTTGCTGACGTCACTCCTAAATGAAAAGTAGCAGAATTTTCAATCTAGAATGTGATTGGATGCCTGCAATTTCAGATTGGCCACTTATTTGCTCAATTGGTTTTAGTTTCGACTTAGATTTACGATGGAATCGAACTGTGCGAGAATTTCCGCAGGCGTTTAAAACGAAATAGCTTTTGCAGGGCCTCGAACTTGAACACTGCTAAAATAACTATCCCTTGCCGAATTACACTGCAAAAGGCTATCGCTTCACAAAATACTAATAAACTTTTGAACTCAGAGAAAATAAACTTTTGCACTAGGATATTTAATTGTAAAAACGATTGTTTATGTTCCGTAACGTATTTTAGTAGATAGAGATTAAATGTTGTAGATTAAAAAAATCTTGAAACATCTTATTCAGAAAATAGATATCAAAATTGCAAACTGAAACGAAAATATTACCCTTTTTTGACCTAACGAATCCCAGTATATTATATTGGATAGAGTTACAATAAAAATTTTATTTATGGCAATTTTATGTTTTTTAAAAGGGAAGCAGACAACATTTTTATAGGAACTACATTATAATCAGCTATAAGTCAAAAACAGAAAATATACCCAAAATTTTGTGGTTTTTGGGTCACAGCTGGAGGACTGGTCAAAAATGGCACAAAAGGACAAAGGACGATTGCCGTCCATAGGGAGCGCCGTAGACACCGACAACGTTTTACAGCCACTGTTACCCAACGTCTACGTTCTTGAATCAGTCTCTATGTATGGGCAAAATGCTGAATCGTACTACTGATTTTTATGAAAATAGTTTCAATATTAGCTGCCTAGCCCCATAGCAGAACGATTTGATCTGGTAACTAGCGACCTAAAGCGATAAAGTCACCAGCCATCCGGTATCCAGCCGGATAGTTGCAAACTATCCTTTATCTGGCCGGATAGTGTTTTAATGACTTTAAGGGCTGGATCCGGCCACTATAGGGTAGTGGCCGGATAACCGTTTCATCTCTAGTTGTAACACAACATTTGTAGCTTGTATCTGTATGCGAAAAGAACGGTTGCTTTTCAGTTTTAAAACCCACTAGACATTGTAATTTATTAGAAATATTTAGGATATAAAGCTGGATCACCTGACCAGAATGGAGGAAAAAGGGTTAGTTACAACTTGAAATAATGTAATAACTATACTTAATCTTCTTCGAATTCTATATTTATATGAATATATCGTTTGTAGTTATGTACACAATATTTATACAAAATGATATGCACTGAAATTTCGTATTGCCTCGAGCATTGACGACCGTGCGTCATACCGCAAACCATTTTATACGATTCCCTCAGACGATCCACGGATACCATTATGCACTTATGCATCAAGTGCAACATTGTATATTTTTATTCATACTACTAGCTGCCACCCGTGGTTTCGCTTGCGTGGCACCTCGATGAAAAATTGCTTATAATCTATTCTCAATCACACGATTAATTTTATAAATTCGATTAAACCGTTTCGGAGGAGTTCGATAACTAACACTGTAACACGGGATTTTTATATATAGATACTTAATAATTAGCATAGCATCTCACGATCCTCTACGAAAAATACTGATGTGCTACATAGTAGGAATAAAATATTACGGTTCATTGGTTTATAATTTAGCATAAAAATATTATCTTACCATCAGTTTGATAGTTAGGCTAAACATTATCTAAGACAGTGCTGGTTCCTCTCTTTAGCTCTATCTGTGACTATCAAATATGCCGTCTAACTGAAGGTAAATGCGAATATTAGGGTAATATTACACCGAAATCGATCGACTTCGATCGATTTGACGTTTATAGAGCCAATAAGAGTGCAACACTGCTGTTCCACAGTCGATCGACATCTACATTTAATAACCAGAAAGGTTGGTAATAACACCCTTAGCATAAACATGTTTAAATACGAGAATATAAAGTAGAAGTAGGTCCTTTGGTTCCTTGTGGTGGAACGTGTTCGCGGCGAGACTAGTCGTATGGAGATGATATTTTGCGGTCAGGGTAAAAATAGAGAAAGCACCGTGCGAACGCCCGACTCCCCGGCCGCGTCCCCGCCTCTCTCAATCAGATACGGAACCAATGTTGATTGCCACGTTATGGATCGGTGTTGCAAATTGTTGCAATTCTAAACAAAAACTACAACAAGATATTAAGTCATCTGTTTTGACTGATCTATAAATGCCATGGACTACTAAAGAAAATAGCTGTTTTTCATAGATGTGTGTTCTAAGTAGTTGCTAAGTAGTTCATCAAGTTTTGAGGGTATGCATGTAGTACATTAGGATAACCTACTGAGGACTACGAATCAATATTGTGCCACCTGTCCCAAAGTCAGCGTCAGAATGGCTGGTTGCTTATACCAAGAGATATGATAGCCTCCACGACTCCTTAACACGAGTAATTTTGGTTTACCATTCAAAATACTCACAATATTAATATGTCGTTATGTTAACAATTAAGCCTGATGTATTGAAATTGCGAGTACACATATTACCTATTTAAATAAGGCACTTTATAGGTGTAAATAGCATCGTGACAAAACCATATACCAGCAGCGATTCATTACATGATTGTGAGACCTTGAGTGTAAAAAAACGGCAATTGCCTCACATTGGAAAATCGGTCTTGGAAAAAAAATAAACTTCATAAGAAAATCGCAAATGTATGAAAATAGACTTGCGATAACACTTTTCAGTGATTAAGAGCATGATTTTGATGCTTTAGGTGCAAAAATGTTTGATCGGAATATTCTACAAATTAGAAGAAAATCATCGGAACATCCCAAAGTTGGGATTGGGACAGTCTAGAGTCGAAAAATTCACGGAAAACGAAAAATCACAATGATTTTTTTAGTATAATGATATTCCAATGTAGTTATGTAAACAGATACGTCGACACGATGTCTAGACGCTGAGATATAGAGAAAGTAAAGTTATCCTTTCGAACGAATGTGTAATAGTAACTTAGCTAAATTCTAATTAGCACTTGGAACGGTTCCCGCTGTCTTCTGATATTTATATTTCTAAACTTGGATCGGCTTTCAAGTTTCATAGTGAAACCCCTGTATTAAAAGAAAACCGGCCAAGTGCGAGAAGCACTCGAACAAAAAATTGTCTGTTGTGTGAAAAGGCTTTTTGCAAAATCCAAGGAGGCATGATATCAAACAAAGGAGTCATTTGTAGCTTTTGAAAATAATTAAAGTTGCTTATAATGCGCAAATAATAGGTATTATGTCAATCCAGTGGCGCCGGCATTAGGGTGCACTTGCCCACTGGCCGAAAGAAAAGACATAAAACAACTTTTTTTCCAGTCTATCGTTTTGTTCTGCCAATAAACTATTGACAGCAACCACCCTCCTAACTCATGATGGCAAAGGCGTCCCTGGATTTTCAAGAAAATAAATTATAAAGAAAGATCGTTCAGTTTGCATCTCCGCGCCCAGAAAGATCTGCTGTGAAATGATAACAAAATAAAAAAATAGGTGTTAATTTAAATTGACTGCAACTATAGAATCTGAAACTAATTGCAGTTTTTGCGTTGATATATGGTGACGTCACACTACGATCGTAGAGAATTGTCTATGTTACATAATTTGGCGGGAGGCGCCACGCCGCACGTGGGACGGTCGGCGCGCGCGCAGACGGCGCCTGCATGGTGTTGCCAGCTGCAGGAGATTCACTTATGATTGTGAAGGAACTGAGCTGTTGCTTTTGAGAAATATTCAAAAGTTTTAGACCTATGTTTTTTGTTCAAAAAACATTACAGATATAAATATTTACAATACAGAACAAATATGATGAAAATCTGACGTTTATGCCGTAAAATACGTAACAATTCTTTAAATATAATTTAATAAATTCATGAGATATTTATAATGTTTTTATCATCAAATGCCAAGATTAATACTTTCTAACTGTAAATAACACAATAGATAGTATTTAGTATATACGCTTGAATCACAAATGATTGCGGAATTCCGTTTGTATGGAAAAATCATACTCCGCCTGATAACTCACCTGATGACGCTCGTGTCACTTTGTCTAGGAAAGAAATATTCTGAAGTCACGTGATTTAATACCTATACTAATTTAAAATATGATGCCTGAACTGAAACGTTGGAGAGACGGGTAAAATGCCTATAGTAAACTGGAACCAGTTGGCCCACGGCAGAGTCCTGTAGAAGACTAAGGGGAGGGCCCAGTCGTGAGCAATTTCTAGCATAATAAATTTATTTATATTTTCTACCTACTTCGCTGGTCTAGTGGTTAGCGTATTTATAGCGCCTCTTACCGCGAGGTCACGGGTTCGACACCTGGGTCGGGCAATAGTAACGAGTGCGAATTGTGCCCGGTGGATGGCGATAGGCTTACTTAATATAACAAGTGACATGTGGGTGTTATACACCTCTGCCGCACCCTTCTGCGTAATAGAGGCGTGATGCAATGTTATATTTTCTAGGTGTCGCGTTTCCAAAACTTACCCAAAAAGGGGTCTGAAAGCATTTTAGGTGGTTCTATTAATTTTGGCGCATACGGTTCAAATATGAAACGAAGTTAATTAGTAAATAAGTTATGCTAAACTAGTAATCAAACACAGCAAAAAAATCGTTGTACTATTAATTTCAGTCAATCTCATAATGAAAGAGATTCCCAAATATGTGATTGAATTTACTTCACGGCTGTTTCAACAAAAGATTTTGAAGTTAAAGTGCTGCCAACTACTTTTTAATAGCATTAAAAGAAGGAAACATCTCTAAATGTATCGTTAAAGACAATGTAGAAAAGTTTCTTCTATAGATAAATACTTAACTACACTTAGGAAGATAGCTTGTTAGTTCAGGCTAAGTTGGTAGATGAATGAAAAATACATGTAGGTATATTTAAGTGAAAATTTCATAGTCTAGCAACACAGTGCTCGGATGTTAATAGGCGGTGAAATATATCCGTTACCACGATAAACTTGAGTTAACTACCGTCAGACACAACTTGCGTGTTAAAATAGATAACTGATTGCATAAACAAAGTGTATGAGGACAGATCAAAAGTTCTTAAATGGACACATGACGTGTGATCGCTTGAAAGCATCTTAGCACATTATTGTTCTGATTTATTTGATACAGTTTCATACAACTATGCAGTGCCGGATTAAGCCAGCGCGGGGCCTGTAGCAATTTTTTTTATATAAATAAAATATTTTTATAATTATTCAATATTTTTTATATAAGTATATTATGGGGATTTTGGCCTGCTTTAGGTTTTAAAGTTTATGGTATTAAATAAAAAATAACTATTAACAATTAATTATAAAACAACTGTTTTAGATTTAATGTGGGCAAATTTAGATATAACGTTTTCCATATCTAGTTCTTTAAGCAAATCATGCTCTACAAGCTGGCTCATTTATATCGGTCAGTATGGGCAAGTCTGTATTTACAAAACATACACAAATATGTTCTTACAAGCAAGATATTTTACGCTACTATTTAAATTTAATTATTTTTACGGTCAGACAGGCGTTGGAGCGCGGGGCTCTCCAATTCGCGGGGCCCGTAGCATTTGCTACTCTTGCTATATGGCTAGTCCGGCACTGCAACTATGCAGTATGGTATTACATAGTTTAGACTTAATAGCTATATTTGTATAGAAATATGCAGTAGATAACAATAAATCTAGTGGAGACTACGTGTTATTTGAATGAAGACTGCAGCAAGGGAGCAACGTAGTTACGGCAACTATCAACTGTTACATGAAACTAAAAGTTGCCAGATTATAAAATTGTCTTAAGATGTTACTTACACCTTAAGACAATTTCAATTGTATAAAGGATGATATTATAATATTTATTATAATTGTAAACAGTTCGTGTTCTTGCAAGTTGCTGAAATTACTGGTTTTTTTTCGATGACGCAGCCACTTACCAGTGATTCAGTACATGAATCTAAAGGCCAGGGTGCAAAATTTTACAGCGGAAAATACAAGATTTTTCTGAAGAAAATTTATCTCACTTAATTGGTTATGGCCGAGTAGCGTTAGCCTAGACTACGCCAAATACATTTGCAATTTCTCGGTCAACTTTTGGGTGAATATTTTTATCCATTTGTAGTCCAGTCCAATCCAGTATCAAAAAATTTTACACCTAGAACTTCAACATTATGTTTTTAATCACTGGAAAGTATTTTTGCAAGCATATTCTTATACATTAGCGATTTTGTTCACGACGTCTAAAATTTTCCAAAACCGATTTTACGATATGTGAAAAATTTCTGGTAAAAAATGTTTGTACTTCTGTTCTCAGGTGACCTGACCTGATCATGTACTGACTCACTGGTAAGCGGCTTTGTCACGATGTCATTTACACGCTGTATTTCTAAAATTAAACTTAGATGGCCTTTCACTTTTAGTGTTTTATTTTTAAACCCTTAATTTAAATATTTTTAAAATGCCGGTGATTTTGTCGGTTGGCAGTTTGAAAAGGTAATGTATAATAATATAACCTAACGATGAAGATACTTGATGCATCCATTAATTTACTCTACCATAATCAACATAAATTCTAGTCAATAGAAACAGCTTTGAATGCCTAATTGCAACTTGAAATCTATTATGCACCTATTCTAGTTAGGTTATGAAACTACGTACAACTAATATGGACCTGTTTTAAATATTTATGTTCTATATAGAGTAAATTTAAATACTTAAATTGGGAGCAGGTTTTAAACACCCGGTCTGTTCTAATCAAGTTTAAAAAATATACCTTGATGTTTTGGATATCACCAGTCAAATGTAATCTGAGACCAATAATGCAATGTGCAGTATTGTGCAGGTAGGTATCAAAAGCGTGTGCATTTGATAAGGTACCAGTTAAACCAGGACGTTCATAGCTAATATCATATAAAATAAACCCATAAACTTAACAACTGATGTAACAATAAAATAGATGTAAGACAATTTATTTGTAACTTCACACCAATAGATCATTCTTCAACAATAAGAACTTAGAAACGCGTTCAATCCGAATCGTTTGCACTTAGAACAACATTACAGCGACAGAACAACAAAAGTGGAAGAGCTGTTTGCTCCAACAAATCCTTACTTATCGCCATACAACTTCAGTAATATATATTATTATATGTAATACTGAAACTTTCACGGGAGGAAATGTGAGGCATCCGCCAAAAGAGCCCGACTGTTGCCCGGAGCGAACGCGTTCCAGAGACACAGGACTTTGTTTACTAGAGGGAGTCGGTCGTAAAACGACTACATACTTCAATAATGAATATGAGTTCGTGTATTAAGATTAAGTGAGGTGTTGTGTGTTGTACAAGTACACATTTCATGGTTGTCAGAGGTGAGTTGTAGCTATTTCGATTTCTTTATGTATTGTGGTTTTATGTGTAACGTGGCAAAGCTTGTAACAATATTTTTTTTTGCAATTCCCTTCAAAGACTTATTTTAGAATTTAATGCGCTTTTTTACGATTTCGTTAAACTTCTTTTTATTTAGGTAAGTTTTTCAGTTTGATTCCCCAATTTTTATATAAAAGTCCATGCCGATAAGTTTAAGTACAAAGTGTAAAGTGATTGACTGTGTTTTGTGTGTGTGTGTGTTTTATGTATGTTTGTCAGAACCCCCACGATTCAGGGAATTATTCCAATTCCGGTCGTTGTTATTTTACATTAAAAAAACGATCATTACTTAATCTAACAATTATGCTTATGAATGCGTCTGTTGGGAACATTAGAGGTTTGGTGACGATGACGCACTCTTGGATAACCAAAAATAAAAACAAAGAGGTTTATTAACAATTTTTAGATTTTATTATCTGTAAAAAAAATTAAACTTGGATCTTTTGCTGATTAATTCTTGCGGGTGTGGTGCGGTATGTTTTCATTGCAATGAAAGCGCCCGATTTTTGTTTCGGTACGGAGCGTCTGATATTAATCCATAAGAATATTTTACCGCATCGCTCCCGCACCGACTAGTCAGGAAACGGCCTTTGTTGCAGGTTAAAAATATTGGTACGTGGGCACGAATAGCAAAAATGTTTCCATTAGTTAGCGTCAATATGAACATTTGTTATTACATCATAATCAATATTTGAAATGTATTTACAATGTTTTCACACTTATATTTACGTCAATATTCCATCTTGTTTTATGTCTAATAGCATCCGTGCATGATGAAAGCTGAAATGCAGCTGAAATAAACAAATTCAAAATGACAAGCATTACTTTGGAAAACTAATGATATAACTCAGCGATCAGCAGGTAAACAAATTACTATTCAATACCATTGACTTCAACACATTATATTTCATCTGTCTAAATCAAGGCCGTCTCCATCAAATCTATTTTAAATGAGGAGCTGTCAAAAGTGGCGCCCAAAATTCGACAGGTAGAGTGTAAACTTACGGCAATTTGTGCTACTGAGCAAATAAGTGTTTTGCGTCGGTCGATCGCTAGTGAAACACTAATATTTCATCAAATCAGGCAGTTTCATAGCATTATTATTGAGAATACGGGTTACTCACGTTACTTTAGCCGGGATACGCCGACTAGTTTTGGATCTAGTATGAGTAGTAGAGGCGACGACACGCGATTAATAGCCCAGTTGATGAATCTACGTACTAGATTCGAAACTAGTCGGCATATCCTGGCTAAAGTAACGTGAGGAACCCGTATTCTCAATAATAATGTCTTCACCTTACGTCGGATTTAATAATATTATTAGTTTCATAGCACTTTAACACTACATGTAACAAATAAGAAATGTTTATTAATAAAAACTAAAATATGCACATTGTTCGTAATAATTTTATTTTAGCTCTGTTCTTAGTCATAGAGTCATTTATTGATTGATAACGTTATTTGTACCCTGAGACATAACAGAGCAGAAAGGCGGTCCCATGAACCACAAAGTACCACAACATAACGCTCTAGACAATAGTCATTTTACAAAACGTAGATAATAAGAAATTAAAAGACTTGTCATTGTCATCAAGGCAAAAAAAAACATCTTATTAGTTATTCTAAATCCATTATTTATTATCACCAATAGAAAGTAACTCTTATTGTGCTTTTTCTTGATTGTATTTTGTTTCTGATGAGGTAATTTTTACTCAGCTTCCATATCAAACGCGTGAAATATTTTTCTGATTTACAAAAGTCTATCGAGACCGAGCCACTATATCACGTCGCCATTCATTTAAAAACTTACAACGTATTTAAATTACCACGTGAATACAATTGTTCCATATTGTCAAAATAGTTTGCAAATCAAACACACAATCATCGGCATCATGTTATGATTAATGTCTAGGATTGCGTTCAGGAATTTGACGTTCGTTCTATTTCTGCGAGTTGTCTATAATATAGGTACTCAACACGTTCTCGGCCGACAGTGGCGCCAACCCAATCAACTTTCAACGATTTCAACTATTATTGTCTCATTTCAATAAACATAATAATTAATTGAACAAGTTTTATCTGGTGTTCTACTCATAAAATCACAGTTTGTGACTAAATGATTTCGCCTTGATAATTAATACAAGCGCGTTATTTATGTTTTCTTGATTGTTGTCACACATTTCTGTCAGTGACCGTTGCTTGTTTTGAAAGGATTTTTAGATGTTTAACAGATTAATTAACATTGAATTATCCTGTTCATTATTTGTATTAGAAGCAATGCATTTGTCTTCGTTTCTCGTATTTCGCTTAATGTTAAATTATTGCACATTTTATTGTTCAGATTTTTTCCAGATTGCGCTTCTTAGATTTGTGATTCACTTAATGAAAATTTCTGGAATGCGATAACTTATGGATAGCGACAAAATATATACTTTTTGTTGATTTAATTAACTAGTCAAATCAAATATGAGCTTGCAAAAAAAAAAAAAATTTGAAACCTCAATATCATTTTTGAAGACCTATCCATAGATTACCCCACACGTATGGGTTTGATGAAAAAAAAATGTGAGTTTCAGTTCTAGGTATGGGGAACCTCAAAATTTTATTGTTTTTTTCTATTTTTGTATGATAATCTTAATGCGGTTCACCGAATACATCTACTTACCAAGTTTCCAAAGTATACCTCTTATAGTTACGGAAAAAAGTGGCTTGACATACAGACGGACGGACAGACATGACGAATAAGGGTTCCGTTTTTTGCCATTCGGCTACGGAACCCTGAAAAGGTGTGGGATGTTCTAATATACCATGTGGTGTTGATTAGGTAATAGACCATGATAAGGTGATCGATTGATGATCACCTTATAGGTGTTGATGACATTGACAGCTATTTAATCAATCAGTTTAATCACCAATTACTCAATGAAACGAATTGAATACCTCCTCCAAAGATTGTGACTAATAAATGACCGCACAGATCGCTCGTAATTTGCCAGACAAGTTGATGAGTGGCCATTGACAAGTTCTGCTTCATGTTACTACTATGTACAGACGACTACACTTCAACCTATACATTGCCAAGTATAAGAGGGTCTCGAGTTGTATAAGGCTTCCCGTGCAATGCGATCCCAGCTTATAATGGCAATGTATAGGTTGATCGGTAGCTGTGTGTGCTCTATTAGGACAGGCTAAAGTGCTATTGATGCTGTTGTGGTTTTGCTACACGGGTCCTTCTCTAGGGAAATAGCAACCCAAGTAGCACATTAGTGAATTTTACAACTTATCTTATAGCTTTAAGTCGCAAATGAGTGGTTTAACAGTATTTGATGGCACTTATAGCTTTAGACTCTACTTATATTTGTATATGAGTACATCTTATTTCTCGCAGTTGCATACGAATGTATTTTGTTTCTACTTTATTTCTTATGGTTTTATAAAGTCGTTTTTGTTACTCATAGTTGTAAACAGGTTTTAATTTTTACTCATTTATTAACCACAGTGGCATATGAGGTCTTGAAATCACTGTTTTGCAACTGTTACAAATAAGCGGTTACTAGTCTTTATATGGCACTTCTAGTGCTAAATGAATAGTATAATAGAGTAGTATATCACCTGTAGTGGTTAAAGGGATCATTTTGCAGCCCTTGTGGAACCTAACGTGATTGTATCTTTAAGAGCTATTGTACTCTTTTATGCCACTCCAACGTGTAATTAAGTGTCAAAGAAGGGTTGTTAAGAACCAAAAGCATCTATTTTCCCTTATTTAAAACCACTATCGATCTGATAGTTCCAAAAATACGTAATTTGTTACCTATTATTTCTTAACACAGATTGTTCTGCGTGTTACGTTGTCAAGAAAAAATCACTGTAAAATTGAAGGGTTCCGTACATACATAAATGAATCAACATTTTATTGGGTATTTTAAACACATTTTGGACATGATTTGTAATGTATTTAACGCAATATAGTAGATTTATTATCGGGTACCAGATCTAAACAGAAGATTCTTTGAATCTTTTGAAATCTGGTAGGAACTTCATTCCCGGTGTTAGAGCAAAAAAAACCAAGTGTCGAATAATTATTTATTTTTTTATTTAACCTCTTAACGCTTTCAATATAATACAAGACTATCTTTTATTCAGCTTTCATCTTGGTGATATAAATTTGAAGTCATCTTCTAATGATGGTAATTTGACTGAAATGTGCGGAGTCTTGAGGACCCCTAATTCGCCGATCCACATCCACCGATTTGCCACTATAACATACAAATGAGTGATTTTTAGAACCCACAGTTCCAAATAGAGACTAAATAAGTGAAAATTAGAACTATGTGATCCCTATAAATCGCCATAATTAGAAAATGGATTCCTTAAAAATGTTTTGTTTTGAACAGTGTTTTATCACACTGATTCAAAATCACTGAATTGTAACTAATGTACATAGACATTATACTTAGTTTAAAACCATTATGTTAAGTTTTTAACGGTATTTTTTTTTATTGTATTATTTCGTCAATAGAATAAGCACTCTATGAATAATTAATCTTGATCAAATAGAAGGCGCGTTGAAATTTACTAAGAAAACATACTATGGTTTCACAGTAACAAAACATTCGCAAGGATTTTATGCTGTAATTGGTTATAACTCTATATATATGAAGTTAGTACTCACCAAATATCCAAATGGAATCCAAAATAAAATGGTTGCACTAAGTGTTTACTGTAACGCCACCACAGAACAATGTTACTAAACGAACACCACTCGAAACTTTAATTGTCTCTCATTTATCACTTATTGAATGACAGAACGAATGAAATGTTTATTAATCGTTCACTGCGCACAACTTACACTCACAGTTCTAATTACCTCTCAGGGTGATTGTTAGAACTCCTATAGATCCCATTTGTTACCAAAATTAGGCTGCAATTTTTCGCCAAATGGTTCCATAATGGTGGCATAAGGGTTCTCCCCACCTTTGTAGAACTTGATCATAGCTGTAAATTTCACTCGAGATTACCAATAGATATGATATAGAACTATTGTAGAACCCAGTTGTGCTACTTGGGAAGTGATTCATTTGATAATTTTGCGAATAAGGCCTACTATCCACGGCAGTGTACGCGTATATGATTGGTGTACGGCTGCGTGCAGCTTTCATACAACATTATGAAATTGAGTCCACAGAGCGTCAGCGCCGCGTACGCAAAACTGCATGCAGGCTGCATGACGCTCGCGGTTCTGAATGTTTTACACACGCCTGGGCGTACGGTGCCTGAACGTACGTTTTTATTTATATTAAAATGGTGGAAACGGCTGCAAATTTTGTTTACATAATAGAAAAAATATCCGTGTTTATATAACTAAACCATTGCTGAATATGCTAAAAAATATTAAAGAAAAAAAAAAATTATGTACATATATTTATCTATGTATGAATGTATGTGATAGGAATAACCGTCGTCTTCATTGACCACAGATGTAGTAATATGTCAAAATATCATCTCTATCTTCTGTTTCAACTGTCACTGTCACTTGAAAATTAAAAACATACGCTTGCAGTGCGCCTCGTGGACAGAGATAAGTACGTCGCGTTGCATTATACAATGGGCGTATTTGGACGCGTCTATGCAGCTACACCTCTCGTGGACAGTAAGTAGACAGTTGCAGTAGTAAAACATGCTCATAACAATAACGTGCCTATCGGTTTATCATGCACTGAAAGGTGGTATTTTTCCATTGTAAATAGTTGCGTTGTGTTAAATTTAAAGTGGACAGACTGATTATGATTGATGGCAAG
The DNA here is from genome assembly GCA_905147285.1 of Hypena proboscidalis. NCBI lineage: Eukaryota > Metazoa > Arthropoda > Insecta > Lepidoptera > Erebidae > Hypena > Hypena proboscidalis. The sequence continues at coordinate 14,277,733 of LR990132.1, forward strand.
TGTTACCAAATGCTAATCCGTCGGTTAAGAAATAAGTATCGGACATACTGCACTTTTGGGACAGGAAATATTCAGATTGTTACAAAAAGGAAGTTTGTACGTCATCCTAAAGCGCAGCTTACATTATTTACTAAGTTACAGCATTGTTAATTCCAGTGAATCATAAAGTGTATTCTTATTAAAAATGGTTGCCACGGATGACATTGATTGAAAAGTGTATTTTTGCTAAATATTTATTTGTTTGTATCTAAGAAGCTTGTATTTATTTATATATAGTAAATATATGTAATGGGATTACCAAAAACCGTTCAGTGTAGTTTGGTAAAACCAGATCTTTTATTATCTACATTATTATTATTATTTAAAAATTAACAAATCATAGCTCTGACCATTGATATCTTTTTTAGCTTAGAGGCTACTTTGTTAGTAAATACTAGTCTCATTAATTCATAGCGAGGCAGTAAAATAGAAAAAATTATATGAAATATTACACTATCATCCTTTTTTAACTTATATCAAAATTGAGTTCAGATTTATTTGATTTGTAATAATTTCTACAATCTCTTCAAATCTGCGCGATACAACACTATGCGTTTTGGCCAAATCTTCCTGCATCATCCATCGCCTAAGTTAAAAAACTAGTTAGCTATTCTAATATCTGGCTATAATAAATCATAAAGAATAAAGATAAATCTTTGATGAAAAAAATAGAACTAAATCTCTTAAATTTTCACTACTTAGTCAACATTCTGAACTAATAAATAATAAAACTTTTGCGTTTTTCAGAGGAACTTTTTGCGAAATTAATCAGAGGGAAACACATTTAGTAATTTATCCTTTCGAATCTGACTCACGACTACGGTAACATTTAATGATTTAATAACAATACAAGGAAAATTCAGGATCTATATAGTATATTAAATTAAACATTCATATCTGAGAGGAAAATGCCGAGTGCATTTCAATGTGTATTTACTATATTTAGTTTAAGGTTACCTCAGGCTAGCACGAAAGTGACGGATGAAACACGATTACATGTAACGGCAATAAATGCTAAGGAAAAGGATTATTTTATACACTCTAGTCAAACTACACGTGTTACTATAGTGGATAAAATAAGGAATAAGTTATTAAGGGAAAGCCTGAAAGTAGTACCAGTGACAGAGAAACTAAAGAGTAAGAGATTTGGCATAAAATAAAAAGGGATGCAAGAATGCTATAAATAGAATTTAAAAATGAATTGGAATGGAAGAATAAAATATATTGCGTCGACTTCAAGTAATTTGGATCAAGGCAGGCTGATGATGATGTTAGCTCAAGCTGGACGTAGCGATGACGAGTGAATATGACTAGTCAAAGATAGGGAACTGTGATTAGAGTCCCTGTCATATTATTGAAGTATTTCGCCAGTTAAATGTCATTACATTATAAAAATGTTAAAGAGTTTTTTTCATTGGCTAACTCTTTTTGATCTGTAATAAAATACTCTTTTTGATTTCAGGCTTAAGGCTAGCTAAGCTATATTAAAACATGTTTTAATTAATGACCAGATTAACTGATTAAGTTGTTATGGTTAGTCATTAACTAAATACTACGTAATTAAAGGGTTTGACTTATACTTGTTTCACGCTCACGTCAATTTTCGCGTTTATTTGCGTACTCGCTCCGTCGCGGCGTCGATAGTGAGTCGAGGTTTATTTGTATGTGCTAATCAATCATGTAAACAAACGCAGTACTTAGCTCCGGTTAATTATAATCTTTTTAATAATTAAACCCTGTTCAAGTAGTGTGAGTAGTAGTGATTCAGTGTTAGAATACTCCGATAATCAAGTGACAATGTTATCCAAACAATAAACAATTGAACTAAAAAGTTACAGTGCAAAATATAACTTGACCAAACTTTACCCGAAAGAAGTGTCTAACAGTGTTATGAAACCCAAAAAACTTATTTGTGCAACCATTTCAACCATATTTGACATAAATACAAACACGTAACAACAAAACAATAATAATTTAAATATTATGTGATAAAGTGACGCTCCCGTGAATTTGAATTCTCAAACATACAAAACTTTTTGAAAAATTTTAAACTGCCACTGATGCAATTCAACATAAAGGACACTTATAAACCGATTATAAATTTCGCCATTATAATTACTAGCTAATCGGCGTTGCGTGCAGTGCTGCCGATCGGAATATACTTCGGAGCCCGTTCGAACCCTGATTTTACAAAATACATCTTTTTGTGGTTCATTTCCACAATTATTATAATTACTGTCTTTTTCTGGATTTTTGACAATTTATTAGACTTTAATTTCAAAATATATATATTTTTTTAATAAAGAAAAAGTATTTTTGGACAAACACCAAGGATTAGAAATACTATAGAGATTGGTGGAATACTTTGGTCAAATAGTAACTAGCCATGCTTTAATGTTTATACGATGGAGACACTAATTGCCAACGACGAATTAGATAAAGGAGGAGCTCACTGCGAGGAAAGAGCATTGGAAAGGATTGCTGAGCTGGCTCAAGGAATTAAATTGATTATCAGTGAAGGAAAAACGGTCACCGCTGCCAATAAAAAACTTATAATAAAAGCAGCCGATGAAATAATTACCCAAAGCAAGAGCATCGCTACACGGCCTCCAGTAAGCTCTAGCACAGCCCAATCTAGCTCTTCATTTTTGGAAGAAGACATACTCACTAAATTCAAAGAAGCCCTTATATCAGAAGTAAAAGCCACGATAAAGGAAACTATTAAGAAAATTAATCCAAGCCCACCACCCTCCAGCACCAACATCACTTACGCCTCCGTCACCAAAGCTCACCAACCTATTAAACCAGCAATAATCATCGAGCCCCACCCCAACGCAGAGACCATATCACCAACTACAACCGGTACAACCAGCACTCTCAATCAACTGAAAAATAAAATAACTTTTAAAGACAAGAACTACGCACCGACGAAAATACGAGCCATCGCCAAAAGTAGAGTCTACGTTGAATTCGACACTGAACAACAAAAAAAGGAAACCCTGCAAGTAATAAACCGAACCGGGACACTCAAAGCCGAAGAAGCCAGGCGTCGCCGCCCTCTAGCTATCCTCAAAGGAATCCACAAAGACACCAAGAGAGACGAACTTCAGGAACTTTTATCTAAACAAAACTCCATCACAGCCACTGATATCAGAGTTTGTTTCCTAACATCTAACCGTTCACGCTCAGATAGTCTGTACAACGCAGTAATTGAACTGACGCCCATCGCGTACCATAAGCTGATTGGACGCGAAAGAGTAGCAATTGGCTTCCAGCAGGTATACATTGGGCCATTCACTCAGTGCAGAAAGTGCCTGCAGTTCGGTCATTACCACAATAAGTGTATAGCAACCGTACACCCCTGCGCCATCTGTGCTGCCACATCCCATCTGTCAGCAGATTGCCCACAAAAAGAATCCAAACAGTACGAGTGCTACAACTGCAGCCGATACAACAAGAAAACAGGATCGAAACTGCCGACAAATCACACTGCCAACAACCAGTCAGCCTGTCTACGTTTTCAACAAGCAAGGGATAAACTAGAAGAAACCATTGATTACGGCACCAGCGTAACACCACTCGGACCCAGAGATATAAACCCATCCACGCACTCATGTTTTAACGCAAGACACGTACCACATCACACCTCCAAACTAATAAACTTCACACATGCGAATCTAGGTCGTGGGTACACTGCCACTCATGAACTCAAACAACACATAAATAGTCAGAAAACAGACATTGTACTTATCAACGAACCATACGTCGGCAACCAGCTCACACTTAAAAACACACCTAATTATATTACATACCAATACCCACATCCACAAACCAACAGACACACAAAAGCATGCATTCTTATCAGAAATGGAACTGGTAGCTCAATGGGACTCACACAGCACTCCACACCAAACCTTTGCACAGTTCAACTGACCACAACAGCTAGCAAGAGAATTTACATCACTAGTGTATACGTCGAGCCTAACACAGATACGCATAACACCCTCCAAAGCTTACACCAATTACTACATGAAACACGCAACCACACTCACATCATCTGCGGGGACTTCAATGGCTGGCACAGGCTGTGGGGCTCCCGGGCCAATAATACTCGAGGCGAGGACGTAGCAGAACTAATACAATCACACCACACGACCGTACTGAACACAGGGACTTACAATACATACGAAACCATAGCTAATGGACAGATACGCGGTTCAATAGTCGACCTAACTATTGCATCAGACAATATTGCGAACAACATCACTGATTGGAAGGTAGACATTTCCATCTGTCCGTCATCTGATCATCACGCCATCTCATTCACCTTTGATCTCACAAGACCACTGAAACACACTATCACCACATCCACGTTCAGATATAATACTGGCAGTTTCAAAAACTGGGCGGAGCTCCGTAACATATTTGCCACTGAAATCAATAACACTGACATACCCGGCATTGATATTAAATCACTACACACTCAACGCGACATTGACACATATACACACAAGCTGACTAATTTCATCCGAAATACATGCAACTCACACTTGCCTAGACCAGGTCGACGCACCATCCGTGCTCCCTGGTGGACGGATGAATTGAGCGCCCTTAAGCAAAAAGTGATTGATAACCATCATGAAATAATCCGCCTAAAAAGACACAACTCACCAATAGAAACTGCTCTGGCAACTAGAGATGCATTAAAAAACGAATACGCTTCGAAAATCAAGGACATCTCTACACAACACTTTAGGGAGTTTTGCGCCACCCAGGGTAAAGAGGATGTCTGGTCGGTAACCAACCGTATAATCAAAACTGGACCCCCAACTCAGCCACCTTCAACCATAGAAATCTCACCCGGCACATATACTACTTCAACACACCAAACAGCCACTACGTTCCTTGACAAATTCTTTCCCGAGGATACACCCGACACGCAGTCACAACACACTACACGCAATCGCACACTTCATCCACCCGACACCACTGACGAACCTCCATTCACACACCATGAAATACTTACCATACTAAAACATATGAACCCCAACAAATCCCCTGGTGCAGATCACCTTACATCTGATATAATCTACCACTTCACTCTCGCTCTTCCTTACATTATCACCAATTTAATGAATCGCTGCCTAGCCTTATCCATTTTCCCTCAATCATGGAAGCACGCCATTGTAAAAATCATACCAAAACACAACAAACCTGACCACTCCAAACTATCCTCATTTCGACCCATCGGTCTTTTACCAATCTTGGGCAAGACACTTGAAAAACTAATTACCCAAAGACTCACACATCATCTTAACACGACACATGCATCCAACACTAGACAGTACGGTTTTAAACAGCAAACATCCACTATTCACGCACTTCATAACATCACTCACACTATCACACAACAGAAAAAGAAGGGACTTCATGTCGCCATGATATCGCTCGACATTAAGGCAGCATTTGACAATGCTTGGTGGCCCTCTATCCTGGCACGCTTACATCACACCCACTGCCCTCGAAACATATACACACTGATACAAAACTACCTCACTCACCGCACAGTTACCATTCACTATTCAGACACCAAAACTACAAAAACACTCACCAAAGGTTGCATTCAAGGGTCAGTATGCGGGCCGACCTTCTGGAACCTGATACTGGATGAGCTACTGGACATGTCCAGTGACTCGCCCGGGGGAGGGAGCCTACCGGAGGGCTGCCTGCTACGGGCCTTTGCAGATGACATCACCCTTGTAGCATCACATCGCAAACTGACTACTCTACAAGATCACATAAACGCCAGCCTACAAACAATTCTCGAATGGGGCAATTCTAACAAGCTCTCGTTTGCCCCTGACAAAACTGTCGCACTGGCATTCACAAATAAAACAAAACTTCTCAACATCCAAATGAACAAAGTTCACATCCCGTTCAGCCGCACTGCTAGAATACTAGGTGTTATCATTGACGATAACCTGGGTGATTCGTGAGAGAAGCGTTCCTGGCGTAAGATCCATGGCAATTTTTTTTTTTCAAGTTTTGTGAAAACAAAAAATATGTAGCAAAAGAGAGCTTAAAAACAAACTTTTCTGTCCATAAGGCACTCACGTAAACATAATAGTTTCGGAAATAAAAATATGTTTGTTTTGGGTCGCCACGGATCTCACGTAAAAAACCATGGATCTTAGGTAGCATATGAAATACGAGGCAGCATAGCTTAAAAGTCGTTTATTTTAAAGAATATTAAACGAAATTGTAAATAAAACATCATTTGTCTAGTAATAATATTTTTATTCACTTAATCAGCAAAAACAAAATCAACAAAAGTTAGAAAAATTATAAAAACGTGTTTAATTTTAACAAATAATAAAGGTAAGTCAGGGATGGTGGTAGAGGAGCTCAAGAGGTGGTAAAGCCGCCATCCTACCTTAAACTACCACCAAATACGAATGCTTTCAGTACTGTGATCCAGTTCGGTGGTGAAATCAGGTCCTGAAATTACAGGTACATGAAGCAAAGCACCGTAGCCCTCAGATGAAGCGACGCATCTACAATCTGCTTTGTGGATTTTAGATATATTCATGGGCTACAGCTACATATAACATCAGGTGAACTACATGCTCGTTCGCTACATACGTCGTATAAAGTAAATATAAAAACTAGACAATTGAGGACTCTAATAATGCTGGACTACCCTTTTTTTTTTTCCCAGTGCATGGAAAAGCATAATTATAAACCGGCCAAGTGCTTGTTGGGCCAAATGCAGTGTAGGGTTCCATAATCAACCGTTAGAACATACCTAGTAATACAGATTTAAGAGGGGCTCTCTGCTTGACCTACTTGTATTAAATATACTTGTATTAATTAATTTTATTAAATAAGTAACAACTTCAAACAATTCATTATTAACAAAGGGATTTTGTACGAATTATTTCAAGTAATTGCATTTTTCAATTCGGACTTAGCCGTGACACTTTTCCTTCATTATATTATAATACTACCACAAAATCGTTGGCTACAGAAAACTAGCTCATGCATATACCTAAGTTGCTATACCTACACTCGGCGGGCACGCGGGGGTCCAGGGGCCGTACGCGTGCGAACGAAAGTAGTCTTAGAAATTGTGTCTGTGAGCGATGCCCGAGCAACGCAAACATAGAGCGCGCAACGTATGTAACATGTCTTCTCTACCGTATTCAGTAATACCACAGTAACAAATTATTCTGTATTTCTTGAGCCAATTGTTTAGCTTTTAGAGGGGGAGGGCTATTTAAACAAAAAAATACTATCCATGGTTAAAAATATTTTTAGCAGATCTCAGAGTAAAAAATTACCTTTGCATACCCTTAATGCTTTTAAAAGACCTATTTAATGATACTCTACATTAAGAGGTACGTGAAAGAAAAAAAACCCCTTTACTCTTAGCAACAGTACCTACCCCAATTTTTTTTTCTTCTAGATTTAATTTTATCACTTTGTAGCCATAGTTATCATACATATGTTTACAAAATTTCAGCTTACCGGCACTAACAGTCTAGATGCTAGGGCCCGGACAGACAAACATTGTGAAACTATATGGCTTTCTAGTAGATAATACGGAACTCTAAAAAACACTTTCATTAATTGACATCATTAGTAAATAGATAAATAGCAAGAACAGTGTCAGTCTACTACCTTTGGCAGAACTCGCCAGCGTACAGGACAAAGATTCATGGCCGAAAACAAAGATCCGTGGCTTAAAACCCACGGATCTGCGCCCACGGATCTCACGACAATTTACATTTTAGGATATAACAATGAATCTATTAATAATATTATACATATTTTTACTTGAAAGTTTACTCAAGGATATAAGTATTCATGATCTTAAAGCATTAAGGTGAAAGTATTTTCAACTACGTAGTAAAACAAGCTATGGAATGTATCAACCCTGTAGGACCAAAACGTGTAGTAGTCAAAGAACTCACCTAACTTATTTTGCGCGAAACTGAGCGACACCACCTTTACGTCTGAGCACTGCCAGTAAACTGGCGATGTGTCGAACTAATCGCGAGATGCCTACCACGTTCGAACCGAATTTGGTTGCTATTTTACGTCGCACGATTGAAACGACGCCCGCCGCGTGACATGTTTTTGAATGACTATAGCTACTATAAGTTTTATTTTTTTATAACAGTTTGATATTAATATAAAGCTATAAGCGTAGACAAAATAAATCGTCATTACAAAGTACAGGTTACGCGTGTGACACGTAAAATTCAAGCAAAATCACCCCGTTTTTCAGTTTCAAATGTATTTTAAACCAATTTTCAGTTTTACATTGTTATTTTAATCAATAGGCCTCATTACTATAATAGTCAAGGAATCGTATGAGTGCTAATTAAGTTATGTATGTCTATTATTTTAGATAATATTTCGATGTGACCGTCAAAATCAAGCTTCCCAGGAATCACCCACCTACACTTCACACAACACGTTGATTACATAACAGCTAAAGCACGCATACTCCATAACAAACTCACCTCATTTGTCCGACCCACTTGGGGAATTCACTCTGAAAACATTCACACACTTTATCGGGGGGTAATCGAGCCCATCATCTGTTATGCAGCCAGTATATGGCATGGCGCACTCAGATACGGCACCAACAAGAAAAAACTACTGTCTCTACAAAGGGGCTTCGCACTAAAAATTATTAAAGGGTTTCGTACTATTAACACCACTAATGCCATAGCTATCTCCACACTAACACCCCTAGATATTAAAGAGTGCGCCGAAATAGAACTGACGCGTATTACTGGCACCACCGAATACCTCCCCGATAATTTAATACTCGATAAACCCACACACCCTGCTAATCTTCTACATCCTGTACATCGATTACCTCATGAATATTACACCATCAACACACAGGATGAACTCGATCACCTACTGTCAAATCATTTACACGCATATCACATCTACACCGATGGCAGCAAACATGATGGACTCGTGGGCGCTGCTTTCGTAGCACACACCCCACACAATACCATTATAACAAAACACCACACATTACACTCCGCATGCACCGTCTTCCAGGCTGAACTGGTTGCGATTGATCAAGCATGCACATGGCTTGCCGCACTGATTCCCCCCATTGAGGCGGCCTTTATCATGTCCGATTCCAGATCAGCCCTAGCAGATATCCAGAACACTAACAGTACTCATCAACTTACCAATAACATACAGCAATTCCTACACTACTCTAATATACAAATCACATTAGCTTGGGTTAAAGCGCACGCTGGCATTTTGGGTAACGAGGTCGCTGATATTGCCGCCATAGATGCCGCAAATGAACAAACAACACCTACCTTCGACCATTTCCCATTAAGCTATACTAAACTACAAACAAAACAAAAAAGCTGCCTACTCTCCAATGAAGCATACAACAACAATTTAAAAGGTCCCATTATTAAGACCTGGTGCCCTACACTCACTCATTTGCACAAACTCATCCAAATCACAGGACATACATTCGCACTCACGCAACTACTCACCGGTCATGGATACCATAAACACTACCTCCATCGATTTCACATCACCGACAACGACTCATGTCCTTGTGACAATATGACCACTCAAACATTCACACACCTCATCACACAATGCCCCAAATACACGCACACAAGACTACACCACGAACAATATTGCCACCTTAAACAGCTGAACCCTTACGACCTAGATTCCATACTCTCCAACAACACAGCCACTGACACCTTTATGGTACATCTCACACACATAGTAGACACTCTCAAAAAATTCAACAACACCTAATCTTCACCACATCCTACACTTGTCTTTACACTTACACATTGACACACATAATATATCACACATACATCATCATCAACTCTTCAATATTATCTTAAATACCGAAATTATCTAAATGTTGTAAACAACTCTATATACTATATACTTAACTAAAACTTTGTAAAGAACAAAATCTCTGTATCAAATAGCAGAGCACAATAAACTACTCCTCGGGGCGGTTTTACCCTCGGGGAGACAATAAAATAAAAAAAAAATCAATCATGCAGCCATCAGTCAGTAGTGACAGCGATCGCTGTGACGTGTGCTATATTAAATACGCTGTTATTTCCCTGCGGATGGATAATTCCAGGCGAAGTTAAAGGAAATTATACATATTTTGTGATTATTCATATAGTTATTCATGTAGTTATATTGTAGGTATTCCACGAGACACGGAAATAACTAAAATGGTTGAATAAAATTGAAGTCTCCGTTTTTAATATAAAAAAAACAATGTTTTTTTAGCTGGTATAGTTACTATATTATGGTATAATTATAACATAGCATCACGTCTAGATTACCTAGAAGGGTGTTGCAGAGGTGTACATCACCCATACTTCACCTGTTATGTTTAGGTCCCATGGGATAGGGGGTAAGCCTATCGCCATCCACCGTGCTGCTATTGTGAATTTCCTGACGGAAAGTTCAGAAATAACACTTTGTCTGACCCCGGCATCGAACTCGAGACCTCGTGGTACATTCGCTAACCACGAGACTATTAAGGCAGTATAAATACATAAATTGATCTTTATCAAAATGGACACCTATCTACTTATGACGTATTTTCTATTGTTCAAATGTATAAGTTAAGACAATATTAAAATATAATAAAAGTAAACTTACAAAAAAGTAATGGTCCATCCTCATATACGGTTATTCTCAATTGAGTAAACTCAATTGAGAAAAACCTTTACTTTTATTATATTTTAATATTGTCTTAATCAATAGAGTAATCAATTGAGAAAAATCGTATATGAGGATCCATCGTCCATAATTTCAGTGAGAAGTAATTGTCATTTGTTTTCTTTTGAGCCTAGTGGTCCACCCGTTAAGCTATATTCGATCGTTATACTCGTCTTGGAGTAAAACTATATAGAAAAACTCTCTGTACTCTGTACATTTAGTAAGTGCCGAGTAGGAAAACGAATATATCCGTGTAACATAGAATAAAATAAACAAAATGCTTCATAACTATGTAGAAAAACATAATTTTGTAGTTACATGTGTCACTCAAGTAGGATATTAACTCTTAATCAGGTAATTATATGATAAATACAGAATGGTAAAGTTTATTAATCTGACTGGTCACGACGTGTTTACAGGAGTGCTAATATCTGACGCCAAGGGTCACGAATGCCCATACTAAGGAAATAGCGTTAGAAATAATAATTACCTTATTTGTATCGGTGATGTAATAAACTTATATTATTTAATTGTTTTTCACACTTCACTTACTTCGAAAAGAGTAACCTCGTACTGGGTTGTGGGGTCTGAATGTTTGATGGCAGTCACTCCACGTAAATACTTATATACAGCTACATCCGTTAGGCTAAAAGCCGACCCCAATGTGATTAGAAAAAGGCTCGGCTCGGTTTATACTTGTGCTGAACGCCTTAATTAAATAATTTAAGTTTCAGTTTAAAGAAATAACTATATAGCTAGCGTGAAATTCGATAATTCCATGCATTACCTTGCAAATTGAGGAACTTTCCTCACACACCTAATTTACGCCCTTTAGAGTTAAATTTCGAATATATCTTTTTATATACATATATACTAGCTTTTGCCCGCGGCTTTGCTTGCGATTAAAAGTTGTCGTAAGTACTTATTTATAATGATAACTCATCATTATAAATAAATACGCAATTAAAGTATTTCTTTGTAAACAATATTCGAAGTCTTCCCTTCAGGTGCCAACAAAACCAGATCTCGAGGCGAACTTACTCTCTACTAAAACTTAGGTCGAGCAGAAAAATGGTCGGACCACAGGGCACATTATAAATATTATGAAAATCTTCAAAAAATACATGAAAACTTGAAATTTAATTTAACATTAAATTTAAAAAAAGTGACTGTATAAAATCAAAAACATATTTAACATAATAAAACACATGCATAAGGAAACAAAAATGTCCAACTAAAAAAAAAATCGTAAAAAAATTAAGAACATAAATAATATCAGAAAAAGATCAAATAAATAATGCAAAACGTAAATCATTAATATCATAAAAGTACATAAATATTTTTATTACATAAATAATAAAAAAATAAATAAAAAAAAACTATTGCTAAAAATTAAAGCGAACTTTAAAAAAGTAATAAATACAATAATATCTATCACTGAACGAATAAATTCTAAGTAAAAATATCAAGACGGTTCATCCATTCGCGAGTTACGATGTCACAGACAGACTCACACACACACATACAGACACGTCTAACTAATAACACCTAGTCGTTTTTATGTAGGGGGTTAAAAATTTAATGTCGGTAAGAATTTCTAAATGTTTTGGAATTGACCGTGGCAAAAAGTCACTCGTGTAGAAAGGCCCTTATACCACGGATTTGAATTTAGTCATTTTTTTTATATTATATGACCTTTTTTTCATAATTTGGAACGTAGTATTAACTTTTTAAATATCTTACATCGGACACTCAAGGAGACCGAATGACTACCAAAAAGTTTATACTCACACAATAAATAACATGACATGACTGTGACGTTCTCCTTTTTAGAATTATTATAATTAAAGTATTTAATAATTTTATAATAATTGAAGCAATTCACATGAGATTCGGACAGAGTTCGGTCGAAGATGTTATTGAATTCTGTCCGAATCTCATGTCAATTGTCTTGACGGATAAAAAATAGATATAATGCGTCTTGCAGCTTGGCGCTTATTTGTGATGGGGTCTCCATCTTTTACTAATAAATAATATGGTTTAAGCCGCCGCCGGACTCCCTGCCTCTGCGATCTCATTGACTGACCATTTTGGTATGTGAGTGAACGCACGTTCTGTCGGTGCTATATAATGTGACCGCCACACCGCCGCCAGCCGGCCTTTGTTTCCCAAAAAACGCATCTTATTATGTTAACACTGCACTATTTTAATGGAGAATACCGATGATTCAGGCCTAGTAAGACCTTCAGCATCGTCAAACTTAAATAAACGCACGTGTCGGGCTTTATTGTAGATTATATTTAATATTAATTAGTCCATCTGTCAAAAGTGTATGTTGTATAATTTGCGCAGTTGATGCCCTAACTTACCATCAGCTAAACCTTGGGCATGTTTACCACCTGACTATAGCACATCATAATGATAGTTTTAACCCTATTTAAATATTTTTTTATAATTTACATCACACATCTTCTATTACATTAAAGTTGGTTTCTACTAAACAAAACAATTTCTTCTTAGATATCTAAAGAGGCCGAAATGACAATTAAAAAGTTTACACTGGCATAAAATCCTTTTTTTATGAAACTTCATGTCAACATCTCATTGTCACACGATTGCTCAACAAAGTTCCATTTTTGAAATTGATCGAGCCTCATAATTAGTACAAACGCTTTTCCATACAAACTTACGTCCCACTTTTCACCCTGTTAGAGGCCGAATTTTCAAAAATCCTTTCTTATTGCACGATAAAATCTTGTAAAGAATACACCTTCCAAATTTCAAGTCGCTACGACCTATGGTTTAGGCTGTGCGTTGATACTAAGTCAGTCAGGACAAAGCCTTTTATATATATATAGATTATGTATGAAATTGACGAACTTCCGAAAAATACAAAAATATGTTTTGGCTTCTACTGCTGTTATAAAGTCTTCTCGCATTTTTTTATTTAAATATCTTCAATTTATAGTCATGACTAATTTACAATTTTGTTATACATGTATTCTGATCCACGCTTTTAGTGTATCCATGAATTTCACCGCCTAAGGAAATTATTTTAACTGAATACTATAAAAAGCTTCATGACTGACCAAAATAGAACTGATTGAAATAGCGTAAAGAATAAAATTGTCCAACAATGGTGCCCGAAATAACAACATAAAAGTAACAAAAAAGATTAAAGGTATTTCATAACGTAATACGTATAAATAATGGTGACATCATGTGCCATTTCATCTCGTCCACTTTATTTTTTTTCTATACAAATGTTACGGTAGATAAAGCACAAGTACCGGAGACATGACCAGTATTTGTTACATTTTTTTATTGTAACGCTACGTCATAATCATAATGAGACGCGTGAGCTTACGTAATTTTAGAGATACCATTATTTATGTTCTGGTGAAATTGGGACAGAATCGAGTATCTAAATGTTACAAGTAGTCAATGTTGACTACTTGTAACAATTAAAGAAAAATGTATAAGTTAAGTAGGCGATGTGTTTTTATGATGGGAAGTAGAAATAGTTATTATGCTCTATTCGTTACAGTACATAAGATTTTATTTAATATTGAAGAATTTTACTTTAGGTTTAACTTAACATTTAAATATTTGGCTTAATGTACATGAAGAAGCTGAGATTGAATTCAGCATCTACGCTTACAATAAAAACAAAATGCATTAGTGTAGGAACAGAACTTAGAATATTGCCGGCGGTAGAAATTTCGTAACATTGCTGATACTGGAGTGATACTCTTTGAAATGTGTGCAGCATTTTTTATACAAATACAGGCTATTTTATAACTGTTAATATTGCGGGGTGTAGCACATGACCCGGAAATGCTGCGTCACCCAAAACGAAATGTATTAATTAGATCAGTACGGTTGGGGTGCGGCGACGCTAGGCTAGTTAGCAGCTAGAACCAATCTACTGTCGAAAACCCCCTCACCGTAACCTTTCGCGTTGTGAACAAAGTTCACGAGGGATCAGATAAGTTTTTGTGCAATTTGAGTTAATTAACAAGAATATTATTAAATGTAGCTGGTTATGTTAGAATATGCGAGTTCCTAAATATTCGTGTCAGTTAGCTGCATACCTATTTAAAAATTAAACGATTTAATTAAAACTATTTTGTATGGTTAAGTTGATAGCTGCACTGCCGCCTTAACCCAGTTGTTTAAGGCTTCATGATAGCTGTACGGTTCATAAATAAATAAAGAAATAAAGTTTTAAGTATTTAATATATCCCCTTAAAGCGGGTCTCATGGTGTTCCTACAGTGATTGTATCGTCGACCACACACCATCAAACATAGCCGCTATAGCTGTCACTCAATTATGGTGTCTAATGCAATGTGTGTCCATTCATAACTCTCATTATTATTATGTATTATTATTTAGTTCGATCATTACGCTTTTTATTATTGTTATGTCATGGTGTTAATGGGTCCGAATCGTAATAGGAAAATAGGATGAAAAGAGTTATGGAGCAGGGTGTTTGGTAAGAACAACGTTTGCAAAATGAATTTGTTTATAGGTATAGTTTTGGCACCCCTTACTAACTTTTCACCTCACCAGTTTATTTATTTTGAATTTAAAAAGTACAATTTTCAGCTTTAGAATCAAAACCAAAAAAAATGCTTATAAAATCTTGAAATTTTGTACTAGTTTTAATGTTTAGCGCAAGCACACATTTCACCAATGTACATTTGACATGATGATTGGCACCAAAGTTGTCTCAACTACTGTGGACGTCTTTGGTGCCAAACATATTGTTAAAAACCCTACGATTGACCTACTTATCCTAAAATACGGTAAATACAATATTATTCTTAGTTTATCGCAAAATGCCTATCAAATTAATTAATAGTGCTTTATAGCTTTTAGCCTCAGGCAATCACGAATCATATGACGCAAGTGTAAATACTGCGACACGTAATTTGTATTTACACCATTTGTATGGAAATATTCAATATATTCAAACCGATAATTAAGCGTTTAGTCCATTGCTTAAATGTGTGCTTACGCTGTACCTTGAAGAATGCGAAATATACGCAGCTAGGTCGTGTATTGTGAAATAAAGGTTCATTTTGTGAGTAATAAATAAACGCTGTAAGCCTACGGTTAGTTTTAACAACATATATTTATTTACTTTCCAGCAATACAGGGTCTAAATGATAAACATTAGATAAGTGCAAAATCTGCTACTTTTTGAGAACGCATAGCTCAAAACGGACTAACATTTCAAGTTGGTGCCATATAGTTATTTTTGTTTAGCTCAAAAATAGCACACACATGCATCTATTGTATGGTGGGACCAGATTCCATATAAAAAAGATAGTTATACCCGAGGAATAGAGCTTGTAATATGCGGAAACATCCTCTAAATGTCCAACATGTGATTTTATAACAGCTATTAATACAATGATGGCCCCTTATAAAATGAAATGTCCCTAATAATTTTGTATAATATAAAAAAAAAACTTTAAATTTAGAATATAACGAACGAACAGAAAATAATTCAATGAATACTATTACAAGTACTATTTCATAAAGTTGCGGGTAAATAAAATAACGCAGAAAAAAACTATAACGCCTGCGCATAAGACTAATGGATTCATGAAGATTTATTTCCTTTATATAATAATTTATCTTCTACTTAAGTAATTAAGTAAGCAATGTGGATCGAGCTTTGGGAATTTAATAAAATGTGCCAATCCATTTTTTCCCATTTTCCAATTTAGGAGCACCGACATCAATAGTTATTAGTGCAACAATAAAGCGAAGTAGCAACAATGAAGTAAATACGAACTTTGTATTTACTTCGAGTGCTAACTATGATTCCCAAATAAGCGAAAGATTTTATAGTAGAATCACGAGCCTAGCAAGTGATTTTGTTAAAAATCTTGAGCGTAGGGAAAAGCACGGATGTAAATAAGTTTGATCTCGTGTCGCAGATACCACTTTTTAACTCAGCAGCTCGAAATAGTAGGAACTCATAGAACGAGTTCTGCTTAGTTTCGCATAAGATGAATGGGTGTGAAAGTTTTGTGACATAAAAAAGACATGGACTTTGGCTTTAGAATTAATGAACAATCTAAAAAAAAGCGGTTAATTAGCTGTTCGTTTTTGAAGAGCTCCATGCCCTTTCTTCATCAGTACCTGATATGCTTACCTTCCTTGAAACACTAGTATGAAAATACCGAAAACTGTATTCAAACCGTACCAGCAGTTTGCGAGATAATTGCTAACATAAAAAAGCAACATACATACGAATTAAACAACATAGCACGATACGTAATATTTAAATCATTGACATTCTATAATTTTACAAATAAGGGTATCTAGCCTACAGACGTTCTTTTTAAGGACATCATTACATAAATTTAAGTCATAGCTACTTATTAACTACGAAAGTTAACACAGCATATAATTATAGACCTGTAGATTGTATATTCTACGCCTCTATTGACCTAAGAAATGACATCGTAAACTAAACGTAACGAGAAATTCCAGTGAGATAGGGATCTTAGCAGTATGCGTAATGAGTTTAGTGCAATTATCTGATTGTCAAGCAAAGACTGTACAAGTCAGATACATACATTTTAACTTCCATAAAACTACGAAATAATAACAATTTTGAGAAATAAGAAACCATCAAAATATTTATTATTATTGTTGCTACATGCGAAACATTATAAACAGTTGTGATCAACAGTGTTGGTTATTTCAATCGCCATGTATTTTATAAAAGTAGAACTAATACATCAGATTATGTCTTTATAAGGTAACTGTAATTTTAAAATCTTTGGTAATTATGCCCAAATCGTATTTACAGTAAATATTAATATAGTTTTTTAATTTACTTATGTTTCAACTAAGTGAATAAGCTCAAGCGTATTAAAATAAGGAGTTTTCAGCATTTCTAAGAGCTAAACGCCCGCTTCTTTCTGGTCAGTACAAAAAAAACATTATACAATCATAGCATCTACCAGTAAAATAGATTTTTTTTTTGAAGGTTGCAAATACAAATAACTAGTTTTCTTGTTAACCCCCTTCAGCTAAGCTAAATTCGCTAGTGTAGTAAGAAAGTTCACGTTTGTGGTGTAATGGCCAGGATTTTAAACCACAACCCCTCAATCGTAAGACCGATGCCTCATCCATTGCGCCACGGCCGCCGCTTCAAAATTAATCTATCATATTTAAGTACAACTAATGAGAAAATGCTTTATATTATTCAATACACAGTTGTTCTAATATGATTTAGCACTCTTGTATATCCTTTGATTATTATAATTAAATAAGGAATTGGGTCACAATCTCGCTTCACTTCAACTTAATGGCATATTAAAATATCGCCCGAGTTATCTCAAATATGAATTACTTATGTTATGAATGTAAATATTCAGCTGGAGTGTCAATAAATAACGTATTTTGCGTAGTAAAGTAAGTAAGTTAATTGATCGAATTATATTGGATAGGTACTTGATGTATTTGCGTTGGCAATCGAGGTGGCATGTCACGTCGAGAGTGACAAATGTGCAAATGATAGACTTGTATTGAGATCGATCGATCCGAGTTAAGTCATCACAACCTGCGGTATTTAACAGCTTGCGGGTGTACGGTAGCCAATATAAGTGGTCATGTTTTATATATTATGTATATCTGTGGCACCATTTCGTGAATTTGCTCATTTCGTAAAAATGTCGTATTTCCCGAAGTGTTTCATCGAAATATTTACGACATGGCCACGAGTTATCGAAAATGAAGTCAAACCAAACAATCAGCACTTTAGAAAATGGCAACTTATAATGTTAGCATGATAAGATTAGATTGTGAACTTCATTTCGATACTTAGAACAGTTGGTACAGTAGAAAACACGCGTGATTTTCGGTTCCTGTCTGTTGCAGGGCATTCCCGTAATGTGTTTTACTGCTCATTCCTTATTCAATCCATCTACCCTATGATATTATTTTACCATCCAATAAGGCATTGTTGCTACACAAACGCAGCATCATGCGCGTCCTTTTGATCTTAAACCAGCAAACCGTAAAGAATGATGGCATTAGCGGCATATGACGTCACACACACGCCAGTCAGCGCGGGATGACTGATTGTGATTGGATTGCAATGGTTATCTGACAATGTCTGGGAGCCAGTCACCTCGTCATTGTCGTGAGCAGATCACTAGCAGATAAGCCAATGAGATCATAACTCTGATTTATTGATATATCGCTATCGGTGCAGTAATTCCATGTTGGTAGACAAAGTGCTATCTGATCTAATTATTTAGACCAGTTAAAAATTATTATGAACAGCGGTTATTAGTTCATAATGTTGTAAATTAAAGGATTTTTTTTTGTGAAAATATAGTACGGAGATCATAATATCTTAGACTCTGTAACCACTTACAAAATGTCGGTTTCAACGCCACCAAAGGGTCTGAAAGCATAAAGCCGAGTCTCTTGCGAGGTATTTACCTGAACAAAACATTTGAACAGCCAATCAAAATGCTTGTTTTCGGCTCACTTCCGTTAGAATTGAGTATATTGTTCGAATATCGGTAGTTTTACAACATGTTAGGCTAGTAGCAAACACGACTTAAGTGTCACAGTTCTATATAATGTATATAATGACATAATTTATACAAACATGACGATGTTTACGTGTTGTGGTTATTAATTACGATCGAGTTTATTACAAATTTCGTTTTCCACATACTTCGCATAGAACGTGAATTCTTCTGTGAATGTGATTAATTTTATTATGAGAAAATAAGTAATAAGATTATTGGGTTGCACAGTTTAAGACACGTCGCGCATCACCCAGTCTGTCCGATCCGATTTTTCAGCAGCAATATTATGGGCGCTAATATCGAGCGCCAAAATAAGTTTTGGTTGATATGATATGAAAATATATCATTAAGTGTGTAAATATTCACAATTTATTAAATAGATAATGTGATTAAATATACCGTATGGGATATTTAACCTATTTTTAGAATCGACCCCTAGTGTATATCTTGTCTCTAAATCGGAACAATGAATACTGGAACACATAAATACACTAATTTATTCGTTCGCAATTTAGTAGGGAATAAAATTAACTGTAACGGAGTGGTGATTAAATAATTTACTCGTGACATGTTTATTATGTGTTACTAAAACAGATATTGTCTGATACGACTTTGACCTAACGTTAAGTTAAGACGTTAAGAGTAGGTAATAGCTAGGGGCACTATGCATCAACATCCAATCCGTATTAAGAGAGCTGAAATTTTCCATAGAGAAACAAATTAAGGAGTTAAAATATTAACTGACTCATATATAACTCAACCTACATAATAATATTATTCAGAATAATATAATATGTTATGTGAATTTTGCACCGATTAATACTGATTCGAACCTCGATATTAGGTATACGATGCGTAACATCTATCTCGAGGTTAACAGATATAAAACACAGATCATAATATCATTTGATCGTTTTTGTTTTATATAATAGAAAGAAACCCGTATGATATCTAAAAAAAAATCAGATGAATTGTCATAATTTATCGAGCAGGTAAATTATCCATAATATTAATTAGTGTTTGGTTATTTATTTACCCCTATTAATATTTCGGTTAAGTTCCAAAAAAACAAATATTTGTCACGAGTCTGATTGATGAAGTGATTGACAGTTATTTTTATTGATAAGAATTCACCATCAAATGTATTGATACATGCGAACTCATTGAAAGAATATATTAAGATGAATTATTTCTTCAACAGAAAACGCTAACAGTGTATTGGCTTTACACGTTACTTGTTAAGTTTTATTATATTGAGGTAACAAATTCCGTAAAAGCAATAAATTGTTGTCGTGTTCCACGACGCGTCTGACGAGCCCAGATTCAGTAGTTTGCCCGCGTTGACTCATCATCATAACTATAATACAGATACATTCGATTTTTTTTGTGCCCACAGATTATTAGCTCATAAAAACGTCCACAAAAAGTTAAAGTGCTCTCTTTTAGATTGTGTACACGTGTTAATTTGATATTATGTCGTCATTTATGGTGAAAAACAATCCAATGATGTCACTTACTAAAATGGCTCGACCGTACGGTCAAGGATTCGGAAAGTTTGGATAAGAATAACCAAACTTGTTTCTTTTCTAATGCTATTCGTTTTCTTATCTGACATGTTTTCCTGTTTGTTTTCAATTTAAGATTATGAACCATGTAGGCAGGCAGTGGGTTCGATTCCAGCGGATAGTAGGCGGATTTGTAACATGTTGAAGTATAGTGGGACGATAATTTTAATTTATCATGTATTTTGTATGTAAACATTGATAGTAACGCCTTAAATTTTAATTCATGTAGATACGCTCTTTTGGCACGGGCCAACCGGCTATCACGATCTTAATTGTTTGGCATAGGTTTTGAATTGCCACGTAGACCGGGAAATATCGATATAATCTTGACAGAGAGCACACTTAAACACATTTCACTAAGTATTTTTGAAGGTTCTTGTGCCAAATCTGTAGACCAATTTGTGATAACTTATTTGTGCCTGCGTCACTATTAATTACTTTTACGTATATGTTTGCTTTGACCATTTTTGAGATCATATTTTTTTAATCACATTCACAAGTTACTAAATATCCATAATAATTTTCATGACGTATGAGTTTTCGAAAACCTGATCTGAAATTATTAATCGGTAAGACACAGTATATGAAACAGGATAAAATAAATTAGAAAGGACTTTAAGGAAAAATACAATTTAGTGTATTGGATATTTTGTTGCCTTAGGCTTCGAGGCTTTGCATTAAATTACTGAGAACACTGTATTATACGACTATATTAAATAACGTGAAGTATTGTCCATTTAAACAACTTCACACATAATTAAATTAATGGTTCAGGAAATCAATTAGCTATTAATGTACTAGGAATCTATAAATTGTGTCTAATCAATTTATCGACATGAATTTTCATTACATATTTTTATACTTAGAGTTCATCCTTACTAATATGTAGGTATATATTGGTGTTTTCAATAGTTGCTACAAAATATGATACTTAAATAATTGACAAAGATGACGTCAATGATGCCCGATAATGATGATGATCCATTAATGCCGTCTGCCGTAGCATGGCTTGCCACACTTGACATAGTATATGCAAAAACGTAAATCTATTCTGTCTTTTGATATTCTTATGTTGATAACTACGTCATAGTCGAATCAAAATGTCAAGAATGGCAAGCCGTGCTAAGGGGGCTGGACTAGTCTTAACGAAAAGAGGTGTGAAATAATTTCCGACGATTAAAACCGGTTTGAGGACTAGTGTACTAGTGCTAACATTTTTGTGTTCAATGATAGTGGTAAGAGTCAGAAGTCCTCAAATTACGCAACACATCAGTAATATTTTATGGATTTTCAAGGGCTGTAGTCAACACGTTAGGTTCTAATTGATTATTTTTATAGCATTTAGCTATGCTTGGCAAATTATACTAAGAAACAGTTGAAATAACGTACGCGTTCATTCTTTACAACATTTGTGCTGAATGTAACTTCGCCATGTTGGTTTGTATCCTACTTAAGATAGGAACAAATTGATGAACGTGACGTCACGAAATGACGTATCATACAGTTGAGAAATTTAGGGTTCTGGTAAGCGGCGACCGTGGCTGGCTGGCTAAAGCGGCTGCCCGGTGTGCAGTAAGGTCGCAGGTTCAAATCCTGCCGGTCCTATATCTTTTTCAACTGTTTCTTAGTATAACACGTTAGAAAAAAAGAAGAAAGAAAGAAAAATCATTTACTCTGGCAAATAAAATACATAATAAAACGTCTAAAACTAAATAATTAAAAAAAACATTCTTAATGCCAGAAATGGTACGCATCTCAGCACAATACTGCAGCATCAAAAAGCACCGCAGCGCTGATAATTTCTGATGCGCCCAGAGAAAGAGTAGAAAGCAGTGTGACAACAGAAAAAAAATAAAACGTTAGGTGTTTCAAGCCATTAAACAACATAATATGTCTTATAATATAAATCTCAACTAAGTATTATTTTAGTATTAGTCCAAGATTATAAAATTAGCCCCTTTTTTAAGCTCTTCCAAGCACAACCTAATCTAAGACGTAACCAACAAAAAATATTGACTAAAATATATCACGTTAAAATATAAAGCATTAAATTATAATAATATAATAGTTGTCATGATAGGGTGCGATAACATTGAATGTTTGTGGCAGTGAGGTGCGACAGACATTCACGGAGTGCCTCCGCCTTATCTAGACGAATGGTAATTAGTATTGACTGGCCACTGTGGCTTAACTGTAGTGCTGGATTATAAACTAGTTTTTATTTAAGGCTTAGCTTGTTCGTGATGGCGTAGATTTTTCGATATGGTTAAAAACGATTTTGGTGCCAGGGATCTGAATGACTATTGACAAGTATTTACAGTGAAGTACGTTTCAGCCACGGGCGTCTTGGAATTCCAGCACAGTTTTTAGGGACCTTAAAAGAAACCATTGTTATTGTTAAATGGTCCAGGAATGAGACTGCGGATCCCCAGGGCCCCGCGAATCACCGTTGATAATCACACTACGTAAAGACTGAATATTGCAAATATATTAGTGAAGCTTATGATTTTTTAAAGTTAAGCTTGACGCTGAATGCATTAACTGCATTTGTATCATTAAAATAATAGTTTTACAATTATTTAGATCTTAAAAATAACTAAGTAGTAATGGGAACAGTCCAGTAAGGTAGGTATTTAGAATAGACTGTAACTATATTTAGCAGTGATCACATATCACATCAAACTAAAGTAAAAGTCATGATTCACTGTAAAAAGCGCAATTCATAGTCTTGTCAGACAATAATCATGATAGTTTAAATGATAGTTATTAACGCAGTACTCCCCTTAACAAGGACGATATTGTTGGTTATGACTTCATCCAACAAAAACTCCAGACAAACGTGCCGAACATTCAACGATCGAGTTTGAATGACAGATATATCGCTTTCGATACCTGATCGATTGTTTAATCGAGTTAAATCGATTAATGATATCTTTGTTGACCACTTGACCACCAAGCGCGGATTCTATTTTTAATTGCGCTAATTGCAATTGCATAAAAGCAGCGATAGCCGTGTGAAAGACCGTAGGACTGTGAAGTCAAGTGTCTCGGATTAGAACCCACGGCACACACCTCTGTCAATAAATCGTTAAGATCTGAGAGTCTTTTCGAAGATATGTGTGTATTTATTATATAAATTATCGCTTGCTAACGGTAAAGGAAAACATCGTGAGGAAACCTGCATGCCCGAGAGTGCCTAAAAAGTACTCGAGGTCGTGTGAAGTCTACCAATCCGCACTTGGCCAGCGTGGTGGACTATGGCCTACTAACCCTTCTCATCATGAGAAGAGGCCCGAGCCCAGCAGTGGGAAATGTATTAGATACAGGTCTGCTATTATTATTTTTTATTATTATAATCGAATAAATGCTGGTTAAAGAATTTTTAACAAATTATCAAAGGCTCCGGCATCTAATGGACCGGATCTTGATGAAAATATAGTTTAAGATTCTAGAAACAGCATTGACTATTTTTCCATTGACGTACTACGCAGACAGAAGCTAGTGCTGTTATATGCATTTGATTTAAACTATTTCATCGATATTATGTGAAATTGCACTTAAAAAACATTATGTTGTAGATGGTAAATATGAATACCTGTTCAGTGTTTAATAACATCTTTACCTATCTACTTAATGTATAGTTACAAAATTTATGAAATAACGTTTGTCTGGTGACATTTATGTTTTTTTTTCATGTGTTAGTAATAGTAAAATATAATCCATTTCTCAATGAAGAGGACAACCTCCACAAATATAAGTGAGTGTGACAAAGTCACTCGGCAACAACAAAAACACTTTTTTGTTTTCATTGCCCAACAACCATAATGCAAAATTGAAGGATGTTAGTGTTTGACCAATTGCATTGGCGTTTCATTTGCGCTAATTTTAAATATAATTTGGACGATGCGATGGTTCAAACCTTTCCCCATGGTTCAAGTCTCCCGGACTCCCCTATTCCCATTTATCAATTCGGTATAAAAACGCTCTTAGTGCCTTTTTTTTCAGAGTTTCGTTGCCAATCTTTTATTAATTCAAGTTTAGCAGATATTTTCTATTTTTATGTATTTTCCTGTAGAATATTTATTTATTAACTCTTTATATTGGTTATTAAGAGGGTAATGAAAATTCAAACATATTCAATACAATTAGTAATTGAAGTAATACATGAATAAATACATCCTTCATGTGCCGACAAGATCGACAAGTTATGATTTAAATGAAATTGTAATTAAATACATTATTTATAAATTGAAATTACAGACCTCACTTATAAAGTTGTAACTCATAAATAGTTTATGAACTTCGAGGAATCGGTAGCTCTGTAGTTGATCATCACATCATCACATTTATTAAAGTATCATATTAAACTTTTCGCATTGCTTCCTTCGGTGTGTTTCTTGTGTTTCCTCGCATCGCTGTCAATACTGTGAAGCGGTCAAAAGCCTTGGAGACCATGGTCTGTCTTGCAGCCGACATAATGCGCCGTGCTCTTGTTACCAGAGTGCCAGCCGAACTTAAAACCAAAGGTTTGGCGCGCAACGGTAGGAAGAAACTAGACTCGTATGTCGTTATTGCCTTGGAAGTTGGATTGGCCTTTGGTGTGGTACGCAATTTGCGTCGACATCCATGCGCCAGCACAATTGCTGCTGGTGGCGCTTCTGCTGCATTCTTGGAGATTCTTAAACGGCGCAAATACAATACCCTTATTGGAACTTATTTATTTGAGCCGTTTGGAGCCAAAACGCTTGGACATTTCAAAAAGATTGGTCGACGCGACGCTTCACGTGACTCGAAGACTAACGTTTATTTTGCACAAAGAATACGGTATTGCCATTCAACGTGGCAATACCGTCAGTCTTCGGAGAACGTTCACCGTTGACAGCGATGCTGATGAATACTTCGACGCATAAGAGTTTCCTTTTTATTTTTTATTTCAATTTTTTTTATTATTTTCATTTAATTATGTTTTACACATGTTCACACTTACAATAAAATTATAAAGACAAAAGGTGCCACGCATTTGGAAGCGACACAACACCTTCATTAAAGAAAATCAAAAGTTTTAAAAATGCGACATAACATCTTCTTCTATTCATGACTTTTTATGTACAGTTGTACAAAAAAAATATAGCATTTATAACGATGCGCAATTAATTTGTTCCATTACCTTACAGTTGAAAATTCTCCTAAAAATGAGTAACAATCGCTGGAACCGAAGGATTTCCTTGTTCGACATTTACACATTGTTGCAGATCATGGTGCAATTGCATCAGAGATGTCATTCTTTAATAGGTAACAAAAACTAACGTACACTTTGATCTTTGGACCTTTGAAACAATTAGAATTAAAAGCAATACTATAAATAAACTAGATAATGTTTAGTTCCGTCTGGTTCATCAAGAGATCCGGGTTTAATTCACTTAAGACATAAAATAGTCTTGTGACCGGTGTAGATGTCAAAGTAGGAATAAGATACGTTTTATATTGGCTAGTGCAGAGTCGCTGGCAGCAATTAAAGTGATTAAACTAAATCTTACATCCGTAACATTTATTAATGTTACTGACACCTTTTCGAGATCCGTGACCGTTATATTATGTAATGAATAGTTTGTACCGAGTTCTATTACGCACGATAGCTGATATTTAAATGTATTATGATCATTTCATACATAAAAAATACAAGAGCAAAAGGGTGACATAACGGACAGTTATCTACACTTTTGGTATATTTTCTTGTTTTCTGCAACATTGCCGATTTCGTGTTTATTTGAAGTTATAGTCGTCGGAGTACTGAAAGCTTAGAAAGTTAATTACTTTGCCAACTATACGCAATGCGTACAGTCTTGCCATACGTGGTTCAAATTTATAGCGGAGCACTAGATCAAATAGGAGTGATAGCCGGAAATATTTGACTAGGATGTCCGGAAAAGATATCGGATCTGGCAGTAGACCAGGACAATTCTTGAAAGGCAATAAATTCGATTCGTGTATAATTTATTAGAGTCGCGTCTGGCTTTGTTGGTAGTCTTTGAGATGGCCGGTGCTAACGGGGTGTATTCGCAAACGAAGATTAGTGCTATAAATCGTACACCGCTCGCTGATAACAGCGGCTCTCCTGCCAAATTTCACTGGGCGCACTATGACGTCCGTCTGCCGTGTGTCCAATGTGCCACGGTTACGACAAACATTCAGTGAAAATGTATTTTTGAAATTCAAATAAGACTGCTAGTGTAATTACAAAATTGTCTTGAGGAAGGCGCCAAACCACGCTATACTACATAACGCGACAGCGCGAACGTAGTATTCTATCGATGACAATGTTCGAGCCGCGCCTACTTTTCAATCCACGACATTGTTACTTGCCAAAAATGTAAAGTTTCAAGTAGTTTCGTCTTCACCGACGTGAAACTTATGCCACGTCCGGCATGGGGGAATTTCTTGACTCGTTCGTGCCAAATCTGAATCCGAAATTTAATAAAAACTACATTAACCGTGATTTAGTTAAGGCATTTTATTTGAATACTTTTGTGCGATGTTCTTTGTTAATTCTGATATCAGGAAACGAGAGTCGTAATAAATACTAAAGTTTAGTTCAAAGTTTACTGATAATTTAAATTCTATGACAGCCTTTGTTAATTTGTTGTACATTATTGGTACATCGTATTGTACATCCCTGTTAAGTATTCTTTGTATTGTGTTTTAAGATTGTTTATTTATTTCTATCTAATCTCTACCAACAACGTTTCCTATCGCAATCTATAGAAATATGTAGTCATCGTTCTCTTTAAGAACTGAAATTAATCCTGTATTTAATTTTAATTACAGAAAAATATACATGTTAGATCTTTTTTATTTTTAATATAACTGGCCTAACAACTTCGTTGACTTCTAGAGGTTGATGTTTAACAATCAGTCCTTTGCTTAGTCCTCGTGTTACCATAAGGTGACACGAGCTTTATACTCGTGGTTCTTTTTAATTTAAAGCATTAAATGAAGTCGAATTATAGGATGATCTAATGTTTCTTTCAGACATTGTCTAGAGCGGATCTAGACGCTTGTCCGACAGTAAAATTTCTCAAGTGGCAATGGAGCCGGTCCACATCATATAAGTAGCACATCGACATCAATACGGTACGAATGGATGGACGGATGGATGACTCAATGTTTATTCATTTATCGGCTATCGTGGTTTAGAGCTCATACGAGATGGATAGTAAATTGTAAATAGTCGGCTTACCTATCTAATACCGCAGTATAAGATATGGTGAAAACAGACGATACCTATAGTTTTGGTATTGAGTCTGGCGTTTTATTGTATTGACTATGAATATAAAGGTATATCAAATAAATATCACATTGAGGGTACACCTTTAGTGAAATTAAAATATTTTAATAATATGTATATGCTCATGTTATATAGGCTGTTAAATTCAATGGCATCGTTTAGAAGCCGCCAGAGATCTAGTACGTGATTCTAAGGCCCTGGAAAATATCACCGAAATATTCATGATTTTTCAGAGGAAAATTTTTTCCGGTCAATTATATTATTATAGAACAATAAAGTACTACCCACTAACATTAAAATCGGGCACATAAGCATTTAAAATTTTTAATTATGCACCGATTAGGCAGATAGATCTAATTTGAAAGTGAAGTCGCAACGCATTTGAATACTTATATAATAATATGATATATTTATATATTATTAACTCATTATAATATGACAGTTGAAAATGTTTCAACTGTCATACTATAAACTCAATGTTCAAATTCGTTTTGTTAGAAAGATATAGAAAAATCTTCGATGTCTAATAACTTTTTTAATTTCATTGTTATTCAAAAAATAATTATACCAAATTGTACATAAATGAGTAATAATTTTTCATATTATAAGAACCATGTTTACTGTTATCCTATTACTGCACCAGCTTTACATAATTTTAACGTTTCGGAAATACTACAAGAGGAAATAAATGTAGGCATCTAGTGCAAACAAAGTGGTAATACCCAAAATGTATTTGGCGAAAATAAGGCATTTTTGAGATAAGCGAATATGTAAGCACACTTTTATGTACATTTCTGAAAAACCACGTTTTGATAATTCTAATGTATTAATTAATATTAGCAGAGTATATGAAAATTACAGGAAATAAGATTTTTTAGTGCCGATTGAAGATACCTACTCTTTGCGATTTGTTTGTGTTCACAAACAACTTATGTTTTGCATAATTTAACATTGCTTAACATATATGTCTATTTACTAACTTCGCCATGTCAATTCATATTCAAATTCTTACATAACAAATAAATAACTTAATAAACGCGCAATTATTGCGTTGACATAACTACTACTCAATAACTTTAGCAAGGGAATGAAGGCAGTAGGTATGTTGGTATACCTATTGACTTGACTTCATTGCATTGTAGTTGTCCTCAAAATCATAATTATATAAAACAAGCTGACCCGACAGACGCTGTCCTGTCTTTACTATGAATATATCGTGAATATATCGTACTGACGATATTTTGCAACACGCAATGTCATGTCAAATCATTAAAAAATTAAATATGCCGGTTAAGTATTCTTAAATAATAATATTTAAAGTTTTCGTTAAAATTTCTCTTTTTTTTTTGTCTATGAATCATCACCTGACAATAACAAACAACAGAAAACAAATCAGTGATATTGGTCCAGGCGTGCACGCATGATGCCGTGACCAGGAGAAATAAGAAATCATCTTTATATAATACTAGCTGACCCGGCGAACTTCGTACCGCCTTCACTACTTTATTTTGTGTAGCTGACCTATCTTATGTATGCGTACCTATTCAATTTGAACTGGAATCTATAATATATAATATCCTCCATATACAAATGAATACCTTTTTCCCTGATGCAAAATTAAATGTATATTTTTCAATCTTTCTGAAAGATTTTCTCAATATTTTTTTCCGTAAAAACCTTGTACAGAGTATTAGAAAACTACAAAAAAAAAATCAGCCAAATCGGTCAAGCCGTTTTCATGCTATGTCGAGACAACGGAAAACGGGTTTCATTTTTTATATATTTAGATAATAATATATAGATTAAAATTACACTATATTATAAGGAAGTGAAAACTAAATATATGCCTAACTATATATACCTACATGAAAAAAAAAATATAATACCTACAAACTTATTAAGAAGAAGATTAAATAAAATACATCTAATAAAAAGTTCAGGTGTCAAAAAATACGTCCGCATCAATGTCGAACGTGGGTAACGTGCCCAGAAGGCTGGCGGCATTGCCACGTTGAACACAAATAATTGTAGATTAAACAAATAATTTAAAATTATACTACTATTAAACAAACATTTATAGTGATCGACAGTGCTCATTCTCCAAGACTTGAATAAAAACCCACAATCGATTTCTCTTTTCATATAGGTCATATTCATACATTTAAACATACATCATGATTCCACCTATTTTATTCAAAAACACCCAGGAAACTTGTCAGATTCGGTTAATGACAACTAATGTTGATTGGTGCAAAATAATAAAAAATATAGCATAGAGCATCCGGAAACATAGAACCGGAGCATTACAGAAGAATGCGACGTGCCTATGATTTGTTATGCTAAACCGCACTCGTCATTATATGTCATGACATAATGACACCGCACCGGGGCGTTAACGCTCGCCTGAACAGCACAATTACTGCAAATTTGTGTCGTTATTGAATTAATGCGGGCAGGCAGCCTGCGATTATGTAGATGTTATGACGCCCGTGTGTATAGGGCCTTATTCTTATCAATCACGACTAGGTTAAACCTACTCGTAACTTCAAGATTTAACTAATAATAGCTATAAATAATGAAAAGAACAGTCAACAGAGTTTTTGTCTCAGACCTAAAATATTTTTTTGTGGTTTTAAAGGTACAGTGGGCCAAGCAATTAGATATGCAGGGCAAAAACTTCTATGCCATAGTGAAAACTGACTGCAATAGATATGCATGTGTGAATTTCATATTTAATAAGTGTAATATACTCACTATTTAGATATGTAAATCACTTATCCATAACAGATGTAGTAAGTGTTTACTATGACTTAGAAGTTTTTGCCCTGCACATATAACTTGTTGGCCTTTATAACTTTGAAAATCTTTCCCTGAAATTCAATGAGGCCTTAAATTTAAGAATTTTAAATGCAAATCTGGTATTAAGTTAGAATAAGCATTGAGTATAATTTTGCGGTGGTATAGATCTAGTTATTTTCCACCCTAATTACAACCATATAACAGAATCGAAAATCGTGTAGGGTTTGTGAAGTAAGGACTTGTAAATTAAGGTCATGTAGAGTTAGAAGCTTGGCTCTACATGCAATCTTGTAACTTTTTGACACTTCAAGCCATATTTATATTATGGCCTCATCGAGGTAATATTTAACATGAAAATATTTTTGGTGAAATTGCTATATATTGTTATTAAACCCGCATATCTAATTAATTTTAAATATTATCCTGTAGTGAGTGGGAAAAGGGTATTAGTTGGTTATTCATCCTTTTTATTATGTGATGTCTATTTAAACCACATGTTACTAATATACCTAATACCACACTATAAACGTCACGGAGGAAGCATTTTGTAGGTATGCAATAGTTATCGTAAACCGCAATGTGTACGGGTGTAAAATCCCAAAATAATTGTACAATTACTCAACTAACTCGTACTGTTAAAGTAAATACAATATTTGACGATACAGTTTAAAATAACTTGTACATGTCGTCATACTGTACGTATTATATACGTATGTTGTATATTTTTATTAGAGACTAGCTTTTACCAGCGACTGTGTCTGCGTAGAATTCATTGTACTAATTACATTTTAAATAATAGCTACACCCCCGCTTTGACCAGCGTTAGGCTAAAAACTTACGGGTTTTCCCCGCGTCCACGTCTGTTGCAGCCTCTGTAAAAAAAAGATATTTGTATAAAAACAAAAACAATTTTCATGATGCGGTTTACGCCCGCACTGTTCATCAAATACATAACTGCCTGCAGCCGCACTGGGCGCGGGACAAAACCGTGATCAGATCCTGTGGAGCGTAATAATGAAATTTAAAACCTTTCTTAAGAGTTTGACTAGTGTAACACAAGAAGAATGGTTAAAATCCGACGACTAGTTACCGAGATTAGCGCGATTAAACAAACAAACAAGTCTGCGTGGTATGCGCCATGTAGTCGCAGGCCAAAGCCATTTCTTCTTTTTATTAAAGAATACACATACAAAAGTCGGCGTCTGCGGCGCGCCCTGGCTCCCGAGACCGAAGGAACTTCTGTGCCACTGCTCTCCACTTCTATATAAGAAAATATTTTAAAATTCGGTGCCTTTTTATTGAAGAAGATAAATTCCCCCCGCCACAGGAATGACCGGGGAGCACCACGCAGGTCTTTAAAGCAGCAGTAAAATTTTTTTTTTTTTAGAATGTTTGTCTGTCTGTCTGTATGGACGTATCACGCAAAAACTACTGCATGGAATTGGATGCGGTTTACACAGTTGTGTAGCTGAAGGTCTATTTTAAAAACTGTTATATGTTTTTTCTATGTATTTTTTTATCCCAAAGGGGGAAATTAGTAGTAATGTAAGTTTATATGGGAGGTTCGTCAATTTTATAAGAAATGATGAAATTTTGCACATAATATGTTCTTACATGACGTAAATGCACTGTAAGATATATATTTTGGAAATAAAACTCCCCAAGGGGGTAAATTTGGGGTTGCAAGTGTAAGAGGGAATTTCAAAATAACGAATTCCACGCGGACTAAGACGCGGGCAACAGCTTAATAAATAAACAAAAAAACCAGCTCTGTGTGATTAAAAACAAGCGCAGCTAACCCAGCTAATATTCTTGAACTTCTTATACTATCAAGAGAGCGCTCTTAAAGTCTGTACTGATATGGTTTTGACTGAATATTATTCTGTTTCAGCAAATAAATGTACTATATCATCACGCTGTCGTTAAAGGTCAAGCATCCATTTTAATCGTAATTAAGCTTCTTAACATACACAGCTTGATGACTGGTTTGATGAAGGACGATGACAGCTGCTCACAACATGTAATCAAAACATATTAAACTTTACACATCTCATATATTCCCAAATCCAAGCTAATTTGTGGTTAACCACAATAAAACCTTAGATCTGAACTCAAATACCACAAATATCATTTTAATAGACATTATACTTCATCATTTAATTCTTGTTATATTTTTGTTTTCCCAAGAACTCGTTATGAATTCAAGTCATATCCGTTAGTGTTCATTAGATAGTAATTCATCTGGTCTTCAGACCCACTTCAATATTTTGAGTATTCGCTGAGGCATTTCCGCAAAGCCAATGATACTGGGAAAAAATGTCTTGGATTTTTGTGGGCCAAATGATATTTATATTGCAGACAGTTAATAGGATTCATCTGCGCTGATGAATGAAAAATAAAATACTTTCACTTGTAGAGTCAGGAGATGACGGATATTATATACATGAATAGACGCACTCGTCAATATCATGTAATGATGAGTAAAATATTAGGGACATTGAAACTGTTTGAAACACCTAAAATTGGTATAGAGAGCTCAGTTCATCGTGTCGTTGTAATATAGATTCCACTTACATTATAGTAAGCACTAATGCTCATGTTACTGAGCCAGCTCTGAAACCCTTTGTGATTTTTCCGTAATTTTTACTCAAATGTAGACAAGACATTGAAGCTTACAGCGTGTACTGGTTAGCTCAACCTTTAGTTATGTTATGTTATATTATAGAATATATCTACCTAGGGCAGGACATTAAGCTTTGTAGAAACAACTTCGAGCGAGAAGTCGATAGAAGGATCCAGTTGGGTTGGGCAGCATTTAGCAAACTTCGTCAAGTCTTCTCTTTGCCTTTACCGCAGTGCCTGAAGACGAAAGTCTACAACCAGTGCGTCCTACATGACCTACGGTGCCACATGGACATTAACGGTTGCACTAGTCCACAAATTTAAAGTCGCGTAGCGGGCTATGGAACGAGCTACGCTCGGAGTTTCTTTGAAGGATAAAATTCGTAATGAGGTCATCCTACAAAGAACTAAAGTAACCGACATAGCTCGCAAAATAAGACCGGGTGTAGTGGCGCAAATTGAGAGAGGCCTATGTCCAGCAGTGGACTATGAAAGGCTAATTGATTACTATGTTAGAAGATTCACTGGTCCCATGAAAAACACATTACCAAAATAACAAAAAATAACATAATTATCGCAAAATAATTAATTGACAAAAAATGTATCGTTTATCATGATGCTAAATACGCATATTTTAATCATTGGTGACCTCATGGAGACCTTTACGGTCCATGGCGTCAACATGCCGTGCATCACAATGACGGTATCGATCATTGAATGTCAAGTCAGAATTGATAGGTATCTACAAATAACTAACTTTGTGTCAATTTTTATATGATATAAAATAAAGTGGCTTTCACTTTGGGCTTTCTAGGTTCTAAATATATGTAAAGGCAGTATAACTTTCTAGCCAAGTTTTCGGCAGTGCCGAAAAGATTTGCGATGTAAAATTATGAATGGTGCTACTGTACATGCATTTCTATTTGCCGAGTTGTAATCATTGTTTAACCTGACTGCCGTACGGCTGGCAGTCACGGACGAGCTGTTTAAAAAATCTGCAATTTGTTATGTTAATAAACAATTTCAATAGGTATCAATTTTCCTTTACCACAGTTCGCATTGTGTTGATGAATGATGATGACAGATACATCGATTTAATTACAGATGATGCATCAACAATAATCAATAATGACGTCACAGGGCCTTGTGCGGCGGAGCACCCACCGCGGTATGCGTCAATTCTAATTGGTCTCACCACGCCATTGCTGGCTGTACCTGACTTTGGTGGGCTATTGTAGGACGGAAGATCCTGGTTAAAATCCATAATTGTTAAGCCGTTTTTGAGCCACGCGCAGACGCACATGTTACGCAGATCATAAACCAAAAACAAAATAGATTAACAATTTTGAAATGATCGTCTATTACAGTAGACATGTCGTAGCCATTTCGTTAATTTGCTCACTCCGTGAAATGTTCAAGAATTTCACTGTCAATAAGCCAAGTCACTGAATCGTTAACTGTACAGTGCAACTGTACAAATTAATTTGTCAAATATTAAAAAAAAATTGTCATCCACGTTTGGCCGGATCGTATAAATAGAGAACTCATAAGTTTTGCTCGGTTTTTAAGTGACAACTAAATCCGTTGTACTAGTAGCCGACTCCAATGTAATTGGTAAAAAGCTCGGCAGATTGATTTGCTCAGAGGGAAGTTTATAATGAGGCTATTACAATAGATCCACGGAGATCAACGCGAACACCCAAAGCCTCGTACCCAATAATAATATTAAGGTACAGCTTTTCTAAGTTGGTTGCAGCAACATGCATGCTTTGTAGGGTTAGCTAGGGTATATTATTCATAATTTTTTATTGTGGATAATATCGATTGAAACGGCTTAATATTTCACATTTGCCTATCAGTTTTTGAATCGATGATGTCATAATTGTTTTAACGGGAACATATACATAACACAACTGTTTACTAATAATAAATTCTAATTTTATTTAAAACTTTGTTTGTTTCAATATTACAGATAACTGATAATATATTTAAATAAAACTAAGTAATCGGTAGTACTTTTGCAAGACGTTGCTATCAATTAATGAAATTATACAGTTTGATCGGTGTACGGTAAAAATCATCAAATACCGTTTTAGTGGCTAGGTATCGCAACTAGCTTTGACGAAATGATAAAATCCATAAAGTTAGCAATATCCTGTGAACTTAAGAAAACAATCGATATTGGGCTAGGAAAACTTGAAATTACATGATTATTCCATCTTTGGCACAAAGTAACAAATATAAGATGCTTTACAAAAGTTGAGCATATCAAAAAAGTTCATCAAAAGGGATCCCTACCCGCGATTCTACTACCAAAACATATTCACTATATCTAATTTGAATGACTAAATAAATCTTTTAAGTCAAATTAGACTTTAAATTTAAATTCTATAATGTGAAACATTTACTGGCATAGGGCTCTACTATCCAAGGAATCAATGACCCAAGGGATTATTCATTTGCTATTCATTAAGGAGCAAAATGTAATTTTAGTTCATAATTGATACTGATATAATTGTTCGTCCGACTGACTGATTTATCAACGCAGAACCTAAGCCGCTAGGGTTAGGCAATTTTAATTTTGGATGATGGATCCTTTCTGACTTGGCGTAGTGGCACACTAAGCGCCCCGACAGGGGTAAAATAAGACTTGAACCGGTTGTATGGAAGTTATTTTTGAAGTTAGAAGTTCGAATAGTTAAACTTGAATAAAAATAAATGAATTTCTGTACAGGGGTTTTTCATAATTACATTCCTGTGAGGGCTAATTAAGGGGTTTAAGTTAGACATAGACGTTGTGAATATTTTCTAACTGCGGGCAAAATGACATTTGACGCGGGTAATACCGCGCGGGTCATCTAGTTACTTTGAAAGTTATATTTAAACGTAAGAAGTTGTGAATTTAATCACTTAAGACTAAAGTCAATGAACAATAATCCATTTCTAAATACCTATCGTAAAAACCAAGGAGAAAATATTTGAAAAAGGAAAAAAACGCGGACAATAATATTAAGTACACAATAAAACAAACAGGAAAAAAAGTTGGTTTGTCTCTGCAATAATATAACATATCCAAAACTTCTTCATAAACATAGTCATATTTCGTCGAGTCTAGAAGTTGTTTGCGAAGTTTATTTGTCGCTGTAAATATTTTGCTTTTCAAGACAACATTTGTCCATACTACGAAAGCTAGAAACAATAAAATGTTAGATTCAAAGGACGTAACATCTCGAGCCTATTATTGGCCTACTGGGTAGGTAGGGTACGGAGTAACCCGTTTATTCTGTAGGTTTATTCGTTTCTAGATTGTAAACACGCTAGGAGTCGAAGACGCTTTGAGACAGTGTTGCGCATATCGTATTAAAAGAACAGTACTCCCACACTAAATACGCCTCTGTGGTGAAACCCGTTTGTGAACCACAAACAAATTGTATGAACCGTGCATCAAGTTCAAGACTTTAAAACAGCAGTCAACATTGTCTTATTCCACCGTTGAGACATTAATCAGTCAATCTCTACATAAGGCAAATTCAATTGAACCCTGACGTGTCTAAAATCAAGTGGAACCGGGTCGAGCCGCTAGTCAATGTATTTTTATATGCTGTGTTCTAATTGATGATGCGTTCACACACAACTAAAAATAAACGTTGTTTATATACAACTAGTTGGTATAGTTTATTGTCTAGGTGACGCCTTAGTCTAGCCCCTCGTCTGTCTATCGCCATATCAAATTTCCCAGGAAACAAGTGTGCATATTCGTTTTTATGGGGTTTTTAATATAGCGTTACTGACCATGCATAATTCTCATCGGATTGCTAACTGCTTTCTGTCAGAATAACAAGTTTTTGAGTCCAAAGTGATCATCGAAGCCCTACTTAAGTTGAAGAATCGTGTCTTCTTCAATTAAACTATGTTTGTCGCGGCGTACATCTGGATGGGTGACCCTCAAATTTAGTCTTTACTGTCAGGCCACGTTAAACCATCACTCACAGTGGTCATAATATAAAGATCTATGTCATTGCAGTATCGGTGGGTACGGAGTATCCGCAGATCAAATACCTGATTTCTGGTTTCACAAACTATTTCCTTGTTTCTCATATCCTATACTTGTTTGTGGAGGTAAGGTTTAGTAGCAGTTGCTCCAAACAATGAAGTAAACATCTAGTTAAACCAGAATCCGATGCCAATCTACTTTAGTACAAGCCATTTGAGCGAGTGCTCAAACAACCCGCCAAACAATATAAGGATTTGGTAGTTCGTCCCTGCTTATGCGATCATGGGATTTGGTAAAAAACCACTGATTAGAACATAAATTACTGCACGGTTTGTCGATATACAAGAGTAGCATATTTTTTTAAATTAATTATAAACTCGATTGTCCCGCATAATATCTAAGCAAATGTGCAAAAAAGACGAACATTTTACGCATCACCTAATCCAATTTCCCAGAAACATATTTTAAACATCCTCTGCAGCCAAGTAAAGCTGATCCTTATAAAAGCAAAAAGCTTAAGATATTTTTTGTCACACCTATCACGTCCGTCTCTAATTGTTCCATTCAAAAAGAAACCAAAAGTGTTGTTAATCCTATAATGTTATTCGATGCGTGGCGCGCCGTCCGCCCGCCGCTATTCACCATCAGAGCTTTTTTTTATTGGAATCCGTGTGAATAATAAAGGATTTTATGTCATAAGTTGTTAGAACCCTCGGTTTGATTTATAAGTCTGCTCGTATTAAACGTGTGTACCTGGCGTTTGAGGAACTTTACCTTTTTCTGTACCCGTTTTTTGTTGCGCCATAATGCAATCGGTGCCGGCGCCGCGATACACGCTGATCAAAGCGATTGGGGACGATTAAACTTAGTTGATATATAGATGGTCAACAATACGGTGCGGCGGCGCCTGGGAGGCGCGGTGCACGTACAAATGACGAATAATGCTCCGCTGATTAAATGGTTTTCTTGTAATGCATGCTTGTGCATCGAAGCGAACGCGCGTTATTTATTTGACTGCTACTGCAGTATTTTTGTCCAAATTTAAACTTAGACGACGTCAATGACATAACTGCTCTGAATGAAATAAATTAAAGTGCAGTTAACAAGTCAAACAATTTAGCTTGGGATACGTTTGACTCAAAGGACGCTGAATTTCGTAATACTCATGGTTTTGACCAAAACGTAAATGCGTAAAACATATTAAGTAAGTTAAAAGATAATTTTGAAATATACATAAAAATTAAATACATGATTAACATCATAAATTCATTGTTTTTATTTGAACAAATAGTCGTGTTAGAAACCTCCATTTACTGATATAACTAATTATTTGTTGTATTTTGTATTTGAATTAATTATTTGTATAATTGGGTGATTAATTAAGAAAAAATATTTCCTATTGCAATATAATAGACAGTCATAGTTATTTATAAAATAATTAACCTACACGTAAGTATACAATAACATCCGGGATGCAACGAATAAAATATAATGATAGAACAATGTTGATCTATGACATCATTGGGAACACTAAAATGCTGTAATTCCAGAGATTCTTCTCAGAAGTCGGCATTCACAAACACCTTAAGGTGTGCAGCCCATACATCACAGGGCCCGATATATACAGGCTGTTGCGTCAATTCATCCACGCTAAAATGTTTATCGATCTATCGTTTATTGTATAAAATTGATATTATCTAAAACGTTTCTAACAATAATATTTTTCGTTCCTTTGTTGGATATTAATGGATCGTTTTAAGTTTTTTTTGTCAATTAATTGTTCTTTGGTGGTTTTTTGCGATGGACCACTTAATCTCGGTCCATTTTATTAGAATAGGTGTAAACAATGGTATTAAATCAATTTGTTACAGCTCTTATGACAGCGGACAACTTTATAATTATCTTAAAACGACCAGTTATTTTGATTGATTTATTAGATAACAGTATTTAAAAAATATGTAACATATAATATTAGTTATGTTTGCCTTTTTTATACCCATTTATTAATTTTCGTGCTAGCATCGTTGTGTTAAAGTTTGTTAGCAAATAATAAGTGCACTTTAAAATTTTAGCATAGGTTTAACCACTTTAGTAGAGGTGTTCCAGTGGTAACAGAATACAGATACCATTAAACACCATTAAATATCATAATTATGGATTTGTTTGCTATTTGCATGGATTTAGATAAATTTGCATGTAATATAAGGTTTTCTATTGTTTCACATACTTTTCTTTGGCATAATTTAACTTCGTATACCTTCATTTGGCATAACTTTTTTTCGCTTTTTTTTAAGCAATATTTTATGCATAATAATTGTTCGGCCTATTGCTCTTTTGGCATTATAGTAATTTGGAATAATTGTCTTTGGACATATTATTTGGATAATATCCTTATTCGAGAAAATACTTTTTGTATGTAAAATAAATAAGTGGCGGCTTAGGAGGGCCTAAGGGCCAACCCTTGCCTTGCTAAACTAAATTATGCGAAAAAGAGGGATCCTGTAATATAACATATTCACTGTTTAAAAATCATCCACTGAGTCATCACAATACTTATAGCAGTTAAACAAATAATAGTTCAACACATAAATGAGACATGAATCTCACGTGTGTTTATCATTTGTCAATGATAGTGTGTCGTTAATTTATTACTGTAGTTATTTATTGTAATCAGTTCATCTACATAAAAGCCCATAATCATCCATCGTAAAACTGCGCAATAATGAATTATGAAAATATTGAAACTGGTCGTAAAGTTTAATGATATTTAATTAATTAATTAACGTTAGGTGCCTGACGCGACGCCCGGTTTTTTCGAGTCAACTAATAATTATTTTATCATAGCTTCAAGATTCGAATTATTACATACTCTTTTTATTAATTATATTATTTATTGCTTGGTTCATAACAAGTTAACAGTCGGACAGGCTATTACAAAGCACGAATAATAAAAAAAATCGGTGGGCATTACGATTCGGAGCCCGCTGTACATGCGTGGCTTATGTAGACGGCCTGTCGCTTAGGGCCGTCTTTATGGCCTCTTTTTTTTGACAGCCCTACGAACAAAACGTCAGGTGAATGAATGAATGAATGAAATTCCTTCCCGGGCTAAGCGCCTCTGTAGTAGTGAAAAAAATAAACTACAATTTTAAAAGGACTTCCTTTTACCGCTTTTTCCTTTGCGCTAAGGAATTTGACATTCCTTAGAATAAATAACTTTTTTGTAAAGAATAATTATGAAAAATTTGAAATATTTTTCGTGATAGTAAATATTTTATAGGTTTTAAGTGACTCATAAATTTTAAACCTACATTATTGTACTGTGATATAGTAAGTATAACTTTATATATCGAGGTCCTCAAAACTCAACGATGGTAACTGGTACTGGTAACTGAAGAAAAGCCTAGTCAATGACAAAAATATATATATAGGTACTGCCATTTTTTTTACAACGAATATATTGAAAATTTAAAACTACACCACTTTCAGTAGAATTTTTGGCACTTTTCGTGATCATAAAAAGTCAAGTTATTTATAAATAAAGAAAGAAACTTTGGTTTATTTTTAGGGGAAAAAGGGAAATTTCAGAAACTAATGTGTTTATATCAATAATTTTGTCACCCGACTTTTGACTACTTCTACTAAATTATTTTTCATTAAATTAAGCCAGGCAATTTTATCAAAAGTTGGTGAATTTTATCATGATTCCAAAATGCTTTATAGATAAAATCATAGAGCTTGGCGGTTTTGAAAAAGCCGCCAAGTGCGTGTCGCGTCACGCGCAATATGATTCTGTAGTCAGCCGTTACAACATATTTAAAGAAGGGGTATACTATCTAAGTTCTTGAATCTGTTAATCAAAATTCATTCTTCATTAGCGTGTTAAGTTTACATTCCATCTGCCTTTTTTTATTTTATCTAAGATTATTATTATATGTATCGATAACATGTATACGCTTTGTAGTAAAACAATTTTTTTGGCAGGTGTCAAATTTCATAAATTCTTCATCCAAATTAACATTTTGGAAAAATAGGCACAAAAGTATTGAATTGAGCAAAATAAGTAGTAGCACTATTCCTAAATAATTATTAAATAGCCATAATTTGATAAAATGGCCGCTAACAAACATGCATTTGAGTGTTTAAGGTAAG
The DNA here is from genome assembly GCA_905147285.1 of Hypena proboscidalis. Classification (NCBI taxonomy): domain Eukaryota; kingdom Metazoa; phylum Arthropoda; class Insecta; order Lepidoptera; family Erebidae; genus Hypena; species Hypena proboscidalis. Next base: position 14,319,522 of record LR990132.1, read on the forward strand.
ATTTGTCTATAAAAACTTAATAATATTACCGCGTCGTGGGTTCTTAGCTCACTCACCACGGCTCTACGACTGGTCGGACGCTTTTCCCATAAGAGAAAAGCCTTATTTTTTGTAATTTAATGCTCACTAGTAATTTGCAAATATATATTACTAGTATTCTTTTTAACCCCCTCCAGGTAAGCTTAATTTGCTTGTGTTAAGAGGAAGTTCACGTCCGTGGTATAATGGCCAGGATTCGAATCCACGACCTATCGTAAGACCGATGCCTTATCCATTGTGCCACGGCCGCTAAATATTCATAATATTTAGATCATCATGGTTCATAAAAGCTCTAGCAATTCTGTTATTTCGTAAACAAATTGATTATGCCTATCTATACACATACTAACTATTAAAGTATATGTTTCGGTGGATGGATAGGTTTTGTAAAGGGGAAAGTATCACGTCTTCCTGTTGGAGTTTTTTAGACTATGCAACTGTTTTTAACACGCTTATATTAGCTTCACCTGTATGTATGTATGTATTTATGTATGTATGTATGTATGTATCCGACTCCTTTAGACTCGATTTTGACCCACTTTAATTGGACAGATTTCATTAAAATTTTGCACACAAGTTAAAGATCGATGACAATGCAATAATTCTTAGCAACCCCTGAACGTTTTTAAAAGTCCTATCTAACAATACCCCACACTATGGGGTAGGCGACAAAAAAAATAACATCCCTACTTTACATGTACGGGAGCTACCTTCTACGACTTTCTTTGTATAGTTAACATACATGTTTATGCAAAATTTCAGTTTTCTAGCACCAACGGTTTCGTCGCTATGCCTTGGACAGACGGACGGACAGACGGACATGGCGAAACTATAAGGGTTCCTTGTAGGTACTACGGAACCCTAAAAAGCGTGGGGCGCTCTGTGCCATATTTTTCGTCTATCGAGCAACCTACGTTTTTTTCAGCTTATATTAGGAATTATTTTTCACTTTTTAGTTAGAACATAGCATAACTCTTGATTGTTAACCGTAAAGTTAGATTTCTCTGCAGCTGACTGTACACGTAATAAGTACGTAAAGCCGCATGGGGCAACTAGTATTTAAAATATGGCTTTAGAATAGGTATGTGTTATATCTCACACAACGTTTAGCAAGTATTTATGTTAAATATTGCAAACAATTTGCACGAGTTATATGTAAATGTAATAGATTGATGGCTTTGATTATAAATCAAACCTCTAATTAAGCACAAACATAATCCAATAATGTATAGGCAGTTATAAGAAGAATAAGAATAAGAATAAGAATATTTATTTGCGAGAAACATGGTTTACAAAGGTGTTTAGTACATAAGATTTTATACAGCATGTTTCGCCGTTAATACGACATGCAAAAAATTAGTAATGAATTAATATAGATTAATTAATTAATACAAGGATAAATTACATTAAAATTATGAATAACTAACATTAATAACATATCCACAGTAAAGTTGATTATTATGTTATTATTTTGTTTTAATTAAACAAAAACTTGAATAAAATTGATTATTTAACTTATTAAAGTGGATATCTTGTCATTTTGCCAAATTGGTCTGGCCTAGTGGTAAAATTTGTGTATCGCTCAACGCGAGGTCTCCGGTTCGATTCCCGGGTCGGGCAAAAGTGTTATTAGGGATTGTTCCGTCAAGAAATTCTCAATAGCAGCACGGAGTTGGAATTGTGACCGGTAGATGGCGATTGGCCCGCACCCCATCTAAAGGGACCTAAACATAACAGGTGAAATGTAGGTGTTGTACTGTTCTGTCACACCCTTCTGGATAATAAATGGCGTGATTCTATGTTATGTTATCTTGTCATTAATATTGTGATAAATTGTGATAAAAATAATGTGGCATTTAATTACTGAGACATTAATAATGAGAATTATTAATATTTTTTTAAAATTGGGTACACTCGAGAAAACAATTAAAATTTACGCGCGATTGTCTATAATCTATTGAAATAGTATATATTGATCAGCCATCATCACACCAACAAAATTAAAAAAAAATAGATCATTAATGAGGAATTTAAAAAGATATCTACAATAAATCAAAGGTATTTGCCGATAAAGTCGACATAATACGGTATATATTTGTTAAACAGGATGTCATTTTTGCTCAATGAAGTTTGGACAATAGATGAAAAATATAATAGATGCTGTTTCCTGCGTAAACGATGTACTTTTATAAAAATATATATTGTTAAAATGTAATTGAAAGAGCTTGCACCCACACATCGTCGCCTACATTTCTGCGAAGGCTACGATGCTCGGTTTGTATGGGCATTGTGGGCACAAATGGGCGGAAGCAGCATGTGCGCCGGCGCTTGCAGCCTCTGCCTGGCGCCGTGCCGCGAGAGGTGAGAAAATCGCACCGGAGCCTACGAAATATTGTATTGTATTATCACTTATTTTCTGCCTAAGCGGTAAAGTCTTCAGTGAGTAATGTCACAACCGACAGCTTTGATCCGTATATAAAATGAAAAAAAAAGGAAATCTATTCTCATAGATCTTTTGTAAAAATACTATATTGTTTAAAAAAAAATTAACCTTGCCCATTTTACAAAAACAACACCAAATATAACGCAGCTGTGTTAATTTCTATCTAAGCGGCTTACACAAAAACCCCTTTTAGAAATGTCACTAATTACTGCAATGGCATCTTTTACAATTGTTTGCAAACAAATGACCGTGTTATCTGAAACAGCGTATTGTAAAGTATTGTTGTGGCAGTAATCTGAAACACATGCGGTGTCGCATCTGCGGTGCGGTCGGTAGTAACGGTTCTATGGCGGAGGCGCGGTGCGTGACTCATCCCTCGTTCATTGAGCAGCGGCGGCGGTCCATTGAGGCGCTGCGCTCATTACCGCTCCGCCGGCCGAGCCCGCGCACACGCACCCAGCGCGTTGCGAGAACCACTCCACACCGACGCACTGCCTACGACATGCTGCCTCCCATCTCGAAATACAACGTGAGTTTAGCCTACAACATCCGCTCCAACGAAGTCTACTCTAAACTCGCGACGCCTTATTTGAACGTCAATTTAATAATAAATATTTTTATTTATAACCGTGCTCCTTGTTACAGATGGAGAACTTCAAATCCAAGTCGCATATCTGGCTAGCGGCTGCGGCACTCCTCGCGGCCTGCGGGGTTTGCGCCGGCGCCGGCGTCGGGAGGAAGCCCTTCACTCCTACCGATTCGGTTATGGATATCATAAATATTAAACAAGTGGAGTCCTTCCTGGAGAGACGGCGAGCTGAGCAAGCCGCAACAGCGTCGTTATCGACGTCCTTTGTGCAACGAAATGAACTTGGTGACGGTAGCTCGGAGACGGGCATGGTTGTCTCCGTGCCGGAACAAGAGGACGCAACCGAATTACCCCCTGGGGTGGAGTTCAGAAATATTTTAAAATCCTCGAAAAATGCTCTCGTCGTGACCAAGAAGGATTATCTGAAAGAGGACTGGTGTAAAACCGAGCCTTTAGTTCAGAAAATTCGCGAGCCGGGCTGTCTGCCCACAACAGTGATAAATAAGTTTTGCTACGGACAGTGCAACTCGTTTTACATACCGAAGGGCCCACGGCGGCGCGACAACCCGGACAGGCCGCAACCCGCGTTCAAGTCCTGCTCCTTTTGCAGACCTAAGAAGTTTACCTGGGTGACGGTTACACTGCGGTGCCCCGGGCAGAACCCACCGTTTCGACGCAAAAGGGTGCAGAAAGTGAAACAGTGCAAGTGTTTACCGGTGGGAGTGAATTGACGCTGATCGTGCGAAGCCCTCGAGTCAGAGGCGGTGCGACCGTCGAGGCTTGCCGCGCGCCCCTAGGGTGCACCAACCCACCAGGGATTTCGTAGAGACGACTGCAGCGGACGGAAGTTCGGATGTAGAACATCGTTACCGTTGATTGCTTGCGATGCGAATCGTGTCCAGTGCACAGACTGTATGAACTGGTCAAATAAATTGAGATGCCGTGCTCTCATACGTCAATGCGGATGACGTAATGTGATGCATAGATTAGATGCCTATTTAGAGTTACATTGTACTAGAGCGGCTTCGACTGCAAGTCGTCGAGCAAAAGCTTTAATTGTTCGTAGCGAAACTAATTAGCTAGAGTATTAGAATAGCGGTGGCCTTCCAATCGATTAAGGATTTGTTTTGGTACAAAACTTGTGAATGTGTCCGTTTATCGAAAAGTGATTATTCTGCGAGTATTGTGCTGCTATATCTGCAGAATAATGTGTGATACTAGTTTATAGTTTGACAGTTTGTGTTTGTAGGCGAGTCGGTGAGTCAGACGAAATCGAAACGAGATTTTGAAGTAGCGGTTAAATTCACATCACGTCCTGTGTGTTATTTATTTATTTTATGTCGTAAAGATATTGTAGCTAAAACTGAATACGCTTATAACTAAGTTGGTTATTTAATGTTGATCGTAGTTTTCATATTGTTATCTTGCAGTTAAATATGAGTAGGTCGTGTATACGGTATGTATTTAAATATTTCAACTCAGTAAAGTTAGGTTTTATGGTAATTTGAAACAAAATTATGATCTCTGTTTGCTCTCAAGACATAATAATGCATTTGTTTGTATCGTTCCGTGTATAGTAGGTATTATAATTGATTTGACAAGGGAGCTATGTACCCGCGTATACAGATTTATTATGAGTATGTAATAGAAGGTACTTATATTATATTATCGTAGTTGTTCTAACAAGTAGAATCTTAGACAATAAGGTGTTGTTCGTATTTAGCATATAATAATTAAACTTATCTTACTATTCCAGTAGGATTTATATTTGCAGTAAGGGATAGTTTAGAGTCTATTGTGTTGTAAATTCTGAATTAAATTAACTTGAACAGATTATAAGGTCATTGACGTTAGTTTAGAACGTTGATCTCTTTATATGAACGTATTTTCGATTAATCTACTAAATATACAAGGTTCTGCGCACGGCTCTGTCCGTGTGGTACGTGAATAAAAAAATCTATATTATGCCTCGGATCTTGAACTATCTCCACACAATTTTTTATTAAGATCGGTTTAGGAGATTTGAAGATTTTTGGGTACAAACAAACAAATAGAAAGACTTTTTAATTATAATTGCTAATCTGAATAATATTACAGATTATGGGTTGTTGGTTGCGAATTTGCTAAATACGAATAAATCCTTATAATGTTCCAAGCTGTTACGTACTTACAGTAGTTGTTTAGTGTTGTTGATATCGCTGCTGGATGAAATTAAAGAGATTCTTAAATCTAGTACTGTTTAGTCGTAGTGGTTAGTTCTGTAGGTTGTCGACGATATTGCCATTGCATTTCATTTTGTTAGATACATTCATAAAATATGAATTATTATGAAAATGTAACTAGGCGTTGAATTTATAATACGTAATTGGTATTGCTGTCAGCTGTTATGAATAAATTAGTAAAACAAAAAATTGTAGCTAAAATATATTTAATGTATTTGTATTTCATTCAGTCAAATGTAGAGCAGAATTAGCGAAAACTATGTTATCTCGAGACCAAGCAAGATCAATTTTATTTGTTGGTAGGTATAATAGCGTAATTAGCGTAAAAGTACAAAGAAGGAACCACACTTGTCATCTCACGGCTTCGTTGGTTTAGTGGTTAATGTATGCGTCTCTCATTGCGAGGTCTCGGGTTCGATTCCCAGGTCGGGCAAAGTGTTATTTGTGAATTTTCCGTCAGGAAATTCTCGATAACAGCACGGAGTTGGAATCGTGACCGGTGTCTTTCCCATGTGAGGTGAAATGTGGGTGTTGTACACATCTGCCTCTCCTCTCTGGGTAATATAGGCGTGTAATGTGTCACCTATTTTATTTTGAACTGAACAGTTAAAACTGAAGCTTGGTATTAAGATAAAAGTCTAACTGCTCTACCGTCATCCGGGATCGCAAATTGTACAAAAAATAATAATGTCGATTTGTTTATCGTAATCACTAGATTTATTATCACCTTATCCGTCTTAATAGAGGAATCAGTTGAACTGGTATGATCATGATTTGTTATTTAACATTATAATATCTTCATATTTATTTACGTGTAGTGAAAAATAGTGTATCTTATATAAGTTTTTTTTTTTGCGCATTCGAAATGCAACTACTTCGCCTAGACTGTAAATAAGGTAGATGCGACATAGCGTCATTTCTCGACACCGATTATTATTTGTACTTTAAGATCATTCAATTTCTAAGAGTAATTAGCTAAGCATAGCTAAATGTTATTAAAATAATCAACAAGAAGTATTCAATTTGTTTGGCCAACGTGGATTTTTTTTGCTTCTAAAAATCTCATTCATTTCATGAATCATTTAGCCAATTTTGATTGGCTAATTGATTGATAAGGAGAGAGGTCTATGTCCATTGATTGGCTAAATAGTTGATAAAGAGAGAGGTCTGTGCCTCTGCTGGACATATACCTCTATTATTTTGCACCACAATATCCGATACGCAGCTTTTTGCATCCAAAAAACATTTAACCGATGGAAATAAACACTATTCTCTCAAATAATCTGTTGTTTCAATAGATGTTGCTATGTCGCATACACCCTTTATATAATGTAATGACATTGTATCACTGCGGTGAAAAGCCGTTTCTTGCTATAAACGTACAACCCAGTAGAGCGGTTGGCTTCCTACCTACGCATGTTATATTTAAGGTCTTGATGCTATCGAAAAGCACAGCGTAGAAATTATGCAAAATATAAAAATCCTGTTAGACTCTTTAATATCTACAGTATGGGCATGAATTTTTGTAGAATTGCGAAGAAAAAATATAGGACTTTTATTCAGCATATAAATTGAATTGCACATATTATTGTGCAGTCAAGGGAGCAAACACAAACAAGATTTTTAATAGTTGTTTCAAAGTTTGCATACTTGCAATTAGCAAGCATTGGTCGTAGAGCTCATGAACGAGATCACTTAATTCCAAATATTCAATTTAATTCAATTAATGTATGTAATACACATAATTATACAAATTATACAATAAGTCAAAATAAAAAATATTGCCAACAATTTTTTGATGCAAACTGCATTGCTGTGTTCAGTTCGGATTAAATGATGGAAATATTGAAAATGTTTAGATATTGTAATCTTTTTGTAGCATCTGTATATTTATTTTAAATTTCATTGTATGTACTTTAAGTTTTGATTTGAACAGACCGCACGTCCAGAGTATATTAAAATAATATTTCTTATAAGAAAAATGGTGCCTCGAATGTCTAGTGGTTAGCGTATGCGCCTCTCACCGCGAGGTCTTGGGTTCGATTCCCGGGTCAGGCAAAGTGTTATTTGTGAGTTTTCCGTCAGGAAATTCACAATAGCAGCATGGTGTTACAATTGTGCCCGGCTGATGGCGATAGGGTCACCCCCTGTCCCATAAGACCTAAACATAACAGGTGAATTGTGAGTGTAACTTATATTACTCAGAATGGTGTGGCAGATTATATTAATCTAATTCTTATTAGTACATAACATCACTGTTGTGTTCTAATAAGAAATAGATTAATATGATCTAGGATAAAGTATGACACGTTCGATGAAAAGAGTTCTACTGATTCCTTGACTAGATTAAATAATAAATTGTGTTTCCATAAACGATACATTGTATTTCACCAAATTATGCAAGCATTTATCGACGCTATATCAAAGTATATAGTGACTACAATTGAATAAATAATATTGTATTACCTGCATAACTGTTGCGATTATTTAATACTGCTGTAAATTTATATCTATGTATTTAAGTCGACTTAATTTTTTATTGTTACATAATACAAATGCCAAGCCGATTTTTAAAATTGTCAATTTTTTCTTAAGCAAAAAATAAACAATTAGTATGTTTCATTTTGTTGTTTTTCTATTACCCACAGTTTAAAGGCAATAGCAGTTATATTATTACCGGTAGTTTTTGATTAATTTTTAATATAATACAATTTTATTAAAGATTTAAAATAACACTATATTAATAAATTCGTTAAAACTAAATATAAACCTAACAATATATACATCAAATAAAAAATAATACAAAATTATTGAACAAAATATATCTATTAAAAAGTTTAAGTGTCAAAAAATTCGTCCGCATCAATGTCGACCGCGGGTAACGTGTCCAGAAGGCTGGCGGCATAGCCACGTTGTATGGCAATGCTGATCCTTTTACAGGTAGTTATATTGGTACCACTCTTTCCTTATTTTACCTATAGCAAACGTTTAACGATCACTCATAGTCATATCCGATGTCGCTTCTTAAAAAATGTATATTCTTTTGCCTGATAATTATATCGCAAGTCCTTATTACATTATTTGTTTTAGTATGCGGCAGAGGTTTATACTTACTGACGAAGTTCGCAATTTTTTCCTCTGATTACGGAATAGTAACGTTACCCTAGGCAATTCCAATCAATTTCTATTTTACCTGGAGCTTCAAAATCACCTGCTTTATCACTGAAAAGTTTTAGAATCACTGTCCAGTGCGATATGAATGAATAGTTCGAATTTACCAGATCACATATTGGCCAAGTGCCAAAACATATATTCTTTTTATACAATAATTTGGGGATGTAGGGAGATTGAAAATAAAAAACACAATTCATATTGTACTTTTAATATATTTGTAATACAGACGATAAATAGTATGCGCGATCATGTCACGTGAATCGTGTGTTTTGAATTTTGCGTGTGGCCTGAATATTCACTAATGCTTTATATATTATAATATAACTTTCTAAACACAGATATCTCATATTAATCTAAGCTTATTAAGTAATGTTATAACCTAACCTTGTGAGGCCTCATAAAGGTCGAGATGACGACATGAGACCATCCCTTAAGACCGGCTGTTTTATCTTAAGAGGCTGGTTACTAAACATAATTGTCTCCAGGATCACTTTTATACGATTTTGAAAGAAAGTTACTAAATAGTGCAATCATATTAGAGAGAAAGGCTAATAGAGATATTACACTCACAGAAATATTACACTCATATAGATTGTATTCAGCGACATAACGTTTATTTACGTTATTTTATTTTCTTTTACTTCGTCGTGTCGATAGCTCAGTCAATTTTTTTTGACTTGCCATAATTGTCTCCAGCATCACTTTTATACGAGTTTGAAAGAAAGTTACTAAATAGTGCAATCATATTAGAGAGAAAGGCTAATAGAGATATTACACTCACAGAAATATTACACTCATATAGATTGTATCCAGCGATTTAACGTTTATTCACGTTATTTTATTTTCTTTTACTTCGTCGTGTCGATAGCTCAGTCAATTTTTTTTGACTTGCCATAATTGTCTCCAGCATCACTTTTATACGAGTTTGAAAGAAAGTTACTAAATAGTGCAATCATATTAGAGAGAAAGGCTAATAGAGATATTACACTCACAGAAATATTACACTCAAATAGATTGTATCCAGCGACATAACGTTTATTCACGTTATTTTATTTTCTTTTACTTCGTCGTGTCGATAGCTCAGTCAATTTTTTTTTAACTTGCCATAATTGTCTCCAGCATCACTTTTATACGAGTTTGAAAGAAAGTTACTAAATAGTGCAATCATATTAGAGAGAAAGGCTAATAGAGATATTACACTCACAGAAATATTACACTCATATAGATTGTATCCAGCGATTTAACGTTTATTCACGTTATTTTATTTTCTTTTACTTCGTCGTGTCGATAGCTCAGTCAATTTTTTTTTAACTTGCCATAATTGTCTCCAGCATCACTTTTATACGAGTTTGAAAGAAAGTTACTAAATAGTGCAATCATATTAGAGAGAAAGGCTAATAGAGATATTACACTCACAGAAATATTACACTCAAATAGATTGTATCCAGCGACATAACGTTTATTCACGTTATTTTATTTTCTTTTACTTCGTCGTGTCGATAGCTCAGTCAATTTTTTTTTAACTTGCCATAATTTTCTCCAGCATCACTTTTATACGAGTTTGAAAGAAAGTTACTAAATAGTGCAATCATATTAGAGAGAAAGGCTAATATAGATATTACACTCACAGAAATATTACACTCAAATAGATTGTATCCAGCGACATAACGTTTTTTCACGTTATTTTATTTTCTTTTACTTCGTCGTGTCGATAGCTCAGTCAATTTTTTTTTGACTTGCCATCGTGGTGAAAGGATTAGCCAATTCGCTATGGAGAACTCGTGAATTGCCCAGGGTGCGCCGGAAGTAGGGAATCGTTGTGTGTATATGATAGGTAACCATGTTTATATGTCATCTGAAAAGTGTCAAGCACCATCCATGGAAATAGAAGTGGCAAGTAAATAGGGTTCCTTAAATAACAGCCACCTGCCGTCTAGTGTAGTGTACGCTCTTTGATGTACAACACCACGTCATATTCCACGGATGCTACTGTGTATCTCGATCAACGGCGATCGGCATAAAGTCATAGAATATAGACACATAAATGGAATTTCCTTTTTAGTTTAACGTCACAATAAAAATGTAATATTTCTATAAAACGTACTACATTAATATAAATTAAAACAGAGCGGTTAACTGAAGTATCACGTCGCCCTGATCGAGTAAAAGTGATCCTAGTACAATACGATCACCACTTCGAGGCGGTGGTGACAGCAGTGGTAAGTACGCAGGTCGAAGCTGATGTCCTCCACCTGGTGGATGACCCTTAGTCGCCTTGTACGACACCCTTGGGCAGAAAGGGTTGGTCCTCTTATTCTAATGCCGGGTACCACGCGGCCAGGTTAGGTTACAACTATAACGCAGGACCTAAACAAATTTTCTACTAAAACAAAACAGATATGTTTTTGCATTTCTAAATCCAATCAATGACCAGTTATTATTGATCAACTGTCGCAGTCTTAGTCGTCTCTGTTTAGGTCCCATGTTACAAAAATGATTAAGTAGTTACAACACAACATCAATTATGGCCAAATGTTCAACCACTACAGAATGTCAAAATTTTTTTTGGAGTCTTCAACCTATCTGAGTGGCGTTTGATACAATAATGCTGAATGTTGGACTCAGATACTTAGACTTGGTTTGCAAACTGATTCTACTAATATCTAGGTCACTTATTAGCTAAACATTTAGATAGTTCAAACAGCGCTTAAATGATTAAGATACTCATCATCATAGTCCTCTTAGGACTTCGTCACATCAGGGACAGCACGTGGTAGGATATAAAAGTTCACGTTTTTGACACGTCACTATGTCCATGGAACATAAAACCTCTACATCAGATTTCGTAGATTTGTTGAATTTCCAAGTAGATAGCAGACTGTGCCAAAAAGTTCCTAGGATTATTCTATCCTGCCCATAATGTAGTGAAATCTTCAGGTAACATAGGAAATGGGATGTCAATCTGTTAAAATATCTAATTAGATTGGTCTTCTTCACTAGTCTGCCCGAATATCAATCATTATCGACATCGATGTTGTTGCAATTAAGCTGTTATGCAGTTGAATACACGCCCAATCTAATAACATTTTTAACAGATTCATATCACAAATCCACTTACATATCATGACGCCTTCGGAACCATGGACAACACTGTATCACATTCATATTTGCCAGCTTTATCAGTGTGTTAGTAGATGACGCTCCATTTGGCCAAGGTTTCCGGGCCTTTCAGATATACCAGACCCTTTAACCTATAATCTTTATAAAGTAACCTTATTGTTAACACCAACTTAACATCCAATTTTATTAATTAAATATACTACTATGGAAAACACTGAAGTTCACTACGTAGTGATAAGTTAATCGTGTTAATTTTGCTCGTAATCTAGTTAATCCAACGAAGGTTCATGATCGCGCATCATTTCAATGACACCAATTGAATAAAATGTTCTGTTACAACCTCATTTCTCCTTCAAATTCTTTCTCCGTTCCTATTCCTTGCTTCATATTTTCTGATCAGTTATTTAATTCAGAAGATGTTAAAAAGATTGCAAGCGGATAAAAATATCTTTTACACATAGCTAATGATACTTAATTCTGATCCTAATAGTATTTCTATTAAGTTTAGGGTATTTGATCGTCAATGATTCTATTTTAAAGTGTTTTTTGTTGGTTGGTGTTTGTAGAATTAGACATGGAATTTAGACATGTTTTGAGTTGTGAAGCTGATGTCTGTGAGAAAACTTTAGAACTTTTTTTCATAAACACTTACTGATGTTTTCAAAGCTTTAATGGCCTTTTATGTAGAAGCGTGTTAAAGCAAAGTTTTGGTATTCATGGCTTGATAGCCCTAGACATCATCGAAAATACTGGCCGCGTTCGTAGATTTCTACTGATATACCTAAAATCCAAATGCCTATCTGCTACTTGCTATAAATATGAATTGATTTGTATCGTATCTTTTCAAATTTACAACTTATTTTAAGTAATTAAAAATGTTTACTTACAATTACCGGTTTTGCTGTGAGATTTTCTTTCACAATACCTTATTAATTAATCTCTAAAGATCACGTTTGACGTAGTAAATGCCGGCGTGTATTAAATGACTTTATAAGCCTTTTTATATTAAGTATAGCACAAATTTTTAAGTGTTGTTGTTGCGTCTCATCAATGTACAACTTATAGTAAAGTTAGGACCACTTGCGCGTTCTAGAGTTGAATAAATAACTATAAATCAACTGCTAACACAGAATTAGTAACTTAGAATCATTAATTTAACTCTGGCACGCGCAGTGGCCCTTAGAGTATATATTTAAGCACACGATTAGGCAATAGAAGTAGAGAGATTTAAGTCGATAGATAAGGGAGGATAAGACAGTTTAAGAAGTAAAATAATAATATAACATAACTACATAGTGTTTCTACATAAGATGCCGATGTTTTGAGGGTAAGTTAAATAACACAAACTTAAAGTAGAGTTACAAATTAGAAAATAAGTGAAGTCACATTTGATTTACCGGTAAGTACGTAATAATAAACTAATTGTTATTAATAAGCTATCTTCTGAAAATTAAATATCCATAACAAATTAAAGTATTGAAATCTTGTAGAAGAAATTTGAAGATATTTCTATTGCTAAAATCGTATTATAAGATTAATAAATAGCAGGATATGTTTTATGACAAACCAACTATTACTACTTTCGAGTATGATCACCTGTTATGCTTTCTCAATTTTATCTTATACACTTAAATATCCGCATCTAATCTAAACCTCCTATATTACGTTCTATTTAGTCAAACCTGAGAAAAAAAATCTATGGTTTTATTGTCTCTTGACTTTCACCAAAAAATTGTATTTTGCAGATAGTTTATGTCAGCGTCTTACTTCATGTTTCAATTCAAATCTTGGTTTTAATTTGGTGATTTTTGATTAGCAAGGTTAGTAATATAATAATGCCAATCAGTTTAGTTTGTCAGGTTTTCCTGAATAGATATCAAGCTCAAAATATATCTTACATATAAGTTCCTAATTTGTAGGACAGTAGATTTTTCTGACAATGTTAAAAATATTAATCAATTATGTTGGGATATTACCATGACTTGCAATCGGGGGTATAGTCTCTATACACCGAGGCTACAACTCGTTTTCGCCTAGATTCGTGTAATATTTTTTCCGTACCTTGAAGTTATTTTCTGTTCCATAAAAACTGCTACTCAGTTCGCAGCCCCGTCGTAGAAAAAGTACATCCAAGTGATTTTACGCACATCGCAATATGTTGACTAGATATACTCTGAAAGTTACGTTAGTTACGAGATTAAGCTATAGACCTCTTTGGGTAGTTAAAACGCCAGGACTTTAATTTAACGTTTAACTTTAGATTCACACAAACAGTTTATAACACTTTAAAATTTATTGCGATATTGTCTAAAATGCCGATTTGATTATTATATTATGTATCATTATTGTAATAAGGTAATTAATGTTTTTGGTAGCGCGCGTGTTACAATTATGTTTGTAACATTTTATTGTACAGGTTCTGTTTTTGGGTTTTCTTTTTTTCGGTTACTTCGTCCACCTATTTTGCTAAGTTTCTTTACCAAAGTCATATGTATGATATATTTTTGAGCTCACATATACCTATTATTTAATTAAAATTACAATATTATATTCAAATTTTTCTTATCTGACGCCTTCGCTTTATATATATCGCCTATATTTACATTTTTTATGACGAAATTATAATTAAATATTAGTTATTGGCTTATCGATGTTCGTGCTATCATTTTATTTTTACAATTTCCTTAATTTACTTATTTCTACTTCATTTTTTATAAGATGTCAGGTTTGTGTTGTTTTTAAGATGGGCAGTCTCTTTTAGACGATAAACAAGACTGTATTACGGCTGGGTGTTTTCTTCAAGATTTTGTGCCAAGAAAATTCATATTTGTTTTTAAGTCAACACATGTTCTGTTGGGTTGGTGGCCCTATTTAAACTGTAGGTGGTAACTAAAGCCCTAGAACGGTTCCTTCGCCAGTAAATTTTAGTCTACAACCAAATTTGAAAACCGTTGTTTTGCCGTAAACTTGATAGCAGAAATCTGTTATCTGGTATTATAATTAAATGAAGTACAATTTTATTGAATGTACGCTTAACTTACATACAATTTTCTATTTAGTTTAAAGTTCAATACTTGTCCGTCCTTTAGGTTTTTCTATATTTACATTTATAACACTTAGACATCTTAACTATGCTTTTAAGGTACATCGCCTGGAACAATAACTATTACTTGAATCATTTGCACGTCGCTTCTTTAAAAATGTACAATTCCTAAATTATTGCAAGCCATGTCTCATTATCAGAAAGCTATTTTATGGCAAGTGACGTTATCTACATAGTATAAAGTAAAGGTCAACTTCAAACATGTAATTGATTAGATTAGATTAGACAGACGATAACTAGATGACACCGATACTTCCGGTTTTCAAGATAAAGGTTTTTTTCTTTTTACGTAGGTACGTGTAGTCCACCTGATGGTAAGTGGTAACTACAGTCCATGGACAACAACAATCCAAAAAATATTTTACATTTGTGTCACTTCATCTGAGGTTAACGGAGTAATGCCTCATATGCCAGTCATTTCAAGGCCTGATCTCACTACCAGGCCGGAACATAGTAATGGAAGGACTACTATTTGGCGGTAGGTTAAAGGTGAGACGGTGGTGCTGCCGCCCTTGAGCTCGTTCACAAGAGCGACCAGTATAAAACTCTAAAGTTTCTCCTTAATATGGAGCTATGAATATTTCATAATCATGTCAATTATATTTCTGCTCTTTACATTAGGATTTCAAACTTCAATGATATTCTCTGACTTTGGTTATAATGCCACATTATGATATTTAGAGGTAGAGGACTGATGTATTTGTTTTGTTCAATCAGCTCTTAAATAGATGCGTAATATTATTTTCCTTTGGTATGTATTACATTACGACATGACACATGGCTTACAGTTCCTTACAACTAAGCATTATCGAACACAGACACGTACACAATATTACATTTCCTTAATACAATTATTTTATCCAATATAAGCCACTAGTCGCACGTCACACATCGATCCCTATTACGAAATGCTTCGATAACAGCCATCCAATGCTGAATGATTAGGTATGTACAACGCTACACTAAATAATAAAACTAAAATACGACATAACAACGAGGGATGAAAGATAACTTTTACAAAAAGCACAGCTCTTATCAATTTTTATACAAATAATTAATTTTTAAAACGACAGACACACGTTATATATTGTTAAACTTTAAACATATACAGGAAAACACAATAAACACATAACAACAATGTATTAACATGCCTTAGGCATCCTCTCATAACCATCTTTCGTTTTTGCGAAACCTCTAAAATTATTATTAGGGATTATTAAATAGGTACATAACGAATTGGTTACACAAATAAAATAATTACAGGACGCAACTATAAAGCGTAAGCCATAAGTATAATTAAAAGTGTAATGATAAAACTCTCAATTTTAAATATTTAAATACATACAGCCATATGCCCTTAACATTGCACCATGAAGATAATTTTTGTTGCTAATTGTCGATGCCAATTGTAGGATACATACTAAATTAAATATATTTCTTTAGTTTTGATGTTCGAAGGTATAAGGTATATCGAAACCTTTTTTCAAGGATTACCGTGAGATATACTTCAACTGGATATTCCATTTCTGATATAATTTTCAAAACACTGGCGATTTCACGAAGAGGTTACATTTGTGTTATTAGATATTTTTTTTAGACCAAGAGCATAATATTCAATGCAGCAGAGAACCTAGGACACAGACTCGTCTCAGGTTATTTGGTTTTGAGTCTTGCGTTGTGTAATTAAAGTCCTACATGATATTCTGGCGTACAGAATATCTGCTCTGTGCTTCAACTCTCCGATTCATCTTTGATTTCAAGTCCTATTTATTTTCGTCTTACCAGAAAAAAATGATTTTTGATTTTGTTAGTTCTCTGTAAGTTTTCCTTTTAAATATAACTTTAACGTCCACATTGCATATTTTCAGATATTTGCTTTATATATAACACTCAATCTTACCTTTAACAATACCTGTTGTTTTACATTTTTATTAACCATATACTTAAACAAATTTATCGTAATTATTGCCATAAGAAACATACAAACAATTAAATCATTAAATAGGCATACCAAATCTTTGAATCCATAGATTCGGTAGCAGAGAGCCATCTCATGTTCGGCGAGGCATTTTTGAAACTAGAATAGATATTTGGACCGCCAATAGCTTTGCAAATTATACACTATTTAATATACATAATCTTATGTTTGTTCCCAAGCATTAATTTGATCCCAATTCCTCAAAATAATTCTAATTAGAACTTAAATAATCGCTAACATCGATAAAGGTGAGGATGGAACTGAGTTTGATCATGTGGCGGATAAATCAATTGGACATTGCAGTAAATAAACGCAATCAATTGCTTTACAATGGTCTTGAGGAAAAATCCTAGCAATTAACGCCCATTGCAACAAGGAATGACACCAACTAACACCCATCAACTAAATGCTTCGCAAATTGATATAAATTCCGTGACTTTGTCTTTTATTTAATTTATGTGTCTGTTTTGTTTTATGGAAAAAAAATGATTAAGTTTAATTTTATAATTGGATTTATTTGATAAGATTATTATTTTAAATTGTTTAAAAAGAAATCTCCGTTCATTATAAGAGACATACTTTTGTTCGTTCAACCCTCGCAAATAATAATTGTCTTTGGTATATGCTGTACTCATTGTCCTTTTGAGCCTTTAACCTAACTAGTCTACCTTACTGTCTTTTAGACTGCTATTAACGTAATCTATTACTAATCCAATAAATCCAATATTACGCCTTTAAATTGAAACTTACATGTTTAATATTAATTACAATATTAAATACTTTTATATGTCTAGATTTAAAAACATAGATGCCGCCAGTGACCCATTTCATGTGTCTATTTTTACATTTATTTGCTTATAAAACGGCAAGTAAGTCACATCTGATAATTTAAAAATATCATGTACCTACTATTTATTAGCAGCTGCAAGATTGAGAATTTAAAAATTTATCAGTATAGTATATATTATGTAGTTTCTTTTTTTTTCGTGGTACGAAACTACGTAAAATTTTGTTGCCGCCTTCCTTATAAGAATTGTAACTGGTATAATACCTACATAGATTATAAAATATGCTTGTATTTTCAATATATTTTTAATATGTTAAATTCTCATATTCTTCATGCTGTCTCAATATGCATAAATTTAATAACTTTTTCGACGAATTTTTAGACTGTAGTTGTAATTCTAGTTCCAGATATTTTCCATTCATTGAAGTTCGATTTTAATAGTATTTTTAATCTGTTTAGTTCACATGTTCTTCTTACTGCGTCAATAAGGATAATGATGATACTTTTTTCGACGGCTTTTTGGACCATTGTTTTAATTTTGTTCCAGATATTTTTCATTAATCGATTTATATTTTCAATCGCAGATGAGACTAACTCACCATCTCTTAACTTATGCTATTTAGATATAAAGTAATGCCCGTGAATGCACATTAATTACATAGGTATTTATATATAGATATATAATATATATATATATATATATATTAATTATATAATTATAAATATTTTATTTGAAATCCAAGTCCACCTTTTAAATTATTGTAGTTATTTAAGTCAACGTATGCGCACTTTCAATTTACATTTTTATATGAGAATTAAGAATAACAAAGATTTGTCAAAAATAGAAAGTCATTTTAATATCTCTGCCAATCTGATTTTATATTTATTTTGCATTATTATTTCCATTGCTCTATTCAGAAAACGATGTATTTAGGAACAACAAATTTCAAAAAAAAAATAAACATATAATACAGCCGTATTTGCACGCCACAATTATACGTAGCTACTATATAATTTTAATAATTTGCCATTTCCGTATATATATATATATATATTGTTCAACTTAACGTACAACTTACTTTCTAATAGAGTACTTTAATCTAGATCTGTTTCCAGCTTCAATGTAATATGCTATTTATGTATCAGAAAACGCCGCCTTTTCATATATATGTACATACTTATTTAATACTTAATTAATTAAGAAAGCGTTAAAAACATTTTTATTAAACAGCCTAAGTTATCATTTTTATGCCTTTATTCATAAAATTACACATTATAATATAATAATTAATTAATAAATAAGAACGAATCGAAGAATAGTAGTATACAAAAAAATAGTATTTATAGAATAACAAATAAATTTAATAAAAATAAAACGATATATATTAATTCACTTGAAACTATCGTAAAAATAACTGTTTGATATAAATTAATCGAACCAAATAAATGTAAACATTTTTTTGTTTTTTTTTTCATTTTATATTTTTTTGTATTTTTATTTTTTGTCATTTTATTATATTTTTGTATTTTTGTTTTTTTTCGGTTTTATATTCTTATGCTAATGAATATAGTTGCATATCGTTTAAAACAAGTTGAGATCCGTTGAAATTTCAAAATTTCACTCTGTTCACACAAAGAAGAATTTCAATCTGTTCGTTTAATTTTTCTTTCTGAGATCAAATGTTGATGGTTTAGATTTTTGCATTTACCAAAGAACAAAGAATAAGAGTAGAAACTGCATAAAGCCGCACGAAGCTTGACTAGTCACTTTTGTATGGTGCGTCTGCACACTTCGCGCTAGTGCGGCAAATTTGTTCGAAATTAGTAGGTATTTATTTTTATTTTCGTATATCGTTATATATCGTGATGATTTGTCACGTTGTCAGCGGCAGTAGCTTTGTTATGCTTGTCTGATTTTTTTGTTTATTATACTAGCAACAAGCTTGCAAATCATTAGCATTGCGACAAGTACAACGTCCATTCATGACGTTCTCTTTTAGTTATAAGACGTATGGACGCACAGCAAATTAGTAATTAGTAAATGTTGCCTCTGAAATGTTATTTTTTCGCAATGCAGGATACGACCACCGCATACCAGAAAGAGCTCTCTGCAACATCTTCTACATTATTTCTTGTTCTGTGGTATCACTTATGTCTTTAGACTCACTTTAATATCATTAATATTTTTGTGTTGCGATCGATAAATAAGAAAACGAGCTATGATACAAGTTGAACGCCATATCACTACATATTACTTAATTTCAATTATCTTTGCAGTTTATCAGATAAAACCTATTATAATATATTATATTCTATTATTTTATTTTTATATTATACCTACTATTTTTATTTAATTATAGTTTCAATAGATTCATGACCGCATAATTGTACAATTATTTATAATGCCTATATTTTAAAATACACGTAGTTGCCAATCATAACCCAATTGATAAAGTACATTTTATACATTATACTTGAATATAATTATAAGATACTTGAATGATTAAAAAGTGAAGTTGCGATATTTCTGACTGTCTTACCCGTCTAAATAGATGACCTTTAGTGATGACGTCTAGCATTGCAAGATCTCAATGGTGATGGGATTTTTCGGCTTAAGGTCAGGGCCCACCAGAGGTATAAAGGGCCCACTGCACCCAGTTAAGAATAAAACACCACCCTTAAGGGCCCGAATGTAGTATTTACTAGTTATGTCCCAAGTGTAGATGTTGTGGAGGAACAGGGTGTGATGTTCCTCCACCACAAAGGGAGGATCCTCCGACCAGGCTCGGTGGTATTGCCTGGCGGACAGCTGTCCAATGGTAGTGTATTGGAAGTGCTATATATAGTCACTTGCTGTGAACATTTCGTTATCGTGATTCAGCACTCGTCGACATATGTCACGTGATTATGTGCGGATACCGCCACAATGTTATCAAACCTTAAGGATCGATTCACATCACATTTTGACTATTATATTACCTGCCGTAATCACCAGGGGCTTTGCGTACTATTACCATGATGATTTGCAGTTTGCTTTGGAGATGGTAAGACTCAGAAATCGATAAATACAGATGGACAATGAAGATGATATCGCCAAGTTTATTAAAGGTGGTTTGTTCATAGTATCACATCTTTCCATCGTTAATATACAATGTATAAAATGTACAATATTACATTCCACGTCTAGAAATCGATAGAACTAGGAGCTTGGAGAAAAGACCTTACATTCAAATGTACAGCACTTAAACCTAATATTATTAATATAATGGAATCATTGAAGACGTGATTTTGTTGCGTTTTAAAATATAAGAGCTTACAGATATTGGTTAAGCCAGAACTGTATTTCAAAATCATTAACTTAAGAATAAAATATTAATTTGACAAAATTGATACCTTTATAAAAAAAATGTTGATTAATTGATTTTGAAAAGGTAACTCATAAAATTAATAAGTTCACTTACAAACTTCGTTAAAATATGAATGAAGTAAAAGTTAAAATTTACCAAAATATGTTTTTTTTTATTGCGAATAAGCAAAATGTATAATCCGGATTTTTCATAAGAACATATTTTTTTTGCAAATTAATATTTGATGTTTATAATTCTTAGCTATAATAGTGTTAGATTGCGTAGGCCCGTTAATAAGTTTTTATTAAGTACAAATATATCGAGAGGTATCGTGGTCATAACTATTCATGTACTCCGTATATTGCATTACAATTATTGCATTACAATTATTGCACTAACTATTGTCTCTTATGTTATTTTTTTAGAAAACTTCCTTCTGAAGGACCCTTTACATTGCACAGACAGGCTGGGCATAAAACTGAAAAAATTATAAATGTCAAAACTGGTTGTTACCCAATTGTTGAATAAAAACATTTATATTGCAATTTTCTTGCCTGGGTAAATCATCGTACAGGCTTTTCATTACTACTACAGCCGAACCGATCACATAAATGATGTTGTATAATGTGTTGTGTGATTATTTATTTCAAAGGCCAAAAATCTCTCTCTGTGTATGGAATTGCTGGATATCAGAAATATCTTAAGATGAAATTTTCACAGTTATTTTTGTGCCTAATTGTCACAAATATTTTTGTCAATCTACTTGAAACGTCAATAGTACAGTGTGCAGTTAACTGCCCAGCCGCGATGCCAATGTATAGGTGCTTTAAACGCATTATATCACGTAAACAAGAACTTGTTTTCGCCATATCACACGTTATTTACGCAAACACACTACTGACTGTTAGATATTCCTATAAATAAATTACATTGATGAAGGTAGTTTGTTTTCTTGAGGTAGTTTTCGAGTGCCGCTTTATTCTTTCAACATTCAATAATACCACGAATAACAAACATAACATATAAACACAAAATACTGACAAATCGGACACATAAAGCGCCATTTAACGACTATTTTAAATTATATTTATTGCACCAAGAGATAGTCAAATTAAACTTGATACTTAAAATATTTTTGGTAATATCTTAAAAGAATGAACTAATATTATAAAACATAGGTAATAGATTAAGTCCCGCTTCCGAATTAATTTAAATTATGTTAATAAATAACAAAGATCTTATTTAATTTCATTTTCGTCAGCTGTGGTACAGCTGCGATCTAGGTGACTCTGAGTAATGCAGCATAAGTGGTTGCACGACATTATGTTTGTCAACATTACTTATAATAATAGTTCCTAACGCGCCTGCTTCGAAGCCAGTGCTAAGGAACCACTGCCTATTATTAAACGTCAAAGAGGTATAATCGTCATTTCTGAAAAAATATATTTATTTGTTAAAAAAATATAAGTTTTTTATTATGTGTTTGGATTTTTTGTTATTTTATACAAAAATATATTTTTTATCATATTATTAATATTAATTGATTTTCAAGAAAAATAATACGTAAAGTTCAATATAATCGGTGCATGTAGTAAACGGATTTCTTTCACATTTGATGGTAAGTGGCTATTGCTTGCGGAGATCAAAAAATTGCTCACTCGTCTATACATCGAGAGATTAAGTTAATATGACTTTTGGTTAAATAATTTCAGGGTTTAACCTCACTGCCAAATCGCAATTTAGGCGACAGATTTACGGTGAAACGGTAGGAATTCTTCCTCAACACAAATTTATGCCTGACAAGCTTCCGCCCGCGGCTCCGCCCGCGTGGTATGTCAATTAAAAGTAGCCTATATGTTAATCCAGACTATAAGCTACATGTGTGCAAAATTTCATCGAAATCGACCCGGTAGTTTTGGCGTGAAAGAGTAACAAACATCCATACATCCATACATCCATACTTACAAACTTTCGCCTTTATAATATTAGTAAGGATTATGTGTGATTATATAATGAACTTTTTATATTATTTTTATTGAAATAAAATATATTTATTTTAATTACTTACTACGTATATACACACTACGGTTTTGACTAGACTGAATATTCGTGTTGCCATGGCTTTACGCCAGGATAATTACAATGTTCTTAAAAACTAGACTAGACTAGACTATTTCAAATAATTCTAACTTATACCGCATTTTAATTCTAACTTATACCGCATTTTATAATAGTTTAAATAGTATTAGGTATGTGCGTCGATCTATGTGTCTATACGATTACGGTATTTTTCATTTAAAAATACTATATTATGTCTGATATACATACATATACTACATATTAATATGTTTTTAACATAGGTATACCGAATACATAGAATTATAATTATAATTGTCCGAACTGAATACATTTTGAAAGAAGAGATTTAAAGGGTTCATGCTTCTGTTTGAATGTTATGTTTATACTTGTGTGAATATAATATTTTTTGCCAAATGGTGAAACATAGATATTAAAGAAAAACGTGCATCGGAAGTTGGTTCCGTCAAAATATTTATCATCATTAGGTATACTGGGTCAAGATTTCTAAATCCGTTCCAAAACATAACAATAAATATAATATTTATATCAAATATCAAATGAAACCGTAGAAAAATATTATTATTATATACGTTACGTAATATATAAGTATTTCAATATTGTTGAAATACCACGTAATCGAAGATATCTTATTCTTATAATAGGAATAGAACTATTACGATTATTACGAGTACCAAGCAAATATATTTATAATTATCAGGTTTTGCCTAATTATAGTTGTCATGTTTTGAAATGTTCAATATTGTCACATAAATAATCGAAGTAATTAAATAAATTAATATTTTATACATATTATACTTACACAAGTATGAAGGCTAAGGAAGACATTTTTTTTAATTTTAATGTTGTTCGAAAGCTGCCCCATTCGTGACTGCATCTTCATAGGTAACCCTTTACAATATTTTAATTGTTTAATAGGTAACGTGATGTACTTGTAGCAATATTAAAATAAACAATGCCGCCATGATAATAAAAAATCTCACCTAAATTGGAGTGTAAATGTTATGAAATCAGTTACCACATTTCAAAAAGTTGATGACAATGCCAATTGTAATTTTCTGTACCTCCACTTTCAAGACTTTTTACATTTAATTATGCTTCAAATTATCACGATATCTTTTTACATTTAAAAGCTACTGTTGTTGTAATTCAAGTTTATAAATATACTAGCTTCCGCCCGCGGCTCCGCCCGCGTGGTATGTCAATTAAAAGTAGCCTATATGTTAATCCAGACTATAAGCTACATGTGTGCAAAATTTCATCGAAATCGACCCGGTAGTTTTGGCGTGAAAAAGTAACAAACATCCATACATCCATACTCACAAACTTTCGCATTTATAATATTAGTAAGGATAATTCTCTGAACAAATTTTTATACTATTAATGTATTTTTAGTTATCATACGGTTGATTACACCGTGCTCTCCAATAATATGCCAATCAAATACTATGTTTATAAATTATGCATTCACTGTTTCTAGCTTTTTATAGCTGCATGCAACATATAAGATGTATGATTATAAATACACTGTTTAGCTTAAACTGTGTATGTAATAAAATAAATAAATAGTTAAATAAATACATTAGAGATATAAGTAAAAATATGCGGTAGATTGTATCGCAAAACGTTTTCCGACGGGAAACGTGTAGCAACTTAGTTAATACCCATAAAATATGTTTTTAAGATGTAAGGTGCTTCGGCTGACAAAAAAGACAAATAAGCATTGTATTATACCATTTGAAATAGGAACTCTTCAACATATCTGGCTCTTCTTCTTCATTCGAGTCGACGGCAAAGTCAAGACATATTATGTAGTGGGCAGACAGCTTAAAAATACCTCAAATACCTCAACTAACCTGAAATATAATGTATTCTACTTATTTTGATGGTCGTACTTCTTCACACGTGGTTCGTTCCATATTTACAAGTCTTATTGAACTGAATGTCTAAATCTAATGAATTGAAGTTGCCTCTATATCCTTTTTATATATTTACATCTCTTAATAACGTTAAGTCTTATTCTAATTTCGTAGACTGACCCATATTTGATATTTGTATATGTACACTACTTAGAATCCAAGGTTATGGTTACGCCTAATGAGTTGACTAGATCTGTTCTTGTGTCTTTGTTTAGTATATACAACTTAAGCTGACCTATGCTATATTTTAATGACGTCACGTTCACACAGTTCTTTTGTTCTATATATACAATTGTTTTACTCCTTATTATAAATCTAGCATTGTTCATTTTGCGTGCTGTCGTGTATATATACAATACATATACGATATATTTCTACAATCTTTCATAGTCATATCAATCATCGTCATTGTATTGTATAAACATTTTCTTATCATATTTCTATAAGAAATTATAACAACCTAACAAATCAAAAAAAAAAAAAATATAATAGCGATCTCCTTCTATTATTTAAATAAGTCATTTAACGATAAAAAAAAATATAGAATAATTTGTATGCAAGTTTGTAAAAATAAAAGCGATAAAACTATCAAAAATATATTATACATATTTACTAAAGTTGATAAAATGGAACCATGGATAAAATCATATTTATATTATTTATTTCTCGAAAACCGAAAGCCACGAGAGTCACCGCTTTAATGGCAATTATAATAATTCCGAAACAGTTAATGAAATAAGAATGTAATTACATTCTACTTATTATTTACTGTCTGTGGCACTATCAGCACGTTTAATAGTACAATGTTTATAATTATGTAGGTAGTGAGATTTTACTTTGTAAGCTTAGCGAGCAAATAAAAAAATAGAGGATACATTTCATTGGGATTACAAAAATAATGAGCTATCATCTAACCTTATTGACTATCGTTGCCTTTCTCATGCAAACCATTTAATGTATGTCACGTAAGCTGCTGCTCATAATTTGATGGTTAACCACTATAGGCGGATTTAGGCCTTTAAGCAGTCTCTTGTATATAAAAGCTTGTAACATACAACCGACCCTAAATGAGGTTGTAACAGAACCGTGATGAAGATAAACTCGCAATGAAGAATGGGCAAAATATGTTGTAGTACCCACCTTCCTCGCGGTACAAAATATATACGTACTAAAATAGTATACTATTTAATATTGAGTGCTTAGAGCTAACTTAGTACACATTAACATCAAAACCCTTTTTTGCAGCGATCGGTAAACGTTCACCCGTCAAATAGGGATTCTCTTCCTGCAAAAAGGAAATTAAATGTTAAAGTCAATTCATGAAATCTTTATTATCATGAAGTTAAATGTAATCATGAAGTTAAATAGTTTGCAAGTGCTGCAATATGGAGCTAAAAAATGGTACCTATTCCGAAAAGTATGAGCAGAATAATTGGAAGAGTGGCAGGTCTGCCAAAAATTTAAAAAAAACTTAGAACATTTTATAAAAATGTTTTAAATAAAATTTGCTAGTTTTTGGGGATGAATTTTTTTTCTATAAGTATCCCTCTTTCAACTGACCTGCATAATTTATCTATTTCTAACACTAACCCTATGTGAGAAGTTGGACTGTTGTTATAGATTTTACAATATACTTACAGCAGGCTTGTATTTCTTCGCAATGTGGTTCTTGTGGTGTTCAGGGAAGCCAAGGTCGAGGTCGGAACCGGTGTCGGAGGGGCAGCTGAACATGTGCTCTCCATCACACATGCACCGCTGAGCTAGCTGGTACTCGCGGCTGAAGGCTGCCGTGTTCTCAAACTCGTTGATGCAGCCTTGGTCCTCTGGTGACGATATTTGCGTTATGTAACTTATGTACGAGTATCTTAAATAATAAACATATATATAAATGCTACGGCTCTAGCGGTGAATACCCATGTGAAATCAGAAATATTGGAGAAAGATCTTCTGAAAACGATTAAATAAAATTAAAGATGTTATGGAACGTAGAAATAATATCGTGGCGACTGAAAAAAATATTAAAATATAATGTTGTGTAGCATTACTGTATCTAACTAAGACTTACCGGTATATCCCACAGGGCATGGATTGGGCGGGTTGCAGTAAGCTGGCAGCACAGCGTCGGTTTTCACCATCTGGTGGTTAGGCATCTCGCCGGAGGGCTGCAGGTTTTGCACGCCCTCGCCAGCGCCTCCAGTCATATACTGATGTCCCCAGAGCGAGCTAACAAATAAACGATTCATAAACAATCAGATTTTCAAAAATATATGAAATCATCAATGGTTTCTTCATATCTAATTATGCTTTAGAAATGTTTACAAGCTAAATACTAATTTTATGTCATTTTTGCTACATATGTTTTTAAACTTTCGCGATTTAAACGTCGAGCATAGGTATTTATTTACCTTTATAATAATTACGCGATTCAGACCCTTTCAGACCATTTTTGCTACAGTCGTTTTTGAACTAACTTTTAACTTTGCCGGAAGCACTCGCGGCTATTACCTCTTAGGAACATATAGAACAAAAAAAATCTTGAAAACAAATATGAAGCGTGACAATTACATTATTTAGTAACAGAAATGAGGCTACCGGCGCGATAGAAACATCTAAAGGCAGTGTTCCATTGAATATCATGACTTGGTGCGAGATTCATAAATAGAGGGAGAACAACGTCATCTTACCACGGACATGGACAAAACATTATCGAAGCTTTTTTGGCTGTACCATCAAATCATAATGCATCAAAGAAAATTAATCCATTCAGCTTATCTACCCAGATAACAAACTCCTTGGAGCTCATTCACAACAATTGCAACTAACTGTGCAAAAGGTTTTCTGATCTTTCTGATTCTGATTCTCGTTTAGCTAATCAATAAAATCCAGTATAAATATGAACCTAATACCTAAATTGGAAGGAAATACATAGATACTTGTTATTAATAGCGTAGCTTATAGACGAGCCTCGCCTTAATGGTATTGTTTAATCGTGTTATCCGTCAATCTTAATGTTGTTAATTCGTCCTAATTTGTAGTCTAGACTTGATTTGTCTATTGCAATTAGAACGCGGCAGACAATTATTGTACCTATTGTTGTAAATTGTTACATTTATTTATAGTGCCTTATGGAGACGGTTAAAAAGCGGCGGTAGCGTAGTAGTTAATACATTTTTTTTCACAGGATTCAACTATCGTGGGTATCATATCCATTAAATTACCAACCTGGGCCAACTCCGTGGCAAGTTTTAAGAAGAGTGATACTGCAAGGGACTAATCTTAACATTAGATAGCCTACGATCGATAACGAAATCGATGGCGAAAGCACGATCAAGTAGTAATGCTGGCATTATTGTGTTCAGTTTTGATGGAGAAGTCAGACTCTGAAATTACATCCATGACACCTGCGATGGAGTAACGCATCTACAATCTTGTTTTATGAATTGTTGATGTCCTTGGATAAGAGTTACCGCTTACCATTAGGTGGACCACACGGCCGTTCGCGAAATAGATTGAATAAAGAAAAAAAAACAGAACAGGCCTTCTATAGTTCCGTCTGTTCAAAAATGTTCCCTACCTGTGCTGCAAATATTCCTGGTCACGGAGGCTAGGGTTCGGGTTGCCGTCAATCAGAGAATCATAGTCCAACTGCTCATTCTCCAGCTCTTTGTTAGCACGGGCCATCAGAGCGAGGTGGCGCTCGCTTGACGGAAACTCCAAGTAGCTGGATGCTGCATCGTTGAACTCCTTGCCCATCTTTTCGACGACCTCACGTAGCAAAGCCTCCGTTAGCATATGATCCTGGGCGAAGTAAAACAGACAAATAAACATCCTTTCCCATCTGTACATTAATGTAATAAAATGATACAATTGTTCTAGGATGCTGTTAAAAATTGCTCTTTCTTGAAATCACCAACCCTTATTGCCATCAGATGTTGACTCATCATGTTGGATGTTGGAAAAGACACGAATGACACGAAAAGTTACAGTCGAAGAATATGTGTGATTTTCTTTTGCCCGTTATTATGTCGTATAAGTTTTTTGACCTTTTACCCGAATTAGGGACACCTAATTCATTTTAAATGTCAAAAACTTATAATATGAAGTAACATAATGTCAAAAACTTATACTGAGAGACTGTTATGGCGCACGATAGTGATCATTGCCCAATGCGAGCTCAATGACTTATTTCGAGGTAAAGCCTTCATGTTGGTTTGAAGGGCCATCATCCTGCAGGTCTTCGATGTCTAGTACATACAGCCGCCTGTCGATTGTAAAACCCCTAGACTATCATATTTTTACTAAGCGGATTTTACAGTCGACAAGCAGCAGTAGTTACCAGTATGCTTGTAATATCTTCTGTGACGACATCATCATCACGGTCTTCATGTTTCTCTTATAAATCTATAAATCTACTGTATACTGTTATGAACAATCGTTTTTCACAGTATACTTACAGTAGCTTTTATCAAAAAATTGATAGGTCACCATTTTAATACATACTCTATTGAAATAGTCAACAATTATTTTTTCATCAGAAACATAGTAAGTAAATTACTGCGTTCATAAAAATCTAATTGCTAGAACTAGGTAGCATGTTTTAGTTATCCTTTTATGTAATTTACTTATAATGAGTATGTAAGTTAGGGTTTACACACTTTACACATTAAAATCACAGTCAGCAAAAAAACTTGATGTGTAGTGCAAACCTTTTCCCCAATAGAACCATGGGGGATATAGCCCATGGTGCCGACGATGCTTATCGCCAAAATTATTGTTTCTTGAACACCCATTTCGTATCTGAAAAGAAAAGAAATTTTGCTTAAGGAATGATATATCTTTAGTGAAATTAATGTTACAGCCTTAGGTAGATGAGCAGGCCGGGAAAGGTATGTTCGTTTAAAATACGCATGGAATACGAGGTGAAAGTATTTTCTTAATTTCAGATTACGGATATAAGATGTAAATTGTATGTTATTGCTAGCGGAAGGATGTAAGTTATTTTTTATAAAATTTCATAAATTGCGGGCTTTTGGGTTTAAATATATTCTTTGAAAATAGTGAACGATGTAAATTTTGTAAAAAAAATATTAATTAACTCAGACTTTGTTAAATTTTATAAAATTATTGACGTCAAAATTTTAATTTTGTTCATCGGATTTACACAATATTATTATTTTAATAAGAATATTGGGCATTTTCTGAAAATACTTTTGACTCGATTTAATTACTCATCATAATAATGCAAATGAGGAGCTTTTTGTATAATTCGTCATTGATGTACAACAATTCATATCAATCAAATAATACATGACATAACACATTGTCTGATGTTTTTTGGAATAAAAAAACGTCCAAAGTTCTATTGTGTGGGGTCTTGTGGGCGAAGATTAAGATGCTATCAAAATGTTTGGCCGGCGTTCTTTGATCCGCTTAGCGTCAAGTACATACTTGGTTTAATTATGTTAAATTAAAATTATGCATGAATCATATCCTTGGTTTGCTGGTTAAAAGCGAAAAATCTTGGTTTGTTAATTGGATGCTTACTTAATAGTATATTATTTATTTCGTTTCTGATTTCCCTTGCGATGGCTAATCCTTAAAATTTTAAAAAAAATAAGTTACTAAATGTTACTTAAATTTTTCAAAATTTCAAGTTATGAATAATATTATTTTTTTTTTTATCTAGGAAGATTAAATACATTAATAAACTTTATTTGACAAATACAATTTTTTGTTTAGCATGTGGCATTTGAACCATATTATCTAAGCCAAATCATCTATGCAACTTGCGTACAAAACTATGTATTAACAAGACATTAGGGTATGCCTGAATGCATACGCTGCTGTTCCAAATGTTCCAATGCAATAGTGAGTGCAGATAACGTACTGGTCTGATAAGGGGGATAATAAGGGACGTGCAACAGACTCCAACTCCATTCACTAGCGTTCATTCATAACGTGCTTTCTACTGCCATAGATTGGCCTTTAGAATTATGTGGAGGTGGCAATTTTTTTTACATACGTATGTTATAGACGAGCTTGTACTTTCTCATTATGGTGAGTCATAACTAAGACAATTAGTCGATGTTGAACGAAAATCGTTGTGATTAGACATGTAGAATCCGTAGCAGTAAAACTACATAATTATTTACATTTAACATCTTCATTGGCAGATGCAGTTTATTTTGCAATACAATTTATTAGTCTATGATCTTTCATAAATGATCCAAGATTCTGGCCTGACACTTATTTCAGTGTCTTTCAATATAACCTAATAAACAAAATTAATTAATTTTGTTTAAATGGTTTAGAGCATACGGTTACCACACTCAAAAATTAAAAAATATAATAATGTGCAGACATCTGAATTTTGTTAAATCTGTGTTGTGGAGGGTGCGCGGGCGGGGCACCTGCGCGGGCGCCTTGCGTGGGCGGCGATCTGTCGGCGGTCCGGCTGGGCACTCGCTTGCACCTCACCTCCGTCATTGTCAACTTGTACTGCTTGTACTTAACTACCTCTACGTATGCTAATAGCTAGCGACTTAGATTATGATCCGACTAGGTATGGCCTGGTGCGGTGTGTGAAGAGTGCAATCTTTTGTGACAACTTTTAGGACAAGTTTAATTTCAAGTTTTGATGTAGTGAGTGTATTTAAATTCAGATTGAAAGTCAATTCAATGTATTTGTTTGCAAATATGGATTTTACAATGTTGATACATAATAATACATAGATGAGGTTCTTTTGCTGCTCACCAACTGGGTTTTGGTTTAGATAATTGACTAGATTTTTTGAAGAGACAGCCAGGTACATACTTTTCAAACGTCTACCAAGCGCGAATCTTAGCTAAGTAGAAAGTTACCTAACCCTATATTAGCATGAGTCACTTACTTCTACAGACTTATAAGTGTGGTATATGTGGTATTGGTTGCTCTCTCGTATAAAAGTCGTGTGTAAGTATATGGCCCATTAAAATGCTTTTAAGTCCTGCAGTTGCGTCATTTATGTGACTATAATATTGTTATTGAAAAGTATTTCTTGAGAATGAGTTATACATATTCTAAAAATACTAAATTGTGTAACCCATGTTGTTTATGTAGGGCTAAAATATTTTCTTCTGACAAAATACTGAATCAGGTTAAAAATACTTAATTAAAGGAAAGTACACAGATTTTAATAAACAGATTAGTTTTTTAAGTATTTATTTTTTACTGAACTACATAGAACTGCCATAATTTCCAAGTTATAAAACGACGTGACGTATCTAATAATAATAGTTAACAAAATACGCTCTAGAATACTCTGGCCGCATATAATAATGAATGTAGGTAATTATATTAAATGCCCATAAAATCACATAAACATGTTTATTAATGTTACTTTTGTATATTTTTCTCGATATGCACAACATTTTATGTTCAAAATCCACTAAGTAGGTGTATGTAGGTAATGGGTGTTAAGGTTTCATAGTTTTTTTACTTATTGTAGTACTTGCGATTTTGAACGATTTTGTTAAGCAGATAAGTTTTATCAGATAAGTATAATTTCATTGTTTCGATATTATTTGATTATTATATTCTATGTTATGTTGTTTATAATAATTTGTTTGTGTCTTTTACTATCTTGATACGGAAAACTGAGATGTTTTGAAAAATTCAAAATATTCTAATGGCAATACTAGTCAAATAATATTTTAGCTTAGTTCTTGCATTAATTGACAACTTGGCAAACAGTGCAAAATCAAACAATTGTTATTTTGTGTCCTAAACAATCGAATTGAGACCGATATAATTATAATCGAGCAAACATTGACAAATCGATAAATCGATTGGAGCTTCCATTCACGTCAGTTGGAGATTATCCACATCGACTGGTTCGAGTGGGCGCGTCTAGTAATTGAAACTTGAATTTACGTACCTAGAGCTAATGAGTTAGAAATTCGAACTTATTTACAACTAAATAAAGTTCAATTTAACTTAACATACGTTTTCTCGAAAGGGTATCAGAGTAGTTCGCTATTTTATGTATTATTAAACTTATTTCATTTTTATTTCGAAATTTGGCCTCAATTTGCTCAGCCAATTGTAGATCGCGAGGTTTTGGGTTGATTTCTAAGCTACACTAGCAAATAAAAAATTACAAACAAACAAACAACTTACTCTTAAATAATTCACTTAAACCTGTAAAATAAAAGACAATGTAAATAAAAATAAACATAAGAATGCAGCAATAGCTGAAAAAATAAATAAAATAACATAACAATATATTTTTTTGACAAATACGTCATAATTAAATCGAGTTTTTGTTTTTTGCGTAACGATGTCAAATTTCAATGAGATGTCATGCCTCTTCTGCAAAGAATATCAACAATAACCCTTCGATCCAAGACCAATATCTGCGATTTTTGTCCGCTACTTCCTCACTGACTAACTTGAACTGACTAACTAAAAAACCAAACAACTATTTTGTTCCTAAATCACCAACTATATTGGTTGTTTCGTGGGGAAGAAATCGGAATAACTTTTATTGTCATCTCTATTTTTACTTGACTGATCACTCTGAAAAGAGCATCTTCTTTTCAGAGTGATCAGTCAAGTAAAAATAGAGATGACAAAAATCGCAAATATTGGTCCTGGATCCCGGATCCACAGCTATACCTAACCGAGTCCTACGCGACGCGAATATAAATGAGATCGCTTTGGCCGATACCGTATCAATTCTATTACAAACAATGAGCACATGCCTCTGTACCCCTACGTAAAATACGGGCAAAGAAGTAGTCGATATCGATTTTGTGTGGATGACGTATTAAGTATGAGCTAAAAATAAATATTAGCTTTAAGTAAATTATCGGATATTAGACAGTTTAGCGTGATATCTAATTATGTGGGAAATATTAATGTATCTATTGGTTATCATCTCACGATTATTCAACTGTTAGTTTCAGCATGTGCCTAACTGTTATATGTCAGTTATTTCTCGGTCCAATCTCATCACCAAATCAGAAGATATAATATTTTTAAAATATAGGATGTTGTGCATCTCATGCGTTAGTTGTGCCGAGTATGAATCATATTTGTTTTTCCCCGGTATATTTGTGGTGGTTACGTCCTATATTAATTTGCTACATCAGCGCACAGCGATTCCATTAAATAAGAGGGAGGGACAATCTCGATCTGTTAATAGAGATTTATATTTTCTTCCAAGTCCGTTGGACTATTTCTATTAATTTGTGTCAACTAAGGAACAAAGATGTGACCAAGAGTGTAGGGTAATTTAACATGAGGTACTATGTTACAATGTTTCATAAAATAATAATAATATTTAATGGGTATTAACTTTTTTCCGCCACTTTATCCGATGAACTACCTCGATGGGCTAGTGGTTAGCGTTTGTGCCTCTCACTACGAGGTCTCGGGTTCGATTCCAGGGTCGGGTAATGTGTTATTTGTGAGCTTTCCGTCAGGAAATCCGGAGAGCACGTTAAGACGCGCGTCGGTCTCGGTTGCTATTACAAGATCATGGCAGTCGTTATGGGAAGTCAGGGGCCAGACAGTCTGACAAAAAAAAGTAAAAGTCTAAAAAAGAGTATTGTATCACCTAGTAATGGGTTTTTGAGATCTGATTGCAGTCGCTCAACGCAAAATACTGCTATTCAGCTAAATCCGTTAGACTAGAAGCCGACCCCAATATAATAAAATAAATAAAAAATAAATATAAAAAAAAATATTGACTCAAATTAATCACAACAATGTTTGCGTAAGGTATGACACTAGAACATGTTACATAAGTACTGTTACTGATTCTCAAACTAAGCTATTGCTTGTATTTTGGGAGACAGCGTTCAATCGTGGAATATGACTCTGTGTTACATTAATGTATATATATAATTATATTGAAACATTGTTACATCAAATATAATTGGGTATAGACTCGGAAGATTGTTAAGTCAATCTTCTCTTCTTCGTCGTGTTGATGGCTGAGTCAAATTGTATTTCGACTTGCCATCGTGGTGAAAGGATTAGCCAATTCGCTTTGGAGAACTCGCGAATTGCCCAGGGTGCGCCGGACGTAGGGAATCGTTGAGTCAATGTAAGCAGTTCACATTAACTTCAAAATATTGTACAATTAATAATAATATAACGATATAACTATGATATTACCCTCACGCAGACAATGTACCCCTAAGCGTTTTGTCGGCCACCCTCTCAGTATTTCAATTTTGCAGCTTGTCAATACTTATTTAAGGGCGAACCACCCAACATGTAAATTAAATGAGATTTTATCGACGTCGGGATGACGCCTAACTGAGCTGAGGGGAAGGGGAGTCACCCACGTAGCAACGGGGTGAAGGGAGGGGCTAGCTCCGCGCATCCTGTTCCTAGGTATTTGACAAAAGCTCTATGTCCTACTGCGCACATCAATAACGAGGGCGGAACTGCGCAGGTCTAGTAAAATCTAGGCTCCATCGATCGCTACCTAGACGCCCCTGCCGACATGCATAACATATATATATTTATACATAACTACGTAATAATAGGTTGTACGTGCGTAAACTGCACATAAAACTGACATTATTGTCTCTGTGATTAAGCAATTAGCCATACAATATGTCCCCAGCATACTTTGTTAAATTGTCACTGAATTGCTATTATTAAATTATCTTGTGATTACAAGCTAGAACATTTAAAGCACTTTATAAGCATCGTTAGCGGTTTAAAAATTAATTATTATTCAAGCAATACAGTTATATAAGTATTTTGACGTGATTGCACGTATAAATCAAATACTGAATATATTATAAGTCAATTATCATGAATAGATAATTATGAGAATTGAGTTAGGTACAGGAGATAATCGTTCCTGTCAGGTCGTTATCTTTATTAATTTATTATCGCTATCAAGTATCAGTCACAACTACTATTTTACAAAAACTTAATTACTTAAGATTAAAATTTAAGGTCGTAGGCTAGTGACAGTAAAAAAAATCAGACTTGTTACGCTTTAGGGTGATGCGGCGTTAACTTTAAGGAAAAGAGCTTCACCAATACATAATATAATTATGATCGTTTGATTGTGTGCTATTTTGAGCTATAAGAGCATTGCATAGTGCTGAGTTTTGCTTAGTACAATGTAAAAAGTCTTTAGCATAACGTTGGTGAAACTCCAGATTTTCCAAACTTAAGTAAAATTACTTACTCTACTCAGCTTCACTAAACTGGCTACGATCACTATGACAGCCACCGCAAGATACATATCGTAATTTGCATAGTAATACAAAAATGCGAAATACTTGTTCACTGGGACAAAGCAACCGTTCGTTTAAAATACGCCTATCGGATTATAACGTGATACGCGCCGTATTCGAGTTGCAGGCGTTTAACGCCTCAAAAAATTAACGACTTGAAAAGATCTCAATAACATTGAACTCTATTTCAACTAATTAAAGTTCAATATTACATGCAACGACCTTTAAAGTCGAAGCTTGGCCCGGGACTGTTGCATTACGCATCGTGCATGGGCTTCTTTCCGTAAAGCGCACTCGGTTATTGATTGACGCAGTTATGAACTCTATTGCAACTGAAAAGAGTTCTGTATCGTGTGTGGGCCGTTAGACGCCATTTAATAATGCGCAGACGCGAAATGGGACCTGGAAATGCCTAGTACCACCTAGTATTTTAAAACGAAACAAAGGTGATAAAAATGCCAATTTTGCATATTGTTAAAAAGGGTGAAAGGATAAAAGATAAAAGAAACAAAAACAGGCCAAAGGCGTGCCGAGCCATAAGCAATAAGGTTCCGTATCCGATTTAACGAGCCACCGGTTGAGCTTTTAAATAAGGAGGGAGGAAAACTTGAACAAAAATTTGCTTTTTAAATATCATTACCTCGTAAACGAATCTCTAAATTAAAAAAAAACTGTCCCCAATGATTACTTCAATGTTCACACTATGGGGTAGATGAGAGAAAAAAAACCGGCCAAGTGCGAGTCAGACTCGCGCACCGAGGGTTCCGTACAAACCTGTAGGTATATAAGTAAAAGTTATGGTATTTTTATTGCTAAATGAAATCCATAACATAACAATGTGGAAAGCTGACGGTACCTTGTCAATACATATATGAAAACATTATCAAAATTCTCGTGTCGCGGTGTTTGTTTCCAAACTCCTCCGAAATGGCTGAACCAATTTGCATGAAATTTTGTGTGCATATCGGGTAGGTCTGAGAATCGGCCAAAATCTATTTTTTTATTTTTTTTTGTTAATCGCATAACAACGTTTGCTGGGTCAGCAAGTCTAATATATAAAATTCTCGTGTTGCGGTGTTTGTTTCCAAACTCCTCCGAAACGGCTGAACCGATTAGCATGAAATTTTGTGTGCATATCGGGTAGGTCTGAGAATCGGCCAACATCTGTTTTTTTTTTTTAATCGCTGAACAACGTTTGCTGGGTCAGCTAGTAAGTTAATGATTATTAAAAAAAATATACTATGTGATGTAACTAAAAATTTAAGATTTTCGGAATTTTTCCTATATGTGTACTTTATAACGTTGCTTCATGCCAAATTTCAAGATTCCAGGTCGTCTGGAAGTATCCTTTAGGTTTTGATTCCCTTGCGAGTAGTTGCGAGTTTCAAAATATGCGGCTTTAATTGCTGTATCTTTTGATTGCGTTGACGTAGAAGTTTGATTTTGTTACAGCTTAAAGATATTATAGATTTGAGTATTTGTTAAGAATTTCAATATAATACCACTACGCGTTCATGAGTAAAGGGGTAATAAGTTTAAAATTATTAAAAATATTTTTATTATATGATGTAACTAAAAATTTATGCTTTTCGCAATTTTCCCTTTATCTGTGTTATAAGACGTTGCTTCGTACCAAATTTCAAGATTCTGAGTTCACGGGAAGTACTCTGTAGGTTTTGATTCCCTTGCGAGTGTCGAAAATTTGCGGCATAAACGGGAGTATCTTTTGATCGCGTTGACTTAGAAGTTTGATTTTTTCACAGCTCCAAGAGACCATAGACTTGAGTATTTGATATGAATTTCAGCTTGATACCTCCACGCGTTCCTGAGAAAAAAGGTCTTGACAGACAGACAGACAGACAGACGGACAACAAAGTGATCCTATAAGGGTTCCGTTTTTACCTTTTGAGGTACGGAACCCTAAAAACATCCCTTCTTAAAATGAAGTGGAGTTGCCCGAATTTTATTTTACCACTTTGTAAACTAGTTCATTTACATATCCAGGTAAGCTTTCTAGCACTAATGGTTTTGACGCTATGCCTCGGACAGATAGGCTAACGGATGGACAGACGGACACGGTGGAACTATAAGGGTTCCTTGTAGTTACTACGGAACTCATAAAATAACAAAAGTTATTGCAATTATTTACACTTCTGTGTATAAGAAAAAAATTACGTACATTTTTATATTTTGAAGCGTGACACGCACTACAAAATTTAACAAACACTCGCTTTTATTATTTAGAAATTTACATTATATTCTGTTCCTCTGTAATAAGGTTCGATTTTGATGGTCACTTTCTAGAGCAAAGCTCGGGCGGGGACGGTTGCGTCATTGCGCGGTGCACCAACTTTTCCCGAAGCGCATCCTGATTTTGATAGCCACTATTTCGAATCTTATGCCTAGTAGATAGAGTTCGTTATTGCGTGCTGGTTTGATAAAAGCCTTAACCAACTGCGCAGACACAAAGCTTGGAAAATTCCGAGTTTAAAAATAACCCACAGCAATAATTTATAAAATATGGTATCATAACTTGAAGGAAAATAATATGGGTACATTAAATTTATCACCCAATACAGCCTTAGTAGAAGTATCTTCAAAATGTAACACAATTATATTGTTAAATTCAAGTGCGTTACACAGTCATCCCTCTGCTCCATTTTTAATCTTATCTCTAGTAATTAAGGGCTGTTATTTGATCTGGTTTGATAGAAGCCTAAAGATAAGATAAGTGCGTGTTTGTTTATAAATAAACAAAAAATCAATCAGCTTGATATAATAAAAGTTCTAAATATTAAAACAATCAATGACTAAAAATTGTTTCTGTGCTAATGCGCTAAAACTTTCAGTGCTTTTTTGGTAGCTTCACAAATCAAACCGAATTTTCATGAAAATAAGTCCTATACCGAGGCAAAGTCGTCCGATGATTTAGTGTGCCTGGGACAATTACATCAAAGCAAATGTGTGAATTTTCATGTAATCGCAGTATTGATTGTCAAATACGTATTACCAAACATGTTGGTTTTGGTTGATTACGTACCACCGAACAAGTTAGTTATATATTTTGGCAAAGCCTTTCGAGGATGATAACCTAATTAGTTTTAGGCAGAGATATAATATCAACAAAATAATAATACATATTAAAAAAAAACAATTTTAAATCTAAGTTAAAAAAGAATTCCGTAAAACTCCACTAAAATTGAATCTTGATACCGGTTCTTTTTTTGAGAGATTACGAACCCATGTTGGCAGTTATAGTTTTTTGGCTCTGCATTTTTGTATTATTGAACTGAACATTATGTAAAAAGTAATTTATTTCATACTTACACGTACTAATTAATCGTAATGGCGCCCGCGCCGACGGCAGCACAAATGTAACAACGACAATGACATAATAAACGCCATAATTAAAGCTAGAACTATGAGCGTTAATCGTATCTTATCATCTTCTGGTTTCATTGTATTAACTTAACGTTATTCAAACTATTCACTTAAACGCATTAAAGGCTTTAAGAGCGTGTATTCCTTCTCAATTTGTAACTGTCAATGTTTGTAGTGTTTTGGGAATATTTCGTAAAAACTTTATTCAACTAACTTTTTAGAATGCAAGTTTTGAAAGGTAAATATAACAATTTCATTCGTAAATACAGCATAATTTTGTAATTTATCAACTTAACAGTTAATACTCTTTCAACTGATAAAATAGAAAAGTATGCTTTAGTTATTAAATGAAATTGTCATATTTACCTTTTAAAGCCCACATTCTAAAAAGTTAGTTAAATAAAATCATACTTTCATTTAGTTTTTACGAAATATTCCCAAAAAACTACAAAAATTGACAGTTACATATTGAGAAGGAATACACTCTCTTAAGTTAAGAAAATATTTATCGAACTTTAATCTTTTCAAATACTAACACGCGCCGAAATAACTGCAAAAACAATCATTAGAGAACCAAACAATCCTAAATATTCTTAATCAATCAGTTTTTCTTCTAAATTACAGTATTTAATTGGTCGCGTCTTCAAAGGTCGGACCCCTGCCCGGGACTGTTGCATCCATGCGCGATGCACTGCTTTGCTTTTTCACAGGCAGCGCATGTGCTCGATTTTGAATCTTATTGCCATCCAATAGAGCTCTTTATCGCTGTTATGATTGATAGAAGCCTGAAGGCAATGCGCACGCGTGAAATTTTACTTGGAAAATTCCTTGGTGGCCTCGTTTCTGGAAGCCCGGACACGAAATATCAGGGAAAACCAATAATCTATATTTAGATGATCAATGGTCTTTATAATTTAATCTTATTTGGTGGAAATAAGCAAGGTGAAGCATTGACGAAGGTACTAGCAAAAGCTCTATGACAAATTTTCCGTCCACTTTTCAAAATTGAAATATGAATATTTTAGATGTTTTTTTGCAATTTATAAATTTTATAAACACATTATTAAAATTGAATTGGTTGTTATATATGTGAATCATACTTTGCTAACTTTTCACTATTCGCAAAGCGTCAGGTTCAAAACATTGCAGAGCTCTGACACTAACAAACGCCAAGCATAATACGTAGATAAATAATATACCGATTATAGAAAACGCATATAATTTATCACGCTTAAATATTTGCACCACTATGGATCTGATAGCTTAAAACAGTTTTTCACTCGAAATGTATAGCACTTTCAATAAGCAATACATAAAATACAACGGTTTCCCGGATTGTGTAGCGGAACACTGCCATTACTGCCTCTAGCGGCAGCTCTCAAGCTTCGTATTGATCGTGTTCTATTTTGAACCGTAAAGCCTTATTGTAAAGCTCTGTTCAGCTCGATACCCCGTAGGAAGTCTTCCTACCGCACATGCGCAGATGATGTTCATCCAGAGATGAATAGTTATTTGTCAGATTGGATACATATCGAATTGAATTTTGTCGCGATGGAAATGATCC
Source organism: Hypena proboscidalis (assembly GCA_905147285.1). Lineage (NCBI taxonomy): Eukaryota > Metazoa > Arthropoda > Insecta > Lepidoptera > Erebidae > Hypena > Hypena proboscidalis. The sequence continues at coordinate 14,360,532 of LR990132.1, forward strand.
GTTTTTAATTTATGGACCAATAAAACTGGCATCAGTCAACAGAAAACAATCATGACAACTTAAGTTTATTTTAACTGCAAAACAACACAATTTTAAAAGTTTTGCAGTTTTCTTTATTAGTCTTACTAATAAGCACAAATTGTCTTTAAATGTTACACAATCGTGTGCTTATCGATAAAAAAATCTGTATCAAACATTACTCTGAACTAAATTGTATTAGCATAAAATGTATATTTTGCGGTCTTGTAGAAAGCTTGAAATATACGCACTATACATAATATTATAATATACATTTGTTAGATAAACGCCCTATTTGACATTTGAAACGCAGTTTGTGTATAGGATATTATTAAAAACGGCATGAAAATAACGGTTAACAAAATAACACCATAGCTTATTTACAGTTCGTCCAAAATAAGAAAATATTTTTATAATATATCATTATTAAAATCCAACCTTAACTTTATTATTAAAAAGATTATTTTTAATACAAAGACCTTAGATATCTTTACTTATATAAAAGTTTCTTATCGCAAAGCATTAAAATTATTTTCTTATCTTGGATGAAGTGTCGTAGTATTGTAGTTACGTACCCTCTTCGGCGTCGCAGTAGCATCGGGATATTCCAAAGAATGAAATTAAACAACGTTAGCCCCACGTCTATCATATTATAGCCTTTTATAGCTCGGATACATCCCGTATCAGAGGGCGGAAATATCTGATCTGGTAAGGTTTCTGTTATGCAGTGATCCTCTATCAACATCTACAAATTAGACAAAACGCAATAATATTAACAATATTATCAGTATTGACTAGTAAAAGCCTCACAAAATCCAGTCAATACGTGAAATAGTGTCAATAATTCTTGAGTGCTAGCCTAATATTTGAAAGTTACACTAAACGTGACACGTGTCGTATAAAATTATAGTATAAAGAGCATTTGAGAATCCTTGGTGACCATTAATATTAAATTTTATTACCATCAGATAAAAGCTCATTATTATTTGCATTGCTGACCAGCTTTGCTTAGCTGATGGTAAAAGCTGAAGAATTTGGCATCGATGCACCGTGGAAATGATTGTACGGGAAATGCATTTATTTATTTAATTTAACGCGAAATTGATTGCGAAAGGCCCATTGCTTTAAGCCTAGCATCACGCTGGCGCGTAAATATTATGTAAAAATCCTGGATATCATAATAATTTATTTACTATTACTAAGTACAATTATATAAAATCAGTTCATTTAAATTTTTTTTAAACTGCTTTTTACCGCTTTAGGATAGTGTCACCATTAAAATTATTATACTGTACTGGCTAGTCCACAAAATACCTACACAAGTAATATTGACCATATTTCAAAATTATGTATTAAAAACCTGATATTTACCCTGTTTATTTGCATGATTGAATTTCGAATAGGTACTCCGATTCTGTTAAAAATCATTATGATTACAATTTACGACTCATCCATGACCATGGCGTTTCCATGACCACGGATGAATAGAGTTCCCCGTGAGATGATTAAAAAAAACAAAACGCGTTAGTAGAGAATTAAAAATTAAAACTCGTATTTGAACAACGTTTTAATTTAGCCACTAAATTCAAAATATTATTTTTTTCAAGTTGAAACGATGTACTGACTAACTTATTTCATTTAATTATTTAGATTAAAAAAAAACGGGCAAGAAACGGCAACCGTTGTATTCAACATTTATTAATAGATATTTCCATTTTCGAGTTATAACAACCACATTTTTGGGTTTTTAAAGATATTTTAATCAATTTACGCAATAATTAACAACACAATATTGTTCCAAACATGGATGACGTAAAACCCGCCGAATATTTCACGCAAAGATGCTCTGCAATAATATTCTATAATGAACCTTATACTGCACTAATAGAGTATTGTGTTATTCGAGGTAGGAGCCCTGCCCGGGACTGTTGCATCGGCGCACTGTGCACCGACTTCATGGAAAGCGCATCCGGGTATTGATATTGTCGCCATATTGAACTTTAACTTTACGTAATAGAGCCTAATATCGTGTATATTGCTGTTAGAGGCTTCAGCGCGTTTAAGGTCACTGATTTACTCAATAGTAGAAAAAAATTAACCGCGGCATTCAGCCGTTTTTTTTAACAGTTTTAAAGGCGTTATTAAAATTTTAGCACAAAACAATGATTCAACGATTTGTTTTTTTTTTCGATCAAACATATTTTGAATAGATGTTCTAGTATTTTACAAAGCAAGATAGTTATTAGACGCGATTACCGGTAATAATTTAATTACAATTATATTTCCCACCAAATAAAGAGCTCAAATAGTTTTCAACGTAATTCCTGGATGAAAGTCGAGCCGTAACTATTGCTTCCCCGCGTACTTCAGCGCGGGGTTGTTTGGAAACTCGGGCATCCAGATATTGATGAAATGTATTTTAAGTCGTATCACAAGCGGATAAGGGCTATGATTGCCTGTTGGGTTTGATAGAAGCCTGTAGGCAGCGCGCAGGCGCGCATCCCGAACTTTTCTGAGGTTTATAAATAAACGCAGCTGTAATAATGATTGCCTTTTGCGAATTGGTAAGGTAATTGATGATAAATAAATAATGCTAAATCATCGATGAAAAATAGAATTCAAAACTTAATTATAGAACAAAAAATTGTTTTAATCGTATTTTTTTTTGTAGGTAAGGTATGTAGTGAGCTAGTTGTAACGTGTTAAATTTAGCTAAAATACTAAATTTATACAATATTTTTTAGTTACTTGTAATATTTTAAAGCAAATTTTTACTTTGCTATGCCTTTTGTATTTTATATTGCTTATATAAAAATATTTTATATAATATTAAAGTTGAAAAATTAAGAATCCAGCAGGACTCGAACCTGCACCCCCTGGGTATATCCAGCACTTGGGGCGTATACCCAGGGGGTGCAGGTTCGAGTCCTGCTGGATTCTTAATTTTTCAACTTTAATAATAAATAAAATATTTTTTAGATTTATTGCGCGGAAATCATGATTACCTGCTACCTGCTTTATCATATTTGTTATGTTCTATTTAGAACCGTAGCGATATTGCTTAGAGTCCTCTTTTGCGTCATACAATGATAGAAACCTTGCGCACTGTGCGCAGCTCACTTAAAAAGTTTTTCAAATAAGATAAAGAGATGGTAATATTTCACTAAAATCTTTTATGTAATAGCTGAAATATATAATGTACGAGTATAAGAAATTCATCGATATTAATATTTCGTTATGTAAATATTGCATTTTACCTACACAGTAACTATTAAACAAAATGGCAGTGTTCTTAAAATAACAAAGTTACCTATAAACTGCTATTAGTTTAAGGTTTTTATCAATACATCAATTAAAATAATCAAAAATAAAGTTATCGTCTGGAGAAGATACAGTAATATACCCGTAAAAAAGGGGGTTAAATATTTTTTTTTGGTATAGTGAAATTATGTTGTCGTTTTAGCTCAAAAATAAATGTGTAGAATATTATGAATTTAATTTTAGTTTATAAGCCCGCGTTATTCCCTGCAAGATTTTTCATACAAATAACAAAGCCTTCCACCGCGTCTGTATGTTTGTTAATAAAAATAGTTTACGGTATGGTTTAAAAAATTGTAATTTTATTGTTATTTAAATTGTTAAATTTTTTATGCGAAAAAGGGTATATCGATCTTTAGACTCAAAAAGTTTTAGTTTTACATTCAAAAACTGTTTCTAGCACTCGCTGACCGCTGCCGCGGCATTGTTTAAGCATACAATTTCGTAAAATAAATTATACTTTGATGGATGACGCATTAAATATCCCGGATAATTGAAATTGTCGAGACTCCTGCCATTAATAAATAATAAATACAGTAAGTAATAATTAACGCAAAGAAAACGCAAATAATTTCGTTATTGCGTGTTAGTTTGATAGAAGCCTTAACCAACTGCGCAGACGCGAAGCTTGGAAAATTCCAAGTTTAAAAATAAACCCACAGCAATAATTCAGTTAAAATATGATATCATAACTTGAAGGAAAATAATATGGGTAAATTGAATTGATCACTCAATACAGCCTTAGTAGAAGTGTCTTCAAAATGTAACACAATTATATTGTTAAATTCAAGTGTGTTTCACAGATATCTCTCTGCTCCATTTTTAATCTTATCTCTAGTAATTAAGGGCTGTTATTTGATGTGGTTTGATAGAAGCCTGAAGATAGTGCGCATTCGTGTTTGTTTATAAATAAACAAAAAATCAATCAGCTTGATATAATAAAAGTTCTAAATATTAAAACAATCAATGACTAAAAATTGTTTCAGTGCCTTTTTGGTAGCTTCACAAATCAAACCGAATTTTCATGAAATAAAGTCTTATACCGAGGCTAAGTCGTCCGAGGATGTATGTGTGCCTGGGACAATTACCTACATCAAAGCAAATGTGTGAATTTTCATGTGAATCGCAGTATTGATGGTGAAATACGTATTATCAAACAAGTTAGTTTTGGTTGATTTTGGTACGTACCACCTAACAAGTTGGTTATATATTTTGGCAAAGCCTTTCGAGGATGATAACCTAATAAGTTTTAGGCAGCGATATAATATCAACAAAATAATAATACATATTAGAAAAAAACAATTCTAAATCTATGTTAAAAAATAATTATACAACATCCGTAAAACTCCACTAAAATTGAATCTTGATACCGGTTCTTTTTTCGAGAGATTACGACACCATGTTGGCAATTTTAGTTTTTGGCTCTGTATTTTCTTATTATTGAACTGAACATTATATAAAAAGTATTAAAAAGTAATTTATTTCATACTTACACGTACTAATTAATCGTTATGGCGCCCGCGCCGACGGCAGCACAGATGTAACAACGACAATGACATAATAAACGCCATAATTAAAGCTAGAACTATGAGCGTTGATCGTATCTTATCATCTTCTGGTTTCATTTTATTAACTTAACGTAATTCAAACTATTCAGTTAAACGCATTAAAGGCTTTAAGTTGTTAATAGAAAATATTTATCTCACTTCAATCTTCCGACTTCAAATACTAACACGCGCCGAAATAACTGCAAAAACAATATTATTAGAGATCCAAACAATCCTAAATATTCTTAATTCAGTTTTCCTTCTAAATTACAGAATTTAATTGGTCGCGGCTTCAAAGGTCGGATCTCCGCCCGGGACTGTTGCATGCGCGATGCACTGCTTTGCTTTTTCACAGGAAGCGCATGTGCTCGATTTTGAATCTTATTGCTATCCAATAGAGCTCTTTATCGCTGTTATGATTGATAGAAGCCTGAAGGCAATGCGCACGCGTGAAAATTTACTTGGAAAATTCCTTGGTGGCCTAGTAGCTGGACGCCCGGACACAAAAATATCAGGGAAAACCAATAATCTATATTTAGATGATCAGTAGATAGTCTTTATAATTTAATTTATTTGGTGGAAATAAGCAAGGTGAAGCATTGCCGAAGGTACTAGCAAAAGCTCTATTACAAAATTATCCGTCCATTTTTCAAAATTGAAATATGAATATTTTAGATGCTTTTTTGCAATTTATAAATTTTATAAACACATTATTAAAATTGAATTGGTAGTTATACGTGAACCATACTTTGCTAACTTTTCACTATTTGCAAAGCGTCTGGTTAAAAACATTGCAGAGCTCTGACACTAACAAACGCCAAGCATAATACGTAGATAAATAATATACCGATTATATAAAACGCATATAATTTATCACGTTTAAATATTTTGCACCACTATGGATCTGATAGCTTTAAACAGTTTTTTTCACTCGAGATGTATAGCACTTTTAATAAGCAATACATAAAATACAACGGTTTCCCGGATTGTGTAGCGGAACACTGTCATTACTGCCTCTAGCGGCAGCTCTCAAGCTTCGTATTGATCGTGTTCTATTTTGAACCGTAAAGCCTTATTGTAAAGCTCTGTTCAGCTCGATACCCCGTAGGAAGTCTTCCTACCGCACATGCGCAGATGATGTACATCCAGAAATGAATAACTATTTGTCAGATTGGATACATATCGAATTTAATTTTGTCGCGATGGAAATGATTCGTTTTTAATTTATGGACCAATAAAACTGGCATCAGTCAACAGAAAACAATCATGACAACTTAAGTTTATTTTAACTGCAAAACAACAGAATTTTAAAAGTTTATTTAGATTTTTTTATTAGTCTTAGTAATAAGCACAAATTGTCTTTAAATGTATTCACAATCGTGTGCTTATCGACAAAAAAAAACTATATCAAATATTACTCTGAACCAAATTGTAGAAGCATAAAATGTATATTTTGCGTTCTTGTAGAAATTTTGAATTATACTCTATGAAATATATCATGTATAGAGCATTTGAGAATCCTTGGTGAGGATTAATATTAAATTTTATTACCAACAGAAAAAAGCTCATTATTATTTGCATTACTGACCAGCTTTGCAAGCTGATGGTAAAAGCTGAGGAATTTGGCATCGACGCACCGTGGAAATGATTTTACGGGCAATGCATTTATTTATTTAAGTTTACGCGAAATTGCTTGCAAAAGGCCTGTTGCTTTAAGCCCACGCTGGCGCGTAAATATTATGTAAAAATATTCGTGGCCGTGGCCATGGCATTTCCATGACCACGGATGATTAGAGTTCCCCGTGAGATGATTAAAAAAAAAAGAAAACGCATTAGAAGAGAATGAAAAGTTCATACTCTTTTTTAAACAACGTCTAATTTAGCCACTAAATTTAAAATATTTTATTTTTCAAGTTGAAACGATGTACTCACTGACTAACTTATTTCATCTAATTATTTATATTTAAAAAAAAACGGGAGAGAAACGGCAATCGATGTATTCAACATTTATTAATCAGGTATTACGATTTACGGTTTAAAACAATAAATTTATTAAAGATATTTTAATCAATTTACGCAATAATTAACAACACAATATTGTTCCAAACATGGATGACGTAAAACCCGCCAAATATTTCACGCAAAGATGCTCTGAAATAATATTCTATAATGAACTTTATACTGCACTAATAGAGTACTATGTTATGCGAGGTAGGAGCCCAGCCCGTGACTGTTGCATCGGCGCACTGTACACCGACTTCATGGAAAGCGCATCCGGGTATTGATTGTCGCCATATTGAACTGTAACTTAACGTAATAGAGCCTAATATCGTGTATATTGCTGTTAGAGGCTTCAGCAAATATAAGCGCGTTTAAGGTCACCGGTTTACTGAATAGCAAAAAAAAAAATTACCGCGGCATTCAACCGTTTTTTTTAACTGTTTTAAAGGCGTTATTAAAATTTTAGCACAAAACTATGATTCAACGATTTGATTTTTTTTTCGATCAAAAATATTTTGAATAGATGTTCTAGTATTTTACAAAGCAAGATAGTTATTAGACGCGATTACCGGTAATAATTAATTACAATTATATTTCCCACCAAATAAAGAGCTCAAATCGTTTTCAACGTAATTCCTGGATGAAAGTCGAGCCGTAACTATTGCTTCCCCGCGTAACCGCGTAAGTATATCAGCGCGGGGTTGTTTGGAAACTCGGGCATCCAGATATTGATGAAATATATTTTAAGTCGTATCACAAGCGGATAGGGGCTATGATTGCCTGTTGGGTTTGATAGAAGCCTGTAGGCAGCGCGCAGGCGCGCATCCCGAACTTTCTGAGGTTTATAAATAAACGCAGCTGTAATAATGATTGCCTTTTGCGGATTGATAAGAATTGATGAAAAATTAATTATGTTAAATCATCGATGAAAAATAGTTTTCATAACTTAATTGTAAAACAAAAACTTGTTATTATATATAAAAATACTAAATTAAACAATATTTCTTAGATTTATTGCGCGGAAATCATGATTACCTGCTACCTGCTTTTTCATATTTGTTAATCATGTTCTATTTAGAACCGTAGCGATATTGCTTAGAATCCTCTTTTGCGTCATACAATGATAGAAGCCTTTAAGCTCACACATGCGCACTGTGCGCAGCTCACTCAAAAAGTTCTTCAAATTAGATAAAGAGATGGTAATATTTCACTTAAATCTTTTATGTAATAGCTTAAATAAAAAATGAACGAAAATATGAAATTCATCGATATTAATATTTCGTTTATGTTAATATTGCATTTTACTCACACGGTAACTATTAAACAAAATGTCAGTGCTCTTAAAATAACAAAGTTACTTATAAACTGCTATTAGTTTAATGTTATATATACATCAATAAAAAATAATCAAAAATAAAGTTATCGTCTGGAGAAGATACAGTAATATACCCGTACAAAAGGGGGTACGTTTTTTTTGTCAAATCCGTTTGGTATATTGAAATTATGTTGTCAGTTTAGCTCAAAAATAAATGTGTAGAATACTATTAATTTATTTTTTGTTTATTAGCCCGCACAAGCCCCTACAAGATTTTTTATACAAATAACAAAACCTTCCACTGCATCTGCATCAACCATGATAAAAGCAAAAACTTCTAGACGAATTATTTAATTTTTTATAAAAACAATGCTTTTATTTGTACACGCTTAAAAAATTACTTATGCGAGGCAGAAGCGCTCACAAATATTCAAAGTATTTAATTAATATCCTAATTATAAAGATTAATCTAAATCAATTGGCATTGAAGGTCGGTGCAGGTATCAGCGCACCGTGCACCCGGTCATCTTATGAAAAGCGCATCCATTTATTGATTTACCCCATTCTATGCTCTATGTAAAACCAGTCTATCATCAAATGTATAGTTGATTTTTTTAATTTGTCATAATAATATAGATAGGTAATAAATAAATAGCTCAATGTTCTCGAGATAATTCGTAATCACCATCATACAAATAAATTAAATTGAAGTGTCTGTTTTTTACGTTAAAGTAAACAATGTTTTTTTTTCAGTTGATATAGATACCTATGTATAAGGTACAGTACAGGCTGGACCGATTTTGATAAAATTTTAGATGCGGATAACTGACTACAAGGTGCGTAACATAGGGTTCTTTTAATTATTACATATTATTTATAAAAATAAGGTGTTAAGTAGGTGTGCAAAGGGTGAAAACACGATAGAAAGAGTGTGGTGAGAGCGCGCATGTTCCGGCGTTGACGAATACGATAATACGAATCGGAGATCTACGATATCATCCTGTATTATCCCTGCATCGGAGGTCTACCATATACTGCGACTACTATATACTCTAAGAAGATCTAATATATTATAGTGTGACTGCTATGCAATCGGTGTCTTCAATATTATCCTGTGTTATACTCAACGTCTACGATATTATCCTGTGACTATTGGCTGGGTGCACGGACCTACTTGTAGCCACGTTAGCAATCTCCGCGCTCAAAATGGCCAGCATCAAAACTAATCGCAGTTCCGTCAATGTGCTTGCATTTACTATTTCTTCAATACCTAACATATAATGAAGACGCACTCCCTGTTTGTTCGCTTAGTTACTGCGCAACGAATGATTTATGCGGTTTTAACTAAAATGAATGATATGTTTTAAATTGATAAAGTAAGTTAAAGATAAAGTAATTGATGAGGTAATTATACGTATAAAACATGCAGATTGTATAGAAAACCCAAGAAATTTAAAGATTTGTGAAGTTGTAAAAATATACGTACTTTAGTGCGCTTACACTGCAAACGCTGCATAAATCTTAAGAGAAAGATCAAATAAATATACTACGGCATTATAAATATTTTTTAGATCAATAAAAAAAGCCGTGATGGTATATGGTTATCTCTTAAGAATAAACCGCAGATACCATTTTTATCTTTACATATTACAAAAAAGTTATTCAAAAATATTTTTGAAACAATACAGTATTATTTTTTACAAAGTTGTGATTCCTGTTAAGGCGTTCTAGCCGCTATTGTTGTCAGTTTAAGCCATACAGTGGTGTCGCACACGGAGCGAAAACTGTTTACGGTCTACGATATCCATTTAAAACAACATCTATTGAGGGGTAACCCTGTCTTTAAATAATCCAATCTCTCTCAATCTCTCTGGTCTTGATAGTTCTGTGCCAGTTAATTTTCTTAATGCCTGTACATAATTGACATTAATTTCATCGCATAAAAAAAACGGATCTGTACCGATTCAGGCCTGAAAACTGGCCCTAAAGATTAAACACTAAACTAAACCCTAACCATACATAAAGAAAATTATAGTCATGCAATTTTGTACTTTGTTATGATTTAGTAAAATTTCGTTTTGTTTGTATAATTCTGTTCCAAAGGGGTATTATATTCACCCTCTGTCGTCCCTAGCATAGCAACACCCCAACTTTTTATTTAGATTGCTGTTCTCTGTCTGTTTGCTCAGTTAATAATATTTAGGGTCTATTTCACAAAGCCTGATTAAGAGATAAACGTCAGATATATTATAACTTGCCCTAATATTCAATTCAAACGAAAAATCGAACACAGCTGTCACTAAAATTTGTTTGTGTTATTCTAATAACGTTTACTTGAAATAGTACTTGTTTTCATATCGCAATTCATAAAATTTTTCTTCATAATTATCGTTCTTCGTACTTTTTAATTCATATCTTCGAAAGTAAGAACTCTCGTTTGTCATAAATTTTTATTAATAAAGTCATTACTAAGAATGTTTCAATTCAATTTATTTTCTTCATAAACTTGATTTTCCGAAGAGTAATTTGTCATACCAAATTTTTATGTTCATAATGTCGTTACTAAGATGATATGTTTAATTTAATTAATAACTTTTCGAATAAAAAACAAACATATTGGCGTAACCTATTTCTATACTATGGCATAAAAAAAGGTTACGGTATGGCATAAAAAATGGTTATTTCATTGTTTATGTTATCTTTAAAAAAGGTATATCTGCCTTTAGACTCAAAAAGTTCTAGTTTTACATTCTAAAACTGTTTCTAGCACTCGCCGACCGCTGTCGTGGCATTGTTTAAGCATACAAATTCGTAAAATAAGTAGAAGTAAGTATTTCGGACTACATAAATGATAATAGTATTTGGAAATGAATTGCTCTTCTTATCTGACTTTTATTATCTATACCTACATATTGTTATAGTTTACATTTTAAAAGATGGTGCACATGAGTTTCTCACCAGCTCTTCTCATAATGCAATACCCATCGGAGCTGGTACTTGGATTGATTTAAATTTGAATTTAAACAGTTTGATTAAAATCAATCTAAGCCCCGGTTATTCAAATCATTGTAATTAGTATAATTTAGTATTATTTATTATTTAATTTTATATCATTTTTTGTAATGTTTTGACGTGTTCAAGCGCCTCCTGGGGCCTATGAAAATAAATGATTTGAATTTGAATTTGAATGAATGAAGGCGTTGATAAAAAAAAATACCGAGACTAAACTGTCCATGTGGCCGTTTGTAACCAGGCTCTATCTCATGAAGTGTGATGGCTAGACAATTGAATTTTTTACAAATAATGTACAACTTGCCGCTATAAAAACAAATACTAAAATTTAATTGACCAGAAGGCTGGCCTTTGCCTGGTCAGAAGATCAACATTGCCATCCAACGTGGCAATGCCGCTAGCCTTCACGTTATCCGCGGCTGACAGTTTTTATATTTTATTTTCTTTTTTGTACATAGTTGGGTATTTTTTTTTGATTAGGTTTAGAAATATTTATTTTAGTATACATAATTATTTTATTATAATTTTATTAAGATCAATAAATATATATATTTTTAATGAAAAAATTAAATGATTAAACAAATGCACAAACTGCAAACACTTTTTTTTCACTCGGTTTTTTTTACGTTGAATTATAAAAATATGGTCAACTCGACATAAATACCGGGTGCTTCAAAAAAATGTATACACACTTTGAACTTCCATAGAAAATTTATTTACCGTTCTACAAAGTTAAATTTCAGGAAAATAGAAAGCTGAAAGTCCAATGTAAATGAAACATAAATAACAAATGTTAATACTGTTCAACAAGATGGTGCTCCGCCGCACTATCACAGGGACGTACGAGCTTACCTGGATCAAAATTTGTCGGGCCAGTGGATAGGACGCAGGGGGCCAATCGAGTTTCCAGCACGCTCTCCAGACCTTACACCACTGGATTTCTTCTTGTGGGGCACAGTAAAAGATGAGGTGTACAAACGTAAACCACGTAACCTAGACATTCTTTGGAATGAGATTCAAGCAGTGTGTAGAGAAATCTCATTGGACGTTTTGATACGATGTACAGAATCTGTGGTGACTCGTACTCAGAATTGTATTGATGCTGCAGGTCACCAATTTGAACAGTATTAACATTTGTTATTTATGTTTCATTTACATTGGACTTTCAGCTTTCTATTTTCCTGAAATTTAACTTTGTAGAACGGTAAATAAATTTTCTATGGAAGTTCAAAGTGTGTATACATTTTTTTGAAGCACCCGGATCATAATTCGGAATAATATTTATTATGTTATAGTTGTATTTTGTATGCTTAAGTGTTTCTGAATCTGAAATAATTTTATTTATTCATTAAACTCACATCAAACATTTACATAGATTGTCTGATAAAAATTAACGATCGCGCGCATAAACGAAAATATTGGTTACGTTAGCCGATTCTCAGAAAATTGTATGTAAATGAGTTTTACGCACCGATATAATGATATCCGAAAATTCATCTGGCACAAGACTATTCTATATAATGGAAATTAAGTAAGGGCTGTAACCACAATTTCGTGTCGATTTATTTTAGCGTTAAATGCTAACCGTTATAAGAGCCTTTACAAATGTTCAAATATTTATTTATCCTTCCAGAAAAGTAACCTTATATAATTTAATACGAACAATTATGGTATACCTATGTTTTTAAACAAATTAATATGAATACATTTCTTTTTGAATATGAGTGAATACCTAGTCGCCACCGTCACTGGGACTACACTCATTCGCGTTTACGTAAAATAAAAGTGCAACATGTGGTTTCATAGGCTTCAGTTATTTTCAGATACTAATGTAAAGTAGAAATTTCCTTTGATATCAAAACGTTTTTTAGGGCTGGTGTTTATGTATATTATTTGTACGTTATCTATTTAGACATAATAGTAGAACAGTCAAATAATTACATTATAGTGCTAATAAATAAAATATCCTTCCCACTCTTACACGACTATGGGTTACTCGCTGAACATACGCAGTTAGCGACACAGTTAACACATAAAAATGTACAAATAAAGGCCAGAAATACCGCCGTATCAAACGTGTGACGTGGCTTTATCTTTGGATCAACATGTGCATACGGCGTATACGATAAGCAAAAATCAATAAAAGTAACTGAGGAAAGAAAATTCAATGCGTGCGTGAGGAACGCAAGAAATAGGGAGAAGCAAAAGTAACGTCCTGAGGTTAGAATTAAAAAACGACTTACATGAAGCCTGACCAAACTTGCTATTATTATGATTAGCGCCACCGCAAGATACATGCACTCGATTTTAAGAGACGTTTTTTATGAATTCTAACACATAGTCCGAACACGTGTAAATTTTGTACTCACCAATGGGGTAGAACCGGTCGAATGAGAAGTAGAGGAGAGTGATGCCGGTCGATGGAAACGCGCATGCGCCCTCGCCAGTACTACGCAGGCATTTTCCCCCTCGAATGTACTACTGTACCTGTAGGTTGATTTGTTGTCTTCATTGTAGATAAACTATGATGAAAATGGATGCATAATAAATTAAAAGGTATTTATTTACTGATTCATATATTGGGGTAATACTCTAGGCGTATCTCAGCTTTCGTGTATTAAGCGAGAGATACAAATTAGGATTTGATAAACTATAGATTATGAAATTTGTTGAAATCGGGTGTTATTCATTTAAAAAAGAATAAAAATAAGTTATTCATAAATAAGGTAAATAGGTCGTGTCATCTAATATATTTGGTATTGATATTTCTCAATATTGTTTAATTTGTTATAGATATTTGAATTTCATTTAGTTCGAGTCACGAATTGATATTATCGTTACTCATACTATTCAGGATTTTATATAATATATTAAAGTTGAAAAATTAAGAAATCAAGCAGGACTCGAACCTGCACACCCTGTGCCCCAAGTGCTTTATATTCTTAATTTTTCAACTTTAATATATTATATGAAATACTAAAAGGCATAGCAAAGCTAAAATTTGCTTTAAAATATTACAACTATACAGGATGTTAATGAAATGTTGACGTAGCCTAATTCAGTTCAAAAAAATAATAGCTAATTTTCACACATTGGAAAATTGGTCTTGGACAAATTTTTACATGTCAATTATTTTAGTATTTGTAAGTTTAATCTAAAAATTATTGAAATTCTTGAGCAAATAATAGCTAAGATACATTATTATTTAAATAAAGTGAAATAAAATAAAATAATTTTTATACGTGTTTCTAAGCTTTGTTTTGACTTTGTGTTAAGGACTAGTGTAGACAAAATATCGTTTTTCCATAGGGTCTACCAAAGAGAATGGGATCTACTACGGAACCCGAATGTAATGATTAAATAATTTTCTACCTCTTTCTTTTTACTACCGGAGTGAACGAGACAGAGATAATAGAGCAAACGTATTTCACAATTTCGCTAAGCTTGTGTTAGATCCCGCGCTCGCTGAAATTAAATTAATAACTTTCAAAGAAGTCATTTTTTCTAACGCTCGAAACAAAATTGAGTTTTGCTCACTGTTTTCACACAGCAAATTAAGCCTTTTCGAGCAGCTGAAGTAAAAAAAAAATTTTTCTACTAAAATATATACTTAAATGCTTTCTAGGAGACCTCTGAATTAACCGAAACTATGTGGTTTTTCTTTTACTACAGATCTCTAAAAAAGTTTGATATCTTAAGGTATCAGTTCGGTAAGAAACTCTAGTAACCCACAACGTGACGGCAGGCACGTGACTTAAAGAAAGGTGACTTCCAAGAGGGTATTGCACAAGGAACGACAACGTGACAAATGCCAAGTAAAAGTGTAGGTAATAGAATAACCCAGGTGACGACTTCAAACCAAAATCTGTGAGTTATACAATTAAATTTATTTTTTAACCGACTTCAAAAAAAGGAGGAGGTTCTCAATTCGGTTATATTTTTTTTTTTATGTTTGTTCGCCGATTATTCGAAGACGCCTGAACCGATTTGAGAAATTCTTTTTTTGTTTGAAAGGATATACTTGTCATGTGGTCCCATTTTTTTCAAGTCACGTTCTGATGATGGGACCCTAGAGAAATCGAGGGCAACCCTCAAATTTAAAAGGCTTCTATATTGTTTTTTGTATATTATCTAAAGCTACTCGGATATTTGCATCTAGTAGTCAGCATTTTTATGTTGCTGAGCTGAAGCTGGAAGGTACAACTCCTCAACGGTTAGGAGTACGGGGATAATTCTTTTAACTTTTAACCTTAAATAAGTTTTCCGTCTCAAGTAACCGTCGTCTTCTCATTCAAGAAACATTCTTGCTCGGTCTACCCATCACTTAAAATCGTAAAATAAAATAATTTTTAACAAAAAAAAAACCGACTTCAAAAAGTAGGTAAACTAAAAAGCAAAAAATAAATTTACTTCGCACAAAATAATACATTTTTTCATTTAGTTAAATAGAAATTATTAAATAATTATTTTATAATTCTGAAGTCGAAATATCTAAATATCCTTTTTTTATAAATTTTACTTAATACCTAAGTAAAAAACCTGAAATTTCGATGACTTTGGGTCTACGCTCCTGGAATTCAGGGAAAACGGAACACCAATAAAATTGGCTTTTTCAAGCATACTGAAATTATGCATCACAAAGATGCATCATGTCATAGTATTCGAAAAAAATAAAATATTTTGAAACTACCGCCATCTGTGAAAATGTTTCTGTACTACGTTCGACTATTGAAATCGTTGCGTTCTCTTCCAACCTGTCTCTATCAGGGTTATATAGATGGCGTTTTCTTTTTGGGAAATACTGAAGCTTAACGTAACATTGTTTACGGAAACAATCTGTAGATGTCAGTATCAGCTTTAATTAACACAATAAGTTATACCAAAAGCTTCCTCCAAAACACAAATAAAAGTTGTTAATGGAATTATTTTGGTCAGTATTAGAGTAAAAATAACTTGTTTATTTATTAACCTTGTTAATTATTTAAATATTTGTTTTGTTTATTATAAAAAAATAACTTTTGAATAATATTGTGTATAATTTTGTATAATATTTACTAACTTCCTGTCTGCAACTTTTCCCACGTAGTATATTGGTAAAACGTAAATTTTGCCATTCGAAAATACCTAATTATAGTATTTTTTTCACTATAGGATCTTTTGATTCAGTGGTAGTCGCTCACCAAAAAAAACAATGTGATCTTTTTAATGGAAGGAAAAAATACTGGTTCATTGCCAAAATTTTAATCATGTAAGTAAAGGTTGTTAAATCTTGTTTCAACATTTAATTTACTTGGCAATCAGAACATTGACGAAAAAGTAGACCAGGTAAACAGATGCCACTTACCTGAGTCGAAAAAGAATCACAAAAGTTAGTGGTGTCGTAATCGTAATTTGAGAAGCACTTAGTTGTTGGTCCCTGTCTCGATGACTAGTCTCCGTTAAGATAGAATTAAATGCTATTTTTATGATAAAGATTAACAGCGCAAAGTCACAAACATTCAATTACTAATTTTCTTCAAAATTTAAGTCTTGGTCTCAATATGAAACATAAACAATTATAACTGTCGTGTTACTTGGTGCTGCATATTACAAGTCATGTAGCAATAACGTATTGTTTGCAAGATTATTTGGCGGCAACAAGACGGGGTAGTGCTGTATGTTCTGTGCGAGTGTTTTGTGTATTAGGAATGCTGTCCATTCGTCGTTAATGTATCTTTAAATAGACTCGAAAAAGAGGAGAAAGACTTTTTTTGTATCTCTGAACTAGTCCAAAGTAAGTGGGGAAATCGCCTAGATTGCAACACATATTTTTATATGTATCTTTAGTTTACACACTTGACACTCCATGACAGGAATAAACACATATAAATGTTTAATTTTCAAAATCTGTTTGTTCACATAAATATAATTAACTTAGCACTGTATCTTGGTCTCAGTATGTAACATAAATTACTGTTATGTCCGTCGTGGCGCTGCATATTAGAAGTCTTGCAGAAATAACGTATTGCTTGGCAGAAATGAGACAGGGTATTGCTTTATTCTTTTTGTGAGTGTTTTGTGTATTGGAATTGCTATCCATTTGAGGATCCAGTAACTTAAAAAGGTTCGAAGAATAAGTTTAGCTACTGTTGAGTGTGTCTGGTAAAAAAGCTCTAATGTTGAAACAAAATGATTAGTATCTTTATGTTAGTAAGAAATACACCGATATTAATGTTACAACGAAGCCAATAGAAAGGGTAATGATTTTTCAAATAGATTTCGTTAAGTCATCACTGGGGGTGAGTGACATAAATAACTGTCACGTGCCTCGCGTCGCGTCGTGCTTCTGCATATTACAAGTCTTGTAGCGGTAACGTATTGCTTGAAAGATTACTCGGCGGAAACGGGACGGGCTAGTGCTTTATTCTCTTTGTGAGCACGAATAAAATACATGTTTTAGTTTATATATATTTTTTAATTTTTAATAAATAAATAATTCTAATAAATGAATTATTCGTTAAACAAAGATACAAATTATATCACGACAAAACAAAAACAATATTGGTACTTTTATTCCACAAAAATCGAAGCAAAGAACGATTTTCGAATGTTCTTGAACATTCGAAAATCTCCAAAAAACATACCTACATACTTGTCTTATAATTTTCCTCAATTTGAACAATCAACAATATCTTTCCAATAGAGGCGCCGTTGTTTTCTTTGATAAGGAAAAGTAATGTAATCACAATATACACATTTCAGGTACCTATGGTAGGATGCCAATCTTTTTTTTAATTAGGAACAATTTAAAATATATTTGCTTGGAATCAATTCAATGTTGTAATTTTATATTTTAAATTGTATTGTATTTTGTGCATGCGGTATTCATCACTAATTTAGTAAGGTATACAATTAAGTGTAAGTATATCGATGTTAATTTATTTCATAATAATGTATCATTGTAATAGGTGTTGATAAATAACATACGATCAATGTATACATATTATATCTCTATACGTATAATCAATCTAAGTATTAATAATAATTTAATAATATTTTTAATTATATTAATAAAATACATGGTGCAATACAAAGCAAGTACATATTACATTAATCCAAATATTACAAAAGGTTGAAACGTTGGCACCTATACTAGTGAAAACCACTGTATCACAGGAACCAGCGCCTTCCATTTGTATCAACAACATAATGAACGGTGTACTGTATTATAACATAACAAAGTTTTCATGAATAACCTATTGTAGGTTTTTAATAATTTGTATATTATAAATTAGCATGCAAAAATCATTAATATAGATTTAGATTTATAGTTTATTTAGTTTTAGCAAACAGTTGAGTTATTGTTGATTTAATACAAAATGGAAATAATTTTAGTAGCATGATTTATATTTGTGTTTTAAAAAGGTTCTCAGTCTGTGTATAATCTAATTTCTTTAACCAGTCTGTCGGTTTTGATTTGAAGGCATTTTAGGTAGTGGGTGAATAAAAATTTGCTTGTTGATGCGATTGTATTATACATTTGATTGTATTATTGATTATTATTATACATTTCTAGTAGAAGATGGTCTAGCGTAGTAAAAGCTTGCCGTGCAATGCGAGACTAGCTTGTACTGGAAATGTATAGGTTGATCGGTAGCCGTCTGTACTGAACCAGTTCAAAAGTTATAGTAACAACCTTTTTTTTTTTTTTTTTTTTTTTTTATTACCTGATAAAAATATTTTCTGACTATTCCATCTAGTTTACGAACTTAAGTTATAAATATCATCCGGTCTACGGTTTTAATTTAGCATGTCTCATAATTTAGTGTTTTACGTAAACTGCAT
This sequence comes from Hypena proboscidalis, assembly GCA_905147285.1. Lineage (NCBI taxonomy): Eukaryota > Metazoa > Arthropoda > Insecta > Lepidoptera > Erebidae > Hypena > Hypena proboscidalis. Next base: position 14,379,567 of record LR990132.1, read on the forward strand.
GAAACACTGGAAAAGCCTGAATAGACCATAAGGTTAGAAGAATATAGAGACGTGTTTAACTTACAGTGCTGTTCTTTATAATAGTGTATAAGATGCGACAAACCGACTAATATGATCCTTAATACAAAAATCTGTTTTAATGGAGGTGTGTGTAGATTTTTTTAGGTTCTCCTCTTTCTCATACATTAAACTTAAATAAATTTATTTTGCACACGTTAGACTACTTACTTTTTAACAAAAGACCAAGCGGTCCGAGTTGGGGGATAAGTAGTACATTATTATATTTAACAAAATACATGCAAAAATATCAATCGTAACCAAAGTACAGTCAGCAACAAAAGTAGCTGAACACTTTAAAATTTTCAAACACCTCACATTTTTCGGATTAAATATATCCGATTTATGAAAAAATCCCCCCATGTTATCGATTACTAGTAGTTTTAATTGATCCAATCATGAAATAATTAAAATTTTTAGAACTAAGCGACTTTGAAAATTTGTTAGCCATTTACCTTATATACAATCTGTGCGATAGCAAACGACCCAACCTGTTACTCTTGAATAGCAACAGTTGAATTCAATAGACAGGCCGTATCATGCTCAAAGTACAGGCATCTGTTATCAATACAGAATGCCGATGATAAATGACTCAGCGGACCTTTGTGTTGTGGACGGTGGAGCTGCCAACCATCGGGAAATAATCGTCGTATTGTGAGAACTAAATAATTGTATTGCGGTGGAAATTGTGGGTAAATGGTTGTGACATGTAGACTGATGACACTTCTGGTAATTTTACAAAATCCGTGTTTTTTTCGGCGAGTCCGTTTGTTCTTACGCACTTCAAGAAGAGTTAATTAAGCAGAGATCGCCTTCGTTGTCCCTGCCTACCCTAATACAATGACAAAGCAGGATGAGACTGTATACATGTACCCAAAATAATGATGAGTAAAATTACAAGTTTAGTATAAATATTACGTACATTGTGCACAAAATAATGAAGTCTATTCCGTCGATGTATCGGTACCGTATCAAACTATCAATGGCCAAAGGTGAAATGGGTAGAACCGCTTGTCCAATTTTCGTACGGTTGAGTGCTATCGCTGTCAGTGTCGTATAATGTTTACGTGTCGATCGGAATGAAAGGCTTACATAACGTGTTGCCTTGGGTAAATATCAATCGTTTATTAGGAAACGTGTTCTATACCGACCGGATGGCGGAGTGGGTAGTGTACCTGCCTGCGACGCCGAGGTCGTGGGTTCGATTCCCACTTAAGACAAATCTTTGTGTGCATGAACATGGGGGTTTGTCTTAGTCTGGGTGTTTCTATGTATAATAAGTATGTATTTACAAAAAAAACGTATATAATTATTAGTATCAGTTATTCTATTAACCATAGTACAAGCTCTGCTTAGTTTGGGACTAGATGGCGTTGTGTGTGAGTTGTATAATATAAATATTAATATAATATACTTAGATATTGATTTTTATGTTATAACTGTAGAGTGTTTAAGCAAGATGTGGTCTAAGGAGACTATGGGTATGATTTATTTGGAACAGTTGGTCTGTGTGATGTGTGAACAGACATAGAGCTTTATATGTACTTTATATAAGTCAGTGCGGCCTACTATGATTTTGTATTAAAAGTTAAAGAGAAAATTGACGACAAAATGTACCTACTTATTTTTTCAGATGAAAATATTTATTTCCCAAATACCAGTTCAGTGAACGTATTCCATATAACGACGAGTCTTAATGCTTGAATGAACGTCGAATGTGAGTGGGTGCCATTAAATAGGCCCTTTTTATCGAAACGTTTTACCTTTTCTCTTTTTATATTTAACAGTTAATGAGTGTTCAATTGAATTTCTTAGTTTTTTATTTATCGATTGGCAATTTGGTGCTACACGTGCTTCAAAAGGTAGGGGACGTTCGATCCATTAGTGCAATTAAGTGCTCAGGTACACACGGCTATTTGAGATAATTATATTGTGCTGAAGGGGAAAAGGTTGAGTTACACAACAGCGATAATTTCACATGGCATCATGATGTGATTATTGCATATTACTATCATTATTTCTGACAAGTGTTGTTTACTAATTTTATTTGTATAGCTTCGCAAGTAATATTAAGCACATTTTTTACAAAATAATGTTGAAACCTCAGAGGACATAATCTCAAGAGGGAGTCTCGTGCAGTGAACATTGCAAAAAAGACGTAGAAAATTGACAAGCTAGTGTGCGTGAAACCATTGATTTACGATGACTTGACATTCATCTGAGAGTTACCAGTAATTGAATTTACCCCAATGTAATGGGAGAAAAAAATAAATGGGGGTAAAATACACAATACTGCAGTAATAAAATAAACTACTGGTGCTTTAATTTATAAAAATATTGTGTGTTTGCAAAAGCAAAATAATAAAATATATTTTTACTTTGCAAAGTTAAAATATATTAGCAAGCTACTGTTGGAGAATTTAAGTTTTATACTGTAAATAAAATAAAAATCAATTAAATCCTTAAAAAACTTGTTTTTTTTAAATAATCAAATGCCACAATAATAATCAAATAAAATAATAATTAATATAATATATATATTAATTGAATATTAATTAAATTTCTTTAATTTTGTCACACCCTGTATAGTAAGTAAATCTACGAACAGACTATTGAAACCAGCTGTTAATTTTAAATTATTAATTGAAGAATAAAAAAAACAGAAATACGGGTAAATATAGTATCTCAGACTGGCAACACCAAAAAATGGCGTGTAGGTTTTGAGATTAAATGTCAGAATTTTCTAGATTTGTTTTGATAAAATACGATTGTTTTTGGATTAATTACCGATGGTAGGAGATTGTGTTAGTAGCATTTGCACGTCTGCTATAATTCCGGCATATTTTTATAGCACAATACGACATTGTAACTCACAAAATGATTTTTTGTAATTCACTCAAATGACCTTATTGTTTGAGGTGATAATTGACACTGACAGCGGTTTTTGTCGGATCAGGTAATTTACGGACAAAATTTTTGGACAATTTAGCGTTGACGAGGCGGTATCTATAGATATATATGTATATAATCAAAGGTTGAAACATCTTGTTGATTATAAGAAAACTTAACTAGATTAACTTACTTACTTAAGCAAATCAAAATTTCAATTCAAGCAGTCTCCAATAACAATATCACAGTGAAGGCAAATAATTATAGAAATTATTTCTGTCCTCAATTTATAGTTTTACATGATTGTTAGTGAAAAAACAACTATCATACAAACCCAATCTCTTGGTATGTAACAGGCATACTAAATGTAGGTATGCAATACAATATTACATTTTATTAACTCCGAGCCGCACAGCTTTTGCTAATCTAGTCTAATTAATCTTGCATAGTATTACACGAGTGAATAATTTAAATGCTTTTAAGTAACGAGGTGGTTGACCCTGCATATCGACGATGACAAACGTAGACGCTGTAAGCCTCAAAAAATCGCAAATACGATTTTTTACATAATTTTTATCACAACAAAATACTGCGTCGATTGGTCTGGGTTTCATATTTCTACCATGGAAAAAAATTCAGTTACGTTATACACGACTAGAAAAACTCTTGGGTATTTTTGTTGCAACACTACCAAAACCCTATGTTTTAGAGGCTACTGTGGCTTACGCCGTTCTTGTGGTTAGAAAAAAATAACAAAAATGACGTTATTATAAATACAGCATTAAAGGTAAAACTTAATAAAAAAAAAACGTTTACAGCGTTTAAAGGTATGTGAAATGATGAATAAATAATAAATGACTTAGAACAGTGGTTCCCAATTAGTTTTTTCTACGTACTACTTTAAGAAAGACCTCCAACTTGCGTACCCCTTTATAGACCAGGGTCAATAATTTTTAAAACCAAAAGAAATAATAGTAGGATGAAACCCATTAGAAAAGAAGGAGAATATTATAAAAAGAAAGGAAAAATAATTTACGGGCGATTTGAGGTCGGGCAGGGGATGGGAGGATTGTTTTAAGGGTAAAAAACGTTTTTTTTCGATTTCCGGCAAAACTAAAAGTCCTACGGGAAAAAGTCGAATGGCAAAGTTGTTCGTAATAAACAGATTTAAAACTTTAAAATAGAAATAGAGATTCTTTATTTGTCATTGTAGGTATATTGAATTAATGTTTTTTAAGGATTTTAGTTTAGAGATTGCTGCGCGTACCCCTTGATGCAATCTCGCGTACCCCTGGGGGTACGCGTACCACTAATTGGGAACCACTGACTTAGAAGAATAACTTGATAGCTAATAAATAACACTAGAAAAATAAAAAACCTTTTTGAAATTATGTTTCTACAATGCTTAGGTTTTGAGTAATGATTTCTTTTCTAATTTTAGAAATGTTCTCTGGTAAACATTTCGTGTTACAGCGTTTACGTTTTCCGTCGTCAATATGGTTGTGGAAATAAGGCTGTACTATTAATTAAATACTCTAATATCCCGCAAATTTGTAATGGCGCCGAAGTTCAGAACCAATGGTAGTCAACTGCGCAAAGGTTCTTTTGTGCGATGCCATGCGCTGCTATTGGCACTTGAAAAAGTAAATTTTGACAAGGTTCCATTCCATTACCAATTTGCGGGGATTATTATATTTATGAGATAATAGACTTAGCTCAACACAAAATGATGGTAGGTTTAGTGCAACATATGGTAGTAGACTATTATATTATATATATTATATAACGAAGCAATTTGTACTTACATCGCATCATATGCAAGCTACAAAGGGAACACCAAGTGGGTGACTTGGTGTTCCCTTTTGAGCTTGCTTGGTTATAATTTCTGGATAATTATATTATTAAGTTCATATTTTTATTTTATTAAAAACCCATGCCAGTATACGAAAGTAGGGCCGCTGCCCACAGTGTCCAAATTATAAACAAAATTGTTTACAGTTCACCGATATCGGAGCAATTTAATTATTATAGCTTGTTTAATTAAAAAAACAGGCCTACAGAATTAAATACGGCAAAAAATTTGATCTGCAAGTTACTTTATTTGTGCGTATAATAATATTACACATTTGTTGATGTCTTATGTAATTCTTAAAATAAAACACGAATGAAAACGTCTAATTCAATATTAATTCCAGTTATTATAATTTACTTTTTAATATAGTTTAAGAGGGTGTTAGCGTTGCCGCCTGTGCAAAACCAGAGATTAAATCTGTTTGTGATTTCATTTGCATAAAGTACAATTTTACTCCTTAAACTATTCGCAGCGTTTGAATCTAAAGCAATTACATAAATATATTAAATATTCAGTTAAAACGTTTCTGATTTTGTCCACTTATATTTGTTTATCTGAGTGTCATAATGTGTTTATCTCAATACATGATTTGATTTGATTTGTCATGTTACCCTAACTGTTTCAGCCCAGGAAAGTTTTGTAAAACATCAGATTTTACATAGCTTTCCTGGGCATAATAAACAGTTAGGGTAACATGTATTGTGATATATGCACTGTTAAGTTTTACTGTCAACACAACGCCTACAACGCCTGACTACAGACTTAATATCCTAGCTTATTTTTAATAAACTGCTAACATATCTATATGAATTCGTCCAACTGATGTTCCTACCATTCAAAAGCTGGTACAAAGAGCCAAATGCCATGAGAGCACAAATAACCATGTCCAAAGAGCACCATAACGATCTGGATAGGATATGAAAGCAAATATCTACGCAAATAAATCTACTAAAACTCTCTGGGAAGCGGGGTGGCAGGGGGTTGTAGATACCCCACCAACGGGTCCCGCGTTGTCGTCGCGGTGGGGCTTAGTACCCGTGGCGCCCCCGAGCCACGGCGAAGCCAAGTGGACCCCAGAGGGGGGCTGCTCTTCGGGCTTTGGCTGGAAGTCCATGTGGGAGCAGCCCATGTTGCAGGGCTCTTATGGGGGGGCTCTGCAACAGGAGGGCCTGCGGTGTCGGCGTAAGTCGGCACTGCGGCCGAGGAGTTGCGGGGCCGCGGCGGGAGAGGACTGTCGGTGTTCCGTTGCCGCTTTCCCTGCCTTCCGCGGTCCCGGCGGGGCCGCAGCCGTCAGTACTGCGGCGCGGTGGGCGGTGGGACGAACATCTGTCTCACCGCGGAGGGCCAGGCCGTCAGATACGAAAGTGTATGACGGCTTTGCACGCGGCCCTCGGTGCCGGTCCCCCCACATTTTGGGGACCATGAGGGGCCTGCCTCGGCGGGCAAGGCCGGGCTGCGGTGTTGGCGCAAGCTGGCACTGTGGCCCGGTGGTTAACGGGGCCGCGGTGGGTAGGAGTGTCGGTGCGCGCGTCGTTTTCGATGCCCCGCATTCCCTGCCTTCCGCGGTCCCGGCGGGGCCGCAGCCGTTGAACTGCGGTGTGGTGGGCGGCGGGACCGACCACCTGTCTCGCCGCGAGAGGACCAGGCCGTCGGACATGGGGAATGTCCGATGGCTTTGCACGCGGTCCTCGCGCTGGTCGGTGGCTTGCGCCAGCCCCCTCTTTGGGGGCCATGAGGGGCCCGCTTCGGCGGGCATCGCCGGGAGGGTCGTGGACGTAAAGGCTACGCCAGATTCCCATGACCCTCCCATCAAGGCGAGTGCGGGAGCACCGTGGGGTTTTAGTGGGTATTCCCGTGCCGTTTACCATCTTTGGCACGGGCGAGTCCCACATAACCACTCTGCCCTTCCCCGGGGTGGGGTGGTATGCGTAAATGCATTTCCCCAGGTAAATAAAAAAAAAAATAAAAAAATAAAAAAAAAAGGGGGTTGTAGATAGTGCCGCTCATCTATAAAAATAAATATTTCACAACTTACACACAACGCCATCTAGCTTGTACTATAACTACTAGAATAACTGAAACTAATACATAATATACTTTTATTTTGTAAATAAATACTTATTATACATAGAAACACCCATACAAAGACGCACCCATGTTCATGCAGACAAAGATTTATCAATATGATTAGACCAAGCACGTGTCTTTTCACAATTTTCATTTGAATTTGTGTTCTGGGCCCGAATTTATTCATAGATAATAATCTGGTCTAGACTTAGTACTTTATTATATTTGCGTGTATTTTTGCAGTGTATTTCTAGTGACTATTTATCTTAAGTTACAAGTAAATAAGTTACCTGTCAACGTAACTGATCTAGTGTTAGATTAAAGTCTGAGGGTAGTAATATGAAGTTGTTTTATATAGCAATACCACTGATCTTATTCAACCGTAAATAAATTCTACTATATTTATATTGCGAATGCTTGTGCCATTTTTTAGTGGATGTTTATTAGTCATGCACGCAAAAGTCTGAACGATTTTTTTATGAAATGAAATTGAGTAAAATAGTTATATAAGGTACAAGTGAGAAAATGAAAATGTTTATATTTATGTTGTGAGTGCCAATTTTAAATCTTGAGCTAGCGAAGTAGTGATTAGAATCAGTATTATAATTAAAATTAGTAAATAGTTTTATTAGAATCACGAGCGTAACGAGTCTACTACTTTGCAGGCAAAGGATTTAAATGGTGACGAACTCAAAATTAAAATTTCTCACAATCACATACACAACTTTTCACCTCTTCAAGTGAGTAAATATTAAGATTTAAATAAACTCGTACACGACTGCTTAACTTTGAATAACTGCATGCGTATTTCATGGTACACAGCACAGCACAGTAATACCGATTCATAATGCGTTTTAGCGCCTTTTGAAAGTCGCCACTTAATTATATGTCATACGCTTATAAATACTTCTCACGGGATTTTTCTGGTAAAAAGCAAACTTCTGTGTTAGAAGCAAGTTGTCTCTACTTTTCTGGCGTTCCATAAAGTTCTTTATCACTGGATTCACAAATTTTTTGATAAAATGTTCCAGTCAACAATTAAACATAAACTGAAAAAAAAAATAGTTTCCCTTGATGAATGAATGACACAGACACAGACTCACTTTTTTTTTAAGAATGCGTTCGGATGTTCGGTCCTTAACATTTATGTATGGAGTCTAATATTAAGTACCTGATTTTAGTTATTTTAATGGTTAATCACGAATATAAAACATTAAAATACTAAATAAGCGTGTATTTATATAATTTAAAATAATTAAAACATATCGTTTGTAGTGTTTTAATAAAATTGATGTCAATGTTTATTACTGATCTACATGGTAGCTGCTTTGTTTGTTTTTCAGCGCCTATTCATTGGAAGGATATTCTGTTTCGAAATATTTATCACTTTGCCTCACTAAGAAGCGTTTTTACTCACTGAATTCTGGCAAGCAAACGATCTTTTTCGTGCTGGTGTGATGAAAAGGTAGTTTACAACTCTGATTAATACATTGACTACATTAAATTGGCCGTAGATACGGGCGCAACCGTGGTTGAAAAATTAGGTTGTTAAAATCCTGGAAGTATATGAGAATGTTAATTGTGTTTGACTCATAAATGATGCATAAATGATATAGATTGCATACATTTTGTAGCATAGGCTTTAAAAATTATTAGCGAGCTGTTAGTGTGTAGTGGCTCAAGTGTTTGCAAAGCAAAGAGTTTCTGGACATTTCCTGAGTGTGCTTTTTAATGGACTGTGTCTTGTTAAATCTTGTCAGAACAGAACTGAAACAGATCAGAGATGTTTATTTCTTGTTAAATAGCTAGAAGCTGTTACAAACTTTTGTTGCTTCAAATCTGTTTCGCTACCTAAGTAAGCTAAGTAAGTAGGAAAGTTTGTGTACGTTACGCCAGCAAGAAAGTGTCACCTAGAGTGATATGAGTAGAACGTATAATTAGTGCGCAATCTGCTGTAAATGTGCGCCGCATAAAAAATTTGTGCGTCTAGTAGTTTTGAAAAAAAAAACGTAAAAACGATTCCTGCTGGAGTAACGTTGTTCTAGCAAGAAAATTCTAGACGAATTATCGGAGAGATAAAATACATACATGGGCAGAGAGCTTATATTTGTGCAAATATGTGCGCCATAAATATAATTTGTGCGTCTTCAGGTTTTCGAGATATTGCGTTTCCCGCTGGAGTAACGTTTTGCGAATTCGTGTATCTCTAAGACCATTTCATGTGCGCCTGTAGAATGAACATACACGAATAGCTCTTAATTTGTGCATATTTGTGACATAATTAGATGCCAGATAATATTTATAATTTTCAAGTAATCGCGCTTTATTGAAAACTTAAAAAAATATTGTAGCGCCTAAATGAGAAGACGTATAAGCTCGCTAAAAACTGTATTCGTTCCATCTTGACGTTTATAATTACCATAAAAAGTTTCAAAACAGAACCTACAAGCGCTAATGAATAATATTACTAAAAGTCAAAACGATGACATCATAACTTTGACGCCATCAACAAGAAACTGGCTCAACCTAAGATGTGTAGATGTAAACCAAAAATTAGTGCGTTTATCAAATAATATATAGTAAAAATATCCAGCTTCAACTGTTTCGTATTAAGTAAATGTTAATACTAAACCAAAACAGTTATTCAGCGCAGGTTATCCGACCAAATTCGAATGACTACAAAAAAGCGACGGATTCATACGTATCGATGACCACCTTTATTAAACGTATTACACCTAAACTGTGTTCGTACAGTCACGCTCAAATATTCGTTGGGAATTATTATTACAATGACCTAATAAAAATATAATATATAGTAAATGTACTTTCTGATCATATGAAATCAAAGAGCTTGTTGGTTTAAAAAAATATAATTCTTATTATCATAATCATGATTCTTAAAGCAATTCCCAAGTAGCATTACAAGCTGTATAAAAGCTGTACTAGAGCGTAATTTTATACTTAAAGCTGTATAATAGCTGTATAAAGGCTGCATAAGCGCTTATACAGCCCTTATAAGTGTAAAATGGGCACAAATTATACAGCGTTTGGTGTTATAAGAGCTGTATAGTAGCTGTATAAAGGCTGTATTAGAGCTGTTATTTGGTGTACAAAGAAACTACAACTCTCCAGATGGTATCCTAGAAGTAGCTTGTAAGAATTAAAGTTCTACAATAGTGTTATAAAAGAATTACAAAAGTATAGATATTTTAATGTACATCATATTTTTTATCTACAATGCATATTATTATAATGGCAAATTACTTGCTAAGAAAAACATATAAATGATTTTGAACTTATTGGTTTGGTGAAAATAACGTGCAAACCAATATTTATTGTAAACCTGTATATGGTTTTCGGTAAAATATTCGCGCGCCAGCATAAAAATCAAGAAAAACAAAAGAAATACTGAATATCGGTAAGTAAGCTTTTAGGTAAGAATAACAACATTTTAATTTCAAGTAATAAGGAAAAGGCCAAGTTAACGTTATATAAGCTAGTAAACATGATACGGCTAAAGATAATGCAAAATAATGTCAATTCTTTTTGTTTTTAGAATCATCTAATATTTTTTTGTTTATTAGAAAATGGCGTCAATTTTAAACAGCCCTAACACTATTTGAAGAGCAATATAGCGCCAGTAGCTGTACTATGGAATAAATGAAGTGTATTGTACAGCTTTTAACTTCTAATTAGAGTAATTTTAGAATATTTTTATTCAATAGGCTGTATTATGCTCTTCATTTAGATAATTCTTCTTCTTCTTAGATAATAACTAATAACCTCTTTAGAGATACGTATAAAGAATTAAAATCTCTAAAACCATTTTGACGATTTTTTATTAAGGTATTTTCTTTATTTTTCAGAATAATATGTCGTTCAAGATAATAGAAACTGAAGAAAAATGCCAAAAAAACTTTGCATAGTGCCAAGTTCCTGGGAATCAAAAGGGGTGTTATGATGGCGAAGGAAGCAATTAATAATGTTATTTTTATCTCCTTTTTTTTTTCTTTTTTGTTTTTCGTACGGAACCCTCATTGGAGCTATGGATTGTCGGTGTGGTTGAATGGTTTTTTCTTTCAGTCAATATTGGTTCACTATCATTACTGTTATTTAAGTTGTAATTCCTTATATTCAAATATTCCTTCTCAATCCATCTCCTGACTGCGACATTGATTTGACGTCTCCGTCAATAATACAGACTAAAGCTGTACTATAGCTGTCATTTATCTTTTTAGTTCTATAATACTCTCTTAGAAGTAACTATTACAGCTTTAATACTTATAAGAGTGTTAAATTACACCATAAAAACTAGTGTTATAATGGAGTTAGCATATGCCTTTGTACAGCAACAAGTGTCAAGTAACACTGTAATACAGCCTTTATACAGCTTTAGCCGTAGAAATAAGCTTGGAGTGTTACACAATTATTAAAGCTGTATAGTAGAGTTGTAATATTCCGATATAACACCTTAAGTGTACGCAGATACCATAATAAAGCCTATATACAGCTGAGCTGTATAATAGCGGATTGTAACACTCTTATAACGCTTATTACCTTTCCTGACTCTCTTATACGTCTCTTATAACACTTTAAGTTCTATATTGGCTGTATAATTGATTCTGACGACACTTACGTGCTACTTGGGTTATGGCATCAAATCACAGATCAAATTTCCTACTTATAAATATTAGAACAAACATTGTTCAAATAAACTATTTGTACCTTGTATAGCCATTTGGTATTATTTAAAATCACAGATCAGTTTTTCATTTATTTAAGTACACAAACAATAAAATCACTTAAAGTGGCTCAGTACCATCATGGCGTGAAATTTAAATATTAAGTAGTTGTTGTTTTGGCCGAGATATAATTAAGTTTTGGGTATGATTGTATAGTACGCGAACGAAATAAATACCTATAGAGCGTTATATTTTGTTATCAGTTTGTTTCTTAAAAAATAGCCGGATTTGAAAACTTCAACCCAAGTTTCACATATCGGGCTGCTTGGGTTTGGGTTTTCAAATTAGGCTAATTTTTAAGAAACATAAGCTGCTGATAATTTTAACCGGTCTATACTACGTTCGCGTATCATACTATCATATCCAAAACTAAATTATATCTCGGCCAACAAATAGGTAACTACTTTATACTTGAATTTCCCGTTACGATGGTACTGAACCTTTATCACAGAAAATCACAGTTTTAAGTATAACATTGCTAATTAAAGCTATATAAACTATGTAAATATTTAACAAATTTTAAATCATAGATAAATAATTTTCTTAAGGGTAATCAAATGCTAAATTCAGATAAACCATGTTATTCTAACAAGTAGACTATTATATGTGGCATAATATTATAATTAAAATGTATACATGCTTTGTGTATTTTTTTACTGTTGTGGGGTTTTTGTAGTATTCATCACACATTTCTTGAACTTAAAAACAAGAACCAATAAAATTCATGTTTTTTATCATTCGTTTTTCTACTGATATAATAAATGCAAATGGCTAAATTTATTTATGTCTAATCAAAAAAAAATTCTGAATTTATTTTAATAACTATTTTCTACTGCACTGTACTCGGGCACAATACGTTTCAACCAGTTAGCGAGTAAAGTTAAGAAGGTCATCGATACGTATGAATCCGTGGCTTTTTTGTAGTCATTCGAATTTGGTCGGATAACCTGCGCTGAATAACTGTTTTGGTTTAGTATTAATATTTACTTAATACGAAACAGTTGAAGCTGGATATTTTTACTATATATTATTTGATAAACGCACTAATTTTTGGTTTACATCTACACATCTTAGGTTGAGCCAGTTTCTTGTTTGATGGCGTCAAAGTTATGATGTCGTCGTTTTGACTTTTAGTAATATTTATTCATTAGCGCTTGTAGGTTCTGTTTTGAAACTTTTTATGGTAATTATAAACGTCAAGATGGAACGAATACAGTTTTTAGCGAGCTTACAATATTTTTTTAAGTTTCCAATAAAGCGCGATTACTTGAAAATTATAAATATTATCTGGCATCTAATTATGTCACAAATATGCACAAATTAAGAGCTATTCGTGTATGTTCATTCTACAGGCGCACATATAATGGTCTTTGAGATACACGAATTCGCAAAACGTTACTCCAGCGGGAAACGCAATATCTCGAAAATCTGAAGACGCACAAATTATATTTATGGCGCATATATTTGCACAAATATAAGCTCTCTGCCCATGTATGTATTTTATCTCTCCGATAATTCGTCTAGAATTTTCTTGCTAGAACAACGTTACTCCAGCAGGAATCGTTTTTACGTTTTTTTTTCAAAACTACAAGACGCACAATTTTTTTATGCGGCGCACATTTACAGCAGATTGCGCACTAATTATACGTTCTACTCATATCACTCTAGGTGACACTTTCTTGCTGGCGTAACGTACACGGAAAGTTTAGTAATGGATTAATAATTTAATTTTGGTGCGAAGTTATTTAAAGATCGTTGACTTTATCGCTAAGATACACAACTGTTAATGCTTTGTTATTAACTATAAAATAATTTCACAGACCGATATAACAAACTATTACTACAATTTAATTAAAAAAAAATATAATTATTATTTTTATTGTACACATTTTTACCCATAAATGTAATAAAGTACATACTGGTTATGAAACTCGGTTATATACACAGAACCAGCGACATAAATATATTAAATCGGGAATTAACAAGAACATAGATAATAGTCAGACAAAAACTTAAAAGGAACTCATCATTGTCAAGCGTCCCCCGCTGGCAAATGTGGAAGAGCGTTGCTCTTGCGCGTCATGAAAAACTAGTTGTCAAATCAAAGATGCGCATAACAATCCCTCCGCCCTCCCGTGAGTTCTGGTAGACTTATTTGCATAGATATTTACCTTCATTTCCTCTCTATATTGATTAAGTGCTCTTTTGTCAAAAAGCTTTCCAGTGACGATAACAAACGCTTACATTATTTCCAATATCCATCGTAATCTTGAAAATAAGTATTATAGCGTGGGTCGTCGTTCCATTCCATTAATTAGTAATTATCGATATCCCGGTCAGGCTTAAGCAATGTCTCCATTACAGGGGGTCTGTAATGAGTTAGCAGGAAAGTAATGAAAGAAAATGAGATGCTGGTTTTGGCATTTTAATACATTAGCTTTTTATTGCACTCATTTTTACTTTACTTTTGTGTTTTTTTTATTTATCTGGTGGAAATGAACACCTGAATCTGACCACTTTCTGAATCTGTTTTCAATAAATGTAATAAGTGTGTGAGTGATTGATTAGATTATTAGATAAACCAATCTATCTCTCTCTCTCTCTCCTTTCCTGACTAGAAAACACCTGATAAGAAAACAGTAAACAGCACACCCTTACATTTGGTTCTCGGTAGTGAGAAAAAAAAATACCACAATGTATCGATTAACACTACCAATGGTTGACGATTCCGTAAAGGTGCTAAAGAAAAAAAATCAAAATAATTATCACTGGTAATAGGAGTGAAAAGTCTGTCCCACGGTGTAAACTTTTTCGATTTTTTAAAATACCCATAATTTTTCAAATGTGAAACTCGTTTTCTTTTTTGATAAACCCTACTGCCCAATTTTGGCTTGACGTCCCAAAATGCAAATTCTTTTAGGCCCTACAAAACAGGCGCCGGTCTATAGGTGTAATCTCAAACAGTGTCATCTACTTGGATACTGTTTCAGGCTCCAGCACGCTTCATGGTTTTCGACTAAAAACTTAGCCATAAAATGAAACCAATACAGTTTAATGTCATTTAAGTAATTTTACAATATTAAAACTTAATTTTCTGATAGATACTCCACACGAAAACAACTCTTGAAATTTTAAATGAGTACAAATAGAAAATAACAAATGCTTCGCTTAATTTAATTACAATACTCCCTGAGGTGATTTACGTGCCTATGAATCCACAATATACCTAAATGATTACCTACTGCAAACATTAATTTAATCTATTCACAACAAACCTTTAGGTTGCATAAAATTATAGATATATCAGAGACGGAGCTGAAATAATAAGAATGGTAAATTAAAAAACTGATTATGTTGTAATTAAATATTTGCATGTAAGACAAATCATATCTCAAACACTAACAGTTTGTTGGCGCCCATTTTTCCAAAATTATTATTTAAAATTTTATAAGTAACTCGATTAATGATTAAAACAATTTTAAAAAAATGGTCACGCATTAAAATGCATTTTAGTGTTTCAGATATGATTTATCTGTAAAAAACAATAAAACTTAATAATATAAAAGCTAAACCTATATTACATTAGTATGAAAACAGCGCGCTCGGGAGTCTACCTTTAAAATATTGATGTGTATTACAATATTAAACCAAAGTTTCGCTGGCTAAGGCAAATGTTAAAAAGACTTAAATATAAAAAAAAATACTATTTTACCATGGGAACTGAGCAAAATACCTTCGATATTGAAGCAAATATCGCCGGCAGCAACAGCCTCATAATATACTCGCTGAAATGTACCCGGACCGGAACTAATATCTGTACGTTACATGGTTTTGTTTTTGTCACGCAAACGGTGCCGCTAGCTGTATAAAAGGATATAGCATAGGTGAAACACAGGCTATAAACGACGACTATTTGGATATCGATAGAAAATAGTTCACAATACCATTTTAAAAGTTTTGAGCTGGTTTTTGAACGACCACAAAGCCATTATCAGGTTTTGAATTTATACACAAGAAACCAAGGCTAGTTTTCCCACGCACTATTAGACTAATAACAAAAAAAAAAACCGACTTCAAAAAGTAGGTAAACTAAAAAGCAAAAAATAAATTTACTTCGCACAAAATAATACGTTTTTTCATTTAGTTAAATAGAAATTATTAAATAATTATTTTATAATTCTGAAAGGGTGGCTTTGTGGACGAACATCTGAGTTTTATTTAAGTTCTAGCTTTTGATCGCGACTTCGGCCGCGTAGAATTTGTTGTATTAAGTAAAAATAAAGTACGAGGTTATTTAAAGTTCTGGTTTGATGACCTGAGTTTTGAGTTGCAATCATAGGCCTAGAGGGCGGGATATCCATGAACTTTACTCATTCCATATTTGGAGTATTCTATTTGAATATAAATTCGACTTGGATTACAATACCTTTCCCAAAATGCAGAATAAGAGACACAAATCTTGATTACTACTTAGTTCACGAACGTTGTAACTCGTCCGCGGGTCTCCTGTGTTGAATGTTAAATGAGGTCGTAAAGTGGCCCCGCGCGGTTGCTCCGACGGATTCAAAATAAATAAAATGCTAATCCGTTCCCGTTTTACTGTCGAACTTCGACCAATAACGCTGATCTCATACGCAGCGGTTGTCAAAGAGGAATCCGTGGAGTCACTATACATATTACAGCAATGGCTCTCAATGTGAGTTCCCAAGAGACACTATATTATAGACTACCCGCACACTTACAATGTTATTGTCAATATTATATGCCCTGACTAGAAAAAAAGCATAAAAAACCCAGTTAATGTGTGGAATATTTACAATGATATTGTAAGTGTGTGTTAAAACTTAAAAGTGGTTCAGTGGTCTCACAATCGAAGATATTTTAAAAATAATAAAAAAAAGATATTTTACATATAATAAATAATAATAGCAGCCCTGTATCTTATACATGTCCCACTGCTGGGCTCAGGCCTCTTCTAATGATGAGAAGGGTAAAGCCGTAGTCCACCACGCTGGCCCAAGTGCGGATTGGTAGACTTCACACACCCTCGAGTACTTTTTAGACACTCTTAGGCATGCAGGTTTCCTCACGATGTTTTCCTTCCCCGTTAACGAGCGATAATTTATATGATAAATACGCACATATCTTCGAAAAGACGAATCTTGACAATTTATTGACAGTGGTGTGTGCCGTGGGCTCGAACCTTTGACCTTTGACTTCGCAGTCCTACAGTCTCCCTCTTGGCTTTCGATGCTATCCTTTTCACAAAGGTGGCTTTTAATTCTGAATCAAACTCCGTTCTGTGAAATAACAGGTAGTATTAATGAAGGTTCCGTAGTTTCAATTGCTTGGGATCCACTGACCTTTCCAGTACCTATCGTGAGGTGCCCTTAACTGATATTGTCTAAGTTTTCCATCCCCCGTCTAACGTTGTTTACTTCTTTATGTGACACTTTTGTTATAAATAGCGTCGTTTCGATGACATTCCGCTTGACCCGGCTTTTTGTTAGGCATAAAATAAAGATATTCAAAGGAGTCGTTTATTTTCAATTTTGGTTGCCATAATGCGAGTGATTTGTTTTCAAGATGTTAGTTTTTCGCGTTTTCAATTTAAAATAAAAGCGGTCGCCTCGCTGCTTTCAACAGCGCAGGTGTTGTGGGTTCGATCCCCACACGGGACAAATCTTTGTGTGATCCGCAAAGATTTGTTCTGATTCTGGGTGTGCTTTGTGCGTGTGAAATGTATGTTTGTGTCGATTTTTTTCAATAAGAAAAAAACATAAAATATATGTTGTTAGCAGCTACTTGAGAGAATAGGCATAAAACCTTATTTAATGTCATCGAGACCATAGACTAGGAGGACAGTGAAAAACAAAAGAGGGGAATTGTCAGAGAGAGTTTGGCGCCTTCGATTAGACCGATATTACATTGCGATATTTTTGTTATTTTAAAATGATAAATAAATAGGAATTCGATAAGTGTGATCGTTAATATAAGTAAAATAATTCGTTTTATGAGGTTAGACGTATGGGATAATTATTTTGTCTAAATTGAAGAATGGACGTTAGTACTGAGATTGTTGTTATTTTATTTCTAAATTCTTCAACCTCCCAAAATCAGGCGTGGGATTTT
Organism: Hypena proboscidalis; assembly: GCA_905147285.1. Classification (NCBI taxonomy): domain Eukaryota; kingdom Metazoa; phylum Arthropoda; class Insecta; order Lepidoptera; family Erebidae; genus Hypena; species Hypena proboscidalis. Next base: position 14,397,306 of record LR990132.1, read on the forward strand.
AGAATCAAAAGTTATGGCCATCTACATTAAAAACAGTAAAATTATTTGAATTTTTGTGCAATTGTCATAAAACAAAACACGAAAGACATAGCAAAGTGACGGTACTTTGCTATGTTTTTCGTGAAGTGTTTTGTTTTGACCGAATCCACGTTAATCACGTAGTCAATCGCGTTGAAACTGTTGTCGTTTATTAAAAGATCACGACGCACGTTAATAACTGTGTTCGCCGCAGACGAAAGATTCTCGAATTCGTACGTAGTTCGCGAAGGCCTAGCGGTATACCTACCAGATTGGTTGATATAGGTTTAAAATGATAAATTAGTAGGAATTCAATTAGTTTTATCGATATGAATATTATTATATAAAATTGAAGTGTCTGTTTTAATGTAAAAATAACAATGTTTTTTTCGGTTGATATAGTTATTTGTACGATACCTATGCCTAAAATACCGTTTTTAAAATGTTTGTCTGTCTGCCTGTTGGTATCGGCTAATCTTCTAAAAGGCTTGACCGATTTTAATTAAATTGTATATGCAAGTAACTGACTACAAGGCGCGTAACGTAGGCTACTATTTATTGATGTACCTACCTACCACGCAGACGAAACCGCGGCTGAAAGTTATTTTGATTGTTTGTTAGCGCTAATCTCGGGAACTAATGATCGAATTTCATTAATTATTTTTGTGTTTAATAGATTCACTATCCATAGGTGTTTTTTGATATTTCACATTACGCTGAATTCTATGGAAGCGCTGGTCAAAGCGCGGGAGCAGCTACTACTAAATATAACTAACTCCACGCAAAAAAAGTCGCGGGTAAAAGGTAGTATATAATATAGATATATATTAATATAAATTGACATTTACTTGCTTTAACAGAAATCTGAAATTTTGCCTTAACAGTAGTTTAATTTTCTTTTAGCAGCAACTCTTTATTCTTTTTCTTTATCCTGAATATATCTGTATTGTTATGAAACGTCTATTCTTCAATAAAATGAAAGTAGGTAGAATACCTAATTGAAAAAAAACTGTGTATAAAAAGGAATTTGATATAAAAACTAAACATTGATAAAGGATTTTTAAAACTTCGCTTATAGACATATTGAATATAGAACCTCACTCTTTTTTTAAATCGGTTAAAAAGAGGATTTATTTTGGAAGAATTCTATTCATCAAAATATGTTTTGGTATGATAAACACAGACGAGTGTAAATAAAAGTTAGAGTCCATAGTCTAACTACCACCTAAGTACAAAGGTATTCTAACAACTGGGATCCATAGAGCTTGACAGGCATTTCTGACATGTCTCACAGAATTTTGAATGCATCATTTCCGCCAGCATGTGTACGAGCAGTGCGTACTTATTGTAAGTGCTTGTATTGTCATTTGTACAAAGCTGTAGGAAGTATACATGTACGTACAAGGTAAAGCCGAGGTATTAGTTGGAGCGTTTTGAAATCAATATGACTTTGTTTTTTTGAAATCAATACAACTTTGTTTTTGTTTTAACTTGGCTCTTTCACAAACATTTTTTCATCTTATTGATTGATTTGACAGATATTGATTGCTAGCTCGCCTACCGTACAACATCCATATTTTACCTGTCATATTTAGGTCCTCTGTGATGGGTAAGCCTATATCCACCCAGAATCGCCTTTATAATTCAGAATTGTTCCTGGGCAAAATTGACTTGATGCTATGTATATTATGATATGGATATTGATGTGTACGGTTAATTTCTCAATACATATTTCACATGCATTTCTAATAAGTATTTATTCGTTGCCAGTAATACACCTCAAATCTATAATTTGAAATTGATGTAATTGACTGTAACATAATCTACGAGTATTTTTATCCTTCTTTCTTTTCCCGATTCTTCTTCTTCGCCGTGTCGATGGCTGAGTCAAATTTTATTTTGACTTACCAACGTGGTAAAAGGATTAGCCAATTCGCTTTGAAGAGCTCGCGAATTGCCCAGGGTGCGCCGGACGTAGGGAATCGTTGTGTACGTCACTCGGGGATGCTCCTTTCATGCACCCCGATGCATTTTTTCCCGACTATGTATCCCACATGGTGGTGAGTCAGTCTTCCTTGTCTGTTACCTTCACTTGGCTCCATACTCGGCATTGTCGATAGTTAACTATTTTTGGACTACCTCCCTCCACTCTAACATGGGCCTGTCACTGGATCTTCAACAAGGATGGAGAGCTGTAGAAACATGTTTCTGAAGTAATATATTTCAATTATTATTTGTATTAGATATAAAAATATCATGCCCATTACACAGGTGAAACTTTTGAGAAGCACGAAGCAAACATAAAATAAGGTGTACAAACTTATACCAAACACTTTATAAATTACGAATATAGATACCCATAGATTGTTCCTGTTTCTGACATACACGCGTAGGTAGTACATTATTATGATACTCATATATCAAAGTTGGCGTGTATTTGCGCAAAGTTAGTCTCAACAACGTGAGGTAATTATCTGCTAGACTCAACTTTGCGCATTAAGTTATGAATAATTACTATATACATAATACAAAATTTTCAAACATATTATTATTAATTATTTGAAAGGTTATTTATCGATGGAGAAAACTGTTGGGAATAATACGGTATAATTTGTTTATCGCTTACCGCTAGGTTTCGGGTTCGATTCCCGGGTCGGGTAAAAGTGTTTTATGGATTTTTTCGTCAGGAGCCAATAGCAGCACAAAGTTGGAATTGTCCGGTGGATGGCAATAGGCTCACTTCCTTTCACATGGGACCTAAACATAACAGATTAAATGTTATTGTACGGTACATCTCTGCGACACCTTTCTGCATAATATAGGCATGATGTAATGCTATGTGATGTTAATAATTTATTTGCCAGTCACACAAAACGTAACAACTAAGAAAATATATAAACATGGGGCACTTTTGCCCAACCATGGGACAGCCCATAGTTGGGCAAAAGTGGGCCCCCGATCCCAAGTCTCTCACATCGACTTCCACTATACTCTTCCTATGGTCTTTTATGTCTAGTTTTCTTTCAGATTGATTCACGTCCGCAGCTCCATCCGCGTGGTAGGTCAATAAAAAGAAACCAATATTATCTCTGGAGTCTTGAACTATCTCTACAACAATTTTTATTTGGATCGGTCTAGCAGACTCGAAAAAATCGCTTTGTACGAGACCTTGCCTACCAGTACAAAGACTGTCTTTCACTTTGCAAGCGTGTTTTTCATTTGCGAGAGAAGCGTTGCATTGTTTCTACATAACTATTCATTTACACCAGGAACGTTTAATAACTATGCTGTACACAATAAAACAATATGATCGGTTTTTATATTCATAAAAAAACAGAGCCATGTTATTTTGCAAAAGCTAGCCAGGTTTTGATTTGATTGAGACAACCATACCGGACATACTTGCATGCTCGTATCACGCCTCTTATTCTCATAAGAGAAGACAATAACAAAAAGTTCCCATTGCTCCAAAGTCACCTAAAGTGCAATCTGAAATCCATGTTCATATTTTACTTATGCTGTTTTCCATATGAATTGTTATTATATAAGCTTCTTCAATACACCCATTGCAAATCTGTAAGTTTAATCGTCAACCAAAGAATGTGAAATCATACCTTCAGCCGCCTGCAATGTTTACTGGGAGCCAAATACTCACCTGGCTTTGAGCACAAAATCTGCGAATAAAGTAAAACAAAGCAGGACATAAAACAATAGTTTTATACGATGTACAGCTACACAGAGGCAATTTCTCTACAACTTTACCACAGAAGGTCTCTTGTACACACTATTATACTAAAAGTTGCCGAGTTACCAGTTTGTTTTTGAACATAACTCTATGACTATATTTCACACAATGTCGTGTACAAATGTTTCGGTTAGGGTCACTTGAAACACTAATGGATTAATTTATAGTTGGTAATTTAATTGTGAACGCTTCAGGCTAGTTATTTTAGTCTTATAATTGGTTCTCCTACGAGGTATGTAATAATAGTTTTAACTACATCACACATAATGATTGGGGCGATATTTTCGTAGCTTTAATTTTCTTGTTTGGTTATGATTGCTTAGCAATTATAACAATTAATTGTTAGCCATATCACATTCACATCATCACATCATATTAGTCAAGGAGTAAATTAATATGGGCAACATTTATTCAAATATTAATAACAATTAATTCATCAGATCAAGTGAGCAGTAACTAAAATTCATAAGTTGAAGATGAAAATAAAAAATATTAAAAATAAAATATTACAAGTAGAATAACAAAAATTAACATGCTAAAAATATTAAAATAAGTACTTACATTTATTTAATAAAGTATTTCAATATTTGATAGTACGTGCCGCGTTATCTTATCGTCATCTTATCTTCATACATACAATAAGTTTTGGTAAAGTTCATTCAACTTTAAAAAATAATGCTAGTCAAAAAATATTATTTTGATTATTCAATTTGTAGAACAAGTTCTCTGAAATTTATATATTTCTAGGAAAAGCTTATTAGAAAACATGCTGAAATAAATAATTATATTGCTTAGAATGTGAATAATAAATATGAGCGCTCGAGTAAATTTCCTGCGTAGTTAGTATTTTTGATGTGAAAATAATATTTTAGTTTTTTTTGTCGCTAATTTAAAGAACATATTATATTTAATACACTGTTAATGTATATTTCGAAATAGTAGTACTGGTTTTGTCATACAATTGGTTTATTTGCAGTGAAGTAATTTATTCGACTAAAAATTATTTAATTGATGAAATTAAATTCATCATCATCATCATCATTTAGCCTTTCATAGTCCACTGCTGGACATAGGCCTCTCTCAATTTGCGCCACAACACCCGGTCCTGCGCCTTCCGCATCCAGTCCCCAGAAATTAAATTGATTAATAATAATTTTTTTTAAGTGCATTTTATAATATATCTTAAAAATTGTGATGAAAAGACAGCTAAAATCTACTATGTAGTCTAAGTAAGTCTGCGGGTAAAACTAATTTGAAGCGACTATAGTAAGAATAATTAATTATGTCCCATTCTTTTTGACAGGATTGTTGACTGGACGTCCAGTGATGCTGCCTAGTTGGCGTCATTTCAGAAAAGCCTTATATATCCCATACAATCGTAAGTCTAATTATGATAATAATTAGACTTACGATTGTATATATACAGTTGGTAATGTAGTAAAATGGCTAAATTATAATAATCAAAAATTACTAGTATTCTTTTTAACTTCCTTCAGCTAAGCTTATTTCCACGTCCGTGGTGTAGTGGCCAGATGTGTACGTTTAATACTCGCTTTCCAGACAAACTCGTCTTGCCCACAATGAGGACTGAACTGCCTAGAGTTAACAGTTATGTCATGAGGCGTGTCTTTATAATCACTTGCTCAACACGTACACGTACATGATTTAACAATTAATAAATTTTAAAACCAATTGTTTCGATTTTTGTATTCAAAGTGTTTCTATTGAGTAAATTAAAATTCAAGATATAAATTGCGATTACATGAAATAAAATATGTTACCTTTATAATATAAAATATAATACGATGAATAATGTTAGTTGTATACGGACATTTTAACACATGAATAAACCACATTTAAACGAATTTGTATTTGTATTTGATGATGATTGTGTGAATGATTCAATCCTGTTAAACAAGCATACAAATAAATCTATAAATAAGTTAAATGAACTGAGCTAGTCTCTTTTGCTTTTTCAATAACTTCGCTTTCTTTGGAGTCGATATTGTTATGGAAAACTATTTAACGACAATAGCCGAACTAAACGGCTAAAAGACCAGCGAACCGATCGATTGAATGAACAAAGTCACGAGTTCTGACCTCTCCAACTTTTGTTCTGACCCATTTTATGTACAAACACATTTATGTTATCTTAGGATTCTGTGTTTTGAAGACGTAAATATGGTTTTGATATTCATAAGAAAACCGCCGCATCGGGAAGAATTTAAATTTGGAGTGCTGATTTGAATCAAAATCAACATTCAACAATCAAATTTATTTTATCGCTTTACGCGTGGAAACGCTTTTGATTTGAAAACCATGCCGAGTTGATTATGTACGACTCATTGGGATTACTCGAACCAGCACCTACGGATAGAGATCATGATAAGCTTTCAATAAAGTGTTGATAATTATTTCATTACACATATTGGCAATTAATAGTTGTATTCGCTCGTTTGAGTATAGTTGGCAATTTGCAAGTTGTTTTAAATACGAGCATTGACGGACAAAAATTTCTTTCCTTTTTTTTAATTTTAGCCCTAAATATATGGATCCTACCGCCATAAAAGCTAATATCACATTACATTCACTCAAATCAATCCCACAGAACAATCTTCTCTTTTATTTTTTTATTACATAGATTTCTTGCTTGAGTTGTCGCAGTAAATTGTAAAATGCGATTAATAAATATGTAATTTCGTATTCGTACTCCTCATTTGATTCCCGCGTTTTTCCTCGAGCACAATCGTCATTTTTTTATTTCTATTCCAAATGTAAATTGAGTTTGAAACTTCGTTTGGCAAATTTTGTGGGGTGAGTGCTGCCATCTTTCTCTTTTGTGATGTTGTAGCTTATAGAACTTTCTGAGACTTGTTTGCATGTTTTTAGTGATCCGTACAATAATGTGTGAATCTGCTCTGTTTAATCAACATACATGCATACAAACATAAAATCACGCCTTTAGCCGGCAGGCCAAGACGATGGAACGCCATGTGTTTCATTCGTTACATACTTATTACTTACTTCCTTATATGACCGAAAACGTAAATTGCGTAAGTTACATTGAAGGAGCTTTTAACTACATTTTTGGTCAACGGAAAACGAATAAAACGAGCCCTTTTCATTCTGTTTGATAGTGCCGTCGCCGCGTTCGCCAAATATAATAATTAAATTCGTTTTTCATATTTTTTTGTCAAAAAGCATTTGGCCTGTAATTTGTATCAATATCAGGCATAACAATATCAAATCATGCGGAACACTCACTGGCTAAGCGCAACTTGCATCTCAGCGACTTTAATATTTTTTTTCAGACAGAGGATTAGAGTTTGGGAATTAAATTTGTTTGGTCCAGGTTTGATGTACTGTCAAGAGTATTTGACAAAGCAGTGAAGCTCTCTAGCTTTTCTGCTTTGTCAAATACTCATAATGGTTTACCACAACCTGTTTCGAACAATGCCGTAGTATTGCATAATACAGTGTTACTTTAAAATTAATGTTTGGAATAACAGAGTTATTTTTAAAGTATTCTATCTGGTCTAGAGGATGTATACTTTTGCTGAAGAACAACAAGGTAATGTAACACAAGGCATAATATGATCTTGAACAAGATTATTAGTTGTAGCTATCTAGTCTTTAAACTAGACCAAGATACTGCATACAAGGTCTTTACATTCGTCGTATAAAATAATCAATATTACATTAAAAAATAAATAGAAAAGTAAAGGCATATCAAGCCAGCTAATAAGGGCAAGTCTTCCCAATGATGAGTACCTCCTCGTGAAGGATCTGCGCACTCAAGTCACACTCGACCGACTGGCCGACTCACGGCTCACTGACTTCCGCTCCTACCTTTCAAAAGTTATCTGTCTCCCGCAGCCCGAATATGCCGCCCCTCATGTAAATTACGTTATTCTAACCCTACCCTAACTTTATATTACAGCCTCCTATACTCCACTAAGTACTACCCTTACATTGTTTTGTTTTCGAAACGAACTGTTGATTTTCGTTTAAACTTCCACCAAATAAAGCGAATATTTAATTAGATATTCTTAAGGCAATTTTCCTTTACAAAACTTTTTTGGGTTTAATATAAGGTTATAATTCGCGGGTTTCGTGTTCGCAGCTTTGGGACGTTGATGAGGCAATCAGTCAGCGAGGATATTTTCTTTCTATTTTATGTCGACTTTCGACACGGAAGCCGTGGGGCAAGTTTAATGAAGTTATTTTGTTCAGTCACTGGAATGGTATTATGATGGCTCGAAAGTTTTGGGTAAATTCCTCTGGGCGTACACGTGTAACACCTACGTTAGCCATTAAAACAAGTTTTATGCAATGTTTAAAATTACTTTTAAATCATTTTAACGATAACGATGCAGCGCTACGGTGAAATTAACAAAACTTATTTCGTTAGTTTCACCGTACAAATCTTATTTTCATTCAAGTGGCTACATATTTAAGGTAAATTAATAAAATATGAAAATATTTCATTTATACATGTTACGATTAATGTGATAAATTGGAAAATTGTTAATAATTACCACATGATTTAGTAAATGTGATAATAATATTTAAAAAAATCACTTTTGCCGGTAGTTTATTTTGTCAATCTAGTCCTTGGCAAGCATTTCGATTCTGGCACATGCTGACCGCTGCCGCGGCAAGCTCGCTACGCTCGCTCGGCTCGTGCGTTGTCTGTCCCAATCAAAACTAACCTAACCTACTTATAGGACCAAAACTTAAAAACCTTTCCTCTATTGCTCGATTGATCAGGAAGACGCCTTGGCTTACGTTATTATAGAAAATGTATATAGAAAAAAACATTTATCGGTACCGCGGTTGAATTTTTAATAATCACCGATAAATGCACGATAAATGTTATTAATTTATTACTTTCACCACGTCCTTTGTTAATTACAAAAAATATATATATATATCACATTCACCGTGACATGCATACTTCAACAGTTGGGTATAAAAGCTGCTTGTTTTTGTTTCAAACATACATCCATTGAAGCTTGCATAATGACATAAAGCAAAAAAAAACATGTTATTTTTACATTCCTTTAATGTCACAATACCTCTAAGAGAAACTGTAGAGGCATTACTACAGTATCATAATGAGTTATCGGGGTCTAAATTAAGTTAACATTAGTTTCTAGAAATTTGAAATAATTTGTAGAATAGCAACCACATACTATTACTCTACATCTAAACATCTTTAAAAAAATATTAAAGTAAATAATTCAGCGATCAAGACGTTTCTTGGTACGGGGATTAATGCCATTTTGTAGAAAGCATAGCGTCTAACTTTTCACTTACCGTCGGGGATAAATTGCTAATTGCAGTAAAGTTAACTAAGGATATTCTTTTAAAGAAAACCGCATTACCACTAGCGGAAAAAAACAATCTAATATTCAATTTGCTAGCTTCTAAGGTTTCTCATTGAGTTGCTAGAGATTACTGACTGTCACATGATCGTCGGCTTACTTGTTCGCTATCTACTAACAATTTTTTTATGTTTGTCTGTGTTAAGCAGCCAGTATCTTATTTTATTGGTGTTTTTTTCTAGCCCTGATTCAGTAGTGCCTCCACTGAGAATTAATGCCAATATTGTGTGTATGCGAACGTCTAGACTAAGAAGACATATTATTATAAAGCTTAATATCTTATGAAAAAATACATTCAGTTTCATTATTTAATTATTATCCTTCAACAAAACGAACATTAAGTTGAATTAACGTTAGCCATAATGACTATTATTCAAACTGAAAGAGGCAGAGTGATATATAACATACACGAACAGCATTTATCATTTTATATTTTATTATGCTATCAAATACGATTATGTAGGTATTGCGAATTTCAAATAGCCTAGTATAAAATATATCTCTAGGACTTGACATATCGTGGAAATAGTTATTTAGTGTTGCTTTATATTCTCTACATGATTAAAATTACGACTGCAATAATAGTTAGCAATGTATAAATGTCTGTTGAAATATTTATTTCTGTCTGTTTGCATATTTTATTATGTTTTTTAAGATTTTCTTTGATGATCCCGATAACTCAAGTACCTTTCCTGATTTTGGATCATAGATAAGTTTGGATCTGTTGCCAAAAATAAATGACGATTTCATCACTAGATAGATACCTACTACCAACGAGAACATAGCAATAGGCGTGCCCTTATATTACTGAAAGTACTAATGTATAAAATGTGGGTGAATAACCACCCCATGAATTATAAATAAGTAGTGTGACGTAGCTCGGGTAAATGATGGTGGTTGGAGCTTTGTGAACGAGTAAGAGGGCAGTATCACCACCGCCTCACTTTTAACTTGCCGCCAAATAGCAGTGTTTGCACTACTGTGTTCCGGTTTGGTGGTGAGATCAGGCTATGGAGTAATTATAAAGCTTGAAAGACGATTCTCATCTATACACATTATTTCTACTTAAAAGTGATAAGGTCAAACAGAACTTTTCTATACTATAATCGTGTGTCAAAATGTACTTACACTCAAATTAACAAAGTGTATTGGACCTACCTTATCAACTCAATACTTAACTAGCTGAAACAGTAGTATAGTGAAAACCGTAAAATTAAATAAGGCATTGTATTGAAAAAATAAGTATATCTGGACCAAAGCGCCCAATCGAATCGTTCTAAGGAAACCGTTTTGGATGAATTGATGATGAATAAATAAAGGCATGGTTTCTGTCACGGCTTCGGCGCTGCGGGACTCTAGCAATCTCACACGTGCTTATCGTCGCATATGGTTCTAAGCGTCGATTCACACTGGTTCGACAGCGGCGAGGCGCGCAATTTAAGTCATAGAATTTTAAACCTTATTTTTATAGTTGTAAAGAACAGTATCGGTGGGGAAGCTTGAATAGACGATGGCGTATTAATATAAATTAAAGTCGTCACTATCTATCATAGCAATAGATGACGTCATAACCTTAAAAATAATGCATTTCAGTTTTAAAACATGTTAAAAATGTGTAAACTAATCGTTTCAATAAACTTGGTTACACAAATCTTTTGTTCTGTTTTATCAAACGAGACGAAAGCATTTAATTTTCTGAGAAAATACCATTACCGCTTAAGGAAAACTGATGAACCAAATTATGAATCTGACACCCTGTTATTTGATTGATCTATTATGTTCTCCTTTTATTCTTGGTCATATTTACAATTTTTGTATGATTATAAATCTTTTATTAGTGATTTATATGATTGACATTGATTTTCGATGCGTCGCTGAAATATGCATACTAGCTTTACACGAGCCTCCAAATGCATGGTTGTCGATGCGAAGTTCCCTATATAGTTATCCAATCTAGGCCATAAGCTATACTTACTAAACATCATCAAAATCGGACTGAGAGCGTCCGTTCGAGTCTTTAATGCCAGCCATTTATTTCAACTTTTGCCTATCTTCACCACGCATGTTAATAATATGTATATAAATAAAATTTTAAATATGTATAGTTAAGTAATAATAAGCTGGTTACACCTGTGAATTTATTTTATTAAAATTTTCTACAGATAGATTTTAGTACGGAGCTGCTTTTTAGTTTTGTATTTAATTTGAAATTATGATGAAAGTTAGGTTTGGGTTTAAAGATATTTATTCTCAAATAAGATAACAAGTCACAACAAGAACATTGCTAAACTTAAATTATTTTTTTTATTAAAAAAAATATATTATGAGAATGATTATTTAGCTCACTTAACATAAAACTCTGCTTACCTAGCTTATTTATCGAAGACCAGCTATCAAGTATTCAGCGAGTTTCCGTTTGAATAATGTTAAATGAGTTTACACTTTTTATCGTTGAAGGTATTCTATCATAAAGCTATATGAAAATAATTACTAACATAGATCATAAGATAATTTTTACTAACAAGCTCTGGATGTAAATCTGAAATAAAATTATAAATAAAATAAATAAAGCTGAGCTTAAGTTAGTTCTCTGCTGCTGGTTATATCGACGATGGGACACAGATTAGTCGGATGAAACACGTGAAACCACCTAAGATGGTTGCTATAGTAATCCCGTTTGGCTCAACTTAGAATCTTCAGTTCATTCTACATGCTACGGGATCTCGGATTAGTCAAAACTTTGTAAAGCCTAGCAAACGTTCGAGTTGTACTTTGAACTAAGTAATCAAAATAATTATTTATTATTTTATGACATAGGATGCGAGGAGTTTCTATAAAACTTTAATATAAGTTTAATATATTATATAACATTTATATTAAATATCATTATATAAATCCTAATTTACCTACATAATACTCAGGCCTGTATACCTTTTGAACATTACTAATGTGCAATCTTTACTTTAGCTTCCTACCAATTTGTCAAAATTTAGGAAATGTTTTATAATAATGGATATTGTTCAATACCTCGATAAATACCGAAACGTTGTTATTATTATACTTAAAATTATAAAGAAAGGAAAATGTTTCTTGGAAATTTATTTGTTTGTAATGAAAACGCTCAATAACCACTAAATCAATTTTTCACTTGTAGGAATTTACTTACAGCAAGTAATCTCTAAAATCTCCATTTTATTAAATTTCACATGGACAAAACCACGAGCATCACTTAGTGCTCAAATAATTCAAAAGATTAACAGTGTAAGAATTTTCTAAATTATTCTTAGCCTTCTTATTGTTCGTAAGAAATTGTCTAGAACAATGAACGGTGTCTCAGCCATTTTTAACTGAAATCTAAAGGCTGTTGGCCGTCCTAATGTCATTAGAAACCTTCACCCAATTTCCTCCCCTCTAAGAGCTACGGACTCCTCCTTAATTAAATTACGCACGTAATCAAATTCAATTAGGTGGATTATATTTCTATCAGTTTAATATTATTATTAACCAGCTTGCCTTTGATATTAGTAAAATTAATTTTCTATCGCTACCAAAGTTAAACTTCCCTTTGTGTTAATGATTGGCTGTTTCACGCCTTGTATTTTTAAAGATTTTTAAAATGGGATTTTGGTAAAATTGTTGATAAAGGTTGTTTTACTGCCAGATTGTAAAATATAATAAATTTTCAATATGGATAAAAAAAAATAAAAATGACATTTTATAATGTCAAAATAACAATGTTTTTTTCAGTTGATATAGCTATTTGCACGATGCCTATGCCTAAATAAAGTTTTAAAATTTTCTGTCTGTCTGTCTGTCTGTCTGTCTGGTTGTATCGGCTAATCTTCTAATCATACATACAGCCTAGTGGCAGACGGACATCAAAATTCTCTGTCATGCGGTTCCGTTTTTACCCTTTGGGTACGGAACTTTCAAAATACCAGAGAAGTACTCGTATTTTGTAATTTTATAGACTATATAACAAAATACCAGTACTACACTAATATTTTTCTTTGAAGTCAAAGTTTTAGAGTTTTATTCACATCAGTTTCATTTATGCAAAACTGACGCAACTCAAAATGTAGCTGAAACAAGAAAAGTGGAGATGCTATCCAGTTTTGCAAACTATTATTACAATGTTATCTGACAGATTATAAATTAGAAACTATCGCTTGTGGTTTCTGCTTCTGCTTCTGCTTCGGCTTCTGAGAAATTGTTTCTAGCGCCAATTATTTTTATATAATCACTGCAATAGACACTTGACTTGGCTGAAATGTTATTATTTATAGTCTTATATTATTTATTTCTTTGTTGCACGTTTTTATTCTTATTTATTTAAAAAACCTTTTCCGCAGACATGACATTAATTGTAATGAAAATAACACTTAACAAATACTTTGGTGTAATATTAATTCAAAATATTTGTCATAACTTGCGTAACCCAACTTAATTCCATTCAAGTTACATTTGTGAAGTTAAAACAATTTATTTTTAGAATTATTTTGCTTTAAGTTGTATCATCACAGCTTGTAAACTTTGTAATTAAACAGGTTTAAAAGGACTTCATAGCCAATGTAGGATTTGACCAAATTGAGCTTGGAACATAATACAGAAATAGAGGAGTTGTGACTAAGCCGAAGCCGCGCGATCGATCTTCCAGGTTAAGCAATGCTGACCGCGGTCGGCCGTGGATGGGTGACCATCTTGAACATGTCGAGATTTCATTAGGGCCTCTGAGAGCCCGTTTAGCTGTCGGTCTCGGTTGCCATAGAAATATCTATGGCAGTCGTTACTGGTAATCTGACACTACAAAGAGTATCGTACTACCTCGTACTGGGTTGTGGAGGTCTGATAGACTGATGATCAGGTAGATCCCTATGTAATTAGGAAAAGGCTCGGAAGATTGATTAAACGTGAAACATAAATACTATTGCACGACTCTACCACATACATTTAGCACAAGAAATCTCTGTTCGTAGACAGCACGTTTCTCCGAAAACTTTTTTGATATAATACATTGCTCGTAGACAACTGTTAACGTCCATAGAATGCACTGTTGACAGAGATCTCTGTTCATAGAAAGCAAGAGTAAGTAATTATCAAATTTTACATAGATAATTATAAACGTTGTATAACCATCAATAATAACCTATAACAAAGCCATGTTATTAAAATTAAAGTCACTTTATGTCAGACGACTGCCATTATCATATCAAATACCCAGCCATGAACCTCTCAGGCTTCATTAGGCTTAATTAATTTAATTAATTAACTCTTCGAATATACAATATGTTTAGTTAACAGGTATTTGTACAAGCTTGTACCAATGTAATTGATAATTTATATAATGTGGAAAGTTTTTGTATATTTATGTGTTAATTATGAAAGCTAATTTAGTTAACATGATGAGAACAGTAAATGACCCTTCAAAAGGACCAGCGAAAAGAAAGTAAGATGTGCTAGAAAATTGAAGATGAGTGGTGAGAGTAAAAAAAATAATAGCGTTCTATTTACAGAGGTTATTTATCTAAGTCACCAATAATGTCGCGCAGAAGACGTGCCAATGCCGCCCTCGAACATGTGAGGGCGTGGGGGGTACGAAATAAGCTGAAATTCGCACCGCACAAGACCTGTGCGATGGTAATAACGCGGAAGCTAAAATTCGACTACCCGCGCCTAACCATGGGCGGGGTAGGCGTTGGCATGTCTGACAGCGTCAAACTCCTAGGGTTAACTATAGACAGTAAGCTAACTTTCAATACACACATTAAGAACACCTGTAAGAAAGCCATAGGAGTTTATAAACAGTTAGCTAGGGCAGCTAGAGTTAGCTGGGGCCTTCACCCCGAAATAATTAGGGCCATCTACACCGCGGCAGTAGAACCAATAATACTGTACGCCGCTAGCGCGTGGGCACCAACCGCCAATAAACTAGGAGTTAGGAAGCAGCTCAACTCAGTGCAAAGGGGCTTCGCACAAAAATTGTGCTGGGCATACCGGACGGTCTCCTTGGACTCAGCACTGGTGCTGGCTGGGTTGCTTCCTCTTGACCTGCGTATCAAGGAAGTTGCTTCCCTATACGAGGCCAAGAAGGGGGTTGCACAGTCAGTACTGGGAGACAGGGAGATCGAACGGATGACCCCGGCAACAGAGCTACCACACCCAGCGCTTCGCAAGTCCCTAGATTTCGAACTCTTGGTAGATCAGGAACAGTACGACAGGGTAGAGGATCTGGAAGTCCGCATCTTCACCGACGGCAGCAAGCTTGAGGGCAAGGTTGGAGCGGCGCTAACACTTTGGAGTGGTGGCGCTGAGACCAAAACCCTCAAGCTTGCTCTGCCGTCATATGCGACAGTATACCAGGCCGAACTGCTAGCACTGAACCGCGCGGCAGCGGAGATAGCGAGACATAGGGCAACAACATTCGGTATCTTCTGCGACTCTAGGGCGGCACTCCAGACCGTAGTGAACTCGGACTCTCCACACCCACTGGCTGTAGACTTTCAGAAGAACTTTGCCATCAGTACTTCAAAAGCCAAAATAATAAAATTATTTTGGATAAAAGCACACGTGGGTTTGGAGGGTAACGAGAGGGCGGACGTGCTCGCGAAGGAGGCCGCTCTGAGGTCGAAGAAGAAACCGGATTACGACCGGTATCCGGTCTCATTCGTCAAGCGTCTGATTCGCAATCGGACGATTGACGAATGGGACGTAAGATACCGGTCTGGAACAACTGCTGCAGTAACAAAACTGTTTTTCCCCAGTGCCGCAGAAGCGTACAGGGTAGTGCGCAAGATATCAATTACGGCCGAATCAACACAGCTTATGACGGGGCACGGTGGGTTCTCCGCATACTTGAACAGATTCAAGTGTAAGGAGGACCCATCGTGCATCTGCGAGCCTGGTGTTGATGAGACCGTAATTCATGTTGTCACCGCATGCCCAGTATTTGGCAGGGAACGCCTAGATGTGGAATGCCAATTGGAAACAAAGATAGTCCCCGAAAACCTCCAGTCCATTATATCAGGCAAAAAGAGATATGTGTTTTTAGACTACTGTTTCAAAATTATAAATATTGTTAAAAATAGAAATAAGAAATAAAAAAATTATGGTTTACATATATTATGATAATATATAGTACAAGCATAAAGATAAAATAGGAAATAAAATGTAATAGAATAAGCAGCAGTAGAAGTCATAAGAATTGTATAAAATAAGTAGATAGTATTAATAATAGCAATTAAGATGTAAAAAACCCTGTATTAGAATAAGAAAATGTATTAGAATAAGATTAGATTATATATAAAGAAAGAAAATTGTAAAGAAATATTATAAAACCCCACATCACATTATTTACCCTGTGTTTATGAGATTAAACAAATAAAGTAAAAATAGAGTAGATATCCAAAAATTGGATAGATGGGAGTCCCACCCATGAAAAAGAAAGAAAGATGATGGATAAGAGAAAGATACAGTATGAGGAATGAAAGTGCGAGAGGCATACCTGCGAGAACTGGTATGAATGAGAAATTAAATATAGACTAGGTGAACAAGGGCCAGGCTTGGGTTCAGTAGAGAAAGAAAAAAAAAAAAAAAAAAAAAAAATGTCGCGCAGAACAAATGTGGTTCTGATGATAAAGTCAAACCTACAAATAACTGCTTAAAAGATGATTTCTCTAAAGAATTTGAAAGTAACACGTGGCAATTTTCAGTAGTATGTTTGTGTTTTACAGATACATGTGCATATTAAAACTTTAAGACTAACTTCCTTCACGTTTGGGAGAATAAAAATACCGAGCGCCGTGCGTAATAATATTGCTATCTAGCTTTTGCCCCCGACTTCATCCACGTGGAATTCGTGGCATAAAGTAATAGCTGATTCCGCGCTTCGACCAGCTTTAAACCTTACTGCTCCGCTTGCATAGAGTTTAGCGTAATGTAAAAAATCTTAAAACCTTCCTTAAAAATTCAATCACAAATAAAAATAAAAACATTTAACCAGTGTTCAAATTATGAAATACGGGTGTTACTCACGTAATGTTGGTCTATTTAGCAGACCGCGGAGACTCAGGCGCGACGTATCGCACTCTCTTGATAATGTTTAGACGTATAGGCGAAACCGCGGTCGACTAAATAGACCAACATTACGTGAGTAACACCCGTATTTCATAATTTGAATAATGTTACAAACTCACGTCAGTTTTAATAAAAATATTTAACCAGTAGTTCTCGAGATTAGCGCTATCAAACAAACAAACTAACTTTCCCCTGCGGTCTCGTTTGCGTTGTAGGCACATCGATAAAACAGGCCATTACACGACTTATAGTCAGTTACTTGCTTCTACAAAATTCAAGTAACTGATGATTTTAGGTATCGTGCAGATAAATAACGTTAACAGCTTAACATAACATTGTCATTTTGACATTAAAAACAGATACTTCAATTTTATTTAATAGTATTGATGATGGTATTCTTACATAATGCTATTGCTTCGTACTTATTATGTTTGCCTACAACGTTACAAAATTGGAAAAATGAATATATTTTTATATTTAGAAAGAAATGGTAAAGGTTAAATTTGTTAATACCTGTATTATACACATTATTCATTTTGATGACACAATAATATAATAGTAAATATATATATATATAATATATATATATATATATATATATATATATATATATATATATATATATAATACGGTAAGGTTCTCAAGTCAGCACTTAATATTTAAGTTCAATGAAGCGTTCAAATAAATCTTACACTTCCCAATGATTATGCCCCGTTTTAAGATCAGCTGCACACGTAAGTCGAAAGGCAACGTAAATGTGGTACCAAGTACTATGTGCGATTATATGAGTACTACACGTCGGATTCAATTGCAACTCTTATGTGCCAGTCTGCTGTGATAGAATTTTATAGTTAAATTCTATCTAAAAAATGATTTAGGTATAATTTCTTTGAATTTCTCGCTGTATAAGTCCAGCTTAACTGTAACATTGAATGATTTAAAAAAAAAAATGCTGTTAATTATAAGTTCAATGTTTACTCGAAAGCCTGCTGCAGTAAGCGCGGGTTAAAATGTATATCTTCGACTACATAAGAGCTACAAGATGGAATGTTGACGGATGCTCATTCCAAGTTAGATGAGTTCTGCCGAGCTCACTTTAAATAACATTAACTATTCATCTCGTGTGATTTCGCTAAAAGCGCAAAATGATAATTTATTCACTTGATAAAAAGATTAAACAAACAAAAAAATCTGTAATAAAGATGGTTTATTGGTATCATAATCTTCATTATGATTAATAAATTGTTTAGGTAGATAAACCAATTTTCAAAATTTACAATAATTGTTAAACCACAAGTTTAATGCAAAACTTAGATGGGCCTGGCCACAATATCTATCTCTAGTTATAGTATTCTATTAGATTTGTAATAAAATTAAAATATTTGTTTTCATCCACCGTTTGCTTATAGCCTGGTAAATAGTTCCATGGAAAAACACCATTAGCAAAAATAATATTCCCGAAGTGTTGCAAACAATAGGCACTGGTTCAACAATCCTGACCTTACTAGTTGTATTCTGTTTAGTGTTTTTGCAGTTACCTAACCTATCAGCTGTTTTTTTAAGGTTATAATGTAACAATATTTAAAAAAAAGTAGTGTTAATCGTGAGATTTCGAGTAGAAATATTAGTTGCATAAAGTTAAACTAAAATATTATTATTGTTTTTTCGTCGCGTGTTTCAAAGTTTACCTTTACAATTTACTGACAATTTGAGAATCCGAAACTGATTGCGATAGATTTCAAAAGTTGTTAAATAATGCCACACATTGTTATCGAACCCTTCCACTTCAATATTAATGGATTATAACGATGACGACAAGCGTCGCAGATTTAAAGATAATTAGGAATACGTCTATTATATTATATAATTCCTATAACTTAATAATAAACAAGCACCTTGGCAATGAAATGCAAATGAACATTTGCGAGTTCATTCACGTACTGTTTGTCATATCTCTTGGGTGTACGACATGTAAGTCATTATAACATTGCATACAAAAGCTTATACGTCTCTAGGCACACATCTGTCGTCGTAATGAAGGCTTTTTGTAACTAATGTAGCCAAGAGAGCCTTTAGATAAGAGTATTTTGAGACAATAATAATATTATTTTTATAGTAGTTAGCTATGCTTAGCCAATTATGCTAAAAAATATGGGACCGGCAGGATTTGAATCTGCAACCTCTGCACACCGTGTAGCCCCTTTAACCACTATTACACCCGTTATTATACCGATGGATAAATTGGCGTAATAATACCCGGACTCCTTATTAAAGCCAACAAATTCCATATTTTTCCTAAACCTTTGAATAGTTCCATACTGGAACGTTTAAAAATGTTTTTTTTCCACATAAATTTTCAATCATAATAATATTCTGCCCCGCTGCGCTCATAATTAAAAATTACCTGCTCATAAACATAAAACGAAAACCCTGTTGCTGCTCATAATTTCATGGTGTAATGTAAACTGCTGTGTTTTATAGTCATTGTGGATTCCATCGCCATCTTAAAGTTTACGTTGTGAGGATAATGCTGAAGTTTGCTACATCAGATCCTTTAAAACTTTTAACTTGATAATTATTTTTATTATAATAACGTAATTCACCTTAAATGCAGTCTCAAACATAATAATTTAGAATTCTTAAACTTTGTGGTAAAATTTTGTAATATTTTTCAAACAATTGACAGTGGCAAGGATGCTCGTGTCGATCCTCAAAATTATTAAAATATTATATTTTATAGTTTATGTAACTAAGTTCAACACACAAAACTTAAAATATTCACTTATTTATTACTTTTTAATTCTTTTTCGTCAATTTATTTTTGTTAAAAATATTTTTATTTTACTTGTGAAGTACTTAGCTTTACCATTAAAACGTTGAATACTTAAACAAGGTACCTTCAAATTATTATAAAAGTATTATTTATGTTGATTTTGTGGATGATATTAATAATTGTGAAACCAAAATGTTTGGCTTGGTTTAACTACGAGAACCACGAGTTCTTAACTTTTTAATTTGACATTGACTTTTAGCGACAACTGTCAAACCACACAAACGCTGCATTATGGGTGCGTTTCATTTTGAAGATTTTAAAGTCTTATTTTGATTTTAATCAGAGTATTTGTATATGTTAATTGTAATATAAAATTAAGTTTGAGCTATTTTTTATTTATCGCACTGTATAATATTATATAGATATATATTTTTTATTTTGTTTTAAATTTCTAATTATTGATCAATGGAAATTGTCAAAAAAAAATAATATGTAATATATTAATGTTACCCTGTTCTTCTCACGATCAGGGCGCACTAAAATATCAGCGCTGTGGTGCTAATGTGCTGCAGTATTATGCTGAGGTGCGTACCTTTTCTGGAACATCGTAGTTTTTAAATTGTTCATATAATTTTAAGATTTGCCTGCATAAATGTATCTTTTTTTTTTTCTTATTATTATTTATTCACTTTACATCATCGCTTCATCTAAATTTACCTTAAAATAATACAACGTTTCAAAGTTGACTATGTTTAAAAAAAAACACCTTATACCCAACCGTTAAGGAGCTGCACCTCCCATCATCAGCTCAGCAATATGAAATAATGGCTGCCAGACGCAAATATCTAGATCTAGAAGCAAATATAGATTCAGAAAATATATGAAAAACACTCTAATATCCTATAACATTCGAGGGTTTCCTAGCATACCATCATCAGACCCTGACATCCTTGTCATGGGACCAACCTCAAGGTATATTCTTTCGAATAAAAAAAAATATCAAAATCGTACCACTCAAAAAAAAGTTATGCGTGGCCTAACATAAAACATAAATAAAAATTTTAACTTGACTAAAGAACCTTCTTCGTTATTTTTCGTCGGTTAAAAATACAAATATTAAATTTAAAATGTTTTTTGAGAGACATTATTTCACTATTTCAAGGGTACCAAAAATCAAATTGAGTTGAATTTATTCTAATGTGTATGTGTGT
Source organism: Hypena proboscidalis (assembly GCA_905147285.1). NCBI lineage: Eukaryota > Metazoa > Arthropoda > Insecta > Lepidoptera > Erebidae > Hypena > Hypena proboscidalis. The sequence goes on from LR990132.1 coordinate 14,418,513, forward strand.
GTTTACTGCGAATGCAAAATAAATAATTAGATTTAAGGGTGATATTATTTGATATATCTTATAGTCAGTTATTTGGGTAAATAGTATGTTCTAAAAGTGGCTAGATATATAGTAGAAATTTACAGTAATGGAGGTGGATTGATCTGCCTGGCATCTATTACTACAAACAACATAAACACAATTTACACACTAGGCAACCAAAACAAAATTTCTACAGAGTTTTGGTGTACACAATTCTCACCTCGCTATTTTACACACAATTTGACGTACAGATGGAACTTATGACTTCATTTGGTTAATCTCCGTCATAGCTCGCAATTTCCGACTGAATCTTGCCGAAAACAACCTTAATAACCACAATGTTTGTGGATTTTTATGTTTCACTGCCTTGTATATTGGAATTATGAAGTTAAATTAAGTATCGCGAAACTTTCCCTCGACTCGTAATTGGATCAGAGACATCTGTGTCAAACCGGCTTATGCTTATGCTTACTTTTGATAGTTAGATTTGATTTGTATTACAAACAATATTTTGTTTATTTTATTATTATATTTAACAAAAATGTTGGCTTGTAACATTTTTTTTACTTTTTAGTTCTTTTTCGTAACTTAAATTTTTTGTTAAAATAATTTTATATGTAGTTATAATATCGCTTTGCTCTCATAGTTCAATTCACATCTCGACACGAGTTCTTGTAGACATATATATAAATATATATACGTATGTTACATTAGTCTTGTTATGTAAAAACAATTCGTGAGAGAAAAACGATGTTCTTGTTTGAGGTAGACATTTCGTTATCAAATAAAACCACGGGATCAATTTATCATCTTATAATCCGGTCTAGATACGATACTGATACGAGAGGTATAAAAAATCCCATAGAGCTGGAAATTAGAATGAATGTGCCGAACGCCATCTTAATGAATGGAATTATAGAATATTATAATTAAATAATCAACGTCAAAGATCATAAAAAATATTTTTTTAAGTCACAGATAAAACGATTTTAGATCATTTTATAATAAAACTTATTATTTTTCTCATAAAAGGAAAAAATCACTGAAAAACAATTATAAGAGACCTTTGACGTTCATTATTGTTTACAAATATGGTATCGTTCCGTATAATTCCGTACAGAACATTCATACCAATTTACTTCTATGAGAATTTCTGTACCTGTGAAAACGTTCATTCACCGGACTATTAGTTCACATTTGGTGAGGTGAAAATGTATAGGAAATTTTGATTTTTGTTTTACTTTAAACTTGGAATTTTATTAAATTAAATTATTTAATTCCTTCAAAATCAGCAAAAACGTGGAATAAATATGGGTTTCTTTTGTTTTACATATATTTTAAGGTTACACGGCTACACGCTCTATCTCACTTGCAAACAATTTGTGCATAAAAGGTGTTCACGGAAATATTAGAAAGGAAATTAGCGCAAAAAAACCGGACCGTTCTAACATGTACCCTGTTCTATAGAAGTCCATACAGTATGGCCGGCTCCATCAACACAATAGTAAGTGAATTAGGTACTATTGTGACATGTATAGCGTGACAAAATGTCGTGATAGTTCTGTTTAGAGTATTTGATTTATACTTTAGAAAGTATATTATCATTTTATATTTAAGTTTTGTTCGTTTTGTTTTTTTACTATCTTTACAAGTGCACCTACCATGTTAAAGCTCTGCACCACCCTTGGTTGACTGGTAGAGAATGCCTTTGGCATTAAGTCCGCCTCTGTACAAATTGTGCATAAAGTTTTAAATAAATAAATAAAAATTTTCTTGCAAAAAAGTTGATTGAATTTAACTTCAATAACTAGTAGTGCGTGGTTAAATATAAGAACCAACTTGAGTAAATTTCAAAAACTTAATTGAGGTAATATATTTTTTGTGTTGTACTACGCATGTATATTCAATATACATAAATCATTTTATTCCTCTTGCTTGTGTAACAACAATGTAATATGATTTTTGCTAAGTAGTACCCAAAACAACTTAATTTTTATTTCACCACGATGGCTAGTCAAAATAAAATTTTACTCAGCCATCGACACGACGAAGAAGAAGAAGATTTCACCAGTTTTAATGCAAAAAAAGCCTCAGTATTCGTCTAGAAACTATGAAAATGTACATTTAATTTAGTTAAATGCTTTTCTCGTGATTAACTATGAGAAGGCTCAGCGAATTGCCTGCAATTTATTTAAACATCTGAAATTAAATTACGAGGTATAATGGGACAACGCCATTAGCTTAAAATATTGTAACAAAAACATTTAAAACAAACGGTTTTGAAGACACAGAGCAAAATTTAGGGATTTAAGGAATTTTAACGATTCTTACACAACTTTCTCGGTCTAGGCAAAAAATAGATTACCAGTGTAGATTTGGGGGGAATCATGAAAGGCAATTATGAAATTGACTTCTTCTACATATAATTATGAAGAATAAGGTTATGATAGGTTAAAAATAATTTAAGATTTTCGTTGGTAAGGTACTACGTAAACATCGTCAATTTTTATTATTAGATAGTTAGTCATTTTCTCGGACGCGCTGCCGCTGGGCTGAGTGCCATACTTAAAAGTTATTTTTCGGTTTATATCATTGTATTAAAAGGGGGGAAAGTAAACATATACCATCTATGTATCTGTCTATTAATATTGGTGGTAGAGCTTTTGTGAACGAGCTCAGGGGCGGCAGTAACACCACTTACCCTTTAACCTGTCACCAAATAGAAGTGGTTGCATTACTGTGTTCCAGTTTGGTGGAGAGATCAGGCCCTGAAATTATTGGCATATAAGACATAACACCGTAGTCCTCAGCGACGTATCTACGTATCTGCTTTGGTAGATTGTTGATGTCCATGGGCTGTACTCCACTTACCATCAGGTAGTGACATGCAGTTCGTTCACTGCAGGCCTAGTATAAAAATAACAGAAGAAATACAAATCATTTGCAATCATTACACGAGGAAAAATTAAACGTACTAGATTCTACGCGCGGCGCCACCCGCGTTATAGGTATGTCTATAAAACGTAGTCCATCTCCTTCCGCGGGCCTTGAATATCTGCAAACCAATTTATTTTAAAATTGTTTCAGTAGTAGACAGATTTACCTTTGCATTTATAATATAAGTAAGGATAATATTAAAAAATCCGTACCATGAATTTCACCCGTGTTTATCATCACCCAGTAATGAGATCGGTATATAAAAACTCGTGAGAAATACAAGTAAGTACAAGTACAAAGGTAGGTTTCTTATCAGGACGGCACAACTGGTGGAACAAAGTTATCTCATTAGAGAGAGTTGTGTAATTCCGTATACCTACTTATGTTGGCTTAGATAAATGTTTGGTGGATTAGAATGTAATACGTATCATGTCTGGTTGGTTTTCCTTGTATATTGGTTGGATGGAAAATAATGATTATATTAACTTATTCGTAAATTTCCGTATTTAAGAGGCCCGCTTACTGTAATATATTAAAACTTCGTAAAATAAATAAGTTAACATTTATATTACTGTACTTAATTTAAGAACTAACATGTAGAGCTTTTATTCAAGTTTTTGAACTTGGAGCTCTCAAAGGAGCAATCATTTTACTGCGTTACAAACTTCTGAACGTGAGTAAGTACATATTATATTATGTCTCTTGAGTATTTCTCAACATAATTGGACTCATAAAATTACAAAAGCCTGTACGGGCTCATGTATGAAAAACTGAATTCCAAATACAGACTGAATAAAATAGTTTTACATACATTAATACGCTGAAATAGCGCTCCTTAACGTATTTTAGCAGCTAAACTGTATATTTTGGAACCGTACTATTTACGCCTTATGTCACGTAAATGCGATTGAAAATTAGTGTTTACTTTTACATGTATCGAAGGCACTTTGTGCAAATAGTCCACCGACTAATCAATGGTGGTAATTAAAACCCTGAAGTTTCTTTCTAAAATAAATACATGTAAATATTTTCTTGACACAATAAAAAGCTCTTATGATCTTACAGAGTAATAATTTGCGAGTGCTAAAATGACTGAGCTTCAAGCCTCTCAAACTCACTTCATAAAATGAAGTAGGTAAATTATAAATCAACACAATTTCTGTAAGGCCTTACCCAGACTGATAAACGACAAATGGAATACAATACAATAAAACTGAAACTTTAATAAATGCTTGGTCTAAAGATGTCGTAGCGGATTCAGCAATTTTAGCATTTTGTAATGTCATTATAAGCTTGTGCATAAGGCAAGGCAACACAATTATTTTGAAGAATAAACCGAATGCTGTGAAAATGATCTTAGATAGGTTCGACATGGTTGGGAACGTACTGATACATTGAGACATTATCCATTGGCAGCAGTATACCTTATTAGTTAGTTAAATAATAATAATTATAATATAATTTAATTGGAATTATGCATTATTTGAATACTTTATATAATATTGGATCTATGTGTTATTTTAATAATATTTGTTACTTTTATATAAATGCAATTTTTTTATTTCATTTAATTTAATTTTAGAAAGTTAAATTTTTAATTATTACTGTATTTAATTTATATTTTTATTTCATGTTTTTCCTTTATGTTGCGTTTGGTTTAAGACTGTGAGCTATATAATGATCATTTTTAAAAAATGCTAAAGGATCATACTGCTATACCGCTGCCAATGTGAAAAAGGCCTAAGCAATGCTTGTAGGCCCGCACTCACGCAGAACGCGCGTCACATACATTTCCTACGAAAGTGGTAATTTAACGAAATTGACGGGGCCCACATTACACACCCCCGCAGTCTCCAATAAATTATGTGTAAATTGTATTGTAAACATCGCCCCTGGGACCGATTTAATAGAATAAAATTTACATTTCGTTACGCAAGCTTCGAGTGGCGTCTCCGTCATTCGCATATTTAACGTAATATCAATGAATTTAGAACAAAATACATCATTCTCTGGGAGCGCTGGCGTGCATTGTAGAAATTTTTGAGGGTTTCCCGGTGACTTTTTAAATTTTAAACGTGTTTAGACATAATACATTGGTACCTTATTTTCGATAGGGTTAATTTCATTTGATCAGAAATTAATTTGAAGATCAATATTTTATATTATAAATTTCAACATAGGCACCACAATGTATTTTAGAGTAATAAATTAAAAAAGAAAATTTTACTATGGTATAATTAGAGGGTTCACGATTTGAACAGATTTATAAGTATGTATTATTAATTTAGTAACACAAATAAAATTAATTGAGTCGAATAGCCAAAAGCCACTCTACGTATTTGCACAGTTCCTCATCGTAACTAACCTAGGAAGTGACTAATAGCTAAAATAAACAATTTGCCCAGAGGAGATTGCTCTAATGAGTGTCACCGACGAGATTACTAATGTCATACACTATCTATGTACTATCTATAACATGTGCAAAGTAACCACCTAACATCACGATTATATTGGTAGACCGGATGGCGGAGTGGGTAGTGTACCTGCCTGGGACGCCGAGGTCGTGGGTTCGATTCCCACTTAAGACAAATCTTTGTGTGCATGAACATGGGGGTTTGTCTTAGTCTGGGTGTTTCTATGTATAATAAGTATGTATTTACAAAAGAAAAGTATATAATGTATTAGTATCAGTTATTCTAGTACCCATAGTACAAGCTCTGCTTAGTTTGGGACTAGATGGCGTTGTGGGTGAGTTGTGAAATATTTATAAAAAAAAATATTTATTACTGAGAAGGGTGTGACAAAGGTGTATTAAAACCCTCACTTCACCTATTATGTTTAGGTCCCATGTGATATTGGGTTAACCAACGTTTAATGCTGAAGTAAAGTTTTTAATAAAATTTCTCTAGCCAAAACTTTTTTTTATCTTTTTTAAACTTTTTTTTATATTTCTTTGAAAGATAAAATTCGTAATGAGGTCATCCGACAAAGAACCAAAGTAACCGACATTGCTCGCAAAATAAGCTCGCTGAAGTGGCAGTGGGCTGGTCACGTTTGCCGACGGACCGACAGCCGTTGGAGCAAACGAGTCCTGGAATGGAGACCGCGACTCGGCAACCGTAAGGTGGGACGCCCCCCTGCCAGGTGGACTGACTGGCTGGTGGGGACTGGATGCAGAAGGCGCAGGACCGGGTGTTGTGGCGCACATTGAGAGAGGCCTATGTCCAGCAGTGGACTACTAGAGGCTAAATGATGATGATGATGGCCAAAACATTAAAGACGAGAGATTAATTAAATATGGGTATACCTTTAACCGTTAACCGTGGATTAAAAAGCATTTATTACAGCCAAAACTACAACGAGATGGCTGACTAGTCGGTGACTACAAATGTGTCCGACTAGTCCGACAAGGCCGGTTATTAGACTCGGTTAATTTAAATGCATTTCAAACCGTTATTTTTTCTATTGTTTGTCGTACCACCACATGCAGTTGTATATTTGAAATTTAAAAAAAACTTACATGAAGTGCCACAGTAGCACTTTATATACTAGATTTAACTAGATTATTGACATATATAGTAAACTTGCTGACTTGTCGCCGACTTATCGATACGTCTCTACTGGGAAATAAAATAATAATAAATGAAATAATAATAATCATTAATAATAATTATGCAAAATGATGTTTTCTCCGTGCCCACCAAATGAGTAATAAGAGAGTTCTCGTAATGTGACCTGCACAGAAGAGCTCCATCCATCATAATATATCAAGGCAGATGACATTAGTGAAACTCTAATGGGTAGTTTACTTTTTATACCAAAAAAATCCTTTTATCAAAACTATAGTCAAGAACTAGTACAAAATATATGCAAAATTACATTCAACAGTCTAAAAAAAATTGATAATTTCATCTAGTTTTTGATAGATCTCATCCAAACCATAAAATATAACCTAAACCGAATTTAAAAGTGACATAAATTACACCTGAAAAAAGAACACAGATGTCATTTTCATTTATGTGTTTTATATTTTTTTTTTGACGACCGGATGGCGGAGTGGGTAGTGTACCTGCCTGCGACGCGGAGGTTGTGGGTTCGATTCCCACTTAAGACAAATCTTTGTGTGCATGAACATGGGGGTTTGTCTTTAGTCTGGGTGTTTCTATGTATAATAAGTATGTATTTACAAAAAAAAAGTATATATGTATTAGTATCAGTTATTCTAGTACCCATTGTACAAGCTCTGCTTAGTTTGGGACTAGATGGCGTTGTGTGTGAGTTGTGAAATATTTATTTATTTATTTCTTTATATACTTATCCTGCCAATAAGGATTTTCAAAGACCAGTGAAATTGGGGCTAAAACTAACAAATTCTAACTTTAAGCTAACTTGATTAAAGTTGAGGGCACCTTCGGAAGGGTATTGCTAGAAAAAACAGAGCTCGCAGCCCAAACTTTAACTCAGGATTATCTTAAATTTTTAACATCTTACTTTCAACATAAAACTACTAGAGAAGGATTCAACAATGGCCCTTACTCATAATTTATGTAGGCTCGTCCTTAACTAAATACATTCTTGGACATTTATTTTAAAATTCTATTTCAAGGGAGAAAGTATTTTTGAGAGATAAATGAATGGTACAGTTTACTAAAGTGCTCAGAGAGACAATTATAAAAGGGGCTATTTTATTTTATAAAAGAACCAATTTCTACCTTACATTGTTACAGCACAGTTTGGTAGATAATAATTATGATGTATGTGGGGTTGAAAATAAATTCATTTTATACTTGAATACTTGGATAACTTAAAATTCACAACTAGAGGTTATTTCCTATTAATAAACAAACAGAAAATAATGACTTGATTAAATTTCTTATTCATTATTTTTATAGCATTTAGCTATGCTTAGTAAATTAAAATGATGGATGGTAAGAGAGGCAGAGGTAGACAATTTATGAGATGGGAGGATGACATCAAGAAAATAGCAGTCCAACGTGGACTCGTACAGCAAAAGACAGGACTAGATGGAAGACTGAAGAACGACAGAGCAGTGAGGAGCCGCTTTAGCGGCGGGGCCGCAAGGTGGTGGGAGAGGGCGGTGTCAACCGTGGAGTATTTTACGTCCTAATTAGGAATGGGGCTCAGACGAACCTGGGCCCAGCGCGACCTCAGAAAGAGGAGAACGCGCGGACAACCGCGCGTCCCAGAATGGGGTACAGAAGCGCCGGGCAGCCTTATACTATATGTCGGGAGCGAAGCCGTGTGCGGGGACAGATCGACAACGGAGATTGATAAACCCGCACACGTCCCCGCGTTTGGGTGTTAATGGCCAGTAGGCCGGTAACACTTTAGGTGGAGGAGGGCTTTCGGCTGCCCGAAAGAAGGACTAGATGGAAATCTTTAGAGGAGGCCTTTGTCTGACGACAAGCTGCATAATTACTACAACCGTTTGCCGATAGATACTAATTATATATATTTTTTAAACTAGATATTAAATAAAAAGTATTAGTTAATAGTTGATAGATATAGGCATATTTGTTTTTTATATTGGTATATTTTGTACTACAGCAATAAAGGCTTTTTATTTTTTATTTATTTATTAGTAAATTTAAATAAGGCAGGATTCGAACCTGCGACCTCTGGACTCCAGGCAGCAGCTTGAATGACTAAGCTACGGTCGCCTCTTGCCAGAACTTAAATTTCTCAAGCCGTAAAGTGACGTCATTACTTGACTTGATCAAATAAGGTTATTTTAGGTTCTTACGTGAGTTTAAGGTGCGGCATATCAGTGTATTTAAAGTTCAAGCCCTTGTCCTAAACTTATAAAATCTGTTTTAGAATTGTTCTAAAAATGTTACCCTCATCGAATCCTGTAAAAGCTTTTTAAATATTTCTACACTAAAAAACATTTACTGGGTCTAATAATGTAATTTGTATATAACAATGTTATAAAATAAAAATTGGTATTTGCAGAAAGTATTGCTATCACTCTACGCCTTCGGAGCCTCACCGCACCCCACCCTGCGCATCATTATTTTGTTTCAGACTTGTTTCGTTGCCTGACTTTTTGACTCGACGTGTATATTGTATTCGTAGAGACACAACGATAACAAAAGATGCAACTAAATAACAAATTTAACACTAACATTTTATTATGTTTAATTGATTGATGATTGTTTGATCTAGTGGTATACTACTATACAAGTAATAACTTGTACAATATACATGGAGCAGGACTGAGTGCCGGTCCTGCGGAATCTAAGTAAACGTGAGGAAATGAATGTAAATAAACTTTTCTACAACAACTTGTATCACTACTTGCAAAAACTTGTTGTGCAATTGAAATCATAATTATTTTATCTAATTCATTTAATTAATTATTTTTCACATTTTGCATACAAATTATATTTTACAGAACAAATACAATTTTACAGACAAAAATTATGCTTTCTCCTTATATTTTTTTAGTTTTATTATTTTTTTATCTTTCAAATCACTGACATAATGACACCACTCTTATATCAAACAAATTTATTGCACCTGAAAAGTATCTTTTTTCGTAAAGAAAATAGTGACGTAAGTTTATATAAATATTATGCTTCAGAAGAGCGGTTTGGAACTTACTTAGACTTTTCACTTGAATATTTACATCGTAATATCAGTTGTTCTTGTTTGGATTACATGTGGATTTACGAATGAATACTGTAGGTAATCTCAGTGAGTATCTTAAATTGCGAAAGAATATCATTTCATATTTTTTATCAAAATGTATATTCGTGTGTTCCATTTTGTTCCAAAATCTTTCAACGGATTAAGACAAGATGTGATGTGTATGCAATGATGATGATATACATAATATATGTCCTTTGTATTTTATTGTATATTACAATCAATAATTCGGGGTGCTCGTACCAATTATTACGTTTTTAGCATTGGTTACGACTTTTATTTAGATAGTAGAATTTTGCAAACTTGCAAGAAGTGTTTTGAACAACGTCAGATCGTGTTCATAATAATTTAATAACCTCCCACTTTGACACAATATATTTACTCATTCAATCAAACTTACTTCATTTATATCAGTTATCAATAATAGTCCACAGTACCCACTGTTCATATTTTAAATCTCACGTAAAATTACGCGACCAAATAACTGCGGTGAAACCTCTTTAGGTAAGACGAAATTTTGCAATTCTAAAGCTTGTACCCACTTTATTTAAACAACACCAGGTGCAAAGTCCTGACTCCAGTGGTTGCAAAAACTGTTCCGCCATTATTTAGAATTAGGCTAGCGACGCACCGGGGACAGCTTACACATAATTGGTGGAGAAGGTAAAGTTGTAGGAACAAGTCGCGTGTGGCTAAACGTTGGAAATTACGCACATTATTATGTTTCTTGTCGCAACAGAACAGCCCTTTAAGGATGTTTATTTCAATCTTCTTTATTAACGTGTGATTTTTGGGCATGTCTTTTAAAGTTGACCTACTAAAGTAGTCGCCCACAGTAAAGGTACATGGAACAGCGTGCTATTTTTAGTAATTTTTAATGGGAATGAATTAATTGATTCAATGCATACCCGATGAATTAGTTATGTTTTGTTTTAGCTATGTGACATATTACACGTTGATAAACATATCGTCACCATCCTAAATTTTATCAACGTGTGCTATTATTTCTTCTGAATATGAATGACAAAAATAATTTTATCATTCAAATCCTTGCTAAGTTTTTTTTTTAACAAACGTTATTTCAAACAAACAATATTAACAAACATAAATAATAATAAAAATATAAAAAAAAATGTTTAGTCCATTGTATTAAAGTTCGAGCTCAGAGATTATTCTGTTTTAGAGAACACTTTATTAAAAAGATGTATTTGACCTCAATGGTGTAATAAGTTTTTTTTAATGAAATGGCGTTGGCTGTCATAGTTTCTTTGATGTGCAATCGATTATAATATCACACTCTAGTGTGCATTTTCTCGGTTGTTTTTCAAACTGATAAAAGAAAAATACAATTTTATAAACGACGATTCTGTATGAGCTGTGTAGGTTAGTGAGGTGTAATGGGTCGTGTAATATTTAATTAGTATACTGTTGCATAGACAAATGATAAAAGTGCTATATCTGCATGTGTAGTGTAGTGGTTTAAGCGGTCGCGTCGCCGCTCTCCACTACACTTTGTGTGATTTGCAAAGATTTGTTCTGTGACTGGGTGTGCTTGTGTAAGTGAATGTGTGTATTTGGCCATGTTGTTTGGACCATTGGATAGTGTTAATGCTTTTGGCTTTCTGTCTTATGTAAAAATACTTGTGATTTTTATCATCTTCAAAATATTGATTTAATGGCAAAGAATTTCAATATTCGTGAGATCTAATTACTACAAAAAACAACTTCTAGACTCTGTTCGTATACCAAAATAATTAAAAAAATTGAGAAAATTCAAACAACAATGCTCTGAGGGCTATTTTGTAACGGCAAGATGCATATAAATGTTCGTAAAAAGCCAACATTTTAATCACACGTGACTTGTTTCTACAACTTTACCTACACCACCAATTACGTGTAAGCTGTCCCCGGTGAATTTCTTAACTAGTTCTAAATAATGGCGAAACAGTTTTTGCAAGACTGAGTGCCTAAAAAGTGCTCGAGGGTGTGTGAAATCTTCCAATCCGCACGTGGCCAGCGTGAGGGACAATGGCCTAACCCTCCTCATCATAAGAAGAGGCCCAAGCCCAGCAGTGGGACATGTATTAGATACAGGGATGCTATTATTAAGCTTTTGAAATGTGAAATTTTGTCTTACCTAAAGAGGTTTTATTGCGCTGAAACCACTTTAGGAAGACGAAATTTCGAATGTTTATTGGTCCTGCCTTAACAAGTATTCGGTCGGAACGTCAAAATACAAAATAATGTTGGATGGGCAAATAATACCTTATCGCTTTAAAAGAAGCACGTAGGATTACCAAATTTCCTTTGGTTTCCATTCATAAATCTATATGTAAAACGACTGAATATTTTGTCACAGAAACAGTGGTGGATTTACCAGCAGGCTGAGTAGGCTGGAGCCTATTTATTATTATTGGGGAAGAGGCTTTGGGTGTTCACGTCGACCTCCGTGGGTCTATTGTGATTATAGCCTCATTATAGACTCTCCTTTAGGCCAATAGCCTCCATAAACTGGAGCAGTCGGCCGATCGGGAGTGACTTGACATCATCCGGATCCAAGATATGGCGTCCCAGGATGATGCTTCGTCTATGGATCAGTGGCTCGCAGTCGCAAAAGAGGTGCAGCGGTGTTTCCGGTTCCTCTTTACAGAATCTGCAGTAGTCATCGTCCGCATAGCCCATACGGGATAAGTGCCTATTTAGCTTGCAGTGTCCTGTGAGGGATCTAACGGCAAGGGACACCTTGCTCCTACTAAGTGCCAGCAGCTCAGTAGCAAATTTGTTCGAGAAGCCTTCGATAAGGCTTTTGCTGTGATCCATCCCTTGACTCTGTTGCCAGAGTCGTGATGAATCCTCGAATAGCTTTCCCTTAAGGAATTGGTAAGCCTGGTTTTTTGAGATTCCACAGAAAGGCTCCGGTCCTATTTGTAGAATCTCTGTACCAGTTCTGGCCAGTTGATCGGCCTTTTCATTGCCCATAATATCTGAATGTCCGGGGACCCAGGCTGGAGCCTAGGGCGGCAGACTTTTGGGGTGGCAAATTTGCGGACCGTTTATTTTTTGCTGCATGGAATTTGCTTATAGAAATAAAAATGATTTCTGCATTATTCACGTTTAATTTTTTAATCATAAAACTCATCTAGGACTTGACAATTTTAGAGGCAAGGGCGGCAAAAACTTCCCAGCCTATACCTTAAAAAAAATTAAATCCGCCACTGCACAGAAACAACTACATTACGATCTAAATATTCAATTGATGTTCGCACCTTTGGGAACAAAGGGTCACTTCTGCAATTTTTTGCAAAAATGACTTAAATATACAGAAAAAACCGCGATAATCGACTTTATATACACACCAAAAATGGTGATATTCGCATGAAAAACGGCCTTGTGAGAGAGGGAGTGACGTTCTTTTATTTTGCGTGATTAGCACGATTGTTTGAAATGTAACGTCTCAACCGGTCAGAAGTGTGTTGACAGCCGACGTGTCACTTCGTGCATTTTAAACGAAGGGGCACTACGGTAAGTAATAACTTATATTTCTTGCAATATTAATGTTACTTCTGGATAAAATTGACGTTTTGTTACCAAATTTTGTATTTCTTTGCTGCAAACATAACGTCACTTCTGTTTATAAATCTCACTTTAGCATAAGATATTTATTTTTAATGGAACCAAAACGTCACTTTTGGTACCCTTCCCTTAGTTTATGGCTTGTTTCTCAGAAAGCCCTACCTATAGAGTATTTATATTATTCACGATTATTTGTGAAAACCTAATCAATATTATATCCTAGGAATCGACATAATACACAAAAGTAATGAAGAGCTATTTAAAAAAAGAAACAAAAAAAAGTTTAAAATGCTCCTCCTGTAAAGTTGGAAAACATGCAGAAGTGACCCTTTGTTTCCAAAGGTGCGGTATTATGTTTCTCGCTTCTTTTCTTCTATAGCATAATAATATTCATATAAACTTACAATACAGACGTCTGTTTACTTGCCAGCTACCAAAAAGTTTATATTAGTTGTGCATTTGTTTATGATTCTTCTCGTTTAACGAGGTTTATTTATAAGACTGGATTTTTGCAAAGATATATAGAAAATAACATCAGCGGACGCAAAAAGATTAGAATATTTTAGATCTTATCAGTCTCAAAAAATGTAACGAACTATTTGCCATTTAGGAATATTCCATTACAAAAAGAACAAAGAAAGTATCTATCTATTGTTTTTACTTCAAAAGACTCAATTTTATTTTATAAGTAAACTTTTATGTGCTTACTTTGAAGTATCATAGCTTTTTGCACTAAAAAGCTTTTACCGAATTCAGTAATCTCTTAAATTAGAAAGAGTTTTCAAGAGTTAAAGGTGAGTTAAAAATAATCTTGGTCTCATGTTGATTTACGAGGAAAGTTTTAAAGCAGATTTGTTAGAGTAGGGTAGGGCAAGTTCAGTGACCTTTTTTATTTTATTTTAAATAACTAGAAATCTTCGATGGAAATGTAATTTTTTTTATTGAAACTTGAATTATAATCTCATTTTATTAAGTTATTTGATTTTGATGGTCATTAAAAACTGTTAGTAATAAAATTTTAAATCAAAAATAATAGAAGGAGTTCAAGAAATTATGGTTGTTGTTGAACTAAATAACAAATAAAGCTCAAGTACCTATACAAAAGTGTCAATTTACCGAAAGCTTCGGATACTTACCTACTTACAATAATTAAATTGCTGTAATAAAAAAGAATGTTTAAAAACATACGCAAGTAGAATCCATTATTTTAATCAATACATCATTTTTATTAGTGAAAATAAAGATATACAATATTCTAGTTTATAGATAGACCTTAGAATGTCCCCATACATAATATTATCATCGTAAAAATAAAACTTCAAAGTAATATATTCAACACAATCATGCTTTCAATATTATTCTGATATCCAAGATCAAAGCAAAAATAGAATCAGAATTTACTTATTTATTTTCTTCTCACAAATAAAAACTAAGATGTTATTTGATCCTGTGTTTTTTATTTTTTTAAAGACTTTAAATTTGTATTTGCGAATTACACGTAAACTTAGTTTACGTGTAATTCGCAAATACAAATTACTATTATTCTTGTTAACGTCCCCAGCTAAGCTTCATTTGCTTTAGTTAGGAGGAAGCTTAATTTGCTTGTGTTCATGTGCTTCAGGTCTAATGACCAGGTTTCGAACCCATGTCCTCTCGATCGCAAGTCCCATGCGTTAGCCATTGCGCCACGGCCGCTTCATATACCGAATGAAACAGACATAATAACGAAGTGTCTAACTTCGACATGAACATCATAGTTTTCTCTGAACAATTGTATTAACATAGGCTGCCGAGACTAATGTGAGATACATGTATGTAAGCTCGTGTCGAGATGTAATTGTCTAGAATCTGTGTTTAAATATGACGAACACCCAAATACTCAGAAATATTCTTAACTTAGATGTTCCGACAGCAAAAGTATTTAGAATGCCGAAGAATCGTAATTAAAAATCACGATATATATTTTACCGAAAGGCGTAATGATGCCATTTGTTTGTTTCAGATTTTCATACATTTCCGATTTCATCTTTAATGGTCGTTGACTTTTTGGTCCGAAAAACGACATTCCAAATTCAAATATTCCAAATCAACCGCTAAAATCAAGATTCTATTTCAATGAATATATCTATTTAAATATGCACCGCGTGACGAAGTATTTAGTTATCAATATTATGTAGCTATATGATTTTGTATAAATAAAGATTTAAGTTATAGTACGTATAATAAAATAATAATATAATATGAAATATAAATATTGGAATAAACATTAACGTCTTAAACGGTTAGTATGTTTTACTACAAAAATAAGTAACAGAAAAGATTTGCTACAAATCCTACTCTACGTAATCCTATCTGCCCTAGCTCTAGAGTGTAATTAAAGACCACACAGGTACGGAGAGCTGAGGTGGCCCGTGAGCTAAAGAGTTCTAGTGGCAGTTAGTGTTAAAACCATTTTTGATGATAAGCACGTGTGAGACTGCCGGAGGCCCAGCAACGCCGAAGCCGTGACAGAAATCATGCCTGCTGCATGTTGCACGCTGCTTGCTTGCATGCCGTAAGTTTGCTAAAAGCTGCATGCTTGTATGCTGCACACTTGCATGCTGCATGCTTGATTCGTGCTTGCTGCATGCTGCTTGCTTGCTTAAAGCTGCTTGCTTGCTATATGCATGTTTCTTGCATGATGAATACTTGCTGCCCGTATAATATGCTTGTTTGCACTTTGCAAGCAGCTTACGGGTATAAAACCACATAATATTGTTTGTTAACAATCATCTTATTTTGGCGTTCTAAATATTCGATATTTTAATAGTCAGAATTCGTATTTTAGTATTAATTTGGACTTATTATTATTCGATCTTGTGAAAATTGTCATTATGAGAATAGTAATAATAAACGTTAGTAATATTTAAATTGCGGAGTAGTTAAATCATATATGAATTTTGAACCATTCGGAATTATAGAAATCGATATTATGATTTTCGTATTTGTGACTGACGGTATGAAGTTTCGTATTAATGTAGTGTACCCCTAAATATGTCGCATCCACACGACAAACTTCATATTTTAAACTAAAAGTTAACTCTAAGAAATCTTATGTCACGCAAATGTCATCTTTATTTTTTCCAATAATTCGACGCATAGATAGAAGTCATGACTTCATTCCGATAATCTCCCGCCGCGGCGCGGAATCGTAGCTTGTAATTTTCTACTGAATCTTGCCGAAAACAACTTTAATAACCATAATGCTTGTAGATTTTAATGTTTCACTCCCTTGTACATTGGAATAATGAAAGTTAAATTAAAATATCGCAGAACTTACCCTCGGTTCGTAGGTAAATTGGATTAGAGACATCTGTGTCAAATTGGCTTATGGTTACTTCCGATAGTAAGCTTATACAGGGTGGCTCATTTATATCAGTCAGTCGGAAGAAGTATACAGTTTTTATTTTCATTAAAATCAATATCATGGTTCCTAAGAACAGATTTATGTATGTCTTATAATAAAAGCCTCCCTATACCGTGCGATATAAACGAGCCAACCTGTATATTTATATTTAAACATATTTTGATGTTATTATCACAAATATTATTGTAAAGTTCATATTTTTTTAAACCTAGGCTTATAAACGGTTTTCTTAATTATTATTGAGAATACGGGTTACTTACGTTATTTTATATAGCCGGGATATGACGACTAGTTTTTCTTTATGTTCAAAATTAATAGCTGCCGGCTACTGTGCTTGTTTGTATGTATTTAATATTAACTTGATATTTTGTGTAGTACCTATCAATTAAGTCATAAAGATGTCCTGCAGAACTCTGCTGGATATTGCTGAATTTGCTGTAATGACTCAATTTATACTATACTAAATACCAACCTCTGCTAATTATTAAAAGGAAATATTTTTTTGTTTGTTTGTACGCAAAAATCTTCTAATCTACGCGTCAAGTCTAAAGAAATAATATAGGCTACTTTTTATCTGTTTATCTAGCTGGTTGAAGCCGCACGCAGAATCTAGTGACTAATAAAGACGTACCTCGTTAAACTGAATTTAATGCAAGGCACACCATATTTTAATAATTAAAAATAAGCGTGTTAATAACGATGTAACTCAAACTTTAAATGCATCGGGTGTCTCAAACTTCAACAATATCCTCGCAACATATACTTTAAGATGGTTATGTAATCAAAAATGACTATAAAACACGTTTCACATAAAACCGTGAAATCGACAGCAGATACAGGATTTTCATTTTAGGTTTATGAGCGGGTAATTTTAAATTATCCAGTACAACTTATTATTATGAATAGAAGTTGACTAAAATGTTCAAAATATTATATTTTCAGGCTTTCTCGAACAAAATTATTTGCTCACAATCAGAATAGAATATACAATCACAATAGTGCGGCAAAAGAAATAATCAAAGTATAATGTTTCGTAAAGGTACGTTGATTTATAACGTCGATATCAAATAAGTGATATCAGAAAAATAATATAATTGGAAATTGGCTTGAAGTTACCGTTTTTGTCAAATAATAAATAAAAAAAACACATTTATTAAAACAGAATGAAGATTATCTCTTAAAAAATTATTAATTTATATAACTATAACATTTTTTTAAACTTTATTAATGATTTTAAACTTTCGCGATTTGTACACCTAATTATACAGGGTGGATGCGACATAGCGACATTTATTGAAACCACAGCTTCTATACATGGCCAGTATGCATTTCCACCGGATAAAAAATTCTCTGGCGAAAAAAAAAATCCACGTCTTCCGAACAAATTGCACGATCGCAATGTTCAAATTGTTCGGAGAACGTGATTTTTTTTTTTTCGCCAGAGAATTTGTCAACAAGGGTCTTAATCGCATAAATTAATTTATATTACCTTCAGTGTAAGAATAACAAAGCTGTTACTAAACTAATAACTGTCACAGAAATTTATTCACAAGTTCTGGATGTAGATTTATTTATTTAGATAAAATAGTGTTACCACCAAAATGGAAGATCTGAATGTTCTGAATACACGAAGCTTTTTGTATTGTATTCACGGACGTGTAGTACATTTCGTTATTATCTATTTACACGTGGGGTTCGATTCCACGTCGCGACGGCTTCAAATATCCTGTCAAAGGCTTTATGGAAAATGAGATGCGTAGTATAAGGGTGTGATGTGAAAAAGGTAATGTAGGTGTGTTGGGTGTTGTGGGTAGGAAGTTTTTGAAATAGAAAAGAATATAATATGAAAAATTATGGTAAATATTCGCTGGGATATTTACGTGGTAGAAGTATATAATTATTTATTAAAATAACTAAATATTATAACTAGTTTCTTAAGTAATCGAAATAAACTATTTTTTTATTAAGGTAGGCAAATTAATATTATAATTCGTGGCACTATTCAGCGATCGATCTATAGGGCAACATCACCTCCATATATTCGAGGCTCAGGATGGGCTTGTCTGAAGGCTCTCTTGACTATATAATTAAGTAGCGAAAAGCCTCCATTACGATGACTGATGTGTGTCCAGGGACTTATAAGTCTTTTATACGTAATGCCATGTGACCTACGTTCAAGAAAGATTTGAAACAGTACTTGAATGAACTCACGAATGTCACTGACAAGGTGTTTATTGTTAGGTTTGTGTTCACTAATTGCAACCACAATAGATTGCTTCTTGAATCAATGACATCAGTGTTTATCACTTTTTTTTTAACTGAGAGGATTTCTTATTTCACAGTAATCTGTCTCTGTTTTGTAAAAAAAAATTGAAAACCAAATATATGAAATAACAACGCAGTGAGTTGGAACTTCGCTATAAAAAAATGTACTGGTTGCTGGGTAAATATTCTTACGTTGTCGGTGCATAACAAAATACTTATATATAAACAAGTCCTCATGCCAGTGTGGACTTATGGTATACAGCTCTGGGGCTGTACCAAACCAAGTAACATCCAAATAATCCAAAGGTTCCAGAATAAAGTATTAAGGGGAATTGTGAATGCACCCTGGTACATCAGAAATGAGGATCTCCATCGTGACCTGAAGGTGAACCTTGTCGCCAGTGTAATACAACAGTATGCTGAAGCTCATGAACGACGACTTCTTCAACACGTGAATGTCGAGGCCATCCAGCTCCTTGACACCACAGACATAGTTAGAAGACTTAAAAGGACGAAACCTTTTGAGCTAGTTCAGTGAAATTAGTGATTCAAGTGGTTTAGTGCTACCTTAAAAGAACACAAGAACAAAGTGTCATTTTCGATAATAGAGACAATAAGATAGATAGGTGTTAATGGACACATTCTTAGCATAAATTAATTTAGTAGCTTAGGTCAAAATTAAATTACTCATTAGTCTCTAATGTTATATCTAGACTAGATTGTAATCTTTATGACGTATCTAATTGCTTAGAAAAATCATTAATAAAAAAAAATTAAAAAAAAAATATATATGAAGAAAATACTAAAAGAAAAATACTTGCTTCATATTAGCCCTTTTTTCCCATGATAGATGCATTTTATTTAACGAACCTCTAATATTGATTGTTACATGGTCCTGAACAAACATCTATATAGCAATAGAATCATACAAAATCAGCAATTCTTAGAAAATAAACACGTGCCAGTATCAAATACGAAATAGGTCTGACGGGTATCCACATTGAGCTTACTTTTTGTGCCGCAGTATTTCGGATTATATTTTTTTTCAATATCCAGATTGCAAAAGGAGGTTATTTATAATTTGGGTCTTGCACTTATCCCTTATTATATTCAACCTATTAAAGGATCTTGCTTCATTTTCGTCCCTTAATTTATATTGTAGGAACTGTGTTATTTTAAGGAAAACCTTAAAGAAGGACTTAAATTAAGTTGGTAAAGGCGACCCACGCGGCTTTTAGCTCATGGCCTCAAATTCAAATTCAAATTCAAATTCAAATCATTTATTTTCATAGGCCCCAGGAGGCACTTGAACACGTCAAAACATTACAAAAAATGATATAAAAGTAAATAATAAATAATACTAAATTATACTAATTACAATGATTTGAATTACCGGGGCTCAGATTAATTTTAATCAAACTGTTTAGAATCGAATTAAAATCAATCCAAGTACCAGCTCCGATGGGTATTGCATTATGAGAAGAGCTGGTGAGAAACTCATGTGCACCATCTTATAAAATGAAAAATATAACAATATAAAAGTACATAAAAAAAATCACATAAGAAGAGCAATTCATTTCCAAATACTATTATCATTTATGTAGTCTGAAGTACTATAGTAAGCTTTTTGACATAATTTAGTTTTAACATATTTTTTAAATTTACCTATTGATAATTCTATTGCGTCTAAAGGAAGTTTATTGTAAAAGCGTATACATTGACCTGGAAACGAGTTAGAGATTTTATGGAGCCTAGTAGTGGGCACAGCGAGTTTGTTTTTGTTCCTTAGATTTAATTTATGGAGATCACTATTTTTCTTAAATTTCGTTTGGTTTTTGTGAACGTACATTAAATTTTCGTAAATGTATTGAGAATGTAACGTCATAATATGTATCTCTTTAAATTTATTTCTTAGTGTCTCCTTGGGACTCATCATATAGATAGCTCGAATAGCTCGTTTCTGGAGCACAAATATTGAATCTATATCCGCGGCACTACCCCAAAGCAATAAACCATATGACATTATACTGTGAAAATAGCTAAAATAAACTAAACGCGCAGTGTCAACATCGGTCAGTTGACGAATTGTTTTTACGGCGTAAGCTGCTGAGCTGAGTCTACCAGACAACGTTTCTATATGTGGGCCCCATTGTAATTTAGAGTCTAATGTTATACCAAGAAAGACAACCTTATTGACCATTTCCAATTCCTCATTGTCCATCACCACACTAGTTTTGACTTGCTTAACATTTTTTGTAAAAAATCTAATATATTTTGTTTTACTACCATTTAAAAGCAAGTTATTAGCACTAAACCAGTTCACTATCTTTGATAAAGCATTGTTTACATCGTCAATTACTGATTGTTGTCTTTTTACCTTAAAAACTAAAGAAGTGTCATCCGCAAACAATACTATCTCATGATTATCCTTAACAAGATGAGGTAAATCATTAATATACAAGAGAAACAGGAAAGGCCCTAAAATAGAGCCTTGTGGCACCCCCATTGCTACAGCTGATCCATGCGAACGCTTTCCATTGACATCTACTCTCTGAATCCTATCGCTTAGATATGAAGTAAGAAGATCCAGAGCGATGCCTCTTATACCGTAGTGGTGTAACTTCTTGACTAGAGTTTCATGCTGCACACAATCAAAAGCCTTAGATAAGTCACAAAACACCCCATAGGCATCCCGCGACTCTTCCCAAGCCTCAAATATGCATTCCAGTAATTTTACCCCAGCATCACATGTTGACCGTCCGCGAGTGAAACCGAATTGTTTAGTGTGCAACAGATTGTTTTCATTAAAATATTTAAGTAACTGCGCGAGAATTAATTTTTCAAAAATTTTACTAAACGTAGGTAGCACCGAAATTGGTCTGAAGTTTGTGGGGTCTAATGTACTACCTGATTTAAACAATGGAATGACTTTACTTAATTTCATTAAGTCAGGAAACACACCACAATCAATACATCTATTAAATATCACGATTAAATCAGGTGCAATAATGTCAATCAACGAATTTATAATATGTAGAGAAATGCCCCATAGATCAGCCGTTTTCTTAATATTAATTGATTTAAACGCGGCTTTAAAATCAGACAAATTAACATGGTGAAAATCGAAATTATTGTAAAACTCAGGCACATTATCTTTAAGTAACGACTCGGCAACGGAGGAGGAAGAGCCTAAAGCTAGAGATACAGGAAAAGCAGTAAAAAATCCTTCAAAAGCACTGGCAACTTCTAAATCTGACTTGGTTACTTGACCATTGATACTTAACTTAAAGTCTGAATTTTTTGATCTAACCTTCCCAGTCTCTTCATTAATAACCTTCCATGTGGCTTTAATTTTATTACTACTGTTTTTGATTTTAGATTTAATAAATGTAGATTTGGTAATTTTACAAACGCGTTTAAAAATCTTCGAGTATGATTTGACATGTTCTTTAAACTCTTCACTGCTATTAAATTGTCTTTCATAGTATAAAATGTACAATGTTTGCCTACTCTTATGGATACCTGCGGTTGCCCAGTCACCAAAGACAGGACTACTAGTAACAGTAATCTCCTTGGAAGTAAATATTGAGTTAAAATCGCGAAGAAATGAATCAAAAAACGAATTATACATTACATTAGGCTCTATGTCATTATCTAAGAAAGGTAAGTTATTAGCTAGGTTAACTCTCATACGTTCAAAGCGACTAGCTGTTACTGGTACAGAAGTAATTTTTTTCCTAACTACATTTTTACTTTTTATTTTAAAACTTATCATTTGCCCAGAATGATCAGAATCTAGTTTATTAATAATAATTCTGTGAGTTGGACTAATATCTGTATAAATATTGTCTAAGCATGTAGCCGTGGTGGCACTTATTCTAGTAGGCTCCATAAATAAGTTTATTAAATTATGGGATTTAAAAAGACTCAAGATTTGACATGATGCAGTTGTATTAACTAGAATATTAATATTAAAATCTCCACAGACTAAAATTGTTTTACCCAAATTATTTATTCTGCATAGGGCTTCATCCATGATTTCTAAAAATAAATTAAGGTCTGCGGAGGGAGGTTTATATACGCATATAATAATGAACTGCTCTAATTGTACACAGGAGAGTTCTATGGAACATTCTACAGAGAGGGACACAATATCTTTCCGTTCTTTAAATTTAAGTTTCTTATTAAGTAAAATTAGGGACCCCCCATGTATTGTGTTGACCCTGCAGAATGAACTACCAACCTGGTGGTTGCTGAAATTAAACATGAGCTGATGCCCCTTAAGCCAATGCTCAGTAACACACATTATACTAATATTTTCAGATTTCATGAATAATTCCAGTTCTAGTTGCTTACCCAGATTTAAACAACATATATTTTGATGCACCAGGTTTATATTTTCGTTTGTATTGTAATTAGTACATTTTTGTGGGTGTATTGACATATAATTACTATTTGATTCTGCAGCTAAATTGATCAATTGTACATGTAATAAATTAGAGCTAGAGGTTGCTACCTCTGTTGTCTCATGAACTAATTTAAATGATTGCAGATTTCAGAGTTAATATGAGAATTAGAAATGTCAATATCATTAATATTAAGAATGTCAGAAGTACCCTCAATAGAGGCTAAGTTATAATTCATGTCATGATTCAAATAATCATTAGATAATTGCATGTCATTAGTCTGCTCAATAGAAGCAGATCTGTTAGTAGCCAAGTTCTTGGCTGTAATGTCAATAAAATAGGATAGCGAAATTGCTATCTGTCGCTTAAAACTAGCAGAAAGGTAATAGTTACCTTTAGTCAAATATAATTTGCTGCTAACAAAATTTTTTTGCCTCTAAATTTAATCCCACTTAATAATTTAATTTACGTTTTAATACATTATGAAGATTACATAGATTCATAAAAATGACTGCCACTACAAAACGCAGACTGAGATAAGTGAAAAAAGGGGAGGAGGCCTTTGTCCTGCAGTGTAGTGTAGGCACACAATAAATAAATAAATAGATAATAATTATTATGACTAGGTTCATATATTATTAAAGGAATACAAACTTAAGCTCTTGAGATACCTTAAGCTATTAAAAAATAATGTGTTATAACTTTATTTTCTTTTCGAGTTTAAGTATAGGCAGAAATAATATCTACTGCAATAACCAAAACAGCACACAAATTCTATTATCCACCTAATTTTAACGTATCCGCTCCACAATGTTCTAAGTAAGTAATAAATTAACGTTTTACGCTTTTAGCTTAATCACACGAGATGAATAGTTAATGTTATTTAAAGTGAGCTCGGCAGAACTCATCTAACTTGGGATGAGCATCCGTCAACATTCCATCTTCTAGCTCTTATGTACTCATATACATTTTAACTCGCGCTTCGTAAACATTGAACAGATAGTAGACAGTATATTCGTGTAATGCCGTATGTTCCATCATTTTAATTAAACTTTTATTGAAAAGAGATACACAAAACTTTGCTTCATGATTTGGATGTCATTGACTGCAGTTATTTGTGATCCTGATCGTCAGGAAATTAATTCAAGCTATGTTATGTAATTACAATGATTTGAATAACCGAGGCTTAGATCAGTTTTAAGTTAGCTGTAAGTTTCCCAATTAAAAAAAAATCTAATCTAACTGATTAAAATCAATAAAAGTACCAGCTCCGATGGATATTGCATCATGAGAAGAGCTGGTTTGTTTTCCAGGAGTGGAATACGAGCACATGATTATTTACTTTGTGCTAGGATCTCTATTTAATTTGATGTTTAGTTTAATCTCACACAGTACTTGGCACCGCATTTACGTTGCCTTTGAGTTCCGCGTGCAGCTGATCTTTAAAACGGGGCATAATCGTTAGAAAGCGTTGGATTCCATTTCATTAAGGATCAGTACGCTTCATTGAACTTGTATTGAAAGTGCTGACTTGAGTACTTTGCTGTATTTTTATTTTATTATTTTGTTTGGGATAAGAATCAAAGAGATAAAATGCAAAAGAGTCCCGTGAATGTTGTTTTGAAAAGTATATACCTTTATTTACTTGAAAGAAGAATAAAAAAACATTTCATTTTCTTTTACAACGTGGTACAAAATACACTAGAATGTTGTAAAAACAGAGAGTGATGTCTGATTTAGGAAAGTCCTGTGGTTAAGATCACCAGATAATCAATATAGTTATGCTTTTCGAATAAAATAAAATAGCTAAATAAAGTTATAAAAGGCCACTAGCTTATTTGGCATTTTATTAAATCTTATTTACGTAAACATACAAGAATATAAAAGTCTGAACAACTTATTATTTTTTATCAACTTGTGGGAGTGATGTATGTATGTGTGTGTGTAGTCAAGACAACATGTCAATCTGTATCAACAACAACTTATTGATTTTTCTTTGTCTTTTTGAATAACAAATTTTTTGAATTTCGAATAATACATTTTCCGGATAAAGGCTTTTTTTTATTTTAGATATTAACTCTGACTGCGTCTAGATACTGTGATTTTATATAATATCGTTGTGTCATATCCACCTTGTACAATAAATACCTGCTAATGAAGTGAAGACCTAAGTGTACTGTGAAGTTCTACTAAAACGTGGTTAATTACGAAGTAAAGGTGTGATGATAAAACTTCAAACGAAATAACCTGAAAACTAATTTACTTAACAAATATACTTTAATAAACTCAAGTTAAGTTATTCAAGATTATTAGATTTGAGTGAAATGACAAGCACTTTAAAATTATATTACGCAAACTTCTTTTTTTAGTGCTTTTTTATTAAAAGTTCAAAGTGAATACATTTTGCTTTGAGAGTTTATTAGAAAAGACTAAGTAATTGAGTCCTAAATTAGATTGTTAGATACATGTATTTGCTAGAATGTATTATTGTTACTCTTGTCAAACGTTGATTTAAATTTAGATCATAACTTCGTCATTTATCAGGATATCACCGCCTATCGGGCACAATTCAAAACTCAAAATTGCCTGATAATAACCAAATTTACTCTTTTGCCAACATCAGTTAAATTATTACAAGGTTTGGTTATTGTGCTGTAAGTGTACCTGATGACATTTCTTATAAATCGTATTGTAACTTAATAAAACCATTCAATAAGAAAATCATACTCATTAAAAAAACGAAATAAGCTTACTCCCAAAATACGTTTAACGATAAATTTTTAATAAAATTCACAGCGATGCACTTTACTTGTGAGTCGTAAAATGGGTATACGGCATTTCTTCGTAAAACACACTGTCTTTTTTATCAGAAAACTAAAATAAGTTATCTTAAATATATACCGTTAATCATAACATTACAAAAACGCTTGCGTTCAACCACGCAACGATTACGTTGTGGTTGTGTGTTTTTTACCCTATATTTTTGGACAGATGCGGGTAAAATAGCTACCGTGATTATTTGCAAGTATTTAAAAATAAACAAACCAATTTTTATCTCAAATTGTATTATTGACACACACAATCAGACGTTAAAACGGCTGAGAATATTTTGTTTTTGTTAGGTCCATATCTGACTTCCCCTTCTAAAATGATTTGCTATGATAAATTCTGCGTTTAACAGTGACTTAGGATCTTGGTACCCTCAAACGATGAACAATTTAAACCATATCTGGGAGAAACTAAAATAATGTTGTTCCCTTGACGCGCAATAAAGAGTGTTTACGAGTGGCCCAGGCTGTAAATAAGCAGGGAGGTGGGGAAGGAAGATTGTCTGTCCTGGCAGATATATGACTGCTGTCAAAACGACGGGATATTTATGGTTACGAAAATACTGCCACAAATAGTTTTATTTTCGTTAATTAGGCTAGAATCTTAAATGCTTTATGAAAATGAATTTATAAAACTAGGCTGACATTTTTGGCGACCGAATGGCGAAGTCGGTGGTGCACTTGCTTGCGACGTCGAGGTCGCGAGTTCGATTCTCGCTCAAGACAATTTTTTGAGTGTATGAACATGGACGTTTGTCTTGGTCTGGGTGTTCCTATGTATAATAAGTATGTATTTACACAAACTCTGCTTAGTTTGGGACTGATTGTGTGTATGTTGAGAGATATTTAGTTATTTATTTAGATTATTCACATTTATTTTAAATTATATATATTATTATGTAATGTGTAAAATATTTAGGACTGTATATTTTTCATTAAATAGAAAATACTAAAATCATATCTATAAATATTTTGAACCTTCGGATCCCAAAAAATAAATATAAAAAGAAACACTAAATACTTTCAACCAAATATTTAGCTTTTATCATTTGGATGAATTAATTCGTAAGGCTTTACAACCATTATTTCACATCCCTTATACCTAGTCATGTAAGCAAATTGAATAACATAATGTTAACAATAAGAATATTTATGTAAGGCTTCAAGGCCCAAGTATTGATATTTACAAAGAGGATAAAGCCTGTCTCAGATAATCCCATCAGCTTTTTTTACGTTTACTTACTTCTTGTATACTCACGGTACTATTATGTGAGTCTAACATGATTTCGTAGAGTTTTTTACTACATTTTCTTCGTGATTTACTGTTATTTTTTTTTGATTTACTGTTATTATTTTTTTTTAAATAGAGTAACTTGCCTCATGTAAAATAAAAAAATAATCCAATTAGACTTAAACTTTGCTATCGGTTTTATTATCATTAGATTGATATTTTAAATAATTCTGTCATAAATTTTAATGATCCATCCAGCATCTGGTTAGTGTTGTCCAGCAAGAGTCTTGCAAGTCTTGCAAGCAACGAACACGAACACACGAACTTTGATTTTCGAATTTCAGAGTACAGGTGTTCCATCCAAAGAGTAAAATAAGTTTCAGAATGCTTGGAATGAAAACGAATACATTAAACTGATTACGTAAATGTTTATTAAGAAACAGTTACTCCCGTGGGAAACGGCAAATAGCTCAGTTGATAACCTTGTGGCAGTTGATTTTTCGAATTTCTCATTAAATCTTTTGACATTTATTAATCTGGTTGGTCTTTACTATGTTAATTCAAGCTCAAAATGTTCCTATTTTAATACGTAGTTTTTGTAAGATCTAAAGTAAACTTTAATAATAGCATACCTTATAGGTAATTGCAAGACTTGCAAGACTCTTGCTGGGCAACACTACATCTGGTGCTAACGTAACGTTACGACTGTTTTTGTAATTAGCTATCGGGACTTCTAGTGCGTGGATGACTAAGGTTGCATCTGGTGATAACGTCCATTCCTTTGGAATTGTCTATCGGGACTTCCTGTTGTATACTTTTTTTGACGGCTTACGATTGCCTATCCTATTGGGCCTAAGTCGAAATTACCACTGTAAAATATAATTGTGAAGAACTGTAAATATACACTAGTTCCTTCCACACGTGGTTTCACTTACTTTCTCCGGCCGAAGAACCTACACACACTACACTTAATATTTCCAAAAAATGTGATAGAATGAGCCACCGAAACAGAGCCACGCGCGACGCGGTGTAAAATCTGTTTAATCAATCGTACCGTCCGTGGAGAGTATACCTTAAAACTCTCATTTAATTTCAATTCCCGTCAACAAACAGAAGCCCAGCACCAAATAAGTTGTTTACGACACTCGTACGTGCGTGGAATGGCCATTCGAAGGTATTCAATTATACAATACTCTCGTAACCTCATATGTTGGGGGCGTGTTCTCCCGTAGCGTCATGTAATCACCAATTAATTCACTGAAACCTTTTCCAGTATGTGGAATAAAGCGTAAACCGTAATAAATATTGTTCATGTTTCCTCGCTGTGAAAATTTCCCGTTATGAAATTGTTGAACTCGTTGCGTCATCCGCGTGTTACATCGTAGTATCATCATCAACAGTGTTCTTGAATGTTTCAATATCAAGTACGAACGTGATTAGGTATCTCATTCTTATTGATTTTTTTGGTCGAAAGAGGCACTTCCACTAAGGTTGGTTATGCTTGAAGTAGACACCCTCAAAACACTTACATGTATACAACCGGCAACGTTTTATAAAAGGTAATGGAAAACTGTTTTATCCAATACATAGTACTACTGTTTTATCTAATTTAATTATTATAACCATATCATATGTGAATTATTTAGATCTGTTATTTATTTTTAATGTAAGTTTCGAACTTAGCCATACATATAAGCGGCAACTATCAATTGGCTTACGTTGTTATTTCTTTAAGTAATTTTATCGATTCTTCTTAATAGCTGTTTGTTTCCCAAAAATAAATAAATAAATAAATAGAGTATGTAATTCATCAGCGACGTTTGATTATTTGTCAAGTTAAATTATACAGTGCCTCGACGGTCTCATGGTAGACGTATGTGCCTCTCACCGTGAGGTCTCGGAGTCGATTTCTGGGTCAGGCAAAGTGTTATTTATGAAATTTCCGTGAGGAAATTGTCAATAGCAGCACGAAGTTGGAATTGTGCCCGATGGATGGCGATTTGGTCACCCCCTAAACCATGGGGCCTAAACATAACTGGTGAAGTTTGGGCGTTGTACACCTCTGCCACACTCTTCTAGTTCTTCGAAGTCAACTAAAGGTCATCATCAGATAAAACATAGGTTACTTTTACCCACTCACACAGTGTACAAGGCAAGAGTAGACAATAAGTAGTCCTGTTAGCAAGATAACCGAAAGCTGCAAGTCTGCATTAGTTGTACCTTCAGTAACAATATCCAATTTCAGTAATTGGATCTGACAATACTCGCCACGTTTCGAGCTCCACTTCACAACCTGTTATTAAATTAATGAATCGAGCGTTGCAAGCTATGCAAAGATTCAAGTAAAAGTAAACAAATATAATTGCTTTATAACTGGTAATAAACAAATAAATAACTACCATACGAGTTACTCAAACACTCGAGCACTACTGTAGTGCTCGAGTGTTTGAACCGTGAAGTGCGTTCGCATTTGGCGCTATGATTTTTTGATAGGTTTGAAAACGAGTTATTCGATTTTGTTTTACCAAACATAAGGTTGCCAAACATAGTTAAAAACTTTATACAGAGTGTCCCACGGACATACTACATGGAGAAGAAGTATTAAAGAT
This sequence comes from Hypena proboscidalis, assembly GCA_905147285.1. Lineage (NCBI taxonomy): Eukaryota > Metazoa > Arthropoda > Insecta > Lepidoptera > Erebidae > Hypena > Hypena proboscidalis. Next base: position 14,448,458 of record LR990132.1, read on the forward strand.
AGAACGTTTTACTGAAAAAAGACTTTATTTTAAACAATTTAAACTACATTCAACGATTTAAAAATGCTTACTTAACCGGGACCAAACTAGCTTAAAGTCAAATAAATAGCATCCTGCATTTTTATAGCAGCAGTCGGTAGCGTCAATAATTAAAATCAAATCTTTCTAACAAACAAGGTAGATTAAATGCAAGGAAAACCGTGAAATCAAAGAATTGAAAAAAAAAAAACTCTCGGCTTGTAGTGTATAAACGACTGAACAAAATATTGATGGGCAAAAGGTATTGATATAGTTTAATGCACCACATAAGGATATTAAGCTACTTTTATCGTTAATCAGTGCATTTTATTTTCATGTACCTAAGTCACGTAGCAATCGGTTAGCTGATAAGTGTTTGCCAAGTCAGCACCACCCTTGACATTAGAAAGACCAAGTAAAGCAAATGGGTACGAATCCCGGCGCAAGTAAACAATTACACAGTCGTTTGTATTTAAATATTTAATTACAATAAACAGAGGGAGTAATTATTTTCATTACCAGCTAATTATATTTGGATGTTGTTCGTGTCTCACGGCGTTAAGTGACTGAGACGACAAGGGACAATTGCCTCTTTTATGATATTTACGTATTTTAGTCATTTAAATTCTGCATCTATGACTCATATCTAACTTAACTCTAATGCAGAATTAATTAATTGTCTCGTTGTCTAGCGGCATAATGTGTGACCGCTCAACGTCAGTTCTCGGATTCGGATTCCAGGTCAGGCAAAAGTGTTTTAGAGATTTTTCCTTTGGGATTTTTTCATTAGCAGCACAGAGTTTGGAATTGAGCCCGATAGATAGCGATAGGCTCACCTCCTATCGTATGAGACCTAAATTTACAGGTGAGATGAGGGTGTTCAAACAATCATATACCTTTTCCATGCCCTTCTGTGTAATATAGCCGAGATGTTATGTTGTTTTAAACTCGAATAAAAACTCAACCTTTGTAGGAATTATATATTTATTCTAATTCTTATCTCACTTACAATCCAAATATTTTATGACTGATTATAGAAAATTACTTTTCTGTTTAAATATGAAATAAAAAAGAGAAAATATAGAAAGAAGCACGTCTACCTGTATTAAAAAAACATTTACTAAAATATGATGAAAAATTTCGAAGCAAACATTTAACATTTTGCTCAAGCTATTTCCAATAACACCGCTAGGGAATAAAGTAAAAGTTTTAGTTTCAAAAGGCAGCCGTCAAATGCAATACAGATCTTCAAAAGATCAAATCTTGAACGTGGTGACTTGCGGATGGAAATTGCTATTTCTGGTATCCTTATCTAAGATGTCATGTTCTATAATACGGGTACAATATCTGAGCTTGTATTCAATATTAAAGATCTTATACAATTCAAGGAACATCTGTGTACCGATTTACTGTTCTGTGATCGAGCTATTCACATTGTTTGGAATAGTTTCACAATATTTATTACGTTGCCGTAGCCAGGTTTAGGCTAGTATTTAATCACATAATTAAAGACACTTACTGGTATGCTATCTAATTTTTTATTCAGACCCTATTATTATTATTAATTAGATTTTACACGCGTTGGCACCGTCGACCGATTTTTTAAATCGGCATTATATTACCTATCTACCTAAAAACTGTGTAATTATATTAAGTTTTTTTTTGGTTATAAATAATTTAATTGAGACATGTCAGTATATGTTCCCCCTCCTCACCACCCGAACGTATACCGAATATAACGAATCACTTGATTTTCAAAGACTTACCGTCGTCAATTCAAAAAACAGGTACAGTAAATAACAAACACCGTTTTTAACAACAATTAAATTATTTATATTATTTATCAATATATTCCTAACAAAATATAAATTAATCTAGATTATAATAGTGGGACTATAATAATCTCTATTTAACACATACAATCAATCAGTTTATGTTTCTTAACAATAATCTACGATTTATTTGATCCTTTCATAGTTCACTAAGTAGTTCCATCGTAATTTTCTCATCCACTATCCATAACTAACCGTTAATTTGCTTCTCATTATGTTGTCAAGAGAAAACAATTTGTCTAAGCCAGTCATCGAGCTCATTTCATTTTGTTATGATCTTGAAAACCATTAATCTGGAGGTGACGCCGAGCAGATTGAAAAGATTACAACCCCTGGACGATGAGATAAACAGTTTTATTAAAATTTATTCAGTAAATTATTTAGATACTTGAAAATTCCATTTTCTTTGACCTGTTTTGAATGTCACCTTGGAAAAAAGAATTGTAGCGTTCATTTGTCATGATCAAACAAATAATTTTGTGAATATTATTTCGTTGCGATTTTAAATGTATCTCTGGACAGATTATTAGTCTTATTGATCTAATAGAGGTGATAATTTTAGTCTCATAAACTAGTTCTCTAGTAACTGTTATTTGAAAAGATGGTGCTAAAACTCATTAGTCGTTTAGCATTGTTGCCACATATGATATGTTTATAAACCTAATACAGCAAAAATATAATCAATTTGACACCTATTCAAGCTAAATAAGGATGAGGATTCTATAAGTTTATTTTGAGCGACGTGCTATGGCAGAACATAACATGTTTATAATTAGGTGTACAAATCTTAACAACGTTTTTTTAAATAAATGTCTTCATCTATATTTAACGCGGATGATACTGCGATAAGATTTAATAAGAGGGTACGCTAAGAAATAACACGTTTCAGTAAAATTATATGAAGTAATTTCCCTAGTACCACCATACACGTCATTTCTCGTTACCAGCTCTGTGTGTACATTGTTTATGTAGAATGTTGATTGATTAAACTCGGACTCGAATCGACGGTGTGTAAACAAACAAGCCGCGGTATGGGAATTTTCCCACAGTGGTATTTCGTTTTTTTACAAGACAACTGCGCTTTTACAGCTCTATATGAATATTTTACTACGGGTATGAGCATTATCTATCTATACTTATATATTAGTTCACCCGATCACCAGAAGTATTAACTAAAAACTCGTCTAGTTAAATTCATAATTATTTGAAATAATCGTTAGGAACGCCGTTTTTTACAGCATTTAGTGGGGCTTAGTGATTTAAACAAAGAACCAGTTGGTTTTAGGAACAGTTTTAGGCATCCTGCCTGATCCCTGCAAATTTTTTAGGCTTCATTGCCTACTGTCAATTATAAGCAACATTATTTGTGGCAAGTATGCATGAAATGAACATATAAGTAAATACATAGTTTTACTTATTTGTTGTGATATTTTGGCAACATTAGTGTTCGCACGGCAACTGAAATCCGTAAACATTTGCCACGAACGTATTCCTGTGTCAGCTCGCAACATCAAGTATTAAACTAAATTGTATGTCAACGAAACTAAAAATTACTACATTCCTCTCTTGTTTTACAAAATTCACGGTTTAAAATAACGTAGACAAACGGGTTAGTTGTTACTCGGAGCGTGTTTCGTACTTGCTGCTATTTACTTTTATATAATAAAGCTACGAGACTGTAAGTATTCATTTTGCATTTTGCGCTTGAGTTTTGAGATTAAAACGTTTGATGTTGAATTAAACGGTTTCTTAGTTCATGTTTGTGCTGGAAGCTGGAAATACCAGAGCTGGCATATCCGAAACCTCAATAGAACAAAAATACTAATGTTAAATATCCTGGTTTATCTATTACTAGCTTTTTTCTACGAAATTGAGGCACTTTCCTCTTATACTTTCAACCCCAAATTGATCCCAATGGGCAGTGAAATTTACAAAAAACTACGCGCAGAATTACATGCATTTTTCTTTCAAATTGACAGTCCTCTGGTTTAAATTTACACCCGCTTATTGACCCCTTGAAGGAAAAAATATTAAAATAAAACATATACCAGTTTTTAAGTTAGATTTTAGCTACTTAATTGTGAAAACCGCATTCAATTCCATGCAGTTATTCAATTCGCATTCAATTATTTACTCTTAAGGCCCAGTTTCTAGCAAAGAGGATAAGAGATAAGAGCGGATAAGAGACGAGATGAGCCGAGAAGTGGAGCGAAGCTGGGAAGTGATTTCCACTAAAACGGAGCAGCAAGGTGAGTAGCAGAAAGATATGCGCAGCCAGCAGGCTGGGCGGCGTGGCGCCGCCGGTACGTATCACTTATTTGCTATTCTGAGCTGCACGCAGCTGGCCCGGTCGATGCACAAATTCTATACAAAAATTACACTTCTCCTCTCCTCTTCGTTCCGATCCGATTTGGTAAAAACTGAGCCTTACACTTGTAGTCGGTAAGTTTGTTTCCATAAAATCCAGTTGAAAGAAGGTTACTTTGTAAAAAAGATAGATTTAAATATTTTTATCATTACATATTTACATACGATATGTATGTGTTGTATATGTTCGTCATAAATTCAATTACAACGGTGAAATATTAAACCACCGCTGAAGTTAAATATGCAAACAATTATATAATTTTCGTGATATCGTAATTGAACTAAAACAGGCGTATATAACCAGAAGTTTAATTTAATCCAGTAACTGGTTTGGAAAATTGCGTGGGTTAATATTTGTATCGTCTGAATAATAACTAGAAATGTAAGTGGGCGTACCAAAGGTTAAACCTCCAGAAACGAAAATAGACCAAGTATTTTATTATTCGCTGCCTCGATGGTCTAGTGGTTAGCGTATCTCTTACCGTGAGGTCTCGGGTTCGATTCCCGGGTCGGCTAAACTGTTATTTGTGAACTTTCCATCAGAAAATTCACAATAGCAGCACGGAGTTGGCATTCACATTAATCCACCCTCTAGGGTGAGCCTTTCAATATCCACCGGGCCATCCATCCATGGGCCGGCCATCACACACATGGTCCGCTCCGCTGCCGGCGAGCTGGGCGGCGAAGGCGCGCGTACGCCGCGAGCCTAATGCCGCCCTAAGCGAGGCCGCGGGCGGTGGAGGGGGTTTTCCGCCGCCCGCTGATGCCTTCCGCGACGGAGTGACGCCCTGGGTGTGCCCGGGCCGTCGCTACGAGAGGAGGACCTAGAGTCGGGTGCCCGGTCGGAGGTCGGACTGGGCACGGTCGCCGCGGCGAGCCCTGTGGATGTAAGATCGATCCGGGGCTCGCCGACCCAACATCTTTCGGCGACGAGGGCACACCGCGGGGTTTTTAGTGGGTATTCTGTGCCGTTTAACATCGTAGGCACGGGAGCACAGAATATTAAGTACAAGTACAGAAGCGCCACTTCCCGTAACAATTCATAGAAATAGAGACTCTTGCTACTAAGCAACAAAGTTCAATTCAGCTCGCATAAGCGCTCAGTACCTAACGAGATATTCACCTAAGTATTGCCGCTCTCTTCTAACGCGTAGCTCTGTCGCTGTCTGGCGCTGAGTGACGCGATACCTATGTCGCTAGGGTTGTCGGCTCGCCGATGCGTTGCTACCTACTACTATAATATTCATCGTCTATCTATCTACCTATTTGACCTTCATTCTATCTTACGTTTGATGCGTATGATTGATTACTCAGTCAATTAGGTAGATACTAAAACGAATTTTACAGTCTCTCATTTGTAAAGGGGAAAAGGGAACCTAATTAAATTCTTTTTATCATATAACCCCTATAAAATTTTTCTTTTCACATGGGTAAACTATTCTTATTTACTTACAATAACAATATTTTACATTTTGTGCATTAATTAAAAAGTTGTGGCACAAAAACATCAAAAATTCTGGTTTGTTTACATTTTTACTATTCTTAATTCTTCTAATCTCCTAACGCGTTGACCCATTTATATGATTCAAACGGATAAAATAGTTTTAGACCTAGGCCTTTCATTTGACACCATAATCGTTAAAATATCTCAACAAACAAAAAGTCACATTTTCAAGTTGCTCTCGTAATTATAAAAAACAATTTCCTTAAATAATTCAGACATGAGTCCATATTATTAGTAAGTATCAACAAAGTAACTAATTAATGTTAGTAATATGAAGAATGTGAAGGTTTATAGTCTCATAGTTTTAAAATAAATTTGAACTTACATTTTCTCATCTGTAGGTAATGAAAAAAATGACAATCCCTCGTCCTTTTGTCTTGACACACATCCATCAAATAAGCAATGCTTTAAACCAGACATTCTCTCTTATTTTAAACTTATTTAGTACTCATTATAATAATATTAAAACTTCCACAAAACACACGACACCGTACCAACCCTACAGTCGAATGTGGTCGAATGGAGCCGGCGCCATGCGAATTTGTAGGCATTTATCGCTGTAGGTACGGCCGAGTGGCGGGGCCCTGACGGGAGTCCCACATAGCCACTCTGCCCGTCCCCCCACGGGTGGGGTGGTATGCGTAAATGCATTTCCCCGCGAAAAAAAAAAAAAAAAAAATGGCCGGCCATCACCGGGCATCCGATATCACCTGTTATGTTTAGGTCTTATAGGATAGGTCCTATAGGACCTAAACACGTCTTAGGAAATGTTTATTATATTTTTGGACTGAATTTGTACTATTCCAATAAATACTAGTATCACTGCCCCATTTTTATATTTTGTATGCTTAATTAATTAAAATTTCAAGGACCCCGACCAATCATAATAATATCTTATTTTTAGAGAGTTTTATTTCATAAAGGACAGACCCTCAATCTCTTAAACTCAAAATCTAATTAGTACGCTCTAAATAATCCTATTCATAACAATAACACCGTAATATGAAGGGCAGAACTGTTAGAAATATAATCACTTGATAAAAGGCTATTTACAAATGAATGAGAGTCAAGATATCGTGTTAGACGCACTTACATTTCATGTTTCCGTAATAGCGTTTTCGTGTATAATGCATTCATAAATTTTGTGGCACTTGATAAGGCTCGATTATCATCAGTTGTTCGTCACAGTACATGCAAGGTGGGAATGGTGAACATTCTTTATTTAGTAGGTATTCAATGGTAGTATTGTTATTTATGTAATTTTTATCTTTTAATATAAAAGAAGGTATAATTCAGTGATCGATATTTGCAATGATTAAAAGAATGATAACTTTTCTCTGTTCTTGCATTGTGTCATTTTCTTATGTACCGCAACTTTTCAGGAAAGTTAAGATGTAAAAGGATGAAACTATTGATGCAGTCTGTTCTTAAACCACTTCGTAAACCTAACAAACGAATGCCTTAGTTTGGAATTGTTAATTATACGAGATTTTGTTAAAAAATCGTTGATAAAAACATGTAATCAAAAACCTTTCCTAGGCATTTTGGACACTTCAAAGGGTTTTCTTTCAGTAATCGTAAGTCTTTCCTTTTGACCTTTTCTGTCCCAACAACTTTACCTCTAAGTTGGAAAGTCGAAATTTTACATAATTATAGTCCTCGGCTCAAGACAGCTTCGAACGGAGTTTAACTAGAGCACCTACCTCAGTTTACTAGTCTTTTAGTCGATTCCCAGTAGGTTTGAATGTAATAACCAGGGCTCGGAATTAGGTAGAGTTTTTCATGTACTTACACTGATTTCATACAGCGAAAGAATAAAGTGGACATGCCTCAAGTCCCGAGATTACTTTTAAAGAGCAGAAAAAAATCCCATGATTTTTAAATAAAAAGTTATTTATTTTTTTACACAATTTAAACTACTGCACGCGCGACTAAATATTTTAACTCTCACAAAATTTATACAGTAATGTCGGAAGCGAACACTTCAAATCTTACTGGTAATGAATCGGACAAGGAAAATGATTCTGATGGGCCGTTTGAATAAGCAAAACCTCACGAGTCTAGGCTAGAAGCAAAAGTATTTGCTCGTATTTATAAAAAAGACGAAATATGCGTATGAGAATTTACTACATACTTTCAACAATTTGTATTGTGAATTAATTGTAATGAATTAATGTAAACTAATAAAAAAAAAATATGTTAATTATCTTTGTTTTATTTGTCTATCTCTGAGGTTTTTATTATTATTTATTCGTAATATTGTTGACTACACGGGATTGTCCATTAGAAATCCCGGGAAGGTCCACATTAATATCAACATTTCGATGCAAGTACATAAAAAAGTCTACCTAATTCCGAGCCCTGGTAATAACTTACCGTGAGATTATTCAATTGTGGGAGAGTGTGAGAGGCTGATAAGATTAGAAATGACTGTCTCTATGCTTCTTAATTATTTTATTTAAGCCGTATGCAACAAACGGTTGTGTAGTGCATCTACACAACCGTTTGTTGCAATTGTAAGTGGCAATTACAGCACATAATAACTTATACATTTCTGGTGACATTTTGAACAACAATGTTATACCTGCTAGGGCAATAATTGAAGGTTCTTAATATTATGGTACACAGCATTACCTTCATTCCTGTTGATAAACCTAAAATGATACCACTGGCTGTGATTTCAGCAATTCCAAATGTGCAATAGACAAACAATACCACTGCATACCATCGATGACACCTAGTGATGTCCATATTATTGTGAGTTAACATGTTACTTTTTGTTTTTTTTTTCTATGTATAACGTCTTGGTCTAAATCTGTAATGTTGTACAATTTGAAAGTAAATAAAAAAAAAATAAAAATTTTACGACACTTTTGTGATAAGTAACATTTACCATTTGCCATCAGATTGTCCCATGCTTACACAGTAGATGACAGTAGCGATTTGAACAGTCAGTTTGTCATTGTATATATATTTTCACTACATTAAGTATATACTTTGAATTAATGTTTCTTTTTAGTTTGAACATTCTAGTTATAAATTTTATAATTCAAGTCGCGTAGAAGCTGCTTTTTCTAGAATCTCATTTACGCCTTAAAAACTTGCAGGTAATTTTTACGAAAGTAGGCTCCTCGACTTCAATGGCCACTTTACTTTTTCTTTGCAATCTATAAGTGAGACTCTACACTTTCATTTTTCTTCACAAGAAAAGTCATTTGAATAAGAGGACATTTTACAAACATGCTTCATATTTGAATTCAGTCACAGAAAGCCATGTCACTTAAAGCTTTTATTTAACTTGCTTTTTGTGTATGTATGTATATTATTTATTGGGTTCGCAAATCCAGCGAAGTATTTTTCGACCACTTTATATTGCCTGATCAAACACAAAATTGGCATACTTGTGTAATTCCGGTGACAATGCAATAATATGGCAGAAATAGACTAATGATGCAACCAGGAGTGTCTTAGCACGAGGTAGCTTCTCAACGCTAAGAGCGAGATACGAAACATTGCATAGTTATTGGTAATACACTAATATGATGAGGACGGTATGATGCTGTGGCCAGAAGTGTCTTCTTATGTAAGAAATGCTTACCTTTAGGAGCATAGATAGCCTGAATTTGCCTCTTATTCAGTTCTTGTGGCAAAACACGAAAATGCGGCAGGCGATGATTCTTCTTCGTCGTGTCGATTACTGAGTCAAATTTTAGGCGATGATAAACATATACCTACCTATTAAAAAATAAATTATTAATAAAATAAAATATTTTGATATAAAGATTATAAAAAGTAGTCAATTATTATGATATATATTTATAATAAAATTATAAATTTGCCATGACTGTACTTTGAAGATTTTTAAGAAATATTAACACGAACGATCGAAGATCTTTATCACTAATGCAGCAGTAGAAATATCACTCCCCAAGGGTTGTAAATTAATATAGGAAGTTAGTCAATTTTGTAAATGCGTAATACAAGTGTGTTAAAACTACATCATTGGTTTACAAGACAGATTAAGGCTGTTTTTTTTATTTAACCTATATTGTCCCATTATTGGGCAAAGGTCTCCCCCGAAGTCTTCCACTCTTCCTTATCCAAAGCTCTTCCCTGCCAGTTTTCCAGAAAGGTGTCCAAGTCATCGCGGGAGCGTTTTCTCGGCCGGCCTCGGTGACGACACCGGTTCTCCGGCATCCATTCTGGCGTGATTCTTGACCACCTTTCTGGATGCATCCTGCAAACGTGCCCCGCCCAATCCCACTTTAGAGAAGGATAGGCACTTTAAGGCTGTTAGAGATTTTATTTTATACTGCATTAAGAAATTCTGAGCCTACCTATATTATATTTCTTTTCAGTCTCTTTTATCGCAAGCAGATAAACATCTAATGTAAACTGATTTAGTGAAGCGTATTATTATTCCCCAACAGACATTCAGCTCACACCTGTTGGTCCCGGATTATTTCGTCCCCTCTCTGAATGCAAACAAGTTCATAACTTCGGAATAACAAGGTTTGTAACATTTGAACTAAAACCGGATAAAAACATCGAGAGAGCAGGCTCGTTTCCGTACCCTCCTCTTCAATTCATTTCACCGGCACTGATACTAAGACCGTAGTTGAGAGAGTTAAGAGAGTAGTTGTATTTTGTTTTGCTAAAGGCGGAATAGTTAGCGAAAGGGACATTCAGGGCCGATTTAACAAAACTTTATAATCTGCGGTTTTATTAAGCCTGTGTTTGTATCTTTCTCTATCAAAATTTATATTTGTACGGAACAGAGAGATAGATAGCTAATGGCTTATCATTAAATTTGAGTATAACTCGTTGGTGAAATCGCCACTAAGACGCTGTGAACTATATCAGAGCCAGTTGTAGTAAAATGCTCATAATTAACAAAGGAGAAGGAAAATATATGCATACTAACATTATTTAGGCTCTCGATTTTTTATGAATTTGATCAAATCAAAAACCCCTAGCAACATCCATATAATTCCTAATTAATAATATTATCTAAAATTAGATTTGCTGGACACAAATTGACGGGTTTTGACTTTGATTTTTGACAGCATGATGTTGAAATAACTGTAATATTGACTTTTAAGCTTATATTATTCAATAATATTTCTTTTTAGATTGGAGTAGCTGATGTTATTAAGAAAAAGTGATATTATTACACATAATAAAACTTTTATTTTTTAAACATGCTCCTGGTTTTAAACGGTGTTAAAGAAATCTCGCATCTATAAATTTATAGCAGGTATTTGTTTCTACATTGGATTCGTAGCTACATTCTCGTTTCGATTAAAATTGTGTGGTTTAGGACTGACGGAATTTACCTTTCCGTCGTATTATCTGCCTTTTATTCAACCCTTATAGTGAGATGCAGCTATAGTAGTACGTTGTTATAAGGGTCTCAATATTAATCATTATGGTTTCAAGATTAATAGGATCTCGAACGAGGATTTACGTATATTAACTTGCTATTAATTTCAAAGTATAAACCAATGCGTTTGATAAGTTCTTAAATACCTACTGCATCAAAGAATTTACTAGTAATTAAACCAAAAAATAATAATAATCCAATTCAAAGGTCAGCAAAAATAAATACTGAACCGTCTAATGCCCCTCTTATCTTAAAAGTACATAATTATTTAAAGTAAACATTTTTTCAAGATTAACGTTTGTTCGATCCATATTATTTTACCTTATTTGACTCCAACAGATAGTTCATCAATGCAAAATTTGCAATATAATACATGTTGTACACAGTTGTTATCTCCACTTTGTTATTACAACATAACGTTTGAGTTCCTGTATTTAAATTGAGATTACATTGTAAATACAATTTGTAGCTGTAGAAAACAGTGTTCATTAAAAGTTACGGGTTTGGGAGTGCCAGTAGGAATGTTACACGGGAACGTTAAATGCAATGATGTATAGCTTTCTGGCGAATAACTTTGAGGGATTTTCTCTGTTTTATTTGTAGGTTCTTTGCTTTTTTGTTCAAAATATACACATACTTTGTTGTATGACTTATCATTGAATGATGAAATAAATGCCAATTATTTTGATAGATGTTTTACTAGTTAAAATTTACATAAATAGCGTGTGCTTATTGAATTGTAAAGTAACAAGCATAAAGCAGTGCAAAATAATTCAGATTGCTGATTACAGGAATATCTAATTGCGCTGCATCAGTTATGTATTGATTTACTATTATTCTACTTTCTAGTTTTTGTATGTGAAGTAAGATAATAAACTTATTTATTTTTTTGGACGGATAATGATAGTTCGTGGTAAAGAAAGCGATTCGGTAACTTTTAAGCTTTTGATTAACTTGGCTATCTAAGCTTAATAATACAGATGTTTGGCGGTGTAGACATAGTAACTGCGATTTAGTAAAACTTGAGACTGTGTTTGTTCTAGTAACGCTTACTACGACTTTACATATTTGGCACGGTTACGAAATCATTTTTGGAAGGTTAAAACATAAAATAGTTAGATTTATATTGGTAAACACGATTCGATTTGTCACTTAATACCTTATTTTTTCAAGTTATTGTACAAAGATTTGTGTTTATCGAAGTCTAAGGGCTCCCTTCGACCTTGAATACATCCTTAGCGTTACCTGCCGCGGCGAAAGGCTCTCGTTAACAATTTATCTCTCCTGAATTTATTATGCTGCTTTTACCTACTTTCTTCCCTGTGTTGTCATTATAGCAAATATTTATATCAATCTGTAGCACTTCACAAACGGCAGCTATAATGTAAAAATGTTTATTTTCATACTCTTACATATCTTTCCATAGAAATTGACAGGTGACAACACAAGGCAGCTATTAAAAATTCAAAAAAAAAAATTCAAAATTCAAATCATTTATTTTCATAGGCCCCAGGAGGCGCTTGAACACGTCAAAACATTACAGAAAATGATATAAAAGTAAATAATAAATAATACTAAATTATACTAATTACAATGATTTGAATAACCGGGGCTCAGATTAATTTTAATCAAACTGTTTAGAATCGAATTAAAATCAATCTAAGTACCAGCTCCGATGGGTATTGCATTATGAGAAGAGCTGGTGAGAAACTCATGTGCACCATCTTTTAAAATGAAAAATATAACAATATTAAAGTACATAAAAAAATCACATAAGAAGAGCAATTCATTTCCAAATACTATTATCATTTATGTAGTCTGAAATACTATAGTAAGCTTTTTGACATAGTTTAGTTTTAACATATTTTTTAAATTTACCTATCGATAATTCTATTGCGTCTAAAGGAAGTTTATTGTAAAAGCGTATACATTGACCTGGAAACGAGTTAGAGATTTTATGGAGCCTAGTAGTGGGCACAGCGAGTTTGTTTTTGTTCCTTAGATTTAATTTATGGAGATCACAATTTTTCTTAAATTTCGTTTGGTTTTTGTGAACGTACATTAAATTTTCGTAAATGTATTGAGAATGTAACGTCATAATATGTATCTCTTTAAATCTATTTCTTAGTATCTCCTTGGGACTCATCATACAGATAGCTCGAATAGCTCGCTTCTGGAGCACAAATATTGAATCTATATCCGCGGCACTACCCCAAAGCAATAAACCATATGACATTATACTGTGAAAATAGCTAAAATAAACTAAACGCGCAGTGTCAACATCGGTCAGTTGACGAATTGTTTTTACGGCGTAAGCTGCTGAGCTGAGTCTACCAGACAACGTTTCTATATGTGGGCCCCATTGTAATTTAGAGTCTAATGTTATACCAAGAAAGACAACCTTATTGACCATTTCCAATTCCTCATTGTCCATCACCACACTAGTTTTGACTTGCTTAACATTTTTTGTAAAAAATCTAATATATTTTGTTTTACTACCATTTAAAAGCAAGTTATTAGCACTAAACCAGTTCACTATCTTTGATAAAGCATTGTTTACATCGTCAATTACTGATTGTTGTCTTTTTACCTTAAAAACTAAAGAAGTGTCATCCGCAAACAATACTATCTCATGATTATCCTTAACAAGATGAGGTAAATCATTAATATACAAGAGAAACAGGAAAGGCCCTAAAATAGAGCCTTGTGGCACCCCCATTGCTACAGCTGATCCATGCGAACGCTTTCCATTGACATCTACTCTCTGAATCCTATCGGTTAGATATGAAGTAAGAAGATCCAGAGCGATGCCTCTTATACCGTAGTGGTGTAACTTCTTGACTAGAGTTTCATGCTGCACACAATCAAAAGCCTTAGATAAGTCACAAAACACCCCATAGGCATCCCGCGACTCTTCCCAAGCCTCAAATATGCATTCCAGTAATTTTACCCCAGCATCACATGTTGACCTACTGCGAGTGAAACCGAATTGTTAAGTGAGCAACAGATTGTTTTCATTAAAACATTTAAGTAACTGCGCGAGAATTAATTTTTCAAAAATTTTACTAAACGTAGGTAGCACCGATATTGGTCTGAAGTTTGAGGGGTCTAATGTACTACCTGATTTAAACAAAGGAATGACTTTACTTAATTTCATTAAGTCAGGAAACACACCACAATCAATACATCTATTAAATATCACGATTAAATCAGGTGCAATAATGTCAATCAACGAATTTATAATATGTACAGAAATGCCCCATAGATCAGCCGTTTTCTTAATATTAATTGATTTAAACGCGGCTTTAAAATCAGACAAATTAACATGGTGAAAATCGAAATTATTGTAAAACTCAGGCACATTATCTTTAAGTAACGACTCAGCAACGGAGGAGGAAGAGCCTAAAGCACTAGTTAGAGAGACAGGAAAAGCAGTAAAAAATTCTTCAAAAGCACTGGCAACTTCTAAATCTGACTTGGTTACTTGACCATTGATACTTAACTTAAAGTCTGAATTTTTTGATCTAACCTTCCCAGTCTCTTCATTAATAACCTTCCATGTGGCTTTAATTTTATTACTACTATTTTTGATTTTAGATTTAATAAATGTAGATTTGGCAATTTTACAAACGCGTTTAAAAATCTTCGAGTATGATTTGACATGTTCTTTAAACTCTTCACTGCTATTAAATTGTCTTTCATAGTATAAGATGTACAATGTTTGCCTACTCTTATGGATACCTGCGGTTGCCCAGTCACCAAAGACAGGACTACTAGTAACAGTAATCTCCTTGGAAGTAAATATTGAGTTAAAATCGCGAAGAAATGAATCAAAAAACGAATTATACATTACATTAGGTTCTATGTCATTATCTAAGAAAGGTAAGTTATTAGCTAGGTTAACTCTCATACGTTCAAAGCGACTAGCTGTTACTGGTACAGAAGTAATTTTTTTCCTAACTACATTTTTACTTTTTATTTTAAAACTTATCATTTGCCCAGAATGATCAGAATCTAGTTTATTAATAATACTTCTGTGATATGTATATTTTTTGAGAAATGAAAATTGTTTGACAGTTATGAAAATATATTATTATTGCTGCTGTGTGTAAAGCGCTTAATACGTTATTATTTATCCTAAGAAAGACGGTAAAGCCTTGATCACACGTTCAAAGCATTTAGCGCATCGAAGGGTCTGCCCTGCTCTTCTTCAGTAGTCTTCTTAGTCAGCCCGTGCTTTATACACACTGAGTGCACTATCTCGGCCGAGTACTTGGTACGTCTGATCAAGATATAGGTATAGCCTTTTTTGGAGTCGGTTTCAAGTCTAACAGATTTAGCTGTATATCAGTATTTTACGTGGAACGACTGCCATCAGACCTACACAACCCAGCACGAGATAATACGATTCTCTTTGTTAGGTAGGTAAGAAGACTAAATAGCCTAAAATACACATGCTGCCGAGCTTAGCCCAAAGTTTAGCTTAGTGTTTAGCTATGTATCTTGCTACTTAATTTAAAAACTTATCTGGGCAATTCATTGGTGGTGAGGATCTCCGTTGCGATTTCTTGCTGTGAAAATTGTCATTTAGGTCTTTAAATACTGCGTAATATCACTGCATTAACTCTTGCACAAATTAACGACTTTTATACAAAGAAATAAATGTTATTGCGAGAATTAACCAACATGCAATATAAATGATTGAAATTAGCCTTACATCCTGCGAGTTGGAAACATAATTGTGTAGTTCTTTGGCAAATAGCCATCGTCACGAACTCCATATTATCAACAGAACTACATCTGTAAATTTAACCGCTATGGTAGTTTAATATTGTTAATGTAGCCATGATTATTTTGTGCAAATACTACTGATTAGTTTGTTTGCCGTATTACCGAGAGACTAAAATCAAATAGCCGGTAGTCACATTATAAATAAAATTGCATAAAAATAATTTTAGTATGTAGAAATTTCAGTAAAAATAAAACAATTAAACTAATCTTTGTTTGATATGCAATTTTTTATGAAATGAAACTTTACTGTGATTGAAGCGTTACATTGGGTGTAAATATCTTTCAGCACCTATGTATATAAAGACTTGTTTTGTTCTAAATATTATAATGAATGTAAATTTTATTAATTTGCTGTTCGTTTATTAATAGAGTTGTCCAGATTTGCAGTTAAATTTTAATGTCTTTAGTAATCACTGATCGTGTTTACAGAAGAGTCGTTTGGCGACCCCATATCAACGAGCGTTGGAGCTGTATCGCTCCAATCTCACGCTTCGGATCATTTATTGACATACTGCGGTACACGATCCCACTGTTATATCGACTTTTACCTCGCTTAGGATGCTACAACTTGAGCTGAAGGATTTTTCGCTGGCTTTTGTTGCTCATTTCTGAGATCAGATTAGGGTTTTCAGGTGTTTAGCTATCGTTGTAGAGGAGATAAGTACATCGGCAACTTGTGATTTACAAAATAGTTAGTAAAGTTTTGTTATGAAAGCCCGACCGCCCTTTTTTCTTACTCCTGTTATCTGGTTGTAAAAACTTAATAATTTTAAAGTTATGACCCCATTACTGAAGTAGGAATATACGATGGTCGT
The DNA here is from genome assembly GCA_905147285.1 of Hypena proboscidalis. Classification (NCBI taxonomy): domain Eukaryota; kingdom Metazoa; phylum Arthropoda; class Insecta; order Lepidoptera; family Erebidae; genus Hypena; species Hypena proboscidalis. The sequence goes on from LR990132.1 coordinate 14,465,168, forward strand.
GTCTCTTGACATAGCTTGAGATGTAGCGACATAGGAATAATACAAAAAAAGACAAAATATGTGATCCGACCAGGCTCGGTGGTATTGCCTGGCGGACAGCTGTCCGATAGCGTATTGGAAGTGGTATATATGTACACTCTAAATTGTTTTTTTTTTAAATAGGTATGTAGAAATTTTATTAAAACGTCATAAACATGACTTGTATGAAAACGCGGACAGTGACGTCATCAACTTTTCGTGATCAAGTATCGTACTTATAAGGATATAATTAAAAATCAAACATAGAACATTCTAACTCAATTCGGCGAATCGTTAAATATATAACACAAATATATTTTTTATCAGTCTACATCTCTATTCAGTTAATTTGACTATTTTATACTTTGCACACACTTATTTTTTTAACCTTAAAATAGGCTGTTTCATTTACTCCTATCCACAAAAAACTGGATAGGATAGCACTTACATAATACACACAATATTAAAAAAAAAGTAGTGTTGCTTACATCGATTCGTACTGGATATAAAAAAACGTCTGTAACAGTGGGTATAACAAGATTTTCAACGATGCAAGCCAAGGGATAAAAACAAAGGGCACAATTTGGCCTTCGAATGCGCTTGACTGATCCCAGCATTATCCTATAGACCAAATCTCACAAAATACGAGTGTTTATATCAGTTTAAATCTGGCCTGACAATTTCGATGAAGGTCTGAGTTAACGACGCGATGTAACAACTCCTCTGACTCAATTGTTTTGGATTTATTTGTTTGCAATACTGACTCGAAAGGCCATTACGAAAACTATTTGTATATGGGTATATACCTTTTCAAACTTTTGTTATAAATGTTCTTTTTTCAAGGAATAATAGGGCTGTCGCTGTAACCTGTTCAGAGTCCGTTTTAAAACTTGGGTAATGAGTTAAGCCCTCGGGTGCTATGAATGGCCTCGCCCAACAAACGTTTCTCGTCAAATGGGTCGCGAAACTTTTACCTATTTTATTTTATTAACTTCTTTCACAATATTCTTTATTGTCTGCATTTAAAGGGCTACTTGGAAAGTGCCTTATTACCTTTCTTTTGTCACTTTATGAAACATTTAGCTTGTAAATGTACTATAAAATTCTGCGAAAAGGCACTTCATTTAATTTGAAATTATGTAAATTTAATTAGTCTTAAAGCGACGCGACGACGCTGTGAAATAGAAATGAATGAATATTTTGACTCGTTACAAATGTTTATTGCTATAAGTAATGTTACTAAGTACCTATACGTATTGTATTAAATATAATCGAATTTGGAAATTAAGACTTGTGTTTACATAAGTACTTTACCTCTAGATTGCTTTTATACTCGAAGTTGTAAAAAAAAAAAAAATAGTGTCTTTTGATGTCATAAAAGGCATTGAAACGAAATGAAACGAATGTATATATGTGTAAACCAACGTGTAATACATTTATATTATAAAGAGATAAAATTTCACATCTTGTAAATATTAGACATAATTTTCATACAAATCCGGCGCAACAGATTGTTACACGATGAAACACACAATATCATAACATTTATTCATTAAACCAACCAGCTGGGCTGTCTCCTTGTCACTTCAACTTAATCGAATTAGGGCTTGGACATACTACACGCCAAGATGAGAATATGTAATACATAATCATATATTCTGGCAAGACGTATCCCACTTTGATATTGCAAGCATGGATACTTTTATATATTATTGAGGTTTCTTGTCCTTGAGGGGAATAATGTGTGCCTCAAAGTCAATGTCAATTGCGTCTGATGAAATTATTTTCACAAGTAGAGCTACTCTCATTCATAAAATATTATTCATCATTATTTTTTGTGTGATAAATGCATTTGTATTCTATTAAATTACTTAAACTGTAGCATGTCATACCCAAACTTTAAAACAAAACGTCACTAGGGAGTTTTATGAATTTATCGGCTATGAAATGAATCAATTTAAATATCGTCGTAAATAAATTACCTTCGAAATATATATTTCACATTTATGTACAATTATTCACTAGGGAGGGTAAATGATTAGAATAATAAAACCTAATATTACGCAATCACTACTTGTTTACAAAATGCGTAATTGACAACACTTAATAGTCTCATTTACGGCAATAATTAGAAGGACTAATTTACACTGGTGCAACAATAATTATGCCGACACTGTGTTGGTAATAAATCCTGGAGATACTGTACAAAATCTAATATGACATAACATATTTTGCATTATATTTCCATGGGTTCATGCGGCTCCAGTCGTATTTATTTATGCATAAGTGTAAATTAGACATACACTAGGAATTCATGAAAAAAGTCCGATCTGTTCACATTACACCTATTACAATATAAAATCTAACTTACGATAAGACTTAAAGTTTATATAAAGAGTGTATAGCAATAAGGAAGACATCGATAGCCTGCATGAATTACATCATCAATATAGAAAATACAGTAAATTATTTTTTGATTTCAATGCAGTTTACTTTAAAACTCACAGGAGTAAATATTCTGACTGAAATATCCAAGCTTCATTGAATAATTCAAATAAAGATCATTCGTCAAATAATGAAAACTGATTAACTATTAACTTGAAAATATAATATTTTGAATAAGAATGTGCCTTTTATAGATAGAAGGAAATTAGTATGATAACTTTTTATTCAGATTCAGCAAATGATTACATCTTCACATTTTGTGCTTCCTGACCATCTAGGTTGTGTGGCGAAATTTGCAAAAAATTGCGCATAGCGATAATACAGCCGATTGTACGTTTTTGACATTATATGTTGTGTATTATCATTTTGTTTTTGGTATACAATAAAAAATATTGTATTGTATGATATGATTTATAATAGAATTAATAATAAGATAATATATTTTAGTCAACATAATTTACCCCTGTAAATATCGCTCTACACTTTATATCTATCTTAGTTGTAATATTTGTGTAGCAAAAAGGAGACGGGCTGTCTTTAAATATAGAAATGAAATACCCTGAGGATATAAGCGGTTACTTAGTTGTTTCAAAATACGTATATTATGGCCTTAATAGATATTTTCTTTGTCGGTGACCCCGTATTACATAAATATGAATTGTAATATCCTTTATTGAGTAGTTCAATATTAAAAAAAATACAGCTTAAATATTTTATCTACGTAAACATACCAATGAAAGTGTAGACGCAACTTATAAAACTATTTATGTTTAAAACATACAAACATCTATTTGTTTTTACATTTTTTATTTATTATGTTCGGAATACGCAACGCACTCACTTAGATACATACATATTTTACACATTCCATTATCTTTATACTTATTTTACGCTTTAAGCTTTGCTAAATTACGAGAATATAATAATAAATTATGTCGTTCAGAGACCCATACATAAACATTATAAATATTATGTAGTTTTCTATAACTTTGTTAATTTGGCTAGAAAACATTGAAATAGCTTTCTTTTTATATCTACCCTCTTGTGAAATCGCTGGTGTATTTGTTTATTAGATAACCAATCTTAAAAAAAATAGTATATTCATAGAAATATTACACCTAGAAACTGAGACCACGCATGATAAATGAAGCCACTTTATTAAGCCGTTTTGGCTTAGTACGACTCGTGTCAGCCAAGCGGCACGCAGTAATTTTCACTGTGAGCGTGATTGGTTTTCCGTTTCATTTTAGATGAAGCGCTTGTATGAAGACTATCTATATAGGTGTTTTAAATCTATGAATATAAATAAGATATGTGGTTATTGATTACATTATGACCAACGATTACCATCAAAAATGATTTTGCGTCATTTTGTTTGGCAATCGTAGGTCATTGTGATGGAAATGATAAATTGTAAGTTCAAAAATTTACAAATGATCGCAAGTAAATAATCTGCATATATTTCTCGGTTATTTTTTTATATAACAGGATTTGGAAATACTTTTTAATAAGTATATTTTTAATAAAGCCAAGGAGGGCTACAAAGCGTTCTTTGTAAAAGCTTCTCCTTTCGACAACACTTATAAAAATGTTTATAAATACTCACTCCTAATCATGATATGTTTTTGTTACACAATTGCTCCAAACACTTCTCAACAACAAAATAACACGCAACATGCTTCTAATGGGGATATTAGCAATAATATCGCGAATGTTCAGAGAGTAAGCAGTTATGCTGAATTTATTCATACATTACGGAAGTGATATATATTTTACGCAGATGCTCATGGTAATAATTGAAGTCTTTATTGGTTTTTCAGTGTCAAAATGATCCTTATCTATGGAACTAAGATCAGGGAACAACTTGATATTATATTTTTGTATGTACATGAAATTTATAAAGAAATACTTTTATAACTGCCTAGAACATCGGCCTAGTAGTTAGCGTATGCGCCTCTCACCACGAGGTCTCGGGATCGACTCCCGGGTCGGGCAAAGTGTTATTTGTGAACTTTCCGTCAGGAAATTCACAATAGCAACACGTAATTGGAATTGTGCCCGGTGGGTGGCGATAGACTCACCCCCTATCCCATTAAAAACATATCAGGTGAAATGTAGAAGGTGTAGTAAACATTTGCTACGCCCTTCTAAGTAAAAAGACGTGATGTTATGTGTTACTTTTATGATCACGTGAAGATCTAATATGATTCATATTATATTTGTTTAGTCTAGTACAATTATTAGACTAAACTGAATTAACTGCATTTACATAATAAAGTGGCAAGGATTTAATCTTTGCTACCAATAACCAAGGCGTTATACAGTCTACTCTATGATACAGTTTCAAACGAAATTGCATCAACAGAACTTGCAGTATCTGTACAGAATTTGTCTCAGTTCTGCGAGTGCAATGATTGCTAGATCATTAAGCACAATACAAGGCGGGCACATTGTAGCGAATGCCACAGGGACCACTGAGCCACGGCGCTTTGACTCCGCAAACAAACAATCTATGAATAGCACACATTCACACTTTTTTTGGAGTATATTGATGAAACTTCAACTTGGATAGTCATTTAAGTACTACTGGTCCGGTTTTTGGGCTAATAATATACAGGGTGTAAATGAAACCGTGACGAACCCACTTACTAGTGATTCAGTACATGATTCTAAGATTCTGGATGCAAACATTTTAAAGCTGTGAAAACTGCATATAAACATAGTAAAATGTTGCGCTCGCCTCTCTCAGAAGAGAGTAAGTTAAGGATGAAATTACACTCAAGCTTTGTTTTAAAATTAGCAAGAAGCAAATATGCTATGTATTACATCAAACTAAAAAATGCTATTACTAAACCACTAAGAGATTTGCAGATCATTTGCCAATTGAATAATTATAATACCCGCCCATAAGCATAGTATTAGTGTAATATTAAACACCTGCAAATTAAATTAACTGACATTTTTTGATACTTCAAGATCGTTTTCCCCATTAGTAGCATGTTGCGTAATGTTTCAACATCATGTAGCAAGCACTATGCATAGTCCATCAATATTCACATTTTAAATTACTACGAAAACAATTGACTTTGTCGCAATTATGTAAGAATAATATTATAACTTAATCAAATTTATTCATAGTACAATCAGTAAAATGCATTCTTCACGGACTGCTCTTTCGAAATTTTTGTTAGTTATATTTAGCATATTTTGCTCTGTTTCATGCGTCAGCTTTTTAGAATTCCAAAATAAAATAATATTTTCATCTCAGCATCTCGAAAAGTCGTTCTTTAATGTATAAAAACCATGAACAAAACTCTTCGTCATCTCGTACCAAACTAAGCAGAACTTGTACTTTGGATACAATTTCGAGCTGCTGATGTTAAAAGTTGTATGTGCGACATGAGATCAAAGTTATTTACATCTCGTGCTTTTGATTACCTCACTACGCATTTAGGACTCAAAATTAGCACTCAAGGAAAATACATAAATTTGCTCTCTTGTTAAAATAACTATTTCTACTTCTAATATTTATTGGATTCAATAAGATCATTTAGTAAAACCATTTTTATCCTTTCATTTCTAACGTACGCTTCAAGTTTCTCAACTTATAAGTTATTTTTTCTTCGAAATGAAGTCGAGCGACTTGCAGTGTTTTCAAACTTTTACCTTCCATACACATATTTCTTCTACACTAAAAGCGTTACATAAATAGAATCCAGACAACGAAATAAGTATCTAAATACAATTTTGTTAACTATTTTATTTCCATACAGTAATTTATTTACATAATTTCACTAGTACGTTAGTTTACTTTGATTACAGAAAAAATATTAAGGTCAGAACAATTAGTCTTCATAATTGAAAAACCTTCCAATGATATTTAACCAAACATATATTATAAGTTATTTTTCATTTGTCATAGTGAGACTTTTCAAATGTTAATCTCACATTGTTTCTGGCTAAGCCACAACGTTATAATACGTACAATACAAAATGGACATCGGGCTTTCTAGCATTGATAGGTAGGTGTCAAATTGGGTCAATTACAATTCTAACTTCCTAATTCAGTCTCATAATTGCGCATACATAAGTTAAAAGGTTAATATACAAAGGATTTCAAGAAGCGCTGAGAAGCTCATTGTCATTAAATAAGTAATAAAAATAAAAAATCTTGTAAAATAGAAAGTTATAAAAAGTTACCTTGGTCATGATTTTTTACATGAAAGTGATATAATAGTTGCTAGAGGATAAAAATCGACTCTTCCGATTCATGTCAGTCCACACGATACAAAGGCATGTTCATGTTAACTATGGCAATAAAGATTATGACATCCAGAATTAAATTAGTAGGTCCATTACTGATGTTATCGCCCATTTTTCTTAGCAGAGGCCATATAGTCAAGTCAAGTTTAGGAAATAAGCAGTAATACAGTAATAGATTGATGAATGAATGGATGAATCCAGAAAAGATGAGCACTGCTGTATTTCATTCAAGAACAAGATTTGATTTCTTATTCAAATTGGGGCCGTATTTATATTTATATTCGGTCCTATGTTTTCTGACAATTTACTTAACCATCCACAGTAAAATTACAACCAACGTTAATTAAATTTATATTTTGTTTGTTGAAAATTACGTTATAAAGTTATTTCAACAGATTTTAATAGTCATTACCGTTATTCGGTCGACTATAGTCGCCAATTGAGTTGTTACACAACTTTATTGTTTGGAAAATTAGAGCAAAATTGTTCGGGAAAACCGTTTTATACAACAAAGGTATTTTACCTTAATGGATATGAAAGTAGCAGCTATTTCATAAATACACATGTATACAATACATTCAAAAACTTAACTTAAATAAAAACTGTTTTACTATACACGAATATCACGATGAAATTAAACGAAAATGCGTTATTACAACAATTAAAAATAAATTATAACTAGACATTTTGCTTCCATGTATAACACCTGTCAAAATTGTAGCATGGGCCTTGGTGATTAACTGCACGCAATCCGTCAAATCTGTATTAAATTGTGTCAAAGGAGACCCTCGAAATTAGAACTTTTAGAATATTAATTTACTAAACACAGAACTTACAACATATTGATAAAATAGTAATAATAATTTAATTGATAAAAACGACATATAGTTTTAGCTTTTAGCACCATACACATTCCTAAATTCCCAAAAAATAAATTCACCATTAATTTTGTTATTTTCAGATTATTTCACATTTTACATAAACAAGTTCTTAAAACATTAGTACCGTGTAACATTTTGCTTCATGTTCATTATAAAACTAAGAATACATGGTAAGATTGTACGGTGAATGTAAGAGTTGATGTACACATAACACAAAGGTTTGTCACATATTGCCCGCGGCTGCTCACTGCAGTACATTTAAGCCATACCAAACAACCGCTGTTGTCACCCTCGGTAATAATATGGATAAACCTTTGTCAAACATTCCAACAGTGGCACATTGCAAGACCGATGTTACTGTTAATATGAAACATTCATTACACATGAGAACAAATTTGACAGCTGTTATGAAACAATGGCTTGATAACCGGGTTTAGGAGCAAATATGGCACACAAATATTACTAAAACGAACAATACACGCTCTACGTTACATCGCGATGATAAATTCAGTTCGGGACTAACTATTTTGACTGGCAGCTGAGTCGGCGCTGGTTCGTTGCGAACCACGTTCACTGAAAAAAAGAAAAGGTTTTTAAATCTAATATAATCAAGTATGAATTAATATTATTACTGCCAGTAATAATATTAATTCAGTGTGTGATTGTTTTTGTTGTTGGTCAGTGATGTTTTTTTTTTATATTCTTGAGAAAACTCAAAACAAAGCTGCAAATATTATTTATACCTACTTGCGGCTTCAGTCATACAACAAAAGAAAACTTTGGGTAAATAACAGTTAAATTAATAAAATTGTGGCTTCTTCTACTACGACACTTTAGAACGCTAAAAATGAGAATAATTTCACCGGCTAAAAGACTTCCCTTTACCCGAGTCATAATTTTTAGAGATATTTCAGCGTCTGTATTTTTAAAGTGGGGAAATTTTTAAGAAAACACATTTGTGAGACGGAGCTTTTTACCAACGTCTGTATTTAAGAAGTACGTTATTTTTTATGTATATTGCAAACGGGTGTATATTTCACGTGGCGGTATGAAGCAACTATTGCCATAGACATCCACAGTCAACAAAAACAGATTGTAGCAGTCGCTTCGTCTTAAAATGACTTTGTTACGCCAGTCATTTGAAGAAACAATCTGATAACCAAACTGATACACAGCACTACAAGCATTTTAAAGTAACAGCAGATAAATGGAGAAACAGTAGCGGTGCTTCCCTCCTCGAGCTTGTTTACAAAAGCTGTACCAAAGCAACAGTGAAGAGTAGAAAGTGAGTATGTAGATTGAATGTAAATACAATTTGGTTTGATTTGATCGTAACATTACACCGTTGGCGGGTCAAATTCGATTCCGTCGCACGTGATCGAATTTTGATTACATCTCGAATTAGGCTGATGTAAACCGATTAACGCACATCCTTTTATTTCCCAAGCGGCATGAAGACATGCATCGAAACAAACACAAGGATATTATTTTGATATCTATGTTTATATGATTATAATGCTGCCTAGGATTAGAAAATTACTTTGTATTACAAAATACAACTAATATTTAGTTATTTTTATGTACGAAACGTATCTATAGACTAAAATAGAGTTGCGTTGAGAAATATAACCATATGATGGTTTCAGCTATAATTACAAAAACCTATTATGCAAGGTAAATACCGAGAACTTTGATTTTAATCCGTAGTTTGTCATTTGAATCCTTAGGAAATCATTAAAAAGCTAAAGAAGATTATTATACAACAATTTGCTTATAAACAAATCGGCAACTAATTAAACGTCGTCGTTTATGTTGAAAGTCACCCCTTTGTGGCTCTCAACGCACACTTTGTGGTAAACCGTGTGTGTGACATAGAGATCACATAGGGCACGCATATCATTATCTGCCTCACGACTGCGACTCAAACGATAAAACAATACACCCGTTACACAACACGTTTTTGTTGCGTGTATCAAATCCCGCAACTCATTTCACGGAATTATTCGCTAGAGGCCAAGAATAAGCTTTCATGGCGACTGCAAGTCTTTTATGATGAAGTTTGATCATCATCAAATTGCCGACTAATTTTACCATTTTATGCTTCTAATTTCAAAAAATTGGTATTGTTCACTGAGAGCAAGAGGTATTGTTTACTGTCAATAATATAATTTTCGCAGCATTCTATCATAGATCACACGAGACTTCGTGTCATTAAAATCAACATTAAAAATATAAAATGATACAACTTTTTTTTATATCTTTTTGCAATTTGTTGGCCTGCAGTTTAAATTTACTAAATCAATCTCATTCATATCGCCACAAATGTCACTGAAAAAATATATTTACATACCTATTCAAACAAAAACTTACCATGGACAGTATTATTCTGCACGTCAGCAAACCCATCCGCCATGCTAGCATAGCTTGGTATCGTGCTCAGACATGTGATGGCCACCGTCTGGTTAGGAGTCAGCTCCAGGCTGGTCAAAGGGAACGCCAAGGAGGAGCTGGTCATGGAAAGCGGCATCCCGTGGTGATGACGGTGCACGCTGACTGTCCCGTGGGGAGTTGTTAATCTTTCGTCTACCTGGGAGAGAAATTTATTTATTTATTTATTTATTTATTTAACTTTTTGCACACAAAATGGTACATAGGTGGACTTAATGCCTAGTGGCATTCTCTAACAGTCAACCTAGGGTGGTGCAGAGAAACAAAGGTAGGTGCGTTTCGATAATAGGTACTAATAAAGAAAAAAAAAATTATACACTGATTTGAAAATCGATTAAATACATATAAATACATATATGGTACATACATAATACTTAAAATACGTCAATAATATACACAAATATATACATATATAAATATATACACATATATATAAATAACGGATGAAGAGAAGGGGAATGAACAACTAATCATTATGACGATTCTGCCAATTTTTCTGTTAAAAGTTTGCGTACTTTAATTTTGAAGGTGTACCGGGTTCTTGCCATCCTGATATCTTCCGGTAGCGCATTCCACAAAAGAACAGATTGTACGAAGAAAGAAGAATTGACGAAGCCAGTAGTATGTAAAGGACATAGAAGTAATTTATTATTGGAAGACCGTAGATCCCTATTGTGGTTAGAGCTCAAGTACTGGAGGTATGGCGTTAGGTAAGAAGGCGGAGTAGGAGAATTAAGAAAGGAATAAAGGGTGGTGAGTGCACGCAGGCTACGGCGTGGGCGAATGGGTAACCATTTGAGCTCGGAGCGATAAGCAGACACATGGTCATACTTACGAAGATTGAAAACGAATCGAATGCAGTTATTGAGAAGTCGGTCATATTTGTTAAGAAGGTCTGCATTCAGGTCGAAATAACACACATCACCATAGTCAATTATTGGGAATATCAAAGTTTGCACAAGCATTGCCTTGGTCTTGGATGAGAGGAAGTTTTTCAGACGGTACAGAGAGCGTAGGGAAAATGCAACTCTTTGGCTAACGCTGGATGTGTGAGCTTGCCAATTAAGAGTGCTGTCGATATAGAGGCCTAGGTCTTTGACCGCAGGACTTAGTGCTATGTTCAACCCGTTGTACCTTATTGGTGGCAGTGAAGATGTGTGAAGTCTATTGACCATACGCTGGCTACCTGTGATGAGTGCCTGACATTTAGATGGGTTGACCACAATACCGAACCGGTCAGACCAATTTTTTATAGCCACTAAGTCCTGGTTCACCTTATCGATCGCCTCAGATACATTTTCGACGCCTGCCTGTGCATACAACTGCAAATCATCGGCGTAAAGATGATACGCACACCGAAGATTAACGGAATTTACGGTTAGTAGGTGCTTTTTCAGGATATTTTAATATTATTATTTTTAAACATAGTACACCTGGGTACTGTCATTGACAATTGGATAATTTGACCTAAAGTTTCGCTTACTCTGTATGTAGTTAAAAGTAGTAGAGTAGTGACTTTTTATTTTATACGATAGGTTGTTCTGTTTAACAAAACTTCAGCATTGAGTATTTGAAGTAATTTACAAAAATAAAATGCATGATATTTGTGTAAGTATTCATTTATAAATGTGTAAAACGCCAGTTATTAATAAATGTGAGAAGCCAAAAGATATGATCTTTCTAATTTCGTATCACTCTGTACTAGACGGTGAAGGTTGTATGGCAGCAGTTCATACAGGGTGGATGCGACATAGCGACATTTATTGAAACCACAGCTTCTATACATGGCCAGTATGCATTTCCACCGGATAAAAAATTCTCTAGCGAAAAAAAAAATTCACGTCTTCCGAACAAATTGCACGATCGCAATGTTCAAATTGTTCGGAGAACGTGATTTTTTTTTTTTCGCCAGAGAATTTTTATCCGGTGGAAATTGATACTTACCATGTATAGAAGCTGTGGTTTCAATAAATGTCGCTATGTCGCATCCACCCCGTATATACTGATGTTCGCCAGATATATTATGTTCGAAAATGAGAGAGAGAAACACATATTATTTTATTGATATACCTACATACTGGTGTTAGTTAGGTTAGGATAGACTTAAAAATGAAGTGATTTTATTTAAAAAAAAAATAGATTAAGTTGATAGCTGCACTGTCGTAGTTTAAGGCCTGTAATAATAGTTGTAACAATAAAATCAATTAATAAATTACTGAAAATTTAACACCTATCCAAATAAATTTAGTCCAAATAAAATAAACTACAAAAAAACATGTGCTATTTAACAAACACAGTATAATATTATAATGAAGTCAATATTTTGTCAGAAAACGAGTTATACTTATAGATCTATAGAATAATTTACTCTCTATTTTCTATTTTTATAAATTGGAGGCTAATTCTAATTCAGATGCCGGACGGTTAAATTATTTTTTAGAGTACAATTATTTTTATTTTTGTTTATCTGATGTTCAACTATTTTAACAGTCTGAGTATTTATTAGTTAATCTAACACCTCGCTTGCTTACTAAGATGATATAATTATAATTTATGGAAAAATGTTTTTTCGAACCAAAAAAAGAGCAAAAAATCAACCCAACCCTTTCTATCTAATTAGATATCATCAATAACATAGTAATTGCTTCCAAAGAATTACAGTGTCCAGGCTATGGTAAGGGTCAGTCATCATGACCATTGTAATAGTATAATATATTATTTACGTCAGTCAATAATCGTAGAGAAGGAAACCAAGGTGGATTGCGTGTTCAATATTATTAACCTTGATAACCCATATCGAAAGGAATCGGCATTGGGCTTTGAGCAACTAAAATTAAAGCACTTTTGACCAAATTAACGTTATTACTTTAGGTGTTGTTTATATTTGGATTGTAAAATAAATATTTTATGTAGCTACTAATGAAGCCAAGTAAGAGAATTTAAAATTGGTTAAATATTAAATATTTTTTTCTGTGTCTAGTTTTATAGAAACTTAAATTACGAGCTCTGATTGATTATTTTTATAGCGTTTAGCTTTGCTTAGCAAATTATACTGTCACGTAATGACGTAACATATAGTTGAGAAATTAGGAGTCCTGGTAACTTGAGACCGTAGCTTAGTTGGTTAAAAGCAAAAGGTATTCTGAGGTTGCAGGTTCAAGTCCTATTCCAAATGTTGAGTGTTCAAAGTATCCACGAAACACTTGCTCGTCTTGGCAGGCAACTACCGTGGCCCTAGTCTTTTATGCCACACATTGCCAAGAAATAATATTTTTTTTATAAAAAAAATTACAATGGTTACAAGGGATTAAAACAAATTTATCAAAATCGGTGAGTAGTTTTTGAGATAGAAACCTTATTATCTCAAAAACTACTGTAAGTGTGTAATATGGACTTGGTACCTGAAGCGAAGCGAGGGCAGGTCGCTAGTAAATTATAAACTACTTACTGTGCGCCGTAGTTTTACTTATATTAGGTTATAGAGCTATTCGGAAAAAAAATACACAGCACCATCTATTGTTTTTAAGGTAAACTGAACTCTTAATTATTACTTACTACACATAGGCGGGTTAATGGTGTTTGGTACTGACTGGTGTGTATTCCAATTTGCTGGAGTCGAAACATGGCGGTGATAACTCGACACTTGTCAAGCGACGGCTTTGTACTAACGTTATTCGTATCGTATTATGATCGCGTGAGTAACTCGTGTGCGCAATAAATTGTTAATGTTTCGTATACGTTGAGAGTCTTTTGACAATGACTTAATATGTCTGAATCATAAATATTCCATGTTACCTCTTTGCAAGGTTACATTTTTCAGACAACAACGTGAAAATAACAGGCGTAGAAAATGAAGGCAAAATAGTAGTAGTTCCCAATAATGGTGTTTGGTAATGACTGGTGCGTGTTTCAATTTGCGGGAGTCGAAACATGGCGGTGATAAGTTGACACTTGTCAAGCGACGGCTTTGTAACGAGGTTATTCGTATCGTACATGATCGCGTGTGTGTTATAAATTGTTTGTGTTTGTGATAGGTTGATAGTCTTTCGAATATGACAGGGTAAAATTGTATCTAAAATGTGTCATAATAAAATAACACTATAGATCTTTCTTATAACCTAGAAGAGTGTGGCGGAGGTGTCAGTAAGGTGTAATTATAGATAGGGCGTCAACCATAGAAATCTTATAAGATTTCTATGGCGTCAACCTATCTCTTTTTACCGGATATTTTTACCGGATGTATATTTAAAACAACGTGCAGCTTCTAAAATTTTTCTATCAGAAAAATAACACATTTGCCTGACGTCAGCCTCGAACCCGAGACCTCGTGGCGAGAGACGCAAACGCTAACCACTAGACGAAAAAAAAGCTGATGATTATGATGATGATGTTGATCATTCTAACGACATCCTTCTATTGGTATGGTAGTCTAAAGATTTTTGATTAGAAGTAGGCATTCCAATGCGATTGATATAAATCCAAAATAATGTTAAGTAAAAATCTCTAGTTTAGAAGTTATAATTATTTAAAGTTCTTTTCTTAAAATCTTCGCTTTGGGTTATGTAAAACTCTCTCAATTGAAAGTGGTTTCATTAAAATAAATTTTGTGCTTTATATGCACAACATTTTAATTTTATATACTTTGCAAATAACATCAAGATAATTCTACAGATGTTATAACGATGTATCCAACGCAAAACCTTTGAATGATCTTGTTATTCATCGATAAAATAATGTCAATCTATCATAAATTTAGAACAAACGACAATGAAATTCAAAAGGTGACTGGTATTCAGTTTGTGATTTTATAAATATTCATCGGTTCTGCCTATACGGGATTCACGTTTTTGAATGTTAATCAACCATTTTGCGTATGCTAAATGCTAAGGCGATAGTTTAACAAGTTTTGAACATTTTCTTTATTTTTTTTATGGTGATAGGCTCATCCCCTATCCCATGGCACCTACACATAACAGGTAAAATGCGGGTGTTGTACACCTCTGCCACTCCCTTCTGAGTAATATAGGCGTGATGTTATGTTATGTTCTTAACATAAATGAAAATTGAAAAAAGCGTGGTGAATAGTTTTCTTCCAAGTACGGCACTACGAAAGATAAAACACAAAATATCATAGTATAACATTTTCATCGTTCAATGGTCTTATAGGGACCTACCTATGAATCCAAAAAATGGTTCTCACAAACAACATATCAAAATAATATTATAATAAAACAACAATAGGGTGGAAATACTTTACAATTTTGGCACTTGTAAATGTCTATAGAAGCGTTAAATATGTCCTAGTGTGTTTTATCAACCATTATGTCATAAAAAAATCATCATTGTTCGGCTATTAGGATGACTTTTACCTTTGATCATGTTGAAATAATGCTGGTATAATGCAATTACGTACAGTTATTCAGTTGAAAGCTGTTTAATTTGTGACTAAATTAGTTGTATGAACTGGAAAAGCGCCTTTAATGCTCTTATTCAGAGGCTAGTTCAGCTTTAGCTTTTGCTTTTATTCTGAACAGTGATTTAGTTTATATACAGCATTTCTGTGTTACTTGGGTACTAAAATCTTCTCTTTCGTTAAGAGAAGCTAATTGAACTAAAATATAACAAAAGTGATTCCATGTGTTTCTCACAAAATAGTGAAAAACGTCCGTGATATAAAAAATAACACAATATCTTCAGCGACATGTAAAAATCATAAAAAGTCTACACTTCTCGTCGAGCAACGTCTTCAGTAGTAAAAGGTGATACAAAACGTGCTCCATTCCATGCCAAATCACCAATTTGCACTTACCTTCATATTATTTATAAACCAGGTGAGGTGAGGAGCGGGGTGCGCGGCGCCGCTTTGACACGTCGCCTGAAGGTCTTCCGTTGACGACAGCTTTTTGTGCTTGATTTTTATCTTTGGACGGAATTTCTGGCGAACTGTTATACAATTTTATTATAACAATAGGCATGGTGACTGATCCATAGATAGTAAGATACCTTATCAAAATATTATTATAGGTAAACATAAACTAAATACAAGATTTTTTGTAACATACTATAAATTCAACCCATTTTATGATCATTCAGAGTTTCATGGACGAGTCCATTTTTAAAGTACATAATTATATAAAAAAAATATCATTAAATTACGCACGCACTATATAGCAACTTTTGTAATCAAACCATTTTTATAAACGCAATATTTTATCTAGCTATTTAGCTATCTAACAAAATTCATAACTTCCAATACAAAATACTCAAGCGTGACGTCACGCCATTGGAGCGTTTGGGCGAGTCTATTAGTAGTGTGACTTAATTATAGCATTGTCATTCATGTCACGCCTCTAGTATGTTATGGTCCTAAATAATTTTGTTTTTTAACTAGTTTTTAATCGAACTTCTCAGAGGGTCTCATCTTTCGTCATTTATTTTTATGACAATTTAACATCTAGGTAAGCATTTACAAAATGTATGTATACTAACAAATACTTACCAATAACGTTCAGTTCATGTATTTTGGATAACTTTGAATATAAAGGTGTTTCTATCGCGATTTCACACGCGTAAGGACCTGATGCCGTGAAGTCCAGGTTTTTGAGTCTGACCGATGTTGGTGACAGAGCCTCGAGCTGCAAACAGAAGAAAATTAAAGTATGATATATTTTCATTGGATTGTTATAAAAATAATTGAAACATGATATTTTATTGATGGTAGATTAAGATCTCATGAATTTAAAATATTGTTTGATAATCCATCAATTTATCAAAATGATAACATGAGGTGTAAGAAATGGACGAAAAAGGTTTTAAAATTAAAATATTATTGTTGGTCTATTTTTTAGAAAATTGAGAATCTCCTCTTTTCAATTGTCTCACTGAAAATAAATAAAGGTTACCTTAGTTGGGCAAGAGAATAACTTAAAAGTACTAATTACTCAGAAACAGGAAACGTCTAATTTGTTGTTTGTCTTAATATAGAAAGTAGGTACATAGTTAATACATTTAACTAAGTTTAAGGTAATAATATGAATAGAAACATATATATGTATGTTACATATATATATGTATGTATGTTATGATGATACAATCATGTTATTAATTACAATTAATTAATTAATTAATAATTAATTAATAATTAATTAATAATTAATTAATAATTCATTAATAATTAATTAAATACAATTATGTATATATTTTCAATGTATTTAATGTAACTTTATATTTCTTTAGTGTTTTTAAAATAATAAATAAATAAATCATGTTCTAGTATCATAGTGTTGGCTAGACAAAGATTATTATTTTTCTACCTATTTTCGCAATCAGTCAGCCAGTGTTTAGGGACCAAAATGATACTACTTTTCACGTTTTTAATTCAAGCATAAAATATTATTAAGAAGTCGATATATTTCGTTTTAAGGCAAATACCAAACTTATTTCTCTGAGGCGACGTTATCTTAATGAACTTGAAGTACCTACGAGTCATCTTAAAATAAGTCGTATAACTCTCAAAGTGGTTTTTTGTAATCTAAGATTGCAATTTATTGTTTTACAATGTAAAATGTTATCTACTTGTAGATCTTATTAAAAAGAAACCTGTATAAATTAAATACACCCATCATGACATGAGCTTATTGTAGGTTTCTTTTGATTTACTGGTCCAAAAAAATTATTTATATCTTAATTACAGTTTTAGCTAGCTAGCTTTAGTTTAATTAATTTATTACTAAACTAAAAGTTTACATCAAACATTGTTTCTATAAGAATGTCATACATTTAAAATTATTTTACCTAATTCTATTATATTTGCAAATCAAACTAAGACTAATTACACTTTTCATGGTCTTTTATAATACAGAATGCGGGTTTAGATAGATAGATAACTCTTTATTGTACACAAATAAGAAAGTCAGTTTCAAAAAGCACATCATTTAGATAGTACAATGGGCGGCCTTATCGCTATAAAAGCAATTTCTTACAGGCAACCTTTGGATGGACAAGAAAGCATAAGAAATTATTAATAGGTAGTTTGGTGCACTAGAAATAATTGTGTAACGGATTTAATGGGTATATTAATACTTAATATAATACTAATATAGTTACATATAAATAATATACTGTACATACGATTAGCATTATAATATAATATACATTATACACACACACACATATATATACATATATATATATATATATATATACAGTAAACATAAATAGTTATTGATGTAAAATAATACACTAGATTGATTTAAGGCAGCAGCAAAAATATAAAGAGCAATAAGAAGGAAGATATAGAATGGGAGACATAAAAGAGATGGAGAGTAGGAGATAAAGAGAAAGGAAGATCTATAAGGAAAGATAGTGAGCTTTTATAAGTTTTTTGAAAATATTCAGAGATTGAGCACGTCTGATAGGCTCAGGCAATGCATTCCACAACCGTGTAGCCTGTACTACAAAAGACTTATCGTAGAATTTGGTGGAATGCATTGGCATCTCCAGCCTCAGATTCACTGATGATCTTATGAATATGAATGTGCGTCATTGAGGAACTTGAAACGTTCTTTTAAATAAGAGGGAGTTGAAGGATTAAAGACAACACGTTACAGTTTTAAGTTTAACGTGCGTAAACTGTTGACTGAGCAATTGGCAAAATCATCATAATATATCTTATTTATCTTATATAATTATCAACTTCTCCTGTAAGGCTGTATAATTATGTATATATTATTATTATATTTTATTTACAAAAGTATGTATTTATTATGTTATAAATTATTATATATTTATTATTTTCAATATTATATATCTCTATTACGTATTTTCTATAAAATTAACTTCTTCTATTTACATATCAATAATTATTCCTCTGTATAATCTGCACCTACCTATGCTTATCTCTGCACCACCCTAGGTTGACTGTTAGAGAATGCCATAAGGCATTAAGTCCGCCTATGTACTATTTTTATGTGCATTAAGTTAAATAAATAAATAAAATAAATAAAATAAATAAAGAGAATATTATAGAGTAGAATCAGTATATGAGTATTCCGTCGAAGGCGAATAGGGAGCCACTTGAGCATAGTGCGGTATTCAGACACGTGATCATATTTGCGTACACGCATGATAAACTTTATTTTGACAATCATTGATAAAACCTTACTCTGCATTCTCTGAATTGCAATTCTGTTGTTTTTCTACAGAAACCCCAATATTGTTTTGTTGTGTCATCCATAAGATGGAAACTCAGCACCATTAGCAGTCAAAAGTGGTAGTGAACTGGCAAAATCTGCATTATTATGCAATCTTTTCTTAGACCTAGTTTTTGAGATTTTTCATGCGCAAACACATGAAGTGCTTAATTTAATCTAAAAAAACGGATATCATTTGTTTAAAAAAGCATAAAACGTAACTGAATACATTTTATAAGGTTCTATTTCAGCAATATCAACTCTGTGACGTTTCAATAAAATAAAAGAAACATGTTTTGCCAAGTTTTTTTTGATCTTCTTTTATTATTTATGAAGTGACAAAAAAGGGTATCAAGTAGCACTTTCGATGAAAATAAATAAATATAAGTGAGCACTAAAGTTAGTTGGAGACGTACAATATTGGTTACTTTGATGTGAGTAGAATAAATAGCTCATGTTTTATTGCTTCCTAATATATTTTATTAATAATATTTATAGCATTGAAGTCGCAGGTTTTTGAACCTAGATTTTTCTTACTAAGGGCGCACTAAAATTTCGAAGTTAGGATACATTAGGTACTCCCATATTAATTATCATTCTCAGCATTCTTCGAGACCCTACTGTCATTGGGAATAGCCTTGTGACATAAGGGTCAGTTTCTAGTTTAAATGATTAAGCTGGATATGGTATTTTACGTGCTGTGACTGTTGTTAGATCTCTACAACTCAGTACGAGGTAATACGATACTCTTTATTAGACTAGTTGTCTGACTCTCTGGCTGGTGAGTAACCATAAGTTTAAGGTTATGAGCAAGCGATGTTTGCATTAGTTTTGTTCGCACCAAATTGTTATACAGTCTGTCACTAGAAGCGAAAACTTGTTATTGGCTTTATGGTTCCTAAACTTATTGTTATTTAAGTTATACTAGCTATAAGTTTTCCATATGATAAATAAATAAATAAATAAATAACGACTGCCATATATGATCAAATGGCAACCGGGATCGACGGCTGAACTTGCTCTCCGAGGTAGAAAGCTTTTATTTCATATTACTTACTTTAGAAATTTTCTAGTATCTCGTAACACGTAAGTAAAAGTATCCTTAATGAGTGGTGATATATGTAATATGTTATGTAAAATCTAATCACGTTTACGTTTTTGATAACGTTAATTCGACATGCCCTCGACATTTCTGCCATGCGACGTAGCTTTTAGATCAAAAACCTGCAATATAGGTATTATTATACAGGGTTGATGCAACATAGCGAAATTTATTGAAACCAAAGCTTCGATATAATATGGTCAGAATCAGTATTTATTTCCACCGGTTAATTTTTTTTACGTTTTCCATTCACACTGATCGTTGCGTACATACATCCAATTTGATCGGGAAACATAAATGTCGTGAAAAATACTTTAACCGGTGAAAAGCTGTGCAATAAATGTCGCTATTTTGCATCCATTCTGTATATAATTTAACAACAAATACTATGAAATTGTATCAATTATTGAATTTATTTACTACCATAATAATATATTATAAATGTTGTTACTATTTTTATAGGTAATTCATTCTAATAATACTTATTTAAAAAAGTTATTATTCAAAATGAAAAAAATCTGTATAACTTAGTTGCTCCCTTGCGTATTTTAATGCAAGCAGTAGGAATAGCAATGCAGTTCACACTGTGTGGTTTTCATTAGATGATATAATAACACGTCGTGTCCAGTCCTGCGGGGATTTGTCGGACAGGATGCCCATATTCAATTGTAAAGTGAATTAACTATCCATTGGGGGCTAAATCTGTTCTTATGACTATATATATTGGATTTAGCAGTAGAAAATGTATATAAATATCAAGTAAACGTAACAAAAGTGACATTTTTTTGAACCAACATCATAATTATTAACTTACTTTTCCAATCGATTCTATCAATATAATGTACTGTTGCTTAGTTTCATATCGTAGGCTAATAAAAAAGTAAATGTTCATTTCTGAGGGTCACCATTTCATACCATTTTTAATAACCGACCAAGTGCGAGTCGGACTCGCGCAGGGTTCCGTACCATTATTTAAGAAAACGCCAAAAAATCATAAATAACCTTAAATATTTTTTTTCATTATTTTTTTTCATTTAATATACATGGTGATTTTGAATGAGAGCATAACCTTGAAAGGAGTGATGGAAAAGTTTATTTTCAACAAATTTATGTATGGACACACAAAGACAGAAGTAAACGGTGCTTGAGATATGTTAGTTTCTGAATTTTATTTTTATCATGCCTATGTGGAACTTAAAACTCAAAAATATAAAAAATGCTTTGACTATTTTAAACTTTTTTTATTTAATACGTCTAATAACGTTCTAATGAACATATTCTAATGAAAATTCAAATGTGGTATAAAACCGTTATGTAACTAGTGAAATTACGTAGTAAAGTTTAATTGCTAAAATTCCAAACAATACTGCGCGTACCGTAATCTCCTTCAATCTATTCCACAACAAATCCGCGACCGAAACCGATTTAATGTGCATTAATGGGTCAAGTAGGCCATGAAAACTAAATCAAATCAAATCAAATCAAATCAAATCAAATCATTTTATTTGCATTAAATATGGTACAAAAGTTGTTATCACTTTATCATACAAGTCCATTCATATTTTGTCATTATATGGCATGCAAATCTTATCAATAAACAAACATACTTCATTAATCACGTGCAATTTTATAATATAACATGTAATACCAATAAATTATTCAAATTACATTACTTAGAGTCAGAGCAACAAACGTAAGAATTCTAATCAATGTGATGTCAAATTTCAGATTAGTGTCGTACTACTATACTATATAATACAGGGTTATTGGGTAAGTCGACCTAGATCCGTTAAGAGGTGGTAGTTTCCATCATTTCTGACTGATCTGACTATGAAACACCCCACCCTAAACCTAACCGTTTTCGAGATATTGGACTTAGAAGGTTTTTTTAAAAAATATCCCGATTTCTTAACTATAGCCTATTTTTTTTGTATCCTATGCCTTTTATTTTTTTTTAATTCTGATTTTTGTGTGCCAGATAAGTTTGTTTATAATTCTCAACCCAAAAAGTGCAAGTATCTGAACCAATGGGATCGTAGTAGACGATTGATACCGTAAAAAAGTAATTAATTTGAAAAAAAAAAATTGTTTCTTTTAGTAATATTTAAAAAAAAATCTATGGCGTTAGTTCTGCAGATGTTTTAAATAATATCTACGTTCCATTAGCTATCCAACAAGGTATCACAAGCTAGGGTCTTATCACAATTCATAGAAAAAAAATCGATAAAAGGCTCCCAGGTAGTAAAAAAAAACAATGGTACTTAAGATTAAACTTCTCTTTTGGGCCAGGAAACGAAATAAAACAATACAAATAATTATTAAACAACATTTATTTAAATTTATAAATCTTGTTCTACATGGCCGCCTCTGTTTCGCACACACACTCTCATTCGGTGTCTTAGTCCGCTTTTAACTACTACAGTCGTTAAGTCTCTTCGAATTTCGTCAGCAGCCTCAATAATCTTCTGTCTTAATATGTCAATAGTTTCAATTGGATTATTCTCATTGTAGACTAATGTCTTCATGTGTCCCCACACATAAAAATCCATGGGAGTCAGGTCAGGACTTCGTGCTGGCCACGGTATGGGTCCACCTCTTCCGATCCACCTATTAGGATACTCGTTGTCTAGCCATTCCCTGACCCCTCTTCTGTAATGTGCAGGGCAACCGTCGTGTTGGAACTTCATGTTTCTAATCAGATTTAGGGGTAAATCCTCTAATAAATTTGGTAACTCTTCTCTTAGAAAATGTTCGTAAAATTCTCCGTTTAAATTATCAGGTAGAAAGAAGGGCCCAATTATTTTTTTATGTGTGGGGACACATGAAGACATTAGTCTACAATGAGAATAATCCAATTGAAACTATTGACATATTAAGACAGAAGATTATTGAGGCTGCTGACGAAATTCGAAGAGACTTAACGACTGTAGTAGTTAAAAGCGGACTAAGACACCGAATGAGAGTGTGTGTGCGAAACAGAGGCGGCCATGTAGAACAAGATTTATAAATTTAAATAAATGTTGTTTAATAATTATTTGTATTGTTTTATTTCGTTTCCTGGCCCAAAAGAGAAGTTTAATCTTAAGTACCATTGTTTTTTTTTACTACCTGGGAGCCTTTTATCGATTTTTTTTCTATGAATTGTGATAAGACCCTAGCTTGTGATACCTTGTTGGATAGCTAATGGAACGTAGATATTATTTAAAACATCTGCAGAACTAACGCCATAGATTTTTTTTTAAATATTACTAAAAGAAACAATTTTTTTTTTCAAATTAATTACTTTTTTACGGTATCAATCGTCTACTACGATCCCATTGGTTCAGATACTTGCACTTTTTGGGTTGAGAATTATAAACAAACTTATCTGGCACACAAAAATCAGAATTAAAAAAAAATAAAAGGCATAGGATACAAAAAAAATAGGCTATAGTTAAGAAATCGGGATATTTTTTAAAAAAACCTTCTAAGTCCAATATCTCGAAAACGGTTAGGTTTAGGGTGGGGTGTTTCATAGTCAGATCAGTCAGAAATGATGGGAACTACCACCTCTTAACGGATCTAGGTCGACTTACCCAAAAACCCTGTATAATATACCAAAACTAAACTATTATTACATACAAGGTCAAAACCATTTAACTAGAAATATTACAATCGAGTATAATATAAGACTTCTGATTTGGATGTCAGTTAAACAAAATAAACAAATAAAATAAACCCTTAGATGTCAAAAAAATATCTATTTAGTGTTACAGTTCTTAACCTAAAACCAATCCTTTATTTAATAAATCATTTTCGCCAGTATTAATGATTTTAATTTTCTTTTAAATAATGGTATAGGTAGCGCCTGGATGTCAGGTGGTACTTTATTAAATATTTTAATACACATATTATAACAATTTCTTTGGAACATTGTGGTTCTTGGAGTTACATCTAATACTAAAGAACAAAGATTATGTTTAAAATTATATTGCACAATATAAATAAATATTTTTATACAGATTACTTGATCAGTTTAGACTTTAGCCAACGAGAATAATAATGGAAATACAAATAGTACGTCTCACTAATTTAAAATACAAAAAGTTCTCCGTATCTCATCAAAAATATTTGAATACTAAAGGTGTGACCTTTGCGCATCTTAATGAAAAAGTTTATTTGTGTCTAAATTTATTAACACAATTCAGGCTCGTTTTTGAATTTAAAAAGCTTTTGAATATGTTACGTTACTTTGGGCTGTCATTTTAATTAAGTGTACATTACATTTTGTAGGCGGCTAGGAACGTAAGACAGCGCTTGGAATTCATTTCTTAAGCCTGGAAAGCGTGACTGGTAATATCTTGGTATTCAATGTAGTAGTTATTTAATCAGGGTAGGTAACCATTCGTGAGAGGTAATCAAAAGCAGAAAAACATGTCTTTAAATCATGTAGTCGAATTTAGGTCTGCATCGTGGAAGGAACAGGGTGCGTAGGTAGGGATTTCTATAGCACGTGAGCTTTGTCGTATGATTGACTACGTTTAGATAATCTTTGTAATTTCTTAAACGGGTGATCTTTGCGCTACAGTACATCTCGTTTACAAAGTTTTAATTTGCACAAGAATGAAGGTTGCGAAATCTTTTCATTTTATGTTCGAGTTATTTGCTGACAGTTATTTTTTAAACGCGTCTCATTTTGAGATAGCCTTCTAGCATTTAAGCAAAATTTTATAATATATAGGCAACCGGTATGCCGCTTTTTCAAATTTAGATGCATGTAGAAGAGAAAAAAGTCACAAGGAACGATTTTGCAAAAAAAAACTTGATTTGGCGGTGGGAGCGGCATTACGACGTTACAACATTAAACATCTTACGAAGTACAAATTTGTTTTATTTTTGTTGCCCTACCGACAACTGTTTACACCAGAAGTTTTAAAGTAGGCCATGCTCGTATTTGCTTTGAAAGTAATAAATGAATTGTCGATGTAGAATTCGACTTAAAAAGCGCGAGCTGAAGTTTGGTAGAAGTGCTTAACAATACAATACAAGTAATGTAAAAGTGCTGCTGCCAGTTCATTGAATCATAATTATTTTAAGTTTGACTACTAAAGATCTAAAAACCACTTGTCACACCACCACCACATGTGTGAAACCTACAAAGAGAGAGATTGAATGAGACCCGAGTCCCGCTTTGGCCTTTTTGTTACAGTTGACTGTTTTCATATTTTTGAATGAAATTTTAAGTAGAACTCTTGTGAATGATCTTTCGACTTTGAAGCTAAATGATTGACGGTGACAAGTCTTCTTTATTAGTTTTGAATTTACTGGTGGGTTGATATAAAAGGTAATGATGTGTATAACTATGCTCTATAATGTGTTTTCGCATGAGTTTCAAAAAATGTGGGTAAACTTACTTCAATCTCAGCACCCGTGAGGTTATAGAGTTCATATTGGGGATCTCGTTCGCGGATAAACTTCATGAAGCGCTGACCGTTCTTGAAGAATACTACCTAAAAATAATTTCATACATTAAAAAATGACATGTACCAAAAACATCGTATAAATACTGATACCCATATGCATCGTTATGTTAAAGCCCAGTTAAATTTATAAAAATCAGCCTAAAAAAAGATAGATTACACAAATAAATATGAATAACAAAAATATTTATTAACTCATAAACAAAGCATTCATTCTATCTAGACACATATGTACAACACAATATAAAATATGCTACTAATAAACTAAATTATTATTAAGATCGTTTCTTTCATATTCTTAATTTCACTTCAGTAGAAGTCAGATAAAGAACGATTTACTTCAGGACTAACCAATGATTCACGATTTTGCGTTGACTGTATTATGAGCAGGGCTCGGAATTAGGTAGAGTTTTTCATGTACTTACACTGATTTCATACAGCGGAAGAATAAAGTGGATATGCCTCAAATCCCAAAATTCATTTTAATGAGCAGAAAAAAATCCCATGATTTTTTAAATAAAAAGCTATTTACTTTTTTACACAATTTAAACTACTGCACGCGCGACTAAATATTTTAATTCTCACAAAATTTATACAGTAATGTCGGAAGTGAACACTTCAAATCTTACTGGTAATGAATCGGACAAGGAAAATGATTCTGATGGGCCGTTTGAATAAGCAAAACCTCACGAGTCTAGGCTAGAAGCAAAAGTATTTGCTCGTATTTAATAAAAATTCGAAATATGCGTATGAGAATTTACTACAGACTTTCAACAATTTGTATTGTAAATTAATGCAAACTAATAAAAAAAATATGTTAATTATATTTGTCTATCTCTGAGGTTTTTATTATTGTTTATTCGTAATATTGTTGGCCACACGGGATTGTCCATTAGAAATCCCGGGAAGGTCCACATTAATATCAACATTTCGATGCAAGTACATAAAAAACTCTACCTAATTCCGAGCCCTGATTATGAGTTAGGGCCAATTTCACCAAATATCCAATGAATTGTGGTAAACAGCGTGAGAATTTTGATAGTTTTGTCTTAAACACGATTGATAAAGCTGAGGATTTCGGCCTTAATCATTTGCGTTAAATTTTGCATGATATTTGTAATAGTGTTGATACAATTTGTTTTTAGCTTTGGTACTTGTCAGTCAACTTGTGAATATCAGTGCAATCTAACCATACCGTCACCTTAGACTTCAGGTAAATAAATCGATGTAGATGTAATAACAACCTTAGTAGTCTATTTATTAAAACCCATGCTAAGTTAAGAACGCTTGCTAGTTTTATAATGAGTTAAGCCTTCAGCTCTTCTAAAGTCTAGTCTTCTAAAATTAAGCTGAGAAGATAGAATATT
This sequence comes from Hypena proboscidalis, assembly GCA_905147285.1. Taxonomy (NCBI): domain Eukaryota; kingdom Metazoa; phylum Arthropoda; class Insecta; order Lepidoptera; family Erebidae; genus Hypena; species Hypena proboscidalis. Next base: position 14,492,342 of record LR990132.1, read on the forward strand.
TAAATCGCAGTAAAAGTCACAAGTGTCGTGCAAGACTCGCGCTTGTTTATTTGAGCACAGCTTCGTCTTCTCAGTTATTTAGCGAGAGGGGAATAAACTTAGTATTATTCAGTATATGGTTTAGACTTAAATTAGAGGTCTGTTGTGCTACTGCAATATTGAGCGAGTACTGTCTGGACTAATTTCGTTCAAGAAATAATGATATGGGTTTAACATTATATTTTATTTTTTTGAGTAGATACTTATGATATAAAAAAGGTTTAGTTAAAGAATGCGGTTCCACACAAAATTAAGATTTCGTATTTAAACGGTAGTCATTTAAACACGCCAAGGTGTTATTTTTTTCTGGCTGCTTTTGTGAATATTTTGTAGAAATATAACATTTTTAAATAAAAAAAAAATAATATTTGACAAACTGGCATCTCATACATTATCGAGTAGGACCAGCACTAGGAGAGTCTGGCTACACAATAGGTGTTTGGCGAAACTTTGCATCCGAATTTCAAATGCGATTTAGAATTTCGATTCGGGTCGGACGGCTCAAATCTTCTCGAACAATCCGGTCTGGGCCGATTAAACTGATGTACCACCCTTAGTGCATTTCCAGAAATTTTGTCTAATAGCTACTGGAATAGCTAGATGTAAGGCCCATCTGTGTATTGCGTTCTCTTCACTGTGAATGATTTGCACAGCTCTTGAAATATTCTGGCAATAATATCTAACAGATGAATTGCATTTGTTGAGTGTATAATAACAACAAGGTTTGCCGCTTAAGAGGCTGGCGTATTAAGTGGTTAAAGTTCATGCAAAGCAGCCTTTAAATAACTGGTTTGATTAATGGCTTGGTTTCCTTGTTAAGCCTTAATCAGTTAAATAATTTTAAAATGGAAATAATTCGCTCTTTTCCTTTTATTACGAATTTAATTTAGGCAATTATGATTAAAGTGTAAACTTTCACAAGCTGTAAACGTTTAAAAACTGTAATCCGAGTACGGACATAATTTATTTGATACTTAACATGTCATTGTTATCAGAATTAATTTTTTTTTCGAGGTTGTAATCTAACATTAAAATTTCGACGTCTAAACTTTTGTCGTATAAACCACCTGAGCCATTCTTACAAATCTATTGACACTTCATTGATTATAATCCGGTCAGTAATTAAGGGTTTATGGTGGAACATACAAATAAACATACAAATATATATTCATAGACTGCCTCAATGGCCTAGTGGTTGACGTATGTGCCTCTCACCGCGAGGTCTCGGGTTCGATTCCTGGGTCGAGAAAAGTGTTATTTGGTAACTTTCCGTCAGGAAATTCACAATAGCAGCATGGAGTTGTAATTGTGCCTGGTGGATGGCGATAGGCTCACCCCCTATCCCATGGGACCAAAAAAATAGGTGAAACGTGGGTATAGTACACCTCTGCCACACCCTCTAGAGTTATATAGGTGACGTTATGTGTTATATACATAGACTACCGAAATAACCCTTCCTTTAGGCTTCGCCGTAGTCAGGTAATATTATAGAAAGTATTCTAAATACCGCTGACATGAAATAATATATCTAATGACTGGCAAATGTATATCTCATTCCAATTGAATGTAAGTGCGTCTGAATTATAAACTTGAGAGGCTAAAACCTTCACAGTTGTTACTATACTCAAATAAATCGTTTTCATTCCTTATTACCAAGTTCAACATTTCAATTTAAGTCTAAACCATGTAGCATAAATTTTAAGCGGAACAATACGGTGTGTTTGACCAGAAACATTGTATAAATAAAGGTCGGCGAGTTTCTATTTCAATTTAACAGTTCATAAGTAAAGGTTGAAGGTTAAGAATTGCGTGTGCCTTTGTTCATTAGCTTTTACTTGTGACTGGTTTGTTTTAGCCACGATAAGTTTCGACGGTTTAATTTGGGCCTAAGATTTGGAACAAATTACTGATGTAATAAAATAGTCGCTAGTATTTCTTATTTAGAAATATAATAACTTAATAACATGAATATGGTGTATAATTTTTGTTGACGATAGTAAAAACTGCTACAGTCTACGTATTATGCTTGTAATGGCGATCAATGAGTATTGATCAATCATAAAACATAGATTGTAGTCGTTTTATTAGCCGTTATATTCGACCTAATGCTGCATTGCACTGATCACAAATTGCTCGAAGGATTCCATACTGAAAGAAGAGACAAATCGTGTATTTTGTAATTCTAATAAATACGCGTTACTGATGTAATAAAATAGTCACTAGTATTTCTTATTTAGAAATATAATAACTTAATAACATGAATACGGTGTATAATTTTTGTTGACGATAATAAAAACTGCTACAGTCTATGTATTATGCTTGTAATGGCGATCAATGAGTATTAATCAATCATAAAACATAGATTGTAGTCGTTTTATTTTGTAATTCTAATAAATACGCGCCGAATTCAAAACCTGCTCCTTTTTCAAACTCAAGATTCAACGTTTTGGAAAAGGTAAGGCTCGAGCACCTTACCTAACAAATTTATTATTCAAGTCAAGCTTACGTGTGTAGAGATAACCATGACATTATAACAATTCTATAATAAAATTATTATATTGGTTTTTTAAGGCCTTGCAATTGCACGAAATTTCTAACGCTTGCTGCTCCGTTATATGGTTGATTATTGCATGATTTTAATTTTCGCTCTCGGCCCTAGTTTGCGAGCAAAATGGTCACTTATAAATACATTATAATTTATTTTTAAAATACTCGGTAATTTATTGAAAAATTACTGATATTCTGTTCGATTATTGTGTCTCTCACGTTTACAGTATTTTTAGTGTAACCCAAACGTTCATAGTTTTCGTCACACTGAAAGTTCAAAAATCTGTCTTTTCGACAGGTTACGAAACTGCAAGGTCTTAATTAAAATAAATAATAGTTTAAAAAAACTAAAAAACACGCTTTTAAAGTACTTCTAACTAAAAAGTGAAAAATAATTCCTAATAATATATAAGCTGAAAATGGTAATGAACAAAAAATACTAGTATTATTGTGAAAAATCGTGGGGCGCTCTGTGCCATATTTTTCGTCTATCGAGCAACCCTTTCAACTTCCCAACATTTTTCTACTTTTTAGTTTGGTTTATTTAGAAGAGCGTTTTTTTTTTTTTTTTTATTTAATTTATTGTTTTTTAATTTTTTAATTTTTTTTTATCGAATTATTGCATTGTCATAGATCTTTGACAGGTCGTGTGCAAAATTTTAATGAAATCTGTCCGTTTAAAGTGGGTCAAAATCGAGTCCAAAGGAGTCGGTTACATACATACATACATACATACAGGTGAAGCTTAAGCGTGTTAAAAATGTAAAGCACAAAGCGAAAAGTACAACGTTCGTGTAAACCAGGCACTCACCTTATAAAGTGCTTTAGGGTCGACGTTATGTTCACACCTCAGGTCAGCACTATGCCGGTGCACCACGAACCGAGGCGCTCGCAGCTCCACCCATAGGTCAGACATACCCGCCACTGTAGACAAATAAAACATTATGTGTAAGATACTCGTACATTGAGATCTATAGTGTTGCCATCCTAATCAAAATTCGCTGCTTTGCATGAATACCTGCACAAAGCAAAATTTTGAAAATACTGATAAATCAAAGTCATATTAATCTTGGCTTTCAAAATATATAAATGAAAATTTAATATTTTCCTCATTTCTTTATGTTAATCCCAAACTGGACAATATTAACTATGTTTCTGTTTTTAAAACATTTCATATACAAATGTTAATAAAATATAAGATGTTACCACTGTAAAAATACGTGAAATTCAATTTTTTTAAACTGCAATTCGAGTTTTTATTTTAAATGTTTTTTTTTTATCAAATACTCTTGAATCACGAATCATTGCGGCATTCTGTTTGTTTGAGAAAATTATACTCGGCCTGACCCTTAATTATATTATATTAACGGTTAGCTTTAGTTCAGGCAAATCTTCAGGTTCCACACACCCCATCACTGTGTTTTGACAGTGTCATTTCGATATTTTCACAGCTGGCTGAGCCTTTTGATGTATCTGTATCCTACAACATATTGTGTCTCTGTGTGATAGCATAATTATGGCAGCTAACGAAATAATGTGATTTTGAGGGCGGGTATAAGGTAGGGGTGGAAAACGGTGTAGTATAAAGATTAAATCGTCTGTGTGTTAACACAATACGTGTCATATTAAGTGTTTATAATTTCTCAAACTGCCTGGTCTGCGTTAACTCGTGCGTAACAAATATGTTAGATATTGATTTGGTAACTAAATTGCCCGATGTGTATCGATACTGAAATATTGCCATACTGGTTGGACGTAACAAATGCTAGCAGCGATAAACTATGGCAACGTGACTTAGACACGTGCTGCGAGATATTGTTTTGTGTTTAGCTATGGATATGTATTACTATGTTTTACTCTCATCCTTTTACACATGCGATTTAAATATAGCAGGAACAATGGGGGTGCTTTTTGGGTAATATAGGCGTTATGTTACGTTAAATTACATAACATCATGCCTATATTACATTTATCAAATCAAATCAAATCAAATCAAAATCAATCAATACAATGCTTATGAGAGATATTAAATTATTTTTCATCACACCAGCACGAAAAAGATCGTTTTCACCACACCAGTACGAAAAAGATCGTTTGCTTGCCAGAATTCAGTGAGTAAAACCGTTTTTACTCACTAGTAAGGCAAAGTTATTCAAATTTCGAAATACAAAATCCTTTCAATGAATAGGTGCTGAAAAAAAACAAAGCAGCCACCATGTAAGTAATAAACATTGACATCAATTTTATTAAATAACTACAAAAGATACGTTTTAATTATTTTAAATTATGTAAATACACGCTGAAATAGTATTTCAATGTGTTTATATTCGCGATAGAGCATTAAAATAATTAAAATCAGGTATTTAATATTAGACTCTATAAATTCCTTTCGAGGAAGGAATTTCCGAACGCATTCTTAAAAAATAAAGTCTGTGTCTGTGTCAGTCATCGCGGGCAACTATAAATTCTTTTCAGTGTATGTTTAATTGTTTACTGCAACTTACTAACAAAAAATAGTGAACCCAGTGATGAAGAACTTTGTGGTACTCCAAAAGAGTTGCGATAACTTGCTTCTAACACAGAAGTTTGCTTTTTACCAGAAAAACCACGTGAAAAGTATTTAAAAGCATAAATATAGATAAATAATATAAAATAATATAAATATTTTACAACTCACACACAACGCCATCTAGTCCCAAACTAAGCAGAGCTTGTACTATGGGTACTACAATAACTGATACTAATACATAATATACTTTTTCTTTTGTAAATACATACTTATTATACATAGAAACACCCAGACTAAGACAAACCCCCATGTTCATGCACACAAAGATTTGTCTTAAGTGGGAATCGAACCCACGACCTCGGCGTCGCAGGCAGATACACTACCCACTCCGCCATCCAGTCGTCATAGACTTTATGACCTGAGCCCTAGAACTAGGAATAAGAAAAATGTAAAAAAAATACTTAATTGAGGTATAAAGATACCTCACGCCGGTACTGAGTTGGTGTTTAAGATAATAATTCTTCAATACTTTCATCAAATCTCTACTTCAGTAAATTGTAGATGAATTGTGTGAGATGAATACGTGAACTAAAAACCAAGCTACAACCATCACAGAGTTCGACAAAACGTTAGCATAAGAAACATCATTATATAAAAGACAGTTCCACTTCTTACACTAATCCCCAATTACATTTAACGCAGACAATTCACATGTATGTTATAAGGCGACGTGCACACTTACCAAGGCCGACAACGAGGCCCTTCTTATAACGAGTCGCTTGCAAGCATTAGCGCAAGTTTTCTAGCGAGTTTTACGATGATCACCTTGCCCGGCCTACCGGTTGGTTAAATGACGTCGTATTTTACATCCACCCACGATCCACAGTCGTAAACGTGTCGTGTAAATTTAATCTTCTGCCTAAATTCTTCTTGTGATTCGGAGATTATTTCGCACGTAATTCAAGCGTTATATTGAGATTATTTTATAACAGATGTGATGATAATTTGTTTTTCTTCTCTAATTGAAAATAGATTAGACAGGTAAGCCAGAAAGTAATTTGATAATAATAATATTTTCACGAAGGAATTTCCACTTACGAAAATTGTTCTGGCTTCGGGCTGAGAGATGGCTATAGAGACCAAACACGTTGCATAAAAAAGATTAGTCTTTTTATGCAACGTGTTTGGTCTAACTAGTAATACAACTGTTGTCAGGGGTGCCATTACAAACACAAATCATTCGAGCAAATATCCAGTCCAGACAAACGTTTGTAGACCATACAAATGTTTGTGCCGCACGGAATTGAATCTGTGCATCTAACAACACAACCTGCTGTTGTTAGCTTGGAGTTTATGTTATAACAACGACTAATATTTATCTTGTTATGGGCTGTACCATCAATGCAAATAGGCACACGAATATCAAGGGGTCATAATGTACCATATGTGGTAAATGCTTATTGACTTGGTTAGGAAAATAAACAGAAGTGAATTTGTTTTAAATTTGTAGCTATAATATCGAATTGTATTTCCACATATTTAATTGAATATGCAAAGAAAATAAAAAATGTAGCTGTACGTTTATTTAGAAACTGCGGTTGAGATTATCACAGTTAATTAATTATTACACGTGTTTCAATATAAGGTACCGGTATATCTATATGACAAACATAATAATATTTATCGTCTTGAAATGGCAAATAAACTCAGTAATGAGTTCAAAACTGTCCCATTGTTATCGTAGAGCAATAATGTAAATGGATATTTATTTCTCTGTAATATTAATTTGTCTAACAAGGAAAATACTCGTCTAATTATTTTTAAACCGACTTCTTTTCAAATTACGCTCAGTTCATGGCAAAACCATTGACAGAACAAAGACGTTCTGGCTTTTATAAAGGTATTATTTACGTAACAAAGGTTTTTGTTAGACAACAATATTTGTTTTACATTCACATTGGGCAAAAAAGTGATCAATGTTACTCTATCGAAATGTGAAACAGCAAAAACGAGACTGTATTTTGCCACGTGTATGGATCTCAATTGTATTTAAACTGCCTCGCGTTATATCACTAGTGTTTTTCTTCAGTTACTCTTTCTATTAATTGCCAAATTTTAACTTTGAATAAAGCAGCGGTCTTTAAGATTAGGTTTGTACATAGATTTAGCATTTAGTTATTTATTTTTAGGTTAGTAGAAATTTTGTTTTTTTATTTTTAATAAGTGACAAATTTTTATTTTTCTTATTTCAATTTACATTAATATACATTTTCTAATTAATATTATTAAAGTATTTATATATAAATTAATAAAAAAAAATAACAAATAACTATTTTCAAATTTACAGTAAGGTGTCATAGAATTCCTCCGCATCGACCTCGACTGCATGGAACATGTTCAGAAGGCTGACGGCATTGCCACGTTGAATGGCAATGCTGATTCTTTGAGCCAAGTAAAAGCCAGCCTTCTGATTACGTGAAGCGTCGATTAACCGCTTAGAAATATCTTTAAATAACAAGCGGGCACTCGGACCCCATGAACTTAGCGTCTCGACCCCAAACGGCGCAAATATGTAATCTTCTGAAAAAAAACTATTCTTGCGCCGCTCGAGTGTATCCGCGGATGCAGCAGCAGTACCGGCGCAGACAGTTATGCCAAACCATTGGGTTCTAGTACGGCAGGCACACAGGCGATACTAAGAGCACGACGGATTATGTAATTAAGAGGTATACGACCTGCACTCCTGCTGCATGATAGTCCATGGTGTCCGAGACTATCGACAGCTTCTCCGCAACGACAACGATGCAAGGAAACACACGACACACCTAACCGGAGGCAGGTAGCGATGCCAAATGTACCGTCGTCCAACATAGTGCCTATTTTAGGCGACGTAAAGCCAGGCTTCTGACTCCCATTCGCCCACAGCCAACAGAAAATGACAAATTAATATTTTATATTCATTTATTTTACTAACACATAGGTAGAAAATGACAATACTATAAATAGGTAGACATCGAAGACATACATTACGAAAATAAAGCAATTTATTACAAAAAAAGCTTTGATTTATCAGAGACAGTAGCACGCACTACAGATAGATACAAACTAGGATAAACGATGTAGTTCTGAATCAAATTATATGGGCGTTAATCTAATTAACAATACTCTCGGTCTGTCAGTCCATAACACAGGTTTTAATTATAAATAAGAAATACAATAATACGTAAATACTTTCAGATTCGTGTCCAACGTAACGTCCAACCATAAGTACTACGCCAACCACTATTTTTTACCCTATAATATCAATCAAGTCAGAAAATAATACGTAACAACGTTTACACCTTCTCATAAATTGTGACCCTAAATGTTTATTTAGTAGGTACATTTTTAAAGTTTACGGTACTTTTAGTAAACGTGTTAAGACAAAATTATGTGTAAAAATCATGCGATGAGGGCGCAACGAGGTAGCTATTAAAGCGACTAAATACCACCGATTTAATTAAATTTTAGTCAGCATAACCTGTTGGGGTAAGTGCTTATAAATTGAAAAAACAATAACAATTTTTCGCTGATATTGGTGTCAAAGAATTCTGGTGGTGTCATGCGTGAGCTGAACTGCGGGGATAAGCTACTCGATTTATCGCTGTTATATTTGGTTGGTATAATTTGTAAGCTAACACGTCCTTAATTTCCTTGCGGTGTGTTGTGTGTGCCGTCCATTACGTTATTACACCACAAACACATCAGCACCACAACTTGATACGCTAATTGCCCAATGTTTACTCAACATTATGTCATTAAAATTAATGTAGGAATGAAACTGATGCATCTTTTTATAAAGGTTAAATAAACCTAGCTGTTGCCCGCTCTCCTCATGGATGCATTTGTCAACCTTCACCTAGAAGTATAAAATAACTTCCCAAATTCTCGTTTTGTAATTGAAGTCGGGTTTTTATTAATGTAAAATTATTTTATTATGTTGCCTGCCAACGAAATTCGAAAATTTTTCATGGCCTTAGGGGATAGTGTACCAAATTATTTTAAAATCAATTCATTTTTTATGAGAAAAATATATTTAAAATACGTTAAGTATTTTAAAAATCATCTCATCTCTTACAAACATACTTACAATACTTACATTATTATCAAAATATAATCATTTGATATTATGTAGTTTGATAATGATTAGGTATTTAAACTTAAAATTGTTTTGAACCATAGCAAATAATTTAAATATAAGCAATATTTACAAATGAAACTGAAAATTACAGTCGATTTTCATAAGAGCATTATTTTATAATTACGAAGTCACTAGTTATTTCAAGTGCCCTACGGCAAAAGGGTCAAGTAAAGTTAACAACGACCCTTCACTCTGAAGGCTTGCAAACCCTTTTAGGCTGACGTAAAAAGGGCATAAATAATGTCATCTTTTGAAAGTAATTGTTTCTATGGGTGCATTGATTAGGATAAAAGACTTCCCGGCCTTAGGTGGATTAATTAATTTCCAAGATATTTTTTTACCGTATTAGCCCGTAGGCGACCGACATATGACATTTTAAAAAAGTCGAAAATTATTAACATTGAATTTGGATCGCAGTGGGTTTGGGAAAAAAATAACCTCATAGTATACATAAGAATATAATAATAATACATAAAGCGTAATCTTTGAATATTATGTAGCGATGCGATGGTAAGAAACCACAACAGTAAGAAATAAATGTGCCTCTCAAAAAGTTACATGCATACATAAAGAGAAAAATGCCAGGTGTCTACCAATTTTCAGATTTTTATAAAATTTTACGCACTGGGGCGGAAATAAATCTAAAACACTACATAATATATAAAAAAAGCCACTTATACGAAGAAGAGGAAAAATAAATTTATTACGATTGAGCTTAATCTGCGACACCTGTCTTTCATCAAATTCTTCTATCTAAATCTTAAAAAAGATTAAAGAATTTGGATAAAAGACACGAAGACGTTATGCTTCTAATACGCATGAATATCAAATAGGTAGTTATTGTTCATTTGTTTCGTCATAATCATTGTTGTATTCAATTACATTATTACGAGCCCAATCTATAGTTTCTCGGCAACAGTAAGTGCGGGACAAGATTTATGAATATCGAAGAAGCAAAACCAAAAATGAAAATTAAATAATTGTATGTACCCACGTCCATGAAACAAATACGTCTGTTACTTATATTTTGTACATACACAGAGTTTTTTCTTCTTCGTGGTGTCGATGACATTACTATGTGTCAAATTCTTGAGGCCCTATGATTGACCACTACTATAGTGCTCTTGTGCAGGTGGTAGGGCACGTTAGGTAATTTGTGAGATGGGGCATGGTTTGTCTGGCATTACACTCACATAGAGTGTATTTTTATCTGGTCACATGGCCAAGGAATAACCTTCTGAAATCGAGACAAACGGGTCTGATTAGTCACATTGTGCTCGCGACAGATCACTTCTGGCTCCAGAAGCCGACTAAAGAGTAACTACTACAGAAAGAGGCTAAAGACAATGCGTAAAGCTGTTTTGGCTCTTAAGTCGTTGAGCACCGGTCACAAAGTCCATAAATTGAGTATCTGCTATCTTTATTCACTCGTAATCTCTACATGCAACTTGTAACGGCTATACGAATTTCTGAAGGAACGATTCTAGCCAGCGGATACAGTATAGCAACCGGAGTTGGTTTGAGACAGCCTGTAATGATCCGACATGTGTCATGAAGTACTGACTCCACACTGAACAGGCATACTCTGCTGTCAAAAAATATAAACTTAACCCAGTTTTCCTCAGAACTTGAGAAGAGGCCATTTCGAACACGTGAGTTTTCTCAAGAGGTGGTTTCGGGCGGTGACCTTGTGCCTGTCATTTTCGCCATTTTGTCGTATACACAGAGCGATATTTATAGATGCACAAACAACATGGAAAAGTACATACATCCTTATAAGTATACAGTCATGTTCACTTTCGTTAATGGTAAAACTTACACGGGCCATAAAACCAAGATGTATGCAATTTCATTCTGAGTTATATGTTTATTTTACGACTTTGAACAGGTTTTTAATTTATTTAACTACCTCGTATGTTTTTCTAAGGGTTTCGTATTTACAAGGAACCCCTTATAGTTTCGCCACGTCCGCCTTCAACAAACGGACGCCTAGCGCCAAGACTGCTTGTGCTAGGAAGCTGACACTTTGCATGTGTATGTGAATTTACTTTAAAACGATGAAGTAAAATAAAATGTTGTGTGTGTGTGTGTTCTATTTAATGATAATTAATCAATTAGAATTAAAAAATATTAATAATATTAATATAATATATTTTTTTTGTTATTGCTTACAAAATATTTTTAAATTCGCCTTAAATACCAGTCAACATGGTATTTGCTTTTAGTAGGTATTATAGTTGTAAAGCTTTTTGCACTGTTGAAGTTATTCAGCCCATGGTATGAAATATTTTTACCTGACTAACTGGTGAGAAACATTGAAGCTTTGCTTACTCATAATTGGTTATGGCGATGTAAAAAACCATACGAATTAAATCGTTTTGTACGACCTTTTTAGCCGGCTATTCACTGAAGGCGTACTGTAATCAAAAAATCATAGTGTGTACATGCGAACTGTTATATGGGATCCCCGGCAGGGTATGACAGAACGACTTACCAGGTACGGTACCAATTACGACTACGGTACGAATCGTACAATATTACACAAATACGATTTAAATCGTAGAATTATTGACATCACTGGTTAATTAACACACTGAGTAATAATAGCAAAAGGCTGTGAAATATATACAAAATAATACTAACAAGTTATTACGTATTCTGTACCTCGTACTGAGGTTAATATCACCAAACACAGTCTGACAAAATTACATGTGTGGTACAATTTTGAAACTGGTACAATATCCAAAGTTTTAGTAACATTTCTATTTACAGTGGCGCCCTTCTTACGCACGCGTAAGTTTGTTAAATTCTGCTTGTTTCAGAGTAGTTGTTTCAGGTACGTAATTTCGTCTTCATTATAATATGCTTGTACACATAGTTTTACTCGACGGTATTTGAGGAGTATATTAATACCGCCGCGGCGTTCCACAGTAGCACAGTCATGGTGACGTTTAGAATGATTACAGTACAAGTATCTCTAACTTTTCATCTTTAGAAACGAAATGAAAATTGAAAACATAATAGAGTTGAAAACTGATTGCTAACCAATGTTCAACTTTGAACTGATATTGTCATCGTAATATCAGTTCTTCTTCTTCTTCTTGACAATGACTATAATAAAAATGTTTTTCTTCTATCTATATGGTTTTAGACTAATAGTATGCGACTGTGACGCCTTTTTGGTTGGCCTTCATAAGGTCTTTTGTAGTACAAAGGGTGGGAAGATGCGGGCAGGACAACAAATGGGCCATATTTTAGGTGGGCGATCCACATTTGCTACTAATGTTGATGTATTTATGAATCCCCACTTGGCCAGGTTGTCTTTGCAGCGACCAACTTGGGTCCGAAGACGGTTTAGTGACTTCCAGATCGGCCGCTGCAATTCGTTTCCAGGTGGCAGATGTTCGGTCGGAATATCAGTTTAAAGCAGTGATATATGTAAGCTTTAACTGACATTTTCTATAGTCCGCAGTTTTGAGCCGCGGAAATTACATGATAATAAAAGGATTACATTCTTGATTAGCTTTTGACTGCGATTTTTCTCGTTTAGTAAACCATTGAAACACACTTTGGTTTTTTTTAGGTTGAATTTCGTATTCTTTAATTTTCCCTTACCTATAGAAAACAGGAAACCTAGTGGCCAAATGACAAAGACTATTTTTGCATGGAATCTGGTCCCACCAAGCATAGATACATGTGATATATTGTACAAACTTTAAATGTTAGTTCATTTTGAGCTATGTGTTCTCAAAAACTAGCAACCTACGTTAAACAATACTGCTTTGCTCCTGTCAGTTGCCGCGTTGTACGTATAAACTATAGCAGTTTGTTTATTTGAACGCGCTGATCTTTAAAATTACTGGCAGCATTTAGTAGCCAGTTCAGCTTCAAAATACCTATCTAATGACGTATCACATACAACTATTGGAGGGTGGGACCAAAAAGGTAGTTGTTATTTTGAATGTTTTATGAATGAGTCATTTCGTGTTTCTTACGAGATCCTTATTAATAAGTTGTCGTAATAAACTTATTTTTTTGTTTAAAATCACATTATATCAATACAGTGACTATTTCATTTTATTATAAGGCAAGGAAACTAAGTTTTATGACATGTATCAGGGTCTGATTTAATTGTTACTACATATCCCTGAAGATACGCTAGTTAAGGACGTAAAATTGATTGTCTATCAAGCGACCGGACCGTAAAATTAAAGTGCTTAAACAATGTTTCTATACAAGCTTTACAATAATTAAGGTTTTACGAGATTTATAAATTACTAGCTTCCGCCCGCGGCTCCGCCCGCGTGGTATGTCAATTAAAAGTAGCCTATATGTTAATCCAGACTATAAGCTACATGTGTGCAAAATTTCATCGAAATCGACCCGGTAGTTTTGGCGTGATAGAGTAACAAACATCCATACATCCATACTTACAAACTTTCGCCTTTATAATATTAGTAAGGATTATCTACTTTTTGATTTTCTTGTAATCTATCTTTAAAATAGTCATGATTTTAAGTGTCACTCAAACATGATTCAAAATAAGCACAGCCGGAATAAAGATATATACATGTACCTCGGTGGACTGTTAAAACTGTTATAGTAATGCTCAGTAGTTTACTTTGGGAATAATAGTAATACAAAAACATCGTCTCTTTTTACAAAATGCAATGAAAAAATGAAATAACGCAACAGAAAATACTAAATTAGTAAAGTAAGTTGTATGGGACATGTGAATTTTGGAACATCATATATATATCATATATACTTATACAGGGTGGATGCGATATAGCGACATTTCTTTTAACCAGATAATCTGTACATGCCCAGTATTAGTTTCCAGTGGTCCAAAATTAGCTGACACAAAAATTACGAAAAAATTTTTTTCGAACAAACTAAATGGATTATTTTATGTAAACACTTCTTTACTCACCGGCAAAGCGGAACGGCAACGTCGCACACAGCTCACAGCTTATGTCAAAATCATGTGATTGCTCCCAATTACAGGCCGTATTCAAAAATCACAAATCACATAATTTAGCACAAAATCACTTCAATCAATTCACGATGTATAATTTCAATTAATAATTTTCAATTAAATGTTTAAATTTTCGATGTGTGCACCGTTTTGTTCAATACATAAATTGTAGCGACGCACAATATTGTTTTTTAATTTCGTCATAAATAAATAAATAAATAAATAATTTGAATTTTTTACATTAGACAGAACGCCAGAAGCAATTACACTATCCAATGACAAGGCCCAAATACACACATTCACTCACTCAAGCACACCCAGTCTCAGAACAAATCTTTGCGAATCACTCAAAGATTTGTCCCATGTGGGGATCGAACCCACAACACCAGCGCAGTGGAGAGCGGCGAGGCGACCGCTTAAACCACTACACCACACGTGCAGACATAAGATCACTATTCGCGGCTAATCTTTTTACTTTATCAAAGGCCGAAATAACACGTATTCGCAATTCTTCTATTGTGTTAACGTCTGTATTCGCTACAGACATTAACACAATAAAAGAATTCTTCACTTCGTTTTTCACAAATCCCCACAAAAAAAAGTCCAGAGGAGTTAAGTCCGGGGATCGTGGTGGCCAACCGACGGGCCCGAATCGACCTTTTTAAAAAAACTCACAAAACAAATATCCAATAAAAATCTGTGTCCTGTCACAATAATAAACTTAGCACTAATTACAAATTAAGTTTGAGTCCGTTCACATCACAAAATTTAATACAAAAACATGGCGTCTTTGAGATTAAAATATTTCCGAGAATTTCTATTTCCCGTAAGATTGCCGATTTTGCACTAAACAAATTTAATGATCTTTCGTTGGTGACGCGGTTTGAATGCATTTGAATTTGCGTAAACTATTTGCGTCTCTTTTACTCATATTGAATTGGAGACATTATTAAAGTGAGATGAACTACTTTTATTTACTTCTCTAGTAATAATTAGTCAAGTAAGTAACTAACTCAATACTTTAAATAAAGTTATTTTAACTGCCCGGAAGTTACGTACTTGAGTGTTACCAGTTTAGGGTATTGGTAGGTTGGTAGGATTGAATTTTCATAGAATTTTTACAAACAAAGCGTACATTTGAACCGCAAAGTTACATCGATTTAAGATAGCATGAAAATTAAGCTCTGCAAAAAAAAACTTTTTGTAAATACCACAGAATGCTGTAATAAAGATAGAAAGTATTAAGTGGTAGAGCCATTGTGAACGAACATGAAAAAAAGCTTTTCCGTTTCACATAAAGGGCCATTAAATAGTAGTAATCCCGTTATCTGGTTGATGATAAGATTATAACTACCAAATTACTACACAGGTAGGTGCCATCTTGTTTCTTATTTTGTAACATAGTGACAAAGCCGTGAAATAATTATTTCACAAATGTCCGGCTAACGTTACTAACATGTAGACTCAGCGCCGTCACTCATTGCTTGTGGCCACAGTTGGAACTAAACATAAATCAGAGGGAATTTTTTGTCTATTAGTATCATGTTGGTCCCATCACTTAAAAGAAGATTATTATTCAGCAGTTTTGTCAATGCATAGTTGCGTACCCTTTTACCTCAGAGCTGGCTTTTGTGTCTGAAACCTGAGGGTTTAAATTTACCATCAACGAGATAACAGTAATCCAAGCACTAAAATTAATTGATAACATTCGACCTGAGACAGTGAAACTCTTCTCCGTCAAGTCGTTCCCAAAAGCTCTACCATTTACTACCTTTATTTTCTATCCTTATTATAGCGTTCTGTACACACCAATGAGTAAGGTTTACTCACTGCTGCCAAGTCCATAATTTGCATGTCGTTAGATTCGATATCTTTAGTCGCTAAACACCTTATCCTCGCCGGCGACAATGAGCTTTTTTTATTTTGCTTAGTTTTAATTGGCCTTTTTTTTATAATAATTAAGTAAATGTAATAAAATAATAAATAAATGACTGAATAGAATAAACCTAGAAAAAGTCGCTAAAACTTTTTTTGTAGGCAAGGTAAAAGTTCCACACAACGCAGGTGACAAAGACGCTAAATTGGCAACACTGGCTGTTCTCCCATCCTTGTCCGTAAATGAAAGCGCAAGCGCCATTGTTTGTTGTTTATTTTCTATTTTAAGTGTTTTATTTGTGATGTGACACGCCGCAAAGAGAAAAAATTGAGATGTAGTATTATAATAGTGTTCTGTGTGTTCGTGGCGTTCGAATAAATTTAAAAGTTTGACCGCAAATAGAGACCTCATGACCACAGTAAGTAGTTCGCGCCGATGGGCACTCTGTGAATTTAGGGATGCAATTGAATTTTATTCAAAGTGATGTTTGTGATAATAACGTGTGACTTTCCGTGGTTGTGTATGTGAAATTCAAATGTGAATACGCGATTCGATATGAGTGCGTTGGCACTCTTAGTGATGCCGGTTGCATGCGACGTTGCCATCCATGGCCTATTTTGGTAAGTAAGGGGTCTTTACACTGTACGAGCCATGTAACTTGTTTAACGTTGTATTTCTCGTATTTTTCTCGTCATGTGATTTTGGACCACTGGAAATCAATATTGAGTGTGCACAAAATATGTGGTTTAAAGAAATGTCGCTATGTCGCATCCACCCTGTATATATATATCATAAAGGCTACAAAGTGTTGTTCTTTAGTATAAGAAGTGTGATCGTGTTTTATCCTTAATACCTTCTGTTCTATAAAGTCCTCCAGTTCAATTTAACAACTCAATTCGAGGATAAAATAAATAATCCCTTAAACACTTAGGCTGCTGAAAGGCTCTCCAAAAACACAACCGAGTGCCACTGTTAATAAAAATGTTGGCTTAGTTTCAAGCTGTTTGCTTTGAAGAGTGGACTTTGAAAACCTTCACTATGTAAATTTAGTTCCTGTCTATGTTTAGTAAGAGAGCTAGATGTATACAAAAAATATTTGACTCGCTCAATATAATATAACATATAAACATAACATAACATTAAGCCGCACAAAATATTGTTTGTTTTTCTTTAAAACATGATAGCGATCTAATCATTGCTTAAATATTACGTTTAATATCGCGCCTTTATTGCGGTGGATTAATCTTTGCTAGCGCAGTGAATAACAAATGCAATTTTATTGAAATATGTATTGGAATTTCTCTTACTTTTTTTGCCAATCCACCATGCCACCAAGTATTAATAAAATGAGTGAAATGTAAAGGATATTTTTAATAAAATGAATGAAGTTACTCAAAATAACGGTTTATTGCACAAAGATTGCTATGTACAATACATGATACATTTTATGAGAGTTTATTTAGCTCGCAACCGTTCGCGATTGTAGCAAAAGTAAAAGTAATAATAATAATCTTTATTGTACACCACTAGAACAATCAAATAGGAAACGTACATAAAATATGTTGCACAATCGGCGGTCTTATCGCTTAAGCAATCTCTTCCAGACAACCTGGATGGACAAAAAACATAGGAGACAATTTATAGCCATGGTATACATAAGAATTGAGAAAAGAAAAGAAATTATATAATAGTTTACTTACATCATCTAATCACTTGTACTGCGTTGTACAAATATGAATATATACACATACTTATATTATAATATTAGAATACATATATATTATTATATACCTAAAAACCTACATATACTATAAAAATATTATAATACATACACATATACATAAAATACTTAAATGATAAGTAGGATAGTACAAAGACTGTAACAATTTTTACAATAAAGATAAATTATTAGTGAGCTTGCGTTGACATTATAAGTTATATAATACAAATTAACTACTGTTTGACATTATAACCTTTAAACTTTCGCGTTGCATACTATTCACTCAAAGAATATCTAGCTGATACATTAATGTAGAATGAAATTTTATTATCTTTGATTTAATTATTATTGCATTTAATTGATTGTTATTATATTATAATTTACTTCTTAATATTTATACTTGACATGTAATTATGATTTTGTCACATTTTCTTGAATGTAATTATTGTATTTTAATACTTTTTTTAAATTATTAATATCATTTTGCATGCTGACAGGCTGATTATAGTGATACTCATCTATTATGTAACAACATTGTAAAAGAACCATATTCGCAAATAAATAAATGAGTTGAATTGAATTGCATTTTTATTGATTATGATTAAAACGGAAATAAACGCGATTAATTTTATTTACCTTTAGGCGATCATGACAAAATACAACCTTGTCGAAACGTCAAGCATCGAAAGGTAAATAAAAAGAATCGCGTTGATGCTGGCTTAAATTATATCAAAACTGCTTAACAGTTGTGCAGGTTTTGTCAAAGTGTCACTAATGAAGCTTGACTAATAGTCTTATAGTATGATTCGTTTGGAGCCACGTTTACACGCTTTGTCGATTGCGAAATGGAACAAACAGACACCTGCGACAACATTAGTGTGATAATTAATAACATAATCAAATCAAATCAAATCATTTCATGGCCCCAAGGGGCGCTTAAACAATCAAAACAGATATCAAAATACAAAAAAACATACAATTAAAATAAAACATAAAAAGATTTGACACCGGAGCTCAGATTGACTTTAATTCAACTTAAAAATTTAGTGGTACACACAGTGTTAGTATTAACCTTTATACCCAAAAATAGACAAACTTAAAATATAACGAATTTGCCACCAGCTTCCTGACTATTTCCTCGGCAGATGGAGATTCCAATGTTCCGTCTCGTCTTACGGAAACGAGAAATTGCCTGAGCGGACAATTTTATTCCCAATACTTTTATTTATACTGACTATTCTTCTGTCATATTCGGTTTATCGTGCTTATTTCAGTTGCTGCCATTCTCTTATTTGATTACTATTGGATTGGTTGCATCCGTATTTTGTTCGCTAGCGAAATGAATGTTGCTATATAATATTTTATTACTTTGGCAAACAAAGTAGACTAACAAGTTCGACTAGTAAGTATACGCTTTGAACTGCTTTGGCGTTTTTTTTGTTTAATAACTTAATATACGTTATGGATTTCGTCGCTGAAATAACAGTTTTTTTTGGATTATTTAGTGTGGAAGTTGTGAGTTTACTTGGTATATTTTAAAGGTCTTTTAAGTCTTTCGCTTTATCTTATGTCTTGAAACACTAATGGTAGAAATAAATAAAATTATTATTCTATGGCTGTTTGTAATGTCACATTATTTTTTAAAAACATTCCTTGTGGCCAGTATGAATCAAATAATATTGTATAAAAACTTTTTAAACCAACGATTTACGTTCTTTAAAGGTATGGTGAATTTATCCTGATAAGCTGTATTTGTTCAACTTGGATCAATTATAAAATTTTCGTAATACACAGTCGTTTTGGGGTCAAAAGAAGATCTAGTTGGTAGTACTTGAGAAAAATCGGTTATGGAGTTCACAAATAACACTTTTCCCGACCCGAGAATAAACCCTAGACTTCGCGATGAGCGGTCGCAGATTATACTGCTAGACCATCAAGGCAGCCAACTACTGACAACATATTCATAAACAAATAAAATATTTAAAATGGATACGGATTCTTTTAATAAGCCGGTATATTATCGGTTGCCTCGTTTTTGTGTATTATTAACTCGGTACTGTACTGTATTTAATAGAGATGACAAAATCAAAACTACACTCATTGTACATTTAGTGGCGTGAAAATCTTACGCCCATAATTAAATTTAACTTTTTAAACCAATAAATATTTGGTTCTAAATGTAATAGCACATCTGAATTTATTCAAACTACACACAAAAATTGAATTTAAACTCGCAAAATACATTCAATAAACAACTTTTCTCTTACCAAAGAAAATGTAATAGACGGTATACTTCACTAATGCAACAGACTTACGAACATTAAATACACATCAACATCAAAATAAGTATATCAGTTCGGGTCAGTAGTTATTTCAATCGCAGAAAGACGTTCCTTGCTAACTAATAGAGACACAAATCACAGTAGAATGTGGTAGTTTGGAGTGTACTTGATTACCATGTCGTAAATCTTGTTGAACCTACTGCTGCTCCAAAAGTGTTTTTGCTGATTGTCTTATTGGTGTAGAGGTTTAGCGTCTCTGATTCTTTAGCAGCAAGTATGGGGTTCAATTTTCCCAGGTCGGACAAAAAATAATTTTGTTTTTTCATAAGAATCTTCTATGTACAGTAGGCCAACAAATACGGTGGCGGGACAAAAACTTCCAAGTCATAGTCGTACGTCATTAGATACATAATTTTAAATATTATTAGTTGAAACAACTCTGCCATACTCTTCTATGTAATAAATGTAGGTATAATGTTATTGTTCAGCGAATGTCAGTGTTGTTAATCTAACTTCAGATTGATTATTTTTATAGCATTTAGCTATGCTTATTTGCTTGTTTCTTAGTATAAGTTGTTAAACTAGTTTGTTTCTTAAATTGCTCCTCTCATTAGAGCTAGATTGTGACATACTTTGAGAACGTTTTGTGGTCGGATATTTTAAGAAATATTTACTTGCAGAAATGCTGAACTACAATTTTATATTTATTTTCCTTTATAAATGTTGCTTGATATTTTTACACAAAGCTGGTGCAGCTTTATTTGTTTTGTCGAAGTAGTGCGGACATTTGTCACGTGCAATGTAAATGACAGTCGAGACGTGACTTTTCAGCGTTTCTCAGATTGGCAGATTAATAATGGCAATGTGCTACAACTTTTTGCAATCGGTATATAAATCAAACATTTTTTAATCAAAAATATATGTGACAAAAATCAATTCCTTTCTTTATCTAGAGAACCATGGCAGTCCGAATTCCGTCCTTACACGGGGTGACATAATATTCATATAAACTTTCGAAACAAATAAAACTATATTACTTTTTAATTATCTATTTGGATTTAGGCATGAAGCAAGGAGGCTGTAAATAACTTTTTTGTAAGTAGAGATCATATCAAGAAGTACATATCAAGAAAGCGTAGCAAAATTCACCTATTAATGTCAAAAATGCACTAATAAATGTAAAAAATGCAGTGTATTTATATGTGTATAGAGACACACTGACATTTGAAATAAAATCGACAACGTAGCTGTTCTATCTCTTTCTACTTTTCCCTTGAATCACGCGTACGCTAGGATTCACGGAAAATTATTTAAAATTAAAACAGTCGTAGATGTGCTACGACAGGTGTCTACGGCACGCTACGGTAAGCTACGAAGGCAACCGAGCGTCCACGCCGCGCGCTGATGCAGAAATACTTAGCGCAAACGTCACTTAGGGCACTAATGGAACCCTCCTGAATATGTGTATTCTAATTATTTTGCAATATAAAAATGTAGCATTCATGCTTTATATTTTATTTATTTTGTTACGGTTGAAGCTTGACAGGGTTTTAAATAAATGTCATCTGCAACAACCGACATTGCCTGTAACTATATTAATATGTTAATCTTTCTTTATATAAATAATCAAACGACATCTTCAGAAGACACACAAAATATATTTAAGTTTAACGTAGATGTGCCTCGGCAGGTGTCTTCGGCACGGTAAGCTACGGGGGCAACCTAGCGTCTACGCCGCGCGCTGATGCTCACATGCTTAGCGCAAACGTCACATCGCGAAGATTGTATTCCAACTCCGTTAAAAATAGACACTTCAATTTTATTTATTTGTATCGATGATTACTGCTCCGTTTCTGTTATTTGTAGTTTGATGTTATTTTGCCTTATGCTTTATTTAGGAAATGGTCTAACTAACACAAACGTATCCAAAAAGATTTTGCAATTTTGTCTAGAAGTTCCTGATATTAGCGCGTTCAATCAAACAAACACCTAAACGATATCTTCAGCATTATAATATGAGTAAAGAATAATTTTATTTTCAAGAAGTGAAACTGCCTGTTTAATATGTCCTTGTATAAATAATTGAATCAAAAGGCAATTTCTGAACACCATCTTCATTACAAGTGGCGCCCTCTTCAGACGCATCGATAACTTCACCAGACTCAAGGGTAGAGGGTTGTTTTTCATTATCTGTGGGTTTATCTACCCTCTTCGTGGTTAAGTAGCTTATAAGTGACAAATGACTGTTTGCCTTTGTGGTTTCAGCCCTTTTTGAGCAGCACTGGCGAGAGAAAAGGGTTAACTTGTGTAACGCGGTACATATTATTATATTAGCAGTTAACGTAAGTTAGTATATATAACTGTGGCGGTATCCGCACATAATAAATGTCACGTGACCGCGAGTGCTGAATCGCGATATCGAAATGTTCACAGCAAGTGACTATATATACCACTTCCAATACGATACCGTCGGACAGCTGTCCGCCAGGCAATACCACTGAGCCTGGTTGGAGGATCCTCCCTTTGTGGTGGAGGAACATCACACCCTGTTCCTCTACATTGGTGACCCCGACGTGATCAAAACACGCAGCATCACCCCCCACTCACTGGAGAATCTCACCGCTCCACCGCGCACCTCGACTCACTGAGGAATTAGCGGCACACAGTCTCGACTCACTGTAGACTCAGCGGTATTCAGTTCCGACTCACTGGAACTCTCATCGACCTCCGGTCTTGGAGGGGAGTGATGTGGCGGTATCCGCACATAATAAATGTCACGTGACCGCGAGTGCTGAATCGCGATATCGAAATGTTCACAGCAAGTGACTATATATACCACTTCCAATACGATACCGTCGGACAGCTGTCCGCCAGGCAATACCACTGAGCCTGGTTGGAGGATCCTCCCTTTGTGGTGGAGGAACATCACACCCTGTTCCTCTACAATAACATATTCAGACACATAAACTTATTTCATTTCGTTTCATTTCATAAGTTAAGTAACTAGTTTTTCGTTGTAATAAGTAGTAGCTGCTCCCGTATTTTGACCCGCATTCAATCTTACTGATTTGATTCCGTGGAGTTAAGCGTAATGTAAAATATCTTAAAACCTTTATTGTGAGTAAGACTATCAATCATAAACAGAATGATCAGGATTCGACCAGTTGTTCTCGAGATTAGCGCTATCAAAGAAACAAACAAACTTTCGCCCGCGGGTTTGTCTGCATGGTAGCGCCTTGTAGTTAGTTTCTCTAACTAAAATTTTATTGAATTTGGGCCAGCCGATTAGAAAATTAGCCGATACAAACAGAGAGATTAGATTAAACAGACAGGTAGCTGCAAACTTCAAAGAAGGGCACGTGACTAAATCAAAGCCGTATGGACCGACCTATCTTACAGGTAATGCTAAACGCGGTCGGCCGTGGATGGGTCAGACACTTTAAAACATTTGAAAACTTATTTTTCCTAAAAAAAAAATCCAAAAGGTAATTATGCCATAAGGCAATGATGCTTAAAGATAATTATGCTAAAATTTTTGTATGCGTAATAATGAATATGCGCAAAGTAAATACTTTACGCATATTCATTATTACGCATACAAAAATTTGTTGTGCTAAAAGATATTATGCCAAAAAGTTATGCCAAATTAATATTATGCGTAACTGTTACTATGACAAATGAAGGTATGCCACGTTAAATTATGCCAAAAAAACATATGCGAAAAAATTTAAGACCTCGCGACCGTAACTGAGTGGGAGGCGAACCGAGCACGAATGTGCGCAACGTACAATGATGTAATTAAATTTTTTTAATGTTATTAAAAAAGTGTAACATTACAGGCATACTCTTCAGTCAGAAAGGCAGTTTGTAACGCAATGTTCATATGAAACTGCGTCGTTACATAACAGGCGATTATTGCTAACGGTTATTTAAGGTAAAACCAATCAAAGTTGTGTTGTTTTTCTGTGCTACCAATAACATTTTGCTACCGAAAATGCTTTTCAACAACATATTACTGCACATAAGATTTTATAAGAATACAATACTCTTGTGCAGGTAGCATGTAGAAGCAAACTGTTATATTTATGAAAAGACTGCGTTTCATGCCGCGCTGAAATATTACCCTGCTTTGTTACCTACAGGCGCTGTACGATATTGATCGACTAACATAAGGAATAAGTGCTATTTATTATTAGGTACTCGTATTTGAAAATAATATACAACTATCTACGTATCTAGTGGTAGAGCGGCCTCGTCGACTGTGAAGTCTCTTTTCTGAAAGAAAACTGTTTTCTGAGAATTTTCCGTCAGGAAATTCTTAATAACAGCTCGTAGTTGGGATTACGCACGGTGGATGGCGATAGGCGCACCGCCTATCCTATGGGGCCTAAACAAAACAAGTGAAGTATTTTATTGCTTTGAAATTGTATTCTTCATTAAATCTATCAGAACTTTTGAACAAACGTAATTGCCGCACTAGGGGCTGTCAGTAAATCTGTACCTGAACAACGTACAAAGGCATTAGGTAACTGTAATGGATTGCAAAGCTTTGTTTGATCGCTTGCTTACGTTCAGTTTTGTTTGCAGAGAGAGACTACGTGCTTAATGCGGTAATACCTTCAAGTGACTTGTTCGTCGTAGGTCAGGTTCTGTCTTCTACACTTATCTCTGTCTTACAAGGAGTTTTGCAGGATATTTGGTACATCGTATGTCATGTTGAATTAGCTAGAAGGTGGTATCCTTAGCTATAGTTGCAGCACTTTTAACTCACTTTTGTCCTAAACAGTCTTTTATTTAAATTTTTAAGATTTTTTTGATAAATGAACCATCAATTTTATGACCTGATTTTCAAATAATATTTGGTCGGTATGCGACATGCCTTAAATACAATAAAATACTTAACTAGCAAAGGAAGTACTGAACAACCCGTAAGCAAGGAAATATTATGTCTCTAGCAGCTTTGTTATAGTATTATACCGTAAGGGTTTCTGGCGTCTAGAGTAGCTTTTTTTTTTTAAAGTTCTACTGGCAACAACTGGTTCGGTCTTATTAAAAAATGTTTGATGAAAAACATTTTCATTTTAGATGTAATTTAGTGATAATGATCGATTTTCAAAAAAATCTTACTACCATTAGCATTCAAATATAAAAACACAGAAGCAAACGAAGACAGGGATTGTAAGTTATTCACAAGGCGGTAATGCTGCATGCATATTAGGTACGAGGCCTGCCTGACAATGACTCATTAGATTCAGATTAAGTTATTCGCTCAGATTAGTTTAAGAACTGACATGTTTTGTAAATTTTCTATGAAGCAATGTTTATACAATAGAAAAACCAATTTTAATTAATACAATTACAGTTTATTGTTTAGCAGAGTTATTTTGCAGAAAGTGATAACGTATTTTATGCTGTTATACCTTCCAGTGTCTGGTTTGTCGTAGGTCAGGTTTCATCCTTTATACTTATCCCTGTCTTACAAGAAGTTGAGGCTGCGCAAGGAAATTGCAGACTGATTTAACAGTTACTTTCATTTGTAGAAGGATTATACTGTTGCTACCAGGTTAAAAAACATATCTTTTTTTATACCCCGTATATTAAGCAGATTTTATTTATTTTATTTTATTTATTTAAACTTTTTGCACAAATTTAGGTACAGAGGCGGACTTAATGCCTAGTGGCATTCTCTACTATTTTAGGTGCGTTGCTCCATTTATGGAGTATGGTGTTATGCCTTATGTGCCAGTAAAGTTCAGGACCCGATCCCACCACCAAACCGGAAACAGTAGTGCAAGCACTACTATTTGGCGGCAGATTAAAGGTGAAACGGTGGTGCTGCCGCCCTCAAACTCGCTCACAAGAGGTCTTCTACCATTAAAAGTGGGTGTTTAGAATCCTATGTAAAAATAAATGTCACTCCTTTTGCCTTTTGTTTGTAAAAAGTTTAGTTTTAATTATAGTATCGGTATAAATACATCGCAACAATAAGCCGTAAGTTACAGAAATATCGTAGTACTT
This sequence comes from Hypena proboscidalis, assembly GCA_905147285.1. NCBI lineage: Eukaryota > Metazoa > Arthropoda > Insecta > Lepidoptera > Erebidae > Hypena > Hypena proboscidalis. The sequence goes on from LR990132.1 coordinate 14,518,491, forward strand.
TTGCCCTCAATCTCATCAACAACACCTCTAACAACAGTCTAGTACCACGTTTTTACATAAAGTAAATCCCCTCAACATCATCGTACCAGTACTTACAGCTGTGAGACAGAATCGGAACGGTAATCAGAACCATAATACCAGCCAGGAAAAAAAAGTACATTATTCATGTTCAAAGCACAGCACGGAGCTCACGTAACACGAAACCCTACAAAATCTGAATTCACATTGCAACGCTTGATTAGCTAACACTCCCAACACACAACGCATTTATATGAAAACCTCTCAACGAGATTATTTTGTTCCGTAAGTCATTACATATTCGGGTCGGAGAGAGGCGCAGCAATGTCATCTTCGCAACACGTTTGTTTTGTTTGTCCAACTTGGGCGGCCCGGCCCGGCCGCGATTTTAATAATTCTTATATCCGGACATTTGTTGTTTTTTGTGAATGTGGGATGTGGATAAATTAGGTATGAATCGTAAATTGAGTTTGCTGTATGATTTATAGCTGTTTTATGGTAGTCAAGCCTAATGATTTTGAGGCATTCATATAATCTTCAGCAAATCTTTGAAGACTAACCCTAGAGCACTTGTTACCTAAATTAGAATAGGTAAAATGTGGTTATTAAACACCTCCGCCACACCATTCTGGGTGATACAGGCGTCATTTTATATTATGTACAGCTGCAATAGAACAGACTGTTTATCTATAAATCGTACACTAGTGAACATATTTTAAAGGCGCTATCTAGACACGAAGGTTGTAAAACTAGTAGGTTTAATGATTTTTACGAAATAAGTAGCGGTGTGCTCCAAATCCCTGTAATTATGTTTTCCTTGCCTTATTTAGAACTTTACGGTGCTCTAAATAACATAAAATCATTACAAAATTGTTATATAAACCCAGTTTCTTATAATTTGATATTCGTTTTCAACTGTAGATGCAACAATTAAATATATATTATTTGAAAAACATTTTCTTTTCTGTAAGCTTCAACCCAGTTTACGAGGATTGACTTTGCAGTAAGTATACTGCAAAGTCAATTTTAAAAGAAGCAGCCGTTCAGAAAGTTCTAGTCTTGCATCAAAGTAATAAAGGAATCTTCAAATCTAATTAGAGTCACCGGAGACATCAAAGGGGGCTCCGATAGTTGGTAATAAAAGTACAGCTTCTATTGTATTCTTTAAAAGTTGAACAATATATATATGATAAAGTGATTAACTTAGACAAGTTGAAAAATAATTAATAGATGTAAAAAAAAATAAGATTATTATTTATATATTTTTCCTTTCTCATTTTTTACTTATTAAAATATAAATTTAAAACTATAAAATTCAATTCAAAATTTAAATATAAAGTACAAAAAAAATATCTAAAAATATAAAAAATAGTCCCGGATGAAGGGACCAAGCTACCGGTGGTTAGGGCTCCAGAGAGAGAAGCGTGAAGTTCCTTACCCTGCCATACAGCCCTGCGATTGCCAGTACTAAGTACCACAGGTCTGCGCCAGTACTCTTTTGCTAAGGAGAGCGGAGTAAGTCCCTTGTCTACCGTGACCACATCTCGATGCATCCTCTTACCCATACGATGAAAATATTCTCTGACATTGTTCACCTAGCGGTTGTGTAAATAGCCCAGGGTAGATCCCTTAAAAAATGATAAAAAGTCAAAAAAATAATAGTAGGATGAAACCCATTAGAAAAGGAGGAAAATATTATAAAAATTTAAGGAAAAATAATTTACGGGCGATCTGAGGTCGGGAAGAGGGGGAGAGGGGGGGTTTAAGGGTAAAAAACGTATTTTCTCGATTTCCGGCAAAACTAAAAGTCCTATGGAAAAAAGTCAAATGGCAAAGTGGTTGGTAATAAAAAGATCTAAAACTTTTGTATTTACACTTTTTTCATATAACCTCAAAATTTATGTGAAAAATTCAAAAAACCAAGTTTTTGGTTTTTTATTTTTATCTTTTACAAACAAAATTTTTTTATCACGAAATTTGGTGAAAACTTACCTTTTTATGTCCCAAATACGCTGTAATTTATTTGATTAGAAATATTTATTTTTTCACCTTTTGTTTTAAATAATATCGATTTTTTACCTTCATTTTCAATCGAAAATTCACCCGTCAAAATATCAGCTTTTTTCAAAAAGTTGGTATGTTTTTTGTTCGTTGAAATGTCTTCTTTCTGATGGTGAAAATATATATATATGTTACTATAGTAAATCTTCACAGAAAATGCAAAACAAAGATCGTAAAAAACTATTAATATATAATTAACATATACAATTTTGAGTTATTTATTAAAATTTACACTTTAATTACTCGAAAAACGTAAGATTACATGTTACATTGATAAAATATTAATTTTATTAACTTATTTGTTTGTAATTAGCTCAAAATTGTATATAGTGTATATATTAATTATATATTAATAGTTTTTTACGATCTTTGTTTTGCATTTTCTGTGAAGATTTACTATAGTAACATATATATATTCTTTCACCATCAGAAAGAAGACATTTCAACGAACAAAAAACATTCCAATTTTTTGAAAAAAGCTGATATTTTGACGGGTAAATTTTCGATCGTAAATAAGGGTAAAAAATCGATATTATTTAAAAAAAAAAGGTGAAAAAATAAATATTTCTAATCCAATAAATTACAGCTTATTTGGGACATAAAAAGGTAAGTTTCCACCAAATTTCGTGAAAAAAAAATTTTGTTTGTAAAAGATAAAAATAAAAAACCAAAAACTTGGTTTTTTGAATTTTTCACATAAATTTTGAGGTTATATGAAAAAAGTGTAAATACAAAAGTTTTAGATCTTTTTATTACCAACAACTTTGCCATTTGACTTTTTTCCATAGGACTTTTAGTTTTGCCGGAAATCCCCCTCTTCCCGACCTCAGATCGCCCGTAAATTATTTTTCCTTAAATTTTTATAATATTCTCCTCCTTTTCTAATGGGTTTCATCCTACTATTAATTTTTTTGGTCTTAAAAATTAACGGCACTGGGCTAAAAGCTCCAAAAGCGTTTAAAAAATACGGCTCACCCAGATGACACACGACCCACCCGCGCTCATCACTCATCACAGATGCGCGCGGGTGGTGCATTCGTCATGTAGTCAACTGTAGGTGGACTTTTCTATCCAGGGCATCAAGTTCGGTTTGAGACCACTTGAGTATGATAAAGGAGTACAACAACAGTGGCATGACCCAGCCATTAAAGGCACGCACCTTATTGCCACCCGATAAAAGTCTGCTAAGAACTTTTTGCAGGCGGCTGAAGAAGCACCCCTGCAATGTTTATTTCATGCTATCTTCATTGATGCCCAAAGCCTGTGACATACCCAAGTATTTATAGGTGTTGGTTACGAGAAGTGACCTTAAGTGAATAGAGTCCGAAAGCTGGATACGTCCGTACTCTACCATCCGTCATCGCTTCACCTGCATGACCGCACATTAACCGTTTCGACACCAAATTCCATTTTGATAGAGTTGCTAAAATATTCAGTTATTCAGTTAAGAATATTATTGTTACCCCATGGTAACAATAATATTCTTAACTGAATAACTGAATATTTTATTAAGGTTAAAAGGCTAGAACCTAAAATTTCACATCAGGTTTCTAAATAATGTTTATTAGATGTTATATTATTTTATTAGTTAAGATGCTTTATTTATTTCTAGTATATGGTGTGCAGTGCCCATAGAAATCTTAATAATAAGGCAATAGAAATGTCAAAGACGCGTGACCTTGTCGCCGCGCATCTGTCAAGTCAAATACAAGTGCGAGTTGAGGAATTGTCGTCTTAATGTCATCGCAAAAAGAATAATTTTGTTTGCAGGAATACAAGCGCATTTGTCTAATCGAACAACAGTGCGAGTTGAGGAATTGTCGTCTTAATGTCATCGCCAAAAAGAATAATTTTGTTTGCAGGAATACAAAAAGTGGTATTTGAAAACCGGCGACATGCGTCCCAGTGTTAAAAGATAGTCGATAGCATTTCTATTGACTAGTTATTAAGATTTCTATGGCAGTGCCCTTATACTATCACATAAAATCATACATTTTAAGTTCTATTGCATATAATTCCTAAATCAATGCATCTTTAAAAATATATTGATTTTGAAAATTCATCCTGTTCACTTTAAAATTTATTCAATTAATAATTAAAAATAAAAATAAAACAAAATTCCTATTAGCCTAAAATTTTGAAATAAATGTCTAAATTTGAAATTCTACTTGTAATTATAGTACTGTGACATAAATAGTATTGATGTAATCCTCATTTTCACACCACGGCAACTCGTTGGTATTAAAAGTGAAATTTCAAGTTATTTGAGGGTGTAAAATTTTATTACTTTTGGTCCGATCGTAACAACACATTTTACAAATGCATGTTTTATTGCTATCAATAAAATAAATCAAACAAACAAATGAGAACTGAATCTGCTGAATTCAACATCCAAAGAAAAAAGAATATGTACGGAAATAAAACCTCCATTTATTGAAACGCATTTTAAAACAAAAGGGTCCGTAATTTGCAAACAAATAATTAAGTAAATGCAGGTCTTTACCACAATGGGTTGGTAAAAATAACCTACCCAATTTTCTAGATTTTAAAGACAATTAAAACTCCCCAGTGTCTTTTCACTTTAATTGAAAAGAGGAGACGAGCGCTACCGATTTAAAAAAAAACTTTTAAAAAGAGAGTCGAGACGAAGCGTTTCGACTCTCAGTTTAACTTTTGTTCCATATATTAACACTTCATTCTCTTTTAAAGAACTTTATATTGCAGCAAAATGAATTGTAAATTAAAACGTTAGCTTTAGAATATTGCTACACTTTAAATGAGTGATATATAAAATACAAAAAGGCATAGCAAAGCTAAAATTTGCTTTAAATATTACAAGTATTTGATAAAAATGCGCCATCTCTCGACAGTAATAGTGTTAATCTTAATTCAAACGTACTGTATGCGATTATGTGAATAAGTGTCTTATCACATCGCATAGATGGCGCTAAAACCAAGTAATGGTTCGTCTAGCTTCGGCTGGCACAAAAAGAGTTGAGAAATTTCGAGTCCGGCAGCATACGAATCCATAGCTGAATTGGCAAAGCACTTGGGGTGTATACCCAGGGGGTGCAGGTTCGAGTCCTGCTGGATTTTTAATTTTTTCAACTTTAATATTATATAAAATACAAAAAGGCATAGCAAAGCTAAAATTTGCTTTAAATATTACAAGTATAAGATATACAATATTGCATCAACACCTATTCTAATGTCAAGTGAGGTAAAAAATGGTTGTAGGAAAGAGCCGGTGAATTAACTCCCTGTATCATTTTATAATCCAATTTGAATATGCATGACAAATAAAATTCAGTAAAATACAATTTTCTCATGACAAACAAACAAACAGCTTGTTGATATAGGAAGTGAATACGAATGTAGCTAGTTATCACCCCAGCGGCGCTGGGAGCGACTTTGAAATTTATCATTTGTCTGCACAGAAAAGCATCCAAACGAAAACTTTCACGATTATTATACATCCACTAAAAGCTCGCAATAGTTTGCGGACGGATGGATTTTGAAACTTCAAAAAGTTTATATTTGAGATAACATTGAGTTGCTAGGAAAAACTCGTAGCTATTTTGTATAGGTTCGTAGAAGTTAACGTCTTTGTAGCTCCATCATTACGGAGACAGAAACGGATAATAAATATTTATCCATCTGCGTCGCAGAAGAATTCGAATGTCTTTTGATTACTATTGCCACTTGGCATACGCATTGGGTATTGTTTTATATTAAGTATGGCGGTTATCATTTTTGCATGATAATTTGAGTTGATGCAAACAACGAAGGAATTAAGTGTGTATCAGTTCAAAGTTCGGTATAAATTATGAGCAATAACTTTATTTTAAAATCAGCTTTAAAAATTACCTAATACAAATTAAGAAAAACTAATAATAATAATAATACCTGTAGTACATTTTCTATCTTATCACTGACTTTCATCATCACTACAGCGCTGAGATTATTCATAGCCAATATAACCAATATATTCCTACGGCGTTTGACCGTAGCAGTAATACTGCTCTGCATACGTACATTATCATGCAAACCAATACCATAATAGTTCTGGCTTACGATTGTACCCGAGCCGTGTAAATGATCCAACTTGCAATAATTGTTGTGAGGTAATAATACTTTAATCTCTACGCCTCGTACCGTGAATATGGAATATTATCCGACTATTTAAAACATGAAGCTATTGTTGTACAATGCTTCATTCAAAATACGAAATGAATTTGCTTGTTTCTGAGTTGTTCCTGCAATTGCATTTTTCTTAGAATAATAAATGTCAAAATATCCACACAAGTATTATGTACAGTAAACGCTCATTAGTCCATAGGCACGCTAAGGATTACATTGCTTTAAACGGTACGAGCCCACACTAACGAAGTTGCGTGCGTGTATAGCAGTTTATAAGATATCACACACTAATGAAATGTTGTCGCATTCGTACTAAACGCGTCACAGTGGCGACCGGTTCTTAAAATTCGCATCTATCTATCATGAGCAGGTAGCTGTATCGGGCTATCGGCTAAGCATTGGTATCACGATCAACTAAATCTGAGTTTGAAGCTTAGTTGATTTGTGGTTGTATTTTGTTTTTACGAAATCATAATAATATTTGTAATATTTTAAACACAAACTTGTAAGGTATTCATGCTTAAATAGTTACATACAATACATAAATAATTACATATTAATATGACTAATAAGTTAAATATGTTATTATTATTTAACTATTTACGTTTTTTTTTTTCATTGTTGTAAGGTAGAAATAAAAAAAGTCACGCTGAATGATGATAAAAATGTTTATTCGTTTTATTTATTTATACAATTAATAAACTTTTAAGAGCATTGTGACGTCACATTCCTACCTTAATAAAAAAAAGTTCCCTTGTAACCGTTTATAAGATTTTTGATTAATATAATAACTAATAAGTTAAATATGTTATTATTATTTAACTATTTACGTATTTTTTTATTTTTATTGTCATTGTTGTAAGGTAGAAATAAAAAAGTCATGCTGAATGATGATAAAAATGTTTATTCGTTATATTTATTTATACAATTAATAAACTTTTAAGATAATTGTGACATTCCTACCTAAATTAATAATATAATAGAAGTGCCCTTGTAACCGTTCATAAGATTTTTTATTGTAACCCACCAATAATATAAATGTTACTAAAATGATTCATCATGACAAGAAGGAAGGAAAGGATGTTCTAATGACAAAAATATAATTATTGATACCCTAAACTTCAAAAAGTATAGAAAGAACTTAGCGAGATTAGATCTCACGGTTCATTGCTAAACGCATTTAACTGCATTCCTTAACCGCTCGGCCACCTTGACTCATTCTAAGTAGGTGAAATTATGAACTACAATTATTTGTTAACAACATGTGTCTATTTCTTAAAAATAGAAGGTCGTAAGTCAAACTACACTTCAAACTATTGCCTTTTGAGATTGCCTATGGACTTTTGGTCGTGACTGTACATTGTCAAACAAAGTTGTCTTATGTATTAATTAAGGAATTTTGGCATTGTAAATTTATAATTTAAAATACATGTATGATAAAAATAACTCAATTATTATCGCGTTACTTTGATTTATGAATCACTCACTTCTGCTCGCCTGGTACGTCAATTACAAGTAGATAAATAGGTCTCCGTAACACTAACCATTAATGAACATGAATAACAATCAAGTATTTCTCTATGCTTGCTTAGTACAACAAATTAATACATATATTTGGTGGTGTTAGAGCTCTAGTGAACGAGTTCGAGGACAGCAGCAACACCGTCTCAACTTTAACCTGCCGTCATATAGTACTGTGTTTCTGATTGGTGGTGAAATCAGGCCCTGAAATGACTAGCACATGAGGCATAAGACTATTGTCCTCACATAAAGCGACGCATCTACATTCTGAGTTTGTGGAATGTTGATGTCAATGGGCTATAGTTACCACTTACCATCAGGTGGGCTATACGTCCGTCCGCTAATATACGTCGTATAAAACATATAAACTATTACATGTATGTAGTATGCAGAATGTCACATTCGTCACAAGTAGTACGGAGCAAGCAAAAAATTGTCTAAAGCTTCGTACACATATGTGGTTTTACTTGATTGAGTAAAACCGTTAAGACCGTCCAGACATTCAGAGCGTAATAATTTTATTTGTTTTCCATTAAAACTTGGCATGTGGACCGCGGGTTCTACTCGTCATGGAGAAAAATTAAGAAATACAAATTATAGTACCTTATCAATAGTAAAATAGTAATGATCGACATCAGATTCTACAATCATAAATCAATCATCATTTATAAGACAAACATAGGCAAAACAAGAGCTGTCTATAGTGTCTATTAAATATATAATAAAAAAGATTTGATGCAAAAGAGCCAATGACTGATCGATGTTACAGATTCTTAGAAACGAATTGCGTGAACATCAATCAGCGGACTTTGAACAATCTTTTTAACATTCGCCTACGAAAAAAGGAGTTTGTAAACTTGAAGAACTTTTTGCTCAAGGTTTTTATTTACTTTAGAAGTGTTGACACAATCTTCTTGTTAGGCACAATTTTAAATATTAAAATATTCGTTTTACAAATCCTATTATGCCCTAATAGGTATTTTATTTGTCTATTGGCCAATAAACAAGCACATTATGCAAATTATGTTCATTTAAAAGGTCTGAAAAGTAACCGTAAAAAGCTATCAGAATTTTCACTCTTAAAAGTCCGTAATGGGATATGGGAAATATTTACGCTTAAATAAATTTAAGATAGTATCAAATAGAACTGTGAAATATATATTCAAAATCTGTGCTCATGCGAGCAACAAGAAACAGATATGTTATTGCATTTGTATTGTATCTCTTTTGTACATCTCCCCTCTCCAGAATCATCTCATGTCTTACGTTATTCACGTTTCCGTCCACACATAAATCTTTGGCGATAATTAACATTTATCCATTGTCTCTATACGAGTATTATCTTTTACGAGCACAACCTCAGATGCTCAAAGCAAGACTAACTAATAACAGTGTGAAACTTTACAACAATGTAACAGCTTCCTAACATTTCTCGGCCATTAGCGATGGACGAACTTTCATAAGTGTAAGAGAATTTAAGGTACGTGCACACCAACTTAAAAGATGAATCTTAAAGCTTGTCACACCTAATCTAATATTTATTCAAATTAGTAGATATAATACAGCGGAGAGTGTTTTCTATTTTCTTTGATATTTTTTTTTCTGTGCTTTTTATTTTGTACTTAGGTATACCAAATGAAAATGAATACATACAGGTTGTGATACTTACACTAAATATCTTTGTAAGATAACTGTTTAAATTTATCAAGGAGGGCAGAAGCTAATAAAATTAACAAAGCCGATATAAAAAGACACTAACATGGTCTTAAATAGGTATTGTTTGTTTTTTAGCATCTAATTGGAGTCCTCAACACCTATAGTCTGAAATGCAGAAGTCAGTAATTATAAGACATGAATAAATCAGTAGGAGCCAAGACATCATTTTCAGTAAAAGCATAAACTGTATGCTTAGATTTTAATTCCCGAGCTGATTACTAGATTTTTATATAATTTTAAGTAAAAACTTGTACTCAGCTCGGGTATCGAATCCCATCAAATCATAAAATAGAACCAACATAATTTATATTTATGAATCTTGGCATTCTAGACTTACTATTACATCAAAACCAACATAGATATTGTGGGTAGGTGTCAAAAAGTAAACACTGATCTTGAAAGTTAAATATTTAATTTAAATAGTTTTTATAATATTTTTTACATTTATTAACTTCTATTAAGTGTAAAACAAGTTAAAAAGTGAGTACTCACATTTGTGGCCCTAAGAGACACTGCATATGACATAATTTAAGTTTATGTTCACATCACCTGCCAATTGACCCCCTTCACACTAATCTACTTCACTGTTTCACAAACTGTCAAGCACTTTTACAAGTTCTCAAGTATGGCACAGCTTGATGAGATCTGTACGGTGATAAAAACTCTTGAGGAATCTTTTGACCGAAAGATGGATGACCTTCATGCACAGTTGCAGAGCAGTGGTACAGCTAAGGACACTGTTGCTAAGGTTGCTGAAGAATTCAGGATGTTTAGAGAGCTAATCTACACCATGCTCAAGCTTCTCCGGCAACAAGTTCAGGAATGTGCTAGTTCAATTGATGCTATGGAGACAAGACAGCGTCGTAAAGCACTGATCTTCCTGGGAGTGCCTGAAAAGGAGAAAGAAGACTGCACAGCGGTTGTCCTTGGAATCCTCCATCAGCGACTGGGCATAATGGATATCACATCTAGTTCATTGAGGGTCTGTCATCGCCTTGGCCTGAAGTCTGATAAAGATCGGCACCGTCCACTGATAGTCAGATTTGCCAGCCTGGACATAAGATCTGCTGTGTGGAGAGCGAAGACTAAGCTTAAAGGCTCTTCCATTTCGACGAGAGAGTTTCTCACGAAGAACCGCCAGGGCATTTTCGCTCGAGCTAGACTCCACTTCGGCCAGAAAGCAGTATGGACTCAGGACGGGATCATTGTTGTCAAGACGCCAGACGGAAACAGATCTAAAATAACATCTACGGTGCAACTTGATTCCCTTCTCACGAAGTATCCGAAAGTATCTGCGAAACCTTCATCTAGATAAGTTCATTGTTTTTGTTGAAACGACATAACCATCTCTTCATTTTGTTATGTAATGTTGAACTCAACTCTTTGGGCGCACAGGTAGTATAAGTTAATTATGTATTATCTTGTTTTTACCCACATTTATATGTTTTTTTTTTTTTAATATTAGTTTTTAAATATAGTAGTGACAATTTGATCTTGTGTTGATGATGTTCATCTTGTCAGTTTGACAGATGACATTTAGTTTTAACATTTTTGTGGTTGCGTTTAGTTAGCGCTCAATGGGTTGCGTTCAAAAACGCATACACCACTGTATGATATTTTTTTTTTTTTTTTTAAGTAATAATATTGTCTTGTTCCATTTTTTTTTTATTTGAACTTTATTCAGTATGTTGTATTGAGTATAATTTAGTTTAAATGGTTATTGTAAACATTTCTTACATTACTTTCTCTTATTAGCAGTGGTGTGCGTGTCGGTTGGCGGGTGATGCAGAGATGAAAAGCATTTCATTAACTTGAATTAGTATTAAAAGCTAAATATCGTTTTAATTACATTATATATTATATATTTATAGTATTTATACATTTTTATATAAATATTTATATACTGATATGTCTTTATCTGAAGACGACTCTTCATTTTATTCTGCCTGTGATTCTGCTGATCAATCTATCGATGATAGTTTCTGCTCGACAAGTGATACTCTCGGTGATTCATTACGTTATTGTTTTAACCAACAAAATAATCAATTGTTAAACGTGTGCCACATTAATGCTCAAAGCGTGCCCAGTCACCACAGTGACTTGTTGGAAGCTTTTACGAATACCAATGTTCATGCAGTCCTGATCTCGGAGAGCTGGCTCAAACCTCAGCTACCATCGACAAGTTATTCCTTGCCTGGATTTGTCTTGATAAGGAATGATAGGATAAACCGACGTGGTGGAGGAACAGCTATTTTTCTTCGCAGCAACTTGCAATACAAAATTGTAGCCACTTCCAGCGGTAGTTCAACATCTGCGGAATATCTTTTTCTTGAGGTTTGGGTCAGAGGTGCCAATATCATCATTGGCGTAGTCTATTGTCCTCCGTCTATTGACTATTTCACTGACTTAGAGTCGGTATTAGAATCCTTGGGGTCTGAGTATAGACATCATATCATCATGGGCGATTTCAACACCAACCTCCTGTCAAATCAATCATCCCGTGCCCGTAAACTCCTACACATTATCGAATCAGCCAGTCTCCATGTCCTTCCTCTTCAACCCACTCACCACAACTCTAATGGGGAGGACACATGGTTAGATTTGCTCATCACCTCTGTTCCCACCCTCGTTCCTTCTTTCGGTCAATATCCTGCACCTGGCTTTTCCCACCATGACCTCATTTTTATGTCCTATGACCTCAAACCTCCCAAACCTAAGCCCAAAGTTCTGCACTTGCGTAGTTTTGCGGGGATGGACGTTGTCAAGTTGAAATCAGATGCCTCCGATATTAATTGGTCACCCCTGGAAACGGCTAAAACAGTTGACGAGAAGGTGAACGTTTTCAATGATATCATCATTAACCTGTACAACGTCCATGCTCCCATTAGAAAAATTAAATTAAAACGCCCTCCGGCACCGTGGATGACGAATGGAATTCGGATGGCAATGAGATGCAGAGACCGTGCTTTTCGCAAATATAAAAAAGATCGCTGCGAGACTAACTGGGTTTCTTTCAAAACGGCTAGAAATCGGTGTAACCAGGTGATACGTAATGCTAAACGCCGACATATCCATGAAAATATCTATAACTCTTCTCCTGCCGGTGTCTGGAAATTCCTTAGGACTCTGGGCATCGGTTAATCGCAGAATTCAGATTTGCCAAAATGTTTAAACCTGGATGACATTAATAAGCATTTTGTTACCACTGACTCAATTGATATCTCAACCAAAAATCTAACCATTGCTTATTTGTCAAGCTTGCCATCTCCTTTTTTTGACCCTTTTTATTTCTCTACTGTAGCCCCGGATGAGATCAAAAAGATTATCCTATCCATTAAATCCAAAGCAGTGGGGTGTGACAACATAAGTCGTCACATGATTACTACTCTCCTTGACCAACTCCTACCAGCGATATCCCACATCTTAAACTTCTCCCTTACATCCGGACAATTGCCCTCCCTGTGGCGTAAAGCCTATATTCGTCCTCTGCCAAAAATTCCTAATCCTTCTCTTCCCAAACATTTCCGTCCCATATCAATTCTTCCCTTCCTGTCGAAAGTGCTCGAGTCATGTGCTCATAAGCAGTTATCCAGTTTTGTCCGAAATAACAATATACTCTCCCCTCTTCAATCTGGATTTCGGCCTGGGCACAGCACTGTCTCGGCACTGCTTAAAGTGACGGGGGACATAAGGGCTGGAATGGAAGACACTAAAGTGACTGTGTTAGTGTTAGTAGATTTTTCGAACGCATTTAATACAGTCAGTCACGATATCCTTTTATCAATCCTCTCCCATCTTATGATCTCACCCAAAGCTCAGGAATGGCTTTCCTCTTATCTTCATGGACGCCAGCAGTCGGTTCGCATTGATGAGATCACATCAAGTTGGTGTAATCTCGACTCTGGTGTTCCCCAAGGCGGTATTCTCTCTCCTCTTCTGTTTTCTATATTCATCAATCTCATCACTCTTAACCTTCGCTGTACGTATCACTTGTACGCCGATGACCTGCAATTGTACACACAGACAGGGATCGATTGCTTAGATTCAGCGATCGATGATATTAATAGGGATCTTGAATCAATACAAAATTGGTCTGCTCGGTTTGGCTTGTCAGTGAACCCCGACAAATGCCAGGCAATCATTGTAGGTAGTAGCCGCACCATGGCTAAAATCAGTAAAGTAAACATCTGCCCAATCATTTTTGACGGTGCCGTTATACCTATTACCTCCAAAGTCAAAGATCTGGGCATTTATATAGATGCGAATCTCGATTGGTGTAGTCAAGTTGCGAATATCAGTCGAAAAGTGATTGGTAGCCTGCGGGTTCTCTACCGCCTGAAGAATTTCCTTCCATCCAAAACTAAAGCAATGCTTGTGCAGACTTTGATTTTTCCCATCATCGACTATGGTGATATATGCTATCTCGACCTGAATGCAGATCTTCTCAATAAACTCGATCGACTTCTCAATAATTGCATTCGGTTCGTATTCAATCTTCGCAAGTATGACCATATATCATCTTACCGTTCTCAATTGAGATGGCTGCCTATCCGGCAGCGTCGCAGTCTACGTACTTTGACCACACTTTTTAGTATTCTCAAATTACCACACTCTCCTACCTATTTAAAATCTCACTTTCAGTATCTTTGCTCCAGTCATGAAAAAAATCTCCGTTCTACTAACAACCTTCTTCTCTTTTGTCCTTCTCATACCTCTTCTTTAGTTCACTCTTCATTCTATATTCAATCCATCCTTCTTTGGAATGCACTCCCTCTTGAGATCAGGATGTGCACCACCCGGGACACTTTTAAAACTAGAGTGCGTCATCTTCTCCAAGGTGAAACAACAGCAGAATCTTTAAAAGCTTAATCTCCTGTGTTAATATTAATATATATATATATATATATATATATATAATATATATATTATTTAAATGTATGTATTAGTGTATTTGTTACCATATTTATGTATTCGAATTGCTGATATGATATTACTTCATGTATGTATTCACATATTCAGCACATAACTTTTTTTTAAACTCTTTACTTTCTTATGCACCTACCTTTGTTCTTTCTGCATCACCTTAAGGTTGACTGGTAGAAAATGCCTAAGGCATTAAGTCCGCCGTTGTACTATATTTTAAGTGCAAGAAGTTTTAAAATAAAATAAATAAACATCCCAACCAAACCCGTCATCGCTCAGTGAATAATATATTATTCTTTGTTAACTGACGACACTTCTCATGGGAATCCGTTTCGTAGATTACAAAGTCTTTAAAAATATATTTATAAGTTCGTGGGAGTATGTATTTCTTTTTCTACACAAAACGGTATTGTGTGGGTTGACTCTGATCCTAGATGCTAGTCTTAGGGGTATACTATTTTCTTGTGGACTTTTCTGAGCAAGATCGAGTGGGGACGATTTATTAGAAATACAGTTAAAACATTATTTCAAAAGCAACTTTATATTATGATTTCTCCAAATCACTTTGATGTAATAAAACCTAATTAAACGATGGAAATAAAGTAAGGATTTAAGATAACAAAATCTATATTTTTCCCTTCGTGACAACCAACGTAGGTACACATTTCATTCGCAATATTGAATTCACATTGATCGTTGCGAGTCAATGCATACATAACAACATACTTTCTAAAATTGACTATATGAATAGTAGGCACCACTCGCACCCACACACACACACACACACACACACACACACACACACACACACACACAAACACACACACAAAAAAACACACACAAACACACACACAAACACACACAAACACACACGCACACACACATAATACTATGTAACATTCTCCATTTCTATCTTTATATTTTTTACTCTTTTTAAATTATTATTGTTCACTTCAAATACAACGTGAAAACATTATTATTAACTTAGGTTTCCAAAACACAGGAACACCTATTTTGGAAACCACTGTGTAACTATGTCTGTTTCTTTTTTGTAATAAATTTTATTTTCTTTTATTTTTTATTATTTTACATACACACCACACTTCTTTGCGTTTTCTTAAGAGAAGTGTATAATTATTTTAGATTATCATTTGCTTGTGAATCATTATGTTAAAACGTATGCACCTTTTCTCTGTTTTTGTTCTATAAATGGGTATCTTTTTGCTAATATACCCGAGTACATTAGATGTGCATTAGATTCCCTGAACATATTTAGCTAACATTTGCAAATTAATGTAAAATGTCTGTTGTATATATTTTAGAATTCAAAATTACTACCGGCCTGGTATACATACTAAAGCTATCAGCCTCAGTTATTAGCCTCAGTCAGCCTATACGTTTATACAATTAAGAAGTTTGTACCATCTCCTCTTTTTATTTCTCCGGGCAGCTAACTTCTACATAGGATCGCTTTCCATGGATAAAGATAAAGTATTTAAAAGTTCAATAGAATTTAGAAGTTGAATAGTTTATTAAAACCAGGGTACACCCTTCTTTTAATATAAGCAATCGGCAGTTTATTCCTTTTAAGAACGTTTCAAATAGATTACTTAACGTAATTAATCGAGATCTCGCCTTTACGGTCCAAGTTTAAAGTGTAATGATCAAAATTTTAATCTCTATCGTCACGGAACGAGCGCACTTTAGCTTCAACAGGTTAGTAGTTCTTATAGAATTTAATACCACAAGTTTGAGAGTATCTGTTGAAGATTTTGATGGCTCTGAGAATGGACGAGAAGGGAGTTCAAGTAAATTCATTGTACATTGGTTTAATCAAAATACCGCTGAATTTTGGAAAGCAGTATCTTTTTTTAATACATAGTATGTCTTCATAATTTTTACAAAACATAACCTAATTAATTACCCAGAAGGGTGAGGCAGAGGTCACGCACACCACACGACGACACCCACATTTCACCTATTATGTTTAGGTCCCACGGGATAGGGGATGAGCCTATCGCCATCCAGCAGGCACAATGCCAACTCCGTGCTGTTATTGTGAATTTCCTGACGGAAATCAACAAAAAACACCATGCCCGACCCGGGAATCAAACCCCAAAATTTCGCGGTGAGAAGCGCATATGCTAACCACTAGTCCATGGAAGCAGTCCTCCATCAGTCTTTTTTACTGTATTTTAATAAACTTCTTTTCAGTTTTGAATCTAAATTAGGACTCTAAACATTATTCTTTTAATTCACCCTTAAATAAACAAACATGAGTTTACACTAAAATAATAGGTGCTGTATAATTGTCGATAGCGTAATTAATAGGAACATACATTCCGCTAATTTGATACATTTCAACTCTAATAATGCAGATCACTCATTCAAATAATACAGTTTTAGATAGATGTTATTTAGTCGTTGTTAAATGTTTAGCAAAACTATTGAACTAGTATATGAAGTAATCATCACTTTAAAATAAACGTGTCATAAATTCCTCAAAGTTCGAAAAATTTATTCGAACTTTGAGAAATTTATAACACGTTAAAATATTGTCAAAAAATTTAGGTATTTTCTATGGCATGAATTTATGGAAGGCTCTTCTTGAAGTCTTGTGCGCGGATGTTGCAAATGGCCAGTCTGTAGTCCCGGGAATAAATCGGGCGTAATTTTATCACCCTCGCCTCTTTTGCTGGACTAACTTCTTTTAAAAACTTTTAAGAAGTTTAAAAAGGTTTATTTTACTTTGTAATTGCTATACAACATGTAGTGTCATGCTATGTATAAATATAACGTGGAAAATAAAATGTACTTGTGGTGTATGTAATAAGTAAAGTTAAGAAAAGAGTCTTTCAAATAGAACGGGTCGATGTTAATAATCTGTGGCGGCCATTTTGTTTTGGCGGCATCTGTCAAATCTGTTTTTTCTTATTCAGTCACTTATGCCAATTCACCTTGGCAAGTTACACGGTTGAGCAGCATGTGCAAATGATAAAACTTTATTATCAAAATGAATGTTCGTTAGTGCAAACGTTGCGCGCATTGCGCCCATTTTACGGCAGACACGGTGGCCCTTCAAAGTCTACTCTCCAACGATTGGTGACAAATTTGAGACGACCAGTTTGGTCAACAACCAACCAACACTTTTACGTCAAAGGAACGCCAGATCGGCCGAGAACATCGCCGCTGTACGTGAGAGTGTTCAGGAGTTCAAGTCAATGATAAACAATTTATTTTGGCTTGTATTGAATAATATGGACGTGAACGACATGTGATTCCAGCAATATGGCGCTACTTACCTCACAGCAAACGACACAATGGACATTCTGCATGAACGGTTTGAGGTTAGGATTATCTCTGGCAGAGGTGACGAGAATTGGCCACCAATATAGTGTGATTTGACACCGCTAGACTTTTTCTTGTGGGATTTTCTGAAATCGCAGATCTATGCCAATAAGCCACAATCGACCGTTGCCCTGAAAGCCAACATAACGCAGGCTATCGCTCAGATTTAGCCGGATATATTATTATGCAGCAGAGTCATAAAAAATTGGATCTCTCGAATTTGTGCCACTATAGGAAGCCGCGGCGGACATTTGAACGATGTCATTCCATCCATAATGGCATAAATGGCCCTTTCAAATAAAAATAAATTTCGTTAATATCTCACACACATCTTGTTTGATTCAATTTTAACATCGATCCATCTTTGTGAAAGACCCTTTAGCATAAATATTAGATATTTCATATGAATATGACGATATCCGCACTTGGCTACCGTAGTTGACTTGGGAGTGCAAATGTGAGTGCCTTACTCTACTCATCGTGAGAAGAGGCCCGATCCCAGCAGTGGGACATGTATAAGATACTGAGCTGGTTAACGTTATCCATTAGAGATAAGTCAATATCTTATCTTATAATAATATTATTATAATTATGTTGATTTAGGGCCATAGTTGTTTTAATCTGATTTACTTATTTATGTTACAACTATGTCATTAAACATCAAAAAGTACTTCATCAATATATAGAGAGGAATGGAAAGCAAATATCTATATATGGCATGCAAGAGCGGCGCTCTTCCACATTTAGCAGCGGGGAACGCCTGATAATGACTATAGGCTGACCGTTTAACTGAGTTCTCGCCTGCGCGGTACAGGGGCGCGGGGGTATGACGACAAAGGGGACTGAAACAGGTGCGGGCGGTGGGGGCCCTTAATGAAATATACAGGAGATGAAATGCACCAAGATATTTCCTAAGATATGTGACATCATAGGAAAAAAGAAATAGTGATTTATCAAATGAAAAATAGTTAAGAAGATACAAAATTTTAATGAACTTATGTACGTAAATAAAATAATTGGGAATAAACTATTATACTATTTGTTATCTAAACATGTAATTAAATCGTAAGAAAGTCAAAACTATTTTTGGGTCCAGTTACTTTTTTCTAAAATATTCGTATACTACGTTAAAAGCCATTTGCTTGCACTGACTGTTTACTTTATGTCCAAAGATTTTTCGATTCATCTTGAGATAGTTATTACATGTGTACCTCTCACAAGGTGTCTGCAACAGTCAACACATGCGCTCGCTACCCATGTAGCAAACGAAATGAACAATTACAAAAATTTGCCCACCGCTCGCACCTGTTTCAGTCCCTTTTGTCGTCATAATCCGCGCCCCTGTACCGCGCAGGCGAGGACTCAGTTAAACGGTCAGCATAATATAGTACTTTTAGTTGAATTGTCTGAGGTATACATTTATGACGATGGCAATATACACCAAAAAGAAACGAAAAAAGAGTATTAATATTAATATAAGTTTAATACCTAATTAAAACAAAAATATATATAGATACATAAAATCACGCCTTTATCCCACGGGGGTAGGTATAGGCGATGGAACGCCATGTGCTATGTGCTGTGTGTCTTTCAAGGACGACCTTTACTAGAGTATATAAGTAAATATTGTATAAAACTGCAAAAAAAAAACTAACATTCATATATTCACAGTTTCATACATCGTCAAAAACTTTATGTTTTAAATGTTAGTACGAAATAGCGCCTCATTGGTATGATAATCGTTATCTTAAGTCAAAATTACCTTGTTCCGTAATCGAATATTTCTCTAAATTGGAACAGTTATCTTGATTTCTCGGAGCAGTAAAATAAATTTGCACCTTCACAAATTAAGAAGATTAGGTATCTGCTAAAGCAGAAAGTCACCAAAGTTCCTAATGGCTGAGACGCAAGAATAAATTTTATTAGAGGCCCTCTCCAGAAGTTTGCATGAGCAAATGTACGTGAGTGTGAAGTTTGCCGATCGGCAAACGTGAACACATTGCCAATGCTCTTTTGTTTGTCTCAAGATCTATGTGAACGTATTTAGCTGTTAGAGTGACTTGTTGGGAAAAAGATTGTGTATTTTCGTTCCTATAGTATGTATTTTGGGGTTGGTGTTCGTGATGAAACTAAAAACTATATGTATATACTGTGACAGTGTATTTATTGGTTACGAACTCATTACCTACAGATATGTTGTTTTGCAAATTACGCACGTTAAGGCTTCCGCCGACTGGTAGCTATAGGATACCTTTCTGTGAACGTTTTTACTGCTTCCTAGGAAGATTGGCCTAGGCTTTATTAATTTTGGTATAGTTACCTATATATTAAATATACCTATAAATTAAACATAGAATTGACTAGCAAGTATCAATGTAAGAATAAAGTAAAATAAATGGCTCCAGAAGCTTTCATATGACGACATCGAAAAACTAATTCGTCCACTTATGTAGGGAACTACGTATCCATCTTATATACATATCATACATACATATAATATTAATATAGTAGTCACTTCCAACTTTCCCAATCGCTCAAATACACACATAAATACTGCTCACTTACACACTCATATTCAAATCACACGCGCAAACACTCTCGCTTACAACATTCAGGCAACACACATCAAACACCACATTTATAGACTTAAAAGGTTTACCAAATACTACTTTAATTCTTTAATTATAACTTAGACAGTATTTTTTTTTTAATTTCCATATAATTTTAGGGACTTTTTAAACGCACAGCGTATGTCAGTCCCATCGTACCCTAAGCATTACACATTTATTTATTGAGTAGATATTCCTATTCGTACCTAACTTAATTGTGTAACTGGAAGGTGCTGGTAGATATAGCACAGGATTTCCTATTTTAAGCACTAGCAGAACATTATGTTTTGATTTCTTTTGTACCTATATTAAGTGTCCTACTATGTACCTACTGTTATTTTTTGTGTGCCATGTAATGATTTATTATTTATTTTCTATAGACACTTATAAACTCATTGACCGTATAGCCAACCTGCAAATTGTGACATTGACATTTCGTAAACCTCACGTTACACAAGCACAGCGGCGAATTCATACACGATACCACTTATTACCTAAATCACAAAAAAAAAATCAGGGTAGGATCTAAAAATACGCTATAAAACTAATGAGGTAATTTATAACACATCTTATCAAGAATATATTTAAGAAGTAAGTTTTCACGCAAGAAACAATACTTAAAACCGACAAATATCAAAGTATTAATTAGAGCGTGTACTTGGAAATTTATGGGCAAACGAAGCGGTGTAATGAACTCCACTGTTTTAGCAATCTTCCTAATGATCGCCGAGAAGAAACGGAGCAAAGTTTGTAGCACCACCGGTGATGTTTGTTTTTTGTAAGTTCTAGATTGATGTATTCTTGGTATAACTATAAATAAAATAGCTGGAAGGCCTAACTACCTAAATCTCGTGAATGGAGTAAAAACAGCTACAGAGCGATATTTAAATTAATTCTATCTAATACAACTACTCCGCAACGGTTTTAAATAAGTTTTGTTATGTTTTATTTTAGGTTTAGTTATACGTGCGGCACGATTATTTCACTTTTTAAAACATCGATAAAACCTAAAGTTTTGGCAATACAATAATAATTTTGTATATTTTAGGACAATCTCTTTAAGTTTTTATGCATTGTTTTTTGAAACTCGTATCTTGAAGGTGGTCATGGCTTTGCCCAAAATTGAAAGGGCCTTTTGAAGATTTTCACTTTTTCCAAATCTTTCTTGAAAATGCATGAACTTACAAAAAAAAACCGACTTCAAAAAGTAGGTAAATTAAAAAGCAAAAAATAAATTTACTTCGCACAAAATAATACGTTTTTTCATTTAGTTGAATAGAAATTATTAAATAATTATTTTATAATTCTGAAGTCGGTGCCAAGTAAATCGGATAATTAAGAACTAAGATTCAGTCAGAAAATAGTTGTTAGAAAGATTGATATTATCTATACAGAGTTATTGTTTACTTGACACCGACTTCAGAATTATAAAATAATTATTTAATAATTTCTATTTAACTAAATGAAAAAACGTATTATTTTGTGCGAAGTAAATTTATTTTTTGCTTTTTAATTTACCTACTTTTTGAAGTCGGTTCTTTTTTGTTAAAAAATATTTTATTTTACAATTTTAAGTGATGGGTAGACCGAGCAAGAATGTTTCTCGAATGAGGAGACGACGGTTACTTGAGACGGAAAACTTATTAATAATAATCCCCATACTCCTAACCGTTGAGGAGTTGTACCTTCCAGCATCAGCTCAGCAACTTAAAATGCAAATATCCAAGTAGTTTTAGGAAATATACCAAAAACAATATAGAAGCCTTTGAAATTTGAGGCTTACTCATGGTTTCTCTAGGATCCCAGCATCAAATCTTGACCTCATATTATGAATATACATAAGTAATATTCAACGTCTCGCCTCATCTGTGTCTAACTTGAAAGAATACAGTAAACGGCCCCAAGGAGCCTATATTTAAAGAATTATCCCCGTACTCCTAACCGTTGAGGATTTGTACCTTCCAGCATCAGCTCAGCAACATAAAATGCTGATTACTAGATGCAAATATCCAAGTAGTTTTAGATAATATACAAAAAACAATATAGAAGCCTTTTAAATTTGAGGGTTGCCCTCGATTTCTCTAAGATCCCATCATCAGAACGTGACTTGAAAAAAATGGGACCACATGACGAGTATATCCTCTCAAACAAAAAAAGAATTTCTCAAATCGGTCCAGGCGTCTTCGAGTAATCGGTGAACAAACATAAAAAAAAAAAAAAAAAAAAAAAATACAACCGAATTGAAAACCTCATCCTTTTTTTGAAGTCGGTTAAAGTTATAGGCGCGCTGGTTTAAGTTTTAGCGAAATTCTCAATATTTCGTTTAAATATTTGGAAGCAAATATTACCACTGTTATCTTGAGACTGTAAGAAATAATTTGATGTTTATTTCATTAATGTAGGTACGTTATAATTGTGGTAAATTTCGTAGGGCACGTTCGCTAAACAAAATTAAACTGTCTCTTTTGAGTTAAAAATGCGTCACCACAGCGGAATGACTCATGCAAAAAATTCTCCTAAGTAGACTATAAGATCCTTTCAAATGAGACTAACGTCACTCTTGAGAAATCATCAAGTACTGTGTGGTAGCAGATGATAACCGCGCCGCACCTTGTATTTCACTTTTCGGGATAAAAGTATGAATGCAGCTAAGTTAAAAAAAACGACAGCTGTTTAAAACCTTTTACCTACCAACGTTTTATTTTTGCTGATATACTGATTTAATGTGTAAGTCACGCTTGCTTTTTGTAATAAAGTATTTAATTTAATAACATTTTCATCACCTTTTTATTAATCCGTCTAAAAAAGGCTTAGTTGCAAGAATAACGGTGCATAAAGTAAGCTTTTTTTTAAATTCCGTTAGTTGTAGTTTCCAATAATTGTCTACTAAAAGCACATTCATCTATTTTCATCCCGTTCGGTAGCCATTCAATAAATAATTCAAACAAATTTTCAGTAGATTGAATTAGCATATTGCATATGTTTACATTTAAATAACCTTTTGCTAACGCATACAAGGCTTCAAATGAAGTTTTGTATGCTACTAATATGTGTGACATATATTATACATCTATGCAACATTTATTGCAATACTAGTTCGAATATTACTTCCTATTCGTAATCCATTATTTTGGTGTCTTCATGGTGCATTACTTTGAAGACTGTTGTTTCACATTTAATGCAATAAAAATATGGTCATTTATGAATCAAAAATTAATTGAGACATTTATCAAATAGTAATTTACTGCAGCACCTACTCTGACCTGTTGCAAGTTCCGACAAAAACGCTGGCTTGTCAAGCAAACATTTTATGATTATAATGAATTTTTCAATTTTAAAGTACATAAATAATATTTGACATAATTATTATTATTTGTTAGTAAATTGACATTTAATTAATATTGACATTGTTATTAGTAAGTGTACAATTTTTTTTGACTAGTTTTTATTGTATTCATTTTTGACTTTATTTGTTGACATTGTGTTATACTTGACAATATTCTCGGACTTGTTATTTTAAATTCATGGATGCATATAATTAAAATTGACATAAACTATGCAATAATATAATTGCCATCTGGATATTGAAAACATGACATGTAAATTGACTTTATGAAATTAAATGAATATGAATATGAATAATATCAGCTAAAAGTGTAAAGTTTATTATGATGGCTATATTGAAAATATGAACAGCATAAGGTCTTATTGCTACTCACTAGCGATTCAATATGAGGGGTTTTGTTTTTTTTATTCGATAATTTTATACGTCCGTTCATTACATAATATCTTCATGTAGCACTTGATGGTAAGGAGTAACTTTAGCCCTTTGACATCAACATTCTACAAAAGCAGATTGAAGATGCGTCGCTTCATCTGAGGGCTATGGTGTTATGCCTCATGTGCCAGTAATTTCAGGGCCTGATCTCACCACCAAACCGAAACAAAGTAGTGCAAGCACAACTATTTGGCGGTAGGTTAAAGGTGAGCCGGTGGTGCTGCCGCACTAGACTCTACCACCATCAGTATTAATCAGTATAGTTTGTATCAGTATTGTCAATAATATTTTGTTTTTATTACGCATTTCGGAAACGTTAATGGTTCTCCAGATAGCTGGTGATGAAACGTATGACAGCTTATAGTCTCTGATCTATTATCAGGCTAATACAAAATATTTCCTTGAAATAAACCAATCATAACATATACGATACGACTGAGGTTGGAGCTGCGTGCGCCTTGGCTTCACGAAATAACAGCATTTGACAAGAGGATTGGTGACGTCACCAAATTGAAAAAGTACACCGATGGATGTTTGTGGTCGTATTTCGCGTAATCCATTAGTCTCTTTGCCCGATACCTACTCGGCCCATGGGAAAAGAGCTCGTATTTTTAGTCGTAACCGCACCGAATACGCTAAAATCGTTGGCAGAAAATGTTTGGCTTTATGTGACTTGTTCGACATGAAATGAGTTATTCATGCCTGTACTCTGAATTAGTTAAACAGATTTACGACCAATATACCATTCAGACGTAATTTAGGGTTTCTGAGAATATATACTATGTTTAAATTTGTTATTTGATAAGTACATTCAAAGGCAAAGGATAGCGCAGTCTGCATGACAACTTACTGCCCATCAAAGATAATTAACAATTTTGAACACTACTAGGTTGCGGAAAACCCTTTTTGGCATCCAATATCATTACAACCATACTTGTATATATGATTTTAAAAAATACCTTCTACTTAATTCAGCGCATAAGGTATATCGAGACGGTTTGCTAGGTAATTGATAAAAACCCTACCCCTATTAGCTATCAAACTAATTGAAAGTGGTATCAGGTTAATAAATCATTTTGTGCACGGTCCTCTGAACACTGAACAGATTTATTGTATGAGCAGATTACGCCGGTCGGCTTAACAACGATTAATTATGTAATAGGGCTCAATATGCGTGTGGTGTGCCATTAAACTGTTAAGTACACATACTACATATAGCTTAGTATATTATAATATTTCTGATAATAATAATAAAAAGGCAAACTTAAATTGCATTTATATAAGTTGCAAAATGCCTTTCAGTTGGTTACCGCTGTAGATCCTGGCGTCACAGGAGTCACAGTAGTTACAAAAAGTTGCAAAATGGAGCCATAATAGAGTCATTAGAGTAAAATGTAGCAAATCCATCAAATGGAATTTAACAATAATCTCACACAACAACTTAAACAAAGACTAAAACCCCTTTTAACACACAACGACATGCTAGAAACACCACAAAAGCAATTAACACATTCGCTATCCCGATTCTTACGTACTCTTTTGGTATCATGGGCTGGACAAAGAACGAGCTCACAAAGTTACAACGAGTAATAAACACTACGATGACTAAACACAGAAAACACCATCCTAGAGCGTGCATTCAAAAGATTGCACTGCCACAAAAAGGGGGAGCAACAAACAGATTAACACTTTAAGACTATTTCAGAGAATATTCTACTTGTTCATACCCACATTACATTGTAGTTTTAAATGACAGAAAATTAACTCCTTTGAACATGTTTGACACCAACCAACAAAGTAGTGAGAAACAAATTGTCATGCAGACAAAAATAACAGCTTGGACGTAAACATCATTACACGGCATACACCGACAAGAACTTACTTAACCTACAGTAGACAAGGTAGCGTGGAACCAATGGCTGATCATTGAAAATACATTTCTAGAGACAGAAGGGTTTATGCAGGCTGAACAGGACCAAATCATCGAAACCCAAAATTACCGTAGGTAATATAGTGCGTGTACCGCAAACATTAGATATCTGCAGGCGTTGCAATAGTGCGTCCGAAACAATCCAACATATCACTGGTGCATGCAAAGCAGTAGCCCAGAATGATTACAAGCACAGACATGATCAAACAGCCAACATAATCCACCAATAGCTAGCCATAAAATATAGCCTTATCTCTACACCACCAATACCTTACTACAAATATGTTCCCGAAATTGTTCTCGAAAACTCATCTTATAAACTATATTTTGACCGTGTTATTTTTACCAAAAGAACTACACTCTACAACAGACCAGACCATTGCTGTACTCGATTCAAACGACTTCAGAAATCAATAAAATCATTAGATCTACACTCTCTTCACACTTAAATACTCCACATTTAAATACACAGGAAATTAAGATTTAGACTTGGCTTCGGCCTGTGTTTGTCTAAAAACCCCGGCATCAGCCGAGATACAAAAACGTATATAAACGTATAGATATACTAATAACTCACTTGTAACATACAAAACAAATAATAACATATTATTTATAGCCGATATTTTGCCGACCGCCGGTGTAAAATTTTCAATAAGGAAAATCTTCATCAGGGCTGTGATACCGACACGTGAGTTTCCCGTATTTTATAACTTGTTAAACTTAAATCACTCAAGTTTAAACGTAACGTAACGTTTCAAGACTTGACGTATTGAAAGTTAGCCTGTTGGAAATGAGTGACAAGACTCAACTAAAGAGTTTTTACACTGTAGCGCTAGTAATCATCAAAACAAGTATGGCGTGAACAGTGCAGTAATTATTTTTACTATTACTGTTACTAAGGGGTAAGTAAACAAACAAATTATGTAGGACTATTTTTACCAATACAATAAAAAGTAGTCGTACGTAATTTTTGATTTTATCATCCTAACCAAACATCGTAAAATCATCAATATATCTATTTTAATTATCTGGTTAAATGTTCAAACAAACGTATTCTTATTCTTATTCGTAGTATAAGGTATACGATACTCATTGTTAGACTAGCTGTCGGACTTTCTAACCTCAGTCTTTCTGGTATCAGACTAACCGTAACCGTATGCCATAGATGTTCAAACGGCAACCGGAATCAACAGCGTAACGTGCTCTCCGAGGCACAGAGAAAAACTTGTTATAATAATATGGTCACCTTTCTTTAGCCGACCGCGGTTAGCATTGCTTAACTTTCAAGATCGATAGGCTCGCGCGGCTTCGGCTAAGCCCCGAGCTCCTCGAATAGTTAACTGATGTATCATCATTATTTGTGTGTGTCATGGTCTACAGAAGGTTAAAGAAGGAAGGGTAAAGGCGCCTCATGACAACTAGCGTTATTGTACCTGAGGGCGCCGTGTCACCCAACTAGAACAGCACGAATGAAGCAAATAAAAAAGTTTGCTTAGCCCTGGCATCTACCTTTTTAAAAGTTTATGCTATCAGCATAATCTTTAACATAATGTTCAACTCACCCAATACAATTCCAGACAAAAGAGAGAAAAGCAGCAAAAGTTGTACACTGCGTCGCCAATGCATTGCGTCGGTTCACAACCACTTCACTCCACGGAATAATCAAATATAATCACTATTATGCTGAAGTAACACATGGTTCGATAATCACGCGTTCTGTAACAAAAGAAAAATATTTAATTAGTAAAATCCTAAAGTAAAATATTAAATTTAACCCGGACCACGAGCATTCCTGTAATGTGAATGTATCAGATTCGATTTTAAGCATTAGGTAACAAATTGACAACCTAAATGTTGAGCATTCGCCTGCAAGAATGTTACATTTTTTCGAATATAATTTCAAATTGTATCATTTAAATTAAGAATCTCTAACGTTAAATTACAGGCAAATGTTTGCGATTCTTTAAAACCACGCAACGAATTTAAAATTGTTTTTTATTAATAGATAGAATGATTCATAACAAAGGTTTTTATGTATAAAGTATGCATATTATAGTACCATATAGTACCGGGTCGCTAGTAGAGTAGGTCATAAATCGAACCATAAATATCGTAAATCTGCTTAAGTCAAACACAAATTAATAAATCGCATTAGAACTATTGACTCACATGAGAGTCCTAAACTAATATTATGATAACCAATCCCATATCGATCCTAAACCATCTTAGTGATCGCTAAGGGACCAATTTCTAATGTGACCTATTAATATGAAACTTGAGGATACGTTATAATATTACAAGATATTAACAGTATTTAACCTACTTAACAAAAACAATATATTATGGCAATTACACTTACGTAGTATAGAATTGTAAATTAACGAACGACTAAATAAATAAATACGCCATAAAGCTTTCGTAGAATTTTTTTGGTAATTATTTTTATAATAACTAACGAAAATATACTTGTTTTTTACTTAAAAACCGTCTCGTAGGTCTAGCAGCATAATTTGCTTATTGCTCACCGCGGTCACAGAATAAGAATACAACCGCGGTGCAGTTGGGTACCATTCCGGGGTCGGCTTAGCATAGCTTGAGTTTGGAGGATGGTGATAGCACAGTGATAGGCTCACTTCCTATCACACCTCTGCCACATCCTTCTTGTTAATAGGTGTTGTTACGTTTGGTTATTTTTATAAATCGGTGGTGATAAGTGATGATTATCATCATTTTTTTTTTTAAAAACGACGCCCGCACTAGGATTAACGCCTGTGTCACGGGGGTGTTCACAAACATATATTTCACATACACAGAGCACACCCAGAGTCAGAACAATTCTTTGCGAATCACACAAAGATTTGTCCCATATGGGGATCGAACCCACAACACCAGCGCAGTTGAAAGCGGCGAGGCGACCGCTTTAACCACCACGCCAACCGTGCACTCTTAACCACCACGCCAACCGTGCACTCATTATTCAGTTTGTGTTCACTTTCTATTAAAAAATACGCCTATTTACTTTAAACGGTCCTGTGCTATCTGTAATGCTCAATAGCTCACCAAACTTATAACCAATTCTACATAATCACAACATTTATTTCTGACCATTTTAATAATGAACCCGCAACCTATAATTTTCTCATCCCACGCTTTCGAATACAGCCAATGGAAACAAGAATAGCTTTTTGCATCGTCCGTCGGAGTAACCTTATTACTATCCATAATTAAGATCTTCTATCTTAATCCATTTGCTTTAATTAAGTAATTCCATTCAATCTTTGTTATTAGTAGGTATATTAATAAATACTTTACTTTGAAGTTAGGGGTGAAATCTCTTTAGATCTTACTTAATAGTGCAATGAAAGAGATTTACTTTTTAATATGGGTTGCGATTTTTGCCCCTAGTTTGTTTTATTTGGTCTTTAAATCTCTTAAATCTTTAAAATTTGTAACTACATATTTACATGCATATGATATAATTTATGTCGGTTAGACGATGCAAAACCATGTGCTACGCTTCTTAAATTCTTTTTTCGCTTCCTCTACATTCATATATTTCGTTCATAGAAATCTTAATAACTAGTCAATAGAAATGCTATCGACTATCTTTTAACACTGGGACGCATGTCGCCGGTTTTCAAATACCACTTTTTGTATTCCTGCAAACAAAATTATTCTTTTTGGCGATGACATTAAGACGACAATTCCTCAACTCGCACTTATGTTCGATTAGACAAATGCGCTTGTATTCCTGCAAACAAAATTATTCTTTTTGCGATGACATTAAGACGACAATTCCTCAACTCGCACTTGTGTTTGACTTGACAGATGCGCGGCGACAAGGTCACGCGTCTTTGACATTTCTATTGCCTTATTATTAAGATTTCTATGATTTCGTTATACATGTTCGCCAGTTTCGTGTTTCTTTTTTTGCAACTAATATAAAAACATTTAAAAAAATAAATATGCCATCGTTCAACTTTATTGTTTGTTACTTGAATTTTACTTTAACGCAATAATTATGGAATTTTCGGTGGCCAATTCTGATAAAAATAAAAGTCAGTCAAAGTAGGAACACAAGATACGTTAAGAGATTACAGTGACAGATGTTGCAAATGATACATCTCAGGAAGGAACAGGTGCGAGCGAGCGTACACGTTGTTCTGTATAATGTACGCTGAACAGTGTTTTGTGTACTGACTGTTGTATACCAAATAGTCATTATGTTAGTCTTGTAAATTAATAAAAAAAAACATAATAAAGGTAGTTCTACTAAAATAAAGTTAAGTGCTAATCCTATAAATTTCTGTACTTATTTGACATTTCATCTGTAAAAATAGTTTAAAAGAGGCTATCAGGGACTTATCCAGTACTTATGAAACTGGCCCTAGATTATATAACTGTACGGTGAATATTTTTTGCATAAATATGAAATAAATAAGAATCGGAATTAATAAAATTCTACGTATATCGTTACAATATAACTGCAAAGGCTATTAGCCGGCAAAGATCATCGGTTTATTCGTTAAAACCCGAATGCCAATGGTTATTTACTACAATACCGTGCATTTCCCTGGATGCAATATTCGTCTGTGAATGAGTGCGATAAAAGCTTTGTTTATATCCGGTTTATTCGAATATTTGCATAATATCAGGTTTTTTCACGTTGTTTTCCTTCATGATAAATACTCACATTTTTTCAAAATACGAATCTTATCGTATTATTGACGTGTGCCAAAACGTTGGTTCGAACCTAAGATCTTTGACTCTAAGTTCGACAATCTACCTACTATGATATCGCTGGTACGACAATTTATATTAGATATAGATATACAGCTTGTAAAATAAATATAAATTTTATGTCTCCATTTTTTTACGTTTTGCTCGTAGCAAATAACACGTTTGTTGTGCGGTTTCATTGCTAATGGCAAATGAGATATCACCATCACCATAATGTTTTATTACAATAAAAATATAATATATAAAAGAACCAAGAGCCCTTTGTGCCTATTCACAGTCCATTTACGGTCTACAAAGCCGATGCCTCGAGCAACAGTTAGTCACATATGTGCGGCTTATACAAATTTCAGTCACGCGCTCATATCTAGAAAAAATACTCATAGCCGGGACCGAAGTTACCAAATTCATATCCATTTGTAACAAGTTCATAAATTAGGCATTTTTACTTATCTACATATTGATATTCCGAACTGAAAATGATGTGAATACCAAGTTGGTACTGTGGGATGGTGAGGTGGATTTTTTTATTGCTTGCGTAATGGCTTTGACTTAAATTCAAGACCTTAATAACTCTTTTGTAAGCTACAGCTTTATAACTTAGGTGTAAAAATGTAAAGTTGAAAATAATAAATGAAGAAGAAGAAAATTATGGAAAATCCAAAAATTATACACGTAAATTTATGCAGTATTACCTACTGAGCTCAAGACGCGGTTTCTCCTGCGCTCGCGTCCGTCTGCAGGCAGGTAAACATGATAACCGTGCAGACGTAGACCGCACCGTGAAAAGTGATTTTGTTTTTACACTTACATCTGCATTCTACGGAAAATGCCCGACCGGAGCCGCGTGCGGGAACGGGCAAAAACATGAGTTCTAAGCCTAATTATGTATTAACGGCGACGTTGGACTGTTCTCGCTGTATTTAATTTCTATGTGGTATTTACTATGTGAGAATTGTCTGTGACATACCTAGGTAATTTAAAAGTGATTTCCGTCTTACTGACTGGAAACTATTGCTATTCAAAAACTAAAACTGCAGTTAATTTTACAACTCTGTTGATCATTTGAAATGGTGCCATTGAAAGTGAGACATAATTACTTGGCACATCACCAGAATGCTCGATAACATCAACAAGTTGCAGCTTAAACACAGATTTTGAGCGAGATCTAAAGCTTTATTGCAGTTTAAACACCCTAGTACTTTGCGAACAATAAAAGAAGAAAATATTTCATGAAACGCCGGATTTCGTTTTAAGAACTCGACGATTTTAGCCGAACTGAAGTGAAAGGAGTGTTTTAGCGTTTACTTCTTAATAAGTATGGAAAGATTTTATACCATCTTGTATTACTTTGTTTTGACGTCAATTAATTAATTATTTATTAAATGTGAAGCTTTGTACTGAACAATATCAACAACTAGATATAAGTTATTTTCCGTGCCTAAATATATTTACTAGGTTTTTACAAAGCTATTTCATCACCTTTAGAGCCAAGTGTCATTTCAATCAAGCTATATCTTTTGGACTAGACAGAGTATTGATACGTTGATGGAGAGTCTTTGCAGATTACGATGTAGACTCGAAGCGAAAGCTCCTTCCACACCCTAATAATATATGTTTAAATAAGTATGTAAATTAATAAATAAATAATATATACATTTATTTAATAGTTTAGTTTAGATTACATTTAAGTAAATTTAAATAATCTTTTTATCGTAAAATTGTATTATTGTAGTATTATAATTTTGGCTCAACTTAGTAATTATATTGTATATATTATATTATAAGTAAATTGTTTTAGTTTTAAGTCAGTAAATATCCGTCCTTCAAAATATAGACAACTATGTGTACGTCTGTAATAGATATATATAAGAACTTGATTTCATAATGCATGTACAGTAAAATTTCCATATGTATATTGTTGATGTACCAATAAATAAATAAATAAATAAATAATTTGCTAAGTATAGCTAAATGCTATAAAAATAATCAATTAGAAGTTAAATATTTATTTGTTAAAAAAAATGTTGTAATTGCCTCGATGGTCTATTAGTTAGCTTACGCGCCTCTCACTGCGAAGTTTCGGATTCAATTCCCAAGTAGGACAAAGTGTTATGGTATGTATACATAACATAATAATATTAAAA
The DNA here is from genome assembly GCA_905147285.1 of Hypena proboscidalis. Taxonomy (NCBI): domain Eukaryota; kingdom Metazoa; phylum Arthropoda; class Insecta; order Lepidoptera; family Erebidae; genus Hypena; species Hypena proboscidalis. The sequence continues at coordinate 14,551,419 of LR990132.1, forward strand.
AAAAATATCAGTATATTTTCTACTTCCTAGTTCTCGTTCGCGCCCGCATGACGCAACCAATTTTCATTAAGATCAGTCTAGTAGATTTGGAGATTTTTGGGTACAAACAAACAAACAAATCTTTACTCTTTATAATAGGTAATATATGATAAAATATTGATAACTAAATGAAATTACCATAGTTAATACTACTTTTTTAAGCTCTTATCTCGAAACAACCATTGCCATTAAAATGTGATTAAATCATAATAAACATAATATTTTCGACATTCAATCGTAAATTAGTAAGTAGGTACCTATATAACGTTACTTTTCAGTAGTTTTTGGAGCACTTTGTGCACGAATTACCATGCACTTATACAGAACCGGATATGAAAACTTTAGCCGTAAACAAAATGTGGTCGGAAAACTTGAAAATTGAAAATACGGGCATGAATATGCACTTGTTTTTAATATTATGGAAGGCGAATAATGGAAACTTAAAATATACAATGTTAGTTAAACATTTTCCATTTATATTTCAGTTGAGCGAGATTCACGTCCGAGGCCGACATAAGAAAATAATGACAATATAACATGATATAGAGGATATCATTATGAACCATCAAATAATAAATTATAATTTTATTTCACCACAATTTCACAAATCATAATAAAAACTACCAACTTTGTTAACTCCTATCACTTTTTATGTATTGTCAAAGATATATAATGTTCTCGTAAACACGTGGAACTTGCCTGAATAATAAACATCGAACTGAAAACCACACGAATATTGACTGTATTGTGGAAGCTAAGCAAGTACTGATTGCATCACTGTGTACCGTCGGTTTTGCGCGTCCGGTGTCTGCCGAATCGGCCTAGCCACTCTGATCTCCGGCTAGCGTATAGGTAGTTACTACAAGTGTAGCTGAGAATGTCGTCTATATATATTGACATTGATGGTCAGCCTCATTGGCTGGCTTTGTTTGCCCTATCAAAAGATACCTAGTACAAATGTACGTTATTTATATTAAAACAATAATTATATTATTATAAAGCACACACCACTTTCCACTGAGATATAAGACACAATATGCTTTTGTCCTGACATACTATCCTTGTTTCAAAACAAATTGTCGACATACTGAAAATTGCCCTATTTTCAGTACATCGACAATTTGGTTTATTGACACATTGTACAATAAGAATGAATTAAATAGTAAAAAGTTCACTCCTGGCTGCAGCAACAGCCAGTTCCAATTTAATGTATATAAAGTTTAATCAGCAAAACTCAATAACAATGCAAAATTTCATAACAATAATTATATTATTATAAAGCACACACCACTTTCCACTGAGATATAAGACACAATATGCTTTTGTCCTGACATACTATCCTTGTTTCAAAACAAATTGTCGACATACTGAAAATTGCCCTATTTTCAGTACATCGACAATTTGGTTTATTGACACATTGTACAATAAGAATGAATTAAATAGTAAAAAGTTCACTCCTGGCTGCAGCAACAGCCAGTTCCAATTTAATGTATATAAAGTTTAATCAGCAAAACTCAATAACAATGCAAAATTTCATATCTATGCTCTTTAGCGCTGTGGAGTTTTCTCATGATAAAACACTTAAGGCTGCTTCATCAGACCATTCTCATCGTATTAGTTTATAGACAAAACAGTTAAAGAAAAATATTTAAAATAACCGACTTCAAAAATAAAACTTGAAACCATTTTACCGGCTTTATGCGTTATTTAAATTTTTTTTCAATCAAATCAAATTGTGGGACCATTTTCTCGGGTTTTATTTAAGTTTAAATATGTTAGAACTAACTCATTCAGTAGGCAAAAACCGAAAAATGATGTATACATTTTTAAAAACTAGCATCTATCCAACCAACTTATGAACCAATCGATCTTGCAGTTTAAGTAACGTAAGCCGCGGTCGTCCGTGGAAGGGTGACCATCTCAATAAAATAAATTTTCCTCCGTGCCTAGGAGTGCACGTCAAGCTGTTGGTACCGGTTGCCATTTGAGGATCTATGGCAGACGTGAAGGGTTGTTAGAGGCCAGAAAGTCTAACAACTGGTCTAACAGAGAGTATCGTATTATCTCGTACTAGGCTGTGGAGGTCTGATGGCTGTTGCTCCACGTAATTTACTGATATGCAGCCAAATCTGTAAGACTTGAAGCCGATCCCAATGTAATTGGGCAAAGGCTGATTGACTAAAGATTGAAGCAATTAAAACAAATTTACACAGCAATCCCTTTACAACAATTTATAAAAGCATAGTTTGCATAACACAGCATCCACAAGATAAATATTCTTTAATTTACTCGAGACAACTTCAAAATATTCCCGCAGAGATACTTATTAAGTTTTAGCTTTTACCAAATTTTTCAAGTCCTGGCAACTGCCAACGCTTTTCAGCGTACGAGGGAGGTTCAATAAATTTTCTCAGGGGAAATTTAGCATTAGACATTGTAGGATAGGAGGAGAAAATAAACAGCCTTTTGTAAATGGTTATATTTCAGAAATATTGTTTTTGGATCTCAAATATAGCAAAAATACAAAATCGCCAAGCGTAATTGTAATGAAAATTGTCTCTCATTTTAATCATAATTATGTCCAAAGATTAAAATTATTCTCACTGACATGACTTACACTGTCCTTATTAGTAAGTAAATACTTTGTTATGCTCCATAATAATTTATATCAACGTATTTAATCCATACCTATAAGTACAGTTTTAAAGATAAATAATAACTTACGGGTAAAGTTGGTTTCAGAAGTGGGCTTTCTACCGAAAGTGCGATACTATCTCTTAAGCAGGCTGTCAGGTACTATACAGATAGGAAAACACCGGTGTACGCGTGTTTCCTGGACTTGTCTAAAGCTTTTGATACCGTCCTATACGACAAGCTTTGGGCAAAGCTAGGCAGCACGGGTGTGCCGGTGGAAATCGTAGTCCTCCTAAAGGAATGGTCCGCTGCCAGCGGAACCAGGTGAGATGGGTGGGAGCTTTGTCCGACCCATATAGTTTGGAATGTGGGGTTAGGCAGGGCGGATTAACCTCTCCTCTCCTCTTTAACCTCTATGTAAATGAACTAATCGGTGAGCTCAGCGGCACACATACTGGTTGTCATATCGATAATGTTTGCGTCAATAACCTGAGCTACGCGGACGATATGGTGTTGCTGGGACCGTCGGTTGGTTCAGTTAGGAAATTACTGGCGATTTGTGAGGCGTATGCGGCGGAGCACGGTCTCACATACAATATTAATAAAAGCAAAGTACTGCTTTTCAAAGGCAAGCTCAATGTGCCGCACTGTGCTCCTCCGATAACGCTATACGGTGAAAAGCTGCAAATGGTGACCAGTTTTAAATATTTAGGACACATAGTCAATTGTGAACTGTCTGATGACGCCGATCTAGAGCGTGAACGTAGGGCACTGGCGGTCCGAGGGAATATGATTGCCCGCAGATTTGCTCGATGCTCTATTGACGTAAAAATCACACTTTTCAAGGCATATTGCCAATCGTTTTACTCAAGCAGCCTGTGGGTAAGTCATACCCGTCGGGCCGCCAATGTCTTACGTGTTCAATATAATAACATCTTTAGGATGCTGATGCGGCTACCTCCCTACTGCAGTGCGTCTCTAATGTTTGCTGAAGCACATACGGATGGCTATCACGCCATAATACGAAAAAAAGTAGCTTCGATGTATAGGCGTTTGAGAGACAGTAGCAACGGCATCCTCAAAATGATTGCCTCTCGGTCAGACTGTCCAATCCAAAATAAATGGATGTCAATTTTATTAGGGCTTGACTAAATTTATATTGTTTGTTTGAATGAATCTATGTTTTATTATCTATAATTTTATTATTGACATGCATGAATTTCTATTATTTGTTATTTTTTTTTTTTGATATATTTATTTTTATGTAAGAATTGCTGACTCTCGACATATTTCTCACTGTTTTACTATGGATTTTTAATCTGAAATAAACGTATTATTATTATTATTATTAAAGTTACTTTTTTTTGCGGAGGAAAGATAAAATCAACAAATCAAATACGTCCTCATCAAAAAATAAGTTGCTTCCAAAACAATAACATATCGAGAAGTATTTCTATTACACCCAAAAATAAAACCTATCAACATACTTATTACGCCGGCTATAAATAACTCTTCATTTTCGACATTATGCTTATTATTTTGTGCTAATGTTATTTTTTTAAAATGACTTCGTTATGTCAGGTTTAATATTTCTATTACACCCAAAAATAAAACCTATCAACATGCTTATTACGCCGGCTATAAATAATTCTTCATTTTCGACATTATGCTTATTATTTTGTGCTAATGTTATTTTTTTAAAATGACTTCGTTATGTCAGGTTTTGATTACAATGCATGTATACATATGAAAACCCCAAGAATATAATTATATACCTGCGGTTTTTATTCAATTTAATAATATTATTTATTTAACGATCTTCATTTAAGTATTATTTAAATGGAAGAGGTTTCATACATTTATGAGAAGAAATCCTGAAGGTTCAGCACGTGTTACCCATCTACAAGTTTGTTTAGGGCATCTAGTCTTAACAAAATAGCGTTAACGCTATCGATTACACTTTGGCTACTGTCATAGACCATAAATTGGGGATCATCAACCCTTGGGGATCATGTATCAGCACATCGCAGTCAGTTAAACTGGCTGCCTATACGTCAGCGCCGTAGTCTGCGTGCGTTGACACTTCTTTTCACTCTTTTGCATTCTTCCTTTGCTCCTGCATACTTGAAATCTTATTTCAAAATTCTCTCTTCTACTCATGATCTAAACTTAAGATCTTCTAATAATCTTCTTCTTTCCTGTCCCTCTCACACCTCTGGTCTTGTACATTCTTCCTTCACAATACGATCTGTTCTCTTGTGGAATGCGCTACCTCTGGAAATCAGGATGGCATCTAGTCGTGATGTCTTTAAATTTAAAGTAAAACAATTATACTTGAGTTATTGGCGGAATCTTCTCAGTAGTGATCTTTGTTATTATGTTATGTATGTATGTTATTTTAAGTATAGTATGTTATGTTATATGTTATGTAATATATGTTATTGTATTTGTGTATTATATAGTATTCGAGTATTAGTATAGTATGTGTATTATTTAGATTTATTATACAATAAAGTAATTACACCTACTTTTATATTATGCACCTACCAATTATCTCTGCACCACCCTAAAGGTCGACTGGTAGAAAATGCCTTCGGCATTAAGTCCGCCTTTGTCACAAATTTTGTGCAAGAAGTTTTTAAATAAATAAATAAATAAAATAAATTGGAACCACAGAAATTAATAAGTAACGTTAATGACGTGAAAATATTAGCGTCGTTAAATTGGGCTATAATGAATCGTAAAATATTTTGATATGATTGATTAAATCTAATTTGCATTATTTGCATTATGTGTCTATGGCACTGTTACAACCGCCCCTAGCATGGGGACGGTTGAAACAACTTACCCTTCTTTTTAAAAATCGATTATACTCATAAAGTGACCTGAAATAACATTGCCCTAAGTAGGCAGATAAACGATCTTTCGTTTAAAATAGAAGAGGATGTATTTTCCAGAATATGGTGGTTTACAGGTGTTAAAGGTATTTATATTCACCATATTGCTCACTTAATTAGTCCCGACGCTATGGACGATAAGTAAAAAATGGTTCAATCGTGCCCAGTCTCTCCTAACTTAAATTATAACATAATAATATCACTCAAAAATTACACAGAAGGCTATGGCAGAAGTGTATATAATACCTACATTTCACCTTTTATGTTTTAGGTCCCATTTGATAGGGGGCGAGCTTATTGCCATCCACCGGACATTTTTGCAAAAGGTACGTCGAATGAAAAGTTGTGAATTTTGTTTGATAGCTATACAAAATATTGCGTTCATAAAAATGGTTTTTTGACAAAAATTGTGTAGGTTATTCAAAAATGAACGTCGTACTTTTAAAATAAACCTAGCCATGAAACTTTGAATTATCATAAATTGAGTTAAACTAAAAATTCTTGCATTTAGTTTTTGGTTATCTATATTTTGATAAAGAATCAATATTTTTTACAACCACAGGATTAGTCAACAAGCTTTTTGGCAACGCCAAATTCACATTGAACTAAGTAATCAATTTGAAGGATTCTATTCGAACGAATGAACAACGTTTATTTTAATTTGTGACTTATTGTGATTAACTCTGAACTCAGTGACTATGAAAGTGTAGAAAACATTCAAGGGCAAATAAAATAATTCGTACTACAAAGATTAAATTCTTCCAATAAATGCGAGAACTTAGTAGGTCTGAACAAAATTCCATTGATACTTGACCCGAAAACTTTTCTTGTAAAAGGTAGAATTTCAAAAAGACATCGTCTGTTGGCAGACGTTGTTGGGTGGCCCATTTAGTAAAAACAAAAACTGCATACTTAGATTTATAAAAAAAACTTGAACTCAGCTCGGGAACCGATCCCGCTTATAATAATAATAATAATAATAAGCTTTATTGCACACTAAGGAAAAATAATACAGAAGAATATGTTGATAACAAAAGTACAAATGGCGGTCTTATCGCTGCAAAGGCAATCTCTTACAGACAACCATTGGATGGAAAAGTATGAAAGAGACACGAAAAGGAAGTAAAAGGTGTACTAGCATGAAGTTTGAATGAAGAAGAAAGGAATAAATACATTAAAAAACTACTTCTAACAAATAAATATTAGTGTACCTAACTATAGGTACAATAAAATATTATAAAAAATAAAACATACTAATTACATGCAAGGGCTACATATAAATACATAAATACAATAAAAGTACAAATATATATACATATATATAAATATACATAAATACCTTTATTATGTTGAGGGACAGAAGACGGTATATTAATAATGAAAGATTGAGGAATGAGATGAAAGCAGCATAAACAAGTATATTAAAAAATATATAGCTTATATTAAAAAATGAAACCTTATATTTTTCTATTTGGATATTGATTGTGTAGGTTATAAGCAGTAAATGTTACAATGAAACATGATATTAAAAATAATTACACGGGCCGTCTCTAATTATTGTTTTCAGCAGAAATATTAATCGTTCGCTATATTGTCGAGAGTCAAAAGAAGCCATGACATTTTCACTATGAGTACAAAATCATACCCACCCCGGTTAGACTGAAAAGCCTCTTTTGAACTCAATTGACGTCACAAAAGTTCTGTTAGTGAGAAGCTAAAAAATATATCTTTCTTTGTGTAAATACAGTATCAGGTGTCTACTGCGTGTGCTGATCCATGGATTTAATCTGCACCAAAGAGTTTTTCCGTTTAGACGTTGTTTAACACGATACCATTTTGTAGTACCATTGATACGAAAGAAGAAGAACACGATAATTATATAGTTTGAATATAATTAAAGATTTTGTGTGGTGTTGCTAAATAGGTAATTTCGTGCCTTATTGCACGTTAAAATATGGAGGGCTTAATGTCATAAAGCATTTGTATTTTTGTGTCGCCAATTCCACGTAGAGTAATGACTAACACAGGCTGTGTTAGTCATTACTCTACGTGGAATTGGCGAAGCATGACTTCAAATAATATACATCCGTAATAATCTCGAGTTTTTATTCATCAAATCATGAAATTAATAATGACGATATTAAAAAATAAATGACTTAAGTGTTTAACGACTTATGATTTTGACTGTCCTTATACAGGGTGGATGCGACATAGCGACATTTATTGAAACCACAGCCTTTATACATGGCCAGTATGCATTTCCACCGGATAAAAAATTCTCTGGCGAAAACAACAAATGATTTAACAAATAACAATTAAATAAATTGGATTAATCATTTTATAGTTAAGTATGTTTTCAATTAAAACTATAAATTTTATTTTTGTTTATTGTTATGTTGTTAAGTTGTGTCTTATTTCATTTATAAATTGGCTTAAATTAAGATTCTTTTTGCCTCGTGTGAATAGTAATGCACTTTGTGTGACTGTTGCACATCTAGATACTTTGATTTAAACACAGTTATTGACACAATTGAAGGCATTAGAACTTACAATGTTGCTAGAAAGTTTGTCTAAGCATCCGTTCCTTTAAGTTAATTTAAAAAATTTACAGGGTTTATTATCCACTGTAATGCTAAAAGCGTTACACTCAAAAGCAGCACAGGAAATCCAATTCAGAAAATAAAACTTACATTTTCACCGCCCTAAATTCGATTCTTAGTCGAGCAACACATTTTATCTGTTCTAAAGTTTTCAAGGGCTCGACCCCTATCTCTTTAGAGACCAATACCGTCATCACAAAACTTTAGCCATAGTTGTAGCTATACGTACTTACTATATTCACCCTTTTGGGAATTCAACTATCGATAAAAAGGTGTGGTATTTTAGCCATAGTTGTCGAATTTTTGTGCTGTATTTTAACAACAATGTTGTTGGTTACACATAGCAGCATTATAGTATGACTTCAGATGAACGTTGTTTCAATGTGATGGCCAAAATATGCAATTTTTTTTCGAGTTTCATCATTATTATGTTTAGCTTACTAAAATTATAATAAAATAATATAATAAGTGCAATTTGGTTGCTATCTATTTTTACGCATCTCACTAGCCCCTAACGTACAATATTTTATTTTATTATTCATATTTTAATGTGCTAATATAATTATAATTATTTTTAAATACAAAACGTATCATTTAGAAATACTTTGTAATTATTTTTAAATACAAAAAGTATCATTTAGAAATACTTTGTACTGAATAAATTAAACACAATACGTCAAAAATCTTGTAAAACGCAAGCAATTTTACAGGCCAATATCCTGTTTAATTATGACACACTGACTCACTCACTCTATATCTGTAACACGCGGTATTTTATACATTTTCAGTGGAACTAACTTTGTTTACAACTTGTGGGTGGCAAAGAGCAGAGTTCACCTGAAATAAGTTAGATAATTAACTACCTTGTTAAGAGTTAGCGCTACTTCACACCGCATGTCACGGACAGAGGCAAAAAGCTCATGTTATCCCTGTTTTAAATATTGCATACGTATAAATGGGTATGAAGTTAGAAAAACGGCGACCGCTTTGAATTCAAATCAAATCAAATCAAATCATTTATTTGCTATCAATATGGGTTAACAAGGTCTTACAACTTCTCTTCTGAATAATTATTTCTAATTTCATGACCATGGCTGCCATGACTGCCTCGATGGTCTTGTGGTTAGCGTATGCGTCTTTCACCGTGAAAGTCGCAGTCGCTATCGAGGATCGGCCTGCTAATGCCAGGATAAAGCTGTGGCAGGAAAAAATCCCTCCACCTGCCGGTTTTAAGACACAGGAGAGTCTACCCCAGGATCCAATCTGCAGTGGTCCATAAGGAAATCCTTAAATAGACTGAGATCCCAGGTTGGCCGCTGCAGACAAAATCTGGCAAAATGGGGTATTATTGGACCAGAACAAACGCAGTGCGATTGCGGTGCACCTCAGCAAACAATGAGTCACTTACTTAAGTGCCCCAATTGCCCTGATAGCTGATCGTTGGATGACCTAAACAAGGCTGCAGAGAACGCTATTACCGTGGCCACGTACTGGGCTGGGGTTATATAAAACTTTGTCCATTGAAACGAAAAGAAGAAGAAGACCGTGAAAGTGTTATTTGTGAACTTTTCGTCAAGAAATTTACAATAGCAGCACGGAGTCGCCATTGTCCCCGGTGGGTGTTGTACACCTCTACCACACCCTTCGGAATAATATAGGCATGATGTTATGTTATGTCGATGCCCACGGTTCCATTTATTACAAGTGAGTTGAAGAGCCTGGTTACAGAATACAAGGCTTCTAACGAGATATTCTATAGTTCTATCTGCATCTATAGTTTAACTAATTGTTCATAATTAAGTGGTTAAAATAATTCTGTAAACATATCCTGGGTAAACACATTATTTATTTCATTGATATTATAATAACTGACCACAAGTCACCATTAATTGGGTATTATTTATCAAATTATTAATCAAAATTTCACTTCCACACGCAGCTTCTCTCGCGTGGCAAGTGTGTCGATAAAAAGTAGCCAATGTCCCTTCCTCGGGTTTATAACTATCTCTTTACTAATTTATACTAATATTGGTGCAGAAGTTTAGCCGTAAAAGCGTAACAGACAGACAATCACTTTCTCATTTATGCTACTGCTACACCTGCGTTAACGTTAACGTGAATGGTAATCACCAACTATGCGTTAATAAAGGCATTCCAAATATTCAAATTGGTGCCTTGGCTACATTTACGTTGCAATGCCAATAAAGCTAATTCTTCAAGAAATAACGTGTTATCCAGTGTGACCATTTGTTTAAATTAAATTAGTTTTGTACACATCATTTAGCCCGGCACCTGATTTTAGAGACTTTTTGTATTTTTTCAAATGGATACGGTAGTATCCCATCAAAGATTCCTTTTTCTTTTTTAACTCATCTATTGTCACAGGAAACGACAAGCTTTGGCTGATACGTCGCCAAGCGTCGCTTACGGCCGAGCGATTCTTGTGCGTCGGATGTTTAGGGTCCCATAAACAGGCTTCAGACTGTAGCTGCTCTAAAAACTCGAGAACTTTTTCGTTCGACCACTCCATTGTTGCCGCCAAAAGTGCCAAAACAAATTTCTAAACACCGATTTTTCACTGTTGCCAACTCCAATTTTTTAAGTTTCTAGATTCAGTACCAAAAGTCACCAGATCCCACCATGCTGCACACGATGACCTTGTTTTATTCAATTTAATCATTTATTTTTATTTTACCAATAAAATAGAAACAAACAGCAGTCTGTCAGGTTTTTTTTTTCTTTTTCAGTACATATTAGCTTATATCATGCACCTCAAAAGTCGCCAGATCTGGCGACAAAGTCGTCAAATTGGCAACACTGTCATCATACGTCAAGTTGACGTCAAGCGAAATATTATGTCATTAATGTAGCCAACATCCGTCAGCGCGCTAAAGTGAACGCTAAAACCCTTTGATGTGTCCAAAAAACCGACACCCGACCTATCGCCTAATGTCTAATGAAAATAGCAATGCCGTTAGTCATTAATCACGTTAAACCTTTGGCCACATCTGCGTAAACGTGATTATTTGCGCGTTAAGACGCAGGTGTAGCAGTAGCATTATAATATTAAGTAAGAATGGACAATATTTGTATCAAATTCTCGTACTATTATTTTTTCTTTAATATCTATCGTAAACAAACACAAACTATACCTCCTAATTAGCCAAGGTGACTGGCACGTTTGTACAGGCCATAAAGTACCAAGTGTAACTCGACACGACATTTTATATCGGCGGCAGGGCGTGTTCCGATGTAGGTCGAAGTACCTACTTGTTGCTTGGTCACAGAATAGGTGCAAGGGGTTATAGATAGTGGTGATATTGCGATTGATTTTTATACACGCACACCCATTACTTTGTGTTTTTTATTGCTTTCTTTAAACAACTCACTTAACGAAATGAATACATCACCATGTGGATCATACAAACGACATGATCCGTATCAGATTACTCGCAAGCACGTATTATTATTATACAGAATAAAATAATGAATTATCCCAAATTATTATTTATTATATTTATATATTGATAATGTACATAAATATAATTATGTAGAAATTGCATGTCTTGGTCCATAAAAAGATACTAAACACTTCTAAGAACTTGCTCATTTTAGCCAAATTTCGCCTTATAAGTATCCCTCCTAGAATTTAATTTGTTTGACACCTTGAGGTCCTCTAAAACCAGACCCATATTATCTTGAAGATTCTTTTTTAGTTTTTAAACAGTATTTAAATAATATATATCACAATATTATCAATTATATTATATTTTTTTGTAGTATAATGAAATGAAATGCTGATCCCTATTAAGTACATTTACTACGTACGTACAGTGGGCCAACGAGTTAGGTATGCAGGGCAAAAATTTCCAAGACATAGTAAAGACTTACTACACCAGTTATGGATAAGTGAGTTACATATCTTATTAGTGGGTATATTAAACTTATTAAATATGTAATTCACACATACATATCTATTGCAGTCAGTTTTCACTATGGCGTAGAAGTTTTTGACCTGCGTACCTAATTCCTTGGCCCACTGTACGTAAGTATAAATATGTCTGACTAAACCCTTTAAGCGTGCCGTGGTCGCATTGAGCACTGTTTATTTCTGTGATGACATTTCTCAGGGGATATTTTTACACCGGTGAGCTGCACAGTAATAAAAAAATGTTCTCATACGTTAACTTGTTTTTTTTCTCGTACCTTCATTTCTTTTAGATGCCGGTGATGACAATTTATTGATTATAGTAAAATAATGGCATGTGGTTTATTAATATAGAAGGGCTATCTTGTCTGTTTTATTTATTTAAAAAGTTGTACTGGAACTAAACGTGTGGAACGGATAACTCATGAGGATCCATCCAAATACTGGGATTTGATACAATACTTTCTATAAGACTAGCGTCCAAAGTGAGGTAATAATTACGTTAATCATTCGACTGTGTATCCATTTACACTCAAGTTTTATTATTGATACAACTGGAAACATAAAGTAACTGTGCGAATTGCAAGTCATAAAGCAAATTCACACAACCGTCGGCATTTTAATTAAAATACGTCGGTGGTCGTAATACTCTTTGCAGGAGGGTAAAATATGCGCATTTTTGGCAAGTGCAAAATAATCAGTGTGTGCTCACGAATTCGGTAAAAATGCATGAATTTCCTATTTATTTGTTTTGAAAATTATACTGACGAGCTAACAATACAGGGATAATATTTTGATCAAAGTAAAGTCGGGATTAAGTTTAGGTGTAAATATATGAAACTTCCATTCATATGCTTAACACAAATCCAAGATATTTTTTTTTATTTGTGGTTAATCCCTAAACAGATTAGAAATATCCTTTATGTTAGAAACGTTCACCAATGAGTGAGTTGATCAAAGACCCAATATATTTTATCTAATACCCACGCGTTTTTTTTTTTGACTACTAAAATAATTAATGTGAAAACAAAGTCTGAATGAAGTTTATTAAACATGACATATCTCTTTGTACATCGATAAAGTCATGGTACCTAAAAACTTTTTTTTATGTAAGTATTAATCGATTTTATATTCACTGAGTCACTTTTATTTCAAGTGATAAAATAAACCCAAATGGTGAAGTTGTTAAAAAACTCAAATATGAGTACGTTATACGTCGAAGGAATCGTTCTGATTCTGCATAATTTTAACATTCGTTACATTTTTATGCTGCTAGAATAAGAACATTTTATGATCGGGTGAATGTAGAATTTTAGAATTCTGTCAATGTTACAGAAAAGGCGACAGTTGGCTTTCATCCCGGACCGTGTCTTATACATTACTATACAGATTTAGAGAAGTGTCGGTTAAAAGTTTTAGAATACAATAAAACTTGTAAATTCGAAATTAATTGCTTCGTTAAGTTTATATTAACCACTAACTAGTTTGTAAATATAATGCAATTGAAGTCCTTTATACAATATATTTTTGTTTTTTATTTCGTCTGCATATAAAGTGGGGATGTTTTTTTTCTCTCGTCTACCCCGCAGTAAAGGGAATCGTTAGATAGGTTTTTTAAAACACTAAGGAGTTGCAAAGGCGTTTTTTTTTATATGAATACTCTTGTAAAAATAGGATAAGAAAAGGTAAGGTATGGAAATGGTATGGATAATTTTAATTTATTTATTTATTTGCCTCTTTGCTCAAACTAAGGTAGGTGTGTTTTGTAAGATAGTACTAATAGTACATAATATAATATAATGTTAAATACGTCAATTACGTTAAAAAAAAAATATATATATATACACATATATAATGGATGAAGAGGAGAGAGATGCTAACAGATGAATAAAAACATTATGACGATTCTGCCAATTTTAGTTAAAAATTTACGAAATTTAAATTTACCGGGTTGTTGCCATTCTGATATCTTGAGGTAGCGCATTCCAGAGAACAACAGATTATGCGAAGAAAGATGAATTAACAAAGCCAGTAGTATGTAAAGGACATAGTAATACTTAAATGTACATGATATAAGATAAAAGTCTCCACGAATCTTCTGCCATGTAAATTGTATCACATCTGAAAAATCTCAATTCAAAATTAATACTCAATTTAAAACAAGACTCAGTACACATCTGAAAAATCTCAATTCAAAATTAATACTCAATTTAAAACAAGAGACTCAATTATTCCGCACGAATAACGTATTATGCTGCTGCGGCTTCTTTTTAATCTTTGCAATGCAAGTTCCTATTCCGACGAGACGCGGGTAAGAGTATGAATATATTTAGCATACGTTATCTTTGTTTGCTGACGTATTCAACAAGTAAGCTAAGTGTGTTAATGCTCCTTTTTTCGACGTACTTCGTAGAATAATGTTTGCTGATGTAAGAATTCGTAAATGTGAATGTGCTTTCTTATTTACAAAGTTAAAGTTAAGGTGGGCTTAGCGAGTTAAAAGTTCTTGTTTCAGATTTACGTATAAGTAAATGAAGGAATAGAGAATTTCAGAAACGCTATTTTTACATTTACAATTGGTATTTTTGTGTAATTGTTGAACAAAATGAGGTTTATGCATGTTTTTAACGTATAAACAGGTATTCACGAATGAAATCTTAAAACGAAGTTAATTCTAACGGTGTATTTACACCGACATCGATCGATGCGTTTGACGTTAAAAAGCCAATAAGAGCACAACACTGCTATCGATAGAAATAGATCGATGTCGGTTTAATAACTTCCTAATTATACAGCATGACTAATGCAGGTAGTTACTCGTTGACACACATTGGTTGGTAAGCGACAAGGAACATAAGGCAAACTTGTCGTAGTATGGTTGTAGATAGATAGGCGATTAACTCATTCTGACTTTGAAATGCAAACGGCTGGTTTTAATTGTGAAGGAGGGAGTAATACCACTGTCTTAATTTTAACGTGCAGCCAAAAATAATTGGTCGCATTACTGTTTTCTAGTTTGGTCGTGAAATTAGGCGCTTATATTGCTGGCGCATCTATACTTACCTATACTATGCTATAATAGTATAAAGAGAAAACATTGTTTTGTTTGCTTGTACTCAATAAGCTCTAAAATTTTTGGACCGATTTTAATTAAAATTACTGTAGAGATAGTTCAAGCCACCAGGAAAAAAAATAATATAGACTTATTTTATAGTACCACGAGGACGGATGGAAACTAGTTACGTATAATATCAAAATAAATATGCATAGAACTGCACGCCCGTTTGCTATATACGTCGTATTAGAACTATAACCAACAATTGTGTCTTTTAACTGTAGATATTTTTTACAGATCAACGGCAGTAGTCTACTACGTGAATTAATAAAAGCATGTCTAAAAATGAATTACTAAGTTTGAACAGCTTTGATTCTTTATCGTCAGCCACAAATATCATACCAATGAAACGTTGTCCATACTAAATGTAGGAAAAACATATCAATCAAAATTATCCTCTGAAATGAAGAGGGGGACCTTTTAACAATCGTAAAGCGTAAAGGTCACACAGATATTTATAAAGCTTAATAGCCCGCGAAGTGAGCATCGATAAAGATATTTCCGGAAACGTCAGAGTGATACTCACCATTAAGAATGCACCCCAAATACATCGAATATGCGCACCGGATATAACCTAAAAAACACCTAAATTGGATCGAATACAGCCACGTTTAAATAGAACTCGTGACCTAATCCAGCGCAAACAGAGATACACGCGTTTCAGCGTACGTAAACGATTTAAGGGGGAACAATCGCTAGGCTGTTTTCCATAAAAAATAAGTTTTCCCATGAAACTTAACCTAAATACTTTTAAGTTTTATCTATTATTATAGACAAATCAAATCTAAAACACTTAAAACCATGTTTGTTGTCGCCCACTTTATTAAAATTATTATTTTAACTTTCCTGTTTGTATGTAAGTCAATTAATGATAAATACAACTTTGACAAATGGGTAGGAACAAACATGCATTTCAGTGAATAAGATATGGTTTGTCTATAATAATAGATACAACTTAATAATATTAATTTGAAACCCATACTACGTTAGCATGAAAACATGGCGTTTGCGTTTACCCTTAAATATGTAATCAGTTTTTAAACTGCAATAGAAACCATCGAGAGGAGCAAGCAGGTTTCATGATAAAAGATGCAAAACGTTTATTTGATTTCAACGGAAACAACACTAGCTGGTTCCCTCTATTACTTTAAGCGTAATTTGATTTTTCAAACCCCGCCATGATGTCCATACTGAATAAGGATTAGTACCCGAACGGCCATTTTGACTTTTAAGTAAGCCTCGGTTCCGTAAGTGGATATTGTTTTATAACGACAAAGCTAATTAAAACAGTGTAGTGTGGAATACTGATAGCTTATTATTGCGCAGTGGAAGCAGGAATAGATAATGATTACAATATTGGGTGAATAACAATGACTTAATCATGAATAGTAATATAACGAGCTGTTATGCAATTTCCTATAAATAAACAAAACATTAAATATTAGTTTATGTTGTTTAGCGTTAATAGATAAACGGCTAAGATGAAGTAGATGAAAATGCGTAAGGAAATTGTTGAAAATGATATATTATTATTACATACAACTATTGTTTATCAATTATTTTAGTGAGTATATTAAGTAGATAGATACAACTAAAAAAGGCTGTGGTTGCAATCAACTCTTATGCTACATGGGATTACATGAAGTGATTTATTTTTTTAGAATTGCTTCCATGGGTTAAAACGCATTAAATTTCTGCTAAAAAACAGAGATTGTTTACTTTAGAAAAATAACCATTAAATATGTTGTCCACTCCAGAAAAAGATTTAAAAAAAAAGTAGTTTCATATATTTAGATACTAGCACTCGCGCGTAGATTCCGCCCGCTTTTTATTTGTGTTCTCAGGCATAATAAATTAATCAATCAATCAACCATTTTAATGGTTAGAAAGGTTTTAAAATCAGTTGAGTAGTTTTTGAGTTAAAAAGAAAAAGAATAATACTTTCTATGAAACATGGTGTAAATAAAAAAATAACATGCAGAGACTATGAAAAAAACGTCATGTTTAAAATAAAATGACGGTAACTGTCTTTTGTGGCAAAACTATATAAAGTCTTAAGACCTGAACCTTGTTCTTAGTGCAAAGTATAACTGATCGAAGATAAACTTTAAAGTGGTAGAATCTTATTATTGTAAGCTTTGTGCTTTTATTTCTATCTATATTGAAGTTATAGGCGTAAGGTTTATAGGTTGTGTTGTGATGAAAAATATTCAGATTACAAAAAAATATTTTTATTCCTTAAAATAATGGAATTTTAGTATCACACAACTACTGGTTAAAACTTGCCAATGTATGAATTTGTTATTTGTTGTATAAAGTTTACTAGTAATTTGCAAATACAAATTACTATTAATCTTGTAAACCCCTTCCAGCTAAGCTTAATTTGCTTGTGTTAAGAGGAAGTTCACGTCCGTGGTGTATTGGCCAGGATTCAAACCAACGACCTCTCGATCGTAAGACTGATGTCCTATCCATTGCGCCACGGCCGCTTTATTTTATCACCAGTAGTAGGCACAAAAATAACAATTTATTAGCTAAAAACATGGTTGGCCAAATAATAAAACTATTATTCAAGCATGGACTTTAAACCTACTAAACCTTACTGCAAATTAAACAATCTTAATATTATAATCGATATCGAATCACATATTTTATCGAATACGTCCACAAAATATTTTTAAGAAGTAATCTAGTAAGCTTCACCATAAATACATTACCCGAAAACTAAACGATTCTGAACTTTATTAAAAAAAGATTCGGTTTATTTTGGTTTGACAATAGCCATAATCGATTATAGTGTCACTGATGTAATGAATAGTCGGTATTGTGATATATTTTTGTGTAAGTCAAAATGCTTTTAATTAAATAAGTCTCAATATTTGAGACTTGTGGTTTGGAGTATCAGAGATTTAATAATGAGTTGAAGCTGTTAAGTTGATGTTTTTTTTAAAGTCCCTGGGTGTTATTAATGTTAGTCATCTATATATATAAAAATGAAACCCGTTTTTCGTTGTCACGACATAGCATGAAAACGGCTTGACCGATGTGGCTGATTTTTTTTTTATAGTTTTCTAATACTCTGTACAAGGATCTTACGGAAAAAAAATTTTTTAAAAAAAAAGTATTCATTTTTATATGGAGGATATTATAGATTCCAGTTCAAATTGAATAGGTACGCATACATAAGATAGGTCAGCTATACAAAATAAAGTAGTGCATCAAATTTACGCCAAAGCGGTACGAAGTTCGCTGGGTCAGCTAGTTATTTTATAATATTACAGACTTTTAAGCAAGAAGTGTATTGCGCTTGCGTTAAATATAAAAGGCAATGTCCAAAAACTGTATCGCCATAAACCTTGTGTCACGAATATAATATAGTAAATAATTTCTAGTTTAGTGTATGAAGTTATCTTGTAAGAGTGATTTTCTATTTAAACATGGTATTGTACAAGGTAGAAGCTGAATTGCGTTCATAGAATAATCACGTTAACGTTTCTTTACTAACCTTTTTCATGAAACCCGGCTTACTATTAAAATATCCAGCTTAAAACTAAACTTTTGTATGACTCTTTAAATAATACAGCCCTTTTTATCCCGACATAGCAACATAATAGATTGCACAGCAGCGATAAACAATCCCATAGTCAATTGTTCATACTCATTTTATACAACTTCCTTGCGCAATTCTAGATTTATCGCTAGCTGATTCCAGCTCCTAGTAAAGTTTCACAAACTTATCAATCATTTTGTTTTTGAAAATTATTTGGAATGACATCTGTCAGATGATAGGGTCAGTTTAAGTCAAGGATTGAATATAACTCAATATATATTCTTATTACACTATAATCTCTGTTGCATAGCAAAGTATTTGTACCAATCAAGAAAAGTAAATGCCACTTAAAATACTTCAACTAAATAATTTCACTTATTTACACAACATACATAACATAACATCACGCATATATTACCAGAAGGATATATGGCAGAGGTGTTAATCATGGGATGATGGTGAACCTATCGCTATCGATTGGGCAATAGAGGGGGGAAGTCTATCGTCATCTACCGGGCTAAATTCCAATTCCGTGCTGCTATTGTAAATTTCCTGACAGAAAGTTCAGAAATAACACTCCTGATCCGGGAATCGAACCCGAAACCTCACGGTGACAGGCACATACGCTTACAACTAGACCGTCGAGGCCACTTATTAATCAATAAAGTGATACGCGTCGCTACGGAAGTGCTACGCTCGCTACGTTTCCGTAGCGCTGTGTAGAGCTGTCTACGCAGTGTATTCAATGAAGGCAATAATAGCCACTCGTTGAGGCACGACGCTTGTGACCTTATTATTAAAGTTACCGAAGCTTTTACCACTCAATGGAGTTTCTAATATATTTTAAAAGAAACTGCTAAAGTTGATTATTAAGACTTCGGGCTAGTTCACACAGCTAAGATTTCCTTTACCGATTCTAAATTTAAATTAAGTTGTGAAATACAAAACCACTTGCAAAGAGAAATGACAAGAAAGTTTCAATTAGATCATAAAATAATGATGAAATCGACTCCTAATAAATAAGCTTACAATAAGCAAGTAATAACTTTAATCAAGCCTAAATATATTTTGAGATGAAAGAAACTTCTAAAGTGGATTACTAAAACAGAATTAGAACGATTTATTTAGAAGAGCTTTTAGTTTTTTTCTTATGTATATAAATAAAATTATCTACACTAAAAGAGATTGAAAAAACGTTATTTGAATAATAAGAGAAGATCTCTCTTAAAGTTCAAGTGCGTAGTACTTGTAGGCTAGCATGAATGACACAACGTACAATGCCAATCGATTTATGACCAATTATCAAGTCTCAAGTCAAGTTAATCTAGTCAACTTGCCCGTTGTAATCGATACAAAAACAAGTTATGTTTAGGTTATTATGTTTCCAAAAGGCAATACCCAAAAACTGTATCGCCAAAACCCTTGTGTCACGAATATAAGATAGTAAATAATTTCTAGTTTTGTGAATGATGATTATCTAGTAATAAGAAACATAACTTAAGCGGGATTTAATAAACAAAAGAGATTCTATTTAAACACGAAGGATGAACTAGAATCTAATTTTGTTTTGATAGAATTAACACGTTTTTTGCACTTGTTTACTAACTTTTTTCATGACATCCCAGCTTACTAAGAAAATATCTGGCTTAAAATTAAACTTTTATATTATTCTACATACGACACAGCAGTTTTTATCTTGACAAAGCCACGTAATAGATTGGTCACACCCCTTTCACTGCAAGATTTGGCACAACTTATTCTCACATTTTTTTATTTTAATATTTTTAGGATTATATACATACAAGTTAGTTCTCATTCTTATATTCAAAAATCAAAATCAAGATTTGACGCAATCAAAATATTTGTTTTGGTTTTTAACGACAAAGTAATTTACAACATTAACTTCAACAGTCCTTCAAACACAATAAAACTTTGACGTAATTACATAATTAAGTTTAATGTTTGTATTTTATAATACTTTGGTAATATAATTAACGGAACGCACATTAAAGCCGAGTGGAAGCAGTGGAATAAATCTTGGTCATTTTATGAGCACGAAGAGCACTCGTAAAGAGAAATTCTCTTTGTGTTGGCCAGTATCATTTTAAGATGCACTTTTACTAGCTGCAATTTTAAACCTAGGCTTTAGAAACGTAGCAAGATTTAACAACACTTTTAATTTGGAATTATGTATGTTTTTTTGTTCGAATTTAAAATTCCTGTTTATTACAACACTTAAAGTTGAACCTAAACCTAAACCTTAGATTGCAAAACGTTATTTTAATTAGGTACAAGGTGCCTACTATGACGCTGAAAATGAAAGCTGCTATAGTAAAAATCCGGCCAAGTTGGACTGGCGCACGAAGGGTGCCGTACTTATATAATGTATAAAACGGGAAAAATCATGTCTGTTCTATCCCGTAAATATTTATTTGATTTCAATTTAATAATTTATTTTTAACGTAAATATCTAAGTAAATATTTTGTGAAAATTTCAAGCGGCTGCCTGTTACCGTTATCAATATCGAGGAGAAACATGCAAAATAATCACGTTTATTATATGGGAGCTAATATTATATTGTAAATTTTTGTACATTTGGTTTTAAGTGTTTGTTGTTGTTGTTGTTTCTACTGTCTAACTGTAATAGTACATGAGATACAGCTTAGTGACAGACGGACAGATGGACAGAGAAGTCTCAATAATAGGGTTCCTATTTTACCCGTTGGGTACGGAACCCTTAAAAAGCAAAGATGCAATAAAGAAGCAAAAATTTAAGGGGTGTTAAGATATGTGATTTGAAAATTTTAATCATTGCCTATCAAAAGCATTCTAAAATGTTACCATAGTATCTTATACTTAAACAAAACAAATGATTCACTTAAATTGTATTACAATGAGGCACTACCAATTATACGTGTTATCATAAGATAAATTCTTACGAAAAACTTCTAAGCCTATTTAACTCAACTAACTTAATAATATTGAACTAAATATAAAAGTTCTATTTCAAATATTATTGAACCTTGCGTGCGTTTCAATACAAAGATAAAAGGAAAATTTTCGATTGTTTTTACCAGTGTAATTATACACCGGTATCATAATCATTATCGAAAAAAATAATGTAAAAATACTCGTGACAGTTGATACTGTTCAGTAATTACAGACGGAATAATAATCATAATATGTAAACCTGTTTTATTTCCGTTTTATAACGTTTTTAGTTCGTTAGTGACACGCATTCTAGAGCCTTAAGATGGCAGTTAAATCTGAAACTGTACATGCCAATGCATTTTACCACGACCTGAAATACATAGCCCGTTCCTATTCAATGGATGCAAACTCTCAACACTTCTATTTATCTATTATCTATTTACATTGCCAGTATTATTTAGATGTGTAAGTAAACATTTTATTAATGTATTATATTAATTTTTAACAGAATATATTTATTTAGTTTGTGTAATATTTTTTTATGTTTTTTATGTATACCTGTTTATATGTATTTGTAGGTAAGTGTACCTAATCAATCTGTAATATTATGTAAATATTAGTTATAGGGCACTTTTTATGTCATCTTTTACACCTAACTATCTTCTAATCCACCAAAGGTTGCCTGTAAGATTGATTTTTAGTGATAAGGCCGCCCATTGTACATGTCTCAATGTTATTTTATGTTCTATTATGTATCTTTTTGGTGTACAATAAAGATTATTCTATCTTCCTATCTTTTCTTTGATATTATATTTACTGGTAACTCTCTGTGTCCCGTGTATTCCATTTTATTTTTATGTCATTGTCTCCGCTTGCCGATTAAAAGAACAATATCAACATATTTAAAAAATAAGACAACGGTAGGGCTATTCGCTAAAGATGACTGTGATTTCTTTTGCAATAGTTTCTGTCAAAAAGTAATTATTCCTGTCAAACAGATATAATTTCTGGTTTCTTAAGTAATAGTTACTGTCAAATAGTAATAGTTACTGTCAAAACACGCATTTTTGACATAACGCAATCAAATTACTCTCCTCAAATGTATGCTTCGTTCACACGTAATAAAATAAAACAAAAAACACTTTATTTGTCTATTATTTTATTGTCTATCTGGAATTGAGACAAACAATAATTTAAAAAAGTGTGCATGAGCAAAAAAAATTTAACGTCAAAACTGGCGGACAATTCTTTACATTTAGAGTACGTAGAAAATTGTTTTCCTTTTTGCTGCATTACCTAGTAAATTGAAAATAAAAATATTTATTTAGGTCCAAAAAACAAATGAAAAATCATTGTTAAATATTAATTACGGTGACTTAAGGTGTAATTAGCTAGTTCAGTTTTGTTGTTCGTGCAATTATTCATATTTTATTAGTAAGTACCAATTTCATTTCATTTTAGGGTTTTACCCTAGTGAAATTATATTATACTTATCCATTATTCTAGAATTTTATATCACGTAGTTGACCTTATCTTTCAGTGGCAAATATACTTATGATGTTAGTTTTATTTATTTTATTAGTATTATTTGTATTGATAAAACCTTCTTGTTGACACCTACTAAAATGCATGTTTACTCTGTGGCAACTAATGTCTTTGGCTGAAGAAAATTGGAACGTTTCATTACAACAAAAAGCATTTAAATAGCTTTAAACTGAATTAAGAAAGCAACAAATTCAAACAATAAAATTCAAATTATTTAACTGATTATATCAATAGAAAATTGTACACATTAAAACAACAAACACAATATAAGTCATTATAGTAAGAGGTATTTTCGGAGAGATTTTCTCTTTAGTATAAAACGAGTGCATAAAATTAAATAAAATAAGAATGGAACGCGATGTGATGGAAAAAAAAGTTATCCTTATTACAAAACAAATATCTAAGATCAAGACAGTATTTTAAGACAACTATAAAAACGATATATTAATGTGATTTTCACTCTTTGCTTCTGCTATTTACTAGAAACAGTGAGTATGCGTTATAATTTCTACTTAGACCTCCGTGACACGATGAAATCACATATAAATATCTCTCACTTGTGTTGTAATGTTTTTTGTCTTTCAGGTGCAATACACGAATACAGCACACCTAATTATAATAGTATTATGATAAAGATGATAGCGGCGGGTGATTTCAGAGCTAAATATTTTTTAAGACTTAAGTTTCATCAGTGCAAGCCTAGCGAACATTAGAAGAAAATAAATGTTCCTGAAATTCTGTGAAATAATAAAATTTTCAAAACTTCAGATTTTTCTTTAATATATTATTATTTCTCTCACATAATTATCATAAACATAGACACTACGTTACGTACATAAGAAATTATAAATGTAAACTTTAAATAAATTAATAAACGTGAATACAGAATGTAAGCAGTTACCTACATTATCTGGTGCATAACCTGTATTGTCCCATTGTTGGGCAAAGGTCTCCACCATCCTTGAAATGGAATGAATCAGCTTTTTCATTTTTTATTAAATTAAGTAACTAGATTTGAACTACGTCGATAAAAAGCACTTACCCGTGTGCCAGAATTCATTAAAATTTGTTTAGTTTGGCGAGAAAGAGGAAGCCTACAACCTAGCTACATAATATTATTGTTTCAATATTTTGAAGATACATTATTTTCATTTAGTGCTTTTTATATCCCAGACTGCCATAATTCGTGCTACTAATTGTCATATTTATAAGTATTCTCATGAAAAACCTCGAGATCTATGACTGAAAACAATATAACCTAAATTCTATTGCATTACGTATTTAATAAGTATTTTATGACCAACATAGTATTAAACAGTTATTAATTTGTTGTATAACGTTAATCTGAAGTGCAAAAACCTTTTAAATATCATTATTTTATCTCACCAAAGTACAAGAAATTACTAAGAAACTGCTCCATGACCAGTTTCCGATTTTGACATAAGAAATTGCGTTACTTGCCTGTAAAGCTGTCAAACCTGCAAGAGGATAGTAACTGGCAAGCTGTCAATTTTTTTGCCAAGTAGTTATCAACCGTATGCGTATGGAAATAAGGATGCACTAAATCCGAGATGAACCGGTTTCAAACGAAATTATTAATTGCTTTCGAAATCGACTGGAAATTAGTCATCTTTACAGAATAGCCATGCGGGTCTAAATCGCGTAATTATTATAAAGGTAAACAAATACCTATGCTCCACGTTTCGAATGACTTGCATCATTCTTGGTCAGCCGACTGGTGAAGCTGAAGAAGAAGAAGAAGAAACGTGGAGCATAGGTATTTATTTACCTTTATAATAATTACGCGATTTAGACCCGTTGTCTAATTTTTTTGAAAAATGTTTTCAAATCGCGAAAGTTTAAAAACATATAATATCAACATAAGTAGTACTATTCACAAATAACTTGTGAAACACCGAGAGGTAGAAGTTTCAAATTTAAAAAGATAACAATAAAAGTTAAAAAACATTTGAATCTATCTTTTGGTATGATTGGGGTAACTTTGCTATCGAACTATTTTTAATGGTATCAGGATCGTCTACATAATTAATAACATTTATAAACAAAATAAAATAGGTGACACATTATAACACAACTCGATAACAACGTACATTCAGTTCAAATTCTGTCTTAATGTATTCCATCTATTACAAAACGACAAGTATCGCTGAAAGCATGACTCATCGATATCCGATGGTTCCGTAAGAATATATCAATTTCTGCCAAAGAGGGCGTTAGGAAATAGGTCAGTTTAGCCACGCAAAGAATATCCGTCCCCAAGATGGTGTCCGGACACCGCAAGAATCCACAAGTAACCACATCAAACAACCTCAGACCCTCATTTATCAATATTTTTTTGAAGAAAGTGACCTTAGATTTCAAATAACAATAAAATAAAGGTACTAACAAGAACATATATGTCGGATAGGCCGCTTCATTGATATAAATGGGCAACGGTGACCACATATCATCAGGTGGGTGGACGTCGTGGCCATCTAATGTTCTCTCCGAGCTCCTAAAGGACTATTTACAACCGCACAATCTTCCAAATTATTTTTGTTTTATTTGAGTCATTTTATAACAGTAACGCTTTTTTTAACTTTTTGTTTAGTTTATTTACTAGATAATATCACTTCCATTTTATTTCAATGTTTTAATCAAAAAGTTTCTTCTTTTTACGTATTAACAACACAAGAAGCGACAACTCTGACAACAACAATAAACACAGAACTGAAAATCAAATAATCATAAAATCTGTTAGCAAAGTAACTTCAAAAGCTCCATAACTGCACGAAACTCATAAAAGTTTAAGCGAACGATTTAATAAAAGTACAACAGAAGTAAGAATTATTGCACGGAATCACCATTTAGTGGAAGTTACAATAACGACCTGTTGAAAACGGAGCTGGTCGCAGTGTCTCTGTCTAACTGCGATGAGTACGTATATGTGTCTCGTTTCGTCTATGGCAGGACAGCGTGCGAGGCGTCCGCACGAGCCGGCACGTCGGTAGTCACTGGTCGCGCGCTCGCGATCCATAAGCGTAGGGAGCTACGCCCCCACAGCGTACGGCACTTGAATAAGTAGGGCGGTAAATAGCTGCGGACACCTGGCCTACAATGACGCACGCACAGACATTACAGCGTCTTATCTTCGAGTATAAATCGAACCTTAAACGTCGAGCATTAAACGCTCCCCCGTATTCAATGCACTGATAGCTGGGGCCGTTTCCGACACGGTTATATTTTCGAAGGTGTCCCAAGATACGTTGAGGAAAATTTCTTGAAAAAACACAGCAAACACTCGCAAACTTTCTTATATTGAATAACCAACATTTTACTTTTACGTCGTCATCACAAATGTCATGCATATTAAAAAGCACCTGTCTAGAACAATGTTTAAAGAATTTCTATAGAATTGCTCAAATAATATCTAAGCCTCCTAATTGAGCCTCCTGTCCATCTGTTACAGAAAACTTTTAAGTCATTTGTAATAAAAGTTTCAAATGAACTAAAATTATTTATCGGGATTTTAATCCTTTGGAAAGCGAAGACATGGTTTAAAACTTGATTTGTTAAAATTTTGTTGGTTTTTTTTTATGAAAACATAAATTATAGAAATCTTTGTGAACTCTGTTTTTTGCTGGGATATTGATTGTTGGACGCCAACATCTAATATTTCGTGTCATAATAGCTACCGAACTCTTCCGATACAGCTTGACCAATTTATATGAAAAATTGTGTGTATTTTCAGTAGGTTTGAGAGTAGGAGGTAAGCTTTTTTCTATACCAATAGGTGAAGGTCAACATAATGTTTGAAAAAATTGTTTTACTTGTTCTTAAGGATGAGGTTGTACTAGACTAGGAGCCCGTGGGCGGCCGACTTACGTCATTTGATAAAAAGGTCACGTTTCCATGAAACTACAAATTGCGCTTTATACTGTGTGACGTAACTTATTTACAATTTTTTTACATTTTATCAAATCATGTAGCTGCGATGACGAAAGCGAGTAATAAGTTAAATACATTTTAACAGAATGTCCTAAATATGGCCCTTCACGGCATGACTGTGAGGCCAGACTAGAAGAAGAAATAAACATAAATACCCTACACACTACTATAACAGACAAAAACAAGAGACTGAGGGCCAGTTTCTGAGGTTCTAGATAGTACTTATCAGACCCATAAAATATAATAGGACCAAATTTAAAGGTTACACAAGTTACACTTATAAAAAGAACACAGTTGTCACTTTCATTTATGTGTGTATCAAATTAGGACAAACCTAATAGAAAGATAAAAAAAATATTGAAGCACAATAAAAAGCAACAGTAAGATCAGGATAATAAAAAATGAAGAAAAAAAGAAAAAAACTAGTCTATACTCAATGTTAAAACACTACAATATTCTCAAGCAGCCCGATAAGCCTGCCTGGAACATCTGAACATTTTTTACAACTTCTATTACATGTATTTTATCAAAGAAATATTTACTACTCTCTCGTGATGCTCTGATTAAAGATCAACTTAAGGCAAGGTCCGATATATTTTTCAGAAAATATATACTATCCAACATAAAAATACACGGAGTCTCGGCCGCGATACACCAGATAACTGTTTATGAAGGCTGCTTTCCAAAATCTTGGGAGGGTATTCCCGTTAGTGCGCTTCATACAAACTTAGTTTGCTCGAATATTTTAACATTTTCAATTTATTATTATTGAGAATACGGGTCAGGTACTAGTACGTAGATTCATCAGTGCGAGACGTCGCACAGAGGCAACGACACGCGATTAATAGCCCAGTTGATGAATCTACGTATTAGATTCAAAACTAGTCGGCATATACAGGCTAAAGTAACGTGAGTAACCTGTATTCTCAATAATAATGTCTTCACCTCACGTCGGCTTTAATATAATTATTTTCAATTTAATAAAAATTAAAATATCTTTAAACTCGTGGCTAAGTCGAAGCTGCGCGGACCGATCTATCTTGCAGGTTAAGCAATGCTAACCGCGGTCGACCGTGGACAGGTGACCATCTAAACATAACGAGTTGTCCTCCGTGCCATGGAGAGCAGGATAAACCGTCATTCCCGGTTGTCATTTGAAGATCTATAGCAGTTAATACGGGTAGTCAGAGGCCAGAAAGTCTGTCAACTAATCTAACAAAGAGTGTTGTATTATTTCGTACTGGGTTGTGGAGGTCTATTAGCAGCCGCTCTGCGTAAAATACTGATATTCAGATAAATCCGTAAAACTAGAACCGACCCCAATCTAATTGGAAAAAAGGCTCGCCATATTTTGATTGATCTTTGAACTCTACGTCGGTACGTCATTAGTTAGATTTTAATTAAAATCTATAATTTTGATTAAATAGTACTAAATGAACTGGTAATAGAAATTTTTGTATTTAAGACTCGTATACATTTTTAAATTTGAATTAAGCAATATTAATATAGCCCCTAGCGTCTCTTGTCATTTAGTTATCTTCAATATTTTCGAGGTATACTTAGTTGTTGTTTCAAATTGTGTTTCTTGTTAAATAAAATTCACAGTATTTTTTCTGAATCAGTTCGCATGTTAATAACAGTAACAATGCTATGACTCTGTTCTATGCTCGATTTTTAGGGTTTCGTAGCCGAATGGCAAGAAACGGAACCCATATGGATTCGTCATGTCTGTCCGTCCGTCCGTATGTCACAGCCACTTTTTTCCGTAACTATAAGAGCTATACTGTTGCAACTTGGTAAGTAGATGTATTCGGTGAACCGCATTAAGATTTTCATACAAAATAGAAAAAAAAAACAATACATTTTTGGGGTTCCCCACACTTAGAACCGAAACTCTATTTTTTTTTTTTCATCAAGACCATACGTGTGTTCTGTGGATAGGTCTTTAAAAATGATATTGAGGTTTCTAATATATATTTTTTTTAAATCCGAATAGTTTGCGCGTGAGACGCTTCCAAAGTGGAAAAATGTGCCCCCTCCCCCCCGTAACTTCTAAAATAAAGGAATGATAAATGTAAAATTAATATATGATGTACAGTCACGACCAAAAGTCCATATGCAATCTCAAAAGGCAATAGTTTGAAGTGTAGTTTGACTTACGACCTTCTATTTCTAAGAAATAGACACATGTTGTTAACAAATAATTGTAGTTCATAATTTCACTTACTTAGAATGAGTCAAGGTGGACGAGCGGTTAAGGAGTGTAGTTAAATGCGTTTAGCAATGAGCCGTGAGATCTAATCTCGCTAAGTCCTTTCTATACTTTTTGAAGTTTAGGGTATCAATAATTATATTTTTGTTATTAGAACATCCTTTCCTTCCTTGTTGTCATGATGAATCATTTTAGTAACATTTATATTATTGGTGGGTTACAATAAAAAATCTTATGAACGGTTACAAGGGCACTTCTATTATATTATTAATTTAGGTAGGAATGTGACGTCACAATTATCTTAAAAGTTTATTAATTGTATAAATAAATATAACGAATAAACATTTTTATCATCATTCAGCATGACTTTTTTATTTCTACCTTACAACAATGACAATAAAAATAAAAAAATACGTAAATAGTTAAATAATAATAACATATTTAACTTATTAGTTATTATATTAATAAAAAATCTTATAAACGGTTACAAGGGAACTTTTTTTTATTTAGGTAGGAATGTGACGTCACAATGCTCTTAAAAGTTTATTAATTGTATAAAGAAATAAAACGAATAAACATTATTATCATCATTCAGCGTGACTTTTTTTATTTCTACCTTACAACAATGAAAAAAAAAACGTAGATAGTTAAATAATAATAACATATTTAACTTATTAGTCATATTAATATGTAACTATTTATGTATTGTATGCAATGATATTATATAAAAACAAAAGCAGATATGTTATAAGCGCTCGCGCTGTGAATACTCAAATACGTCCCAATTGGGACGTCTTGTGTTTAGTTTGCGTGTGGCCTGCGTCGAGCGCAGTCACGTGCGTACCACTGAAGTGCAATCATTAAAACTATAGCTATCTCTTTCATTTGCGTGCTATTTCGTATCTTTTGTTTTACTTATCAGTTACATTTGTCAATGTGTGCAATTTGGAATAGCTCGGAACGGATTTAAATCGTAATTTCTATTAACGTAACATATCTATAGTTCTATAATATCATTGATTGTATGTAACTATTTAAGCATGAATACCTAACAAGTTTGTGCTTAAAATATTACAAATATTATTATGATTTCGTAAAAACAAAATACAACCACAAATCAACTAAGCTTCAAACTCAGATTTAGTTGATCGTGATACCAATACTTACCCGATAGCCCGATACAGCTACCTGCTCATGATAGATAGATGCGGATTTTAAGAACCGGTCGCCACTGTGACGCGTTTAGTACGAATGCGACAACATTTCATTAGTGTGTGTTATCTTATAAACTGCTATACACGCACGCAACTTCGTTAGTGTGTGTACTGACTGTATCGGGCTCGTACTGTTCAAAGCAATGTAATCCTTAGCGTGCCTATGGACTTATGAGCGTTTACTGTTCATTACCATGCAAACTTCCACCGAAAATTGGTTTGAACGAGATCTAATAATTTGATTTTTCCCAATAAATCCCATCCCATGCCCATTTTAGCTTTCATTCAATCAAGTCCAATATAATAAAGAATAAAGAAAAACATTTATTTAGATGTATAGTGGTACGGAACCCTACGTGCGCGAGTCCGACTCGCACTTGGCCGATTTTTTCGAAAAAGAGTAGGTTGAATAATTGTAACACAAATATATTTTGTAATCATTTTACTCGTTTCATTTGAAAATTCTAGATAATTTTTCGCAAATAAATAATCATGGCGTCATGATACTTTTTCATTATAAACTTTTATTATAATACATAGTTACTTATATAATACATAGTCTTTTTTTCAAAATTTTTATGCCAAGAAATATATAGAAATTCGAAATTTATTATCTTTTAAATATACTGTCATTCATAATAGATACGACCGCAAACATTTTAAAAACTTGTACCTACCTGTGGTTCACCCAAGTTGTATGATAATAAAAGTAGCTCTTTTCGTAATGAGCTTCAAGTGTTTTCTTGAACTACCTCGAATTCGGTTTCATGTTTTAACCCTAAAACCAAAAAATAATATTAAAATAACTGGCATTTATAACATTTGTTGAGATTTTAACAGTTTCCAAGCTCGCAATCAAAGTTTCAAATTAATTCAGAGAGTCTAATTATTAAACGACCTTCCTCTGCCAAGGTCATCTCAGTGGGAATTACTATTACATTACAGTAGCTATTTGGGTAGGTATGTAACACGGTCGGAAGCTCTACAGACAACTGTTGCTACTGTGAAAATAAGAAACTATAAATCAACTGTTTTTGTAGTTTTACTCGGCTTGTGATAAACGGCGTGAGTTCTTAAAAAAACTCTGTGACTGTATATGTCTTTTAGATAATGACATAGTTTTTTTTGGATTATGAAATTGACAGTAATATTAAAGTTGATTAAAAGTCTTTCAAATTTAATGGTAAAATATAATACATAATAGGTTAGGCAGCTGGAACAAGAGCCAGATGCAGAAGGCGGTCCTTTTGGATACGGCACGCATCGTGTCGT
Source organism: Hypena proboscidalis (assembly GCA_905147285.1). NCBI lineage: Eukaryota > Metazoa > Arthropoda > Insecta > Lepidoptera > Erebidae > Hypena > Hypena proboscidalis. Next base: position 14,583,305 of record LR990132.1, read on the forward strand.
GGGGAGGTTCCTCTTTCTGGAGGCATAACCACCGGCAGCTTGGACCCCGTACCCGATGTCTGTGTGACATTGCTTTTTAAATTTTTTTTAACGTAAAATAGCAAATGATTTTATGGCTTAAAAGTTTTAAAAGCACAAAGGGGAAAAACCATTAGGACATTTCAACATGCTCGTTTCATTAAGGTTCTAGTTAAAACAAGGTTTAATAGCTTTGAACCGTAGAAAGAACATAATTATCTCGATGTTTTAATCCCGTATTTTCAAAGAAGTGGATAAATACAAAGTATCGAACATTATCAGCATACCACATTTAGTCATATAGCGAGGATAAAAAGATCAGCAACTCTGACACCTGGATTTCACGTTTGATATAAAAAATAAACTTTTGAAAAAAGGAACTGCTTCGTGAATGGGTGACCCATTTATCACACATCAAGACCTTCTAAGTTTTGAAGGTTCTTCGAAGGAGAATAAGTTCCAATTAAGTAACTAATTCGGTTTTGCTCGCCAGCTTCTTAATCAGTATTTAACAATTTTATTAGTACCTATCTAATTCTAGACAAACAGTTCGAGAACAATTACTACTTACTTACATAGGTAGGTATACTAGGTATGGGATTGCCTGGCGTGATGAAAATAATATTTCGGTTAGTTTGTAAGGTAATTATTCTTCACTTAAACTAAAATGATTGATCGATAAATGTGAAACAACCGAGAAAGCTGATTTTTAGGGTTCCGTAGTACCTACAAGGAACCCTTATAGTTTCGCCATGTCCGTCTGTCCGTCCGTCTGTCCAAGGCATAGCGACGAAACCATTGGTGCTAGAAAACTGAAATTTTGCATAAACATGTATGTTAATTATACAAAGAAAGTCGTAGAATAAAATTTCGAAAAATATATTTTTTTCGGGTAGCTCCCCTACATGTAAAGTAGGGATGTTTTTTTTTTGTCATCTACCCCATAGTGTGGGGTATTGTTAGATAGGACTTTTAAAAACGTTTAGGGGTTGCTAAGACAGTTTTTTGATTTAGAGATCCGTTTGCGAGATAATTAACTTTAAAGAGCAAATTTTTGTTCGAGTAGAGCGTCCCCCCCCCCCCTCTAAAAGCTAAACTACTGGATCCCAAAATCTGAAAAAAATTGTGTCGGTAGTACATATAATGAAATTTAAAGGAAAACTATAGCGGATAAGTTCACTTCATTAGTTCAAGAGTATTGGGGTCCAAAGTGTAAAATGCAGTTACTTAGAATAATTCGTGCAAATTACAAAAACCTTTGAAAGTAATGACTTGTATGAAGATGTTACTTGTTTAATACAGATAGTAAATCCCTTTTAAGTCGAAATATGTTGTTACGACTAGCTACGGAACCCTACTGCGCGTGGCCCGACACGCACTTGGCCGGTTTTTGTTTTGGACTCTTTACTTTTTTACACAACAAATAGTTTCATTTTGAGTCACATTACGTCATGCATAATTTTTACTCACTGCCATTTGATGTTGAGATGTCACTGTGTTACTGTAGTTTTAGAGATTAAAATACACGATTTTTTTAATTTACCCGCGGCTTCACCAAAAAACATTTTGTAGTTTTTCATGAAAAAGTCATTACATACGTCTATACATCTATCGATTTATCCTCAAAAACATTAATATTTAAAAAAAATTATTCCACTAAGGCCGCAAGCAAGCATTTGATATATATTTGAGGAGTTAGTGTCTAATAGGTATCTACATAAGATCATTGTTTGTGGTTCCAATCTCTCTCAATGTGAAAAGAGATCAACACAACAGTTGCTAATAACAGTATTGATGACATTCAAAAACACGGTACATAGTATAAACGCTGCATACCTCTAAGTATATGTGATTTATGGAAAATACCCACATGTTTTGTATAAAGTTATTTTTAATGCACCTACACTTATTCCATTAGGAGAGGCTTCCAAACTCGTTAATGACTGCCTCAGGGCCTGCTTTGAAAGTGCGTTGGGTTTTGGGTTTTAATTCGCGTTACATTACGCGATAGATTACATTATCATGCGATTAATACTGGACGTAGCACAAGCGTTTGACAAAGTGTGGCATGTAGGTTTAACTTTTAAGTTAAGAAAGATGCTTCCAAGACAGTTTGTTGAGTTACTGGAATCATACCTTAAAGAAAGGATGTTTAGAGTAAGACAAGAAGATGCGTATTCGCAACTGACGCCAATAAATGCTGGAGTACCACAGGGAAGTGTCTTTGGTCCCGTGCTGTACCTACTGTACACCTGTGATATTCCAGAGCTAGAAAATAATATAATTGCCACATTCGCGGATGACACAGCTATCATGGCTACAGGAGTCACTCATGCAGAAGCTGTGGAAAAGGTTCAAGCTGCCGTCAATACCATTGTTTACTGGACAAAGAAGTGGCGTATAAAACTAAATGAATCCAAATCGATACATATAGACTTTACTATCAAAAAGGCCAACTATCAACCGGTATATCTGAATCACCTTATAATACCGTATGCGAACTCAGCCAAGTACCTTGGTATGACACTAGACGCAAAACTTCGCTGGAAGGCTCATGTCAAAAAGAAACGCAGTGAGTTGGAACTTCGCTATAGAAAAATGTACTGGTTGCTGGGTAAATATTCTACGTTGTCGGTGCATAACAAAATACTTATTTATAAACAAGTCCTCATGCCAGTGTGGACTTATGGTATACAGCTCTGGGGCTGTACCAAACCAAGTAACATCCAAATAATCCAAAGGTTCCAGAATAAAGTATTAAGGGGAATTGTGAATGCACCCTGGTACATCAGAAATGAGGATCTCCATCGTGACCTGAAGGTGAACCTTGTCGCCAGTGTAATACAACAGTATGCTGAAGCTCATGAACGACGACTTCTTCAACACGTGAATGTCGAGGCCATCCAGCTCCTTGACACCACAGACATAGTTAGAAGACTTAAAAGGACGAAACCTTTTGAGCTAGTTCAGTGAAATTAGTGATTCAAGTGGTTTAGTGCTACCTTAAAAGAACACAAGAACAAAGTGTCATTTTCTATAATAGAGACAATAAGATAGGTGTTAATGGACACATTCTTAGCATAAATTAATTTAGTAGCTTAGGTCAAAATTAAATTACTCATTAGTCTCTAATGTTATAACTAGACTAGATTGTAATCTTTATGACGTATCTAATTGCTTAGAAACGTCATAAAAAAAAAAAAAAAAATGCGATTAATACGGTGGTTTTTTGTTTGGCAAACAAAATATAGTAAGTTTTTTGCTTAAAGGTAAGAAAAAAAAGAAAAGAAAATGTGTAGTGGCACAAAACAAAAAATAAACAATATAGGAAATACAGTAATACAGTCTATACTCTATACCAATAGCTCAGCCAGCAGCTCAGCATAATGCTAAGCGACTGCAATGAAATACAGTCACCTAACGTTGATTTTCAGCTGCAGCCCACGAGTGCCTTACGCTCAAAACTACTGAAAATAAATTTAATTACAATAAATATCATATTATCATATCATACGACGATAAAAAATAAACAAAATGATACGATGTCATAAAAACTGTGGTACATTTTTGTTTTTAAATATTATTTCATGTATAAATTAGTATTATAAAAAATAAGTGTACCTAAAAGCAATTTGATTCAGTTTTAAATTTTTTTAAATATTAATTTTGTTAAACTTTGTATTAAACTTGTTGAGTTTTTAAAAGGAACATAATAAAATAGTACCTACAATAGATAGTAGGTACACAATAATTAAGCAAATAACTTTTTAAATTTGAAATTTAATGACAAAATAGGCAAATGAGGCTGATAAATGCAAATGAATTTAATAGAGATGAGCCGACTAGTCAGTCACTTTTACGGCTACGGATTAGTCGGCCATTAAGACTGACTTTACTAAACATGATAATACCTAATCTTTTTTAAGAAGCTACGTTAGGGTGTTAAATCATCTTCATCAATCGATCGACGCAAAACAGCGCGCTGCGCATGCGTGGTTGTGCTCTTATTGTCTCTTTAAACGTCATAATAAATGCATCGATCGATATCGATCAATGTAGAATTGTAGATGTTATAACATCCTAACTTGCGCCGCTTTGAAATATACTGCATGGAGAGGTGCAACGAACAATACAAAATATAACGGTGTTAAATGCATTTGATATAATTATTACGTATATATTTGATATACCTATTTCATACTGCCATACAGGTATATGTATGGCAGTATGAATGATCAAATCCCAATAGCGCAGCATTGCAAAGAACTTTCGCTCCTGCCTATTACTCTCACGTCTGGTATCTGCTTATAATGTACGAATAGTTATGGCAAGTACAAGCACGTACCGTACGGACAGACGCACGCTCCTGCTACGTGCAAGGAATATTCACCTTCCCCTTTGAATTTGAAGATTATCATCGCCATCTACGAATATACCGGCTTTTCGATACATTTCTATTTTATTACCAGTGTTTAGGTTTTCGGATTTCTATCCCACCTACGTGTCCTACATTGCGCGTGGCCCGACACAAACTTGGCCGGTTTTTCACATGTGTGTTAATCTTTCTAACCCCTGCTAAACATAAAATCAGGGCCGGCGTTAGGGTTGGGCGCGGCTGTGCGACCGCCCAGGGCGCCGAATATAAAGGGGCGCCTGCCCAGGGCGCCTGCGGGCACCGCGGGCGCCTAAATTCGTTCATTGAGCGAGGCCTACTAACTCGTAAACTCCCTAAATTTTGCGAAAAAATTGTTATGTTGGCAACACTAGAATGGAACTCAGTCTTCAAATCGGAGCACTGCACTGCATGCATTTAATTTTACCGGGAATCCCCGACATCAAATCAAACAAATCATTTATTTCCATGGGCCTCAAGGGGCGCTTGAACACGTCAAAACAAAAATCAAAATACAAATTATACAAAATGAAAATAAAACTTAGCTAATTAAATTATAATATTTATTGCAATAAAATGATTTGACACCGGAGCTTAGATTGACTTTAATTCAACTTAGAAATTTGAATTAAAATCAATCCAAGTACCAGCTCCGATGGGTATTACATCATGAGAAGAGCTGATGAGAAACTCGAGAACATCGAGAAAAACATTATCTATAAGAGCTATATTGTGTAAACTTGAATAGTAGATGCATTCGGTGAACCGCATTAAGATTTTCATACAAAAATAGAAAAAAAAACAATACATTTTTGGGATTCCCCATACTTAGAACTGCTTTTCAAACCCATCCGTGTGGGGTATCTATGGATAGGTCTTCAAAAATTATATTGAGGTTTCTAATTTTTTTTTTTTCTGAACTGAATAGCCCCCCCCCCCCGTAACTTCTAAAATAAGGGATAAATGTAAAATAATATATTATTACTTCATTACCATGCAAACTTCCACCGAAAATTGGTTTGAACGAGATGTAATATTTTTTTTTTATACGTTATAAATCGTTACCCTCATTTTACTTTTCATTCAATAAACTCCAATTGTTGTGGATTGGGTTGAGGCAAAATAAACTAGGAATAAAAGTAATAAATTGTATTAGGAAAATAGGAAGAAGTAAAAAGAACACTGAACTGAAGGAAGAAAAACTAAAGACTGACATAGAACTTAAAAGTCAAAACAAAATCAAATTCTTATAAAAAACTAAATATTATTTACAAAAATATACAATAAGGTCCGATTGGGCACACCAATATAATAAAGAATAAAGAAAAATATTTGTTTAGATGTATAGTGGTACGGAACCCTACGTGCGCGAGTCCGACTCGCACTTGGCCGGTTTTTTACGTTTAAATTAGAGAGAGTTTATGTAATTTTTGACGAAGCGGCACACACTCAGCTCATTGAAACTAAGTAGGTAGATGTATTCTGTTAACCGCTTTACGATTTTTACACAAAAAAAAATATATTAATATTACAGGGGGGCTCTCCATACATTGAACAGAAACAATTTTTTTTTTCATTCCACCTATACGTGTGGGGTGTTTATAGATAGGTCTTTAAAAATGACATTGAGGTTTCTAGAACCATTTTTTTTTTCAATGTCAATCGTTCCAAAGATATACACTTTCAAAGTGCTAAAATGAGTGTCCCCCCCCCCCCCTCTAACTTTTAAACCACAGGAGTGAAAAATCTAAAAAGAATATAAATATATTATAGATTTTAATAAAAACTTTCAACCAAAATTGTTTTTAATGAGATACAGTCGGCAGTTTTTGAGATATAGCACTTTTTCAGCAACCGCAAATTATAACTTTGTTATTGATACAAATTCCATAAAACACTGAAAAACAAAGTTATTTTTGCTGGCAAAAAATGTTGGTATTTTGGCTATTTGTCGGTAATCGCTACGTTTATTTTTTTATTTATGTTTATTTACGGAACCCTATTGCGCGTGGCCGGACACGCACTTGGCCGGTTTTTTTCATATGGGTTTGAATTGCAGTTAGGGGGCGCCGTATAAATCTCGCCCAGGGCGCTGGTAGTGCTAGAACCGGCACTGCATAAAATCGTTATTAAAATATCAAATTATTGTTAAATACTTAAAGTTACGTTCTGTTTTTATATTATATGCATTATTACAATAGATATTATTCTTTTACCTGATAAAAAGTAAACATGTTTCTACTAAACTTAAGCTTCTAAAAAGAAGGGTTAGTTATGTTTTTTCCTCAAAGAATAATGTGTGCACTTAAAGTGATCTAATGTTGGCCTCAATTGAACGCAAAAAACCGGCTAGCTTGATAAATTGATCAATTTTATCTCACTTTAGCGAATACCTTCGTTATGAGTGGCTCAAGTACCGTGCATAACTTGCAGATTCGGCTATTGATCAAAATATCCAATGCGTAATTTAGCATTGGTAAATGCAAGATGAAAAATGCCACAAAATTACATGTTGTGGACTTGGTAATAAATTTACTGATCGTTGACGTATTATTATTGGAACATTTAAGTGTGGAATCGGTAAATTAATAAAGAATTGCTTATCTAAGAATTATAGTAGGTATGTCTACTTATTTACCTATTTACTTCACACTTTAACCATTAACTATTAATCTTATTAACTTTTTGACTTACCTAAGCAGCTTCTAAAACATCAGGCAAATTAGCAGCACATCTCATCTTTACGCCAGCCAAAACAGTATTTTATGATCAATAGATAAGTAGGTACCTACCTACATATTTTTATTATTATTAGTTCTAAACTTTTAAAATTAATAAATTGCATTATATTTTTCAGATAGTCTATCTAATCTCTATACACGCAAATCAATTAGATTCATGTGTTTTAATGCAGTTCTAGTTTTAAATTTTGTTTTTTAGGGTTCCGTAGTACCTACAAGGAACCCTTATAGTTTCGCCATGTCCGTCTGTCCGTCTACGGCATAGCGACGAAACCGTTTGCTAGAAAACTGAAATTTTGCATAAACATGTATGTTAACTAAACAAAGAAAGTCGTAGAATAAAATTTGGAAAAATATTTATTTTTCAGGTAGCTCCCCTACATGTAAAGTAGGGATGTTTTTTTTTTTGTCGCCTACCCCATAGTGTGGGGTATTGTTAGATAGGCCTTTTAAAAACGTTTAGGGGTTGCTAAGACAGTTTTTTGATTTAGAGATTTTTTTGCGAGATAATTAACTTTAAAGAGCAAATTTTTGTTCGATAAGGGCGTCCCCCCCCCCCCTCTAAAAGCTAAACTACTGGATCCAAAAATCTGAAAAAAATTGTGTCGGTAGTACATGTAATGAACTTTAAAAGAAAACTATAGCGGATAAGTTCACTTCATTAGTTCAAGAGGAATAGGGGTCCGAAATGTCAGATGCAGTTACTCAGAATATTTCGTTCAAAATTCTTGAAACATAAATAAACATACATAATACATATATAAAATCACGTCTTTCCACGTCATCCCACGGGGGTAGGCAGAGACGATGGAACGCCATGTGCTTCGCTCCTTACATACTTCTATCGCTTCCTCAACATTCATACATCTCGTCATACGTGCTAGCTGGTTTCGTGTACTACAAACATTTCCTTTCTGAAGGACGCCACTTAGTTAAAAAGTAAAATTAAAAATATTTTTCTACGGAACCCTACTGCGCGTGGCCCGACACGCACTTGGCCGGTTTTTTTTTATTATCAGTGGACAGCTGCCAGCTCTTGACATTTAATTTAATAATCTAAAGAGGTAAATCCAAAAAGTTTCCATACTTATTTAAAGTATTTATTTCATTAGTTTTAGGGTTCCGTACCCAAAGGGTAAATATGTGCGTCCGTCCGTCTGTCGCTAGGCTTTCACTTATGACTCGTAATAGCTAAAAAAAGTGATATAATTGTTCGTTTCAGCTCGATTTTGATAGCCGTAAAAGATAGAAAGCTAGAAATATTCACAGAATATTAAGTAATATATTTAATTAGTTTTAAGTCTCTAATCAAGCTAAAGGTTTTTTACAATTTATTCAAGAGATCAGAAGTAAAATCATAATGATGTTTTTAAAACCTAAAAGAAACCGGGGTTATAGGTCCCACATGACAGTTTTGGTACAATAATAAAATATGCTTATAAAGTTAAGTTCAGATAATCATATTTTGATTCCTTGGTCGGCACTTTAAAATTAGGTACAAACATTTATTGAATACCTAAAACATTTTTCATACTAGAATAACTACAAATTGTTACTCCACAATATTTAGGTCTGGTAATATTGGTCCTATAAAAGCCATAATAGTAGATCTTTGGACGCGAGAAAAAAGAACTTTAAAAAAAATTGATTTAATTTCCTTTTTTGATTACTGATGAAGACTCTGGCTAAAGTGAGCTAAAGTAAGATAACGTAACACGGGATCACAGTCTTAATATCCAATAACAACTCACTTAAATTTGGTATAATGTAATTAAAATAAAGATTTGAGTGAAATGGAACGCAATGCTACGTATCAGATCAGTTCTTGAACTTCTAGAGTCCAAAATGTTATTATTGTTCAGCTTTTATTGCTATTATATACTATATTCAGCTATTTTGAAAGACTTTTAGCATACTTTAATATAATATTTTAGCAGTTCGGACCCTATCGGCTTGTATTGTTGATAATTTGCGTTTCTGTCATTTCGTTTGTCAATTTTGACATTCGAAGATTCTAATTTATTATCTGTCTATCTGTCATTACATTTTTTGTATTGTGTTGGTTACCGGTGTTGTGTGTGTTGTTAAGCTTGTGAAAACTCAATTCCTCGAAATACAATGCATAATGAAAAGAAAATCCATACGGCAATTGTATGCCGAGTGTGTGCAGATCCTAAACCTACAAATTTTCTGACGATGAATGAGCACAATGGTTGGTTCGATCTATTCCAAGATTGTTTTGGTTTATTAGTGAGTAACTTGTTTTTAATTATTATTTTCGTTTATTCACTCTTTGTGCACTCTCACAAACGAGTTGGTTTATAGGGAGAAATTGATTGATGAAGCTAAATTACCAAATAAAACTTGAAAAACGCTACATTATAGTCTTAAAATCATATCCTTAAGTAATGTAGTAATCTTCTTGATGATAAAATGGCTTCTTTTCTATTTGAAGATTCTGGTACACAGTAGTAGTGGATCATTTTGCGTTTACCCAATTATTCTCATTAATCTAGATGTAATGTTCAAGAATTGAATGGCTATGGGTACAACCACAGATATAGATTTACATAGATAACGCAGATGCATGTACTTCGCGTGTCTCAACCCCGACCAAGCGTCGAGGTTGGTCGCCTCTACTTTCAGTCCACGCGCGTCTTTTGTCAGAGAAAATCATAGCGGACGGTTCCAGTTGAACGCACTGGGCGGATTGGCATCGGCGGCATCGGTTTGATAACAAACACTGTGATATGAGATTTTTGGATTTGGATTTGAACCACACTTTACATACCTGTGTAATCTTAGTCCATAGCCTGGTCCTGCCATGTCAGGTGTGATATTTTTCGCAGGTCAATTACCATGTTTTGTTCATAATTTTGTCTGCACGAGTGGTGTAGTGGTTTAAGCAGTTGCCTCGCCGCTCTCCACTGCACTGGTGTTGTGGGTTCGATCCCCACATGGGACAAATCTTTGTGTGATTCGCAATGAATTGTTCTGAGACTGGGTGTGCTTGTGTGAGTGAATGTGTATATTTGGCCTTGTAATTGGGACCATTGGATAGTGTTATTGCTTCTGGCGTTCTATCTAATGTAAAAAATCCAAAAACTATAATCAAAATTAAAGTTAATGAAGCACTAAAATTCCTTGGGCAAGTGGTTTTTACTGGATATTCTCATGCCCAGTCATCCTTTACAGATGAACATTGTCATCTACACATAAGTTCCTAATAGGCTATTAGGGCATTTATCAGGAACGAGTAGTAATTAAATTTTTGTTCTATGTATAATTATTTTTTTAGTTATCAAGTAAAGATCATCCTCTGACGCTCTGTGAGCAGTGTGCCTATAAAATAAAAGATTTCACATCATTCAAAGCTCAGGGTATTAAAACTGATTCTCTTTGGAGACTGGCAGATATTGAGGTGAGTTTACTTTGTTTTTTTACATAGTATAATTTTATAAGTTTGCTCACCATGAAGTCTTAGCTTCATTCCCAGTTCAGCTAAAGTGTTATTTGTAATATTTACATTATTTTTACTATAATGGGTCTGTTTCCAAATGAAGCCTAGAGTAAGGAGGTACTTGCGACCTTATTTGTCTTATTCATCATCATTGGTGGTAACTAATACTTTGGTCAGACTGTGAAACAGACCCTTAAACTAGGTAGAAAATAAGGAATACTTATATCTTAACTAGGTAATTTCAAATTATAAATATAATAATAAATATTTTTCGCCAGATTGTGTTTGGATTTTGTTATTTCCCAACTCACAATAATAGCAGCCCTGTATCTTATCATATATCTAATACATGTATTAGATATATGATTAGATTCCATTCCCACTACTGGGATCAGCTTCTTCTTATTCTGAGAAGGTTTAGTCTACCATGTTGGCCAAGTGTGGCCAGGTGGACTTTACACACTCAAGCAGTTTTTAGGCACTCTCAGGCCTGCAAGTTTTCTTACAATTTCATCCTCACGGTTTTCCTTCACTGTAAGTAAGCAATACGAATTTTAACAATTTATTGGCAAAGGTGTGTGCCATTAGTTTGAGTCCATCAAGACCTTTGAATTTGTAATCCTATGGTCTCCCACCTGGCTATCGCTGCTTTTAACTTACAGTGTTTACACAAAATTTCAATTATAATAATTATTATTATATACTTATTTTAGCACAACAAAAATAATATACCAGAGAGCTCAGTAAATGAAACACTAGAAGAAGATGAAGAAATTATTAAAGAGGAAACTGATATGTTTAATGAGCCAGAATCATCAGTTGATTCAGATTTCTACTGGAATGAAGCTGAATGTAAAAGTGAAACTAAACTGGAAAATCTGTGTGACAATGAAAAAAATGAAAACGAAATCAGCTTTAATATTGATGATGTCAAATTGGAAGATAAAGTTATTTCAAGGTCTGGGAAAATATTCGAAATTCGTAAAGATTCTATCAAGATATCAAAATGTCCCATAAGCCCGGCAACAAATTATAACAAGGATTATGGAGGTAAGGTTATTAAAATATCATCACCATATTATATGAAAAGGAAAACTGTAAATTTACCTGTAGGTATTGTTGTAAATCTCTTTAAAATATATTAATCTAGTAGCTAGACTTTTACTATGGTGGGGGGCACCAAAAATGAAATGAAAATCTATCTATCTGAAAATCAGCGCTGTAGTATTGGAACTGCAGCAATCGCTGAGATAGTCTCCTTTTTAGGCTCATACAGGAGTGTTCCACTTGTTTACTTTACCATGTGCTTATTTTTAATTTTATTGTTCTTTTTGTTTAAGTTTACTTTTGCTTAAGCTTATTTTTACCATTGTTCTCCTTTTATGATCTAATTAAATGCTTTTTCTTTCTTTCTTTCTTTCTTATGGCTATGCTAGGTATACAAATAGTACGAAATATTACCTACCACAGGATTTTTACCATCTATTTTATAGCAGCTGTTATAAGCTGCTTGTTCACAATAAAATGTGATTTGTGATAGTTGTGATATTATCTAATATTTTGTAAGCAAGCTAGTAGTTTAGTTTCAACAGTTATTAGTTATTAGTGACTATTAGTATTATTTGCTAAAATTAAGTATTGTTGTATAATATTACTGTGTGTTTCTCTAGTTTAACAGGTTAAAGGTGGAGTTTCCTTGTGGCCCAACTATTTCGTTAAACTGATTTGGCTATGAGAATCAAAATTCTGTTGATTCCAAACTAGGTTACGAGGAATTTAATTGCCTTGTGGCCAAACTCATTTAAAAATTAATTAATATTGTGTACAGTGGGCCAACGAGTTAGCTATGCATGGCAAAAACTTCTAAGTCATAGTAAAGACTTACTACAACAGTAATGAATAAGTCATTTATACCTAAAATAGTGGGCATATTACACTTATTAAATATGTAATTTACACATAGATATCTATTGCAGTCAGTTTGCACTATGGCATAGAAGTTTTTGCCCTGCATACCTAATTGCTTGGTCCACTGTACATACTTGACAGTAAGACAGTATAGACGGGCAATGTAGTTAGTGGGGTTTTTGATTATATGGATTATACCTGTGTACAATACTACACTGATGTTAGTACTAGTATCTATGTGGTAATGCCTATCAGTTAGTAGAAGTTTGTTAAGCATACCTCGAATTATCTTGAGTTCCTACAATAATTGCTGAATGTTATGCGGTATGTTAAACACGACCACACATCAATCTGTACTGTCCCAGTAAATTATAGTTGCTCATTTTTCAGGATTTGCAAATTCGCCATTTGTTATGATATGATTTTTTCTAGGCCAAACGTATTTACACTACAACTTGATTTGGCAAAATACATTGGCCATGATATAACATGGGTTAAGGGAAATAAAAAAATACAAAATGGTTGTAAAATCTAGTAACAATATGAATGAATGCTATGTACTGATTTAGAATTGTACTTCTTTATTAAAATGTTTTAGATACTTTATTAAAACCTCGCACACAACTATCTAATGAATTAACAAGGAATCAAGAGGATGGTACAGATTTCTGTGGTAAGTTCATAACTTCCAAATTTATTACTCACCCTGTTCTTTTAAGATTTAACTGACTTTTAACCATTTAAGGTTTATGTAATTTTTCCACGGAGGATAATGATGTCATGAAAAAACATTTGGATGTACATTGGGTGAATAGTAAACTCCAGTGTCTGTTATGTGAATTTGTTGGTAAAGATCAAGCTGCAATTTTGGCACATAGGTAAAAAAAGTTCTTATTTTATTTAATTTTATGCTTCATTGACTTCATTGCAAGAATTATTAATGATTTTTCAATTTAAAAGTATTATTTGGTAACCTACTACAAGTCTTGTTCAATTGTTAATAAAATTGATCACATCAGAGTTCTAAGACTTCAACGGAGGCAGAAGATGGAGAGAGTTCTGGAAAATTTGATTCTGTTGATTTGAAAATAAGTAAGTCTAATTTCTTGCAAATAAGATTTTAAAGATTAGTAATTTTAATTTGTTTTTAGGCATATTCATTGCAAAATCAAAGCCCGTTTACAATGCCACTTATGCCATAAAAAAATTAATAAAACTTTACGTGGGATGGAGTTCCATTATAGATCGGTACATTTACACAAGCTTGGAGGGTTGTGTTCACATCGTGACTGTGACAAAACCTTTAGAAACTGGAGAACGTGGAAAAAACATGAACTAAGGCATTTGCATCCAGGGTATACGTGTGATCTTTGTGGACAAAAGTAAGTAAAATCATTAACTATAATTCCTCTTGATTTAGTTTTTGCTCTTAAATATTATTACATTTTTCAATATTATGAAGTGACGCGAAAGCGTCGCCACCATCTTTCAAGAAACTGGCAAGAAAACTTAATTACATAATGGTTCTTATTTCTCATTTATGTTCCTGATGGGATTAATAATATGAAACAAAGAAAAAATTAAAAATAGTGTCTTACTGACTGTGCAGAGACCAAGCTGCCGGTGGTTTTAAGTAATAATATTGTGCAGGGTAATTTTAAATATACCGAACAACGTAATGCACTAGCAGATTTTGAAAATATCAATATTTTGGACCTTTTTTCTTTGATTTTTTGTTTTACCATCCCATATTATGTTACTCAAGGCCATTTTGAACACCCATGTCTGCGCTTTGTTCTCGATCTTTGTTTGTTATGTTATAATTAACTATAATTATGCTAACATAAAAAAATATATATTTTATATTTTAGGTACAAGAACAGAAAATGTATTGTAGAGCATGTAAGGTATCACATGAAGTCGCCAGACCCATCAATTTGTAATTACTGTGGCAGAGTATTTGTACGGCAGCGAAATATGGATGTAAGTAATCTTAAGAGTCCCATGCTATTGTCTTGACATAAGTAAATCAATCATATTATTTTGAGAAAAAAGACAATGTTTTATATAAGTTTCTTTTTTATTTATTTATTTAATGGTAAGTTACATTTACACAGTTTGATGGCTTTTCTCGCCAAACACAGTTGTTTATAGGTAACTATGTATTGTCTTAGTAACTATGCATTGTCTTTAAATGTAATAAAAAAAAAAAATAGAATCATGACGCCATAAGAACGAATAACGAGTAAAATTATTACAAAATATAATGTATTAAAATTATTCAACCGACTCTTCTTTGAAAAAACCGGCCAAGTGCGAGTCGGACTCGCGCATGTAGGGTTCCGTACCACTATACTATACGAAATAAATGTTTTTCTTTATTCTTTATTATATTAGAGTTGATTGAATGAAAGGTAAAATGCGGTTTACGATTTATAACGTATTAAAAAAAACTAATTATTAAATCTCGTTCAAAACAATTTTCGGTGGCAGTTAGCATGGTAATGTAGGTACCTACATCATATTTATATTATTTTTACATTTATCATTCCCTTATTTTAGAAGTTACGGGAGGGGGGAAACACACATTTTTCCACTTTGGCAGCGTCTCTCGCGCAAACTATTCAGTTTAGAATCAGATAAAATGTTAATTTTTGGTACAATGTGTCAAACATGAATCTACAATAGTAAGGGGCTGATAACAGTTCAATTACGAAGTGGAATAAAATACAGGATATTATAGTGGGTACACAATCCTTATATTATATACCTCTTAAAACTTATAGAACTTAAAACTTATAGAACTTGAAATGTTCGACAACACAATGTGTTTTTATCAAAAAATAGTTATTAATTTAGTTTTAATCAAACACTTTTTCTTGTGTAATGTTTTAGAAATATATAAGAATGAAATATTTTCGATCTTCCTTAAGAAACACGGAGCAAATAACAATCTTATTATATCATGATTTCATCTTGTCACGTAAGAGTTACTCACCAGATAAACTATAACTTAACTAAATATAGTGACATAATTCAAACATGAAATCTCACTCACTGTCACTTCAATTTGTATGTGTTATACTTAGTTATGTTATCTTATGAGTAAAGTTTACCTGACGAAAAAGGCCTATGTTGTTTTATCTTAAATCTGGATATCTAGAACAAGAGCAAATTTTTTTACAGACTCACATTAAAAACGTTCATACTCCATCAAAATCAGTAAAATGCTCTCACTGCAGTCGAATATACAAGAACCAAAGCCGCCTAGATTTTCACCTGAAACAAATAGCTAAGGAGAAAAAATGGAAATGCCAATTGTGTTCTTCAGCATTTGTTAGATTAAGTGAATTTAAGAGACACGTGCAGTTCCATAGTGATGAGAGACCTTTCAGCTGTGAAGTTTGTAGAGCCAGGTAACTTTATAATCATTTGTAATTGTAATAATCTTATAATAGGTTCACAATTTTAAATTAAACTACCACTACCTAAATTTTTTATACATCAAAATATTGCCAGTCGACATTCTGAAACGTGCCCAGTTTTTAAATGATCCGGCTACACACTACGTCTTACTTGCGCAAAAATATTTAGAAAAACTTGAAACATTGAAGCAAATTTTAGCGTTTTAAATTCAAATTCAAATTCAAATCATTTATTTTCATAGGCCCCAGGAGACGCTTGAACACGTCAAAACATTACAAAAAATGATATAAAAGTAAATAATAAATAATACTAAATTATACTAATTACAATGATTTGAATAACAAATGATTTAAATATTATAATAATATTTCGGTTGAAAATTGTGATTCCAGTGGGGCTCGAACCAACACCTCTGCGTTCTAAGGAACCCAGCGCCTTAACCACTTCGGTCAGGGCTAGGGTTTATTCCCGGGAATTCTCGAGGCGAGAATTCCCGGGAAACCGCTACGCTTTGTTCCCGGGAAATGAAGCTCGAGAAAAGTCGAGAACTCGGGAAATCCATATTTAAGTCTACAAAATTATAAACTATTTGCGTTATTTTTTGTTTCATTTAATAGAAACTAATTTTGTTGATATGTTTTAAGTTGATTTTTCCATTTAATCAGCTAAAATGGTGCTGTGATTGTGATTTAATCATAAGTTAGGATAATGTTAACGTTTTTATGTTGGAATTTTTGTATTATTTAATAAAACTAATGTTGTTGATGTCATAAGTAGATTTTTTTTCTATTTAACCAGTCAAAAATGGTACTGTGGTTGTAATTATAATACTCTGAATAGTGTTTTTTTACACGCGTTTTTGTTTTCTTTAAGCAAAAGATAGTGTGAGTCAAAAATTGAGTGCACGGTTGGCGTAGCGGTTAAAGCGGTCGCCTCGCCGCTTTCAACTACGCTGGTGTTGTGGGTTCGATCCCCACATGGGACAAATCTTTGTGTGATTCACAAAGATTTGTTCTGACCACAGATATAGATCTACATAGATAACGCAGATGCATGTACTTTGCATGTCTCAACCCCGACCAAGCGTCGAGGTTGGTCGCCTCTAACTTCAGTCCACGCGCGTCTTTTGTAAGATAAAATCATAGCGGACGGCTTCAGTTGAACGTACTGGGCGGATTGGCATCGGCGGCATCGGTGTCTTTGAATCGGTTTGGATTCCCGTCACTAAATTTCGGCTGTGACGTCACAATAGGTATTAAAAAGTCGGCACGCTTGGTTTCAATACAAATCGTGATACTTGCGTTATCTATGTAGATCTATATCTGTGGTTCTGACTCTGGGTGTGCTTTGTGTGTGTGTGTGTGTGTGTGTGAAATGTATGTTTGTGAACACCCTTGCGACACAGAAGTTATTCCTAGTGCGGGCGTCGTTTTTTTAATAAACCAAAAAAAAAACAAAATATGCCAATGTCAATTATAAAAGTTTTATAATTATTTTGATTATTTTATTTGAGAGGAATACCACTGAATTTTTTGATTAATCACAGTATTGAAACAGAAAATTATGCAAAATCGTACGTAAATGTAAATTTCTCGACAACCCGAGAAGACCCGAGAAATCAGCCTCGAGAATTCTCGAGACCCGAGAAACTGATAAGCTCGAGAAATCATAAACCCTAGTCAGGGCGTGCAGCCAATAAGGCTAGGCCCATAGAAATCTTAATAACTAGTCAATAGAAATGCTATCGACTATCTTTTAACACTGGGACGCATGTCGCCGGTTTTCAAATACCACTTTTTGTATTCCTGCAAACAAAATTATTCTTTTTGGCGATGACATTAAGACGACAATTCCTCAACTCGTACTTGTGTTCGATTAGACAAATGCGCTTGTATTCCTGCAAACAAAATTATTCTTTTTGCGATGACATTAAGACGACAATTCCTCAACTCGCACTTGTGTTTGACTTGACAGATGCGCGGCGACAAGGTCACGCGTCTTTGACATTTCTATTGCCTTATTATTAAGATTTCTATGGCTAGGCCTGTTATTTATGACAGCAAAATAGTTTGACAAATTCTATTCCGCCTAGACTCGATTCCATGGCTGAAGTTGTTTAGGCGCTGGGTACGCAGAACCCAGAGGTGTGGATTCGAGTCCCACTGGAATTATAATTTTTAACCGTAATATTATTTAATATTTAAAACGCTGCACCACCAAAACACCCCGTGCAATTATTAAATTCAAATTCAAATTCAAATCATTTATTTTCATAGGCCCCAGGAGGCGCTTGAACACGTCTAAACATTACAAAAAATGATATAAAAGTAAATAATAAATAATACTAAATTATACTAATTACAATGATTTGAATTACCGGGGCTCAGATTAATTTTAATCAAACTGTTTAGAATCGAATTAAAATCAATCTAAGTACCAGCTCCGATGGGTATTGCATTATGAGAAGAGCTGGTGAGAAACTCATGTGCACCATCTTTTAAAATGAAAAATATAACAATATAAAAGTACATAAAAAATCACATAAGAAGAGCAATTCATTTCCAAATACTATTATCATTTATGTAGTCTGAAATATTATAGTAAGCTTTTTGACATAATTTAGTTTTAACATATTTTTTAAATTTACCTATCTATCGATAATTCTATTGCGTCTAAAGGAAGTTTATTGTAAAAGCGTATACATTGACCTGGAAACGAGTCAGAGATTTTATGGAGCCTAGTAGTGGGCACAGCGAGTTTGTTTTTGTTCCTTAGATTTAATTTATGGAGATCACTATTTTTCTTAAATTTCGTTTGGTTTTTGTGAACGTACATTAAATTTTCGTAAATGTATTGAGAATGTAACGTCATAATATGTATCTCTTTAAATTTATTTCTTAGTGTCTAATATATCCTTACTAATATTATAAAGGCGAAAGTTTGTAAGTATGGATGTATGGATGTTTGTTACTCTTTACGCCAAAACTACCGGGTCGATTTCGATGAAATTTTGCACACATGTAGCTTATAGTCTGGATTAACATATAGGCTACTTTTAATTGACATACCACGCGGGCGGAGCCGCGGGCGGATAACCTATAAACGTAAGACCGTCTCATACCTACTGCAAATGTATAGGTTGATGTGTAGCCGTCTGTACACGCATACGCAATAGTGTAACCTACACAGTAAACTGTCAGTCGAACTGCCTTCGTTAAATGGTAACTATAGGTACTACCACAGATATAGATCTACATAGATAACGCAGATGCATGTACTTCGCGTGTCTCAACCCCGACCAAGCGTCGAGGTTGGTCGCCTCTAACTTCAGTCCACGCGCGTCTTTTGTCAGAGAAAACCATAGCGGACGGCTCCAGTTGAACGTACTGGGCGGATTGGCATCGGCGGCATCGGTGTCTTTGAATCGGTTTGGATTCCCGTCACTAAATTTCGGCTGTGACGTCACAAAAGGTATTAAAAAGTCGGCACGCTTGGTTTCAATACAAATCGCGATACTTGCGTTATCTATGTAGATCTATATCTGTGGGTACTACCAAACGCCACAACCTATCAATCTTTATATTTATTTTTGTTATTGTCGTTGCAACTTAGGATCTTACAATGTTTTCAATTTCAGCTTCAAATCCAAAGGTCAGCTGGTTATTCACGTGAGGAAGCACACGGGAGAAAGGCCTTTCAAATGCCTACATTGCGCTAATGCGTTCACAAGTTCGAACCAGCTTAAAACTCACACCATTGTACATACAGGGATCAAGCCGTATAAGTGTGCGCACTGCAATAGGATGTTTCGAGAGAAAAGGATGATGGTAAAACATAGTGCATTATGTCAGGTTTTTGATTAATAAGTGATTGTTTTTATTAACCTACTTACATAACAAAATTGTTAAAAAAACTACAAGGCCTAGACAAATCTAACGAGGCGCTGGAGCAGATGGCATTGCGCCTATCTTTATTTCTAACTGTGCACCTAGCCTTGGTATTCCCATAGAGATTATTTATAACCAGGGCTCGGAATTAGGTAGAGTTTTTTATGTACTTGCATCGAAATGTTGATATTAATGAGGACCTTCCCGTGTGGCCAACAATATTACGAATAAATAAAACAAAGATAATTAACATATTTTTTTTTATTATTTTACATTAATTCGCAATACAAATTGTTGAAAGTCTGTAGTAAATTCTCATACGCATATTTCGCCTTTTTTTATAAATACGAGCAAATACTTTTGCTTCTAGCCTAGACTCGTGAGGTTGTGCTTATTCAAACGGCCCATCAGAATCATTTTTCTTGTCCGATTCATTACCAGTAAGATTTAAAGTGTTCGCTTCCGACATTACAATATAAATTTTGTGAGAATTAAAATATTTAGTCGCGCGTGCAGTAGTTTAAATTGTGTAAAAAAGTAAATAACTTTTTATTTAAAAAATCATGGGATTTTTTTCTGCTCTTTAAAATTAATCTCGGGATTTTAGGCATATCCACTTTATTCTTTCGCTGTATGAAATCAGTGTAAATACATGAAAAACTCTACCTAATTCCGAGCCCTGTTTATAACAAACCCACTAAGTCGGGTCGATTGCCCGCGATTTGGAAGACAGCCTCAGTAATACCAATATTCAAGAATGCAGATAATGCTTCCTTAGTATAATAATTAGCTAAGTATAGCTGAATGCTATAAAAATAATCAATGAGAAGTTGAAACAGGGCACGAATGTTGTAAAGACAACATTCGTGCCGCTGCTTTGCTACCTCGCCATGTTGGTTTGCATGAACGTGACGTCACGAAATGATGTAACTAAGATCATTTAAGAAAATTGGGGTCCTGGGCAGAGACGACCGTAGCTGGTTGGCTAAATTTTGTGCAAATTCGCTTACACCACGCTTGTGCAAACTAATAAATAACCAAAGTGACTTAAACGACATCCATTTCGATATCATGAAAGTCTTTATCTTTATCAGTCTTAATTACCTATAATTAAAATCAGCATCGCCCACCTTGGTTTCGAAGAATGCATAATTTGATTGTCTATAAAATCTTATAGTTTAAATCTAAATTGAACATAATTATTTTATTTAACAACTAATAGCTTAAATCATATTTATTTAATCGTTCTTATTCTTAATTATTAACTACCTATAATATAAATTTTATTCCAACTGATCTGTAATTATTATAAGTTATATGTAGGTACCTATCTCTGAGCATGTTGTGTTAGCCTGTAAGTATTTGTAACTTTAGAACTATATACCTTTAAATAATATATTATCACGTATAGATTAAGACAAATTGTAGGTTGAAGTAATAAATTAAATAAATACTTACATTGTTTTATTTTGTATCCACTAACCCCGTTGGTCAAGTAGCCAAACCATACTCCAAAATTATTTTCGAATTCTATTAAAATAATAGATACTAAACTAACTAACTTAGTCTTGAAATAAAGAATTAAGTCATTACGGTTGTCTAGGTATTATTTTTAAATCCTAAAAGTTTAAACTCCCATCCGTATATAACTGCATAAAACTAATTGAATCGTAGTTACCATAATAACAGAAATTGGACTACAGAAAAATATTACGAAAAATAAATTAAAGGAATCCCTCACACGCCATAGTCACGTATACATGACCGCTAGTGATGTGACGCATGATGAATAATATCCTTAGAAACTAACAAAATTTAAAGTAAAACTAACATGACAATGTATAATAGGTAACTATGTTATTTTGTATGTAAAAGCAGTATCTTGAAAATCAAACGATTTTAATTTAAACTGATTTATAAAATGATACCAGCAGCTACACAATTAAAAATAAAAATCAGTAAGGTCTTATTTAGATATTTGCAAATATTAACTCGCGCGCAACACTAATATTTTCAGTCCCTTGTGCGCCATAGTCACAAATAGGTGACAAAAGTGTAACGTCATCGGCATATTTTTGTCCTCTTTTTTTAAGATAAAAAAATAATGAATAACAGTGTAATGACTACCGTTGAACTTCTTCGTATATTAGAAAGAGTTAGAGACGATGATGCGTTTTTTAATTACCTCTGCAAATGAATGCAACAGATTTGTGACATATCACATGACATATTTTAATTGTGATTTTAAGATTATTATTAAACAGGTTATTATAATTATGTGATATTAGGAGACTGGTTAATGTGCTTGTTATTGTTATAAATTATGTGTAGCTAATGGTTAATTTTAATTTGTTTTGAAAATTACTTTTATAATTTAGTAACCGATAAAAATAACAATAAATAAAAGACTGATTATGATTCTTTTTTCTGTAGTGAAAGACTCGTTATATTACAAATAGTGCATGTAATAGTACATTATGGTACAAGTGTGTAAAAGTGGTGATTACGGCCGAGGCGCCATTGAGACCCGAGCCGTAGGCGAGGGTCTTATGACAGCCGAGGACGGTAATCATCAATACACACGTGTGCCATACGACGTTTTTCAACACACTTGTGAATAAAATAACTCATTTTATTTAGTAGATAAAAAGTTTATTTAGAGAATCAATTAGTAAATGTGCAGTTAGTAAAATTGTAATTAACTGTTTTTGATGGCATAGCGGTCTCATCAGATAGATTATTTATTGAAATACTTTCATGTTCTATTGTCATTTGAGATGGCTCATTATTCGTGTAGGTAGGTGAAATCCAATCATTGGATGTACTTGGTGTTTCGTCAGCAGGAAGCGCCTTAGAATCAAGTTTAATTCTTTTTGTTATTTTTGCACAAATTTCCTTGTTGTTTTGTATGGAATCTTCTACGTATGATTCTGCTACATTGCTAGATCGCCACCCACCATGACGCTTCAAAGTCATTATATCAGCTCCTAAATTTGCCAGCAATGTAGCTGAAGATCTTCTGAAACTATGTCCAGTGTAGCTCTTAGCGTCTGCTAAACCTAAAAACTTAGTGATTTCTTTAGGCATAGAACCAAATTTGTTTATACCTATAGGCTGACAGGTACATTTACCATTCTGATAATTTAGAAAGAAACGGTCGGTTTTTGCTTTTGGTGATCGCAAACTTTCATACTTCTTAACAATTGCATAGAATGGACCGTGTATGGTGAATGACCTCGGTATTTTATTTTAGGTATCTTCACTAAAAGCATCTGGCCATGATTCTCTATGTTTTTTACCGTTATATTTGTTAATTCTTGTATCCTACAGGCACCAGTGGACTATAGAAAACCTGTAGTTGCAATGTATATGGATATGACCCGGGCATTTGATAATGTTGACCACAAAATTTTATTAGATAAACTTTACAGCTATGGGATCAGGGGTAATGTACTTGATTTGATAAAATTTTATTTAAAGGATAGGAAACAAATTACTCAGATTGGTCAAATAAATATAAAATCAAAAATAGAAACCGTACATTCGTCGAGTACCAGATAATTGGAATGTGGTGTTCCTCAAGGATCGGTGCTGGGGCCTCTACTTTTCATTTGCTATATAAATGATTTTCCTGAGGCAACCCACATCAGATGTCCTTATTTGCTGACGATAGCACCGTGGTATACAACTCCGGCAACAATAAAGAAATTGAACAAGACATAAATACAAGCTTGGTCTCAATTGTCAACTGGTTAGAAACTAATAATCTTAAGATTAATTTCACAAAGACGACTCTAATGGATTTTAGGCTAAGGCAAATAAAACAATTTCAGTATCATGTAGACTACAAAGATAGCAAAATAATTGAAACACACACAGTGAAATTTCTTGGTCTGCATATAGATAATAATATGTCATGGAAAACACAAATTGACACAATTTGTACTAAACTTAGTCAGTTTTCCTATGCTCTTTATATGCTGAGTAAAGTTGCAAATAAAACAGCCCTTCTGACAGCTTACCATGGCCATGTCGCTTCTCTGTTGAGATATGGCCTTATATTTTGGGGCAATGCTGTTAATGTGTCCGACGTTCTATTGGCACAAAAAAAATGCATACGAGCCATATGTAAGCTAAAACATACAGATACCTGTCGGCCACATTTTGTTAACTTGAAGATTCTTACTGTTCCGTCCAATGATATTATAGAACTATAGATATGTTACGTTCATAGAAATTACGATTTAAATCCGTTCCGAGCTATTCCAAATTGCACACATTGACAAATGTAACTGATAAGTAAAACAAAAGATACGAAATAGCACGCAAATGAAAGAGAATGAAAGAGATAGCTATAGTTTTAATGATTGCACTTCAGTGGTACGCACGTGACTGCGCTCGACGCAGGCCACACGCAAACTAAACACAAGACGTCCCAATTGGGACGTATTTGAGTATTCACAGCGCGAGCGCTTATAACATATCTGCTTTTGTTTTTATATAATATCATTGGTTCCGTCACTCTACATCTATGAGGTTGGTATTTTCGTAAGAACCAACATGCATTTATTTAAAAGCATCGATAGTCAACGTCGCTCAAAAATGTTGCATTTGCTACCAACAAAAACTGCCTTTGCTCACAGAAGTGTTTATGCGATGGCACCAAAGGTATATAATAAGTTGCCCGACCAAATAAAGATAAGCAAGACTATAAATTAATTTAAAAATAAACTTTTTCAGTTATTGAATGGCAAAGCTTATTATTCTGTCAATGAATACTTAAATGATCGATTTTAATTAAATACAATTTATTCTTATACCAATATATTTATGTTCCTCCTATTTGTTGTTGATCAATATTATTAAATAAACTTATTTATTGACATTATTTTTATTCACATTTATGCTTATTTATTGGGATATTTTTTAAATCACTTCTTGACATATTATTACTATTATATACAATTATTTTTGAATTTACATTATTATTATGACTGCATGATTTTACTCTTTATTTGATTAATTTATTATTATAATTTAAGAACCCTTGAGGAAAACTTTGTATGCCCGTACGGGCGGAACATGGAATGTACCTATTTATTTGTAATTACAACTGTATCCACCTGTGTTTCACAAATTAAATAAATTGAATTGAAATTGAACCAGTTACACCACATATTAAAGCAACCTGAAAAAAGAAACAATAATTAAGTTCAACACACAACACAGGCTGAAGTCGCGTAGATATTTAAAATTAATTTAACTAACCATAGTAGCCAGATATTGGCTATCTGGAGCATCTTTTATAAATTTTTGAATATCGTCAGACGATAAAACCTTTGATTTCTTGCTTCTAAATCCATCGGATAGTCTCTTTAGATACGCTGATAAATTAGAGTATGTTTTTAAGTCCACTGTACACTAACATTCTTTGTTCGGACTGTACTTTTAACATTGAGTATAAACACCACAAAGGGCTAGGTTTGTACTTAGAAGATAGTTCTTTAAAGTACGCCATGAACACTTTTTCTGAAAAAGACTGCGTATTCTTGCTGTTTTGCCATTTTATGAAATTTTGGTACGCTAGTATTTTTCCTTGGAGTTTTCAAGTAGTAAACTTTCCATAACGTTAAGGGCTTCACATTTTATATCGGGCGGTGTACAACATAAATCATTTTCTTCGTAACTAGTATGTACTTCTAGACATTTTAATTATTAAATAATATAATTACAACAGTGAAAACGAGTTGTGAAAAATGTGCCGCTAGGGCGGGCAACAAATAATCAGTTTTCCTATGCGCGCGCATTGCAATCGGCCATAGATTATAGTGATAAGTTTTTTTTATTTGCCGCGCTTATTCGGTTTGCGCCTATTCTGCCACGTACTTATTGGTGATATTAAAGTTTGAGTGAAAGTTTTAAGAAACACGTACGAGTTAAAATTATCTATTTAAATAAGAAGTTGCATGAAATGAGCAAGGAATAGGAGCATTAATTTATTTGTTTTATTGAACACGATCTTTTTTTTTGAATAAAACTTTTTTAAAAACAAAGCAACTCAACCAATAAAATTTAAAAAAAAATCTATAACTCACTAGTGTGATAAAGATTTTATTATATCACAGTTTGGTTATGAGTGTCATTACGTGCCTAATTGCAGTGACCATAGAGCCACTTTATGAGCAAGTGTGTTGAAAATAATAATAGGTTAATTTTATTTAACAAAAATCTCTGATATAATATACGAATTCAGAACGTATCTTACAAAAAAATCTACCACAAATAAAATAAACAATTGAATCAAATGATGTCGGCGAAAGCTATTTGTTTGTTATAGTGCTTACTACAATTTTATTTAGCAAATAAACATGAATTAGTGATTAAGAGAGATAACGTTACGTTCATTAATTTGTACCTAGCAGAGAGGTACAAATTAATGAACGTAACGTTATCTAGTTACGAAATTACGTCACATACATATGAGAAATTTAGGGCCTTGGCAGGAGGCGACCGTAGCTGGTTGGTTAAAGCGGCTGCCCAGTGTGCAGAAGGTCGCAGGTAAAAAATCCTGTCAGTCCCATAATTTTTCAACTGTTTTTTTTTGTATAATTTGCTAAGGTTGGTTGGTTAGGCACTTTTTACCGATACCACGCGAGCGGAGCAGCAGTGTCAAGTATTTTAGTTAGTCTCGTTACCTGTCTATTAGATAGTTTTCAAAGGATCCCCTCATTGCCATCAAATGTCTCGTGCAAGCTTGCAAGTATTTACCAGCCGTGTTGAAAGTGAACTGCAGTAAAATAGAATAGCCGCCGTTTGGAGAGCCCAGCGGGAAAGTTGGCTATTACAGCTTTGATTGTTAACCAGTCCAGTGCTTGGAAACTTGCACTAGAATTCTAAACTTCATCTGGAATGTGAAATTTTATAAGTTAAGTAATACTTCTACAAGGAAAAATTCTATCGAGGCTCTTTTAAGTTTATAAGGATTGTTTTCGTTAATTAATACATTACCGCGAGATCTTGGATACGATTTCCGGATCAGACAAAGTGCAAACAATTTTTACTTGGTAGCTCTCTGCTTAGTTATGGTACAGAATATTTAGTTAGTTAAGTCCAATGAGTTCATAAATACATCTAGGTCTCTGGTTAAGTCCGTTCTAAAACGGCCTATACACTACCCTAAAATCAGGGGCGATATCGGGGAAGTGGTGGGGAGGACCCTAGATCGTACCATAAATCGCCTCGTGTATAGGCAAATCAGTCCCGATGTTTATTGCTTACCCTAACTCTTAAAATCGTTGCGGGCGAGCTTACGATTTAGGGACGATTATCGTCTAGGGAGCGTTGTTGGCACGTGTGTAGTGAAATCGGGACCGATTTCGCGCAGTATGCGCTCGAGTGCTGCGGCGATACGACGTGCTTGCGCAATTTTGAAAACATGGCGAAGGAGAAAGACCGAGAAGCGTGGACGAAAACTATTGACCTTTTCAGGGATTTACCTTATTTGTGGGATAAAAAACACAAAGAATATTTTAACTGCGACATGAGAAAGGGGGCATTTAAAATGGTATTGCAAGTTTTCAGTTTTCTCTGGTTAGGTGGCACCGTAGTAAGTGCCAAGACAATGCCTATTTTTTTGGTGTTTAGAGAGTGACGGCGGCATCTCAGCACAACGAGCAGTCTGTTGCACGGTCGGTTACGTACTAACTGGCAGGGACGTGTGTAGAGTAGTAGCCGATTTCATCCCCACTACCACTGTCCCGATATCGCCACTGATTTTAGGGTAGTGTGTAGGCCGTTTAATACTGCTAATATCATAGACAAAGCATCACTCGCTCCGCTCTCTATGTTCTCTGGCTAATATCAACTCCATTCGAGACTTCTCTATGGCCTTTCATTAATTACATGAATCTAGAATGTATTAATTAGGTAGATAATTTGAAAAAAAAATGTCTATGGTCGATTGGTATAATTACTCGATCGATATCAATCAATTAGTGTAATATCACCCTAGTTATTTAAGTATCTAAATATAGATTAAGATTTCTATTACAAAAATATTTCGCGTTCTATACTCCTCTTTTATCCAGTTAACCTATTTATATCTAAGAAAAGCATTACGATTCGTTTAGAATTGATATCATATGCTTTGAAATCTGTTCTATGTTTAGAAATATTCCGATTTTCGTTCAGAAATGGCTCGTGGGAGGCGCTGGCGGTGGTGGAGGCATTTGTTAGCAATTTATTCGGAGCTCGTCAGGCGTACGCATCCGTAATGAGGGTTCGTTTACGTTCATGTTATGGCCTCAATAAACGTATGCATATCGAACAATTCGATGCAGCTACTTGTGAAAACGTATAGCTAATTGAAGTTATTATCTGAAAATCAATTTACGAAAATTTTATAGAGTAGGTGCATACCTACTCTATGCCGCTGTGTTGTAGTTACCCTCCAGTTTCAATTTTGGGTAAACCATATTTGACTAAAATTTTTACTAGCTTTTTTTTTTAGTTGCTTTGAGTTTTCTTAAACTGCGGTGCTGATTTCGAGACGCCCTTGCCGGTTTATAATTTTGTCCCTGCCTAGTTTATTTCATAAAATAATGTACCTACCTACTTAGTGAAGTGTTTGTTTGTCTCATTTATTATTTGATTGTTTGTATAGTTTAACTAAATAGTAACACCAGTAGTTACTTACCTACTGTTAAATATGAAATGCGTTAGCATCTCTAGTACGTCTGTGAATATGAACATGCCAACCTAGGCATGTTTATATTTCATTCTATATTTCACTTACCCACCTAAATTGGAAGCGTGATTTATACTTTTAACCAGAGTAAACTAATTATTATCAAAAAAACGTACCTATTTGTAAATGTTACGGTACTACGTCATAATAATGGCGGCACTCAGCTATATCATTCCTATTCAAATCAAGCGGGTGTGCCATAGATCTCATTTATTCGAGATCAATGGGCGACCATATTGAAATGCACAGTGGCGCCAATTCTCCTGCGTTCATAAAATGCGTATGGTAGTCAGCGCACGTGCGTTGAATGTCACGGAAAATGTTATGTGAAACGAGATATGTTGACTGTAGTTTCAGTTTTCATTTTACGTTTATAGGTAGGTAGATAAGTTTATCTTTAGGCATAATACGTGTGCGGGTTAGAAATGTTATGGAACTATAAGAAATAATCTCATTGTTACGGCATTGCGAATGAGCTCGAAAGTGTAGGCACAAGCTCTATCTTTTAAATTGCAAACCCAATGTTATTATTTCTTGCTCTTCCTTTTTGATAAGATGATAACACCACCCTTATCATGCAAACACTGAAATACCTAGTTTTACCACATACCTACTATAGGTGCACCATAAACCAGTTTAGCATGCGTCGTACAAATATAACGAAGTATCTTTTAGTAGTCCACTATATCTTGCCTTCGAAAAGGTGCTACAAAACGTACTCATACACTTACTTTTATTTATCATACATTCGTAGATATTCATGTACACGATACTCACACCACTCGGTCGATGAAAGATAACATCATCTATATTCACAACCAAACAAAAATTATATTTATATGTACGCAATATTAGGGTTGGCAGTACGTCGTTTCGAGGCTGACCTTTGTATCGCAAAAGCTTGAAGGCTTTATTCCCCACAAGGGGTTTGCTACCTTATTCTATTGAATTGTTATGCCCTGTGAGACGACCCTGTTTTGTATCTGCGCCCGATATTGTATGGTCCATAACGCTTGGCTTTTAAACTTTCCTATGACCTGATATTTTGACAAAAACTTTTAATGTTTTGATGTAGTTGGCGTCTATAATAAGTCTTTATGTCAACAAGGTTATTACTGATATTGAATACCGCTTTACAGTCGATAACATACCATACCTACCGTTTAATAAGTATGATTTACTAACCGAAAAAAATTGCCTAACATTAATTTTATCTGCACTTCAGGATATCTTTACAAGCTTTTTAGGCAGAACTATTTCAATCCTAGATATCCAAGGCTATTGCGACCACACATCAATTTATAAATATTCTCAGAATAGTTTCCTTAAAATGACATTGGTTGATGTTTAGTCCTCTAGGTTTAACGGGCATTTAGACGTATTTAATTAAATGTTTACGTAAGGGAATAGCGTAAAATTTGTGTAATTTTTCTTGATTACAAAATAAAGCCACAATATAAAGACATTTAGCGAGGAAATTAAAAGCTCCGTACCGCAACAGCGCTTCCTTTTTAACCGACTTGAAAACAAAAAAGGTTCTGTATTCGATCCGTATGCAAGTATGTGTGTAACTTTTTTATGTTTGCTCTTTTTCGGAAAGTAGGTACTTATTTGATTTTAATGCGGTGTTTTGTATTATCATCCTTGAGTTTCAAGGAAGGTTAAGCATATAATTTATCAGAATCTGATGAAGATCTTCGAAGGTAGGCAATGGAACTCTTTAAAAACGAACGTGTCTAGTACTCTGTAGTTTGTAGTAGTAGTATTCGGTATTTTTAACGACTAAAAGAAAAAAAAGTTTAACTGAACTCTAGAACAATAAAATAACGGCAATAATGGATTAGCACCGACGTAAAAAAAACTATGTTTGGCGTAAATGCTCATGTGTTTTGGAATTCACTTATTTTTTTTTTATATTTTTTTCTCAATTACGTTTCAAAATGCTAATCTTATTGCAAGTATAATTTAACATTAAATGACACGTGTTTAAATACGCAAGGACGAATAACTGTACAGATTCCTAACTCCAAGATACAATTAATTAATACCCACACATTTCTAAGTTAATTGGTACGGGCTCGGGCGAGATTCGATGTACCTTACACCTACATAACTGTGCAAATTGAATATATATCTAATCTACGCCCGAAATGTACCTAATGGAATTGCTCCTTTATTGTAAGTACTTATTTGTGTACAATATACGAAGGATGACTCTGTTAATGGATTAGAAAAAAAAGTTTGTTAACATATTGAAGTACTATCAGACCAAATAAATTCATAACCCATTTGATAAACATTTCGTTTGAAATGGAACTAGAGATGGGGCCAACGGGTTTTGCCTTAGGGTAACAGCAAATGTGACCGGCTAGTTGGCGATCATTACGTACATTCTGTTACATTCAAATGCATTTAAAACAAACATGCAGTACCTACATTTCAAACTGGCACGAGTTATTTAGGACTTCTTGGATAAGCTAGATTATTGGCATTTATAGTCATCGGAATTATTTGCCGACTACAAACGTAGCCGACTAGTCGGCTAATATCTAGTTTAAATTTATGTCAAGTTCATCAATACAAATATTCTATTGGTCTGATAGACTCACTACACTAGTTATGCATATGTGAATTACATATTTAACATATTTACATATTTCATGCACCAAAAGTTGTAACCTATTGTTACTAGTACTTGTACTTTTCCACCCTCCCTCAATGTTCGCGCATTTAGATTTCACCGCGTTGTTTGCATAGTAAAAATAGATTTTTACTATGTTGTTTGTTAGACACTCGTAGCTATGCCCCACTATGCAGGGTGCTTGGTTTATGTTTTAATATAAGGTGAGCGTATATGCATACGTCATTTTTGTGCTACATTACACATACATACTATTCATGTGCATTATGTATCACCATATGAGTCACCACTCACGCCGTCAACCAAAGTGTGCATGGTTCGATTCGCGAGATGAGCGCGAAGCCACCTGTTCCGAGGTCCCGCTATACGACACTCATCCATGGCCTGAAGCAGCTGGTGGTGCCCCAGGGTATCAAAAGCTTTTTCGAAGTCAATGTAGACCACCACCACCTGCTTCCCTGAACCAGACTCTCGTTGACGTCATCAGTGAACTGTGCTAATGCAGTCGCCGTGCTACGGCTCCATCGGAAACCATGCTGTATATTAGATAACAAATTGTATTTCTCTAGGAAACCACTTATCTGACCTACAATATATCTTTAGTCAATTTAGTTAATTACTGAAAGTACAGCAATGGGTCTATAATTAGTAGGTATAATCTAAGAGTGTTCCTTGTGTCAATATTGGTCTTATTAAATCTGGGTAGAAACCCGTTCGAACACATAAGTTAATAATTTAGTGCTATTACAGGGCTAAGCTGAGTTTTTAACAATTGGATATCCTTTGCTCTTATCCTGTCTATGCCCGGCGCTTTTGCCCTGCTTAGATAAGTTACGATTTTAATGATCAAACTGTGTGTTTTACATACTGTGACCTACTTAAAAACTTATGAGAACATTTATGCTTAAGTTCTATTATTTCATTAGTAAATGTGTGTTGAAGAATTATTAAGTACAATATTAATTGTGCTGCCTGTTCTCCCTAGGTAATTTAAAATAATTATATCTATACTCTTTATGTCCCGACCCGTCCATGACCCTATTTGGCCCATACTTTTCGTGGATTTTTATTACACTGCAGGATTGAATTTGGTCTTAGCTTATTTTTGCTTTATTTATTTATTTGCTTTTTTATTTTCATTATTATAATGCATTCTTAAATTCATATCTTTTGAATTACTTTTCAAATTTCTAAAAAGTCTATCCCTCCTACTAATGATATTCTTTAAATATTTCGCGCGATCCACGATTACGTTTAACAATTCTTACACATTATCTTTCTTTGGATAGTGGACTCATTGTACACATTTGAAAAAATCTAATCTAGTTTGTTATTCAACAATAAGGGGCATTTACAGTCTAGGTGATCGGTCCATGCAATATGTTCCAGCTGGTTTCTCACTTTATCATCACTAATTACGCTTACGCTTTGTGGCATACCGCACAAATTATTGACCTCACCATCCGCGATACATACCTACACCAATAAGATAATGATCCTATAATTTACACAACACAATATTATTATGCCAATATTGAGCGTCGGGACCGAACCCAGGCGTGGTCGATGCATGTCCGTGCCACTTTGTCACCATACACCTCCTCTCACGTTACGTTACTGATAGCACATCCCATGCCTCTCGCACATATTGTTCGCTTAATGAGTCACTATACTGTTCGACCCGTTTTCACCAAGTAAGTCTATGTTTGTGTCGCAGATCATTATGATCTTGCAATTTGTAGGTACACGCGACAGTATACAATGCAACTCCTTTCTCCAAGACATGCTTATTGGCGTGTCTGAATGATGCGCTTACCTTATTTTTGCAGTAAAATTTAGATTATTATTGACATAAAACAACCATCTAACTAACCTATACTAACCCAATCCATATTGACTAGTAATGGCCTCAAATTAATTGGCTCACACATAGGCTCTGCAATAGAACACAAAATATACCGTCCTGAAAGTGCTACGTGTGCTACTGGCGACCCTAAAGGAGACGATTTGAGGCCAACACATCTTTCTACTGGGCATTTTATTTTACTTATTGAAGTATGGTAGCTGGCGCCCAATATTTTCAACGCGCAAAATAAATTGATTTGCGGTTCAAGAAGCACAGAATCACCCATTAAACGTCTATAAATTCGAAAAATTAAGTGTTGCTATTTCCATCTGGTGTGCATACCTGCCTCGGCAGAATTCGACATATTTATCGCCAAAACATAGGCCAGATGTTTCTGTGCTCTCATAAATACCGCCTACCAAGGTGGGTGCGCATTAGAAATTCACGGGAGCGTCGCTGTGGCCTTGAGCCATATCATTTGTTCCAAATGTAATAAAGTGGGGGAAGTGAGTGTTGGTTGGTATAAATATTCCGTTGGCAAGGTAAACTTTAGTATAGAATACGAGCGCTAGGTAATTTGAATATTATTTTTACGTGCAACTATTATTTGACTATAGGTAAGCTCCCCAACTGAAATATCTGTCTGTCTTTTAAAAAAATAGATGATATGAAACCTTTAAGCTATGAATAGAGCGTAGATTTAAAAATATGCAAGTATAAGCTAAATCTACTTATCACCATACCAATTTTCATCAAGATATAATATCATTGTTTAAATAATGACATACATTCTGTATGTGTGTAATGTGTGATAATATAAATGTTAGTAGATGCTGAATTGTGGATCACTCTGTAAACCAAAGCAAATTAGAAACACAATTAGCGATGTCCTGAGCTGTCACGAGCTAATTCATTATGATAATGAGACATGGCCATGACTTTGATGGATTAGTCTTTTCCCTTCATATTAACGCCAGGACCAAAATGAAATGCGAAAAAAATGTTCTAATAAACTGGATAGAGCAGAGCCGTTTTTAAAGATAGTGCTGCAGCTAAAGAGTTTGAACATAATTGTATAACAAGGTAAGAGTGCATTTTTGTACCTACTTTTTAATTATTGTAATTATTTCCTTGATCAACGCGATATAATTGAAAGACTAGGCATAAGAACAAAGAGAGCATTGATCTTCCTCAAAAGTAGGTTAACGCAAATAAGATAACCCACACTAGAAAAAAATATAATGATAAATTATATACTATCAGTTCAAAAATGCTCGTTATTTTTCTTGTTTAGTATCGAAATTAACAAAAAAAAAATTTTACTTGGTACTTACATCTATATCTACTTCCTACTCCTAAACACACGTAAAAACTTGCCATGTGGACGTAAGCTAACAGTGTATGCAAAAGTTGGGCGCTCCGTCGACATAAAATATTAGGTTATTGAAATTTTCCAGTTCCTTAGAGCGGAGCAGACAAGACTGCTAACACGACTCCTTTTTACGTCGTGAAAATAGCATTTCGCTGTAACTATGCGACGACACGTTTACTAAAATAGAAGGGAATTAAAATAGTTTTTCGTTTCTATACTGGGCATTTTACTGGTGAACTGTCTGTGAAAAGTTACGTGATTTATATGGTTAGATAGTAGACTAGTAATTAGAATGGTCTATTGGATACGGTGATTTAAAGGTAGCAATCCAGGTATTTTGAAAACGAAATGCAAATTACTGCCGCGTTAGTCTAGTGATCCTTGGCTCGGGCAATAGTGTTACTTAGGATGGCGATTATCACCTTGAGCCTATCGAATCACCGCTTATCATGGGATCTAAACGTAAAATTAAAAATGTAGGTGTTGTCAACACGCTACTACATTTAATTTTATGTGGAATGCAAAATAAATACAATGAGCAAGCTTTTATTTTGTTTAATAAATCTGAACTTTCTTAATATCCGTACCTACTACTAAACTTCATACTCATTGACAACCGGATGGCGGAGTGGTACACACACACAGGTACACTACACCTGCCTGCGACGCCGAGGTCGCGGGTTCGATTCCCACTTAAGACAAATCTTTGTGTGCATGAACATGGGGGTTTGTCTTAGTCTGGGTGTTTCTACGTACAATAAGTATGTATTTACAAAAGAAAAGTATATATGTATTAGTATCAGTTATTTTAGTACCCACAATACAAGCTCTGCTTAGTTTGGGACTAGGTGGCGTTGTGTGTAAGTTGTGAAATATTTATTTATTTAAATATAATTATTGAATCCTCTTTATCACTTCACCAACGACCACTCATCACGACGCACCCACGCAGGGCCGGATAACTGAATAACTGTGAATTGTCGAAAATATTCATCGTTATTCGCGTTTATATACGTAGCTTATTATATTTAAAACTTTTGGAGCTGGAGCTTAGATTGATTTTAATTCGATTCTAAACAGTTTGATTAAAATTAATCTGAGCCCCGGTTATTCAAATCATTGTAATTAGTATAATTTAGTATTATTTATTATTTACTTTTATATCATTTTTTTGTAATGTTTTGACGTGTTCAAGCGCCTCCTGGGGCCTATGAAAATAAATGATTTGAATTTGAATTTGAATTTGAATTTGAATTTGTTGAGCCGCAAATAAGCACATTTGGAGGCATTAGGTATGGTTTAGACGTTTTTATGCTGAGCAGATCGTGTCCAGAATCTTAAAGTAATATTGGCAGAAGTTTTCGTGCCGACATAGAAGCTCTTCCAACCCATAAACGATATGGCTTATGGTGGAGACATCTAAAATAATACTCGTATCTATTGGATTGGTAACAGTAGATCGGTGTGTGGAATATTGTGAATCAGCTCAAGATTTAAAGCTGGATGGGAAAGCACTTAATGATTTGCGCTTATTTCGCAGTTGATTTAGATACAACATGTATTACGAATGATGATACTTCATTCGAGCATTCAATTTAAACCAAAAATGCACTATTTATCTGGGCATAGAATACGTAGTTATATAAATATACGTAGGTTCATAATAATACCTATAAAGTAAATTGCTGACGTCATCGCTGTGTTTGTATTACGTCAGAGCAACCATCGTGCTTGAGCAAGCGTTCAATATGCATTATCGACAATTTATAGCTTTATACTTCTTTTCCTTATAAGCTGGTTTAAAGGAACATGTCTTTTGTAGGGGTCCATATCGCAATTCATACATTTTTTTACATTTTTTTTTATTTATACTTTTTTTCATATCTTCGGCAATTACAACACTTGTAATACGTTTTTCTTTATAGTATTCGTTCTTTTTTTTTTCATTTCATGCCATTTTGTTATCCATTAGCCGAAATATTAACACGTTAAGCACAATTTAATTTGGTATAATAGTCATTTGTCATAATAATGTTACTTGGCATAATAATGTTATTTGACATAACTATACTAAACACTATGCCGAATGCATAGTGTTTTTCCGCGTAATAACTTATTAGGCATACATTTTTTACGCTAAATAACTTATTAGGCATAATGTTTATGGATAAATTGTTAGGATAGGTTAGGATGCGGCAGGGCTGACCCTTGGGCCACCTTTAGCCACCAACATGTTCTATATAATAAGTTATATAATAATAATATTATTATAATTGTGTCACTACAAACATTTCAAAACTGACTATTTTCTAAGAAAATTATGCCAAAAACACGTTAACACGTTCCCTGCAGTCGAGGTCGATGCGGAGACATTCTATGACACCTGTAAATTTGTAAATAGTTATTTGTTTTTTTATTAACTCATATAAAAATACGTAATTTTATATTAATCAGAAAATTTATATTAATGTAAATTAATTAATCCAAAAAATATGATTTTATTTCAAAATGTAGGTATGCCAAATTTTGCTAGCCACAAAACTTCTTATTTATTATTTCATTGTTTTTGATTGCCTATTTTGTAATACATACCATTGAAGGTGCACGCAGACTAGTTAAAAACACTGTTTGTAACGGTTATCTCCTTTGCTAAGGCTAGGAACTTCTAGAAATACCTATGCGTATCGTACAAGTAAGCTGCACGGCTTAATGAGCTGTGCGGAACATTAAGCGAACTTACTTAAGCTTAAAAGCATTGAATGCACATGCTATTAGAATAATATTAGATAGATTATATGAAAGTGTTTTGTTTGTATTTGTTGTTAATATGAAAAAGATTTTTTTTTTAACTAAACTAAGCAAAGCTTGTACTGTGGGTACTACTTTTCTTTTGTAAATACATACTTATTATACATAGAAACACCCAGACTAAGACAAGCCCCCATGTTCATGCACACAAAGATTTGTCTTAAGCGGATCGAACCCGCGACCTCGGCGTCGCAGGCAGGTACACTACCCACTCCGCCATCCGGTCGGCCATATTGTGTTTAGAGAATAAAACGTGGTACGTTTTACACGCACTACGTTTTAGCTACTACTGTGCTATTTCTACAGTTGTTGTGTAAGATACATTTTTGAATGTTAATCAGAAGCTGAGTTCCATTACTCAGCTACTACCCATGTAGTCAGAGGCTTGAAAGTCTGACAACTAATCTAACAAAGAGTATCGTATCACCTCGTACTGGGCTATGGAGGTCTCATGGCTGTAGCGCCGCATAACATATCGATATTCAGCTAAGTCCGTTAGACTAGAAACCGACTCCAATGTAATTACATTGGAGTCGGTTTGTAGTAAAAGGCTTGTAAAATGATAATGACTCAGAAGCTGAGTTATCTTTACATATAGTTTTTTTTAACGGAGTTAGGGTGAAATGGCCCAGTCTTGGTTTTTGGACACCAGCATCGAGTTACGGTGTCGCAATTTATGTGTATACTATTACGATTTTACTAATAAGAATTGTTACCATATTTTATATAATATTAAAGTTGAAAACTTAAGAATCCAGCAGGACTCGCACCTTTTGGGTATACGCCCCAAGTGCTTTGCCAATTCAGCTATGGATTCGTATGCTGCTAGACTCGAAATTTCTCAACTCTTTTTGTGCCAGCGTCATAGGTATATATAACGGGTGGCGCAAAAGTAAAGACCCTATTTGGTTCAGCTATAACATTTTTTCTAAATTAGAAAACTAGATTTAGATTTTTTTAAATGTATATTTGTGCCATTAAATTTCGTACCATTAGGATTTAAAGATGATGTCTTTTAAATGGTGACCTCCAGAGTTGATACACCTTGAAGAGGATGATTTTCCTTCAAAATTGGTTATGAGTGACGAAGCGCATTTCCATCTCTCAGGGCATGTCAATAAGCAGAATACTCGGTTCTGGGGCACTGATAATCCGCGCATTATTCAAGAAACACCTCTACACCCACTAAAAGTTACTGTATGGTGTGGCATCTGTGTTGACAGAGTGATCGGACCCTATTTTTTTGAAGACGCTGGAGGCAATGCGATAACTGTCACTGGAGAACGCTACAGAACCATGTTACGTGAGTTTTTGATACCCAGTTTGGACGAATTGGGGCTGGAGCACATCTGGTTTCAACAAGACGGCGCTACGGCACACACAGCGCGCGACACTATGGACTTAGTGAGGGACGCTTTTCCAGACCGAGTTATCTCTCGTTTTGGCGATTTGCCTTGGCCTGCAAGATCACCCGATCTGACCAGTCCAGACTTCTTTCTTTGGGGTTTTTTGAAATCTCGGGTGTATGTGAACAAGCCACAGACTCTCGCAGCTCTAAAAGAAAACATTCGTCAAGAAATAACGAACATATCGCAGGAAGTGTTACGGCAAGTTATGCAAAATGTCATAAATAGGGCTCAAATGTGTATCAACTCTGGAGGTCACCATTTAAAAGACATCATCTTTAAATCCTAATGGTACGAAATTTAATGGCACAAATATACATTTAAAAAAATCTAAATCTAGTTTTCTAATTTAGAAAAAATGTTATAGCTGAACCAAATAGGGTCTTTACTTTTGCGCCACCCGTTATATACATATATACCTTAGCTAGACGAACCTTACTTGGTTTTAACTTTAATATTATATAAAATACAAAAAAGATAGGTAGTTATAACAAAGCTAAAATTTGCTTAAAATATTACAAGTATTTGTTACTATAACTGCAACTAATAAACAACTTGCCACTTATCAACCCTCTAACAAACCCAACAAAGAGAAATCACGAGCCCTTATCAAAGTAACAAAAATGTATAACTCAAGCTCCATATCTACGTCCGTTACTTAAAGGTCAGTTTAGTTTCGACTCTGTTTGGTTTACTTTAAGTAATTACATAGATTTAAATCTAGCCGCCCGTCGTATTCCGGTAGAGAGGATATCTTCAATATCGATAAATCTTATCGATACTCGTATTTCAATTTTGCAGTGACAGTGCGATCGATACACTGTCTATAAATTGTGTACTTTAACATACCTGGTACTTTTATATTTTTTAATTTATAACTCATTTATTACTTTACGAACACAGGTACAATATTTTTTTTTATAAAAAAACTATATACAGATGCTTGCCATGATATTACTACCTTTGGTTATAATATACCTTTAGTAATAATATTACTACCGTTTTACGATTAACCTACTCAGGCTTTTCTGTCGGTATTATCGCAAATACTGAAAAGCCTTTAAGATTCTATAATATTTTGTACTAGCTTAGCTAAGAAAGCTAAAATTTGTACTGACTGATGTTAACAGTGAAAAAGATAGCATCGAAATGAACGTTGAAAATTGCATGTGAAAACCATTACGACGACCGGATGGTGGAGTGGGTAGTGTACCTGCCTGTGATGCCAAGGTCGCGGGTTCGATTCCCGCTTAAGACAATTCTTTGAGTGCATGAACATGGGGGTTTGTCTTAGTCTGGGTGTTTTTATGTATAATAAGTAAGTATTTACAAAAGAAAAGTATATACGTATTACTTAGTATCAGTTATTCTAGTATCCATAGTACTAGCTGTGCTTAGTTTGGGACTAGATGGCGTTGTGTGTAAGTTGTGAGATATTTATTATTTATTTTATTTATTATTATATTATATTTATTAACAGAAAATCTTTCACAAGTGATTGTTTAGGGATTTGGGTATTACCTAAGGTGTGGTACATGGTCGTAGTGGGTATTTTTTGCATAAGTATTATCATACTATGTTATTTTGAGGTAGGTATGATGATGTTGAGGCAATTTTCCTGTTTGCGAGACATATTACAGAAACTACTAAATTATTAAAGTAGTAATTCAATGTAGTCTCGATATTAAGATATCGATACAAAAAGCTCATAAAAACTCGACATGAGCCACTCTCTAGTCGGCTCTGTGGTTCAATTTCCTCAGGAGACAATCGGGAGCGTAACAGCTGAAGTTTCATCCGACTGGCCGCCGATCGAAGCTATAATAAACTTTGTGCTACGCAATTATTGCTCTTCTTGTTACGTATTCATGTAGACAGCTCTAGGAAATTAATATTCATTGTGTTGTTTTTGTAAATATCTTGTTACACAAATGGTTTCTAGCACTAAAGTCAAGTTGTTAAGTTGAAGTTGAGACAAATATGTTATTTCTCGGCAATTTCGCGGGCCAACCTCAACAATTTTGACTCTAACAGTCTGGAAGCTATGTCTTACACAGACTGATGGACATGGCTAAACTTTATAGTTTACGGCTTACGTGTTTCACAGTAGGTAAATTGCATCGTCACTTACCATGGTAAGTGACGATGCAATTCACCTCATGAGGTGAGATCGTGGTGATACACATGTCCATCTACCATAAAAAACGTGCAAATCCTTATTTAGCTTAGTTTTAATGTCATTGTGAATATTAAGATTATAATGCCTTAAAGTTCGAATTTCAAACTAATGTAAACTAGACAGGTTTCGTCTTTGATCTCGCCGTAACTCTTCTACCGTTAGTTTTAAAACGATTTAAGACTAACTTCCTAAAACAGAGAACTTGCGTCAGATTTTGCCTTACAACCTTATTTATAAAAAAATACACAAAACCTTTTTTAGTTTATTTTTTGTTTTCTTCTTATATGCTCATTTCATTATTGGAAGGAAGCGACGAACCAATAAAAACAAAATGATCGCCTTTAAGTGATAAAACCGCCAATTTTACTTAGGTATTTATGAATCATGCATTTACTGTATATTATTCCTTTGGTATACAATGAAGAGTATGTTTTGTTATTTATATTCGAAGCTCTGCATTACATTTTGAAGATGGTAGCCAGAGTGCAGAACTAACCAATAATATACAATGTTGCTCATATTTCGTCGTTTCCTATCTGAAAGTGCATTCACGTTGTATTGAACTTGCACAAATATATTATTTACTTTGAGGCAATAGTTGCATCTCTTGGTTGGATCTTTTGCATTGCAAATATTGTAACTACACTTAGTCAATGCATTGTAGTATAACATTTATTTAAGTACCTGCATGATAAACGACTTACTAAAACAATTTTCAATATAGTTATTCAAGAAAATTATGATGCAAGTTACCTTTATTTTACTAAACTGCTACTAATATTATGAGTGATGCCGTGAATAGATCGATTTTGAAATTTGGCTCACGGGTAGCTTATAACCTGGATTAAAATATAATCATATACCATTATATCAAGACAGCATCCGAGCGGAGCTGCACGAAGTTATATTATTACCATGTCTCATATTTTGATTTGACACCTCTATAAAATAAAACAATTTAAGCAATACTTTAGCAAAACCTTTTAGGTACTGTCGGTATCAACTTTTAATCCATAGCTATATTCTATACTGTAAAATCGTTAATATATATCTACCATTTTCTTTATCCCATGGGCACAAACATTAACAGAATAAAAATCTAAACGTGTCGTCTACTTGGGTCATTTAGGTACATTGCCCTCAAATTGCGCTAGAACTAAAACCCATTTACAGTAATCTTATTCTAAATCTAGGTCCAAAAGTGGGTATATATCTTTAATTCTGCTTATCTTACAATTTAAACAGGCCTAGATACTGTAATTTAGCTCAAGAAAGTGCTATAATTCTTTGTGGCACCTTATCTAAATCTACTGACTTAGTCTACGTTACTTACAATATTGAAATTGTACTTAGAAGAACTTACAAGAGTACTCAGTTTAA
This sequence comes from Hypena proboscidalis, assembly GCA_905147285.1. Taxonomy (NCBI): domain Eukaryota; kingdom Metazoa; phylum Arthropoda; class Insecta; order Lepidoptera; family Erebidae; genus Hypena; species Hypena proboscidalis. The sequence goes on from LR990132.1 coordinate 14,625,516, forward strand.
ATGCTGATGGTAGATAACAAGTACTGCAAATAGTAAAAGACTTGTCATTTGATGACTTTGAACTAAGTGCTTGTCATCACGTTAATGTAAATGGCATTATTATAAAATATTTGGTGCACAAACTTATCGAACATCGAGTAAGTAAAAAGTTTTGATGCGAGTTATAGATAAGCTGCTTATTATTCTTTAAACCTTTTCAGATGTTAAATTCGACGACCATAGCAAATCTTCGTGTTCGTGTATAATAAATATGTATTTACAAAAAAAAAAATGTTTACCGCAACCTCTACTTAGTTCGGGATTGAATGACGTGGTGTGGAAGTTGTGTGATATATTTATTTAATTTAAATTTATTTGCGTAAAGGTGGCCCCAGGCCGCGAGCATTTGCTTTGCAGGCAGGTACATTACCCACTCCGCCATCCGGTCGATGTACCAAAATAGTGTCAATACTCTCAGTTAAAGGGTCAATTTCAACAAGTGGTGTTTTTTGTACCTTATCGGTGAACTTTTTTTATTTATAGCTTTTTTGGATATTTTTTAGATTTATTGTAATCTATATGATACTAAATGTCCCCAATTTTACGCACATGATCGTATCATTTAAGACTGAAGAGAAATTTGAGTTTGAATTTGGGTTGTCACCGATACGATAAGCTGACCACCGATTAGTTTTCTGTACACCGATATGAAATGCTTGAACACCGAAAAGGTGTACTTATCCACCGATATGGTAAATCTGACCACCTTTGCACCATTGTTTCGTCAATAACTTTGTTATATTCCAGTTACATCATAAATCAAGGGTCTTGTCTCATAGCACTTTTTTTTTAACTTTATTTTATTTATTTTTCTAACAAGTTTAATACCTATTTTAATGAAATCAATATTTTTTTGTTTTTTAATCCATATTTTAAATTAAATCAATTTGCTTTTACACTTATTTTTTTAATACTGATTTATACATTAAATACAAAAATCTATAAAAAATTTATGACATCGTATTAATTTGAATATTTATTGTCGTCTTATGATTTATATTGTATATTTAATATTTAACTTAAATGATTACACTATTATTTAGCAGTTTTATAGTTTAATCATTCAAAAACTAATTAATTATTACTTACTTATTTGATTTCAAAATTTATTATTATTTATATTATTTTTTACTTATATCAATTTTGTGTTTTTTAAAGTTTGTAAACAGCTTTTATTTATTTATATTATGGTGTATCCTTTCTTTTCTACTCTTTAAATTCAACGGATATTAATTATAGTTAAATTTACTTTAGCGTACGGGCTGCAGCTGAAAATCAGCGTTAGGTGACTGTATTTCATTGCAGTCGCTTAGCATTATGCTGAGCTGCTGGCCTTTTGGTACAGACTGTATAACTGTATTTGATCGTATTTCCTGTATTGTTTATTTTATGTTTTGTGCCAATAAAAATTTTCTTTCTTTCTTTCTTTTTTTCTTTACATCAGAGTTTTATACCTTATTTGAAAGCTTATGAAATTTTTTATGTTTTTAGGGTTCCTTACCCAAAGGAAATGGAACCCTTTTACGGAGACTTCGCTGTCCGTCCGTCCGTCCGAACGTCCGTCTGTCTCCAGGATGTATCTCAAGAACCGTAATAGCGAGGATGTTGAAATTTTCACAGATGATGTATAATTATTGCCGCTATAACAACAAATACTTAAAGCTAAATAAAATAAATATTTAAGATCGAGAGTACCGAACACAATGTGTCAAAAGTTCAATTGTGCGATGCTTTTACCATCGATGCTTTATAGATGCAATAGTATATCGGTCTTCAAAATTTACTGTTTGTCCCTAATTCGATTATAAAATGTCTTTTTTTTAATACTATGTTTAATGTAGACAATATTTTGCATCTATTTTAAATTTGCGTATATTTTTGCGACAGGCGTTCTGGCTATGAAAATTACGCAATCTACTTTAACTATGCCCACACCACGATCGGTCTAGAAAATTTGAATTTTTCTGGGTACAAACAAACAAAGGTATTTAACATCGTACAATTTCACTATCGACACAGTGCGTTCGGTATTGTAAAAATCGCAACTTTCGAAAACTCATATTTCTATACCTAACGAAATTACTGATATCAATAAAATGTTTTAGAAGCAAAATAAATGACACAGGGTCCACCGATGTGATGAACCGACCCACCGACTCGATAAAATGATCCACCGATACGATTAAGAAACCACCGATGTCTTAAAACTGTTAATACACAAAAAAATAATACACTGAGCAGATAAATTATACACCGATAATGTTTTTTCACCGATCAGGTGGAAAATTGTCGTATCGGTGGGTAAAATGACCACCGATTCCACCGATAACGGTACAGCGACGAGATAAATTGCACACTTTTTTTTAAATTTCTAATGAACTATAATAACTAGGACAAATTGAACTACAGCCAATAAAGCTAATTCAGTTACTTTCTCTTTCTGGATCAAACAAATATAAAATAACAACATATTACAATATAAAAAATCATTCTCCGATAAGATAAAATATTTGTCGCCTAGCAATTTTCATGGTGTACTTACGTTTTTTGCGGGCAAATGCAGCGATGTAGAAAGCGTCCGTCTTCACTGCGCATTAGGGCAGTACTAACATGAAATAATAATCAGGGAGGGGACACTGTCGGACTTGCCTATGTAAAGTTATGTCTAAATTACTTTTTGGCACCGAAAAGCCAAGAATTTCTGGGACAAGTACGTTTGTGCCTCTCATTAATAAATATGGTTAGTTAAATAATAGAATATGCTATTTATCAATGATGAAACTAATATCCTACGAAATAGGGTAGGTTGTAACCTTAATTTACTAATATTCATTAACTTATAAGCCATTTTGTTTGTAAAAAAAGTACTGGGACAGCACCGACAAGCGAAAATTTGGACTTTAGGAATTTTTTTCTACCCTTAAATTTCATCCTAGCCCATTAATATTTTTGCCCCCACCCTATATCTACCTATATAATACTATAAAAATCAATTTAATACAATATTCTTCTTTTCAAATACGAATTTCAACGAGGACAGAAAAAAAAGTCGTTTGGGAAATCGACCCTAAAGATATTTTATCAATGACTAACACAACTTTTACTATATTAACAATATTCCTCGTAACATGATGAGAAAAAAACTGTATGCATATATTCTTATTTCCTTCTAAAGGCAGCAAAATAATTTTCCATTCACGTTTACGTATACTTTACAAGGTTTCCGTGTTCAGCTCATAAGTGTTTCATCATTATTTTAATAATGTCGCAGCATGAAACTCCCCCAAAGGTATAAATTACACAGTCAATAGATTGCTCACGCAAGTGACGCTACTTACGCCACGCTTATGTGAGAGTACTCGAGATGAAAGGGGTTGCCATACGCTTCACATCCCTTGTAATTCTACGGAAAATATCAAAATAATATTTGTTTTGGTTTAAAAAGACAATTCACTCAAAATTACTAGTCATTGTTAGGCGTCCTCTGCTGCCAAATGTAGAAGAGCGCCGCTCTTTGATAAAACTATTTTCAAATAGTTGTACAAAACAATCTCACCCGAGTTTTGACAGACTTATTTGAATAGATATTTGCTTTAATTTCGTCTCCATATTGATTTAGTGTTCTTTTACTAAAAAGGAGCAATATATTTAACGTGGTTTTGAACCACGTTAAATATATTGTTCGCTAAGTGTTGAGTTAAGGAAATTGATGGTGTATTTATTGGCTGTAGTTACAACCACTTCTGGGTTGATCGACTGATGTGGTAGCTTTGGTCGCCGTATGCATATATTCTTATTTCCTTCTAAAGGCAGCAAAATAATTTTCCATTCACGTTTACGTATACTTTACAAGGTTTCCGTGTTCAGCTCATAAGTGTTTCATCATTATTTTAATAATGTCGCAGCATGAAACTCCCCCAAAGGTATAAATTACACAGTCAATAGATTGCTCACGCAAGTGACGCTACTTACGCCACGCTTATGTGAGAGTACTCGAGATGAAAGGGGTTGCCATACGCTTCACATCCCTTGTAATTCTACGGAAAATATCAAAATAATATTTGTTTTGGTTTAAAAAGACAATTCACTCAAAATTACTAGTCATTGTTAGGCGTCCTCTGCTGCCAAATGTAGAAGAGCGCCGCTCTTTGATAAAACTATTTTCAAATAGTTGTACAAAACAATCTCACCCGAGTTTTGACAGACTTATTTGAATAGATATTTGCTTTAATTTCGTCTCCATATTGATTTAGTGTTCTTTTACTAAAAAGGAGCAATATATTTAACGTGGTTTTGAACCACGTTAAATATATTGTTCGCTAAGTGTTGAGTTAAGGAAATTGATGGTGTATTTATTGGCTGTAGTTACAACCACTTCTGGGTTGATCGACTGATGTGGTAGCTTTGGTCGCCGGTTGCAAGACAATCAATAATTTGCTTATCAATAGCAACCACCGATTGGTGTCATCGATTGACATTGATCATCATTCATCATCATTAAGCCTCTCGTAGTCCACTGCTGGACATGGGCCTCTCCCAATTTGCGCCACAACATCCAGTCCTCCGCCTTTCGCATCCAGTCTTCTTCTACAGATGGTCAGTCCACCAGGTGGCGGCGTCCCACTTTACGGTTTCCGAGTCGCGGTCTCCATTTTAGGACTCGTTAGCTCCAACAGCTGTCGCTCCTTCGGCAGACGTGGTCATAACAGGTAGGACGCACTAGCACTGTTGGTCAACGAATCTATTCCACCATCGATTCATTGCACTGATCGACACCCGATCGATTCGTGTAACAGAAACTCTAGTCGTCGATCAATCCACCTTCAACTGATGTTTTAACACCCTAGTGGACACAAGGCTCATTGTACTTGTGCCGCATAAAAAAAACTACATCTGATTTCAAGAGTTTATATTTCTAAAAATATGTTTTCTCTTACAAGTTTAACTAAATGCAAAGTGTAACTACATTCTTCGATACCCAACTCATTATTTTTGGGCTAGAATCTTATCGTAAATCGCCCTCACGTTTACTTTAAAACCTTGTCATTTGCAAATTCTAATTCCAAAAGAAATCTGATGCTACGAATTTTCTTCATCTATTGCTAAAATAATATTTTGTTTATCATTTTTTAAATCTCTGCAAAAACCTCAACAGATTCATTTTATTTTAGCAAATGAGTTATTCCATATTCTGAAAATAAAATAAAAATACATTTTATTTTCTTCGTAAAACATTGATTAACATATCTGATAGAAATATTAGACTGGCAACACAAAATACTTTAGATACGTAGGAGCAGAATTTTCACGAAAAAATGCCTCGAGGTTCGTATCAGCCAAAGTTTTTGAGATTGACTTAATCATTTTATTTTTCATCGTACATATAGTAAAGAATATTTTGTGTATTTTTGCAACTTTTGTCCCCGAAAAACTTTTGGCTGATAGCATTTGGGTGAATTTCAACAAGCGATTTTTTTGTGTCATTTTGGTGGGTTTTTTTATTTCAATGCTATCTATATATTTTAAATGACAAATGAAACTTTAGCCTATTTTATAACATTGTGTGTGAGTGGACTTCAAATATCATCAAAACTTACATAAATATTTAAGGATGAAGTTTTCAGAGTCCACTGAAATGAAAAGTGTCTACCGAAATGATAAAAAAATACCACTGAAATGATAAAATGTGCACCGTTTCTTACTGTGTGATAAAATTTTTAAAACAATATGAACACTACTCAAGCAAATTAGTACTTACGGCGAAATTAAATACACAATTTTGAAACAAATAAACGAATCTAGCACGAGTTATAACAGCCACCAAAATAATCCTATTTTTGTCCCCATATTACTGAAATGATAAACTTACTTTTTTGGCGGGAAACCGCAAGACGTTGGGACTAGTGCGTTCGCGCCTACAGCTTGAGCTGCCCTGATCCGAAGTGAGAAAAGGTGAGAAGAGCATAACAACACAATGTTGACGTGGCTATTTCTTACTGTCCTCTGAAATTATAACTTTTTGACAAAAGTTGACTGCCTGTCAAATCCTTGAGAAAGAAGAAAAACAAATAAAAATGGTTTTATTTGATCGAATATATTATAATTTAATGATAAAACAACCGATTTAAATCCATATTATGAATATATTTGCAGGGGAAGGTATTTTATGAGCGGAATTGGGTTCGGGACAGGCCACCGTGATGATAAAATGACACTTTGTAATTATTTTTTTGTTATATTATTGGGTAGAAATCAATGATTTTTTTTGCCAAGGTAGAGAAGTACTTACTTTTTTGAGAAAAAATATATAAAATAAAAAATCAGCACATTGCACTACCATTCTCAGGTTTGTCGTGTATTTTTTTTGCTTGTGCAATTCACCCATTTAAGTTATTTTGGTTTGTATTTATCAAAATGTTGAAGGTGTTTATATTAAACCTGAGAATTATACCTACTCGGAGCTGGACTTGGATTGATTTTAATTAAAATTTCTAAGTTGAATTAAAGTCAATCTAAGCTCCGGTGTCAAATAATTTTATTGCAGTAAGTATTATAATTTAATTAGCAAAGTTTTATTTTAATTTTATATTTTTTGTATTTTGGTGTTTTTTTTTTGACGTGTTCAAGCGCCCCTTGGGCCCATGGAAATAAATGATTTTATTTGATTTACTGTTTTTATTCAACACTAAAAATGTAATTAACTTTTACTATTGAAACACCTGTAGATATAAGATACAATAAACGCAAGACAATACGCAGAACCTTTTCATAACGGAAGTATATTAACACAATAAAATATATTATTGCCATTCTTATGACTGCCCATATCAACGAGATATTATTTAATTATTACTATTGGATATTTTATTGCCAAAATATACAATACTAATAAAAGTAGCTCACGGGTATTTCTTATTACAACGCGCCGTAATAAGTTTACCATATTTGATGAAAAGTGAAGACGTACGTGTAATACAAACGTACATACGTAAAATGAATTTATCTTCAATTTTTCCGTTTTTCTTTAATAACCTATTTGTTTCTAATCCAGCCACATCAACATGAATATGTTAAAAACTTTGTGTTATAACAACAAACCTATTACCAATGTATTTGTCAGTGCCTACAAGAAGATAACAATTATGTATTCATCAATCTATTATCGTACTGTGGGTGGTTGCCCTGGTACATGCTCTCAATGAAATAACATCTTTAGCGTAAGAATGTTTTCAATTCAACCCACGTAGAATTTGTTTGAAATAATATTTAAAATATACTGAACGACTTGATAGATTCAAAGACTCAAAGATTTAAATCATTTATTTGAATAGGCCCCAGGGGGCGCCTAAACACGTAAATACATATTAAATATTAATATATGAATAAATTAAAAAATCTGATTATGTGTAAATTATTGCAGCTAAAATACAGCAACCAAATGTATAGAAAGTTAAAATAAAACAAATAAATTCTTAGTCAAATGGAAAATATTAAAAAATAAAGAAAACAATAACTATTAAATAAATCCGCAGCATCCAGGGCACGAACTCGTACAATTTAAGCAGAATATAAAAATAGAGATAGGGCAATACATTAAAATAATAAAATTGAACTAAAAAATATAGTTTAAATCAGAAGTTCCACATTTTTAATTCAATAAACTGGCAAAATAATTCGAATGTAACCTTCTATCTTAATTACAGAGTTTTTATCATGATTAAATAAATTGTAGATAAAAAAAATAGTTGAAACTTAAATTCAGAGCGTGAATTTAAGAGAAAAAACTAAAATTAAACATAGTTGTGTATGTCGTGAAGCGTGTGCTTAGCTTTTTGGTACACCAAACGGCCTAAAGTTACAAGAAGCCTAAAAATAATCCTGTCACAAAAACATGTGATACTTAAACAAATTTGATTAATAAAGAACTCTTGACGAAGGTTGGGATCGTTGAGGGTCATAAACCAATTTTGCTGAAAACTCTTTGAACGTTTCACGATCCTTTAAGAAATAACATTTTGTATTATAAAGCAAAGACTCCATTACGTCTTGGTTTTAATACGTTCTCGCCGTTATTTTAAATAATAAACAACTTTGTTTGCTTGGATTAAGATTTAAAGTTTAATTCATTTTATGATAATAAATCTTTGAACTCGTTTAGTGTTTCTTATTTTAAGTTTAAAATAGAATAACTAATACTCTAAACGATGGTATTATAGTTTTTGCTGTCCTTGGCATACAATAATGCACCATAATATTATTTGTTTTAGCCTGAGCTGTAAAAGTTTACTTCAATTCTCAGTAAATTGAATCTGGCAATCCAATTTACTGAGAATTTAAGTTTACTTTATGATTACCAATTTATATCATTATCATAAAAAACAATTTAAATATTTACAGCTCAGGCTAAAACAAATAATATTATGGTGCATTATTGTATGCCAAGGACAGCAAAAACTATAATACCACCGTTTAGAGTATTATTCTATTTTAAACTTAAAGCCGAGTGCGTTAACTTTTTAAAATAAATGTATAAACATATTTCGATTTTATGTCATGATCTGAAAGCCCTTACCAATTAACCTGGCCGGTCTGACTGGTTTTGTGACGATATTTCTTTGGCTGTAGTTGATAGTGATTGATTGCGCTTCGCTTATTGAAAGGCATTCAGAGAGCGGGCGAGCGCTTGACGCGAAATAATGTCCCTTTCTTGATGCTTTGTTGTTTGTATAATAGAAGAGAATCATTATAGCTGCAGATGTGGCTTTCGAGATAAATAGTTAATGAATTTTAGTAACTTTAATTTAGACACGTGGGCTCTGTGGATCTCTATTGTTTCGCATAATCTTATTTGGCATAATTTAACTTCGCATAACTTCATCTGGCATAATGATAGTTACACATAATATTAATTTGGTATAACATTTTTCGCCTTATTTTTTTACATAAATACTTAAAGCATAATCATTGTGAGGCATAGTATATTTTGTGGCATAATAGTATTTTGGCATAATTGTCTTTTAAACTAACAAAAACATTGGCAATATTGAAATAATTGCACTGTACGGGATTTCAGCCTGATGGGTAAAATATATTTTGTTTAAAATATTTTTCCTGGACAAGATATATTAGACATTTAGGCCTAACGAAGTGTTCTCCACAATGTGCGCTCATAAGGCGAGGTTTTTTGATAAACGGCATGGTGGTCGACAGAGAAACCTATAAAAATACAGAATCTTAAAATCGCGGTTTAAAATCTACACGCGAAATAAATTACAATACTTTACCTAATATCAAATGTTATTAGGAAAACTATTAAAATAAAAATATTTTGGTCGATTCCCAGTATCGTAAACTTTATATCTGTTAATAGATTTTAATTGAATTCCGTGATAAGTCCACTCGGAAAGTGTAAAGCCAGTCGTAAAGTTGCAAAACTCCGAATGACGGCGCCGGTTTGCTTAATATTAAATCAATATTGGATTTTGAGGGCTCTTGCGGTCGCAATGTGATTAATCAGATTTAACATTACATTTTTTACCCCTAAAAGTTTTGACTGATTTTTTATCCGTCATAAATGTTGAGTTTTGTAGTTATTTCTTTTTTACAATAAGTGACACTATTGCGTGAACTTCATTTACAGGATAATTAATTGAGTTTTGTTGTAATTTGATATTACAATATTACGTTACCAAGCATTTTTATATTGTTAATAATAAGACTGCGTGTTTAGAGCATAAATAACTATTTATTATGATAGATACTTACGATATGGTATTGAAGTACAAAAAAAAATTTCTGGTATTTTTTGTTATAAAAAACGTGACAACGACTACTTAACTTTAGTTTCTGATTATGTATTGCGACCATTGCCTACTTTGTTTTATTAGATAATCCCTAATGTCGACTGTTTGCATTATCAAACAATACAATTTAAAGATAATAAGACCACATTAATTTTCATTACACTGTATAAGAAAGTCAATGAGGTAATCTCGTGCGCTTATCGGTCCTCAGTGTACACTGCAAGTCAATTAAACGACTCACCCGAGCGCTTCTTTTTTTCCGACATTTCTTACACTGTATAAACTCAATTAGTCTCATTAGGTTTTAACGATAAATGGCTGCATTCTATAAAGTTAATGGAATAGCCGAACGCATTTTTCTAGTAAGTAAATATTTTTCTGTCTGTTTTAGATAAAGTGTCGATACAACATGAATTTCGTCGGAGATGGTGCAATGGCGCGTAATGTCGTCTATTTAATAAAAATACGGTTTAATTTACTAGATCAATTTAAAATTAACAGTTTACGTTCAATTTGAAAAAAATACAGTTGCTAATTTGACTAAAAGGTTGAAATTATGAGTGCACTCGGTATGTTGGATAATTCAAAAGTGAAAATGTTTGTAAAGAATAGTGGTGATATAAATTGAAATACATGTTCAAAAATGGTGATAGATATCTTGTTGTATTTTGTCACAGAACGTATTAATATTTATATATATTTTGTTACAGAAGGCAACATACAACGCACATAGACATCGCTCACAGACACGATTCCTAAGACCTCTCGGCCCCCTCGCGCTTCAGAGCGTAGGTATAAAAACTGAAGTATGTGCATGAGCTTGCCTTCTATACCTAATTTTACATAATATTTTTCAAAGTTGTTAATTCTATTTGGTATATTTTGATTAAAAACGTTCAACATTGAAGTTCTGATAGACTGACAGAACTCGCTACACAAACTAATGTATTGCTGCATTCCGGGCATACCGATTCCCACCAAACTAACTGTTTTAGAAGTTAAACTCGAATTGTGTTCGGAAATTGAAGAACCTTCTGTTCATTGAAATTCAACTAGTTTTTCTCTATTTTTGTACTAGCTTTGAGTGCGACAGTAAAACGCAACCTTACCAATGTATCTATTGGTATGGTTGCGTTTTACTGACGTGGAGTTACTAAACCTGCTTTAAGCCGTGTCTCGATCAGTCGATTTAAAACTCGAAAGATCCAACGTCAGCAGGCTGCTGGAAAAGGAAGAAGTGAGCAGCGCTTTAACACCTTTCTTGCTATTTTATTCTACACGCCGCTTTGTGCTCTCCAATTGGCACCACTGCCGGTTCACCCCACTCTGTCTGACTAGGGGATTCGTTTTTAGGTTTTTTTTAATACTGCTCTACACTGTTCTACTAACACCATTTACTCTGATGCGGAGTGGAGATTCTGTGCTTTTGGCCAATTCATGGTCGACTCCACCCAGCTTTAAGTCGATGGCAACGCAACCTAAAAGTGTACATAAAATCAGTATTATCTGACAAATATCTCTTACTTTACCTAAGACCCGATTTAACCAGTTCCTAATAAAGTTAAAGTTTACCGCCTGATTTAATATTTTATGAGCAAATAATGAGATAGCTTTTGATACAATATACAAATTTGACTGTTGTCCGTCAAATAAGTGTATAATACGCTTCTCAGTTAGAAAATTGTAAAACTGGCGCTAAATCTCAATATTTGCTTGCAAAGAAGAAGAAGAAGAAGAAGACTGTAAATTTCTTAAGTAGATGAGCATTAATGGTTTACATTTTTCATACTTAAAAGAAGTAGCATGCAAAACATCGATGCTAAAAGCTGTTCAATTTTTCAAGAATCTTTAATACAACGTTTTTCTGCTATCAAAATGTCCATAGATTTTCAATAAAAGTCAGTGTAGCGTAGAGCGCTACGCTCAGCTATCTGCTACGTGGGATGTATCGTAGCACTCGTAGCGGAAGTCGGCAGCTGTTGCTACGCTAGTATCGTCTTGTACGGTGAATATCACAGACAAATGGAAAGTACCTAACAGCAGTACACGTTTTTGTTAAAGTATAATGACTTTATTTCGGTGAAGACACAAACAGGATTATTACGTATATATTTGCTTATTAGGGTTGATGGTGTAAAAATATACCTTATGTCTTTTTAACAGATAATGTTAAGTTAACGTAAAAAATAATAAAACAAAACCATTGTTTACCTGTGTTACATAAGTAAAAATCTAAAGTCAGTTTTGTCCTAGCAGCTTTAGTTTTTTTAGACAAATCATTTGATAGTTTTTTTTAGACGTGAAAAAAATATTTTTAAAGTAAAATATTATTTACGGCAATAGATAATACCAGCCAAAACGTGGTAATATATAATAGTATATAGTATAGAGCTATATAATATATAATAGCAGTACATGTGTAATTTTAATTCAAATATGGATATGGATATTTGAAACTTTATAAAAAAGACTAGTAAAAAAAATCAGACATCATAGTGTACCGACATTTAATAGTATTAATTTAAACTTGATTTCAAGTTAAATCAATTTATCAACGATACCAAAGGCTGTAAAATTTATTTCCGAACTCAGTACAGAATGTTTAAGTTTTACAATAAATCAGTTTTGAACACGTTCGATATTTCACTTTAGGTATTTAAAGGAAGTTTTGCTTTAGTAAACTAAATAGCGGATTAAGGATTAACAATTTATGGAGTTTAATTTGCAGACCATATTTTTTTACGAATAATAGCATTACATAATCATCACGCCTATATTAATCGGAAGGGTGTGGTGGAAGTGTTAGCACTCACATTTCAACTGTCACGTTTAGGTCCCATCCGGTGAGCATCTTTCCTCGGTACATTTCCAACTGCATGCTTTAGATAATTTCCTGACGAAAAAAAATCAAATAACACTTTTGATTGACCCTGGAATCGATCACAAGACCTCGCGGTGAAAGGCCCCATATTCTAACAGTCAATAAAGCGATATTTTCTGATTGCTGTTAATAATCATAGTTTTAGTTAAAAATCTTTTCGTGCGTAGTTCTCTAAGTGAAGCCGCAAACCGGCTGGCACGGCTTAGCTACTACTACTAAAACCTCAAGTTATGGAAGATATTTTTATACAAATAGGGCAACATTATACTACATATTATTATAAAAATTAAACATAAAAAAACCGACTTGAATTACAAAAAATGCTCTAACAATTGAACAAACTGGATGATATTGTCTATAACGTAAAAGTTATATGCTTATAAATTGAGTGTTCTTCTCGATTTACTTGAGATCCCATCATTATATGCTGACTAGATGAACAGGGTACTAACTTGAATATGTACTATAACGAACAAAAAAAGAATTACGCAAATCGGATTAGAAATGTTAAAGTATCGTCAAAATGACATCGTCCAAATATTTCGCGTCAAACAAAAAATGAATCACGCGAATCGGTCCATTAACCGCGACTCGATGTACATACATAGAAAAAAAACATACCGGCCGAATTGAGAACCTCCTCCTTTTTGGGAAGTCGGGTAAAAAATTGGCTCTGTTTGCCAGTATGTTTGCGCTTAACTAAAAAAATACTGATTGAATAATGTAGTATTCACCAGTAGATGCTGATTTATGCCGGTATACCTTTTATAAGTAGGTATATAATTTCAGTAAACGAAGAACCACGCGGGCGAAAGTAAGTTTAATAAGATAAATAACTAAAATTCATACATCAGCATCAAAATTACTAAGTCAGCCACAGGTAAAGTTAAATTAGGTGGTTAACTCAATAATTTAGAAGGCAATACAGATTTCAGAGCCGTATAATGCTATTCAATCGAAGTCCATATAGTCAGCGCCCTTTGAATAATAATTAAACAACCAATCATTCATTCACCTAACATTTACTGAGCGATAGACGACAACAGGTATCTACAATTAACACTTTACATTTACCAAATTTGGCTCTAAACGATCCCTATTCAACGGACGGTCATTTCAAACCAGAGAAGCTTCAACGCAAAATTACAATTTCGATTCCAAAGGTTTATTCGGAAATGTGATGAATGCATGCATTTCAAAATAGGAATGTTTTTGACGGGCTTAGAGTGAAATGCACGCTTATGATTCCAGACAGATTTCGGAGCTATGCTAAAATGGAGGGGAAAATGTGGAAGTTATAACGAGATTTTACTATTTATTTTTGAGTCTCGCATATTTAGGGTCAGTTTTATCGGCTGTGGATAAATATCAGGTCACCTATTTGTATGCCAAATTATCAAGAAATAAACATTATTCTAGTTCCATGTTGTATTTTTGAATAGTAAAGTTAAGGGCCAGTTTCACAAGTCTTGGATAAAATTTCAGATAGTTAAGTGCCAGCTGTTTTAATAAATTTCAATATAATTTATTTTGTGTCTAATTTTATAGCGGATATTGGCGCTTATCTATTTAATATTTTATCTATAACTAGGTCTTTCTTGCCTTTATGGTATCTAGTTTAGTAATGAACAGCTGTACAAATATTTGAAACTTTATAAAAAAGACTAGTAAAAAAAATCAGACATCATAGTGTACCGACATTTAATAGTATTAATTTAAACTTGATTTCAAGTTAAATCAATTTATCAACGATACCAAAGGCTGTAAAATTTATTTCCGAACTCAGTACAGAATGTTTAAGTTTTACAATAAATCAGTTTTGAACACGTTCGATATTTCACTTTAGGTATTTAAAGGAAGTTTTGCTTTAGTAAACTAAATAGCGGATTAAGGATTAACAATTTATGGAGTTTAATTTGCAGACCATATTTTTTTACGAATAATAGCATTACATAATCATCACGCCTATATTAATCGGAAGGGTGTGGTGGAAGTGTTAGCACTCACATTTCAACTGTCACGTTTAGGTCCCATCCGGTGAGCATCTTTCCTCGGTACATTTCCAACTGCATGCTTTAGATAATTTCCTGACGAAAAAAAATCAAATAACACTTTTGATTGACCCTGGAATCGATCACAAGACCTCGCGGTGAAAGGCCCCATATTCTAACAGTCAATAAAGCGATATTTTCTGATTGCTGTTAATAATCATAGTTTTAGTTAAAAATCTTTTCGTGCGTAGTTCTCTAAGTGAAGCCGCAAACCGGCTGGCACGGCTTAGCTACTACTACTAAAACCTCAAGTTATGGAAGATATTTTTATACAAATAGGGCAACATTATACTACATATTATTATAAAAATTAAACATAAAAAAACCGATAAATTTCAATATAATTTATTTTGTGTCTAATTTTATAGCGGATATTGGCGCTTATCTATTTAATGTTTTATCTATAACTAGGTCTTTCTTGCCTTTATGGTATCTAGTTTAGTAATGAACAGCTGTACAAATCAAATCTCATGTTAAAAGTAAGATGAAAAAGCTCTGAACAATATTTTAATTTTATATTTTTAACAATTTACTTTTTGAGCCTATTAACGTGTACTAGGAAATACTACAGGTGCTGAGCTGTTACTGAGAATGTTCTTACAAAAAAGCCCAAATAGCGCTTGTGCACGACCGAAGGAGAAAACTTAAGATCAGATCAGCAGTCACATACGTTAACCACGACATCATAAAGACCCTCTGATCTCAAATTTATAGTACGGAGAAAATTTCATGACACCTATACCTCGTTGAAATCAATTTTCACTCTTAAATTAGTCGTACTCTATATTGAAACTCTCAAGATTTAGAAATACTTTCCTCAATTAAACCCTACTTCAGCAGAGACACGTCCAGTGTCCGTGACGCTAGTATTAATAAATACAGAACCGCTACTACTGATAACTATAGTTTTGAATATTTTCTGAGTAGTACAGAATCAAATATATTAGTCATCATCAATTAATGACGTGTTGATACACGTCATTAATTAACAAAGCGCATTACATATTATACTGGGTGGACGCGACAAAGAGACATATTTAAAAACCAAAGCTTTCATACAGTGCGCGACGATCTGCGTAAGATTGCTGGTAGCGATCGGATGCGTCCTTACGCATCCGATCGCTACCAGCAATCTTACGCTTACGCCTTGTGCCTTCACAAGACCGCTAACTCTGGCGCATCTTGGGAGAGGCCTATGTCCAGCAGTGGACTGCTACAGGCTGATGATGATGATGATGATTTATTAAAAAATATATTAAAATCAGATTATCTCAAAAAGCTTATTACAGTACTTTAGACTACATAAATGATAATAATATTTCGAAATGAACTGCTCTTTTTATGTGACTTTCAATATATATGATAATTGTTATATTTTATTCATTTCATTTGAAAAGATGGTGCACATGAGTTTTTCACCAGCTCTTCTCATAATGCAATACCCACCGGAGCTGGTACTTGGTTTGATTTTAATCTGATTCTAAACAGTTGGATTAAAATTAATCTATTATTATGGATGGCTAAAGCGGCTGCCCGGTGTGTAGTAAGGTCGCAGGTTCAAATCCTGCCGGTCCAATATCTTTTCAACTGTTTCTTAGTATATTAAATCAAAGTTTAAAATAGACTTACTTTTATGAATAGTGTCTACGTAGTAGTACGTTATTGTTGTGTATCTTACAGCATAGGTTGCGATATAGTTTAAGATACTAGGTTTAGTCAGAAGCAGAAGCAGCTACAAATAAACAAATTTTCAAAGACACTTTTTGCTCAAAATTGCAATTTTTTCGTAGTTTAAAACTTTTATAGTGTTTACAAACTTTTGTTGCTGACTGTACGCTTGGTTACACGAACCCCATTAGGGCTAGTGATAGGATAGGAACAAAGAAAGCTAAGGGTTCGTCGTAATTGAAAACTATCAGAGGTAGATTTTTATTCCAAAATAGTTACCCACTGGTGTTCAGAAGCTAGAGCTGTTTTTGTTTCCAATTTCGATCTTTCATTTACATTCTTCGATTGTGTTACAGTGTAATCTTTTTAAAAAAAAATACCGTTGCAAATGAACACTAGCCACATCTAGTCTTAGGTTTCAATAACTGTCACTACGTTTGATCCACCTGTTTGGTGTTGTAAGTGTTAATTTCCAATTTTTTTAATAGATATCATAATCATTCTAATTTGTTAAGTTTTTTTTAATCTATCCTGTGTACTTTCAATACAAACAATAATTTAAAACAGGACTGCGACAGCGTGTTTCAGATAGTTGGTTATAGTTTGTGAAGGACTTCCCTCTTTTCAAATATTGTAGTCACGTAGTGTTTTGTATAGTTTGAAGGCCATTTAAATCGTGATGCGTGAATGGCTTGCTTTCGTCTCTTCAATGGAAAAGGTTGACTGACTGCTGACTGACAAAGGTTGACTACTATATACAAGTACCCTGTTTTAAAAACTACTAGCTGCCATGTGGGTACTTAACGTTAACTTTTACCTTTATATTGTTAGACTAAAGCCTAGCTAAGTTAACATAAAGGGTAATTTTTATTATTCTACTACCAAGCAATGGTAGCTTGTCCTCCTAGCGTATTCCGAAAACATATTCCAGAATGGAATCACAAGGATATTTTTTAATTTCGACTGTATTCATATGGGGGCAAGGATGCACTAAAATTTTGACATCGACTGTTTCCTTCACAGAATCGCCCACCAGTTTCACGGTGAGATTTATGTTTAAAAATGAAATACAATGATGTCCTTTATACATCTTTTTTTTTTTTGTGAAATGTGATCAAAATAGCAAGTTCTTCTGTGTTTTTTTAACATGACCATACTGTAAAAGAAAATATAGGCTAGATGTGATATATTACCGAGGTATTTCAACTTCAACTACTATGTGTACGTAAACTACGGTACCTGCCATAGTTTGTAACCAATAGTAGGTGACCTGCAGTGTATAACAGTGTTGCCACCAACACTTCTTGCGATTAATGATTCAGGCGCGCAGGGACGTCCTCTCTCATCTACATCTCAGTTAAATCTTGACCCTTATTTACTGTGTCCTTGTCCATTTACCCCCATGTATTAGTCCATTGATATATATTGATATAAATATATTGATATATTTGTCTGCACGTGTGGTGTAGTGGTTTAAGCGGTCGCCTCGCCGCTCTCCACTGCACTAGTGTAGTGGGTTCGATCCCCACATGGGACTAAAATTTATGTGTGATTCGCAAAGGTTTGTTCTGAGACTGGGTGTGAATGTGTGTATTGGGCCTTGTCATTGGAACCATTGGATAGTGTAATTGCTTCTGGCGTTCTATGCAATGTAAAAAATCCAAATTTATTTATTTATTTATTTATAACAGTACTTATTTATCGAAATGTATTATACTCCCAAAAATATACAAGCACCAGGCCCTTAAAGAGTTTCCGTTTCAATAAAATTTTACTGCCAATATTTCAACATTACCGCCATGAAATAAAACAAAGTTTGGGGCAAAACAAATAGAACTGTTGTTAAGATATCGAAACGTGGAGCGATAAAGAAACAATTCTAGTAAGATACTTTAGTAACTTTTATAGAAAAACAGTTTCCCTTTTAATGCTGCACAGAAATTTAGCAAATAACCTTTTAGTGTCATTATCTTTCTTATGTATAAACAGGAAATACTTTTTCGTTCGTTTGTTTGTTTTTACCCAAACATCTTCTAATCTACTGGACTGATCCTAATGAAAATTTGTGTATAGATAGTTGAAGACTCCAGAAATGATATAAGCTACTTCTTACTGACGTACTACGTAGATAGAGCCGCAAACGGAAGCTAGTATATTATAATTGCGAACGTTTGTGAGGGTTGGTAGATATCTGGACGTTTGTTACTCGTTAACGCTAAAACACTGGGTTAAAAGTGATGAAATATTGCACAAGTGTAGTTTATAGTCTGGATTATCAAATTGGGATTTTATCGACATAACTTGCTGGTGAAACTACGGGTGGCAGCTATTACTACTAAAATTAATGCTGAAGTAATGTTGAAAAAAATACTTACCTTTGCCTATTATGAATAATGCTGGTTCTGTTGCTCTACCTACATTTAAATCAAAACTACAAATGAAAACTAATTGAATTTATGGATAATAATGTATTAAATAATCATATGAAAGTAAAAAAGCACTATAGCAATAACGACTTAATTATACTGGTGGTAGAGCTCTTGTGAATGAGCTCGAGGGCGGCAGCACCACCGTCTCACCTTTAACCTGCCGCCAAATATTAGTGCTTCCATTACTGTGTTCCGGTTTGGTGGTGAGATCAGGCCCTGAAATTACTGGCACATGAGGCATAACACCGTAGTCCTCAGCTGCAGTGGCGCATCTATAATCTGTTTCTGTGGATTGTTGATGTGGCTGGGCTGGCCATGGACTGTACTCCACTCACCATCAGGTGGACTACACGTTCGTTCGCTGTGGGCGTAGTATAAAAAAAAATAATAATAATAATTTTGACGCTTTAATTTAAAATTTACAAACATCTGTTCTCATTATACTGACCAGTTATATCAAAACCCGGCTGGTTCTAGTTTAAACGAATAGTGGTGCCGGCATAAATGATTTAATTTAGTACAAAGATTCAGCTTCTGCATAATTAAGTCTCTAGTGCGGGTAGTTCGCTCTAATATACATAATAATATAATTTTGTTCCTAGGTTTATCCCGTCTCTCGTTGTCCGTAGTTAAGGCGAGAGTTATGAATAATTATATACTATAATAGTCGTTGAAGTTTCATTTAGCTCAGATAAAGTAAAAAATAATGTTATTTTCCTATGCCATTAATGTCATAATTATTTACCTAATTGCATTGGGGTCGTATTATGGTCTAACAGATTAAGCCTAATATCAAAATTTTGTAAAGAAATTGCCGTCAGACCTCCAAAACCCAGTACACAAGCTTTCTGACCTCTGTGACCCTTAACGACCATATTCAAATGATGAACGGCATGCGTATTTCATAAATACGGAATCACCCGAAACATATTTTTTGTCAATCAAATTTCAATCGTATTTATAGAGCTAAGGATGCACCTATTGCAACAAGGCATCTTTATAAGTGCTCTCCAAGGTACGGAGGAAAACTTATGGGGTAATGGCTGACCGCGGTTAGCATTGCTTAACCTGTAGATTAATAGGTTCGCGTGGCTTTGGGTTTTATTATATCTTAATTGATCGACCGTCGATCGATGCATTGATGGATCTCGATCAATGTAGTCATAAAAACAACCTTTAACTTAACCATGAGATCAACAAAACAATAAGTAATGTTGACAAATTCGACTATACTCATAATAATAATATAATATCGTAATATCAGAAAATTTACTTTTCAAACAAACTACAGTAGGTGCTGTCTATCTGATCGACAACCACTCAATAAGCCTGATGAGAATATAACGATTACACTACATCACATTGGTTCGTCCATTGATGTAAAACAAACATCTAATTCAGTTTTTATGTTTCTTTACTTGCCTAAGTATTTTTTTCTTATACCATGTGCATAGTTATGTACGTGCGACATGGACATCTTTTTATTGTATAAAAATATCGAAATCAAATCAAATCAAATCAGATCATTTATTTCCATGGGCCCCAAGGGGCGCTTGAACACGTCAAAACAAACATCAAAACACAAAAAATAAAATTAAAATAAAACTTAGCTAACTAAATAATAATACTTATTGTAATAAAATGATTTGACACCGGAGCTTTATATGTTAAGATACGTCGGGAGTTGACGCTCACGCTTGCTTTCAACCACAACCTTTAGTGTCTTTTGATAGTTGTTTTATGAGGCTTACTTTCCTCTTCATTTGTGTAGAATAATCTTAAGCCAATTATATTTAGCAAACGAGGTACCACACACTTTGAAAAATGATGATGGTTAATGAAAATTATTTATTGACATGTTTTAAATGACACGGCCTGAAATAATATTTATTTTGAGCTGTATTCATAAAGCCGATAACAACACGATTGTAAACCATTTTAATGTGGTTTACAACAAAATAATGTATCGCTGCGGCTTTCGATAAAATTTAAATATTTTAAGTAGCTGAATTCAAATAAATAAAAGATAATTGCCATTTATTTTGAATGAGTAATTACATTGTCAGCTGGCACACTTTCTAGAATTATTTTATTAATTTATTTTATTATAATTTATATTATAATATTAACTGCCTTGTTGGTGGAGTAATAATTGTATGTGACGACTCTTCCTGGATTCTAGGTCGCCCAAAAGTGGTCATATTTCGTCAGATTTTTTTTTAGTACAGAGTCTGCAATTGTGCCTAGTAGATGGTCTGGCTCACCCCCTTTCACTTGGGACTTAACCATAACAGGTAAATTATGGGTATTATACAACTCTGCTATACCTTTCTGTTTAGTAAAGGCGTGATGTTATGTTATGCTATGTCAACAGATGTAGCAAAACATTTTAATGTTTTTTTGGATAGTGGATGTTCTTTATTGTTCTTTGACTTTAATTTTTACTGAACATTAGGAGGACTAGGTACGTGTAGTATTCATTGCCGAGAAATTTTCTTTTTTATTAAAATATTAGTATTACATCGTGCCTTACTTTTCTTAGATAATACACAAGTAAGCTCCGATATATTAGTTTTATGAACCTAAAATAATAATTGTATTCCAATGTTTAAAATCATACTAACATAGGCCTAGAATATGCAATAAAAATAAATATTCTGTGTGTGAGAATATACCAGAACATTGTTTTTATTGGACGCCGGCTGTAAACAAATTACAATAACAATGAATAACCTAAACCTTTAGCAGAGTGTGTTGTAGGTTTTTTTAATAATAATAATAAATAATGATAATAAATTCTTTATTTTTCAAGGTACAAGGTCCCAATATCACAATTTCAGCTACACTAAAAATCATGGCTTATAACAGATTTCATCATACATAGCACAATAACCAAAAAATAAAAATAAAACAGAAAATTACAATACTAAGTCATAACTTACAAAAATACTATCTTAATGGTATATTTTTGTGGGTTTTTAAAAACAGTAAATATGCACTCTAAGCATTTAAATTGAAAATGCTTGTTTGTTGACAAAGTTAGACGACTGATGTTTGGTAATTAAGAATATGAAATGATTTCCGGCTATGTAAAGCCGACTTAAGACGTTACACATACAGCGAAAATGCTTTATTGAATTTATATTCTTACTATGTATATAAATAATTAACAAAGTATGGAATTGCATATAAATAATAAATTCTCCCAAAACATTCAGATTGTTTTAGATCTATTTTTCAGTTCATTCGTCAGACGTTATTGGCCAGCCTCACGCAGCCACAAAGTTATATTCTTAAATTAAAATATTCTAGGTATGAAGTTAGCTGGCTAAAAATAGCTTTTCTATGAATACAGACTACTTATGTAAAAGCTATTTTCATCGACATAACACGCGGTTGAAAACATGTAACACAATTATATAATCGTATTTTATAAATACGTTTAGAATTCAGAATTTTTTTTTTTAGATAATGGATGAAAATTTCATTAAAACCTCATTCATGCCTATATTTTCAGTATTTAAAGACCTTATTTAAAATCTAGGTCAAGTTAGGTCAGGCGTCTTAGCATAATCTTGGTGAAAGTTAAGGTTCATGCATATGTAAGTATCTGTTGAAGGTCTACAGCATTTTTATTCCTAACTATTATATTGTATTTTAAGTGAACTTTACGATTTATAATGAAATTAGCCGGTGATGTAATGCACCCATATTTCACCTTTTTAGTTCAGGCATGTGATAAAGGGTGAGCCTTTCACTATAATATCAGGAAAATTTAGGGTCTAGATAGAAATAATGCATTTAAACTGCATTTGGCAGTTGCAATACAGTTTCATTGCAAACGTAGCTGCAATATATCTGCTTGCTAACCGTGTAACTCGATTTCAGTTAAACTGAGAGGTCCGAAAGCAGTTTTTACTACTGCTAACTGCAATGAAACTGTTACAACTGCCAAATGCAGTTTGAAAACAGACCGTTTATTAAGATTCAAAAAGGCTCCGTTGTGAAAAAGCGCTGAAATAATCTAAAACTGCTATATAAATATGATGAAAACATTTAGTTCAAACTAAATATAACTGTTTTTTATTATTAATTTGAATAAATAAATTACACATTTAAGAACATAATTTACAAACTTAGAAACAAAAAAGAACACAAAAAACAAAAGGCAAGCCTAAGTAACAAAACAGGAATGTATCCAACGATGTTAGAATCAGTTTTAAACTTCATTTGGGAACATAGCAAAGCAATCTGTATTTAGGTAATAATATCTAGCTTATTTAGTTAATAGTTAACAGGGTAATTTACTTTGTAATGCAACCGAAAACATTCAACTGCAAAGGCACTCTGCCTTTACGAGCTGCTACGAACTACTACGATGGTCATTATCTGCTACGTTGGCACTACGACCACGCTACCTCGGCGATACAAACCTATATTTAACAAAATAGTACAAACAACTTTTGATTATTTTATATGTAGTCGAAGAAACATTTTTTTTTGTAAATAATATCACACAACGTAATTTAATCCCAAACTAAGCAGAGCTTGTACGGTTGGCGCTAAAATTACTGATACTAATACATAATATACCTTTCTTTTGTAAATATACACAATACCAAATTGTTTACAGTTAATTTAAAACCCTTTAAGTATAATATATCATTATCTAAATTCGTTTGAGTAGCACAAAAGTTATACGTATTGTACTTAGCATTTATTAATTAAATGTCAGCAGGGTGATGTTTACTTGATTACAAACGAGGGTGGAGTCGGACATGTACTAGGAGTATTCGAAATTTCGCCGTGGGACTACTCGTATGTTTCATCACATTAACTTACGTGACATGCTTTGACGGATACCTAGGCCTTAAGTTTACTCCTTTCATAGCCTCATAATGATGAAACATTTTTGGTACGGCTGTGAATTTAACAGATTATCTAACAACATTTAAAATTAAATTGTCAATGATCAACTATTCTGATACTATAGAAATAGCAGATTAAGGTCCCTGTGGACATTTGTCAATTAAAAAATGTCCAGTTAAAGTGCTATTTGAGGTTGCTTCATCAGTCAATTTTCTATGGCACAGGGTCTGGAATTGTGCCCTAAGGAAGGCTATAGGATCACCCTTTGTCACATGTGACATTAACAAAATAAATAAAGAAATTAATTGAAAAAAAAAATGCGGCGTGCGCATTTTTCTCTGTGTGTCTGATGATGTAGCACCGTAGCTGTAACGTAGCATGTAATAACTACGCCGCTACGAGAATTGCTACGAAATGTGTCGTTACAACTTTTCGTCCCAATTTTTCCGTCTAGCCCCCTTTCGCAACGCGCGATAAGGAACTTCGTTCCAATAAATAAATATGTTAACATAGATTGATGATTTAATTAGATGGGTCGAGACTTTAATTTAGTCTAAACTGATCATATTAAATCATACTGATCATATTAGACCATAACCTAAGAACCTCTTAACTTAAAAGGCTCTTTAGGTTATATCAACCAATAGAATGTAAAGTGTTTTGTCTATTCATAATCCTATTGGTCAATAACCGTGTGTTTTTGACCACCGAGAGCAGATTCAACTCAAGCCACTGGCGCGGCGGCACCGTGGTTGGACTCTTAGATTTGAAAATGATTATCTGGTTGGTTCTAAGTTAAGTAAGTAACTCAGATAAGGATACAAAGCGTTTTGAAACCCCTATCAAACCTGGTCGTGAATTTCATCTTATTTAATCTAAATAAATTACTGTAATTTATTATATTATTTATTGGGTGTGCTTGTGTGAGTGAATGTGTGTTTTTGGCCTTGTCATTGGGACCATTGGATAGTGTAATTGCTTCTGACGTTCTATCTAGTGTAAAAATCCATTTTTTTATTTTTTATATTTCAAATTTAAATTGGTTTGTAGTAACACTGATATGCAGTATATCAAATCAAACCAAATATATTTTTATGTCAGGCATCAGGGCCAATACATAAATACCTTATAACTAACATAAATATTTGTATATTAAATAACTTAGTATAATAAATAACGTTTAAATATTTATAGTTATATGAGTCATCGTAATGTAATTACATAGGATTTTTCCAATTTTAGTGTAAAATGTTTGGAATAAAAACTTTCAGCCTAAACTGTACCAAAATATGCTTTTGTAAATAACTAAACTACTGTATTTTATAATATAATTGCATTGTAGATAATTGAGTAATTTCAGATCAATTACATAAAATATACCTACTCGTAATTTGTAACTGACTCTTCCACAATTTGCGGTAGCTAACAAACATATTTATACATAACATAACATCACTTCTTTATTACCCCCCTAATGGGTGTGGCGGAGATAAACAAATAAAATAAATAAATATTTCACAACTCACACACAACGCCATCTAGTCCCAAACTAAGCAGAGCTTGTACTATGGGTACTAGAATAACTGATACTAATATATATATACTTTTCTTTTGTAAATACATGTTCATGCACACAAAGATTTGTCTTAAGTGGAAGATGTACAACATCCTCATTTTATCTTTTATGTGTAAGTTCCATAGGATAGGGGGTGAGCCTATGGCATCCACCAGGCATAATTCCAAATCCGTGCTGCTATTGAGAATTTACTGACGGTAAGTTCACAAATAACACTTTGCCCGACCCGGGAATCGAACCCGAGACCTCACGGTGAGAGGCGCATACGCTAACCACTAGAACTACGAGGCATTTTATTAACAAGGTTTTAAATTATATTTAAGTACATTACACACCAAAGTGGCTTTTAATATTCAACTTAGCAACTTTGAAAGTTAAGAAACCTCCATGTTTCAGGATCTTTCGTTCGATCATCAATCTTGTTACGATGGACGCAATAACTAAAATTTATTTTCACATTTTTCTCAATCTGTCTACACTACGGTGTGTACAGTTTCAGTTTGGACCTATTTTGCGGAGGACCGGCTGGAACGCTTGCTAAATGTGTTCGGCTATTTTGGGCTACCAGTATAGGACGTGTGTGAAATATTGATGAGATGTCTATGTCGCCAACTGTATTAAAATAAGGATACGTATTTTGAGTCCGGGCGTACAGTTAATTGAGAAAATTACTAAGTACCTATTTATTTGCCAATAGATTTCTCTTATTACGACGTGTAGAAATTTTTGGTGATTTTTTTTGCACTCCGGGTCTCTTAATCATGTTCTGTATCACTAGAAATATTATTGACACAAAAAACACAGACAACAGAAAAAAAAATTATATATTACATATTATGTAAAATTTTTTTCTGTTGTCACACTGATCCTTACTCACTGGGCGCATCAGAATTATCAGCGCTGCGGTGCTCTTAGCGCTGCAGTATTGTGCTGAGATGCGTACCATTTCCGGCATTTTAAATAATGTTTTTATTTTATTATATCTTTTTTTTAGTTTTAGACGCAATTATGTCAGAATAAATGATGTTTTCTTTTTTATTTCTTTTAGAAATCGCCTTCATCACGATGTCGTACGACCTTAGCGCGACATCACGCGTGAACAACTGGATCGATTTTGCTAAACTTTAGTATGGAGGTAGATGGGACCGTAGGGCCAGACACAGGTTTTTTTTTATCCGCTGGTGAAACCGCGGTGCGCAGCTTATCATTTTATAAAGGCTGAAGGTTTCCATGTGTGTGCCTTTAACATAGGTAAGAACAATCACAACATTTATTAATTGTATAAAGCGTAATTATTAATTACTTACGTTATTTTAATAAAAACTGAAAGTGCTTATTGCTCCGGGGCCAAAATTATACTTTGATTTAAAGTAAACACATTAATAGCCGCCATTAGCCTACATAATAACATAGATTAACGACTTAAAGATCGACGTTATAAACTTCCAATATAACCTCTAAAGTATGCACTGCATGCAGTCGAACTAGTGAACTTTGTTTTGTAATTAAACAGTTCGACATGAGTTGAACAGTGTAGCTTTTATCCGATAATTTTGCATTAATATTACTAAGGAGTAAGTTAGTTACTAGAAAACTTTTATATGAAAAAGGTTTCCTATTTTTACCTTTTAATTGTGTTAAAACTATTTTTCGCGAGTTCTAATCATGTTTTTTTGGCTATTTTGGTTGTACTCGTAACTCGTCGCTTAAAATAATACAATATATAAAATAATATTTCCGTTTTACCTTTGTTTTAATAGTCAATGTATTATATATATAGACGACGTACTCCTACAATAAAAGAAGACGAATGTTATTTTTTCAAGATGTCAAATTTAACCATCCATATCTAACTAATCGAAACTAAAGACGAATAGTTCCCAAAAACAATTCAACCATAAAATTAGGAATACCTTTTGGGATTTCAGGATACTGAAGTTCAGAAAAACTGGATTTCTCAAAAATAAATATAAAGGAGAATTTTCTTGCCCACTTATTCCCGGATCGAATAGATTGATATCTGAAAAATAATATTTAGAACTCAATGTTGATTTTTACTTGTAAGAGTCAACTTCTAATAATAAAAATTAAATTTAACATAACTTTTTATGACAACATCTTATTTTTTTTTAAATTAAAGTTTATCCTTAAGGTATTTTTTTGACAGCAAGTTTTAATCGAATTGACGCAGTCACAGAAGACCCACGGTATTGCCGAGGTACTAATATCTTTCTCACAGTAATGACAACATTGTGTGTCAATATTCTGAAGCCGATATATAACTATCGACCGTCTACAGTGTTAAAGCTAGGCAACCTAAACTGTGTCGCGTTTACTACAAAATGACATTTCAGTTTACAGATGCACAGAACAAACTTAATAAATAAAGCTTTTAATTAAAAGAAACAATGACAATTTATTAATAAGCATACCGTTCAAGTTACATAACTGGTGGAAACTGAAGTTAAAATAATCGCAACAGGTACGGTAGTGCGGAAATTAATATTACATTTAACACACGGGTAAGTGTTGGCAGCCAGCCCTGTAATTTATACTCCAAAGTCTCGGCTTACTTTGGAAATTATTTATAACAAAACAAAGCGGTATTTTATGGATATACGCTCAGTTGGAGTTAGCTAGTTTGGGAAAGTTTAGGTTTTAAAGCGATTATTCAATAAAAGCGGCGGCAATATGCTGGGAATTGCGTATTGAGTTTTATCAGATATAATTTCTCGAATACATATTTTAAATAAGATTAAAATATAAACTGTTATTTAAATAATTTGATAGTTTTTGCCATAACCTTAGAAATTATCAACAATTATTACAAAAAAGTAAAAATGTCGTATCATTCTGAAATACTCGATAACTCTCAATAATTCAACAGAACTCGAAAAAGTAAACTTGACTTGAGTAGCAATTCATGGATAAGGCTCAATCGTATTAATTGTCCCGCGAATAACAAGGCTTTTTGTGAGTCGAAGAGCGGGGCCGGTGGCGTTGCGCGACGGTCGATCGCAGGCGGGAGGGGTAGTAGTCTACTAGTCGGTGTCTCGCACTCGCGTCGGCAGTACCGCGCGCTGGCTTTCCGCGGCCTCTAACACGCGGTATGTACCAAAAAGCCTTCAGCACTCTACAGGTGCCTTGATCGCCTGCCACATGATAAATGACAGTGTTTTTCCGACCCGACAGCCGCGCCCGACGAGCTGTTGAGTGGTAGGAAATTGGCAATACGAGTAAACAAACAACTTTTTGTTTTTTATTTGCTACCGTCTCGACTAGTGCGTTTAGTTGACCGTTACGTAAGTGGTTTTTTCGTGAATTTACTCCTACGGCAAACTTTTATATGAAACTTGAACTTTTAAATTTGTATGAATTGTTACATTAGCTGCTACGTAAGTAAAAATACGTTACATTTGAAATTCAACTTTGACCTGCGACATAATTCTATAAGAAAGTTGGATGGAAAGTTTGATGTTTATAAAGTTGAATTTCGTGCAGCAGGCCATTGCGCATGACCTGCGCAGGAGGTACTGACAGTACCTATCTATGAACTATAGCACCTGTATTGATATAGGTAACAGGGTTAACGCAAAATTTCCTGTGACCTAGATTTTATTTTACGATGTTGCATCTCAGGGGAAGTCATATATCATAAAATGCGGTGGTACTTTCATATTTTACCTAAACTTTACTACATTTTTATGCATTATAAAAATATTTATTTAAAGGAGGTACCTATTGTTATTGCAACTGAGAAGTTATGTTTTATCCACTTTTACTTATTTAATAAATTTATCAAAGTTATGGAGTGTTATGTCATCGTATTTAAAGGAAGAAAAATAGTCTTTCTTGAACATAAATAATTTTAAGACTAGCCAAAAGAGCCATCAACCAGTTACCAGTTATTACCAGTGCCCTATTACATAAAGATGTCAATGATCTGACAATTTTTCAGTCACTGGCCGTCAAACAGTCAGCGATTCATATTCTTAATTCAAATTTGTCTAATTGTCATCTTTATTAAATAGCGCTCGAATCTTACCCCTTTAAATTTGTGCGTCAACGCCCAGGTTACAATATTCAAATATGCCAAGCCAAAATAATGTTCACTTGAAAGGATTTTCAAAAGATTACCCCCTCAATGGTAGAGTTTGATATATCTTAAAAGAACGAGTACTTAATGCGTTTCCCTAAAAGAATATTAAAGAGATTCCGAAACTTTAATACATCAATTTAGAAGCGGTTTTAAAAGTAGGTTACGAAGTTTAATTACCCGAGCTAATATGACGTCATTAACGTTTTTACCCGACCACCGCAGACATCAAAAGAAGATCAATGAGATACCCTATCTGCCTCGTTATGAGCAAATGAGGGGCCCGTGCAAAAAATGAGGCCGCAAATAATTTCTTTACATATATTAAGCTTTTTGTGGTTAATAATAAAAGTTATCACATAATATCTTTCAAACATTATAAAAAGAGCACATGGTGGGTGTTATTTAGATTTTTTTCGTCAGGAAATTCTTCGTAGTAACACGGAGTTGGAATTTTGCTCGATGCATGGTGATAGGTTCGACCTCTATCATTAGGACTATAACATAATGGGTGACGTGTGGGTGTTCTATACCTCTGCTACATCCCTTTGGGTAATATAGGCGTGATGTTATGTTATACTAAAGATGCATTGTCGTATACTTCTGACGTACACTCAATCTAAAGTATAGACTTTAGAATAATAAAGAATTTATGTGAAGGCCCAATCAATATTTATTAAACTTTTATGTTAGGTTTTCCTTTAATTTTTGACTGACAATTACTTACAGAGATATCTCCCATCCATTCATATGCTAATGCTTATGTTAGGGGTGGGTCTATTAATAGCTCTTAGTGTGTGGGTGGGGTTTCAAATCTATTTCTCCTCGGTCGCGAACCCAAACCTTAATCCCTGAGTCACTTACCTTATTTCTTTTGATTATAACAAGTTTTATTTTTCACTTTTGCCCGTGGTACCGTCGAAAAATAAGTCTGTCCTTTTCGTAAATACTACATCATAAAAAAATGTATGAAAATAGTCGGTCGGTTTAATAGTTTCGCCGGGAAAGTGTTATAGACAGTTAAAGCTAAATAAAAACTAAAATAAATAAAGGAAGTTTATTAAAAAAAAAGCTCCCACCACCATAAATGAAGAGAGAGAGAGCCTAAGCATTTTCAAAGGAATTTCAAAATGATTTATTCCATGAGCTCCTTTAAAATTTCTTCCGTAAATACAAAATTGCACGAAATTAAAGTGAGGAAACTTTGAATAATACAATATCCTACCCGCTTCTGTGCGATGAATCTCTCTAAATTTCAAAGGCAACGTAAAATTTTAATATAAATTTGAGTTGAAAACTTTTGTCTAGCTCGTTTGGACTTGATTCCTTTTTGACTAACTACCGGATAATATGCGCGGGTATTATTTTTGTCAGAAAATAAATTTGGTTTTTCTACTTCAACCAAAGTTGGTCTCATAAAAAGGTTAGACCAGTATTAGGGCAGACAATTTATACCATCAAAAAAAAAAACTATTTTTTTAATTGTTAAATGGAAGGGTTGTGTGGATGATTTCCTAGCATTATTTCCATGTATTATAGTTTTTTTAATGCTTTGTTGAAAGTTAGGTTAGGTAGGTGATATCGATAGATGTAAAACTATCGAATAACACTCCAAGGCAAGGTTAAACATAACCTCTGAACCGCGAGGATGAAAATTCCTTCGCACTAAATGTAAGAACGATATTGACGTTACTTTACTTCTTCAAGTTAAACCGTTGTGAGATTACGTGGATTATTTCATCAACACTCTCTTAACCATACAATTTTAAGCTACTTGATATTATATTTGTGAGTTCAAATAAGAGGTATAAGTACTTTTATAAGGATTTTGGTTTTAATAGTTCATCATTAATTAAATAAAATTCCACCAAATCATTTTCATGTAAAATGTAGCCAAGACAAGATTACACAGCTTACATTGTCAGAAAACTATTAGATCAATTAACTAACTACATCTTAGTCGAAATATATGGCTTGTTCATGTCGTTATGGACGAGATTGGACGAGACTTCTGAAAGCTCTGCCACAAGATGTCGCTCAGATGATAAGCCGATATGGGCGGCTCTGATTGGTCGAGAATTAAACTCAACCACGAACTATCATGTTTGTTTATGGTACCATTTGACAATATACTTGATTACTATTAATCACAAAAACTTAATAAACGTTTGATCGTTCTTCTTCTTCGTCGTGTCGATGGCTGAGTCAAATTTGATTTTGACTTGCCATCGTGGTGAGAGGATTAGCCAATTCGCTTTGGAGAACTCGCGAATTGCCCAGGGTGCGCCGGACGTAGGGAATCGTTGTGTACGTCACTCGGGGAGGCTCCTTTCATGCACCCTTTCATGTTTGATCGTTACCAAAAGCCAATCGACATAGTCACACATAAAAACGTAAATGTCGACCGACATTAATATAAGCCTTGGTCATCCACTGTTTAATTAATTAGAACGTTGATCCATTAATACGATCATTTTATATGACAGCTTTAAAGCACCTGTTGTTGGATTATGATTAATTTATATTACCATGAGCTGTCGTTGTGTTGATTTTACCCGGGGCAAATGTTTTGCTCTGTCGCGCGATTTAGAAAAAAGTGGACACCGCCATCTATTAACAGGAAAAGTACACTTTGTTTTGACTTAAAAAAAACCCTAAATTACGCTTAAGAGTAATTTTTAGGAAAACTCTGTTTTTGCATTTATTTTATTGAAGATCAAGTTTACGAAATTACGTGCTTCAAACTTCAAAAATTACGGAGTTCCATACAGTCGTTTAACCCTTATTTTCCCCCCTTAGTGATGGAGTTCCCAAAAATCCATTCTGAAGGCGCGCTTACCTGACGCTTACGGAATTTTTGTGCAAATAAAAGAGAAATCCTTAATAACTCTATTGCCCGTCCCGGGAATTGAACCCAAGACCTCGTGGTGAGCGATGTACAAATTATATGGCTAGACTAACGAGGCCGTTGTAAAGGTACAGCCTTTATTCTGTCAGGCTTTATAAAAGATCAAAGAGCTTTAAATAGCGTCATTATAGATTCTTTGGATCTTTGTTGACACCCACGGCCGGGCGTAGGCTGTTTCAGGATTGAAAGGTCTTCACTTTTATTTTAAAACATTTCTGTATTAGTTTCTTGGTGAAACATATATTTTTTCTTGTTATAGATAACAAGCCTTTAAATTTTTGTTAGTTACTCTTTTTGTTGATAACATTGAATTCGACGGGTATTATAAACGAGATACGTGTTAACTCGTATATGGTTATTTAAATATGGTTGTTATGATTATATTTAAGATTGTTACATTTTTAAATTTTTATGGTTTTATTTTCTTCGTTTTCCAATAAAACTTCTCAAACGTAATCCACTTTCTTATACGTACCTCAAATCCACGTTTGATACAAAAGCTCGCACAGCTGCTCGTGAGCTAAATGATAGAATAATTGAACGGAGATACGTGCACGTGCACAAATCCAAGACACGTTCGAATCGAACTACTGAATAACTCGGGTATTAATTGCATTTTACGTTTAAACTTGAAATTACGAAGAAATAATGTACTTAATATATCTATATATTTAATGATAATATTAAATTTGAACAAATTGATATGATTTAAATCATTTGCTTTTTTTGCATATCTGTTGTAGTAGGTATTATTTAGGTACAAGGTACAATGGCATGAGGTTGTTCAAAAATTAAGGTAATAGATTTTTGAGAATTTTTGACGCTCGAGTGATGCCTCTGGTGTTGCAAGCATCCAAAGGCTATGGTAAATGCTTACCATCTGCGACGTTTGCTTTTAGCAAACTTAGTTGGTAATAAAAAAATGTTATAATACTGATGTTCAACCAGCCGGTTTTGATTTGTCGGCAAAATCCTACAATGTACTTTCGTCTTTATTAGGCATGTTTTTTTAATTTGCTCATGCAAATTCCACAAATTTTTGGTTGTTTGCAATAAATTAATCACAACATTGACATTATTTTAACAATTTTGTTTGAAATTATTGATTTTACTGATCTGTGCCTAACATAAAAAGTCATTGAAATGCCAGATAAATTACGTTAGTATATTTTTAAATTAGACTGAAAGGTGTGTGGGCAATCACATTATTACCGGCGTGTTTACCACGAAATGCCCACGCCAAACACATCAACTTTAAAGCTATTTAACTAAAAAGAAAACTCCCACATGAGTCATAGTTTATTTAAACACACTTGTTAGCTTAGTCATGTCCGTGCAGTATGTCATGAGCTAGCTTGCATTCAACGTCACATGACCGAGGGGAGGGGATGCGCGGGTGGCGGCGGTCGATGCAAGATGTCGGAAACGTCATGACTCGCCAGTAGGGTGTGTTTCAAAACGCTATTCTTGTTAATAGCCTGTCAGAGGCTGGTTATGCTAAACACCTGCGTTTGTTTCAGTGTGGCTTTTATATGTCTAGTTGATGATATTGAAAATTGAATAGATCGTATTACGAACATGAACAATAAATATTTCTAGCTTGAGATAGGAGGCATCGTACTTTTACATTAACTTGCCACAAAATAGTTGCTTTATATTGCGAAATTTGGCTCTTAAATTGTTTGTAAATGAGGCACAGTACCTATGTTAGTCCTCAGATGTAACAACACATCTACAATTTGCGGATTGTGGATAGTATAATTAAGTCATTAGTTTTAGTTGCCACTCGTTCGCTAGAAGCATCGTATTTCCAGCAAGATGTAAAAAAAAAAAAAAATATGCATATACTTTCATGGTTCGCATTTGAATTTGTAGCAAACAATCAAACCCAATAAATTAATTTGAGTATTTGTGATTAATCACATATATCCCTTTTTGTCACATTAAAAGATCCATAAGTTAGAAGTAAGCAGCTTTATTGGGTTGACTTTACTTTTTAACGCGATTTCTATGCTTTATGGCTTTATTCTATAATAAAAGTGAGTAAATAACAAAATAAACAAAAATATATACTGACACATGGCACAATGGTTCAACAGTAATACTATTTCAGATTCAATACAAACCATATTTAGTACAAAGAACAGAACAAATGACGGCTTTCGGTGTCGAAAGACCAAGACCCTCCTTGGGGTCACTAAGCCTCTGAAGTAAATTCGTATTAGACGCAACTTTAAGCCAAAGGATGTAGCTTCTTTATTTGGAAAGGTTTCTTTATAGTCGTATGCTGTTTTTAGGTACAACTTTTTATGTTCTACTAGATTTTGACAGCGGATTCACTGACACAGAATCGTTGAAACCGGTTATTACACCCTTGGGATTTGAATTTCCAAATATCCTTTCTTACTTCTTCTATGAATTCAATAATAAAACATATGTGTAAATTGTCATCTTTCCAAATCCGAGGGTTTAGTCTTGGCGTTAATAAGACAGTGGTTTTACGGTGACAAATTTTCAGATTCAATACAAACCTTATTTTGTACAAAGAACAGGACAAATAACGGCTTTATGTGACGAAAGACGAAACCCTCCTTGGGTCACTAAGCCTCTGAAGTAAATTCGTATTGCACGTAACTTTAAGACTAAAGGTGACACTATTTTATTTAAAGAGGTTCCCTCATAGTTATATGCTGTTCATAAATACAGATTTTTATGTTCTACTAGATTTGACAGTTCATACGTTTGGGATTTGAATTTCGAAATACCTTTTCTTATTTGTTATCCTATATTTAAATGAAAAAAACATTAATGTATGCGTGAATTCTCAGCTTTCTAGGCCTTAGGGCTTAGTCTTGGCACGTAAAATCCAGTGAGATAGGACTTCTTTGTAAATATTTCAGATAATTCCCAAAACAACAACCTCATTAATATAATACACACATTCTTGAAAATGTATAAATATTATAGTCAGAGAAACAAAAACTACGCGAACTGACTTTAACTTGAAATTTGCTATGTAAGTTTTTATATTATGTATACATAATTGCTAAATCTACAAATAAAGTCAAGTGCACTAAAATTCAATAGATAAAATTAAGCATATTTTTTGCTGCGTAAGTTATAATCATATTTGAGCAGAAAAACCCAAGGAGTGTAGTATTAAATGTATCCGACTTTTACTAAAAAAACTAACACGAAAAAAATATTTTATGGTAGTGTTACAAAAGCTCTGAATACTGAAACGCATTGCGGTTCAAATATTTGAAGCCTGAAAAACTTAACAAGCGCAGGCGCAAATACTATCGGGTTTAACATATTTCGGGTACTTCTAATTTATAATTTTTATTGCATTTAGCTATGCTTAGCAAATTATACTAAGAAACAGTTGAAAAAGATATGGGACTGGCAGGTCCCATATCTTTTTAATCTTCGGGAATAATATTTAGATAAACATTTTCTTTGATGAGACAACGTAATAAATTAATGAATAAAATATTATTATCAGACAACACCATCTGGTCCCAAACTAAGCTAAGATAGAGTAAAATGAGATATTATTATGTTTTGGTAAACAAAAAAAACAAGTTATCAAGTCAAAAAATAGTAGAGCTATAATGGGAATATTGACACTGAAACATTTATTTTTAATATGTTTATATTAAAAATAAAGCACTGTATACACTGGGAATATATCTTGGCATCTTATTGCAAACTCAAATCAAACCCTATTCTGCTTTTTATACGACAAAATCCCAAGACGATTGAGTTTTGTATGGATAAAAAATAAGTCATCACAGTCCAGCATGACGTGTAGTTTTTTTAATACTTCGTAGCAAATGTCTACGGACATTGCAGACGGTTACGGTGTAGCAGGCATGTCAACAATGTCTGACGCGGGGTGCTACGTCGGAACTGATCAGATGTGTTTACGATGTGGACTGAGTAGTACTAGTATATCCGGATAGAACTGGTGCAATAAATATTTTAGTGTATTGAAAATGCATTATCTTCTTTAAAATTGATCAAGTTTTTCAGTATGTCTTTATATTTATTTCTAGTTTACGCAATAACTTCGAAATGATTTTTGATAAAATTTGGCACTAATTTAGCTTTTATCGACAATCAGTCAGCAAAAAAGCAAAAGAAAAATACAATAACTGGTTATGTTCATGGGAATAAAATAATGATATGTTAGGTACACTTTAAATTATATTATTTACATTTTAAATTATTCATCTAAAACTAAACATTATTTCTTAAAAGGCAACAAAGCCCTTTGAAGGTTGTGTTTGCACGAGCTTTTCCTACGAATAACGAAACATTAAGTGTTGTTTGTTTAGGCAGACCAGGGTCCCATAGTTCTTGGGAACAAATAACAACGTTATTGAAATTATTGATTTATTACTGTATATGCATTGTATATGTATACATAAACATGTCTCACTACTGGGCACGGGCCTTTTCTCATGGGGTTAGACCATAGTCTACCACGCTGGCCAAGGGTGGGTTGGTAGATTTAACACACCTTCGAGTGCTTTTAGACACTCTCAGGAATGCAGGTTTCCTTACGATGTTTTCCTTCACCGTTAACATGATGATTTTTATTATAATTACACTCGACTTTGTAGTTGACGTAGTGTTTGCCTTACACAATTATATTTTGGTCTTACTTAATAATAAGCTTGGTGAACTACAAACCCAATAGTACAACATCTTTTGTTCAAAAAGAAAAAAAATTGAGACAAAAAAGAAGGTGTTTTAGTTTTAAAGAAAAAGTCACAAAAAGTCTACTTCTATTTTCAAATTGTGCAAAAACACATACAACATCATCTTTACTTTCATATTTTGAACTAATTTTGTTTAAAGCAAGTAACGCTGCAAATAAATATTTCAAACCTTATCTCTGTAGTCCAGACTAATGGATTGGTTTGCCTTAAAAACTTTATCTAGTGGCATAAACTATTCTGCTTCTCTAAACATAGAGCGGTTCTAAAAATACGTTTACCTTTACAAATTAGCGGTACAAAATCGCTCCGTTATCGCTACTTTACCAGAGCCTTTAAAATAGAGCTGTACTCGATTTGGTACTTAGTAATATCGATTAAAAATTGCACATGTAAATCGTAGCTCAATACTTTTTAATTACTTGGGTATTTGAGTTTCAATTTAATAAGAATACATTATCTTTTATTTTTTGCGATTATGTTTAATAATTCCAATCTCATATTTTTAATGATGTTTAAAAATCATAATCTGAATAATATTCCCTGGTATAATATTTAATGTAAAAATGTATTTTTACATCTCGATAGATCTCGATACATTTATTAAATTGCATAGACATTGATAGGCACGGCAGCTATAATATATATATATATATATTTCATGTTTGTACTTTGACATACATTTATATACATTATAGCTGCCGCTTTAGCCAGAAATAGTATAAAACATATTTATTTTAATACCATTATTATAATTGATCGCTAAGATTGATATTTATTAACACTGTAAGGTTAACTTCTACTAGATTATTTATGGACATTTTCACTATTTATAACTACATCCCTTTGTACCCTTTTTATCCTCTCCTCTGAATTCCACCAATAGTCAATATCGATAAAAGTAAAAGAGTGTCACCTCCCTAGCTTGAAATAGCGCAGGTGCGGTAACGTTCATAATTATTACACACTGACACATCTAATTACAGCTGAGCTCTATTTCTGTTCGTTTCGAACGCTGTGTGTACCGACGTTTATTTATTTATAGCTCTGTAATAAAATATGGCCATTTGAACGACTCATGAACGTTTTTGATGGCAAAAATGTTGTTTTTGGTACACATTTATTCGCTGAGACTTTTTCATAGTACAGTGTGAGGCAATACGATACCCTTTGTTTGACCAGTCAGACTTTCTGGTCTCTGTCTGTCTGTGACGACTGCCATAGATCTTCAAATGGCAACCGGGACCGACGGCTTAACGTGGTCTCTAAAGCACGAAGAAAATCTTGCTTTGCTAAGATGGTAACCCATCCATCAAGCGACTATGGTTAACATCGCTCAACCTGCACTCACTTTAGGGCAAAGCTACACCTTTCGATTTTCTATACTGCACTAATATTGATTAAGAAAGAGAGAGAGATGCAAATAAGAGAATTAAATATAATGTGTTGAACCTGTTTTTAATTGTTATATTTTCCTAGACGCAACCAGTCATGTAGGCATGGTTTTATTGTGCTTTATTTTGCTTCTCCCGTAACAAACATCTTTAATAATGTCACAATTATTCGAGAGCGCCCTTGAGGCACTTATTTGATATTACATATGTATGGAGATAAATATTTCATAAGAGATTTGGCCATTGTGATGAAGCAGGCACGTATTATTATTAGGTTATGAATAAATAACGCTACTGCTGTGAAACATTGTTTGTTGTTTGGTTTGTGTAAAGGATGTAAAAAGAGTTGCATTTTTGCAATAGAGAAGTTTGTCAAATGGATCCATAGATAAACGTTCATTTCCATACATTTTGTCTTTTTATCTGGGTGACATCTGGTGGCTGGGATTTCAGATATTTCGTCCATTATCAAGTGAACAAGAAACATTCAACTTACCTTTAGATAACGAAAACTTTATATTCTGCAGTTAACCTAAGCCCAGTTTTTAATCTCTCTCTCCCTCTCTCTCTATCTTTTGAGCCTTTTCCCAAATTAATTGGGGTCGGCTTCTACTCTAAGGGGTTATCTGAATATTAGTTTTTACATGGATTTTTTTACTACTACCATCAGATCTACACAACCCTGTTCGAGGTAATACGATACTCTTTGTTAGAGTAGTTGTCAGACTTTTAAGCCTCTGACTATCCGTAACGACTGCCACAGATGTCCAAATGGCAATCGGGATCGACGGCTTAACGTGCTCGCCGAGGCACGGATGAAGATTCGTTATTTTAAAGATGGTCACCCATCGACGGCTGACCACACTTAGCATTGCTTAACCTGCAAGATCAAATGGCAAAGATGCACCTTTTTGGTAGTTCAGGTTCAGGGTAGGTATTTTCAGTTCTTGGTTTGGGTATATAAAGCATTATCCGTAAATTAATGATGGTGCTCAGTTCTATTTATTATGTTGTGTATATTATATTTACCAAAACAAAATTCCAATGAATCAAGAATCAACTCTATCATTAAGGTGGAAAAAAAATTGCTTTGCTGTTTTCCATACAAAAGTAATATGGGTTTCGCTTTAATATTATAAAGTTCTTATGTATCATTTTAAACAAAATATCGAAAACACTAAAATACATGCTTTTTGACGCATTTTTTAAATTTATTATAAAATTTTTAGTTTGTATGTAACTTAATAATTAATGACTAAAACAATTTTGACAAAATGGCCACGATTAAATATGGAATTTAGTGTTTAAGAAAATGATAGGATTTGTCTATAAAAATAAAATAATATTAAGATTAAACCCATAATAGGTTAGTATGAAAACATGGCGCTTGGGATACCCTTAACATCACAACATATAATTATTATTATGATCACTCTGACATTTCTCATAGTTGTGGGCCGGACAGCTAGGGAAATAGGCTAAAATGATTTACAGCGAGACATTCTATCTACGTGTTATTATCTGTCCCGTGTCTGTAATTTAAACGGCATCTTAATTTATGACGTCATTAGCACAACAGCCGCAGAAAGAACCATGTCTGTTCATAGAAGAGATTTAAGACAAAATAATATGAGATGACTTTATAACAGCAGTAGAAGCCAAAACATTTTTGTCTGTTTGTTTGTCCTGCCATCACGAAAATTGTGTAGTTTCATCTATATACGTCATCCATAAAATAATTTATCTTTACCAATAAAGTTTCTATAAATATAGTGTGTAAAATAATCACAACGTATGACTACTTTGACATTTCTCATAGTTGCCGGACAACTAGGGAAATAGGTTACAATGATTTACAGCCAGACATTCTAT
Source organism: Hypena proboscidalis (assembly GCA_905147285.1). Taxonomy (NCBI): domain Eukaryota; kingdom Metazoa; phylum Arthropoda; class Insecta; order Lepidoptera; family Erebidae; genus Hypena; species Hypena proboscidalis. Next base: position 14,665,826 of record LR990132.1, read on the forward strand.
CTGCGTATTATTATCTGTCCCGTGTCCGCAATACGTGGCATCTATATTTATGACGTCATTAGCACAACAGTGTTCGTTTTCTATACTTGTGGGAAGCTTATTTAAAAAACGTACATATTATTACGTGCCAAGACTCCAAAAAACATATGCATCTTTTAATTGACGTATCACGTGAGTAATGACGCTATGGACGGAACCTAGTCTTAAATAATAAAATCTTTGTTGAATATGCCACACCGCTTAATATATTCTCATAAGTTACAAACGTCAAAGTAGACCGCAATTTTCACATAATAATATTAGATATGTGAAGCACCTACAATAATAATTTTGAAAGTCCTGAAAGGCACGGTTAAACGCTACCGCCGCGTCGCCGTGACCTCTGACTAAAAAACCAATATGGACACGCCTTGAACGTCAATATCTAAGCAAAACATTTGCTAAAACTCGCGGGGATGTTAGAGAGGGGCGGGGGTGGATTATGCCGCGCATCTATGATTTGACAACTAGTTTTATATGAAAACGTGACATTGTGCAAGAGCGGAGCTCTTCCCCATTTGGCAGCGGAGGACGCCTGACAATGACTCCTCCGGTTGGCTTTTTACTCTGAGGCCGTGACGTAATAACACGGTCGGCTCTTTCATCTTTTTTCTTGAATTCCTTTGTAGGAGCCAAATTATACCCTTTGCAGGTATGCAAAAAACTGCGGGTCACATTAGAAAAACTTGTTACAGGCGTATATGTGTCACTGTATCATGTGTTAATCTTTCTTTATTTAAAATGTGTCATTCAAGAGCCATAACCCATTTATATTAGGATCAGCTTCTAGTAGACCGGATTTGGCTGAATATTAGTATTTTACGACAACTCAGTAAGGGGCGATACGTTACTCTTATTGTTTGACTAATCGTCAAATGTTGTGGCCTAAGACTATCAGTAACGACTGTTATAAACAGGTGTATGAATGTCAACCGGGCCCGACAATAATTCCTATGCCTATTTCATTAGCAAACTAACCTTTAATTGATTACAACGTTAGGTATAAAAAATGTAATATAAAAAAAATTGTTACCACAGCTGCTGTATTTCATTTAGATCCTGTATGGTAGAGGCTTCATTTTAGACTTGTTTGAAATTGCGCGTCATCATTTCAGTTCTAGGGCATATGAAACGAAACCTATTTGTAGTGGTATGCTAAGCACGTTAAACTTTTGAAATTAAATCCACTCCTTTAATTTAGCGGTAAAAACTATACGTTTTTTGGTTTTAATGCAGCTCAGCCCTAATTGTACCAACCTTCTTAAACCGCGATTAAAACCTATTTTTCTCTCTCATTAAAGATTTGAACGACACAGAGAGATCGAAAACCATAACTCATAGTTGCACTCAGGCTTAAGTCGACTTCTTATTAGGCACGTAACAGTAAACTGCACGTCATCTCAAAGCTAAGGCTTTTGCACAAGCTCCCACAATCGCTCGATAAATGCACCGCACGTTAGCTCGTTTGTTCACACCCGACGCCTTTTGATTCCCTAGTGCTCTCCATGACATGAATTTTTCACTCCCAATCCCCGATGCAAAATCGAGTGACTAGTATTCGGACCGATTAATTCGGTTTGCCTTGCGACTAAAAGGGTTTCAAAATCATCGTTTTAGTTTTTCATTTTTATTGGAGCGAACCGTTTGTGTATTGGAATAGATTTGACCATCAATTGTGAGTGAGACTTTACGTTTCAAAAGCAAAAGTGCTATTTCGAATTTCCGAACGGAAAATTCTTAGTAACACTTTTGTTTGACCTGAAAATTGATCTCATGACCTCGGTTAGGCTGCATGCGCAATCTAACTAAAAACTAACGATATCTATCAAACTAATCTATCAAAGAAAAATAAAGAAAATTAAAACTAAATGCAGTTTAAAAAAACACCGACAATGGCGAGTCGGACTCGCGAACAAAGGGGATACAACGGTTCTATAAAATAGGCAAAAAAAATCATGTCTGTTGTAAATATTTAAGGGGGCTAAATATTTAAAAATCTCGTTTGTTGTATTGGAGCCAGGGGGGTCAGGGGACAAAATGTAATAAAATAAACCTTAAGGCGAGGGCCCCTTAAGGTTTATTTTATAACATTTTTAGTATTTGTTGTTATCGCGACAGTTATGTATCATGAGTTACAGACCGATGATCTATATAGTGCAAATACGATAAAGAAAACACGTTATTTGCAAGGGATCCCCCTTAAATATTATTTTATATTTGGTTATTAGTATTTGTTGTTAAGGCAGCAACAGTTTTACATCACCTGTGAAAATTTCAATTATCTAGCTTTAGCGGTTCTTGAGATTCATCCTGGTGACAGACGAAGTATCAGTAAAAGAGATCCATTTTTATCCTTTGGGTACGGAACCCTAAAGAGAAGATAAATTACAAACAAAATGTTTTCCGATGTTATACCTAGTTAAAAAACAATAGTACTAATGATTTATGTTCAAATAAGTCTTCCTATTCATTTGAACATTTTGGACAACAGTTTAAAGTAACAACCATTTGTCATTGTGTCGATACGACGACCTCGAAAAATAATTAACTGAAATTTTCAAGTAAAAAATGTGAATCGTTAGCGGCCTTAAATAAGATCGATTTTACATAATTGTACCAAAGTCATAATTGGAGGAACTCGTAGCTAAGTAGAAACCAGGAAGCCGTAAAATATTGTTATTCAACTGAATCCATTAGACTAGGACTCGATCCCAATGTAATTCGGAAAAAGATGTAAGAATTATGATGTTTCAAATTGTACATACTATCCATTAGTAGACGTACAGCAACAAAAGTAGGTAAACACTTAAAAAAATAAAAACTTCTAATACAACTCACATTTTTTGCATTATAAATATCCCTATTATATCCTCCCTATAATATCCCTATTATATATATTATCCCAAAATAAAATAAAATAAAAATAAAATTATAAAGTAATGCATTTACTATAACTCCTAATTTAAATTCATCCAGTCATATAAGAATTACGATTTGCAGAATTAAGTGACTTTGAAAATTGGTTGGTGTGTAGCCCATTCTTCGTGCGATCTATTGTCTACGATTTTATTTTATTTCTCGCAATTCCCGTGAAGAATTTAATCTGTATCGGGTTTCAAGAGATTGAAACCTGCTTGTGTTAAATACATAATATTTTATGTTTTTAGCTGTCGATAGTGTAAAAGTAATGAATGTGAAGTGCCAGTGATTTATATAATAATAGTGTTCCGTATACTAGTCGTTACTACATAAATATTTCGGACTTAAAAGGCGTTTACTATTTGTATTAAACAAAATAACAGCTTAATACAAATCATTAGTTTCAAAGGTGTTATGTACGATCTATTCCAAATAACTAATTTAACAATTGGGCCTCTTAAACTTGAATTGGTACTCTTGAACTAATTATATAATGTTGGCATACTTATTTTTCTTCATCTTTATAGCACTAACGGTTTCGACGCAATGCCTTTGAAGGACCGACATGGCGAAACTTGAAGAATTCCTTGTAGGTCTACGGAACCCAAAAAAGATTTGGTTTACTGTAATTCAGAGATTATACGTCAAACAAAAATACTTTTTTCTCATTGTACCGATACGGCGGTCTCAAAAAGTAATTAAGGAAAATATCTGATTCAAAATGAGAATCGTTAGCGGCAGCCTTAAATTGGATAGATGTTACATAATTGGACTATCTGTATCTCCACTTAGTGACTATTGTCTTCGATTTTATTTCATTTCTCGCAATTCCTCGGTGAAGAATTTAATGTGTATCGGTTTTCAAGAAATTGAGATAGTTTTAGCACGGGTTATTAATAGGAGATTGCAACAGTTATAGTCTTTTGTTGAATAGCGTATTAAATAGTAGCATATGGATATTAATTGTCTATAAGTTGATAAATGAGACGTTTTGTTTTCCAATTTGATGTATATGATAATAATATCAACTTAATAAAACTTTTAACATTTTGCATCATGTTTTCATACCAAACAAGATCGACTTAACCGAGAAACTCTCCAATAAATCATGACATCTTTGTCAGTTTCATGAGCATCCTCGCCCATACGTGATGTGTGCATCTATGGTAACATAACATGATAACCAAGACTGATGGTTCAAGGTACGCTTTGAGGCATAAAAGGATCTCAATATGCTAACCTCGGTAACACAAGATACATAGATTTTCTTATATTGAACAATCTTGTTGCTCCATTTGAAGTTCTCAACAGCTATTTACGTATGTCTTTAGAATAGATATAACTCTTTTGGTATTTTTAGCAACAGCCAAGACGTTTTATGGACAGTTGAATAAAATATATTTAAATATCTTTCAACATTATAACTTTCTGAACACCTCTTTCACGAGTCACTATTGTCAATAAAAAAAAGATTTGCGAATATAAAAATTATGTATTTGATTTAATTTCGTACTTTAATTCTAAAGGATTGAACTCTTTAGTTAAACTTACAAAAACAATTAGGTTGACAGTTTCAAGTCTAACTTGTATTTTACTTACACGATAATGTTATTCTTAAAAAATAATTATTAGTAATATAATAGGAGATTAAATTACTTCTTTTAAATACCCAAAAAGTATTGCAGTATAATTCGAGCATCATGAACTAAATACATTTTAATCACAATAAAACATCCCACAAGTAATGTACATTAAACATGAAAGCAGAATCTTATTTGCACTAAGAGATCACATAGTATCTCTGATTGCTAGATGTTACCTAGTTTGTTTGAAGGGAATATCCAATGAGGCTAAACATACTCGGTAACCAGAGCTTACCGGTAATACCTCGAGATTACGCAAGGATTCCTCTTAATAAAGAACTTGCGGGCGTATTTCAATTCAACATATTTGCTTGATGAATTTCCCGAGAGACTGAAAATAAAGATTTGATTTCAATGCTTTTACAGTATTCTTTTCATGATTTTGGTTTCCAGTTTATCTGTATTTTATGATACATTTTATGATCAACTTAAGCTGTTGTATTGGTAAAACTGTAAAAAAATATTGTAGGTATGTTATATTATATATAATTAAATTACTGTTATTGGAACGAAGTTCCTTATCGCGCGTTGCGAAAGGGGGCTAGACGGAAAAAAATTGGAACGAAAAGTTGTAACGACACATTTCGTAGCAATTCTCGTAGTGGCGTAGTAATTACATGCTACGTTACAGCTACGATGCTACATCATCAGACACACAGAGAAAAATGGTGCGGCGTTCGCATTTTCTGTGTCTGTCTCTCTCTCTCGCTTATAGAAAAAAAAAGATATAATAAACTAAAAAAAACTAAAAAGAAAAAAAAAATGACTAGAGTTGAATTTCTAAAAATATAAGGGGCGCTGGCGCGCTGCGAAAGGTCCGCGCAGGCATACACGATCGCTGTTCTAGTCAGATAACAGTGAATTAATGGCCCGGTATCGTGCACATTAATCCACAATTGGATCTGCAGAACTTACTTAAACTATAAATCGGTGGACCTTAATCTATAGGACTTTGTAACGAAACCATAGCACGATCTAACTCGATCCCAACGCCATCTACCGAGTGGCTTCGAAAAGTTCAGCCTACTGATTAAGTTTATATTACATTTTAATTGTTAATAATAAAAAAAATATTATTATAACTTAAAAAAAGATTTTTTTTATAACTTAGAACAATAAAAATGTCTTTACTAATAAATCGAAAAGAACTTAGTTCAATCCGGGTGTCCCTTGACACCTCAGTAGTTTTTTTCTTAGTGACTGTATTTTTATAAAAAAAAAATCAGTTTACAGCATGAACCTTTGTTTCTTATTAATATCATGTTAGAGATCCGTGCAAGAAAAAGGTATTTCCATTATTAGCATTCTTTGCTTTTGTAAATAATAACAAAATGACCGGAAAATGGGTAACTTTCAGGATTGTACTACTAGCGATAGATTCTCCATACCAGATATACGAAAAATATAAACGGTCAAATTGAGAACATAGTCATTTTTTTCGTCGGATAAAATACATGTATTTATTAGGTTTTCACAGTTGAATAGCTGAATTGATTGTAATTTAATGCTCTGCACGTAGTTGTTAGCGCGGCATAAGTCAATTCAAGGCGTGAACTCGAGACCAAGCTAATAAGTAATCTAAGTAAATAAAGCAAGTACCTAAGTTATTTATTATGATAATCAAGATTTTGCAAAGACTGGAAGTAAAATTTTCATTTTGTGACAGTTAAGGTTTATCTAGTCATACCATTTCCACCCTCAATAAACTAAACTTTCATCCATAAAGTTTTATTACAAACATTCGAACCCTATAAAACACGCCATTGTCTATACGGAATCCAATACAGGTATTGTTTAATCCTTTAATCTGCGGCACAGAGACAGCTATTGTAACGTATTGTTACGCGACTACGCTGCTATTAATACAGTACTGTATAAATAACACATGATATTGAATACCGCTATTTCTAGGAACTAGTTCATTCAAGCTTATTTATAGGCTTGCAAATTCACTTTTGCGTGTGTTTAAGAGGTAAGTAATAAATTTGTCACGAAACAAGTTTAGTGTTTATTTTACTTTGCAGTAAGTGGAGTTAGATACTAATGTTTGAAACACATAATTTCTTGTTCAATTTTAGGTCAAAGATAGCATGGTAGCTAAGCTTATAACATTTGTTGGGTATTTCTAATTGTTTTTATTCTACTAAGAAGGGAAACAAGCATAAGGATTACCTGATGGTAAGCAGTTAGCGTAGTGAATAAACACTTAAAATACCAGCGGTATCACTCGTGCGTTGCCAACCCTTTAAGAACCTAATAAAGGATAATTCAATATCTAACAAAAGCAAAAAAAATAATGCTCACGATGGACTTAGCTGGTAAAATAATGTATCAGCACTTGTCAGGGGAGACAGACAAAATCAAAGAAATTCTAACAACGTTAATTTACAAACACTGAGATATTTTCTTTCCTTTTAGCCGGGGTCCAAAGTATGTTAAAATTGCCCATGAATAAATGAAAACGCTCTTAAGCCTTAATAATTTTACAACCGAGATTATTATCTCGAGGGCCGTGTTTATAATATAAAATGGAGACACAAGGGATAATACCTTTGTTTTTGTAATATAAATTTTGACGTCGATCTGCCTTTTGTACTCCATTGTGTGCTTAATTGATTTAAATGAAATATCGCTTAAACTCCTAAAATACCTTTTAGGTCAAAGTTCTGATGCGGTGGCCGTTAATTATAAACAATCGATAATTTTGCAACAGCAACAACAATTTAGCAATTTGATAATTATAAAAATAACGTGAGTTATAGCATAAATTTGAAGTATATCTCGACGTTGAATTCAGGATATATTGGTATTGTTATTGCGTTGTTTAGTGCACTTGATTATTTTACACTTCATTTGATAACATTAACATTTTGCTCGTTTGAAACTACCAATCAGTTTTTGAATTTGATATAGTAAGCTTAATAATTGTAATTGTCTGTGTTATTAGTAGGTTTTATAGCAGAATTATGTTTAATGATATCACGCTGAAGCCATTTCATTGTTGTTTTGCCTGAAATTAGGTCATACTTAATGCTAAGATATACTCAAATTTCTATATCGTTCTGGGTAGACATGTTTATTTAAACCTTTTGCTCGTAATATTAGTTAAGTTATCATAATTTACATGACAAATTTTCTTTAGCTGCATTGACTAAACATTTTTGAGCCCTAGGATGGTAATTGTATATTTAACAGAAAATAATCATACAATAAAAATAAAAAAATAAACTCAAATAAAACAGCTTTTAAAATGACTAACAAAACATTGTACTGGTTTCATGATTGTACTAAATTAACCTTTCAGGCTTGTCTTGTTTTTATTTCAACTTTGGCTTTAAACTGAAACAATAACTGAATCGCCAAAACAATAGCTGAAATCAACTGCCTGGCTGGCCAGCCAGTGTGTGGCGCGAAGCGGCAAAGGCCTTCAACAGTTTGCAACAATAGATCAAAAAAACTCACATTTAATAAAATAAAACTTAATATAATAAACTTAATAATAAAAATAAATTAAACAAAACAATAAAAAAAATATCCGTCAGTTGTAAACCTTTTCTTCTTTTGAAGTCGGCCAAAAACGAAAAAGTTTTGCCATGACATAGCCCGAACTGCACTTTTTCAAACGTCTACTTAACCATGTTTAATAGCCTGGGGGTGGACAAATGATGCTGTCTTTGAAAAAGCCAAGCGAGAAATGAGCTAAACTGACGACATTATACGAGCTTTTGTTTGCCATAGGCCAACTGGGCGAGTAATGACTTGTGCTAAAACTTGGTTTTATTTGTTGCGTGAGAATACACTAAGCGAAAAATTAGCTAGGTTCGGCGCTGAGCTGCACAATCAATTTCTTTAGTCTTCTTTTGATGAAGTGGCCGTGGCGCAATGATTAAGGCATCGGACTTACGATTATGCGTTCATATCGTGGCCATTACACCTAGTACGTGAACTTTCTCCTAACCCAAGCGAATTAAGTTATGTTAGTAAGGGGTTTACAAGAATATAAAATAGTTATTAAAAAAATAATACAAAAATGTAAATGATAAAATTAACAGCCTCGTAGTCTAGCGTAAGTAGTTCGATACCCAGGTCGAGAAATAAAATTATTTGGGATATTCCTGTTTAGGAATTTTCCTACTAGGAGAAGCCTGGATTCTGGAATTGTGGCTCTTGGGTGTAACCTATGGTACATCCTTCTGCGTAATAAAAGCGCATTGTTATAATATGTGTTATTAAACCATTTACTTTTATCTAACCACGTAGATGAAGACAAGCAACAGTTTGTTTGCTGTCAATGATATGTTGAGAAAGCTAATCCAATCTCTTTAAAATGCGCCTGTCGTTTTGTTCTTGTCTATTTTGTTATTTTATGTGGTTCAGCTGCCGACACGATACGTAAGCGAAAACTTTCATTTTGTTGATGAGTTGAGAGAAATCTTAAATAAAGGTAAACATCTTTTCAATATAAGTAAGTAACGGTACGAAATCAGAGATCTCTTTTCGGTAAAATCACTGTTAAATCCTTAAAAATTATTTTATAAAAAAATGTTTCCAAATCTTAAAGTATTTCATTAAAAACTTGTGACCTTAAGCTATTATGTTTGCTTCCTAAATAAAAAATCCAATGTCTGCTAAATCCAAACCCGCACAAAGATAACACACAGAAGAAAAAATATGCAAGACAATTTAAAAATATAATAAGTGAATGTCAAAGGATAACAAATCATAATATGAATATTTGAATTCAACAAAAGCCATTAAATCTGCAATGCTATCATGATATCGGCTATTGTGCTCTATCTATTTAATTCTCTAATGTGATGTCAATCTCTGACGGAGAAATAAATGAAAGCCCGGTTATTTAATGCTACCTGATGAATGTTTGAGATAAACGTGGCCTTATTACCCGCGTTTAATACAATGCATGCAGTTTTATTAATATTGATCGACGGATGAGATGCTGGTAAAAACAATAGTTCACGTTGCCCGCGACTTTGTTCGCGTCGATCATTAGAATAAAGAAACGTCCCTCTTACACTTTCAATCCCAAATTATCCTCTGCGGAAGTGGAATTGCCAAAAAATCTATTTTTTTGTTAATTTATGTCGTGTTTCGTACATAATATATGTACAAAATTTCGTGCAATGTTTTTCAAAATTAACTCACTTACCATATTTATTTTTTAAATATAGATTTATAACGAAATTCCCCACTATAATACAATTAAATACATACCTACAATAACTTATACTTATCCTTACCATATAAACTTACAACGCCTAATTTACCCCCTTAGATGTCAAATACAAAGATGAATTATAAATACCAGTTTAAAAAAAAACCTCCAGCTACACAATTGTGAAAACCGCATCTAATTTTATGCAGTAGTTTTTGCGTGATGCCCGTACGAACATACAAACAAAAAATCTAAAACAATATGTGTTGGCTTCTACTGCTATTATAAAGACCCCTCGTATTCATTTTTATTAAGTATCTTAAATGTACAGAAATGGCAAAAGCCAATGCCCAAAAACTGTATCGCCAAACTTGTGTCACAAATATAAGATAGTAAATAATTTTTAGTTTTATCTTCGACGATTATCTAGTAATTAGAGACATAACTTTAGCAGGAGTTTATAAACAAAAGTGATTATCTATTTAAATATGAAGAATGAACTGGGCACTTAAAACTTTCCAAAGAAAAATCATGTGTTTTTACATTTCGTTTACTAACTTTTTTCATAAAACCCGGGTCACTATTAAAATATCCGGCTTACAATACATTATTTACATTATTCTTCATATAATACAGAAGTTTTTATCTTGACATAGCCACAGAATAGATAGCACAGCGGCGATTAACAATCCAATAGTCAATTGGTTATACCCCTTTACAATTTTACTATTATGTATAATATATATATATATATATATATATATAAGCGGTAACATTATGTTACGTTGACTTTGTTTACGAAACTAGGCTATTAGGACTGCCTAATAATACTCAGCCAAAATAACTTCGTAATATCATAACAATAATTTACCGATAATAATTATAACCAACCTCAGATTCAGTGTCGCGTTTCCACATTTCATTTAAATTTACGTGGCAACGTAACGCTGTATGTAGATAATAGTATTTACAACTGTATGCAAACCGTGTTGGTTGTCATGAATATACAAAGATTTACGTCCGGTACGCATGCAAGCGTAACAGTTTACATGCAGCTTAAGGTGACCTTAAATCCTTATAGTATTATAAATGCTAATGTTATACAGCCTTGGTAGTAAATAAGATGTGTATATGCTACTTTATTATTATGTGTGACTCAACAATCTTATAATAATTTAAAATGGCACTTGTAACATAAAGATGTATACTATGTGCGCTATTGATTTTGTAGCTAAAGAGTCTTCTAAAAAAGTGTACCTCTAAGGTGTCCCCCACTTCTGGCGAGCGCGATCGTGTCGGGTGGGTGGGTGTGCTGGCTGCACACACGTCACAAGGCAGAATACGCGACGCCGTGTGACCTGTGTGCAGCCAGCACACCCACCCGCGCCCACACGTCCGACAATCGCCCACGCCTAATGTACCCTACATTAGGCGTAGGCGATTGTCAGCCTTAGGCACAGTAAACTTCTCAACATGTAGTAAAATGCCAATACATTCTACTAAAGTATATTCAATAAATTTGTATTTAAATTTAATTCATGGCCCACAGTTAAATGGCATTAAATTTAAAAGGAGAACAATATACAACAATTGAACAATGCTGGTTACAACAATGATGAAAACATTTTAGTGTGTCAAGCACTGCTAAATGAAATTTTAATTGCATTTTGCCCATTTTGTAAGGCTTCAAACATTTTGTGCAAACTGGAAATTCCTTTTCTACTGATTAACTTGGTATTTTGTGTGCACTGTAAGCAAAAAAAACTGTTTTTTATAAATTTTGTATTCACATGATGTTATTATATACACTAAAATTTGATATTCAATTTCTAAGCTCAAAACAATTTAATACCTATTATAGGTATCAGAAGATACTCCGGAGTGATCTGCTGTGATCTATTTATTAAAGAATAAACATACAAATAAGTATATTGCAGTATAATCATGTTATTGAGGCAAATTTCAAACGTTTTGTACAATCATTGACAAGAAACTATTAAATAACAGAAGATACAAATTATTAATGTAGATGTGGAACAAAGCCTTGAAATGATTAAAGTGATAAACTCACTTTTAAATTGTTTCATCTACTTTGAGAATGAAAAATATCAATAATAATTATAATACCATGCCTAAATGGAAGAATATGTCAGCCAACAATACGTGTACTTATTAGAATTCAACAAAAATAACTAACTTTCAATAAGGCTTACTCCGATTACAAGTACAACATACACATTTCAACTGTTATGTTTAGGATCCCATGAGATAGGGGTTGAGTTTATCGCCATCCACTGGGTACAATTCTAACTCCGTGCTGCAAATATAAACTTTACTCGACCCAAAAATTTTACCCAAGACCTCGAGGTGAGAGACGCATACGCTTACCACTAGTACATCGAGGCAATAAAAAAATTAAGTATAGTAAATTATTTAGTTTAGTACGACATCGAGGCAATCAAAAATTTAAGTACTGTATATTATTTAGTTTAGTACATCGAGGCAATCAAAAATTTAAGTACAGTAAATTATTTAGTTTAGTACATCGAGGCAATCAAAAATTTAAGTATAGTAAATTATTTTGTAACAGGCACAAAAATGTGTCTACAGAGTGTGCAGGGGAAGTAAGCTTAAGAAAACAAAGCTTTTTGTACCATATGCCGGCGTCTTACTAACGAGGGCCAAAGGAACGTGCGAGAGCTCATTTCCGCTCACAGCACCTTCCTTCTCTCTGTGTAAATTATTCTTTTGTTAATTAATTTTGGATGTAATTTAGATCATGTACTGTCTCTAGATTGCACCTTATTTGAAGAAGTTCTTATTTACGAACATTGTAAAGCAGGAGCTATTTCGTTTTCTTGTGTAGTGTAGGTATTAAAAATATGTGATGGCAAAATTTGTCATATTCCTATTTATTTTAATAAGAAAATTTTGTAAAATTATATTTTTATAACACAACAAAAAAGTTTCAAAGTGGTTGATTTTGATGTTTGTAGAACAACATATTTATAAGCTGTAAAACCGTTTCAGCAATAAATGAAATATAGTCGCTCTATCATTTATCATTTACATTAATCATACAATGAAATATAATATGAAAAATAATTGCAGTTATTCAGCCGTAAAATAAACATACTATTTGCTTGTCTGTTTACAAAATGCAAACAATAATTAGGAACTGTCACCATACAGTATGCATATCGTGCAAATATGTAACAAATCTTACGTCATAACGAGCTATTTGATCATCGTAGGTAAATATTTAAGCAGGATGGATGCGAGGAAAGGGCATTTATTAAAAACACACAGATTCCAGACTTCATTTTTATGTACAATCTCAATAACTGATGTTCAATTTGTTCGGCAAACGGGTAGAAATATTCCTTACTTTATTGGCAGACGAACCGATGCCAATAAAACTGTTTTCAAATTACCCACAATTACTAAAGTGTTTAAGTTTAAGTTTTATCATCAAAAAAGAGATTAAAATTTAAGAATATCGAAATTACTCGCTACAACAAACATACATGGTAAACAGCCAGTTATATCTCATAATTAGTATAAAGTCTCAAAACTTATAAAAATATTCCCAACTATTTTTACCGGGATGGAAATAAACACTTATCATGTCTTGTATCTTTGTTTTTAATAGATATCCTTTTGTCACATCCACTCCATATAATATTTATAGTTATGCGCGAGGTACAAATTATCCTGAAGTCGTAATATTTATAATAGATTGACAGTAAAATTATGAAAAAAAAAGTATTATGCATAATTGCAATATCATAGAAAAAGTATTCAAAATAAATGTCTGAGCTTTTTGAGGTTTCATCACTGTATTTAATAGCTGCAGCCTTAAAGAAACGAAACAAGAAAGCAATGAGAAGTAATAATCGCCGGGCTCCATTTTGTTTCCCGCTGCAGTGTAATCATGGATTAAATGAGGAATGATTCTCAAAAGAGGGTTTACTCAGCTCGTTATTTGCAAGAATAATAAAATTGTGAACTATTCATTCAAATGGAAAATCTAAAGTGTTTTTATATTTCCGGCTCTCTTGGTTTTTTAATGAGGCTTAGGCGAGGCGTTGATGAAAGGGAAAATTACAAACGGTGCTCTTAAAGTATCGTAGGGTGCAATTATTGTATAATTATGTATATAAACTAAATTTTAGACATAATTTTAGCAGTTGCTTAGCATTAAAATCACCAATGAAAAAGAATTAATTGCAAAAAGTAATGTCAAATCTGCGCGGAACGATCGATCTTACAGATTAGGTAACTGCGATCGACCGATAAATAAGTAACCATCTTAATATAAAAAGTTTTCTCACCTCTCACGGTTGATATTAAAAGATCTATGGCAATCGTAATGGGTAGTCAGAGGCTAGAAAATCTGACAACTAGTCTAACAAAGAGTATCGTTTTACTTTTACTGGGTTGAGTTCTGACGGCTGTCGCACCACGTAAAATAAAAGACTAAAAGCATTAATAGACTAAAAGTATTAATTAATAGGACAAAAAAACTGAATATAAAGATGGCCCAACCGTTTATATTACTACCAAATACTAAATAGCATTTTGCACTCCTTCGACAAAATTCGGTACATAATATGCACTCCATTTGCACATAGCGTTCCAGTTATCACTTAGTGGAATAATCCGCGTTGACTACATTCATACAACTTCTTGGTTTTGGCAATAGCTTAAGAAGTCCATAAAATACTTCGTCCAGGTTTACCAGGTTTCAAAGCATGAATTTATAGCAATATGCGAAAATAAAGTCACGTGAGTTTGGTCACTATTTAGCAATTGATGGTAAATTTAAAGGCTTTACACCATTTGCATCGACGTCATTTTCTTCAATCTTTGAATAAAAACGCTTATTTATTGGAGCAAATTTTACCTTAATGCCGTTTTGTTACGTCTCACGCGAGAGTTTTATATTACTTATAATTATAATGATAGATAGTTGCATTAGCATATTATACGACTAAATATGACGTGCTATACAGTTTTGTCAGGTCACTAAGGTCACCATCAGATTTTTTTTATTTTAAGTCATGTTTGAGGTACAACAACAATAGTATAGGCCCATGCCTTACTGTGCTGTTTTGTCGTCAGTTTTCATGTTACGAGTATGTATAAATAATGCACCTTTACAGTTTTAATGATCTTAATAAAAGTTAATTCGAATTATTTTGAATGTTGAGTATTATATTGTTTGCGGTAAATGTGGTTGTGGTGTACTGGGTTCTAAGCCACAAAATGTTATTACTTTAGTTGAACATAGTTATATTATCATACGTTGCATTACATTAGCAATGAAAAATACGTGAGTGGGATTAAATATAGCATACATACATCTAAACATCACTGCCTATCTTACCAAGAAGTGTATGGCAAAAGTACACTTGTTTGTTTAGGTCCCATGGGATGGAGGATGAGCCCATCGCCATCCACCGAGACATGATCCCAACTCCAAGCTGTTATTGAGATTTTTCTTAAATTAAAGTCCCCATTAACACTTTTGCCCTGGAAATCCAACCCGAGAACTCACGTAACCGGCCGTTTACGCTATCTACTAGACTAACAATGCAGTTAAGGATTTATTACCTATGGGTATCTCAAAATATGTATTACAAATGTGGCGGTATCCGCACATTATTTAAATGACGGATGACACACACGTGACATATGCCGACGAGTGCTGAATCGCGATAACGAAATGTTCACAGCAAGTGACTATATATACCACTTCACACAGCTGTCCGCCAGGCAATACCACCGAGCCTGGACGGAGGATCCTCCCTTTGTGGTGGAGGAACATCACACCCTGTTCCTCTACACAAGTATCACGCATCACGCATGAAATATACTGATTTTTTTTTCAGTACCATCATAAATACATTATAATATATTAAGAAACATAACGGTTCGCGAAAGTCATTCATCAATAGACCAACGACGGAACAAGATTGATGTTAAATTTATCCAAAATTGACGCAAACGAGTACGGAATCATAATTCAAAATCATGCCTATATTACCCAAAAGAGAGGGTGTATAACACCTACAACCCATATTTCCTTTTATATTTAGGTATCATGTGATAGAGGGTGAGCCTATCGATATACACCGGCCACAAATCTAGACTCCTTGTTAAGATTGAAAATTTCGGGACAGAAAAATCACCCACAACACTTTTTTTCGATCCGGGAATTAAAACCGGCATTATATTTATGATAAAGATGAAGATATTTTTTTATTGCTTAAAACAATGGTACAATAAAATCTTAATATTAAATACATGATCAGCAATGTTTTGCCATAATTATGACATGCAAAAATTTCATCCGTTTTTGAGTACTGTTAAAATAATATTAAATTAACAATAATAATAGTAATGAGCATAGTACATTATTATATAATTTGTGGTTAAGTCATTCGTAATGATAACATGCAAACAAAAAAATAATAAAAAAAGTATGTTTTTTTAATGAGTTTTTGACATTGATCCACATCATAAACAAAATAAAAAAATAAAAATGTTTATTTGACACAAATAAAGTAAATACATATTTCACTTCTATTGTTGTTTGACGCTATTCTATTACAACAATATGTACATTGATCCATATAAAAACAGTGTTTATTTTTTAATTTATTTGAACTAATATAGTTAAATGTCTATAATTCTTAATAACACGTCATAATTTGTAATAAAAATAATTGCATTAAAATAACAATTTATACAATTTTATCATCAAAATAATTTATAATTTATATTGAAAAAACTCATGTATACTATAAAAACAGCTTTTACTAAGCCAATATGTCAACTATGATTTTATACGGCATTGCTCCAAAATTATGAGGAATATAATTGAAATTTTTTATGCATATTATGAAGCAGTTATTGCATGTAAGGTACAATTTGGCTACCGGTCTGTACCTACAATTTATTGGCAGTGTGTGCTCTAGGCGGATTGTACCTTGTAGACTCGGGAAAGAGATTTTTGTGTTTGCTAAAATTAGGCAAGCTTTTAAAATGTAAAAACTATGTACGGTCAGGTACTCGTATTTTTAAATAGAGGTTCACTCATTTATTATTTTATTTATTTATTATACAATTGAACATTTAAATTTACACTATATTATTGAGAAATTGAAAACTAAATATATACCTAACTAAATATAGGTACATGAAATAAAAAAATATAATACAAACTTATTAAATAAAATAGATCTAATAGAGGTCGACATTAATTCATTGGTTGCAGCCCACAAATT
This sequence comes from Hypena proboscidalis, assembly GCA_905147285.1. Taxonomy (NCBI): domain Eukaryota; kingdom Metazoa; phylum Arthropoda; class Insecta; order Lepidoptera; family Erebidae; genus Hypena; species Hypena proboscidalis. The sequence goes on from LR990132.1 coordinate 14,682,892, forward strand.
GCTCTAATGTATTTTTTTGTAACAAATTTAAAACTTAATCGATGTCAAGGCATCGACCGCATAAAATAATCCCATAATCCCACATACCTGTGATATGCAGTTATAGCTGCGCTTGCGTATATATATGTTGAATTCGCTGCCTTAACTTCGTCAATCAATCAATACGCAGCTACTTCATCACGGGCCAGGTGCCTCATTTCCGTAAGTAGGACACGAAAGCTACTTAATATTTAAAATACGATACATTACTAAAACAGAAATAGAAAATCGTTTTTTTCACAACACTGAAAATATGAAATAATATCTCGCCTCTATTACCCAGAAGGATGTGGTAGAGGTGTACAATACCCACTTTTCACCTGTTATGTTTAGGTCTCATGATAGGGGATGAGCCTATCGCCATCCACTGGGCACAATTCCAACTCTGTGCTGCTATTATGAATTTCCTGACGGAAAGTTCACAAATAACATTTTTCCCGACCCGGGAATCGAAACCGTGATCTCGCGGTGAGAGGCGCATACACTAACCACTAGACCGTCGAGGCAGTTGTATTGTATTATACATAATTTAAAATATTTAGACACATAACCACTGATTATATAACTCAACAACAATGATCTATTAGTATTTTTAGGGTTCCGTAGCCGAATGGCAAAAAACGGAACCCTTATGGATTCGTCATGACTGTCTGTCCGTCCGTTCGTATGTCACAGCCACTTTTTTCCGTTACTATAAGAGCTATACTGTGGAAACTTGGTAAGTAGATGTATTCGGTAAACCGCATTAAGATTTTCATACAAAAATAGAACAAAACAATAAATTTTTAGGGTTCCCCATACTTAGAACTAAAACTCAATTTTTTTTTCATCAAACCCATATGTATAGATCCCACATCTATGGATAGGTGTTCAAAAATTATACTGAGGTTTTTATTTTTTTTTCTAAACTGAATAGTTTAGTAACCCCCCCCCCTCCCCCCCGCGTAACTTCTAAAATAAGGGAATGATAAATTTAAAAATAATATATGATGTACACCATTCAAACTTCCACCGAAAATTGGTTTGACCGAGATCTAATAATAAGTTTTTTAATACGTTATAGATCGTAAACCGCATTTTACCTTTCATTCAATCAACTCCAATATACCTAATAAAGAATAAAGAAAAACATTTATTAAGATGTATTATGTAGTTGTACGGAGCCCTACGTGCGCGAGTCTTACTCGCACTTGGCCGGTTTTTTAACCGTAGTACTGTTTATAGTAGACCTCAAATTCAATTCATTTGTTTTCGTAGGCCCCAGGAGACGCTTGAACACGTCAAAACATTACAAAAAATGATATAAAAATAAATCATAAATAATACTAATTTATACTAATTACAATGATTTGAATAACCTCTTTTGAACAATCTCAAGGAAGGTATCGCCATCGTCTTATTTTCACCCTGCCGCAAAATAGTAGTATAATTGTTAGTTGTGAGATTACGTCCTGACATAACTGGCACTTGAAGCATAACATCGTAGTTCTAAGACATCGTGGCGCATCTAGAACTTACTTTAGTATAAATGTTTATGGTCTTCAATACAAAGCTTTCATCTTGTAAGTTCACAACAATTCTGTTACCAAATAACAATTTTACAAGTAGCGTTCTGAAACACAAGTAGCTGTTTAATACATTTTTCAAGACAAAGCCAGTATTTTTTACGTCATCATTGTTTGTGTTCCTTTGTAAGGCTATGTAATAATTGGCCCGTATTGTTAGTCCGTCTTTTTTATTTCTGTTTGTTGATTTTGCATTTCAGTGTAAACAAAACATTCTTTTGACTAGTCATCAAAGTGGGTCCGTATACACGAACGCCCGAAACGAGCTCGCTACAAAATGTATATCATTGACATAAAATAAAAATACAAGGCCTTAAGTTTTAAAGAATAGGTGTTTTATAGACGATTTTCAGTTTAAATATTACAACTGAACTCGTTTATAAAATGTAGGTTATTGCAAATTCATTCAAATGCTTGGAAACATTTTTCTTAAAAATTGAGTGTGAAATTTGAGTTACATTGCAGATAGAATTTATAATTTCATGTAACTCTTAATCATTTATGACCCAAAGCGTACTTACATATCTTCATCTTTACTGAGACGCTAATATAAAAACAATTTTCTATTACCATAAAACCTTTTGATACGCCCAAGCTTGCAGCTGTTGAATATCATAATAAAAGACATATTCAAAGCGTATAACTCAATGTTAACGCCACCCATGTCAACCGCTATCTAAAGTGTGGTCTCACCCATAGAATATATGTATCGTTTTATTCATGATATAAAATTAAAGCTTCATACAGACTAGAGTGGGCAATGCCACAAAAAGCATTGTATGTTTTATCCAAACCATTACGTTTTGTAATAGGCTGTACAGCAGAACGTCAGTGCATCGTTTGCCGTCCGTTTTTTGCGGACCACAGTCATAAAAAATATGTATAATTGGAATTCGTTGCACACCCCGTGCTAAAATCCGCCACACGTTTTTATACGTACACGAGAATGAATATTGATTACGGCCTTTCAAGCCCCGATTCCGAGTAATTTACAAATATTTTTTCCGTTTTAAATGTATCAATAAAACACAATCGTGCAATCAAAATATAACTTTGTTTTTATTTGTGTGACGCTATAAATTAGCAAATAATTATCAACGCTTCTAGCTAGACACGACCTTCAGCAATGAATATAACGACTGAGATCAATTAGCAAACAATTTTATTTTTGCCTTTGCCATAAACATTTTAAATCCGTAAAATAGGTATCACACTAATTTGTGAATGCAATACAATCAAAAAAGCTGCTGAGTTAAATGCCTGTAATATAAGTCTTGTTAACACCTTTTGTTGCTGGTCTACTAATCGAATACAATTTGGAATAACATTCAATTGAATTTATTTATTTGCGAATATTAGTTTTACAATTTTGGCACATAATAAATGAGTATCATGGCACGAGACCATAATCAGCGTCTCAGCAAGCAAAATGAACTCAATTATTTTAAAAAAGTACTGAAATACAATAAATACATTCATGTAAATGTCACAAAATCATAATTACATGTCAAGTATAAAATAATTTAATAATAATAACAATCAATTAAATCAGTAGTTCCCAAACTTATTTTTCGCGTGGACCACTTTCAAAATTTTACTGGTTTCGGTGGACCCCCTGCTGCTACATTTCTACCACATTCTTATAGTCGCCAAAAATAAAAATTAGTTCGCTTCTAAGTTCTGTCCCTATATTTCGATAGGTAAAATAAAAGCAAAAAATGGTACATTTTTAAAACACTTATTTATTAAAAGAATAGAATTACAAGAAAACTTAATAAGGTAACATAGCTTTAGTTTCAAGTCATAATTTTATTTAATAGGAAGGATGTATTTGATGGAGTGTCAGCAAACGATCAATGTTTGGCTTTATTTTTGTGAGTAATAACCGCAAATCCCCCCGCTCTGCGATGTTTAATTTGCTTCTTTTATTTGTTAATAAATTTGTAACGGCGATTCTTAGATGATCTTCGAGCTTTGATGGTTTCATAAAGTCATTGCTCAAAACTTTGTTGCATAATAAGCACATGGGCAATTGTTTGTCTGCCTCTGATGGAATAAAATCATATTTCAAATAATCGACACTATATTGTCGACATTTTTCTTTGCTATAGCCATGTTTCGTGTCAGTTGCCTTACCTGTAAAAAAATGTTTATGGAACCAAGTTATTTTCTGGATATACCACATATAAGTATCTTGTCAGGATATACCACATATAAGTATGTTGTCAGTATGCGGAAATGGAATTACGGCTTGTATAGGGACCAACTAATAAACCGCTAAGACAAATACATACGTTTTCACAAAACGGTATCAATTTTAAAGTACCTACTCAACCACTAATTGTTAATTATAACAAATATTCACGCACTTTCATCTCAAAAAACGTTATCGAAGGTGCGATATTTGTGTAGAAAAAACAAAAGTTGAAATCCCAAAACTGTGCATAAAAACGATAACTAACATTTCATCAAATCCCGTCGAAAAAATAAACAAACAAAAAATAATGTAATTTTAATTTCGGACTTGTGTGCAATTAACAAATCGAACATTTTGATAAAATAGTTACTTCAAAACTAATTTAAAATTATTGTGAAATTACTATTCTGTAAAATTAGTAGTTTGCAAGAAAAAATACAAAAATTAATTGCCCTGCAGTATTGCTTATTCGGCCTTTTAAGAGAGGCAGCGCTTGTCTCGTGAAAAAACAATTGAATAAAACGTGCTGTGTTTGTCTTGAAAGCGATAGAGGACAATTAAATTATCTGTAATTTACTAAGTTACATATCTATACTAGCAGTTGTGATTATGAGATCACATACTTACAACTTCTTACGTCGCTACTACACGTAAACAAAATAGGTATGTACTTAAATACTATAACAAAGGTAGGTATAGGTAGGTAGGTACTTACTTTTCTCCGGCACTAGCAAACACTGATATAGGTAAATTATCTCACACCTTTTTTTTTTAAATTTCGGAAACAAATGAATGTGTTTGCTTATGACATCAAGTATTTATAGTGATGATCAAGTTCATGTCTTAACAAACATTGCGCTTGCGCTTTGCGCGGCGGATTGCACTTTGCAAGTCTGTACACGAATTGTAGGTAATATCGAATACGCAAGTTTGGACAAGTAACAGTCGCTTGTCTTATTAAAATATTATCTGCTTAGTTAGGTACTTAAAACAATGTATGTAGACCCTACGGCATACCTACATTTATAAAAACTATGCTTTCATTTTTGCTCTTCACTATTAAAAGCAGATACAGTTTCGTGGACCCCCATTAACATCTTGTGGACCCCCATTTTTTGTTTACACCTACGTAGACCCCCAACGAGTCTCCCGTGGACCCCTGGGGGTCCACCTGGACCACTTTGGGAATCAGTGAATTAAATCAAAGATAATTTAATTCATACTATATTAATTTATCAGCTAGGTATACCTTGACAGAATAGTAACATTTTTCCACAAGCATCCTCTTAACAGTATTCTTAAAGACATTATTTTTTGTAATTTCTAAATTAATAAGTATCAAATGAGAATAAAAGATTATGAATTTATAAGTGACTCAAAAGCTACAATAAACTTCTTTATGTAGGCTGTAGCTGTAATCGTTCCTTTTCGGTACTGTAAGTTTGTTTCAAAGAATTGGAAAGATCTTAACAAGTCTGCAAATCTCTTAATTTATGTTCTAAGCACGTTGCGCTTAGGTGGGCATCTACCTTTACGATACGCATAGCTATATACCGGGCTACAATTTAGTCATCACCCTAAAACGAAATTGTGATGACAAAGTTTATGAAGATCGTTAACTGCTTTATCTTGACACAAAGTAGTCGAACTACTTAAAGGTGAAGTCTTTGCACTTCACCTTGAAGTAGTTTGACTTTAGATGTCTTTTATTAACTGGAGTTAACTATGTGAAAGTTAACAACATTTTTATTATGCTGACTTCAAAATAGGATTTAAAGTGTAATAATATTGGAGTAATGTTTATATTACATTGGTTTTTTTATTTCTTAAAAAGCTTTGCCTGGCAGTGTTTAACAAACGCTATAAAAAGAATTTGCAAAATCGGTCCGGTCGATTACGCATGATACCAAGACTAAAATAAATAGGGATTCGTTTATAAAAATATACATTGCTCTGATTGAATTTGGCTATCATTCAGTGGCAATAAGACATCGCGATAAAAAAAAACATATACTTACTCAGCAATCTTTCTGTTGTGCCAGTGAGGTATAAGTTAGGGTGAGTAAGACTTTAACCTCACAGTATCATGCTCTCAGAGGCAAGACGACCCGAGTATTCAAACCGCAGTCAACCACCGAGTGTTGTACTGACAAGGGCATTAATAGCATATTAACAATGAATACATTAACACTTCGGGTTTTCACTTCTAAATTGTTTGGTATGCTTGTAACATGCTGAAATTGAGAGTTCAATATTGAAATCAAATTACTTTCTTTTTTATGGTTTCATACCCAAAGGGTAACAGCGGAATCCTATTCTTAGTAATAGTATTACTAAGAATACGTTATCGGCTGCCCAAATTCAAAACCTAGTAACAGGTGATTTGAGAAAAAAGCGGTTTTTGTCATTTTTCGCCTTACTAAACAGTATAGAAAGGATGTAAACCTTAAAACACCCAGTTTCATACGTAATTTTAAAAATAACATTTAGCAAGTCTAAGCAATTTGGCATGATTACGAAAATTTCCTTGAAGTACAAATTCTAAACATAGTATGTCAGAATACAAATTTAACCCTAGCAGCTCAAGCGACTTACTAAGTTATGAATTTTAAATACCTACTTGCTATGTTTTGAATTTGGCGTCAATTGTAAAATCAATGTAATTTCGTTTAGTAAGTCCAGTGTCACCGGTGCAAGAGGGTGCATTTTCTGGGTTAAAAAAGAATAAAATGAGTTACAAGCAATTTTATCGGTCCAGGCGTGTAGTGGGTGCTTTGTAAGTCGAAAACGAACGCAGGTAAGAAATAACGTCGTTCGCTGTGTGGCAAATAGCGCCATATTGCTGGAACCACATGTTGTTCACGTACATATTGTTTAATACAAGCCAAAAGAAACTGTTTATCATTGATCTGTAGCGCTCGCCGTTGACGGTGATGGCCTCGCCAAGGTTGTTTTCGAAGATGTATGGACCAATGACGCCGCCAGACTAAAATATGTACCGAACAGTAACTTTTTGTGGATGCATTGCCACCTGGTGAACCACATGTGTGGGTGGTGGTCATCCCATCCCATACGGCAATATCACTTATTAACAAAACCATTAATCCAAAAAGTGCCTCATCGCTAAAGATTCTGTCCGTCTGTCAGTCGGTCCGTCTGTTGTCAGTCTGTATATATCATGAACCGTGATAAACTTTCTCACAAAAAGTACTAAAAACCGAATAAAATAAATATTTTAAGGGGCTAAGACACTCTTCAGCGCTGATGGTTATAATGATTTAAAAACCTTACAAACTTGCAATTACAATAAAATGAAAGAATATTTTGTCTGCTTGAATAGTTTAGAACACAACATATTCATAGAACGTTATTTTTAGAAGGCATAAGCAATAAGTGAGAAAAGAGGATTAAGTTCGAGCTTATAAGGTTCTCAAAAGTTATGTTTTCCTGCTAGGATGGTGCAAACTTAGATTTTACGTAATTAGGACCAAATGAAAATATTCAAATTATGTTCGGAATGCTAGGAATTCATTCTCAAAAAATATGCTATTTTCTTACCTTTGTATTGAATTCTTATCATTTTTAATTGAACTAATTCAAGTGGGAATTAAATTCATAAAAAATATGGTTAAGCAGAATTGTAATTAGAAGAGCAAACAGTTTCGTCCGTAGTTGCATTTACGGCAATTAATTTTATGTTCTGCACTATTTCGAATAGCTGTAACAAACTAGTAAGAGCTTTTCAATCAAACGTATGGCAGTTTCAGGGGAAGTTGATAAACAAACATCATAATAAAACATAATATCACGCCTATACTACCCGGAAGGGTGTGGCAGAGGTGTACAACACCCACACTTCACCTGTTATGTTTAGGTCCTATGGGATGAGGGGTGAGCCTATCGCCATTTTGCCCGACCGCATTGAAGCCGAGACATACTCTATCCCCTAGACGGCCTAGACCACCGCGGCAGTTTTTTTTTTTTTTTTTTATGGTGGATAGGCACGCGTTTGACCACGATCTCATATCATATCATAGCAAACAAATCATATCGCTGATCTAAATCTCAGTCCATCCACGGGTGAGGCATATCGGGCTTCCTCTTGGAACACGTTGTTCTCCCTTTGAATATTGGCGAACGAGTTTAGGTAGATCTGAAAAAAAATCATACTAACAATATTTAACACTGTAAAAGTCATCAACGTGAACAGATTATAAACCCTTAATTCAATCAATAGGTTGAAAGTTAATAAGCGGAAGGACCAATTAATTGGAGGTAGAATTTCAAATTTCATAGCCTCTAATTATAAACCCCTTAAGTAAACATTTTAACTTTACTGCCTTTTTACCTTTAGTGGATCTAAGCGTTTGTTCAAAACGTGTCTTCTACAGACTCAGTCCACGTTCAATTAACCATTCCTTATTGCTTTTTGTTTAAAGAGTGAGCGTCTATCTTGAGAAATAATTACGCGGCAGTCTCAAGTATTTAGCTTAGCAGAAGTTAATTAGTTTGGGCAACAGCTGTTCCAGAGCTTAAGGTGTCCGCTGTTGGTAGAGTATCATCTTGCGCTTTGTTTACTTGCACAGAAATGAGGAATTGAACTTGTCTTGTTCTGTCTTATTAGGTTGTATAATTACAATCAATAAAGACTCAAGCCAAGATAAACATTATTGTTTAGTATTGTTTGCCGTTTTGTTATTTTAAGCAATCTACTATTTACCGTGTTTTATTAACCAGATTGAGTTAAAATTTTATTTTGTGGCTACGGGTAGCCTATGTGGCATTTATTTGCAGTTTTATTGCTTCAGGTAACTGTCTTATCTATCCATAGGTACATGAGTTTGGGCTACGAACAGCAGAGTCCCTCAGCAAATCATAGGTCCCCTACGCCATGATTAGGTTAGTGACAATCTACCATACCTACCGACATATAAAAATTTCTCGTATGTTAGTCACTATTCACCATCGGGCAAACACAGCTCTGAATAAAAAAGCGGTAGATCATCGGTTTCAAAAACTTTCGTATTTCTTTCTTTTATATTATTCAAGAAAAAGTAACAGATTGGCGTCGTTACTTATGTCTCTAAGGATAGAATTAGCTGTTCAGTAATGTCAACGTGAATGTTAATACAACGCTTAGGTCAACTAAACTCATTTATCACTGTTATTCAGCCGTCGAGTTCAACTACTTGATTGATCACCATTCAACTCTCGCTTTACATTTATGAATATATAGAGTTTCAATTCTGGTATGTTTAGCATTATTAAAGACTTTTTTGTTAAGGTGCTTCCAGGCCATGAGTACTCGCTTTTGATGTAAGGTAAAAGATTTGAATAATACAGTGCTGTCGTAGGCGAACTAAGCACGCAATTTAAAATAGGAAATTTTATTTGAAAAATCTTACATTACAGGCGAGTCCTCGTCAGTCTAGGACACAATTTGTAACGTTATGAGCAAATCGAATCTTCAACGTTACATTTTAGGCGAATGCTCACCGCTCTGGCAGCATTTATCTTTTCAATGATTCCTCGACAATGCGGACAAAATACCTGTGTATAAACAACAATATCATTTGATTTACGGGTATTTGTTTCTATAAAAGCTATCCCAGATTGAATAAAATCAGTCAGCCAAACTGCAAACAATAAATATTTAAGTTGAAGAAGAAAACTGTAGGCAGCTTCAGAGATATATTGAGGGTTCATTGAATAAAATGTTGGGTAGTCGGAAACGGGTCGTCCAAACCCTTTATTATCATGTTGGGACTGATTTAGAATGATAAGACAACCCTCCTCGTACATTAGAAAAATACCTAGGCGTCTCGCCATCTTTTGAGTAAGCATTTTGTTGACATGGGTAACTTTAGATCCCTTTTGAGCATGAGATTTGATGAATTTGGGAGATGTTTATTCAAACTTCTTACAATATTGGTGATCAATTAAGCTGTAAATGTCATGAAGCACTAATGTTTGTTTTTATCTAATAACATTTTCTGTGATATTAAGGATAGAGCTCTTAATCATTTTAAAATCTTATTGGTACAGCCAGGTCCTACCCTCGGCCACACACAGCAAAACTATAACACCGGGGCTAAGCTTGTGTAGACTTCCTAATCCACCACCGCTGGCTTTTGTTTTCACTCTTCTACAATGTGCCTGACTTTTTGTACTGGGTCTTCACAGTCACCATTAGAAATGTTATTAATTCTCCGATTGTGACGATGGCACAAGATAAAAAAAGACGTTCATATAAATCTCTTGTAGGAACCCTTTGCCGCATTTTTGTCACACTTATTAAAAACATGGTTTGTTTTTTTTTTATTTGTATGCCACTTGATTCTCGTGTATTAAAATTTTATTTCATCATGAAGTAGAGGCAAAATTCCCCTGCGGCTTAATATTTTTTATCTCAGCTAGTAAACTCTAAGGAATATAGCCGACTTTTACCAAAGACGATTTTAGATCCCACTTGGGGAAAGTATATTGCTGTTTAGTGGACTTACTTCCTATTCGAGTTTTTATCAGAGAACCAAACAAAATTTCTGCTTACTGAAATACAGTCGTGTGCATATCTATCGGAGTCTTTTTGTAACATTTTGTGTCAGTTTTTAACTCAGAACATTTAATTCCGTTTTTCTAGTCATATTGTTTGCAATATACACGTGTCCAGAAATACCTACATAATTAATTTAAAAATTGGAAGTTGTTTTGTTCAAGTAATAAAATATTATCTTAATTCATTTTCTTTTCAACTAAGTTTCCACTTAGCAAATTATCTAAAAATCTTTGAACTTGCTGGCTTAAAGCCGCGCTCAAGTTCAAAGATTCTAACCTTTAATTGCCTTTGCCAAAACACAAGAGATTCCTAAGATTACTGTGTTTATTTTAATTTGCGTCTTAAACTTATTTTTAAAAGAATACTAAGCTTCCTTCGTGATAAATTGCGTTGCGTGTTTGTTAATATAGGATATAAGCTTTAATATGTGAAACACAGCCATATTCACAATAAACCTTTTAATGGAATACTAATTATGAAATTTTATCATTTTGATATATTTATTATAATTTTCAAGTTTAGCTTCTCAAAACTCAATTGACTAGTATTTACTCGTCTTTAATTACAACGTAATGAGAAACGAATGTTATAAATGTTAATGTTTTACAGAGCTCTCGTTATACAAAGATAATTTCAAACGTAGTACGGACCGTGCATATTTTAACTTAATTAAATTTAAAAAAGCATAGATTACAAGTTTGTGTCAGACTTAAAAAAAAAATTAAAAAAATTCGTTCATAATAACAAATTAGACTTTTTGAACCTTTAGTGAGACTATTCGAGTCCTCAATTTAGGTAGAAGAAGGCTCGTTATCTATGGACCTTTTCGAGATTTTCCAGGTTTACAAATCGTTCTACTAGTTATAATTAATTAATATGAAGTGTAAGACGTGACCCGCATTGTTTGTTTTTTTAATATAGTAGATACTATCTAAAACTGAAATAAGCAACCCAAAATAAATTAAACGAAATAAAAAGGTAAAATCAACAAGTACCACCGCTCTTACCAAAACAAAACGAAATTACTTCGCAGCCTGCATCTGGATCTTATTTGCGTAAATAAACGCAATCGCAAGAAATATTAATAAAAACCTTAATAAAAATAAGCGGTATAAATTCATTTTGTTTGTTATGAGGCAATTTTTCATCCGGTTGAGTTCCGCAAATGAATGTTCAGAACAATAACGTTGCAGGGTCAGCCATGACAGTAAACTAGTTAGGTTGGAAGATTTTTTAACCTATTTAATGAAATAATATGAAATTGTGATAATAATGTGCTTATAAGTGAGAAAGAGACTTTGAGTGATGGTGTAATAAGAAAAGAACGCTTGGCGATGGTGCGGTATCTGATGACGTCATGGCTTTCAGTGATTCTCCTGTTCTACGCTTTAAAGTCAGGTAAGTGAACAACTACAGTTTTTTTTTGTAAATACGCATATTGTTACTATATTGATTAACTTACGAATATACTATTAGGTAGTTAAGTAAATCAGCTGCAATAGAAATATCAATAAAATGGCGACTGGACGAAGCCGCATATCAGTGTCTCAGTACCTACATGATTGTGAGACCCTGAGTGCAATTTGTGTTTATTTAGAATATCATGACATTCACTCCATGTTTACCTATGATATGGTCTATGATTTACGTCTGGAGGAAGCTAAATTTCTAAAAAGGTGAAAAATAAAAAAAAACATCGCAACATCTTTTTACATGTCACTTGTCAGGTCAACTTCATGCTGATTGCCGATATGATAATGGTTTAAGTAGAAATTACAGCTCACAAACATCTTAAAATGATGATAGAAACATTATAAAATAACTAGAATATTATATTAATATCGCCCGTCCCAGATATTGCAAGATTGTATTTTTAACCTACTTCAAAAAAAGGAGGAGGTTCTCAATTCGGTTGTATTTTTTTTTTATGTTTGTTCGCCGATTACTCGAAGACGCCTGGACTGATTTGAGAAATTCTTTTTTTGTTTGAAAGGATATACTTGTCATGAGGTCCCATTTTATTCGAATCACGTTCTGATGATGGGATTTCAGAGAAATCGAGGGCAACCCTCAAATTTAAAAGGCTTCTATATTGTTTTTTGTATATTATCTAAAGCTACTTGGATATTTACATCTAGTAGTCAGCATTTTATGTTGCTGAGCTGATGCTGGAAGGTACAACTCCTCAACGGTTAGGAGTACGGGGATAATTCTTTTAATATAGGCACCTTAAATAAGTTTTCCGTCTCAAGTAACCGTCGTCTCCTCATTCGAGAAACATTCTTGCTCGGTCTACCCATCACTTAAAATCGTTAAATAAAATATTTTTTAACAAAAAAAAACCGAATTCAAAAAGTACGTAAACTAAAAAGCAAAAAATAAATTTACTTCGCACAAAATAATACGTTTTTTCATTTAGGTAGGTAAGTAGAAATTATAAAATAATTATTTTATAATTCTGAAGTCGGTGCCAAGTAAACAATAACTCTGTATAGATAATATCAATCTTTCTAACAAATATTTTCTGACTGAATATTAGTTATATTTCTGTGGTAAGTACCAATACTGGGCGACCGCGCACTAGCACAACTACGCCTCCCTTTATTGTGTGTACTGTAATTTGATATTGTAGAAAGGTTGTTATAGCTTTTACTTGGCACCGACTTCAGAATTATAAAATAATTATTTAATAATTTCTATTTAACTAAATGAAAAAACGTATTATTTTGTGCGAAGTAAATTTATTTTTTTGCTTTTAGTTTACGTACTTTTTGAAGGCAGTTTTTTGTTAAAAAATATTTTTATCACCATAATATGGTGGTAATATTTATATAAACTGAATTTGATAGCGCAAATTTCAAGTAAATATCACTAAATATATATATTTTTTTTATGTTAGACCGCACACTTTGATATATTTTTAAATTATTTTTTTTTAATAAACCCTAAATTTAGCAACGACAATATTAAATAATTGTTACAATTGAACCAATATCTCGAAGAAATGGAACATAATAAAACACAGTTAAATAAAAACATATTTCTAATAAACTTTTGCCTATTGTAACTGACATAAAATTTTTCATATCTTATCTATTAAACATTCAAACTATTCATTCTCAATGAAATGCGCCCTATTCCACAAATAAAAATCAATCTTTAATCGAAAATCTCTGACGTGATCACTACAGTTGGCATAGTAACCTGCTTGCTTCAAAGGTAATAAGGTCTGCACTAAAGTTAAAATTGGGACAATCCTGACTAAATTAAGTCCAATTGACGCCGTCGAAATGTGAAGACGAAAGCGATAAAGTCACAGAAGGTCACTCCCGTCGACTCCGTAAATGGTGAAACCACGAGCACAATTTGCAATGTCTATTTACCAAACGACAAAGTTGGGTTTTGATTTTGTGTGCCCTGAAGCTGAGTGCCAGTAAATTAGTTTTTATTTTTATTCGAGGACAAAATTGGAAGTCAAATAGCTTTTAGGGCAAGTGTCAAGTGTCTGTTTTTCATAAAACATATATTTCAGGTTATTTTTTTTCGAACGTGAAGAACGGTTTATTATTTGTAGAATATGTAATGCATGACAGGATAAATAGGTCGGACCAAAATGTAAATAATAGATGACTTTTATGTACAATACAACTGTTTCACACAAAACATTTTCTGTAATGATTAAGCATGTTAAAAAAGTGATGAAAATGATTGTCATTATATTATTAGATTACAATAAATACATTTGCAAGAAACCCTTTTATACCAACCCCTAATCGAAATATAAATAAGTTCCCAATATCAGCCATCAATTCATGGTTCACTAAACATAATAGCCTATTCACCCAAAGTACTTTTTTTGCCTATTGAGAAACCTTTGTTTTCTATTTGCCTATTTATTTTTAATGAAATTTTCTTGCTTTTATAAGTATTCCTTATCAATGTAAACGTTTTATTAGAAAAATAATTAACGTTTATTTCGCTTTATTAATAATTATATTCAGTTGATAAATCATACAGCATAATTTATGTAAGTCGGCAGGCCATTAAATAGGACCTAACATTATGTATGCACCAAAAAAGAAGATAGTCAATTTAACAGCCGAGTTGCACGTCAGTTGCAGAATATCTACCGGACCGAGAACCATAATATCGGCCACCCTCAATCGCTAACGAAAATTCGTTATTCGTGCAACAAGAAAGCAAAGTTCTTATTTTATTTAAGTGCTACATTAGTGAAATATTCTATAAAAGAATCACGAGCGTAGCGAATTATTTCAGTTTAGAATCTTAGAAATACTCCAAAGCACGAAATATAAATAACTTTGTTCTTATGACGCACATACAGTTTTACCTCAACAAAAGCGAAAACAGTAGGCAATTATCAATTTTGTTTCAAGTGTGAGGAAAACTACTTCAATTAATATCAAATTATGCTTACTGTCTTTGCACAACAAACAATGTCTTGTCGAGCTGCTGAAGCGAAACACATATTACACTCGCAGTAGTCAAGAAGACTATTTATAATAAGGCTAAATGTTGACAATTTGTTTGTGGGTATGCCTTTGCGTAATCCTGAGAATGATTGTTGATATTTCGTTTCTTGTGTCCAATACGGTTTTATGTAACATGTTTTGGTTGGTAAATAGTAAGTCTCATATGTTGTAGTTAGCGTAAAAATATAAGGCCTATTAGGGTAGTAGGGTACCCACAGATTCGGGTCGGCTCATCGGTTCGACATGCATTGGTTCATCTGCTAGCTCTAAGTGTCATTTAATTCAGGTGTACGCTGTACATACATAACATCACGCCTATATTATCTAGAAGGGTGAGGCAGAGGTGTACAACACCCACATTTTTCCTGTTATGTTTAGGTGCAATGGTATAGGGGGTAGGACAATCGCCATCCACCGGGCACAATCCCAACTCCATGCTGCTCCATGTAAATTTATTTTGGAAATTCACAAATAACACTTATCCTGACCTGGAAATCGAACCCGAGACATAGAGATGAGAACTGTATACGCTAGAATACGATGATATTATTTGAACTATTGATAAATGAAATAAGCAAATTTTGTAATAATATAAACCAAATTCTAACATAGCAAAAGCATTCAATTTCCGCTTAACAACGTGGTTGTCAAATAGTGAATTTAACTTGGCCGTGGCTAATAACTTGACCGAAACTCAATTTGTGAGAAAGCAAATTCGTGTATCCATTTAAATAATTCACTGCTACCGTTCCTCATTAATGGTTACGAAAACAAATATTTTGCTCGACTCAAATAATGATGTTGAATTTGATTAGACAATGTTTGTATCAGAAATGAATTATTTATGAGATGATGTACTGTTTCGATAATGAGGACAAATACACGCGTTTTTGTGATTTAGGTATATTATGTAGCTTCATACGCTATATTTATTATCTATCAATAAGCGTTATGCTGTCAATTTTTACGAGCACAAGACGACTATTCATTAATACATTGATGAATTGAACCATCTAATTTGCTTTATTTTTGTTGTGGTACTATGTGTTAATTTACATAGCGCAAGTCCAATACGATATTTAATTTATTTAGTAAACAAACTTCAAAAATATTTTTCAAATAAATTAATCAATTTATCTATATTATACGATAAGAACAGAACTAATGATCATTTTCGTCAAATATTGGTAAACAGAAAAACAAATATAAACTAACTAACCTAATAATAGTTACCTAAAACTGATGTATTAGGATGCCTTATCTAAAAGACCGCAGCCAGTGCCGGCAACGTTCCGAAAATGTAGTATAAATTTTACTATTGAAACAACATTTCTCTTCTGTAGATCAAAATGTAAGAGTAGTTACTCTTACATTTTGATCACTAAATACAATTCTCGTGTCACAATGTTATGGAATGGAATGGAAAGTGGACTCATTTTTCCGCACTTAGACTCTCATTTGGTCCATTGTGCGTGGAGAGTCCTGGCTAACATAGCCAGCCTAACTCCGCCCAGAAGCACAGAAGTTTCCTGGGGACTTCACAGGCTTCGCGGAGTGACCTCATTGTTCCGAGGATTTGTTCCCGTTGAGAAGCAACGGCCCTACATTCCAGGACTACGTGGGAGACCGTTTCTTCGGCGTCAAGACATCCTCGACAGAGAGGACTGTCAGTGATTTTTATGGTGTATAGGTGTTTGTTCAAGGGACAGTGACCCGTTATTGACCCTATCATTATTTTTAGATTTGTTCTGTTTAGTCTTAGGAGGTTTTTAGTGAGTCGATGATTCGCTTGCGGTATTGCAAGTTTGGCTTGCCGACACTCAGCGATCTCTGACCATCGTTGGTTTTGGGTCTCTATCGATCTTTGGCGGATCCAGGTCCGGTATTGCGTGAAGGGGATTGGAAGAAGAGGTTGCGGGCCTTGTACTGTCGTATCTGATCCCCTTCTCGCTAGTTCGTCTGCAATGTCGTTACCAAGAGATCCACTGTCCCCTTTGATCCATTGCAGGGTGACCTGATTCCTGGAGCAAATTTTTTCTAGGGCATCGTGACATTCTATGATTAGTTTGTTGTTGGTTTTACTGTTAAGAAGAGCTTTGAGAACTGCTGAGCTATCAGAAATGAGTCTGATGCCTATTCCCTCTACTTGCCGTTTGTGAATGGCTTTTGCAGCGAGTGTTAGTGCAACACATTCACATTGAAATATTGAGCTGTGATTACCCAGCGGAATGTGGATGTTTATATTGAGGTCAAAGGAGTGTACGCCAGCACCTGAACCACTATCCGTTTTGGAACCATCTGTGTATACGCGTACTTCGTTGGCTCCTGATTGATCCTTTGCCTCCTCAATTAATTCTATGTTGTAGTTTTTGTTGAAGTTGTATACAGGAAGAGTCCTATCACATGGAGCAGCAATGAGTGGTTGTATCTCGATTGCCTGGTTCAGGATGTTCGTGTGTGGACTCGTGTGGTTTTTTCCCCATAGACCTAGGTGCATGAGCCGAACAGCAGCTATTGCTGCTTCTTGCTGTATGTAGAGGTCTAGGGGTAATATTTGTAGGGCCATCTCGATCGCTGTCGTTGGGGTTGTTTTCATACAGCCGCAGATGGATGCACATGCTAGCCTTTGGAAGCTTCTTAGTTTTGATATAGTGGTTGCTAGGATTGTCCTAGGCCACCATACTATAGCACCGTAGGTCAGCATCGGTCTTATTACGGCTGTGTACAGCCATAACGTAATTTTTGGCGATGGTCCCCAGTTTATGCCTATCATTTTCTTGCATTGGTAAAAAGCAATCGTGCTTTTGTTTATTTTGTGCTCGAGGTGCTTATTCCAGAGTAATTTGCAGTCTAGTATTACTCCCAAATACTTGACTTCCTCTTTGAGCTTAAGTTCGGTATTGAAGAGTCTCGGTAGCCTGTGTGGACCAGGTATTCTTCTGTTAGTGAAAAGGATGAGTTCTGTTTTAGTTGGATTAACCGAGAGTTCATGTACCGAGCACCATCTTTCGATTAATTTGAAGGCTTTTCTCATCAAATCGCAGAGGATGCCCTCAAATTGGCCTGATATTAATATTGCTATGTCGTCCGCATAACCTACCGTGTAGAGGTTGTGATCATTGAGCTCTGTGATGAGTTCATTGACTACCATGTTCCATAGCAGAGGTGATAACACACCCCCCTGCGGACATCCTCTTCCTACGATGCCTCGAGTGGTAGTATTTACGGTGAACTGAATAGCGCGTTGTTTTAGCATGTTGTGTATCCATTGCACGAGCGTTGGTGCCACTCCGTGTGCGGTTAGGGCTCGGTTAATACTGGTGAAGTTCGTCTTGTCAAAAGCTCCCTCAATGTCAATGAAGGCACCCAGGGTTGGCTGTTTTGACTTTAAAGAATTGCCAATACGAGTTACCACGCAATGGAGTGCTGATTCAGTAGATTTGCCCTCACTATAGGCATGTTGATTGGGATGCAGGGGCTTGTAGACTGTCAGTTGGCCTCTGATCTTTCTATCGCATAGTCTTTCCATCACCTTTAGTAGGCACGATGTGAGACTAATTGGTCTAAAGGACTTTGGCTGCGTGTAGTCGCCTCTGCCTGGTTTGGGGATGAATATGATTTTAACTTCCCGCCATTTTAGAGGGATGTAACGATGTGCTAGGCAGGCCTGGAAAACCTTGATAAGGTAATCGATGATTACGTTCCCGCTCCATTTTAGAAGTCCTGGGAAAATGCCGTCCAGCCCAGCTGCCTTGAATGGCAGGAATGTGTTTAGTGCCCATAGGACCTTTTCCTTGTTGATTACTTGCTTTGCTACGTTCCAGTCAGTACTAGTGGTGGCTCTTTCTTCGTATGGCTGCCACGATTGTTCATCAGCAATCTGGCAGCCTGGGAAGTGAGTCGTCAGAAGCAGTTCACTGGTTTCCACGTCGTTTTTTGTGTATGTTTCATCTGGTTTTTTAAGACAACCTATTGTATGTTCAGTCTCTTTCGAGAGACATGATTTCACTTTGATTGCCTGATTATTGTTTTCTATGCTAGAGCAAAATCGTCTCCAGCTGTCTTGTTTGCGTTGACGTAATAGTTTCTTATAGGTTTTTCTCGCTGCGTTGTAATTGTCCCATAGCTCTGGGGATCTGTTGTTCATAGCTCTATTGAACAGTCTCCTCACTTTGCGGCGGTGCCGTTAGAACGGCACTGCCGCAAAGTGAGGAGAGACGCCGAGGTGGGAGACACTGGTGGTGCCTAGAACTAGAGTTCTAGGCACCACCAGTGTCTCCCACCTCGGCGTCTTGGCATCGAGAGAGGACACGACTGTTCGAAGCATGAGATAAGCGTGGACGTAATGTTGTTTACCTGGTTTTCTAGTTCATTTAAAGTTAGTTTGTCTGGCAAGGGGGGTTGTCTACCCAACTCTGAGATGACCAAGTTCCGGAATTTGGTTTGGTCAGTCTTACGAGGCATCCTTCTCGGTTGCGGTTTGGGCAGGTCCATGTCAATGTTATAGCGTATCCATCTGTGATCTGAGCATGATAGTTCATTGGATACATGCCAGTCGCGGATGGATTTAGCAATATTCGTCGTTGTTAGTGTTACGTCAATTATTGTTCTTGATCTACGGTTAGTAAATGTTGGTTCGGCACCAGTGTTAAGTAATATAAGATTTTTGTTTAAAATGAAATGAAGGAAATCCTCACCTCGGATGTTTGACTTATCATTGCCCCAAAGGGTGTGGTGTGCGTTAGCATCGGCCCAGATGATCAGCTCCAGTTTTTCCCTCTCGCAGTACTCAACCAGCTGGTCGAGTTCCGGGGTTGGGACGTCTTCGTCGCTTGGTAGGTACGCAGAGGCGAGGACGACGTCTGGAAGCTGTTGGTGATTCCTAGCTACTATGACAGCCGTCAGATCTCTAGAGCAGAATTCATTGATTAGTAGTGTTGGTGTGTGTTTGGGTGTATGTATGCAGGTTCTAGGGTTACTTACGGAGGGATCCACAAGTAGTTTGCCTCCAGTGTTGCCGAGCCCGCATATTTTCCCCTTCCTAACCCACGGCTCCTGGATTAGGGCGATTGTATGGGTGTTGTTTTCCAGCACTCTGCGTAATGAAGCCGTCGCAGTTTGGCTGTGCTGGATATTGCACTGGATGATCTTAGTCATCTCGAAGCGGGGAGGAGTAGAGGTTGCTCTCGCTGAGCTCGCTCTCCCCTCCTGCCTCTCGAAAGAACTCCTCATCGGATGTAAGTGCAGGTGATGGGGGCGGTTGCGTGTCCATCTCCACTGGTGCTTCTGTGAGTGCTGTCGCGATCACAGTCACCTCCGTCGAACTCGTCGACGGTGGATTTGCAGGCGGCGTATCTATTGCTGCTTGTGGCTGTGTCACCACAGCAGCGGGGGGCGGTACCGTAGACGTCGCGGGTGCCAGTTGCCTGGCATCCGTGTCCCAGAACCGCATGTAGATCAGCCCCATTTTGTAGTGGATCTTGTTTCTTGAGTTGGGTTGCCTCAGACTCTGTGATGCGCAGAAGTAGGTTGGTTCCCGGAGGATCCTGCCTAACTTTTTCGTGCACCACGGTCCAAGACTTAATGTTCAAATTCCTGTTTTGTCTTGACAGTAGCGTCCGCAGCTTATCCAGTTCACCTGTCCAACCTGGTACGAACAGGGTGCAGGCTATCTTCTTCGGTATTGCTGCCTGGGGACGTACTATCAGGGTAGTGTTTGCGATGGGTGACACCAGTTTGGCCGTTGTTCGGGTGAGCCACTCGCGCGTGAAAGTGTCAAAGCACCAAGCTTTGAGGACACCATCCGCGAAGTGCGCTTTACCCTTGAACCTGATGTCGTTTGGTTCTTCTTGGAGGGTGGCCTCAGGTGTAGCCCACATTTCCTCGCACAGTTTGTCCTCGATGGCCTTCTGAACTACCTCTGCTTGCTGTTGCGTCATGTCCGCAAACGGCTCGGTCATGACGGCAACACAGAGATCGTTTGCCAGGTATGAAGCCGCTGCCTCGGCGTACGTTGCAGCGGTGTCACAATGTTAGTTATCTTACTCCTCCGAAACGGCTTTACTGATTTTTACAAAATTTTTATATGCATATTCATTAGGTTTGAAAATCGGCTACTATCTATTTTTCATACCCCTAAGTGATAAGGGTAAGGGTAAACAAAAATTAAAAAAAAAATTAAGGGTGAGCAACCCTTAATTTTTTTTTTAATTTTTGTTTTTATTTTTCTATAATGTGGCATTAAAAATACATACCTACAACCCTAAATTTTTACCCTTTTATCACCAACCCCTTTTTTTAATAGCCATTTTAGTAATTTAATTATATTTTATCGCGCTCGATAACTATTCAATTATCGTCTTTTTTGTAAATGTTTTCACTATATTTCGATTAAAATTTCCCTGAGCTTAACAATAATGAATGATTAATGTCCTTAATTTTTTAATTAGTATTTTCTAATAAACAAATTAACTTTTTACTATTCATTGTCTATTGCCTAACTATTTATTGCCTTTAAGGCGGAACAGAGTTCGCCGGGTTAGCTAGTTTATACATAAATTAAAACTTAAATATACGAGACTCACTAATTTTCCAAAACCAACCAATTTATTATCCAAAAACACCATGTTAGAGTAACCCCCTCTCAAATAAAACCGTATCGTGTACAAGAAACGAAATATCGACAACAATCAATTCACAGGTTTAGGCAGGGGCACACCCACAAACAAATCGCCTACATTTCACCTTATTGTAAGTAGTCGTCTTGTGTTGGGTTACTGGCAGTGTAATATATTTTTCCCGTCAGCGATTGAGGTCGACCGATATGGTTCTCGGTCCGGTAGATATTCTGCTACTGACACGCAATGCTGTTGCTATATTGGCTACTTTCTGCTTTGGTGCATTCAGAACGTTAGGTTTCGTCTAAACTGCTGCAAACTTGGATAAATAATCATGAATTATTTAACAGTACCCGCGATTCAAACGTGAATGCTTTTTTCAAATCATTCTGTTCAAAATTTTATCTGGAACTGGTTATATCGATCGATATTGTATTTTTTATTGGTGAAAATGTGACGAAATAATAAAAACAAATCTGTAATTCTCAATATGATATTCATTTTGTGAATTATTTTAAATTATTGAGATAGATTATATATATTCTTGCTACATACTTTGGCAACTTAAAAAAAAACAGTTTCAGAAACAATGAAATCTTAAGTAGGTTAAATGTACCAAGGCTAAGGAAAAACAACGTCTGGATGAAACGTCACGCGCATGCTTAAGCCTTTAAGCGCCCAACTCAGCCTTTGAACGATCAAAAAGCGCTCAATAGTGTGCGTTTCATTTCATCATGATTGTATACCGTTTGAGCAAGCCAGATTTCATTTTATGATACATTTCCCTGATCATACTTACATACATACATGGATAACATCACGCCTATACATAGCAGGGTGGTACATTACATAGAAGGGTGTGGCAGAGGAGTACAACACCCACACTTCACCTCTTATGTTTGGGTCTCATGAGATAAGGGTGAACCTATCGCCATTCACCGGGCACAATTCCAACGCCGTGCTGCTATTGTAAATTTCTTCACGGAAAGTTCACAATTAACACTTTGCTTGATCTGGGAATCGAACCCGAGACCTCGTGGAGAGAGGCGCATACGCTACACACTAGACCATCGAAGCATTTCCTAGATGTTACTTACTTTTATTGAAAATACTCTAAAATTACTATCGAAAAAAGAATAGATAAGATAGACGAGAAACGGGTCGTTTTTGTTTCAAATTAATAAGGTTGAGATATATTATTATCTCTGCACGTGTGGTGTAGTGGTTTAAGCGGTCGCTTCACCGCTCTCCACTGCACTGGTGTTGTGGGTTCGATCCCCACATGGCACAAATCTTTGTGTAATTCGCAAATATTTGTTCTGAGACTGGGTTTGCTTGTGTGAGTGAATGAGTGTATTTGGCCTTGTCATTGGAACCATTGGATAGTGTAATTGCTTCTGGCGTTCTATCTAATGTAAAAAATCCAAATTTATCTTTTATCTTTATAACAAGGTTTACTGGTAGTAGAGGTTTTTTAACCGAGCTCGAGGGCAGCAGCACCACCGTCTCACTAACCTGCCGCCAAATAATAGTGGTGGATCATGTATCTATTTGGACCACATTGGACGGTCTTATTCTTGTACTCTTAAAATTAAATTAGCAAAACCTATTATATATATATAATAACTTATTTATTAAAACAAAGCAATATTCAAAATAATACTCGAAGTTAAAGCAGTTCATACTTCACGCAAGTATAGGTTTTAAACCTAGCAAAGTAGAGCAAACTTTGAAGGAGTTTTATTCTAGACTTTGCGAATAAAACAATTTAAAAAATTCTTGGCATTGGAGGCATAAATTCTAATTAAATGTTATTGGCATCAATAGCTCCCCTGCACTCATTCGAACTATTTCGATTATTACGCTTTACTACTGCGGAATCTTATGTTGGGGCTATAAAACAAGCGAAGTTTATGCGACTGGTACTTTGATTGCGCAACATGTGTGTTTTATATGTTGCAACTTTAACTGTCTATAGTAAATTTCATTGCAGTTTTCTTATATCTGAAGGTGACCTACAAAAATTATAGCACTGTTCTAAAAGCAATTGTTTTGCAAATTGAATTCATTAATTTTCCCTTCATTTTAATTCTTCAGGTTGTTTTTTATGGTATAAATGTACGCATATGACACACTAAAAATAATGTGTATACCAAATAAATAATTGATATTATAAATGCTGTATCTAATTTATTTGCGCGTTTGTGTCATTTCATACATGAGTTTCTCACCAGCTCTTCTCATGATGCAATACACATCGGAGCTGGTACTTGGATTGATTTTAATTCAATTCTCTAAGTTGAATTAAAGTCAATCTAAGCTCCGGTGTCAAATCATTTTATTATCTATAAGTATTATAATTTAGTTAGCTAAGTTTTATTTTAATTTTTTTTTTTTGTGTTTTGATGTTTGTTTTGACGTGTTCAAGCGCCCCTTGGGGCCCATGGAAATAAATGATTTGATTTGACATCTCACATTGGAAAACTTCTATTACGTCTACCATACCATTGTTGCAAGCATTACGAGAGAAAAAGATAATACTATGGCGCTTCTTTCATTTTATTTTACAAAAGCTTTTACGATTTAAAGAGGTGTAAAAATATCAGTATTTTAAGTGGTGCATCAGTCCTTTACAACCCAGTAAGAGGTGATACGGTACTCTTTGTTCTCAGACTTTCTAGCCTTTGACTATGCGTTACAACTGCCATAGAGCTTCAAATAAGAACTGCCTCTTTTTCCACAAAAGAAACATCCTTATCTATATTAAAAATGAGAAAGTTACTTTGTCTGACTGTCTGTCTGACTGTTACACTTTCAAATCTAAGCTACAGACTTGCTATCTTGATAAAATTGTATTAGAATCCCGGTATTAAAGGGTTATAAAGTGTTGTTTCAATATTTACGTGACTAAGTTGTACTAGCTGAAAAAAATTAAAACGACGTAATTTGTTAACTGGTAATTTAAAAAAAAATATTGGTAAGCAATTAAGTATCTTGATACTTATAATTTCGATGAAATTATCAGCATTTAGGAGAATATTTTGTTTCATTCAGGCTCACAAAATTTTCGTTTTCAAAAGAAACAAGCGTTCCGCTTCCCAGGTACATTATAAACACAAAAATGGACTGTCGTGTCGTGGAATCCTTTTCAGCACTTAAAAATCCATTAGGTCGGTGTGGGTCTGGGAGACCTCACGCACGTATGCCGAAGCTTTTCGCCCCGACCACTGGGCTTCTTTTATTTAATTTACGGCCTCCTTACTAAAGGAACGAGCTTGGCTGAGATTAGGGCAAACTATTTGTATGCTGATCATATTTCGTACCACGAATTGAATGAAAAAATATGTTTTTGTACGCTCATGTGATAAGATTCGTTGATATATTTTTGTACGGTAATTACAAGTTTTAATATTATTCGGTATTATTTAAAATTTGTTGATAGATGAGATTTAATGATATTTCTGGACTATTTATTATTTAAATCCTTTGAACATAACATATAACGCCTATATATCCCAGCAAGATGTGGCTGTTATGTATAGGTCCCATGGCATAGATGGTCTATCGCCATTCTCATGGAAAATTCACAACTAACACTTTTTCCTGACCCAAGATTCGAATGCGAGACCGCTAGACCAACGAGGCAGAAATGAGTAAATAAAAACATCTATACATTAAATAACAATTGACAAATTTGTTTTAAGCTTCGTACTTACATTCGGTATTACTCGATTGAGCTATCATGTCGAGTAAATAAAAACCATGGCATGGAGTAAAACTATCGAGTAATACCGAATGTGAGTACCGCTTTAAATACGCAACAACATTATCGTAACAACTTTAACATTGCTTTTCTCACTTAATAAACTAATCACTTCAATGTGACTGACATTAAGACGCGAAATTACTCAATAATACCCTTTACCTGCGTCATCACAATAAAGCACTGTCAGATTTAAACAATACCTACACTTTCGATCCATGTCACGCCCCGGTGTCCCGCTTTGAAATGTTACCCCGTAATCTAATTTGTACAATCTAGTAACCCTGCGCCACGTTCATTGTCCGGTGTCGGTGATGCGTACACCGGAAGCACGCTCCCGGATGTCACCCCCCTTTCAGGGAGGCTGCACGACTGTATGCTCTATACGTCTTCAACTCCCAAGACATTTGTCGCTATCTAACCCCAGTATCGCAACAAGTCGTGACTACATGGATGCTCATAGGTATGTTTACTTTGGAAATGATACTGCAATTGATTTTGAACTCTATCATGAATATATACGTTGTATTTTCTCAAATACTGTCTGTCAAAGAACTAATTTACATCTGCTAAAAATAAACGCTTTTTGTGAATTTCGGGGAATGACAATAGTAATGTTCTCATTAGCAAGCTCACCTGCGCTCTTATTTCAATACAAAGAACCTAAAGGCAGTTTATTGCTACAGTTTTGTAAGATAAAATATTTGAAAAATCTTACATTAAGTAGGTACCATTAATCAATAAATGTCGGGCTCAGTCGTATACAAATGTTGGCATGGTTTATTTAACTAAGTGCTTAAACGATTTGTTTATAAGAAGCGTGTATCGTGAAACGAGAAAAAATATTAGGAAGCATTCCTATTTTCTCGGGTTTCTGAGAAAAGCCGACGTTATCGTCAAGTTTGAAAAAACATTTTTTGGTTTAGTTTGTGACAAATACGGTGTGACACGTATGAGCCGTATGTTAATACCATTAGGGTAGATGGGAGAATATTGTGTACACACGGTGTATTTTCCAAGGGGAATCGAATTTCTTTCTCAATCTACAAGAAATGAGGAAAATAAAAGGACTCGAGCTAAATTATAGGTGAACAAGTAAGTGAAGTCTCGGAGCTAACAATCTGTTTAGTTTTTACCTTCGGGACTATTCAAACGTAATTGACCTGGGGACATTGCGCCGCTCACAGACCTTACTTGTTATTGTTTTCATAAACGTGCTTTGCTCTTTTTTATAGACGACAAAGCCCTATTACTAAACGTTATTGTTGGATACCTAGTCATTTTCATTTTTGTAGGTGGTATTGTGCTGTTGTCATCATTAAAAGATTCATTTTTCTAAACTAGGTATTGTGTAGTCATCATAATAAAAAAAATTAACGGCTTTTTCATTTCAACTCAATCTGTTGTATTTAATTTCTGTATTTTTTTTAATGAAGTAACGTTTCTTAAGTCATTTAATGACTCATGCAATTTTTGGTGGATGTTTATAAACTTTAGTTACTACATGTATTTAGTGAACTATAACCAGTTCGGTATACACGTATGCAATGTAAAACATGACATAATACATATCATCTCAGTTTTAAGTCATTTATAGCTCTTTCTAAAAAGGAAAACACATTTCATCAGGGCGTTTTTAAGTAAAATATCTAAAGCATATTTACCTTAAGTAAATTGCCTTTATTTCAACTAATACAAATTATAATCTTACCAGGAAGCGGGCAAGCCACGGACGTGGATGTCCGCTTGGTGGCGCCGGCATGGGTGGCCCGTGGTGGCTCAGCAACACTCCGCTGCTTGCACCAGGTCCCACCCCAACTGTTGTACAAAGTGGAATTCCTGAGAACAGGCACCAAGCTCCTCCAGTACGTCCGCGAGAGAACGCCACCGTTCACCAGCTACACTTTTGCAGGAGGACGGCTTAATGTGAGTAGATGATTTGTGTTTACTTACGTAGCGGACAAGTGTGTAGTCCACCAGATACCTTAATGAACGCTAGTTGTGTCAGGGCTTCATCTCAGCACCAAACCAAAACTCATGCTTTTATTTTAAAGGAAGTTATTCATCTTGTTATTTAGTTTTTATTTTGGCAAAACGTGAGTGAACTTCTACAGCAAGGAATATTCTCAGAGTACTTAAATCAAATCTTTGCCGTATTCAAAGTTTTACAGAACTCGGCTCAGAGATATGTGTGTACATACATATTCTTTATTATTATTATACATGGCAGACAAATGTCGTCGCTTTGTGCCGTACATGGAAAGGGTAGGAAGGCGCCTACGCTCCTGAAAAAAAAGGCAATACCAGTAACGCGGTACCAGAAAAATAGCCGGCAAAATGCCACCGTGACAAGAAAAAACAAAAAAAAATATTAAAGCTAAGTCCATTAGGTACTTGAAATTTAAATACAGTAAGTGGGCATATTGTGTATCGCATGCTTATTTTTTGTTATTTCAAGGAAAGGGCTCATGACAGAATACTGGTATACTGTACGTTTGTTGATTAGGAATAAATGTAATTTCCATGACAATAGAACTAGTTTGTGGACTGAATAGGAGCCCGATCCTTTTCATATATTTTTATGACATATATTCACACTACCGTCTTTTATATTATGGAAGATACTTGAAATGTATCATGTGATTTATAAGATGTTGGTTTACCACGACAGGTGATTTTTCTTTAGAATACATTGTGCATTGTTGCATAATGTTTTAGAACGTGGTATTCATCACTCTTGGCATATTAAGTGTTAACGTGGTTTCCGATTTATTTTATTTATGCTTAGGTAAACAAAACTTAAGCTAACTTATGCACAAGCATATTGCTTTTTTTCTAAATTTAAACAGTCGACCTTGATTATGTTTCTGGCAACCATTTTTGTAAATGATTCCTTAAAAATAAGATGTAAATTAACATGTTTTCATTCTCTTTGCAATCTGAATCTAATCTTTAAAAAGATGATGCCTCAAACATCAGATACAAAGACTTAAAGATTAAAAAAAATGTAACGTAAAAAAGTAAATTATACATCTCTTACTTGGAAAAATAATCTCGTTCACACAAAAAGCTTTATAAAGACCTCATAATAGCTTTTATTTGACTTGTAATAAAGTTATTTTGAACAATTTTGCGAAACATTGTATTATTATACCTATATAGATGTTTCTAGATTGTAGTTTCTACCTACCATCATTTTAAGTCTGTGCATTCATACAAGATAAAAATACAAGTTATATTTTTACAGTGAATTCATCACCATCATACAAAAAGATAACGTTGTATATTTTTGTTGCAGATGACATTATCTACAGAGAACTCTATTACGATAGACAACTTGGACCCGTCTGCGTCTGGAATGTATTGGTGCGAAGTGTCTTTAGAAACACCCATCTTCACTGCGGCTTCTCATGAACATCTGCTTACTGTTGTATGTAAGTATGCTGTTGAAAATAATTATGCTGTCTTAACTGCCTAGGTTTCAAAATTGCTATTTGGGGAAATTTATTTCAGCCGTAAATAATTAATTCGATTATCTTGTTCCAAAATGAACCTGCCACCAACTTTAAAGAATGATTAGATTTTACCTAAGTGTAGTGCGTTTTTGTATGGAGTTTACAAACTTCAATGAAACTTCACAAGTACCAATAATTATATATAAATAATTTAAATTAGACTCTTCTATTTGCAATTGAAACTTATTTCTGAAGAACACACGTAAGCGCATATGTTTCAAATTGATTTATTGTTGACATGATTTTTCAACCATTAACTTAAAATATAAATATATATAATATAAATGGATGTACACGATTGATTCTATTTATTGTATCTATTATAAACCAAGGTTTTGGCATTTTAACCTATTCATTTCAAACTAAAAGAAGCCAGTTTTAACTGCAACATTCTACGTCATCACTTCCTAGCGTGCAAAGAAAATATTCACACATAAACTATTCACTGAGCAGACTGTTGCATGACGTCATTTAAGCTTGCCGAGCTTACTGCCTCGCACCCTCACTAGTTAATGGCGGGCTTGCAGACGAAACTATTACTCGCAACTGCAATTAAAGAGGTATTAAGTGGATCTACGAAAGTTTGATAGACTATTGATCTTTGAATGAAGGCTTTGTATTTAATGTGTTTTCATCAGGAAACGCTTTTATGGTTATGAACGGTGCTTGATGAAAACAAATTGGACACTAGTTTTAGTGATACTTATTGATATGAAGAAATAATTAACAGCAAGAAGTACTTAAAACATATAAATTTAACGTCTCGTCTTAAACGACCTTAAGGTGTCTATATTTATTAATTTTTTTCCGTACTCCTAAACGTTCAGGAGTTGTATCTTGCAGCATTTGCTTAGCAACTTGAAATGTTTACTGCTAGATGCAAATATCCGAGTAGTTTTAGGTAAAATATGAAAAACGATATAGAAGCCTTTATAATTTGAGAGTTGCCCTCGATTTATCCTGGATCCCATCGTCAGATCTGATGCAAAAGGGACCACATGAGAAGTATATTCTTCCAGGCAAAAAAATAACTTGTCAAATCGGTACAGGCGTTTTTGAGAAAACGGTGAACAAACATAATAAAACATTTGAATTGAGAACCTTCTTTTTTTATCAAGTTGGTTAAAAACTCGTGAAAATAAGATTTATTTGAATGTGTGTAGTGTCAGTTAATGAGTCGATAATAAAGCAAATAACCGTAAAGATAAAACCTTAGAGTACTTTTCTCTAAATCAATTTTACCTTTATACCGTCTACGAAAATCAAACGTTCAAGAATATCGGTAATATCCTACCGACGACAGCCTGGATCCTATACATTCAGTTTCCGTGGGTATTTCTAGATTTCTTATTTCCTTTTCAAACTGTCTGTGTACATGACAAACGCAACGACACGGGCTAACATCCCTCGCAGTGCACGAAAAGCACTCTAAGATGAAACCGCGAGTTTTCTTAATATACTCGTAGCTTTTACGTAGCTTTATCGATTAATGCCATGAAATTTTTGGTTGTAAACATTTTCATATAATAATATAATATTAACTTATTTTAGTATTATACCTATTATTTATGGAGCGCTAAATCCTCCTTCATTTCTGTCTAAAACTTCTATTCTGTAAATCTTTTACACTAATGTCCATCCGAAAGTTGTCAGGAAGAAATCGCGTTAAGCGATAAAGCCGCTCTTTATGCACTTATTGTTATTTAAACAGTCGTACAGAATGTATATTCTATGTTGTATGCACAAATAAACTCTTATCTATCTAGCTATCTATCTATAATTACTTTCTTTGAATTGGACGACACATTTAGTTGGTTAGGCGTTTGAGGTAATGAGTTGTGTACATGGTGTGATGGTTTATAAGGTCACGTCGCCAATTTCCACAACGGTGGTGCTGCAATGATTTGTGAGTATGATTTGCCAAGATCCTATTCCGAGTATTAAATGTGCTTGAGTATATAAATAAATGTTTCCACTCATCGTCATTGGAAAGTGTTATTGCATCTGGCGTATTGTAAAAGAATTCAATAAAATAAAAATGTACATGGGTTATAATATCGCATACCACTAGACCGAGTATGCAGTGTTTGTGCCCAAGATGCTCTAAGTAAAATACAGTGTATTCCACTGACGTAGCTAAAGTGTCAGGTATTAGGTTCGTTGACATAAAACTCTAATATCAACTCGAGTATTATAAACTGTACGTAATTTGTGTGCTAAGCTTTGTTGGCGATGGTTGTCAGTTAACCTTTTAATCTATTTGCAATAATGATTGGTTGAAAATTTATTGATTTGCAAAATAAATATAACAAACGAATCCATAAAGCTTTCTCGTATGTGACAGCTGGTAATAAGCGTCGATTTGTTAAATTAAATCATAGTATTATAATATGCTTCCTATTATTATTTATTTGAGCGGTACTTAGTTGAACTCCATGATAAGATATTCAAATCAAAATTCTTATGGGTTGATTTCAAATTTTATATATTGTGTGAAACTGTCTGACTAACGACTATTAAAACTATTCTTCAAATGAAATCTTCAACTTTTATAAGCACACATATATTTCCATAGAGAATATTTTAATTACTGTCATCTCATGTAATTTCGCTCGCATCCCTCGTGACAAGTAAGGCACGTATCTTAATAAATAGCAATTGAATCGTACTGTCTAATTGTCTAGTTAACGTTAATCTGTACTATGTGTTTGACATGTTGAAAGCTATATTAGCGCGCACCAATCTAAGCTGTGTTAATTTTATCAGTTTAATAGTTTCAATGGCAAATTTAGCGACTAAGCTCTGATTACGCCGATTTCTTACGTGCTAACTAACGGTATCTTCAGAAATCACGTTTCTTGCAATAAGTGGAGTATGGGACACAAGGCAAAAAGTATGAGAAGATATTTGTCGCGATCCCCCTTGTCCTCTTTCCCTGTACCCCTTTAGTGTCACTGTGAGGACTGGGCTGTATGGTCGAACTCAAGGTACTGATAAGAGGATATTTATAATTCAGGTACTCGTGAGGACCGGTAATAATATTAGGGATAAGTTTCTATGAGTTATTTACATGACAAAAATGCCTACAGCATTGACCTATTTTCTCAAATACCATAGTATTATAATGTAAATTAAATCTGTCCGTATTCTTCGTGTTATACAACGAAATAAAATTTAATGGACCGTTTTATACTACAAAACGATGTCAAAGTAAATTAGATCTCATCTCTTGAACGTCTTGACATAATTTTAGTGCTATTTATTCAATTTCACAATTTCATTTACAACTTCTTCGGGATGTAAGAATGACAAATTTATATAATTAACTTCAAAGTTTTAACGCTGTTTACTTTGGAAAGGATTTCGAATGAATTTGTTATGTGGTAATTAAGTTTAGGTAGTCTTTGGTAGATGATTTTATGAAAGATTTATAATTTGTAAGTCTTATAACTAAGAACATTTCAAAGTGTTTTGAACTTGATTAGATTTTAGCAATCTTATGCCCAAAATTAAAAGTTAACTTTTTATACAATTATGTAAATTGAAATTTTTATGTTATTGAAGACTACCCCTTTGACCCTTTGGTATTTTTTCCTTCTGGCCGAGATGCTTAGACTAATCTGGAAACCATTAAACTGACTTCGGACTCAAGTCAAACAATAACGAAATAAATATTGGATGTCAGAAAAACCATAAACATCTCACAAATTACCGTACGTGCCCTACCACCTGCACAAGAGAGGCGTTCATGAACACTGAAAGAGAGCACAATAATAGTCACCAATTGGATCTCAAAAAAATAATGCAAATTCTAAAAAGACGAGGGAGAAGATCCAGCTTACATTTCGATAGTAACAGAGAATATCATTTAGTTACCATGGTGTCTTATCATAATCTAATTGAACCATTACCTAGATTACCAACGACACAAGTGCTATAACGATCTGCGTGATGACATAATTTGTGGTCATTAGCCAAGCACCCATTGACCCGTTAAATGTGGTTTTGGGCAGCCAGCTGACTTAATGGTAATTAAAGCTGCTTTGGATTGCTTTTGGTAATCCCAATTTGTTGCCTCATCCTATTGCTTTTATACAAATTAATTTATCGATTTTTATTGGCATTCTTGGAAGCACATTGTTCATTTTAAAGCTTTGGTACAAGCAAATACCAGTATCAGATTTAAACATTGCATAGCGATGTTTTGTTTAGTGCTTTTTGGAACTAAAAAGCATTTTTTCCCTTCCATTAAATATATTTTTGAATTGCTACTGGAAGCAAGATCTTAGGACTTTAGTAATAAGGTTATAATCTATGATGTGAATCCCCAATATTGTTATCGTCTACTACGGTACTACTCATGAATATAAATTGTTCAATCTTCGCTATGGAAATGATAGTTATTTTCTAAGAAGCTACTGGCTTTAACGGTATATAATGATATAGTATAATGCTAAGTTCTAACAAGATTTAAAAAAAATCGGATATGGTTATTATTAATGTAAGTACGTCCTTTTATTTATTATTTAACACATGCTTAGCCACCATAAAAAATGGTTTACCTATTGTTTTGTTTTCTTTTTGGCAAATTTTTTATTCGCATACGTTTATTTGGCATAATGATAGTTACACATAGTATTAATTTGGCATAACTTTTTTTAGCATAATATATATAGTATTATTAGCATAATGTATAAGTCCAAAGCAGTGGGTTGTGACAAAATTTGTCGCCGAATGATCACTACCATCCTTGACCATCTCCTACCAGTAATCACTCACATTGTTAATTTTTCTTTGCATTCTGGAACCTTCCCATCCTCGTGGCGTGAGGCCCGCGTTATTCCTCTTCCCAAAATTGCAAACCCATCTATCCCAGCCCATTTCCGCCCCATATCAATCCTTCCCTTCCTTTCCAAAGTGCTTGAGGCCTGCGTACATAAGCAGCTGACAAAGCACATTCACGTGAACAGTCTCCTTAGTCCACTACAGTCGGGCTTTAGACCAGGCCACAGCACTACTTCCGCGCTCCTGAAAGTGACTGGCGATATTAGGGCAGGCATGGAGGATACCAAGATTACAGTGTTGGTTTTGGTAGACTTCTCAAATGCCTTTAGTACCGTCAGTCACGATATCCTCCTTTCTATTCTATCCCATCTTATGATCTCTTCTGATGCGCTGGAATGGTTCTCATCTTATCTTCGTGGTCGTCAGCAGGCAGTTTGCGTTGATGAGACTTGGTCTGGCTGGCGTAGACTGGATGCTGGCGTTCCTCAAGGCGGTATACTTTCTCCTTTACTTTTCTCGATCTTCATTAATCTGCTCACTCAAAATCTTCAATGTTCGTATCATCTTTATGCCGATGACTTGCAGATATACTATCAAGCCACCTTAGACAATGTATCAGCCGCCATTGACATGGTCAACAGAGACCTTGATATCATTAAACGGTGGTCAGATAGTTTCGGCCTGGCAGTCAATCCATCCAAGTGTCAAGCAATAATTGTAGGAAGTCAGAGAATGATGGGCAGGCTGGATTTATCAAGGGTACCACCAATTTTGATGGCTTAATTGTTGGTTTGTCACCCAATGTCAAGGACCTCGGCCTCTTTATTGACTCCACTTTAAGCTGGCAGGCACAAGTGACTAACGTTAGTCAAAGAATCACCGGTACCCTGCGTGCTCTGTACCGGTTGAAGAACTTCTTGCCTTCAGGTATTAAGACCACAATTGTGCAGACCCTTATCTTCCCTGTGATCGACTATGGTGATGTGTGCTATTATGACCTGAATGCAGAACATCTCAATAAATACGACCGTCTTCTCAATAACTGCATTCGATTTATTTTCAATCTTCGTAAGTATGATCATGTGTCTACTTATCGTTCACAATTACATTGGTTATCTATTCGTCAACGCCGTAGCTTGCGTGCTCTCACAACCCTGTATTCTTTCCTGATGTCTCCTACTCCTCCTATTTACCTAATGCCCTATTTCCAATATCTGTGTGATAACCACGATAGAAACCTTCGCTCCTCCAATAATCTTCTATTACTATGTCCCTCTCATACTACTGGTTTTGTAAATTCTTCCTTCCCTGTCCAATCTATTCTTCTTTGGAATGCCCTCCCTCTCGAAATTAGGACCGCCACCAGTCGATACGCCTTTAAAATCAAGGTTCGGAATCTTCTCCTCAACAAAAAAGAATCGCCACCATAATATTTATTATTAGTAGTTCATATATTTATAATAATATATATTTTATTTATTAAATATTTACTTATATTTAAGTATTTTGTTATGTAGATATTATGCATATTATATATATATATATATATATATATATACACACATATTTTCATTATGTATTAATTAATTGTATTGATTGTTAGGATCTTTTATTTCAAATCAAACGCTATATTTTATAACTTCACCTACCTTGTTAATCTCTGCATCACCCAAAGGTAGACTGGTAGAGAATGCCTATGGCATTAAGTCCGCCTTGTATACAAATCTTGTATATGAAGTTAAATAAATAAATAAATAAAATAAAATATATATACTTTTGTAATAAAATACTTATCGTCAGTAAAATAAACAATTTGCGACTTAGGTCCATTGCTGCACAGTCTATGATTCCCATTTCAAATATCTTTTGGTATACAATAAGAAAAAAAAAGCATTATGCCTAATAATTATTATGAAAAAAAAAAACCATTATACCATAAAACACATAATGCGAAAAAATATTATGCGAAACGGTCGTTAAGCCAAGTGAAATAGAATGCCAAAAGACAATTATGCTAATGTCAAATGCATCGTGTACAAGTTTAATAGTAAAAAGTGAATAAATCAAGTAATTTTATACACTATAACGTCAAGAATACTATTCTTGTTTTAGTTAAAGGCAGCAAACGTGGTCAATGGGTATGTAGGTTACTTACATACGTTACTTTTTAACGTATCATAATATACAAAGAAACAACTTCATCCAAACTTAGATCGCAAACTAGTGGTATCTATAATCTAATTTTCTCCGTATGTCAGAACTTTTCCAACTTCTGGCTGCACATAACCCGGTTATAGTTCGAACATCTATGACATATAGTTGTCCGCGCCCGAGACGCGAGAGAAAATTGTAATGTGGAATCAAATTGTATTACTTCAAAAATAAAATTGCTTCAATTTTACTTGGTCAATACTCAAAGATAGGAATAAGCTGTTTATAGTACTTAAGGGTCAGGCGGAGTATGATTATCTCATACAAACGGAATTCCGTAATCATTTGTGATTCAAGCGTATTTTATTTTATAATATTGTGTTATTTACATTTAAACAGTTTTAATCTTGGTATTTATTAAAAAAGAAAAAAATCTACATGTATCGAAGTTTAAGAGAATTTAATTTTAAAGGATAAACGTCAGATTTTCAACAACATTATTTGTTCTGTATTTTAAACATTTATATTTAATGTTTTCATCATTCAAGTGCACGAATCAGTGGTCAAGTAAATTTGCGTTTTTTGATTTCTACTCTTGATCGAAAATAAGTTCAGGTTCCAGAAACAAGAGTCATGAGTAAAGGTAGTCTTTGTTCGAAAATTTAATAGCACTTTTGAAAATAGAGAGAAATAAAAAATTGAGCATTGTCGAGTCAAATCAGTTTTTAGAGCAAATTGACAGAAATAGAACACAGGTTTTCACTTTGTTCGATCCGTGATGAAAAAGACCCAAAATATATATTATAAGCACCTATTTTGTAAGGGTTCTTGCAAGAATGCCAATAAAAAAATCGATAAATTAATTAGTATAAAAGCAATTGGCTGAGGAAACAAATTGGGATTACCAAAAGCAATCCAAAGCAGCTTTAATTACCATTAAGTCATCTGGCTGCCCAAAACCACATTTAACGGGTCAATGGGTGCTTGGCTAATGATCACAATTATGTTATCACACAGATCGTTATAACGCTTGTGTCGTTGGTAATCTAAGTAATGGTTCAATTAGATTATGATAAGACACCATGGTAACTAAATGATATTCTCTGTTACTATTGAAATGTTACCTGGATTTTCTCGTCGTATAGATAGAATTTAATATTTTTTTAAATAAATAAAATATTAGAGATCCTATGGGTCATTATTATAGTGTTCTCTTTCAGTGTTCATTGACGCCGCTTTTGTGCAGGTGGTAGCACGTACGGTAATATGTGAGGTTTACAGTTAATTTTGCCATTTAATATTTGTTTTGTTATTGTATGACTTAAGTTCAAAGTGGGTTTAATAGTTTCGAGATTGGTCTAAGCAATTTCGCTAGAAAGAAGAAATACCGAACGGTCAAAGGAGTAGCATCTTCAATAATATAAACATTTCAATTTACATAATTGTATGAAATTTATCTTTAGGTTAACTCTTAATTTTACGGCATCAGATTGCTAAAATTTGAAAACACTTCATTTGTTAGTTATAAGACTTACAAACTTAAAATCTTTTATTACACCATCAAAGACAAATAAACTAAATTACCACAAAACAAATTCATTCAAAATCTTTCCAAAAGTAAACAGCGTTAAAACTTTGTAGTTAATTATATAAATTTGTCATTCTTACATAAATTAGAAGTTGTTAATGAAATTGTGAAATTTAATGAATAGCACTAAAATTATGTCAAGACGTCCAAGAGTTGAGATCTAATTTACTTTGACAACGTTTTGTAGTATGAAACAATCCATTCAATTTTATTTCGTTGTATAACATGAAGAATACGGACAGATTTAGGTCAGTTCTGTAGGCATTTTTTCATGTAAATAGCTCATAGAAACTTTTCTTTGATATTATTATCGATCTTCACGAGTACCTAAATCTAGAAAGATCTTCTTATAAGTACATTGAGTCCGACCATACAGCCCAGTCCTCACTCGTGGCATTAAAGAAGAGCGGGGCAAGAGAACGAGGTGTATTCGCGAGGAATATTCTCTCTAAGTTTTTAACTTTTGCCCCCATACTCCGCTAATTCCAAGCAACAAGATTTCTGAAGATACCTTTGCAGTTTTTTTCTAAACGGGATATAATCCCACCCACACGCTCTCCACTGTGACTCCTGTGACGCCAGGATCTACAGCGTTAAGCAACTGAAAGGCACCGTGCATGACACACGGGCAATCCCAGGGAGAGTTAAAATTGTCTTGGAACCCGCAACTAATTTAATCAGAAGTATATAGTTGGAGTTGGAAAGTATGTATGTTACCTTTGCAGTTAATAAATCAGCGTAATTATTATTCTATTCAATTACGTAAACCTATCATCACGTGCTATAGAAACCTTATCACACTGGTCAATTGCAAGCGAGAGGCGAGAGGCGATTGCATACCTTCGCTTTCATGTCGTGAGATAAGACTCTTAATTAAAGTTATGTAGCCTAATTTCTCTATATCGATTGTATTTATAAATTTCTATTGTTCGCAGATGCGCAGAAACATCCACCAATTATAACATTCGGTAAGCCAGATGTGGTTGTGGGTGGACTTTTGCGAGCCAATTGTACGAGTGCACCGGCTGCGCCCGCACCTAGGCTCACATGGTACATTGACAACGAAAAGGTTAATATTTCAGTATTACATTCATAAACATTTACATTTGAAAATTTCTTTTGGAAAGTGGTAGAAACCATTTTTGTGGGATTCAACAGTTGATGGTTAAAATGTATAACTTCTTTTAAATGCTTGTAGAGTAGATAAATTTTAATGTTTGTTTAATATCGTTGTTGGCGACCAACGAACCGTTTTGTACAAATCAATATCTCAAAAAGTATACTAAAACCACCAACTTGGTTGGTTGGTCACCAACAATCACATTAAACATGCAATGACAACTGTAAGTAACAATTTGGCCACAGGTCGACGAAGAATCAGTAAGATATTTCTCCTACCGAGTATCAAGCTCCACGCGTACGAAAGGCGGAGGTGGATATCGTCACAGAAAACATCAGCACCGATACTTGGCACCAGAATTCAACTACACAGCAAAGTATTGGGCGTTAGTGAGTGAAACCACCCAAGCGCCACCTGTAAACAATACTAAGCACCATAAGTGCACGTTAAAAGAGGCACAAAGTGAAGAAATGGCAAAGGTTTGTATTTCCATTTTAAATGCTGACGCGATTTCAAATAAAATTTTATGTTTATTAAGTAGGTGCAGTATTCGTTGCAATTTTCCTGTTCAGTTGACTGCTTCAATTAAATCCACGATTGTCAATCGGTTTTCAATTCTGTTGGAAGACCGTCATTGAATTTTACTCCGTTGATTTTATGCTATTTGATGCCACGTATGCCATATCAAGGTGCTCACATCATTTTAGGAATGTCTTTACTAAAACATTAATTAACTTTCGGGTAGAGCATTAAACTGAAAATTTTAATTAACAGCGTTGAATGTGAGTACTGCAAATTCAGCATACAGCTTTTAGTTACGCGACCTGTTATTTGTGTTTCAGTCGAAAAAAATAAACAAACAATTACAATTGTATTTATAACCATCTATTAACGTTGGAACAGCTTTTTAATCCCGCAATCGAAAGAACAAATTAAATGATCGAAAGAAAGGTAGCAGATAAAGAATAAATCAAAGCGGGCGTCTTGCTATAAATAACGAACGACAATCTCAATCTTAAGT
Source organism: Hypena proboscidalis (assembly GCA_905147285.1). Lineage (NCBI taxonomy): Eukaryota > Metazoa > Arthropoda > Insecta > Lepidoptera > Erebidae > Hypena > Hypena proboscidalis. Next base: position 14,722,302 of record LR990132.1, read on the forward strand.
CGATTCAAGTACAGCTGATTTTGTATCTCAATATTACTTTTTCATTCTTTCTTTTTTAAATTGACAACCATCTTGGCTCATTCGAAATGAAAATGTTCTACAGACAAATTCAACTCAAACATTTTCAACGTGGGAACATTTATATTGTAGCGTCGAGACAATTTTGTAACCAGCCCAGACTTTCTGTCCTATAATTTAATTTTTGTCACTTTGAAAAAGGTTGAAATATGTGGTTATTCAAACTAAAAGAAAATAACGACATTTACGTGTGTTATGGTGACATTTATTATAAAATGATTATTTGATTATTAATAAACATTTTGCAATATTTCACCTAGAATACGGTTTCAAATAGTTCACTTAGGTAAATTAATATTAGTACCTTACATTTTAATTTTAATTCTTAAAACCTACACATAGTATAATAAATTACTAAAGTAATGAATAAATAAAACGGAATAAATGGTTTAAAATATATTGACATCAAAATAAGATAAAAAATTTAGTATCCTTGCAATATTTTTGAGGGTAATAGAAAATGTGCCAAGTTGACAAACTCAGCCGGGATTACGTTAATAATTTCCTTCGAGTTGAACGAGTTGAGGAATATTTAATTGTTTGGGAACCTTCTTAAGAAATGCTTTCAAAGTTATACATGCCTTAGATCTTTACTAAGAATATGATAATAAGTATTTTGATGTTAATTCATAGAATTATTAATTGATTGTTTTTGTCTTAGAAACTCTGTTAATAGGTTAGCTTAGCAGCTTTTTAATTGTTGATAGGTACTAAACTTTACGTGATACATCAATAATTACTATTTAAAATAGATATTATTTAGATCATTATGTTTATGTGCCATTTCATATGCTATTGTAAATATATAATAAAATGTAATTTGGGGTTAAGTAATTGTCTATGGGTTTTCTGGCATGTCTTAGTACAGTTGAAATGGATTTAGATTAATTTACATAATGATTATTTATTACCTTAGATCCAAGAAAGACCAAGAACACCACCAGTGATACCCATATCGCTGTGGGTATCTATAGCAGAATTGAAGGCTCCAGCACATGGCAGACTACAGCTTACTTGTACAGCTACTATTCCAGAAGAGGTCGGTCCTGGAGAAAAGTTTGCAGATATTAAGAAACAAACTGTGACAGGTAAAATATATATTTTCATACAATAAAGTTTTTAAGTTTTCTTTTCATGTAATATAAATTTTTAACTATTGTTTTCATGTAAGTTCTAATTGATTATTTTTATAGCATTTAGCTATGCTTAGAAAATTATACTAAGAAACAGTTGAAAAAGATATGGGACCGGCAGGATTTGAACCTGCGACCTTACTGCACACCGGGCAGCCGAAATGGATGAACGTGACGTCACGAAATGACGTATCACACAGTTGAGAAATTTAGGGTTCTGGTAAGAGGTGACCGTAGCTGGATGGCTAAAGCGGCTGCCCGGTGTGCAGTAAGGTCGCAGGTTCAAATCCTGCCGATCCCATATCTTTTTCAACTGTTTTAAGAAACAGTTGAAAAAGAGAGATATATATATATATATATAAACCGGTATTGTTTTTATGTATTTGACCTGAAAATAAAGACAGCTCTAGAGTAAATCATTTAATTATTTATAGCCTTTTACATTTAAATTCCGAATCCATTATTCCATTATAAAATAAAAATTAATGTCTTAGTGTTTCAATTCCCTCAATTCAAAAGAAGATGTGTAACTTAAAAATGTACTTTAGTAAACTTTAATTTGCATCAGTGCGAATGCCGCGAAACTCGACGAGGGAGTTAAGTTTCAAGCTCGAAATAAGCAGAATCTTATCTTACTGCGGTCTTAGGAATTAAGGCTAACGAACTGTAAGATGTAGAGATTTTGCATTTTATTTAACAGTGCATAATACAATATAGACTGTGATTTTGCCTATATACTTTATATGTATTTTAGTTGACGTTGACGGATTTATTCAAATTAAGTTAAGTTAATAGGCGATAAAACACTATTTGCATTATTCATACAAATATTTATATTTCATTCAAAATGAATTTGATTAAACATTAAATGAGAAAAGATTTTCTGTTCCATAAATTTTTACACTTATTTTTTTACAGTGGCGGTGAATGAACTAAGTTTGAAAAAGCCAGTATCTGACACGAATCAAGCAAATGCGACATCGACCTGCCTTCAACCACACCCAATATGGATCTTAGGATGCGGTATCATACTCCGCGAACTCATACTCCCATTACATTAAACGATGCCACAAATCTCGCCTACCCTCGATCAGATATTTTTACTTACCAAGGCGCTTTTAGCTCGTAGTTTCAATATTACTTAGGTAAACTTTATTTACTTTGTAAAAACATTTGTGTACCTTTAAGCTTCCTCGTCTCACTTTCAAGGTAAAATGGTTGTCCTAAAGTTTTTCATTTGCTAGATTTTTACGATTTTACATGATTGTACCCTTCTATTATTAATACTCTGATGTAAAAAATAATACTCAAAATTGCTTCAGATTTTATATTTTGAATGGAATAAATATAAATAATAGTTTTACTGTGTTCATACATTAATGTTAAAGTATAAATAGAGTTTAAATTGTTATTGTATTTTATAATTTTAAGGCGACGTTATGATTGAATTTACTATCTCACCTTCAGAGTGTCCTGTTTCTCCTGAGCTTTTGTATGTCAATTAATGTACCTATCTGATCTAGTTACTACAGGGTTCCAAGTTTATCCAAACTATCGCTATTTTTTTTACGCAAGAAATGCTATTTCTGAATTACTTCATCGAAATAGATAAATCTAAATATATGAATGAAAATAAACTCAATAAATATAAGATACCCGTTAAAATACCCGTGCTACATCACTGTAATAAAAATAAAGGTTCTCCCAAATATAAAAAATGTTCAGTAAAATTGTTGATTCAGATCGGTCGACGTCAATTGATATATTTTGATGTTTAAAGAGTCACTAAGAGCGCACCAAGGCGCTCAAACGACATCGATCGACGAGATCAGTATCAGTGTAATAAAACCCTAAACGGCATCAGAAAAGAAGCAAGCAAAAATAATCTCTAATTGAACCAGCACGTGGAATATTATTCTCTCGCTTCTGCTTTAAATGTTGTCTTACCTTACTAGATTAAAGATTTACCTTGAAGCGTAATTCAGAGTTATGTTTCCAAGGGCTTATAATAACATCTACTTGACCATTATTTCACCTCTATCTCTTCATTTATATTTGTTTTTTTTTCTTACAAATTGTAGAAATAAGATTCTTAGAATATTAGTAACAACGTAATCATGATTATTTTCTTTCATTCATACACAGAATATTTCATGTTGGTAGGTGATTTTCAAAGTGAGAACGTATTTTGAGAAATTAAATTATTGTCTAATATATTTCAGCAGAATATTTTCGATATAATTAGTGTTACGCTGTAAAGCAGAGGTTATGATAATTAATCGTAATTGCCAAGGGGGACTTGAGCTATTTAGGAAAATATTGGATTAGCTCCTTATGTTCAATTTGTTCTATACATCAGGGACTAATTACCTTGATTTTGTTATATCATTTCATTAGGGAAAGAAAACTTGTTCGGGGAAATCGAATCATGTTTCCTCAATAGCACTCAGTCCTCCATTATTGGTGTTGAAAGTCTTCCTGCAGCTCTTTACACTGACTATTGTAGAAAGTTTATTTGTTAGGCTAAAGAATGTGATAAGTTAAGAAAATGTGTATATTGAAGCGAAATATATTTTAAAATAGATTAATTATGTATGTGCTATTGTATAGTTGACAGTATATGAATAATGTAATATAGATACATATTTAGGTGTGTTAGGTAACATCTATAAAACGTAGCTGACAATCGTTTCAACAAAAAAATCAACGCTTATTATCTTTTCGATTTGAATGTTGACGGAAACATATTCAATTTACGCAATTACATTAAGCTCCACTCGAATATGTAAAAACACCGTGTAACTCAATTTTCACTTCTCGTATCCAATCAAATCGAAAACTGAAATTCGCAACAATCCCTTGACAATACTTTATAACATCGACAAAAAAATTGTCGACATTCTTACCTCCACTCCCATTGTGCCTCCACACCAGTAAAATGTTTTGGTTTAACACACCATTTTTGTGTGTCTCATATTAGTTGAGTAAACGTATTGCTGAAAAGAAAACGAACAAAGCTGCTAAAATAATTGTATCCAGTAAACAATTTAATCCGGTATTGCATTGTAAAAGTTTTTCCCAATATGGCTGTTTATTTTTATCAAAGTTGTTTTTTAGCATTTATCATAACTATAATGCTTATTATCGTTTCGAACAGTTAATATTAAAGAACCAGTGTATAGTTTTTAAATTTAATAATGAATGTTTATGGAAGGTTTCACTGGTTAGAATATTATGATGACTTGGTGATATGGGATGAAGGACCAATCCGACCTGTTTTAGTTCAGGGCTCCGTCCCATATACGTGAATAACTTCGCAATTTACTTAATTAAATAACTTGGGTTAAACAAATGTAAACTTACTGTTGATGATATCTATGATAGCTATCGAGTATTTGAAGAAGTGTGTACTATTGATTTAGTTTTTATCTATTGTTGAATCTTAATAAAAATATGTCACACATCTCATTTATTATTGGTGCCAATTTGAAAAACTATTTCGGAAACATATTTTTTTTTTGTAGGTATCACTCTCATGCAATCGAACTGACTCAACATATAACTGTGCATAAGTACATAGATTGATTAAATTTAAATTAACATGAAACTAATAAAAATCTCACGTTTAAGAAAAAGTAAAGTTTTCCCTTTTTCAATATTAAATTATATTTTTTTATAAATAGTTAGTTAGTTAAAAAATATTTAAAAGTATGCATAGATATTAAGTTTATTCAGTTCCACGAGAGTAGATCCTTTAAACAAATTGAAACTAATTTTAAAATGAAGTTTTATTTTAAGAGAAGCGGTTGTCAGTGTTTATAATTTTCTTTAGTCCTCTGGCCGTTTGAAATAAAAATATTTATGTACAATGTGAATGATCAATAAAAAGCTTAATTTAAGCCTCTTTTGTATTTTTTTGGAAACATCCTTGGCATGAAATACTATTCTCATTGTTTAATATGCTCTCAATTACATAAGTTGCATTAAAAAGCGCTTTTAATATAATTATATCCCTCTGTACAATAAAAAATGGTGTGATATACAGTGCGTCCCACGGACATGTCACATGAAGGGTTCCGTTTTTACTTTTTGGGTACGGAACTCTAAAAAACATCACAAAAAGAAATCAATGTGCGGAATATTGCGAGCAATATTATAAATGTGAGCTCCCCTACAACATACTCGTACATGTTTGTTTTTTTACTTTTTATATGAAATGGTACGGAACCCTTCGTGGACAAGTCCGACTCGAATTTGGCCGGTTATATTTTTGTCAAAGCGGAAAATATTGTCAAAAATATTGTAAGTGTGCGATGGCTATCGTCAATGAAACGTTAAAGGTTTTAATTTAAATATAAAAGTTCACCCAGGTTCGTCGGTATATTTTAAAATCTTACTAAGTATAAAAGAATTAAGGTTTGAATGCATAGTTATTTTTAAATTATATTCACGTTACCAAACGCATATTAGCTTAATCTTTAGATAATAAATGTATTGTGAAACAAACGATGAAATTGTTTATCTCCTTGATTTGAACCTTTTCATTTAAATCATTCCATCAGTAAGGGTTGTAATTTGCAAAATGAAAATTCCAATCACATTTTACAATTTCGTTATTCAAATGCAAATTTTAGAAGAAAACGGTTCAGCAATTAATATTAGCTAGCAGCAAATTGTTCCCGTGGACACTAAACCTTTCAATTCTTGGCTCGTAACTTACAAAACTTTTATAACGTCGAGAAAGTTCTATTAAAGTCACGATAAAATCTGCAAGCATTTATAACACGAATAACTGCATAAGAGTTTCTTTGGACATAATAGAACTGTCATCTAGTACAAATATTATTGTCACAGTTGTTTCTATTAAGCTGCCAGTATTCTTTTACTTTGGAAATAAATATTTCTTTGTCAAGTCACAAAGTTTGGAGCCTAGTGAATATTTTATAGATTTGCTGTGTTGCGATTGCTCGTGATATTTTCTTTACGAAAGTTTCTTTTAGTTGTGTCGCAGACGTTTGTCACAACGTTTTTCATTGTCATGAAAATGTGTCTTGGTTCATTCATTGTTTGTGGGTCTATATTTAAATTCAAATATTTTTTTTTTGTTCATGTTGGGCGTCCTTCCTCTAAAACCCCTATAGTTAAAAATATCTGAAAAATCAGTCGTAATCGTAATCAAGTAATAAGGGTCCAAATTCTAAAAGGCAGTAACTTGGAATAGTTCGTACATACGGAATAGAAAATCATGAAAATGAGGAGCAGGCGTCGTTCACGTGCCTCAATTAAGCGTGGTTACGCTCATTCAATGCCAGGTCTATGGCCACTCGTGTTTTGATAGTGCGGCAAGTGGCTAGTTTTGCGTATTATTTAATTTTATTATTATTTTCTGTAACAATTTTTTCACTCTAAAATGGAATAATAGGGCACTATAATTCCATTTTTGAGTGCAAAAATGATTGTAAAAGAAAAACTGATGGGAGGTCATATAATTTAATAAATGATTTCCTATTAATTTTCACATTATTTGCGTTATGGCCATTCGTTTGGAAATATGCCCATGTTAATAATAATAATCAATATTCCCGTCGTGCGACATATTGTGAAAACGTCTGGCTAATGATACATCAAGCTGCTCCGATCTCTTACATATTAATAATTATAATCAAATACTGGTTTCACCCTAAACTTTTACCCGTGTGTGGTTCTACTTTCTGGTACAAAGTACAAAATCACTGCTGATGATGAAAAGTAGCCTCTGGCTGTCCTCAAGGTACTATTAAGTCTACATCAAAATTCAGGTCAGCTCAGATTTTAATGTGACTGTAACAAACATACAGACAAAAAGAAAGAATAACTATTGAATGTTTAATATTATATTGTGATTACTTTACTTTTTAAATCGGCATTAGTCTGTGTGAGTGACTACTTCACAAACCGTAGAAGCGTAAAATATTCTGTAGAATGTTAGCGAAGTTTTAGGTATGATAACGAAACATTATTGTTTTATTAGAAATCTTACTTACCAATCGCGATGGTATGAAACACTGCATTCTTGAGATTTTTCTTTTACTAGATATCTTTTTTGCACTACAAAATGGAATAATAGTGCCCTATTGTTCCATTTTAAAGTGCAAAAATAGTTACAGAAAAATTATTATAAAATAAAATAATACGCAATACTAGCAACTTGACGCACTGTCAGAACACGACTGGCCATACATCTGGCATTGAATGAGTGTAACCACGCTTAATTGGGGCACGTGCTTCTCATTTTCATGAACTGGGTGCAGAAAAAGCTCGTCAAACAATTTAATTTTACTTTAATTACAAGAGATCGTAAGTATTTTTTGCAGTTTATTGATATGAGCCTTTTGGTGTGAGAGTATATTTTCAAAACTATGATATAAATATTTCCCAATTTTCCCAACTTACACACAACGCCATCTAGTCCCAGACTAAGCAGAGCTTGTACTATGGGTACTAGAATAACTGATACTAATACATGCTACTTTTCTTTTGTAAATACATACATATTATACATAGAATGTGTTTTATGCTATTAATTACTAAAATAGAAACGACCAATCAATCGAATTACTTGCTTGTACTGCGATGTATGATTATTGCTTTATTTGTGTGAGTTTGTAGACTCCAGTTACTAATAATATATGGTAACTGCTGTCGCCATATCATTTCTACTGTGTTTTTATTCCATGTTTGTACGAAAACACCTTTGAAGTAATAACTTGATGCTACTTACTTTATACAGATGGTAAACCCTTTTTAAGTCCAAAATATGTTGTAAAACTTAACAACTTAACCCGATTGCGCGTGGCCCGACATGCATTGCACCAGTTTTTTTGGTTTTATATTAAAAACAAACTCAAGTTAATAAAACATTACTTACGAAATACATTTGAATTTTCGGGCATTAATTCGAGAATGCGAGATTAGTCCCGACTCCCCCGGAATATCGATCCCAGAATCACTGAATAATTTATTAGGCTCCCACTGCCTTGTTATCATTCATAATTCGACATACACCAACAATAATATCACGCATCATTCGTCAATCAAATTTATTATGAGGAAAAAAGAAAATAAATAAATCCACCCAAGTTTATCGAGTGAAGCCTAAAAGAGATATTACTTATTTAGTTTTATTGCTATAGGACATTAACTACTACATTTTATTTTGGTTACGTAAAATTCTATGTGGATGGTACATATTTTTGAATAGTATAGTATGATGTTTATAAAAAAAATAAAAAAATAATATCAATCAAAGTGTATCCTAATCCATATACCTAACATCGCCTAGGGTTCTCACACGATGAATTCGATGTTTTTTTAGAATCTAGGTATCTACGTATTTTTATAGGAGCTTTGACTTGTCCTCTGGGGAGTGTTAAGTCATCAACTTCAGATGAAGTAGTCGATTTACATGTGGATCAGTCGACGCGTGTCCCATCTCTACTCGAACCATTTGTCCGTGGAATGACAAGTGTCAACAAAACGTCATTGAGAGGAAACCTGTATGCGCGCCCGCGCCGGCAACCACGCTTTTCAAGAGCTCTCATTTATATTTTTGAAATAATTGAACAATTGAGCTATATTCGTGTTATCCAGTGTGCTTAAGACTGATTTCACTTCAACGTTGAAAACGTTGTTTCAAAATTCTGATCTGAATCGTTAAACTACAGTTTTAAAAAGCATTAATCTCAAAGTTCTTTTACGAGATCGAGGTTTGCAGCAGAGAAAAGGAAGAAGACCTACCTACTCAAGTTTTTTCTAGTAGCTCAAAAGAAATCGTGAAGTAATTGAATTCCCAACTCCTAATCCAATCAAACCAAAAAATGTTTGCGAGAGCTAGTCTTTCTAAGTAAATAAAAACCTTTTCATCTAAAGTTGAAAGATACAACTGGTGCGGCATCTGATTACCACTTAGCCTGTTTATTATACAGTATAATTTTTTTTTTCTTATATATAAAATACATATCGATCGATACGTAAAATAGAGTAGCTAATATATTATTTTACGAAAACTTTCGGCATTTAATGACGACAACTCTTTTGCCTTTCTGTCATCGATAAATTAATTATCGATCGATTGTTTTATAGCAACCTATAGAAAATCAAATTTAAAAAAAAGCTACGATCTCGAATCGCTGTACTAAAGTTTTCAGGGTACGTACCCACTTTCACCCTGTCAGAGGTACACCTCACTGGTCCTTTATCAAATTAGAACCTTAAACCAATGGCTGTAGTTACAGTGGTATTTATACGGAATTGCCTAATGAACAACCCGTTTTGCCGCGTCGTAAGTTTCATGTTACAACCTAGTGACTCAGCGTGACATAAACATCAGTTTTGCAAGAGCTTTCTTTTATTGCCGATACTCGTATTTTTTTTTTAACTAGTCCACGGCATTTTCCGTTAACATCTTTCTTCATTTTTTATCAATAGCTATTAGCCTGCTACTTTGTCCGCGTGGAATTCGATATTTCCATGATATTTTCTACAAAATTTAGGAACTTCTCTCATACACCAAATTTTAACCCTTAGGAGTGATATTTCCAAAAAATACTATCTTACATTTTATTTACGTGACGTTAGGAACCTATGTGCAGAATTTCATGCATTAGTTTTTGCGTGATGTACGTACGAACATACAGACAAAGAGAAAGACAAAAATGAAAAAATAAATGTTTTGGCTTGGCAGAAGTAAACTTTTGTTATAAACACCAAGATTTCCTAAATAGCTTTAATGTAAATGAAAATGTTAGTCACAGTGCGGAAAATTCTAACTCAGGCTGGTGTATTTACAATTTTCACTAAAATAATTCTTAAAAAAAAATAGCATTATAAATAATTTTTCACTATTTTTCTGGAGCTTCTAATGACTGGGCCTTTCTCCAGTTTTCGGATTATCGTTGAGTTTAGAACAATTCCAAACGGCAAAACGGTGAAAACCGTTCTTGGAAAACGATCATCACCGTTTTTCTTTCCGGATGAAAACTAGTAAAATAATATAGTAAATTCAAACATAATTTAACAACATGTTCGATATTTTCTATGCAATAGTTGTGCTAAAAGTAACTTATTTACTCATTCACTATAAAGTTTGCGCAAATATAACACTTTTTATTGAACTACCTATTTTTGTAGGACTCAATTATAAATAAGTGTCCGAAATTTAACTATCAGATGTTCTAAAATTGTCTTTTAAAATCAGTAATACTCGAGAGTAGTGTAGAGTATTGGTCGACTGAGCTCTTAGCACTTTGTATCGATAACGTACACTAATGGATTACGTATCATGGCTCTTGACGTGCATCGTTGTTGACGTAATGGAGGGTAACTCAGTACGATCAAGTATTGTGGGAAAATTTTGCAGCACCATTTTATTTAATTATTTTGAGATAACTGCAGCTTATCTAGCCACTGAGTACCTAATTTAATCAATAAGTGGAATAAAAATAAATAATTCAGTGTAAACACTATCATTTTATTGACAAACGTCAGTTTTTAGAAAGGATAACTAAATTGCACGAAAAAAGATAACTTATATAAGCTGTGAAAATGATTTCAGTAAAAATAAAAGTATTGTGAAAGGAAGCCGATTTTACAACCACATTGTAAACCCTTTCTGTTATAATATTAAGTGCTTTAAACGTCTTAAAAATGTAGGCTATTCATGTTAACTATTTTAAGATCATAAAAAGAGGAATTATTATGTTGATGCGGGGTTAGAAAGGGTTGGATAGATACTTAAAAAGTTAAAACTTCGTTCATAAGCTTTACAATACTTCACATTGTCGTTGTTGTCACATTGATGTCTTAAATTTTTTGAGCTTCGTTTCAAATTAAACATATTTTTTATATAAATCAGCATTGTTATTAATGTACTTGGTTTATAGTATGAATGAGTTATACGATATCTTATATTTCCAACCTAACTTTTTACGTCTGTCGCTGACTTCGTTTGTGTTCTACTAAGTAAAAATTGTAAAACTATACTTCAAAATAAAAGTACGAAAACCTTAGTTATTTTGGAAAAATATAATAAAGTCAGTCTGTTTTGAGCCTTACGCTACAAGTTTATAACATGTAATGGCCACTTTATACGAAAGACGACCTAAATGTATTCGAGATATCGACTCAACGACGTTGTTAAACGCAGCCGCCCGATGTATGGCAACCTTTATTCTTATGTAATATTTTGGGACTTAAAAGAAAAAAAATGCATATGATTTTTATCGGAATATTTATCAGAATAATTGTTACGCCATTATGTGCAAATCATTAGTCCTTAAAATGTATTAATAATGCAACAATAAAAGTGGTGTACTATAGTATTACCAAAGTTTTATTTAGCGGTTAGGTATATAATATATACCCCTTTCCTAAATAAATAAAAATACATCTGCAGTTAAACTTTTCAATGACGGTTTCTTATCAATCGTATTTAAAGACTTATTATTCACAACAGCAATTATTTTATTATTTTGAGAGACTTTTTAAGCAAATACGCACTGGAATTGTTTTTTTATGGATATAACCTATCACGTAACGACAAGCTTAATTCAACCAGCTACTATATTTATTACAAAAAAAAATCGTAAAATTACTCAAAAATCAATGCAATTGTATTTGTGCCCTCCATACCGTTTAGAAATGCATTGTCACTCTACTTAATATCTGACTAGGTATAGAAAAATATAAGAATATAACACGTTGCCATAGAATATATAAAATAAGCGTAGGAACGGCGAGATAAGGCTTCAAGCGGTCAAAACTTTTCTATTCAGCGTTTGAAGTGTTATCGGAAACGGCCACTGCAGGTACTTACGAGAAACTCACAATAAAAAAGATAGTGAATTTAAAGTTTTTAAATGCAAGTTTTGTTTGTTATGAAGGATACAAATTTATTTACTTAATCTAACATAAAATACTTTTTTGTGTGAGTAAATGTGTGTATTTGGCTTTGTCATTGGGACCATTGGATAGTGTAATTGCTTCTGGCGATCTATCTTATGTAAAAAATCCAAATTATTATTATTATTTAACAATAACATCACGCCTATATTACTCAGAAGGGTGTAGTAGAGGTGTACAGCACCCACATTTCAACTGTAATATATTTAGGTCCCATGGGATAAGCTTACCCCGAGCTTAACGCATCTACCGGACACAATATTGACGACCGGATGGCGGAGTGGGTAGTGTACCTGCCTGCGACGCCGAGGTCGTGGGTTCGATTCCCGCTTAAGACAACTCTTTGTGTGCATGAACATGGGGGTTTGTCTTAGTCTGGGTGTTTCTATGTATAATAAGTATGTATTTACAAAACAAAAGTATATTTATATTAGTATCAGATATTCTAGTACCCATAGTACGAGCTCTGCTTAGTTTGGGACTAGATGGCGTTGTGTATGAGTTGTGAAATATTTATATTTTATATATTTATAATATAAACTCCGTGCTGCTATTGTGAATTTCCTGACGGAAAGTTTACAAATAACACTTTAATCGACCCGGGAATCGAACCCGAGACCTCGCAGTTAGAGGTGCATATGCTTACCACTAGACCAGATTACTTTTGAAACTTACAGTAAGCATAATTGGTAAATTTCGTAGTTAAATAAATAAATAATAAATATTTCACAACTCACACACAACGCTATCTAGTCCCATACTAAGCAGAGCTTATATTATGGGTACTAGAATAACTGATACTAATACATATATACTTTTCTTTTGTAAATACATACTTATTATACATAGAAACACCCAGTTCACAAACGAGTGTGCATATTCACTGATTGATTGCTGGATTATTTTATAAAATGCAGGTTATATTAATATATCTTTGAGGCATTCGAAGTATAATAATAATATTGTGATTACTGGTTATTGTTGGCTCAAAATTGCTAAAACTTTCTATTATCTGAAAAGTTTGAAACTGTAGGAGCTTGAAAACAATAACAAGATAATAATTCAAAGATAGAAATTTATTCTTTTGTTTTCGTGACAAAAGTTTTATTCAGTTTTTTTCGCAGTTGAAAGCAAATTGAAAGAAAGTATGGTGGTTCATTGTTAAGCATAATTATGAATATGTATTCGAAAAAATCAATAAACACTGAAACACTTATAAATTATAATGAATTTCGTATTTTCAATAAATCAGCACTATCAAATTAACGGTCAGTAGATTGCCTTAACAACTTAAAAAAACCTAACATCACTATATAATACAGAAGGGTGTCTCCACAGATATAGATCTACATCTGTGGGTGTCTCAGAGGTTTACAACACCCACACTATACCTGTTATGTTTAGGTCCCATGGGAAAGGAGGTGAGTCTATCACCATCCACCGGGCACAATTCCAACTCCGTGCTGCTATTGTGAATTACCTGATGGTAAGTTCACAACTAACACCTTGCCTGACCCGGGAATCAAAACTGAGACCTTGCAACGGTATACGATAACCACTAGATCGTCGAGGCAGTTTTTTATAGCCTTGCTAAAAGCAGTATTAAATATTTTGTGTTTTTTCATATTTATAGTACGATGGTTTATTAACATAATTTAGTGCTGTCGCATTTCACTTCCGTAAACACATTATATTTACATAATGTGCACAAATCTTTCGTATCTGACGCGTGTTACGTTACAAGCGAATAACGTGTATGTCACAATTTTATATGAAACGATACGACAACCATACGATATGTTTATTAAAACTGACGTGAGTTTGTAAAATTATTCAAATTATGAAATACGGGTGTTACTCACGTAGTGTTGGTCTATTTAGTCGACCGCGGTTTCACCTATACTTCTAGGCATTATCAAGAGAGTGCGATACGTCGCGCTTGAGTCGCGGCCAGTCTTGCACTGCGGGCAGCGACGCGTTCTCTTGATTCTACAGTCTATTTATGTAAAAAATCATAGCAAATATAATATTTGAGACTAAACATAGTCATTATATTACGAAATATAAGATAACACGGCACATATTTTATTTTGTAAAAAGAGTTTTATCGTAAACAAGTCTTAGTGTCTTTCAACAGCTGTGAATTATCCAATAACTTGCTACAACAAATATACATGGTAAATATCCCAAGGTGATATTTTATATTTCATAGCATATTCTTGTTTTGTCATATAGATAAAGAAATTTCAACACAAAACACCGTTTAAAGTACAATTTATGTTACAAGAAAAAAAAATGGTTTGTTTTGAAGTAAATCCTACGTTGCTCTATAACATATTCGTATAACAATAACGTGTGCCGTACCTAACTTAATTAAGATTAAAGAAAGCATGTTATTACTAAAGACATACGGGTAACTCACGTGTAACTTATGGCCGGTATATTTTGCCCACCGGTGTTCGATTTTCAATCAGGAAAATCTTCACCTGGGCTGTGAGTGCCGTCTCGTCACGCTCTTAGTGCTGCCAAACGCAGTGCAACTAGTGCGGCGCAGGTCGGGGTCCTAACTGCACTGGGCGTGCTGCACTCACAGCCCAGACGAAGACGAACAACGGTCGGCAAAATATACCGACCATAAGTTACACGTAAGTTACTCGTATTTCTCTAGTAATTATTTCATCTCACGTTAGTATATGTTATATTTTTAAGAATTTTGTACTATTTGTTTTGTAATGTCCCTTTGCTGCAACCTAACCATTTTCTTAAATACCTGTAAGTTGTACCTTCAACGACTACTTTTTCTTGTTGAATAAAACTTTAAAGAAAAAGTATACTGAAGAAGACACAACGTAGAAAAAAAATTGATTGAACTCCATAAAATCCTAATATATCGCATGATATAAAAATCTTCATACATATAAACTGAGTTTGCTGTAAAATCAATTTGGTTCGACTATCAGCGATCATTAATCATGATTGGTGCTGCGGTGACGCGATCGCTTGGAAGAAATTAGCGGTGTCGTGTTCTGCGTTAAGCCTCCTTATGTATGAACAGTCACGCTTCTATGAGAGCTCAAATCAAAATTCTGTAGAAATATGATTAAATATAGTACTGTGTGAGAATTACATCTTGAGTAATCTTGACACTACACTGCCATACTAAGAAACAGTTGAAAAAGATATGGGACCGGCAGGATTTGAACCTGCGACCTTACTGCACACCGGGCAGCCGCTTTAGCCATCCAGCTACGGTCGCCTCTTACCAGAACCCTAAATTTCTCAACTGTATGATACGTCATTTCGAGACTACACTGCCACTTAACAGTGATTCAGTGCCTACATGAAGTTGAAACCTTGGGTTGAATTAATAAATTTAAGGAAAAGCCGATTTTTTTTAAATACTCTACTGCTTCGTTGGTCTACTGGTTAGCGTATGCGACACTTACCGCAAGGTCTCGATTTCGACTCCCGGGTCGTGCAAAACAGTTTATTAGGATTTTCATTCTTAAATAGCAGCACGGAGTCAGAATCGTGTCCGATGGATGGCGATACGCTCACCCGCTATAAACATAACAGATGAAATATGAGAGAAAACACCTCTGCCACACCTTTTTGGGTAACATTGGCGTGATGTTATGTTATGTTATATTTATTCAAAAAGACATGTAGGATTATTCACAAAGAGTTATCCAAAACAGATTTTCAATAACTCATTACCATTTGGTTTCGCATCCAAAATAAAAGATTAAAACGAAAACGGGTAAATATTTTTCTAGAATCTGGGCTTTAATCCCAGGGGCCGGAATAGGGGCTGGTTTAGTCAAAGCACTTTGCCATGCTGCATGTGAAACGTCCCGTTTGTAACATTTTACACTCGTGCCAACGACTTTTCAACTGGATTTTACTTGCAGTAATAACTCCTGAGTAATCGGTTTTGGGGGCTTTGAGACGCGTACAGTAGATATTTTGGAGAGAATAAACTTGAAACTCAATTTATCTATAACTTTAAATTTAAGCACAATAAAATTATTTGTAAAAATCTTTAAAATATGTTTTAATTTTTTTGTAGCTCGATCAAATTAAGTCAAATCTGATTTACCTGTGGATGTGGCGATTTTTAATTGTAATAACTGATTACCTTTTTTATTTTATTTTTCTTAATTTTGTATAAAATAATTTTATCACCACATAAAAATAGAAAGTCAAAAATAAGATCTATCATCATAACACAACATATTTATCAAAATAACTCGCTAACATCGCGGCCTTATCCGTAATAGATAGATTATTCTATATTAATCGATTCTATTTGATTGGCACATATCAAGAACCCTGGTAATAGCCGATTAGTTCAGCTGTCACTACACATTGAAATCCTGACGTCTAAATTGGATGTATCAATTAACTATCATGCTTTAATGATCTACCGTGAGTGTAATTATTTGATTTATTGGACAATGTTTTGAACTAACGGCTTGTATTGCGTAGTATTTTGTTTCTAATGGACACAATAATAACTTAACATCACGGTTTTATGATCCATATGAGAGTAGCAAAGGAGGATAACTACCTTTGACTTATAATGTTTGGGTCCCATGTGATAGGGCACAATTCCAACTGAGAATTTTCTGACGGATAAATGCAAAATAAAACTGGCTCTGAAAGCGGTGAAAGGTCGCCTTACGTATGCTCTAGACCAACAAGGCCGATGGATAATAGGAACATTGAAATAATTTGGCAGGCAATCTACACAACATAGCTTATTTCTGCAGATTGGCGGCATCATGCCTGATTGGAAAAGGCAAAATTTGCTAAAGAAAAGTATCACGGATATTTAAATATATATTTTTTTTCTATATAGCTACTTTTGTCTGCTTTTTTCCATTCATGTTCATAAATCTTAGAAATTTTAAGTCTTTTTTAGAAATTCAACTTGAGAATATTTCATGATTATGACTTATACGATTCATATCCGAATAGAAATAATGAATGAATGATTCCCGAACTGAGTTCAAATTTAAAAAAATCTATTGCATTTTTAGTTTTTACTTAAATCAATGTCATGATTCCTAATAACAGATTTGTGTATGTCTTATTATAATAAATTGCCCCATACTTACCGATATCAATGAGCCACCATGTCTAAAGATAGTCATGTTTTTTACCGTGCGAGTTTGATGCAATAATGAAATTAAAGTAATGTGGAGAGCACAGATAAAAATTGAGTTTAGATTTTTATTAATAAACCAAATATTATTTTAAAATTAGGTATATAAATTATTTGCGGTTCAGAAAAAAATGGTAAAAATATTTAACTTTCTTTTAGGTATGACTTCAATATACAGAGAGAACAAAATATTAGCACAACAAAATGACTCTGCCCAAAAACCAAGCAAGTTTTGCGTAATTGAGCTTTACTCAAACAATAACGGACTTGTTTAAATTTGGGTTTTATAAAGTGTCGTTTTATGAAAATAAAGTGGGGATTTGAAGGTACAGGCTTCCAAAAGTTGATGAAAACATTTAAAAATATAAAGAAATAACTGCCCAGGTTTGAGACCATTTACGGTGTAGTTATAAACTTCTTTCTGACGCAAAAAGAGCAATGAATGATAGTTTTCTTTTTCTACTTTTTTAAATATTATGAATTATTTGCAATGAATAACTGTTAACAACGTATTCCAGTTTAGGACGAAATTAAGTAACATGATAATAATATGTAATGATTGTAATCAAAATAAATATTTACAAAAGTCCAAGTTAGTCAGAAAGCCCGTATTTTTTCAAATATGGGTACCTGAAAAATTACGGGCTCTGTGCAAAAAATCAAATCATTGGTACAAATATGTGGCAGCAGGTGTACTAGTTAAAATAACGTACACGTTCATTCGTTACAACATTTGTGCTGAATGTAACTTCACCTTGTTGGTTTGTATCCTACTTAAGATAGGAACAAAATGGATGAACGTGACGTCACGAAATGACGTATCATACAGTTGAGAAATTTAGGGTTTCGGTGAGAGGCGACCGTAGCTGGATGGCTAAGAGCGACTGCCCGGTGTGCAGTAAGATCGCAGGTTCAAATCCTGCCGGTCCCATATCTTTTTCAACTGTTTCTTAGTATATTTACCACTAGCGCTAAAATTTAACAGGTCATTAATGGACGGCTTATTTCCTGAACAATGGAAAAAAGGACGTATTGTGCCAGTATTCAAGAAAGGTATACAATCCGATATCCAAAATTATCGCCCGATATCAATCTTATCATGTTTCGCAAAACTTTTTGAATCTGTTATATACCCAGTAATCTCAAGGCTTGTAAATTATAATTTAACGGATGCCCAGCATGGTTTCAGACAAAGTCGTTCGATACTTACTAATCTTGTTCCTTTCGTGTCAGACATTTCACATGAGGTTGACAAAGGTATGCAAGTAGACGCCATATACACTGACTTTACTAGCGCGTTCGACAAGGTCAACCATTCAATTCTTTTGAATAAATTGCACGTGTTTGGAATACGTGGTTCACTTCTTAAATGGGTTGAATCTTATTTAAAACAGCGACCGCAGATTGTGGTAGTCAATGGGTTTTCATCAGCCGTTTATATAGCAAAATCTGGCGTACCTCAAGGCTCGCACTTGGGACCTCTATTTTTTTTAGTTTTCATTAACGATATCGTGGATCACGTAAAACACTCCAAGGTCGCTTTATATGCCGATGATCTAAAATTGTATAAAACGGTAAAAACGAACGAGGATTCCAATCTTTTACAAATAGACCTGAGTGCTGTCTCAAATTGGTGCCAAAGTAATAATATGAGTCTAAACGCTAGCAAGTGTTATCATATTAAATTTACCAGGAAAAGAAACCCATTTAGGACAGATTATCTAATTGAGACCGCTAAGCTGCTAGAAGTGGACGAGATACGGGATCTTGGTGTCATTCTCTTCTTCTTCTTCTTCATCGTATCGATGGTTGAGTCAAATTTTATTTTGACTTGCCATCGTGGTGAAAGGATTAGCCAATTCGCTTTGGAGATCTCGCGAATTGCCCAGGGTGCGCCGGACGTAGGGAATCGCTGTGTACGTCACTCGGGGAGGCTCCTTTCATGCACCCATTGGTGTCATTAGAGACAGTAGACTGAAATTTACATCACATGTAGATAAAATTGTAACGAAGGGTGCGCAGATGCTCGGATTTTTAAAGCGTAATGCAGGAGGCTTTAAGAATGAAAGTACCAAAATGTTGCTCTTCAATACCTTGGTACGAAGCCAACTTGAATATGCTAGCGCTGCGTGGAGTCCTTTTTACGCTGTCCATTCTCAACGAATTGAACGCGTACAAAGAGCATTCACCAGACACCTCGCTTATGTCTCTAGCGGTTTTTCGCATAGAAACCCTTACGAAAATCGACTTAAAAGGTTTAAAATGTGCAGTCTCCGTGAACGGCGTCAAATGTTGGATTTATGCTTTTTTCATAAGGCCATGAACGGTCAAATACAATGCCCCTACTTTCTGCAGAATATTTCTCTTAAAATACCACACAACTATCCTCGTAACTTAATAAAAAATGTATTCCATGTAGCTGTTGCTAAAACTAATCTCGGTCTACAATCACCAATTAATAGAATTGTTGCTGAATATCACTGTTATGCCTCTAGTATACCAGACTTGGATGTGTTTCATGACAGATTCAGTAATTTTAAAATGAAAATTAGAGAGCATCTTGAGGGCTCATCCTTGGAGGAATCACTCGATTAATACCAATGACAGTCTTGTTGTTTTTTGTTTTGATAGTTTGTATTCTGTACCTTTATTTAATTTTAATTCTTCTCATTTTCTCATCTTTTTAAGCTTTTTTTTCTAATGTTTTTCCTAACTTTTTTTTTTTCCTTAAGACGGTGAGAATTGAGGATATATAGCCATTGTTTCTGACAATCATACTTAATTATAAATGTTATGTACGCCGGAATTGTTATGTACATCGGAAATTGTGTCTCTAAGTATATTTTGTATGGTGATATTTGATGTATGTGATGTGGCTGTACTTTATAAATAAATAAATAAATAAATAAATAAATAAATATATATTTTCATTAGTTCAGTTAGGTATATTAAATATAATCAAGAGATAATTTACTTGCCCAGTATTTTTTCAGAATTCATGTCTCATACATATTTTATCGTTGTTAGTTGTAGGGGGTTCTTCATGTTGATGTTAATTGATAGAGGTTGTGTGCTAATTATATACCTTATTAACTGGTACCAGAAATATATACTTATGTTATTAACTAAACCTAATGACCGAACGGCGTGAATGTGGAGAGACGACTGCCGAGCCGAGCAACTGCGCATTTGCGACTAAGTACAATTTGTAGCGTCAGCAGTCGTACGCTACATTAATTCTTTGAACCAGTCAATATTACAAACTAAATAAATAAAAAACGAGGCTGACAAGGTGTAGACAACATTCTCATTCAACAATAATTCACAAGAGAGCAGTCAACATCTCGCCGCTGCATAAATATGCAACACTAGCAGGCCTGTGGGACTCGACGCTTGACTATTGGATGTCTGGCTTACACTGTGAATCAGTGTACAACCTACATAATTATAAATAAAATAAATATTCCATAACTCACACACAACGCCATCTAGTCCAAAACTAAGCAGAGCTTGTACTATGGGTACTAAACAACTGATACTAATACATATATACTTTTCTTTTGTAAATACATACTTATTATACATAGAAACACCCAGACTAAGACAAACCCCCATGTTCATGCACACAAAGATTTGTTTTAAGTGGGAATCGAACCCACGACCTCGGCGTCGCAAGCAGGTACACTACCCACTCCGCCATCCGGTCGCCAAATCATTCAATCATTCAAGTCAATTATTTTTGCACTATTAATTTGTATAATACTATCTTTAACATCTCCGTAAGTAGGTATTTGTCTATAAATATTTTGAAATGATTCAATTTATTTGCTGAAGTCAAAAGATCTGAAACGAGCATTCTTTATCTTCTAATATTAGAAATGTAAATGTTACTTTACTTGCTTATAAATTGTTGGTCCACTTTCACAACTAAACCTCTCATCTGATCATTAGATAAAAAAATTAAAAAAACAAAGTGGCGAAAAGAACAAAGGCAAATTTTCATTGATATAATATAATTGAAAATAAAAACTAGTAGCCAATTAATTTCGAAAGCTTAACTTTAATTTCCTTTTTTTTAAGTAATCTGAACTGTTTTCACACATTACTCTATTTTTGTTTACGCCAAACCGATATACCAGAACTGTATAAGCAGAAATTGTTATGCAAAGGCACGCTGATCCCACACTTCACAAGCTTGCCTTCATTGACAATACACTGACCCTGATGTATCTTAAACAAGATGCAATGTCTGCCAAAATCTACCTGCTGTATCTCAAAATTATGTAGAACTTATAATCTGTAAACATTATATTATTTAGGAAAGCTATTTCACAAGTATAAGTAAAATGTTTTCTTGGAACACAACACAACACTTCATAATATAATCGCCAATTTATGAGAATGAGCTTGTGTGTGTGCTTTGTGTGTGTGAAATTTCTGTTTGTGAACATGCAACATGTTTGTAATATTTAAAGCATATTTTAGCTTTGCTATGCCTTTTTGTATTTTATATAATATTAAAGTTGAAAAATTAAGAATCCAGCATGATTCGAACCTGCACCCCCGGGTATACGCCCCAAGTGCTTTGCCAATTCAGCTATGGATTCGTATGCTGCTTGCTAGACTCGAAATTTCTCAACTTTTTTGTACCAGCAACATAAACGTACAAGCTTAACAAAATACTATGTTGATTAAATGAGTAATTTTATCCTTGATATTCAGCATATGAGTGAGTCGTAAAAAAACATTGAGACATAAATGTTTTATACTTATTTACATTTACAAAGAAAGCTGTGAATGTGAAGAGATAGCGCTCGTTTCTGACGTTTTACGAGCTCAGTGATGTGAGCTGTACTTGTATTTAGTGAGCTGATTCGTTAAAATGCCTTTATATCATTTATAAAAGTAGGTGCATGTTTATTACTATTTTGTTTACATATATAATTGTTTGCCTGATTTACTGATTCATCAAGGCAGGGCCTAAGCCGCTAGAAATATTGCATAAGAAACTTACATTGTCTAGGAGCATACATAAAAGGGATTTTTGGAAATGCCATCTTTTTTGCATTGGGTTGTTCTACATTTCATCCTCAAGAAGGTGAGGTAAGAGTTTAGGCTAGTAATAAGCTTATGCAAAATATTACGATACATGACGCTGTGTATACTTTCCAACTCACGCTACAAAACGGAAACAGAGTAGAGTAACGCTTGACGCGGTTAAAAGCGTGAAGGTCATTATGATCATAAATAATCACAAGAACTTTACCCACAAGCAATATCAACCACAACATTTCTTCGAGTATTCACAGCAATTTTTATGTCCGCGAATGCAAATGTTAGAACTATTAAGCGGTGCCCTCGGGGTTTTGTGGGTAACATATTGCGGCCACTACTTTGATCATTCTACCTATAACTTAAATTTAAATATGAAACGTTCACTATTCATACATAGCGACTCATGTTTACATGATGTGACCCTAAGGGTCTAAGTTTAATTTCAAAGTTATGTAAGGAAGAATTAATTACCTAAGAGCCAGCTGACTGACTAGATAAGTGATTAAATTGATTAGTGCGTATCCACTTACCTTAATAATTTTGTATTACATGGGCATACCCAGATATATTTTATTATTACCGGAAAAACGAAATATATTAATAGATTCTCAAATAATATATCCTTTTTTGTTTGGTGTGAGTCAGTTAAAGTAAATAAATAAAATTAAATCATTTTATTTGAC
This sequence comes from Hypena proboscidalis, assembly GCA_905147285.1. Classification (NCBI taxonomy): domain Eukaryota; kingdom Metazoa; phylum Arthropoda; class Insecta; order Lepidoptera; family Erebidae; genus Hypena; species Hypena proboscidalis. The sequence continues at coordinate 14,745,356 of LR990132.1, forward strand.
GCGTCGTAAGTTTTAATTAGTTAACAATTCTTATGATGTATTAATTAAAACTAAACTAAAGTTAGTAATTCAGGCTTAATGTAATGGTGTGTTTTATTACTAAACATATAAATTAGTAACATATATGATAAAGTTATAATATTATTGTGAAAGTAATAACATTATTGTCCTATTAAAAAATATATCATCAAAAATACGATGTCCTTGTAAATTTTGCAGCCATAAACATTAAGCACAAAATGTTGTATGTGTACAATGCCTATGTTTACTGCGGGCCTTGCGAGCAAAGTCATATTTAATCGTGTAATTATGGCCCGGGTTCAGTGATTTACGCATATTGTAGTTAATGACACTTACCATAAGCTTACCGAGGAGCTGATATTTTACATTATACATTATTTATACAATAGTGAAAAATAACTTTGATTGATCTTCAGATCGATTGCTTAAAGGCTTAGAGTTACTTATTTGTTCTAACAACGCATCTGAAACGTTAATGGTAATGAACTTAAAGAGCTGTCTGATTCTGACATGAATCAAATACAAAAAGCTACAACAAGTTCTGTAGTGAAATAAATTTTATTGTTTCCTTTCCAAAGTCCAAAGCTACGAAGCTTTCAATTATAGTGCTGCAGTTGCCCCCTCAACCTGGAACTGAAGTATGATTTTTCAATAAAACTTCTTCTTTAGAGAAATAATTCTCTAAACTTGGACATTGAAGTTCTAGGTGAAATGTTAGCGGAAAAATAACTGTGTAATAATCGTTTTTGTAAGTTTGCTCAAGTCCCGGTATAAGTCACTTTGAACAGCTATAAATTTCAAGAATTGCTGCAGTGTTTTGATAAAACATTCAGTTGATAAACGACTCTTTTCTTGCTCAAAAGCCTTGTAAAGAAAATAAAAAACAGTGGTTAGATTGGAAGCGTTGACCATTATTGGCAGTACAATTTGCTTCGTGTTTAAATATTAACTTGGAATATAAATAACATAACATCTTGCCTATATTAAATAAATAAATAAATAAATATTTCACAACTCACACACAAAGCCATCTAGTCCCAAACTAAGCAGAGCTTGTACTATGGGTACTAGAATAACTGATACTAATACATATATACTTTTCTTTTGTAAATACATACATATTATACATAGAAACACCCAGACTAAGACAAACCCCATGTTCATGCACACAAAGATTTGTCTTAAGTGGGAATCGAACCCACGACCACGGCGTCGCAGTCAGGTACACTACCCACTCCGCCATCCAGTCGTCAATTTTCCCAGAAGGGTGTGGCAGAGGTGTACAACACCCACATTTCACCTGTTATGTTTAGGTCATATGGGATTAGGGTTAGGCTTTCGACATCCACCGGGCACAACTCCAACTCCGTGCTACTGTTGTGAATTTCCTGACGGAAAGTTCACAAATAACACTTTGCCCAACCCGGGACTGAAATCTGAGACTTCGCGGTGAGAGGCGCATACGCTAACCACTAGACTATCGAGGCAATTATAATATATACAACAATTAACGTTAAAAATGTTAAATTATAGTTTGTTCTGTTGTTGGCGTTGCACTTTATGCACATCAGTGTACGTATCTTAGTTTTATTAATTATGGCCACTATGGTGCAGAAGATAGGAACATTAAAAATATTAAAAATAAAAAAGTACAAAAAATAACGTGACTTTAACGTGATTAAGACAAATGATAATATCGGTCTTTCCTGCCTTAAAGTACTACAGACATTTTTTTTTTTTATACTTCGCCCACAGCGAACGGACTTGTAGTCCACCTAGTGTAGTGGTAAGTGGAGTACAGACCATGGACATCAACAATCCACAAAAGTAGATTATAGATGCGTCGCTGCAGCTGAGGACTACGGTGTCATGCCTCATGTGCCAGTAATTTCAGGGCCTAATCTCACCACCAAACCGGAACACAGTAATGGAAGCACTACTATTTGGCGGCAGGTTAAAGGTGAGACGGTGGTGCTGCCGCCCTCGAGCTCATTCACAAGAGCTCTACCACCAGTAAAAATTGCAACTTTTAAGAGGAAACAATCAATATCATAATGCTAGTACTTCTGTCACCTGGTAGTTACTTTAATATACATATCATATTATTATCTTAAACACTAAAATGCTTGTTTGTTTATGGCTATTTTTTCAAAATTGTTTTAATCATGAATTGATTACATACAAACAGTAAAATTAAAATAATAATTTTGACAAAATGACCACCATTTTGACACCACCAAATTGAACAGCCATGCATTTTTTTACCTTTTAAGATATGATATGTCAAAAAAAAAAATCTGCGAATATTGCCAATCATCGGGAAATAGGTCTTTAAAAATTTTTGTTTGACGTCATGAAAAACTCGTATTTGTATGAAAATAAGCTTGCGAAAATAATTTTCAATTATAAAAAAACATCATTTTGAGGCTTTAGTTGTGAAAAGTTTTAATCGGTAAATCTGCAAATGGAAAATAAATCATCGCATATTACAAAGTTGACCGGCAAATTGAAAATGTCTAGGGACAGTGTATGATAACGTTACTTTCCCATAATCTTCGGAAATATCCTGAATTTTTTTGACTTCCAGGACTTCAAAATCATGTACTGAATCACTGGTAAGGGGTTTCGTCACGATGTCATTTACACTTTGTACCTATAGCACAGGCGGAGAGGCCTACAAGCATTTTCAATAATAACGAAAAAAGCAATTATCTCCGTCTTAAAAAGCCGCCCACTTGAATAACTTTGCTTAAACGCGATAACTCTTTCAAAGAAGATACTAAGTATGCTATAACTCTGCTATGCAATTAAATTTTTATTATTTGAACTGTTAAGTTATAAGGTATTTGATACTGTTAAGCTTTCTTATTGCATTTGAAAGTGAATTTTGATAACATTTTAGATCAATCAGTTACTCTTTGAAAGCTTGCAATCAGGGTTTTTAATACACCTAACATAACATCACGCCTGTATTACCCAGAAGGGTGTGGCAGAGTTGTACAACACCAAAATTTTACCTGTAATGTTTGTTTCTTGAGATAGTGGGTGAGTCTATCGCCATCTACTGGGCACAATGCCAACTCCGTGCTGCTATTGTGGATTTCCTTACAGAAAGTTTACAAATAACTCATAGCCTGACCCGGGAATCGAACCTAAGACCTAGCGGTGAGAGGCGCATACGCTAACCACTAGACATCGAGGCAGTTTTGTGGGGGTTTTAATTTTAAGTTAAACGTAGCAGATTAAAAAACAATGTTATATTTTAATAACTATAACATTACACATAATTGCCCATAACTTTGCTCATTACTTACTTGTCCATCCTAAGGTTGCCTGTAAGAAATTGCTTATAGCGATAAGGCCGCCCATTGTGCAACATAATTTTTAAGTGCATTTATTTACAGTATAAACTTCTTTGTTAATATTGGTGTACAATAAAGATTACTCTATCTATCTATCTCTATCACATGTTTAGGTTATATTTCGGGCGAAGTTTTGTCTCTAAAAAAATTTAAAAATTAAATCATTTTGTTTTCCCTTTAAAAATCATAATAAACCTCTCAGTGAGGCTGTTGAAATTCATATTGTTATTTTAACCCATAAAATATTACATTTAATATTACTCAAAGGTAATGTTTTTACCTGAATAACAATCCAATTTACAATGTAAATAGAATCTTCAAATTGAATTTTCCTCATTGCATTTTATTTGAATAAAGTATTTGAAAGCGATTTAATGAAAGTAACAGTCGCAAATGTTGAAGTCTGGTGCAAGTTCTGTAATTAAATAAAAGGTGCTTTTGTGTTTTTCAATTATCGCATGCTGATGCTGTTAAGACATGAATGAAACAATATTATTATAATAATTAATAGAACTATAGATTGTTTTCCTGTAACTGAAATTGTTGTGTAATTAATCTAGTTCTAACTAATACTGACAGAAATTGTATTGCAATTATAGTCTCATTATTTATAAATAGTCAAAATACATTATTGCATTAATATTCCTCTGGGATTACCCCATTTGAAATATTTTTTACTAAGGTTAAATCAATTATTTTTTACTGGGTCAGAAATGCATGGTTCACAATAGTATTTTAGTTGTACACTGTTATACTAAAATCATTTATAAATTCAAGTAAATTAACAAAGGTTATTACCGGATACCGCATAAATGATCCCTCATCATGACACCTCGAGAGGGTTAAGTATGTAAAATGATTTTAAACGAAATAAGAAGTGGTTGAGGGATAATTCTCAAAGTCCTCATTAACCAAAAGCCGCCCTCGACCTGCAATTAGCACTTAAGGGTAAATTTTTAACCTAATTTAATTATAAGCCTAATTTTCCATTTCCACCACATTTTTTTTGTTACTACGCATATAAAAATGTATTTTATTTTTACTAGCTTTTGCCCGCGACTTCGGCCGCGTGGAATTCGTTGTATTAAATAATAGCTGCTCTCGCATTTTGACCCACGTAAAACCTTACTGCTCTGAGCTCCGGTAAAATTTAGCGTTATATTAATATTTTAAGGTCTTTATTCTTCTTCTTCGTCGTGTCGATGGCTGAGTCAAATTTTATTGGTCCAATAAGTGGCCACTGTTATGGCGCTCTCGTCGGCGTTCATGAGCGCCTCTCTTGTGCAGGTGGTAGGGCTTTTTGGACAGTCAGTAAGGTGGTCAAGGTTTTGACTTGCCATCGTGGTGAAAAGATTAGCCAATTCGCTTTTAAGAACTCGCGAATTGCCCAGGGTGCGCCGGACGTAGGGAATTGTTGTGTACGTCACTCGGGGAGGCTCCTTTCATGGTCTTTATTGAAATTTAGACAATCAAACAAAAGAATAATTATCAATATTTGAACAGTATTTCTCGAGATTAGTGCTATCAAACAAACAAACGGTTTCGTTTACTTGGTACATTGATAAAAGTAGCTTATGTTTTGCGTTTTGTTATCAGTTATCTGTATCTAAAATCGGTCTAGCCGTTTAGAAAATTTGCTGGTACAAACAGACAGACAGACAGACAAAAATTTAACAAACTGCATTTTAGGTAAAGAAATCGTGAAAACCACTAACTTTTGACATTAAAAAAAAAAACTACTGAGGTGTCAAGGGACACCCGGATGGAACGAAGTTCGGTAATTCCAAATAACAACAAATCAGGATTCGCACCCGAGATTGCAGTAAAAGGTATGCGACCTTAACCACTAAACAAATAAAGCAGTCTATTAATAAGCTAAATATACGGTAACAAAAATTTCAACCAAATTAAAAAAAAACAAACATTAAGACAATTAAATTATCAAACGTAGCAAGCGTACACACGATCATTCAGAATCACTTAATCATTCTCTTAAAATAATCGAATGATACTTTTAAAATCATTGTGGAGATATTATCACAATACTCCTATAGGCTGAATGGCTACATAACAATATTTCCTGTGCCTTACACACTCAATTTCAAAATTATTCTTATCTACGAACTTTCGCGCTATTCGAATTTCAAAATATCAAAAGTGAGGTTCATTCAAACACACGCATAGACTTATAATGCCTAGATCAATAAACTGCTTGTATGAATTTAAGTATAAAGTTGAGCTAAAAACAGATTGATTGAAAATTATAATGCGCCGCTTGGCGGACAGACAAACTAAATGAAAATCTGATAAATACCAGAGAGTTACACTGAACTGAAACGGCACAATTAAAGTGGCTTCACATTTCATCCATGTACTCGGTTTCTCGGAGTAATATTTCTATGATCACACATAACAAACCTTATCTTTAACATTATTTTTCTGCGATTACCTTGCTTTCTTTTAAATTGTATTCGCAAGTTTACTCGCGATATAATAATATCAGATCTCATTATCAATAATCTCATCACCAATCCCAATGACATAATTAGATGTGTTCTAATCGGATATTCCATGAAATGTACATAACAAAATTGGTAAACATTCTGTGGTAATATTAAAAAATAATTTGATATATAATATAGTTATGACGCGTACACTTGCTAAACACACAATAATGGAGAGATTATAACGCGTATGACTTGGTAAAAGTAAAGAAAGGTTATAATGCGTACTTGCTGATACAAAAGCATTTATTATTGTCTGTATAAAATGTCTATTTACCTAAATCCATCAGCAATATCCGAAACTTGTACAGAAACACTGTCAGGATTCATTATTCATAATAAATAATTTAAAATAGTATAAAAAAAATACAATTCCTGCCTTTTGTTGAGTGTATACAGGATACACTCAACAAAAGGCAGGAATTGTATTTTTTTTAAGTTATGATAATATTTTTTTTTAGGTTACTTTATTATTCATAGAGACAAAACGAAAATATCTCGCTTGCTTTCTCTATGCGAGAGAGATATTTAGTACTGTAGCACCAATCAGTTCCGAAGCCGCTCGATAGATGGCGTTGGGATCGAATTAGATCGCGCTATGGTTTCGTTACAAAGTCCTATATATAAGGTCCACCGATTTGTAGTTTAAGTATGTTCTACAGATCTATTTGAAGTTTAATGTGCCCGATATCGAGCTATTAATTCACTGTTATCTGACTAGAACAGCGATCGTGTACGCCTGCGCAGTCCTTTCGCAACGCGCCAGCGCCCCCTATTTTTTTAGAAACTCAACTCTAGTATTTTTTTTTTCTTTTTAGGTTTTTTTTTATTTACTTTTTTTTTTTTAATTACTTCACGGCGTGCGCATTATTCTCTGGGTGTCTGATGATGTAGCACCGTAGCTGTAACGTAGCATGTAATTACTACGCCACTACGAGAATTGCTACGAAAAGTGTCGTTACAACTTTTCGTTCCATTGTTTTCCGTCTAGCCCCCTTTCGCAACGCGCGATAAGGAACTTCGTTCCAACAGACACTTCAATTGTATTTATTTGTATTGATGATGAGAAAAATGTGAAAATACCTAATAAAACTACTCTCAATTTTCAAGCACAATTTTAACAGCCATGTCGCGTAAATTATCATGTCTGGCATAATGAGATCCACCAGCTTGAGAGGGTTAAGTATGTAAACCGTTTTTAACTAAGATAAGAAGTAGCTTAGAAATGATTCTCAAATTCCTCATTAACAAGGGGCGGCCTCAAAATACGATTAGCACTCTAACTAACTTTAAGTAACTTTGTAACCAAATTTAATTACAAACCTAATTTTTCATTTCACGTTATTTGCGTGATGTAAAAATGTGTTTACTTGACTAAAATAATATTTTTAGATTTTTTCTAATATGCAATTATTGTTGTCAAATGTGTTGGTTTTTTTATTATTATTACAAGCATTAATAGTGATAATACCTTATAGAACGATTTCTTAATATAAAAGTGCGTTTTGATAGTGCAATGAAAACCACCAACTTATGAGGGTTTAGCATGTAAAACGATTTCAAACGAGATAAGAGATAAACCACTTTAGGGATGATTCCCAAAGTCCTCATTAACAAGGTCCGCTTTCGACCTGCGATTAGCACTGAAGGGTAACTTTTCAACTAAATGTAATTACGAACCTAATTTTTCATTTAAAAAAATACCGGCCAAGTGCGAGTTAAACTCGCACACGAAGGATTTTGTATCATTTAGGTATCGTAAAATAATCATGTCTGTTGTTTGAGGCCCCCTTCTTATTTTAAATAAATAATATTGCTAAATATTTTGTCAATATTTCAAGCGACTACTTGTAACCGTTTTCAATATCGAGTTGAAACGAGGAAAAAAATACGTTTGTTGTATAGGAGCCTCCTCCCCTAAATGTTTATTTTATTCGGTTTTTAGTTTTTTTTTGTTATAGCGGCAACAGTTATACATAATTTGTAAGAATGTCAACTATCTAGCTATAACGGTTCATCAGATACAGCCTGGCGACAGACGGACAGCGAAGTTTCATTAATAGGGTTCCGTTTTTACCCTTCGGGTACCTACAGAACCCTAACAACGCGTAGCAACCATTATTGTTTTTTTTTTAACTTAAATCTGACTACAGAGAAATTGCAAGCTTAAAAGTAGGATACAATTGCCCCAAGTTTAAATTCAATCAAAAAATATTTTTCTTTTATTTCACAATTTTTCCCTGTAGGAGGCGCCCCAGTGGATTAAACGTGTAAAGTACAATGCAAACGAGACGCTTCTAACGACACCTAATTTGCCAAATTATGTTTGGTGGATAAAAAGGAAATCGGTAACAAATTAACATACATACATACGCGCTAAAATCATAAAACTCCGTAATCGAGTAAAAAAAATGTGGTAATACCTAATAGAACAATCTTTCAATTTTCAAAGTGTGACATAATACCAACTCCTTTGAGAATTTCCTGACAGAGAGATCCAAAAGAACACTTTTGTTCGACCCGGGCAATTTTTAATTACAAAAAATATTAAAATCTGTTCTGATTTATTGCTTCGCTTGAATTTTGACCCAATTCTCTTAATTGATTCTTGTCTAGAACAAATTAATGTGAAATCATTTTAACTGACTTAATTATCACTTGTTTGCCTCGGCATCCAGTATTTGAGGAATATTTTTTGATACACGTTGTAAGTACAGATAATTTTAAATACTACATTTTGATAAGGAAAGAAGGTAAATTAATCATTTTCACGGGCCGGCAAAGGAAAACATAATACATTACGTGGAAATCCGCAATCTAAATCATAACGTGTTTAAATGATAAATGGAAGGGATGGGGCGCGCGCCACCATGTTCAGGATGTACCCTTCGTGTGTAATAGCTATGATAAATATCAATTTTTGACATTAAGAACCATATTTTTTTAAATCATCATAATAATTTTTACTACTATAGGTTGTGAATTTGAGGTTTAATTAATTAGTTTTTAAATGCTACAGTTTTCAAAACCTAATGGAACAATAAATTATTGGAGAACTAGTGACCTGGCCTCGCTCCGGGTACTGTGTAGTATTATACTATGCATATTACTTACTTCAATCCATCGATAACCCAACGCCTTCACCAACTAAAGAAAGCAACAACAATATATTATGATGCGTGCAAGCAGAGGTCGGAATAGGGCATGTAAAAAAAACACGACTTTGATCCATTCAATGGCAGCGTTTCATCAATGCGTCAGTATCTTACTAATTCTTTCTTTAATGAATACTAAATAATTATTTTAAATGTTATAGTGTAATTCTTTTTGTGGTGCTCAGCACACATTGGTTATCATACTGTATTTATTTGTATTTTATACATAAACACCGTCATGGATCATTATATCTATTAAAAAACGCTCCTCAATCCATTGCGTAGTTTCAGAGATCTAAGAATACATAAGGAAAGGCAGAAAGAAAAGAAAACTGTTTGTTTTATACTATGAAGTGATGTAAAGCCTAAATATACCTACATTCATAGTGATATCTCTAAGCGTCATTCGCTACCCACATATCTAGGTCGTTATAATTTTCGCGTCATGCACGAGTCTGTTCACAATAGATCGGAAAATGTATGTTGCAGCCGAGCGCGTCATTCGTATATTAAATTATGCCTACAAATGCTAGAACAATCAGTGTATTGGTAATGGCAGTTTTGCTTCTATTTCCGTATTGACGTATCGAGAACAATATAATGAAAGAAATTGGATATTGTGGGCATGCAATTTTAACTACTTTATACCGACATAAGGGTGGGACGCTGGAGGGGATTTCATGCGGTAGATGGAGGTCTAAATGTTGTGGCGCACATTAGAAGAAGCTTATCTATGTCCAGCAGTGGACTACGAAAGGCTAAATCATTATAATAGCTTCTTTTTAAACTTGGCCACGGTTTAAACAAGAAGATGAAACTGATTCCGAAAGATAACCTTGAATCGTTTAACTTTAAACTTTTTTAGAATTATAATTGCCATTTTTTTAATTCTTAGGGCCTTTACAATCGTCAACAGGAGTTATTCGCCGAATAAAATTATGATTTGACTGATTTATCACAATTGTATATTATATTCTGTGTCACTATTCAAATATGATATCGAGTTCAGCGTGTGCCAATTGTGTAATATGTTATCCGTTGAGTAAAGTTAACTTGACGATTGCGAAATTGAGTCTTAGAATATATATTTTAAAGATAGTTTTTGAACAGAGTTGCATGCTATTAGGTCCAATTTTAGCTTTCAATCTTATATTTAACAAATTTAACTTTATACCAGATAAAAATGAATGGTGAATAATATAAATAACGGTATTTAAATAACGTGGCAGAATACAAAAATATTCAAGTACTTGGCTATTTTTCATTTCATTTTGAGTCTAGTGCGTAAACAAAAATTGTGCTGAAATAATAATACAATTCAAGCTCAGTGAAAATAACGATAAAAATAAACTTTTAAAGTAAACTAATTTGCGCTATGAAGAGCAAACAACTGGTGGGTTGGATGATGACAAACACGGAGGTACAAACTTCACTTTAATTGCTGTTGCGTCCACTGTAATATATTATACTGAAAAGTTTATACAGGGTCATTCTAAAAATACTAGTATCCAATTGCGGGGAGATTTAAAACCTGCCCTTCCCAAAGTGTACTGCTGCGGGGATCTACGAAACGTCTGTATGGGCTCCACGAATAGTAACGAATCATCCTGCGCCATCTATTTAGAGCTTCATCAAATAAATTGCCTATCAAAACGGTTTCGATTCCAAAGAGTTTTGGGAACCGCTTTAGATCCAATTTTAAACAATTTTAGTTCTACATATTTTTAAAATGCCACTGATAATGTTTTTCTACAAAAAATCTATACATAGAATTTGGATGTTTTCCTTTCTTAAATATAATTGTAAAAAATAATTAAAACGTAATGCTAGTGAACGAATAAAAAATTCAGAATGGTATAATTAGATATCATAGCTGCTTTTAATAGATAACTAGTATTTATTTTAAATTACCCTGTTTTAGACTGAAAAGTTTATATTACGTTACGGTAAGCACAGAAACTATGCAATAATTTGCATCACAAACATGAGAATCAATTAACATTGTCGGTCGTGTGTCGTGTTTTGAATAAAATAATTTCAGTGCATTTGAGTTGACGCTATAGTTATTATGATTCATTCAAATTCTGATTTAGATAGCAAAAACAATTACTACTTGTTCCAATATCGTAAATGCGAAAGTTTGTAAACATTCGCATTTACGATATAGGAACGTACGTATGGATTATTGTAACCTTTTTACCTAAAATTGCCTGATAGATTTTAATGAACATAACATCTTGTTAATATCACGCCTATATAACACAGAAGCGTGTGGCAGAGGTGTACAGCATCCACATTTTACCTGACATGTTTAGGTGCCATGTGATAGAGGGTGAGCCTATCGCCATCCATCAAGCACAATTTCAATTTCGTGCTGCTATTGTGAATTTCCAGACGAAAATATTACAAATAACACTTTGCCCAACCTAGGAATCTAACCCAAGACCTCGTGGTGAGAGGCGCAATGTAATTCAATTTTGCATGAATGTAGTTTATAGTCAGATATAATATAGTAATACTTTTTGTCGACGTACCTCGCGGGCGAAAGCGAGATCGAAAATCCGTTCAATAGATTTCTCGCAAAAGAGTAACAAAGATACTTAGTTACACACGGACCCACACAAACTTACGAATTAAAAGGAACTAGTGCTTTCAACGATGTATAGGAATATAACATGAAGATAACTCATAACTAGTTTATATCCTCACTATGTTATTTATTCTGCTCTTAGCTTTTAAATCAAACCGAGATCCTTAAGGCCACATCATGCATACGTAAGTCGCTATATACAGGGTGGATGCGACATAGCGACATTTATTGAAACCACAGCTTCTATACATGGCCAGTATGCATTTCCACCGGATAAAAAATTCTCTGGCGAAAAAAAAAATCCACGTCTTCCGAACAAATTGCACGATCGCAAGGTTTAAATTGTTCGGAGAACGTGATTTTTTTTTTTTCGCCAGAGAATTTTTATCCGGTGGAAATTGATACTTACCATGTATAGAAGCTGTGGTTTCAATAAATGTCGCTATGTCGCATCCACCCCGTATGAGGGGTGATCGTTTCATATTTAAATTAAAATTATAAGGTAGAACGATCAAAGCCGTGGTCGCAATATGTTACCCACATCATTCCGAGGGCACCGCTAAATAGATATCATATTTGCATTCGCGGACATAAAAGTTGCTGTGAATACTCGTTGAGATGTGTTATGAGTGATTTTAAGTGGTGATATAGTTGGTGTTCCTTGTGGTTAAAGTGATATTAGATTTTTGTAGCTGACTGTATTATTTGATTAAAAAAACGGAAAACTTTTGATGTTTTGTCTTTTTACTTTTTTAATACGAAGTTTTTTAGTTTACAGGCCATAAATAACCACAAATAGAAGATTGAAAATGCGTCGCTACGTAAAGATCTCAAAAATAGAAACGAAGCGAAAGATATGTAATCTTAAAATAAATCAATTCACTAAATATGAGTAAGTACAACTCTCACTAGTAGCTTTTTTGTGAATGTGAAGAAGTATTTAACTAACTTAACGTTTATTTCTCAATTCTTGTTAATGATACATAACACTCATATGCAAATTATAAGAAAAAAAGAACTTTAAAGTAGTAATTAGTGCACGCATCTACATCAGTTTTTGCATTAGTTTGCAATAATCGGCAGTTGCGTCGGGGCTCGAACAAAATTTACGAACATAGTATGTTTAGGAAATCAATTAAAAACTTTCACAAACAATTTTTTACTTTATGCCAATATTTTAATACTCAATTTAGTTTACACCCATTTCGACGACTTAAAGCGTTTTGGAGCACTTTCTGTTCGCCCATTGCTGAGCGCAGACCCGCATGCGTATTCCATAAATGGAATCACACGAAATTTGAATTTCTGTCAATCAAATATCGACTGTATTTATATGGTAATAAGGATACACTACATTTTCGTAACCGACAGTTTTCCTTACAGAATCACTACCGAGCGGGGTTCATTAGATTTTACGTCCATGCTTAGACTTTTCACCCAAGAAAGCTGATATTTTGACAATAATGAAATATTTTCTTTCTTTTTACTGTATTGTAAGCAAATATTACGAGTATTCAAGCACAAAGCGCAGACATTGAATATTTTTAAGAGACATCAGGGTCAGTGTGACGTCAGGAGCTGGCAAGCTTGTGGTGTGTGAACTCAGCGTGCCTTTGCATAACAATTTCAGCTTATGTTGGTGCGGGCTATCGGTTTGACCAAAATATGAAATAGATTCTACTGATGGTAAAGCTCTTGTGATCAAACTCTAAGTTAAAACCACCACCTAGGCCCAGTTCCAACCAAAGCAGAGCGGTGTCTTGAATAACCATCAGATTTCGTTATTTCTACATCTCCTCTCCACTCCGCTTTGGTGAAAATAGATCAGGTGAAGAGGAGAGGAAAGGAGCGGAGGAGTCTCAATTTTTTATAGAATTCTGTGCAGCTGGCAGACTGCCTGGCAACAAAGCGGCTGCCATGTTGCTTCGGTGGGTGCTAGGTTAAAAGTGTGAATGAATCCAAACTGAATCCATTTGGTTAGTTTCTAACAACGAATCAAATTTTAGAAAGTAACACGGCACACACCTCTATCAATAAATCGTTAAGATTCGTCTTTTCGAAGATAAGTGTGTATTTATCATATAAAATATCGCTTGCTAACGGTGAAGGAAAACATCGTGAGGAAATCTACATGCCTGCCTAATAAGTGCTCGAGGGTGTGTGAAGTCTACCAATCCGCACTTGGCCAGCGTGTTAGACTATGGCCTAACCCTTCTCATCATGAGAAGAGGCCCGAGCCCAGCAGTGGGACATGTATTAGATACAGGGTTGCTATTATTATTATTAACATGGTTATAATATTAATCTACTAGTATAAGTCCAGAACAAATAGACGAACTTAACCCATTTCCGTATGACTTAAGTTGGTCAGACAAATGTAACGTAACATGTAACTTAAAACTAGCCAATTTGTTATTTAGTTAATATATTGTTGTGTATGTGTCTCTGCAAATATGATATTCTCAAAACCCGATTCCTAGAGTCAAATAGTCAGGCAACCGTCACCAGACAACAGTCACCTTCGCCGATATCAATACTTTCTGCAAATACAGATATATTTTTGAAATTAGTTCGCCAGCCCCCTTAAACATTGTTCAAGAATAGCACCAGGCTTCAGAGTATAAACCAGTTACCAAGTTTAATCATATATATAGTCAAGCGTCGAGTCTAACAGGCCTGCTGGTGTCATATTTATGCAGTGGCAAGATGTTGACTGCTCTCTTGCGGATATATTCACAGATATTATAAATTATATTGTTGTTTACCACCATATCAATGTGGTTTCAACGAGTAATCTACCTCACCGATGTACTTTTTGATCAAAATGAATTACTAAAGCAACACGATTTTAAGCCTTACTTAATAATCAATTTACCGAGCTTATTAAATTAATTTGTAAGGAGTAAAATACTGCACCAATATATTGCAGCTTCAAGACTGGCTAATTTAATCACAAGTCTCCTCGCAAATCTCTATAGCCTAGAACCAGTATTACGTAATCAGGTCTCATTGTTCTCCAGCGCGTCTAATCCTTTCGGGCCAGACCAATTTAATTAGGAGTCTGGCATCGCACCGGCGTGTATGCCCTAGATTATTCACTTAACTAGCTTTTGTATTCGAGACAATTATATTGACGGCTCTTTTATTCGTCTGATAATCATTCGTAACTTTGAAAGGTTTTTATTTTACTTCATTATTAAGATATTAGATTCACAGAACAAGCCGGTACGACTGCAAACTGATGAAAAGAATGTTGCCGTTTTGAAGTGATGTGCAGACAAACAATATTCTTTAATTTATTTTTATTTATACATATAAATTAATACCAAGAATTGCACAATGGATAATTTATATCCATTGTACAATCACAATAATAAGAATCATAACATCGAACAAAGCCACTTTTCTTTGCGGGATCTTACAGATTTGTAACCCTCCATTTTCAAAAGGGGCTTTTGTTTGATTTAAGGACGGAAAGCACGCATCTCGGCCCTTTTGACCGGACGTCCGAGAAACAACATTCTTTATTACACTGGGTTTAAATTGCTGAATCATAACGATTGTACGTTAGTTTTGGTTGTTTACCTGGGAATGTAGCATAATATATTTGATGTAATATAGTAATATTTACGGCATTGGCTCCTTTTAATGTGGTGGTCCTCCAACGTGGTCTAGGTAAGCGGCGTTTACATCATAATGGATTAACTATACTCAGTTAAATAAATTGTCAGCAGTTTCACAGTTTCTTTTGAGCACAGTATTATAAAGGCACAACGTGGACTTGTTCTTTATTTTTTCGCATTTTTAAAGTATTTCCATCAAGCCTTAGACACCTGTACCTTCAAAATCCTCACTTTATTCTGATGTAACGACACTTTACGAAACCCAAAATTAAACAAGTCCGCTTTTGCTTG
The DNA here is from genome assembly GCA_905147285.1 of Hypena proboscidalis. Classification (NCBI taxonomy): domain Eukaryota; kingdom Metazoa; phylum Arthropoda; class Insecta; order Lepidoptera; family Erebidae; genus Hypena; species Hypena proboscidalis. The sequence continues at coordinate 14,760,902 of LR990132.1, forward strand.
AATAAAGCTCAATTGCGCAAAACTTGCAGGTTTTGGCCGAGCCTGGTAGTTTTCTTTTTTATTTTTATATTTTAACCAACTTCCAAAAAGGAGGAGGTTCTTTGTTTGACGCGTATATATTTTGGTAATGGTGTAAATATGTGAGCCGATTTTAAAATTAGTTTTTTTATTGGGACCATTAAATTTCGGCAGTACACTTTATCAAAATTTGATAAACTGCCGAAATTTAATGGTCCTATGGCCACTAAGTAAGGATTTGGTGGTATTCTATAGAAATCGAGAACAACCTTTAAATTTTATAGGTTCATGTATATTTTTTGAAATATTTGCATCTAGCAGTCATGTGGCTGAGCTGCTGATGGAAGGTACAACTCTTCAATGGTTAGGAGAACGGGGATAATTATTTTGTAGACAGTTATTTTTTTTGCAAAACATTTTTCGTTTAACATTTTAAAAGAGAAGAAGAAAACAAGAAAAACAAAAACGTTTTTTATATTATTATTATTTAACATCGTAACGTATTTTACAACAATAGATACATTTTGCTTCGAACCTTATAAAAACTACAATGTTGAGAGCGAGATGATAATTATAAACTTCTGCATATTGCATTAAATACCAGATTTTATATATTTTATTATACCAGACATCTGGTATAATTATAATTTTAATAATATAAAATTACAGTAATCTCTACAAATATAACCGATCAAAACGTTGTCTATCAAGTCAAACCAACATGCACGCAAGGTCATTTGAACCGTATTAGTTAATTGATACATCCAATTAAGGAGGAAAAATTGCTTGGCTGCTTTGTTATATATATAATATATAAACTGCCTCGACAGTCTAGTGGTTAGTGTATGCGCCTTTTACCGCAAAGTCTCGGGTTTGATTCCCGGGTCGGGCAAAGTGTTATTTGTAAACTTTCCCTCAGAAAATTCACAATAGCAGCACGTAGTTGTAATTGTGCTCAGTGGAACGCATGACAGGTGAAGTGTGGGTGTTGTACACCTCTGCCATACCCTTCTGGGCGTTCTAAAATAGGCGTGATGTTATGTTTATGAATGTTATAATATAATATACATGTATAACCCTCAATGCGGGTATGGTGCACGACATAAAGTTTGGCACAAGTTTGATTCTTATTTCTGCGAGATCATTATAAGTTGAAGAGTGAAGAGGATTCACATGAAACCAGATATTTTTGGAATACCTATAGCCCAGGCAGCTTATAAATTTGGGACAAATAATGATATTTGAAAAGATAAGTGTTTTTTTCAAACGTTAATCATTGATTTTCGAACCTACCTATTGGAAGTTTGTCAAAATTAACAAACTGCTTACAAGCCCTTATTTACCCTTGTAGAGTAACATTTTTATAAATCTTTGATATATTTAGATTTAGTTCACGTACGACATGTAAGGAGCCTTTGCAAAATTTCATGCAATTTCCTTTAAAATTAACGAACCTGCCATATAAACTTACTGCGTATAAACAACAAGTCACCTCGTATTATAAACATGGCTAATTTACAATCTTATTACGATGTATTATGTGACAGGTTATTAACAATAAATATACCACTTTATGAGCTTTAGTCGCTTTAGTTTTGAATAACTCAGATCAGAAACAGTATTATTGATTATTGCACAAAATTCTATTTAGAAAACTAACATCCTTAAAATGCGATTTACTTGAAGCTTAATAGATAGTTCCACAGAACCAGGCAGAGTTGACCCCATTTGAACTAAAATCTAGGTCTTTAAACTCGGCCTCCATACTCGATCATCCAATCAAGAATCCATTTATCGAAGAGCTATCCTAAATCCTCGCGTTTGGAAGTCTCCTGAAAGTCGTCGCCCTCCGCCACAGATGGCTTTTAAAGCTTGAAACAATCGTTAAGATGTTTGGATTAATGGCCTGAGCTTCATTTTGGCGCTTTGTCTCGAATAGTGACCCACTTGTTAACGGACTAAGGCTTTGAACACATGATGATGCACCGATATTGCGATAAAACTACATATTTTGTGCACTATCATTCATGTCACGATGATCTGGTTGGGCGGATAGCTAATTATAATATAAATATTGCAATTAATCTGAATTTAACAAAATTAAACATAACCTTTAATGTTAAAAAATATACTATCGTTATATTAAATTAAATATTAATGAGGAGATTGTGGCTTACTCGAAACTTTATATCGTGAATGATATGCATTTCAAACCGCGCTGCGGTTGGCTGTGGATGGGAGGCCATCTTAAAATAACGAAATTTTTTCTTTGCCTCATTAAGCCGTCGGTCCTGATTGTCATATGAAGATCTATGACAGTCGTTACGGGTAGTCAAGGGCCAGAAAGTGTGACAAATAGTCCAACAAAGTGTATCGTATCACCTCGTAATAAGTTGTAAAGGTCTTATCGTAGTCATTCCTTGTAAAATACTGATATTTAGCTTAATTCGTTTGACAAGAAGCAGATCACAATTTAATTGGTAAAAAGTTTCGGCATATTTCCATTTTCTAATCAAAAACGAGAAATAAAATTTTCTGGCCTGGATGCCACTAAAATGGAGTAAATGACAGCTTGATTTTAATTATCACGATCAAAGGGAAAAATTATGAATAAAACCGCTCGTAAAAGCGGTAAAAAACTGTTTCAATTGAACACACCCTAATATAGTTGCCGAGCTTATTTTAGAAGTTAATATCGTTTCGAGTCTACTCGAGCTTGCTCTACTGAACTAACAAGAATCTAATTTATGTCTAACTTCGGATACGATTGCAAAGTTGCAGATACTCTAACCGATAGCTTTTATTTGTTTCCTATAATAAAACGTAGAAGAAACATTCCGATTGAGAGACCTTGTGGACTATTATTGACTTACGTTAAGTAAACTCATTATTATAAATCCAAAAACACTAGTTTGTTTGATATAGGTATAATATTAAATAATATTAATCAATACTGAAATACGTTTTTTATGACAATGTGACAAAATATTGCCTTTATTGAAAGTAAAATGATATAACTATTGATTGAAGTTCGAGTTATTTTGTGTACATCCTTCTTATGCACGTCCTCACCTAATACAATCATTGTAGCTATTATTTTGTCATCATATTATAACATTACATCACTTCTATTTTACCAAGACAGATAAGGCAGAGTTGTACAACACCCATACATCCATATGTGATAGGAGTGAGCCTAGCGCCATCCACCGGTTACTATGCCAACAACGTGCTGTAATTGAGTATTTTCTGATGGAAAAATCTTAATTTAAACTTTTGTCCGATCCGGGGACCAAACCCAAGACCTAGCGGTGAGAGGCACAAATGTAGTAGTTTGCGCTTGTCTGTGCCTGTCAGAGACTTATTTTACAGCAAGACCAACTGTCATTAATCTATTGTTCTTGCTGTCAAATTAGTATCCGGAATTAAAAAAATAACTTTAAACCAATGTGGCAACGAGTAGTAGCCCCTATTTTTATTGACCATAGTCGAAGATCGACTTGTGACTGTGACAGAACATTCTAACTGTTACATGCCAAAATGTTGGACCATTATACCTTTTACCTCTATGCAATGACATAATACATTATCCAAATAGCAGTGTGGTATAGACTAGCGTCCCAAAATTACCAAACCGGAAAACAATAATCGCTTCTATCCCAACCCGCGCTGTTTAACCCCTTTTGAATTGGCCTTAAATTAAATACAACAATGGGTTTGTTTGTTTAGTTTACTTACATTTTGTTTCCAGATATTCAATTAAGAAAAGATACTTAATAATCTGCTTTCAATGTCAAATAACAGTTATGTTTTAAGCTTCTTTCTTTCTTTCTTTTTTTAAAAAAAACGACGCTCGCACAAGGAATAACTCCTGTATCGCGGGGTTGTTCACAAACATAATATACATTTTACACACACAAAGCACACCCAGAGTCAGAACAAATCTTTGCGAATCACACAAAGATTTGTCCCATGTGGGGATCGAACCCACAACACCAGCGTAGTTGAAAGCGGCGAGGCGACCGCGAGTCGTGCACTCATTTTCAATTTATAATGGTTACGCGTTTAAAACCCGTTGTCTAGTATAGCTTTCATAATTTTTGTCTGTCTGTTTGTCTGTATGTTTTTTTTTATCAGAGCGGAGTAGTAGGGTTTAATGCATGTCTTAAACTATCTCTGTACCACTTGATATACCAACTTTTATCAAAATCGGCCTCGTAGTTTCGAGTCTATTTGGCACGAGCAAATAAACAAAAAAAACATTTTTTTATATTTTTTTATTTCCTCTTCTTAATTAAATTTTACCATCGATATATCCTATACCATAGGACAACGAATTAAATTTTACCGTGATTGACAAAGTTTTTAAGTAAAACATTGCCTATTAAATAACGTTATTACGAGTCGAAAATGCATTTAATGCAATACTTATTGTATTTACACCCTGTAATTTTGATTAGTAACAGTACTAATTAAGCAGATGCAAATTAAATTAAGATAATTGATCGAAACGCTCTACATGTGTTTTGTGGATAGTACAGGGTACTAAGGTTGTGATTATCATATTAATCCGTTCGATAACTCTTTAAGTTTTTGTGTCTGAGACAAGTACCTTCAATAATACAATTGTCTGTGTCTATTGTATTATCTAGTGTATGTTGTCTATTGTCCATTCAATCTAACTTTAATAAGAGATATGTTACGATATTTTTTTTAGTTTCAAATTAAACATCATTGAACTTCTTGATTAAACATCATTGAACAATAATTGTATGTTTCTAGGCAGTTGTAATAGAGACAGTGGCCATTTACATACCTAATTTTTATTCTATTCAAACGTGATTTTATTAGTGATCAAAAAAATTCATGGATTTAACCTAGGTAAGAGTACTAAAAAAGAAAAAAAAATGCTAATATTTTACCTTATATTTTGTTTGAATATTTCTTATAATTAAATTTTTGATGTCATTCAATCATGTTTCTAATAATTCTAGCCATTAATGGAACTTCAAAGAGATAGAAATCACAATAATATTTAGCCATTTTGGAGAAAAGTGAAAAATAACGGGCTTGATAGTTCCGGACGGATCCGGACATTACGGACGGTAGTTAATCCGAAATAAGTTTTTTAGATTAAAAAAAATATTTCAGATTTTGTATTTATCGGTTATAATAATAATTTATCGGTTCATAAAACAAACAAAAACCGGCCAAGTGCGTGTCGGGCCACGCGCAGTAGGTTTCCGTAGAAAAATATTTTTTTATTTTACTTTTTAACTAAATGGCGTCCTTCAGAAAGGAAATGTTTGTAGTACACGAAACCAGCTAGCACGTATGACGAGATGTATGAATGTTGAGGAAGCGAAAGAAGTATGTAAGGAGCGAAGCACATGGCGTTCCATCGTCTCTGCCTACCCCCGTGGGATAAAGGCGTGATTTTATATATGTATTATGTATGTTTATTTATGTTTCAAGAATTTTGAACGAAATATTCTGAGTAACTGCATCTGACATTTCGGACCCCTATTCGTCTTGAACTAATGAAGTGATCTTATTCCTTTAAAGTTCATTACATGTACTACCAACACAATTTTTTTCAGATTTTGGGATCCAGTAGTTTAGCTTTTAGAGGGGGAGGGGGGGACGCCCTACTCGAACAAAAATTTTCTCTTTTAAGTTAATTATCTCGCAAACGGATCTAAAATCAAAAAACTGTCTTAGCAACCCCTAAACGTTTTTAAAAGGCCTATCTAACAATACCCCACACTATGGGGTAGGCGACAAAAAAAAAACATCCCTACTTTATTAGGCATCACGCCCGATTTGTATCTTCTTAACTATTTTTCATTTGATAAATCACTATTTCTTTTTTCCTATGATGTCACATATCTTAGGCAATATCTTGGTGCATTTCAACTCCCGTATATTTCATTAAGGGCCCCCACCGCCCGCACCTGTTTCAGTCCCCTTTGTCGTCATACCCCCGCGCCCCTGTACCGCGCAGGCGAGGACTCAGTTAAACGGTCAGCCTATAGTTATGACATATCGGTACACATTTGGTTGCATTTAGTTATTTTTTGTAGACAGTCAACAATAAAACAGGCATTTCCTTTTTGATTTCATACTCTGATAAATTTAATGCTGATGTTCCATAAATATTATAAATTAACTAAAAAGCTAGAAAATATTGCCTTTTCATTGAAGATTCACTAAGCCTGCTTGTCCAGAGTCCTTGTAACATTCTGACACTGTAATACGACTTTATTGCTGTTCCGGTAAAGCCTCGGACGTTGATTAGGGTTCATAATACTTATTGTCCTGTGGCTTGACGACACTGGTGGCTAATTGGCTATTTCACGTGAGCACAACAAACCTTTAATATTTTTTACAAAAAATAGATATAAATAAAAATGCACGAGTATTCTGAAATATCTGTTGATTGTTACGATACTAACGGGCAGCGGAGGATGCTAAATTAAATTCAAGGTCCTCTTAATAGAAATTTTATTAAAACATAAAAGATACAAAAGTGATAAACCAATTCTAAAGGTGTATTGATTAGTCACCGATTGACTAAAGAGTGCCATGAGAAACGAACTTAGTTGGGAATCGCAGAAAACCGCGCACACGGTGTCATCTTCAATTCCACGAGCTGTCAGCAAGGCTCCGCGTCAGCGAAAAAGTAGCTTTAGCGCTGCGCCGCGGCTATGCTTGCGTAACAATGAAAAACAAAGGCACAAATAAGATTAGCCGATACAAACAGACAGACAGACAACAATTTTAAAAACTTAGGCATTGGTATCGCGCAAACAACTATAGCTATAGCTTGAAAATATTGTTATTCTTACATAAAAAAGACACTTAAATTTTATTTATTTAAATTGATTTAGGTTAAGTCTTGTGTAAAAACAGCTGTTATAGAACAATAAATCTACAAAGCCTGACTTACCACGACAAGTCAATTAGCCAATAGTCTCAACTTATTATTATATTTTTTATGAAGATGCCTAAATACAGTTTTGAGAATACAAATTAAAAAATAAATTTGATGCCTTCATAAAGTTTTGTAAGCATGTCCTACAGTAACCTACAGTAGAACATGTACAGCGACTTGAAGATAACATTAAATCATTCAGAGGAAGTTAAAATAATATAATATTTAAGTTTTTAACTAAGATAATAAGATTTTGGAGTAGTTTTAAGTGGCAATGTAGAATTAAATGTGACGCTCGAAAAGTGTTATGATTACATTGCGTGATACGACGCCATGTACAGTATGTCGTGGACGCTATAATTCGAGGCATGACTTGTGACGGACGTATCTCACTCATACGATAATCTGACGTGTTAAAAACTAGATGAAACCTAGCAATGTATGTACATGCACAAAGTTTATTTTTGAGCATGATGGATATCTTATATTATATTATATATTATACTAGCTAAAAAATAAACAAAATATCGATGACACAAAATGTTTTTGGTCGATTATGTTGTCCCTTACAAGCTTTTGTCTTTGCTTTTCATTTGTGCTACCATTAAAATAAAAAAACCTTTAAAATATTTCACCACAACTGCATCAAAATTATGTCAATGTAATTATATTTAAAAACTGTGAAGAGAACAATCGTATGATCTTAAGTATAGCCCGCTATGAACTTAATCCATTAGTGATATTCAAGAGTATATCTTGCATTACAAAGGGTTTCAATTTTATTTGTAACCTCCCAGGATCCCCACATAAAATCTGTCGGGATTTGACGCAGCGCTGACTGGATGAAAACAGAGGTAAAGTTTTGCGCCTGCTTTGTCTACCCAACACGTCGCGACATCCATTTAAATATCTGAGTGCTAAACTGCTTTAAAAATCCTTTAGTAACAGACACATTGACGAGATAAAATGCTAACGTGAAAAAGGATGTTAATACTCATACCCGACAATCAAATCAGGATAAAATCTGGAGTATACTCGTTAATTAAAATTTTCTAATCGAGTTGTGCGTACAAACAATGGCGGGGACTGTTGACATTAAGCAGTGAATAGCTCTGAGAACAAATCCAAAACCCTTTTGGCCGGTCGCTGCGCGAAACAATTAATATGATTTATGAGAGAAATAAAAACTCTTGAGGACAATTAGTAGCATTATTGCGATAACAATATTATAGTAGACTAGTCAAAAAAGAATATTTGTCATTTATTAAATTTCAGAAAGAAATCCGAAAAATTGTATGAACTAAATATTATGTAAAATATATTAATAAAAAACACGACCATTTTCTTTCATATTTTTGGTTTCAACCTGACACTTAGAGTAAAAAACACTTTCAGTAAAAAAGTAGTTTTAATATAGTTATAAACAGTTGGTTGCAACTATAGTTGGTTGCACCATCTATAGTTGGTTGGTAGGAATTTCGTTTCAAGATTTAAAGATTGTAAGAACAATAGATTATTCTTAATGTAAAATACAATAAACTAAAAAAATCAACACTATGACACATAACACTTGATCACCGAAAATTATTTCTTAATCCTTCTATGCTTTATCAATGAACTATCTCAAATTGAATCAAAGCCGTCAAACGCGACAATTATATTGCAAGTAGATAAAGTGAATAATCAGTTAAAAGGTCATGTCACACGTAAACACTTGGTTGACCTTTCTTAGCGCGTAGGCTCGTGTGACGGTATTTATGGCTGGTAAGCATTACGTGACTGACATTTTAATTTATAAAAGCTGGTGAAAAACCGATGACGGTTTTTCGAGTCACTGGACTGTTAGTAAGCTATTTACGTCGCTTCTTTATTATTTATGGATAAGTGAATTGTTATGCTGTTTCAATACAGGTTATTTAAATATGATACACGTTTGGTCTAAATTTTATCTAATTTGCAGAATTAGATTTAAACCCTGTTTTATGAATAACAATGTTTGCTTAGCTTTGGGCAGTATTATTACTATCACAATATTATTTTAGTTTTTGTTCACCTTTAACAGTTGCTTATTTTAGTAACTGCATAACTACACCTCTTAAATTGCAGCAAGCCAAACGAGTCAGTTGTTAAAAGGCCACGTCGCACGTAAACGCGTAGTTGACCTTTCTTAGCGCGGTGGCGTGTTATTTTTTAAGATTTAGATTTAATTATAAAACCTGAAAGTTAAAAGAAATATAATTTTTCGAGACCAAAGAAATATGTGTCAAAAAAAATAAGTTGCATGACGGCTTTGGATTATAATAAAAACGTAAACACTTAGTTGTCTTTCTTAGCGCGGTACAGCGGTAGCTCGTGTTATGGCATTTTTAACGGACTTCAAAAAAAAGGAGGCGATTCTTAAGACGATGACGGTTGTGATACTGTTCAGATAAAATATACATAATGTCACGCTTAGACCAAAAGGAGCGGAATAGAAATAAAATAAAATTATAATAATAGTTTATTATTATTAATTATGTGGAGTAAAATGCCACATGACTCATAGGACCAGTGAAGTAAAATAAAACCGTAACAAATTCCACGCAGACCGAAGGCGAAGTCGCGGGCAATACATAATAAATAATCATTTTTCAGAAGAAAAATAAAAATATGACATAAACATAAAACATTAAACTCACACGTTAAAAAATCTAAAATGAGAGCTGAAACAAAAATATTGTATTTAAATAGTTCATCATAAAATAACGGTATGATTAATGCTTTTCATTTTATTTCTGGACACGATGAACTAATTTTAACATATTTAATTTTGTGGTTAAGACCAGCGTCATTATATATCAGCAATATTAAATCAACCAAGCATATGACCTCGTTCAGTGGTTTATAACTGAAATTATTGCATGCCTAGGCAATGTTACAAATTCTGATGAATAAAATTCATTTAACTAAAAATCTTCATTAATAGAAAAATAGTAGGCTCAATATTATAAAATCAAGCTGTTGTTTTCTTTTATGTCAACGTGATTAGTGTTTAATATACACCTCAAAAATACATCGTACAAACCTCTCAAAATCAGAAGTAACATTACCTAAGGCTTAAGATTAATATATATGACGAATAAGGTAACTTCAGAGTGTTTTTAAAAAGTGTGACATCAGCATAGCTGAGCTGAACTGTGCGGTGGCTCGAGAGCGACTGTGTCGATCGCCCACAGCGCGGCCGCTTTTATAAGACTCGGCCACGTGCACGAGTTCACAAGTTTGTAGGTTAAGTATTGAAATTACAATCTTTACATCGTAATCAACTCAAAAATAATCAACTAATGGCTTATTAACCAATTTTAGGACAATCAAATTATTAATCTGAATTGTTATCGACGAACAGTCGTAATTGTGCCGATATATATTTATAGTTTTAATTAACCAAGACTGTAGCTTATTAAATATATGATTAGTTTAATTTATTTTGTTTTCGAAAAATAAATGTTTATTATACCGACTGCATGGCATCAAAAATGTCGAGAAGTTTTCAAAGCGTATCAGCATACCTACCACATTTGTAGGCATACCCTCTCAGCTATCAGTGTGCATTGTACGGCTATTGTAGCACTTTCAGGTACAAAAGAGATTTTTAGCAAATATTTACTGCTCACAGCCATTTTCAAACATTTTTAGCACAATACAACGCAATTTTCACACTAAAGTAAAAGCTCAGTAAAGCATAACTATATCTATGTGTTGAAGTTCAATATCATTCAATCATCGCATTGGCAGACCGGTCCGTGATCCTAATATTTGCATACAATATTGTTGTTTGTTGCTACGTGATGTCTGGCCATTGTTGTGGACAAACCTTTTGATTATTCTTGAACGTATCTGGCGGCGAATGCTGTTTTCACAACACAATTGGGAAGCTGAGCCAAATCCTCTTGTCAATATACTATCAAGATGAGGAAAATCTGAAACCGAAATTTTTGTTTTACGGGCACACACTAGTGTAGGCTGTGCGTTGAAGTAAGTATAAATTATGTGACACATCTCATCTGATAAATTGATGTGTCCCTTTTTATATTGGTTCATGTTATTTTGGTCATATATTTGACTTTTATATAAATACTAGCTGACCCGGCGAACTTCGTACCGCCTTAGCGTAAATTTGATGCACTACTTTATTTTGTATAGCTGACCTATCTTATGAATGCGTACCTATTCAATTTGAACTGGAATCTATACCTAATATCCCCCATATAAAAATGAATACTTTTTTTTTTTTTTTTTTGCCGTAACAACCTTGTACAGAGTATCTGAAAACTACAAAAAATATCAGCCAAATCGGTAAAGCCGTTTTCATGCCAAGTCGTGACAACGGAAAACGGGTTTCATTTTTACATAATAATATATATATATAGATAATACTCATCATATAGCACCACTTACAATCATAATATAGCAATGTAAAGAAAAAGTTAGGAATGTGAATAAAAGTGGTCCATATACCAACACTAAAGTAATTACAGCAGAATGATTGAAATTTTCATTGTTCATTTATATAACCAGAGCGTTTAAAACTGGGCCGCTTGTAAACCGCCTGTCCGCATACCGTAGTGTATTGCACAGATGCCTCCCGGACTATCCCTGGCATTATTACATTTGTGCACATCTATGGCATATTTACCTAGTGTTCTTATGAAGACCGCAATTTGTGCAATAGATTAACATGCCATTGAAAACAATACAGTTGATATCTTGATATGCGACTGATCCATTTTCGGGAAAAACAATACGGTATCATTCTGAGGTTATAAATTATAATGCTATTGGATTAAATTGCGATATACAAAGCTAATCGATACAACTGATATTGTTAGTAAATAAATTGTACTTTGATACATTTGAGTGAATATGAAAAAAATACTAGTTTTCAATATTATGTTAAAATTAATAAAACATTTCATAAAAGTGCATTTAGCATACAAATAGCTGCCTCATTGAAGGAAATAATATAATATACTAAGAAACAGCTAAAAAAGATATGGGAACGGCAGGATCCTGCCGTTCCCATATCTTTTTTATCTGTATAATTAGCAAAGCATAGCTAAATGCTATAAAAATAATCAATAAGAAGTTAATATACATATTATTATGAGATAATATGATATACCTATTGGAATGGCAACTGAAAATATTATCCTTATTACACCTCTGCTTTCTTTTTTTGCAACTTTTGTGCAGCATATTTTGGAGGCTTCAAAGTAAGTTTAATATAATAAAATTAAATGCTAATGTAAATTAGTTAATGTTCTGAAAACTATAAAGAAATTATTAAAATTGGTTCAGGAATGGCCTGGTATTATAATAATATATCGACAATATTCAGACGAAAACATATACTCCCATCTTTCTTTTGGAAGTTGGTAAAAATACAAAATCAAATGCAAAAAGTTACTCCATGCGCAGTAAAGTTTTTAACTTTATGTGCGTTATTAGTTGCAACAAATTAAAACTTTGGGACTGTGAATTAGTAAAGAAAAGTACAGTCGTATTCCGCGACTTTCATACAATAGAAATATTATCTTCCCGACTTTATTATTTCATTCGTATTTGTTTTGGCTAGATGGCTAATTTCACAACAAAACAAAACTGATTTCTGCTGAAATACTGCATCTTAATATGAAACATTGATGACGTATTTTCAGGACTCCTGAAGACCCAAATCATTTTATAATGGGAATGTCAAAACTTTGGGCACATAATTTATTCCATTTAAAACTGTTTTCTTCAATACAAACCTGAACTGAATGTACTAACGTCAAGAAATACAATCATATTATTATGTAAAAGAGTCATCAACAATAGGTAGAAGCGAATACTGATTGGTACATTTGATTTCCTCATGAATAGGCACCAGACACAATACGATATTATCGGTAGGCGATTAGGAGATCGATACTCTGTTACGTTTGTGAAGAGACGAATGATGTATGTACTACGTTTCTAATGTAAACGTCAGCAATTAGATGTTTCGTTTTCAATTTGTTATCACAAACCTTCTACAAATCTATGGATGTACTATACGACCAAAAAAATTGGTGCGAATTTTTTTTTGGAACTGTTATAATTACCTTAAAAGAATAATGACCTTACAAGCGATTTCGGCAAGATTACAGGAGTATTTACTTTCAGGGATACACAAACCGCGAGACCTACCTATTCCTAGCAGAATTCTGGTAAAATCTTTAATGTGAAGTTATCCTTTTTGACTGGATTAAAAAAAGATAACTTTAGGATGGATTGGGATTTCATAAAAGATAGCTACAGTCGGCCGCAATCAGGAGTAAAGTTCAAATTATTATTATATTCGTAAAAATCTGATTGTGGCAGGTATGCAGTACCCACGCGGTCTGAATGCAGTCGGATTTGCGACTTCTATGGGTGTCACAGCTAAAGAAGAACTCATACCCCGATTGTACTCAAATCGCGTACTTACTGTAACTATATACCAACACATGCCAACAAACATACATAATAATATAATAATATATATTATAACTAGTACTTGTTTAGATTCTTATAATCTTCAATTCTATTCTCATTTTGCTTTATCCTACTAATTTAGTAATTCGTAAACCCACAATGAGACATACTTTTTACTTTTCTTCACTGAGAAAGAAAGTGAAATATAACCAAATTATCCCAATTATACAAACCCCAAGTGAAATGTCGTCGGAAAAGAAAAATAAATTTGACTAAGGGGGAGCCCTTACTCAAATTTATATATTTCTTTTACCCATGGTAAAGATTCTGTAGGACCGATAATCGAACTGGGCTGAACTTCTATACCTACTATTACTAACCGATATTTGTAGGACGTGTGCGTTATTGCAAACGTTCCGAACGTTCCGTTTTTCTCCTCTGAATATCGAAATCAGGGGTCCTAAACTAACCAAACCATTAGAACTTTCTATTTATGCAAGAGCAAAATGACAGGAATACGTTAGCACTAATATAGGTACGTTCATAATGTACGAAATGTTTATTAGATAAGACCTTCTCTGCTGGCCGACCGTGACTGTACTATCTCTTTTAAGCAAAGCATCGCGCCTAAATTACAGAGATGAGTCTGCAGAGGTGTATAACACCCACACTTCACCTGTTATGTTTAGGTCCCATATGATGGTGAGCCTATAGTGTGTTACCAGTTATAGTTAGTCTTCCTTCGACATATCGACGCGATACCTGTGCCACTTTGTTGCACTCGCGCATTGACCGCCTTCCGCGCAAATTAATATGTGTTATTTGTTTTTCGCTATTTCCTCTTCTTTCTCTCGTTTCTCTTACTCCTGAACTTCTGAACCAGTTATGGTAGTAAGGGCGCGTGTGAAATACTTGAGAGTTCTATGCGTGGATATTATAATAGTTCAAGCATGCCTTTCAAGTCCTTTTTGGTAAACACAAACAAAAGTACAATTTCTAAATAACAATGAATTTATTAATATCAATTCATTTTATTCTATATTTGATGTACGGTCACGATCACTATATATTTTATTACTTGTTTGTATATTATATTATTGATCGCGAGAGTACACCAGTGATGTGGCGGTATCCGCACATAATAAATGTCACGTGACGGCGAGTGCTGAATCGCGATATCGAAATGTTCTACGCAAGTGACTATATATACCACTTCCAATACGTTACCGTTGGACAGCTGTCCGCCAGGCAATACCACTGAGCCTGGTCGGAGGATCCTCCCTTTGTGGTGGAGGAACATCATACCCTGTTCCTCTACATTGGTGACCCCGACGTGATCAGAACACGCAGCATCACCCCCACTCACTGGGGAATCTCACCGCTCCACCGCGCACCTCGACTCACTGAGGAATTAGCGGCACACACAGTCTCAACTCACTGTAGACTCAGCGGAATTTAGTTCCGACTCACTGGAACTCTCATCGACCTCCGGTCTTGGAGGGGAGTGATGTGGCGGTATCCGCACATAATAAATGTCACGTGACGGCGAGTGCTGAATCGCGATATTGAAATGTTCTACGCAAGTGACTATACATACCACTTCCAATACGTTACCGTTGGACAGCTGTCCGCCAGGCAATACCACCGAACCTGGTCGGAGGATCCTCCCTTTGTGGTGGAGTAACATCATACCCTGTTCCTCTACAATCCTACCGCCATCAACCGAGCACAAATCCAACTCCGTGTAGCTATTTGAGAATTTCCTGACTAAATAATCCCAAATAACACTTTTGCCCGTCCCGAACATCGAACCCGAGACCATGCGATGAGAAGCGCATACGCTAACCACTAGACAACGTGACAGTAAGTAGTAATCAAGGATATTAGTTAGAAAATCGATGGGTGTTGAATTACTAGCACTAGACGGTAAAATATAATGTGTTTACAATAACAATGTGGGGTGCATGAAAGGAGCCTCCCCGAATGACGTACACAACGATTCCCTACGTCCGGCGCACCCTGGGCAATTCGCGAGTTCTCCAAAGCGAATTGGCTAATCCTTTCACCACGATGGCAAATCAAAATAATATTTGACTCAGCCATCGACACGACGAAGAAGAATAACAATGTATTTTTAAATAATAAGCGAAATTTCTAATATCTTTTAAAATGTTTTTTTTACTTATTCTACTATAATCTGATTGAGTCGTAAAAAATATTATTGTCATGACCAGTCTTTTCATACCCAAATTGTGAAGCCAGTCAGCTGGGTTATTAAATAAAATTATTCAAATTTCCCTGCAAAGAGTCCTTTTCAGGAAATATTCAACATAAAGGTCCTCGGGTCTTTACGTCAGAAAAATGTCTTTCAATTTAGAGGAAGATTCTCAAAGAATGTCGATAACGTACCTAATTACTTACATTGTGTAGCTTAGAATACCAAATAAATATTAAAATAAAACTCCTACTTATGAATAATTAAAAACGATACAATTATAATGTGCATATTTTTTTGGATTGTCTCAAGTGATTTTATTGCCATGTAATGTAATGAAAATTAATACATACCATTTATATATTTTTTTGTTACTGGTAATATTAATAAAAGTAAATTAATCTGTGCTTCTTTTCAGTTCTTTTAAAGTGCTTAGTGTTTTCTTTATAATTAAGAGTAGACTCCCGAGCGCCATGTTTTTATAGTAACGTAATGTGAGTACGTTACGTAAATTACGTTTATTTTATTAAGGTATTATCTATTTTGTTATACCAATCATATACTGTATGTTTGTTCGGGACCATTTTGTCAAAATATTTTTTTTAATTTACATTGAGTTACATACAAACTAAAAAATTCTAATAATATTCTTGAAAAAGTGGGCGCCTACGAACATGCATTTTAGTGTTTAAGATATGATTTGTCTATAATAATAACAAACTTATAATATAAACTTAATAATATTAAAGTTTAACACATATTACCTTTGAATGGAAAATAGCCAAGAATAATTGATTTTTTGATTGCTATTAAACTAATATTATATCACTGCTTCTTGCGACTGCTCCTTGTTTAGGTTGTAGAGTGGTAGTAAATATTAAGTAGGTAGAAGTTAACATTAAATCATAATAATATATTGAGTTATTATAACGTCAAATAGAAAAATATTAATAAACCTTTTAAAACCAATTAACCAATCAGTAAAACAAACTATTCCGCTTAATATTGAAAGTTTAGGTTCTCCTCTAAAACTTGTCTTCTTCCAGTATTCATTTCATTTGCCAGATAAAAATAAAATTACACACATAATGGTAATCAATATTCTGTAATTAAAACAGTAAGAGTCATTGAGAATCCTACACATTCAAAACAATTAAACATTAGTAATTTCACCTCTGGTATATTTGCTCACAAAATGATTCATTAGGACCTTAATTTCGTGTACGGTACGCTTTACAGAATATCTACAAGCACATGGATAAAATTACACCTTAACTTATAAGATATAAGAGTGCAAGTGACATGGCGGCACTGAGAAACGTAATAATTGCGTGGAAGCCTTTCCCGCGGTAAAAGTTCTGAGGGGAAGACTAACTTGAAATCGATTTGTCGGAAGAGGCTGCTAGTTTAAGAGAGATACCGAGTGTGACGCATTTATAAATCATTAAGTTTGAAATTACAAGAGATATTAATAAATGGGGTAGTTCTGTGTGAAATTACAGTAAGGTAAGTATTTTAATAATTTAAGAGATTGAGAATGCATTAATGGTATAGTGGTTACGCGAACCACTAGACCATCGATGCATTCTTACGCTCCCCAAATGCACCTTTTACTGCGAGGTCTCGGGTTCGATTCCCGGGTCGGGCAAAGTGTTATTTGTGAACTCTCTGTCTGCCAATTCACAATAGCTATGAAGTGTGGGTGTTTACACCTCTGCCACACCCTTATGGTTAATATAAGCATGATGTTATGTTTTGTGTTATGTGTGAGCTCAATTATGTTTTTGCTTGTTATACTATACTTGTAATATTTAAAGCAAATTTTAGCTTTGCTATGCCTTTTTGTATTTATATAATATTAAAGTTGAAAAAATTAAGAATCCAGCAGGACTCGAACCTGCACCCCCTGGGTATACGCCCCAAGTGCTTTGCCAATTCAGCTATGGATTCGTATGCTGCCGGACTCGAAATTTCTCAACTCTTTTTGTGCCAGCCGAAGCTAGACGAACCATTACTTGGTTTTAGCGCCATCTATGCGATGTAATAAGTTACTTATTCACATAATCGCATACAGTTATACTATACTCTTAAACGTACGTATTGTAAGTAAGCATAAGGTAAAGCACTGAACTAAAAAACCGAAAATATATGCTTGACCATTTAGTATAGAGTTGCAAATAAACTGTATCTCCTACTCAAAATCATGAGTGTAGCTGTAAAAAGGCAAGTCTTAAGGCAGAAACACGCGTATATGTCGTGCATGTTCTATACGAAATGCATGGTCTGGCGCGTCACGCCACGAAAGTGAGTTTCCAACTTTAAGATGACATGACGGCAGCAAGCAACATTTTAATTTACCTGGCGCGTTACGTTGAGATGAGAGTTAGAACAGTTACGTTATCGTGCACGTAATGGTATGAGAACGCTTGATAATTACAAGGCGTAGCTGCGTAGGTCTCAAAGACAAAGCTACATTAATTATACCTGCTGAGCTACCTCCTGAATATTTTGGTATAACAAACTCGAACATAATTAAGTGGAGACAAGTTTTTTTAACCATTGTGTAACAACATAATTAAAGGCGTGCCTTAAGACCGGACATTTTACTGAAATATCAGTGAATTAGGAATAAGGATATCCGGCAGGTCACTAATAGGAGTGTTGTTCACAGTTGTAAGTCGTGACGTTATCGAAGGCTGTCAATTCCATATGCCCGATAATTCTAAAGGTGTTAATACACCTATCAATCGAAAGTCGATTGTTAGCAGAATAACAGAAGAGTCGATATGGTTTTATTGGTTTTTGTGAATTCAAATCTATCGTCGATGGTCTGTCGCTTGGTGTTATTTCACACTAATACTACTCGTACCAGAGTAAACAAACTAGATAAAACTAGAATTAAAACGATGTAAAAGCATATCTTTCGTATGAGCACCAAACATTATGTATTTTACCGTCAAAGCCACGGCGTTACGTAAACAAAGTATTATGCCTAAAATCTGCTCATTTTTATTACTGCTAATGCAGGTAGAAGTTATGTTAATCTCATAGGTCATACATATCGTCGTTAGTCTTACAGACGATTCAGAAAATAATCTCCTTATAAGGTATTTCTCAATTTAAAACTGATTGTGTGGCTTCATAGCGGCTGAGGTAAGGCTTTGAAGAACGGAGTAGTTTGAATTATTACGGGGCTTACATTTTATACGGGGCATTTATTCCCTGGTTTTGAGTACCAGACCTGCTTATATCGTTATGAATTACAAATTCATAAAGTACTATAGCCTAGTATCAGGTCCTTGATACTTATACAGTTAGTAGGTACCTACGTCAAGTGCTTCCCATTTAGCACCATTAATCAACCTGTTGATATACCAAACGTGTCACTAAGGCAAAATCTATTCATTAATAATACAGATGCTCTCATCTCATCCGTTCCGTGGCGTGCGTTAGAAAACAGGTAAACTAAATCACGTACATTAGTCGCTTAGCCTACATTTAGTCAGGCTTAGTTTTGTCAAAATATTATGCCCGGCAGGAATTTCTATTTACGTAATACCGGGATAAGGTTGGATTTCAGTTTCATTTAAGTTTTGTTATGGAATTAAATAATCTTTGTATAGAGGACAAAGCAATTAAGCCGGCAATTACAGATCACGTACTTTAATGTGAAGTAGGTGCAAGTGTGAAGGTGTAAGTAAATACTAGTTAACGTGAAATAAATAAATAAATATTTCACAACTCACACACAACGCCATTTAGTCCCAAACTAAGCAGAGCTTGTACTATGGGTACCTACTAGAATAACTGATACTAATACATATATACTTTTCTTTTGTAAATACATACATATTATACATAGAAACACCCAGACTAAGACAAACCCCCATGTTCATGCACACAAAGATTTGTCTTAAGTGGGAATCGAACCCACGACCTCGGCGAAATATATATTTATATAATGAAGAAGATGCCCTATCAGAGTTCACTTTCGAAAATATGAATTTGGGATTATCACCAACGGTGCCACTTCCACAGGCTGGGTTAGCGTCAGTCAGTTGCAAACAATGAAAACGACTAGGAATCAATGAACAATCACTATATTTCAATAAATAACACAACACAAGCATAGACATAGGTAGGCACATAGACAGATTAAGTACTTACACAATCTATTCATTAGAACCATTCAGAACCAAAGAGAAAGCCATTTTCCCTTAACCCCTTATTTAAAGTCTTTGGCTAAATCTTATTTTGCTAAAACATTTAGGGGCTCAGATTAATGCATTTCGGCCCTATTATGCCGCACCCTGCAAGGTTATTCCTTGCAGGGTGCGGCATATTACTAATAACCCTGTATACAAAATTTGTAAATTTGCTATGTCTCCACATTGAAGATATTTAATAAAAGATAATACGAGGAATCTTTTTAACAGCGGTAGAAGCCACAACATATTTTTCAGAATTCTGACTGTTCATACTCGCATCATGCAAAAACTATTGCATGGAATTAATTGGATGCGGTTTTCACAGTTGTGTAGCTAAAAACTAACCTTAATACTTGTATAACTATGTTTTATTTTTGTATTTTATTCCTAAGAGGGTTAATTTTATATGGGAGGTTCGTCAATTTTAAAGAAATAGCATGGAAATATCAA
This sequence comes from Hypena proboscidalis, assembly GCA_905147285.1. Taxonomy (NCBI): domain Eukaryota; kingdom Metazoa; phylum Arthropoda; class Insecta; order Lepidoptera; family Erebidae; genus Hypena; species Hypena proboscidalis. The sequence continues at coordinate 14,781,201 of LR990132.1, forward strand.
AATCCACGCAGGTGGAAGCTAGTTATAAATAAAAACATTGAGAATTAGATATTGTTATTAATCCTCATGTGGTCTTAATTCCGCTTAGCCTAAGCTAAGCCTTATTACATCTACAGAAATCGACCGTCGATCAATGCATTTGATGTTTAAAGAGCCAATAAGACCGTACTACCATTACGCTTGCGCAGCGTGAAGTAAAGGATTTTTTAACATTAACCAAAAAAATAATGAGTTATCCTGATACAGGCGCATCATATTGGATAATATTATCAGAATATCAGATTCATGATCACACATAATAAGATCGAAGACACTACAAAGTTAGCTCGACAGCGTAGTACCAAATTCATTTGACAAATTGGTCATGAATCTTTTGGTCTGGCGGTACAATACCAAAATAACAGTGTTTATGGTACCTTTTCTTCTGTTTATTTATACCTCACACAAGTGAAACAAACAACATTGTGGCTCAGGTGCGTCGCCGGAAGGCGAGCCGCGTCACTGAAATTATGACGCCTCTGATTTACGGCTTACTTTTGTTTTGTCAGGCCAACGTACATACTAAATGTGTTGTTTCAGACTTCATAGAGAACATTTTATTAGTAAAATAAATCTGTATAAGCCAGTAATAAACAAACCTTTTTTTTTTTTTTTTTTTCGCGGGGAAATGCTTCTACGCATACCACCCCACCCGTGGGGGGACGGGCAGAGTGGCTATGTGGGACTCCCGTGCCTACGATGTTAAACGGCACAGAATACCCACTAAAACCCCGCGGTGTGCCCTCGTCGCCGAAAGATGGTGGTCGGCGAGCCCCGGATCGATATTATATCCACAGGGCTCGCCGCGGCGACCGTGCCCAGTTCGACCTCTGACCGGGCACCCGACTCTACTCAGTCCTACTCTCGTAGCGACGCCCCGGGCACACCCAGGGCGTCACTCAGTAATAAACAAACCTAAACTAACCTACCTTACGCTCTGTACATACGGTATAAAAGCAGCCCTGTATCTAATACATGTCCCATTGCTGGGCTCAGGCCTCTTCTCATGATGAGAATGGTTAGGCCATAGTCTACCACGCTGGCCAAGTGCGAGTTGGTAGACTTCACACGACCTCGAGCACTTTTGAGGCACTCTCAGGCATGTAGGTTTCCTCACGATGTTTTCCTTTGCCGTTAGCGAGCTATAATTTACATGTTAAATACACACATATCTTCGAAAAGACGAATCTTAACGTTTTTTTGATAGAAGTGTGGGCCGTGGGTTTACTTTGACTTCGCAATCCTACGGTCTCTCACTCGACTATCGCTGCGTACAAACTAAAATAGTTTTTTTTATTCACCTAAAGTACCAAACTAATATACGACGCTGGTTGGCAGATGTTTCATCAACATCTAGAAGCTACTAATAAGAGTAAGGTAAGTATTAAAAAAATCAACCCTAATATGAGAATGACAATTTTAAAAACAAATTTATGAAGCACCAGGGAAGATCACAATTTGTATAATTATGAACCCTTAACAACTTTGTTGTAGCATTTTTGTGAACAAGTCATTATATTGCCCTTTGCCTTGGAGACCGTTTTATAACCAAGTTTGCCCTTTTGAATTTACTTTATCGTTGAAGTTGGTAAAATTACGCTTTTTTGGCTGAGTTATTATTTGCGTTGAGATTATTTTTTGTGAAACAAACAGTGATTGCATTAATAAGTTATTCATCAATATAATTGTGTGGTCTCTATGAATGAAAACAAAATAGTAGGATAGTGTTTGACGCGTAAATATTTTTATTAGTTGGCCTGATTTCACCACCAAACCGGAACACTGTAATTGCAAGCACTTCTATTTGGCAGGTTAAAGGTGAGATAGTGGTACTACCACCCTTCGAGCTCGTACATAAGAGTTCTACCACCAGTAAGTAAGTAATCGAATTTCTCTAAATGTAGACCTATTTTTATGAAAAGTTTTGTGTGTATTTGGTGGTGGTAAGCTATCTTTTTACCGCTAAGTGAAAACCGATATACTTATCACGCGGAAACCCTGGGCAACAGCTAGTTATAATAAATCATTATTACAGACATCAATTAAATTATTATGATTAATTTATGATATGATTTTTTTTTTACATTGAGAGGTTCTTCTTCTTTGTTGATGTATATTTATGATAATTGATTAATGATAATTCATAACATTTAAAAGATTTACAGAGAATTATATTGTCATTATTTTGCACCTTTTAATAACATTTTTATAATTGAGACATGTACCTACCTATTTGTTATCAAATAAAACATTAAAATTAAAAATATATAAGAAACCAAAGCTGTCTCTGCTATATAATAAAACTGCTTGCATTATTTATATTGTAGATGCTTATTTTTTATTAAACCTATCGATATTTAATTATACATGAAAAAACAAATAAAACCTGTTACTAGGACATGTTATAGTAAACCCTTACTGCTAATACTATTAAATTAAATTACATAACCAATTTAATTTGTGTATAACAATCATTACTCTATCATCACTTTATTTTCCTTTGGTATATGAAACCGAAACGATTAAAAATCGATACATAATAAACGTAATTGCAATCGGTTTGGTGTGGACGACGGCAAGTTCCAATTACTAAAACGCTCTTATGAGGTCATCTTGATCATTTGTTTTTAGGAAAAATATAGCACGCTTGGTTTCCAAACATATTGACAGATTTGACGCATCTAAAACATCTAGACGGTAATCACAAAGAATCCTTGAAGAAAAATGTACAAGAGATTTTATATTTGCTTTGGTGGCTTCACTTAAGTGTTCGGTGCACTCCGGTAACGGTGACTATTCAGTTTCACAGGCCGGAGCCCGGCCAAGCGCTGACTATTTTGCATAATTCTTCGAAACCCTGATAGCACACGTTTTAAGCCTATTACCGGATTAATAAACTTTTCACGTCTGCAATTACCGTCTGTCGAACGAAGATCAATGCCAATAATGTTTAAAGAGTTCGACGTTAAATCGAAAATCAGTTACAAGAAATCGAAACTCATTAAGAGTTCGGTAAAAGTCTATGCTTCATAAATAAGTATGTTTTTTTAACCGTCGACTCGAAAGGCGTTTATCACTCAGACAGGTTTACAGTCATTATCGAGTGTTGATGGGCCAGGATAGTGAGTTCCCACTATTAATTAGTACGTATGTTAAAAGTTAAAGTGGCTGTGGTGCAATGTATAAAGCATCGGTCTTACGATTGAGAGGACGTGGGTTTGAATCTTGGCCATTACGCCAGGGACGTGAGCTTGCAAGAATTTTAAGAAAAAGAATTAACAAGAATTTGTACTTGTAATTTACTATTAGAATAAATAAGAATAGCTTTCTAGAAAAAAAACAGTTTTGGTTCTGTAGCTTTTTCTAGTATCCAGCCATTTTAGTTATTATGAACTTTAGAAGTTGTCGTAGAATAAAAATACGTAACTTGCTTTTTTTGTCTGAATTAGTATGTTTTATAACTTTTGTTTACGCTTTATACTCATCGCATTGATATTTCTGTGTTTATTATTCAAGACAGTTACTTTAAAATGCATCCAATTATATTTTGTTGTAAAATAGTAATAAGGTTTTGATAATTCTACTTTTAAAACATATTTACACCAAGCGATTAATGTACTTATGTTAATTAGTTTATGCGTGTAGAAAGGTAGTTTTTTATAAACGAAAAACATTTTCTTAAGAAGCCCACCACTCGTCAGCTTCGCCCTTAACATAGCGTACTTATTAAATAGCTATGCAGTAAAGTAAAAAATATGACACCGTCCTAGTTGTAAAATACAAACTATTTAATCCGTAGGGGCGCATTTTAAGTATGCCTATGCCTTTGTAGTTTGAATTGCAACATACATTTTAATAATAATAATCAGGCTGGGAAATACAAACCGCCGACATCGCGCATTAACTGACAAGAGGAAATTGAATGCCGTATATCACCGCACTCACCGTCAATGAACGCGCTGGTCACAACTTCTACATTGACAGCTTTCCGCCACAGTTACTAGGACACAAATTTTTCACTTGTTTCTACAGGATTGGTTGCTGCTCAATGTGGCTTGCATAAGTAAAAAGTTGATACTGAAAAGTCGTTGGTAGTTAAATATATTTTTAAATTGTAAATAAAACGCTTTAGGTTCAATTGAAATGATAAATAAAAAAATATAAAATGCTTTGTAACACGGTGTCAAAACATCTTAGGCCACTTTTTGATTCAAGAAAATAGTTAAAAGGAAAATATTTAGAGTTGAAAGCTACATTTTGAAAATTTTTAAACGCGCTGGAAGACAAATTGTTGCAACACGCAATAACTGACAAGAGGAAATTGAATGCCGTATGTCACCGTACTCACCGACATTGAATGCGCTGGTCACAACTTCTACCATGTCAATTTTCCGCCACAGCTACTGGATAATGTACAATAAATAAATAAATAAATAATAACAAATTATGTATTTGTTTCTTAAATTTCAGTTGCCACGAATTTTGAGCTGCATGTGTATAAAGTTGATACTGCAAGGCTGTTGGTAGTTAAATAAATTTTTGAATAAAATTGTGGCACAATATATTTTTACTGAAAATATTTTGTTTATAATAATTTATCTGGTAATTTGTCATACTTATTTAAAAATATAATACACTTTGTAACACGCAGGCTGTCAAGAAATCTCAAGCCACTTATAATTATAGCCAAATAGGTACAGAAAAAAATTACTATTACATTTTAACAATTTTAATTGGGCCAGAAAATACAAATTGCCGGCCCCGCGCAATAGCTGACAAAGGGAAATTTAATGCTGTATGTCACCGTACTCACCGACAATGAACGCGCTGGTCACAGTCACAACTTCTACATTGACAGCTTTCCGCCACAGCTACTTGGAAACTAATTTTTAATTTGTTTCTGCGAGTTCGGTTGCCGCGAAGTGTGGGCTGGATGTGTAAAAAGTTTATGGTGACTGGCCGTTCCGTTTAAATTGCTTGTTGGGAATTGTAACTGAAACATTAATTGGTATGTTCTTTTGCAAACTGGGGATGATTTCATATTTTGTGTTAAACATAAAAGTAAAATATTTTTTTCTATTATTGTATTGCGCCAAGCCTTTAAAAAAAATCCATAATCTGTATTACCTACTACATACAACGGTATTCATAATTTATAATCTTGTTTGACATGGATAAATAATTGATATACTTAAAAGACTTTTCGTCAAACAATGTTCCTTATAAGACTGAGTCCAAATTAATCTATCATTGTCATTCCTTGGTATTTTTAAACGTTCAAGTAAAACAAAGCCCAGAAAGCTAGCAAGCTTGTGACGTAATAATTAAATTAGAAAGACGTTTGTTTCATGATGGGGTTCCAGGAGGTCTGACTTCATTTGTTAATGGTTGGTAATGTTCTATCGAGGTAATTTATTTTGGTTAATGAATTGCTCTTGTTCTTTAGAAGAGGTATACATAAATAAATTAAATATGTTTTGTTGTATCTTTATCCCATAAACTTATTTATGAAAGTTTTCCTGTCATGCATTTTTACAGAGAATTCAAAAAAAATACTTTAGAAAAAAGTGATTGTTCCTTTAATACTTTTCGTCACGTGAGTTGTTTGCTAAAAGTTTGCCATAATTTTCCTCATTAGCCTCAATCTATTTGACCTTTTAACAATTAAGTTAGCAATAGTTATTTGTGCAACAAGAGAACAGAATTCGTATTTTGATTGAGTGCTTCTTGTTAATATGCAGTAAACAAAACTAAACTTTGCTTCGAGCGAGAGCAAGACTCGAAAGTCAACTGAGTTTTGCTCACTATTTTCATACAAAAAAAGCGACTTTTACAGCTGATGCTGAGGTAAAAAACTAACTCAACTGAGGTACTTAAAACGATTAAATTCAATAAAGGAAACAAAAATAAAACTATTTGATTGCAATTGAATACTTTTATAGCTTTGGTAAAAGTTACAGCTCACTTTGTTCCTCTTTTGAAAGAGATATTGTGATAAGCGAACTTATTCAAGCGGGTATCTTGTCAACACGGTACAGAATTGCTTTTTAGTCATTATTGAAAACGCTGGCGAAACGGCCCGTGTGACGTAACGCAGCTTCAATATTTCTTGAAGGATACACTTTGTTGAAATATATTCCGTCGTGTTTTATGATTGGGAAGTGGAACGAGATCTGTTTGACTTTATCACTCTCTTACCTTGATGAGTTCAGGATGGATAAAACATTTTTTATTTTTTACTAGCGACTCTTCCTGACTACGGTAGTCAGGACGAGTCGCTAGTAAAAATAGTATGTAGTTCTATAATGTGCATTTTTTATTTATACACGCATTAAAATTCGTTGCGTAGTTTGAAATATCTAAACATACATAGAGACCGGCAGGCAGACAGCGGGCATGAACTTTGTCTTATACCTACTATGTAGTGAAGTGTATGCACTTACGCTATAACTAACCAATACGTTAGTTCGTCGAAATTTTTTGAGTAAATGCCTGAAACTTAGCCCACACAATACTTTGACTCGCTTAAACGCACGCTTTCTATGCCGCGATTGGAATTTTCCGATAAAAACAGTCAATGATCGCCGATGCTAGAAGTAGCGTGTTTTATGGCCTTAAACGAATACACCAAAGATTCCAATAGACTTCTAAATATTTGATTGCGTAAGTATTTAAGATATCTTTTTACTTTACCTAATATAGTGATCTTAATCAACATTGTCATGACTTTCTTATGAAATGTTTCATGTTTTCTTTCTACTTCAGCGTTAAAGAAATCTTTTACTAAGGCCACAATGAATTCCTTTGATTTTCTTTTACGTTCTGAAGTACACATCTGACGAAGTTTGTTTAGTGGAATAATCTCATTTGCGATTATCCTTCACAGTGGAGTTTCCTTAAGGAAACTAGAATAGTATATTATACTCAACCTATTTTTTTCGAGATGATACCAAAATGTGTGTAACTTAATTTTTCTGTTTTCCTAACAACAATAAATAGGAGTAATACTCTTGAGAACAAGCTTGAATGCGGGGGCGCCACCGATTCATTTTAACCTGCTTGCATCAGGCTTGAAATCAGGTTCTGAAATAACTAGCATTACCGTAGTGCTCAGATAAAGCGACGCATCTATAATCGTTTTATGATTTATTTGATGTCTATGAGATGTATTTTCCACTTACTACCAGGTAGACTATAGCCGTATGTTTTTTTTAATGAAATCACTTTTAATTTAAATTTCTTTCAATCAAATATAGAACATATTTATATCATAGTCCATCATTTCCTTTACAGAATCACACCAGTTTGCTAAATACGTCATCGTATAAAAAAGTACTTACTCGTAGAAATTACTAAACGGATAATAGTAAAACTAAGTATACCAATACATTATAACCTAAATAACTATAGAGATAACTTTTATCGATGATTTTACTACGCAGGCTAAGCCAGAATGTGGAAATATGGTCATAATTTCGTTAATTCTTGTTTGTATATCAATATCATATTGAATACACATACATTGCATGTGTCCCATCAATTTCTCTGCTGCCGTACTAAATTCGATAATCACTAATAAAACGGACAAAGGCGAACAAAGTCACGTGGTCGGATAATAACTTTTAGGTAGAACAGGGTTTCCATTCAAAGTTTCAAAGTAAAGGGTTGATTTATGTTTGTAATCTGTGTATTATGTGAGGGCAAAGCTCCTTCCTGATTCAATCAGTTTTTGGAATCCCCAATAACTGTATGTGGGAGTATGGCAAATACGATTTCAGACGAGAGTAATAGTGTGAATATGACATACGAAGCGGACGAGCGTGTAAACATGGTAGTAAGAAGCCTTAAGAACTATCGTATTATGATATTATGCTCCATATCAAACCTGAATACGATTTTGCGACGGAAAAAATGTTAAACGGCTCTGCTTATTTCTGCACCAGCAGTATCATACTACACCAATATACTTATAGTTACAATTATTTGCATTATAATCCATAAGCAATTTAACAAAATAATCCAAATCCCACCAACATTTTATCTCAGTCAATAAAAAAGTTTCTCAATAGTCTGAAACAATAGACAGCAGAGAATGCCCCTATATTATCCGAAGTACTCTTCGATTGACTTTTCCGACTAGTCTGAAGGAGTGTAATAAATTATTGCCGATAAACTGCGATTTAAATTGGCTCTTGCGTATGGATTTTTTTATTAACGCTTTCTTTTCAACACGTATATAATATTTGTGTAATTGTAATTATAAATCTGGAGTCTATGTCGAGAGCAAATAATGGGCATTCATAAATATGTATTACATATATACGCTATTATACGTTGTAATCGATTGAGGTTTAAATTCAAAATTTGTGCAAAGTTGATGGTTAGAACTGGCAGCATTTAAGTCGCCACGGTTCAGTTTCTGATGAAACAAAATAATAAAAGTTACTTTCATGACATTAAGAAAATATTTTAAGAAAAAGAACTAAAAAGTAAAATAAGTAAATATTTTAAGTCTTGGGTATTGAACATAGTTACCTAAATAATAAAATATTATATTGCAATAATTTTGAGTCGGCGCCAAACAATAAACTAATTATCTGACTATTTTTTGCAACTACGTAGAAATGAAAAAGACTTAACGTGGTATTAAATTTTTTTATTATGATTTTTAGTGAAGTAGACACTTCACATCAGCGTTTTATCCAAATTTACCTTAAAATAATGCAACTGACGACGGTGCAAATTATCACCTTACTCCTTTGCAATATGAAATGATGGCTGCCAGAAGCAAATATCTAGATAGATTCATAAAATATATGCAAAACACTCTGAATTCTATATAACATTCGAGGGTTGCCATCGATTTCCCTAGGATTCCATTTTTAGATCATGACATCCTTGACACGTAACCACTCTCAAGATATACTTTTTCGAAAAAAAAGAATTATCAAAATCGGACCATTGAGTATAAAGTCACAGTATAACCAACTTCTGTCTGATCGTCTCAGAGCATCTAAATAATTCACGAGTTATTAAAACTGAATATCTGTCAGAAAATTTACGGATCCAAACATATTTTATTAGTTGAAGAACAAATTGAAGTGAACAATTGGTATTAAAGAAGTTTTATCGATAAGTCTGCTATCTGTCTCGCCTGGATAAGTTATTGGGACAAAAGCATCCTTAGAATTCGATATCGCTCGAACTTTGTTGGATGATAAGAATATTGATGCTCACCAATAAATATATACTCGAAGGTTATGTCAAATCATACAGGGTGGATGCGCAACAAGGGAATATATTGCATCGACAGATTGTAGACATGGTCAGTATTTATTTGCACTGGTTATTTTTATATAAAATATATTTGCATATTTCCGAACAAATTGCATGACCTCCATGTTAAATTGGAAATGGAAATAATCACTGACCATGTCTATAAACTGTGGTTTTATTAACGCTATGTCGCATCCATCCCGTATAAATAGTAATATATTAAATTACTAGCTTTTGCCCGCGACTTCGTCCACGTAGAATTCATTGTATTATGTAGATGCTGCTCCCGCACTTTGACCCGCGTTCAACCTCACTGCTCCACTGTTACGTGAAGTTAAGCGTAATGTTGAATATCCAAAGACCTTTATTGAAAGTCAGATTATCAAACACAAGAATAATTATCGAAATTCGAAGTAGTTTCACTTTCTACTGCGGTTTCGTCTTTGTGGCAGGTACGCCTTAAAAATGCCTCTTGTTCACCTGCATCTATAATTTTATTTAAACCGGTCTAGCTGTTTAGAAATTTAGGCGATACAATCAAACTGACAGACAGATAGCCAGACAAAAATTGTATAAACTGTATTTCAGGCAAAGGTGTCGTACATTTTTATTCAATCAAATTTATTTTGCTATTCCCACAAATGTTATCGCTTAAGAATATTTTGTGCCAATCCTATTTTTTTTTCAGAAGATGACAATTTCGAAGCTTTTCTGTTTCTATAATGTCTGTCTAACTTAATTAAAATATTCACATCTCTTAAATTTTACCTACAAATCATACTAAAGAAACGATGTATATAAAATTTTCCATTACCTAGAACCGTTTCTCGTTTCTCTTGGCGAAAACGATATTTAATTAGTAAGCAATTCGTATCAAAACAACTCAATGGTGTTGTTGTGAAACGCGTTGGCAAGTAAACAAAACAATTTCAAAGAATGCCGTCTTTTTATTTTACGAAGTATGCCAATAAACAAAATGTTTATTCACATATCTTAAGTACCTACTTTGATGTGCGAAAATGGCGCTTTTATGTAAGAATTTGGTGAGAAAGCCATTGGAAGAAATCAGTGCGTTAAACCGGTCATAATAATACAATAAAAGAATAGCTTTATTTGGGTGTTGTGAATATTTGATATTGATGTTTGTCTGCTGTTGTGCGTACTACCGGTGGCTACAAAAGGAAATATACTTTTATAGTGTGGAGTTTAGTTAGGTACTCGTTTTTACGAACGTTTGTTTAATATTGAAGGTTAGTTCCGTTGCCGAATGGCAAAAAACGGAACCCTTAATGAGTCGTCATGTCTGTCCGTCTGTCCGTCCGTATGTCACAGCCTATTTTTCCGTAACTATATATTTTTTTCATCAAACCCACACGTGTGGATATATATCTATGGATAGGTCTTCTAAAATGATATTGAGGTTTCTAATATAATTTTTTTCTAAACTGAATAGTTTGCGCGAGGGACGCTTCCAAAGTGGAAAAAAATGTGGGGACACACATTTTTATTTGTGAACTTGCCGTCAGGAAATTAACAATAGCAGCACGGGGTTGATGGCTAAGGCTCACCCCCTATTCCATGGGACCTAAACATAATAGGTGAAGTGCGGATGTTGTACACCTATGCCACACCCTTTTAGGTAATGTAGGCGTGATGTTAAGTAACATTTATACTTATAATAAACAAGCTGCCGTAACGTTTATAAAAATAGCCTTCTTGACTACCGGTTGGCGAAGTGGGTAGTGTACCTGCCTGCGACGCCGAGGTCGTGGGTTCGATTCCCACTTAAGACAAATCTTTGTGTGCATGAACTTGGGGTTTGTCTTAGTCTAGGTGTTTCTATGTATAATAAGTATATATTTACAAAAGAAAAGTATATATGTATTGGTATCAGTTATTCTAGTACCCAGAGTACAAGCTCTGCTTAGTTTGGGACTAGATGGCGTTGTGTGTGAGTTGTGAAATATTTATTTATTTATTTATTTATATCTAGCTGAGCTACATCAGACGTTCTCACGAACGCCCGCATTTATTAATAGGTATAGCAGGGTAGTAGAAATAAAAAACAGGATTATTACAGTGATTATTACTACTTCAAATTATTTTTTTTTTTTAATAACACTACACGCATTTTACTATTCACACTAAAACCAAACTTGTAGAAACCAATTAAAATTAGTTTCCCAATAGCTGTGGCGGGAAGCTGTCAATGTAGAAGTTGTGACTATGACCAGCGCGTTCATTGTCGGTGAGCGCTGTGTCACACGGCATTCAATTTCCTCTTGTCAGCTATCGGTGCTGGCAGTCTTTATTTTTCAGCGCGATTAAAATATTTGTAGTTTGAAATTCTAAATATTTTTCGGATTATCTGCTAGTACCAAATATTGGCAGAAGATAGCTACAACATTTTATTCATGGGGAGTATTAGATTCACATTATTAAAATTTATTAAATACAAATAAAAAATGCTAACCATGGCCAACAAATTATAGAAACAAAAGAACTCAGGAAAGAATTAGACTGTTTCATTTCAAAGAGATCCATTTCTTTGAAGTATAAAATTCATAATGAGGTCATCCGACAAAGAACTAAAGTAACCGACATTGCTCGCAAAATAAGCTCGCTGAAGTAGCAGTGGGCTGGTCACGTCTGCCGAAGGACCGACAGCCGTTGGAGCAAACGAGTCCTGGAATGGAGCCCGCGACTCGGCAACCGTAAGGTAGGACGCCCTCCTGCCAGTTTTTCCTCTCTGGTACCCATAGGTACGCACATTTTCTGTCTATAGATGTTGGCGTTGCAAATCGAACTTAAGTGAATGAGTGACTCGAATTATTATTCAAAAAGACAATTTGATAGACTTTAGTTTGTATTTCCTATATTGAAATTAAACAGTTGTTATGTAATGATCCCTCTATCCTATATTATTAGTGCATAAGACTAGATTATTTCATTTACTTTCTTTACTCTAATTATGTTTAAGTTTCTCATGATCATTACTTAAGTGTTTCCTCCACCATCAATCTAAACCACTAAAATACCATCGTCCTTCCCATCCCGAACTCAGTTCACGTCCGGATACCATTCCCTAAACTTCTGAATCTCTATATTTTGTATTAAGTTCAAATTAGTAATAAAACTAGTTACAAAAAAAGCTTGTTTGCTTTCTGCCACATTACACAGTGATTTGGAAATTGACTTGACGTTTTGTTTGTTTAAAAACTTTATGCACAAAAATGGTACATGGGGAGACTTAATGCTGTAGGCATTATCTACCGGACAACCTTTAGGTGATGCAGAGACGACAAGTGGTAGGTGCAAAAGCTGAGATTTGGTTGAAAACAACAATTACTTAATCAAATACATCTTAATTATGATTATTGCACTACAAAATACTTAAAATTAACTATTTAGAATATTAAAATAATAAACGAATTTATATAAAAACGATTCATAAATACACAAATACAATCATACCTAAATATTTATCAATATTATATATTTTAAAGAAGTAAACTATGTTTGAGTTAATTTTGCCAACTCATTAAAGAGCACTTTAGTTTTAAACACTTTTTTTTAGGAAGTCCGGTACGGTTGGTTTGGAGAAGCGCGTGAGCAGACACGTGTGATAAGTGGCGCCGGATTTACAACCCGGCCTAAGCCACTCGGCTAATTTTAAGGAAAGCCTTAGGTTGTCAGAAACAATTAACATACTGTGGACCTTGTACCAGCCGTGGCCTTGCTAGAACGGAACAAACAACAACATGCAAGCTTACATGGAATATAAAGTCCTGTATTCAAGTAGAACTGTGTCATATTTTTCTGTTTACCGCACAGCTACTTAATAAGTCCGCTGCATAGAGTGTGCACCTGCGGAGTGGAAACCAGCAAAAGCGAGCCTTTGTGTCTGACTATTACCGTTCTTCAGAAAAATGCCTACAGTTGGTTAAGAAGCTACAATTTATACACATATAACTAGTTATATAATATTATGTCGATAAACAAACTTTCAATGATTCGTTATTATTTAAAAAATATTGTGAAATGTTATTTAAAAATCTATATTGAAAGAATCAAGACAAAAGTATGAACTATGTATATTATTTTTTATCTATCAAGGTAACTACGCAAGATTTTAACATTTTCATTTTTAATTCGTTTTGCTAAATTAAATAAAGACAAAAATATTAAGCCTAAAATAATTTCAATCCATGTTGTATGTTTCTTTATAATATAAATATTCAATTACGAATGAATCAATGCAACTATCATGCATATATTTATCTTTTGTCGCTTGAAATATTAATCAAGCTGTACAGGCCATTGTCACAAGCTACCAAGTACCCAGGCTACGCCCTCCTCTGTTTGTGAGGTTGATACGTTTCAATCTACGTTGTACCTTTTTATTGTTATGTGTTATTCAGGCTTATTCACATAATATTGACCGTACTCACCACGACTAACTTCAGAAGTGAAAATTAGGTGAACTTGTCGATTGTATCGTAAATCGTGCTACAGCTTTAAGATGTCCAAGATACATAATGTTTCACTTTTTCAGGACATCACCATCAACTTAAGAAAAACCTAAAACAAAGAGTAAAAGCTAAAACTTACCACAAAAACTATCTTAATAGAATATTAGAAATAAAACTTCGATTTAATGATTTAACAAAGTAATCGACTTTTTATTTGTCACAGAATTCATAATGAGTTTCGTTTACTTGCAACCGATTTTAGGCTTAAAGCAGAACTTTTAACCATTATTGGAATTGATTTTCGCCCGACAGGCGGTAATTGCAGACGTGAAAAGGGTCATCAATCCGGTAATAGGCTTAAAACGTGTGCTATCGGGGTTTCGAAGAATTATGTAAAAGAGTCAGTGCTTGGCCGGACGCCAGCCTGCGAAGCTGACACGTCATCGTTCAACAGGTCAAACCTGAAATATTGAATTGGTTTTATGTTCTATAGTTACACATTTTCTAGACTTGCAATGTTTTGCGATTGTTTAATGCCAGGTATACAACTAACGAACAAAGGCCAACGGACGGATTTGTTGGTCCTATTTTGTATGGCTTAGCGAACGACAACAAACAATCGATGGCGTCCGCTTAACCATTCAAAGTACTCCAAACACAAACCAACGAACGTGTTCGTTGCTTTTTGCCAGGCGTGTGCCCGGCCATCAGAAGAAAATATTTCATTGATTTTGAAACCAGCTTAGGGGCTGGTAAATATACGTACGAGCATAGGTAGGTTTATACTGTTTTAAAGTCGATCTGCGGAAGTTAAAATTACTTTGTAAGTACCTCAAGCGTCTAAGCGACACTTATAATTCGAAGGGTGGTCTTGCACAATGTCCGACCCGGATCTGGAGTAGTCATAAAACTATTTGTTTGGTAGTCTACTAAATAGTTCTGACGAACTCTGGTCAGAAACAGATCAGACGTTGTACGCAACCATACTTAAGCAGCTCATACACAGCAGCAATAATATACAAAATGTATATAAATTAAGTATGCCATTTGGTTTTTATTTATTTTAGAGATACAAGAAAGATATTTTTCTCGTCGCCGTTTTTTATGAGTTCGATTATTTAAATCAATATCAACAATGGTTTTTTTGGGTCAATTGGGACAGACTCGAATTTTGTTAATCGATAAAGAATTACTAAACTACAAACAATTCAAGATTATTTTTCTAGTTCATCATTCTAAAAGACTGTTATGTTAAGGTTAACAAATAAATAATTTGATGAATAACGAATCAGTATCTATAAGCCATCAATGAACTCTTTTTAAGTGCAACCCACGCGGCCACGGTTTATGTAACGATTACAGCTTTTTAACAAAAAGCAAATCTCTATGAAGCCTGACGCATTTAGTACTTTTTGGCCTGACAAAACAAAAGTGAGCCGTAAATCAGAAGCGTCATAATTTCAGTGACGCGGCTCGCCTTCCGGCGACGCACCTGAGCCACAACGTTGCTTTGTTTTATTTGTAATATGAATAAACAGAAAATGGATCGTTAATACTGCTATTCTAATATCGTATCGGCTGCATTCTTGTTACGCTGAAGTCGTGTCGGGCGCTCTTACGAATATACATTAGTATTTTAGAGCACCGCACTGCAATGCCGATGTCAGCGGCACATACTGACAGAAATAGTGTATATTCGTACGTCTGACCGAGGACAGAAAGCGTGACAAGAAATCAGCCCCAAAAAATTGTACTTAAATGAGATTTATAACTTGCAAGCATTCACGTTTAATAAATTGCGTTTTGACATTAACCATTTACAATAGGAACTTTAATAATATAAGCAAGCTTAAATTATTAATGTGAAGTTCTTTTCAGTATTTGAAACTTTATTTCATATTCATCTTATCCGTATCCGTTCTAACATTCCAAATAAAAAATCAAATAATTCTTAATTATTGTTTGTAGTATATTGATATTATTAAACATGATAGTAATATAAACAATTAATAAAAGAAAATATCATAAAATAATGTTAATTCAACATTATATTGTATTACGTAACTAGAAATTATTGCCAGGCATAACATTTTAACTAAACTAAGCCTGAATAAACACAGGATAAACGACTAACGTACGCTACACACCACCGATCAAGGAACGTTTTCCTTACAGAATCGCTTGGATTTTGTAAAGAAAACGTTCGATTTTAACATTTTAGTTAATCTTTCACCTTATATAAACACGGTCGATATTTTACGGACAGTAATTCAAATTTCGTGTGATTTTTTGAATAGGTTTTTTGGATTTTTAAATTAGATAGAATGCCAGAGAAAGCAATTACACTATCCAATGGTCCCAATGACAAGGCCAAATATACACATTCACTCACACAAGCACACCCAGTCTCAGAACCAATTATTGCGAATCACACAAAGATTTGTTCCATGTGGGGATCGAACCCACAACACCAGTGCAGTAGAGAGCGGCGAGGCGACCGCTTAAACCGCACTACACCACACGTGCCGAAAAAATCCATTTTGAAGGCCTGCACCTGCTTTATAAATAAATGATGACTTTAGCTAAGTGACACATTCGGTATATCAATAGATTAATAATACTAAAGGTTATTGTTTCAATGTTAGGTTCTTGATACATTCTTAGAGACACAAATGGCAGTATTAGTTTTAATACTCATGTATTTGCTTATCTTAACCTGAACCTCAGCTTAACCCAAACTTTTTTCAGCGCAGCCGATAAGACAAACAATAACTGTGATAAATAAACAATGATAATATATATAAACAAATAATTTGCCAAACGTATAAGAAATAATAAAAAATCCTAGGATAGAGAGAATTTATGTATGAGTTATAATATTATCATAATTTCTGCGTACATTAACATAAATAAATCTGAAAATGTGAGCAGAATTTCAGAAAATTCTTTGTTGTTGAAATAAAATCTTAGCTCCAGGTTTTGACGGCAAAATACGAAATGTTTTTAAGCTCATACGGGCTCATACATTCGTAATATTACTGTTTTTATGTCTGTAGCTTAATTATACCTTTTTATGTTTGATCAAATCTAAACGTTAACATTTTAAACAAATTACATCAGTATAACTGCTTTCTCTTTTTTATGATACATTGTTCTCATTTTGACTACCCGCAGGACATTCATCGCGCATCACTCACAAGATCTTTAGTTTAATTAAATTTGATTTGTTAAATTTCTATGTCATAGTGTATTATAATCATCCTAAACACAAGTAAAACCTTAGTGCAAGAACTATACTTAGCTTCTATTTATTCACGTGGCTACAAGCTCTTTGTGTACGAGTACTTTAAAATTATTCTACGGTAGGTACAACCCGTACACTTAATGAAGCCTTGTCTTTGAGACCTACATCTTGTAATTATCAAGCGTTCTCATAACATTACGTGCACGGTAACGTAACTCGTTTTAACTCGCATCTCAGCGTATCGTGTCTCGTAAATTAAAGCGCTTACCACCGTTACATTAGGGTCAGGACGTACAGAAAATACGTGGGACTAGGATGCGTCGTGAACGGGATAGGGACGTGTCGCGGCCAGGGACGTTAAAGTAGAATTAATTTAAAGGACGAGACACGAACAACAGCATACGATGGCAGCATAACAGGTGTATAGTGTATACACCTCTGCCATATCCTACTGGGTAATATAGACGTTAAGTTATTTATTTAATTTCAGTAAACCGTCATAATTGTATTGAACACATTATTTTCTACCCTCTCGTGATCGTACTATCGATTTTCTAAATATAGATGTAGATACCACATTTTTCACGGTCTGCCAGGTGAAGGTCTGATCTAATAAACATTATGTATATTATAAACGCATTTAGGTTGAAGAGAATACCTACCCTCGGTTCTCACAAAAGAATAAATTTCTGACCTTCCGATTCCAATATTCAGAGTAAGTCAAATTTAAGTTTCTTTTTCTCAAGCTTTTCATTTGGCTTTCAAAATTAGGTTAATTCGACAATAAATCACTTTGCTTTTTGAATAAGGGAAATGATTCATTGTGGCTACATGAATAACGATTTTTAATTTCCAGTACTCCAATGGAATAGACGACTGCTGCAAATGAAAAGAAATAAAATTTTCGTTTGTATCAAAATATGTAGTAGTACGAATAACTTCTTAAAACTAAATCTTATACCAAACAAATATAGCAAAAATACCAAACATAAAAAACGCAAATGGATAGGCAATAATGGCAATATCCAAATATATTTGGGCAATCATGATACAATATTTATGCATTTTCACTTGTTTAAAAAATATTAAATACCAAAAAGGCAAGGCCACTATAAAGCCTGGATTCCATCAAAGCAAAGACGAGACAAGATGAGTGTGAGAAACCAATCAGGCTTTATTACCGTAGATAAGCAGAGAGGAGATGTAGCCATAATGAAACTATATAATTTTATTCAAACACATCTCCTTTCGTCTCCGCTTTGGTGAAGACTGGGCTTTTTACCCAGCCTTGATACATTAAGTAAGAAAGATCAATAATCAAGACTTACTTAAGGCGAAATTATAACTTATCAATTCCTCCTAAATAACTAAACACTGGTAAATTATAAGAGATCCTCGCGATTATGTATCGGATCTTCTTTTGTCATCAACTAGACAGTGTGGCTTTATTAATCCTTACTAATATTATAAATGTGAAAGTTTGTCAGTATGGATGTATGGATGTCTCTTTCACGCAAAGACTATAAATATTATGTATATGTATACATAATATTACATTCAGACAGAGCAGTAAAATGAGAGACAGTTTTTTAGGAATCCAACTGTTGTGATGACGTCACAAACGTATCACTATTGTTTAACTGTATTTCACGTAAATCACCAAAATTTCATAAAACAATTAAATATGCCTCGTTACAGAGAAGCCAACGATTCGTAGTTGTGAATGCTATTTGTTACATCTGATTCCAATGTGAATATGCACCAGACACAATAGGATATTATCGGTAGGCGATTAGGAGATCGATACTCTGTTACGTTTGTGAAGAGCCGAATGATGTATGGACTTCATTCCGGATGTAAACGTTACCAATTATGAGGGTTGCTTGTTTTCAGTTTGTAATGAGAAACACTCATCCTATTGCTTGTACACATTTAACACATACTTTGTGCATATTATTATTTTTAACGTTTTGATATTATTGGTTCTATTGCGAAATTTTGTATGAAGTCAATGTTTAGAAGTAAGTAAATAGTTTATATAGTTCTCTTTTTATATACTGAAGGTGAAAAATATCATCCGTTATCCTTCCATGAACCAAATTGTGCAAAAAATTACCTACGATACCAAAATTTCATCACTAATATGATGAAATTTTGGTATCGTACGTGAAATACGGTTTAACGATAGTGATACAGTTGGATTCCAAAACACTGTTTCCCATTTCACTGCTGTCGATGCCTATTTGTTCTTTTATATATTACTATTAGATAGATATCTGCTAGTAAAAATGTATTAAAAGTAGGTTGGTATTTAGATAGATTTCCCAATAAGGGTGCCCTTTCACCATTTGAGAGGAGCATAAAATCCTTACAATTTATTTTTCACCTCAGCAGCTTGAAAAATCTTATTTATTGTATGAAAACAGTGACCAAAACTCGATTTTGCCACCATTTTCTATTTTAATCTCACTCCAGGTGATCTAGTCCCGAAGTAAGCAGAACTTGTACTATAGGTACTATTTCGAGCTGCTGAGGTGAAAAGTTGTATGTGTTTCCCATTTCACTGCTGTCGATGCCTATTTGTTCTTTTATATATTACTATTAGATAGATATCTGCTACTAAAAATGTATTAAAAGTAGGTTGGTATTTAGATAAAAAATAGCTTATGTTTTCATCAGTAACGGTTCAGTAGTTTAGCTGCGAAAGCGAAACAACTAGCATAGCAGTGCAAACAAACGGACACAGTAACTTTCACATTTAAAATGCAATTAGCAATTTTTTGACACCTAAACTTTTTAGTAGATATTATTATATTTTACTCAATATTTATATATTTTTTTATTTGATTTATATATAGTTAGGTTTGTATTTAGTTTTAATGTATTTAATTATACAGTATAATTTTTAATCTTAAATTGTAGCATATTAAAAAATAATAAAATAATCTACATAAAAAAAGATAAAAAAAAAATTGCAAAATGTTTTAAATATCAACCAATTTTATTGTAAATCTTACTTCATGAATGTTGATAGTCAAGACTACAAAGAGTATTAAAATGTAAATTATTGTGTGAGTGAAAGGTTGTAGTATTTTATATTAAGCTAATTAATGTTTAGGTGATTTAAATCCGAGTGCAATGTATTTCCACAGACAAACTGATCATTCGGTTTTGTGGAGCCTGTTTAAAAATGTATGTAATTATTTATGAATAAAGCATTTTATCTATCTATCTATTCAATGAAGACTGACTTTGAAGGGCAAATTGTTTCAAATAAACGAATTTTAAAATACTTTCATTGAATTACGAATGACATTTTTAATGCTAAATTAATAAATGCTAATTTTTGGTAGTTTCGGTAGCTTTTTTGTAGATTTGGTTATTTTTGTTAGTTGTTGGTTATTTTTTGGTAGTTTTGGAGATTTTTGGTTGTTTTGATAGTTTATGGTTATTTTTAGTAGATTTTGGTTGGTTATTGGTTATTTTTTGGTACACATTGATAAAAAAAATTATTTTTCGGTAAATTTTGGTAGCTTCTGTAATTTATGGTTGGTTTTAGTAATCTATTTTATTTTATATTATATTAAATTAAAAATATTTAGATTATAATAATGAAATACCTACATAAAAACACAAAACATTTAAAACACAACTATAAAAAAGCCAAAGCTTTTCCAGAAATCAACTTTGAAACGTGTAACTATATAAGAAGAAATTGTAAAAAGCTCAGATCGACAACTTCTCTACAAGCACAGTTATAGATCTTCCCAATAAAATAAACATTCAGTTGACATTTATTAATTGTAATAATGCAAGCTTTTAGGTACTAATTTTCCTTGTAGGTGTAGTATAAAGCACCTCTCTACGGGAGAAAGTTCAATTTCACTCGAGTGTAAGCTACACTCTCATTGAAATCGACCACTTTCATCGCAAGGGATGAACACTAAGGTGTACAATGTACTATTACTAGTTAAGTAAAAATTAAGGGGAGTTGATTCTTAAAGCTGGTATATTCATTATGCGTTAAATAAATTATTCACTAGAATAGCATTGTTAAACACTCAATTTTAACAAAAAAGTGAACGTTAGGTGAATCTAACGTGAGCATTTGTAATATTTTAAAGCAAATTATAACTTTGCTATGCCTTTTTAACACGCTTATATTAGCTTCACCTGTATGTTTGTTTGTATGTATGTATGTATGTATGTATGTATATGTAACCGACTCCTTTGGACTCGATTTTGACCCACTTTAAACGGACAGATTTCATTCAAATTTTGCACACATGTCAAAGATCGATGACAATGCAATAATTCGATAAAAAAAAAAACTTAAAAAAAAAAGCTCTTATAAATAAACCAATCTAAAAAGTAGAAAATAAATAATAGTTTAAAAAAACTAAAAAATACGCTTTTGAAGTACTTCTTACTAAAAAGTGAAAAATAATGCCTAATATAAGCTGAAAAAAGCGTGGGGCGCTCTGTGCCATATTTTTCGTCTATCGAGCAACCCACGCTTTTTAACGTAAACACTATATATTTGCGTACGTAAACATTATATTTGCTTCAATATTTAGATTGTTATGTTATTATAATATATTATTATTGTAAATTACTGTTTAACTATGATCGCAATATAATAATAGACATAGTTAATTATGACTTAGATGAGCACAAATGTAATAATGCCAGGAATAGTCCGGGAGGCATCTGTGCAAATACACTACGGTATGCGGACAGGCGGTTTACGAGCGCCCCGCAGTTTTAAACGCCCGCTCCGGTTATACGAATGAACAATGAAAATTTTCATCATTTTGCTGTAATTGCGTTGTTAATTGGTTCGTGTTTGAGTACTAGAATCATTTAGGTAATATATTTCAAAGTCTGAATTTCCACTTGTATTTAAAATTCCTTTGAAGTTGAATGAAAAAGTTTGAAACAAACATGTTGTTGACAGTCTTGTTGAATCTTACTCAGTTATCACTACGAATATGCGTACCCTACTCAGCGTAGCTTACTCATTCTTTATTTCAAATATATTCTTCGTCCGTGTCTTCGCCTATGTATTAATTAATTTTATATACAGATTTTTTTAAGAATTACCCTATTTATAATTAAAAATCCGCATGATATTTCATTCATAGTTGCATCCTATGATATTTTTTGAGTTTATCGCAGACAGATACCGATTTATATCGATACCGATACAGATTTTGATTAATAAAAATTACGTTGGCCTTATTGCTCAGCCTAAAACTGCTGTAAACACAACTCAACCAATCTATTTGCAGTCAACCGCTATTTCTGCGGTTGACTGCAAATAGATTGGTTGAGTTGATCACGAGTTGTAATCAAACGATGCAGGATCCATTATCAATATTACGCGCTTCACCAATCCAAATACATTAGGTAATTGGGACAAAAGCTTTACTATGATTTTAGGAAACATATGTATTTTCAGTGTTTGCATGACACCTAGAAAGAAAGAAAGAAAGAACAAAGAAAATAAAAAATAACTCAAGAGTCCAAGAGTGAAAATAAAGCATGCCAATAGAAAAAAAAATACCTAAAACAAAACTTAGCGGCAACATATATAGACTTGGCAATTATGGAATGCAAATAAGTTTTAAATAGCCAGGAAAACACGTAAAATATCCATTGGATAACTACTAGGCGGGCTGTGTGCTTGTTTGTCACTTAAGTTTAATTTAACAAATTTTAAAGATATTTTTGTTATACGTTATTTTTATAACGTTTTGTATTCTTTAAAAAAAAACTTATATGTTTTTAAACTTTCGCGATTTGTCTAAATCGTGTAATTATTATAAACCTCGAGCATAGGTATTTCTTTACCTTTATAATAATTACGCGATATAGACCCGTTGTCTAATTTTTGAAAAAAAAAATACTTTGTTACTTTGTTAGTTTTAATAAAAGAGTTCAAGTATTGAGTTACTTTTTAGCTAGCAAATATACACAACAAAACCAATGCTAGAAGTGTAAATAATTATCATAATTTATATTTTGATCTCCGTTTTCGATTGTTTACTGAATGATTTGGCTTGTTAAATGTAACATGTTAACGTTAAACGTTTCATTTGAATTACCCTGTACCCTTACAAGCCTTATATTAATTAAATAGTAAGCCTAAGAGTTATTATTATAATTATAATAAAAAACCTATCACTTGTTAGGCTTTGTGTTGTGTTAGATTTATTTTTCTTGTTCTTTCCTATTTTGTTCTAATCTATTCGAGAAGCACGCACAGGGAAACATTTAGTTTTTTTTATAAAATTACGTAGATATATACGACCACAAACCAAATACTTACATATAAGACTAAAATGATCCTACCAAAAACCAGTACTTTTAGAAATATATATATTTATATATTATTTGTTTTTACAGAAATACCCCAGATATTAACCTTCGAAATAAATTTTCGAGACAAAAATATACAATGTTTTAAAATCTGCGTTTTTATCAGAGCTGTTACATTAGTATAACTATTTTAGTTTAGAAATCACCCCGTATAATCATATATACCTATTATAATTTAAGTTTATTATGTTATAAAAAATAATATACCTACTCAACTTTCTTTTCTGAAAATGGACATTCTGATATTAAATGGGCATCATTTCCAATGGCACGTGCAATTACGGTGGAACTGACAACCGGATGCCAGCCAGACGTATCGATTGACACCGCAGCTATGCTGTCTACATCACGAAAGCAGTAACGGGTTACCTTTGTAATATTTCAGGCTATATTTCAAGCGCACCTGATGACCACTCATGTGTTTTTGTAATGACAAACTTTTAAATAATAAATTATAAATGTAATGCATCTTTTTAACCGATGTTTGTAGCAATAGCTTAAGAGATGGGCCAATCATTGTATTTAGGTAAATAAAATGCGTTTAAATAACGTTATATTTCGTGTTGTTCGTCGCACCACCAAATGCAGTATATTTCAACACGGCACAACTTATGTAGCACTTTTTATACTAGATCATTGGTATTTTTAGTAAATCTCGCCATATTTGACCGACTAGTAGGCACATCTCTAAATGGCATGTTATAAAAATATGCTGATTATCATGTTCGTATCAAGTCTTCTAAATAAGCAATAAGTTTTGACATAACTTTTAATCTGCCGTTTTCTTTTTTTCTTTAAACGGGATTATAATAAATGCAAAGGTTTGTAAAGATGTGAATGTGTGAGTGTGGATGCTTGTAAGCTCTTTATACTTAGCCACGTTTTGTCATGCTTTTATGTATGGATACCTAACAAAAACGCGACATAATCTATCTCACGCACGTATGCTTGCCCGGCAGGTCGATTTTGATTTTTATCGTTGTACCACGCGGTTAGATCCGTGGGTGGAAGCTATAATATTTTTATTCAAACTTTGCGAACACTGCTTGATACTGCTCCAAAGAAATCATAAAATTATTCCAGAGAACGTATACTTGAAAACCTTGATCTCATTTTATGATGCAATTAATATGCTATAAACCCTGCGGTCTGCGTAAAGACTCACTATATTCTAAAATTAAATAATGAATTCAAATAGCGTAATAAATAATGCAAGAATGCAAATGTTTGGTTTCGAATCTCGGTATTGTTAAATTGACGGTATATTTTAGCATTAGAAAATGATCGCGAGATCCTCTTTGCTGGATGTATTTTAAGAATTAAAACATAATTATTTTTAAATTAAATTGTAAATCATAGAAGTTCAGATGATATCCGATTTACACAGCACTTAATTTAAAAAAAAAAACTTGAATTGAGCCTAATTATGTAAAGTATACATTATATTATTACAGAAAATATTCACAATATTATTCTCCAGTTACGGTAATCACAGTCTTCATAAGTCCAGCACAAAATAAGCTTTGCCACCGGATTATCGTTATCCTGATATAATAACAGGAACGCCGAGCGTCCCAATTTCGTTGTGAATACAGCAATTGCCAATTCGAAAATAATCTAAGGGTTTGTCCACAACAATGGTCAGACATCACGTAGCAACAATTTTGTACATAAACATAAACATAACATCACACCAATATATAAAAGGGGAGCGGCAGAGGTGCTAAACACCCACACTTCACCTGTTATGTTTAGGTCCTATGGGATAGGGTTTGAGGATATCGTCATCCATCTGGCACAGTTCCTATTCCGTGCTGCTATTGAAATTGCTCTTGATGGCAATTCACAAATAATACTTTGCCCGATTTGGAAATCAAACCCGAGACGTCGCGGTGAGCGATACACAAATAATACCGCTATAACAACCAGGCAGTTGTCAGACATCGCGTAGCACCAATAAACAACAATATTGTATACAACTATTAAGATCACGGACCGGTCTTTATTCGTACGGAACGAATTTTATTCATTCAATCATCGCGTTGGCGATGATTGAATGAATAAAATTTACTGAACCGACGCTAATATGTTCTGTTGAGTTATGACTGTAGTGGGAAATATAGTAAAAACATAACAAAACATTACGCCTTTATTATCGAAAAGGGTGCAAGCAGAGGTAAAAAAACCACATCCGCTGAGCAAAATATAAACTGCTGCGATTCTAAAAGAAAAATACTTTTTGCTCGAACCGGAAATCAAACCCGAAACCTCGCGACGTAGTATTTCCGCTAACCACTAAAACAAACAGGCAGTCTAGAGTACATTTAGACTACCATAAAGAGCAAAACCCTGCAAAACGATAAAAGCGTGTTATTCCATTAAACAAAAATAACAAGCTCAACAAGCGACTCTTCAACAAGCCACTACAGTCTACTGACTCGGAAACATAGTCGTTTTTTAAATGTCAGCCACGTCATGCTCACCAGCCATAAATACCGTCACACGAGCTACCGCGCTAGGAAAGGTCAATCAAGTGTTTATTTGCGATACGACCTTTTACTAGATCACTTTAAATCTACTGGCAAACCTGTAGATACACTTTTATTAAATTTTAGATAGCTTAAGACTTTTAGTGGTGCTTGCTTGTTTCACTTTTTTTAAATATATTTAGTTAACAAACAAGAATTATTTTAAATTAACATTCTGAAAAACTATAACAACCAGTCGTATTTTTATTAAATTAGAACTATCTTGAAGCCATCAACAATGATTTTAATTTACCATCTTATATTTTACATCAGACGTTAGTCTAGTTAAGGCACCAGTCTCACACAATATAATTATTATGTTGCAATGTCACTCACTGGGCGCATCAGAATTATCAGCGCTGCGGTGCTTTTAGCGCTGCAGTATTGTGCTGAGATGCGTACCATTTCCGGCATAATATTTAATGTTTTCATTTTGTTACAATTTTTTAAGTTTTAGAGGCAATTATGCCAGAATAAATGATTTTTCTTTATTTCTTCTTTCTTCTTTCAATGTGAAAGGTATCCCTAGGTATGTTATTATATTGTGTTAAGATAAATAAACAATTTTATTATATTACTAGCTGACCCGGCGAATTTCGTACCGCCTTAGCGTAAATTTGATGCACTACTTTATTTTGTATAGCTGACCTATCTTATGTATGCGTACCTATTCAATTTGAACTGGAATCTATAATATCCCCCATATAATAATGAATACTTTTTTTTTTTTAATTTTTTTTGACGTAACAACCTTGTACAGAGTATTAGAAAACTACAAAAAAAATATCAGCCAAATCGGTCAAGCCGTTTTCATGCCAAGTCGTGACAACGGAAAACGGGTTTCATTTTTTTATATATATAGATATTATATTATTATATTATAACAATGTTTTGAGGATGGGTTAATAAATTGCCTACAGAGTGATGAAGTCATCTACCTAGGTGATATATTTTTTATTATGTATAAAAATAATTTCTAATAATAATAAAATTTCAGTACCTCTTATTTGACTTGTTATAAACTAAAATTACCTACCCATCTTACTTTTTTCTCGTCGAGTCTTGTATAAAAATAAAACATCAAGGGAAGTGGTACTCATGGTGGTACTCATATTCCTTAAGTATATTATAACCTTTGTTAAGAAACGCCGACGATATTGTTAATACAATTTTCCGGTTTTCTTTGTGAAAGTTAATATATTATAAATCAAATTTATTACGAAAGTCGACTATTGCTAACGCAAAAATGCTGCTAAATGGCCTCAAGGGTTTTTATTTCTCTCATAAATCATATTAATTGTTTCGCGCAGCGACCAGCCAAAAGGGTTTTGGATTTGTTCTCAGAGCTATTCACTGCTTAATGTCAACGCTCCCCGCCATTGTTTGTACGCACAACTCGATTAGCAAATTTTAATTAGCGCATACTCCATATTTAATCGGATACGATTGTCGGGAATAAGTATTAACGTCCGCTTTTTTACTTTGGCATTTCAATTACGTAGAAGTGTATATTAAAAAGGGATTTTAAAGCAGTTTCGTACTCAAATATGTAAATGGATGTCGGGTAGATGGAGCCAGCGCAAAGCGGTTGTACCCCTATTTTCATCCAGTCAGCGCTACGTCAAATCCCGACAGATTTTATGTGGGGACCCTGGGGGGGTTACAAATAAAATTGAAACCCTTTGTAATGCAAGAAATACGCTTCGAATATCAATATTAGAGATAGTCCTTTATCTGAGTTTTATAGACAATAGGATGTTATTGATACTTTTGCGGTAAAAATATTTGTGAGATACTTTTATTTGGTTTGAGAACTTGAGAACTCACAGATGATATTCAAATTTTCAGGGGGTGGTAAAAAATATTTGCATCTATTATGTTATTTATTGGGCTTTACTAGTTACCTATATTAAAATATACCAAACAAACGGGAACGATATAAAAGTACGCTATCCGGCCAGTTAAGTTTAAAATATTTAGAGACGAATGAACATTTCATCAGCGTGAAACGTGTGCTACATTGTCTTAGGTACTTGTTCTTCAAATTAAAGAGTCCGCGGGCGAAACGCGCTGCAATCATAATTTTGTAAGGCATCTGAAGCCGGATAATCACCGGCGCACAGTATTTTGTAGGAAGGCATTAAAGACAACCAAGATGTCTCAATTTGTCTTGTTTAAGTTAAATGTTAAAAAATAAATTTGCGACAAAAAAGGAACAGTGTTCAAAAGCTGTTTTAAAGAAAAGTGATTTTTATTAAAGCTTTTGATGTAGACGGCAAGAACGTACTAATTTAATTTTAAACAGATGCAAATGATTAATTTACTGTCATAAACAAAACAAAATATTACTGTCCAGCTAATTTGTTTCAAACAAAACACTGTCCAAGCCGTAACCGTTCTACCAAAACAGCATAGTGCCCCATTATCTCTTACTTTAACGTGAGATCGTGGCCAAACGTGTATCTATTCACCATAAGCATAAATTAGTGAGTACGTGGTGAGTCGCTCGCGAACCGCTAGCAAACCACGTACACACAATTTTTTATTTTTTTTTGTACGGTACAGTTACGGCTTCAGAGAGTACCCGGCTTGAGACTTATAAATCTAAATTGCAACTGAGAATAATATTAACCTCAAATTGTGTTATGTATCCTAACTCAGATAAGAAGACTAATTAATAATAAATAATTGTGTTATGTATCCTAACTCATATTACAAGACTTAGAAATAATAAATAATTCATATGCTCCATGAATTATTCATTGCACATACCATCTAACATAATATCCTAATAAATTCCTCCACACTTTCACAAAAGAAAAGACGCTACTGCAACAACTTTGTTCACAACATAAACTAAGTTATGTCTCACTAAAGAACTTTTATTCAAGTCGATGTATGCAAATAATGTCCTCTTTATACAAAAATGACAGTGAAATACACCTCTAACTTTTTATAACAGCGATGTGACGGCGACGCGACAGCGCCAGAGCAATTTATTTTATAAGTTACTTGCTACTAGGTTTGAACACACGGAATATATTGAATTATGTATTCGTATATGCAAGATTCTGTAAAACAAAATCAATATACAGCGATATGTAAGCTATCTTGAATTTTCAAAAGAATATTATAACCATGTAAATGTTACGGTAAATTTGCTAAAAGTTATTATAATTTTGAAATTTTAAATTTTGCTGATAATTTAGCAAGATTCTGTAAAACAAAATCAATATACAGCGAAATCTAAGCTATCTTGAGATTTCAAAAGAATTATAACCATGTAAATGTTACGGCAAATTTGCTAAAAGTGATTATAATTTTGAATTTTTAAATTTTGCCGGTAATTTATTCTAACAATCTAGTCAATGGCAAGCAGTTCGATTCTGGCGCTGTTGGTTACAATCAAACCTCACCTAAGGTTTGATTGTAACCAACAGGCAACCACCTACTTATAGGACCATAACTTAAAAACCTCTACCTTTCCTCTATTGCTCGATTGATCAGAAAAACGCTTAGCTTAATTATGTAAACTGTGGTAAAAATTTTAATAATCACCGACAAATGCACGATACATGTGATAAATTTATTACTTTCACCACGCCTTTTGGTAATAATTAATAATTTTCAATTTATTTATCACATGCACCGTAACATAAACATGGATGGTTAAACACATGTCGCATTAGAGTGACGACGCACAGCCTTTTGTGCTTGCAAATGGGGTCTTGCTATTTCATTTGAGGCTTAAAAAACCAATAGGTAGGTCGAAATTACATTTTTATTACCTACTAGTTTTTCATGGGTCCTTCAACTATTTCCGTACCATTTTTAACAAGATCGGTCGAGTACATCGTTTCTGAGTCAATTGGGTACAAACTAATGAACAAAAAGCCTTTTCTTCTTTATAATAATATGGGTAGATAAATTTGTTTTTGATAGAATTCGTGAGTGAATAATAGTTTTTTTGTAACACAATGCATGGGTTAAGTAAAAACTATTATTTTAACATAAAAATCACATGTTTTTTAGTTTTTTTATAACAATTTCGATAGTATACCTAATTAAATTATTATTCATAAATCGACATTTCTGCATAGATGATAAGAATACGTGTGATAATGAGATCGCGAGAAACTAACAAATAACGTTTAACGGCGGTTACCCCACGTTTGTTAAATAATTTTGTGACTATAGTTTCCATTTCACACTATTTTACTAAAAAGATGTAATTATAATTGCACAAATTTAAAAAATAATGTGATTTTAGTCTCGAATAAAACTTGTTCGATTTACTACTGTAAATATTAAAAATTTCAGAATCAATGGAAAATTGCATATGCGTCTCTTCTGGACCATGAAGGGGCCCTTAGTGGCAGGGTATATTCAATATAGTCCTCATAAAATAATGACAATTATAAAATCATAAAATAGGTAATTAAGGTAAAATAATTCAAGGAAACTGGTATGATTTTTTCGATGCTTATGGAGAGTACATCATCAGGCGTACGCTTGAAAACTGGAAGGTGAGGTCTCTATAGTAGGCAACAAAATAATAAATCGCCGCTACGCCGACGATACAACACTTCTGGCTGCAAACGAATCGGAAATGACAGAATTGCTTGAGATAATGCAGAGAATCAGCTAGGAGCTAGGTCTCGCAATCAGCCACTCTAAAACCAAACTAATGGTGGTAGACCGCACAAAACATCTGTAAACATGTCATGTCCTGCCCTTCGAGATAGTACCTGAAAAAGGAATACGACGCGAGGAGAAGCAGGTATGAGTTTGAGACTAGTTTCCTTTAAATACAAAGCTAAATTAAATGTAAACCACTTCCAGAGAAAAACATTGCCATAATTCCAGAAATAAACCTATTCCAATTAAAACCTAGTACACACATTTATCATTTCTATAACTTTCCTTAACTTGTCGCCCTGTGTGCATGAGTCCTTACTCGTACAGTGCCGGTGCCAAGTTTGTCCCATTAGCATTAAGTTGCTCGCTCGTTCCAGTCACAACTTGTTGCAATTTGCAGCAACTTTCTCCTATCTACCCAATACCATGCAATTTGCTACTTCATTCAATAAAACTGGATTGTCTGCAGCTGACACAGTAACTGGTTACAATCGAGGGATGTTTTGCGAGTCAGTACTTTACATTGGTATAATCGAAATGAATAACAAAATTACTGCCTCGTGCGTCGTCTAGTGGTTTGCGTGTACGACCTCTTACCATGAGAAATCTCTTGAAATTTTACTGTGCCCAGTGGATAGCTATCGGCTCACCGCCTATCAACATGGCCAAGTGGAGATTTACAAATACATCCAACACTAGTTGCGAATGTGGATCGCCCACACAAAATATGGCCCATTTGTTGTCCTGCCCATTACTTCCTATCCCCTGTTCCCTAAAAGACCTTATGCAAGCCAACCAAAAAGGCGTCTTAGCCGCATCCTATTGGTCTAAAACTATATAAATAAAAAATAATTTTCCAATAAAAAAACCGACTTCAATTACTAATAATGCTTATAAAATAAAAACTCCTAGACCAAACTGAAATAAATTTTTATGGGACCACCTGGCAGCTATTTCGCGTCGAACAAAAAAAGAATCACGCGAATCAGTCCATTAACCGCGACGTAATCGATGTTACATACATAGAAAAAAAACATTTCCGACCGAATTGAGAACCTCTTTTTGGGAAGTCGGTTAATAATTTAACAGAATTACTATAGTCATTGACACGACAAGAAGAAGACCGCTTATCACATGGGACCTAAAGAATTATATTTTCTGTGGTGTAGTACACCTCTGCCACACCCTTCTGAGTAATATAGCGTGATTTTATTATAAGTGATGTGCCGAATACTTAGTCATATAATTTTTGAAAGAATATCTAAGCTTAAATTTTATTATGTTGAAGTATAATAGCTGGCCATACCGTCAAGTAACAATACAATAAGTAGTTTGAATCTTGAGTATCTAATCAACGTCCGAGGCTTTACCGGAACAGTCATAAAGTCGTATTACAGTGTCAGAATGTTACAAGGACTCTGGACAGGCAAGCTTAGTGAATCTTCTATGAAAAGGAAATTGTTACTTACATTTTAGTGACATATTATTTTAGTATAGTTTTGAGTTGAGTACGTGTACTAATAGTTCATTTGATAGCAAATAGTCAATGCAATTTATTACTCCAAGGCTTATTCTGGTATAAAACTTCAAATCAAGCTGGTTTTAGGCATCACTGCTCAGGAAGTATAGGCAAAAATTATTCACGTAGGTATTCATCATGGGTATTGATCCTCATTATTAAAATTTTGTCATCTTAGTATCATAGTTTTTAGTATAAGTGGAATCTTATTTCGTGAACAAGCATAATAATTATGCTCATTTGCCGATTCGATTTACATTGCCACCGCATCGGTGTTTACATTAATTGGAAACAGTTTTCTTTTGTTCTGTATCAATCTTTCGAGCCTTTCCAATTATATTAGGATCGGCTTTTAGTGTAACGGATCTAGCTGAATATCAGTATTTTACGTGGAGCGATTGCCATCAGATCTCCACAACCCAGTGCGAAGTTATACGATAATTGTAATATTTTAAAGCAAATTTTAGCTTTGCTATGCCTTTTTGTATTTTATATAATATTAAAGTTGAAAAATTAAGAATCCAGCGGGACTCGAACCTGCACCCCCTGGGTATACGCCCCCAGTGCTAGCAAGTCGAGTCACTTGGGGCATATACCCAGGGTGTGCAGGTTCGAGTTCTGCTGGTTTCTTAATTTTTCAACTTTAATATTATATAATACGATAATCTTTGTTAGACTAATAGTCAGACTTTCTGGCCTCTGAGTACCAACTGCCATAGATGTTCAAATGGCAACCGGGATCGACGACAGCTTAAAGTGCTCTCCGAGGCACGGAGGAAACCTTGTTATGTTAAAGATGATCACCCATCCACGGGCGACCGCGGTTAGCATTCTTAACCTGCAAGATCGATCGGCCCGTGCGGTTTCGACTTAGCCACGAGCTCCTCTTTCTTGTGTTCCGTATTATACTTATTTTATTTGTTTAAGCCATGAATTTCCACGAAATTTATTATTTATTGATATCTAACGTTTGTTACTTCGTGAATATGGTTAAATATTGCACGGCCTCAATTTTCATTCATGACTAGCATAATCGTTAAATGTTGGTACATTTTTATTTATAAACATTTTGCGATTCATAAGATAAAAAAATCGATTAATTATTGTTTTAAAACTATAAAGAAGATATCTATTGTCCCTAATAAATCATATAACACTCGCTGAAAATCATGAAATAAATAACATAGAAGTTCATTTCGTTGATGATATTTAGGTTTTTTTCAGAATTACTAAGCCAGTTTTTAATTATTCTTTTCGAATATTGTTTTTTTTTTGTTGTATCATCTTTTATAGTTTTCTTCACACTGGTACCTCTAACACCTATCTAACCCAAAGTTTGAATAACTTTGGGTTACCCTAATACCAAAAATCATTACATAACAAAGAGGCACGTAGCCGTACATAGCCCGATATACCGATACTATATCGCCTTCGCAAAATAAACCAATATTTTGTCTGTCCAAATAGGCAATATTGTGTAATGTTTAGCACTGCCTTGATTTTTGTATCCATTTGCAGGTTCGACGCCGAATAAGTGAAAATAGAAGACTTTCTCTATACTAAATACTAACGTACTGTAAGATAGGTAAAAAAATAGGTTTTAAGAAAACGACATCCACACTAACGGTAATCCCTCTTTTGAAAGAGTTTTATACAAAACTCATCCAGATTGCTTCTAGTGATGATGAACACCGATCCCTGATCTCTATAACTACTCAGTATACCTAAGTAGGTATATCAATAGTATAATCGATGAATCGATAAGCAAACTAAAATGAGAAAAACGATGTAGTAGAAAATATTCACAAGTGTTAGCACAGACTTTTTTGCGATGCGAGATGTTATGATAAGGTACTATGCAGATCGTTGTAATGGGATGGGGTAAAACGGATTATTATTTTCCAGATTGGTAATTTCGGGACGCAAATCTTAGCAACAATGCAGTCCGCATAATATTATGTATTAGCGTCATTTCTTATATGTAAAAAGCTGTAAGGTCCGAAATTTGGGCATACCTGACAATTAAAAACCGAGTAAGTTGCTTTTTAACCACAAGACAGTGTAAATAATGATTTTAGTTGATGAAATTTATGTGTGTTACATTCTAGTTTCTAGATAACTGATGATTCTCACAAATGCTATCCTATTCGCTACATCGCACTATTAATGTGTTCATTCCAATAAAAACTTTCTCCTCCATTTTATTGGAGGAAACAAATAAAAGCTATCTGTTGGAGTATCTGCAGCTTTGCAATCGCATCCGAAGTTAGACATAAATTAGTTCCTTGTTAGTTCAGTAGAGCAAGCTCGAGTAGACTCGAATCGATATTGACTTCTAAAATAAGCTCGGTAATTAGTAGGGTGTGTTCAATTGACTCGATTTCTGAATGTCCTGCTGCGCTCTCTTTAACCTATGCTAATATTCTTAAAGAAATTATGTTTTTTTTTTTAATTTTCATGATATATATCGATCCGCGACACATACGTTTTTTATAATTCTTGTAATGATATCCGTAGCAGGTCTATATAAGGCCACATAAATTTGATATTTGATGTATTCTAGAAAATAAAACCGTATCTTCTTAACGCTGCTAGTGTAAGTGTGCCACAATGCATCATCGTGTGTCCGAGGTTTTAGTCCGTTAACAAGTGGGTCACTATTTGAAGCAAAGCGCCAAACTGAAGCTCAGGTCATTAATCCAAACATCTTAACGATTGTTTTCAAGCTTTAAAAGCCATCTGTGGCGGAGGGCGACGACTTTCAGGAGACTTCCAAACGCGAGGATTTAGGATAGCTCTTCGATAAATGGATTCTTGATTGGATGATCGAGTATGCAGGCCGAGTTTAAAGACCTAGATTTTAGTTCAAATGTGGTCAACTCTGCCTGGTTCAGATGAATTATCTCTATTTATGTTTAAGTGGGATTTGGAGTGGCATTTTCGTATAGCACTATAAGTTTTGTTAACTTGCCAATTGTAGCTTGTGTTGTAAAACCATAATCATTTTGAGGATTCCATCTTAGAAATAATGTTATTGCTGCTCCCTTCAATAGCTTAAACCAAAGAAAGTGTTAAACATAATCTTTATAACTAGAAAAATGAGCGGCATAAGCTATAAAGTTATTTTTCATCAAAAACCGTACTCATTTACTATGTCCCTATTTCAAATCTGACAAAATACTTGACAACTGACTATTAAAATCAACAGAGAAAAACTAAATACATTTAGTTCAAAGACATTTTCTAGTAGTAACTAATACACTCACGTTAACGACTTAGTAGTTTTGGCCATTGCAAAGACCATAAAATCTGTCTAATTGCAGACAGTTCTTCGATCGGTGTTAACCTATAAAATTGTCTGGAACTTTACGAACGGTAGCAATAAAATTAATGTGTTTGAGAAACATCGTTTTCGCATCAGTTTCGAGGATGGTAACATGTAACACCACTCACACTTTACTTTTCTCATTTTATCAGGCATGTTGGTTACCCTGAATAAAGATGATAATAAAAAAACATAAAATATATTCAAATATATGCGATCTAATTCTTTAAGATTGACTTAATCAAAGTGTGTAACTTAGAGTCCAATCCAATAATACCTGACACCAATGCAGTTTCTTTTATACTTAAACTTATATAAATTATTCAATGGAAATCAATACAATTAAAAAGAATTGATGTGTCTGTTTTGAAATGTCAAAATAATATTTTTTTTTAAGTCTGTATAGTACGAGTGAGTAATTGGCAAGATACTTTTGCCTAAAATCCAGTTGTTTTTTTTAATTTTAGTCTGTGTGTCTAACTGTCTGTATCGCCTAATATTCAAAACAGCTAAATAAAATTTAATAACATTTTAGGAGCAGGTTTCTGACTACAAGGTGCCTAACATAGGCGATTTTTTCATCTGTGTACTTACCAAGCAGACGATACCACGGGATAAAGTTAGTTTATTTGGTTAATCGCGCTAATCTCGGTAACTACTGGTCGAATTTTAATATTCTTTCTGTGTTTGATAGTACAACTCTTAATTTTTAAATTAATTTTATTCATTTTAAAAGATAATTTCATTTCATTTTACTGTCAGTAGATATATTTATATTAAAAAAATGTTAACCGACAGTAATGGATTTAAAGTTTTTAATATTAAAAACTTTAAATACATGTACAGTAGCTTACTGTCATTGACATTGAGCACTTAAAAAAAATTAAACTACCATACATCTCCTATTCTGAACAAATTAAAAAATCATTTATAATAAATAATGTACATACATACTTAAGTTTTTATTCATGAAATCATGAAGTAATGACGAATTTAAATATTATTGGCTTTGAAGTGAAGTGAAGTATTCAACAACTTATGTACATACGTTATGGGAAAGAACATAAACTTGTAAATAATTCGGAAAGTTAATTCTGTAATAAATTGATTGTTCAGTAAAATTATTTATATTTCATTTTTGAAATACAGAATATTTCAATCATAAGACTTATACCGCCATCTGGCAGATTTATAGGACACGACTATGTGAACGCTTTCTCTGAATGGAAATTAGTTTGAACTTCGAAATATAGGTGGCCTCTACAAATATCCCTTATTTTGTTGACCATTTTTTTGCTTCTTATTTTAATTATAATTTTAACACAGAAAAATAAATGGTTTACTTTAAGTCAAAGATTTCAAAACCTCAGTACATTTTTTTATTTTTTTTTTGTATAATGAATATGATCAAAAAATTATAAAACTATCATTATTTGAACTGTAGAAATATTCGAATGACAATAAAAAAAATACTTATATTGAACCTGACAAAGAAGGCTCAAGATCAAGGACGTTTAAAAAAGGAATACAATACAATAATAATACTAGCATTCAATTTACATTATTGCGCAAGTGTTTTATACCATCATCTCATTTAGGTAATTCAAATTTCAAAGCTCAAGGAAGTTGGTGCTTTACTTTGAATGATGTCTTAATTAAACCGTTTTTGGTATATAAGTAAACGTAGGCAACGTAGCATTTCACGAACTTCTTTTTTTTGTAGACATTAAATATCTTTATTTACAGAAAAATCTATATGTTGGATATTAATTTAAACTAAATTGTTTTATACTACAATTCTTTTTGGTTTAACAATAATAATATGTTGTGTTTATTAATCGTGGGTCAGAAATAATTGTGTTTACTGAACTGAGAATCGAGGTTCTTCTCGTAGACTAGGGATCTCGTTTACTGAACTGAATTTTCTTCTTAATTTACCGTGTTAATCAACGGATGCAAAGTAAAAAAAAATTGCTTGAATGCTACTTTACAGGTGTAAAACATGCTCTCATTAAAAAAAAACAAACCAAGTACGATTTTCGTCATTACTTGGAGATTATTAATTAGTAGAGTAACTTTGGTAAGAGATTAGAACGACTTTAAAATACCAAGTCCAAAACAAAGATAATGATTAACTTTGAAAAGTTGCATCATTAATAATACTATTTTTATGATTGTATCACTAGAAAATTCATTTTAATAACAAAACGAAAGTTAACAATTTAAATTTCTTTTAATACAAACTTCTTATTTCAAAACATTATATTTCTTGTTTATCTTGGATGCAATAAAATATTTGGTCAAAATAAATATTATTCGCACAGCGCCATCTAGTAGTTCTTTCTTGAATACATTAGCCACCAGTTTGTTAAATAAGGTAGAGTGTAAGTAGTGCGAAAAAAATTCGATAGATGTCAGTCTATATCGAATCAACATTTTGTGCTTTTCTCGCATGGCTGCTGCACTGTTCCAAAGATGTCAGTGTACGAAAACTAAGAAGACGGTACCATATCTTTCTAGTGCTATCTATATTTTTTTTTATTTTAGTTGCACATTGAATCAGATACCTATATTTATCATGAAAGCTGTTCTTGTTACCAATGCATGTCAAGCAACGAGACACATTATCCCGTCCTTAACTTATAAAAAATAAGACAAAAACACACATTGCAACCGGTCTATGCGATCACATTATATAATATAACTAGCATATATCAGCGGCTTTGCACGTATATTATTATCTAGAACTATACAAGTATCATAAAAGTAAGAGTTGAAGAGAAATCCGACCGGTGCCATTACAAGCTGATGTCCCTGATGAGTATAATGCCAAAGGCGACCATAACCGTAAAACGTGGATCAGATAAAATTATGTAAACACAATCCTGTTTGCCGAGTCAACACTATTTAGCGATAAGGAACTAATATCGCTCAGCAAAGAGTCATGAGGTTTTGGGTTACAGAGGTTCGAGTTATCAAAGGGAAAGATGGACGAGGGATAATTAAAGAGAAACATCCTGGCATTTTGTAGTAAAATAAATTGTAAACTTGTGTTTGCGCCTTTCCTGGACCACAAAACTGTTGATTAAGTCAATGAGGCATTATTTTCAGTAAAATAAAATGTTACAAGTTGCACTTCGAGGAGTATCTTCGATATACTTTCGTGGCTTGCACATTTTGAAACGTCCAAGAAACCATTACAAACACCCGTAGATAGATAGATCGATAGATATTTTCTACACAAAGAAAAAGTACATAATTGTAATACAGAGTCTAATTGAAACATTCACAAGGGCGGCCTTATCACTATAAAATGATTTCTTCCGAGCAACCTTTGAATAATCCTGTAATCATAATCTTAACTTAATATTATAAATCCGATGTCAACTATGTCTATCTGTTACGCTTTAACGCCATCAATATTGATGCAATTTAGTATGAAGGTAGATGGAACATCAGGACAGGACATAGCCAACTTTTTATCGACGTATCACGCGGCCGGAGTTGTAAGTAAAATCTAGTATAGATATACATAAAAAACACTTATGGCTGCCAATGTTTTATAAAGTAAAGTTTAAGTTTCCTATATTCTTAACAAAAGAGAAAGGAATTTGAAGCAATTCCGAAAGTATGTCCGTTTTAAAAATGATTAATAACAAAATGAAAATCGTCTAAAGAGCCGATTGTAAAACTGAATTTAATTCTGAATATCAAGAAAGAAAGATTAATCTTCGGTATATACAGTTCGAAACAGCTAACAGGCGATTTCAAATAGTGGAGCCGTCGCAATTTGCCAGCGTTTTTTGCCAAAGAGATAGAAAAATAATACCTACGTTTCTCGTCTAACAGGAATTTGAAATGAGAGACACATAGAGTAATAAAGTTGGTACTGAACCGTTGAGACAAGTAAAAAGAATAACAACTCCACACACATTTCAAATGTAACTTGCCATTTTTTTAACTTAATCTGCGTCATTATTACTTTTACCTTTTTTTACCTGAAATGTAATAATATGTCAATTATTTGACACCGACTTTTTATTTTTTAGAAGCTTTAGTATTTATTTTTCATTCTGAATTTCCAATACCAATAAGAAAAATCGCAAATTATTATAACGTAGCTCTTTGCTGTACATACGTCATAAACATTTATTTATAAATCCCCAAGCCAATTCGTTTTGTTTTATTATGTGGTTAAAAATATCTGTATAAATTTCAATTGTTCAAAGTGTTTAAATCTTTAACTCATTATAATAAATTTAAATTAAAATCTTATTGTGCCAGTAATTATAATAATAATAAATAAATTAAACGATCATATTTTAAATACATTGTTTATGTCTTTAAAGTATAAAGCACCTCATTGGATAATGTAAAGCCTATACATTAATAAATGCGAAGATACTGGCATATTGTGGTTATCTATTCAACAATAAATATTTATAAATAGGTACAACAAAATGGTGACAAATAATAATATTTATTACGACCACAGTTATAATTTATTACAAAGCTTGGTATTAAACATTTAAACAAACCACAAAATGTTTGTACCCATTGTGTTTGACCACAAACATAACAGTAAATTTAAATTATATTATACTATACACAGGGTTATTGGTAATTCGAGGTATTCCTTGCAGAATGTAATGGTACGACCCAAATCCAATAAATATTCAGCCATAGTTTTTGTGATATTATTTTTTTTAGGTTTTCACTGAATCATCCCAAATTAAGCTATAAAAAAAGTGTTGCAAAGAAATTTGAACTGTAAATGTATTAAAATTCCATTTTTATTGTAATTAATTACTTAGGTCAATTATTAACTAAGCTGAAAAATGAATGGTTGTTGCTTGATGTATTTAATCGAGTTCAATAATAATGTTGGCAGTTTTGAACTTTATTATAGAGATAACAAGGTTAAAAACTGCTAACATATTAATGAACTCGACTGTACCAACACCTAAATTACAGAAAAAACACATAAAATTAATATTTAGCTTTCAAATATTTTCACGGAGCTATCCATATTCAAGAAACCAGTAGAAGGAGAATAAAATAATCATTTTACTTCAGTAAATACCAAAACGTAACGTAGTGAGAATTCGTCAAAATAAAATACGGTTGCCTTTATTTACATTACTCGTGTTCCTTGCGTCGCAAAAATAATAATGTGTCACTAAAATGGAAAGCTTAGGTAAATCTTCTTCATCTATGGAGGAACAGATTTCATCGAAATACATCTTCTACATTCTAGAACAATATATTTCACGGAGGAATAGTTTGAAGGCAGTAAAGTAGGCTAATAAAAAGTTGTTAATCCATCAAAATAATAATATTTTTAGTCTTACTCGCGTTACATATTTGTACGGAGGAACCGTACACCTTATGCAATGTCAGCAATTACATTATAATTACTTTTTAAATACATATATCGCGATTTAGAACCGTTGTCTATTTTTTTTGAAAATTAATAAAAAAATGTTTTTTTTCAACGAAATTTTTACAAATTACCTTACCTACCTTATTTATGTATAGCATGAACCTGCAATTCGTTAAATCCGTTGTAATGCGATAAAAACACACAAAAGATTGGCAATAACAAGCCTCTGAATCCCTAGTCAAAAATGTATGAATCAAAAAAGGGTTCGGCTTCCCATTGGCAATATGTTCTTTCTAAAATTCATGTTGCGAAGATAGGTAGACACACGCCTTTTTACTCAAAAGTGTGTGGCAGAGGTGTGTAGCACTAACATTTTACCTGTTAGGTTTATGTCCTATGTGATAGGGGTGAGCCTATCGCCATCCACCAGGCAAAATTCCAACTCCGTGCTGCTATTGAGAATAGAATGCGATGAGAGACCGCATATATGCTAACCACTAGACAAAATAAATAAATAAAATAAATAAATATCTCCCAACTTACAAACATCGCCATCTAGTCCTAAACTAAGCAGCGCTTGTACTATGGGTACTAAAATAACTGATACTAATACATATATACTTTTCTTTTGTAAATACATACTTATTATACATAGAAACACCCATACTAAGACAAACTCCCATGTTCATGCGCACAAAGATTTGTCTTAAGCGGGAATCGAACCCGCGACCTCGATCTTAAGATATTTAACATTACGCTAAACTCTACGGGAGTGGAGGAGTAAATTCGAACGCGGGCAAAAGCTAGTATAATATATTATTATACACTCATAAAATCCGAAACATTTTTTTTTTCTCTGTGCGCTTCACGTGGAATGATTGTTGTTCCAAATACCTATTAATAAATGTAAATGAGTTCATTTATAAAATTTTTAAGTAATTACAAAAATATCAATTTCTTAAGTAAATAACATACGGTTATCAGTGATTAGTTATGCGAACGATGAACGAAATAGCTTTTATCCAACTTTGTCTTACATTTAATCTATTTCCTCTCACATTCAGTTCGCAGCGGCGAGCAGGAGATTTCAATTAGTGGTTCCGTCGCAATTTGCCTGCATTCTTTTGCTGCAAAGAAAGAAAAATGTACATTTTTCGTCCAGTGAGAATTTCCAATGAGAGACACAGAGTAATAGCGAGTACTGACCCGTTAGAGATAAAGTAACAACTCCACACACGTGGTGAAATCAGCCTTCGTTTCTTTCGTGACTTTTTAACGTGCGTACCCAGAATTTATGCATTTTTTTGTTTTTAGCTTTCATTTACTCATAATATAACATCACATTTTATCCTATCACCATAATCTACTGGGCACAATGCCAACTTCGTGCTGCTATTGAAAATTTCCTGACGGCAAAACCCCAAATAACTTTTTGCGGACCTGGCAATTGACCCAAAACCTCACAGTGAGAGGCAGCATAGTGAAAATCATCATGTAAATCACCATAATTTTCATTAGTAGAATGATTAAACAATCAATTTCATTAATAACTTAAGTTCAATAATTAGAGTCGTTAGTTTCGATTCGAAACTAAAACTTTAGACGAAGATAAAGTGAAAACAGCTCAGCTCTCAGCTGTCTTCGTGATTTCAAACATTGAAAGCCTCGTTAAGCTGCGTCAAGAAATAAGCGCTATTTAGAAATATATATAATGAAGGACGAATGAGTGGTTTGTAGATTTTTTGTGCGCATTCATGTAATGATGAAACTTGTGTAAGGGTGTATATATCCCAAAACATAAATTAACTTCGATGGATGTTGATCGACGTATATCGATGACGTTGATCGTTTAATAACATTCATAGGTTTTCGCTGTGCATATTTTTAAGCAACCACCTACGGGACCGGGCAGTAACGATTGCCGCAGGTAAAGCTGACAAATCTTACGCGAACGAATACGCGGGCAACAATTAGTTATGTATTATGTATTATCATTAGGCCATACGAACATTTGTAATTTAGGTTGGTCATGCATTTACTGAATGTATGTTACATGTCAAAGTTAGAGCATTTGATGGATGTTAATCCGTAACTTTGTTGTGCATATCTTAACGCATAAGGCATTTTTGTAATTGATTTTCGTTTTGTCAATGAGATTTTAATTAAATATGTAGCGTGTGATTTTAGGTATTTTAACCTATTATCATCATTGTAATCATACGATCCTTGCGTAACACTTTTTATTTTCATGATTTGTATTGCCGAAAATGTATGTCAAAACATAGTAACCAAATACGATTACGTAAAATGACTCATATTTATACAATGAACCGGCGGCAGCTGTCAACTGTCAGACCATTCATAAATTGGAATAATGCGAATTAAATCAACAAAAGCGGAATATGCT
Source organism: Hypena proboscidalis (assembly GCA_905147285.1). Taxonomy (NCBI): domain Eukaryota; kingdom Metazoa; phylum Arthropoda; class Insecta; order Lepidoptera; family Erebidae; genus Hypena; species Hypena proboscidalis. The sequence goes on from LR990132.1 coordinate 14,824,413, forward strand.
TAATGCATAAATTAACAAAGAAACATCATGACAAAAATAAAATTAAGTTCAGCCATCGACACGAAAGAAGAGAAGAAGTTACTCAACTTCAACATTATATAACAAAAAAGTGTAACAAAAGATTTTATAAAAAGAAAATGTCATTTAATTAGGCAGTAAATTTCATCAAATGGTCACCCTTAACCTATTTAAATATCTGAGTGGTACAAAATTTTATCTTAACTTCACGGTGCCATTAAAAAGTTAAACCAGGTATTTTTTGCTGGTTTCCTCTTTTTGTATCTAATAACGTTTACTGACTAAGGAATTCTTATTATGTTTTCGTTCTATTAAGATTAATAAAATTGTTTGTCTGTAAATATATATCTAATCAATAATAAGAGCTAATGTTTTGACAAAAAACGCTTTTAGATTTATTTTTTTCAATTATCAAAACCTCAGATTTTAATCTTTAGCAAGGCAACGAAGCAGAAAAACAGACTGGAGGAACAAGTGCGAGCATTGAATTGCAGCCGCTGTGTGCCCTAATGCTGGGTACAAGCCTAACGAACGTTAATGAATCCTTTGATGATACCGCCATGCTTTGAATTGCCAACGAACGATCGATGCGTCCGCTTAGCCGTCCAAAGTACTCTAAACCACGACTACCTATGAAAGAGTTTGTTGGTATATGTTTGCAAAGTGTGTACTCAGCAAAAGATAGAACGCTACTCCGTTCCGTATGGCACTCAGTAGCCTAACTCCGCTTTGATGAAAGACTACTCTCTACTCTGCTGCCTTGCTCCACTACATTGGACTTTATCTCCGTAGCTATTGCGTTGTTACTCTTTTCACTGTCTATAATACACATACATATTTAGGATATAACCTGAATACACCAGCTGAGGCATTATGAAGCAAAATATTACCACCAATTCGTTACTTCCCTTAATCTTCATCTGCCCATAACGCTACCCGCATTCATCTTGTAATCTCCAAGTAATAGCCATTTATGAGGGAGATTTACTACACGACGTAACTGATCAACTGTTTCGTAAAAAAATGTGAGACAGAAAACTAGGATAACTAATCATATTTTAATTAAAATGTTTAGCAAAACGCCTAATCGACGCTTCTCGCGACCAGGCTGGTTTTTACTTCGCCCAGCGAATAAGCATTGCCATTCAACGTGGCAATGCTGCCAGCATTCTGGCCAGGGTATTCGCTGTGGACAGCGATGCGAAGGCATTTTATGACGCATAGTGTAATTTATTTTTATTTTTTTATTTTTTTTATTAATTGTATGTGTGTGTGTGTGTTAAAAGCTTTATTATTAGTCATTAGTTATTTTCAGTTTAGATTATTTTCTGTAAATTCTTGGTAATGTAAATAAGCAAATGTAAAATAAATGTTATATTATAAAATAAGCGTAACTTGACTGATTATACCTATAGCTTTTGATATTTGTCCCGTATTCACATTATATGAGAGGGAGATGATTATGCGGTTTCAAAAATACTAAGATAATTAAGGTTGAGGAAATCGGTGCTAGAACTCAAGTTTAGCGCTAAGGCGTCCCCCACAGGAGGCGTGCGCGATAGGTAATTAATAGATGATCAACAAAATCTCTAATATTTACAAGATATAACAACGGAAGTTATAATTTTAGTTATTATAACGATTAGTTAATATAATAAACGATTAATATAATTTGAAAAGAACTATTTTTTATAAAAAAAACATACATTAAATATAAAATCGTTTGAAATACCACTCATTTGGTCGAATATGATAAAAAAGAGGTGCTAAATTAGAATATAAAATAGAAATTCATCTTTATCACTGGTAGTTTATTTTGTAAATGCAGTACTTGGCAAGCATTTTGATTCAGCAGATTTTGAGCATGTTGATAACATTACAACTTAACCTAACCAACTCTTAAGACCAACATTTTTTTTAAATATTCCATTTAAAATTCTGCCATCTTCACAGTATGCTAATTGAAATTACATTTTTATTAATATTAAACTTTAGACCAAATGATTTTCGATTACATAAACGTATATCAAACAACGATATACTAAATAAGTTTGAGAAGAAATAAAAGTTATATGTTAATAAATTATATCAACAGTTGGTATATCTCACGTTGATTATATCTGAACGATAATCAAATGAATTTAGACCAAATTAGTATATACGTTATGAAACGCACCCGTGCGCGATCGTCGGGCGTGTGGGCGCGCTGGCTGCACACACGTCACACGCACGCCTAATGTGGGGGACACCTAAGGTATAGGTGCTTTCGATATTTTTGTCCTATACAAACATAGTTTTATCTTGTTGATTTGTGGGAAAAACTTCCCAAGACCTTAAAGATTTCGAGTCGTTTACACTACGAGTCTTTTAAATTATATAATATGACTACTAGAGAAACGGGTTACTCACGTATTATTATCGGGATATTGCCGACCGGTTTCTATATTTCAATAAGGAAATATTTTCATCAGGGCTGTGAGTGCAGTAGGTACGGTCGGTGCAATCAGTACCCCGGCTCGCGCCGATTGCACCGAGCGTACTGCACTCACAGCCCTGATGAAAATATTTCCTTATTGAAATATAGAAACCGGTCGGCAATATCCCGATAATAATACGTGAGTAACCCGTTTATTCTCTAGTAGTTATGTCATCTCACGTAAGTTTGAATATTGTATGTTTAAATATTTTAGGTGTTGTAAGAAAAAACGACTGTGACTCAGTTAGTCTTGAGTTTTAGTTTTTCAACTCTAAACTTAACGAATATAAAGACTAGTTCAGTCTTAAGTCGTGAAAATGAGTTATTTGAGTCTTTGTTATATGACTTAAATGGCTGAGTTTCCTGCATCACTAACCCGATCCCCTCCAGCGACCTTCTTTAGGTCGTCAGGTCACCTGGCGGAACAACGTTTTACCTTACGGTTACTGGAAGAAATAATTTAAATAAAGAGAGGCAAGGCACTAGACAATTATTAAGATACAATAGGTTAAAGAGGAAGTGGCATACTGCAAGGTCTAAAGGCCAAAAAGGGACAGTGATTTTATTAATAAAAGATATTTCATTGTATTCGGCAAAAAGACAATTATTATACTGTGTTCAAAATGAAAATTTTCGCTAAGTTTTTGCCTGCAACTTCATACGCGTGGAATAAGTTGTATTAAGTAGTCGCTGCTCCCGCCCTTTGAACCGCGTTCAACTTTACTGCTCCACTCCTGTGGAGTTAAGCATAATTTTTAATATTTAAAGACCTTAATTGAGAGTTACACTATCCAACAAAAAAACTAACTTTTGCCCGCGGTTTCGTCTGCGTAGTAGGTTCATCGATAAAAAACCGGCCAAGTGCGTGTCGGGCCACGCGCAGTAGGGTTCCGTAGCTAGTCGTAACAACATATTTCGACTTAAAAGGGATTTACTATCTGTATTAATTAAGTAACATCTTCATACAAGTCATTACTTTCAAAGGTTTTTGTAATTTGCACGAATTATTCTAAGTAACTGCATTTTACACTTTGGACTCCAATTACTCTAGAACTAATTAAGTTAAAGTAACCACTATAGTTTTCATGAAAAGTTTATTACATATACCACCTTGATTTTTTTCAGATTTTTTAAGCTATCGGTTTAGCTTTTAGAGGGGGGTGGGAATCTGACATTTCGGACCCCTATTCCTCTTGAACTAATGAAGTGAACTTATCCGCTATAGTTTTCCTTTAAAGTTCATTACTTGTACCTATATTTAAAAAAATTGTCAATGAGCATTTCATGTCACTTTAGGAAATTATTGTTGATATTTAGTAATATTGTGTCCTGAATATTAGATAATATTTATATTATTATGAATATATATTTTATATATTTAGGTATATATAAGTAGATAATATATTTAATATTATATAATATATTTAATTAGGTATATTAGTATATTATATATAATTTTAGGTTTAAGACACTATACGTAGTTTAATTTCTGTATTATTTATATTTAAAATCTCCATTGTCATTATCATGACGTTTCTTTTTACTGTATTTTTCTTTTCTTTTTTCTTTAATTAACGCACTAACGACTGCCCATAACTTTGCTCATTACTTACTTGTCCATCCTAAGGTTGCCTGTAAGAAATTGCTTATAGCGATAAGGCCGCCCATTGTGCAACATAATTTTTAAGTGCATTTATTTACAGCATAAATTTCTTTGTTAATATTGGTGTACAATAAAGATTACTCTATCTATCTATCTATCTACCGACACAATTTTTTCAGATTTTGGGATGCAGTAGTTTAGTTTTTAGAGGGGGGGGGGACGCTCTACTCGAACAAAAATTTGCTCTTTATAGTTAATTATCTCGCAAACGGATCTCTAAATCAAAAAAACTGTCTTAGCACTCCTGTACGTTTTTAAAAGTCCTATCTAACAATACCCCACACTATGGGGTAGGCGACAAAAAAAAAACATCCCTACTTTACATGTAGGGGAGCTACCCGAAAAAAAAAATTTCCAAATTTTATTCTACGACTTTCTTTGTATAGTTAACATACATGTTTATGCAAAATTTCAGTTTTCTAGCACCAACGGTTTCGTCGCTATGCCTCGGACAGACGGACGGACAGACGGACATGGCGAAACAATAAGGGTTCCTTGTAGGTACTACGGAACCCTAAAAAAAGCCTTTGATAAGCGCGTTGTAGTCAGTTACTTGCATCCAAAGTTTTAATAAAATTGGACCAGTCGTTTAGGAGATTAGCCGATATAAACAGACAGCCAAAAAGAAAAACATTTAAGAAACTGTATTTTAGGCAAGAATATCGTGCAGACAACTATACCAGCTTGAAAACTTTTTTATTGTGACACTAAAAACAGACACTTCAATTTTATTTATTTGTATTGATTGTAATAAATCGGGCTCCATTACTTGGCAGTTTCTTGTACCAAGACTTATTGGTGACTTATATTTATATCCGGATCTGTTAAAGCCATTCAATAGTTCACCGTAAACGTGACAATAAAAGATACAGCGTGATATTACATTGAAATATGTATGTACTAAATATGTAGCAGGTCAACAAGTTAGGTTAAGTTAGTTTACTGTACGCAGGGCAAAAACTTCTAAGTTATAGTAAAGACTGCCTACACCAAGTATGGATAAGTGAGTTACATACCTTAATAGTGGGTGTATTCCACTTATTGAATATGAAATTCACACATGCATATCTATTGCAGTCAGTTTTCACTTTAGCTTAGAAGTTTTTGCCCAGTATACCTAATTGCTTGGCCCACTGTACTTATACCGGCAGGGTATAGCAAATGACATGGTGACAAGTGATACAGTATAAATTTTAATGTTTTTAAGGTGCAATAATCACTAAAAGATCTTTCTATCGCATATAATATATATGCGCGGTATTAACTATGTCATACACTGTGTGCCTGGCCCTAACACCAAAATAAAATAAAAATCATTTAGAATGGCATTCATAATAATTATTGTAATGTGGTTAACTGGCTAGCAATACATAATATAGAATTTTAAATGTTCTGACCACAATTTTATTACAATGTTATAATAAAAGCATAGTATTTAAACATTACAATTAACCACAATACAAATTTTCACACGCAAATAAATATTAAAAAAAGAAAACAAAATAATGTACTACGTATTTTTTTGACGCCACAATTAATGTCACGCCTAGTAGGATGTGGCAAATAATACCCACACTAATTTTATTGAAACTTCCTGACGTAAAAATCCCAAATATACTAACTTTTGACCAATCCGGGCATCGAATGTGAGACCTCACGATGAGAAGCCGCTTTATTTACGTGGAGCTGTCATCAGACATCCACAACCCAGTAAGACGTGACACGATACTTGGTTAGACTAGTTGTCTGACATCTCTGACTGCCATCGATCTTCAAATGGCAACCGGTGGCGTGATTCTGTAAGGGAAACTGTCAGTTCCGAAAATTTTGTCCATCTTTACATCAATATAAATATGGTCGATATTTGAGTGACTGACTGACAGTGATTCAATTCAAGTAATACGCATGCGGGACCGACGACGTCACAGGCTCTCCGAAGCACGACACGGACGGCTCACGGATCGCTGTTAGAATAACTTTACCTGCAAAATCTCTCGGTCCGCGTGACTGCATCTTAGCCAAGAGCTCCTCGTGGAATAAAACAAGATAATCAAATAAAATGTACAAACAAAATAATGCTTTATGATTAATAATTCAGTTCTAGTTATTTTATGATTAAATTTATTTTGATAACTCGTGAAACAAAACAAATAATTAATCTTCGTCGCCTAAACTTTCAGTTATTTTATTATTTAGGTTGCTTTATTAAATAAAAATGATTATCATGATATGCCTCTAGCTGTACAATTATATTTCCTGCCTTAATCTTACGATAATATAATTTCATCCAGCTTTAGAAAAATAATAACCTGACCTAGAGGTAAAATGAAATGATTGAGGAAACTTGTTATTCGCACCGAGATTTCTTAAAATTTGGTTCAACAAAGTTTTAGCAAATCTTTTGATTTATTACTCTAGTTAATGATATTCAGGTCAATGAAATTTATACAAGATGTATATAATACTTACGTATACTTGTATGTATACTTACTTACGTATATTATATATTATAAAGTTAATAAGCATAATAATATTGTAGCCCACTACTGTCACGTGAACATCTACAATCCAAAAAGGCAGACTGTAGATGTATCGTGTTGTAAAAGGGGGTTTTAAAATGCTAAGGAGGCCAAGGCCCTCAATGGCAGGCTATACGCAATATTTAAAAAAATCGGTTCAGGTGATTTATGGGGCGTCAAATCTTAAAATACGCCCCTGTCTATATAATATATTACTTCACATCAAAGATCAAATAGTTGTGCCTCTTTCCGCGAGCTTGTTCACAAAAGCTCTACCACTATCATACGAACCTGATTACGTTAATATTAAGGTCAGATATACAATATGACATTACATTACCGACGTAATCATATTCACGGCAAAGATTAGCGCGATCATGCATGTATTTATTTTTTGTCGCTCGCGGCATCAACCCAGTTAGCTAAAACATGTTAATTATTATGCAGACAGAAAAAAGTACTCGCAATTAGGTTAGTTATGGTTAGCTACACGTGTCAATTACATTTAAATTAATGATCAAGGATGGTATAATTATTAAAAAATATGATTTGGTGTTACCCGGAACAAGCTTGCTGGCAAATAAAAATTATTGTCCTTTAAGGAAATAATTAATTTTCATAGCTTAATCATTTGACAAGAAAATAAGAAATAATACGTATTATGCAATGGTTTTATAGTTTTCAAATATACATATATAATTGATGCATTGTTAGGATGACCATTCTTCAAATACAGTCAATACCGTAATTATAGAATTCTATCGTTCACCCGTGTAGTATGTCGATAAAAATACCCTTTATTATGTTGATCCAGCCCATATTTTTGCAGGTTAAAATTTCGAGTACATATAGTTTATGCTACATGTGTGCAAAATTAATTCGAAATTGAACCGGAAATTTTGACGTAAAACCGTAACTAACCTCCATAGATTTATACTTACAAAGTATCGCATTAACAGTTAAGATAGTAATTTAGTAGAGTACATAATATCATATTATATGACGACCGGATGACGCAGTGGGTAGTGTAGCTGCCTGCGACACCGAGATCGCGGGCTCGATTCCCGCTTAAGACAAATCTTTGTGTGCATGAACATGAGGGTTTGTCTTAGTCTGGGTGTTTCTATATGTATTAGTATCAGTTATTATAGCACCCACATTACAAGCTCTGCTTAGTTTGGAACTAGATGACGTTGTGTGTAAGTTGTAAGATATTTATATTTTTTTTAACTATTTCACTATAATTGCCACATTACACTTATTTCAACCAGTTCTATAGAATAAACGCCGTACTCTTTGCGCATACTGGGACAATTTGTAGGTAAATTTATGTTAAAGCTTGGTTAACGGTGTGCCATGTAAGCGGTCACATTCCTTGTGATACATCTTTGCACGGTACGGTTACGCAATTGTACTTGTAGGACCCAAACTGACTTGAATATATACTATGTAAACACTAGTTAAGATGTGGAAGTAGGTACAAAATGAATATTTTAAACAACTTATCTTGTAATTAAAATAATAACGCCTATATTACCCAGAAGGGTGTGGCAGAGGTATACAACACTTAAACTGTTATGTTTTTTAAAGATTAGATGTATCTATATATATTTACCATCTATACCAATTTTCATCAAGAGCTATTAATTAGCTGTGACGACTAAACGAGTTTCTGCCCGCTGCTTCAAACGCATGGAACCTGGTTAAAAAGTAGTCCATATCCCGCCCTGAAGTTCATCTATACTAAAATTTATTAAAATCAGAACTGCCTTTTAGGTGTAAAAGTGTAACTGACAGACGTTCTGCCGGATTCATAATATCATTTAGATTAGTAAAGAAATAAGGATTTTAAAATTGCTTGTATTCTAGTAATTTAAATTTATTTATCGTTACGAAAACCGCCATTAAACTATAGGAATCCACTTTATTGTTACCTGCAGCCTACTTACTCTACTACTGCCTTCAAACATACTAAACTACGGAGAGTTTATTACTAAACTTTGTCTGGAAGTTTCACATATTCATGTACCGCACACAGAAATTGGTGCCCATATTCACACAAAAGGTAAAACTTATTTAAATTATAAAGTTTTTAGTTTGAAAATGATTTCGTTATTAAATAGAAAATAAGTAAAAAATATAAAGTAGTACTTGACTTCGCCTACTTTGTTATCTCTGCACCACCTGAAGGTAGACTGGTAGAGAATGCCCTAGGCATTAAGTCCGCCTATATACACTGCTGTATATGAAGTTTTATAAATAAATAAATAAATTTATCTTACATAGGATTCATCTGTCATAGGCTTAATCATTGGCCGGTTTATAAAAAATTTGGTATGGTGTAAACTGACATAAAATATAAACATAAACACTATTTAGGTTTAAGGTATAACGCCATCATGTATAAAACATTATGAAAATGTCTTAACAGTTTCTCAATAGATGGCGCTGAGCCAGTAAAGGCCCAATATTCATTTACGCAATATGTTGACAGTGGATAAGGCGCTGGGTACGTAGAACCCAGAGGTGTGAGTTCAAGCCTTACTAAAATCATATTTTTTCAACCGTAATATTGCATAATAAATGCTTAGCAAAGCTAAAATTTGCTTTAAAATTACAAGATAACATAGTTCTCTATTCTTCTAAAATTATTGTAGCAATGTCGTAAAGTTAATCTTATAAATAATAAGATGTACTTTGATTAAGTTTCAGCTTACATAACTAAGAAGAAGATTTACGTGTAGTTCCATCTCTTGTGGCACACTATTAGCATAGTGACAAAAGGAAAATAGGGAATGCGAATAAAGCCAACGGTATATCATCTTGTCCAATTCTTATTATGTTACGAGTATGTGTTAACATTTACTGAAGTAAAATGAAAGATAGTTAGTTTTCTTTAATACGGTTCTAAGAAAAATAGCTCTACTGAAATGTTCACATATTTTTTCATAGAAAACGTATGAAAGTGGCTCAGTTAAGAAGTATTATTTTGTCGTACTTTTATTTAGTTTTTTTTTGTATAAATCACAAGCTGGAAACACACAGTTTATATCAACGATCAGACTGTTTTAATTGATAACCTAAATTATTAGTCTTCGGAGGCTGCTTTCCTTCTGGACCGATTGGAGTTTGTTGTTGTTGTTGCAGGCTGGAGTAAACGGGAAACCTTTCACGCACAACGGTCCCATAGGAGAACTAAGTGCGGATACCGCCCAGGAAAACTAAACTAAACTGAACTAAGCCTAAAATATTAGGTATGATAAACGTATATTTTATTTTTTTCAATTTAATATTATCTCATGAAGTTTAAACAGCAATTTTAAAATGTGACGTAAAAGAACAAAAGATTGGCAATAACCAACCCTTGACTTCCACTCCCAAGTCATAAATGTATGTATCTAAAAAGGGTTCGGTGTACTCAGCACGTACTTCCTGAAATTCATGGCCTGAAGATCGGTAGACTCATTACCGTAAATTTCACAAAACACGCTCCTAAAAGCAGTACTGGATGTACGAACCTTTTTGAGAATCGTAAAATACTTTTCAACACATCGAGAGCCTGGATTTGCTGTTTGGGTTTTATTCAGTCTGTATAAATGTAACATACTATTAAGTTTTAAGGAGGAACAATTGCTTTGCTGTTTTCCAAAAAAAATAAATATGGGTTTAACTTTAATATTATTAAGTTTTTATCTATTTTTATAAACAAATCATATCTAAAACACTAACACGCGGTTTGTTAGCGCCCATATGTATATTAATACTGTTACAACATACGAGTACGTCGTAAGCGTTTTTTTCATAAAATCTTAGATTAGACACATTATTGCCTGTCTAGATTTGTACACAAAATTACACGACATAATTGATAATATGCTGTTCTTTAGTAGCTTAATAGCATTTCTACTTTTGTTAATTAATATTACTTACACTATAAGAGCAATTAAAAAAAAAATACTACGGGCCTGTATCGCGTAATTATTATAATGGTAAAATAGATAAAATAAATTCCTATCGCGAAAGTTTAAAAACATATCTATTATAAGACCAAGATTAGTATACTCATTAAACTATTATTACCAGTAACCATAAAACATTAATAAATTAGTCTATTTGGGTAAATTCTACCCACTTCTTTTACTTGTAGTTTATAAGACACCTAAGCCGTCCCCCACACTAGGCGTACGCGATTGTCGGGCGTGTGGGCGCGCTAGCTACACTCACGTCACACAGCGCAGAGTCGCGTCGCGTGTTGCTTCCGTGTGTGCAGCCATCACGCCCACACGGCTAACGATCGCGAACGCCTAATGTGAGGTCAGCCTTAGTTACAATACATTTGTTTATGAGACATAAAACGAAGACAAACTCCGTTTTGTCATTTTATAGCAGACCATTGTATGAAATGAAGTACTATACCTTTAAGTAAAGTAATACAACAAGAGATTTCAGATAGAAATAACAATTTACTTAGTTCAAGTAGCTGATTTATTGGCTGTATCAAATTGTGGACCAACTCGGTCAAGTAACTTTACCAAACAGATTGAAAAACTTTTTATTTCCAATATCGGTGAGTTGGGGTTTTCAAAAGTTTTATCGTATTCTAGGCTGGCAAATTCAGGTCTTATTTCTTGTAAATTCGAACTTTTAAAGTAATATTTGAAAGGTCAATGCAAACGATAAGTTCAAAAATGTTTTTAATGGAATAATACGGGGTACTTCGTAAAGTTTACTAAGTCTAAAGAGTTGTTTAAAACAAAGAATCGGTTCAATTACCATTAAAATAAATGTAAAATAATCTTTACAACAATTTTCTTATAAATGATAAAGAATTAATTTATGTCAAAACGTAATATTTATTGCTATTGACATAACAATATATTTCAATTCGTATCTATTTCAATCGTACCTCATGTGACAAAAGTTAAGCAAAACCTATTCCTGCACAGGTCTAGACCGTCTGCATATTCTATAATCTTTAGAGGAAATTAAACAACAAACTTGTTGAGGCAGTACCCCACGACCACTTTCCTCCGAGCAAACTGCTCACATAGCACGTTCCAATTTAGGAGGGCCTAACTATTACTGCAAGCGCTGTTGCAAATAGACGTACCAAACATGGTAGTATAACCAAACGTCTCGGCTAGTACTGTGGCTAAACGGAGAAATGGTATTTTCGAATTTAATCAGCGCGGGAAGGAATGGCCAAGGTATTTCGTTCAATTCTGTGTTTGTTTAAAGTCGTGTGTGTGTGTGATAAAATGGGAGTCAAGTAAGAACTAATAATTTTTTTCCTCTTTCATAGATTTTATTGCCTAATTACTTACATAATCCAAGACAAAGAAATATAATTTATTATTATTATTTAAATTTTCAATTTTATGTTAATCAATTAATATTATGTATGCCGTGATACAGTCAGTGAATTTGTGACTCATCTCCAGCGCTCATTGTGTACTTTCGTTTTCTATATTACGCATTTCTCTCGTTTGATTGTGTCATCTTCAGTTATTATGCAAGTTTTGTTACAGTCAATCTTTACGACAGAAAACGCGATAAAAACAAAAAGGATTCCAATGCGGTGCTTGTATTTTAGGGCATTTTGATTGATTTAGTTTGTTTATTTGCAAAGTTTATTGTATTCTTGCCTTTGAGAGTGTTAAATCAACTATAAAGTGTAGTAAGTGTTTCTATCGATCCGACCGACCGTTTGTTATTTTTAATCTATTGATATATTCATTTATATTATGTTTATATAATATATTTATATCTATTTAAACTTATTCGTATTCAGATATATTGTGAAATCAGTCATCATTACACTAGCGGTGCAAATTTAATCATCCTGCCGGCAGATGTAATATTTTATACAAAAGGCGAAAATACCGGTTCTTTTTTTATTTTATTTTTTTGTTGATAGGTGCGTTTGACCACGAACTCATCTGATGATAAGTATTTTGGTCTACGGTCTTCTTCTTGGTCTAAGGTCTACGGTGGAGAACGCTTACCTATGAGATAATTTACTTTTGTTTTAAAGACACCCAGATCTGTCCGATCTGTCAGAACGACTCGGGCAGGGCATTCCATTCTTTGGCAGTTTACAAAAAGAATGTTGAAGCGAAACGCTTAGTGCGTGTTTGAGGAATATTTACTATGAAGCGATGCCGTAGTGCCGTTTGTCTGGTAATCAGATGGTGAAATGTCTGTAGAGCAGACACATAAAACGTGAAATATACGAAAATAAGGCTTAAAACACTATATTCCTTACAAACGTGGCGTAGTCTTTAAACTTTATCTACAATATTGGGTCGCCTCATTTCTCGGTTTGCTCAAATCATTGTTTTTATTTTTAAAAGTAAATAATCTCTATGGTATCGAACTTCCAGATTAAAAAAAATATAATAGAAATAAGCAGAGAGTATGCATTTAACAAGAGACAACGATAAGTTTTAAATGACATTATTCTCACTGCGCGAGCAAAACTGCAAGTTCCAGATAAAATTCATGTCAAAGTTTAGAAATGACCCATACATTTCTTTTACCCGGCTCGGGAAAATATTCTATGAAATTTGACAGTACAGTTGTTGCAAAAGTATTACCATAAATTTTCTTCATAATTATTATATCTTGACATCTATTATCTCTTGCAATAAGCAAGCATCCTCCTGCTGTTGCTATGTAAAAATCATTATTTCAAAATTAGTTTTTTGAATTAGGAACCCAAAGTCAAATGGATTTTAGGTATTTTTAAAACATTAAAGGGTTGCTATGACAGTTTATTAATTAAGATATTTGTTTTCATCGTTAACTTTGAAGAACCATTTTTTTTCGACAAGGGGGCGCCATCTCCTCTAAAATACTAATATGTTTGCTCAAAACATAAAAAACACGGTGAGAGTGGTTTTTTTTTTTTTTTTTTTTTTATTAATGATGTTTCTAAGCAATTAGATACGTCATAAAGATTACAATCTAGTCTAGATATAACATTAGAGACTAATGAGTAATTTAATTTTGACCTAAGCTACTAAACTAATTTATGCTAAGAATGTGTCCATTAACACCTATCTTATTGTCTCTATTATCGAAAATGACACTTTGTTCTTGTGTTCTTTTAAGGTAGCACTAAACCACTTGAATCACTAATTTCACTGAACTAGCTCAAAAGGTTTCGTCCTTTTAAGTCTTCTAACTATGTCTGTGGTGTCAAGGAGCTGGATGGCCTCGACATTCACGTGTTGAAGAAGTCGTCGTTCATGAGCTTCAGCATACTGTTGTATTACACTGGCGAAAAGGGTTACCTTCAGGTCACGATGGAGATCCTCATTTCTGATGTACCAGGGTGCATTCACAATTCCCCTTAATACTTTATTCTGGAACCTTTGGATTACTTGGATGTTACTTGGTTTGGTACAGCCCCAGAGCTGTATACCATAAGTCCACACTGGCATGAGGACTTGTTTATAAATAAGTATTTTGTTATGCACCGACAACGTAGAATATTTACCCAGCAACCAGTACATTTTTTTATAGCGAAGTTCCAACTCACTGCGTTTCTTTTTGACATGAGCCTTCCAGCGAAGTTTTGCGTCTAGTGTCATACCAAGGTACTTGGCTGAGTTCGCATACGGTATTATAGGGTGATTCAGATATACCGGTTGATAGTTGGCCTTTTTGTTAGTAAAGTCTATATGTATCGATTTGGATTCATTTAGTTTTATACGCCACTTCTTTGTCCAGTAAACAATGGTATTGACGGCAGCTTGAACCTTTTCCACAGCTTCTGCATGAGTGACTCCTGTAGCCATGATAGCTGTGTCATCCGCGAATGTGGCAATTATATTGTTTTCTAGCTCTGGACAGGTGTAAGTAGGTACAGCACGGGACCAAGGACACTTCCCTGTGGTACTCCAGCTTTTATTGGCGTAGTGAGAGTGGAATGGTGTAATGAACTTAAAAGGAAAACTATGCCGGCTACGTTAAAGTAATTAGTTCAAGAATAATAAGGAGCCAGATAGTAAAATGCAGTAGCTTTAAATAGTTGGTAAATAAGTCCACTAATAAGAATGTGTAAAAAGTATAATTTAGTATGCTCTCAAACAGATATTTTTCAGGACGTACCTACTAAATAAATTTAAAACATCATTGTTTAATTTAGAATCTTCATAGTTATAAACTAGTTTACTTTAGGTACCTAATTTAATTTAAATTTTATCTTATAATTTAGTTGTTAAATTTCTTTAGTTCTATGTTTAACGTACTATCTTTCTTGTTGAAGCTATCTAATTGAAATGCTGTGTACAGATATAATTGGGCGTCAGATTTGTATTTGTTTTCATGTAAAACATAATAATGTATGAAGTGTTTATTCTGTCATCTGTTTCTGTATCTTCTAAATAAAATAAAATAAAATTAATAAAATAATAATACAAAAGTCTTTGAAAATAAAGACTAAAATATACCTAGACAATGTTGATGTGTGTATTATATTTCTTTATTTTATAACTTCTAGGCTAGAGTTCTAGCTCATACTAGTACTGTAATAGTACTAGTAATGCCAAAGGTATTCTCTACTGAACCATGAGGTGAAATAACCTTGTAGAATCTGAGATCTTGGCTGGCTTCAGTTATTTCATTAATTAAGGGCGTCTATAATTTACAACCAGAGACATTTTTAAATTTCGAAACGAAACTGACAAGGCCCGGCAATTTAAGCTAAGATCTAATTACAAATCCACTCTGGAAATAATTAGGTTTCAGTGCAAGTAATTATAATTTAGAATAAAATTTATTTTTACCTTTTTCTCCTTGAACATTTTTATTGAAGCCAAAAGATATTTCTTTCCAGAGTTTGATGATCGAATTATTGATTAAATAAAACGTTTCATAAATTGATATTACGCCTTTATCACGGCTTTTATGTATTATGTGTCTTTATTACCCAGAAAACATGATGCAGAGATGTATAACACAGCTGTTATATTTAGGTACCATGTGATAGGGGGTGAGCCTATCGCTATCCACCAGGCTCGATTCTAACTCCGTGCTGCTACTTATTTATATTTTGGCACGACCCGGGATTTAAACCCGAGATCTTGCGGTGAGAAGCGCATACGCTGACCAATTAGACTATTAGACCAACAAGGCCGTTATTATGAGTTGGAAATTGTTAACTAAAGATTGGGTTATTTGAGGTGACATGTCTATTATGTAATTAGTTTATGGTATAGACAGCAAATTAAATTAAAATTGTGAGTGAGGCTAGGGGTAATGTTACCTTTCTTAATATGTAATAATGTTATCATCAATTTCAAAACATCGGTTATTTTTCGTTGGATCCCATTTTATTACTTTTGGCGTAGTATCCCAAATTTTTTATTTTGTATTTTCGTTGGATCCCACTTAACTAAAAATCTGAAAAATAGTACTTTTAATGCCGTTGGATACCAAAAAGTATTGCCGTTGGATCCCAAAATTTGCATAAAAAAATCGAATTCGGGTATAGTGAAAACAAGAAGTGTTATTAATAATAAAATGAGGGTAATATACATTTTTGTTCTACTCAGTTGAATGATCGATCACTTTAAGTAATCCATATTATTTTGTTTTCCTAGAAATTTATTTGTTCGCGTAACAAGAAAGGAATCTGTAAATTAGAGTAATGTCTTACTTTTATTATAAGAGAGTGTCGATAGGTATATATTAATGAAATAATAATATGTAATATGTGAATAATAGTAATGAAAAATTGTGTTTGATATAATTTTTTTCTACGTATCATCAGCCATAACATACGTTCAAATATTTCACAGTACGTTATGGCTGATGATTGTGTTCCATCCAGATCTTCGTCAAATGATCACAATTAAAGTAAAAGAAAGGATGGCATGCTTATTTTATAGGATGCTCATAAATACACGAAAAAATTTGATAACAAAAGAAAAAAAAAACTTTTTTATGGCGTTGCAAGGAAAGGTTAACGCTTAATGTTTGTTGTTGTTTTTATAATAATTATTCCTTAAAGAAGTTCGTTATATAATTAGTTGGAGTAGTAATTATTTAAAGTAGTTAATTTTTAGGTTAGATTATTTCAATTAGGTATGTATGTTGCTTATCAGTTTTGACATTCCTACACACTTTTTCGTTATTCCGTTGGATGACTGTTCAAAATTGTTTGATACGGAATGTAATTGATGTTTATTTTGTACTTAGGATAGTGTTGCGTGTCAAAAAGTAGTTTTTTTGCTCTTCGAATGTAACCATAGAAATCTTAATAATAAGGCAATAGAAATGTCAAAGACGCGTGACCTTGTCGCCGCGCATCTGTCAAGTCAAACACAAGTGCGAGTTGAGGAATTGTCGTCTTAATGTCATCGCAAAAAGAATAATTTTGTTTGCAGGAATACAAGCGCATTTGTCTAATCGAACATAAGTGCGAGTTGAGGAATTGTCGTCTTAATGTCATCGCCAAAAAGAATAATTTTGTTTGTAGGAATACAAAAAGTGGTATTTGAAAACCGGCGACATGCGTCCCAGTGTTAAAAGATAGTCGATAGCATTTCTATTGACTAGTTATTAAGATTTCTATGAATGTAACAGATAACATCATTGCAAAAAGTTTACATAATTGCAAGAAAAGAGTGTCATATTATAGTTAAAGTTTTGTCTTTTTCTCACTTATTTAAGTACAAAGTCATTTATCAGTACCACCGTGAAATTTGAGGCCTGATGAATTTAAAAATCACATAGTATCAATAATTTACTTATGCCATCTAGGGACATGCACCTAACTTTATAACACGGGGTTTATCGAAAATGATGAAACATTTAAATATTTTTTAAAAAATCGGCGTTATTATTTTTTCGATTGAATGATCCCAATTCGCAAAATGTATGCAATAACTATTATACATACGATCTATTTCAGGTAGCATCTGATAACTACGTCCTACTTGAAATAGTTTTGCAGATTCTCCTGAGTATTGGATATTGGACTTCAAGGTCTAGTTTTTTTTTTTGTTCAAACGACGTAGGTATATTTTCGACTTGTATTTTCTATATCTTTATTCACATAAGCACTACCGCCTTCATGAAAAGTCATGTCTTATTATAATTATAAAATCAAAAGACATTACTATGAACAGTCTTATTTGTAAGGATAATTATGAGACGATGGTGCTTTCTCCTTTAAATGAATTACAAAAAATCTACCATCTGCGTTCAGAATCATTGTACAAATCGTGAGATCCAACGGCAATATGAAACGGGACTCGACAACAAAACTCCAACGCAAAAGAATCAAAACATCAATACCAATAAATAAAATAGAATTCTGTTTTTAATGCTAATTTCTTTTTTTAAATCTGTTATAGTTATTTGCATGATGCATGCCTAAAATACAGTTTTAAAATTTTTGTCTGTCTGTTTAAATCGGCGAATTTTCTTAACGGTTGAACTGATTTAGATAAAAAAAAATATTCTTTTTAACTCTCGATAAGGGTTCTTAGATATTTAACACTACGCTAAACTTCACGGGAGTGGAGCATTAAGACTTGAAGTGAGTCAAAGCGCGACAGCAGCTATTACTTAATACAACAAATTCCATGCCGATGAAGACGCAGGCAAAAGCTATTTGATCAATATAAATTTGCCGGTGGGTATTATCCTACCAAAGTTGTTAAGAGGAAGCCTTTTCTGTCCTTCCTATTCATCAAATATATCATAATAATAATGTATTAATAGAATATCGATTTCTCATAACAATGAACCCAATAGCACGTGTAATCTAAGTCGATACCATGATGGCGGCTTTTCTTCGATGTAATTCACACCCTGAGTGATTATTAATTATGTCAGTAGTACGTAGTATGTAGTACACACGGCTTACCATCAACCTATATTGCCAGTTATGATGGTCTCGCATTGTATAAGGCTTCCCGTACAATGCAAACCAGTTTATACTGGAAATGTACAGGTTGATCGATAGCTGTGTAAACATTATATTATGTTGCAGTCTACATTTTAAATCAGTCAATAGTAATTTTGACAGACGTTTTAGTCAAAAGTAGGTACTTTTAATGAACCTCCTCACTCAAGTACTTTTTATTAGTTCTATGATAATGATTACTCAGATAGTCAATACTGCTTGTTTTTATCATTGAATAATTAAAATAAACAAGAGTAGAAATAAACAAGAGTATATATTTCAAAGACACCGTTGTAATATTGCTCGTTTTGAGTATACACATGTGCCTGAGTCCTACTTTTAAAAAGTGAAAAGTTTTTTCAATATAAATTCTATAAAACACTTTTCTCACTCAAAAGTACTTCTGACAGTAAATTGGCCGAAAGTATATTGTGGGTTTTAAACTGTAGCACATATTTACCTATATAACAGCTGCGTGAGTGTTAATAGTGAGATAAAATATAAATACATGAACTGCTTATACAATATCAATAAATTTAATATTTATATGTTACGGAAATGAATTATCATTGATATTAGTTTATTACCAAAACCTTTACTAATTGTGTTTAAATACTTTTTCTAAGGCTAGCTCCATAGACGCAATTATATTGATAATAATATTATCAGTGATAACTAGAGAAAAACTTTGTAAAAATCAGTCAGTACGCGAAATATTTTATCATGTGGCGGCTAGCTTAAAACAAAATTTTGTGATTTTTCAGACTGTTAATCCTGTTGGCATTGATAGTTGGAGTGTTGTACAGTCTCCATCTTTTAGTGAAGGATTACCAAGCGTTGACTGCGGCATCCAAACTTATACGAATGCTGTTCAAGAGAGATGTTAGTACACAAAACTATACCGTAAGTTGCGAAATACTGATCCAAATTTCAGCATGATATCTAATTTATCTTAAGTACATAAGGCGACACATAATTGTAAAATGTACCTCCACCCAGCAATAGTGTAAGTTGAGCTCGTATTTAATTTCAAGTGCCGTATTGGCATGTTGATGACTTAAAAATATACCTGTCCTGAACACTAAATTCTATTATGCTTTCATGTTGCGATACTCTGCTTTAAATTACTGTTATTTATACCCGTTTTAGAGTTCTTCACTTTGAGTCATAGTTAGGATATACAAATATTATCATTTGGCAATTGAGAGATTGAGGAACTTGAAGCCAGCGCGCGTAAAGGAAAGAAATATTGAAACAGTAACGGGACATAAGAGTACCAGACTGTTTGAGTACGGGGCGTTCCAGTGGTGTTGGGGCCGCGTATGTTTTCAGGTATCTAAAAGGCGTAATAATTTTCGTTATACCCGACGCCAGCACAGTCACCGAGTCATGAACGTTGGGTGGAGTAATGTTTTCCAACTAAGCCACAGTGAAACATCAAATTATACTATCCCAATATACCTATATACTGTCTATTCAATCGCATAAAGCAAAGCAAACTAATGCTTGTTTATCGCGGTCGTGTTTTTGTTAGGCAAGTCTAATGAATTGCCTTGTAAAACTGACGTCGCTACGTCCGCGTCGTGTGAATTGCACGGGACTCTTTTATAATGCGAGATTTAGAAAAGTGAACTGATTTGCCATGTGTGTACGTACCTACCGGCATTGTAAGGTAAAATCAACTTTTTAGAAATTAGAACCAATTGTTGTAACTACGAAATATAAATATATTTGTGAACTATATTATATATAAGTCGTTTTAGTTTTAATTTTTGTGATCGACATACAGTTTGTTTTATATCTTTGATATAAAAACTTGGGAATCGTTGCCAACACCGATTGACTTTCCGATCTGTCGCGTATAATACATAATTTTAAATATCATTTTTCTTAAAACATGCTTTTCTTTACTTATTATTTTTATAATTTTTATTACAGTAAACACAGTCACTTAAAAAGCCAAAGCTGAAAGTATTTTTTGATAAGTTGCTTAAGACCTTCGAGGAATCAGGGAATTTAATACTCCGGTGGGCTTATTCGCTATTTGAGATTTTGGTTTCTTAACAAATAGTTTCTGTCAATTAGTAATTCTTTCACTCAAAACATGCATTTTTGACATAACGAAACCACGGATTACTCTCCTGGTTACTTGCCTGATATTAATACTTACGCTTAAAAACTCATTTCGAAATAGCAAAAAATCAGAGTGCGTGTTATTAATAATGGCTTACGACAATAGGCAAAACTGAATGGAAATGACAAATTTGTAAATTATTAACTGATATTAAATTATTTCTTATTTAATAGGACGAGGAATATACAAATTTATCCACTTTTATTGTTGTGTTATAGTTTTAATAGAAGTAAAAATTATTTTGTTTTACAGTTTTTTACTGAGTTGTGGCGCGCACTCTATTAGTTAATGATGTTTTATCTGTGGTTGAAATAACTTGAGTCGTAATAAAAGGTTTAATGGTTTTATTAATAATAGCTAATCCATACATATAATAAAATTTAAAATTATAAATGCCTGTTGAACACATTTAAGAAAAATCAATAAGAGGAGACTAGAACAGCAGTAGAAGCCGAAACATATTTTTTGGATTTTTGTCTGCCTGTATAATTATGTTAATAATTATGCTCCTTACAAGTAAATAAAATAAATTTTGTAGATGAATTTGGGATAGATTTTTTCGAAATGTAAATCCCAAAGGGGGTAAATTAGGCAGGTTTCTCAATTTTGAAAGATATAATAACTCAGAAATATCGAACTTAACGGGGACGAAGCCATGGGCAGAAGCTATTTAACAATAAAATAATACTTTTTAAACTACATTTGAAATTGATGTAAAGAGTGAAATATAACTTCTACATTTTTTAAAATATATTTTTGCAGTGAAAAGACGCCATAAAATTGCTGACTGCCACTTAAAAAAAAAAGAAAAATATTTTTAGTATTAAAACAGAGGTGAAATTTGCGGCCGCTTACCGTGAGGTTTCGCCATGTAGCTATAAAGAGTATAAACACAAAATCATAAAAATTAAGTTTTTGGGCTTTCAATATTTAACTTGAACTACTTTTCCCGCCACCTCGTTTGCGTGGAATTCATTATATTAGTAATAGCTACGCCCACGTTTTGACCCGCATTAAACCTTACAGCTCCACTCCCGTGACGTTTAGCGTAATCTCAAATATCAGTTCAATATTCAGTAGATCGCGAGAATAAAATAATAAAATTAACGAACTGACTTTCCCTCGCGGATTTGTCTGCGTGGTAGCTAAATAAATTAAAACTGGATTTTATAAATAAGTATCGTTCATATAACTATAAATACTTTGGCATTAAAATAAAAACAGACAATTCAATTTTATTTATTTGTATTGATAAAACCTTCTTGTTGACACCTACTAAAATGCATTTTTACTCTGTGGCAACTAATGTCTTTGACTGAAGAAAATTGGAACGTTTCATTACAACAAAAAGCATATAAATAGCTTTAAACTGAAATAAGAAAGTAACAAATTCAAACAATAAAACTCAAATTATTTAACTGATTATATCAAAAGAAAATTGTACATACTATAACAACAAACACAATATAAGTCATTATGGTAAGAGGTATTTTCGGAGAGATTTTCTCTTTAGTGTAAAACGAGTGCATAAAATTAAATAAAATAAGAATGGAACGCGATGTGATGGAAAAAAAGTTATCCTTAATACAAAATAAAATATATCAAAGATCAAGATAATCTTTTAAGACAACTATAAAAGCCATATATAAATGTGATTTTAACTCTTTGCTACTGCTATGTACTAGAAACAGTGAGTATGCGTTATAATTTCTACTTAGTCCTCCGTGACACGATGAAATTACATAAAATATCTCTCACATGTGTTGTAATGTTTTTTGTCTTTCAGGTACAATACACGAATATAGCACACCTATATTATAATAGTATTATGATAAAGATGATAGCGGCGGGTGATTTCAGAGCTAAACATTTTTTAAGACTTAAGTTTCATAAGTGCAAGAACAGCGAACATTAGAAGAAATGTTCCTGAAATTCTGTGAAATAATAAAAATTTTCAAAACTTCTGATTTTTCTTTAATATATTCTTATTTCTCTTACATAATTATCATAGACATAGACACTACGTTACGTACATAAGAAATTATAAATGTAAACTCCAAATAAATTAATAATCGTGAATACAGAATGTAAGTAGTTACATTATCTGGTGCATAACCTGTATTGTCCCATTGTTGGGCAAAGGTCTCCACCATCCATGAAATGGAATGAATCAGGTTTTTCATTTTTTATTAAAGTATGTAACTAGATTTGACTACGTCGATAAAAAGCACTTACCCGTGTGCCAGAATTCATTAAAATTTGTTTAGTTTGGCGAGAAAGAGGAAGCCTACAACCTAGCTACATAATATTAATGTTTCAATATTTTGAAGATACATTATTTTCATTTAGTGCTTTTTATATCCCAGACTGGCATAATTCGTGCTACTTGTCATATTTATAAGTTTTCGTATGAAAAATCTCGAGATCTATGACTGAAAATAATATGACCTAAATTCTATTGCATTACGTATTTAATTAGTATTTTATGACATACATTAGTATTAAACAGTTATTGATTTGTTGTATAACGTTAATCTGAAGTAAAAAAACCTTTTAAATATCATTATTTTATCTCACCAAAGTACAAGAAATCACTGAGAAACTGCTCCATGACCAGTTTCCGATTTTGACATAAGAAATTGCGTTACTTGCCTGTAAAGCTGTCAAATCTGCAAGAGGATAGTAACTGGCAAGCTGTCAAATTTTTTGCCAAGCAGTTATCAACCGTATATGTATGGATATAAGGATGCACTAAATCCGAGATGAACCGGTTTCAAACGAAATTATTAATTGCTTTCGAAATCGACTGGAAATTAGTCACCTTTACGGAATAGCCATACGGAATACTTGATACTTCAAAGGAATAGTTTATGCTTGGTTTAATGACGTTTACAAACTCTCTTCTATTAAATGTGGAAGTAAATTTGGGAACGCAAAATTGGGAAATGTCAAAATACTGGTAGAGATTAATAGCTGCTTCTTTGAAGATGTTTTAATTTTAAATCAGAGTATTACTTTCGGTTTATAAATTTACTTTAAGGTTTAAGTTCAAAGAAAATTACGTTGTCTCTTTTTGTCGAAATTAATGTACTCATATATTATTTTTGTCTGTAGATAGCCGTTTATAAGCACTATATTATACATACCGTGGAAAAAGGAATACTTAAAATCCTTAAGCAATGGTAGTTTAGCTTGCACTCGACTAATTCTCCTTTTAAGGTCTATATATTGCGTGAATAATCGAGACTAAAAAAATTGTAGTATTATCAAAGAACTTCCAACTCCTTTTTAAATTGCAGTCCTATCACACAAAAAAACGACGTTCCTCATTACATTCGCGAAGCACACGGTTGGATGTGTAGGAATCTCGGCTCTTCGTTATATAATTTTTGCTGAGGCATTAAACAAAACATTCCGTCTATTCGAGTAACAATGTTGTTTTGATTTATTCAGCTGCTTTAAATAAATTATCAGCTTTTTGCAAACGATTCTCTCGGTCTGGTGTATTTTGCTTATTTTACCCGAGAAACATTTAAAACGGGTCAAAGTATAGCAGAGTAGTATTATATAGTATTGCAGATGTATAGCATAGAAATAATTATATTTCACCGTATATTTCAGAACTTTATACTTTATATTGTTTTCTATTAAATACTATTCTATACGTAAAATTTCCAATAAAATTATCAGTTACATCTAGTTATACAATTAAAAATTTGCAAAAAAGTATATGAAAATAAAAGTCCAAGTGCTTATACGTCAACTACGAATTGTTATTTCCAAGATATGTACATACCTATAATATTTCATACTAAGCAATGCGTTAATAATCGGACTATATTATATTCCGCTTGGTCACATTTTAATACGAACGGAATGCATCACCCATCTGAAACATTTCAATTCCAACTTATTCTAAACTTTATCCATTACTCAGAAAGTTCATTTTACTTTGGACCACTAACAATAAGTTTGAACTTTGCAGAAACCAGCTGTGCGATGGAAAAGTATATTGCTGTATGACCCAATACAATGCGCCAGGTATTTCTATTGTGAACTCGGTGCCAGACCTGCAAACAATGAAGTTCGACAGGGATTCATCTATATGCTGTCGTAAGTTGTTTTAACCGACTTAAATAAACGAGTCTATCTGTATAAAACTGGCTGATAGGCAGACTGTGTATCAGTGTAACAGCAGACATTTATGTGCATTGTGGCCAATTTTATTAACAAATACTTATTTTACTTATTTAAACTGAGTTATCACATTAAAAAAATGGTTTGCAATGGCAGCCACTCTACAATGACTAACACCAATCAAATCGCAATCATATTTTCTTGTATTTTACAAATTAATATGATAAGAAGGAAAGGTGATAGCTCACTACGCAGGCCAAGTGTGGAGGTCTGTACTCTCAGGTATATAGACCTCCTAACTTTTATTATTGCTCCTTGATCTCATCAAATTGTAGATCAAACTTCCTT
Organism: Hypena proboscidalis; assembly: GCA_905147285.1. Lineage (NCBI taxonomy): Eukaryota > Metazoa > Arthropoda > Insecta > Lepidoptera > Erebidae > Hypena > Hypena proboscidalis. The sequence continues at coordinate 14,849,628 of LR990132.1, forward strand.
TTTATAATATTAACTCGCTTTCACCTGCGTGTTATGTCCACATAGTATGGTAGTTTATATTCTTATCCAGGCCTTCAACTATACCAAAACCAAATTTCATCAAAATCGATCCAGCTGTTTTTGTGTGATAGCGTTTCAGACAGACTGACAGTAGACACAGCCACTTTTATATTTGATTTATAATATTATTTTATATATTTAATAATATTGACGAATTTAGGGTTATAATTAATAGTGTTGATATTCAATAACACTAGGTGTGTGTAACAGAAAACTAAATTACGAAAAACTTAAACCAGACACGCAAATCAAGCTCACACCTCATTCACCTTCAAAGCTACCCTTCACTCTTCAGACAAAAAGTAAAGCGTTTTCGAGAGCACGTAGCACCATGCTAGTTCTATAGGAATATGCTTTAGCGCGCCGACACTGACGTATCGAAATTTCTGCACAAAGCTCTGATCGGGATTTCAAACTCTGCCAATATTGATTTAACGCTTAAAGAGGCATTTTACTTTTTATACCAACTTTTGGTATGCGCTAATTAGAGCTCGACGAACGTGTACCTACTTAATTTCATGCTGCATTTACATCGGCGTTTTTTTAATACAACTGCTATGGATTCTGCACGGCAGAACTCTAGTTCTTAATTGTTAATTGTTAATTGTAGATGTAAATTTTTTTGGTTCATATGAATAGAAAATAAATTTGAAAAAGTAATCTAGGTTTCTAAACCTAGATTACTTTTTCAAATTTATTTATTTTTTAAATTTTTTTGGTTCATATGAATAGAAAATAAATTTACATCTACAATTAACAATTTTATTAATCTACAACGCCCCATACATTTTTGGTCCAAAGTCAAAAGTGCCAACCTATAATTAAAGAGTAGTTATTGATTATTAATTATTTTGCTAACAGATCTACTATTTTGCTGATTCGATAAATTCTATTATTTTGTTGTCAGTTCGATTATTTAGCTGACAACAATTTGCGGTCAAATTCTATTAAATTACTGATAGATAAAAAAAAACACCTATTTTTTATTGTGGCGTCATAACTGGAAAAAGTTTAGAAAACGAAATTTTGCGTATGTATGTTTTTAGTAACACGAACCGTAAAAGCAATGTAAATGTGAGATTAATAATTTGGTGACGTCCCTTTATCTACCTGCTGAACCACCGATATACAGCATGATGTTTCAAATGGACCCCGATAGCAAAAAGATCCATGAAGGAAAAACACAAAAATCAATGAGGATTAGCGAAAAGCAATCAAAGGAAACTTTGGGCTGATTTTTATAAGCACTAAAACTTTGTCATGCAATTTTTGGAGAATCAATTTTCCTATTCGGTAACCGAACTCCTTGATTTTGAAAAAAAAGCAACGTACCTTGTTTTATTTTACCAGTCGATAGTGTCTCGGACTACTAACACTACTATTTCACATAAGTAATAACATGTAGCAAACTTAAGAAAAGAGCTCATATTAATGCAAATAGTAAATCTTAAATATGTTTTTTTAAATGAACACAATAAATCGAACGTAAGTTGTTGTGCGATTGAGCTCATTACATAGACTAAACAAAATTTTATAATATTATAACGTTTTTATAGTTATGCATTTATTTGGTCACTCCGCCACGTTAACAATACACTTTTTGATAGATAAGTTATAATGTTCAACATTGTGAAGACACACACACCATTGCATCTCTTCTTGAAGATTTCTCCTCATCATTTATTCAACATGGACATTACGGTGACATTGTAAAGAAACCACTTTGAGACACTTTATGAAGTAATTTACCTCACAAAGTAACAAAATGAGGTAGAGGATCCATTCACGAAGGAACATTGCAAAATATTTCGTATAGGTTTATTTTTACTTAGCGACGAAAAAGATGGAGGAGATTCTCAACTCGATCGTATATATATATATATATATATATACGTCAAACTGCTTTGAACCTATTTTGATGATTCTTTTATGTTTGACAGGGTATTATACATCAAGAATAGTCCCATGTCAGGAAAATTAGTATTTGATGATGAAATGAGATGAGGCCAGGGAAACTGAGGCAAACTCTCAAATGTTATAGGAGCTTAGAGTGTTTTCCATTTTATATAAAAATTTCTATTACATAGTTTATATTATGAATATTTTCAATAAACGAGACGAAAAATATGTAGTATTTTTTTGCTTTTGTTTCTTTTATGTCGGTTTATTTTTTGTTAAGAATATTTTTCTTGAAAGAAATAATATTGTATTCTATTAACCGAAACGAAACTTTTAATTTTTTTAATTCTTTGTTTTAGAAAAAAAATAATTTGTGTTAGTTATTACTCTAAAACTGACAAATGGACAGCACTAAATGTCAATTTTAACTTAGATCCTTTAAATATTTTCGATTTTACTTTTTAATTTATATCGAATGCAGTATTAGTTTAAATTGACACTGCAATAAATCTGACTACTGAACGTTCAGTGGGTTATACTCGTAGGAACTGCATGCCAGCTACACACCTCGGACTGCACAATTGCACGATTTTTAACTTCCACAAATTTCAAACCATTCTTATTAATATGAACATTTGGGTTGTATTATTAGCACAGTATTCTGCTGACTATTTCTAATAGTTTGCTTAATTAGACGGACGTTAATTTATTTCATAGTATATATGAAAACTGAAAGCAAATTCGATTTGAATACGAACATTGGCTTATTTCCAATTGTGCGTTTTGTATCTGATATCATTGGAATTGGTTATATAATTACACAGTTTCACAGATTTAGGCTTTAAATAAATTATAACCTCAATCTGTCATAACACGTTACTGAGATTTAAATGCCTTTTAACAAAATAGTTAGTTTTTTTGCTTTGAATGATACATACATAATTTAAAATATGGCATATATAACACAATATATTGGTAAATATTTGAAAAATACGGCACAAATCCGAGTGTATTTTTCTTCAAAGAAAACAATTAAAACACTTCAAAACAAGATTCAGTCCAACAATGCAGTGTTGATTGTTGAATTTGCAAGTAAATCGATTCAAGCACCACGAATCGGAATTTAATCAAAGAAGGCAAATATTGGTTCTACGTGCGTCCCGCAGATATTCTGTTACCAATAGATAATCCTGCTATGCTTTCCGGTTCAAAGCCTCGTTGTTGCGATGAGGATTTTCACCAGTATTGATATTTGTGTTAAAATTACCCCTTTAACGATAATTTCATAAAACATCCAGGTACCTATAAAGGTAACTACGTGGCCCGTCCTAATGCACGTTAGGGGGCCGGGTCAGGTAAATTTTACAAAAATAGTCATCGAAACAGTAAAAATTCAAATTAAACTGTAAGTGGCAGTGATATCCCAAAATTACAACTCCTAGTCTGTACTCACATACGGTTTTACTCGATAGTTTTACTTCAAGACAAGTCAAACTTAACGTGTAAACCGTAAGACCCGATAGAAACCAAATAAAAAGTCCTTCACACTGAATCTGAGGACAATCTTGACACTTAATGACATTGGTCCTTATATTTTTTACGTCTAAAGTAAACTTCTCAATGGTACAGTGGGCAAAGCAATTAGGTATGCAGGGCAAAAACTTCTATACTATAGTGCAAACTGACTGCAATAGATATGTATGTGTGATTACATATGTAATAAGTGTAATATACCCACTATTTAGATATGTAACTCACTTATCTATAACTGGTGTAGTAAGTCTTTACTATGACTTAGAAGTATTACTTACTTAGGTATAATTGCCACCTGCACTTTTTATCAACCATCATAATTACATAAGTATTACGTTCATAAAAGCCGTAAAAACTGCGGAACTTTTCCAACTTACTGCTTCTAACAACTGCAATCAAGAATTGCCTGACTGCTTCACTTTATAACGACTTAGGGAAAACAATTGTAATGGAAAATAAAAAAACAGTTTTATGGCCACAAGTAAATATTCACAAATCAGTTATTATACCAGCGCTATTAACACAATAAAATTGTTAAATAATATTCTTACTAATGCCTTTATTGGTTTACGTTTAAGTTTAATATTATTTGGTCATAGATCATAATGTTGATCAGATTGATAATAATGAGGCTGCGAAGGCGTTATTTGGTAATATAATCCAAGTATTTCAACAATGAAATGATTTTCATATTTTTGTTGCAGGGTAGAACCTACGGAAGTAAACAGAGCAGCTCATGCAGTCTTCATAGAAGCATATAATCATGGGATGGCGTTTCCGAGAAAATGTAGAACAAAGTATTCAATGTGTATCTTCAGCGAGTCATTGCTATTTGACGTAGTTAAATATTTGTTGCAACATCCTGAGCTTTAAATATTAGCAAATTTTATGGTGCTTACACTGTTCTCTATCGATTCGCATAATTTTGTTTGGCATTATTTAACTTTGCATAACTTCATTTGGCATAATAATAGTTAGGCATAGCATGAAGTTGGCATAAGTCTTTTGGGATATTGTTTTTAGCATAAATACTTTACGCCTAATCATTGTTCGACAAAATAGTAATTTCCAAAAATTGTCTTTTGTCATACTATTTTAATAACATCCTTATTCAAGAAAATAGTTTTAGTATGTTAAATAAACAACCTTTTTATACACTCTCATACCTATTTCAAATTTAATTTAATTTTTTTAGGCGAAAAACCATTATGCCTAATAAATAAGTATTATACGAAAAAGCATAATGCCAACAAACATTATGCGAAATGATAGTTATGCAAAGTGAAGAAATATGCCAAAAGACAATTTTGCCAAATGCTAGTTATGCAAATAAAAATTATGCGTAACGTGTTATGCAAAATTATGCAAATTTATATTTTGCACAAAAATGGGATCCACGATGCAAGAGTATCGCATTTGGCGCATATCTAAAGCCTAATTTTCATAACAAAACTGGTTGCATAAATTTAAGGCATGTATTGTAAAAGATTAATTTCCTAATACCTGATAAATGTCATCCTTCAGAAGGGATAAATACGTCGGTAAAAGAAACCGGCGAGCCAGTATGACAAGATGTATGAATGTAAGGAGAAAGAAGTATGTAAGGAGCGTAGCACATGGGACCATACCCTCGTGGAATAAATGAGTGATTTTATGTATGTGTTGTGTTAATGTCGTGGCATTAATATCATGCAGTAAGTTTCGTCGTGTAAATTAGGCTGTAATGATTTGCGAATAACTTATTGGACGGAATCTACTCCTATAGTAAGTATTTTAACTTATCAGGGGTCAGAAAGGACGAAAATGGTATGTATATTAACCAATTTAAATAGTTGTTATAAAATCTAACGAAAAATTATGTTATTAAGTTACCACATGCCACTCTAATAGTCATGAGAAAACCAAACGAATAATTTAACAGCACTTGGGGCGTATACCCAGGGGGTGCAGGTTCGAGTCCTGCTGGATTCTTAATTTTTCAACTTTAATATTATATAAAACAATTTAACAGTTGTTAATATTGAATAATAACGATTTATTTAAATGTGCCATTTTGTTTTATTTGTAAGTTTTGGGAGTTTTATATCAAAACTGAGATCAGAAGCACACTGATGAGTAACAGGAATGTCTTGTGGTCAGTTGTGATCTACTCATATAGGTTTAGGTTTGATCCCCAGGACAGGCAAAAGTATTGTTTGGATTTGGCCAATACAATATAGAATCTGGTTTAGTGTCCGGTAGATGACTAAAGGCTCACGAGTCTCAAGACCTATTATAATGAAACCTAAAACATGGCAGAAAAATGTGGGTATTATCAACCTCTTCTACTAATCTTGTGTAAAATATTTTTGAAGTTATGTTATGCTATAAAATCAGGAGCTGCATAATCTAACGTATAATTTGATGGCAAACAAAATAAAACAATGAACTCATTAAAATCTGTGCAGACGAAGTCAACAACACACATTCGTACTAAGTAGATACTTCAAAGAACAAATACGAGCTCTACCTCATCACTAATTACAAAACTTAATAGCATGCAGGAGTCTTCCTCAAGCGCAGTGGTTTCCACTTCACATTGTCATATATTTTACATTGATAATGAACAAACACATTTACCTACCTACTAGAGATGAGTCGACTATGGGTTCGGTCAACTTGAAACCTCAAAACTAAAGCTTTGAAAACCTCTTAGTGATGCTTGACGAATACTTATACTTTGTGATAGTAAACTTTTAGAAACCAGAACTAGTCGAGGCTTTGTCATATCTTCTTTTAACGTTAAATTTAAAGACTCTTTAATTGAATCTAAAATAAATAAACTTCTATTTGGAGAAATACTTCTGAAAAACTCAAAGGTGCTAAAACAATTCGACAATCTGGCAATGCTCTAAAAAAAGCTTAAATTTCAGTCTAATGTAGCTTCTACTAGTACAAATAAGGGTTGTTTAAACTTCGTTGCTCAACATCGCTTGTTCGATCAGAAACATAACGACAGCCGCAGAACATCGAACCAAAGCCAGCAGCAGTCGTAGAACAACAGTGCCTGGCGCCACGGGGAGCAGTCGATGCCTGCGAAGTCACGCCCTCGAGTTGAGTACTAATTTACTGGCCGACTAGTCGATTGCAAAAGCAAAAAACGCTGACTATACCACTCTATTATGTTTGTACAATTAGTGGTATCTGACCAGTTAACCATTTTACATGTACGTCATACTCCCGGGATATTTAGTAGGGCTACTGTTGCATCCCAGGCGGTTCACTCAGCCGCGTATTTGTGACCTATTCATCTTCTAATGGAGTCTTTGTGTTGCACCTACGCACTGCGCTCTTTAGAACTCTGATGGAAACTCATCTTTAAACATCGTTGAATTTTGTTTATAATTCCTTACATTGTATAGGGTTGTCTATGATACTTCTCAATATAAAAAAATATACCACTTCATTCTAACGGTAAAGGATAATAAATATTCTAAAATAATTTCAATTTAGTAACTTATAGAATCTAATTAAAAATATTCAATTAACTTTAGGATTTTGAGATATGATGTAAATTCAAATTCGATTTGACCAATATTTTAACTCAATTATGACACTGCGAACTAATTACTGTTGAAAAAAACCTTTAAGTTACGTTGCGTCACATTTCTAGTTATAAAACTGTCATATAGAAATGTGCAAATAGACCCGATTACAACGAATGAAAAGTATCAATTAAATTGCGTTACTAGATTAACTCATTTCCATGTATTGATTGGTGGAATACGACTTTTAATTTACCTACTTAATTAAACGTAATCAATCGTTCATTTAAAGTCTAACAGCCTTAATACATATTTATTTATAGTTTTTGCATTTTTAATAATTTATACATAACACTGTCAATAAACACATACAGAAAACGAAATTTGACACTTAATGCATTTGAATATGAGCGAAACTACTCCGGCTACTCCCATTTGATTTATTAAAAAAGCACCTGTTAATTTCATTCGGCGAAAAAGATTTTTAAGATTTTTGCAAATTTAAGATTTTTGATTTAAGATTTTAAGATTTTAAGATTAAACTTTTAAAGATAAAACAATAATAAAACAAACTAATAATAATAATAATTAATAATAATTAATAATAATAATAAAATTTTAATAATTAATAATAATAAAATCTATTTTAACACTTTTTAAGATTTTTGCAAATAAAAGGAGTTAGTTTGAGCTATCATCAATTCTCGTTGTGCGCCGGTTTTATTTGAGTGCTCTATTGACGTTCGCTGCACTTTTTCATAGTCAGAATTTAATAGTCTTTGTTAGCAGCGAATAAAGGCTTGTTTCAGAAAGTTCTTGAAACTGGGTGTAGTTTTAGTTGGTATATAACAGATCAGGGTTTTAAGCGACGAGTTTCAGATTTTTTCAAAAAAATAAATTACGTTCGATATAACGTCTGTTCTGCGTATATGGCACTCCGTGCTGCTATTGCGAATTTCCGAACGGAATGTTTATTTATTAATTTATTCATTTTGGGATAACAACAGCCGTTATACATCAATTTGCTAATAGCTAACTTAATTAAATCTGAAGGCCAATTACAGTTATCCACATCGTAATAACAAACGTGTTTCTATCTTTATAAAGAAATTCAGTACAAAGGGCGAGCTAATAACCCGAGAGCGGTAACAAATAACACTTTCACCGACCCGGGAATCGAACCCGAGACCTCGCCGTGAGAGGCGCATACGCTAACCAGTAGTCCATCGAGGCAGTCCTAAAAAACATTACTGACAAATTTCAATCATTTTAAATCAAAATTAATAACTTTGTAAGTCCTTATTAGGGCTTGAGTTGGCAACTTACAAAGTTGGTAAAATTCACTTTCGAACTAAAACATTTTCACAACCAGCAGTGATGCCTGCGTAGAAGTTCAGAAAAGTATAAGGTCATAAACGGTTTGTTAATTACTATCAAAATTTTGAATTGGGGTTTTCCCGATTGAAAAGTTTTTAATGTTTATATTACAACTTTATGAGAATCTGTAGGGGTTAGTATTAAAAACGTAGTTAAAATTTAAGTATTTTTTTTTTATTTGTGTTTGTTATAAAATGGTATATTTCATCTGATTATAACTAAGACTTGGCATGTGATAAAATCAATATGTACCTATGCAAGTTAAATGTTTATACCAATGTGTTCTCGATACTGTGAATGTGGTTTTCCACTCATAATAAATGGCACATGTGCTCTGAATGTTCGTATCCCCCTACTATTTGCACTTTTAGGTAATCAAAACAATTAAAGAAGGTGGCTAAATTCTAGAAAAAAAAGTCACTTTTACTAGTTTATTCATGCTTAAAACAATTATTTATTAATAATAGTGAATATTGACTAAACTGAGATTCTACAGACATACTTTTAATACGAGTTGCCACGAGTCATGTTGTCATGCTATAAAACTCTTGAATGAAGATATCAATCAATCTGCCGAGCCTTTATTTTGTTACATTGGGTTCGGTTTCTAGTCTAACGGAATTAGCTGGATATCAGTATTTTACGTGGAACGACTGGCATCAGACCTCCAGAACCCAGTACGAGGTGATACGATAAAAATAAATAAATAAAATAAAAATAGCTTTTATTACTCTGACTTAACAATAATATTTTTGATTACATAAAATTTTGTTTCTACATCGGTAAACCAGGTTGTCCCTTTAAATAGGCCTCCTCCAGATTCTTCCATTCTTCCCTGTCTCGCCCTATCCTTCTCCAACCCTTGGGTAGATCATCCTCCCAACGTGTCATCTGCCGTCCTTTTCGACGTTTGCCGTTTTGTGGGAACCACTCTGATATGGCACTTGTCCATTTCTCTTTCCTGGATCTGATCATGTGTCCAGTCCATTGCCATTTGAGTGTTTTAGCTTTCTGGATGACATTTTTGACTTTAGTTTGTCTTCTTATCCGGTCTAGTCTCCACCGATCGTTCAGTCTGACACCAATGATACTTTTTTCAATTCCCTGTTGGCAAACTTTCAATTTTTGTGTCATTTTGTAGGTATATGACCATGTTTGACATCCATAGGTGAGAATTGGAAGTATGGAGATGTTAAAAACTTTGGCTTTTTGTGTGATAGGTATAGAATTATTCTTCATTACTTCTTTCAAAGACCTATATCGAAACCAGGTTTTAGTCACTCGTCGTTGGATCTCATTTGCCATTGGGTGTTTAAGTGTAATAACATAGCCTAGGTATACATATTCCTCCACATATTCTACTTCTTGACTTCCGACTGATATTTTAACTTTGTCACTGTTGGATATAGTCTTTGTTTTGGAAATATTCATGGTTAGTCCTGCCTTTTGGCTTTCTGTTATCAGTTCCAAAAGCATTGTCTGTAGGGTAGCAGGGTCTTCCGCGAACAATAAGTATCGTATCATCCCACTGTTCGAGGTGATACGATACTCATTGTTAAACTAGATGTCAGACTTTCTGTTCTATAACTACTCTTAACGGCTTAACGTGCTCTGCGAGGCACGGGGGAAAACTTGTTATGTTTAAGATCACCCACCCACGGCCGACCGTGGTTAGCATTAAATGAAGATATATTTTATAATAACCCGTAAATATTTAACTAAAATTGCTGTATTATTTACTAAAGCATTCGTTTTATATGTAAAACAAGGCTAGGCCAAAGTTTGTACACTGACCGATTACTCTTTGCTACGGGGATTAAAACCATTTGTAAATTGTCATGCAAGAGCAACTGTTGCCTTGCTGGGTCGAAACTAACGTGAAACGGAATTTAGTGTTCGTTTTTGTGCCACGGATAAACTACTACGTAGATGTACAAAAGAATTGTCTATGATAATGTTTAGTGTAGGTATGTTGATTATTTTTTCGATAATTAATTAATCTTACTCATTATTTTCGATGATGCTAGAACTAAAACAGTATGTTTCCTGTATGATTTAAATTATATAATAATATTGTAACTTTCGTTGTTATATCTTGTAAATATTAGAGATTTTGTTGTTATATCATCTATTACTTACCCACTTATAGACGACCAAACGCATAGTGCGTAGAGGCTCTTATCGATAACAAAAAAGTGGTAGAGTAAATCTTTACTGAGCTTGTTTAATACGAACATAACTGTTTATTTAATATTCTTATTATCAACCGTTTTCAAAAATCTTAGTTAACATTTTCAATAACTTAAACGAAGTGGCCAAATAAACAAAATATGAATGTACGTTTTTGAATTTTGAAGCCATCACTGAATTATCTCAATACTTTATTTATAGCGGTAAAAATCATGAACATAGTTCTTCATAACTTTCAATACATATTGCTCTTGGCGTTTGCTGCTACAAAAGTTTTTTCAATCAATTCAGACGACCCACTTTATATTCAGATGGTTATTGAGAATGGTGAACTTCGCCTTTCAGGTTTACGCATGGAGATACGAGTGATCCACTAACTTTGACTTATATGTATATACACACGTTACGATATATTGTGGCATTTGAAATATGCAGATAAATATAACGTTCAAAATTCAAAATTCAAAAATATTTTACTTCATAGAATACAATTGATTACTTGAAAACGTCAAAATAATAATAAATAACATAACATAACATAATAATTTAAATTGGATTAACATAATACAGAATAATGTCATAAAGCATAAAATAACAATGAATGAGCAATAAATGTCACTGCCAGGCAGTCTTGTCCTCCATAAAGTCTTTTACACTGTAGTAGGCCTTACTATATATACAATTTAGTTTTAATAAATGTTTTAAATTTATGCAATGATAGATCAATTACATTATTTGGCAGTGTATTATACATTTTTGTACATTGACCTGCAAAAGATTTGCTAATTTTTTGGAGCCTAAATTTGGGAATTTCTAACTTATTTTTATTTCTTAAATTTAAATAGTGACGGTCGCTATTTTTACTAAATTTTACAATGTTTTTTGTGGGTATACATGAGACTTTCAAAAATGTATTGTGAGTATACAGTCATTATATTAATATTTTTAAACTTATCCCTTAATGACTCGGGATTCCATACTATAAATGGCACGGACAGCCCGTTTCTGCAGCACAAAAATGCATTCTATATCGGCAGCATTTCCCCACAGTAATAAGCCATATGTCATAATACTGTGGAAATAGCTGAAGTAAACCAGACGCGCTGTTTTAATGTCCGTCAGTTGGCGGATCTTCTTTTTAAGTTAATCGAACATTACTAGAAAAAACTAAACGTAAACTGTGCAGATAATCGCATGTTCCAAAATCAATAAATAAGACGATCGCGTGCGATGTGCGATCTTTCTCTTCAGCGAAAAAGCTGTGCAGAGAAATGCATAACGATATATGACGTAAACTTCCGCTCTCCACTGCGCTGGTGTTGTGGCTTCGATCCCCACTCGAGACAAATATTTGCGTGATCTGCAAAATAATGTTCCAACTCTGGGTGTGCTTTGTGTATATATGTTTGTGAACAGCCCAGGTACAGAATATTTCCTAGGGCGAGCGTCGTTTTTTTTAAATAAATAATTGACACAGATTAACGATATTGCAATGATTTTTTATACACTCGTTTGATAAGTCTGCACTGATCTGTCTGCACAGATAAATCTTAAATACAATATATTTATTTATTTATTTATTTATTTATTTAAAACTTCTTGCACATAATAAGTGTACAATGGCGGACTTAATGCCATAGGCATTCTCTACCAGTCAACCGTAAGGTGGTGCAGAGATTACAAAGGTAGGTGCAGTTAAAATGTTACAATTTAAAGAGAAAACTTATCCTAAAACCATACAATACATACAATAATAGACAAATACCCTATATATTTACATAATATAATATCAAATCATAATATTCAATAAGAATATAATAAATACATAAATATATATATATATATATACTATTATATAAATAAAACATGATAGATCAATTTTTTAATGACTCTGCAGAAGATTCAGTTAGGAAGAGTTGACGAACCCGGGCTTTGAAGGCATCCCGGGTAGTGGACATCCTGATCTCGAGAGGGAGTGCGTTCCACAGAAGTATAGACTGAATAAAGAACGAAGAATGGACTAAGCTTGAAGAGTGAGAAGGACACAAGAGGAGAAGATTGTTAGAAGAGCGTAGATTTTTATCATGACTAGAGCAAAGATATTGAAAATAGGGTGTTAAATAATAAATATATATCATTTATAAAAAATAAAAATAAAATAATAATATAAAATTTGACTCAGCCATCGACACGATGGAGAAGATGAAAAAGAATATATATCATTATACTAATATACATATAATAATATACTATATTATACAATATATATATTTCATGTATGTATATATCGTTACGTGTGTAGTGGGTATAGGAATTATTTACGTACTAGTTTACGTTAGGTTGAACCACACAGACTGGAGCTCACTTGCTGCGTTTAGATAGCAGCGCTAGTACTATTTGACTTTAGGTAAGCGCTTACCCTAAGCGGCTTGGCTTATTCAATACGGACACACAGCCGTCCGTATATATTTGGTTTTTGAACAGCTCTCGCCCTAACGCTCTGAGTCACCTATACGAATATAAAAAACAGTAATATTGATCGTTTCTGTAGGCCGTAATCTTTTGATATACCAATGAGATTTTAAATTCTTTTACTATTTTATTGGCTAGACCACACTGTTATAAGAATAACGCAAAAATACAATATTTGCATTTCGTCTAGACATTAGCGTGAGGTCTCGGGTACGATGCCCGGGTCGGGCAAAGTGTTATTTGTAAACTTTTTGTCAGTCAATTCACAATAGCAGCACAGAGTCGGAATTGGTGCTCGGTGGATAGCGATAAGCTTACCGCCTATCCCATGGGACCTAAACATAACCTTGCTTTCTTAACGAGCGCGAGATAGATTTCGTTGCGTTTTTGTGATGCTGCCCAATACCAAAATATGTCAAAAACGCGACAAAGTCATTTTCGCGCTCCGCATGTTTGTCCCTCAATACTGTAACATTCTATGTCTGTCAGCCAAGCCTTCTTCCAATTACACCGGGGTCGGCTTCGAGTCTAACAGATTTAGCTGAATATCAGTATTTTACGTGAAGCTACTGCCTTCAAACCTCAACAACCCAGTACGAGGTAATACGATACTCTTTGTTAGTCTAGGTTGTCAGACTTTCTAACCTTTGACTACCCGTAACGAGTGGAATTTTATTTATTGGGATGAATCTAAACTCTTATTGCCAGAAAAGTTGACAGCTAATAACAAGCGAGGCAATAGTTCGGCATTTATATACAGGTATTTTTTAGAGGTATTATGGAGAAATGTACAAAGAAAAATATATTCTGAAGAAAGCTATAGCAGTAAACCAGGCTATGCCGCGTCGGCACTTCACAATCGAACGGGTTCGTTGGTCTCTATTTGGAGTTGTTTAGACGGCTTAGCAGACGCTATAGATCGTTCGTTGGCGTTCGTCGGCTATTTGAAGTGTGGCGGTAACATCAACGGATTTATTGGCGTTCGCAAAGCCATTGGCTCTAGCATTCGTTGGTTCGGTGTGAACCCGGCTTGTAAGGAATAAAGGTAATGAAAATATAAGTTTATTGTAGCACACGTTTTCGCTCAATTTTTCTATTCTTTGTGTCTACGCTATAATTGGCAAGTTAGCTTAATTTTAGAAATTATCTCGATTTATTTAGTGATAAAAAATCATTTAAAGCTTCCTTAGACAGAGATAAGTAAAACGGTTTTTAATTCGATCAATATTTTTTGTGTTTACCACGTACAGACCGATAGACATACGCGGGGAGGCACGTTTATGTAATGCTTATTACATAAACGTTCCTCCCCGCGTATGTCTGCTAGTAATCTAGTAATAAATATAATTAAACAAAAAAAACATATAAATAGTAAAAACTAATATTGAACCTATGCCATAAAAGTAATCTTGCGGTTGGATGGCTGAACACAAACATACGCAGCCCGATAAAAATAGAGAGATGAAAAGAAATTCTGTGAAACTCTATGTGAAGCAGATTCCGTGTTTATTTTGTATGAAACGTGACATATTTCATTTAGGGAAATTAACCTGGTTGCTATTTCGCGAAATGGATGTTCAAGAATTCAGTGCTTTGAGGCTATTCGTTTAGCCAGTGCAGTTGATTTGCAGCGAAACAGCGCAAAATGCTGCAGTTCCTACATTTTAGATGTCTGCTTAAAATATCATAACAATGCTAGAGAACAGGAACAAATTTGGCTTAATATTCTAATCAAATTATTATTTTAATTAAATTTGCAAGAACAAGTTTGTTTGTTGTTCAAGTTAGTCAAAATTATATTTCCAATTATCCTACAAAAAACAAAAGTAATAAGAATAAGTTCAGGTTTTATTACTTACCTCTTTCGTTGACTCAATTCAATTTATTTTATCAACATCAAAAAAGTCAAAATCAAGTCAAATCTATCAAAAAACGAATCTATTAAATAAATTGATATTTTACGGGTAGCTTAAAGTATTAGGAATGTACGGGACATCTATAAATGATACGATGATAAAATTGATATAAGTTTATTGATAGAATGATACAATTATGATGAGTACACGCGGCGATGACCAAACGCGAACTAAGTAAAATGCGCACGCGGTACAAATCTGCTTACTTTACATTAAACATATTATAATGTATTTGTACGGGTGGTACAAGGAATATGATATAAAATAATCTGAATACCCTTTAATTTTCTATTTAATCTAATTTCTTGACAAACAGTAAACGCCTGATTGATTTTGTCATTTCGCTGTGTTAATATAATTATACACATAACATAACCAAAACAATCGTTTATAAATATATTCAGAGTAAAAATTAAAGGAATTCTAAAAAAGTTTTTGAATACGGTAACCATTAGAAACAGTTGGTTTTATTGGTCACAAAATAATATTATTTAAAGTCCATTTAGATTTATACAGTATCAGTCTATCGAGGCGTATTACATGTTGCGTAAGCGGAACATACAAAATGACACTACGTATGCCTTTACATTTGACGAATGTTCTTTGCATATAACAAATTTGTACTTCAAACCTGACACTATATTTTATAAAAGAAATAATATAAGTTTAAAAAATATTTATATTTATGACGGTAATATAGATTAAAATGTGTTTTTGAATAACGTGTGTGTTGACTATTTGAACCCTAAAAAATAGAATACTTTTTTTGTGAAACTTGTAATTTTAATAATTTCGCGTTTCAATATCCTACTAGATAATTATTTTCGTTCTGGCACTGCGAATTGCTAACGAAATGCACGAATTTAAGAAGCACTAAAATTGTTTAATATAGGGTAATATAGGGTTTTGTAACATCGATGTATTTTATAATATTTTGAATGAAGTAAATGTTTTTGCATTGTACGCTCAATAAGGTTACATAATGGTGGCAAATGACCAATGACAGTGATTAATGGTTTTAATAACCTACTTCTGAGGAGTGCTATTTAATATTGTTTTCCTCAATTAAATCAGGGAATAAAGAAGAAACATCTTGTTCTTCAAGGTTTTTAATTAAGATTAATAAAGGCGAACATTTTTTGACCCAGTGACATAATTGCAAATTTGCGTCCGAGCAAAAAAGGAAATGCAAAGCAAATGCTTTTCTTTAACCGCAACAAGAAAGCAAATTAACTATTTGTAACTTGTTGATAAACTAGCTCAGAGAAGAAACATAAGGCTTAATTTTTCTAGCTTCTATTCTACCGCTGCCATTTTAGAAAAAACTCATGGAAACGTTGTGTCAAAGCTAAAAATATATAATAAGTTGTTAATGTCGTTTTCAAAATGTGTATTCCTAAAATCGCAGCTTTTATCTCTGTCACAATAAAGAATGCATGAGAACTTTTCCCATAAACAATAATTACGTAGACGAGTCATAAATAAAGACATCGTCGACGGCATCTTGGGACTGCTTTTCTGTCATGTTCAGTTGTATGTGGATAGATTTTCAACAAGTTCGAGCAAATGGCTGTTTTTTTTTATAAATATTTCAAAACTCAAACACAACGCCATCTAGTCCCAAACTAAGCAGAGCTTGTACTATGGGTACTAGAATAACTGATACTAATACATAAATACTTTTCTTTTAGTAAATACATACATATTATACATAGAAACACCCAGACTAAGACAAACCCCCATGTTCATGCACACAAAGATTTGTCTTAAGTGGGAATCGAACCCACGACCTCGGCGTCGCAGGCAGGTACACTACCCACTCCGCCATCCGGTCTTGTTGTTGCTTTCTAAGTGTGCCTTTTATCATAAAGTGCTTGTATATTATTTGTTCTTTATCAAAAATTAAGTCACATCTTTATTAGCGAGCCCGCCCAGTGGTAAATTTTGTTCTTGTTGAGAAAGATTCAACAAGGTGGAGTTAATGGCTTTAGCTTATTTGGTGCTTAGAGTGAAGTTATCATCATAAAGTGCTTGTATTGATAACTATTTATAAAAGAATTTAATGAAATTCACGAATATTGGACGTTAATTTAGTATTTTGCATATATTTTGTGTGTACGAACCGTATTATTTTAAATTAAATTTTAGGCTTGGAGACAAGGGTTTTTTTATTTTTTTCACTTGATTCACTTGGGACCTAAACATTAAAGGTGAAGTCTATTACACAGTTGATTAACCCATCCGAAAGAGAATAGCGTGATGATGGCATTCAGTTTAACTTACAAAGTAATAGTAATAGTAATAGTGTTTCTATGTATAATAAGTATGTATTTACAAAAGAAAAGTATATATGTATTAGTATCAGTTATTCTAGTACCCATAGTACAAGCTCTGCTTAGTTTGGAACTAGATGGCGTTGTGTGTGAGTTGTGGAATAATTATTTAATGACGTGCTTATCTAAATCTGACCCGGATTGATTAATACAACTTGCATATTTCTGTAATATTTAAATCTGCCACGTTATTTTCTGTATAGAACTTTTCACAAATATGAACTTAAGATAATTTTTGAGGCTTATAGTCTGGCTCAAAGCTTCGATAGCATTTAAAACAAGAGGATATACTTGTATTAGTATGTGTCAATGAGTTTTCTACGTGATATTACTTATTCAAAAGCCTAATTTATAATGTCTATACACAATTTAGTTGGGTACGTGTGATCAAGTATCACGTACTTGCTAAGATTGTGTCATGTTCGCACGTTATACCATGGCATTAATTTTACAGTTAACTCGAATATTATAATTCCCATGGAATTACCAAGGATATCGTGTCGCCTCATAGACTAAGATATATATATTGAGCGTAGGTACTTATACATTGCTTAGGCTTAACTAATGCTCTGCCACTGTGACAAAATGGCAAAATCAGTGTTTTAGTGTTTTGTACAAAGTATCTCAGTCTATTTATTTATTTATTTTTTATTTACTTATGTACAACATTACAGTTTTAAACAAAGATGACACGTGGAGACCAAAATTAAGGATCTATTGACACGTGGAGACCAAAAATGATATTTCTATGTAAGGAATCTATGAGCAGAAATTCAAGAGTTTTCTTTCATAATTGACGAACCTTCTTTATAAACTTACACCCCTAATATTCCTCTTTGAGAAATAGATAAAGCTTTTTAAGTTAGACCTCCAGCTACACAACTGTGAAAACCGCATCCTATTCCATGCAGTAGCTTTTGCGTGATGCGCATACGAACATACAGACAGATCAACAGGCAGGCAGACAAAAAAAAATATGTGTTGGTCTTTATTTTATTTAAATATCTTCAATGTACAGACAAATTCACAATTTTATTATATGTATAGATTAATTCAATTAAATTAAACCTATCCAAAAATAATGAATTTGTGGAGTTGCGTTCTGGATATTTAATATTTTAATATTGCATATTCGTGAATCGTAATACGTTCATGCAATTTTCGTGTGTAAAAATTAACCTCCATACGTTGTTCTAGAACACAATTTTTGCAAACAAAATAATACAAAAAAATAATTATTAAAAAAACAAAAAAACCCGACTGCTTAAAAAAAAGAACTGAAAAGATAAAAACAAGTAGATAACATTAAATTCATTAACAACAAATAAAACATGTCAAACTAAATTCTTTATGATGTTGCAAGCGGTGACAAACGAAGTTATATAGTAGTAACAAAGTATTGTTTGTCCCCGCCTGCAACATCATAAAGAATTTAGTTTGACATGTTTTATTTGTTGTTAATGAATTTAATGTTATCTAATTGTTTTTATCTTTTCAGTTCTTTTTTTTAAGCAGTCGGGTTTTTTTGTTTTTTTAATAATTATTTTTTATTTCACTCTTTTTAGTTCTTTATAACCGACATGTTTTTTTATATCTATTAATTTGTAGAAATAAAATCTCTTTGAGATCAATAAGCCTTAATCGTGAGTTAAACTATCAAATGCAAAAACAATTATTCAAATTCAACCGGCAGTTTCCAAGATTAGCGTGAGCGAACATACAAACTAACTTCCACCCACTTCGAGCGCGCGAGCGTGCCGATATATAAATTGGTAAATTGTGTTTAATCAGTAATATAAATGTGATAAGAAGTATATATTTTTGAAATGGTCTTTTCATGGCCTTTTATTTGATACCCATATTACTATGATGAAAAGAAAATCCATACCTCCCCCCCCCTTTTTTTCATTTGCCGGCGCCATTTTGAAAATTTATATAGCCTATGTCACTATCACTGTTTCGACGAATTCAACGACACCTCATTTGTCAAAATCCGTCTAGCCGTTTGGGCTGTAGGGCGTGCCAAAGAAATAGACATACATACATACATACATACATACATACATACATACATACATACATACATACATACATACATACATACATACGCTCGAAAAACATAACCCTCCTTCTGACGCAGTCGGGTAAAAATAGCCTTTAAAACATGTACCTTTTATTATCTGGCTGTCAACGACAAAAAACTGTGTCAAACTCCCATACAAATAAAGACTACAATTTTTTTTTTATGAATGATACAATAAGTGTTAAGCGCATCTGCAGGATAGCCGTGAAGTTATGTGTGTTCTATGTTCTACACATAACTTCACGGCTATCCTGCAGATGCGCTCAACACATAGGATCTAATTTAATGTCAATTCGTTAGTGTTAATACCCAAAGTTGATATCGGTACCGTATTTTATATAAACACTATGAATATTGCAAAAATATGAATATTACTCTAATCTGTTTGTTTCGTGTATGGAGGTTATTATTTGTATAAATCATTAAATGTGCAGTCAGAGAGTTGTCCACTCGGAAATCATATCCGGTCATTCATTGATGCGGATCGGTTTTCACCGATTTATCACTTTGCAAAACATAAACATTGAAGTTAAAGTGAAAATAATAAATGTTGGCTTACTTTTTTAATAATCCGAGATCGGGACGCAAGATCATTATTTTAATTAAAACTATATTATGAAAAATAAAGTATAAGTAATAAAGAATAAAAATCTCAAAAGATTGTTAAAAATATCTAGATCCAGCTAGTTTTCGTCTTTTACAAAATAACTGTAGAGGAACAAAGACCACAAAGGGAGGAGGATCCTCCAAGGTTTGGTGTAATTATTGCCTGGCGGACAGATGTGAAACGATAGTGGTTTGAAAGTTGTATTTATGTATGATCGCTATGAGAATATCACTTTTCACGATTCAGCACATTTTGACACATCTAATTTGTGTGTCATCTGTGGTAAGTAATTTTTTGAAATAATCGCCATATTATTAGTCGCCAGTACTGCCACAATAACATATCACGGTTAAATTAGTTGAAGATGGCATAAAGGAAATTGACGGTTATATCTTTGCAACAACTGGACTGACAAAATTCATAGAAAAATTCCCGGGCAAAATAAAAGCTGTCAAATCCCATACATTTCTAAACTTTGACGCAAATTTTACCTGGAACGCGCCGCTCTGCTCGCGCTGTGGAAATAATGCCATTTAAAACTTATACTTGTCTCAAGTTAAATGCTTTTAGACTATTTAGGTATGTAGGCAGCAAATATATGATGACAGAAAAAGGACGACATAAAACCCAAATTTGGCCCGTCACAATAAATGTGTCTACAGCCCAAAGTAGACTTAAATTGTTATATACGTTTTAATTTTGTTTTTAATTTATCTAAAACCTAATGGAAGACTAGAATCGTAAAGTGGTGTTTATTTTGAAAAATAAATATTTTTAGCTCAATATTATTGATACATAAAATCTGTAATTAGTGAACTTGACGCTTAATATATTTTCAACCTACTTATTTTGGGCTAGTAACCATGGTCACTTAGACCTTCTAGCCAGGTTCTGTTTTGTGTTGTCTCAAATAATCTGGTACTAAAACAGAAAACACGTCATTATTATTAACAAGTAATTCGTCAACTTTTCTTTTTGCAAACCTCAACTTTTCTCTTATAAATGTTTGCGCGCCACTTTGTCACATAAGTGATAGAAAGCACTTTCAAATAACTTTACTGTAAGTAATAAAAGTGGAGGTGACGTGGAAGATCGACCTTCACCGATTTAATAAGGAGATGAGACATATTTTTTTATCAAAGAACCTTTTTAATACGCATATGCGTCTGTCATTATAAGGTCTTGGGTTGGATTCCTGGGTTGGGCAAAAGTGTCATACAATTCTACTACAACCTTCTGGGTAATATAGGCATGATGTTTTTTCCACCAGCAAATTCATGATTTGCCCAGGACTTATTATAGAAGAATAACGTTACCCTAGACTATCTCAATACATTTGCAAATTACCGGTAAATTTAAAATCGTGTCTTCAGATTTAATTGTTGAGTTGAAGAGGTCTAAAAATTTGATGTACACTTTACATAAATTTTTCTGATCATCAGAATTAGCGTAAGACCACAAAACCTTTATCCTAAGAAGTTTGATAATGACAAGGGGGTTCACGTTCCAAATATGACGTTTATGTCATTTGTTTAGTAATACTAGCTTACAAACCGAATTTCAGCTTTCTAGACTTCAGGCAGTACACTATGAGTTTTGATGAGCACCAGTGAGTCAGTGCCGAAATAGTGCTCTTCGCTTCGCTGGTCTCGTTTTGGCTGGGCCACTACCGCAGCCCCAGATAGAACAGAATTAAAAACTAAAGGGCTAAAACTGAACTAGCTTTTTCCTGTGACTTTTCGGGCTTTCTATGTTATTTCCTTCAATGTTGCTCCCTCCAAATTTATTTGCCTCATCTGTGTATAACTTGAAAGAATACAGTAAACGGTCTTAAGGTGCCTATATTTTAAAAATTATCCTCTCCTCCTACGAGTACTCCTGACCATTGAAGAGTTGTACCTTCCAGCATCAGATCAGCACCCATAAATATTCGAATAGCTTTAGACAATATACGAAAAAACAAAAGTTTTTTCTAGGATCATAGAATTTTCACCAGATCTTGACCTGATGAAAATGGGACCATATGACAAGTATATTTAGACAAAAAAATAATTTCTTAAGTCAGTCCAGGCGTCTTCAAGTAATCGGCGAACAAACACAAAAAACCACCGTGGTTATAATAATAATAATAATAATAAATCATTTATTTCAGGCTGCATAGGCCCATAGATAAATACCTTAACCTAAAAATACATAATTATAAATTTACTTCCTTTGCACTAAGTCTTGGTGCGTTCCTGGGGTATAGTTCCGCGGAAGCGACGTTATGTCACTTATTATTATATTATGGTAACTGTTTACAAAATATTTCGTTCCGAGGCTTTAGTCTACTAAGATCATGAGTTCTTATACTTTTATTTTACCTTTTTTCTAGAAATGAATGAAAAGATATATCGTAGTAGTTTTTCTTTCTAACTACAAGCCACTCAAACTTCCAGAAGAACTTCACAAAGCTTGTTAATTGAATTCCACACGAAACTAGCAAAGAAACATTCTCGAGAAGTTACGAAACTTATTTTTATATAGAAACTTGAGAAATAGGCACTTAACTAAAAATATGAATTAAGATGTCCAAATCATCCAAACTGCTTCGTAGGTCTAGTGGTTAGCGTGTGTGCCTCACACCGTGAGGTCCTGGGTTCGATTCCTTGGTCGGGCAAAAAGTTATTTCCTGACGGAAAGTTCACAATAGCACACGCAATTGGAATTTTGCCCGGTGGATGGTGATAGTTGAGTGCACGGTTGGCGTAGCGGTTAAAGCGGTCGCCTCGCCGCTTTCATCTACGCTGGTGTTGTGGGTTCGATCCCCACATGGGACAAATCTTTGTGTGATTCGCAAAGATTTGTTCTGACTCTGGGTGTGCTTTGTGTGTGTGAAATGTATGTTTGTGAACACCCCCGCGACACAAGAGTTATTCCTAGTGCGGGCGTCGTTTTTAAAAACAAAAAAAAAAATAGGCTTACTACCGCATTCACATCCCATGGGACTTACACATAACAGGTGAAATGTGGGTGTTGTACACCTTTGCCACACCCTTCTGGGTAATATAGGCGTGATGTTATGTTTAGTAGTGACTAACTTTGATGTAACGTCACCGGATATTTTATTTATAGAAATAATAGATCATGGTTACCATTCCACTAGCACCGTATGAACAATTCTGGTCTGTTTTGCCCTATATTCTAGTAGCAACAGAAACGTCTATAACGCTCAGAACGATCACGTGATTTGCAGATTTTCACCCAGCTCTGTACTTAGGGTAAAATGGGTAAATTTTGACGTTTGGAGGTTCAGAGGATTCGACACTAGATACAATTTTAATAGATTGAGAATATGTAATGTAATTATGAAACCAATTTACTAAAAAATGGCTTCGTAATTTTGGTACATAAAAGTTTAAATAATATCTGCATTTATGTTTTTTTGTTATTGATAATTTATAGTAGGCATTATAAGTACAATGCTTGACAAATGTCTAAATTGAACACTTGTCAGTCGTTCCACTTAATGAAATCTGAATAAAATGCTTAGAATTTAAACATCGAAAATATTGTTATTTCCCAAAAGAATAACACTAGTTTCCGCTAGTGAATCAACCTACATGGTCCTAGAATAAAATAAAAACCCTGTTTTTGTCCATCTAGATTTAAAACTGTGTTACAAATTTCACTAATATCCTTCCAAAGCTCAATGGTGTGATTACGTAAAAACATTCAAACAGCCTTACATCCTTTCACAATAATATAAGTAAGATAAAATAAAAATCTACAACAATATTTTCTCAATATCTTATCAAGGTACTACGCGAAGCTGTATGTATGTAGAAGATTCTAGGAATACACATGCGCAAAAAAGTAATATTTTACTTTTTTGCGAGATGTGTATTCCTAGAATCTTCTACACAGAGCTTCGCGTGTGCGTGCATCAAAACGACGAGTACGTGCTTCATTATTTTTTCGAAACAAACAATCGGTCAATATTATTATATATTATATAATTTCGCCTTGAGAACATTTTTTTTTTAAAGCATTCAATTAATTGAATCCGAAAAAAAATATTCGGCTGTTTTCTAACGAACGAACGAGCGTTTCGTTTTCTGACCGTCCTCAACCAAAGCGTTTCGGTTAGTTAAATATACAAGAGAAATGGTTTATACAAGAGAAATAAGTGTTTTTGTATTGCAGTTGTAATGCTGCGTATTAATGTCTTCCTAGCCGAATTTCGGCTACAGCGGCCAATCTTAAAGGATATCAACCGACTTCACGGGATATTTTATAGTGCTCAGACGTCTGCGGCGCGCGGGAATAATGGCTGGCCCACTGTTATATTTTTCTGTTAGTTTGGCCACTATGTAGTAACTGGTGGTAGGCATTGAACTTTTGCACTGGTGATATTTGTAAGAAAGCGCTCTCTTGTATTGCAGCGGTGTCACAATTTTTTTAAAATATGCTTGACTGCTGGCATATAATAATATGGTTTGAAAGACAACATTTCAAAGTTGTCACTGCATAAAGCCTTATTATTTTGCATTCGTTGAATTAACCTCATACGTTCCGACATCATCTAAATATTAACCTGCAACGTTTCAGTCCCAACCTATTGTGAACTTTATCTATAATACAGAAAGTTCATTTTACTGTCGACGACTAACAATAAGTTTTTACTTTGTAGGAGCCGGCAAAAAATAATATTTTTGTTTAATTAAATACAATGGTATTGTGAACTTGGCACCTGACCTGTAAACAATGACGTTTGATAAAGCTTTGTGAAATTGATAGTGATATTTTTGATGTTTTTACTGTGATTTGATGTTTATAAACTAGATAAAAAAAAATTGTTGAATAAATTAAAACTGAAATTGCGTTATTATTACTTCAGAAGAAGTCTGGATAGAATATTCTTGCTACTTTAAAAATCATAAAGTCAGTTTGAAGCCAAATAAAGATTTGTAATATTTGACACCTATTTACTATTGAAGCCACTGTCGGTATCATAAGTAAATGAATTTTATATTATGTATTTTTACGAAAGTATTTTGAATACTGTATTTTTTTTTAAATTACTTTTTATTTGTCTTTTTGTTGGTGAAGTATTTTTAACATTAATCATTCTGGATTAAGACTGTTTTTTTAGCAGTTTGAATGACAGTTACAAAAAACGACTCCCTATGTAGATTATATTGTACTCTTAACGTTGTATCTATCTTATATACATTTAATATAATTTTTAACAAAAAAAAACCGACTTCAAAAAGAATGTAAACTAAAAAGCAAAAAATAAATTTACTTCGCTCAAAATAATACGTTTTTTCATTTAGTTAAATAGAAATTATTAAATAATTATTTTATAATTCTGATGTCGGTGCCAAGTAAACAATAACTCTGTATAGCCACCCACAAAACCCCACATCGATCTTACCCACCACTGTGCCCTCTGGTGATCCGAGAGAGACGCGGTGGGCCGCCTTGCCAGAATGAATCACGGGACATGGTTCTCCCCCAGGATCACCACCGCGCTGAATGAAAGTTGTGGGTTGCCCTCGATTTCTTTGGATCAGATCAGATCAGATCCTGACTTGGTGGTCAATAAGTCAGATATTTTTTATCTACATTATGTTTTAAAGTATTACCTCTGTATTTATTTATACAATAGACCCACTCCTATTTCGTAGACCGTGACCTTGACATTGTGTCGTAAATAGCTGATTGTAGTACAAGACAATAGTGCCCATTTCAACGCCAGAGGGCTAAGGCAGTATTAAATGTTACGTTCGGGTTGAATGGGAAGGGACACGAAGATAAAAGGGAATTAACTAAGATTTGTTTGTTTACCTGCACCTACCTAGAAATGTAAAGAGCAGAATTAATTTGAAAATGCTATGCATTTTGTAAAATTTATAATACGCTTCTAATTTTATATCACTTAGGGTGATCTTTTAATCGACGGATAAACGTTAGACCTAATAAAATATAACCTGAGCAAATATAGAAGTGACTCATAATAATTTGTGAAGTTATGGATTTGTCAGTTTTCTTAACTGTCATATTTTGTCACTCTTATGTAAATTCAGTCAAGTTAATTTTTATCATAATTATAATAACTTTTATTCTACGGTTGAAAGCTGACGTTTAAAATAATCTTCATTAAAATTTTATGCCATGGCATGGGATGTATGACGATAATGAAAATTTTAATTAAGTTAATTTCGGCATGGCAGTAGCATCACAAATACTAGTTTCACTTGATTGATGATATGTTGAATGCTGGCATGACAGAAATTCACCCATGACATTACATCACATGAAAAATCATACTGTATTAAATAAAAATAAAAAAAAAACAATTCAACATAGATAAAGTCTTCTAATATTATGAAGAGGTAGTGTGTAATGTGTGGATGTGAAAGGTAATCTCGGATCAGTAGTAATCAAGGAACTTAGTCCTATTTTATTCTGCTGCTTGATTAATCTGAGATTTATTACTGCCTTAAATTTAGGTGAATTCGAAAATTTTCCTCTACTTCGTAAATTGAAGACTTATTTTTATCCAAAGTAGTTCCTTAATTTGTTCAATAACAAAAGATTCTCAGAATTTTCATTATAGAACTAATTAGAATTTTGTAAAGATTTACGCGAGTTAAGTTCAAAAAGAGGATAAATATAAAAATATTAGGTAGACAGACTCAATTGCTTGAGTGTTATTGTTATTTATTATATTTATAAATCATATCGTAACTCAAAAATGGCACTAATAAATACAGCATAACAGTCTTCGTCCACGATTACCAGGTTTCAAAACTGGAATTTATAGCGGTATACGAGTATAAAGGCGGACTCTTAGTCATCCTTTCCTGACAGTTTGGTCACTATCTAGCAATTGATGGTAGATATGGAAACTGTACACCTTTGCACAGTCATGATATTCGGCTTGCAGCTAGCAATTTTTGAAAATAAGCGACAACATTTTTACTTGATTGCCATTTTGTGGAATCTCACATGATACTATGGTGAACACAATTTATAAATAAAGATGTTTGTGGTTCGTATAATTTAAGCGAAAACAGTTGGGTAGTACCTGCTTTCAACTTGGCTCTTGCCTCTAACCATTATCCGACCATGTTATAAATCGACGTGGAATATAATTACAAAAAAAAAATACTTACTACAAAATAAAATAATAACAATTCTCTAAAAATATCGAAGTAAATGATGTTTAAGTGGAACTGAAACAAAATCTGTGAAAAACTAAATTCTAATTCTGCTACATTTTTCTTAAAAATAATAATATTTTTAAAATATCATTATTTTATAATTATATTTCAATCAATCTTCCGAGCCTTTTCCCAATTACATTAGGGTCAGCTTCTAGTCTAACGGATTTAGCTGAATATCAGTATTTTACGTGGAGTAACTGCCATCAGACCTTCACATCCCATTACAATATTGTAATTAGGATATCTCTATTTTTTGTAAATATTAGCTATAAGATTTCTTCAGTTTTTTTTAATAAATCACCAACACAACATATTGCCTGAAACACAAACTATCTTCTTATACATCCAGGTCCAGGTTGCCTGGAAGAAATTGCTATTTAGCGATAAGGCCGCCCATTGTGCATTTCAAATAATTTAAGTTAGTTTCTATAATGTTGTCAAACTGTAAATTTGGTGTACAATAAAGTATATTCTATTCTATTCTATTCTACAAGGTGATACGACCACAGATATAGATCTACATAGATAACGCAAGTATCACGATTTGTATTGAAACCAAGCGTGCCGACTTTTTAATACCTATTGTGACGTCACAGCCGAAATTTAGTGACGGGAAATCCAAACCGATTCAAAGACACCGATGCCGCCGATGCCCATCCGCCCAGTACGATTCAAACGGCCGTCCGCTATGATTTTCTCTAACAAAAGACGCGCGTGGACTGAAGTTAGCGGCGACCAACCTTGACACTTGGTCGGGGTTCGGACACGCGAAGTACATGCATTTGCGTTATCTATGTAGATCTATATCTGTGGATACGACCCTTTGTTAGACTAGTTGTCAGACTTTCTGGCGTTTGCCTAATAGTAACGACTGCCATAGATCTTTAAATGGCAACCGGGACCGACGGCTTAACGTGCTCTCCGAGGCACGGTGGAATACTCGTTTTGCTGAAGTGGTCACCAATCCACGGTCTACCGCGGTTTGTATTGCTTAACTAGCAAGATCGATCGGTTCACATTATTTTATATATTAATATACCTAAAATAATTATATTTCAATTTTTTATCATATAATTTAAAAATATTTTACACATTTAGAAGCACAATACCACACATATTTTTCTCATAAAAAATATTCAATAGGACAAATAATATTTGAGATACGGTGTTATTTATAAAATATCCCTAGATCGCGTTAAGCGATATATTTATAATGAATATTATTCAGCATTATGCCAGAAAAAAAAATGATTCGGCCTAAATTTATTTGAATCGAAACAACACTTTTAAAGATTTCATAACAGATAAAAAATCGTTCCTTGTTTATTTATAATGTTGTTATACTAATACAGATGCATAAAATTACTACTACTCAAGCTAAAACTATTCAAATTTAATTTTATTAATTTCATTATCCTTTCTGAAAGGGTTTCTGCATAAATAACAAAATTGCGACGCGTTTGTGAGCTCTATTTGTAACACGCTATGGTTGGATTCCGCTGCGTCTAAATTCATTGAAAATGTACGCGAAATCCCAAGAATCTCGGTATGTGTGTACGTATTGTAACGCCGCGACTCTGTAGAAATAACAATAAGGGTATTATGAAAACCTTTAGTGTTGT
Source organism: Hypena proboscidalis (assembly GCA_905147285.1). Classification (NCBI taxonomy): domain Eukaryota; kingdom Metazoa; phylum Arthropoda; class Insecta; order Lepidoptera; family Erebidae; genus Hypena; species Hypena proboscidalis. Next base: position 14,878,458 of record LR990132.1, read on the forward strand.
CGGCTTTTGTTGTGTGAAACAAAGGCCACTTTCTGAATTATATTACCCGATACGACCTACAGTTCGGAGACAAGGAAAGAGCTCAGCATTATAATATATAATATAGATATAACAGCAGTGCGTAAAACTTTACGTACTGCTGTTTTTATTGTAATAATAATTGAATGTAATTTATTTCAAAAAAGTTGTATTTTATCATGTACCGATGCGATGGTACCCGTACCTAATGTCGATCCACGCTCGTCAGAGTTCATCGACCCTCGCCGACGCTCGGCGCGCGTCGCCTCGCGAACGCCCGCGCACGGGAGTCCGATCCAACCCGTCGCCAACCTAAGGCGCATGCGCGCCATGCGTTTCCGAAAGTCGCAAATAAATAATTAGAGTATAAGTTTTAGATAGATGTAAATTACGCCACCAATAAATACCTATTTTCAAAATCACAGTATTTCAATGATAATCAATATATATAGATATACCACCACTATACCACCACTATAGTATTTAATAATAAAGTTTACAATATTGATATAAGGGTTATTTTAATATGAAATGTTTGTTCACTTTATTGTTTCTTCTAAAATATACATTAATTTGAAAAAAATATACATTAGTTTTATGATTTTTTTGCCGATGTTTTATGTTTTTCATTTATAACTAGGTTTTTGCAGCAAAGCAATTTTTCATATAATTATATCTTCTCATACATAAATCTATCATCAAATATTTTCTGTCTTAAACATGGAAGCAACTTAAATATTTAAATAGATTCACTCTACTTACGAGTATTATAAGCTTCAACACTTCTCAACCATGTCTCTAACAATATACGTGAAGCAAATTAAAGCCGTGAAAGAAATAACGGGTCGCTTGTTATTAGCTGTCAACTTGTCTACTTAGTAAAGATTTTCTTCGTAGTAAATAAATACAGTATTTCCTAGAAATAACTAGATATTAATTACAGCGTTATTTTACTGGTTTTATTTTCCTGTCGGTCCCATTATTTTTAAACTGTTTATTTGTATAATTTTCTAAGATAAATGCTATAAAAATAATCAATAAGAGGTTTTATTTTAGTTTGATTAACAGAAATTTAACTGTATTATTATTTTGTTTCTTTTTTTGATTATAATATTATTATTTAAAGTAGTTAACCCGAGCAGCATTTAAGTACTTTATCTGTTCACTAGCAAGATACTAAATAAATAACATGTAACTCAGAGTTAAGGGTCAGGCGGCGTATGATTTCTCATACAAACGGAATTCCGCAATCATTTTTGATTCAAGCGTATTTCCAAAATAATATTATAACATTTAGACAATATTAATCGTGGTATTTAAAAAAAAAAAACATTAAAACATTTACATAAATTGTTCAAGATAATTGAACTTCACGTCAGATTTTAATCGTATTATGTTCTGTATTATATCTCTATTTTTTTATATAGATACAGAAACAAAGTTTATTTTGTCTAGTTTGGAAGAAACAAAAATAAATGTAAAAAAATATTAAGTTTTCATTCATATATTTTTGAAAGCCAAGATCAATTTTATTTGGGTGTCACGGGGATAAAATGTAACATTTTGTCCTCTCCGTATGTGTTTTGCACTTGCTTGGAATAATAAAATCGCGGTCCATGCGCCGAACTCTTAAAGAAAGTTACTCGCACAAAATCTTACTAAGTCCTTAATAAATTCAAGGATAAATTCACCTCTCTGTATATTTATGTTTAATACACTTTATTGCAAATTACATTTATATGAAGTTGTATTCGCCAATCTAATATACGCCATTTTATGAAATCTTCGGGCGTAGAAAATTTTAACACCATCTTTTTATGATAAGTACGTCAATAAAAAGTTCTACAACCTAAACCACCAGTTCTACACCAAAAGGTGTATTTCACTGGGTGTGCTTACATGAATATACCTATTAACTAAATAAGAGGTCCTCAGAAAAGCTATGTTATTAAGTATCATAGAATGTCTATCGTTATGTGCAACTATTTAATAAATTAATGTTTATTAATTTATTAAATAGTTGCACCCCCTTAAACCTATTGAAAAATGGTTTCAAAGTTTACAATCTTGTATATTAAAAACCTTTGATATTAAATAGCTACGAATTTGTGTACGAATAAGATAGGCCAGTTTCAGAGGTTTCCGGATATTATTCGCCTCATAAAATATAACCTGATCGAATATAAAAGTGACACATTAAAAAAGAACACGGCTGTCAATTTTATATATTTGTGTTATATAATAACACACATAAATAAAAGTGCCAGCTGTGTTCCTTTTTAAAAAGTGTGACGCAAAAATCCCTTATCGGAAAAGGTTTTGATTCATCAACGCAGAGCCTAACCGCTTGGACTAAAATTTTAAAATTTTGCATGAAGATTCCTTAAGGGCGAACTAAGATGGTATTTTTGTCAATTCCACCCCGAAGGCCGTAAAATAAGGGTTGAACGGTTTAATAGAAGTCCGTTCGTCAAAGTTAGAAGTAAATAAACGCAAAAAATCCATAGATAGCGCTGTGCATATTTTTTAATTAACGATACAAAACGGAAACAGATCAGAGTACGTTTCTTTGACGCGGGTAACACCACGAGGCTCGTCCAGTTCGTTTAGAAAAATATTACATCATTTACATTTGAACATAGAATTCATAGAGCACAACTGTCACTTTAATTTGCGTGGAATTTAAATCCTAACAATAAAGCCTATCTGATGCTAGTAAAACTGGGGCTATATTCAGTTCAAACTTAACAAGCCTTTTGTCTTCAACTACATAAAATATTTCTTACAGCCAATTTACATTTATTTTGCTATATTTGTGGTCACATAAGCTTAAAGTTATGGGTGAAAGTCTCATGGAACCCACATAGGGACTCTATAAAACCTCTGTAACCGATATATGGCCACATAAAGTGAAAGGACTCAGCAAGAAATATGGACGGTCTATTCGAAGGGTAACATTTTCAGATCAAAGTTGCGACGAGTTACTGTAAAGTTCATAACAGTTTAAAGTTCTGTTATTAAATAACGAAAATATACATTTTGGTATTTTAAATAGAAAAGTGTACTTTTTATTATTTTAAGTTCAAATTTTTCAAGATTTGTTCATGATTTTGTAAGTAAGAACTGTCACTGAAATTGATAATTCAAAAATTCGGCACACATTCTTCTACATCGAGTTCTAATTAGAGCATGCCAAAAGTTGGCGAAAAAAGCCAAAAGAAAAGATAGAGAGAGAGGCCTCTTTAGGCGTTAAATGAATATCGACAGAGTTTGAAATTCCGATCAGAGCTTTGTGCAGAAATGTCGATATGTCAGTGTCAGCGTGCTAAAGCATATTCCTATAGAACTAGCATGGTGCTACGTGCTCTCGAAAATACTTCACTCTGAAGAGTGAAGGGTAGCTTTGAAGGTGTTTTGTAAAAGAGGTGTAAGCTTGATTTGCGTGTGTCTGGTTTTTGTATATAGTTGCTCATATTTCTATTACGTCTACTGATAATATGACATTCCGTTTTTGAAATTTGAGTTGACCTTCTTAGACTTTGGATATATTTATTTATACTATAATTATGTTACTAACTTATAAATATAGCTATAATTGTTTTTGAATTTTACAGTCCAATGTTTACGAAAAGTTTAAAGATATTTAATATTACGCTAATCTAAATGGTAGCGGCGTTGTATGGTTTAACGCGGTTCAAAGCACAGGAATAGATTTTAACGAATTCCACGCGTACAAAGTCGCAGGTAAGAGCTAATACTCATTATTTTGACAAGAAATATTGTTTTTAGTCTTGTAAACAAAGCTTTTTCTTTTAACGACCAACTTAACAAAGACATTTTCAATATTGCTAAATAACACTATACCCCCAAATAATAATCATACCCTCAAATTAAAACTGAAATATCATCTTCTACCCACATTTATTTTTATTACACTTGGTAAATGTTTCTTTCTGAGTATGAGTGAAAATATTATCGTAATTATGTTTAGGGATAAAAGCGTTATGATAAAAAACAGTAGGAGTTTAAATATATTTACATTAATGATATTATTAATTAAAATTTTCGAAAACATTAGTGTTATGAACATCGCCAGTAGCACTACAAAATAGTCATTACGGAACCGATAAATTGCCGAGACAATTCATTTTTTATATTGTGAATGACAGACAAAGGGAAATAAAACCCACAACAAAACCATGCTAGGAGCCATAAGCACTTATCACGTTTATTTTACTTATCACTTTGACTTCTGAAGGACCAATTCTTAAGCCACTTACCCAACTAAACCTCTTACTATAAGATGACCATTGGATTACCATTTCTGAACACGTATTATCTTTGGAAGGATTCGGTCAAGGGGTATTAGAAATCTTATTCATTTCTATTTGACTGTTTGGTGTATTGTACTGCTATTTTAGCAGCGCCCTTGTAAACTATAGCATGTTTTTTTAATGATTTATAGAGATTACATAATTATGCATTTATTAAGGTGCTAGACGTTATGTAAAGTTACAACGAATAAAAGTGTTTTGTGCGATATTTTTACTTAGTTTTTTCAAAAGCTTCAAAAACAAAAATTTTGTGGTAGACACTGTTGTGTGTTTTAGCAAGTTTTGAATAAAGTTGCGAGTTCACTTTTAGCAAGCCGCAAATGTTTGAACATTAATGCGTGACATTAAGGCGTGTAAAAGTTTTTCGAGACCACTTTTCCAATGTGTGGAAATCCGATGAAAGATTTTCACCTTCTAAATCTCAAAATCTTGTACTGAATCACAAACGGCTTTGCCGCGATGTCATTTATACCCTGCATTAATTTGTATTTTTCTGTTCACCTTTTTAGGGTTCCGTAGTACCTACAAGGAACCCTTATAGTTTCGCCATGTCCGTCTGTCTGTCCACGGCATAGCGACGAAACCGTTGGTGCTAGAAAACTGAAATTTTGCATAAACATGTATGTTAACTAAACAAAGAAAGTCGTAGAGTAAAATTTGGAAAAATATTTTTTTTTCAGGTAGCTCCCCTACATGTAAAGTAGGGATGTTTTTTTTTTTGTCGCCTACCCCATAGTGTGGGGTATTGTTAGATAGGACTTTTAAAAACGTTTAGGGGTTGCTAAGACAGTTTTTTGATTTAGGGATCCGTTTGCGAGATAATTAACTTTAAAGAGCAAATTTTTGTTCGAGTAGGGCGTCCCCCCCCTCTAAAAGCTAAACTACTGGATCCTAAAATCTGAAAAAAATTGTGTCGGTAGTACATGTAATGAACTTTAAAGGAAAACTATAGCGGATAAGTTCACTTCATTAGTTCAAGAGGAATAGGGGTCCGAAATGTCAGATGCAGTTACTCAGAATATTTCGTTCAAAATTCTTGAAACATAAATAAACATACATAATACATATATAAAATCACGCCTTTATCCCACGGGGGTAGGCAGAGACGATGGAACGCCATGTGCTTCGCTCCTTACATACTTCTTTCGCTTCCTTAACATTCATACATCTCGTCATACGTGCTAGCTGGTTTCGTGTACTACAAACATTTCCTATCTGAAGGACGCTATTTATCTGGTTACTTTAACTTAATTAGTTCTAGAGTAATTGGGGTCCAAAGTGTAAAATGCAGTTACTTAGAATAATTCGTGCAAATTACAAAAACCTTTGAAAGTAATGACTTGTATGAAGATGTTACTTGTTTAATACAGATAGTAAATCCCTTTTAAGTCGAAATATGTTGTTACGACTAGCTACGGAAGCCTACTGCGCGTGGCCCGACACGCACTTGGCCGGTTTTTTTAGACTAGATTCTGTGCGCGGCTCCGGGCCTGCGTGGTATGTGAATAAAAAGTAGTCAATTTCTATCAAGAACGGTTGAGTAGTTTAGCCGTGAAAGCATAATAGGCAGACATACAGAGTTACCTACTTTCTCATCTATAATAATCATTTCTTATTACCTACCTTCTTTCAAAGTTCACATAAAATTTACAACTGAAGCTGCCTATGTTTGTATTAAAACGGCCGCTTCAATAACAGTTGTGTGTTTGTATTTCTTTGCGCAAATGGAAACAGCGTCCTTATTTTTGTTGAAGCTTACTGAAACGAGTTAAAATTGCATTCATGTAGGCGAAAACCAATAGCAAATAAAAACGAACTAAAACGGTATTGAAATGTTGGCAACGTACAATCCAATATTTGAGTACAGACGGCTACCGATCAACCTATGCATTTTTTGTAGTTTTGCAAGGAGAGCCCAATGCGAGCCATTCAGAAAAGGCTTGTTAACTGATACTGAGATTGTAAAAAATATTAATTCCTTATCAAAAATAGTTGCATACTTTAAGTCTAACTCACTTTATGATCATTCAAAGTCTTATGGGCAAGTCCTTTTTAAAAGTAGTAATAAATCATAATAATAATATTTTTGGGAGGTTAAAGACCACAATGTTAGTAATCACGTCCTTACTTACTCATAAAAAAAATCCTATCTATCACTTATATTTACGATCAAACATTATATTATTATCACTTAAAACACAACTCAATTATCCTGTTGTCCTTACCTTTTTATTTCTTAGAAATATCGCTCTAACAAGGCTCTGAAACATTCATCATCATAAAAGCAACGCTAGTAAGGCGCCACGGAAGAACGAGGTTATTTTCCTAAACTTCCATGACCCATAAACATCACACTCATTAATTGTTTTAACATCGTGACATACAAAATTTATTTTTCACTCACACCAACATGGGCAGAATCCCGTAGTTTTTTGCTAAAACGATTTCAGTCTTTTGACTTTTAGTCTGTTACGCTCTACATGTCTAAGTCATCGCGCCGTTTGCCGTCCCCATGGTGGCTGTGGTAATAGGATAACTTGGGTCCGATCAGCCATCATGATGCTACCACATAACGTGTAAGGCAATATCCCACATTTTATTGCCAAAAATATTATTATGTCCCGCAGTCCGACACTACACTTTATGTTTAATTGGTAATGTTTAGATCAAACAACAGTATACGTCCCGCAGTCCGTTTAATCCGTGTGTAACAAGTACATCGCACTCGGAGGATAATGCAACAACAGTAAACAGTAAACGTCTCGCAGTCCGTTTACATCCAACAACAGTGAACGTCCCTCAGTCCGTTCATTGAGTGTAAGTACATCGTTCTTACCCAAAAAATGCCGCTCAGATCTCGGGACACCATTCCCCTCGCCAAGGCACTATGTACTTAGAAGCCGCTTTTGTGGAATTCCCATGGGAACCACTCAGTAGCCGCTGCTCATAACGTCCACTTGGTAGCGCACGTGTGACCCTGTAATGTAGGACACCAAAGCCGTATGTCAGAATCTAGCTTGATATGCGTCTAATAACAAACACCAATTCATAAACATACAAGACAAGGTACTTGCGCGGTTGCGCCTGTCTCCGTCTGTTGTCACTTGCATCTTGACATGACTAAAAATACAGTTAAAAAAGTTCACATTCCTCACGTGAGTGTGTAGGTACTGTTGTAACAAATACGACTAAGGAAGATTAATCGTTAAGAATGCGATAATTTCTTAACGGACTGATTTCTGCTCATAACCCTACTTAAACGGAACACCCTTTATTTATACGGTGCCAAATCTAACAAGTGCCGAGTCACGTATACTTTGGCCAACTAGTTTACATGATATAACAGACAAGATAAAACACCTAACTATAACAGATAACACAAAATATCATAATATTTTTGGTAAATCGACTAAACTTAAAACTTTTAAGAGCTTCACCTGACTTCCAATAATAAACATTTCTACTGTTTCTAATCTGTTCACGATCTAACTTATGACCTTGTTTGTCACGGTCGGCTTCTAGTCTAACGAATGCGACTAAATAAGTATTTTACGTTGAACAACTGCTATCAAACCGAATACACCAATACACAAAAGCGGGTTTGAGATCACGATCTACTTGGTTGATATACGGCAAACTACGTACAAATGTGAGAGCATAATCTTTCGTCCGGCAGGAACACAGTTTATAACGTGCGTCGTAATCTTTTTATAAGTGACAACACTTTCAACGTGATTGATTACGTGATTTACGAGAATTCGACACAACCGCGGCAGTCAAAACAAAACACTACACACAAAAAACATCATGGAAACAAAGCAAAGTGAGCTCGATTTGTTTTAAGAAAATTCTACTAAAGTTAAAATTCAAAACTCTTAAACTGCCCTCACATTGCTAAGGTCCTCAAAATGTTCAGGAATGGTTAAGCAAAATATAACTTATCTAATTAGATAACTATAATTTAATTAATATTATTAAAACCGACGTGAGGTGAAGACATTATTGAGAAAACGGGTTACTCACGTTACTTTATCCGGGATATGCCGACTAGTTTCAGTGCAGTGCGAGACGGCGCGCGGAGGCGACGACACGCGATTAATAGCCCAATTGATGAATCTGCGTACTAGATTTGAAACTAGTCGGCATATCCCGGCTAAAGTAACGTGAGTTACCCGTTTTCTCAATAATAATATAATTTAATTCTTAACAAATTTAAGTTCTCAACTACTTTGGCAGAATACTGAATAATTTACATGTGGCAGACATGTAAATTATTCATCGTTTGCTGATTGCATGCTTTTTTTCTACCCTATGTATATTAAATATGGTTTGTTTTCTTATAAAATGTTTTTCTTCCGTCATTCATACTTTGTTCATTCTTCTGACATTAAAAAAAATATGCATATTCCATAAAAGGTTGGGTTTCTCATTGAACTAGCCACATTTGGAGACCTACGACGTTTAGCACTATGACTACTTCAGAGAAGAGAAAAGTTGGAGCCAGCTTAGCTGGAGCTTCTGGCCAGACAAACTCGGCTTATGGTTCATCCTCCTGGAGACACAATTTGAGTTAGTAAATATTTAATCGGATAATACTAAGTACGCTTATTTGATTACCTATTTCGATGCGAAATATTCAGTGGTAGTCGAAAATGTGATTATTAATCCCACTGCGACTGGCAAATATGAAAAAAAAAAGTGAAATTGGTTTACCGCCTTTCTGCGTCACAGAAAAGCAGAAATCGAGAAGAGCTCGGCCGTGAAGTATTGCGTAAACTTATAAATAGTTCTACGTCTGTCTGACATCATTTGCTGCGGTGAAAAAGGAATGAAGGGAGTTTTCAGTTTTATGATGAAAACACACTTACGTGTATGGAACCCAACGACACAACACGACATAATAATGTAATGCGTGTAAAAAATGCATGCTACCGACAGCGACACGACACGTCACTGTTTCTTGCTTTAGGCTTCCACTTACTGAAAGTAGGTAATTTTATTATTTTAATCCAGGTATTTCTCACTTCTTGGTTATATGTACACATAAGACACTACATTTATGGAATTAAGAGGTTTCCCAAATATTACTTTAGGTCTAACTAATAAAATAAAAAAATTAAAAAATTGTAAATTAAGTAGGTTTACATTCCTATTTGTACCTAGCTTAATTGTGAAACTGAAAGATGCTGGTACTCACTGGGACGGTAGCACAGGATTGCCAATTTTAAGTACCAGTACAACATTATAAAATGATTTATTTTGTACCAATAATAAGTGTTATACTTGTACCTCCTGTTTTATTTAGTGTGCTAAATAAAGATTATTATTATTAAAATATGTGCTCAATAGGCTCTAAACCAAATTACGTACACCGTATACTCCAACAAACGACGGTAACTTCAATTGTTTACATTTTAGTCGATCTATGAAGGTTGTCATCAATATACGTCGGTTTTATATTTTTTGCAAACAAAAAACGGCCATGTGGGAATAGAAATATTCATGAAACGGGTTTGTTCTAACCAAAATGTTTCTCCCCTGGCAAACACGACTTGGTATGTTTATTTTGTTAGAGTTTATTATGTTTTTTGATTTATTGGGCCAGTACACTCAGCCGATTTTGATGATAATAACGTCCAATAGAAATAAAGAAAGAAAAATATTTTTATTTGCACTCAGATACATAATAGTAATAGTATATACAAGCACAACAAAAAATATAGTATGGTTACTATAGTCAAGTATTTCATAATACATTTCATACAAGCGATAATCAACATTCAAGGGATCACTGAACCGAATCACGGTACACTACTGCGTTTTACCAGAATATTAGTGAGCAACAAGCTACACCAGTATTGATTAAATTCTTATAAATTAGTATTAATTAATTAAATAGGCATAATTGTTATAATTGTACACATAGTAGAAATTATATCACTACAATCAATCAGCTATAGTGACACTATAGATCTATATTTAATAAGCAAAAATGACAGTGTTTAAAAAGTAACAACGGTATTAATTAATTCTTATACATAAGTATTAAATAATGTGTACAGTTATAGCATCAGTGCTTTAATTGTACACATATCGGAGAATACTATATTATTACAATAAATTAACAGTATCTAGAATTAATTTAACATAATTAATACAAATTGTACAAACATTTACTATTTCAGATCACTAACAATATTATACAATTTATTTTTTAAACATTGTTAGCATATATTACACATAAAGAATATGAGAATGAAAAATTTAATGTTTAAATTGATATTAATTGTGAAAAATATGTTTTCCAGGCATATATTCCATTTGAGGACTGCGGAGGCCTCTACTAGGAACTGCTTGTTAAGGCATCATCTTGTGTCGAACACTTAGTAAACCCAGCTGTATTTAAAATTTGATAAAGAGTTAGTGCTATAATTATAACTATTGTTAACCAAAGAGAGTAAAGGTAATGAGCATAAGTCCAGCTCAATTATCCTTGAATTAACTGTTATTTTAGACAAACCTATTACACTTTACAGATTGCGATTGCGATACCAGCGTCCCCAAGGATCCAGTGTGCCGTAGCTCTTCAGTGAGCAGCCTCACTTCGTCTATGCTGCAGATGCAGTGGCAGATAGATGTCTTAAGTCCCTCATCTTAAATTATTAGTATCTATTTATCCTCGTAAGCCTCTCAATAGATAAGAATATCATAAATAGTCCATAATGTGATATTGTCTCTAGTTGCATTATGATAACTTATTTTAAATTTTTAATACCATTTAAATTACACACTCATTCAAACAAACACAGCACAGATACATATTGCCAAGCATAAAAAATACATTATTACTCTTAACTTTCTTATTAATATTATTGCTTATTGATTTAAATAATATGTGCTCGGATATAATTATGTTATTTACTTTTTGTTTACATAAATGATATTGTTTAAAGTTTCATAATAATATGCTCTTTTTTGTTTAATGGAGGGGGTATATCGTTCCTTTAAACAACCCCTTAAAACTGTTGTCATATAATGTGGTATGCTCAGCTGAAGGGTTGTTGATCTAGATGAGTTGCAACACATAATACTTTTAGTTTATCAATACAAATATTTTTTTCTGTTTTTAATGTAAAAATAACAATGTTTTGCAGTATGCCTATGCCTAAAATACAGTTTTTAAAATTTTTGTTTATCTGTCTGTCTGTTTATATCAGCTAATCTTCTAAACGGCTAGACCGATTTTAATAAAATTTATATCCAAGTTACTGATTGCAAGGCGCGTAACATAGGCTACTTTTTGTTGATGTACCTACCTTATTTTGTTTGTAAGCGCTAATTTGGAACCTAATGATCGGATTTTAATAATTCATTTTGTGTTTAATAGTTAAACTATCCATTAAAATTTATTGATATTTAACATTACGATGAATTCTATGGAAGCGCGGCAGTTATGTTTAACGCGGGTCAAAGCGCGGGAGCAGCTACTACTTAATATAACTAACTCCACGCGGACGAAGTCGAGGACTAAAAGCTAGTACCTAGTTTTATAAAATAGAGTCTATGTTACTCAAGGTATGTAGCATTCTAATTAAATAGTTCAGGATTTCTTTCTGTCCACACCCGTGGGATAAAGGCTTGATTTTATGTATTATTATTATTGTTGGGACGAGGTTTTGGGTGTTCACGTCGACCTCCGTGGCTCTATTGTGATTGTAGCCTCATTATAGACTCTCCAATAGCCTCCATAATAGGCATCGGGAGATTTTATGTATGTATGTATGTTTGTATGAAATCAGTCCAGTAATTTGTTTGTTTATTATTCACAAAATTACGCCGCTGACTTTTAACAAGGATATTGTCAACGGGTCGCACGTATATAAGAGTAAGTGCAAAAGCACAATTTTGCTGGAGTGCGCTTTAGGTCAAATTTTACCGGGTGGCCCAAGTTCAACGCTGAACCCTGCTTCCTATCTCTTTGTCCCGTTCAAACAATAAATGAGAGAAGACCTAAAGCGCAAATTTGTTTTTGCACTTGGGCTAGTATACCATGCGGTGCCAAATCTAAACCAGTATTCTGATTTACTTCTATGTTCTATATCGCTAGATCATATCTTTCGCCTGTTTACATAATAAAAGGATAGAATATGAGCACCTATCAACGATCAACGATGTACAATATCCATCTCATATTCATGAAGAGCTTCAACCTTGTTCGTGATAAGCTCAAAAGTATTAACTTGAAAGTGAGGAAATGTATTGGAAAGGGCCGCCTTTTATGGCCGCATTTGTTTGGGGATTTTTGTGATTTAGTTGCGTTTTGGTAATACCAGCTATACAAACTTGAGATATTGCGGTTAAGCATAATATCATCGGATTTTTATAATACAATAATGTATTTTCTCTATATTTGAATCAATGTTCGTAATGCGTCTTGCAAATGGAATTTATTAACGTAAAATGGCATATTCTATTAAACGAGCGATAATTGAATGTTTTATATACAGGGTAATCCTGGATAATCCTTTACCTGTAGGTTGAGGGCATCGCACCTCATTGAAAAATGCAAGATTTGTTAAACAATAGTAACATGATTGTTTAAATACCAAACATTTTCGAAAAATCGACACCTTCGTCCACTTTTTTCGATGCAATGTTCATAAATCTTAAAATTGTGAAAGCTTGTTTTTTGGCATTCTCCTCTTGAATGCCAAAATCAGGGCAAAACTCCAGACTTCGTGCTGCTACTGCGAATTCCTAACGCAAAATCCCAAATAAAACAATTCCACGACCAGGAGATCCAACCCAAGACGTCACGGGTAGTGAAACTCAAATTATACCGTTAGACTACAGGGCGAACATTTTAGATGGGTGTAATGAATGACAAAATATTGTCAATGAAGACTACTAGCACACGCAATAAAATTGACAATATTTCGCGTTTTAAGTTTAAGATATTCCATTAATAATTGCTCAGTAGCAGTAAAAAGTCTGGAATTGTGCCCGTTAGATGTCGTTTGGGGATTATACACCTCTGACACGCTCTTTTGGGTAATATAGTCGTGATATTATATTATGTTTATGTCATAATTATATTGTTATCCCGCCACTTTATAGAGTAATTAATTGGATTTTTTGCCAATAATTTTTGTTCAATCTTTTCATTGAATTAAACGGATCTTGGTTCAAAACACTCAAAAATATTTTTGAGTTTTAAATAGTAAAACGGTATGTTTAAACCATTTTAAAATCACAATAAACCGACATTTTGCTAACAGTGAGCACACAGGTCATGTATAGATGGCTCTATACATGACCTGTGTGCTCACTGTTAGCAAAATGTATTTACAAATTACAAGTACATGACAAAAAAAGATATTAATGTTCAAGATCTGATCTTGGTTTCCTGCAGGTATCCAGGGCTTTTCAATAATGGTTTACATATCCATAACTCATCGTGTTTGTGCTCGGAAGGTTTGTGTCAATGAGTACTTTAGCCGATTTTGGCTGTATACTGGAGTTGAGGTTCGCGTAAACCACGTAATTATCCGGCCAAACTAAACCCGAACTGAAAAAAATACCCATGTTTTTGCTTGATATTAAAACAGAGTGAGGCTTGGTCTCCAGGTACTAATTATTTAAAACAAGAATTCCAAAAGAGAAAAAGTCGTATTCCTGAAAAACGATATGAAAGTAATTCATGCATAATGTAAAAGCGTTATTTATTTAAGGCAATAAAAGGTGCTTTATTACTGTTTGAATAATAGTAAAACGGATATCTATGACCTTAAATTAACTGCTAAATAATTAAGCTTGAAGTTGTTTTTTATAGTAGTTAGTAGTAGGCCTGTTACACAATCTGCGTCTATCAGGAGTATAGTTCTAAATTGAGGTGTACGGTTAGCAACAAAAGTAGTTAAACACTTGAAAATGTTCAAACTTTAATACTCCAATCACCTTTTTTACATTTACATCCCTAATATAAAATAATGCTCAAATTATAAATAACTACGAGATTGAATCATTAAATAATAATAATTTTAAGAAATAAGTGGCTATGATTTTTTTGTTATATCATCGCAATACAGAGATTCAGTCTCACTCACTCAGTCACTTTTAGTGCAGAAGTATATTAACTTGTAAAGTAGTTTAGTAAAGTATCATAAAAAAAACAGGTCGCCGCGGCAAACTACATTGACATCTTAATTAAAATTTAAGCAAACTGAAATGTTAACCGACAAATTAACCTGTTAAAACACCATTTAATACGAAATTATCTTCAAATGTGCACACTTTGCATACTCTTTCCTTTCCTAGGTTAATTGAACTCTTAAGGGGCTTGTTGATATCCCATAAGTGCAATTAAGAAAAGGTCGGAAAGTAAGCGAACACGTGCAATAGGGTTGCGTAGTCAGCCGTTTCAACATATTTATAGATTTAATATGGGGTTTACTATTTATATTTAACTATAAAAACTTTTACACATTACCGCAATGCCTGAAGACGAAAGTCTACAACCAGTGTGTCCTACCAGTTATGACCTACGGAGCCGAGACATGGACATTCACGGTTGCACTAGTCCACAAATATAAAGTCGCGCAGCGGGCTATGGAGCGAGCTATGCTCAGAGTTTCTTTGAAGGGTAAAATTCGTAATGAGGCCATCCGACAAAGAACTAAAGTAACCGACATAGCTCGCAAAATAAGCTCGCTGAAGTGGCAGTAGGCTGGTCACGTCTGCCGAAGGACCGACAGCCGTTGGAGCAAACGAGTCCTTGAATGGAGAACGCGACTCGGCACCGTAAGGTAGGACGCCCGCCTGCCAGGTGGACTGACGACCTGAAGAAGGTCCCTGAAGGGGACTGGATGCGGAAAGCGCAGGACTGGGTGTTGTAGCGCAAATTGAGAGAGGCCTATGTCCAGCAGTGGACTACGTGCGGCTGAATGATGAATAACAACTTGTAAAAGTCAATATTTTTGCTTATGTGCGCCTTAAAGTTAAATATATCGCAAACGAATCTAAACTAGTATGTAGTATTTTAAATTTTAAACTATTTTTGTAAAAACGTTTTGACGCTATGCCTTGGACAGAGAGACGGACATGGCTAAACTATAAGGGTTCCTTATAGATTATTATTATTGTTGGGACGAGGCTTTGGGTGTTCACGTCGACCTCCGTGGGTTTATTGTGATTGTAGCCTTATTATAGACTCCTTATAGATACTACGGAATCTTAATCGAAATCAAAATCCAGAGTTTGATTCACAAATAATTTTTAAATGTCTTAATTATGCTCGATTTTTATTATTGTTGTTATTTGCAAACTATAATTTAATTTTCATTTAGGTACATATTTTTGAAGTGTTAAATTAAAACCATGATAAGTGTTAAATTATATATTTTGATTTTGCAATAACACAACATTGTAGTGCCAAAGCACTACCTAATTCAACCATTACTTGGCATCAAATGTTGGTTATGCTTGTCGCAAATGTTTACATGGTCATTGTGTGTGTTATCAGTAACACACCCATTGACCATGTAACTTAATGTCAGCATTACCACAAATTATGCCAAAACAACATTGCAAATGGGACTTTGGATTTCAGTTTATTATGGGAACATGAAGGATATGTTAATAACGAGCTTGTAGTATCAAAGTTACGTGATCGATCAATGACGGCTAGCGTTTTTTGTCTCATCAGTTGGCGCTACTGTAGAGTAGGTAAGGTCTGTCAAAGTTTATTGACAGACCTAACCAAGCTTATTAATTTATCTCAAATATTGAGTTTATACTTATTAATTGAGCTAGGGCGTTTTGAAGGCAAACATTTCGGAACAAAAATCATTAAGAAGTACAGATTTTTTTGTTCCAATTTCAAGCGGGGACATTAATACTTCCGTCTCTCTTGCTCTTATACGTACCTTAGGCACAAGTGCGTTCTGTGTCGCTTGTAAAAAGTGTTTTCAGAACGCCCTGAAGAACTGTGCCTTTATAGAACTCACTGACCGTATACCCAACCCGCAAATCTGAGACGGCATTCATACGCGATATCCTTCATTCAAACGTTGGGCTAAGTAATGCCGGCTAAGTAAGTAACGTGGTGATGGGCTATGGAGAATGTGGAGCGAGCATTTGAACAAAGTAGTAGTAGTAGTAGTAGTAGTGCAAATTTTATAAGTAGCAATTCAAGAATGAGGAGAAGGTTATTCCTTCTTCGAATTCTTTGAAAAGCTATACCATACCACCGGTAAATAAAAGGATCCCATGGCTCATTATGGGTCAAGAAATAAACGGTTAATCTCTGAATGAAATTATTTACCTAACATATATTTATCTACGGCTCCTTTTGGTATTTAAAAAGCGATAAAAACCTCATGTCCGCATGCTCACTTTGAACACCGCCCCTCTCTCAAAAACATAGGTACACAGACAAATTATTCTTTTGAAGTGCGTTGGAATATTTTGCCTTACCATGATTAAATTACAAAATAACGTGCCGCGCACGCGGTTTTGCCTTCGTGGTACGTCGATAAAATTAGTATTAATATTTTGTTACGTTAGGCGGTCAAGATCAAGGCTGTAAGCAACCAATATATCAAATATTAAAATCGGTTTGTCCGTTCCAGCGTCAAAAAGTAACAAACTTAGAAACAAATACGCACACAAACAAAATTTCACCTTTATTATATTAGTTGTACTAAGAAACAGTTGAAAAAGATATGGGACCGGAAGGATTTGAACCTGCGACCTACTGCACACCAGGCAGTCGCTGTGCCGGTCCCATATCTTTTTCAACTGTTTCTTAGTATAATTTGCTAAGCATAGCTTAATGCTATAAAAATATATTAGTTGTATTTTATATACAACTAATATAATAAATGTTGACTGCGTTTTGTACTTGCGTGACTATATCCCTGATCGTAATTTTTTTTTCACCACAAATAACATTAGCTAAGAACGATCAAAACAAGTGGATGATAAAATTTTACTTAGATTTTTAATTAGATTGTATGAAAGAAAATACGTATTCCGATGAGTTATGTAAACAACTTGACTCAAAATTCCTTATTCAAAAACCTATATTACATCAAAGTGGATCTCATTAAGGTTCTTCAAAATTAAATTGAAAGCGTGTGATCATTCGTGCGTAATGAGGTAGGATTTACTTTATTTTCTGCTTGAATATTGGTTTATTTTTGTTTTGGTAAAATGTTTTCCTAAAACTTTTAGCCCAGAGATAATGCTTGTTTTGTGTTTTCTTTAAAAAGAATTGGCTATTTATTTACAGTAAAAATAATAATACATGTCTAACTACTGGGCTCGGGCTTCTTCTCATTATTATAGGGGTTAGGCCATATTCCACCACGCTAGCCAAATGCGGATTGGTGGACTTCACACCCTCGAGCACTATTTAGACATTCTTAGTCATGCAGGTTGCCTCACGATGTTTTCCTTCACCGTCAGCGGGCGATAATTTATATGATAAATACACACATATCTTCGAAAAGACGAATCTTAACGACGTATTGATATAGATATTATATGCTGTGGGATCGAACCCGAGACCTTTAATTCTCAGTCCTACGGTCTCCCACTCGGCCTTAGCTGCTTTTTGTTATATTATATATAGATAAAAAAACACAGTCAGTCAGTAATTTAATATATACGTATGAACATTTTTGGTAACACAAACCTTAAAAACAAAGGGTTTTAGTTTATTAAAAACTCATAGGTAGCTGTTGTCTACCGCCTTACAATTTAGTGAATGGCAGTTTCTAAGTAGATATAGAATGAATCAAAGATCTTAGCGGATTTGAAGTTAGTCGCCAATGAAATGTCACATTTCGATATTGGTCAATATTGAATGCGGGTTCGTCCATTGGTGGTCAAACAGCCATCTGCAACCAACTTCAAGACCGCCAAGATCTTCGATTTTAGATAAAAATCAACGATCAGACAACAAAACTGCATTTTCACATTATTCAGTAAATATTTCACGAATACCGCCATTTTGATCGCTATTTCAAAAATTCATATTCGAATGTGAATTCAATACGTTTTTATTACTATAGTTTACCTCGCCGCGGCATTTTAGTACAATTATAAAGGATACATTATTCACGTTGTATTTTTAGTAAGTTTAAAAAATATTTATGAAATACAGGTTATTGCGCACCTGTATTTTATTAATATTTTTGAACTTTCTAAAAATAAAACGTGAATTTTATAAACGTCAAATAAAAGTGATTGATAATTTCTTGGTAACACAATGATGGCTGTGATGTTAAATGATTTTATGTGAAATTTGACACATAATAATAATTATACTAACACACATACTCACATTTTTTAAAACATACCATTTTGTATATTTTTTGTTTGTTTTGTTCTAAATCCTTTTAATTTGAACAAGTAAATGTTCATTCATCAATAAACGTAGTTCAATATCATGGAAGATTAATCCTTTCACCCATTACTTCAGAATGAGCTCTTCGGTCGTCGACACAAGACGTCAATTGATAGTAATCGAGCTAATTTTCTCTATATCTGCCATCGTATCTCCATCTTCATGGAGTTTATTCAGCCTTGCATTGCATTGCGCCTTAACTTACACTATTACATACCTAAAGGAACGATATTATTATCACTAAAAGCTTTTCGAATTGCGTTTGAAGCTAAACTTGGACCTGAAAGTATCAAACTCAGTTCATTGCTAGATGAAGAGCCGAATTAAGCATTAAGCATAATTTAACGTTAGATCTAAAGCTGAGCTCAGAATTATGTTCAGTACATGGTAAAATCTAAGTTTAGTTTGATACTTAATTTAAGTCATTTTCTGAAAACAGCTATAAATTATTGAAATGAATGTCACTGAAAATACAAGAGGGAATATACATTTTTAGAATGCACCATTATTTTAAGTCTAACATTAAGTAATGTGTTTCATATATTTTGGTTTAAATTTTGTAACAATTTCAAACACGTATGTGTAAAGAGGAAAGAAATTATTATTTGTAAGTCGCCATTTTTCCAATTCTTCTTCTTTAATTTAGGTTTAAAATCAGAATAAAAATTTATTCCAACATAATTTAAAAAAATCTTAGCGTGAAGTAATTTAGAGGAGTGCTAAAACTATAAATAAGCAAATGATTACTCTCTTTTAGCCAAAACACGATAGATTTTGTCTGGGAGCCATTTGTGGATACATGGACGTTTCAAAGCCCTTTAATATTGCAGCGTCTAAGTGATATCACATGAATGCAAGCTATCGTGCTAATCATCGTGCTACAACATACGCCTTTGTAGTTGCTTGCATAAACACGTCTAGAATCTGTTGTTGTCATGAATATCACTTTTACGTATCCACATGTATCGAAATCTGTTAACGTAGTCTGAATCACGTTCATCATTTCATTTTCAACTAATTTTGATTCACTTTTATGCCAGCCATAACTAAATCGTATGTTAAAAAATTTCAACAACTAAATATTACTTTAGTACACCTATTTTCAACCAAATGCAGTCCAGTAAAATTGATTAATTGACGAGGGGACTAGTACATTTTTGACAATTTTGTCAAAACACGAAACAATAGTCTGATTTTTAGAGCTCTCACACCCGACTGAGTTTTTGTTGTACCGATGATGATATCCTACAAGAAATCGGTCGTGTACGAGAACCCTAAATTAGAAAATATATTTGCTAACTAAGTGCTGTCATTATCAATTATTTTAGTCTAAGAGGGGTAAAGAGCGTTTTTATTTTTATAACAATTTTTAACTACTATTTGTATACATTTGAAAATATGCGTATTCAACCGGGGATCGAATTATGCACGCTCGAATTTTGTCTCTCTGATTTTGGAACAGAGTATACTTATAGTTTCTATTTAAAATAAACACAACAGCGTAGCTTTCAACGTTTTTCAGAATTAGGCCATAATTTGTATCACTTTTGAATAAACGTGTCAATGTATTAAATCAATATTAGAGTTTATTTAGAGTGCACGGTTGGCGTGGTGGTTAAAGCGGTCGCCTCGCCGCTTTCAACTGTGCTGGTGTTGTGGGTTCGATTCCCCACATGGGACAAATCTTTGTGTGTTTCGCAAAGATTTGTTCTGACTCTGGGTGTGCTTTGTGTGTGTGAAATGTATGTTTGTAAACACCCCCGCGACACAGGAGTTATTCCTAGTGTTTAAAAAAAAAAATATCACTTACACCTATGTCATTTTAATCTAGATAAAAATTTGCCGCAACTCCATTCAAATATTAAAATCAGTTTAGTGAGTGATATTAAATTTTCCACATTGAACAAGTTAAGCAGGTACAATGTTCGGAACTGCGCTTACAAACTAATAACTCAACTTCATTGTTACCTTCGTTGCCTCCCCGGTGACCGAAAGTGCTCACGGCTTTGAACAAAGGAGGCATCAGCTTAGTGCTATCTCAGTAACCCTAGATAGAGTCTGCACCTAAATATGCCCGGCCTTTTGTCTTGGGAACCCAGCGTGATATCATGTAGGTTGTCAACTAAATTGATTAAAATTTAATCAGGTAAGATTCCTTGATGGTTATTAAAACTAATTATATGAGAAGGTCACTATGTTTGTTTGTTCGTAGAGGTAATCACTGGAAGCGGCTATCGTATCCTTAAAAATCTTTCAGTGCTATCTACACAATTTACTATTTTGTAAACAACATTTACAACAGATTACTATTTTCGACATGCCTTGCGGGCAAAGTAGTTGAGAATGACTAGTCTTATATATAAAATTCTCGTGTCACAATGTTAGTTACCTTACTCCTCCGAAACGGCTTTACTGATTTTTACCAAATTTTATATGCATATTCAGTAGGTCTGAGAATCGGCTACTATCTATTTTTCATACCCCTAAGTGATAAGGGTTGTTAACCCTTAATTTTTTTTTGGAATTTTTGGACAATTTTTTTATTTTTTATTTTTCTATAATGAGGCATTAAAAAATACATACAACCCAAAAAAAAATTCCCTTTTATCACCAACCCCTTATTTTTAATAGCCATTTTAGTAACCTTAGCGCTTTTGACATTAATAATGAACTTTTTGAATGAACCTTCGTGGGGTTTGACATAACATTGACTTAATGCTCGTGCAAATATCGTCACAGAGAATGTATGCATAGTTAAGACAGGACAACGTTTGTCGGGTCAGCTTATGTATTATAAAGTTTAAATATAATTTTAATCACTTTTCTCAATCTTCAGTGAAGGTACCTGCAAAGCAAAAAGTATATTGCTCACTTTTCCAATATTAACCCTGAACATTATGCGACATAGCGATGGGGAACAAAAAGTTTTCTTTCTTTACTGAACCAACACAGGCCATCAATTTGCACGGCCATAAAAAGTATAAAAATAGCCGACTTCTAACACTACCCTCTTTTGGTAAATGATATTGCAGTTTTAATATCTTTTAAGTCAGAAAATAAGGACGTGCCGACAAGTCAAGTTACTGCTTCGAAGTTCGTGTAATAGTCTGAAGTCTGCTTTATTAGTTCTAAAGTTATTAGGACGGAAACAAGATTAAGGCTTGCCAGGAAAAAACAGAGTATGATAGTGCTTTTAACATAACATAGCATCATGCCTATATTACTAAGAAGGGTTTGGCAGAGGTGTACAACATCCATACTTCTTATGTTTAGGTCCCATGGGGTAGGGGGTGAGCCTATCGCCGTTCATAAGGTACAATTCAAACTCCTTGCTGCTGTTGTGAATTACTAACGGAAAGTTCACAAATAACACTTTGCCTTACCCGGGAATGAAACTCGAGGCCTCACGGTGAGAAGCGCATACGCTAACCAATAGACCAGCGAGGATTTAAAAAACATGTCAAAATTAAACAGGCAAAATTACAAAACAACGACATTAGAATATTAAAAAGGTTGGATGCGACAAAGCAACAATTATTGAAATCACCGATTTTTTAATGTTCAGTATTAATCATCAACGGATAAATTGATTGAACGAAAAAAATACGCGGTTTTCAAACAAATTAGATGATTGCAATGTTAAATTAGTTTGAAAAACGAGCAAAAAAATCAGTTGGTAATTAAATCTGACCATTTATCATTAAATTATAGATTATATTTTGTCGTCTTTGTTCAACTCCTGTGTTCAAAAAAGTGTTTAATTTTTTCTTACGAGTTTTTTATCTAATTGAAATGAACACAAATAATGCACAGAATCTGTGTTTTCTTTAATGTCACTATGTAATAATTATCTACCCCGTATTATATAAACAATAATCGATTTATGAGAGGGTTCGTATAATTTGTGTATGCATTATAGAGTGACCTAGTAAGACATTACCCCTACGTAACCAGTCTTAACCTCATTAAACGCCAACCTATCGACCTTTCGCTACATGAAATCTTACTGCCTGGTCTTCTAAAACGTGGGATCCCAAACGTTACGTCGTCGTCGCGGCTCATTAGTGCGCCGTAGAAGGTAAACATATACACAACGAGGGGTGGTATTTTGCTTTGTAAACCTAGAGATTTCTAGACATTTTGGTACCAAAGTACGCTGCAACAGCAAGCTTTTTTTTTAGATGCACTGTAACGAAATATTAGAACTAAAGTTTGAGAACCCCTGTTCTAGACAAAAGGCCAAGCTATTTTCAGTGCAGATTAATTCTAACATTATACAAAAAAACCAGTTGAAAAATTATGGGATCGGCAGGATTTGAACCTGTAACCTCTGCATACCGGGCAGCTGCGTGAACCACTCAGTCACTGAACTTTGCGTCAGGAAATTTATGGCTACGAGCCCGTACACTCCTCAATGTTCACCCCTAATTAGGAATAAGTGCCCGTACACTCCTTGAAAAAAGAGCAGTACCCGTTCACCCCTTAATGCAGATACATTCAAAGTACAGTCAGCAGAACAATGGTATTATAAAATAAATAAAACAAACAGTACACGGAAAAAGTTTTATTAAACGAATTAGTTACGCTAATAAATATTCTAAAATAACCATTGTTAGCATTTAAAAAAATAGTTATTTAATAACAATAACAGTTAGATTAAAAGTCTTTTAAATAAAATAATTATTATCTATTTCTATTAAAAAATCACAGTTTTAATACAGTAACAAAGTACTACAACTTAAAATATGAAATTGTTTTTATCTAAACATAAGTTTTATTTAAACAATCACAGTTCAATATAACAATCACAGTTTGATTAATAATAAGTCTTGTAAATATTACTATTGTTTTACAGTAACAAAGTACGCTAAACATAAAATTTTAGATAACATTAAAAAAAGTTTTATTACACAGTCACAGTTTGATTTTCAAAGTCTTAGTATTCGTCTTATGAATATAATATTATCTATTTGTATTTATAAAATCACAGTTGTTTCATTGGTAACACTTGTTTGTAAATAATATTAGTACTAACTAGAAAATAAAAAAAATGTCGAAAAACAATCAACAAAAGTAATTATGCACAATTTAGGCTAAATCTAATTATACTAACTTTAAAATAGGGATTCGTTAAAATAAAAAGAAATAACAGATCTAATCACAGAACAAATCACATCCATGTTATTGAAAAATCACATTTACATATTTACATTCATGTACTTAATAATAGTATAGGAATAAAAACCATCAACAAAAATACTACGTATATTCACATAATTTTTCCAAGCAGTGACCCAGGGTAATAGAGCCGGTTGCAAATTGTTGCAGTATAAAATTAATTCTTTTATCTCTTTCTTTGGTATATTTTCTACTATTATTAATGTTTTCACCATCATTTACTTTTTATTTCTAATTTCGCTTAGTTTTGACTCTTTACTGAGGGTGTCTAAAAAAATCAATATGTTGGGTCTTCTCTTGCTCTCCAAATACCTATTAATTTTGGAATGCCACCCTTCTAAACTATTTGTGGTTTTATGTGGAAGTCTATGAAAGTTCCACTGTGTTCTGTCAGTAAAGAGTTTCTTAGCATTTTTTGTCTAACGGTACTTTTTCATTTGTAAAATAATTCAAATAATATAGATTATACGTAAGGGGTGTACGGGCTCGTCAATAAATATTAAATTAATTTTGTCTTGATACACCCCTTCAAAAGGGGTGTAAAGGCTCTCCAAAAAGGGGTGAATATGCAATTTTAATCTGAGGGGTGAACATTGAGGAGTGTACGGGCTCGTAGCCAAATTTAGGCTTAATAGCAGCACGAAGTTGGAATTATGCCTGGTGGATGGCGATAGGCTCTCATTTTCATTTCATTTCATTTATTTCATAACAATATAACATTGTGTTGAAAATATAATACAGATTATCTTAATCTAGGTATGTCTAAAATTAAATTGAATTAAAACATTAAATAAAAAGGAATAAAATAAAAAAATAGCAATATAAAAAATAAAAAGGCATGCATAATTACTACATTAACAGAAATAAAATGTCATTTTAAATATTCTTCCATTGAGTAGAAACACCCACTGACAAGAAAAACCCTAAGTTTTGATTCAACCCCCTATCCCATGGGACCTAAACATAATAGGTGAAGTGTGGGGGTTGTACACACCTCTGTCACACCCTTCTGGGTAATATAGGCGTGATGTTATGTAAAGTTGTAAGTTACAATTTATATAATAACTATGTTTTGATGAAAGTATTTACTTGTACTGGTATTTCAAATTATAATTATGCTATTTCGGTCGTATTGTATCCTACTTAAGATAGATACAAATGGATAAACGTGACGTCACGTAATAACAATACGCCTGATATGCAGAGGTCGCTGGTTCAAATCCTGCCGGTCCTATATTTCTTTTAACTGTTTCTTAATGTAATTTAATTAAATTTAATTCTGCAATTTCATATTAATCAAATTTAAATAATTATTTTAATCTTGTTTATATTGTCATGTAATTTAGTTTTAATGTAATTAATTAAATTTAGTTTTAATCTAATTTATTTAATAATTTAATTTAGTTTTAATCTTATTTATTTAATAATTTAATTTATATTTATTTATATAATTTCATTTTTTTTAATGAAATTGTATTTTTTTTTGTTAGACAAGAATTCTTTTTTAAATTGGCGTAATGTGTTGTCTAATTTCTAATTTCATCTAATTTCTTTTATTATCGTGCACGTTATGCTCCTCTATAAGTCGTGAGACGCTTAGAATTAAGTTCACAATGTTAACCCTTATTAATGTAAGAGTGTACTCATTGTTGAAGAGCAAAATAATAAATAAATAAATAATTTGCTATGCAAAGCTAAATACTATAAAAATAATCAATAACAAGTTAATCTAACATTATTGAGATAGCACTAAGCTGATGCTCCTTTGTTCAAAGAAATACTTCAGTTCACTTCGGCACAGGTAACTTTAAAGTTGAGATAGTTTCTAAGCACAGTTCTGAAATTTGCACGGGTTAGTATGTCTGATCTAGGGCATATTAAATTCCTATTGAAAACTGGTTTAAATTCCTACTAAAAATGAAAAATTCAAAGAAAGGTACACGC
The DNA here is from genome assembly GCA_905147285.1 of Hypena proboscidalis. Lineage (NCBI taxonomy): Eukaryota > Metazoa > Arthropoda > Insecta > Lepidoptera > Erebidae > Hypena > Hypena proboscidalis. The sequence goes on from LR990132.1 coordinate 14,904,342, forward strand.
ATAAGTGAAGCCATTTTTACTAAGGCCTTAGGCTGAGTACGACACATACGATACCATTGATCGCTTATTTGTGTTTGTTATATTTTGTAGAGTACTTGTGTATTCAAATAGCTTGTATACAAACATTAATCTAGGCGTTATTAATCTATGAAGCAAATGTTGATACAGTTTCATTTCCAGAGACCTATTATGTCATAAATGATTTTTGCGAAACTAACCATTAACGCAGCGCACGCAGCAGGAGCTCTCAATAGGAAAAATCCCCCGATTTTGAAACATTCTTCATTGGTGCTCCGCTTTTATTGGTCTTAATGTGATGATATAATTTAGAGCCTTTCTCGATAAATGGGCTATCTAACAATAATAATAATAATAATAATATAATAAGTAGTCACTGAACTTTGCGTCAGGAAATTTATGGCTACGAGCCCGTACACTCCTCAATGTTCACCCCTAATTAGGAATAAGTGCCCGTACACTCCTTGAAAAAAGAGCAGTACCCGTTCACCCCTTAATGCAGATACATTCAAAGTACAGTCAGCAGAACAATGGTATTATAAAATAAATAAAACAAACAGTACACGGAAAAAGTTTTATTAAACGAATTAGTTACGCTAATAAATATTCTAAAATAACCATTGTTAGCATTTAAAAAAATAGTTATTTAATAACAATAACAGTTAGATTAAAAGTCTTTTAAATAAAATAATTATTATCTATTTCTATTAAAAAATCACAGTTTTAATACAGTAACAAAGTACTACAACTTAAAATATGAAATTGTTTTTATCTAAACATAAGTTTTATTTAAACAATCACAGTTCAATATAACAATCACAGTTTGATTAATAATAAGTCTTGTAAATATTACTATTGTTTTACAGTAACAAAGTACGCTAAACATAAAATTTTAGATAACATTAAAAAAAGTTTTATTACACAGTCACAGTTTGATTTTCAAAGTCTTAGTATTCGTCTTATGAATATAATATTATCTATTTGTATTTATAAAATCACAGTTGTTTCATTGGTAACACTTGTTTGTAAATAATATTAGTACTAACTAGAAAATAAAAAAAATGTCGAAAAACAATCAACAAAAGTAATTATGCACAATTTAGGCTAAATCTAATTATACTAACTTTAAAATAGGGATTCGTTAAAATAAAAAGAAATAACAGATCTAATCACAGAACAAATCACATCCATGTTATTGAAAAATCACATTTACATATTTACATTCATGTACTTAATAATAGTATAGGAATAAAAACCATCAACAAAAATACTACGTATATTCACATAATTTTTCCAAGCAGTGACCCAGGGTAATAGAGCCGGTTGCAAATTGTTGCAGTATAAAATTAATTCTTTTATCTCTTTCTTTGGTATATTTTCTACTATTATTAATGTTTTCACCATCATTTACTTTTTATTTCTAATTTCGCTTAGTTTTGACTCTTTACTGAGGGTGTCTAAAAAAATCAATATGTTGGGTCTTCTCTTGCTCTCCAAATACCTATTAATTTTGGAATGCCACCCTTCTAAACTATTTGTGGTTTTATGTGGAAGTCTATGAAAGTTCCACTGTGTTCTGTCAGTAAAGAGTTTCTTAGCATTTTTTGTCTAACGGTACTTTTTCATTTGTAAAATAATTCAAATAATATAGATTATACGTAAGGGGTGTACGGGCTCGTCAATAAATATTAAATTAATTTTGTCTTGATACACCCCTTCAAAAGGGGTGTAAAGGCTCTCCAAAAAGGGGTGAATATGCAATTTTAATCTGAGGGGTGAACATTGAGGAGTGTACGGGCTCGTAGCCAAATTTAGGCTTAATAGCAGCACGAAGTTGGAATTATGCCTGGTGGATGGCGATAGGCTCTCATTTTCATTTCATTTCATTTATTTCATAACAATATAACATTGTGTTGAAAATATAATACAGATTATCTTAGGTATGTCTAAAATTAAATTGAATTAAAACATTAAATAAAAAGGAATAAAATAAAAAAATAGCAATATAAAAAATAAAAAGGCATGCATAATTACTACATTAACAGAAATAAAATGTCATTTTAAATATTCTTCCATTGAGTAGAAACACCCACTGACAAGAAAAACCCTAAGTTTTGATTCAACCCCCTATCCCATGGGACCTAAACATAATAGGTGAAGTGTGGGGGTTGTACACACCTCTGTCACACCCTTCTGGGTAATATAGGCGTGATGTTATGTAAAGTTGTAAGTTACAATTTATATAATAACTATGTTTTGATGAAAGTATTTACTTGTACTGGTATTTCAAATTATAATTATGCTATTTCGGTCGTATTGTATCCTACTTAAGATAGATACAAATGGATAAACGTGACGTCACGTAATAACAATACGCCTGATATGCAGAGGTCGCTGGTTCAAATCCTGCCGGTCCTATATTTCTTTTAACTGTTTCTTAATGTAATTTAATTAAATTTAATTCTGCAATTTCATATTAATCAAATTTAAATAATTATTTTAATCTTGTTTATATTGTCATGTAATTTAGTTTTAATGTAATTAATTAAATTTAGTTTTAATCTAATTTATTTAATAATTTAATTTAGTTTTAATCTTATTTATTTAATAATTTAATTTATATTTATTTATATAATTTCATTTTTTTTAATGAAATTGTATTTTTTTTTGTTAGACAAGAATTCTTTTTTAAATTGGCGTAATGTGTTGTCTAATTTCTAATTTCATCTAATTTCTTTTATTATCGTGCACGTTATGCTCCTCTATAAGTCGTGAGACGCTTAGAATTAAGTTCACAATGTTAACCCTTATTAATGTAAGAGTGTACTCATTGTTGAAGAGCAAAATAATAAATAAATAAATAATTTGCTATGCAAAGCTAAATACTATAAAAATAATCAATAACAAGTTAATCTAACATTATTGAGATAGCACTAAGCTGATGCTCCTTTGTTCAAAGAAATACTTCAGTTCACTTCGGCACAGGTAACTTTAAAGTTGAGATAGTTTCTAAGCACAGTTCTGAAATTTGCACGGGTTAGTATGTCTGATCTAGGGCATATTAAATTCCTATTGAAAACTGGTTTAAATTCCTACTAAAAATGAAAAATTCAAAGAAAGGTACACGCATAAGTGAAGCCATTTTTACTAAGGCCTTAGGCTGAGTACGACACATACGATACCATTGATCGCTTATTTGTGTTTGTTATATTTTGTAGAGTACTTGTGTATTCAAATAGCTTGTATACAAACATTAATCTAGGCGTTATTAATCTATGAAGCAAATGTTGATACAGTTTCATTTCCAGAGACCTATTATGTCATAAATGATTTTTGCGAAACTAACCATTAACGCAGCGCACGCAGCAGGAGCTCTCAATAGGAAAAATCCCCCGATTTTGAAACATTCTTCATTGGTGCTCCGCTTTTATTGGTCTTAATGTGATGATATAATTTAGAGCCTTTCTCGATAAATGGGCTATCTAACAATAATAATAATATAGTATAGTAGAAGAAAAAAAAATAACAGAGTAGAAATATTTTTTTAAATCGGACCAGTGGATCCTGAGATTAGGGCGTTCAAGCAAACAAACAAACAAACTCTTCAGCTAGTAACGTTTGTGCGGCAGCAGGATGCAAGAAAACCCAGGATTGCTCTTAAAATTACATAGGTTTATTTGAAATTATAACTACATATATTTTAAAAATAGTGACAATTGTTCGATATTTGAATCAAGAGTGCCGTAATTCTAGAACGCTATGTACTCGGTAGCGATGCGATCACGTGTCAGCATTTCCCGGCCGATCGCTATGCCGCTGTCACCAGGCTGATGCAATATTCATGACGGTGGTAGAGCTCTCGTGATCGATTGTTTGGGCGAAAGCATCACTATCTTCACTTTATTTGAATGGGATTTTGCTTGTATGTAACAAGCTTTATAATATTAGTATAGATTAAATCGGACTACTGTATCCTGAGATTAGCGCGTTCAAGCAAACAAACAAACAAACTCTTCAGCTTTATAATATTAGTATAGATTCTTCACTCAACAACACATTAAATTAAAGCTTCAATTTCAACTAACAGTCAGTTTTCACTCCATCATAAGTGAGACCAAACTACTGTTTACGTAGAATTCACTAGGTAAATTGTTACTGTATCAATCCAAAATGTATGCATTAAACAAACGCATTTAGCTTGATTTCGAGGAGAATATATGAGTTTATGTTCTACATATTCTTCTCGTTTACGTAAAGTAATATTAACAGAGATACTAAATATGTATTATATAGTGCACATTTGAATCGATTGTTTGCAAGACCTCTCATGAAGTTAGTTCTAGGTTAGATTCTTGAACGTAATACGGGACTCAAAAGCACGAAATGTAAATAATTTTTATCTCGTGTCGAAAACATGACTTTTACTACAAAGCTGTTGCGTCTGATTCAAAAATATTTGACCTGTCAGCGTTACCGCCTAGACCACTCTATTATGTTTGTACAATTAGTGGTATCTGACCAGTTAACCATTTTACATGTACGTAATACTCCCGGGATATTTAGTAGGATTACTGTTGCATCCCAAGCGGTTCACTCAGCCCCGTATTTGTGACCTATTCATCTTCTAATGGAGTCTTTGTGTTGCACCTACGCACTGCGCTCTTTGGAACTCTGATGGAAACTCATCTTTATACATCGTTTAATTTTGTTTATAATTCCATACATTGTATAGGGTTGTCTATGATACTTTTCAATATAAAAAAATATATACAAATACACCACTTCATAATAACGGTAAAGGAATTCCAATTTAAGTTTAATAAAGCAGTATTCAGGACAATAACACTAGTAGAAAAGTGTGAAAAGTCCGTCATAGGGTGTAATTTTTTTCGATTTCTTTAAAATGTCCATATTTTTTTAAATTTGGAACTTATTTATAACTGTTATAGTTTATTTCCTAAATTGGGACACCTTGTATACCACGTCCTCTATACATTCAAGCGTGCTACAAACTTAAAATGGAACCAGAAATACTACCTCAATGTGAATCGCAACATATTGAAACATAAAGAGCAAACCGCTTGAGAATTCTAACTTCTTCCTATTTGTTGGTTGTTCAAGCTTCATACTCAGAATCTTGAAACAGCTAGAGTGTATCATGCAGATGTTTCAATTTTAACGATGTAGTACTCCAAGTTTAAATTGAGAAGTAGTTTTATTAAGATGTTCATTCTTATAAACATGAAAATTTAAAGTAAAATAAAATAAACCAATAAGACTGTAAAAGAGGGTATACTACATTGTTACGAAAAACTTTATGCCGATAGTGTCACATACACGAATGAAAAAATACCGATTCTGGTAATACCGCATTGCTCAAAATTACTATTCTCATAATGCCGAGTTGCAAAAAACCGATTAATTATAAGTCCGACTTAATGATTTTTAATAAAAAATTCAAAATAAAAATGCCTTGTAGAAGCATTCAAAAGGTTTACAGTAAGCATGCAGCATCCAAGCAGCTACAAACACGACACAATCAATACATCTATTAAATATCAAAGTTAAATCCAAAATGCCTACAGGCAGACACTAGCGCGGACTATTGTACTACCTCATCAATAACTCTATCTTTTGGTGAAAACTGCATTAAAATTTATTGTGTAGTTAAAAATAATCAAGCGAACAAACAGGGATTGCGACATCATTTTATACTAGTAAAAGAAGAAATAGCATCACCTAATTCTAGTCCTCTATAATTAAAATTTTCCTACGGACAAGCACCGAAAATTGTTTTGTGGAACCATGTTTAGTATAAACGAATACTTTATTTTTTAACAATCAACCATTACAAATAAAGCACTGTGATGTGAACTAAATCAAAGTTTTCCTAAAAAAATACTCTTACAGTAAAATGTATACCATACATTTCATTTTTGAATATTTTATAAATAACTTTGATTACGTTCATTTACTTTTACTGAAGACTTGATCTATAGATACAAAATTTCGTGATTCAAACTGAACTGACAGAGTTCCATACAACCGTTTATACCCTTATTTTACCCCCTTAGGCCGACATTTCCAAAAATGCCTTCTTGTGCTCTCCAACGTCATGTAAGAATTCAGCGTTTAAGGCTCTGCGTTGATGAATCGGTCAGACATATAATAAAGATTTTATGTATAGATTAAACACTAAAACAAAAGTTAAAATAATAACGTTAGCCACGAAAAAAGTATTATGCCACTCAGGGCATGTCACCATAAACCAATATTACTCAACCAAAATAACATATACAATACAATACAATAACACTCTGGTATCTACCTGTGTTGTCTGTGTTATAGTAGGTACCGACCTACTATAACACAGACAACACAGGTAGATACCATAAATCTTGGTTACATTCTGTGTAAGCCTCAAATTCACTCCCGAAGCTCAATTAATCAATTAGTGGTTTCAAACACAGGCACACTAAGAGTACAAGGTAGTCTACGCAGTTGAAATAAGTTTATCACGTTCTGGTTTTTTTAAATATGGGGTTTATATCCAAAGATTTAGGAATTAAAATACAAAATGAAGTAAATCGTGAAGTATATTACACAAACTTCTTATTCTAAAATTATTTTTTTGACTGTATCAAGTGGCCAAAATTGCAAAAATAAAAACTTTAGAATAAAAACCTCTTGTAGACAAATATGTATCTCGGAGCATAAAATACCCAAGCTAAATGAAATGTGAATGTGATAGATAATTAATATTGAACAATATAAAGTAGTTCGTTCAGGGCTTTGCACTGATAAAGACGTACATTTATTTCGTCGAGATCAATGATAATGCTTTATGTCAAACAAAAATACAAAAAATATAATGTATTACTATAGTGTAAGAACTCTTGGCTAGGTCGAAGATACGCGAACCAATCAATTTTACTGGTTAAGCAATACTAACCACGGTCAAACGTGGATGGGTAACCGAGACTATCTTCACATAACTAGGTTTCCTCCGTGCTTGGAGAGCAGTTGCCATTTGAAGATCTATGGCAGTAATTACGGCTGATCAGAGACCAGAAATATCTCACAATTAGTGTAACCACGAGTATCGTATTACTTCGTACTGGGTTCTGTAGGAATAATGGCATTTGCTCGACGTAAAATTTTGATATTTAGCTTAATTTGTTGGGCTAGAAGTCAACCCCAATTTAATTCTCGGTAAATGGTATGTTTTAAATGATAAATTACAGACGCAGCCTTCAGGCTTTAGTAACTAATAATAAAGTAGTTTGTAGACTTGACGATGGATAGAACTAAACCAAACAAGTGGTTTTCCACCGCTCATGTGACAAAGTTCCGTAACCACTTATGAAAGGAAAGTTTATGTTGGCAAAAGGAAAAGTTGACAGAACTTTACCCGCCTGTTAAATATTTATTAGAGCTGTATTCTGACGTTGTTAAGGGTCATTTTCGTTTGTTAACGTAATAATGTACCCTGTTTCTTAATTTGAATATTTCTTTTAGTTCTCGGTCTCTCATGGTTGAGAATCGTGGTCATCAGTTGATGCGAATGAATCGCACCTGGTTTAGATAATCTGCCTTCACCGGCGTCGGCTCTTTTCGTCTCTGCCCGAGCAAAACTTGTTTGTTGATGGGCCTCTTACTTGTTCTCTCTATCTGTTTGGCAACCTTCCCCGGGCTCGGTTACCCACTGTGATCCACGTGTACCACGATACAATTTTCGAGGCTTTCATTTTCTCTCCTAATTATGTGGCCAATGTAGGACAGTATATGCTGTGCCGAATCGTGGTAAGCCGTATTTAAACACCACACTGAGAAAGGATTGATGCATTGGTGCGCAAAGTTGTCCAGGTTATCCCCAGCATTCGCTTTGAGCACGATATCTCAAAAACATGAATCCTTTGCCTTTCTCTAGCTCGTACTGTCTATATTGCCACACCATTAGGAATATGGGGCAAACTAGACCACGTTGAAACCGAATCTTGGCGGTGTTGGTTATAACTCAATTCTTCCATATAGCATGTAATCGAGTTTGGCAATTGTTTCCTTAGCCATGTCAATACGTCTTCTTTTCTCCGGTACGCAACTTCCGTCGTGGATCCGCAATATCGACCTCTGTGAAGGTTTCTGGACATGGTCAACTACCATTTGTTTCTGATTTGCTCCTGTTAATTAAAAGACCCAAGCTATAATTATTACTCTCAGTCTCAAGTATATGTAACAGATATTCTCGTCAAACAAATACTCTAAACTAAATCGAATACCTACATTAAGAACTAATTGACAGTTGTTGATTAAAAACCAGTCTCTAGCTCTTTAAAAAGGACAAAACGAGCTAATATTTTAAATTAGAATGTTTTTGCATTGTTTGATTCAAGTGTGTTTTGAAAAATGTTTTTTTAATTATCATTTACCTAGCCTGAATCCACTGCTTTCACCACAACCGACAAGATTTTGAGTGATATAATAATTATATATATCTTAGAATTTATTAATTTATCCATTTCACTTATTAACACTAAACATTAACGTGATGAAACAAGTATATAATATAATATATAGTATAGTACCGGAGCTCTAATCAAAAAGGAACAAAAACATTGTTCATTGCTTGGCACGTATATCCTGCCATTTAAAGAACAAAACAAAACAAGGACTATAAGAGTTGAAACAGTAAAACAGCGGTAAATCACCAATAAAATCCTCTCCTGTCTCTGATTGGCTGAGTTTGTTCATTGGAACACTTTTTACTGCATACAAATAGGTTGCTCAGGGAATTCGGTGAAATAAACCTCTTCTATAGAAGAAAGCAGCGATAGTCGAGTGGGGGACCGTAGGACTGCGAAGTCAAAGGTCTCGGGTTCGATCCCACGGCACACACCTCTGTCAATAAATCGTTAGGATTCGTCTTTTCGAAGATATGTGATAAAATAATACCCTTATCTTAACTTGAAAAAATAAAGTAAACGGCCTTAAGGTATATATTTCATTAATTATTCTGGTTCTCTTAACCATAAGGAATTGTTCCTTCCAGCATTAGCTCAGCAACATGAAATGCTAGATGCAAATATCCGAGTAGATTTAGGTAATATACGAAAAACAATAAAGAAGCTTTTAAAATTTAAGGGTTTCCCCTTGATTTTTCTAGGATCCCATCCCGTAACCTTATGAGTATGGGACCCCATGGCAAGTGAATACTTTGTCTGAAAGTGTATTGTTTCAGCTAAAAAAAAATTACTCAAATCGGTTCTGGCGAATTCGAGTAATCGGTTAGAAACAGGACCTAATTGTGTATTCATGAATTCACTTTAAAAATAAACAAATCAAAACGCTTATTACATTTCTCGTCTGTTTTTGAGTGACGACAAATTTATCGTGACGGGACAAATTAGGGTTTTATGCCTCCCTTTCTCTGTTGTCATGTATTTTACTGTGTACCTAAAAAGCCTTAAAACGCCCGTTTCTCGCAACAAGTTAATAAACCGAGACACGAACGATGAGAATAAGCTCAGTCTAAAAATTCATTAACATTTTCCTGGGATTTTATTTAATTTTATCTTTTGTGCTGGCTGTAATCTTTCTAAAAGCATTATTAAAATTTTCATAGATTCTCATTGCTTAAAATGGATTTCAAAAAATTGCAATTGCATTGCATTATAGCTAGGACAAGCAAAAAAAAAAAACTGTTTTTAATTAATTTAACACAATACTAGCACAAATTTCTGGCATATTTTATGTTCAATTGCAGCATTCATCTGAGACAACTGTCACTTCACTGAGATAGACGCTACAATTAATGGAATATATAATGTGCCGGCCCGCCTATGTGGGTTAAAAACCTAACTAATCAAAAATCATCTAATTGAACGATACCATGAAGATCTATTTTAGCACTACGATCATTTAAATATTTTACTTACCTATACCACACAAATTTCAAATAATTTTGAATAAAGAATAATTAAGCATTAAAACAAAAGAACATTCATTCAGTTTCATTCAGTGGCTATAAACATTGTTAAGATTTTATCTTACACGTATCAATGAACGACCGGGCGCAATTTCCGTGTGGCCAGCTCTCTCAATGCACATTCAATGATTTATACAAATATTTGATCTACACATTAGATTTAGAGCTGTACTGAGAAACGAATGACTGTATTTTATTCAGTGTTTTTTGTGTACCTTTAACATTAGTATTTTCGCATATTAGTTAGTTTTAGTACCCTAAGGGTAAATTTCACTAGTTCCAGGAAAATTTAACCGCCATATAAAATACAGTCTGACCTAAAATAAAAATAACACAATTCTCACTTGAAAATAGAACTCAGCTGTCACTTTAAATTGTGTGTGCTTTATGTCTATACTACAAATAAGGTTCACCTTGTAATTCGACCTAATTGTCCAATTTCACATTTTAAATAATTTTAAATTATAACATTTATTCAGCTTGATATCAGTGTCTATAAATATTGTAAAGTAATAAATCACCGACCTGCGTCGATGAATGACCGAGCATAATTTCCGAGTGGCTGACTCTCTCACTATACATTTAATGATTTGTACAAATATTTAACCTCCACACGGAGCTGAAAAGAAGAACAATTGATTATAAATTTGCCGGTGATTTCTCCTTTACATATTATTCTATTTTATCGTTTACCTTTCAGATTTGTACCTACACATATTACAGTTACTTCTAATACAATAGATTAATCAGCGATTGGCTCACTTAATAATGTTCTGTGCTAAATATAACGGGTGAAGCGTGGATGTTCTACAGCTCTGTCACACGGTTTTGGGTAATATATTGCAGGCGTGGCGTAAACAAGCAGATAAGAATTTCCCTTACATGACACAATTAATCTCTTCTATTGCTCTAGGTTTGCTGGAAGAGAACTCAAGCACTGAGTTAAGCTCGCCTTTTGTATACTATTACTGTTATATGTTTATTTATGTGTAATCTTTAGTGTACAATAAAGTGTTTAATAAATATCCGTTTCTTGACATCCAGTTGCGATACCAAATCAGTACCGGTACCACTGATACCACGCCGACCAATGAGAAAAGCGCACACTGTGGATGGACGGACGATCGACAGTTATAATACAGCCCTAAGAAACGTTGTTATCCAAATATTGAATAAAATAGATAAAAAAAATGTTTCAAAACGTGTTCAAATAGTTGACCAAAAACCGAAAAAATAATATTAAATGTATGTGCAAATATTACTTCGCAAAAAATAAAGTCAACGGTAAAAATGTGAAAATGTTTTATACAAGTATTAGCGACCCACCCCGGCTTCGCACGGGTACAATGCTGATACTAAATACACTACAGAAAAACTGTGAACGTTGTATATAAAAACACAGCGGCCCGCTCCGGATTCGCACGGGTATATAATATATAGCCTATGTCACTCACTAAAAAAATGATTAAAATCGATCCAGTAGTTTGATTTACTCATTACTGCCCGTGGCCCGCACGCGTTAAATTTGGAGTAAAACAATTCCCCTTTTCTATGCATGTATTATACATAAAAACCTTCCTCTTGAATCACTCTATCTATTAGAAAAAACCGCATCAAAATCCGTTGCGTAGTTTTAAAGATTTAAGCACACATAGGGACAGAAAAAGCGACTTTGTTTTATACTATGTAGTGATTAAAACGTGTTCTGTTTGTAAAATGTAGTTGAAACAAAATCTGGATCTGAATTGTATAAAATTTCATAGAAACAATACTTGAATATTTAAACTAACTGAAAATAATGATTTTTAAAAGGTAAATAGATGTATAAATGTGATTGATTAAAACATTTACCCCAAAACATTCATCAAATTAAAAATAAATAAATTTTCCTTGTAAATGCTCCTTTTATAACAAAGATATTTTGCGACTTTAACAAATTAGGGCCATACAATCATTTGCGTATTTTGTAATGTAATCAGGTTGTACATTTTATAGCATAAAGTCTTAATCTATTTTTAAAAACACATTTTAAACACTATAATGCATGTCCTACATACGATAGGTGTAACATGACGTCACGAAATGACGAAACATACAGTGAAGAAATTTAGGGTCCTGGCAAGAGGTGTCCGTGGCTGGTTAGTTATTGCTATATGTTATTAGCCATAACTTTAAATCGCCATAAAATACATTTCCAAAATAACAGATGTCATAATCGAGCGATGTCAGATCTACCCGCGAGCTGAGATGAAGATGGTGAGCGTTAAAACTGTCTGCGACGATAAGCTTGCGTGGGACCGTCCGTGACAGAAACAATACTTGCTACATGTTACATGCTTGTTTGCATGCTGCATAGATGCTTGCATACTGCATGCCTGCTTGCACGCTGCATGCCTGCTTGTCTGCTTACATGCTGCATGCCTGCTTACATGCTGCTGCATTCCTATAATTTATGTCATTACAAAGTAGTAGTAAGGATGTTTGGTATATGATTATTGCATCTTAAAATCCGTCGAACATTAGTAAACCAATTTTAATAAATAATTAAAACTATTTTGACTAAATGGCTACTAACTACCATGCATTATCTATGTGTAGACACATGTCTACGTATTTTATTCAATTTATGTTAGTTTTCTTAACCGTCCGCGTCTGCTTTTACTTCAAGAAGTCTGCAAAACTTTGTTTTAAAACAATATACACAACAATTACACCCTGTAAACAGAAAGTGTCCAGGCGAATATTCCGTAACTATTGAAGATATAAAAAAACTGTGACCAAAAGAACGTTATCAAATGAGTATAGCATTCATAACTTTATTTTAATAATTCGAGAAATAGACAAAATTTTAACATAATTACATTACATTAGATAAATTTTAATCGTATAGTTTGTGCCGGGGATTGTTCCGTAACCATTAGAAATATTAAACGGATATAAAAATAATGCTAATGAATTAATTTAAAATATTTATTGACTTTCAACATTCTCATTTTGAAATTCATATTCAGATATGGGTGATATATAATATACCTCTGGCACACCAATATGGGCGTGATGTTATGATACCTATCTAAAACAACAGGTTTCCTCATTGAAACACTTAATTAATAAGACTGTAGTCCTAAACAGCTGACATGGCATGTTAGCTACTGTACGAGCAAACCCGTACAACGCAATAGTTTTAGTTTTATGCTGACATCAACACGCAACGAAGTGAACCGGCAATCAATCGGTTCGGGCAACAGCAATCGTCCCTTTCGCCGCGTGTCGACCAATTAGCATTAGTTTTAAGTTTTTTCTATCTTACTTAAAATACATTTCGTTTAACTTTTATCTTATGACTTATTATTTTGATGTACCTTCCCCGTACAGCTACTATTTGTAAAAAATCTCTAAAACTAGAAGCTTTACTCTTCAACCCCATTTTTGTTTGTATGCTGTATTTTATGATTATCTTAGGAAATCGTATTCTATTCACCTCATAAATTACCTTTTAAACATTATATTATTTCTGTACTTTTATCATAAGATTGATTTTCTTTGTCTTACAAGGTTTTCTTTCAAAGATACAGTATAGTATACTAGCGAAAAGAAATCAAGTTAATTTATTTCGACATTATTCTTTTACAAATTGCCAAACACAATGGAGGTTTCTCAATTAAGCCAATTACCGCCCATTGTACTTAACAACCTAAAAGAAGTTCCTTTATTGCCCGTTTTCGCTAATATTAGAAGACTAATGCCACCACTAAACCCTTTTCCATCTTTGTTAAATTATACTGGTGAGTATTTTATTTTCTATTTAATAAAATTTTACTACTATTGTCAAAAAAAAAAAACAGTTTTGATAGAAAATTATATCAATTATTCCCGTGATTTTTTCTGGGTAATTATTTAGAGGAATAGGGTGTGATGTTCCTCCACCACAAAGGGAGGATCCTCCGACCAGGCTCGGTGGTATTGCCTGGCGGACAGCTGTCCTTTCTCTACAATTACATAATATACATAATCACATTGGTTTCTCGATATTTTCAAAATTGTATGTCGTTTTTCTGAGAGATATATTAAAGGAGAGTGTTTTGACTCTATTTATGCTATTTTTTTAATTAAATTATCGGTATAAAACTTACATTTCTAATCGAGACAATTTTATATAAAAATAGCATAAAAATCTGAAATATTGTCGCGAAATCTGGCTCGAGGCCAAAACTCGTTTTTGTTGCGCAAATTTGGCAAGACAGGTTATAGTGAAGCCAAATGTTCACTTCAGAGCAATTTTCATGCACAATAATTGGTGTTGGAAAATATACCCTTCTTTTTAAAAACACCTGATATTTTTGTAGGCCATTTGTTTTTTAAACTAAAAAGTACAGAAAATTAACATAAGAAGTGAAAGCAAAGCTAAAGCAAAAACAATGTATTTGAAGATATGTTCCAAATATTTAAAACAATCTCCAAAATTTACCAATAAAATGAACTCAATACGAATTTAATATATCCATTTTGTGATAAAATTCAGAATAAATTGGTTCATTATAATAACAAAATGAAAGTGCGTGTGAAAGTGTCAAGTGTGAAAATATCTATAAAAAACCATAACAACGAACACACAGACCGAGTCCCGGGCAAAAGCTAATCTTAAAATAAACATTCAAATAAAAACATAACATAACGCTTATTTTACCCAGAAGGATGTGGCAGGGGTGTACAACACTCCGCGACGGAGTGGCGCCCTGGGTTTGCCCAGGCGCCGCTAGGAGAGGACCAAGGAGTCGGGTGCCCGGTGGCAGTCGGACCGGGCACGGTGGCCGCGGCGGGCCCTGTGTATGTAAGATCGATCCAGGGCTCGCCGACTCACCATCTTTCGGCGACGAAGGCACACCGCGGGGCTTTAGTGGGTATATCCGTGCCGTTTACCATTCGTAGGCTCGGGGAGTCCCACATAACTACCCTGCCCGCCCCCCACAGGCGGGGTGGTATGCGTAATTGCATTTCGCCGCGAAAAAAACAAAAAAAAGGGGTGTACAACACCCATACCTGTTATGTTTAGGTCCCATGGGATAGGGAGTGAGCCAATCCACAATTCTAACTCTGTGCTACTATTGCGAAAATCCTCACGGAAATTTCACATATTACACTTCCCGACCCGGGAATAGAACCCGAGACCTCGCGGCGATGGGCGCATACGCTCATCATTAGACCGACGGGGCGAAAAGCACCATAATTTATATTTGTACGCATATATTTATCACTGTCAGTTACACGTTTGTGTTATCATCAGCAAAGACGGAAACCTTGCGCCTAAGTTATGACTTTTACTGGCTCGAGACTTTTTTTATAAAGAATTTATTACAGATCGCTAAACTGGTGTTTTATGAAACCAAATCAGCGGAGCAGCTTTCAAAAATGTGAATAGGTATTAGCTTGTTGTTATGCCTATAAAGTTAAACGAACATAATCTTATATATAAAATTCTCGTGTCACAATGTTAGTTACCTTACTCCTCCGAAACGGCTTTACTGATTTTTACCAAATTTTATATGCATAATCAGTAGGGCTGAGAATCGGCTACTATCTATTTTCCATACCCCTAAGTGATGGGGGTTGTTTTATTGTTCACCCTTAACATTGTTTTTTTTAATTTTTGAACAAAATTTTTGTTTTTATTTTTATATAATGTGGCACTAAAAATACATACACCAACCCCTATTTTTAATAGCCATTTTAGCAACCTTAGCGCTTTTGACAATATGAACTTCTTGAATGTACCTTTATGGGGTTTTACATAAGATTTACATAATGCGTGCTGGAAATATCGTCACAGAGAATGTATGCATAGTTAAGACAGGACAACGTCTGTTGGGTCAGCTTGTTTAATTATATTTTAATGACATCATGTTATTCAAATACAAATTAATTGAGTTATTTAAAAACTGTTAAATTAAAATACAAAATTTGACAAAACGAGCTGGAACAAACATGCGATTTCGTGTTTTAAGGACTTAATTTTATTAAAGTTACAGCCCGATAACGAATGTTTGAAAATACATTGGTTGGTATCCCTCTTATTTTTGAAGTATTTTTTGACGTCACCGACTTTAAGCTTTCAGCCCATAACATCTCATGAATACATTATAAGATAGTTGTTTGAAAGACAAAATGCTTTATTATTCACTTTCTTTCTTACTAAAAGTCACTTAACTTTTAAAAAGTTTTATAGCTTAAAGACTATGATGGTTATTGTCCATGAATTTTAAATCAAACGAGCAATTCTGCCAATTGATGTGTAGAATGGCTATGATATGCGATTTTAACATAAAGGTTCATGTTAAATATTAAAAGTACAGTAAAATATGATGATAATGATATGATTTAAATTATTTTTGTTTTAAGAAGCTCAGCTAACAGACTTCGGACTCAGGTCGGCCGTTGCAAAGACAATTTGGCCAAGTGGGGATTTATCAACTCATCCGATACTAGTTGCGAATGTGGATCCCCTAGCCAGAGTATGGCCCATCTGATGTCTTGCCCTGTACTACCCGACACTTACACCCGCGACGATCTAATGCAGGTAAACAAAGAAGGGGTTGAAGTCGCCACCTACTGGTCTAAAACAGTATAATTGAACAAGCCATTGACACGATAAGAAGAAGAAGTGGTTTCACCGATTGAGACTAGAAAAGAATAATTAAGGGCCAATTTCAGAAATACCCGACCGAATTTAAAAGTGACACAAATTACACTTGAAAAAAAAGCACAGCTGTCACTTTCATTAGTGTGTGTTGTATGTTTATCCTGCCAATAAAGTTTACCTAACACCTTTGAAATTGGGGCTAAGTGTGGTTTTGATTTTATAATTTTAAAATTAAGGACTTTCATACAACCGTTTAACCCTTCGGGGTGAAATTGCCAAAAATAATAGAAAAGCAGCACCAAGTCGGAATGGTGTCCACTGGATGGTTGGCTCACCGCTTATCACCTGTTACCTAATCATATCAAATGAAGAGTGGGATTTATACACCTCTACCACACGCTTCTGGATAATTTAGACGTGATGTTATGCTATTTATGTAACGTGGTCTTCTAATGACCAGTTGGGTAGGCAGAATAAAGAGAAACAATAGATAAATTAACAAAGGTATTATTATTCAGATTAAATTTACATGGTAGACTGAAGGCGTAGCCTACAGGGGTCTGCAGTGGGAAGAGGAGCTTGAGATGGCGGTGGGAGCGGCATTGCGACGTTAAAACGCTGCTCCCCACGTTTTTACCCGCGTTATATGTTACTTGCTTGGTTGCTTGGTTATTGCTTACTTGCCACACTCGTCGCCCGTTTTTGCAATTTATTGTGCTGCTATGCTTTAATTAATGCTAGCGTAATTCAAACCAAATGAAGAGAGGCGAGATAAAACTAACACAAACTAACTTTCGTCTACGGTTCCAGCCGCGTAGTTGATTTCGGCATAAAAGTTTGCTATATCGTCCCTTAGCTTACAACACCGCTCAAGTCGAAAATTGACGGGTGTCACAATTTAATTATATGGGATAGAGCTGCTCATTTCGCGTCTCACCATTGGTCACATGATGTAGGTTTCAACCAATTAGATGCCGTAATACAATTCCATTAAATAACAACAGAAAAAAATCCACCGATTTTTTAAAATAGACAGTTTTTTTGGTCTCCTGTAAAGTTGTTAAAAATAACTTATGCGTTGTTGTTAGCTAAGCTTTGTAAATATATTTTTTTTTTACACGACGAAAAAAAAAGATAACTTACGGCACCCTCGCGCCATCACATCTTTCATATACAGCGGGCTGCGCCGACACTGCTGCTTCCTCTGCGGAAACCCTCAAGCGGCGCATACATAGTAATCTTGTTAGAGATTATATATTTGAGCCGTTTGGGTATTAATAACGCCTTTAGGGTGCTGTTGAAAATACCCCGCTATTGTAGCGCCTCGGGCATGTTCGCAGATGCTAACACCGCGGATTTTTAAGCGATATTACGTAAGAAGTCCGTGTCGCTAATAAATCGAACGCGTGCTAGTAGCAACAGCATCCTTAAGATAATAAGCGAGGATTATACCTCACCTATAAACCGCCATCTAGTAAAAAGGGTGTAATTGGGGCTGTTACCTGAAGTAGCTGGATTTTTAATTTAGATGTGTATGTGCTGTATTGTATTTGTGTCTCAATGTTATGTGATGTCTAATGGTATTTAATGTTCTGTTATGTGTTTAAATAATGTATATGGCTTTTAATTATCTGAAATAAATGTATATTCATTAATTCATTAAAATAACTGACCGACACTTCACGTGACCAGGCTGCCACGTCACCCGCATTTGACATTGATGCGGAAGTTTTTTTTGACGCATACCTTTTTATTTCTTATTTATATTTCTCTTTCAGCTGTACATAGTTAGGTATGATTTTGGTATTGTATTATTTAATATTTAAGGTAATAAATTTTAATTTAGGTTTTTTTATTATTGTTATAATATTGTTTTAACAAAATGCAGTTTCTTTAAACATGATTATTAAAATAATAATTAATCTCTAAGAATCAGCTATCAGCAGGTCTCAAAGCTTTTTACAGGCTTTTTCAGGAGGCCTTATAATATTTCCTTTGTTATAAATAAACGCGATGCTACACGAAATGCAGAATTTTTTTTTTGTTTAGGTAAAATAACCAACAAAGACATAAATAAAATTGTACCGTCAGTGAAGTATATTTTCAAAGAAATGTTCTGAAACGTTTGATATCTCAGACAATTATTTCCACCGTTTTATGTTATTGTGAAGTTTTTATTGTGAAACAACTGAAAGTCGTTTCGAACTGTATAATAACTGTAATTGCCAATTTGATAAGCGCTTTTCGTCTTTAAGGTAAACTTATCTAAATAAATATACTAAACTTGATTCATAAAATAAATGTAATAATATAAGTAACAAAATATCGAAAGAGTATCACTCAGTTGTTTGTTAAGTAATTGAGATAAATTAAGTGTAATATTGCTTTATGTTTTCTTACAAATATGAAAATTTAAAATCTCTTCAATACAAAAAAAGAAGATAACATACCAAATACATTTTTTTTGCTTCAATTTATCTAAAATTAAAGCAAGAAACTGGCATATTTTGAGAATTATTTCTACAGTACCTTAGTTACCAGATACCACTTACATTGTTTCTTTCCTTACCCTTACATGGCATTGTTCTTTTATACACATAATTATAGTCTATTACAAACGTATCTTCTTTTTATGTCCACTTATTGTGCCTGAAATATCTAAAACTATTTTTCTTCGACAAGATTTACGAGACAACATTTTTTGTATTCTAAAAATAAGGGCTGTTTTTATCTAAGCCCAAACATAAATAAGTAAACTGTCAGGTCACTTAGTTCGCCTGTTGTTCAAACTGTCCACAGAAATTTAGTTTTAACAGAAGGTGTTTCTACTTTTCTTTTATAATAAATTACAATATATTTTGTATTTTTGTTCTGAAATAAATAAATAAATATAATGTTTTGGGTATTTCTTCTAATTCTTAAAGTTTTATCACAATAACACGGCGTCATAGACAAAAGTTCAGAAATTATAACTTTTTCGGCATTTGAAGTAATTAATTGTTATGAATGAATAGAGCATGAAAGCAAAACTAAGCATCAACATTCTTAAATATATTTTAGTAACAGTGTTATAAATACATGGCCGTTATATACTAAGCCCCAATTTCATAGGTGCTAGATAAAACTTATTGGCAGGATAAGCACACATAAATGAAAGTAAGAGCTGTTTTTTTTTTCAGGTGTTACTTGTGTCACTTTTAAATTCGGTCAGGTAATATTTTATTGGTCGGTTAAGAATAGTTTTTCGCCCAAATATACTAATATGACGTCACACATAAATTTATTTTGTTTTCTTTAAAAAATTGACCGACAGAAGTACAGCCGTAGAAAAAGTTCGATATCTTTCTGAAATATCTAGAGGGCTTTTGACAAAAGCTTTCAACAGCTTTGTAGCGGGTCGAATTTTGTATGCCAGTGTTTTTCTGTATTGTTATATTATATTGTTTTTAATGGTTTCTTTTTCTTATTTTTCTTTTTGGGCCAAAGTGCTATTTGGAAGTTGAAGTAGTGCCCGGTGGAAGGCGATAGACTCACGGGTGCCTTCTATTTGGCAGATCCTTTATATTTCTATAATATTATCTACAAAGTTGAAGCACTTCCTTCATACACATCAACCCCAAATTTACTTTCATAGGGCGTGGACTTGTGAAATACCTTCAAATTGACGAAATTAACATATAAACTTACAATCTCAAATCAACCCCCCTAAAATCTTAATTATTTAAAAAAAATGTTTGGGATAAGAGTGTTAAGGGTGATATTACTAAAGCTAAGGAATGCTCCCTTTTGGCCAATTCAATTTGGCAAACGATATACCAAGCGCCCTGCTCGATTCTGCCTTTTAAAAATGATATAGGTAATTCAAATATATGCCTATATACTAAGTGCTTTTGAGTTTTATGATATGAGTCTATTTTTTTATCTTTATGGATTTGAAATTTATGCTAAAAGATGATTCGACTTTTCAATATTATGAGTTTAAAATGTATGCTAAATATGTGCCTACCTAACGATTTCCTACCAAATTAAGTTAATGCTATCCGTTGTTATGCAAAATAAAATAATGACTAAAGAATTTTGCCATAAACGGTTGCTCCCCGAACACATGTAACCTAAACATAATAGGTGAAATGTGGGTGTTATACACCCCTGCTACACCTTTCTTTGTAAAAGGCGTGATTTTATGTTAAGTTATGACGTTTGAATGTTATTTAAGGAGGTGATTGTTTCAATATCATCAAATCCAATCAGCCGAGCCTTATTCCCAATTACATTGGTGTCGGCTTCTAGTCTAACGGATTAAGCTGAATATCAGTATTTTACGTGGAGCGACTGCAATCAGACCTCCATAGACACTCCATAGACATGTGTAACTATCAATTTACTTTCCTTTTCTCTCATTCACACACATACACGCACACACACTTTCACGAACACACCAGCACACTCACACACACACACATGCATTTACACACTTACATGACATGTCGCTATAAACACAATTAGAATAGTTAACTGTAAAATCATAGTCAATCTGGAGGAGGGCGCTGGTATCTGTGACACAATGTTTAACATTAGTACAGATGCCAACGTAGCAACACTTGAACTTATATAATTTCAGTAGTCGACTATAGTATCTGTCAGCCATGACCCTGATAGCTGGGGTTGGTGGCCACAGATAAATAACATCTTTATGTCGTCCTTGTAACAAGTAAAGTCCTCGGATTTCTGTCGCCATTTGCCCAGTGACCGGGCCCTGACTGACTTTTTTTAAGAACTCTATTGTTGTAACAAGTGACTCAAATGTAAACATTATTTTTTGTTCAAATAAAATTATTCTTATTCTTATTCATAACCTTGCACGAGGTACGGAGGTATACGCTACTCTTTGTTAAACTAGTTGTCAGTCTTTCTAGCCTCAAACTACTTGTAAAGATTGCCTTTTCAGAATAGCAACCGGTACCGATGGCTTAACGTGCTCTCCGAGGTATGGAAGAAATGGTCACCCATCTACGGTTGACTGTGGTTTAGAAATTGAAAGTAAGAGTATCGTTTAATGATAAACATTGTATCAATACAGAACAAAATTCAAAAAGGAATAAAAAATCGAATGCCTATTTGAATTTAATGCAAATCTTCATGTCGTGTTTAACTTTCATAATAAGAAGACTGATACTATCTCTAGATTACTTACTTCATTGAATAAGTAATCCTGATTAAATCTTTTTTTTAGCGCTCTCTTGTGAATTTTTATCCTCATTCAGTTATTTTTCTAACAAATAAAGTGAACCTTCGAAGTTTGAAATCCCTAATGACGTTTATATTTGCATAAAGATGTTATGCCCGTTGTTCTAAATCCTTGTTTACCTTTTTCTGAGTAACTTTTATCGAAGTAGGCATCAAGTTTTGGGAATTTCGTACTTTAGCAACGTGATTCTTTTTCCTTTTTAAATTCTACAGGAGCCAGTTCAAAACAATATAAAATAAAACTACAAACAGTAGTCGTATTAAGTCGCCATTTTCTACTGCGCTGTTGTTGTAGATTCGATCCCCCAGGGCACAAATCTTTGCGTGATCCGCAAAGATTTTTTTTGTTCTGGGTGTGCTCTGTATGTGTGCAATGTCTGTTATTCCCTTCCTTCCCCGGCGACGCAGTTATTCCTAGAGTGGGCCGTAAAAATATCTTGATTTTTAATTTCTTTGACAGCAAGTATTATTGTTTAGAATGGTTCAAGAATTTCATAAAGTAATAAAGAATTATTAATTGATTTGAGGATATTGCATTATTTTTTTATTTGAAGTATTTTTGTTCAATATTTTACGATACGGGGATACAATATAAACTTAAAAGTTCAAAATTTTTTTGTATTTATTTTGGTGCTATATTCAATATTTCTTTATAACAATTAGTTAAAGTAGACTTAGGATGTTGTTTTGTAAGCCATTTATTCTTAAAAATATTCTTGTGAATTCACTGAACTTCACTCAGTAATCCCCTATTCAGAAAATAAATTTGAACGATACAGTGTTGTGACAGCTAAACCTGTATCTCTTGATGCTCGACGAATATTAGAAGAGCAGAATATTCAAATAATCCACCGTTATTAGTACAGTCAATACAGGTACACGCCAAAACGTCATAAAAAAGGGATGAAAATGATTCGCATTTCTTGTACTGCGAAGGGTTAAAAAGGGCCTAAATTATTTACAAGGCCCGGTTGTTATGTGTTTATAATGTATTTTGTGTTTACTGAAAAATATTAATAGACGTTTTCTTATTTTTATTTAAGTAATTCAAATTGTGTTACAATATAAAATGGACACTAAGTATGGTATAAAATGAGACTGAATTACATATTTCTGCTTCTATTCGTGGTCTCGGTTGAGATTGAGATCTCGGTCATTCCATGTTGAAATTAACGGTCACCTATATATCTTCTTCATTAATTTCCGATATCCATAACGCAGCTACGCAGGACGTGACTCTTTCAAGGTTTTATTAAATAATTGTAATATATTTTTATGATATTATATCATGCCTCTCAATATAAATGATAAAGTAGCTATTTTAGAAGAGACTCACTCAATCTTATATTTTTTTCTCGCATCAGTCTAAAATCCATAAAAGTATTGATGTTATGTTATTTCAAGTTGACAACTTGCAAAAATAAATTATCAATCGGTAAAATTTACATAATATAAATCTAAATTAAACGATGCACTATTTAACTTGTATTACTGCTGATGGCCGCAATACCCATAAAAACATTTCAAATAAAATTCAAAGCAATGCTACCTTGCTGTCGGCAGTCTGATAAGGTTTTTGTATCAAAAACGTTAACCGGGCTTTAGGTCTTTCGTGCTGAAATGCGGTGGACTTTCTTTCATTATGTTAGTAGTAAATGGTTACGATATGCTATTTAACACCTAAACTAATTAATTACCTTTCCTCATGTCACTTACATAGGCAATACATTATTATTTAATTTTATATTCCAAATAGTAGGTACCTAAGTACGGTAGCCGTCGACCCCTTCGGCTACTATCGATAATAATAGCACTAATAGTTGAGCACTTAAGAAAAACAAGTAAAAAAATGTTTAGAATGTGATACGTCTATCACACGCCATCATGATCAAATGTGTTGCCTATAAGGAAATAATAATTTATATATAAAAGTTCGCCCAACCGACTGATTCGCCTAGAATCTCAAAGTTTTACACAAATGTACCTACTTCCACTAAGAAGAGGTTTTTGGAAATTCCATCCCTAGAGGGGTAAAATAAGCAAGCGTTGAACAGTTGGACTGCTACTGTTGGACACTGGAACTACGTCATATTTTAAGTTTGGAATAGGAAATTTCGTATACGATCTTCAATAAAAATTATAACAAAAGTAATCATTGGGCAGAGTTTATAAGGGGTTTTTAAGTTGGTAGGCAGTTTACACCAAAGCGCAATAAATGGCACAAAACAAAATATTTGCCACCGGTAAAACCGCGGTGATCAACGAATCCTCCGCGATTGAAGTCGCGGGCAACAACTTATGAAATATAATATAAACAGAAATTAGCCCCTTAAGTTCGTGGTTTAATCAAAACAAGACATTTAATTTATCTACGCTGACTGAAGGCACAACAGGATGGTATGTACGCCACAGGACGTTTACAGAGCCCATGAGCGTGCAGAATTGATTTTGGATAAGTTTCTACGTCTGAAATTTGAGAGCTTAGTTTCATTACCCAAACTGCAACACAGTAAGGCAAGCACTATTAGTGTTTTTGCGTTTCGCTTGTCTCGACTTGGCGATGGCACTACCGCACCGCCAGATACCCCAGTTATCGAA
Source organism: Hypena proboscidalis (assembly GCA_905147285.1). Lineage (NCBI taxonomy): Eukaryota > Metazoa > Arthropoda > Insecta > Lepidoptera > Erebidae > Hypena > Hypena proboscidalis. The sequence goes on from LR990132.1 coordinate 14,928,827, forward strand.
ACTATTCATCTTACTTACATACTGTTATATAACTTAAACTATTCTGCTTACTAGAAATATGTATTTTAAATCTTTTCAGCTTTAATAAAAAGAAGGTAGCGGTGGATATTGGTATTCACAAAGATTTACAAACAATATTGAAAAACTAATATAGCTTGCTTCAGATGAAATTTTCGTGTGAATTCTGATAGAAACCAGAAAACAATAAAATTTATGACTGTTTTTGTTATTATGATCAGTTTCCTATCTTTTAGGAAATATGTTTAATATGTATTTTAACTCTTTTCAGCTTTAATAAAAAGAAGGTAGCGGTGGATAGTGGATATTGGTATTCACAAAGATTTACAAACAATATTTAAAAACTAATATATCGCTTGCTTCAGATGAAATTTTCGTATGAATAAAATTATGATAGAAATTAGAAAATTATTATGATCAGTTTCCTATCTTTTAGAAAATATACCAAACTAAAAAAATATAACAAAAAAAAATATCGTGACGTTTCATTTTAAAAGCCTTAAGTAATAGCTTACACAGCTTAATGAACGAAAGCTCGAGTAATGGATTAAACGAGTTCGGAATTTTCCATTAATTAAATTTGCCGAATGTTTCGGTAAGCTGTTATCTGGCAGATATAAAGCTAAATAATATGATATCTTGTCAACAAGTAAAAATCATACCAAGGCTGTCATAGTTACTTAGTAATTAGAAAGTAAATAATTCTAAGTTTCTCTATCTTTTTTTTTTATTATTTTTTTTTTAAAACGACGCCCGCACTAGGAATTACTCCTGTGTCGCGGAGGTGTTCACAAACATACATTTCACACACACAAAGCACACCCAGAGTCAGAACAAATCTTTGAGAATAACACAAAGATTTGTCCCATGTGGGGATCGAACCCACAACACCAGTATAGTTGAAAGCGGCGAGGCGACCGCTTTAACCGCTAGCAGTTAAGGCTGCTGTTATAATCAATGGAAGAATATCATTAAAATGAGAGAAATCTTAATATGATCTGGAACAATCATGGCAAAAAAAATTAAATGCTATGGAAAGCCCAAAATATTGAGTTTATATAACTTAAAAGATAAAATCTAAATTGGTGGACTAAATTGTTGTATTTGATCGCCACGATAAATAATTAACCTACTAATATTATACAAGACAAAAATTATTATTATTCTATAATACTAATCCATTCAAAATATTACGTATTCAATACAGCGGTCACCTAAGAGTACTTAGTAAGAGGTTTAGTTGGATAATTGGCTATAAGAGCTAAAACTCAAGGTCAAAACAATAATTTTGCTGTAGCCGTATAAGTAAAATGGACGAGATAAGTGCTCAAGGCTCCTTACATGGATTTATTGAGGGTACTATTCTCCTTAATCTGTCCTTAAGGATATAAAAGCTAAATTGTCTCTGTAATTTCTTGGCTCAGTGATGACTGTTTCAATAAAGTAAATGTTTTATTAAGTTGATCGTTGCGAGTGTTGATAGAAATGTTATTAAGAGAATTTAGGGAAAATATAATGTTGTATCTTCTATGCTTACCAAATTATGTTTTGTTTTCATTTCTTACGTTAACTAGATTTATGAATATTTCAAGTCCTAAATTACGAGTAGTTACTCGTAGTTTGGGTAGGTTGTTAATTTGATTCACATTTTTTACAAGTTATATTATTAAAAAACTTCATTACAGTTGGTTCAAATAAAAAAAAAAAATGTTGGAAAATATAATATCGGTTGTTAATCTTTAGGCCGTTATGTTTTAAAACTATAAAAAAAACTGCAAAATACGCTCCATTTATCACAATTTTATTGAGGGTTCGACAAGTCTTTGAATTTAATTTAAGTCCATGTCAGCTATCAACATTTCACGATATTAATCAAAACTAAAATGTCAATGCCTTTTTTAAATATTTTTATAAATGCTCGTGTTGTGTAATTAACTTAGACATGCCTAACTTAAAACCCGTTTGCTAAGAATCAGTAGCCAAATCCATTCAACTGGTTTTCACAAAAAAAATACTAAATAAAAATAAAGTTTACCATACATAATATACTATGTTTATTGTTCAATTTGTATGGAGAACGTAAAATTCTTTCTAGTGTTCTCTCGTAAAAACCGGTAGCATCAATTTGGGTTCAAGTTTTTAGGTCAAAAATAAGGTTGTATATTAAAAAGTACTGCAAAACAACATTTGTTGAATACAAACTGGTAAACTTTACAGCTTCCAAAAACTTCTAAATTCTTAGGTGTGCAAGTTTTCTCACCGGGTTTTCCTTCACTCAAAAAGTTCCTTTAATTAATGTTTCTGTCTTATACGCCAAAATCGTTTTTGTTAGAAGTTTAAATAAGGCAAGTATAGATAGATAATGAAATTATTATTTTAAGGCTTTGTATAGTAGAAATTTGTTTAAGTGTGACCGTTGTCATTCTTTGGGAATGGAAAAGATAATTAGAGCATTTTATTAAAAAAATATATCGAAACTATAATAAAACTGTGTTGTGTATTTTAATTTAAACCTTGTTCAGTATTTCAATATATTTAGCGGTGCAATAAGGCTGCAAACGACAGCACAGAAACCTGTTAATAGCCAATTTTCTCAAATTCTGTTTTCTTTTCAGTGCTGTGGTTACTGCTGACGGAATATGTTCATTGCGAAATTAAAAACAAATATAAACATTGCAAACAACGACATTAAATTTATTTTTTGTGTTGTTTCAGACAGTTATATTGTCATTTGAGATGGAGATACGTAAATTTTGAATATATGGGTATTGTGAAAATGGCGAGTATTTAGAAGTACCTATGCATACAAACTTGCATAGAAACTGTCACATAATAATATTATCTACTATAATAAATAAAATTATTTTTTTAGGTAGTACGAATGATGCGCTATCTCAGTCACTCGCAGTACGTAAGTGAATGAGAGCGACTGATACAGTGTATCATGCCAGCCGCCTAGAAAAATAATTTTATATATACGTCTAGATTTGATATTATTATTATAATAATATAGCTCATTGAAGTAGTTAGATTTAAATTTACTTTGTTGAGTTACAATACAATTTTAACATCATTTTCTCAGTGAAACGCAGAAACAAGTAAAAAGTATTTAAAAAAAATACTATTATCTGAGTTAACTTGCATTTTGGCTTTGTATTTTTTTAAGTTTCATATTTGAAAATGTAAAAAGTAGAATTTCTGTTAATAGCCATTTGCCAAGTAAGTGGCGGTCGGCAGCCATTCAAATCTGATATGGATGAAATAGTGCGCCCATTACACTGGATTAATCACGCGATACGTGTAATCACGGTGACTATTTGCTATTTTCAGGTCAATGGAATCGAGTATATTGAAGTTGTTGACGTTAAATCTAACTTTATACACTCATAATTTATACTTGTTTAATTGTTCGCCCAGCTGACTGACATCAGCAGAGCCTAAACAGATGGGCCTAGAATCAAATAAAAAAATAAATAAAAGTTTTTTACATAACGTAGGCGCGCACCATGAAGAATTTTTTGGCAACTCCATCCCTAAGAGGTAAAATAAGGGCTAAGCGGTTGTATGAAACACCGTTATTTTTTTTTTGTTTGAAGCATGCAATTTCGTTTACTTGATCTTCAATAAAAATTAATGAATATCTAATACACAGTTTTCATTAAGGTCATTCACAAAATTGGCAATTAGGATTTTAAAGTTATTATTGAGAATACGGGTTACTCACGTTACTTAAGGCGGGATATGCTGACAAGTCAGTGCAAGACGTCGCGCGGAGGCGACGACACGCGATTAATAGCCCAGTTAATGAATCTACGTACTAGATTCGAAACTAGTCGGCATATCCCGGCGAAAGTAACGTGAGTAACCCGTATTCTCACCTTCACCTCACGTCGGTTTGAATAAGGTTTTAAAGTTAATAGACATCCCCGTGGCGCCATCTATTGTAAGTAGATTCCTGTTTATGTGCACAGGGGCATGCGTATAACTGCGGGGATCAACGAATCACACGCGAAAGAAGTCGCATTTAACAGTTAGTAATATGTATTTATACCCGTAAAACGGGAGGGACTTTGCAACAAGTATATTTTGTTGTTTGTATTTCTCTACATATAGATATTTGTAGCATTGTACACGTGGCCACTCATCAAGTTATATATTTCCTAGGTAAACTGGTTTCGAATTGTTTCCCGGCTTGCCGTACAATGCGCGTCCATGCTATACTAATTTTATTTAATTTATTTTATTTTATTGGAAGACCAACAGCAGGTTATAACATTTTATGATACTTAATAATATGTAACATATAGCTAATTGTAGGTCTTCGCTGATAAACAATTGAATACAATAATTAATATGTGTGGCTATAAACTTATACATGAATAAAATTACATTCTTTAATGTTTTAAAATTGATAAAACATTAGAAAATTTTGAGAAAAAATCCAGACTGAGCACCCGTCTCACTGATTCAACTTTAGACACAAATATATCAAAATCTAACTTTTTAGCCTGTGTGTTTAAACAGCTACTCGCTCTCCACAGAAACGCATTTAGGCGATAGTTTGTAGATGCCAATGGTAGATGGATTGGGGTATAATGCCTCGCTGATTTGGTTGGCACATTAAATGCTATTTTAGAAAGAAGGAATGTTTTAGGAAGAATGAATTGTTTGTTTGATGTGTGGCCTCGTGTACGTGGTTTAACTATAACTTTTAGATTATTGTTTTAAACCTTTTTTTTTTTTATACTACGCCCACAGCGAACGAACGTGATGGTAAGTGGAGTACAGCCCATGGACATCAACAATCTACAAAAGCAGATTATAGATGCGTCGCTGCAGCTGAGGACAACGGTGTTATGCCCTTATGCCATGTGCCAGTAATTTCAGGGCCTGATCTCACCACCAAACCGAAACACAGTAATGGAAGCACTACTTTTAGATTATTGTTTTGAACTTTTAATACCTAATGTTACTAACTTTACCCTATATCAAAAACAATATCGACTGGAATCTCCACTTATTTCTATTCGATAGTTAATTAACTACTCAGTTCGTCAGTTATTTTATTAAATAAGGGCGTACACAATTTAAAGCAAGACTTGACACAATTTTCTATTTGGAATAAAACGCCCGGTATTTTGTCCCAAGCTTTGTTACAAAAACAATCTGAAAATTAATTAGATTTCAGTTCAAGTTATTTACTATTTGATTGCTTTATTTGTTGTCTCTTAACTAAGCTTTTCACTTTTATTTTTGTTAAATAAAAGAACGAAGCTATTTCTTGATATATATTTTAAAACGTAACAAAACATCACGCCTATAGGTACATCCTAGAAGTAGGGTGTGGTAGAGTAGAGTAGAGTAGAGTATTCTTTATTGTACACCAAAAATATACAGTTTGACAATAAATACAACTTAAATTTATTTTCAAATGCACAATGGGCGGCCTTATCGCTAAAAAGCAATTTCTTACAGGCAACCTTTGGATGGATAAAAAGATATTTTGTATTGTAGGTAATATATAGGGCAGTTGGTGTATAAAATAAAAATCTAAATTAGTCTTAGTAGAGGTGTACAATCCCACATTTTACCTGTTATGTTTAAGTCCAATGGGATATGGGGTAAGCCTATCGCCATCCACCGGGCACATATCCAACTCCGTGCTGCATTTGAGAATTATTTGACGGAAAATGCACAAATAACGCTTTTGCTCGACCCGGGAACCGAACCCGACGATATAAAAATTATACCACTAGAACAACGAGGCCGTTAAAATAATTAAGTGTTTAACATAACAAAACATCACGCCTATATTACCCAGAAGGGTGTGGCAGAGGTGTACAACACCCATATTTCATCTGTTGTGGTTAGGTCCCATGGTGGTCCCAAAGTTCACAATAATACTTTGCTTGACCAGGGAATCGAACCCGAGACCTCACTGTGAGTGGTGCATCGAGGCAGTATAACGGCTCATTTTAAACACTGTATAGTATGTATAAGTTTTATTTAGTATTTAAAGCATTGTTTTTGCCAAGTTGCCAAATATTATAATATTATGGGGCGTAATGCCAAATATTGTGGTATACTTTTTTTGTTTTTTTTTATTTTGTATTTATTTAATGGTAAGTTACATTTACACAGTTTGATGGTTTTTCTCGCCAAACACAGTTATTTATAGGCGAGATGCGCTCTTTAAGTATTAAAATAACCTACCTATCTTTATAAATTTAAACATCAACAATATTTTATATTTCACATAATATATAAACTAATAACTAACAAACTAATAACTTATAAATAAACTAAATTAATCTAGGCTTTCTTGTCGTCAAGCAACAACTTAAACCAAGAACTTGAAATATACCTGCCTCTTTGTCAGGTATTATTAGTTATTGGTTTGTATTTATCTCAAGTTTTACCATCCTATATTTTAAGCGGTTTATTTTGCAATATTTTAGTATTGACCCTAGTACAAAAGGCTTGGAAAAAGAAAGCTTTGACACGGTTGGGGGCCACTTGACTTTGATATCAAACGTCGACTCACAGTGAGATCACTTCGGTCTTGGGCATTGTACCTTTGTATTATACTCTCCATTTTTACTTTGAAAATCGGTCGAGGGTACTCTGACGAATGTTCTGCAAATCCTTTTACATTTCCAGTTGTAGAAGATAGATAAAATGCTTTATTCATAAATAAAAACATAAATTTTTAATCAGGCTCCACAAAACCGAATGATCGGTTTGTCTGTGTTTTTTTTTTTATTCCACTGAGGTGGCAAACAAGCATACGGCCCGCCTGATGGTAAGCAGTTACCGTAGCCTATGGACACTTGCAACGCCAGGGGCAACACGCGTGCGTTGCCGACCCTTCAAAAACCTATTTGCACTCTTTTTAAAGAACCCCATGCTGTAGTCTCTAGGAAAAACCTTGGCAGGGAGCTCATTCCACAACTTTATCGTGCGTGGGAGAAAATTCCTCGCGAACCGCACTGTGCGCGACGATATTGGTATCTTTAGTGTAAAATATCTATATATGCACGTGGATGAGCGAGGCAAAAATTTAAATATTTGATCGTACTATATTGAACTTATTTTTTTTAAGGATACAATATTTATAAGCTTTAATGCGTGACGTCGTGAGTAGGCACGAGCCGGCAGCAGCTAAAATACTCGTTAGTACAATATTGAAATTCATTGCTTCAAGAATAGAGTATTTATTTACTTTTACGGGTACATCGCTAGCTGGATGACGGCGTGGTAAAAAAGATGCAGTGTGCTTTAAATTTACGTTCTATTGTCACGACTCGCCGCTCCGGTGTGAAACCACCTTTTCGCCACCAAAAGCGGCGAGTAAACTCAATAGTTGGCATGGATAGTATTTTGTTGTTTTGGATTTAAATTGATACCAAAATACACAACGAGCACGAACAAACATTGATACTGAATGGATGCATATAAACAAAGCCGCAATTCGTACCTTATTTGTTATCGCATGCAAACTCGTGTTTGTTTAGTTGTAATGATTCATGTCTGTTTTTAGATTTCTATGATTCATGTAAATGAATCATTACAACTAAACAAACACGATAGACAGATTTCAATAAATAATCGGGATGAACCAGGACGTACTAGAATGAATTATGTTTTTTTTATAATTTCCTTTATAAATTATTGTAAAGCAGCTGATATGCTTTAAGGTGTCCGCGACCATTGGTTTGTAATGTAACGTTACAGTTTCGAATATTATTCTTATTTTATTCAAAAATGTTACATTACAGCCCAAAGTTCGTCAGTCTGGGAGTCAGTTTGTAATATAATGCTAAAAATGGAAATTGCAACGTTACAATAAAGATGCTGAGGGAGTATTTTAGTTTTACTTTAGAAGTTATCTTACAATACGATTTTAAAATGACTATGTTGCATTTTTCTCGATAGCCTAGTAGTTAGCGTATGCGCCACTTACCGCGTGGTCTCGGGTCGGGCAAAGTGTTATATGTGAACTTTCCGTCAGGAAATACACGATGGCAGCACGGAGTTGGAATTGTGCCCGGTGGATGGTGATAGGCTCACCCCCTATTTCAGGGGACCTGGGATAGGGGGTGAGTGAGGGGGGTTGTGCACGTCTGCCACACCCTTCTAGGTAATATAGGCGTGATTTAATGAAAGTTCATCTATTAAATCCTTTAAAATTGGCTAAACTGGAATGCCGCAACAATGATTTTTCAATATTAAACTCAACTGGTCGACAGTTACTCCCAGGCTGAACGCGAATTCTCCTTGACGGCGAGACCTATACAACGAGCCAAATTCTGGGCAACTGAAGGTCTTGTGTCACGGGGAACTCGAATTAGGACTGGTACGAAGATTAAATTTTTTTCTAGGCGTTTTCGGAAAGAGATATTATCTAAATCTGTTTGTGTTGATACAAAGCCTGAAGGTACACATTGAGACTTATGGATTTTTACAAAATGTATATACCTTCAAAACTGCGGTCTGGGCAAAAAGGATATCGTAAACAACTACACGATGTGGCAGGTCGAGATAAGTTAGATGTATCCGCATCGCCACTGCCTGTTATACACTTCATCAACACACTATACACACTATTACCTATAAAATTATAACAATAATAAAGTAAAATAATTATCTACACAACAAATTCATTTAAAAAATAAGCTTTCACAGCTGACACTGCCTTGTCTGTCACGTGCATAGTAACGAAGCGCGTCCTATCATCTTCTTAACTTTCAAATTTTTTGTTTATTTATTGATTGAAACGATAATAGTCTTCGCTACGAGCGGACTCTTTGTGAGACCAAATTTAAGTTTGTCTTGAACATCCAGCGACATAGGAAAACTCATTCTTTGATGTAATTGTATTAGTATCGGTAAATTGTTAGCTTTATTATTAAATTATTGATTATTTTGGTTGGTATGCAGGTAATAATGAATAAAATCAAATAACTATTTATTTAAAAAAAAATCACACCATGACATGTTGTACGTTTGGTTTTTCTTAAATAATAAACTGTTGTCAAAATTACTGGCTAGCAATTATTTCTGTATAAGTTATATTTTATTATTTCCATTGCCATTATCATGACGTTTTATTTTACTTTTTTATTTTTCTTTAATTAACGCGCCAACAACTGCCAGTTTCTTTGCTCATTTACTTACTTGTCCATCCTAAGATTGCCTGTAAGAAATTGCTTATAGCGATAAGGCCGCCCATTGTGCAACATAATTTTTAAGTGCATTTGATTACAAAATAACCTTTGTTAATATTGGTGTACAATAAAGATTACTCTATCTTTATATCTATTTATCTAGTTTTATTTTATGGTCAATTGATTTTGTGACGTAATGGAACTACACATGGACATAGTATCTACACGTTTAACATAAATTTACGAGAAAACGAATAAATATTTAGAGTAAAATGATTTTCTAATGGTATCATTATTATTGAATTAGATAAAAACACTTTCACTGATAGGTCATACTTTTTCGGAAATCCTCTCATTGTGCCAAACCCATAATATTGCCATGTGCTACTATAATCACTATCAATACATAGTATTAAACAAAGTCACTTTTCTGTCTGTCTCTCTGTCTGCTTAGATCATTTAAACTACGTAACGTATTTTGGTACGGTTTTTAGTAGATAAAAAAAATCATAACGAAGATTTTTAATTCATTCATTCATAACCACACACATACAAATACACTTACACTTAACACACACAATAACATAAACACACACACCCACACATTCCCTCACACACACTCACGACAAAATGGTATACATTTACATGTGTCTTAAATTTAATTTATTTGTGAAACCTATATGTATAATTTGTGAAAGACTTTTTTTATTTATTTTTTATTTTTATTTATTTTATTTTTATGTATAAAACATGCATATGCAAACAGTTCTACTTAGTACCCGGAGCAAAGTCAGCGCGGGTCACTAATACTCGATCAAAATCACTTGTACCTACCCATAAATATTCCGAGCTTTTTTCCCAATTTCATTTGGGTTGGCTTCTACTTACGGCTTTCAGCTGAATATCAGTATTTTGTGATAGAAAAAAACAAATAGTCTGTTGTCTGTTTCTCTCTATCACAAACAAAATTTTAAACTAAAAACAAAAAAAAAATAAAAATAAATAAATCAAATATAAAGAAAAGAAATAAAGTTATTTTTGCAAAAAAAGTGAAAATCGCAAAAATGACGATTACTGCACTTACAATTATGACGGCAGACCTCTTGTCCTGCAAGAGAATAAAGATCGAGGTTTTGAAACCTACAAACAAAAAGTATTTTACATGTAAAGACTGCCATCAGAGCTCCACAACCCAGTACGAGGTAGTACGATACTCATTGTTGACCTCTGACTGACCGTAACGACTGCCATAAATGTTAAAATGGCAACCGAAACCGACGACTTAACGTGTTCTCAGGCACGGAATAAAACTCGTTAAGATGAAATAGTCACCCATTCGCAGCCGACCGCGGTTGGCATTGCTTAACCTGTAAGTTAGATCGGTCCGCGCGGCTTTGAATTAGCCACGAGCTCTTCTAAAAACCACTTCTGTCCGTGTAGCTGGCTATTACAGATGCAGAGTCGTAAAAAGGCCCTTGGCTCATAACGGCTCAAGAGATAAACGGTTTGTCTGGTGAAAGCATTTATTTACCTAACATTTATCTACGGCTCCCTCCGGTATTTAGAAAGCAATAAAATCCTCGTGCCAGTAAATATTCCAGAAATATATGCCCACATTACAAACTGCCCGCAAAAGCAAACACGGTTAAATTATTCAAATATTCTTTTGAATAGCGTTTGCATATTTTGCATGGACACACCATGACCATAATTATAATTTTATTACGAACGTTATAATACTATACTTACATTTTATGTATAACAGAATGTAATATTCATCAAAGCTGATTTTGACTAATTACTGTTTTATAGTCAAATAAAATATTTACACTTAACAAAAATAAGGCTGCTCCGCCATTGTAAAATCATTTTACACAATATGCTGGTCATTTAAAATCTAAAATGAAAAATCTGCCATGTCTGTACATTGAAGATATTTAAAAAACATATTAACAAGGAGTCTTTATAACAGCTGTAGAAGTTAAAACGATTTTTTTTAGTCTTTTGTCTGTCTATCTGTCAGTCTGTCTGACTGATAGATAGTCAGACGAAAAACTGAAAACTTGCCATTTCTGTACATTGAAGATATTTAAGAAAAAAAACAAGGGGTATTTATAACAACAGTATGGATATTTATGGTTAACGTTTGACGTTTTTATTATATATATATATATATATATACTATCTTCGTCTGACCTCATTGCCAAATAAATTAAAAAAGCGTGACACATTTTTTATTTCGAATTGATAGAACATTAGTGTTTAACTTTGTCCCAATGTCTGCTTTTAAAACCATTCTTGCAATTAAATAGGGTACAGTTTTTGAATAAAATATGTATTTCTTTACAAGATGATATCCGTGGATTAAACCGCGATAATCTGTTCTGCTCGCTCCATCTATTTAATTTCCTTCGCTAACTTCCTACTAAATCGAACCCTTAATTTTAACCTCTTGGGAAAAAAAATTAAAAACCCCGATACATAAATTAATTTATTTTATTCAAGTTTAATTACGGAATTTCGCATCCAGGCAAGCCCTAGACTGGCATTCCCGAGGAAATCATAAACGTGGTAAAACTGACGTGGCGGTATACAATTATTGCAATACAAAAAAAAACGAAACAAACCCAATGCGAAATGAAGCGTAAACTAACTAGTTAAAATCATTATTGTTGCCTTTTTTAATCGCCTTATTCTTAGTTAAGGTTGTACTCTATTTAATATTACGCTACTATGCACGAAAGCGGGGTAGTATCGTTCGACGTGAGTGAAATTTTTAGTCACCAAAAATGAGCCATCAATTCCTATCTATAACAAAAAGTATTGTGCCTGAAAGTACAGGCACGATACTTTTTGTTATAGATAGATGAAAATGAAATGATAAAACAAATTGCTGGGACATATTATGTTGATCGATGTGCAAAGATGTGCTTTGATACTAACTTACTTCAAAAATTACAGTTCCATGCAACCCTTATTTGATTCTTTTAGGGGTGGCATTTCCGTTGGCCGGAACACCCCCGTGGGATTTGGATGCGGAAGTGCTCGCCGAAGTGTACAAGCGCGGCGCGGCTGCTCGGGCCGAGGGTTCTGTCCCCATGCCCGAGCAGCTGCGAGCTTGGCGCGAGGAGGCCCACCGGACGCTGATGGTCCGGTGGGGGAATCGGCTGGGGGCTCCACGGGCTGGTTTTCGGACCGTGGAGGCGCTCCGGCCGATTCTCGAGGAGTGGGCAGGGCGGCAGCATGGGACTCTCTCCTTCAGGCTAGTGCAGGTATTGACCGGGCATGGTTGCTTCGGGAAGTACCTGCACAGGCTGAAGAGGGAGGCGAGCCCCATGTGCCACCACTGCGACTGCGGTGAGGACTCGGCGCAGCACACTCTCGAGCAGTGTCCTGCTTGGGAGGTGCAGCGCCGGGAACTCACCGCAGTCATAGGGAACGGACCTCTCGCTGCCGGCCGTGGTTGCGGCCATGGGCAGCGCGAGGTCGTGGGATGCGGTCGCATCCTTCTGTGAGGACGTCATCTTGCAGAAGGAGGCGGCGGAGCGGATCAGGGAGGACGCACCCCTGGCTGATCCGCTCCGCCGCCGGCGAGCTGGGCGGCGAAGGCGCGCGTACGCCGCGAGCCTAATGCCGCCCTAAGTGAGGCCGCGGGCGGTGGAGGGGGTTTTCCGCCGCCCGCTGATGCCTTCCGCGACGGAGTGACGCCCTGGGTGTGCCCGGGGCGTCGCTACGAGAGTAGGACTGAGTAGAGTCGGGTGCCCGGTCAGTGGTCGGACTGGGCACGGTCGCCGCGGCGAGCCCTGTGGATGTAAGATCGATCCAGGGCTCGCCGACCCACCATCTTTCGGCGACGAGGGCACACCGCGGGGTTTTAGTGGGTATTCTGTGCCGTTTAACATCGTAGGCACGGGAGTCCCACATAGCCACTCTACCCGTCCCCCCACGGGTGGGGTGGTATGCGTAAATGCATTTCCCCGCGAAAAAAAAAAAAAAAAAAAAAAAAAAAAGGGGTGGCATTTCCAAAATCCTTTCGTTGCAAAATTTCAAGTTTCTAGCCCCGACGGTTTAGGCTCTGCGTTGAAGAATCAGTCAGCCGGGCAAACAATTATAATAATATACCTATGTATAAATAGATAAGGTAAGTTAATAATAGAATTTATATTTCTAAAAGACGAAGCCTTTACTTTATCTTACAATAGAATTTTAATTGAGTCCAGAAATGTTTCCTGGAAGAAAAATAATAGGACTGAGAGATTGTCCTCTATTTTCGTCATATTAATTTTCTTGGCGAAAAATGTATCCGTTATATTGTTCTCTTGGAACTTGAATAAAACATAATTACCCCACTGCAATCACTTTTGATATAATAAATAATACGGTGATATAATATATCGGCGCAATTACAATTGTTCGTCGATAATAATTACGATTAATAATTTAAATGTCCTAAAATTAGTTAAAACCATTAGTTGATTTTTTTTAAGTTGATTACGATGTAAAATTTATGTTAAGATTGTAATTTCAATACTTAACCTACAAACTTGTAAACTCGTGCACGTACGCCGAGTCCTATAAAAACGGCCGCACTGTAGGTGATCGACACAGTCGTTCTCGAGCCGCCTAGTAGATAGTTCGTTTAAATTCGCGAATCTGAGAAAAGTTAAAAGTTAATATTTTTCGGAGTATGAATTTTTTTTAGGTATTCAAATTTTCCTTGACCTACGAATATAACGTGAGTGCCGATCCAAAAAAAAACACGAAAAAGTAAACAAATTATACAATAAAATGGTCTGCTATCAGAATATCAGTGGACTGGGTGTCTGCTTCATTTATGTTGTATAACCAATATTATATAATATACCTATTACATCAACATTTTTAAGGGTACTATCAATTGTCAACGCAGCTCTACTATGGTGGCATACGCGGACCTTAATATTCCCTAATGTATAACTTTTGTTGTTAATAAAGTCCGCCTCATGATCAAATCATAAAAAGAAGCTGGCGAACACTGGTTACAATAGATAGGGCTATTTCATTCAAATACTTCTAGTTATCTGATTAAACTAAAAATTGGCATGTTTAGTTTCGGTTATTTCAGTGGTTTATAAAATGGTTAATAATTAATGAAAAAAACCATAATAATCAGAGCTGTAAGGTAGGTATCTGAGAATTTAGAAGTGAAACGGTAAGATGACTCCAGTATTGGCTTTAGATGTATTAATAAAATAAACGGATAAGTGCTTACGGTTCCTTACATGGATTTATCGAGGATAGTTGTCCCTTAATCTTTCACTTAAGGAAATAAAAGCTAAATTGTGCAGGACATTTTACGGTTCAGTAATGACAAAGCAATAAAATGGATGTTTATTTTAGTACGGAGGCTGTTTTTGTACAAAAGGTTTTTTTTTTTCATGGTCTCAAATTTGTAGTAAATAAATATTATTTTTATCTCTGAATTTAACTTTGATACCTTGTTTATGTAGTTTTAAATAAATATCCAAAATACTAATATATCTCAATATAACGGTCAAATATTCAATTTAAGTTACAGATAAATAATATAACTAAGAATAACTAATGACTAATAATAACACTATATCACATACACATTACGGAGCGGACGGTCCATCTGGACGGTCTACTGGAAGTAAGACAGTCACAAAAATAGTAAATCAACTCGATCACTTTTTCTATATGCCAACAAAATTGTACCTTGCCCGATATAGGAAATGAACTTCCTACTATATCCGAATTCATTATAGCTTGACAATACACTCCTAAATTCAATCATACATACAGGCTTCTACCGACTTCAGAAGTCTCCTTAGGAAAATAAAATTCTAAAGAGCTGAAGATCGATTTCAACAAATCAGTAGTCCTAATCCGCTTGATGAGATTGGGTTTCAAGATTTTTCATTTATTTTACTGATTAGACTTTTGTAAAGATAGGATCGACGTGGCTTATTGGCAAATACTACGAGTATTTAGTTTACTGTTTTGATTAATTCGTGAAAAGATGACGTTTAAAGTACTTTTTAGCAGTTGATGTTTTTTAAATCTGTAACATCATCCTTTTCCGAGCATTCTCCCATTAAAAATTAACAAATTTAGCTGAATATCAATATTTTACGAGGAGAAATGCCCATCAGACTTCCACAATCCAGTAAGAGTATATATGGTTCTTGTTAGTTAGTCCTAGTTGCTCGACCACCTTTTTTTTTTTTTTTTTTTTTCTCGGGGAAATGCTTTTACGCATACCACCCCACCCGTGGGGGGACGGGCAGAGTGGCTATGTGGGACTCCCGTGCCTACGATGTTAAACGGCACAGAATACCCACTAAAACCCCGCGGTGTGCCCTCGTCGCCGAAAGATGGTGGGTCGGCGAGCCCCGGATCGATCTTACATCCACGGGGCTCGCCGCGGCGACCGTGCCCAGTCCGACCATTGACCGGGCACCCGACCCTACTTGGTCCTACTCCCGTAGCGACGCCCCGGGCACACCCAGGGCGTCACTCCGTCGCGGAAGGCATCAGCGGGCGGCAGAAAATCCCCCTTCCACCGCCCGCGGCCTCGCTCAGGGCGGCATTAGGTGCGCGGCGTACGCGCGCCTTCGCCGCCCAGCTCGCCGGCGGCGGAGCGGATCAGCCAGGAGAGAGTCCTCCCTGATCCGCTCCGCCGCCTCCTTCTGCGAGATGACATCCTCACAGAAGGATGCGACCGCATCCCACGAAGTTGCTCGACCACCTGCACCAAGGAAGAGCTCATGAAAGCCGATGCAAGTGCTATTCGCGTGGCCACTCACTGGGCTGATAGAATACGACTGCAGCCATCACCACGAAAGAAGAAGAAGTTAGTTACGATAATGGACAACCGGGACCGATAGCTTAATGTTCTCTACAATATACGGAGGACATCTTGTTATACAGGGTGCAGTGCAGTAACTTCCTTATTTGAATACACCACACAGCACCTGATAGTTTATAAAGAGTGAGGATTTATAAATTTATTATTTGTTTTTTATTTATAGATTCATTTGAAAGAACCTTTTTAAAAGTTTTTGAACAATTGATTCAGTAAATGAGCCATGAGCTTTGTTCGAGGTTTTTGTTTTAGTTCAATTTAATTACTGCAACTCAGATAACGGTTAAATAAATTTAAGCTAGAATGCTCCTGTATGATTTTCCAATGAGAATATGTAAATACTTTGGGTTTAAGCAATCATCCGAAAACCGTAGATGAGCTGAAAAAGATGATACAAATAACCGCGCCGCATCCTGTATTAACTTTTTGACTTGCCTGTTGCCTGAATAACTAAAATCTAACGAAAATTAACGCGATCATGCAATATTTATCTTTTGGTTTTTACGTTTTGCCAGACAAATAACACTGACTGTTTCTTCTTCGTCGTGTCGATGGCTGAGTCAAATTTTATTTTGACTTGCCATTGTGGTGAAAGGATCAGCCAATTCGCTTTGGAGAACTCGCGAATTGCCCAGGGTGCGCCGGACGTAGGGAATCGTTGTGTACGTCACTCGGGGAGGCTCCTTTCATGCAACTGACTCTTGTCGCAAGTAAACGAAAATCTTGTTATATTGAATAGTCATTATGATCACCCATTTAACGGTCAACAGCGGTAAGCATTGCTTAATTACCTGTAAAATCAAGAGAAACTCTAAGTTGCCTACAATTATTTACATTAAAATTTTATTTTATTTTATTTATATTAAAGTCAGAGTTTATACCAAGTCTGTAGATGACATTCTGATCATAGACAAGTTCACTACAAATTGATATACCTACATCTGAATACAAAGTGGGTCTCCTGTATTGATTAAAAAACTTTCATAGTGGCATACGCCCGCCGGGGGCTATATTTATATACAGAAAGTTATGGGGCAGATATCAATCGCGGTATGTTCGAAAATAAAAGGTAGAGATACTTGAGTGAGTGATAGATTGCTTCTATTACTTGGATACATTTTATCAATTTCAAAATTAAGGTAATTTGAAACTGAACTTGATAAGGAAAACCCGTTATGCCTTTTGGGAACTTCAAATAAGTAACTATAACGATATAGCAAGGACGTTATAATACCTAGCCCATTCATGGCGCAGGTCCTAACCAATTTTACTATAGCTAAGACAATTTTTAAGGCTGCCATTGTCGCAATATGACCGCATTGCTGTACACTGTGTCGTCGTTTTCTTCATTGAAATCTACTTAACAAAATGATCATTCAGAACCTACATACGCGTGCTACGTTACATTGCTTTTATACTTGCCAAAGACCTAACTCGAATGTGCTCAGCCTATTAACAAAACTGGCACAATAATGGCTTTTTGTTTGGATACTTTCATTAGAATATAATTTATTTTAGGTAGAGAATGTGGAAAAACAATAAATATGGTACTGAGATTTTATCAGATTATTATAAATACATAATTTTTCGATTTTCTTATATCATATTATTGTTATTATTATGCTTCAATTGGGTCACTACTTTCCGTAGTACCTACAAGGAACCCTTATACTTTTGCCATATTCGTCTACCCGTCTGTCCGAGGCATAGCATCGAAACTGCTAAATCTAGAAAGCTGAAATTTTGCGTCGTCTGAGTTAGTGGCATAGCGTCGAAACTGCTAAAGCTAGAAAGCTGAAATTTTGCGTCGTCTGACTCCGAGGCATAGTGTCGAAACTTCTAAAGCAAGTAAGCTGAAATTATGCGTCGTCTAAGTCCGAGGCATAGCGTCGAAACTACTAAAGCTAGAAAGCTGAAATTTTGCGTCGTCTGACTCCGAGGCATAGCGTCGAAACTGCTAAAGCTAGAAAGCTGAAATTATGCGTGATACTGATTATGCATGTTAACTATGAACCTGTGCATTTTTAATAATTTGACTCTATATTATGCATGTACGGCTCATGATATTTTTGATGCGTTATCAGTTTTGTTTTTTCTTTGACATAAATCCGATCGGTATGACATTTACATAGGACCGTTTTTTAAGTAGGCATATTATACAACTCGTGGGATAATATTATGTGAATTTCTCATGGACTGTTTACGGAATTCGGTTGTGAAGCAAAAAATATTGATATTGCATGTTTTTTACCCGGCTACGGCGGAGGCAAAAGGAAGGGTA
Source organism: Hypena proboscidalis (assembly GCA_905147285.1). Taxonomy (NCBI): domain Eukaryota; kingdom Metazoa; phylum Arthropoda; class Insecta; order Lepidoptera; family Erebidae; genus Hypena; species Hypena proboscidalis. Next base: position 14,947,161 of record LR990132.1, read on the forward strand.
ATGATATTATTGAAATTAGGCGTGACGTTATGTTATTTTATAACAAAAAAAAATGATTTTTTGATTGATTTGAAATTTCATCCTACGTCCGGTGCACCCTGGGCAATCTACAATAATTTCCACCAAGCAGACTGACCAATCTTTTCACCACAATGGCAAGTCAACACCATGAGAATATGACTGCAGCCATCGATACGAAAGAAGAAGGGAAATTTTAATCGAAATAGAGTGAAAAACATTTACAAAAAAGACGATAATTGATCAGTTATCGAGCGGGATGAAAAATGATTAAATTACTAAAATGGCTATTTAAAAATAGAAGTTGGTGATAAAAGGGTAAAAATTAAGGGGTTGTATGTATTTTTTAATGCCACATTATAGGAAAACAAATACATTTTTTTTGTCCAAAAATTTAAAAGAAAATGTTTAGGATGAACAACCCTTATTACTTAGGGGTATAAAAAGTAAATAGTAGCCGATTCTCAGACTTACTGAATATGCATATAAAATTTGGTAAAAATCTGTAAAGCCGTTTCGGAGGAGTAAGGTAACTTACATTGTGACACAAGAATTTTATATATAACATAGTAATAAACATATTTTTTTAAAGGTACTGTAAAAATTACTGAATGTACTTTTCTCACCAATATTCATAGATTGAATGGTTTAAGATAACATTTCTACAGTGCAAAGAATTTTCCAACTTTTTAACAAATTCAGTTATTTATGAATATATTTTATTCTCTCTTACCTTAACATAACATTATGCCTATAATACCCAAAATGGTATGCCTGGTGGTAGGTTAATAACCCATGTCCCAATCTAATCCAATCATGTCGTTTATTTGCATTAGTGTTCTTACGGGTAAATTTCATATTCATAATTTCATAAATCTGCCATACTCTGTACCGACCTGTATGTATCTATTTTCTTTACTTCTATCTGTGGAAACTTGTAAATGGCCTTCATTTTGTTTATTTTTTTCGTTTAATTTGTAAGTTTATAGCTGTAAGTTTTTCAAATAAAATAAAATAAAATAAAAATAAAATAAATTTAATCCTGTTAGGACACAGCAAATATATTAAGTTTACATATTTTAAGAATAGTGTTAGATACATTTATATCAATTCAATATTGTTATAGAGTCATACTTATATCTAAAAATAATGAAACTTAAACCTTGCCTAAAACCTAAATTTATCCGTTGTTGCTTTATTTTAAACAAGATGCATTCATACAATTTTTTTTGGCAAATTTAAACCTTTTTGTATAAATAACTATTTTGGAGGGAGGACACTAAAACCTTTAACCACTACCTTTATTATTTAATGAAATGCCCTATAAATTAAGATCTGAAAAGAACAAAAGAAAGTTTGCCATAGCTTATAAAAAACATTTGTTTGATACATATAACGTAAATGAGTCATAGAACTAACTTAAGTTATGTAAAGATTATCTTAATACCTATAATAAAATATTGAATAACTTGGAAGTGAATACTACAAAGAGTCTTAATTATGTTAATTAAAGTGTAAGTGAAATGTTGTTCTAATCCGAGTGCAATGTATTTCCACAGACAAACCAATCATTCAGTTTTGTGGAGCCTGTTTAAAAATGTGTGTTTTTATTTATGAATAAAGCATTTTATCTAGATAGATAAAATGCTTTATTCATAAATAAAAACATACATTTATCTATCTATCCACAACTGCGTGCTTGAGAATCTCCTGACGAAAATCACAAATAACTTTTTTACCCGGCCCAGGCATCAAGTCAGAAACTTCGCGGTGAGAGACCGCATACGTAAACCACTAAGGACCAGCAAGGCTTTCATACCATAATCACATGTTAAGGCACCTGCGCAATTTCCTTTACTTTATATAAGTGAGTAGCATAATAGTATAGTATATAATAAGCCGCTCACAATTATTAAGGGTAAAATACTCTTACATGGATGATAAAATGCACACATTGACGCACACTATACATAAACTTTTACATACAAGGCCTTTTAGGGCACGGTAACTTCAGCTTAAATATTTCAAACACTTTTAAGTAAAGTCGCTTATGGACACTTATTTTGCAGAAATATATGAGGCGAGATAAAATGTTATTAGCAGGTAAACTAAATTTTGGGTTATGCATCTCTCTCTCTAAACTTATTAGAAAAGGACAAAATGGTAACAAATGTTACTTTGACAGAGTTAAAACTAACTTAAAATATGAACAATCGCGTTATTCAATAATAGTCATTAAGTTATAGTCGTTAAATTTTATTTCACATCTAAATATCAATGAGACATACTAAATTAAATGGTTTTTTTCCATTCTTTTCTAATGAGGTAAGAGAGAAGGATATGCATTAAATTTTGTTACGCCATCACTAATAATTCAATTCTTCTTTCTTCGTTGTGTCGATGGCTGAGTCAAATTTTATTTTGACTTGCCATCGTGGTGAAAGGATTAGCCAATTCGCTTTAGAAAATTTGCGAATTGCCCAGGGTGCGTCGGACGTAGGAAATCGTTGTGTAGGTCACTCGAGGAGGCTTCTTTCATTACAGAATCAGGTCCATTGCGTAGTAAAAGCGTCTGTAATGAATAATAATCCTATTTAAAGGGTAAATTAAACTGTAATAAAGATGCAAATTATTTTAAAATAAAAAAAGGCTTAAACTATAAAATAATTGTACAAGGAGTTGCTTTTTAATGTTTGCAAGTGATAAGAAATAATACTTTGAAGTTCGAACATTGACGTCGTAACAAATACTCGTGGCTGCTATATTTCTCGAATTCTCAATTCTAGGAGCTATGTTTATAAGATTTTCAAGAGGGGCACGGAACCTGGAATTCTTTAGCCACATCTGAAGACCGAATCATCCTGGTAAGCATTAAAACGCGAGATAGATTATGTCGCGTTCTTCTCATGTTTCACCATATAAAAATATGACAAAAACATGACTAACGCCATCTCGCGCTTGTATGCTTGCCCTCCATAACTGGTAATTTTTCGCAAAAAAATAATAATCATCAGGTCCTCCATATGTTTTTTGTGTTTATAAAAATATATTTCTGACAAGCCCTTCTAGTCAATACAAGCGTGATAATACTATTTTATGTTATTATACCAAGTCAAATCAAATGTCTGAAACAAATAACTATATTGCTTTCGGTGTTCATAAATCAACTCCAAGAAGATAATTATATAGCTTATTTATGGAGAGCCTTTAGCAGTTGGTTATTTACGAAATACGTGAGTAGAATAATGAATACAATCAGCGTATTTGTTGTCCTTCCATCGGTTATCTACATAATTATATAAATATGATAAAGCTAGAGTGTTTTCTTTACATAGTGGATAGACACGCGTTTGACCACGATCTCACCTGATGGTTAGATATGATTCGGTTTACGGTGGAGCACGCTTACCTATGAGACATCTATTTTATTCTGGCTATTATGTACTCATGCGGCAACATTTAGGTACTTGGGAAGGCAGAAATTTAATTCTTTGTTTGCATGCACTTATATCTAAAACCTTCTCGTATTATTTTAGATAATAACCTTTTGGATTTCATAGTCAAATATCTAGGCTAGCAAATAGACCCACGGAAGTACTTACTATTAATAAACAAAACTGCTAAGACATGTTAGCAAAATGATAGAACTGATATTATTGCAATGTTATTTATCTTGTTGAGTTTTATTTCTATACATCTAAAGAAAAGAGGAAAGTAGTTTTATTTTAATTATAGCATCAGTAAAAATAGTTATTTATGGTACAAGTGAGAAAAAGTTTATATTTCTGTTGTGAGTGCCAATTTTAAATCTTGAGCTTGCGAAGTAGTCTTAAATTGAATCACGAGCGTAGCGAGTGATTCTAATAAAGACTACTTCGCAAGCGAAAGATTTTAAGAGGTCACGAACTGGAAATTAAATTTTTCTCACGCGTTACAATACAAAACTTTTCACCTCTTCCAGTGAGAAAATATTAAGATTTAAATAAACTGGTACTCGATTGCCTAACCTGAAATAATTCCATGAAATACGACAGTAATACCGATTCATAATGCGTTTTAGGGCTTTTTGAAAGTCGCCACTAATTAAATATGTCGTACGCTTTCAAATACTTTTCACGTGAATTTTCTGGTAAAAAAGCAAACTTCTATGTTAGAAGCTAGTCGTCGCAACTCTTTTGGAGTGCCACAAAATTCTTCATCACTGGATTCACTATTCTTTTTGTTAAAAAGTTCCAGTAAACAATTAAACATAAACTGAAAAGAATTTATAGTTGCCCGCGATGACTGACACAGTCACAGACTTTTTTTTTAAATCGTGCGTTCGGAAATTCTTTCCGTAACATTTATTTATAGAGTCTAATATTAAATCATTCTAATTTATTTAATGGTCAATCACGAATATAAAACCATTAAAATACTAAAAAAGCGCGTATTTATATAATTTAAAATAATTAAAACGTATCGTATGTCATTGTAGTTATTTAATAAAATTGATGTCAATGTTTATTACTAACCTACATGGTGGCTGCTTTGTTTTTTTTCAGCGCCTATTCATTAGAAGGATTTTGTGTTTCGAAATCTAAATCACTTTGCCTCACTAGTGAGTAAAAAAACGGCTTTTACTCACTGAATTCTGGCACGCAAACGATCTTTTTCGTGCTGGTGTGTTGAAAATATAATTAAATGGTTCAAGCATTGTTATTTGTATTGTTTGCAAAAAAACCATTTGTTACCATTAAATATGATTGATCTTCGATGACAACAGAACCTGAACGGAATAAAATCGTATCCGATCTAATATAGAAAATATTTAAGAAACTTAAATTATTACCCACTCCATTACATGAAACTAAGTATTAAGAAGGAGATTTATTTTTGTTTCAACACCATTTTATGAATTTTTGTTGGTAATTTATAATCAATAAAATAAAATTATACCTTTCAAGCGACCTATCGACATCTAAATTGTAAATTTTTCTTGTCTTTATAACACCAGTAGAAGCCAAAATGTATACAGGGCTAAGCTAACTTTAGCTAAACACCAGTTTTTTTTACAATACTAAAATATAGTATCCTTAGCTATAGTTAAGGATACAATATTTCAGCCAATTCAATTTGGGTAACGATGTACCAAACACCCAGTATTTTTAGATTTTTAGTCTGTCTGTCTTTCTGCCTCTCTGTCTGTATGTTCGTATGCGCATTAAGCAAAAACAAATGCATGTAATTGAATGCGGTTTTCACAGTTGTGAACGAAAATCATTTTTTTATATATTATTTTACTCCCCTGTGGGTGGATAAGGTGTTGTAAGTTTAAGTTGTAAGTTTACTATGGGGATTTTAAGGAAATTGCACGTAAACCTGCTCGCTGGTACCATAAATAAAATATATTAATTAAAAGAAAGTTTTTTTGATAATACCACTATTTCAGAGGGTTACTTAGGGGTTGAGAATATGAGAGAAATTCTTTCATTTTAAAGGAAATCTAGTGGAAATATCGAATTCCAAGCGGACAAAAGTTAGTACCAATATAAAGTAGGATAAGGGCAGGATGAAGAAGAATGCCGTAATTTAAGAAACAAACGCTTTCTACCTACAGGTGAAAGATAATATAGAACGATTCCTGTAAGTGATATTGCATCATTTACTTGTACAGTCGGCAAATATGATCGCTATCCACGCAACGAATGAAATATCACATTCAAAGATTCAAAGATTCAAATAGTTTATTTCCATAAAACAGGTTTACAATGGTTAATTCAATATATTTAACACTTACGGTTGTAAAAAGGGTACATTTCTAACTGTTTGTTTCTTTGACGTGTAAATAGGCGGGTTAATATTGGTGTCTATATTATTATTTGGGTAATCTCTCGTTTTCTTTATATTAGTAGAACAAAGGCGAACTCATTGTAAATATTTAGAATTTTTGAAACTAGTTTTAATAGCAGTATTTCATAGTCTACCACAGCTTAATTATTTCATACTGTGAAACAACTTTCGTTGCCGATAGTACGAACATTCTCATGTAATTTGTAACCAAATCACCTGAACGGAAACATACGTGGTAACATCGATGTATTAATTATTGATTACCGGATAAACGCGATATCCTATATTATATCCATTATCCAATCATATTTCCGACCCACCGTTTGGGATATTAACAGCTTACGCTCACATCATTAAAACAAATTAGGATTTGTTTCGGATGTTATTTAATGATTATTAAATTGTGTAAAAAAAATATCCAATAAGCATATTTTTTGGTGGTAAAGCTGTTTTGAAGAACTTGTTCTAGGATAGGAAGATCTAAAAGTGTAAGTAAAAAAACGGAAAGCTAATACCGCAACGTTATGATTACCGCAATACGTTCAACAAATCGCTTTGAAAAGCAGTTAAATCGAATAAATGCTAGACTTAATAAGCAACGCTAATGAACCACTAAATCCTTCTACACATTTCACTTTTGGCGGCAAAATCTATATTCCAATGTATAAGGCAGCGCTTTTTAAAATCGTTTTTTTTCTAAGAACCAATAGGTAGTTTTATACTTTGGTAATTAGCTCAAAAGTTATTTATTTAATAATTTAAACAATGTGTTTATTTTTAAGGTTCTGGTTGTGTGTTTTAGTTGCTATAACTTATATTTAAAAATATTGTCAAACAAAAGAAACAAAATTGTATGAAATAATAGCAAAGATTGTTCATGAGGTTTTAACTAGCTGCTTTCCTCATGATGCGATACCCATTAGATTTGGTACTTAGATTGATTTTTATTAGAACCTTAGCAGTTGGATTAAAATCAATCTAAATGTCGGTAATTCAAATCATATTAAGGATTAAACAGTATCTAATATTGAATATATATTTATGTTTTGTATTTTGATGTTTGTTTTGATGTGTTAATCTGGAAATTAGGGACCATCATAATGAATAATTTGGATTTTGATTTATTAAAAAAAAAATTAAGAGTTTAAATATTTAGCCTGCTGCCAATCTGACGATGTGTAGTCATAACAACCGAAAATAGTTTGAGAGTTCTTGGCAATTAATTTGAGAGCGAAGGCAGCACTGCATCCTGTCATGTCACACTATGAATCCCCCACAAATAGTAGGAATTTACTTCGTAGTTCCAATTTGGTAGTTAGATTAGACTTTGAAACTCTAGTCAGGCTAGCATTGCGAGTGGAAGAAATATTTCGTCGCATTTTGTCATATTCTTGTATGGGTAACCGACAGGACACATGGGATCGACAAATTTGCAATCTTGACAATCTTGCAAATAGTGGCAACAAAAAAGTTCATGAGGTGTAATTGCCACTACTAAGTTATCTATAAGCTAGCTTTATTTATCATATCCTTTTATTCAACGTTTGAAAGTAGGATTGAGAAAGATATACTTCGGTGGTTTGGCCATGTTGAAAGAGTGGATGAAACTAGATTAGTGATAGAGAATATTATACAACGCAGATGGCTGGAAGTACTGGACAAGGTCGTTCGTGAAAGATATACAGGGACCAGATGAGTAGTCCTTCAAAAAGTACAAGTACTTAATAAACCGGCACGCATGTAAAAAGAAGTATGTAACGTAACACATGGCGTTTCAGTTCAGCCCCTGACTACCCTAGTAGGATAAAGGCGTAATTTTATGCATGTATGTATTGTATAAAAATGTAACGTTTAAATCTCATGGTCTTAAAATTTCGCGATTTTTTCTCATAATAATTAGATTTATAGACACGGGTCTTAATCGCGTAAATAATTTTACAGGCATGAATTTCTGGCGCAATATTTACTACTCAAATTTTTAAACAAAACAAAAATGATCATTTCATAACACATTTCTTTAAAACATGCATGTCAAGTTTAACTAGGAAAACGGGGCAGCTAGATAAATCTTTCGCTCGCATAATTTTTTAAATCTTCAGTAAAGTAATAAAATTGAGGTTTACTATGATTAAAATAACTTTTTTTATTGGTCCAAAAGAATAAATAAAATATGGGTTAAAAAAATCTTTACCTTACAAATATTTCGATAGAAATAGAGTAATTCATATGAAGCTAATACGAGTTTAGTATATGGTTACCTAAAAAGCTTAGTAGATACATTTTTTTGGAGTAATAAGCTAGCTGAAAATATATTGAATAGAAAATATCACCATATGATACCAGACAACTGTCAAACCTTATATAGGGTCTGGTTGTGACACAAACTCATACGACGACTCCTACACAATACATTATTCTTGGCTAATATTAATGTTGGATTATCTCGATTAATTTAAATTTTATTTGTATGATATTATTTATAAACGTTTCTGTTAAAAAATGTTTCATTATTTGAATGTAAAAATGTATAACAAATAATCGATAAATATACCTATATACAACATCAAAAACAGGATTTCGATTTCTCAGATAAATAGTATAATAATATATTTAAATCTCACTTATGATAACAGATATATTCTATTCTGAAACTTTTATACCATAAATTAGGGGGCAAAAAGTTAGATCGTTAGTTTTAATCAAATTCACCTCGTACAGTTTTATGTCTGCACTCTGCTAATTTGTATGACAATATTCTGTATCACTGTTTTTTATAAATTAAGTTATAAAATATCTTTTGATTAAAATACTTTTGAAGTTTTATAAGCAAGCAAAGAAAGCAAAAAACATTCAACAAAAATATATGCTTAAAAATGGCTACTAAATACAATATCTTTCAAATGAGTAAATATTATTGTTGCTTTGGGAGTATTTTCTATAGCACATTTTCTTGGAAAACATACCTATTACGATCGTAAAATGAAGTCAAGTATTATTGCCAAGCCACGGCCGACTGCCATACCTACGAGTGTAACAAAGGAAATGTTTTAATTTATATTGTCGTTACGGTATCTCATATTTTTGTTGAGCGATATTGACTTTTTTTCCATATAAAAATCTTAACATACAAATAGTTCTCTATTGTTTCGCATACATTTTTTGGCATAATTTAACCGCCGCACCTTGACCAATTTTCTTCTGACCTTTATTATGCAAAAAATATCATGCCTAATAAGTATTATGCGAAAAAAAAAATTATGCCAAAAACATAATGCAAAATTATAGTTATGCCATATGAAGTAGTATGCTAAAAGACAATTTTGTCCACCGACATCCTAAAAGCAAATTAACCCGCATCCGTATACACCCGCATTCTACCTGTTATGTTTAAGATCCGATATGTTAGGGGGTGAGCATATAGCCATCCACCGGACGCAATTCCAACGTATTAAACACAAGACATTGCGATGTGAGATCGCACACGCTAACCTATAGACTGTACAGTGTGCCAACGAGGCACTGAATTGAAAGAAGAAAGAAAGAAAAATCATTTATTCTGGCAAAATAAAATACATGATAGGGCGAATTCTTAGTGAGTTTTAAATTACAGTTGATATTGCATTTTCCTTGCAAAAAACAAAAAGCGGCGATAAAATTTTTCATACAATTTGGGCAGAATTTGTTTGAAACTGATTGCACTTTGTGAGAATGGATGCGCATGAGAATATGGAAAATAGTAGTAGTCTTGGTTTCTTGCAAACTGTAAAGTCGTAGTTTCAGGACATTTTTATTGGTATCATTTGTGTTATGAATAAAGCTTTGGTCTACTATGGTATGCACCAGGGAGTTGCTGCTTTTCGATTTATAAAGAAAATGTAGTTATATATTACTTAGAAATGCACTTAGGAAACTTCCAACACGCGTTCTTAGCAATTGTTGTCCCTAATAAAATCTTCTTATGTAATTCAAAACATCTTATTACTGATATACTTGTTATTTACTATATTATACATAATTTCATTTAGCATTTATGGCATTTTGGCTATGGGTACAGTAGGCCAAGCAATTCGGTATGCAGGGTATAGATCTTTTACTTCCATGCCATAGTAAAAACTGACTGCAATATGCATGTGTAAATTACATATTTAATGAGTGTAATATACCCACTATTTACATATGTAACTCACTTATACATAACTAGTGTAGTGAGGCTTTACTATGACTTGGAAGTTTTGGCCCTGCATACCTAACTAGTTGGCCCAGTTTACATTAAACTTGTTTAGAAAACCTCGTTTAAACTAATTTAAACTTCAATACTTATTTTACAGCTGATGAAAAATAAGGTTTAGTTCAAAGAAGTCGTTATGTGACCTTAAAGAGCACTTGAAAGCTTAAAAGCTCTTTTTAATAAAGATTCACTAAACATGATGGGCGACCGTGGCATTATAAGACAAAAATTTTGATGCTCTACTCTACATTATATAGATAGATAGATAAAACTTTATTTGCATATCATTTTCATGACAAACTAAAGATAACTTATTGAAACAACTATATACATAACATGACATCATGCCTATATTACCTAGAAGGCCGCAGAGGTGTACAACACCCACAATTTACATGTAATGTTTAGGTAGGTACCGTGGGATAGGAGGAGAGCCTATCGCCTTCCACCGGGCACAATTCCAACTCCATGCTGTCATAGTGAATTTCCTGACGGAAAGTTCTCAAATAACACTTTGCTTCGACACAAGAGATGGGGGTTATGGGGATAGTGACTGGAAAAAAAATAATGTTAATCATTTTTGTAATACTAGCACCAAAAAGCTGGTAAAATTGGAAAAATTGTAACCGAATTCAGGGAAAAATTGGGATGGTTACTGATTCGGCAAACTCGTAACCTCCATATTTTGTCTTTTCTTTTCTCCGTCCTTCACAAACCTAATTCTCCTTCCTCTTTCCTCTTACTTAAACCTGCGTGAACGCTTTGAGTACTTAGTGCCCAGGGGTAACTAAAAGCTATAGGTATAGTTTTTACTTTTACCAATAGAATAAAAAATAAAGTAAAAATCATAAAATGCGATAGTTATACAGTTACTTTTGAGTATTTGCATTAAATTTTCTATCTAAAATATTCTTTTAAAAATATCAGCAACACAACTGCAGAGAGGTTTATTAGAAAATTTATTCATCCACTTAAACGTTTAACCCCGTCGATAACGTTACGACGCCAATGTTTATTTATTGACCGCTATTGAAGGCATAGGATTAAATCTGGGAGTACGCCCAAAGGAACGCAATGTGAAAACAGAAGGCTTACTCCATAAAAAGCTTTAGATCTTAATGGTCACACTAGCTAGTCGTGAAAGCTAGTCTGGGCTATGGACACAACAATTTGTGTAATTAAATCCAAAAATGTACTCAAATTGTAAAATTAATGATTATTCTCTTCCTGAAGCCCAATCCACCTAATAAAGTACCACTCTGTCCTCCTCCGAAGAACCTTCCACCTTGCCATGAGCTGCCTGGGTCGATTTGGCCCTCAACAGGCTTCGAACTCAATTTGGCCGAAGCAGACAACATAATAAAGGGGGGTTTTGCAGATGAAACAAAACTAAGTTGTGAATGTGGGGCCACACAAAGCATGGTCCATCTTCTTACTTGACCTACGTGCCCCACGCGAAGGACGTGCGCGCGATGAAAGCGTTGTTCAGGTAGCCACATACTGAGCTAGCAAAATTTGACTTTGCAGACGAAGAATTTAATGTTAGAATAAATCGTTTTAATTGCACTAGGGCCAGGTGGCTTCTAAGTATGCCATGCCATGCTATTTCGTATACATAATGAGTGCTAAATACATGGTATTTTTTTATTATAACCTGTCTTGGTACAAAGTCATTTGATAATAGTTATTTACATTAATTACATTACATGTTTGGAATGCTTTGCGACTAGATAATTATTTCTGAGATTTATTACATATTATATTGTTTAGCGGGTGAACCTTTTGTAAGGATTATTTACTTTGTGGTTCACGTTTCGGCTATCGGATACACCGAATAGTGGACTTGGGTGTTAAGCGCTATAAACTGACTACAACTACCTGCGCTACTGAGAAATGGACAAAATTGAGGTTTGCAAGTTTCAGGTTGTTCCTAGATGGAATGAACGATTAAATTGTATTTTCGTAGTGTTTTTTTACTAAAAGTCCATTAAATATAAAAGTTTAAAAATAAAAATGAAGAATCGGATGTTTTGAAAGTTTTTTTAAAAAAGCTCTTTTAAAATACTTAAATGCCTTCTATTGGATTGACGTTATTTTGATTTTAAAATCCAAATAATACCAATTATATTTTTAATTTTGTAGTCGGCGCCATCTTATTATTTTATTTTAAGACACACTAATACAGACCAACTAATATTGTTAAATAATGAACGCACTTTTTTTAAATACTTGTTATATTTTTATAAGCAGATTATAGCAATGCTAAGCTCTTTAATTAGATAAAGCGCTGGGAACGGAGATAGCAGACGTGTGGGTTCAAATCCCACTGGATTCTTTATTTTTCAACCTTAATATTTGTTTAAAAATGCTTAGCAAAGAATTTGCGTATAAAAATATAACTTTTTATTTTCGTATCTATTATGTAAGGATAATACCAAGTTACCACATGTTTCATATAATAAATTAAACGTAGTCCTAAAATGTACAGACCCACATATATTATCTAATTTGTTAAATATTTGTTATTAAAAACTTCCTTTAACATATGTTTTTGGTTAAAATTTTCTAAACGTGATATCTGTTGATTCATCCTGTCGAAAACAGTGCAGAGTATTTGGAAAAAGCTTAAAACGCTTTTAGATGACTCTGGATTCACACGCAAAATTAGTTTATTGCTAAGCTTGATTTCAATACGTCTAAGAAACAAAAAAAGAAACAAAACTGCAAAAGTGAAAACAAGATCTGCTAAAGTTGTTAAATGCTACAAGTGCCAAGAACGCGGTTATAAGCAGAAAAATTGTATGCAATCAGTGCAGTTTTTCTTAGGAATACTCTTGGCAAAAATGAGTGGTACATTGATTCCGACTCGCGCTTAGCACTCACATGATGAATAGCGAAGAAATATAAGAAACGCGTCAGATAACTGGAAAACGAAGGAGATAACAGTCGCTAACCAAATGACTATGCGAGTGTTGGGTTTAGGTAAAGCACAGGTTACAACTATACATTATGACATTGACGTCACAGAAGTGTTGTGTTCCAGATATAATAACGAATGTGCTATCAGTTGATAGAGAAAAAAAATAACAAACGGGTTCTACTGATTGAAGACAAGATCTACATGTTTGTTGGCAGCTTTAGCTACAGTAACAATAGATATAATTTAGCATAGAAGGCTTGACTTTAACAGCAAAACTATGAATATCATGAAGGATAGTGCTGTAAAATATATTTATTATAATAGTAAAACTTATCTAATTTTTAAAAGACATATGACGTCACAGAAGCAGAAGCAGAAAGCAATTATATTTAAAAATTTAGAACTTAAAAATCAAATCTGCTTTCAGTTCCTGTTTATGCAAAGCAAACGCTTGGTTGTGTAAAAAAATATATTTTGCTTCCATATGTAATTATTTAGTCCGAAAGTAACGCCCGACTTGTCTTCGATTCCTGTGTCCGTTACGACAAAAAATAGAACTTGCAATAAGAAAAATAAATGCAAGTGCACAGCCGCCTTTCAATAGGCTTAAATGGAATTTTTTGCGAAGGTGCCGTTTATGCATTGAAAGAGAGGGCAGACAATTTGAAAATTTTTTGTAATGTTTTTTTTTATTTTTTATGTTTTTTTATTTAATTCTCTTTTTTTATCCTACTTTAGTGTTTTCTTTTGATTATTAAGTTTAATTTGTTCAAATGACGTATAAGGTAAAAATACACACCTTTAGTTTTTTAACTACTTAGTCCATACAATGTTCAATTCTGAAGAACTTTCGATAGTCATGATACTTTTTTTTTTATTAACGCTATCCTTACATCTTAAGGTAGTTTTTACCACGATTATAAAATTTCGTGTAGAACATTTTTAATTTACTAGATTTTTTTGAAAATCATACTTTAACATATGAAAATTACAAACTGCTTTTAAAAAGGTATAAAACTATATTACCATTTTAGAATAATCTTAAAAATAGCTTATTTCCTGCTAGCTACATGTTTTAGCTATATACACACCAAATTTGATTCGATTTTATCTAATAATTTTCACTTTAGAGAGGTTTACATGACTCAAAGTGGCGATTTTACGAAAAAACTTTAAAAAATCATAACTTTTAAACTATTGATTTTCGCGGAACATATGTTGCGTTTAAATCAATCATTGGCCGGCCCTACATCTGTGAAAATTCTTTGGACTACTATAAACGGGCCACCCTGTATAAATATGAAACAACTACAACTAAACCTATACAATAATAAAGCATAACATTAACGAAACTCATTTTCAAAATTAACAAAATTAAATACTATCTCCTATTAATGACAAACATATTAATAAATTAAATGTGAAACCTGGAACGCACCCATACGAATTTGACAACTTAAATACTTTTCTTTTATAAATATATACTTATACATAGAAACACTCAGACTAAGACAAACCCCCATGTTCATGCACACAACGGTTTGTCTTAAGCGGGAATCGAACCCGCGACCTCGGCGTCGCAGGCAGGTGAGTCGATTTCCCAAACGACTTTTTTTTCTGTCCTCGTTGAAATTCGTATTTGAAAAGAAGAATATTGTATTAAATTGATTTTTATAGTATTATATAGGTCGATATAGGGTGGGGGCAAAAATATTAATGGGCTAGGATGAAATTTAAAGGTAGAAAAAAATTCCTAAAGTCCAAATTTTCGCTTGTCGGTGCTGTCCCAGTACTTTTTTTACAAACAAAATGGCTTATAAGTTAATGAATATTAGTAAATTAAGGTTACAACCTACCCTATTTCGTAGGATATTAGTTTCATCATTGATAAATAGCATATTCTATTATTTAACTAACCATATTTATTAATGAGAGGCACAAATGTACTTGTCCCAGAAATTCTTGGCTTTTCGGTGCCAAAAAGTAATTTAGACATAACTTTACATAGGCAAGTCCGACAGTGTCCCCTCCCTAATTATTATTTCATGTTAGTACTGCCCTAATGCGCAGTGAAGACGGACGCTTTCTACATCGCTGCATTTGCCCGCAAAAAACGTAAGTACACCATAAAAATTGCTAGGCGACAAATATTTTATCTTATCGGAGAATGATTTTTTATATTGTAATATGTTGTTATTTTATATTTATTTGATCCATAAAGAGAAAGTAACTGAATTAGCTTTATTGGCTGTAGTTCAATTTGTCCTAGTTATTATAGTTCATTAGAAATTTTAAAAAAAGTGTGCAATTTATCTCGTAGCTGTACCGTTATCGGAGGAATCGGTGGTCATTTTACCCACCGATACGACAATTTTCCACCTGATCGGTGAAAAAACATTATCGGTGTATAATTTATCTGCTCAGTGTATTATTTTTTTGTGTATTAACAATTTTAAGACATCGGTGGTTTCTTAATCGTATCGGTGGATCATTTTATCGAGTCGGTGGGTCGGTTCATCACATCGGTGGACCCTGTGTCATTTATTTTGCTTCTAAAACATTTTATTGATATCAGTAATTTCGTTAGGTATAGAAAATACGAGTTTTCGAAAGTTGCGATTTTTACAATACCGAACGCACTGGTGTCGATAGTGAAATTGTACGATGTTAAATACCTTTGTTTGTTTGTACCCAGAAAAATTCAAATTTTCTAGACCGATCGTGGTGTTGGCATAGTTAAAGTAGATTGCGTAATTTTCATAGCCAGAACGCCTGTCGCAAAAATATACGCAAATTTAAAATAGATGCAAAATATTGTCAACATTAAACATAGTATTAAAAAAAAGACATTTTATAATCGAATTAGGGACAAACAGTAAATTTTGAAGACCGATATACTATTGCATCTATAAAGCATCGATGGTAAAAGCATCGCACAATTGAACTTTTGACACATTGTGTTCGCTACTCTCGATCTTAAATATTTATTTTATTTAGCTTTAAGTATTTGTTGTTATAGCGGCAATAATTATACATTATCTGTGAAAATTTCAACGTCCTCGCTATTACGGTTCTTGAGATACATCCTGGAGACAGACGGACGTTCGGACGAACGGACGGACAGCGAAGTCTCCGTAAAAGGGTTCCATTTCCTTTGGGTAAGGAACCCTAAAAACATAAAAATTTTCATAAGCTTTCAAATAAAGTATAAAACTCTGATGTAAAGAAAGAAAAGAAAGAAAGAAAGAAAATTTTTATTGGCACAAAACATAAAATAAACAATACAAGAAATACGATCAAATACAGTTATACAGTCTGTACCAAAAGGCCAGCAGCTCAGCATAATGCTAAGCGACTGCAATGAAATACAGTCACCTAACGCTGATTTTCAGCTGCAGCCCACGAGTGCCGTACGCTAAAGTAAATTTAACTATAATTAATATCCGTTGAATTTAAAGAGTAGAAAAGAAAGGATACACCATAATATAAATAAAAGCTGTTTACAAACTTTAAAAAACACAAAATTGATATAAAAAATAATATAAAGAATAATAAATTTTAAAATCAAATAAGTAAGTAATAATTAATTAGTTTTTGAATGATTACACTATAAAACTGCTAAATAATAGTGTAATCATTTAAGTTAAATATTAAATAAACAAATAAATCATAAGACGATAATAAATATTCAAATTAATACGATGTCATAAATTTTTTATAGTTTTTTGTATTTAATGTATAAATCAGTATTCAAAAAATAAGTGTAAAAGCAAATTGATTTAATTTAAAATATGGATTAAAAAACAAAAAAATATTGATTTCATTAAAATAGGTATTAAACTTGTTAGAAAAATAAATAAAATAAAGTTAAAAAAAAGTGCTATGAGACAAGACCCTTGATTTATGATGTAACTGGAATATAACAAAGTTATTGACGAAACAATGGTGCAAAGGTGGTCAGATTTACCATATCGGTGGATAAGCACACCTTTTCGGTGTTCAAGCATTTCATATCGGTGTACAGAAAACTAATCGGTGGTCAGCTTATCGTATCGGTGACAACCCAAATTCAAACTCAAATTTCTCTTCAGTCTTAAATGATACGATCATGTGCGTAAAATTGGGGACATTTAGTATCATATAGATTACAATAAATCTAAAAAATATCCAAAAAAGCTATAAATAAAAAAGTTCACCGATAAGGTACAAAAAACACCACTTGTTGAAATTGACCCAGGTACACTACCCACTCCGCCATCCGGTCGTCACGTTCGTCTCGATTTCGTTTTAACTTATATGCCGAGTCATAATCCATATTGCCGTCATTAAATTTAAGCTAATCGTAAACACGCGCGAAAATTATTAAATTGTGTCGGTTCATTGCGGGACAAAAGGATGACAGATTAAACCCTTTACTATCTTATGTTCATGACGGCATTCAACTACAGTGACTCCGCATTATTTCATCAAATTGTTGGCATTAAAGCAACTGGGTCAAGGAAACCGTCTCAAATATGTTACGACAAGTTGTAGTAATTTGTGATTCGTGTCAGTCCCGAAATGTGTAAAGCGTCTTATGCACGATCGTGCGCGGACGTGCGGTATTCAAAGGTCCTGTCCAACCCCGAGTAAACTCATTGGTTATTTTTTTAGGTGATTTTTTTTAAATGCATTCCTATTATTAAACAGTTTCCCTTTTTGACTACCTAATTCGATGGATCTATGATATCCAAAACGCTTACGTGGATACGACGTAATGAGTATTGTATTGATCACGACTTTATTGGCGTGCTATTAATACACTCGGCGCTGCACGATATTTCAACGCCAACGAGAAATAAAATTGAGTGATATTTCCAAATTAAGCTCATGATAGTTTTCATGAATGCTCTCCATACAAATGGAGTTTGGCCGTAATTATAATGTTATTCAGTCTTAATCTTTGTATGGACATTTCTTATCTTAAAAGCTATAATGAATCCGTGTTTGTAAAAATGATTATTTAAATATAAGTTCGTATTGTAAATTTCAATTTAATAATTCAAACAATTTTGACCAAATGGGTTTGTATAAACTATTGCATTTTAGTGTTCAGAGAGATATTTATAAACTAGAGAAATATCGAACAATTAAAAATAACAACCAAAATCTATTTGGAAGGAGATCGCACGCCAAATCTATCGTTTTGAGTATGCCTTGAAACAAATTTTGAATTGAAGCGAGTACTTAATATTTGATAAACAATCACAATAAGCTAATAAATTGGAACTTTGATGCATTTATATCAAAGTTCCCATTCTAAGGTATAAAATCGTATGATAAATATACAACGCTATTTGTAACCGACTTCAAAAAAAGGAGGAGGTTCTCAATTCGGTTGTATTTTTTTTTTTTATGTTTGTTCACCGATTACTCGAAGACGCCTGAACCGATTTGAGAAATTCTTTTTTTGTTTGATAGGATATACTTGTCATGTGGTCCCATTTTTTTCAAGTCACATTCTGATGATGGGATCCTAGAGAAATCGAGGGCAACCCTCAAATTTAAAAGGCTTCTATATATTATCTAAAGCTACTCGGATATTTGCATCTAGTAGTCAGCATTTTATGTTGCTGAGCTGATGCTGGAAGGTACAACTCCTCAACGGTTAGGAGTACGGGGATAATTCTTTAAATATAGGCTCCTTGAAGCCGTTTACTGTATTCTTTCAAGTTTTACACAGATGAGGCGAGACGTTGAATATTACTTATGTATATTCATAATATGAGGTCATGATTTGATGATGGGATCCTAGAGAAATCATGCGTAACCCTCAAATTTCAAAGGCTTCTATATTGTTTTTCGCATATTACCTAAAAATACTTGGATATTTGCATTTTAAGTTGCTGAGCTGATGCTGGAAGGTACAACTCCTCAACGGTTAGGAGTACGGGGATTATTATTAATAAGTTTTCCGTCTCAAGTAACCGTCGTCTCCTCATTCGAGAAACGTTCTGGTCTACCCATCACTTAAAATCGTAAAATAAAATAATTTTTAACAAAAAAAAACCGACTTTAAAAAGTAGGTAAACTAAAAAGCAAAAAATAAATTTACTTCGCACAAAATAATACGTTTTTTCATTTAGTAAAATAGAAATTATTAAATAATTATTTTATAATTCTGAAGTCGGTGCCAAGTAAACAATAACTCTGTATAAACTAATCTTTCTAACAACTATTTTCTGACTGAATATTAGTTCTTAATTATCCGATTTACATTACATTTAAAAGTCTACGGAATCTAAAAAGCCTACGCGGTATTGAGCTATGATGTAATGAGTTTGTATTTATCACAACCTTTTTACTTCTTCGATGATATAAATACACTAGTCCTTAATGAACTCTATTTCAACGCCTACGAGAATCGAACGTGGAAGAATCATGAATTTTTATTTGGGATTGTAAATGGCTGACTACTCAGTCAGTCTTCTTCTTCGTCGTGTCGATGGCTGAGTCAAATTTTATTGATCCAATATGTGGTCACTGTTATGGCGCTCTCGTCGGCGTTCATAAGCGCATCTCTTGTGCAGGTGGTAGGGCATTTTGGACAGTCAGTAAGGTGGTCAAGGTTTTGACTTGCCATCGTGGTGAAAGGATTAGCCAATTCGCTTTTAAGAACTTGCGAATTGCCCAGGGTGCGCCGGACGTAGGGAATTGTTGTGTACGTCACTCGGGGAGGCTCCTTTCATGCACCCCCCAGTGGAATATATATATCTCTTACATCAAAGAGCTCGTTATACTGTCCGACTAACGTCACTGTTTTTTACTGTAGCCCATTTCGATGTGTATTTATGTCTGATGGGTAAATAAATAATTATGTATTATTTTATACAAGCTTCCGCCCGCGGCTCCGCCCGCGTGGTATGTCAATTAAAAGTAGCCTATATGTTAATCCAGACTATAAGCTACATGTGTGCAAAATTTCATCGAAATCGACCCACGCTCCCGTATTAGGGTGAGTTCTGAATTACATATTATTATAGCTAAATTAATCATAGAACAATAACATCCCATTTGTGTGTGTTTTTGTACTGTAATGTATTTCCATCATATTTATTTATTTATTAATATATGATGGATATTAATCGCAAACATAAAGGAAATCTACAATTGTGTTCTTTTTGACCGTTAATTATGTTGCATCATAATTATTTTCTGTTCAACTACCCCATAATTTAAGATATAAATAAATTATAATTATTAATAATCCTGTAGTAATTTCCATTTTAATAGTTCTCTTATTAGTGCATTGCTTATGTAAATATTATATACCTATTGTTTCTTTTTGTTTTATTTCTTTATTGTAAACTCCGTTCTGGTTTTTTGGTTACCACCATGACAAAACTAACTGCGTACAAGTGCTTCTGTTCTTCTTGTTGTTATCGGTGGTTCCCCTAAAACCAAATTGGTAGTAGCCAATTCTAACTCGCTGGGTAAACTCATTCCAGGAGCTATACGACTGATAAGATTCCAGTGCCGAGTCGTCTCTTCGATCGGCCGCTTCCTGTGGGAGCCACCTCATCCCCGACAGTCACAGGGAAGTGCTTGAATAGCAGTTGGAGGTGAAGACAAATTACCTACCCGCGACCCACTAAATAAATATATGTACCTCCGCTGAGTTTGGCGTGAAAGAGTAACAAACATCCATCCATACATCCATACATACAAACTTTCGCCTTTATAATATTAGTAAGGATGTTTTAAAACATAATTAATTTGCCTATGTATTTAATGATGTACTAAGTAATTAATATTTAACTTATTTTATTATGTATAAGTATAAGTCTGGTACATCATTTCGATAAAGTTGTCGAGGCAATATTTGAGAAATATCACGTTTTTTAATAATTAAGTATAATATGTATTATTTTTTATTTGATGTATATATAGTTATGTTTATATTTAGTTTAAATGTATTTAATTATATATATAGTGTTATTTTAGTATAATATGAATGAGCTAAACATTATTTGTGATTCAAATTAATTAGAATTAAAAAAATCACTGACCAATGCAAAACTCATTTTTTACTTACTTATTCAAAAACAAAGGTTAATTTGTAAGATTGATATATAAGAGAGACTGTTTGCAATTAATCTTAATAATAAGTTAGAATTAGTTGAACTAGAGAACTTTAATTATTCGATTTATTAAAATCTTTATATCTTATACCTAAGAGCTAACAACTTCGGGATGACCGTAATAATTTTCAATTAACGTGATCTTCAACTTTTGACATTAACTTAAAATTTTGGTATTTTACGAAACGTAAAGTGCTCGTCATTTTTAATAATTAAAAGGTGAAAGGTGTCGAGCTAATGATTCAACGACTACCTTTACTCCAGTATAAAATATTATAAAATAAAAAAAAATATTCTTTCTATATGTCTGTTTCATTTGTCTTCACGGCTGAAAACCACTGAACTGAATGACATAATGAATTAGTGTGAAGATAGTTCAAGACTCCTGAAAGGTTATTGACTACTTTTATCAACGAACCATGTGGGCGGCGTCGCAGGTATAGCTATTTCTTAATATAAATTAGTAACAAGCTATTTTTGTCTTTAAATATAATGGTACTCCGCCATTCATGTTTAAAAAACCCTGCTGTCCGCAGTTTTGCCCGCGCGGTAATTCAATAATAAAGAGCTATTGATTTGATCAGTACCAAATTCACTTAAATTAGCCACCTTACATGTGCCGAGTGAAGGTCACGATTTCCTTGGGGAGCCGCCGCCTGCGCGCGCGCACCAGAGCAGCCTGCACAGCGGGGACATCACAACGCTTTCGACTGTCTCAGCTTGTACGCGCCGCGCTAAATATTTACTCATTTTGTTAAATGCCTTCTGTATGTTTTACTGTTACTGTTTGTTTTATAATATAATTTAATTTCACTCCATGATAACATTCTTCATTCTTGCGTTAAAAACCTTGCTTCATTCTTCCTTAGGGGTGCATGAAAGGAGCCTCCACGAGCGACGTACACAATCAACCCCTACGTCCGGCGCACCCTGGGCAGTCTGCAAATTTCCACCAAGCAGACTGGCGAATCCTTTCACCACGATGGCAAGTCAACACCACGAGAATATGACTACAGCCATCGATACAAAAGAAGAAGAAGATTCTTCCTTACTGCTATCGCTCGCTTACTCAGTGTTTACACACGGGTTTGATGCCCGTGTGTAAAGTGTGTTTGTACTAGGTTATTCTAGACTTAGCACTACAAATCAATCAAATTTTTAATAAATTACCCAGTATTCCTAAAATAAATTAAAATGTATCAAAAACTGATGATTTTGCTCATACAATAATCAACCATATTGACGAAGCAGCAAGCATTAAACTCAGAAAGAATAAATTTCATGGAATTGCCTTGCCTTAAGTTATGATTCTTACCTATGTTAGAGGTTCACGGAGGGAAACTTTTAGCTTTTACAAAAATACATAATCGGTCCATAACGGGCTCTTACTCTATATTAGTGCACTGCAAGTATAAGCGCTATAATTATTAGAAGAAAAATATCAGTGCAGGAAATACATGGACTATCACAATAATGTGAACGTTTTAAAGCATCGCGCGTACGAGCGAGTGCTTAATGAACCTTGTTCCGCCAAGCAAAATTACTGCTTCAAGTGCTTTTTACTTTAACTATTTAACCTACTTTCTTAACAGAATAGTTGAAAATTCCTTTGTTCTAAACATTTATTTTAATTGTTTTCATTTAGCAACATTTTGTTATGTCTGCCCATGTAGTGTAGTAGTTCAAGCGGTCGTCTTACCTCTCTCTGATTTCTTGCCGTGGGCAGCTTGATATGGTGACCGGAGCGACGCTGACTTTACCATCGTGGGCCTAGGTAATAGCCCTATAACGTATTATTAGGCTAGTAATTATACTCAGAAAGCAGGTTTTCTTGTAGTTATGCCCTTCAAAATAGTATTTCCACCCAAGCATCTCTGCTCTAGCGAGCCCTCTGACCGGTTTAGGCAATCATAGAGCTGAGAGTCCTACAGGCGCTCTCAGGTTTTCACCTACACCAGTCAATGCCAATGTAAATGAAGGTAAGCTGGAGACAAATCCTATATCGACTCTCTTTCGAATCAGGACCTATTATTATGATTTGTTTTATGTAACATTAATTTTGTGAAAACATTTCAATGTATGGATCGAAAATAAATGTGTGTTTCCATTGAAGTTCATTGAAGCACGGACTAACGAAGAATGACATCATAAATACTTTATTCAATTGAATAGCTTTTGTTCACATGTACATCATTCAAACAAAGAATAAAATTTGTACCTTAAGGCCCAAATACTTTTGTAATATTTTAACATTTATTAAAAAAAAAAATAAATCTTTTAATAATATTACATATTAAACTTCTCTTTTCTTCTTGTCCCAAATACTATATTATATTATGACGGAGAAGGTATCTTCAGACTATTTTTAAAAAGTGTGACATCAGCATAGCTGACGTCACAATTGTTGTCCTCATGATTACTCACTCAGGGTCTTCAAAGGAAAACTTCCAAGTACCAGAGCTTTTGCCAGACGCTTTTAAGTTCATTTATTTTTTGGGTAGCCTAAAAGCGTCTGGCAAAAGCTCTGGTCCATCAAAAGTGTCTGGCACTTATGATATTACTTTAAAATAATATTCTACATGACATAATTATGTAAAAATCAGCCATGTGAATTTAAGTTAAAAAACTCTTATTTTTAGTTACCTTTCTCACCTGGTACCTGCCCAGGTGTCACTCGGAAAGTTACACAAAGCGCGTAGGTATTCAAGGCACACGAGACGCTACTGAAAACTTCAGGTTTCATCCGTGTGAAAATAAGTTATGTCTGTCAGCTCTGGGATCTTGGACTAAACGTAAGGCAGGACCGAATTGGATAGAATTTGATGTATAGAATGAAGAAATTTAGTATTGTAATATTATCATAGTAAGAATAAATGTTTTTTTATCATATAACTCTGAACAAGAGTCATATTATACAATATACGCAGTTTTACTGACGTCAAACATTATTCTGCTCGGTTCTCACAATGTAGAAAATATGCATTACGTTATCAAATGATTGTTTTGCGTAAACTTCTAACCTTAATCCCTAAATTAACCCTTTTGGGAACAAGATTCAGAGCAATTTTCTATGGCTGTGTATAGATTGTGAAGACGCCCTGGATCAATACATCTGTAAAAACCTCATTCAATCGGTGATCGGTCCAACAAAATGTTTTTTTTTTTAACTGCAGTGTTTCGTTTATTTTCTTATATAAAATTACATCGATATTACCGAGAAGGATTTAGCAGAAGTGTGTAACAGCTAATTTTACATAATAATGTATAGTTCATGTGATAGCACTTTGGTGAGAGAAGACCAACGAACAGTATTATTTTCTTTTAGTAAAAGATTGATTTCACTTTCAATTGCCGAACCTCGGTACTATTATTTTATTTACCTCTTTGTCTTTCTTTATTGAAATAAATTCTGACTTTGTTTATATTTGCTAATGAACTGAATGTCTCTGTTTATTTGAGTCCTTCACTTTTTCTTATTTCCGTATTCAATCCCGTCGTTCTAAATTTAATTATTGTTTGGACTCCTGGAAGTTTAATAAGGTAAGGTAAAAAGTTCAAGGTTTTTCTCGTTGTATTATTTTAGGAATTATTTTTTAGAGTATTTACATTAACTAGGGTTTTTGTAAATCCCTAAATAAACCCTTCTGGGAATAAGATTTAGAAAAACCCTAGCACAGAAATTAATTAATTATTATTCAAATTTAACGATACGACTTTTATTCCTTTTAACCCTTATTTGACTTACTTCGGGGGACATTTCCAAAAAAATCTTATTAGAGCGTCCCTACGCCATGTAAAGAACCTTTAAGCAAAATTTCTGCCGTTTCTAACTCTAGTGGTTTAGGCTCTGCGTGGATGAATCAGTCAGTCCGGCAAACCATTATATAAAGTAAATAATAATAACAGATAGTTTAAAAGGTAACGGTTGAAAATTTATGATTCCAGTAAGGGCTGGACCCACGCTCTGGGCTCTACGTTCCCAGCACTTAAATCACTTTAACCATGGAATCGAGTCCCAGTCACATGCACAACATTTAACATTTAATGGATAGATATAATCATTATAATTTTGTTACTTCGACTTCCAAGAAAATTATTAAAATATTGATATATATTTACAAAAACCTTTATGTAACTATGTAAAGGTTTTTAAAAAAAAAAACGAATTGAAATACCCCAATTATGAATTACATACCAACTTCCACCAACTATGTGACCTCTACATAAAGATGTTGCAAATGAGCTGTACTAGTAATCTTTACAAGGTTGTACTCGAATTAAAAATGATACCGTATATTTCAGTAGAACCTCCTATATAAATCATGACACCTGGGCACACTCATATAAAACCTTCCATTGTAAACTGCATCTTGAAATATCTGGTTCTATTATAGGCGTCAATGATATACGATCCAATGCCGGTTTATTTTTTAAATGGAGCACTTTTCACAGTATACAGAAAAATTTGAAAGGGAAGAAAAATATTTATTTAAAGCCTTATTTTACAATAATAATAATAATAATAAATAATAATAATAATAAATAATAATAATAAATAAAACGGACTGATAGTAAAGAGTCTCGACAAACATCTAAAGAGACTCGCGTTGGGTGGCTGGATCAAGGGTCTGATGCAGAAGGCGGTACTACTGGACACGGCACGCATTGTGAGGAGGTTCCTCTCTCTGGAGCCCTAACCATCGGTAGTTTGGTCCCTGTATCCGATGCCGGTGGGGTACTATTTTTTATATTTTTAAATATTTTTTAGTACTTATATTTAAAAATGTAGAATTTTATACTTTTATATTTTTAAATGTACTTTACTTTTATAATTTATATTTAAACATATAAAAAATGAGAAAAAGGATTAAATGAGTAAATAATAATAATAAATAATAATAATAAATTTATAGTCCAAAAAATACAGAGTTACAACAATGATGTACATTAAGTATTAAAATGTTTATATCATTGGGTACAAATATGATATTCATATGTAATATTAAAGTTGAAAAATTAAGAATCCAGCAGGACTCGAACCTGTGCACCTCTTGGGTATACGCCCCAAGTGCTTTGGGTATACCCAAGAGGTGCAGGTTCGAGTCCTGCTGGATTCTTAATTTTTCAACTTTAATATTACATAAAAATAAATGCATAGCAAAGCTAAAATTTGCTTTAAATATTACAAGTATGATATTCATGTTGATAATATCTATATATACATTCAAAATAGTATCCCTGCCTCTTAAACTAGGTAGTCCTGTATCTCAAGAGACAGTGATCAGCCAATGTTAAGTTAAAACTATTTAAACAATGACAGAATGAAACTGTGCATCAGTTCATCGTTTCTGTATTGGAAATAAAGTAATACAAAATAAAATAAAAGAATGTTGTTAAATATAAATTTGAAAAGGGTTATTGTGTATGGTGTGATGTGTGTGTGTGTGTGTGTCAGTGTGTGTGTGTGTGTGTGTGTGTGTGTGTGTGTGCGTGCGTGAGTGCGTGTAATCTTGTTATTATCTAACGTTTGCTAACCTAGGTGATTAAGGCTTCGGTCGCGGTGTAATCCTGCTGTAGCAGCCACTCGTTAATTTTTTGTTTTAGCTTGTATGTAGTTAGATGTAAAATTTGCGTGTGTTTGTGAATTTTGTGGTATATTTTTGTGCTTAGCACATAAAATTGGTGTGCTGCAAATGAAGTTTTGTGTTTGGTATGTGGTAGGCGAATTGATCTCTTAGTGGGATCTATTGGTGGCAATCTAGTATGTTTTCTCAGAGTAGATCGTAGCACAAAGAGCTGGCGTACTGTAAGCACTTTGCATTCACAATAAACTAATAAAATGTATACCAAATTATGCGTTTGTCACTTCACGCACACGCATATTGTATATTTAAAAAAATCCTTCGTTATTCCATAGCAAAACACAATATTATATAATATACCTATTGTGTTTTGCTATATTATTATATGTCTACTTGTATAAACTACAAATACTAATGTGGCTTATATAGAGCTTTATTATGATAATACACTGTTTATATTAGTAAATTTAGATTCATCTGTTACGAAGAATCCTCAAGGCCTCAGCGATGTTTAAATAAACGCTAGAAAAAAGAAAAGAGTATTTCAAAATTAGATTTTATAATTGTGTATAATCCCAAATTCTAAAATTGTGATGTTATTATTTTGCTAAGCAAACAAAAATATAAATTATAAACAATCGAAAAATTATGGAAATGGCAGAATTCGAACCTGCGACCTCTGCATGGTGGGCAGTCACTTCAACCCTTCAGTCGCTTCAAATCCTTTGCCAGAACCCTACATTACATAGTAACAAGTTATGTAGGAATTATATTAAATTAGCTTTTAGGTTGCGTTCCAGAAACTACCCATCGGCAAAGTTTGCATACCTACCTAATGAAAAAGACAGACTCGCCACATTGCGATAGTTGTGGAAAAGTGGAGGATGTACAACATTTGCTGATGGAATGTGCTAGGAATGAAGAAGAGAGGCAAAACTTTGTTAAAAAATTTAAAATAAATACAAAAGATGTAGGGTGGATCTAATCCATCTTGGCTGCTCCTTGTTTTACAATTGCTATGGTATTGTGTAGATTAGTAACATTTGCTTTGTAGTTAAGTTTTATGGATTAAGGTTATCTTAATAAGTGTTTAGTAGGATAAGGTACGATGGGGTTGACGTATTCGTGTGGATAAAAACCCTATATTTTAAAATAATAAAGATTAAAAAAAAAACCCTACATTTCTCAACTGCATCTATTATTACGAAACGTAAAAATTTCGGGTGTAAATTGTAACTGTTTCTTAGTATAATTTGTAATGCATAGCTAAATGCTATAAAAATAATCAAGAATATAAATTGTTTTTATCAGTTATCTTGAAATAATCAGGCTGTTTATAATAATATATTTTCTCGTAGGGTAAGAACCGGGGCATACAGTACAATCAATGTTATAATTATATACTTTACTCAATGAGAGTAAATCTGATATCTGATACAGACTTGATGTGGTAAAACGCTTTCTTTTAAAATACATGATGCATTTTATAAGGGCTCGTTACGCTCGTTCTACGGCACGAACTTCAGTTGTTTCGGTAATGGGTTTAGTTTTCTGATCCAGTTGGTAACGTGTGCTAGGTGTGAAACCCAGGATAATTCTGGTCAATTATTGAACAGATCGGTTGATCAAACAAAAAATATAAGAACGCGGCCCTGAGCTAAGCAGAACGGAGTCGGGTGAAGTAGGGCGGCGGAGGGTGGTGGCGGCAGACCTTCGCGAACTGGAAGCCAATGAGTGGCGCAAGACTGCCAAAGATCGCCTAAATTGGAAAGATCTCACGTCAGAGGCCAAGATCCATTTCGGGTCGCTGAGCCAACGGAGTAAGTAAGAAAGTAATTATTACGGACTGAATACGTCACTTAAATCAATTTTATCAATATCTCGTTTATATGACGCACATTGATAGAACATGTTTTCAACTTGGAAGGATTAAACAACGTTTAATCGCTTGCATTGAAAGACAGGTGTTGTTTATGGATAAAGTTCCTTATCGCCACTGGGCGTCGCCATATTTAGTAGGACAGGGACGTTATAATACCTACCTTGAGGGCTAAATCTTGACGTCACAAGATTCTATCAATGTATTTTATCTATTAAAATCAAGTGAAGTTGAAATCCAAAAGTTATAACGCAATACACAGCTAAAGTATTAAACAACAGGTGAAAGAATGTGTATATACGAGTGTATCCTAAATATTGTAGATAGACGATTTTATTGAAAGAAGACTTTATTTCATTTTTACAGTTTTGTCAGCTATCAGAAAAAAAAAACAAGTCTAAGTCTCATATTTGAAAAAAAAATGTTCATTTATAAAAAAAATCGAGTAAACTTACATTCTATTGCCGGGCCCACAATGCTACGCTTGGCGAACAATGGCAAACAACGAACACCAAACAACATTGCTATTTGGCATTGATCGACAATCGATCAATTAGTGTAAAAACACTCTTTCTCTTGGAGTTTCCCATTTAAAAACTAGCTTTATAACAACTCGATAATGAGATAGGCTGCTCCAAAATGCCGCAATATGTATTGTTCTTTTCATTTCCGATTTTTGCGTGCGTATCTTATTTTTCTATAATTCAGCTGGCCTAGTGTTTTAAAAAAGACAAATAAAAACAGCAGGAAATCTAATACAAAAGTTTCTCGCTTAAAAAGGTTTTGTTTTAGGGAAAAATAATAT
This sequence comes from Hypena proboscidalis, assembly GCA_905147285.1. Taxonomy (NCBI): domain Eukaryota; kingdom Metazoa; phylum Arthropoda; class Insecta; order Lepidoptera; family Erebidae; genus Hypena; species Hypena proboscidalis. The sequence goes on from LR990132.1 coordinate 14,976,545, forward strand.
TTTTTGAGTCACGGCAGCTGAAACAATTTTTGATATTGTGTTAGGCGCGGCGTGGCGCATACAGGAAGGCTTTTGATTGCAGTGGTTTTGGCTACAAAGGCTACTCGACTCACATAAGTGATTTAAAACCTTTTGTTCTAGGCCACTGTATTTTAGATGAACAATTCATTTTTACCCCAGTAGCTCACTATTCAATTGGTAGCTAATGTTACAGCAACATTGTGGTTATTATTCCCGACAGCTTTCATGAATCATTTTTTCGTAATGAGCATTAAGTTTAAAATAGCCTGGCAATCCATTGGAAAATAGCAAAGATTTTTGTCAACTCGGCATTTTACGAAAATGTTCGTAATACTTCATTTTAAGTGTCAACGGTATTCGTTTTTTACATTCACAATAATGAAGAGGTGTAGTTAATATTCTGAAGCGTATCTGTCACATTTTTTTGAGCATTGCATTTTATTGAGCGAGTTCTTTTGAGAGTTATATTCTTAAGTGTTATTTTGTTTTGCATTGAACAGTAGATCTAAGGACTAAGTTGATGCCCTTACACACATATATTGCTGCTGTTGATTATGTTGTTTTTTTCCATAATTATTTTCTGTAGTCGTGTTTGAAAAAAGATCTTTAGGTTACGTTAGTCCATTTTTTTGTTTTTAAATCTTTCCAGTCCATGTATTGGTTTGAATGAGGTCACTTCACAAAGTAAATGTAAAAAGTGATCAAAATATCGATTTAATCGAGTTATAACTAATTCCTACAATTTGATAATGCAATAAAATCTTGTTAGTTGTCACAATCCACTTTTATTGTATAACATTGAACTGCAACAAAGTTCCATTGAGTGGTTTCATGCACTCTTAGGAATATGTGAAAATATAAATATCATTATGTCAAGGTTCCATCCTATTTTTAATTTGCGGAGATTACTCACATTTCTTGTATCAAGAAATTGAAATGCGCATGTTACAAGCAATTATACTATATAAAAAAACCGACGAAGTACGTGTCGGGCTCATAAATAGGGTTGCATAGTTATATAAGCTATGGTCTGAAAAGGGGTTTGATATCTGTATTGAACATTGACAACTTCATAAAAGCCAGTATTTTCAAAGGTTTGTATTTTGTTCGAAAAATGCTGGGCTGATGGAAATAACAATAATAAATAAATATAAATATGATACTACATACACACTACGCCATATAGTCTCAAACTAAGCAGAGTTTGTACTATGGGTAAGTACTAGAGTAACTGATACTTATACATTTCTTATGTAAATAAATACTTATTATTATTATACATAGAAACACCTTGACCAAGACAAACCTTCATGTTCATGCACACAAAGTCTTGAGTGGGAATCGAACCCGCGACTTCGGCGTCGCAGGCAGGTGCACTACCCAATCCGCCATCCGGTCGTCCTGTTTGTATGTTTACATTTATTTAACACGCGCGGGTCACGGTTGATTTGTGAGTGTGTAACATAATATCTGTTTCATAGAATATCGTTGATAACAAGATTACAAGTACTTGAAATATTTTAAAGCAAATTTTAGCTTTGCCTTTTTGTATTTATATATAATATTAAAGTTGACAAATTAAGAATCCAGCAGGACTCGAACCTGCACCCCCTGGGTATACGCCACTAGTGCTTTGCCAATAATTCAGCTATATATTCGTATGCTGCTAGACTCGAAATTTTTCAACTTTTGTGCCAGCGACATAGGTATATTATATTTATACATATATACCTTATCTAGACGAACCTTACTTGGTTTTAGCGCCACCTATGCGATGAGTGATAAGTCACTTAGTCACATACGAATCCATAGCTGAATTTGCAAAGCACTTGGGGCGTATACCCAGGGGGTGCAGGTTCGAGTCCTGCTGGATTCTTAATTTTTCAACTTTAATATTATATAAAAAAAGATAACAAGTCATGCTATCCTTTAAAATCATCGTATCCCACAACAACATTTGGCGCATTATGAATCTAACGATATCCCATTTGCACAAAACCGATATCATCCACACGCTACTTGGAATAAATTAATAAAATAACCCGAGGTGGTTACATAATCACTACTAGTTTTAGAAAGGTTTGATATTGTAAACAACGCTGGATATTAGATACACAATTTCTGTTGTCTTAAACAGATATGTCTAAGATTTGATAGAGATTTAAATAATTATAATTACGGTTTTAGAAATAAAGGACACATTTCATTGTTACACGTAAAATCGAGATGAGACGACAATTATTCAGTATTGAGAGCCTGTTGCAAAATCGATTTGAAGTAGAAGCTGTGTTCGAGTTCAAGTTTAAATTAACTCTTAACCTTTTGAGCGCTACAGTCGTCTACACGTGACAAATGAAAGCTGACCCTGTACGCCAACGACGCCTATATTATACGACAAAAAACTTTGTTGCAATATGACTCGAAATAAATAATTAAATCATTACGGTTGTCTATTTATTTCTAAATCCTAAAAGTTTAAACTCTCGTCCGTGTATAACTGCATATAACTAATTGAATCGTACCATAATTACTGAGATATTGGACTTCAGAAAAAGATAACGAAAAATAAATTAAAGGAGTCTCTCACACGCCATAGTCACGTATACGTGACCGCTAGTGATGTGAACGCATGATGAATAATATCCTTAGAGACTAACAAAATTTATTAAAATAAATTTCAATCATTTAACATGTTATTTTGTATGTTATAGCATTATCTTGAAAATCAAACGATTTTTATAAAAACAGTTTTATAAAATGATATTAGCAGGTACACAATTAAAATAAAAAATCGGTAAGGTCTAATTTCGATATTTGCAAATATTAACTCGCGCGCATAACTACTATGGTCGTAATCTGTTTGGAATGTTAAGCAAGCAATGGCTAATTTGGACGCACGCCTGAAGCACCATCTAGTTATGGAGCTTTATCCAGCGTATTTGTATGAGATTGTTGTTCGGACTAACTTATTGCAATAGTCTTTAGATACGATTTTATGTGCCATAATATAAGTAACAGTCCAGAACCATAATATCGTAACACTCAGAAGGAGCAACGCACCTGAGGATTAGCTTTATTGTAAACTAGCTTTTGAATTATTTTTTAATTAATAGCTGTTCCCGCGTTTCGATCCGTGTTTAACTTTACTGCCCCGCTCCCTTGGAGTTAAGCGTAATATTAAATATTTTTTAACCTTCCATAAGTTTTTGATATTTAAAACAGATGCTTTTTTAATTTTATTTATTTGTATTGAGTCTTGGTGTATTGATGTACAGTCGAGTTCATCAATTTGTTAGCAATTGTTAATCTTATTTTACAAAAAATAAGGGCAACAATCTACTAACAACATCCATGCTGCATATTTTTCAAGTAGCACTTTAGTTTTGAATATGCAATTATGCATCGTAATTGCTGCTTTGATAAGAGACATTCAGTTGTCATATCTCATTAGTAACTGTAACATTGTTCGTTGAGAGGTAAACAAGCAATGGATTTTATCCAATCAACGATTTTATTTCGTATAATTAATTCTGATATGAATTGCCAATCAGTTGGTTATTATTATAACATGTTAATCTTTTTGCAGATATATTGTGTGAATTCGAGATAATCGACAATTACATATTTTATTGGTTAATTTTGAGATAATCTTTTTTTTTAATGCAGTTGTTTTAGTTCATTAAAGCTAAAAAATAAGATCTTGGTGGGTCTCACTGTCGCATTATTTCGTGTAGGGTTCTCGCTTTACGTCTATCTCGCTCTCACTCTCGCTAGCCACCAAGAAGTTTGACGTTTGGTATTCCAGTGAATGTCAGTACTCGCTAGGCAATTTTGTACTTAAATATTATTTTTAAAATTAAAAGATCTCTATGAACCTTATTTTTTATTATAGATTTGCGTTTAAGGTCGTTTTCTGATTATCCGCCGCGATATCAGTGTGTTATTAATATTCTATACATACATATAATAAAATTGTGCCATGTCAATATATTGAAGATATTTAAAAAAAACGAGTGGTCTTTATAACAGCAGTAGCCTATATGATAATAGACTTAATAAAAAAACTGGTACATGTTGTATCTTTGTATTTTATACTTAAAGGGGGAAATTAACGGTTGTAAGTTTATATGGGAGGTTCGTCAATTTTACATAAAAACAAGCTGACTCGACAGGCGTTGTCATGTCTTAACTATGCATACATTCTCTGTGACGATATTTGCAGCACACATTATGTCATTGTTATGTACATTATATTGTATTTTATGTACCCCATAAAGGTACATTCAAAAAGTTCATATTGTCAAAAGCGCTAAGGTTACTAAAATGGCTATTAAAAAATAGGGTTTGGTGATAAAAGGGTAACAATTTAGGGTTGTATGTAATTTTAGTGCCACGTTATAGAAAATTAAAAACAATTTTTTTTGTCCAAAATTTAAAAAGAAAAACGTTAAGGGTGGACAACCCTTTATCACTTAGGGGTATGAAAAATAGATAGTAGCCGATTCTCAGACCTACTGAATATGCATATAAAATTTGGTAAAAATCAGTAAAGCCGTTTCGGAGATGTAAGGTAACTAACATTGTGACACGAGAATTTTATATTATAAGATGTATGGAATTCTGCACACATCCTTGGTCAACATGATGTAAATTATCAATAAGATAATTTTTTTGATATTCAACTCCCCTTGGAGGTCAATTTGGGGTTGTATGTTTATAGGTAAAGTTTCTCAATTATGAAGTAATTTCACAAAATTCAGTCCATAGGTTCCCTATACAACATAAATCATCATCACTACATAGTATAAAACAAAGTCACGTCCTCTGTCCCTATGTGCGCTTAGATCTTTAAAACTACGCAATGGATTTTGATGGGGTTTTTTTTTAATAAATAGAATGATTCAAGAGGATAGTTTTTATGTAATTTAAAGATTTGTAATGTGATGTCGTAACAAACATATTTTTCTGCGCTTACATTGGAAACGCTGGCTAAACCTTACGAGATAGATCAAATTTATGTACTACGGAATTGTATATCTTAAAAAGATGAATGCATATGTTTATCTCCTACGGATAACCCACAGTAACCATTTTTATCTTTTACATATTACAAAAAAAATATGTGTTATTTACCAAGCTATTTTAAACGATACGGTATCATTCCTTATCCAATTAAATACATTAAATACGTTGTGCATTTCATGTAGATCAAAATTGCCCTTTACAGCATGTGATTTAAATGAATATTTTCGAAGATATTACAGATTTAAAAATTGCGGGACGTAGCGTTCGCGGCGGTATCGGCCGGTCGGGGCGGCGAGAGCGAGCCTGTTCAGAGGGTCAGAGAATTGTCAGTAGAGCGTGAGGCTCGACTCAGTCAGCTTCGGGATAGATATAGAGCTGAGAAATGTAAAAAGTAAATAAGTAAAAATGTTGTGTATGAATATTTCAAAGATAGCAGGAAATCTTCATGGTATAGGGAAAGGGGAATTGTTTTACTCCAAATTTAACGCGTGCGGGCCACGGGCAGTAATGAATAAATCAAAACTACTGGATCGATTTTAATCATTTTTTCAGTGAGTGACATAGGCTATATATTATATTATACCCGTGCGAATCCGGAGCGGGCCGCTGTGTTTTTATATACAACGTTCACAGTTTTTCTGTAGTGTATTTAGTATCAGCATTGTACCCGTGCGAAGCCGGGGCGGGTCGCTAGTTAACAATAAGATATAAGTTTTGCAAATTCCAATACACAAAGTGGTACATTTGGGGTTGAAAATGTATGAGGGAAATGCCTCTTTTTTGTCGTATTGATTTCCACGTGAACGCAGTTGCGGGCAACACAGATAGTTAACATAACTTTGCTCATTACTTACTTACTTGTCCATCCCAAGGTTGCTTGTTAGAAATTGCTTATAGCGATTAGGCCGCCCATTGTGTAACATAATTTTTAAATGCATTTGTTTACAAAATAACCTTTGTAAATATTAGTGTACAATAAAGAATACTCTATTCATCTATCTATAGTTAAAACTAAGCGTCAATATTTTTGTAAGGATATTTTATATTTTACCGCTCCAACGCCACGTAATCGCGTAATCAGGAAATGACCTAAGTATTACACGGTTTTGTAGGCAAATTTTATAAAACTAAATTTACTCACAATCTTATTGGGCGTTTTCGTGACAAGCGTATATTAACTAAATTGATTTACAGACTTCGTAATTGAAACGCTAGTTTTATATTATACGTAGGAATATTACTATGCTATAAACGGAAAAGTTTGTATTTTTGACTTACAAAAATAGCAGTTTTAATTTGAAACATTACGTAACACTTGTTATTGAGCATAATTTTATTCAAAATTCGAGTAATTTAACTTTTTCCAAATCCTAACCTAATAATAAAAAGATGAGGCATATTATTGTAGTGATTATGCTTACTATGGATTAAGGAGACTTAAGGATTAGGATATAAACAAACATTAAAATTGATGCACCCAGTCGAGCGTGAAGCAGTAACCAGCATCCAAACTTTCATCATGTAAGATCAGAAATGTATTTATTAACAAGCTACTTAATTGAAAGCACGTTTCATGCATCAATATAATATCTGCTGGATAACTTACTAATAGCAAATATTTAATTTTCATATCTTACATGAAATTGATTTAGGACGTGCAACTTGATATAAAACTTGAATACATAATTATTTATTGCTATTGAGAAAACACATTTTTGCTTTGCTTTATTTTTAATACTTATATATTATGTTTGATATATCAGTTTAACAAATATGCCTGTCAAGAAGATTGTGTTTATAAATAAATAATATTCTTTATCGATTTTACGACTTCGGATTTCTTCACTTTGCATCGAAGTAATAAAATATGGAATGATCATAAAAGCTTCAAAACTCTTTTATCTTAACGAAATAAGTTAAATAACTTATATACTTTGACAAAGTAAAGTTAACAACAGATATTTATTTATTTATTTATTTTAAAACTTCTTGCACATAATGAGTACAATGGCGGACTTAATGCCATAGGCATTCTCTACCAGTCAACCGTAAGGTGGTGCAGAGATAACAAAGGTAGGTGCAGTAAAAATGTTCCAAATAAAAGAGAAAAGTCTAATCCTAAAACCATACATTACATATTATAATATTAAATCATAAGATTTAATATATATATATATATATATATATATAAATATATAAATACTATTATATAAATAAAAATAAAACATGACAGATCAATATTTTAATGACTCTGCAGAAGATTCGGTAAGTAAAAGCAGACGAACCCGCGCTTTGAAGGCATCCCGGGTGGTGGACATCCTGATCTCGAGAGGGAGTGAGTTCCAAAGAAGTATGGACTGAATGTAGAAGGAAGAATGTACTAAGCTTGAAGAGTGAGAGGGACACAAAAGAAGAAGATTGTTAGAAGAGCGTAGATTTTTTGCGTAGATATGGAATGATAAATTTGTTATTTTTTTTGGAAAATAACCTTAACTCATATAATTTTTGTTGAAACCTTTTTAGGCTACATGCGCACTATGCGGTTAGCCGTGCAGAAGATCGCATTAAAAAAAAAATACGAAAATGTAGTTTACATTCGCACTGCAATGCGGCTGCCGCGCATACAAATTGTCTACCGGTCGGCTGAAGACGAGACCCCAGTACTAAAACTACGCTGTCCGTTCATACGTACGTTGAGTTGGGTATGCAGGGAAAAAACTTCTACGCCATAGTAAAAACTGACTGCATTAGATATGCAAGTTTGTATTTCATATTTAATAAGGTGTAATATACCCACTATTTAGATATATAACTCACTTATCCATAACTGGTGTCGTAAGTCTTTACTATGAGTTAGAAGTTTTTGCCCTGCATACCCAACCCATTGGCCGACTGTACGTCTGTCACCAGGCTGTATCTTATGAAGGGTGATAGGTAGACAATAAAAAAATTCACAGATAATGATCATGCACTAATAAAATAATAATACTAAAATACTAATAATTTATAAAACTAGTGAAAACTAAACATCGCTTTATTATTCTCCTAGTGAAATTATATTTATTTCCTATGTCCATCTAATCCAGATCCAAAAAACGAACCACTGGGTTGTCATCAAATCTTGTGGTGCGAACCGACCTATTCAAAAGGAGTCTTGGGTTGTTCGCACCACTCGACGACAGTGGTGCGAACGGACCCATTCAAAAAAAGTCCTTGGGCGATCCATACCGCGGTGCGAACGCCTTGTGGTATGAAAACCCCCAGTACCCCTGTTGCCATACAAAAATACTAAAAAATTAATACAATAAATATTACCAGGGCCCATACCACAAATTTGTTTCTTCTGCTCGTTTGTGCTCGATATTGATAACGGCAACAGGTAACCGCTTAAAATATTTACTGATTTTTTAATCATTATAATATGTTTTACAGTGTAATAAGATAAATTAAAAATATTTATGTATATATATATTTACCGGTGATTATTAATAATTACCACATACAGCAGCTATAGCCGAGTGGGAGAACGAAGGACTGCGGAGTCAAAGGTCTCAGATTCGAACCCATCCCCTATATGTGTATACCTTTGTGTGTTATCAATACAAATAAATAAATTTGAAATGTCCGTTATTAATGTCAAAATAACAATGTTTTTTTCAAGCTGGTATAGTTGTTTGCACGATGCCTTAGCCTAAAATACAGTTTTAAAACATTATTGTCTGTTTGTCTGTCTGTTTGTATCGGCTAATCTCCGAAACGGCTAAACCGATTTTAACAAAATTTTAGATGCAGGTAACTGACTACAAGGAGCATAACATAGGCTATTTTTTATTAATGTATCTATCACATTTGTTTGTTTGATAGCGTTAATCTCGAAAACTACGGGTCGGCTTTTGATATTGCTTTATGTACTCGATAGTCTGACTTTTGATAAAGATCTTTAAATATTTACTTACCATTACGCTTAACTCCACTGAAGTGGAGCAGTATGATTTAATGCGGGTCAAAGCGCGGGAGCAGTTACTACTTAATGCAACGAATTTCACGCGGACGAAGTCGCGAGCAAAAGCTAGTTTATCACATAAATTATCGCTCGCAAATCGTAAAGGAAAACATCGTAAGGAAACTTGTATGCCTGAGAGTGCCTAAAATGTGCGGGAGATAGTGTAAAGTCTACCAATCCGCACATGGCCAGCGTTTTGAACTATGGCTTAACCCTTCTCATCATAAAAAGAGGCCCGAGCCCAGTAGTCCCAGTAGTGGGACATGCACAAGATACAAGGCTGCTTTTATTATTGCTAAATTTGATTATTATATTGAAATTTTCACATTTGACGGTAGTTTATTATGTCACTCAAGTTAAGCAAGGTAAGCATTTCCATTCTGGCACTCACTGACCCGCTGCTGTCGCGGCACGCTCGCTACGATTGCCCAGCTCGTGCGTTGTTGGTCACAATCAAACCTAACCTAAACTACTCATAAAACTATTTTTTTTATTGATTTATTGTTAAGAAAAACGTTTAGCTTACGTTATTTTTTAAATTTAAATTAAAACTTAATGAATTTACCGTTAATGAGGTTATTTTTTTAATAATCACCGCTAAACCCTTTCTATAACTTACACATAGAATTATTGTATACCTACTGTAGTAGGTATACATAGAAAGGGTAAGGTACACATCACAACTTGTGACTTAAACATCGTAGATTTAATTTGATTTGATATGTATACCTACTGTAGTAGGTATACATAGAAAGGGTAAGGTACACATCACAACTTGTGACTTAAACATCGTAAATTTGATTTGATTTGATATGTATACCTACTGTAGTAGGTATACATAGAAAGGGTAAGGTACACATCACAACTTGTGACTTAAACATCGTAGATTTGATTTGATTTGATATGTATACCTACTGTAGTAGGTATACATAGAAAGGGTAAGGTACACATCACAACTTGTGACTTAAACATCGTAGATTTGATTTGATTTGATATGTATACCTACTGTAGTAGGTATACATAGAAAGGGTAAGGTACACATCACAACTTGTGACTTAAACATCGTAAATTTGATTTGATTTGATATGTATACCTACTGTAGTAGGTATACATAGAAAGGGTAAGGTACACATCACAATTTGTGACTTAAACATCGTAGATTTGATTTGATTTGATATGTATACCTACTGTAGTAGGTATACATAGAAAGGGTAAGGTACACATCACAACTTGTGACTTAAACATCGTAGATTTGATTTGATTTGATATGTATACCTACTGTAGTAGGTATACATAGAAAGGGTAAGGTACACATCACAACTTGTGACTTAAACATCGTAGATTTGATTTGATTTGATATGTTTAACTAGTGTAGTATGTATACATAGAAAGGGTAAGGTACACATCACAACTTGTGACTTAAACATCGTAGATTTGATTTGATTTGATATGTATACCTACTGTAGTAGGTATACATAGAAAGGGTAAGGTACACATCACAACTTGTGACTTAAACATCGTAGATTTGATTTGATTTGATATGTATACCTAATGTAGTAGGTATACATAGAAAGGGTAAGGTACACATCACAACTTGTGACTTAAACATCGTAGATTTGATTTGATTTGATATGCATACCTACTGTAGTAGGTATACATAGAAAGGGTAAGGTACACATCACAACTTGTGACTTAAACATCGTAGATTTGATTTGATTTGATATGTATACCTACTGTAGTAGGTATACATAGAAAGGGTAAGGTACACATCACAACTTGTGACTTAAACATCGTAGAGTACACACAGCGTAACATATAGCTAAACATTTCTGGTATAAGATGTGTAGTCCAGTATAACTTATACTGGCAATGTATACCTTGATGTGTAATAGCTGTTTGTATATTGCGGCAGTTTGAGGTCACCAATTTATCAATATGCGTATCGTAAGGTAAAGAGACTAAACATTATGATAAAATTGTTTCTAACTCTAGGTGACGGGTCTTTGTTGAAATAAATATGAAGCATTAAATAAAAAAACGTAGTTTTATTATTTATGCGACATGAAAATAATACTGGAAGGATAAATGTATATTATTATGCAAAGAAGAATAGGATTAGATATAAAAATATGATTGGATGATGGATTAGGTATGAAAAGATCATACTGGCGAAGATGAAACAAATATATAAAAAAATATTTATCTTTTAATTATTTAGTTCACTTTCAACAAGAGTATTACTATATTATTTAACATTCATGAGATATTTATTGTAGTTATGGTTGTACCAGTTATAATACGTAGAAATAATTAGTTTTACTTGTGGTTTTATCGGATTTTCGATCAACTGAAGTATCGTCGTTGTCAAACCAAAATCTGCTATGTGCACTTTTGTAAGATTTCTACTTTAAACCTCTGCATATAGTTCGCTGCTATATCCTACCATATAAAAAACTGTCATGTGCTTATGACCATTATAATAATATGACGATCTACGACCTCTTATTGACGACCTCTTACCTACAATCCCTTGAATGCAGGAGACCTTTTTTTGATAATTTCTCAAAACTATGATTTCTGCACATAGCAGATTTTGGTTTGACAACGACGGTATGTTTTTTATGCGATGCACGTAAAACAAATATTTGTTTTGTTTTGATTAAATTTTTGGCGTTTAGATTGAAATTGTTTCACTCGTTTCTCGAATCAAGATAGTCGTGTTTTTTTTGAGCATCATTATATTCAACGTAAATTTAAATTACTTTGTAATGATATTCTAATAAAACAAAAACATAAAGTCATAAAGTACTGAAGTCTACACAGGCTTCCCGTGCAATGCGAGACCATGATAATAATATACTGAAAATGTATAATTTTGATCGGTAGTAAATAGTGTAATTAATGGCAAAATGGTGAGCTTATATAATAATTATTAATATTATTCATGTTAGTTCAGCATTTAGCAATTGATATACCTACGTAAAAAATAAAAAATGTCCCCTATATTATTTGTGTACGAGTGTTGACTGGTATTGGAAAACAATAAAAAAACATCTTTAGGCGTTAAATCAATATTGGGTGAGTTTGAAATTCCATTCAGAGCATTCTGATGAAATGTCAATACGTCAGTTTCGGCTTTGTAAATCCTATTATAGCAAACGCGTTACAGTGCATGGTGACAAAAATACTTCACTTTTCGTATGTGATATACATTTTTTCTAACCAGAAAATCCAAAATATTTACTGTACATTTATGTAGTTGATATTATTATCAATATTTTTTAAGCAACCTTTTTCTAAGCTCAAAGTTGGCATATTAATTTTATTATTATTCCTTTGAAATTTTACGTTAATGTATAAGTTTTTCACAGCTCGCAATCTAGTTACGTGTACTGAATCCCTAGGAAGTCTTTTTGCTTTGAATTTATTTCCACCTTGTATAATGTTGATGTGTATATTTTGAAACCTAATTATTTAAATTAAACTATAACTATAATAACGTCAAAAAGTTATTGAAAAAAAAATTGATTGAATCTGCATGATTCGTTTAGTCCATTTCAATAGTTTCTGAAATAAATAAATAAGCTAGTGCAGAACAGTCGTATCCCAGGACGCTCATTTGCAAACAGCTGATAATTTGTTTTAAGTAGCTGAATAAAACAACAATGTAACAGTGACCAGTGAAATTGATGGCATGTTTTTTCTTTAAAAGCTGGCTTAAAGCCTCAATAAATAGGTTAACACACAATTGTTATTAATTCTATTGTGAAAAGAAAGGAATATACGTTTATTTGTCTTCACAATAGGTTTTGCTTTACAATTCAAAGGTCTCATCTTAAATAACACGGCAATTATGAACGTTTATCTTTCTAATAAGGTTTATTTGTCACGTGTGACTCTAGTCCTCACTACGCGTTTCCTTCGGTTAAGCTTTATTTTTTCGTCCCACTTCTCTACATCTTAGCTCCTATAGTCCCCCGTTGATTTTTTTGACCGTGTCATTTTTGTGATGTTTGATATTAAAAGCTTACGAGAAGTGAGGAATATAATACAAGCTGACCCGATAGACGTTGTCCTGTTTTAACTATGCATACATTTTCTGTGACGATATTTGCAGCACGCATTATGTCAATGTTATGTCAAACCCCATAAAGGTACATTCATAAAGTTCATATTGTCGAAAGCGCTAAGGTTACTAAAATGGCTATTAAAAAATAGGGGCTAGCCAAGTGTTATTTGTGAACTTTCCGTCAGGCAATTTTCAATAGCAGAACGGATTTGGAAGTGTGCCCAGTCAATGGCAATAGGTTCACTGCCTCCCCATAGTACCTAAACATAACAGGTGAAGTGCGGGGATTAAACACCTCTGCCATACCCTTTTGGGTAATATTGGTGTGAGGTTATGTATGTTAATACTCGAAGATAACAACAGTTCTTTTCTTAAAAGTAACTCTACACAACTTCTAGAAGTGTATATCTTCATAAATATGCCAGTGCGCCAGACCTTTACAGTTTGTTCCAAACTCCATTAATTTGAAAACTACTAAGTGCCTACTTATTGGTCGGCGCCAGCTGTGAAAAAGTGTAATTAGATTTTTACTTTACCAGTTTTTTTTGTGCGATAAAAGTTTCCGGAATACCAACTTTTTCAATTTGTGACAAAAATATGATCATTCGCTATAGATTGTTAAAAGCAGATCTGAATATTGCAGTATTGAGATTCCATAAAAGGTATGTATGACTGCTGTATTTACATGACTTTTGTCTATTACAACTGCAACAATGTTACATACATTCGTCACATTATCAAGCTGATTCATTTAAAACTAACTTCTCTCTAAAAAACTAACTAACTAAGTCTTCTTCTAACTATAAAGATATCTGTTCAATATTACGGTTGAAAATTTATGATTGTAATGGGGCTCGATTTGATGGCTAAAGAAGATAAGGCGCTGGGTACGTAGAACCCGGAGGTGTGGGTTTGAGCACTACTGGAATCATAATTTTTCTACTGTAATATTGTATAATAAATGCTTAAAATAAAATAAAATAATAGCAGCCCTGTACCTAATACATGTCACACTGCTAGGCTTGGGCCTCTTCTCATGACGATAAGGGTTAGTCCATAGTCCACGCTGGCCAAGTGCGGATTGGTAGACTTCACACACCCTCGAGCACTTTTTAGGCACTCTCAGGCATGCAGGTTTCCTCACGATATTTGCCTTCACCGTGAGCGAGCGATAATCTATATGATAAATATACACATATCTTCGAAAAGACGAATCTTAACGATATATTGACAGAGGTGTGTGCCGTAGGTTCGAACCGGAGACCTTTGACTTCGCAGTCCAACGGTCTCCCACTCGGCTATCACTGCTCCTAATAAATGCTTAGCAAAGCTTAAATTTGCTGCAATACTAATAGCGATCCGTTTTCCAATAAATCTAATCCCAAGTTTTATAAGTCACTTCAGAATTACGAAACTAAATTTTGGTTTGTTTGTTAAACTATTTACACCACAGTCTTGATTGACAATACGCTTCACTAATTCTATTTAATATTCATTGCATCAACCAATATCCACCGACAGTACGAACTGACGAGCCACAAGTCATTATTTGTCACAAAATTCACCCCAGCGGAAATAAACGTGGCGGTTTCGATGTATTCCTGATTGATTTCCGGATACAGAATCCCGAACGACGCAAAGCATATCTCCCTTTTGACTAACCAACCGCGACTATAAAAACAGGACGCTAGGTATACAACCTGTACGTTTTATGGTAAAATTGATGGACTAAAAGTAATATATAGAATAACAGTTAAACAGTACCAAAACCAAAATAAACAAAATGTAGAGCATTACTCTTCTTCAATGAGAACAACAATATTAATCTGGCTACGTAAATATATATTTTTTTTTTATTTATTTATTTCAATAACAATTTACATTGTGTCTGAAAAACATAACTTATAGGCTATAATATATATTACACTAATGAAGTTTTTATACTATGTAACTAACACTAGCAATAATTTAATTACAGATAATACATGAAAATTTTAAGTCAAATGATAAATAATTTAATGTCAAGTATCAATAAATAATATAAAATTAATAAATTAATAAAAATGTCGAAAATGATACTTAAAATTACATCGTATTTATTTTACTTATTTATCATTTGAATCCAAGTAATGATAAAGCACTATAATGTCAATTAGAATAATAACATTTTCCGAGCTACATTTTCTTCAAAAATCACTTTAACGGGAATGTTCTTTTTTTAGACCGTAATCATGTAGATAAAATAGAAATTATCGGATTATTAACAAAACCAAACCAAAGTTTTACCCTTTTTAACTTCAAAAATAACATTGTGAAACTTTGTGAAGAAAAAATTAATATTAAATAATTTCTAATGTTATATAAAACAAACAGATAAAAGCTAAAAATAACTAATGACTAAGAAATGTACTATACTTTTAACTTAAAGTATATTGCAAAAGCAAGTGATAAACGTCTCAAATATATCACGGGGCGCACCCGTGGCCTAGCCACATTCTACTTGTGAGAATCAACTGATTGTCTGTATTTATTGGCACATTGCCAGCTCAAAACCATTTTAGCCCGTTGTGTTGTAAAAGTTGAACCCACCCTATATTTTAACATTATTTTTGTTCGTTTTGTCAATTATAGTAGTAACATGGCGTTACGATTTTGTAATACAAGCCCTTTGTAATTTAAAGGGTCTCGAACTGATTAAAATTCTATAAACTTATTATGTGGGAAGGGGAATTGGTTGGCGGTTTTTCTTACAAAAGTTACATAAATATAATATGTTTAACTTTAATATAATCAACTTTTAATTTTGATCATAATCTAAAGCATAAAAAATGAATATTTGATGGTGCCCATTTTCAGAAATAAAATCACTTTTTGTGTAACTTAATTTACGATTAAATAATTTTAACAAAATGGCCACAAATAAACATGCATTTTAATGTTTTAGGTATGAATAGCTTTACCCGCGACTTCGTCTGCATGGAATTCGATATTTCCATGGTATATCCTTCAAAATTGAGAAACTTCCTTCATACACTTTCGACCACAAATTTACCACATTGGGTAGAAGGATTTTCCAAAATCTCCAAGTCGTATTGTTAATTTATGTCCTGTAGTAAACCAATGTGCAATATTTCTAATATCTCTTTCTTTCCCGTCTGATACAAAAACTTGAGGACCTTGGCATTAGAGGTACACCACTTTCGCTGATTACTGACTATCTAAAAAATAGAACTCAATGCGTAAAAATTGGTGAATTTTCTAGTGACGATTATCCCATAGAGTACGGCGTGCCGCAAGGCAGTATAATTGGCCCGACATTATTCTTATGTTATATAAATGAATTGTGTGCGCTAAAAATCCCGAATTGCCGTATATCTGCGTATGCGGATGATACTACTTTGACTTTTTCAGCAAGTACGTGGAAGGATCTATTTAATTTGGCTCAATCAGGTTTTAACACCGTATGTCACTGGCTTGCGTCGAACTTTCTTACTCTAAATGAAGACAAAACCAGCTATATAACGTTTTCAATTAAAAGTCCTACTGAAATGGGTTATGCCAATGCGGACATCATCGCTCATAAGTGTAATTTTCCACCAAACCCAACATGTGGATGTCATAAAATAAGTGCAACAAAAACTATTAAATATCTTGGTATTATTATAGACTCAAAACTAACTTTTGAACACCACATTACTTCCGTATCCCAAAAAATACGAAAATTAACTTACATCTTCAAGCAACTGCGCGAGGTAGTTGATATCAAAACAATTAAAATGATATATTATGCATTGGCACAATCTGTAATGACCTATTGCATCAACTCATGGGGTGGTGCATGTAAGACTAGGCTAATAATGCTTGAAAGAGCACAAAGAATGATACTGAAAATTTGTTTAAGTAAACCTAGACTATATCCCACTAAGCAACTTTACGAACTGGCTGAGACCTTAACTGTACGTCAGCTTTACATACTATTCACAGTGCTTCACAAACACTCCCAGACATCTAGTACAAATATAAGATCTATAGCTCACTCTAGAAGAGACTACGCAGTATGGGCAAAACCTACGGTTAATACGACTTTTGCACAAAGATTCTTTGACTTTCGCAGCTGCTTACTGTATAATAGACTAAATAGAATACTTAACATATCAAACTGTTTAAAAAACGAATGTAAATCTAAATTGACCAAATATCTACAAAAAATGGACTACAGCGACACTGAGAGTATGTTTGGTATAATAGTATAGACATTGGCTACAAATCCTTCTTATTACAATTACACATACACACACTCACACACACACACACACACACAAACACGCTCACACACACATACACACACAAACACACGCACACGCATGCGTGCGCCATTATTATTCTACGAAATACCTACCTTATATAACGTATATTGTTACTAGTTTGGATAAAATTTATTACAATCTGATGTATGGGGGGCCTGGTGCTCTAAGATACAGGCTTCGGCTTAGTTTGGACACCAGATCGCCCACAAATTACATATAATATGTCACACCAAACTGTTATTGAAATAAGAAACTGTAAATCTTGTAATTTGTGGAGATGAATAAATAAATTATTATTATTATTATTATTATTATTTCGTAAAAAAGCCTTCAATATGGACTATCTCTACATATAATATTACAACGCCTAATTCACCCCATTGGCATTGGGGAGTAATATTTCTAAATAAATAATTTACCTTACTGTTCATTTACGTTTTAAAATCAGCAAATCAAAGATTATGTTGTATAACTGCATGGTGCACAGCATCTTGGAGTACTGTTGTGTTGTATGGCGACCTCACTATGCTGTGCATACTGCGACTGGAGCGCGTTCAGAAACGTTTTCTCTGGCACCTCGCTTTCTGCGATAGAAAATCTAAACAGTTGTCATCGTACAACACACATCTGCAGTCCTTTGGGCTGCAACCACTGTCAGTTCGCAGAGAATAATGGATGCTTTGTTTCGCTTCAAACTTTTTCGTAGTCATATTAATTGTCCTCCTTTGCTTAGATTAATAAATATACGGGCCCTATCTTGATATCCTAGAAACGCTCTTACGTCCACCATTACGTAAGACATTTTTATTTGCAAACTCGCCAGTTCCCAGAATTTGTAAAATATTAAACAGCGGTAGTGACATAACAGACATTTATAATGATAGCCTTAAGCAATTTCACCAAAATATTGTTAATTTCCATAATTAAGTGCAAACTCATTGTTAAAAATGAACATAAACTTATGTTTTTTTTAACAGTGTTATGTATGTTAATTGTTGTATGTTAATGTATATTAATGTTACAACAGAGGGTTAAGAAATACGAAATATTTACTTAGAGGCCATGTACTAGTTTACCTACTTTAATGAGGACTACATTTTAATCCAATATTCTTAAAAAAGTTAACTGTATTAATTTTCAAGACCTGATTGTCTTTATTATAATAATAATAATAATTATAATCCTTACTAATATATAAATGAGAAAGTAGCTCTGTATGATTGATTGTCGTATGTTTGTTTGTTATGCTTTTATGACTCAACTGCTAACCAATCTTGTTGAACCTGAATAAGGACATAGGATTCTTTTTATCAACAAACCTACCTTACATGTTACATGCGGCCGGAGCTGCGCGCAGAAGCTGTCGAAGCTATCATGTTGCCACAACAAAGTAAAATAAAAAAAGTTCAAGTTATATTTTATAAAATTATCTTATATATAAAATTTTATCTTTACTGATTTTTACCAAATGTTATATGCATATTCAGTAGGTCTGAGAATCGGCTACTATCTATTTTTCATACCCCTAAGTGATAAGGATTGTTCACCCTTAACATTTTTTTTTAAATTTTTGTTCAAAATTTTATTGTTTTTTATTTTTCTATACTGTGGCATTAAAAATACATCCAACCCTATTATCACCAACCCCTATTTTTAATAGCCATTTTAGTAACCTTAGCGCTTTTGACATTAATAATGAACTTTTTGAATGTACCATTATGGGGTTTGACATAACATTGACGCGTGCTGCAAATATCGTCACAGAGAATGTATGCATAGTTAAGACAGGACAACGTCTGTCGGGTCAGCTAGTACATAGATATAACTTCTATCGCTTCCTCAACATTCATACAGCTCGTACCAGGTATATTTTAAAGTCCAAATAACATTTCACACATTGGATAAGAATAAATATGTAAAATTTTCATAACATATTGGCCTTTTGTTCATATCGAGCCCATATTTAGCGATGTCTAAGTAACTGGCATAAGTAAAACTAATAAAATAGGCAGTTATGTTTCTTGTAATCTAGAAGTTGTCTAGTACTTTTAGCCAAAGTAAAAAGTTTTTGGGTCATTAGTATGCCGCGTCCATTACATTCTCTGAATGGTCCAAATTGCTACGAAATTAATGTATAGTCGGCGGTGTGCTGAATTTCTAATTTAAACTATTATTGTGGTAAATCTAATTGCGTCACGAGTAGGGCCTCCAGATCTCGGAAATTTACAATTCCGGAATTGAGACCGATATTGGATTTCAATACCGGATCATGGTTTTCATCATATTCTTATTTTTTCATAGCATTCAATGCGGAGACAATTATAGCAAACACAATTCATATTATGTCATTGAATTAAGTCTATTTATTTTATTTTAACTTTAGTTATATAACAACTATAATTTTAACTAACCAGAAGTCTAGAGTAATCTCTCGATAACACAATAACGTAGACTCATCTACAAGTGCATCTTGACCGTTTTAACATACGATATTCAAACGTGGTTCTTGACTGAATGTAAGAAATTGAAACTCAAGGTTTACCAAAGAGCCAAAGGTTATTAAGCTCACACATCAAATTTGTACGCTTCTAAACTTTCATTATAGACGTGATTTACGTTTGAAGGTTAATTCCGCTAGGTTAAAGAGGGATTGGGCTGGACATATTTGTCAGATGCATCTAATAAGGTGTGCAAGAATCTAGCGATTCTTCTAGCTATCGCCCCCTTCAAATCAATAATCATTATATATATTTTGACGGTCAATTGTGAAAATACATTGAGATACGGTCAATATAATTTGTATTTATTCTTCTGCATAGCGTATCGAAAACATGATATTATAGGTATGTATTATAACATGATATAGGTATGATTTATAACTAGGACATCAAAAATCTCGATCATTTTCAGTTCTGGATTTGAGTCCAATATTGGACTTCAATATCGGTATTCGTGTTTTAATTCCGGAATTGAAGCTTTCTTTTATTACTTGAATATTTTCACGATAAACTCGTTAATTTCATGACTTTATATCATATAATAATCAAAACAGAAATAATTAATCTTACCAAACAAAATTTATATTATAAATAAATAAATATTAGTCGAGATAATGTCACATTTAATTTAAGTTTTCTTTTCTTAGTAATAAAACGTGTTTAATTATTTTAAAATTCAAGAAACTATACTGTGTGTAATAATCATAATGTGTGTAATATCATCTGTGTGTATAATAAAAATAAAATAAGTCCTAATGTGTAGATATTCTCTTCATAATATTGTTTTTATAATACATACCGGCATTCCGGAATTACATCTATTCAATGCCAGTATTAAAATCTAGGAAATATTGACAGAGATTCCGGCAATCCGGTATTCAAGCCCTAGTCACGAGCCACAATGGAATTTGCCGCTATTTGCGGTACTTATTCGAAAACAATTAGATACTTTTGTATAGATTTTGTGGTTACCATTTAAGCTGATCACTTCCAATTGTTACTTTCGGGCTATTTTCATGAGTATAATTTAAAATATATGTACATAATATTTAATAATGAATCCCTATTTCTCTCATCAGCATGATCACGGCGTGTCTGGCACGGCTAGACACGCCGTGATCGATATCAATGATTATTTTTCGTTGTGTTTGTTATTGTCGGGAGATGGTACTTACTTAAGAAATATTGAGAAATTTGCACTGAAAATTAGAAAATTTAAGAATGCGTTATGTCCATATTTTTTTCTAATCTAATAAAAAAATCATGCGCTTTTGACAATATAAACTTTTGTAACGGGTTTTGATATAACATTGACACAATATTATGTTGCAAAATATGGTCAGATATTATAATGTATTCAATGTTAATACAGCGTCTGTCGGGTCAGCTATTTATTTTATATAAACATTCTATATTCGTTTGCCTTATCCTTTGTTCTAGTGCACCTTTGTGATTTGTTTAATTACTTGACCAAACATTATTGTATGCCACATGTAAAACTTTATTTCTGGCTAGGTTCCAGTCCATGCAAACAGGTAAAAACTTAAAAAAAAATTATCTTTATAAAAATAACCTTTGTATTACAAAGCCTGCCACTGTTTTTATAACACATTCATGTGACATACAAACATTTCAGTTATTTTCTGACTGCCAACATAATACAATACTCACAAAATCGGCAATGGTAGGTATTATATATTATTCAAATCATTGTAATTAGTATAATTTAGTATTATTTATGATTTAGTTTTATATCATTTTTTGTAATGTTTTGACGTGTTCAAGCGCCTCCTGGGGCCTATGAAAATAAATGATTTGAATTTGAATTTGAATTTGGTAATCTTGTATTTTTTACATGATTTGCAGTGAAAAAGTAATTATGCAAAGCTTGAGGAGCAAATAAAAAAAAAACTGAACTAATAAGTAAAAATTTCATCCCAATCACATTCCCAACAATTTAAAATACGCGGATTTCATGTTTTTTAATAGTAAGTAATTAATCTATTGAAGTAATATCTGCAGTAAACATCTCAATCGAATGAATTATTATGTTCTTATTTATAATGTGTAACTTTACACAAATTATATCATAGCGCCTATATTAACCAAGAGGGTGTTGCAGAGGTGTATAATACCCACACTTCACTAGTTATGTTTAGTTACCATCTGGTAGGAAAGGGGGCCTATTTTTATCCTCCAGGCACAATTAAAACTTCCTGACGAAAAATCATAATAACCCTAATTCCCCGTGAACCCGTGACCTCACAGTGAGTAGCCGCATAGTCTAAGCACTAGACTAACGAGGCAGTCAAAATAGCAAACCGACCAAGTGCATGTCGGGCTACGCACAGCATGATTCCGTAGTCAATTGTTACATGATATTTGGACTAAAAAGAGATTCACCAAACAAGTGACATATCATTATTTTTAAAGAATTTTCTATAATCTTTGTGTAGCAGAATTTATCGACGTCAAAGTTAGAAAGGTATTATAAATTGGCTCTATAGAACCTCAAAGCCTGTCTATTAAAAAGTTCAGCTAATACCAAGTTATTGAAGATAAAAGCTTTGTCTTAATGAAACTTGATTGCGCTCTTGATTCTGCTCGAATGACTTGATACCTAATGAGTGAAACAACGTTTAATGAGAAAAGCTAAATTGCTAAGAAAATGTAATTTGTAAGACAATATTCTGTTCTTCACTTCAGCATGTCCTATAAAAAGTATTTATTCTACTTAGTAATTTCAAGTGGCTTTAGATAGAGCGTTTGACTATACTTACTAATATTACAAAAATGAGAACGAAACTCTCTTCTCGTAGACCCGCTAGGGGTCTCGGGGTATCTCGTCCAGGCATTGGCCTGTCTTGGTGGTGTCATCGCCGGCTGCAAAGAGAGCCGGGTTGGGTGGGGTCCGGATGGGCCGTTGGTCAGTCTGGGTCATCAGGTCCGGTGGGTGGCGCGTCTAGCAGGGTCGAACCCGCGGGCGTGAAACGCTGCGGGCTGCCAGCATGAAGCAGCGCATAAGTAACTCTGTTTGTCTGTCTGTTTGTTCCACTTTAAAGGCTAAACGACAGAACTGATCTTGCTGAAAATATACTTTATCGACATACCTACCGCGCGAGTGGAGCCGCGCGCAGAAGATAGTCTTCAATATTAAGCAAACTATTGATATTATTTTCTTAACTACACTTCGTTGAAATAACAGCATTATCTTGTATTTTTTAGAAGCATGAATCAGGCCAAAATCGTTTAAATAAAATTATTAAAGAAAAGGAATGACTTAACTTTATCTTCTCTATATTTTTTCTCTGATTACTAATATATATTTTTATTCTAAAATAAGTTCCAGTAATGTACGTTATACCATAATCCACATTTATTTACACGGTGCGATGGCATGAACATTGAACAAAGTAAACTTCACAAACTACATTACTTAAAAGTGGTTTTGAATATTCTTCTTTTTCTTTCGTGTCAATGGCTCTATGTTATACAGTTTTTGCCCAACAAGCAGCAACGTCCACTCCTTTTTTTGTAGCTTGCATAAGATTTTGAGGCGTACACAACGGGCATGATAGCATGTGATCCATATTTTGTATCCCGCACTCACAATTGATGGTTATTAAAGTTAAAATACTTACTCTCGTATCATTTTAGCATATAATTGGTTGTCGCCATGTCCTACGCTCGTTACATACTCATTTCGCTTTCTAACCATTCATACATCTCGTCATATTATATATTACTAGGTGACTCGGCGAACTCTGTTTCGCCTTTAAGGCAATAAATAAGCAGATTTTGGAATTTATTAAGTTAATTTGTTTATTAGAAAATACAAATTAAAAAATTAAGTACATTGATCCTTCGTTATTGTTAAGCTCAGGGAAATTTTCATCGAAATAGAGTGAAAAACATTTACAAAAAAGACGATTGATCAATGAAATTGAATTACTAAAATGGCTTTTAAAAAATAGGGCTTGGTGATAAAAGGGTAACAATTTAGGGTTGTATGTATTTTTAATGTATTTTAATACAAACATTTATACAATAAAAATTTGTCCAAAAATTAAAAAAAAAAAGTTAAGGGTGAACAACCCTTATCACTTAGGGGTATGAAAAAAAATAGTAGCCGATTCTCAGACCTACTGAATATGCATATAAAATTTGGTAAAAATCAGAAAAGCCGTTTCGGAGGAGTAAGGTAACTAACATTGTGACACAAGAATTGTATATATAAGATAATAATATGCTCGGCGGTTGTGTATACTACGTACTTGTCCATTCTGAAGTCCGGTGTTTATCTGATCCCTATATGTCTGTCCAGGACGACTAAGTACGTTTTTTAGATCTCAAATGCACATAAGAAAACCCGGCCAAGTGCGAGTCGGACTCGCGCACGTAGGGTTCCGTACCCCTATACATCTAAATAAATGTTTTTCTTCATTCTTTATTATATTAGAGTTGATTGAATGAAAGATAAAATGCGGTTTACAATTTATAATGTATTAAAAAAACTAATTATTAGATCTAACCAATTTTCGGTGGAAGTTTGCATGGTAATGTATCATATATTATTTTTACATTTATCAATCACTTATTTTAGAAGTTACGGGGGGGGGGGGGGAAAGGACACATTTTTTCACTTTGGAAGCGTCCCTCGCGCAAACTATTAAGTTTTAGTTCTAAGTATGGGGAACCCCAAAAATGTATTGTTTTTTTTTCTATTTTTATATGAAAATCTTAATGCGGTTCACCGAATATATCTTACCAAGTTTCCACAGTATAGCTCTTATAGTTACGGAAAAAAGTGTCTGTGACATACGGACGGACAGACATGACGAATCTATAAGGGTTCCGTTTTTTGCCATTCGGCTATGGAACCCTAAAAAGAGTTAAAAAACATAAAATGCTAATTTAAAACAAATAACGTTTTCTCATAATTATTCATCTTATTTAGAAGCATTTTAAACTTTTTTTGGTCTTGATAATAAATCACAATGAATGGATTTAGAAATCCCAAATATTATTTTTAGTAAATCCTCAATAAGCACTTTATATTATGGCTTTGTTCAAGAAACTTGATTGATCTTGTAAAACTTTGTTCTGAATTAAATATTAATGGAAACCTAAAATAAATTATTTGAGTCTTGGTAGATAGTGATTTTGGCCTCTTGGTGGAGTAATTGCACAACTTTAACGTGTTTGCTTATATTTTATTTTCAGTCAATCAATTAAAATAATAATATTATTGTTTTTCCGAGTGATTTTAGAAAACTTATCTCCTAAAGGGGTAAACTTAATGTTGATCGGTTGCAGGAATAAAATCCGTATTTATTTTTAATTGAGAAGTTGTCAGATACTGAAATAGCTCCCTAAATATCGATATAACGATCAAGTCTCTGATTATTAGGAATCTTGACCTTTTGGCTTTTAAACGTTTGAGTCTGGCTCGTAATACTGGCGCTAGAAGTGTCTGTCAAAATCTATAGTAGTTCCAAATGGTTGACATCAAGTAAGTATTAGTATACAGACTGTCAGTAAAGTGAGCACAATTTTGATAAACCAACTGGTCCCAAAATTAGTAATGTATATATGTTCATTGTATTCACTACAACAATCCAATTGCAAATACTTTTTCTTAGAAAATAAGCAAAGTCTGGCTTGCCTGGAATCTGGTTTATTAGGAATTAATGGCAGATATCGATTTGTTATTTGTTCAACTATATCAATAGATTCAACTTAGGTATTTTACCTAGCGTGGCCGAAATTGTATTGTAGTAGGAGCATATAAAAATCGGTTGCTTTAATATTAACGTTAAATCATACCTATTATAAGGCACTAGAGACGAAAATATTCCACTTAAGTATAACAATAGCACATTCGCATAATAATAGGTACTTATATAGTCGAGTTCATTATTAGGGTAGTTTCGATCCTAATTTCAGAGCTTATAAGGTCCAAAACTGCAAATATAATAATGAACTCGGCTTTACCTTTGGTAATGAGGAGATTACCGAAAGCTAACAGTACTATTGTCGTATTGTTGCCTTTCAATAAAATATAAGTACGCCATGTGAATAAAAAAATACAGGGTTTCTTACAAAACCAAGTATGTAGTGAACGAGCATTATAGTGTGTGTTATGTTATGTGGCTACTAAAGCCCATGAACATCCTCAAAACAAGATTAGATAGTTGCTAAATGTATTGGCCCGTACCAACATACAACTTTACTTTAAGACGTGAAAAACAACATGCGGACCGCGTAACTCGATGGAAAAAATATTGTTCGCCGATTTTGGTGGTTTAACTCGATCGAGAAAAACCAAAATAAAATGTGAGTACGGACCATAAGGATAAGGACATTTTCTTGTCATTTGTTATTTAACAAAGGATATTCTTAATTTACAATTTTAATGAATGAGTAAAGCGCAAAATTGTCATTTGAAATGAGAAGCTAAACGGCTGCATTTGAGATCAGACATTTAAAAATTAATAGGTTAATTAATTAAGCTTTGCATTGTAACATTATGATGTTACATGTTCAAAATAAAATCACGAAGAAGTTCATTTAAAATGTCTTTTAGAATCAAATTTCATTGCTACAAAAGCAATCAATTAAGAATCTTATCCTTATATTTTTATTTTACTCTTACCGCGAGTGATATCAGTCCCATAACTTTCTGTTTCGATAACCCCCGGCATATGCCACTGTGAAATTTTTTCAATCAATTCAGGAATAATTTGATATTCGCATGTTCATTTATTATATGGAGTGAGCTATTTGGCAGAATCTGGCATTTGACATAATTTTGAGGATAATGTAAATGTTTGACTTCCTGTCCTATGATTGTTCTCTTATAATGTTACTAGCAGTTTCCTGTGACTTCGTTAGTGTGGGTTTCGCTGATCCCGCGGTTTAACCCGTAGCAAACGCTTTTTTTGTTTTCGTGGTGCCATCTTTTATGCTTTGATGTAAACTTCCTAGTAACTTTAAAACCCTAAATTACAGTCAATCACGCGATTACCCTATACATTTATTTGGTTGAGATTTAGAACTCACACTTAAAACTCGTTTATTTTAATGATATGTCTATTATATTGGTCTATAGAAAAAAACGATTTTAAGTTTAAGCTCTAAATCTAAACCGAATAAATTTCAACAAAAAAAGCGTTTGCATATACTTAAAAACGTCTAATATTCTAAATTTCTAATCTAAAGTCTCAGAACTTAGGTTCACGTGCCTGACTAATAAAAATAAAAGATATAAGTTAATATAGGTGCCAGTTCCGTGTGTCAATGCTCGATGGCAGATGGTTAACAAACGAAAGCTTCCCATATCTGTTGGCTTATGGGGTTAAGCTTCAATAGCATATACCTCAGTCAATCTTTATCTAACCGCATGAGAAGTAAAACTTCAAACGTTTCAGGGAAAATTGTGTAGCAATTTATTACGTCTAATATCTCGACATGGTAGACAAGTTGACAGCTAATAACTCATGACGTGTCGTTAGTTCCAGTTATAATTACCGATATCATAAACTGATAAGTATTATAATGCTTCCTAATAACATTTGAAATGAAGGGAAAATGTAAAATTATTTTGAAATATATTTAATATCACAGTTAATTGTGCTTGCCGTGTAAAAAGAAGAATAAAAATATTGTATTTGCTAAAATATGCAGTTTTGGTTGTTTTTGTCATAATCACAATCATCATCATCCATCATCAACATGTTTATGTTTATGATAGGTATTTTGAACACATAATATTTGTTTATTTTTACTAATTTTAAATATTTAAAAATATTATCAACTCAAAAAAATATATATCCATAAATTAAAGAGGAATACTACATCTATAATCGGAGTTAAAATTGTCTCTGGTATCATATTAAATTTCACATCATACATAAATGACAGCATATTTAACTGGAGGTTCATTTCCTTTCATAAATTAATAACATCTGTATGTAAATTATTTATGGAAATGTAACACAAACTTAATTAAGATTTAACAAAATATGAACAAAGGAGTTGAACAGCTGTAATTGACGTTTTACTCCAAACCGCTAACAATATTGTTGGTATAATGTTGCTTTTTGTTAAAAATCTATCTTATATTGGGAAGTTGAAACCATTTACAAAAAAATAATTTAAAGGCAATAATTTTTTTTAATAAATCGAATTTTATATCCATTGTTACAGTGTGTGATAGCCTTACAAAATGCTTTTTGGCAGAATAAAGGCGCTTTACTCATGGCAGCTATAATGTTAAATACAAAGATCTAAAAATATACGACATATATTAATATTATATTCAATAATAGACAAAAATCTAATGATATTAAAGTTAAACCCATATTCCTTTTTATGGAAAACAGGCAACCAATTGGTACCCCTTAACCCGACACAATTCCAAAATTCTAAATCGATAGTTTTCGGAAGGAATTAATCGAATTAACGTAATAATGAGCGGTTTAAATTGCAATACGATATCAATAAAGACAATATATATCAATACAGAGACAATGCGTCTCTGTCTTTCAAGACAGAGACGCTTGGAAATCTCTAGAGGAGGCCTTCACCTTCGAGAAATGAGTAGTTCTTACTACCAGCAAAAAGCAAAAAAATATATAAAATAGTTTATATTAGTAGTTTTTTTATAAGAATAGTTATTTAACGTATTTTGTAATTATTTTAGTAAGAAATAAAAGGCTTTTTTATTTTTATTTTATTTATATATCAATATATTATTATATATTATGATCAAACTATCAACGGATTGACGTGAATCCGTTGGGGAAATAACACAATACATTTATAAAGATGCCCGAAGAGTAAAAATCCTTATAATTTTCAAGTTTTCACTAAATTTGCATAAAAAGTTCAATTTGTCGTAAAATGTATTTTACTTAGTATTTTTGCTGAAACTAGTTGAATGTATTTGTTTGATTCTGAACATACCGCTTAAGTTGCCAAAACCAGTAAAATTTCGTGTTTTTGTTAGTCTACACTTCTACTCTTTGGCTAGGTTTATACATGTATAGGGGTGTCATTACCGTTGTTCCGTCAATGCAGCGTCTTGTGATATCAAAACGCTTTTAAGCCGTTCCTAGACTTGTTTATTCGTGTACGAAATTATCGACGTGAATAAATCGCTCTTGCTTATACGTTACATAAACTAAGGCTGTGTTGGGACTTATTAGTTCGTGGATCTTTAGATTCCATAGTTAGAAATAACAGGATCCAAAAAAATATGTTTTGTATCTTTAACTGTATTTATTTATTTGATTAAAACGGCCCCAGGAACCAATCATATTAATCACAATTATAAAAACATATTACTGACATTCACAAAATTGTGTATTACCGTAACTAAGCTTTAAAACTGAGCGTTTATCACCTGTTTTGTATGAATCACGTTACATCGTGTCACGTTCGTCGCCAATCATGACATAGACATTATGACAAGGCCTTTCAAAACCGGTAACCGAATTCGAACCTCAAAACGTGTTTTCACGTTCTCTGTTCATATTTAATTAAATATGAACAGAGAACGAGAAAACACGGCGAAAAAGATAGCTAGTTTCAATTCTTTTTGAATTCCTAACACGCGTATAAAGTCGTGATGTCAAGGTCAAAAAGCTGCCTGCCTGAATAAAACATTTGTAATGTCATCCTCAGTAAGGATACGCTTCGATGAACTTGAATTGAAACATACAATTCTTTGTTTAGATATTAATACGTCAAAATAATATTTTATACGTGGATTTGTTACTTAGTGAAATTTTACCAAGCAGGATATAAATTTACGGTAGCTTAATCCTAATTTAATCACAAAGTTAGTAAAGCTTAGCCTCCTGGCGAAAGTAAAGTGAAGCCAGTAGTCAGAATATTCTTGGTCCTAATTAATCAACCAACCGTAATCTAAATGCTCTCACACGAGGTAAGAGCATTGCTTTATACAAGATTTCGGAGTTCACTCAACTACACATCAAGCTCAACATTTCCAGTATATGCTGGTCTCGGATTGCACGGAAAGCCTAAAAATTTACGACCATCTTTAAAAACACTGCAACAAATTAAAGAATGACCAGCAAACAGTTTGCAATGGCTTTACACGTTTGTGTTTGGCGTTTGCTTTTCGCTGTTTGCAACAAACAGCGAGCGTCTGGAGTTGGCATTAATTGTCATAACTGGCATTAAACACACAAATGGATGTCAGCTCCAGACGCTGGCTCTTTGTCAGAAACAGCGAACAGCTAACGCCAAACACCCAACACAATCGAGCATCCTTAGGTTTCGGAAAAGAAACAGTTTGGAAAGCATAGCCTTGTTTATCTTTAGCCTTTTTTATCTTTAGCCTTTTTTTATTTTTATTTATTTCGATTAGATTTAATATTGCATAACATCTCGCATATACTACACCAACGGGCACAATTCTAACTCTGTGCTAGTATAGAGTATTGCCTAACGGAAAATTCCTATATCCTATAGCTATATATTCCTATAGCTATCTCGCGATAAGAGATCGCGCATACTGTCCACCTGACCAACGAGGCAGTTAGGTATATTTGAATAGAGTTTAGATTTATAACTGGGACGTCCACAGTCTTCTAGCTCGCGCGTTTGAGCTCTAAAAAATCAATAAGGCGAAGAACCCACGAAAAATCTGTAATAAACCCTAAGGACTTATGCGTTTATTTTACTAATACCTCTAAACCTAAATTATTATCTTGACCCCGGAAGGTTAGGACTGGTGATTCCAAGAGTAATTCGGCCTAGAATTAACTTCTTTCTAGTGCTTTTAAATTACAATCGCACACCTAGTGTATATTATGTTTTATTAAGCTATCGTAAAGATCGAACGTGAGAGTGTATCTACGCCACTTTAAGTGATTATTTGTTGATCTCTACTAAAATAATCACAGAAAATCACATCAAATTTTAATTTATATATTTTTACAACTAGATGTATTACGGAACCCTAAATGTGCGTTTGACTGGTATTTAATAACTCACACCAGGGACGGCGAACTATTGGCACGCGTGGCACAGATGGCACTCAGCATAACAAATATGTTCAGAAAGTGGTTGGCAGAGGCACGCCAGCAATGGCCACAATATTCTTTGTTTAAAAAAAATGCCAATTCATCAATATAGGTTCACCATCCTCTACTTACACATGGTCTACGAGTTCGGCAACATCTATATGCGCCGTTGCGGGTATTATGTTCATACCGTTTAAGTGCGATGCGATTGTTTAATTCCTGACTCTACATATTTTGCTCCGCTTATGACGGTAGAACTTCAACCGAAGTTCATCCACGTGTAAGCAGTAGGACCTGACCGGCGAGACCGCAAGGAGCGAGGACAGCGTGCACGCCGCCGCCGCAGTGGGCCATTTCGGCTCTTTCATTCTCGCCACCGCGGCACCGGCCGCCGCGTTCCTTCTATAATAGCCGCTATCTATTAACCTTTTTTGTATTCGCATTATATAGTGAAAAGTAATAAATTCAGTTTATTTAATTCGCAAATCTTTCCATTAATCATCCGCCAAATTAATTTTCCATACGAACCGCTTGCGCTTGCTATTTGCCGTGACTTGCGTGTTTGATTCCCGAACGTCTCGATTTACACAAAATGCATGCGATCGACCCCATACGATAAATACCCAAGTACACGTGATTTATGTACAATATACATGTATAATAACTGCCCATGAAAAATTAAATAAACAGATTTTAATAAAGGTGGAATCATCTTTAATTTAATTTTTGCATAACAAAAATTGTATTTCTAAGAAGAAGAATTAAAAATTAAGTGTATAATATCACAGATAATATAATACTAGTACAGATACCCAATCTCATACAAAAAATTGACGCCACCTTAAAAAAATTATTTCTGTGAGCTACTTTAATTCACTTTTTATGCCAATAGATGGCCGTACTTGTGAGTAGTCTCAACCGCGCTACCCTAACGCCATCTAGCTTTTGCAAAAGGTAACATGTCGTCCTTGAGTGCGTAAGAATGTGTCTGTGTGCGTGCCAAAGCTGTCAATGTTTTAGAATATTATTATCTGCATTTGTGCGTGTCCGTGTCAGTATGTACATTATAGTATTCCTTCATCAGAGGTACATTACCATGACGTTTGACCTTCTACAACGCTATATCACTGCTTCATTCAAAATATCAAACGATTTTTTAATGTTTTGCGATTTAAAATGTAATTTAATACATATTTAAAATAATGATTACTTTCTATTGCAATTGATTTTGATTTAGACTTATGTTAGTTGTTTCATTTTTAAGGTTATACAATACAATATCATTCACCCAAGAATAAATTCATTTTAATATGATAGAGCTTTTGTTAGCACGCTTGAATGATGCACGTAGCCGTGCTAATGCGCTAAACTGGTTCTCAGTTCCTGTCAAACTTGGTAGGTATACCACTAACAAATTGGAGCCTACCTATGCCAAGAATGTTTCAATTCATAGGTTAGGTATAAATAGCCGGGGCTACTCCCGCGAAGCAGTACTGCATTGGGCTGGCGCTTAAGCGGTTACGGCGGAGCGCGGCGAAGGCACGGCGGCGCGGCGCGGCGGAGCGCTGCGGTCTTCCCACCCCCTAGCCATAACAGATCGCCGCGCCGCGCTTATATCATTCACAGTTCGCGCGCTGTAATAAGTTTCAATTTTGCGTGCAAGACTAGTATTATATTATCTGTGGTGCAAGTGGGTACCTCAGGCGAGGTGTAGGTATAATTTTTACATAAACTTGACTTTCGTTAGGGAGTGAATCTTCTGTTGTTCCCAAGGACGATATAATATCTATTAACGTTGTTACTTATTTTGCCTATAGGTACCTACTTCAAATAATAATTTCAAGTATTTCAACATTAATGTAAAGACAATTTAAACGTCTTAAGTCAATAAAAGAGTTGCTAAAGAAAGTAATCTTTATTTATTTCTGGTAAAGTTTGATCGAAAAATCTAAAATCTGTTTATAAAAACGTGCAATCATGTTTGCTTAGCATTGTGCCTACAACTGTCTTCGTTCGCAAAAACGTATTTTTGTAGCAATCTTATTATAGAAATTCTTAGCTAGACTGAGATTGCTTTGAAGGAAGAAGACAAGGGAGGTTTTAGTCATATCACTCAGTACAAAAAACATGTATGTAAATACCCACTAGTGTATCTAGGGGTGCGCTTTGTTTTTCATAAAAAAAAATTCTTCATAAAATCGCAATTATTTTCCGAATTTGTTATTAATAACATTTTTCTTTATACTCATTGGCATTCATAATATTGTTTTCACCACACCAGCACGAAAAAGATCGTTTGCTTGCCAGAATGCAGTGAGTAAAAACCGTTTTTACTCACTAGTGAGGCAAAGTGATTCAAATTTCGAAACACAAAATCCTTCCAATGAATAGGCGCTGGAAAAAAACAAACAGCCACCATGTAGGTTAGTAATAAACATTGACATCAATTTTATTAAATAATTACATACGATACGTTTTAATTATTTTAAATTATATAAATACGCGCTTATTTAGTATTTTAATGGTTTTATATTCGTGATTGACCATTAAATTAATTAAAATCAGGTACTTAATATTAGACTCTAAATAAATGTTACGGAACGAATTTCCGAACGCACGATTTAAAAAAAAAAGTCTGTGTCTGTGTCAGTCATCGCGGGCAACTATAAATTCTTATCAGTTTATGTTTAATTGTTTACTGGAACTTTTTAACAAAAAAATAGTGAATCTAGTGATAAAGAACTTTGTGGAACTCCAAAAGTATAGAATAGAATAGAATAGAATAGAAAGCATTTATTCCGATCACAAGCACAGGACAACAAAAAATAAAAAACAGAGAGAGAAGTACACAATGCTAGAATACTTATTAAGCGACGTACAAGATACATACTTAAAGCTAATAAATGTAGCATGCTGCCTCTATGCTGGAATCGGAAAGGTCCCCAACTCAGTTTTAGCGTAGCGACAACTTGTAGCGACAACTTGTTGCTAACACAGAAGTTTGCTTTTTTACCAGAAAAATCACGTGAAAAGTACACGTGAGTAGTTTTTGAAAGCGTACGACATATTTAATTAGTGGCGACTTACAAAAGGCCCTAAAAGGCATTCTGAATTGGTATTACTGTCGTATTTCATGGAATTATTCCAGGTTAAGCAATCGAGTACAAGTTAATTTAAATCTTAATATTTTCTCACTGGAAGAGGTGAAAAGTTTTGTATGGCACGCGTAAGAAAAATTTAATTTCCAGTTCGTGACCTCTTAAAATCTTTCGCTTGCGAAGTAGTCTTTATTAGAATCACTCGCTACGCTCGTGATTCAATTTCAGACTACTTCGCAAGCTCAAGATTTAAAATTGGCACTCACAACAGAAATATAAACTTTTTCTCACTTGTACCATAAATAACTATTTTCATTCACATCTTTATCCTATTATTTTCTTATATTATAGTTTTTCTTAATGATACCGATCATTCTTTTCCACTCCGAATTATTTTTATTCATACATTTGTTTGTTCTTTTTAATTAATTAATTTCTTCATTTTGAGTGTTACGTTATTTACTCTATTGATATCCATAATGTCAATATAAATATATTAATTATTTATTTATTTAATTGTAAAAAGATCTGAAAAACATCTCACATAAAATATCCACAAGAGCACACAAACAATCCGAAAACTTCTACCGAAGTGAAGGAAACACGCGCGGCCCGTTTATTTGTAAATAAACATTGCAGAAAAACGTTTTGTTTCTGTTCGAAGTACATCACATGACAATTGATATCTATATTATTTTAGATTATAAAAAAATAAAATACATATATATATGATTACTTACATTATTAGAAAAACATGTATTTAAAATATAATTTAAAAAGTTCGATGATGATTTTATATCTAACTACTATTGGAAGGCAATCGTAGACTCAGAAACTAAACGCGTCATCGTAAGTGAATGTCCAATAATTTAACATGCTGAGTGACAAAAGCGTCGAACTCCAATTTGTTTATAACTCAATATACACTCACACACTCATACAATGTTAAAATAAAATTGAAATAAGCGCCATCTATTAGCCACAAATAACCTAACCGCATGAAACTTTTACATTTTGTGCCGTATCCAAGACGGCGACTTAGGAGTTAAAGACATAGATTTCTTTTTTCTCTCAAATCACTTTGAAATAATTGAAGAATGCTTTTAACGTTTTATATATACGTGCTTTATTTTTTAAAAATCATATTTTGGTCAAAAGTTGAACAATAGCGTTTATAACAATTTATTATTTTTGCATTGCTATACATAACGCCATCTATGGAAATTTT
Organism: Hypena proboscidalis; assembly: GCA_905147285.1. NCBI lineage: Eukaryota > Metazoa > Arthropoda > Insecta > Lepidoptera > Erebidae > Hypena > Hypena proboscidalis. The sequence continues at coordinate 15,011,848 of LR990132.1, forward strand.
TAAGAAGTAAAAATCTAATGTTCCTAATGATACCCCATGATAATATACACTTAATTTTTAATTCTTCTTCTTCTTTTTTAATTAATGCCGCGTTTTTGTTTTTCCTAAATATCTTCAATGTACAAACATGTAAAGATTTTAATTTTATTTCATGTATAGATTTAAAATATAATCTTTTAGTGATTTTAGAAGAAATTACAATCTTTCTTTTTTGAAAAAAAAACAATGAAAGATAAAATCTTTTTACTTATACGATGACAACCTTAAAAGAGACGGTCTCACTTTAAAAATAAATTACAGGTCATTTAATATAATCAAAAGGTGAAAAGTGTAGTGCTAGTATTAGCCCACTATTATTAACAAAAACGGGTAATAAACGGGCTCTTTTGGTTTTTAGGTACAATGGAGGCAATTGGAATAATTGCTAACCCGCTATTATGGTTGGCAATTTAGAAGGCGAATCATTTGAAATAAATTTACCTAACTTTTTTTCTCTGGGGTCTAATGAAACCTTTCTATATTTAAATACGCAGTTGAGATGGAATATGGGCGATTCATCACACATCAAAACTGCTCGATTTTGATGGTAAGATGTTCCATTAAAAAACAGTGTAAACAAAATGTTAAAAACTTGGTTATTTCATGAAAACAATGTTTAATGACCAGTTTATTTAAACATTTTAAATAAAAAAAACCCTTTTTTAATTAAACATAAAGAAACGTCATCCACTACACTAGAAATTATCTGCTATCTTATAATTAGGGACATAAGTTTGTGGTGATACAAGTTTTGGTCATTCCCTTTTCATACTTTAGCTTTTAAAAGCTTTTTAAGGTGTACCTATAGAAATAATGTGACCCATCAAAGCTGGGACAAAGGTAAACATTTAATGGTTTTTATAATGTTAATATAATTTTTTAACTGCGAAATTAAAGGTCTCGGGTTCGAACCCACGGCACACACCTCTCGTCTTTTCGAAGATATGTGTATTTATCATATTAATTATCGCTCGCTAACGGTGAAGGAAAACATCGTGAGGAAACCTACATGCCTGAGAGTGCCTAAAAAGTGCGCGAGGGTGTGTGAAGTCTACCGATCCGGACTTGGCCAGCGTGGTGGACTATGGCCTAACCCTTCTCATCATGAGAAGAGGCCCGAGCCCAGCAGTGGGACATGTATTAAATACGGGGCTGCTATTATAATATAATTTTTTAAGAATAGAGAAAATCTATTAACATTTTTACATTTTTAAACACTTTGCGTACGAGGGAATGCTAAGCTAATGTAACTACTTCCGCCAAGTATAAGTGCCTAAGCTTTAAATTAAAGAGTCTTTACTGTAGAAAGGATACTCAGGTACAGTTTATTTAACAGATAGTTTATAGTTTGTTGTGGAACCATGATTGATAATAATATAAAAGATATTTTTTGTTATCTATACGGGGTCATGTAGTTAAAATTAAGGTTAAAATCCAAAACCAATCTTTATTTACTGAAAGATATACATGGTGGATCTTAAATTAAACTAGTCTTATAACTTAATTTAAACCTAATAAGTCACTGTCAGAAGGCCTCTAACCAAAAATGCTGGCATGGAATTTATTTACGTTAAAACTATTTAATAATAATTATTAAAAAACATTGATTTCTTTGTGATTTAGACCACTGCTTCCTAAAGTTGGCCCCACCTTGCCCCACCTAACAAAACCTGCTAAATTTGGGGCTCTCCGCTTGGCATAATATTAATAACGCTCAAATACATACTTTAGCTCTTAATCATCACTACAGGCATTAAAACATCAGTTTTTGTTAATTTTAGTCGACCAGGATATTTAGTCGGTTAGGATATATAACTAGACCAATGAGGCTATCAATGAGGTTGAATTCTTTATTTTATATTATTTAATAGTTTTAACCTATTAATGTAATAATAATAATAATAATGTCGCCAGCCTTCTGGGCATGTCACCCGCATTTGACATTGATGCGGAAGTATTTTTTGACGCATAACTTTTAAAAATTTTTAGTTCTACAGCTGTACATAGTTAGGTATGATTTTGTTTTTTTGTTTAAGTTATTAGACTATTATAATTTAAGATCCAATATTATAAATTGTTATTTATATTAAATTAATATATATTGTTATTAAATAATATAAAAAACATTGACTTCTTTGTGATTTAGACCACTGCTTCCTAAAGTTGACTCCACCTTGCCCCAAACCTGCTAAATTCGGAACTCTCCGTTTGGCAAAATATTAAAAACGCTCAAATACATACTTTAGCTCATAAATAATCAGTAAATCACTATAGACATAAAAAAATCAGATTTTGTTAATTTTAGTCGGTCAGGATATCTTATTTTTAATATTTGCTCGCAACCCAACAGTGGGTCGCGATCCACAGTTTGAGAACAGCTTATTCGGACTATTCACGGTACTTTGTTATATTATCAACACCTGAGGCCGTTTGTTGATGACTCAGCAAGGTATGCAATAAAATATGATCATAGAAATATTTGTGTGGTTTGGTTTTAGTTTTGGTATATTTTTTATAAGAATAGTTTACACCCGATCCTTCGCCGAGTAATTTGAAACGCCAAAAATTACCATAAGGTCCTTTAAAACTTCTGATTTTGAATAAATACTCCTTGTACATGTTTGATCTTGTACATGTACATGTTGAATTCCTCTCGGCTGCGGTCGGAAGCAGACGCGTACTAGATTTATCGCAAAAATATTAAATAATTGTAAATCTGTGACAAATTAGAGTGATCCTTAACCATACTACGCTAAAGTTACAATCAACTTGTCCGCTAAGGACGTGCCGCCTAAACAAGTTCTGCAACGTGGGCGACCGCGGGGCTCCCCTCACACCCGCAAGACACAAGCCGTTGCATTTTTCATCTCGCTCGCACCTACACGCTGGACCTACCTACATCGACACAGCTGATAACGATGAACCTGCAAAGAACACCGCCCGGTACCACGGTACCAAGCGAAAGCGGACGAGATAGCGTGCCAGTGCTTAACTTACCTTGTGGTGACGATGAATCCCACGCTGTCTACCCGAAAAGTAGAAAAGAGCGACATGAAGATCGCGAATATAAGAAGGATTTTGATAATTTTCGTGCGGATATAATGTTATTTTTTGAAAACTTCGCAAGAACCCAGAATCAAAATTCTGAGACTATACGATCCGAAATATCATCCATCAAGAATGATATGGTGACTATAAAATCTGCAACGAAAAGTTTCACAAAAGACCTGGAAAAAATAAATGAAGAGATAGTAAGCATTAAATTACACGAAGATATAACCCAAAATAAAATAAAGCAAATCGAAGTGCAAGTGAAATTAGTGATATAAAGTTACAAAAGTGTAGTGAGAATTCAGCGGACATAACACTTCAGCGTTTATCGAACGTTCCAATTCCGCTTATCGACAGTCACGAAAACCTCCTCCTTGAACTAAAGGATCGGTGCGCTCGCAAACAAAACGTTGTAATTGTGGGTATACCGGAAAAAGAAGATAAAAACTATAATTCGCGTCGAATTCATGATACTGAGGAAGTTCAAACGCTGCTGAAAGTGGTGTACGAAGGCAGTTCTAGCTGTCCTAAGCCGCTAAACTGCATAAGACTCGGCAAATACACACCAAACAAGAATCGCTCTCTAAAAGTATGTTTCAACAACACTTACATTCCAAGAAACCTGCTGCGTAATAAATCAAAACTGCCGAAGAATATACAGATGTACTTCGACCAAACGCCAACACAAAAGCGTTTTTTACAAAATCTGAAAGAAGAACTAACAAACCGCTCAGAAAACGGCGAAAAAGATCTCACCATTAAATACATTAAGGGCATACCCACCATCGTCAAAAATAACACAAACCAAAAAAACCAGTAGCGAACTCACTACAAAATGTAAACAAAACCAAGAACTTTGATAAATTGCGTCATCAAATAGTACATAAATATGAAGACATTCCATTACACCCATCCTGCTTGAGATTTTTATATGGCAATTTGCGTAGTATACGCAAGGCGGGCAAGTTAGACGAAATTAAATGCATTATAAAAGCTATCCCGAGAACAACACATTTTTTGATATTTACTGAAACATGGATCACGTCAGAAAGCGATGCTAAACTTTACCAGCTGCCAAACTATACACATATTTACAACTACAGGCACGACTGCAAGGGAGGTGGTGTATCTATTTATGTGCACAATAGTATAAGACACGAAGTAACAGAACAAGTTTACGAAAACGGCAACCACTACTTATGGATATCTATTGACAAACTGTCACTAAATATTGGAGCTATATACAAACCAGGAGACACTAATACAGACAATTTTTTGGAACTGTACTGCCCACAATTAGAGCAGAGAAAAAGATCATTGGTTTTTGGAGATTTTAACATCGATCTTCTAACAAAAACCGCTTACACTGCAAAATATATCAATGCAATACAAGAGGCCGGGTACGAGATACTTAATAAGATTAATAAGCAACATAATACACGTGAAACCAGTACGACGAGAACAATTATAGACCATATTTACACAAATTTATCTAATCACTCATTTAATATCTCAATTATAGAATCGGCCCTCTCGGACCACAAGCAAATCTATCTTGAAATTGGCACCATAACACCACGCACAGTCAAAAAAATACAGTACCAGGCACTTGATTATGAAAAGTTGCGCGACTGCGCCTTGAGGTCTGAATACTCAAATAAGGACTCTAAATATTGCATACTAGAGGGATTTATTGCAGATCAAGTAAATAAAAGTAGAATAACAAAGACAAAAATGCTCAATCCACCCAAAAAGGATTGGATAAATGGAAAAATAATTGATGCAATAAATTTACGTAACATCCTATGGTCAGAAGTTAAAAACAAACCAGCTGATGAAAATATACTAAAGCAATTCACGGATGAACGATATAGTGTGAAAACCATGATTAAGACACAAAAGGAAACCTACTACCATAATTTGTTTCACAATACCTACGACCAACCAAAAAAAATGTGGGAAGTTATCAACAACCTGGCGTCAAATAAAATAAAGGACAGTTGTGCTCCGCCTAAACTATTGTCGGGCTCGGGATTAGTCACTGAAGGTAACGCTATTTGTAATTTATTCAATACTTTTTTTGCCAAAATTGGTGCAGACTTAGCAAATAAAATACCTAACACTTATCATGTGAACACATCTAATATTTTAATGTACGAAGCCGACTATACACACCACTCAACTCTGAGCGAGTTCCTACCATGTACTATGTGTGAAATCTCTGCAATAATTGAAAGTCTAGATAGCAACACAAGCGCAGGCTTGGATGGAATAAGTACTAAAGCTATTAAGTGTCTAAAAAATATTATTACTGAGAAATTAACAAACTGTATCAATGCTTGCTTGGCAAAGGGGGTATTTCCCGACTCACTTAAAATTGCTAAGGTGAGTCCTATTTATAAGTCTGGCGACCGAACTGACCCTAGCAATTATAGGCCAGTTTCTGTTTTACCTGTTGTCTCGAAGATTTTTGAAAGGGTCCTATACAAACGTTTAAATAACTATTTACTAGAAAAACGATTTTTAATAGATGAACAATATGGATTTCGCCCTAAATCAAGCACATTAAGTGCCACCGTTGACCTAATTACAAAAATAAAGTCCCACATATATCAAAAAAACCTTGCTGTGGGTATTTTCATTGACCTAAAAAAAGCGTTCGATACCGTTTGTCACAAAAAGCTAATACAAAAATTAAATAACTTGGGAATCACAGGAAACGCACTCAACATGTTCACATCTTATTTACAAAACAGACAACAGGTAGTGAAAATAGAAAACTTCAAAAGTTCGGCCCAAAATGTTACATACGGAATTCCACAAGGTTCAATAGTTGGGCCCCTATTGTTCCTAATTTACATTAATAATATCACCAAAATTGGACTAACAGGACATCTAACATTGTACGCAGATGACACCTGCCTTTTTTATTTTGATAACTGTATACATTCTATTATGTCTGATGCTCAGAAAGACCTAAATGTACTAAATGAATGGTTAAAACACAACTTGTTAACGATAAATACATCAAAGACATCTTACATGCTTTTTGCCGCTAAAAATAAACCTATACCCGACTTTTCACCCCTTTTCATAAACAATGATGTTATTAAACGCTCTCACCAAGAAAAATACCTAGGGTTATGGTTAGACGATAAACTTACATGGAAGCCGCATAAAGATCACGTCAAAACCAAATTAATGTCAGTTCTGGGAGCTTTACGTAAATTAGACAACTGTATTCCAAATAAAGTTCGACTTATTATATATAATTCTCTAGTAAAATCTCATTTAGAATACCTTATTGAAATATGGGGCTCTGCCGCTAAATCTAACTTGATTCCTTTACAAAGAACTCAAAACAAAATTATTAAAGTATTATTCCATTATCATTATCTTACTCCTACAAAGCTTTTGTATGAAAAATCTAAACTATTCAACCTTACACAACTATACACATATTGTACATGTATCTTAATCAAAAATATTACTACTAATTCCATTCAGTCTAATATACAGCTACATAAAAAAGAGTTACCATACAATTTAAGAAACAAAAATAAACTACAGCTGAGTGATGCACGAACGAACTATGGAAAAAGAACGATATTGTTTGAGGGAGCACAACTGTATAACCGGTTACCGAACGAACTAAAGGAGTGTAATGATGTAAACAACTACAAAAGTCTACTTAAAAAATATGTATGCACAATATCGCTGTAATTTAACTTAAATTTAAGATAAATCTAGTAATGTTAAGTGAATAACACTAATTGTATCTCATTTTAAGTAAAACTGTAAGTTTTTATGAGAAATAAATTCTTTAAACATATCTATTTGCAATGAATAACAAAATCACAGGTACATTATAAGATGCATAAAATATTTATCGTATTCAAACATTAGATTAAAATGTGTATTTTAATTTTATTACGGTGATTTCATATTAATAAAAAAACATTACATATTATGAATGAAATCTTACTAATCTGCCCAAATCAAATAATACCTTTTAAACTAAATTATATATTTTCATTTGTTTTACTAATTCAGCTTCTTGTAGACATCATTTGAAACTCGGTTTAATTTATTGTTGATTTGTTTAAAGTAATTAAACGTTATAGAAAATGTTAAAGCTATTAATTACAGCGTATAATTTTACCATCACATCATGTAATCATGATTGCACGCAGCAAATAAAATTCAACCTCATTAATAGCCTGGTTGGTCTAGTTATCGCCCACTTCGGGTATTTAGGTTCGATTTCTGGAGCAGGCATAAATTATTTACCCAATATAATTCAAACACTGTAAATCTATACAATTACGAATACAAATTTAAAAAAATATATTCAACTTACAGTTTTAAATATGAATACAACATAAAATAACACGTGTATTCCTTCTGTATTTGAATCAACTAACACAAAATTAGGATAATTTTCATTACAACAAAAATTCCAAACTGAAACAGGACATTATCGTCAAAGACCACCTAATACCATTGTATAGAAACCCAGAGCAAAATCTTACTCTCTAAGGACGAGTACAAAGCGTTGCACGTAAACAAAGTTACTTTAAAGTTAGAAATGGTTATACTCGTATATAATAAAATCTCCATTAGTGCAATGTATGGTCTTAACAATTTAATAACGTACTGTACTGTTTAATAACTAATATATTATTAAAATATCTATCAATAATACACTGGTGTTGACAAAATTGTACAACCGATGTAGAATATTATATACAAAAACAGTTCTGGCTTACGTCTAACGTCTCGCCTCATCTGTGCATAAGTTTAAAAAATAAAGGAAGCGGTCCTTATAGTGCTTATACTAAAAAAAATATCCTCGTACTCCGAACCGTTGAGAACTTGTACCTTCCAGCATCAGCTTAGCAATATGAGATACAGATCTCTTGGTGCAAATATTCGATTAACTTAAGTTTATATACAAACAAAAAACAATATAAAAGCAAATACAATTTGAGGGTTATCCTTGATTTCATTAGGATCCTATAGTCTGATCGTGACCATGGGACCACATAACAAGTATACCTTTTCAAACAAGAAAACAATTACTCATAGCGGTCCAAGCGAATATTTATTGTTTATTTTATTAAGTGCTTCTTGGAAAAATTTATATACAGCCAAAGTTGTAGATCGGTTATTTCTGAATCAGTTTTGGCTCTGTCTATTCGGTATTTTTCATAATAGGATAGGATGTGGGAGCACATCGCTTTTTTAAATATTTTGAATGCTGTGGGTAAAATAACGATAAACTGGTACTTATTCGTGTCAGTATTAGTCTCAGAGCAATAAGCCAACCGGAGGAGTTATTGTCTAATATACTATAAATTGAAGATAAATAAGTTATTTAAGTTTTGAATGTTATTGATAGAAATAAAAAGTTATGAATTCTAACATAACCAGAGTTTTATTTACATGTAAAATACTAATCAAAATAATATTTAACTAGATGACCAGTCCAAAGTATATAGTAATTCTTCAAATTAAATTTATGGTTCGATCGTAAGACTATTTTTTGGAAAGTGAATACTGCAAATATAAAATGTTTGGTCTAAAAAAATATCAACTTAATACAAGAAATAAAGACAGTATACATGTTTATCATTGTTGCTTGATATTAATGATTGAGTTATATGAATAATAATTAACATCAGATGAGTCCTTAGCTTGTCTGCAATCGCAGGCAATACAATTAATAAAAAAATATTTGCATGAACCATCCATTGCATTGTTAATTAACAACATTATCAATTTTTTATGGTAATCCACATCCAACAGAATAAATATAATATTTTTGTATATTACTGATTTTATGAAATGTTCTACTCTAGAATAAAAAGTTCACCAAACAAATAAATAACATAAAAATAATATTCTTTTGATACGAATAAAAGAGGAAAAAGATTTTACTAAGCCGGTTCCAAACCTAACGAACGAAAGACAACGAACGGGTTCTTTGTTTCCTGTTTAGAGAAGTTTTGACGGCCGCCCGTTCACGAAACTATCCAAAGTACAACCAACGCATCCGATCGTTGGCCTTCGTTTGTTAGGTGTGGCTTTATAAAAATGAGTATTCACAATACTACCAGCCACAAAGGTTCATAATACGTAAGCTTTGACACGATTGCGGAGTCTCTTGACTTTGATTTCAAACGATGACTCACTTTGAGATCACTCCAGTCATGGTCAATATACTTCGATATTAGATTCTCCATTTACACATTGAAAAAATTGCAAGGGCAATAAAAAATATGTTCAACTGTCTTCGACGACGGAAAACATTTGTAAATTGTATTAATATAGGTTCTCCATACTTGACAATGTATTTGTTATTTGAATGGAAAGAGTAGCTTACGTTATACGCATAGTGATGGCTAATCAAAAAATGTATAACTTATTATTAAACAAATATAAGTAATAGTAAAAACTTCAATTTTGGTACGAAAAATATTGCTAAAACACATTAAGACAAAAAAAATGCGATAGCGATGAACACCGTAACTTCCAGGCTATTTAATACAACTATAAAATTCACAATTTGCATACAATGTAAAAGGCCGACGATATATTTTATATTGTTGTTTTACGAGTTTTTTATAGGCTGACGTTGACCGTGTACAGTTAAACAGCCGGAATGGAGAATAATAATGTTAAGTGGGGAGGAAAAGCCGTATTACACGGGAATAGAGAGGGTTAGCAAAAAGTATCCAGTTTCAAATAAAACCTTGTTTGACGAGTACGTCTCTTGTTAGAAACTGCTGAACAAAGTAAATATTTTTCTTTTATTTAAACGTGTACTTAAAATTAAATTGAATCTGGGGTTTTTTAGCAATCTCCAGCTTTCAAGTGTTTGAAGTGTGGGTAGTAATGAATTATTTCATGAATATTACTTTAAAATTTTATGTTCATTGTGTTAGCTTACACTTTTCATTTGCAATACATATTTTATTTGAATGCTCACTGCTAATGGATAGTAACAAAAGCTTGGTCGATTTATTATTCTCATTTATTTTTGCAAGCTTTAGAGCAGTTGTGAAGAGTCTATTGTGGGTTTATTGCGAGTTGAATTATTAAGCTCCATAACGCCCTTTATAAATGGAGGGGGTAATATATTACCTATTATAATAATTATATGGTTTGTATTTACATTTAATTTTTTAGATGAATAGAACGCATTGATAAACAATAAACGTGACTTATCGTGACATTGACTACGGAAGTTAACTCAAAATGACGGATAAATCAATCATTATCGTGTATTATACAGATAGTAATAGATAACACTGGCATTTTCAATGCCTACCTCGAGAATCACAGGGCATCACATAAGCTTGTATTATTAGTGCATTGCAATTTATTATTATAGCGTAAAGTCTTTTTTAACGAGGTTTTGATTTACGATAAAACCATTTACATAATTGTAGTATTCTTGAACCTACGAGTATATTGAGGAATTCTAAAATAGGAAAGATTCCTACAAAAAAAAAACAACATTAATAAAAATGATTTTATCTTACAGATGATGTCAATAAAACAACTACTTCTCATCTTAACAGTGAGCGTGATGGCGTCATCACGTAGTTTCTCATCTTGCAAACTTCACGTCTACCTGTCAAAAGCTGAGCAGGTGGATGACAACGGTCTCCGGTGTTGGGACACAGTGAAGGTTCCAACTTGTGGTGGCAGATGTGATTCCAATGAAGTAAGAATATGAATATGAATATGCCTTATTACGGTGCAGCACATTTTAATGTTAAAATATATATAATATTTCGACCATTTTTCAAGCTGGTAGTGATAATTGTCTATCTATATGTCTGTTTGTATCGGCTAAGTTTCCAAGCAAATTTACCGATTTTTATGCAATTTTAGAAGTTTGTAACTGACTACAAGGCGCGTAAAACAGGCTTTTTCTTCGATATACCTTCCACGTAGACGATCGATGTACAACCGCGGCAGAAGTTAGTTAGTTAGTTTGATCGCGCTAATCTCGGAAACTACTGGTTAAATTGTAATAATTAGCTTTGTGTTCGATGGTCTAATACTTAATGAAGGTGTATTGATGTTTAAATTATGCTGAACTCCACGGGAGCGGATCTGTAGGGTTTAACACTGGTCAAAACGCGTAAGCAGCAATTAGTTGATATAAAGAATTCTACTCGGATGAAGTCGCGGGCAAGTGATGAAAAATTTGATCAATAATTTCACCAAGTAAACGTGAACCTATTACGATGAATGCATTTATGCCACAATTTTCGTTATGTAAATTTGGCTAATCAAATAATTTTTACTTTTTTAACGACAATACTCCCGCATACCACTTACTCTTTGCCTATCCGATAATGCATAAGTGACACCCAACATGTAATGAAACTAAGAGTACGTATAAAAAATGTATCAAAAGGATATAAATAGAACTCTTAAAACCTTTTTGATTGTACTTACGTGTATCAAGTTCTACAACTTTAACTATTTGCCCTTTATTAGCCAATTACGCCCGATACGTCATTTAGTCCATTCTTTAAGATGTTCTATTTTTATGCCAAGTCAAAAGAAATATTAAAGCGGAAAAATATTTATAATTTGAAAGCACTATAAAAGGTTTTTCCGTCAATTCATGAACAGGCTAGCAAGTTGTAATAACCCACTTAAAAGTTTTACGAGTTGACAGCCACAATTGAGTCAAACAAGCAGTTATTAATAAAATAAAATACAATTGATTTCGCGTGAACAATCGCAATGATTTTACAAAATAAAAGTTGTTATTTAGTAACTGAAAATCTAACTAATCGAGTAACAGAATACTAGTCAATAATTTAGTAGAAAAGGAGAAAATGTTGCAATTTTTTTAAATTATGGACATTTTACATTCACAACGGTAAAAAATTAAAAATACGAGTTCCTCTATTCATCGATATATTAGTAACTATGATCTGTTTTATTATTTAAAACTAACTAAATATCTTTTTTTTCCATAACCCTATAATAAAGGTGCAGCTTTAAAAAATATTTATAGAATAATAGCATAAATATGGATTGTTTCTCATTGGCATGCAAAATATGATAATTATTTGATTTAATACTGTTTTTTACTATAAAATTTTCAACCGTTTAATTATATGTGGCGTGACTCTGTAAGGGAAACTATCGATTCGAAAATGTAGTTCATCCTTATCTTCATATAAATACGGTCGATATTTTAGTAACAGAAATTTAAAAAAAATTTATGCCATTTATGGAATACGCATGTTTGATAATTGTATTAGTAGATATATATTTTTTTTAAAGAAATTTTATCCTTTTTAGGGTTCCGTAGTACCTACAAGGAACCCTTATAGTTTCGCCATGTCCGTCTGTCCGTCTGTCCAAGGCATAGCGACGAAACCGTTGGTGCTAGAAAACTGAAATTTTGCATGAACATGTATGTTAACTAAACAAAGAAAGTCGTAGAGTAAAATTTGGAAAAATATTTTTTTTCAGGTAGCTCCCCTACATGTAAAGTAGGGATGTTTTTTTTTTTTGTCGCCTACCCCATAGTGTGGGGTATTGTTAGATAGGACTTTTAAAAACGTTTAGGGGTTGCTAAGACAGTTTTTTGATTTAGAGATCCGTTTGCGAGATAATTAACTTTAAAGAGCAAATTTTTGTTCGACTAGGGCGTCCCCCCCCTCTAAAAGCTAAACTACTGGATCCCAAAATCTGAAAAAAATTGTGTCGGTAGTACATGTATTGAACTTTAAAGGAAAACTATAGCGGATAAGTTCACTTCATTAGTTCAAGAGGAATAGGGGTCCGAAATGTCAGATGCAGTTACTCAGAATATTTCGTTCAAAATTCTTGAAACATAAATAAACATACATATTACAAATATAAAATCACGCCTTTATCCCACGGGGGTAGGCAGAGACGATGGAACGCCATGTGCTTCGCTCCTTACATACTTCTTTCGCTTCCTCAACATTCATACATCTCGTCATACGTGCTAGCTGGTTTCGTGTAGGAACTACAAACATTTCCTTTCTGAAGGACGCCATTTAGTTAAAAAGTAAAATTAAAAATATTTTTCTACGGAACCCTACTGCGCGTGGCCCGACACGCACTTGGCCGGTTTTTTTATTTTTAAAAGTTAATGATCCTTATTTACATCACTTTAAAACCTTTGAAAGTATATTTTTAAACTGTTATGTGTCTTTACGAGTTAACCAGTGATGCCTTAAATAATATTGACAAATTGATACAGAAAAAATACCCGTAAAATTAAAAAATATTTTGTTTGGTTATGATATTTTTTTAAAGATTTCAGATTGGAAGTTCCCTTTCAAGAAGTCGTACCATCCTGTATGCGTCCACGGGTCTCGGCGATCTCTTACTGCTCGACTTCGCCATTGCGATGAAGGTGTAGCTTCAGGCACTGACATGTTCCGGTTTACTGCTGCTGAAAACTGTCGTTGTAAGGTAAAGCCTATGCTGTTTCTACTAAGTTCGATTCCCGGGTCGAGTTGAAGTGTTATTTTTTTTAATACTACGCCCACAGCGAACGATCGTGTAGTCCACCTGATGGTAAGTGGAGTACAGCCCATGGACATCAACAATCCACAAAAGCAGACCATAGATGCGTCGCTGCAGCTGAGGACTACGGTGTTATGCCTCATGTGCTAGTTATTTCAGGGCCTGATCTCACCACCAAACCGGAACACAGTACTTAATGGTAGCACTACTATTTGGCGGCAGGTTAAAGGTGAGACGGTGGTGCTGCCACCCTCGTTCACAAGAGCTCTACCACCAGTTATTAGGGATATCCCAGCATCAGATACGCTCTAGAACATCCTGACAATAAAATTTCTGAGTCTGGAGTTGTGCCCGGTAGATTGCGATAGCTGCAACCGCTATCACATGACATAAAATCCCTTCGTGGTCGGGTAAAAAAGATTTATAAGAAACACATTGTTCGTTGTTTTAGGTGTGTTCATCTCACGACACGAGCTGCGAGTGGTTACCTCCAAATTCAACTTTTTATGACATGATAGACTACGAATTTGACGGATTCGAAGACTGAACTTAAAAACTTGATATGCTTGATTTTAAATTTTGTGTAAAATGACCTAGCTATAACAAATTTAATGTAAATTGAGTTTAATTAAATATTTAATGTATTTAAATATTGCCTTTTTCGTTTTCCCAAGAAGTTATGTGTGTTAGAGTGTGATTTATAGCTCCAGCATTTATATTTTTAAAGCCTAGTGATTTCTAACATGATTATAAGACCCTGGAAGCAAAAAAAAATCACCGTAATTTCAATACATCGGATAATCGATAATGGAATTTTTTTTGACGCTATGAAAAATTGCAAATTCCTGAAGACAAGCTTGTAAAAACACTTTCTAGTGATAAAAAACACGCGTGTGGACGTGAAAATTGCTTATCGAAAAATCTGCGAATGAAAAATATTTTATCAGAAAAACCCAAGTTAACCGGGAAATTGCAAATGTATTGGGATAGTCTAGGGTACGGTATTATTAACTGCAGGTAAGCAATGTAAAGCTCGTTTTTTCTCCCAAATAGATGTTATACAGGGTGGATGCGACATAGCGACATTTATTGAAACCATAGCTTCTATACATGGCCAGTATGCATTTCCACCGAAAAAAAAATTCTCTGGCGAAAAAAAAAATCAAGTTCAAATTGTTCGGAGAACGTGATTTTTTTTTTTCGCCAGAGAATTGTAACGTTACAGTAGTACGCGAATGCACGCGGTCTGAGAGCACCTTTAGATTAATATTTGTTTTCTTTTTACATCAATCCACTATACCTATCAACGAGGCAGTTTGGCAGGTCTTTGGTCTAGCTACTGGTTAACGTATGCACCTTATACTGCAATATATATACCACTTCGTTTTCCAGGTCGGGCAAAAATGTTTCTTGGGATTTTGTCGTCAGGATTTTTTAATAAGCAACACGGAACTGGCATTGTTCCCAGTAAATGGCGATAAGCTCACCCCCTATCACATGGGACCAAAACATAATAGGTGAAAGGTGGGTGTTATACACCTCTGCCCAACAACCTTCTGGGCAGTATAGGTGTGATGATATGTTAAGTTTATGTTATGTACATAGATCCATAAATTGTAATAAAAAGAGTTCTATAAATTGATCGCAGCAAAATGGAGTTTGCGAATATTTATTTCTGTACTTCGCACAAATAGCTGGCGCATCAATTAAATTGATAGCTGTAATTTAAGAAAACGGTCGATTGAATGCACCAATTAAAATGTTCATTTGTCTACGTCAAATGGTCTGGTTATATCGACATAATTAAATGCAGTTCGACTGCGTCAAACTCTGAGTCGTTTATTTAAATTAGTCGATTTACAATTTAAAGCTTATCTGCAGAAAATCAAAATTGAACTATACATTCCAATAGGGTCGAGTAAATGTTTAAATTGTAGATTTGTTTTTCGGAAATTCTCAATGGCAGCTTGGAGCCTGGAATTGTGCGCGGTAGATGGCGATAGGCTAACCCCTATCATAAACTATTCATCCAAGCCTGTTCCTCTGTTACATCCTCTAGTGTAACGGATTTAGCTAATATCAGTATTTTAAGTGAATGACAGACCTTCACAGCCCAGTACGGGTAATACGATAATCTTTGTAAGACTAGTAGTCAAACTTTCAGGCCTCTGAATACCCGTAACGATTGCCATGTTCAAGTAGCAACCGGGATCGACGGCGTGCGCTCCGAGGCACGGAAGAAAACGCGTTATGTGTAAGATGGTCTCCTATCCACGGCCGATCACGATTAGTGTTGCTTAACCTGTAAGATCGATCGGTCCGAGCTCCTTGTCTAAGCCTCGTGCTCCTCCCTAACCCCAATTATAAATGGTACCTTAATATTATTGGCGAAGTGTGTATGTTTTTTTGCTTTTGTCGTATCCTTCTGCGTGGGAGGTACAGGCGTGTTACAATGAATAATACAAATGAAGATTATTGCCCTTTAGATTTAATAGGCCATTTATCGAAAATGTCTAAAACGTTTACCCACACTAGTAATGTAAAATGTAACGTGGTTATTAGAAAGCTGTCTAAATATTAATTTTCCTAAGTAAAGATATTGAAACGTCTGAATACAGTACATCATAAAGTTCACACAAACTTGGCACAAAAGTCTTTGCTTTGTTGTTTAAGCAAAGTCCTTTGTAAACAAACTGCGGGTTAAGTGCAAACTTTGGTATATCAAAGTTATGGATTCTGTTCAAATATCTAATATTGAAAGGGATTGGTTTGGAAGTCACAGGGATACGTGAAGTTGATGTTTTGATTGAATAATGTATGAGTGTCTTTATTAATGTATACGGGAAGGATGCGACAGAGCGATGTTTATTGAAACCAAAATTCTAGAAATTGTATCAAGTTTAATTTAGACCGGTGTTTTACAAAAAAAATAAAAATTTCACGTTTGCAACAAATTGAAAATTGAAATCGTTCAATTAGTTCAGACTTTTTTTTCGCAATAAATATTTAACTTGATACGCCAAGGATGGAATTGAACACGAACCACGACTGAAATTTGTGGTTGTACAATACTCAACTTTAAATAACTATTATCTATTAGTTCTTGATTTCACACATTGCACACATAAAATCCTACAATATATAGGTACCTACAATGCAGATATATTTGGATCTTCCTAGCAGGTAGCAGGATCTCGGCCGGATGTTGGTAGTCCCGACCTAATTTAGAAAAATGTCCCAGCTTATAGTAGGGGCAGCAAATATGTGACAAGATAACTCCATAAAAGCAACTCAGAGCTTGTTTATATACTAAATACATTGTTAGACTGTATAAAACATCCTGTATTTTTCATGAGATTATTATGGGACTACAATTTAAAAATAAGTACAATATATTTTTGTATCTAAGAGAACTAGTAACTATAGTGCATTTTATTTCATGTATTCAGTTCATCCGCAGCAACGATAGATAATTAATTTTTAATAGAAATAAAAAGAAAAGAAAACAAAATTCCAATTAACCTAAAAACAAATGACTACATCTAAAACTATGTACAAACTTAGTCTAAAAGACCGCTACCAGTGGGCAACGTTCCCAAAATGCTGGCAGCATTGCCACGTTGTATGGCAATGCTCAATTTCTGGCCAAAATAAATACCAGCACTCTGAGAACGTGTGGCCTCGAACAGGCGAGCTGAAATCTGTTTGTACAGATTGAGCGCCTCCGACCCCCACGGCCCTAATGTCTCTACCCCAAAAGGCACAAACATATATCCACTATCAAGTAGATCATATTTGCGCCTCTTGAGGCATTCTGCAGATTCTGCCGCCGCACCAGCTTTCACCTGAGTCCTAGGAAGATGTGACGACGCCAGTGTGTCTACACAATTAGCATCCCACACTAGAGCAACGATTAAACTTTACAATATTAGAAACTTAGACAACTATTTTCTAGCCATAATTTATTTAGTAGCTAACCTAAAAAACAGAAAGTTCATAATTGCAAAAAAAAAACAGACTTTAAATAATCAAAACTAAGCAACTTAAAAAAAAAAGTTCGCAAATAGTATTCTAAAACTGATCACCGTAACAACCAACTAGCTTATTCACTCATTCCTAATTTAGCTTCGATAAGATGAACCTACAAAATTCTCTCGCTCTATCGATATTTTAGAAATAAATACCAGACGATAAACACTGAAAATGGTTATTAAAATATAGTGCCTGGAAATAAAAGCCTTATTTTATTAGTATCATCCAACCGTTCAAACTTTATTAAATTACCCGACGCTCGATCAAAATAATATAAGTGAAGGATGGAACAAAATAACTGTCTGGATTTATTGATTTTGTAAGTGCTTTATTACTTTCTAACCGAGTTAGATTTTCGAGTGTTTAGAAGGGTCTTAGTCATATTAGTTTAGTAATAATGAATTGAAAAGTTTGAACAGTTTTGTGAAATAAATATTTTTCTCATTTCATAGAGGATGTATAAATGTGTAGACTCCATTGGGTTATGTTCAACATTTTGCATCCTGAGGTTATATTTTTAAGTCAAATCTCCTAAGATTAAAGTTTTCTGAATTATGATCTCCGCCTCGTTCATCAAAATGAGTTGCTTAGAAAACTTTGGTTAGAAGGTAAAACTTTCTCAAGTTTTTTGACAAATGTGTTTCTTCGAGATTAATCCTTATCTGTGATTGGAATATAAAGCAACTTTAAAGTACGTCGTGTTAAAAGTGTTATGTCTTTTATCTGTAAATTCGATTCGTGAATCGAAGTTCGTGACAAAGAATGAGTTTAAATTTTAAACTGCCGATATATTGCAATTTTATGAACCAACAATCTAGATGGTCAAGTGGTCCTGGGTCGGCCAAGTGTTATTTGTAAACTTTCCGTCAGGATGAAAATGAGTTTATTTTAAGTGCTTTGTGAAGTCTAAGAAATAAATATATTTTTATTTCATTTGATTTTATTACATTTTCATTACCCGGTGGATGGCGATAGGTATACCCCCATGGAACCTAAATATAACAGTTGAAATGTCGAAATATTTGTCGTTTTGTACTTTTAACTAATAACTTTGATCTCGTGTCGCACATACACTGTTCACCTCAGCAGCTCAAAAGAGCGGTGATGCTAATAGTGAAAAATCAGTAAACACCAGGATGACTAGGGTACCTCTATGTGAGAAATAAGCGTAATATATGTAGTAAATACTTGTGCCGGGGATCGGTTTAAATGAAATCCTGGGTGCTGATATTACGAAATCACTTTAATATTTATTGGCTCGATACAGCGTGCTTCTTATGTCGTCCTATGTCTGATTACTCTGATTCTTCCATGCTTCGTCTGTCCCACTCATTCATTCCTTCACACTCACTCATCATTCAATCACGTTTCATTCTACTCAACTTACATTCCTACATTCGGCCGTCCTGCACTCATGTCTGTCCTCAGACATATACCAAAATCTTAAATTCTATGACATCCTTATAATAACCAAAAGTAAGTTATGACTAACTGGTACACAATAGGTAACATTGTTACTAAACTTATACAAAAAGTTATAAAAATTAACACTTATCAGTAAATAGCTGATAACCTCCTTTCATCAGTAAAGTGGTTATTATACAGAACTACATCAGGTAATAACAAAATAAGAAGTACAAATACATCTAAATATTTGAACTTATGAATTAGTTTAAGGTTTAAGTTTAGCATACAACATCTCTACATAATATAAAACTAAGTCCTGGCGAACAATAGATAAAAGTTTAAATAACCGACACACAACTATTATGTTGTTTAGGTACAGATAGCCCTAAACCATGGCACCGTGATAATGAACAAAGATAGACAAAAAAGAAAACAACATATTAATGAAGTGTAATTGATACATACTAGTATGAACACTTCTAGTCATCCAGCATCTCTGGGTTACTAGACTCTGGCCACTTCTTCATCTGGTCAGCTGAACTAGATGAGCGATTTGGACCCTCAACAGAACTGTCAAGCTTCTCCACATCATAGCGATCATTGCGCTTGCACTTCACCACTCTATAGGGGCCTAGGTATTTGGGTTTGAGTTTCAAACCTGGACCAAACTGAGTCCTCTTGATAGCCACCAAATCACCCTCCCTGTACTCTGAACTCCCTTTTCTTTTTCTATCAAATTGTTTCTTATTTTCTTCTTGAACTTTTAAGATCTGTTCCTTTGCCTGCTGTCTAAGTTTCTCTCTATTTTCATCATATTGTAGTGTATTTTCTTCCTGCAACAGTTGAAGAATTTCTAGATCTTCCTTACTTTTCATTTTTACTCCCATCAGTAATTCAAAGGGTGTGGTGTTAATACTTCTCTGGAAAGTAGCATTTAGTGCTCTCTGCACACTGCTTACATGCTTGTACCAAACTGCAGGATTCTCCAAACACAATTTTGTCAAAACTGGGATGAGAATACGATGTACTCTCTCCACCTGTCCATTTCCACGCGGCACCCCTGTAGTAATCTTCACATGACATATTTTTTCTTCTTCACAATAACTCTTAAACTCATTACTTGTAAATGCCGTTCCCCTATCTGTTATAAATCTTCGGGGGTTTCCAAATATTTGTTGGTGAATTTTGATCTTGCTTAACATCTCTGATGATGAAGTAGATTTCGTCGGAAACAGCCATACAAATTTTGTGAAACCATCTATCACAGTAAGAATATAGTTGTATTGTTTTTTAGTCTCCGTAAGTGGACCAATGTGGTCTAAATGCAATGTATCAAAGGGAACCCCCTCTTTCTCTATGGAATTCAAAAATCCTTCTTGTTTTCCCTCTTTCCTTGTTGCTAGCAAACAGGGAATACAACTTAAAAGAAACTCATGAATCTTCTTATCCATATCCTTAAAGTAGTATTCCTTATTCAGTAAATCTCTCATCTTAGACTTGCCGAAGTGGCCCTTACTGTGTACTCTATTAATGATTTCCTTCTCCAGACTTCTTGGCACTACCAACAGCTTATTCTCACTCTTGAATAACACACCATTCTCTAGCCAATAATCGTCATAAGGACTTCCTCCTCTCAATATCTCCTTAATAGCTTTTACCCCTTCATCCTGGTCCTGTGATTGGCGTAGACTCTCCTGGAGAGTGGTAACTACTGCCACTGTTGGTATGCGACTCAGAGCATCAGCATGCTGCATCCTAGAACCAGCTCTGTGTTCCACTTCAAAATCATATTCACTGAGCATAAGAACCCACCGGGCTACCTTTGCTGACAAGTCTTTCTTCTTAAGCGTTAATTCAAAAGCCTTACAGTCCGTGACAATCCGTATACCATAAAGGTAATGTCTAAATTTTTTTATACCTTCAATAATGGCTAATGCTTCCAACTCATAGCTTGAGTACCGGCTCTGAATATCAGTAGTCTTTCTGCTCATGTAATGCACTGGGTGTAAGCCTGACCCTGGATGGTGTTGCATGAGTATAGCAGCCAATGCTATGCCTGAAGCATCGGTATGCAATTCAGTTTTTAAGTTTGAATTAAAAATTTTCAGAACAGGTCCACTAGCTAATTTATTCTTCAAAGTTTCAAAAGCTATTCTTTCCTTATCTTCAAATACAAATTCTGTGTTCTTCTTTAACAAATCGGTCAATGGCTTTGCAACAGCAGCATAATTTTCAATATACTTTCTAAAATAGCTTGTCAATCCAACAAAGCTATGCAAGTGCTTGAGACTTCTAGGCTCAGGGTATCTTATGACTGCATCCATCTTATCTGTACTTGGTTGAACTTCCCCATCCTTCACTCTATGTCCCAAGTACTCAATTTCACGCTGAAGTAGGTTTGCTTTCTTCCAGTTTATTTCCAAGCC
The DNA here is from genome assembly GCA_905147285.1 of Hypena proboscidalis. Taxonomy (NCBI): domain Eukaryota; kingdom Metazoa; phylum Arthropoda; class Insecta; order Lepidoptera; family Erebidae; genus Hypena; species Hypena proboscidalis. The sequence continues at coordinate 15,033,342 of LR990132.1, forward strand.
ATAATCTGCTGCAACTTTTAGTACTTGCTTCAGTCTTGCTACAGCTTCAACTTCATTTAACGCTGGAATTATGATGTCATCGATAAATATCATTAAAATTCCTCGTGATATCAGATCTCTGAATATTATGCTTACAAATCGCATAAAAGTTTTGGGGCAGATGGACAAACCAAATGGGGCACGTAAAAATTCAAACTGCCCATGATGAGTAACAAATGATGTGTACTTAATAGATTCCTCGCTCACCTTCAAATGAAAGAAGCCATTTTTCAAATCAAGTACACTATACACTTTAGCTGCCTGCAATTTATCAATTAAATCATCAATTACCGGAAGTGGAAATTCATCCTTAATAATTTTCTTGTTGATCTGCCTATAATCAACACATACCCTAGTCAAACCATCCTTTTTCTTTACAAGTACTAAGGGACTGCAATAATCTGAAAAACTCACCCTAATGATGCCTTTGTCTAGCCATTCCTCTATTTGATCTTCGACTACCTGTTGCTCCATAAGTGACAGCCTTCTGGGACGTTGTCGCACTGGAATTTCATCCTTTAACACAATTTGAAGTTGTATTGGGGCTTCCTCCCGATACAATGGCTTATATTCCTCTACACATTGTACTACTTCATCCTTGACCATGGAGTCCTGAATGTGGTCAACATTGACTGCTACACATCCTGAAAAACATTCAATTTGACCTACCCATTCACAAAAACCAATAGGAAAGAACTTAGTATCGCCTTCGTTCATTATCACAGTGACACGACCCAGAAACTCCTGACCTATTATTACATCGTAAGGCATCACCTCTGGTGACACAAAATGAAAAACTACATTACTAAAACACTGGTTATCAATCACGAGTTCAGCAGAGATACTGCCTCGCGACTGTATCTTACTACGGCCTAAGCCAGACAAAGTTAATGTTTCATTAACTATTTCCGCGTTTAAAATTGGCAAAAACGACAAAGATAACAAATTCACATCACTACCTGAGTCTACAAGAGCTTGAAAAACTTTATTATTAATTTTAATGTCTTTAACCGGTTTACGAACACATTTGTTTACTTTCGGATTGTTCAAACTTCGGTCCTCGTAACTTATCGCTGTCACTCTGACAGTGTTGACATCTGACATTGAAGTTTCGTTCACTATGTTCCCGCCGACAGCGCCACATTCGTTTTCTTCGTTCACCGTTCCAAACATGGCCGCCGGTCGCTTGGGTCCGCCTTTTCCGGTTCCGTCGTGCGTTCTCGGCTCGCTTCGACGACCGCTCGCGCCACTGCCTGGCGCCATCTTGGAGTTTGAATGATTTGATGCCGCGGCCGTAGTTTTCACTGGATTCACAGGGCACTGATTGCGAATATGTCCGAACTGATTACAACCGAAACACTTTAATCCGTTTTTACACATACCGGCCTCATGCCCAATATCACCACAGCTAAAACAACGCCTCGGCGCCGATCCAGACGCATGCGCCGCCGAAGTAGTCTCCGCCGATTTTGAATGACCTCTTGACCTCTCACTTTTCCCGCGCTCGCCGGTTTTTGACTTCATTTTTTCGTAGATTGCTAGCTTTTCCTTGAACGCTGGAAACGTCGTCACGCCGTACAATACTGCCTTGTTACTTTCGTAATCCTCGATGCCATCAACGATATATTGAATGGCAATATAGTCAGGAAATTTCGCGCGCCGCGCGAGCTCCTTCATGTGCAACATATATTGGTAAAATGTTTCGCCCTTGGTTCTCTTACGCCGAGACATCAGTTCATGCATATCTTTGATGTTTGCAGAGTCCGGAAATTCTTTAGTCAGCGCGGTTTTCAGTTCTTCGTACGTTTTGTAGGTTTTCTCGGACCTTAACCATAGCTCCGCCGTGCCCGTGAGTGAACGGCGAGCCACAATCAATGTCTGCTGCGGCGTCCACTTGAATATCTCCGCGTTGTCTTCGATATCTTGTGCCCACTTGCTCGACGAGTAGGCTTTATCGTCACCGCTGAACTTCTCGACGAGCCCTTCTGTGAGCCCAAACACCGACGCTGGTGCGCCGGTGCACGTTGGCGTCGCCGGTGGCGCCGGCGCCGCCGCAGGCACCGCTGCAGACGCCTTATTCGTTCTTGAGTCCATCGTACGTCGTTACTTCGGATTTTCGTCGGAAAAATGGCCGCTCCTCGTGGCGTCCTCTGCGGCCCGTGCGTCGTAAAAAAATTCTTCGTATCACTTCGTTTGACCGATCCCGGACGAGCCCCCAAATTTGTAGTAAATACTTGTGCCGGGGATCGGTTTAAATGAAATCCTGGGTGCTGATATTACGAAATCACTTTAATATTTATTGGCTCGATACAGCGTGCTTCTTATGTCGTCCTATGTCTGATTACTCTGATTCTTCCATGCTTCGTCTGTCCCACTCATTCATTCCTTCACACTCACTCATCATTCAATCACGTTTCATTCTACTCAACTTACATTCCTACATATATAAATCAATGTGCGTTTATAAAACCAAGAAGTTAAAGAGCCCAACATTGTCAGCCTAATAACAGATCAGATAGTAGGTAAATTTATCCATAAAATCGATTTATAAAACTAATTTATACTTAAAAAGATCCAAACAAGCTCATTAAACGTGTTATAAACATTGTGAAATGATACTAAAAAGCCGTGAAACTAAAAGAAACAAAATATTGTTTAAGGCAAACTATGTTTTCCAGATAAACACGTAAAAACATTGAGAAACAATAATTCCAAATCCCGATCCCACATATCTGATAAATTAGTAATTGCGCGGAGGGAGAATCGACCAACAAAGCTATAACCTCCGAAAGAATACGGTTGAATGCCGCTCGATTCCCTGTCTCGTCCGCCGTAACTAAGCAAAAAGTAGACCAATATTTGGTTTATATTTAGGATAAAAAAATAGATGATTAAGAATTGATGAATGACTTAATCATCTATTTATTTGCGAAAAACAATATTAAAATATCTACTAGTTTAGAACTAGATGAATGATTTCATTATGTACCGATTTTTAATAGTTGATGTACCTTCTATTGTTTTCTTTTTGATTATTTTAAAACTGGACTTGGACTTTAAGCTAAGAAAAGGTTTAATATAATGAGGGAAAAGATGATGACCAAAGTCAACATTAACGTTGAAACGCTTTTCATTCAGACAAGAACCACCTTTAGAAAGGCTACTTTACTTTAAACCTTATAGTAAATAACCTGATGCTAAAATTGTATCAAAAACTGTTTAGAAAATTAGCCGATACAAACAGGCGGATAGACAGACAGAACAAAAATTGTATAAACTGGATTTAGGTTGTATGTATCGTACATATTCTATCAAAATCGGTTCTGCCGTTAAGGTGTGAAAGCATAGCTGAGAGACTATAATATAATATTATTTTGTAACATTAATTTTGGTTTGGAAATTAGGATTTAAATAGTAACAATACTTCCATACTGGGTATGCTTTGCGTGTGTGGAATGTTTGTTCGTAAACACCCCTGTGATAAAGAAATTATTACTAGAGCGGGCGTCGTTATTTTTAATTAATAAAATAAATGAACAAAATAAAAACCTATTTCTAAGTTGTTAAAGCTAAAGAAGTATTTACTCGTTAACTATCTGACCCGACAGAAGTTTTACTGTATTAACTATGAATACATCCTATTTGACGATATTTTTCAAAGCGTTCATTGTCAAAAGCGTTAAGGTTACTCTGTTAATTTTCTTATATTCTGCGAAAACGAGAACAAAAGAACAAATCATAATAGCAAACACAGCAAAAAAAATATCAGTGATAGGTATTGTTCCAGCGATTCACGCGTGATGCCGTGACCATGAGAAATAGGGATTCATTTTTACATAATTATTATAGATTCGAAAATTTTAATGATATGGAAATTGTACATATCCGTTAGTTTTTTATTATTTACTAGTTAGCCGCAGATTTTTTTAGGTATAAATAATATGTATTACTTTTAATCAATATTTTTTATTACCTCAGTCCAAGTATTATTTCAAGAGATTAGTCATTTTAAACATTCACAACAAACGCAACAAACAAATGCTTTACTTTTATTTCAATCGTAAGTATCGTAATCGAAATTAACCAATTAGTAGTATAAAATGGATATGAAAAATGAAAAAATTGAGACGTCATAAAAAAAATCGCTATTGACTGAGAACCTAATTATAAAGCTCTAGGATTAAAAATATTTGATCGGAAAAATCTGCAAATTAATAATTTTTCATCGGAGAATCCTAAAGTTGACCAAGAAAACGCAAATGTATTGGTATAGCGAAAAACTAAAAGCTTTCGGCACCCAAGGTCACGATCATGATTATTAAATAACTGGTAAGCAGCTCCGTTACAATGTCATTTACTCCCTGTATAATTTATAATCAATTGGAGTGACACGAATCAAAATTCAATCAAAACGAACAAATATTGGTTCTACGTGTACCGTGCATGTTACTGCGACCTATCAATAACTTGATAAGTAAACTTGATGGTGTATGCCTCACCTAGCCATCTACGGATTATATGTTTCAAAAAATAATATTCATTGAAAAACGTCATGATTTGAAATTTATAATTTTTACCAGTACCTACTTTATTTTATCAATATTTTTTTTGTTGTGTACCACGATCTCTCGACCTGATACAAAGTGACGATGCACTTTAAGTCTGAAGGTGTGATGTAAAAGGTATATCATGATTTCAATTCACGCTTTGCCCATCCACGACTTGTCTCGCCGGTTTTTAATCACCTCACGCGATAAAGTCGCGGCCAACCGCTTTGTTTTTAACACGCTTATATTAGCTTCACCTGTATGTATGTATGTATGTAACCGACTCCTTTGGACTCGATTTTGACCCACTTTAAATGGACAGATTTTATTAAAATTTTGCACACCTGTCAAAGATCGATGACAATGCAATAATTCGATAAAAAGAAATAAAAAGTAAAATAAAAAAAAATAAAAAAAACGCTCTTATAAATAAACCAAACTAATATGATAGGGTTGCTCGATAGACGAAAAATATGGCACAGAGCGCCCCACGCTTTTTCACAATAATACTAGTATTTTTTGTTCATTACCATTTTCAGCTTATATTAGGAATTATTTTTCACTTTTTAGTTAGAAGTACTTTAAAAGCGTGTTTTTTAGTTTTTTTTAACTATTATTTATTATAAGATGAGTTGATTTACTGTGTCGTTTAACAATTCATAACTATAATAATTTTGACGTGATATATAACTTTTAGCATTATTTTATTTGCTAAATTTAACTTTATGAAACATAGGACTTACGTCTACAAAATATTATGAAACCTAAGAGAAGATCACGCAGCATGGCAACACACGGCTTAGCTATTCATGAGATATGATTCCAACACAAAACTAAAGTTCGAGAAGGTCTACTTGGGAATTCAGATTTCCATGCGCTACTTTTGGAAGCTCTTGCAAATGGTTTTTAACTATAATTACCTAATTCTAGCTAGAAGAAGTTTGTTGAAATGAGGTAAATTTTGAATTCTACTCTGAATCCAGTCAAGTACAAAAAGTGGCATCAGTGGTAATATTATTCAATACTTGTAATATTTAAAGCAAATTTTAGCTTTGATATGCATTTATTTTTATGTAATATTAAAGTTGAAAAATTAAGAATCCAGCAGGACTCGAACCTGCACCTCTTGGGTATACGCCCCAAGTCCTGCTGGATTCTTAATTTTTCAACTTTAATATTACATAAAAATAAATGCATAGCAAAGCTAAAATTTGCTTTAAATATTACAAGTATTGATAAAAATGCGTCATCTCTCGACAGTAATGAGTTGATCTTAATTCAAACGTACTGTATGCGATTATGTGAATAAGTAACGCATAGATGGCGCTAAAACCAAGTAATGGTTCGTCTAGCTTCGGCTGGCACAAAAGAGTTGAGAAATTTCGAGTCCGGCAGCATGCGAATCCATAGCTGAATTGGCAAAGCACTTGGGGCGTATACCCAAGAGGTGCAGGTTCGAGTCCTGCTGGATTCTTAATTTTTCAACTTTAATATTACATAAATATTATTCAACTTTTCAATGAAATATTTTTTTATTTATTGTAATATATTTTAATATTTAAGTAATATTTATTTTTTGAATAATTATACTCTACTTAATTTAATAAAATGTATCTAAACTACTTATGTATCTGGCTTTTAATTTTCACATTTATTTTGTTGGCAATATAGACGGTTGTTTAGCAGTTGCGCAAATTGTTACAACAACATGTTTGTGAAAGTTTATTTTTTGAAGTATGAACTAAACATTCTGTGTTTTTATTTCATATGTACAAAGGATCTAACGGAATGAAAATGTATGTTGTGCCAGCCGAAACATACATAAAGGACCGCAACAGATAAATATATGTTGATCTCAGACTGCCGCAGTATACACAGGGTTGTTTTCGTTATAACTTGCGGTATGTATGTTAATACAAGCCAGCTATGTGTGTAGGTCGCTTTACCGCAGCAGATGTCTATGAACTTTGAGTTTGTTGTGAACTTAGATTGATTTTAATTAGAACCTAAGCAGTTCGATTAAAATTAATCTACGGTTCGATAATTCAAGTAATTTTGTTTAGTAAAATTTTTATTTATTTAATTCCTTAGATGATTTTTATTTGCTCTGTAATTATAATGTTATTGACGGTTTCAAGCGCCTCTTGGGGTTAATAAAATAAATTATTTGACTTTGACACACACACTTACACACATTTACACATAAGATATATATGTATTTACATTTATACGCATGTAAGTGAAAATATAAGGAAAAAAAAAATAAACTGCATTTTATAGATTTTTGAAAATCTTTAAATGCAATTTTAAATTCGTTTTTAAAACTAAAATATAATATTCTTTCAGTAAAATTATATATTTACAATATGCCCGTATAAAATAGTTATAATACACTGTGGAAGAACCAAAAAATCTTTTTGCGGGAAACTGAGTAACACTGCTAATTTACTAAGAGGGAAATCAACACTTGACAGACAAGCTGACAGCTAATATCGAGTGGCGCATTAGTTGCGGATATTATATTATATTAGAAGGCTTTATTGGGCAAAATATTGTAAAATACCCAAGAAAACAATAGTAGAGTTTGATTCGAAAGACCCAAATGCTTACTAATTTCATAAATGAGAGTTTGTGAGTATGGGTATTAGATACTAAGAAACTGTTAAAAAATTATAGGACCAGTCCCATAATTTTTCAACTGTTTCTTAGAATAATTTGCTAAGCATAGCTAAATGCTATAAAACTAATCAGTAAGAAGTTGGATGTTAGATGTTTGTGGCCACCGAGTCGATTTTGTTAAAATTTTGCGCACATGTAGCTTATAACCTGGTTTAAGATAATATAGGCTACTTTTTATCGACATACCACGTGGGTGGTGTAAACTAGTGTATCGATTAATTTTGTTTAATCTTATTTGCTAATGCTTCATGTAATAAAAAAGAAAATTTCGAGATAAAAAAATATTTTGTCGTGGTAATAATAATATGATATTTTTATTAAATCTGACGTGAGTTTGTAACATTATTAAAATTATGAAAATACGGGTGTTACTCACGTAATGTTGGTCTATTTAGTCGACCGCGGTTTCGCCTATATGTCTAGGCATTATCAAGAGAGTGCGATGCGTCGCGCCTGAGTCGCAGCCAGTCTTGCACTGCGGGCAGCGACGCGCGCCGCGCGCTTTGACGTCATAGTAAGGGGCGGTGCTACACTGGTGTCTGTTGGTAGCGTTTTTGTGATGTTTTCACTGTCACTGTCACTGTTATTTTCACTGTCATCACCGTCAGCCTAGACATATAGGCGAAACCGCGGTCGACTAAATAGACCAACATTACGTGAGTAACACCCGTATTTTCATAATTTTAATAATAATATGATACTTTTCACGTATCACACACAACTATCATTAGAGGAAATTCCCAATCTAAAATCATAGATACATGCAAAATAAAATGCATAATACAGCATACACATAAATATATTTTTTGTAGGTATAACAGGTTTGTGTCCATGGTCAAACATAAATTGTTTTACTTTTTTAATACATATTGAAACTATGTAAAATATAGTTAATTTCATTCACCGAAAAAAAAATGGTTTGCTAATTTTAATTGTTTATTTTTTCATAATAAGTAGGTACCTTGATCACGAGAAATGTACTATTCGCATTTGCATACATATTTCAAAGAAACTGTTAGACTGTAGATTTTTTGATAAAATGCTGAATTTAACTAGTAGGTAACACATCCCTATTGATTTGAAAGTACTCTCAACTCATGTGGATTTTAAATTTGCTTGGTATAATAAATTATTTTATTTACTATAATCTAAAAAAAATACATAAATAGATACGCGCCCCTATCCTACGGGAGTAGGCAAAGCCGACGAAACACCATTACTTCTTTCATTGCCTCAACATTCATACATCCTTTCTTAACGCCACTTATCGGGTCCCGGTATAGGTCCGGTCTTGCGCGGGTGACCTCTTCCAGTACTTATTCTCAATGAAAATCATCGTATCATACTATCGCTATATCCTTCTCCATATGCACCAACACTACCAATCCGATGAATATAGGTTACGTGATGGTATTAGAAGGAGAGTTAGCACCTAAGCCTTCCTAATACTAGCGAAGTACTGTAGTGTCCGTTGTCGAGGGATTATGCTAAGATCCATGGTATTATACTAGATAGTATGGGTATATTGAACACTTGTGTTTGTGGCAAAAGTTGTTATGGTACTAAATAATTATTAAACAGGTTTGATCATAATTTATTATTAGGTTTGATAAAGCTACTAATATTATAAAGGCATAGTTGTTACAAACCATTTGTTAACTATGAGATCATTTTTAAAATCAATATGCTTTAGTTGAAATTAGTGGTGAGTATGTTCATAAAAAATACCTTGGAATTTTCAGAAATCTCTCCTCGAGTCAATAAATAAGAATCCTAAAATATTGTAGCAGATAAATTGGTCTATCAAGATGCTAAAAAACTGTCAGGGAGCAAAATATTCAAAAAAATCATCGCAGTAAGTACAGATGATTGAGGTACATGCTAAAGTGTGATGAAAAAAGAGGTGTAAAGAATTTCCATTTGTTGTACTGCGAAGATGTTTTATTGAGTTTTTGTAAAAACATCTAGAAGTTTTCATTTTTTATTAAAGAAATCCAAATTTGAAAATGTAACAATATACAATGACCACCCAGTAAAAGGTTCATTTAAAAATGAAGTTAATGTTTTAAAACAATATTGAGAATTAAACACCTAATAATCCAGAGGGAGTCGAACTCGCACCTTAAGGATTTAATGCTCCTAGTATATACAATCCCACTAAAAACATTTTCATGTAAAATCTAACCACTCCTCATACCGTTACTTTACAAACTTTAACTCCATAAACTTAACACTTTAGTAAAAATATCTGGCCGAGCCGTTTTATTACTACAAAAACTACTGAATAACAGAAGACTCTTACAATGTCCAACACTTGACCAGGAAGTTGTGGAAGACTTCACAGATCTGGTCTCCGTCATAACCAATACCGGGTCAAGGACATTAGACGACGGATTGGCATAGGAAAAAGTGCTATGACCCAGCTGAACAGAGTATGGATAGGCAGAAACATCTCGAGGAAAGCAAAGAAGCAAATAGTTATTATTCTCATATTTTCCATATTCCATATTCGAAAAACTCATAATAACATAATAATAATAGCAAGTTGGTTGGAACCCGAGGCCTATACGCTAGTCAGATCAGATCCGGTTTGCCCCAAATCGTCAGTTTGCAATGCCATATCTATGCTGCCGAAGACAAAACAACAGTGACGAAATTAGGGATTTTAGATATCAATAAAAGCTATTCAATGTAAACTTTGTGTTTTTAATAAGTCCGATACTGGTATCATATCCTGAAAATTAAGCTTATCCAAGCCCAAATTATAAGTGTTCAAAAAATCGACAAAACACTTCGAGAAAAGGCAGGTAGGCGCTTCAGTTCATTGGCTCATCTCGATCTCATCAATTAAGCTATGGACCAACCACTTTGCTGACTTTCATGGCAAGATTATAGTTTAGAAATAAATCTTGTAAGGCACTACGAACATAGAGTACATAAAAAAAGCAGGAGAGAATGTCACTTATAAAATGATGGAAGCACCAAAATGGCGGCGGTCTGTTTATGTGTACGTGTGTTAGGGGTTACCAGCCATGAGAAATATTACCCACATTTTTACAATAATTTAAATAAATATTTTAGAGGTTTAGTTCTTATATTTTTTTATTTGCTGCTTTTTACCATCAAACATGATATAGGTAGTTTTATACTACCGTGGCCAAAAACCAAACAATATAAAACAACTTTATGTTTGAATTTTGAAACAAAGTTGATTTTATATTTCTAGCAGTCGATGCGGGCCTGCAGGTGGAAGTTGTTTAGTTTTATTAAGGGAATATGTACAAAATTCGTTGCTCTGGGCACTCCTGACGCAAGGCAGCGAAGATGCTTTAGTGCAGCTACCCAGTTTTTGGAAAATATTTTAAAATTACGACTCCTACGCCGCTTCCTGATTCTTAGATGGTGAAGATGCTTTAGTGATATACAGGGTGTCCCAGTTTAGGACCTGGAGCCGAAATCGAATAGTAGGATAAGTTATGGCAGTTAGCAAAAAAATAAAAACAATTCAAAATCAAAAATTCTTTATTACATAAACTATCAGAAAGTGCTTGAAAACGTCAACAAAATGTACGAACCAAATAAAATATCTAAGTTAAAATAAACAAAAAATTGCGGAGCTTATATTCACACATATGTCATGTGATAACAAAAACACATACGAATATAAAATAAATAACGCGCTAAGTTCTATTGTTAATTGGCTAAATGTAAATAACCTGAAAGCCAATATAGATAAAACTATGCTAATGCATTTTAGTCAACGCGCTCGAACAACAGATACGCTTAAAGTATGTATTAACTACCAAACATTAAAACAAGTAGACTCCACAAAGTTTCTAGGTATCATAATAGATAGCAAAATAACATGGAAACCCCATATAGAACAGCTATGTAAAAGGGTTAGTAAATCTGTGTATGCTTTGCATGAACTTGCTCAAATTGTCAACATTAATGCCCTTCTGCTTGCATACCATGGTCTAGTAGAATCGGTCCTGAGATATGGAGTAATTTTTTGGGGGAACTCTGTTGATAAAGAAATTATTTTTAAGACACAGAAACGGTGCATAAGGGCAATGTTTTCATTACTAACGACTGACAGTTGCCAACCTTATTTTAAAAAACATAATATTATGACATTGCCATCTATTTACTTATTCGAGGTAGCGGTTTTTGTCAAACTAAACTCGCATCTATTTTCATTGGCAGTCGATGGGTCAAGTCGAACACAAAGAGACAAAAGCCGGTTATGTATGTGCAAAACAAACACTGCTCTAATGCATAGAAGTGTCTTCGCAATGGCTCCAAAAATTTATAATAAATTACCAAATAATATTAAAGATGCATATATAATAATATTTAAGACTAAATTGAAAAAGTTCTTGATTGAAAAATGTTACTATAATGTTTCGGATTATTTATCAGACAAAATATAGCATATTGGAATTATTGATGAAAGATTTGAATTTTTTTTTTTTTGACATTTAAATAATATTTGACTTTTTATATAATTTATTAAAATTTTTGGACATATTATGATATATATTTTTTTGACATTTTACTTACTATTTTTCTGAATAATATTGTTAAATTCTTTTATTTGTTTTTTTTTGAATCTATGACATTTTATAAATTATGATTAATTTGCATGCAATTTAATATTTTTTTTTTATTATTACTATTATTACATTGAAATTTGCACACCTTCTTGGGTTATAAATCAGTGTACTTATTATAATAATCTGTGTACCAACCATTGTAAACCTGTTTTATGCAAATAAACTATTTGAATTTGAATTTGAATTTGAATTTGTGATTTTTCAATATTTAAAGAAATATTGGCAATTAAAATAATCGAGAAAATTTACACCCTGTGACGGACTTCCCGCTTCATTTCACCTAAATTCTTTTATCGTTTCGTATTAACATGGCTGCCACGAAATCTCAAACTCGTATGACATTCTGCGGGCCCTTGATTTGAAGGTCAACATTCGTATTCGCGAATGTGAGAAATCGTACATTTGTTACATCACATCGTACATGTGTTTTACACAATAATCAACGAAATATTCATTTTTATTAACACTTTTTTTGACTATTTCAAAAATAAAAATCTTTATTGACATAAACTAGCATCCTTAACTTGTGAATCCCCTAACGCCTGCACAAGTAATAACTGGGTTGCAGGAGATAGCGTCTCCCCCGTACAGCAGACACAGACATTTAATCTTATGAATAGGACAATTTAAATCAAATTTGACAAAAAAAAATTTCTTCGTAAAATTGTTTTTTTATAAATTAACTTCTTTTGTAATTATTACTAACATTTATTTTTAATTTTATTGTGCAAATGTTCAAGCAATAATTGCTATAACATTAGCAAAGTAAAATTAATTGTGTCGTTGCATTTTTTTACAGTAAATAATAATGTTCAGTGGTGTGCTTTTCAATTACTTACAATCCCTTATGCTGATTTAATTTTACCAACTGTTATAATTTCTGCAGTTTCTAATTATTTCTACCCAAAAATTTTTCCATGCGTCGTTTGCAGCAGGAAATCTATAAAACATAGAATAATAATTTATACTAAAAATGTATTATACTACTAAAAAATATTTACCCAAATTCAGGGTAAATGAAAATATTTATTGACTGTCAACACTAATAGTTTTGGTATATTTTTTTACGAAAACAATATAATTTCGGCAATAAGCTGAATATATTACTTGCTTACCTATGAAAAGTGATCCCCTGGTTTTTTTTTGTCGAGGCGCTATGGTTTCGGCAGCTTTACACAACACAAGACGGCATTTTTAATTATTTTTCTTGAAGATCCGAGCATCAGCACAGTCCAAAGCGTAATGGCGGGTGTTAAGGGTGACCACCCTGTGGATATATGCTTTGTCAGCCAAAGTTCGGCTTAGCAACAGAGAACAATGGAAATGACTCAGCATATACTTACACGTGTGGAAGGCTCTAGAACAAGTAATGCTGATGCACATAATGCGGACTGCGCATTACCGAGCTTTCCACTATTCTTATAATTAATTATTAAGTAATTCTGTTTCGGCCTTTGCACAAATAACATGTAGTTAGGTTTTATTGAAAATAAATCTTTTTTTAATAATACCGCTGTTCAATCTCTTGTCTGGCGCAGCCGGTAAGTGACCTCGTCGTTTTTGGGTCCTCTGTGCCATCGCGAATAGCATTTTCGGGCATCGAGAACACTCCAACGTTCGTTTCAACGATTCAACGAGGCATCGAACCAACAAACAAATTTGTCAAGAGAAGCCGCGGTGCAGAGCAACTGAGCAGATTCATCGATCACAGAAGGAAAGCGGAAAAGTTGCGGGTCATGTGAGTAGATCTTTTCACCATCCAGTCAATTTTCCTTTAATTTTCCTGGTGATTTTTATATGTGTGTCGTGTACTATTAGGGATTAGAAAACGCCCATCTGGCACGTATCACATTTTAGCAGATAATTATAGTGATAAACTTTCACGCTAGTTTAGATTTATTTTAAGTTAATTTTCCTATATATAAAATGGAAGGAATTGTAGTAATTCCTCCGGGACTCTTAAAAATTATTCCTTTATTCAGTGGAGAGCCAAGACTCTTGTCACTATTTATTCGTAAAACCGAATATATTATTAATTTGTATAGGGGCAATGAAATACAAAATGAGTATCTTTTCAATGCCATTACAAGTAGGTTAAGCGGAGAAGCTGCAAATTTAATTGGGGAACGAGAATCAATACAGTCTTGGATCGAATTAAAACAGGTTTTACAGGACCATTTCGGGGACCCAAGGACAGAGGATTGTTTGGTTCTTGAGTTAGAAAGTTTAAAAATAAATAGAGGCGAAAGTTATTTAGATTTTTGTCACCGTATACAGCAATTAAGAAGTATATTAATTGCAAAAATTAATGAAACTGTCGAAGATGCAGCCACAAGGTTATCTAAGCAGAATATTTATACACATCTTTCTATGAATGTTTTCTTGTATAATTTACCTAAATACTTAGTCAGATTGGTGCGTTTAAAAAATATTTTGACTTTGGATGAGGCATTAAAAGCTGTTCTGGAAGAACAATATTTCCAAGAGGTTTACGACCAGAAACAGCCGCGGAACCCTAAAATTAATCAAAACGTTCAGGGACGAAACATTCCCCAAAATAATGTTAATTCACAGGCATCGCCGGGGCCAAGTACTAGTGCACCCAATATGCCACGATCTAACAACGATTCAATTTCTAATCGTAATATTAATTCGCCACAAAACTTGCCGCCGCAAAATAGAAATAATGTTAGAAATAATAATGTGCCGAATAGTTCATTCCCGCCTAGGAATAATAGGTATCAAAATAATGGTTCTTATCAGAACACTCCATTATATAATTATAACGCATCGGGACAAGCGGGCCCGCAGTCGCAAGGTCAGCCGCAATTCGCTGAAAATGCACAACGTCGCTCACAGCAACAAGTACAGTCAACGCCAACGCCTGGGTCAGGTTGCGATACTGACGTCACCATGAGAACGGCCAGTGCAAGACGTGTTAATTACACCGATAGTAATGATAATGGGAATAATATTGTGTTGTCTAATAATTCTAATGAAACCGAACAGGTTGAAAATTTTTGCATAAGGGCCTCTACACACCAGAGCGAATTAAATTAAATTGTAGTATATTAAATCTGCCACACATACGTGTACCAGAACTCAATGCTACTTTTATGTTGGACACCGGCAGTCAACGTTCATTTTTAAGCCCTAAGTTAGCAAATCAATATTTTTGCGACTTTAAGAAAAACGAAAAATTCGAGGTAGTCAGTACTCACGCTACTAGTAAGCATAATAAGATAGTTTACATACCTTTACCTGGTACATTTATAAGTAATGAATGGCACAAATTTTATATTTACTGTGTGGATAGTAAATATGATGGATTAATAGGTAGTGATTTATTAACACAACTTCATGCGAATATTGACATGAAAAATAAAAAACTATATACTAAAGATACGTGTATACCGATTATTTATAGTCCACCAATACGCGAAATTTACGTATTACCACCGCGTAGCGAATTAAAGGTCAAACTTCCAGTTAATTTGTTATGTGGTGAGGCTATAATTAATTTTACAGAATTTACTGACGGAGTAAGGATGCCGTCGGCCTTAGTTAGTTGTGCGTACGCATATGCAACCACAGTTATTCAAAACTCTAGATCTGAGCAAATGGAGCTAATAGTGACTAGTCCATTTAAGGTTGAACCATATTCAGAAAATACTGTAGCAGATGCAGAGCCGTATAGTAGGGCTAGCTTAAATTTTACTGATAAGGATAGTCATAGCTTAGATCAACTATTAACAAATAATCTTTCTAAATTAAGAGTTGATGATATGAATGTAGAAGAAAAACAATCTGTGATTGATATTTGTGAAGAATATAAAGATATATTTTACTGTGAGGATGTACCACTCTCGTTCACAAATGAAGTCAAGCATAGAATTAGAACAAAAAACGAAGATCCAATACATCTTAAAGCGCATAGGTTACCACCTACACAAACGATAGAAATAAGAAATCAGGTAGAAAAAATGCTTAAAGATAATGTTATACAAAAATCGTTTTCACCTTGGAGTGCACCGGTTCATCTGGTACCAAAAAAGGTAGATAATTCTGGTTTAAAGAAGTGGAGAATGGTCGTTGATTATAGACGACTCAATGAAATCACGATTGATGATAAATACCCTCTCCCTAACATCAATGACTTTTTTGACATGTTAGGTAAGAGTATATACTTTACTACGCTAGATCTAGCTAGTGGGTACCATCAAATTGAGATGGAAAAAGAGGATAGAACGAAAACAGGCTTTAGTACTCCTTTTGGACATTATGAGTTTAATAGAATGCCGTTTGGTTTGAAGACAGCTCCGGCAACGTTTCAACGAGCAATGGACAATGTCCTGAGAGGTCTACAAGGTATCCATTGCCTCGTGTACCTCGATGACGTCATAATATTCGCCAAAAGCATTCAGGAGCATAACGAGAAACTTAGAGCAGTTTTCGAGCGATTTCGCGAAACTAACTTAAAAGTACAGTTAGATAAATCTCAGTTCTTACGTATAGTACGAGAGCCCACGACCAAAATTTTTGTCTCATAGCAATACGGCCAAAACCGCATCAAATCGATAGATACGATTATCCTGAACTCGAAAATACCAATATCAGACATTTTCCGCGTAGCGTTTGATCTGACCGAATTTTCAAAATTGTCAAAGAATTTTACCGAACTGCATCATAGCAATATGTCTGATTTGCAGACTGTAGTTGAATGATAGTTCTGAGATACCGGAAACATATTTTTCAGACGTTAGTGGTGTAGCGCAAACCCGTAAAATCACTTAAAAAAATTAAAAATGAGACAAAAGAAATGTCTCATAGCAATACGTCTGAAAATCTTTTTTATTAGTAAATTTTGGTTATTTGATGCGAACAAAACAATTTTCAGACGGAAATGTGAACGCATTAAATTTTGAGACCGTTTTGAAAATGTTAACAAATTTTACCGATCGGTATCATAGCAATATGTCTGAAAATTGTTGGACATGATAAAATAAGTTGTCCACATGTGCAAAAAATTTATATCAGACAAATTAAGTGTAGCACCTTCTCTATCAGGCAACTTTTCGATACTCAGATATAATTTAAAAATCGTATTGAGGCATCTTGAATTTTCTGTTACAAACCAATGAATACGTTGCGACCCTGAATTTATTAGATGATAATTAACAAAGAATTTACCCGAAACCGTAACATTGAAGTTGAAGGACTGAAATAAATCGCACAAAAGGAAACTGGGATGAAGTTGAAAAAAAACTACTAACTACTACTACAACTAAGTGAGCGTCGTTCCAACGTTTGGAGCAGCTGGCGAGTGAGCTGTATAATAAAGGGGCAGGAGCGTAACAAGCGCTGAGGCTGTTGAAATTAAATACTGATTGATTTGATAGTTTTGGTTTTATTTAAAGCACACTTGAGTAACTTTTACAAAAGAAATAAGTAATGACATCTGTCATCTGTCAAAGTACATATAATAGACAAGGGAGATTCTTGAATATCTATGAAGGCTGTAAATTTAAAAAAACATTTAACAGAGGCTTCGGCCAGGCGACTCCGAAACGTTATTTTCGTTTTTGGGAGTATATGCTACACTTAAAGTGTCTGAAAACAGGTTTTTGGTAATCATGGCAGCAATACGAAAAGTTGAAAAAAAAAATTATCCGTATTGCTATGATACTGGTCGGCTAAATTTGTTGACATTTTCAAAAATGCGCTCAGGCTATATGCTACGCGCAAAATGTCTGAAAACAAACTTTTTCTTAATACAATTATAAAATCTATGTACATTTTCACTATCAGACGTATTGCTATAATACCGACTGTCTTTTTTTTTTGACACAGCAGAAATGGCCTCCCACGCAGTTGCTACACTTTCGACCGTTACTACTCACCTAGTCGGGTACAGAACCATACAATCTAACGATTTTATAGGGTTTTTGCCGTATTGCTATGAGACATGGGTTTGGTCGTGGGCTCTCGTACTAGTAAGGAAGTACTCTATTTAGGACACACTATTACTAGTGAAGGGTTAAAGCCTAATAATGATAAGATTGAAGCAGTGTTAAAGTATCCTATTCCTAGAACTACGACCGAAATCAAAAGTTTTCTTGGTCTCATAGGATATTATAGGAAATTTATAAAAGACTTTGCAAAAATTACTAGACCACTAACAGTTTGTTTAAAGAAAGGTAAAACAATAGAATTAAATAATGAGTATATAGAAAGTTTTGAAACTTGTAAAAACTTCTTACAAATTCTCCATTATTACAATTTCCTGATTTTAAGAAATCATTTATACTGACTACGGATGCATCAAACTTTGCAATCGGAGCAGTACTTTCTCAGGGCATTATAGGCTCAGATAAGCCAGTAGCTTATGCTAGTAGAACTTTAAGTGATACTGAGTCAAGATACAGCACTATTGAGAAGGAACTTTTGGCAGTCATTTGGGCTGTTAAACACTTCAGACCGTATTTATGGGGTAAAAAGTTTTATATATATACAGACCATAGACCTTTGGCCTGGCTATATTCACTTAACGAACCAAATAGTAAATTAACTAGATGGCGTCTTAGACTTGAAGAGTATGACTTTGAGATTTATTATAAAAAAGGGTCACAAAATTCTAATGCAGATGCATTATCGCGAGTAAAAATAAATAATAATATAGTAGTTAGTCTAAATAGCAATAAAATAAGAGAAATAAAGGTTAATATATTAGATCATGATGACAATGAATCCATGCAAGTTAATGTGGATAGGGCAGAAACTGTAACAAACTTAGAGAATAATAATGAAATCGAAGAAATAATTAGTTTATCAGATTCTGATTCTGAAAAAAATAATGTAGGCAGAAAAGAGGCTCCTGTCATAGAAGTATCTGATTCAGACGACGGAGCTACTGCTCACTCAATATCAAATAGGGAACACGAAGGTATACCAATTTTAAGTGAAGCAATAGACACTAAGCCTAAGCAAATACTTGTATACATTTGGTATAAAAATGAAATTAATGTAAAAAATATCTCGAATGATAATCAAAATATAATCGAGGTACATATGCCAGCTGTTAATAATGAACATTTAGTCAAACAATTTTTAAAAGAGTATGTAGATTTTAAGAAGAAATATTTCATTTACTTTGAAACAGAGGCATGTAGAAAAGTATTTAACAATGTAGTAACCACATTATATAAAAAAGGTACGCAAAATTTAATAGAATGCACAGAAAGAGTAGTAAGTGTCACAAACGAAGAAGAACAAAGAGAGATTGTTATGAAGTATCATGAAGGAAAAACTGTTCACCGAGGTATTCGGGAGACACTTGTAAAACTTAAAAGACATTATTGGTGGCCTAATATGAAAGATACTATTGCTGCTATTATTAATGCTTGTGAGCAATGTAGGAAAATGAAATACGATAGGAAGCCAATTAAACCACCATTACAAATTACTCAAACACAGAGTATGCCATTTGAAGAAGTTTTCATGGACCTTCTATATGTAGAAAACAATTATTATTTGACTATAGTAGACGCTTTTACTAAGTTAGCTCAAGCTTTTAACATACCGAATAGAAGTACACCGGAAATAGTTAAGTCATTAATTAAGTACTTTAGTTTTTATGGGGTCCCTAAGAAGATTAATAGTGATCCGGGGACGGAATTTAATAATCACCTTGTTAAAGAACTATTGAGTTTGTATAAAATTCAAGTTCATGTAGGGACACCAAATAACCCAAATTCCATGGGTATAGTGGAGCGTTTCCACTCAACAATACTTGAAATATATAGATTAGCGAAATATGAAAAGAGTGATCAAGATGCAACATCAGTCATGACTTATGCCATTATGGCCTATAATAATACTATACATAGCGTGACAAATTTTACACCTTTTGAGATGGTATTCGGTCATACTGAGTCAGGAAATGCATTTGATATAGATAGAGATAAAAATCTTTTACAGAAGTTAGTCCAAGATCATAGAAAAAGATTAAATGTTCTATATGAATACATTAGTGATAAAATTAAGGATAATAAAAATAAAGTCGCAGAAAAGAAAGGTGGTGAAGTACCACCAGAAATAAAGGAAGTAGATGAAGTTTTTATGAGAACTACTAGAACTAGGAAAGGCAAGGAAATACCAAGATATGAGAAAGCGAAAGTTATAGGAAAAGTAGATAGGAATATTGTACCAGTAAAGTTGAAGAAAAGAAATACTAAAGTGGCTATAAAAAACGTAAAACGCCCTCCTCAGGTGGTGGCAAGCTGTCCTGATGGTTCTGGCCCTAGCGGAGTTAGCAAGCAGCGTAAACCTGCAGGACATGAGTCAGAATCCGGGGATAGCACCGCTACGGACAAGTTCAGCACAGTGATTCAGAATAATCACTGGACCATTTTTAAGATATTAGATATAGAAACTATAGCTAAGTACTTAGATAGTAATATTAATCAATATTTTAGATTAAAAGATATGATATATTCGCGAACTGAATCGCGTAGTGAACTTGTAGGATTAACTTTACAAATAGAGTCTTTCATGGAACTTACGAAAGATAGATTAAGTCAAATAATGCCTAGTAAAAGATCAAAAAGGGGCATTTTGAACCCGTTAGGTTCCATTATTAAGCTAATTTCAGGCAATCTAGATAATGACGATGCTATAAAATATAATTCAGAAATAAGCCAGCTTAAAGATAGAGAACATTCAGTAGAAAGAAAGTTATCACTTATGCAAAAAGCTTTTGATAAAATAGTTAACATTTCGGACGATTTAAAGTATAATATAATACAATTGAATATTAAAACCTCGGAGCTGCAAACGCTACAGTATAATCAATCCAAAATACATAATATAGTTAGTCCAATGAATACTTTTTATCAAATCTTAAATAACTTTCGTACTATATATAATGTGATTCAAGATATTGAAACAGCAATAGCTTTCAGTAGAATACACATTCTTCATAAATCCATAATTAATTCAACAGAGCTTTTAAATATTTTATTAGAGATAGAGAAACATTTTAAGTTAGTGTTTACGGTTGATAAAAATAACCTTACTAAGTTAGAAAGCACTATAATTCTTAAATCTTATTCCGATAATAATAAGTTAGTTTTTGTATTAGAAATCCCTTTGTTAGACACAATCACATATAATTATTACAAGATCATTCCTATACCTATATATGATCCTAAAGCCTATAATACCTTTATTATCATTCCTAAATACCCTTACCTTATGGTGAATGGATTGAAATACAGACCCGTATCCAACCCGTGTGAGCAAATAGAAAATGGTCGAGTCCTCTGCAAAGAAGATAACATCGTACAGTTCGCAGACACGACGTGCATAGAACAGATAATGCTGCTGAAAAACTACACTGCATGTCAGAAAAACTACATTCAAATAGAAGATGTAAGAAGCCACATCGTAGCTGATGGAGTATGGTTGCTCTTCACCAAGAAAAACCTAGTACTCACCGAGAACTGCAAAGACGAGGTCATGAAGTATAACTTGAAAGGAACATTCCTGGTAACACCTGATCGGAACTGTGAGACCCAAATTGGTGATAAAGCTATCAGTAAAGTAGCGGAAACGAGGACACCTGACACGAGACTGCTGCTGAAACCTGTAACCATGCCAGAATTACAACACGAAATAAAGGTGGAAGAAAACCAAGTCGATCTTCGCGGTGTGGACCTCAACGACATCAAAGAGATCCTAAATAGTGCAAAATACGATAGTGAAAGTGTCGGCAAAAGTGAAATTGTGGTGACTCGGGATATAAGTGTATCCATGGACAATAACTCTAATTATAAGTATCTTAGTTTTTACATTAGTTTTTGCGATGGTTAAAATAAAAGTCTTTAAGAAAATTTTTGTTATTAAACGAAATCATCTGGAACCAAATAATTTGCCTCCAGTTGATTTCTCTCTTAAGGGGGGAGGTGTTAAGGGTGACCACCCTGTGGATATATGCTTTGTCAGCCAAAGTTCGGCTTAGCAACAGAGAACAATGGAAATGACTCAGCATATACTTACACGTGTGGAAGGCTCTAGAACAAGTAATGCTGATGCACATAATGCGGACTGCGCATTACCGAGCTTTCCACTATTCTTATAATTAATTATTAAGTAATTCTGTTTCGGCCTTTGCACAAATAACATGTAGTTAGGTTTTATTGAAAATAAATCTTTTTTTAATAATACCGCTGTTCAATCTCTTGTCTCGGGCGATTGACTTACTATTGTGTCAATGTGTGTGTTCTGTGTGTACGTGTGACTTACTATGGGTGCTTCAGTAAGTGTTTCAAGAGACTCAGTCCTGCCTTTTTTTATGTAGTCAATGACTACGAATAACAAAAATAATCAGCTTTCTTATTATTACGTTATTTTTTTGTAGTCTATCATTGATAATATTTATAAGGTTAATTTATTAGAATACCGTAATAAATAATACTTAAATTTATTTTTTAATACTGTTGTATTGATTAGTCGATTTAAAAATAGTACTAACACCCTTACTATTTTTAAATCGATATTATAGTTATACCGATTATGATTTATATTGTGGCCACACTATTATAAAATGTCATGTTGTAAAGTGATTAATTTGAGGCATTACATTCTGATATAGTGAATGAAATGGTTGTTTTATTCGTTTAAATCCATTAACATTTTGTTAATCTACGCCTATTTCCTGGAGTGAAGAACGGATCACAGATACTATGTTATGGAAAGTAATGACATGCAATATAGTGAGTTTTTATCTTTTCTATTGTACTTTTGTATTTTCTTATTTTGAACCATCGTTCATTAACTTGGAGGTAAATACTGAGAATAAATCACCTTTCTACCTGTATCTTAATTTTCACTTGATTGTTGAAAAGGGCGCCAGTTCTATTTAAGGCAATTTTCCTCTGTCAATGATTAATGAGGCTTAGAGTACCTACTTGAGAGTTTTAAGTGGAGACACACAATAGTGTATTTTCAATAGAAACGTAATCTGGTTGTAACTTTAGTATTAATAAGTTTTTATATTTTTTTATAGACATAATTATATCTAAAACATTAAACTGCATGTTTTTGGTGCCCATTTTGCGAAATTTTAATTTTAACTTTTCAGTTTGTTAACACAAGTTAAAAAAATAGTGTTTATATGATGTGTAGATACTTAAATCCAATTAATGATAAAAACAATTTTGACTTGATATGGTCACGTGAAAATGTGCATTTTAGTTAATAAGATGATTAGATATAGGTATTTATAAAACTAGATAAAAACTTAATAATATTAAAGTTACAATCTGATAAGGAATGTATAAAAAACGGGCGTTCGGGCGTTTACTCTTACCTGTAAGATTTACTTAATTAGCATTCAAAGCGCTTTGGAGTCGAAGCACAATAATAAATGAGCCCTTAGTTGTAGAACTTCTACAATGTACTTATGTTAGGTATTACACTCTGTTTTAAGTATTTTAGTTGTAATCCGCATTGATGTTTAAAATATTCAAAATAGTAGTTAATTCAGACTTACACCCACACACACACACATACATTCATGGTTAACAAACTGATAATTTATTTTTATTTGTAAACTTATATGTAACTAACTAAATTAAAGAATGTTAAATTCTAAATTCTAATAATGTCGTTGGCGGCTGGCATACATAATTTGGACATTGATTTATTTTTTATTTTTTTACACTTAAAATAACGTCATAACAAACTTTTACGGAAGCAGCGATAGCCGAGTGGGTGACCGTAAGACTGCGAAGTCAAAGGTGTCGGATTCGAACCCACGTCACACGCCTCTGTCAATATATCGTAAAGATTCATCTTTTCGAAGATTTGTGTGTATAGGAAATATAAGGAAAATATCGTGAGGAAACCTGCATGCATGAGAGTGCCTAAAAGGGCTCGAGGGTTTGTGAAGTCTTTCAATCCGCACTTGGCCAACGTGGTTGACATCATGAGAATAGGCCTGAGCCCAGCAGTGAGTTATGTATATTGGATACAGGGCTACTATTATTATTTACACTATTACGCCTCTGTTAACCATAAGGGTGTGGCAGAGGTATACAACATTCGCGCTGTGAAAGGCGCATACGTTTACCACTTGACCACCAAGCAGCACTCAAAATAAAACATTTGACAGTTTTGCAGCATGGACCTAATGTTTGAGAATTTCGGCTCGAAACTCACGACGCCGTGGTTTTAAGTAAGTACCTAATTCTAGGTTTCCAATAATTATGTAAAAACTTGCACGCACATTTCACGACGCGTTTCCCTCGCAAATTCTTAGACTAGTACATAAATCTGCCCGCTGCCGTGGCGGTTGCGGGCGGCTACCACATCCTAATTACCTACCCTAGAGCGCTTTGCAGACTCAGCAGTTGCCAGTTGCGGCAACTGACCACTTACTGTAGGTTCTGTAAAAGAACTAGCCAAGTTTGTTTCGGGCCACGCGAAATAGGGTTTCGCGCCGTTACAACATGTTTATGGACTTAAAAGGAATTAACTATCTGTATTAAACAATCAGAACCTCTTAAAGTCATTTATTTTTAAATATATATGTTTTAAGCATAGAAATATATACTTTATACGTCAATGGTTTTAAGTATTATTATTACTTACTACTTCAACTAACTGCATTTTACAATTTGGCTTCCCATTACTTTAGGATTTATTAAGTTATTGTAGTCGCTATAGTTTTTCTTATTTTTTTTTGTCTGCGCGTGTGGTGTAGTGGTTTAAGCGGTCGTCTCGCCGTTCTCCACAGCCCTGGTGTTATGGGTTCGATCCCCACATGGGACAAATCTTTGTGTGATTCGCAAAGATTTGTTCTAAGACTGGGTGTGCTTGAGTGAGTGAATGTGTGTATTTGGCCTTGTCATTGGGACCATTGGATAGTGTAATTGCTTCAGGCGTTCTGTCTAATGTAAAAAATCCAAATTTATCTTTATCTTTATCTTAAATGTTCATTACATATATTTTACTACCACGATGATCATTTCAAATTGTTGAGCCAGTAGTTTAGCTTTTAAAGAAAATTAAAAATTTAAAAAATGAAAAAAATGACGATCGTTAATACTAGATATCAATTTGAGTTGCCAGTTTCGGCAATCGCATAACTTTTGCAAGTCGCTGAAACTGGCAACTGCGTTTGTCAAACTGTCAAAACTGGGTAGTATTTGAGCGGCAATAAGACGTGATGGTACGGGGCCAGGGGATTATAAATCACGAAAACTTGCTTAATCGCTCTTAAAGTTTCCCTATGTGTCTCCTGTGACTACAGTAATGTAACTTTTCTAAGGCACTTTTATTATACTTTTTTAATGTTATCTGTTTTAACTTCTTCCTATTTTGTAGCCTGTTTCATTAAATAATATTAGTGTGATTTAAGAAACATTATTATAGTGAATCACTTATAATAATAATTGTGAGACTAATATTTTTATTAAACATAAGTCTGTTGAAGCACGTTGACTTTTTTATTATTACGTTCCGATTTAACGAAGAGATTAAACTGCATTATTGATGATTGATAAAAAAAAAAACAACAATAGAAATATTATATCCATAAACCGCTATTATTTCGACTGAAAAATGGGGAACAAGGGCAGTAAACAACGTCTACGGCCAGAAAATGTGATTCAGTCATGTTTATTGTTGACAATAATGTACTAAGAGCGAAAGCCTCCCTCAAGGATAGTTGGTTATCCTTATCCTTAGATGGTTATAAGAACTGATTTAGTTCCTTTGTTTCTTGGAGAGTCTTATAAAACAATTCATTCGTATCAGGCACAATAAAATTGAAAATTCTTAAAGTGCTCACAAAAATAAAAAAATAAAGTGCAGTATTTCCAAGCAATTATGCTTTTGATTTTTATTCAAGGACTAAAAAGAAGAGATGATACCCATGTGACTAAAAGAGTGACCAGCTAAAATATCGATAGATGGACATGTGATGTAATGTATGATAATGAGGTGGGCCGAGATATGAAAGATAAGGTAATGATAGCGAGACGGCTGGCATAGTAAAATGGTGGAAAAGGGCGTTTGGCGACGACACCAAAATTTTAATGGATTAAGGGCAGGAAGAAGACGAGATGAGACGTGATGACTGGTTTCTAGTTTAGTAAGAAACAAAAAAATACTCATTCACTATTTAGAAAATACACCGGTATGCTCATTAATTTTATCATTAATCTTCTTAATACAATAATGACGAGTAATCTAAGGAACAAGGTGTCCCTTGCCGTTAGATCCCTCACAGGACACTGCAAGCTAAATAGGCACTTATCCCGTATGGGCTATGCGGACGATGACTACTGCAGATTCTGTAAAGAGGAACCGGAAACACCGCTGCACCTCTTTTGCGACTGCGAGCCACTGATCCATAGACGAAGCATCATCCTGGGACGCCATATCTTGGATCCGGATGATGTCAAGTCACTCCCGATCGGCCGACTGCTCCAGTTTATGGAGGCTATTGGCCTAAAGGAGAGTCTATAATGAGGCTATAATCACAATAGACCCACGGAGGTCGACGTGAACACCCAAAGCCTCTTCCCAATAATAATAATAATAACCTGAAAAGATTTAGAATGTCGTCGTGTCTACGATGCCCTGAGGAGATGTTATACCTAGTCTACTAATAATTTGATCCTTCAAGGTCACTCTCACACACAGTAATCTCTGATAAAATCTATGATATTTCTTACGGATTCTATCCTACAAAATAAATATTAACTGCATAGTATTGCATTGCAACACAATAGAACGCCACCTTTATTGTAACAATAATTATATTTATTATGTTATTATAATATATACCAGCGTGTCCGCTTAAAATTGTTGTAAAGACCCTTGCTTTGTGTGGCATTACCATCAAATGTTATTTATTTTGTATTTAATATTTAATATACGCTCCGTTCAAAACAATCTTGATGGAAGTCTTTAGGCCTAACTATAATAGGTCTGTTACATATTTTGAATTAACATTTAGGTAAAGTACAAGTTGGAGAATAAAATTACTAGTCAATAAACAAATAAGAATACTGTTACAATATTTTCTCACAGTAATTTAGTTAGACGTGTAAAATTCATGATAATGCCAGTTTCCATTGTATTGTAAAATACTCCTTACTATTAAGGAGTTGAACCTGCCAGCATCAACTCAACAACAACTCGCAACATGAAATGCTGACAGTAGATGCAAATATCTAAATAGCTTCAGAAAATATAAAATAACACTGTAAGAACTTATACAATTTGAGGGTTGCCCTCGATTTCTTTATCAGATCCTTACTTGGTGGACATGGGAACATTTCGGCAGTAAACCATCTAATTTAAAAAAAATGTATATTCAGTTCACAAAAGACGAAATTATCGCTTGACAAATATAAAAAAAAACTAACATAGTACCTCCTCCTTTTTGGAAGTCGGTTAAAAGTGGTGTAAAACGAATGGCTTTTCTTTATTTAACCAGACTTCTTTAAAAGTTATAGTTTATTATTCTGCCCAAATGTCTTGTTTTACCCGTAAACAAAACCGAAGACTGTGGCACTCACTATGTTACTTAAATAGGTATAGTAATAATCAAGAAATTTTTAGTTTTCCATTAAAAAATATGGTGTTTGTATGTTTGGTTATTTGGCTTAGTAATTAAAAAATACAACATAATAAAGTAAAAAACTTAAATATGTCGTAAAATAAAGAAAATATACTGTCAATTTTGTACATTTATTTCAGTGGTTTAAAAAAAATAATGGTTCTTGCTAATGTATTTCTTTTTCCAAGAACAGGGCGGCATTAATTAAGATGTATTCCTAGAACAAAAGCATAGTAACATAAAATATTAGTAAGTCAAAGTTATGCCATTGTTCTGTATAAAATAACATTAAGTTTTGAAATAATTTAATTGAATATGCTGTACAATATTTTAAAATAATTTATAACCTTACGTTTCAGGATAACTAAGATCCATTTTTTTTAAGATTAATGATGGATAAACCTTTTACAAATAATTTTATTTATATTATCATAGATATCACAAGTTGTCACACAAAATAAAAGTTGTAGAAAATTCAATTAATAATATGTCCAAATATTTTTTTGCGAGAGGTATTATTGAAGTAAGGCTAGTTCACAAAACCGGCGTGCATGTATGACGAGATGTATGAATGTTGAGGAAGCAAAATAAGTATGTAAGGAGCGTAGCACATTGCGTTCCATCGTCTCTCACACATGTGGGATAAAGGCGTGTTTGTATGTATGTATGTATGTATGCTTTCTTAATATGAAGATGAAAGGAGTGCGTTAAAGTAATGTTAGGAAAATAGATGGTTTTGCTAAACATTTCTCACTTGGGCTGTAATTAACCATGGGTTTTTATGTGTACATGTGTAATTTACCGATATTATGGTCTTTTTAAGTACAGCTACGGTAGAACTATTTCCTTTTCTGAAGCATTATGCTTTTGTATTTTTTTGTTCCATAGTATAAGTAATTTTAGAGTCTGTATGTCACACCAACGCGTGAATACTTAACCGTTCTTGATGAAATTTGTTTGGAGATAGTTCACACACCAGGATCAAAGGTTACTTTTTAATCGACTTTTACAAAGGAGGAGGTTTATATATTTGATGCGTATGTTTTTTTTAGTATAATATACTTGGACATTATATTATAATGTCCAATTATTCCACCATTTGTGATTTAAAAAATATTTTTTTTATTTTAGGAAATGTTCTTTTTAGGTGGTCCAATCGTCACCAAGTCGAGGTCTGATGATGAAACTCCAAAAAAATTGAGGGCAACTCTCAAATTCACAATATTTATAGTATTATATCACAGGATTTTTTTTAAAATATTTTGGTATTTATTGGTTACACGTATTCACTCAAGATCATGGCGCACCAGAATATCAGCGCCGCAGTGCACATGTGCTGCAGTATTGTGCTGAGGTGCGTACCTTTTCTGGGACATCATATTTTGTTTATTTATATAACTAGCTTTAAGTGGATTTAAAAAAAATGGATTTCTGAATAAATAATTCTTATATTCCTATAAATTTAACCGGTTTGGGGAGCGATATTGCCAAAAAATCTATCTACAAGTTCGTTTACTCTTTTTTTTAACCGACTTAAAAAAACCGACTTCAAAAAGTAGGTAAAACTAAAAAGCAAAAAATAAATTTACTTCGCACAAAATAATACGTTTTTTCATAATAATATAGTTAAATAGAAATTATTAAATA